>JASFAX010000035.1:0-5000000 GCA_030737875.1 Allium sativum
TTGTGATTTGGCATCAAAAATCTGATTCTTGACTATGTATCAAAATTATGAATTTCAAATGATAATTCACTAATTGATAGATGATTGTGTTGTTTGTTTATTTGTTTGCTAATTTTGAACCATTTAGCCTAATTGAAACAAATATTGAACTATATTGAAAATTGGTCGCGTTTGCTTGCATATGCATATATATCATTGAACAGGTCATAGCAAGGAGGCTAGAGCCAGAGAATAAAATTTGTTTGCCCGACAAATAGGTACATGTTTACTACATAATTTACTGTTTTGTTTGGGTGATGATGATTTTATGAGCCTATTGGCTAGCCGCTTGGCTTTTTCTTTTTCTTTTTGAGATCTGAAGGACCGGGGAAGCTATTTGAAATTCCCCGATGCTCCCATTGCAGGGGAGGTTATGGCGAAATTTTTCAAAAATTTAGGGTGTTAGCCAAATTTTTTGAAATTTTGAAAATTCTCAGAAGCTAAAGAGTTGGAGAATGGAAGCCAGATCGAGCGTAGAGCTGAATAATCAAACCACTTTCGACTTTGTTCCTTTTCGGGGACGAAAAGTTTTAAGTGGGGGAGATTGTAATAACCCGCAAATTCTGGGCCAGTTTAAAATTTTTATTTTGGCGATTTTAGCGAATTTTGATTATTTAAAATGAATTATTTTAAATAATATCGACGAGAAATTTATTTTGAATTGAATTCGACGTATATATTTATATACGTCGTCGTTAGAATATAAATATTTATATATAATTATAAATAGAATTGAAAATGGCGTGGTAGTTCGATAATTCGATTTCAAACTTCAATTGAATGTACCGGGTGCAAAACAATCCGGATTTTAGTGAAACCAAAAATGATAGGATCTAATTGGTAATACATTTCTAACGAATCCGAATAATCAAGATTTCATAGCGGGAATCAAAAGATATGTCCAGTTGAAAATTCTGAATAGTCGCTATGGAATTCAGGCCCTTAAAAATGGACATTTTGCAAACGACCTCGGATTTCGACGAAACCACTTTTGTTGGGTCCGCAATGTTAAATTATTGCTAGGTTTCAAATTTCATAATTTTTCGAATCAATATGTGAGCGTGGCAAAGGAAAACGCGTTTGACCAGTTTCAGTTGATTTTAATCGACTGGAAATTGACCATTTTTCCAACGGTCTCAGAATTCGACGAAACTAGTTTTGTTAGGACCGTATTGTCAATACGAAGCTAGAAAATATTTTTCTGGAATTTTTCTAGTTAGTATGTGACCCCGGTAATATGAAATGTACGTTTAAAATTCAATATAGTGATTTAAATGTAGATTTAACGGAAACTGATCGAAACAATCAAATCAACCTACGATACATATCCCATTGTGTTCGGAATGGGGGTGAAACGCTATGGACGACAGGCGGTGGGCCTCGTTTCGAGGTCGTATGTAAAAGTCAACCTTTTCAAATTAAATAATTAAAATAAATAAAAAAAAAATTAAATTATCTCTCCCTCCCTTATCTTTCCTTCTGCCCCCCCCCCCTATTCGTTTATTCAGATCGAAAAAAAAAAGAAAAAAAAAAACCCGCGTGAACCCTAGCCCGCCGCTGTCCATGTCGCACCGCCACCGCCTGGCCTCGCGCCTCCCCTCTGACCATCCCTTCCCCTTCCGTCGCCCCTCGCTCCCTCCATGCCTAGTTCGAATACCGCCAGTCCCCCCCCCTTTTCGATTGAAACCTCCTGAGCAGCGCCGCCCCAGACATGGAGCCACCACCGCCGATTGCAGGCTCGCCACCGCCACCTAAAGCTCCGCCTATCCCTGCCGCTACTGCAGCCCCCCCCCCCCCCCCCCCGTAAGTTTTTTTTTAATTTATTTATTTTATTTTTATTTTATATAAAGAGAAAAAAAAACTGAATTTAATTTTATTTAAAATCTGAATTTTATTTTGTTTAAAAAACGGAATTTTATTTACTTTAAAAACTGATTTTTGAAAAAGATTGAAAACTGATTTTTAAAAAGATTAAAAACTGATTTTTAAAAAGATTAAAAACAGATTTGAAAAGATTAAAAACTGATTTTAAAAAGATTGAAAACTGATTTTTAAAAAGATTGAAAACTGATTTTATTTTGAGATTTGAAAAGAAAAATCAGATTTTTATATTGTCGAAAGAAAAATATAATCTTTTATATTGTCGAAAGAAAAATAGGATTTTTATATATTGAACTTCGAAATAAAAATAGGATTTTTATATATTGAACTTCGAAATAAAAATAGGATTTTTATATATTGAACTTCGAAATAAAAATAGGATTTTTATATATTGAACTTCGAAATAAAAATAGGATTTTTATATATTGAACTTCGAAATAAAAATAGGATTTTTATATGTTGAACTTCGAAATAAAAATATGATTTTTATATATGGAATAGCGAAGTAAAAATTCGATTTTTACATAGGTAGTGAAAGCGGACAACGAAGATGACGAAGATGCGGTAGCGACGAAGGTTTCTGCAAATGAAGTGCCGTGGAGCTAGGATAGCTATATGTGAGAATTTCTCACCTTTCAATTTCTTTTTCTAATTATATATATATACTAGGATGCAGACGGTGCTTAGTAGCACCCGACACAATCGTCCACAGACCATGGACTTGTTTGTTTGGTTGCATAGATTAGTTATATGATGTGATTTGAATTGGTTGTTTGGTGATTTTGATTGATGTGTGAATGGCGTGGGCCTTCACTAGACCGGGGATAAGGCTAGGCCTCGTCCCGTTTCTAGTATCGTGCCGTTATGCCGCCGAAATTTTCTAAAATATGTTAGAAAAATAAAAACATCATTTTATTTAAGGAATGAACTGAATAAAATTCATATGTTGGAATAAAATGTTTTGTCGTTAAAAATATAATTTTTAACGTGAATGTGAATAAATAAATATTCATTTACAAACCAGACGGTTTGTTTATGTACACCTATTTGAAGGACATTGATTGGGTCGATAAATTTTACACATCGCCCAACTGCACAACTAAATCTGTGTTTGATTGTTTGAAACCCCACACGGGTGTTAGGATGAAATTTGAAGTTCACTCATCCTGATTGATCAAATATGTCGATCGATTGATTGACAGGCTGCTATAAGCGTTAAATGTCTATATTTGATGCTTATACAGTGTAGTGCACTTTGGTTGATGGTTGATTATTTTTCAATGCTATTATATACGTGTGATGTATGAAATTCCATATAATTAACATTATATGGTGATTGATTGGGCCTCATTCCAATTTAGAAAATAAAGAATATTATAAAATAAAAGTTCATGTGTTGACAGTACTCATCCATTGAGATTGGTCATGTGTTGAACGAAATATTTTGGATAACAACAACTATTTTGAAAAAGAAATATTTGAAATAGAATATTTGAAAATAGAAATTTATGAAGCCGTGTTGATTAGATTGACGCCATTTAGACGTAAACGATATTTATATCGATTTTAAAACGATTTCGAAATGAATTGAATTGAAAACGATTTCGAAATGAATTGAATTGAAAACGATTTCGAAATGAATTGAATTGAAAACGATTTCGAAATGAATTGAATTGAAAACGATTTCGAAATGAATTGAATTGAAAACGATTTCGAAATGAAATGAATTGAAAACGATTTCGAAATGAATTGAATTGAAAACGATTTCGAAATGAATTGAATTGAAAACGATTTCGAAATTAATTGAATTGAAAACGATTTCAAAATGAATTGAATTGAAAACGATTTCGAATTGAATTGAAAACGATTTCGAAATGAATTGAATTGAAAACGATTTCGAAATGAATTGAATTGAAAACGATTTCGAAATGAATTGAATTGAAAACGATTTCGAAATAAATTGAATTGAAAACGATTTCGAATTGAATTGAAAGCGAATTGAAAATGAATTCAAATTGAATTGAAATTTGAATTGAATAGAAATGAATTTTAAAACGAATTTATAAAGAAGAATTCAATTTTGATTTGAATTGAAAGAAAGTTGAAATTGCTTTTGAAACGATTTTAAAACTATTTATATAATTCGTTTTAAAATAGAAATCGACGAAATATATTATATATATATATTATATATATAATATAATGGCCTGAATAGAACGCGCCGCGGCCGTTCGTGAATTTCGACCATTTGTTTCAAACGGACATTACGGGAGATCCGACCGTCGGATTCTCCTAAAACCGGAACCGTTGGGTTCGTATCGAAAAGGGCTTTCTAATGAATATTAGAAATTTAAAATCTAATGGTTGGATTTGGAGTTACGTCCAAATCAAATTTGAAAAAGGTCGCTGTAAGTGCAGTTCGATGGCCGTTGATGGAAATCGACTGTACGGGCCTTGATAAAATTATTAAAAATAGTAATAATTTGTGTAAAATCATAAGAAATGATTTAGAAAGAATTGGGATGAAAAACTCCATATTTGAAAAGATAAAAATAGATTTTTATCGAAATGAACTAGTTTTGAACTAGAATTATAATTCTATTTATTTTTGAATAAATAAATTGAATTTGAAAAGGGTTTTGAAAATAAGCAAAATTTCCAATGATTGCATTGGAGTGGATTTGAATCGAAATTGTCTTCGGAATATTTCGATGTTGGAATTCGTGATTATACAGATGTTGTTATGGGAATTTGAAAGATATATATTTATATCGTTATTTCCAATACGACATTTGTTAGTCGTGGAATTGGATATTGAATATAAGCCGATATATTTTCTATTCAGAGCCTTGTATTGAATATCAAATGTGATTTGGGTTTGTCATGAATGGTGTCTTCACTAACACTGTTCTTGAACCCAACTGAGAAAAAAAATTAAATCTTTTTATTTAGATTTAATGAAGTGTACCAATTAAACGATATTTAATTGGAATTGAATTGGTATTGATTTTTGGGTTTATCGTGAACAGTGTTTTAAATAACACTTGTTCTTTAACCCGATAATTAATGAATGTGACTTCGGGTTTATTGTGAACCGTGTTTTAAATGACACGGATTCTTTAACCCAGTTAACGATTAAAACTAAGTGGAGTTTTAATGGATCTTTAATTAGATTGAAATGGTCGAGAATGGAGTATCACCAGTTTTGCTCCAGGCGATAGTTAAATCTTTAATTAGATTTGAACGTGAAATGGTAATTGAATTTACCGATAACACTGTGGTGTTAGATATGAAGTATTACCAGTTTTACTTCATGGGATAAATAGGTTGGGATTGGGAAATTAAACCAAATGATTACTTCGGTAAGGTTCGCTAATCCCGACTAGTTTGAATTGAGATTCAAAAATAGATTAAAGAATAAATCCAAGAAATTTATCTTGGATAAAATTAATGGGAACTTTTCCCTATGAATGTGAAATTTAGAAACTAACTGTCGGTTAGCTAAGCAGAATGGTTTTCTGGATATTGATCTGATGTTGGTTTCGGCCTTCGGGGTTAATATTTGGGAAATTATTCTCTTGATTAATTTACGGTTAGTGACTAATGAATTGGAATGAGGCGTATGTTGTGTTTGTGTAACACTTTTATAATATGTACGCGAGTTATTCGGAAAGGCCGGGTTTATCCCATTCTGAATAACTGATACGACGATAAGTCGAAGATGAAGACGGTGGTCGAAGACCGGAAGTCTTCACGTCGTTTGGGTGATTACTGATGATCTTGATTGGGCTGTACACCCAAGAAGATGGAAACAGTTAGTGATCGTCCAGACGTACTTGGAGATCGATGGATATGCGGGGTACTAGGTGCCTCCGGTTTCGTTCAGCCCCAGAACGGACTTGTAAATGGACTGTGTGTCTGACATTGGATTTTAGTCCGTGTGATTGATCTCTATTAAATATATATCTGTTTGGCAGCGGAGAATTTATTCTCTTGCTTAACGCCCTTCTCTGAGACGTACGAGCTCAGGGGTTATATATTGATGGATATCAAACGCATGGAGTGAATTGCCTGTGTGGCATGCCTAAGTGGGAATTGATCGAGGCTTCTGTTGAAAAGCAAAGCCTTGTGGTGATGATCAAAGCACGACCTTTGTGGCGTAGCTTTGTGTAACGTTTACTTCGCGAGTTTCACACCCGGTATGAACCAAAAACGGGAGACGGACCTCAGGGAGGGCATGCGTTTCTTTCTAGTTAGAAGTGGCGTCAGTGGTTTTACACGCCCTGACGAGTTTGACTTATGTGGTTGTTGCTGTTGCGAGGCGCCTCGGTTTGATCGGACGATCCGGGTCCGATGGAGTCATTCGTTGGCTCATTTACGCCCCATAGGGCGGGGGAACGCATGTTCAGGGTTTAAGTTTAATCCACATCGGTGGACCGGCCCTGTCGCTCCAAGGCTTGACTGAGTACTTGCCTGAGACATGGGCTAGATTATCTCGAATCGGTTGAGGACTATCTTTTGCCTCGGTTCATAGAAGGAAATCCAATTTCCAAATACGTGACATTTGCGGTTTTATTTGTAAACCTATACATGGCGACATAGTGGCATGGGACGCTCATGTCGCTTATGATTGATACTTATGATTTGAAGATGTTTTATACACTATGCACTTATTATAGTATCAAATGATTTGTTTTAAACGTATCAAGCATTCTTTGGCTGTTATAAGGGAAAACCATATCCCCCGGCTTGCGTTGCATTGTGTGATAGTGTAACAACCCGAAAATCTGGGCCAGTTTAAAATTTTTAAATTGGCAATTTTAGCGAGTTTTGAGTATTTAAAATGAATTATTTTAAATAATATCGACGAAAATTTATTTTGAATATAATTCGAACGTATATATTATATACGTCGTCGTTAGAATATATAATAATTATATATAATTATAAAAGGAATTGAAAATGGCGCGGTAGTTCGAAAATTCGATTTCTAATTTCAAATGGATATACAGAATTCAATATAAGTCAGAATTGAACGAAACAAGAAATATTTGAATCTGTATAACTATATCTTTGTGACGAAGTTAACAAACTGAGATTTCATCTTAGAAATGATAAGATATGTCCAGTTTAAAATTAGAAATAGTCGCTGTGGAATTTATATATATTTTTATATATATAAGGCCCTTAAAAATGGACATTTTGCAAACGACCTCGGATTTCGACGAAACCACTTTTGTTAGATCCGCAGTGTCAGGTTATTGCTAGGTTTCAAATTTCATAATTTTTCGAATCAATATGTGAGCGTGGCAAAGGAAAACGCGTTTGACCAGTTTCTGTTGAATTTAATCGACTGGAAATTGGCCATTTTTCAAACGGTCTCAGAATTCGACGAAACTAGTTTTGTTAGGACCGTATCGTCAATACGAAGCTAGAAAATATTTTTCTGGAATTTTTCTAGTTAGTATGTGACCCCGGTAATTTGAAATGTGCGTTTAAAATTCAATATAATGATTTAAATGTAAATTCAGAAAGAAACTGATTGTAACAATCGAATCAGCTTGCGATACATATCCCATTGTGTTCGGAATGGGGGTGAAACGCTACGGACGACAGGTGGTGGACCTCGTTTCGAGGTCATATGTAAAAGTGAACCCTAATGCAAATTTAATAATTAAATAATAATAAAATAAATAAATAAAAAAATCTACCTTCCCTCCCCTTTTCTTCTGCCTTGGCCCCCCCCCCCCCCGATCATTTATCACAAAATAAAAAAAAAAATCCCTAACTAATCGCACCCTCCCTCCTCCGTCGATCTGACGAAATCGAGCACCTCCAGTCCATCGGAGGACCAGCGCCGCCCGCTCCCGATAGCTCCCCTCCTGTCGCGCCTCTCCCTCTTCTCCAGTCCTCAGACGAAGTTCCCAATCGCAATCCACAAACCCTAGCTCGGATGGTCGTCGCTCAGACCAGCCCCGCCTACACCGACCCCCCCTCGTTCCCTCTCTCTCCTCCACACCTCCATTCAGCCAACACCGAAACCCCCTACGCCCTGTTCTGAAACCGACGCCCCCCCCCATTCAAAACTAAGGTAATTCTTATTTATCTATTTTATTTTAGTTTCTGAATTTTATTTTAGTTTCTGAATTTTATTTTAGTTTCTGAATTTTATTTTAGTTTCTGAATTTTATTTTAGTTTAAAACTGATTTTCTTTCTAGGATAAAAATCATTTTTATTAATAGAGTAAAAACTGATTTTGAAATAGAGTAAAAAATAATAATAATAATAATAATAATAAGAAAAAAAAAACTGATTTTTAGAATAGAGGAAAAACTGATTTTAAAAGCAAAGAAAATCAGATTTTTTTTTTTTTTATGATTGAAAGTCGAAATAAAAATAGGATTTTTATATGTTGAAAGTCGAAATAGAAAATTTGATTTTTAAATATTGAACTTCGATAGAAAAATCAGATTTTTATACATTGAAAGCCGAAGTCAAAATATGATTTTTATATATTGAATAGCGAAGTAAAAATATGATTTTTATATATTGAATAGCGAAGTAAAAATGTGATTTTTACGTATGTAGTGAAAGCAGCAACGAAGGTGACAAAAAGGCGAAACGACGAAGACTTCTGCAAAGGAAGAGCCGTGGAGCTAGGATAGCTATATGTGAGAATTTCTCACTCTTCAATTTTATTTCTAGTTATATATATATATACTAGGATGCAGACGGTGTTTAGTAGCACCCGACACAATCGTCCACAGACCATGGACTTGTTTGTTTGGCTGTTTGGTTATTGATTGCGATATTGGTTTGAATGTGGTTTGTGGTGTGAAAAATTGAATCGATAAATTTGTTAGGATTAGACGTGCGCCGTTATAAGGCGAAGGAGTAAGGCTAGGTTAGACCCTTACTCCAAACTTTGTGGTTTGCATAACGAAATTGATTTGATTGATGTGTGAATGGCGTGGGCCTTCACTAGACTGGGGATAAGGCTAGGCCTTGTCCCGTTTCTAGTATCGTGCCGTTATGCCGCCGAAATTTTCTAAAATAAGTTAGAAAAATAAAAATAGCATTTTATTTAAAGAATGAACTGAATAGAAATTCATATGTTAAAATAAAATGTGTTATCGTTAAAAATATAATTTTTAACGTGAATGTGAATAAATAAATATTCATTTACAAACCAGACGGTTTGTTTATGTACACCTATTTGAATGACGTTGATTGGGTCGATAAATTTTACACATCGCCTAACTGCACAAATAAAATATGTGTTTGATTGTTTGAAACCCCACACGGGTGTTAGGATGAAATTTGAAGTTCACTCATCCTGATTGATTAAATATGTCGATCGATTGATTGACAGGCTGTTATAAGCGTTGAATATCTATATTTGATGCTTATACAGTGTAGTGCACTTTGGTTGATGGTTGATTATTTTCAATGCTATTATATACATGTGTTGTATGAAAATCCATATAATTAATTTTATATGGTAATTGATTGGGCCTCATTCCAGTTTTGAAAAATAAATATTTGAAAAAGAAATATTTGAAATAGAATATTTGAAAATAAAGGAATATATGAAGCCGTGTTGATTAGATTGACGCCATTTTGACGTGAACGATATTTATATCGATTTTAAAAACGATTTCGAAATGAATTGAATTGAAAACGATTTCGAAATGAATTGAATTGAAAACGATTTCGAAATGAATTGAATTGAAAACGATTTCGAAATGAAATGAATTGAAAACGATTTCGAAATGAAATGAATTGAAAACGATTTCGAAATGAATTGAATTGAAAACGAATTCAAAATGAATTGAAAACGATTTCGAAATGAATTGAATTGAAAACGAATTCAAAATGAATTGAAAACGATTTCGAAATGAATTGAATTGAAAACGAATTCAAAATGAATTGAAAACAAATTGAAATGAATTCAAATTGAATTGAAATTTGAATTGAATAGAAATGAATTTTAAAACGAATTTATAAAGAAGAATTCAATTTTGATTTGAATTGAAAAGGAAGTTGAAATTGTTTTTGAAACGAATTCAAAACTATTTATATAATTCGTTTTAAATAGAAAGCGACGAAATATATATTATATATATTATATATATAATATAATGGCCTGAATAGAACGCGCCGCGCCGCGGCAGTTCGCGAATTTCGACCATTTATTTCAAACGGACATTACGGGAGATCCGACCGTCGGATTCTCCTAAAACCGGAACCGTTGGGTTCGTATCGAAAAGAGCTTTCTAATGAATGTTAGAAATTTGAAATCTAACGGTTGGATTTGGAGATACGTCCAAATCAAATTCGAAAAAGGTCGCTGTAAGTGCAGTTCGATGGCCGTTAATGGAAATCGACTGTACGGGCCTTGATAAAATTATTAAAAATAGTAATAATTTGTGTAAAATCATAAGAAATGATTTGTGAAAGTTGGGGATGAAAGACTCCATATTTGAAAAGATAAAAATAGTTTTTTATCGAAATGAACTAGTTTTGAACTAGAATTATAATTCTATTTATTTTTAAATAAATAAATTGAATTCGAAAAGGGTTTTAAAAGTAACCAAAATTCCAATGATTGCATTGGAGTGGATTTGAATCGAAATTGTCTTCGGAATATTTCGATGTTGGAATTCGTGATTATACAGGTGTTGTTATGGAAATTTGAAAGATATATATTTATATCGTTATTTCCAATACGACATTTGTTAATCGTAGAATTTGGTATTGAATATAAGCCGATATATTTTCTATTCAGAGCCTTGTATTGAATATCGAATGTGATTTGGGTTTGTCGTGAATGGTGTCTTCACTAACACTGTTCTTGAACCCAGTTGAGAAAAGATTAAATCTTTTTATTTAGATTTAATGAAGTGTACCAATTAAATGATATTTAATTGGAATTGAATTGGTATTGATTTTTGGGTTTATCGTGAACAGTGTTTTAAATAACACCTGTTCTTTAACCCGATAATTAATCGAATGTGATTTGGGTTTGTCGTGAATGGTGTCTTCACTAACACTGTTCTTGAACCCAGTTGAGAAAAGATTAAATCTTTTTATTTAGATTTAATGAAGTGTACCAATTAAATGATATTTAATTGGAATTGAATTGGTATTGATTTTTGGGTTTATCGTGAACAGTGTTTTAAATAACACTTGTTCTTTAACCCGATAATTAATCGAATGTGATTTGGGTTTGTCGTGAATGGTGTCTTCACTAACACTGTTCTTGAACCCAGTTGAGAAAAGATTAAATCTTTTTATTTAGATTTAATGAAGTGTACCAATTAAATGATATTTAATTGGAATTGAATTGGTATTGATTTTTGGGTTTATCGTGAACAGTGTTTTAAATAACACTTGTTCTTTAACCCGATAATTAATGGAATGTGATTTTGGGTTTATCGTGAATCGTGTTTTAAATGACACTGATTCTTTAACCCAGATAATGATTAAAACTAAGTGGAGTTTTAATGAATCTTTAATTAGATTGAAAAGATCGAGAATGGAGTATCACCAGTTTTGCTCCAGGCGATAGTTAAATCTTTAATTAGATTTGAACGTGAAATTTAGAAACTAACTGTCGGTTAGCCAAGCAGAATGGTTTTCTGGATATTGATCTGATGTTGGTTTCGGCCTTCGGGGTTAATATTTGGGGAATTATCCTCTTGATTAATTTACGGTTAGTGACTAATGAATTGGAATGAGGCGTATGTTGTGTTTGTGTAACACTTTTATAATATATACGCGAGTTATTCGGGAAGACCGTGTTTACCCATTCTGAATAACTGATACGACGATAAGTCGAAGATGAAGACGATGGTCGAAGACCGGAGGTCTTCACGTCGTTTGGGTGATAACTGATGATCTTGATTGGGCTGTACACCCAAGAAGATGGAAACAGTTGGTGATCGTCCAGACATACTTGGAGATCGATGGATATGCGGGGTACTAGGTGCCTCCGGTTTCGTTCAGACCCAGAACGGACTTGTAAATGGACTGTGTGTCTGACATCGGATTTCATTCTGTGTGACTGATATCGGTGGCATAGGATGGTTTGCCTGTGTGGCATGCTAAGATGCAAAGGATCAAGGCTTCTGTTGAAAAGCAAAGTCTTGTGGTGATGATCAAAGCACGGCCTTTGTGGCGTAGCTTTGTGTAACGTTTACCTCGCGTGTTTCACACCAGGTATGAACCAAAAACGGGAGACGGACCTCAGGGAGGGCCTGCGTTTCCTCCTAGCTAGAAGTGGCGTCAGTGGTTTTACACGCCCTGACGAGTTTGACTTATGTGGTTGTTGCTGTTGCGAGGCGCCTCGGTTAGATCGGACGATCCGGGTCCGATGGAGTCATTCGTTGGCTCGCTTACGCCCCAAAGGGCGGCGAAACGCAGTGTCCAGGGTTTAAGTTTAATCCACATCGGTGGACCGGCCCTGACGATCCAAGGGTCGATGCGTTCTGATCCTGAGACTCGGGCTAGGCAGTCTCGAATCGGTTGAGGACTATCTTTTGCCTCGGTTCATAGACGGAAATCCAATTTCCAAATACGTGACATTTGCGGTTTTAATTTGTAAACCTATATATGGCGGCATAGTGGCATGGGACGCTCATGTCGCCTATGATTGATACTTATGATTTGAAGTTGTTTTATACACTATGCACTTACAATAGTATCAAATGATTTGTTTTAAACGTATCAAGCATTCTTTGGCTGTTATAAGGTAAAAACCCTATCCCCCGGCTTGCGTTGCATTGTGTGATAGGACCTGGGTCTTATAACAGCTTCATTTTTCTTTATTTAGCATTGCGCTGTTTGTTTTATGCACTGGTATTCTTGGGAGGAAACCCGTTCCGTGTTATACGGCGTGGTCCCTTGATTTACCTAATGATTTAAAATAAAGATTAATAACTGTTTTAGTTCTCACACCAGTCCCATGACTGACCTGGAGTTTATTGTTTTGACCTAAACTCTGGGTGCCCCTATTTTGACACGGGCAGCTAGTAGTTTTGGTTTTGCAGATTTATATTCACAGGATCCTGGTTTACAGCTGGAACGATATCCGGAAAGCTTTGTATCCGTATATCTCTTCTAGTTGTGTATTGTATTATTTTCCGCTGCTATGTATTTAAATGTAATTTAAATCTCTGTTATTTCTGTGTAATATTCTTTTGTTTATACTCTGTATATTCTGGTAATCTGATGCGTTGTTGTAATATACAATGAAATGTTCTTCTGTATGCGTTCTGTTTTGTCTTGTTCTCAACGATAGGGCGTTTCGAACGGCCTGGATCGGTTTAGCGACTGGTTCGGACCGAGCGAAATCTCTTGCCGTCACAGATAGGACCTGGGTCTTATAACAGCTTCATTTTTCTTTATTTAGCATTTCGCTGTTTGTTTTATGCACTGGTATTCTTGGGAGGAAACCCGTTCCGTGTTATACGGCGTGGTCCCTTGATTTACCTAATGATTTAAAATAAAGATTAATAACTGTTTTAGTTCTCACACCTGTCACATGACTGACCTGGAGTTTATTGTTTGAACCTAAACTCTGGGTGCCCCTATTTTGACACGGGCAGCTAGTAGTTTTGGTTTTGCAGATTATATTCATAGGATCCTGGTTTACAGCTGGAACGATATCCGGAAAGCTTTGTATCCGTATATCTACTTCTAGTTGTGTATTGTATTATTTTCCGCTGCTATATATTTAAATGTAATTTAAATCTCTGATATTTCTGTGTAATATTCATTTTTACTCTGTATATTCTTGTATTCTGATGCATTGTTGTAATATACAGTGAAATTTTCTTCCGTATGCTTTCTATTTTGTCGTGTTCTCAAACGATAGGGCGTTTCGAACGGCCTGGATCGGTTTAGCGACTGGTTCGGACCGAGCGAAATTCCTTGCCATCACAGTGTTCCTGACATTCCTGAGCTAAAAAGGGAAGTGTTAGACGAGTGTCACAAGTCCAAGCTGAGTATCCATCCTGGTGTGGCCAAAATGTATAACGATCTCAAACGAACTTTCTGGTGGAAGGCTATGAAAAGAGATGTTTCAATATATGTTAGCCGATGCCCTACTTGCCAACTAGTCAAAAGCGACCAACAGAAATTGGTTGGATTGTTACAACCGCTAGAACTTCCTGGTTGGAAGTGGGAACATATCTCTATGGATTTCATTGATGGTCTGCCCAGAACCAGAAAAGGGAATGACAGTATTTGTGTGATCGTAGATCGCTTCACGAAGACCGCCCATTTTATAACTGTCAGATCAAACAGAACTGCTCAGAGTCTGGCGCAGATATATTTCAGGGAAATAGTTAGACAACATGGAGTGCCGCTCAGTATAGTCAGTGATAGAGATACGATATTCGCTAGCAAGTTTTGGGAAGCATTTCAAGTCGAGTTGGGAACAAAGTTGAACTTGAGCACCGCTTATCATCCTCAGACAAACGGTCAAACTGAGAGGGTGAATCGTATTTTAGAATATCTATTGCGGGCGTATATTCTAGATTTCAGTGGGTCATGGGAAGACCATCTACATTTGGCTGAATTCTCTTATAATAACAGCTACCAGGCGAGTCTGACAATGTCGCCATTCGAAGCATTATATGGTAGACCGTGCCGATCCCCTGCTTGTTGGGTCGAGCCCGGAAATAGACTTGTGTTGGGTCCTGATATGATTCGAGAAGCCACCGACAAGGTCGATTTTATTAAGAAGCGATTACTCGCCGCTCAAAGCCGACAAAAGAGCTATGCCGATAAAATAAGAAGAGATATATCCTTTGTTGTTGGCGACTACGTATATTTGAAAGTATCGCCGATGAGAGGAGTTATCCGGTTCGGTAAAACGGGAAAGTTGGCACCCAAATTCATTGGTCCGTTTCCAATTCTGGAACGGATCGGAACTCTCGCTTATAGGGTCAAACTGCCTGATTGGCTGCCTGGAGTTCATGATGTATTTCATATATCTCAACTTCGAAAGCACGTTCATGATCCAGACTTGATCGTGGAAGAAGCAGATTAGCAGGATATTGAAATTACTCCAGAATTAGCTGTGAGAAGAGAGCCGCTAAAGATTATCGGCAAAGAAACCAAAGAGCTGAGGAACAAGAAGGTTCGCTTAGTCAAAGTGCAATGGAGTGGAGATCCGCGAGATTGTACTTGGGAAACTGAGGAGAGCATTCAGAAAGCCTATCCCAGATGCCGAATAGATATCTCTGATTGACTCCGGTGCAAGGTACATTTGCCATACTTTGCATTACCATTTAATTCTCTATTCTGTTGCTATTTTCTGCCCATGGATGTGCACTATTTATTCTATACTCTGAATGATTTTTAAAGGAATATAGGATTTGATTAGTATATTTTTGGAAGGTTAAAAACTAATTGGTTGTTGTGTTGTGTGATTGTAGATTTATCAAACCACTTTCGACTTTGTTCCTTTTCTGGGACGAAAAGTTTTAAGTGGGGGAGATTGTAACGACCCAGAAAATCTGAACCAATTTAAAATTTTTAAATTGGCTAAAATAATGGATTTTAAATATTTAAAATAAATATTTTAGCTAAAGGCAATGAAAAGTGAGTTGAATCGACAATTGAAAACGAATATAATTAATTATAATTATAAACAAGGCTTGAAAAGGCGCTGTAGTTTCAAAAATTGAATTCAAACTTTGTCGGACTGTACCGGGTGCAAAACAAAACGGATTTTAGCGAAACCAAAAATATTTAAATCTGTTAGTGAATACCTTTCTAACGAATCTGAAAAATCGAATTTTCATAGCGGAAAGCAAAAGTTATGTCCGAATGAATTTTCAGAGAGGTCGCTATGGAGTTTATATAGCCCGTGAAATTGGCCATTTTGCATACGACCTCGGAATTCGACGAAACCACTTTTGTTGGATCCGGGATGTGAAGTTATTGCTAGGTTTCAAATTTCATAATTTTTGAAGCTAATGTGTGAGCGTGGCAAAAGAAAATGTGTTTTGGTCAATTATAGTTAAATTGGATCGACCAAAAATGGGTCTTTTTGCAAACGGTCTCAGAATTCGACGAAACTAGTTTTGTTGGGACCGTATAGTCAAAACATAGCCAGATTTATTTTTCTGGAATTTTTCGAATTAGTTTGTGGCCCTGGCAAATTGAAATGCACGTTCAAATCAAATATTGAATGTTTTATATTTTAATTTGAAGGGAAACTGACTGAAACAGTCGAATGGGCCAACGAAACATATCCCATTGTGTTCGGAATGGGGTTAAAATGCTAGGGACGACAGTCGTTGGGTTTGATTTCGAGTTCGTCCAAGAAAACCCTAATTTTTGAATTTAATATAACATCGGCCAATAGGATTTTTTATTTCGTTAATTTAAAAATGTAAAAAAAAAACAAAAAAACCCGATATCCTCAGCGACGAATGGCGGCCAGCGTTCAAAACTTCTCGTCCATTTTCCGGCGAAACCACGCCTCGATAGACCTCCCTCCAGTTGAACTTTTTAGAGTACTCTCCTCCCTCTTCCCATCCATTCCTGGTTTGGCCTCCACCATGCCCTGTAGAGCGAGATCGAGCACCTCAAAGGCGGCGACTTCATCTCGCCGCCGCCACTGATTCTGGCCATCGAACGGAGCGCCGCCCCTGGCGTTTTAAGCCCATTCCAAGCTCGACGATGTGGTATAACCTGATCGGGACGAAGTGCAACAGGTGGAGCTAAAAATCGAAACCTAGTTTCGAAGATTTCAAGCAGGTATCGACTGTTTTTATTTTAAACTGATTTTAACAGTTTAAAACCGTTGCAAACTTTGAAAAATCATATCTTTTTGCTTCGTTAACGAACTTCGATGAAACCGGAAACATCGTGACCGTGTGGTCGCCTTTTACATTCTAGAAGAGACCGCATATTTTTCTGAGCCTTCTGCTATTTTTGGTGGAGTGGAACCCAATGTGAGATTTCTAATTTATAAACAATATGGAAAACGACGATGTATAAATTATATAGTCGATGTATGAGTTATATAAGCATTGTACACCTCTTATATAAGCGTTATATAAGTCGTATGTTCGATGTATAAGTTGTATATGCGTTGTAAAAATTATATATGTGTTGAAATAAAAGTGAATTGCTATATATATATATATATATATATATATATATATATATATATATATATACGCCCCTCGTCCACAAACCATGGACGATGTTTATTGGTTGTGATTGGTGTGAAAATTGATTGATAGCGAATGGTTGTTTGGGATTGTTTGTGGTTGATATTGATTGATTGTGGTTGAAAAATACCCGTTTGTGGTTGAGAAATATTTGGTTGAAACCACATAGGATTAGTTTATGGAAATGAAATAAATATATACATGCCGCCTGCGTGCGAACTAGATGCATGATCCCCATTGTCAAAAAACCGCGATGTTTTAAGGTAGAGCGAGGAGCCGTACTAGGGACGGTCCCGATTTTAACTACCCTGCCGTTATGCTGCCGAAATTTTGAATAATATTCATGTGTTTGAATTATTTTCATTTGCTGAAACTATATTTATTCATTGAATAGGAAACCTTCATGTGTTGAATTGATATTCATTCGTTGATTAGAAATTCATGTGTTGAATGGTATTCGTGTTTTAAATATAAAAATCACATTTTTATCTATATATAGAAACTACAGAAAACCTTCATGTGTTGAATTGATATTCATTCATTGATTAGAAATTCATGTGTTGAATGGTATTCGTGTTTTAAATATAAAAATCACATTTTTATCTATATATAGAAACTATAGAAAACCTTCATGTGTTGAATTGATATTCATTCGTTGATTAGAAATTCATGTGTTGAATGGTATTCGTGTTTTAAATATAAAAATCACATTTTTATCTATATATAGAAACTATAGAAAACCATCATGTGTTGAATTGAAATTCATTCATTGATTAGAAATTCATGTGTTGAATGGTATTCGTGTTTTAAATATAAAAATCACATTTTTATCTATATATAGAAACTATAGAAAACCTTCATGTATTGAATTGATATTCATTCGTTGATTAGAAATTCATGTGTTGAATGGTATTCGTGTTTTAAATATAAAAATCACATTTTTATCTATATATAGAAACTATAGAAAACCTTCATGTGTTGAATTGATATTCATTCGTTGATTAGAAATTCATGTGTTGAATGGTATTCGTGTTTTAAATATAAAAATCACATTTTTATCTATATATAGAAACTATAGAAAACCTTCATGTGTTGAATTGATATTCATTCGTTGATTAGAAATTCATGTGTTGAATGGTATTCGTGTTTTAAATATAAAAATCACATTTTTATCTATATATAGAAACTATAGAAAACCTTCATGTGTTGAATTGATATTCATTCGTTGATTAGAAATTCATGTGTTGAATGGTATTCGTGTTTTAAATATAAAAATCACATTTTTATAAATATATAGAAACTATAGAAAACCTTCATGTGTTGAATCGATATTCATTCGTTGATTTGAAATTCATGTGTTGAAAGGTATTCATATTTTGAAATAAATTGTTTGATAATGAAAATCACCTTTTATCGATTATATGAACTGTGAAAAATAATCTCGTTTTGAAAGAAATTATTTTATAAGAAAAATCCTATTTTATCACCCATATATACACTATATAAAACAATAGTGTTTTGAAATGAATTGTTTTAAAATAAAAATCACATTTTTATTATACACATGAATCATTGAAATGTGAAGTGTTATAAATAGCCACTCGTTCAAATAAACATATATGAGTTGAAATATCCATTAATTAGCTAATGATATGATTTTTGCCTATACATGCAATGTTAGAATGAATGGTGTTTTTAAACCAAATGGAATCAAATATGAAGTTGAATGGAAAATGATAAATGATAAGAACTGTATATATGTACATGCATATTTATTGAACATGTTATAGCAAAGGGGCTAGAGAAGAGGAATAAAATATTGTGCCCGACAAATAGGTACATATTTACTGCTTTGTTTGGGTGATGATTTTATGAGCCTATTGGCTAGCCGCTTGGCTTTTTCTTTTTCTTTTCGACATGAGACGCCCGTGTGGCTATTTGGGAATTTTCCCAGCCCCTCCCGTACAAAGGAGGTTATGGCGAAATTTTCCAAAATTTTAAGGCGTTAGTGAAATATTTGAAGTAAAAACGATATTGAAATTGTTGAATGAACTATATTTATATAAATATATAAATATAAATAAAATTCAAACGAAACGTGGCCGTGCAGTTCGCGTTTTGAAATCGTGATTTCAAACAACTAGTACGGGAAATCCGACCATTGGATTTTCCCGAAACCTCAACCGTCGGGTTTGCCTTGGAAATATCTTTCCAACGGCACCAACCTTCTAAAAATCCAACGGTTGGATTGTATGGAATGTTTAATTCAAATCTGAAGAAAAACAAAGCCAGAAACGATTATATTTTTATATATATATAATAATATTTAATCGAATAACGACGCTGCAGTTCGTATTTTGAAATCGAAACTTCAAACGATTGTACCGGGAGATTCGACCGTCGGATTTTCCCGAAACTGGAACCGTTGGATTCGTTTTGAAAAGACCTTTCTAATGATGTAAATTTTGTGAAGATCCAACGGTTAGATTTTCAGATATGTGTAAATCAAATCTGAAGAAAAACAGCGCCACGGCCGCATTATGGCCCGAAGCGTCGTTTTGAATAAATTGGCTATTTTAAAATAAATAAAAATAGCGATAAATCGTTATAAAATATCATAAACGATATGGAATGGAAATAAACTGAATTTGCTTGATTTATGTGGCTTTTGATGGTTGAATGTGTTTGGTGTGAAAATTATATTAAAGAACAAAATTGGTGTAGTCGAATAATTTAACCATTGAAATAAATTGATTTGAAATTCTAATTATACGTGAATTATTTGAAAAGGCCGAGTTAATTCTCATTTCAAATAATTGACCGAAGGTTGAAAGTCGAAGATGAAGACGATGGTCGAAGACCGGAGATCTTCACCTCTTTTGGATGGTAACCGAGGTACTGATTGGGAGGCATCCCGAAATATGGATAATGAGTGGTGATCGTCCAGACGTACGTGGTGATCGATGGGTTTGCGAGGTATTTAGTGCCTCCGGTTTCGTTCAGACCCAGAACGGACTTGTAAATGGACTGTGTGTCTAACATTGGATTTTATTCTGTGTTGATTGATCTCTATTAAATATACATCTGTTTGGCGGCGGAGAATTTATACTTTTGCTTAACGCCCTTCTCTGAAACGCACGAGCTCGGAGATTGTATATCGGTGGACATCAGTCGCATGGCATGAACTGCTAGTGTGGCATACCTAAGTGGCAAATGATCAGGGCTTCTGTTGAAAAGCAAAGTCTTGTGGTGATGATCAGAGCACCGCCTGTGTGGCGAAGCTTTGTGTATAACGTGAAATCGCGAGCCTCACACCCCGGTATGAACCAGAAACGGGAGAAGGACCTCAGGGAGGGCATGCGTTTCTTTCTAGCTAGGGTGGTGTCAGCGACCTACCAGCCCTGACATTTATATACTTTTCACCTGTGTGGTTGTTGCTGTTGCGAGGCGCCTCGGTTTGATTGGACGATCCGGGTCCGATGGAGTCATTCGTTGGCTCGTTTACGCCCCCAAAGGGCTGGGAAACGTATTGTTCAGGCATAATAATCCACATCGGTGGACTGGCCTTGACGATCTAAAGGCTTGCCTGCGCGCTTGCCTGTGGCTTGGGCTAGAGAGTCACGAATTCGGTAAGGACTATCTTTTGCCTTGGTTCATGACGGAAATCCAATTTCCAAATACGACATCGTGCGGTTTTGATTGTATACCTATAAATGGCGACGTAGTGGTATGGGGCATTAATGCCGTCTATGATTGATAGTTATGATTTGAAGTTGTTTTCAAAACATATAAACACTAGCAATAATATCAAATGCCTTTGTTTTATTCGTATCAAGCATTTCTTGGCCGCTATAAGGTAAAAACTCTATCCTCCGGTTTGCGTTGCATTGTGTGATGGGAACTGAGTCTTATAATGGCTTCATTTTTATAAAAAGCATAGCGATGTTTAAAAGAAAGATTTGTTTTAAAGCACCGGCAATCCAATGGAGTAAACCCGTTCCACGAGAGTGGCGTGGTCCTGTGATTAGCCAAATTATATATGTGTTGAGTAGATTTCTCATACCAGTCCCATGACTGACTCGTAGTTTGTTTCACTCTCAAACTCGGGTGCCCCTTTTTCTACACGGGCAGCCTTGTATTCAGGTTTAGCTGGTTCTTTCTGGATAGCTGGAGCTGAAGATGGATTCTATCATTTACTTTTTTTTTTTTTGCTGTTCAGCTCCTATTGTACATATTATGTTTATTTTCCGCTGTAGACATTTATGTATAGCTGAACTGTATTTTTACTAAGTATGATCCTATATACTGTGTAACTCTGATGATTACTTTTCTCCAGTATATTCTATTATTCGTTCTGGTGTATTTATTTAATTCTGTTCTGCTATTATCTGTTTCTGTGTTATATTCCAAAGATAACCCTTGCCACCGTCAGTACGGGGTTTGGGGTCGTCTCAAGTTAACATGTACCTATTTGTTGGGCAAACAAATTTTATTCTCTGCTCTAGCCTCCTTGCTATGACTTGTTCGATGTAAGTACATGTATATGCAAGCAAATGTGACCAATTTTCAATATAATTCAATATTTGATTCTATTAGGCATAATGGTTCAAAATTTCAAACAAATAAACAAACAACACGACCATCAATCAATTAGTGGATTAACGTTTCAAATTCATAATTTTGCTACATATACAAAAATCATGTTTTTGATGCCAATTGACAACAATGTATTCTAGCTATATTTTGGTTCTCACACCAGTCTAATGGAAATATATAGATATCATACCTTCGAAATACGAACATAAATACTGATGATGTGGCCACATCATCAGAATTATCCCCAGGTGTCTAGAATGTGATTCTATATCTATCCAATATATTAAAACTTCGAATATACGTTCATGACGCGTATATGCGAAATCTTTATATATTGGATTGTCCAAATTCAATATAAATAAAATATTCAAATACGTATAAACTAGTTTAAACTTTTAAAACAAAATTGTTTTCATTTGAAAAATATACTCTTCACACTCCTTCTAGGATACTACTGATCCTTTCTCTAACGAGTCATTCTAATTGGATATTACTAATCCAACATCTGATGAATTCTTTCGTTTGGTTCTAATGTGTCTTGTTCTCGAGCTCTGTAAACCAAAGCTCTGATACCAACTGAGACGACCCGAACTTCCCCGTGAAGGAAAGCCCAGATAGAATTGAGTACAAGACGAATCAGAATGCAAACGGAAGAACATTTCATTGTTATTACAACAATTCCATCAGAATACAAGAATATACAGAGTATAATTGAATAAAATACATTCGATGAATATCAAAGATTACAATAAATTACATAGCAGCGGAAAAATATACAAAACATAACTGAAAGTGATACACGGATACAGAGCTTTCCGAGCATCGTTCCAGCTGTAAATCAGGACCCTGTGAATATAAATCTGCAAAACCAAAACTACTAGCTGCCCGTGTGGAAAATAGGGGCACCCAGAGTTTAGGTTAAAACAATAAACTCCAGGTCAGTCATGTGACTGGTGTGAGAACTAAACCAGTTATTTAAAAATTTACTTTAAAAGAGAGTAATTCAAGGGACCACGCCGTATAACACGGAACGGGTTTCCTCCCAAGAATACTAGTGCATATAACAAAACAGCGCAATGCTCTTTGGAAAAATGATGCTATTATAAGACCCAGGTCCCATCACACAATGCAACGCAAGCCGGAGGATAGGGTTTTCCCTTATAATAGCCAAACATGCTTAGTACGTTTAAAACAAATCATTTGATACTATTATAAGTGTATAGTGTCAAAACAATCAAATCATAAATATCAATCATAGGCGGCTTGGGTAGCATCTATCATGTTGCCATACTAGGCTCTACAAATAAAACCGAATTATCACGTATTGGAAATTGGATTCCATCATGAGTCGAGGCAAGGGGAAAGCTCCTCTCTGTTCAAGACACTCTAGCAAATGTCTCAGGACCCCACTTTGATCCTTGGAATCGGTTGGGCCGGTCCTCACCTAACTTTGGAGGATTAGTTATTACTGAACACACGTTTCTCGGTCCTAACAGACCTATATCCGAGGCGCTTCGCACTCCAACATCCATACAGGTAAAAAGTATATAAATGTCAGGGCTGGTAGGTCACTGACATCACCCATAGCTAGAAAAAAACGTCGTGTTCTCCCAACGGTCCATATCCCGTTATTGACTCATACCGAGGTGTGAGGCTCGCAAATTCACGTTATACACAAAGCTATGCCGCACAGGCTGTGCTTTAATCATCAACCACAAGACTTTGTTTTCAACAGAAGCCATGATCATCTGCCACTTAGGCGTGCCACACAGGCAATTCACTCCATGCGACTGATGTCCATCGATATACAACCTCTGAGCTCGTACGTCTCAAAGAAGGGCGTTAAGCAAGAGAATAAATTCTCCGCCGCCAAACAGATGTATATTTAATAGAGATCAATCAACACAGAATAAAATCCAATGTCAGACACACAATCCATTTACAAGTTCATCCTGGGTCTGAACGAAACCGGAGGCACTTTCCTCGCATATCCATCCATCTCCAAGTACGTCTGGACGATCACCAACTGTTTCCCTCATCTTGGGTGTACAGCCCAATCAAGATCATCAGTAACCACCCAAACGATGTGGAGACTTCTGGTCTTCAACCACCGTCTTCCTCTTCGACATCTCGTCGAATCGGTTATTCAGAATGGGTATAAACCCGACCTTTCTGAATAACCCACGTATATGATAAACAAATGTTACGCAAACACAACAAACGCCTCATTCCAATTCAGAATATTCTTTTATTCACAAAATCACATTTTTAGGGAATAGGTTCCCATTAATTTTATCAAAGATAAATTCTTCTAAATTTATTCTTTAATCTTCCTTTGGATATCATATCAAACCATATTATGGTTTTCCAAACTAGTCGGGATTAGCGAACCACACCGAAGTAATTATTTATTTTATTTCCCAATCCCAACCTATTCATCCCATGGAGAAAAACTGGCAATACTCCATACCTAACACCACGGTGTTATCGGTAAAGTTAATTACCATTTCACGTTCAAATCTAATTAAAGATTTAACTATCGCTTTGGAGAAAAACTGGTGGGACTTCATTCTCGATCACCTTTCAGATTTGATAATTTAAATTATCAATTCACATTTTAATTTAATTAAAGATTCATTAAAACTCCACTTAGTTTTAATCTTCTCAAAAATCAATATCTTGTCTTTAACTGGGTTAAAGAACCAACGTCACATAAAACGCGATTCACGACCAACCCAAATCACATTTGATATTAAATACAAGGCTCTGAATAGAAAATATACCGGCTTATATTCAATATCAAATTCAGAAACCAACAAATATCGTATTGGAAATAACGATATAAAATATATCTTTCAAATTCCCATAACAATATTTGTATAATCACGAAATCCAACATCGAAATATTCTGAAGACAATTTCTATTCAAATCCATTCCAATTCACGATTTGGAAATCCTGATTATTTTTAAAACCACTTTCAAATTCAATTTATTTATTTCAAAAATAAATTGATTTTAATTCTAGTTCAAAACAAGTTCATTTCGACAAAAATATATTTTTATCTTTTCAAATGGGGAGTTTTTCATCCCATTTTTTACCAAATCATTTCTTATGATTTTACACAAATTAATGCTATTTTTAATAATTTTATCAAGGCCCGTACAGTCGATTTCCATCAACGGCCATCGAACTGCACTTACAGCGACCTTTTCCAAATTTGATTTGGACATAATTCCTAATCCAACCGTTAAATTTCAAATTTCTAATATTCGTTGGAAAGTTCTTCTCGATATGAACCCAACGGTTCCAGTTTTAGGAGAATCCGACGGTCGGATCTACCGTAATGTCGATTCGAAGTCAATGGTCGAAATTCACAAACTGCCGCGGCGCGGCGCGTCCTATTCAGGCCATTATATAATATATATATATACATATATATATATATATTATATTCCGCCGATTTCCTTTTAAAACGTATTTTATATATCATTTTAAATTCGTTTTCAAAACCATTTCAACTCTATATTCAATTTCAAATCAAAATTGAATATTTCATATCATTACTATATCGTTATATTTTGAAATCACTACCTTTTCTATATTCATTATAAAAACGAATATAATCGATATAAATATCGTTCACGTCAAAATAGCGCAACTCTAATCAACACGACTTTATATATTTCAATAAATTCGTTATTCTATTCAACAAATGAATATTTGTTCCATTCAACACATGAATCTATATTTCTTTCAACACACGACTAATCTCAACACATGAGTACTTACAACACACGACTATTTTTGTTATATAATATATTTTATAAAATTATGGTATCTATCGTTTGATTTCTAATTAGACTCCAACCGTAAAGCAGATTCTAATTTTAAATATGATAAAGATGTAAATTTTATTGTTAAAATATTTTACTCAACACATAAATAGTTTCAACACATAAATATCGTCAACACATGACTATTTTTATATTCAACACATGAATTTTCTTTTATAATATTCATTATTTTCCCGATTGGAATGAGTCTCAATCAATTACCATATAATGTTAATTATATGGATTCCATACAACACATGTATATAAATAGCAACGATAAATAATCAACAATCATCCAAAGTGCACCACACAACTGCATAAACATCAAATATAAATAATCAACGCTTACACAGTCTGTCGACCAATCGATCGACATACAATTAAATAATTGGGATTAGTGTACCCAAATATCATCCCAACACCCCTGTGGGGTTTCAAATCAACAAACACTGAATTTTATTTGTGCAGTTGGGTGATGTGTAAAAATTTTCATCCCAATCAATATCAGTCAAATCGGTGTATATAAACAAATCGGCCGATTTGTTTATAAATATTCATTTATTCACATTCACGTTAAAAATTATATTTTCAACGATAATTAATTTATTTCAACCATCTTCATTTTATTATCGATTTCACATCAACATCACAAACAAATTTCACAACATATCAAACAAACATACAAGTCGTCCACGGTTTGTGGACGACGGGTGTCGGGTGCTGCTAAGCACCGTCTGCATCCTAATATATAATTTAACTAGAAAAATAAAATTAAAAGGTGAGAAGTTCTCACCAATAGCTATCCCAAATGCCACGACTCTTCTTATGTAGAAATCTTCGCCGTTCTCGCCTTTCGTCACTTTCGTTGCCCGCACATCACTACATATATAAAAATCACATTTTTATATTCTCTAGTGTATAAAAATCATATTTTTACTATCATACCTATATAAAAATCATATTTTTAATATGCCACTAGTATAAAAATTATATTTTTAACCTTTCTATATTATAAAAATTATATTTTTAACTTCTACATATAATAAAAATTATATTTTTATATTCGTTACCTCATATAAAAATTCCTTCTTTACTTCATATAAAAAAAATTCGATCTTTCATCGAAAATCATATTTCTTTCCAAATCAAAAGTCATTTCTTTTCATGATTTAAAAATCAAACTTTTTATAAATAAAAATCTAACCTCTTATATATTTCACAATCAAAGCATTTTCAATTTCAAAATCAAAGCTTTTCCTTACCACAAAAATGATACTTTAACAAATCTATATATAATTAAAACTGAAACTAAAATTCAAATCTTTTATAGTTTAAAGATCACTTCTTTATAAGCTATAAAAATTATATTTCCCAAACAAAGTCAAATAAAAATCAGATTTTTAATGCAAAGCCATATGAATAAAAATCCAAATTTTATTACTATGTTAAATGTATAGAAATCTTGATTTTATTACATTAAAACTGAATATAATCTCAATGTTTTATATTTTAAATAAGAGAGAAATTAAAACAAAATAAAAGCCTTACTGTGGTTGACGAACTGAGAGAAGGGGAGGGGCATATCGCGGCTCTGGTGGCTGGGTGGAGCTTCGGTGGGTGATTTTTGGGGCTGTCGGGTTTTGGGGCGTGGGCTTGGCAAATGGAGGCACGGAAGGAGATGAGAGAAACGCGAGTGGGGGGGAATCATCGGAGGCGCGTGCGGATGGGGAGGTGGAGGCGGCAGGCGGAGGTCAGCGCGATGGAGGGCGGCGCGATTCAGATCGTTTTTTCTTCTTCTTTATTTCTGTTTTGAAATGATACAGGTGGGGGGGGGAGGGCTGAGAGGAGATAAGGGGAGAGAGGGAAGAGAGTTTTAATTTTTTAATTTAATTCCAAAAAGGTACTTTTATTTTCGAACTCGAAACAAGACCCACTGCCTGTCGTCCATAGCTAATTACCCCCATTCCGAACACAATGGGATGTGTATCGTAAGCTGATTCAATCGTTTCGATCAGTTTTCGTCAAAATCAACATACAACTCTATATATTGAATTTGAACGCGCATTTCAATTTACTGGGGTCACATACTGACTCAATAAATTCCAAAAAAATATTTTCTAGCTTCGTATTGACGATACGGTCCTAACAAAACAAGTTTCGTCGAATTCTGAGACCGTTTGAAAAATGGCCATTTTCCAGTCGATTAAAATCAACTGAAACTGGTCAAACGCGTTTTCTTTTGCCACGCTCACATATTGATTTGAAAAATTACGAAATTTGAAACCTAGCAATAACTTGACATCGCGGATCCAACAAAAGTGGTTTCGTCGATGTTAGCCTGCTTTGTGACCAGGCTACCCAAAGCAAAGATCATGTTGACACACCTCTGAGTAAATGCTGTCTCATATGGAATCTCTGGATAACATCGCTCTCTGGCATTGGAAACATCGTCAGAAGACACAAGGCAGTTTGGTCAAAATCACAACATCAGTATAAACTGGCCCGAAACCCCTATCAACTCATTTGGATCTATTTACCTCAAATAATCGTAGCCCTTTGAATTAGCTTCAGTTTGAGCTTTGGTTTGGCTCAATCGGCCTTACGATTTGAAAGTTATGCCCGTTTCCGTGAATGGGTGTAATCTAGCATCGAAGATTCAGGCCATCGCATCGGATCGCTCCCATCAACTCGCCCTCGATCGGATCGCCCCCCTCGGATCGCCCCTCACGCGTCACGATCTGACCCGTCACCACCCTGCTCGCTCCCTCCGACCACGACCCGTTCGTGGTGCGTACCATGACCACGATCCAATCCCATTACCACGATCCGACCACCGAACCTGCAGATAAGCGCACTGTTTTGACCTATTCTTAAGGCTATTCCTGCTCCTACTTTCATGGATCGCCTGCCACGTGTCCTACCACGACCCAGTCCTCCCAGGAGCTTTCCTACAGCTATAAATACACCTTCAGAGGGCATTTTCAGGGGACTTTTGGCATCTCCTCATCCATGGCTGCCATGGCCAACACTTCTCTATGAATAACCACTATCTTCCTCAATAAATTCAATGGATTCGGAGAGAATTATTCATTGAATTCAAGTGATTGAAAGACAATATTCATTGTAATTGTAATCTATGAGTGAAATGAGAAAATATGAAGTGGACGTAGGCTCGTTAACGCCGAACCACTATAAAAATCTCGTTGTCTTGCTTTTTTTTCCTATTTTTCAGTTATTTCTTCATATCCTATGCTCAAAATACGACGATTTGGGTGTTAGGACCATTTTTTGGTCTAACATTTTGGTGCTTTCACTGAGAACCGAATGAGGATTATAAAGAAAATGCACAGGAGCAGGTTAGAGCAGGTGGCCGGTTCTCGGTTCGCGGTTCACGGATCGCAAGAGCCATCACGATCCGATTCGCGGTTCGCGGAACGACCTCCACGAACGGAGCCCAAAGAGCCATCACGATCCGATTCGCGGTTCGCGGAATGACCTCAACGAACGGAGCCCAAAGAGCCATCACGATCCGATTCGCGGTTCGCGGAACGACCTCCACGAACGGAGCCCAAAGAGCCATCACGATCCGATTCGTAGTTCACGGAACGACCTCCACGACCCGGGCCCAGAGTGACCTTCATGACCCGACCTGGTGTAGGATCCGCGATCCGATCCGAAGACGTTGATTAATTGACGATCCGAGCCACGAACCAGACGACAGTAGCGAACCGCGACCCAGAAAAGTGGTGACGAACAAGGGTCGCGATCCGACCCAAAAAAGTGACATTTTTTGGAAAAAATGTAATTTTCAGATCATTTCAGAAAAGGTTCTATCTTCCAAAATTGAAAAAATCGTGCGGTGCCCACATTTTCGACCTAACCGGCTAGGTCGAACGCCGCCGGGACTACGGGGCCCCGGACCCCCGCCGGCGCTGCGCCCGGACCCGCTGACGGCCTCGCCTTCGGCTCGGAGCACGGCTCGCCTTCGGCTCGGAGTACATTCTGACCCACAATTATCACAAATGCTTATCGACCAAGATTAGGTAGGTATTCTCAGGATTCTTTCCAGAAGCCATGACCTCTATCTACCGATGTTATTGAATGTGAGGAGTTGTTGAAAAGATTCGACATGCTGGCTATGGCAGTATACAAAATAATGATGGTCTCATAACAACCTCCTCTTCCAGAGCTCCAATGGTGTGCATATTTCCCAAATGCAACTGATGATGCTCTTGAGCGAATAGTGATCACCTAGTTTACGTGACTTAAACCTGTCCTACAGGCAAAATCCCAGATGACATTGACATAGAGAAATCCGGATACTATTCTGAGGATGACTCAAAAGATCCCAATGACCATGATTCTCAATAATGGGATACCCGACGGCAAGTAAGGACCCTAGCACTACAAAGTTACCCTTCGCTTGAATGGCATGGTGAAAAACGTATGTCCTACGGTTCAACTATTTGCCGTCAACCGCATCGAGATAGATTGATTTCCACGTGTCCAAGGGTTAGATCGATGTACTTTGGTCCCCAGAGTTAGGAACCAATTGAACCTCCGCAGGCCGTGATTGGATATATGGATCATTGCTGGGATGATAACAACTTGACTGCTCACCAGCCACCTTATGACATTGGTCAAGAAATGAGAACTTGAGATCAAGCAAATATGAATCAACCATTAGCTCTCCACTTCGCACAACAGTTGTGATAGGATATACGAACCTTACTTGAAGCCTTGTAAGCCATGCTATTGCATTCAAGCTTATCTGATCGTGGTCTCAACCAACCAGGTCTAGCGGAATTCAGAGATTACATAGCATATGGGTGTTAACCGTTAAATATCCCTACCAAAGACGGAGTGAGACTGGTCTATGGTGACCAAGTTATTGGAGAAGCCGACTGATTAGGAAGGATGGAATATGCTACGCAACAGAGATTGCGTGAAACCCAAATACGCTTCCCCTCCAGATGAAATGGAGTGTGAAGGAGGTGTCAATATTGCGAATGATGGGAGCATCGCAAAAGGAATTCCAAACGACCTGCCCGAAGACATAGATTCCAGAGAGGATGGTGATTCGGGATGAAGAAGGGTGACATCTAATAACGCAACTGCACATGTTCCGACCGGTGACGCCGACCTGACTAAGGTCTTCACATCGGATCTCCTTTAGACCTCTTCCGAACAAGAGAACTTATATGCTTTCTGTAGGCGAGCCTGGATGTGTTCGTTTGGACCAGTACTAATATTTGCGGGATTTTATCCCAAATTATGAGTCATTTCTTGAGTATAAATCTGAAGTGTGCTCCTGTCAAGCAAATAAGACGTATGCAGTAAGTTCACTATCGCGGGATTTTATATGGAGTTGCCATTCGAAATGAAAGATGAAATCAAGCACCTGGAAGTTGTATACAGACGGTGCAAGAAATGATCGGCAATCCAACGCCGAAGTTTTGCGGATAACCCCCGAAGGACGACTCGAAAGGAATTCCAGTCGGAGAAACCACAACTCGCAGCTTACCTAGAATGGGCAGAAGAGTTATTGGATGGATTGGAACGTTACAACATACCTCATATTTCATACACAGAAGATCTAAAGTCGAATCATCTGGTCGAATAAGAAAGTTCCGATAATCCAGAAAAGATAGAGATGATCCCCATCAAGACACTATGAAATACAACCATTGATAAAATGGAAGTTGATCCAACGTTGGAGACCAAGCCCGGAAGAGAGTCATGGTTAACTCCATGATAAACTTCCTACAGCACAAAATGCATCTAACAAGGTGAAGTGAAAGGCGTGCAATGGTTCTTTATGCCTCGAGGTATGACATGCAATTCGACATTGCCTATTTCTCTTGGAAGGTTGTCCCAAAACAAACACCAACGAATGCAATTGCCAGATTCACTGCCCTAAATGATTCGACTAAATCACCAGTCAGCCACCCATTAGATGGGAGATGTACATGAATGAAACTTCTTGCCAACGGCGTTCTGAAGTTAGAAAGTGAAGACTCATACTTCCACTCTTTTCATCGATTATCTGCCAAGTGACTCACTCCCCTAAGGCTGGGGGCAACTACAGATTTGAGCATAAATTGCTCGAGATTACATCATCTAATTCGGAGCTGATACATCAAGAATTTGCCTGGCCAATTGACTTAGTCTTGCCTGAAAGTTAGCGAGTTGAAGATCTAGAATGCTTACGCATGAATGCTGGTTGATTGTCGGCGCACCAACCCTTGTCCCTGATATAGGATCGAGGGTAAATCAGCAAATTTATGTGATATGATTATCCCACCAGCAGTAATATCCTATTTCCTAGCATGGAAAGTGCAAAAATTTCTATAAGCATGAATCCATTGTTCTCATGCTAATTTACAACCTAACACCAATGCAAAGGTGTGCTACCATTAGCAATCCAGTCATGACTTCCTGACACTCTATCCTTACCCTCAGCACGGGGGCAAAAAGGCGATTTGAAGGAGATGCGACCTCATCACTCGCTTATAGTACCTACCTAGCCACCTTTGCCATCTCAAGACCCCGATCAAGCCCTTTATTGATAGAGATAGGGCGAAGCAAAATGGACCTGCAATGATATGCAACGCCATTTTTCACTCAGAATGATACTCATTCCTTTAACAGGATTATTCTATAACCATGACTCTTATATTTGCATGATTAATGAGTTATTGATGTAATTAACTCAGATGAATTAATATGTGGATGGTGTAGGTATCCAGGATTTGCTACCGATCAAACTTGTAACACCCGCATATAGAGCCATAGAGCAATACTATAACGAGCTCGACTGAACTGCTCGTTTACAAAGCCACGCTCTTCGTCTAAAGAATGCTGTATAGCTCAAGGTGGATCCGGGATGACCATCCAATCCTTGGCTCACACGTGGCAGACCACAAGACAATTGAACATAAATCATTGAGTTACAAAGTCATAGTCTGACTCCAGATGGACGCGGTGTGACCGCCTACATGGCTCGATCCTATGCTCGACGCCACCAAATTACATGAATTCAAATAAAGGAGGCAACACTGCCTCTTAATTTGCTTACTTTTCAATCATAAAATTTGCTTTCACATGCTTTCCGAGTTACTGACGTGACTAATTCGTGTGGTGTGAATAATGCAGGTACCCGAAGTCTGGTGCCAACCATTCCTCCCGTAGACTGTTCGGAGGAACTCAAAGCCTTAGCAAATGCTCCAACTGCTTGTCCGACTGGTTTTAATCCTCGGAGCTTGGATTAAAATGTAAACCTAGGACGAGTTTGATGAGCGTGCATGATTGCAGACCGCTTGATCCGTGAATCTAACTCTCCAGAGCTGAGAGAAAGTATAAAGGACGCAAAGATGACGTCCACAAGGCATGGCGGTGTACCATGATCGGAGCCGCCTGAGCAAAAGTCTAACCTTGGCGACCGCCAGGAGAATATAAAAGCGTCCATGATTTGGTGCTGAGAAAGGACTCTTACCCCGCTGAAGGATCGGGGAGCGATGGAACAGCTGAGTCCCAACTCTAACTCTCCAAAGTCGAGAGAGAGTATAAAAGCGTCCATGATTTGGCGCTGAGAAAGGACTCTTACCCCACTGAAGGATCGGGGAGCGATGGAACAGCTGAGTCCCAACTCTAACTCTCCAGAGTCGAGAGAGAGTATAAAAGCGTCTATGATTTAGCGCTGAGAACTTCTGCTCCGCTGAAGGATCATTGAGCAGATCATGAACCGAGCTCGAACTCTAACCCGCTGAAGGATCGGGAGAATATAAAAGCGCTAGAGATTCAGCGCCCCAGCAACTCTAACCCGCTGAAGGATCGGGAGAGTATAAAAGCGCTAGAGACTTAGCGCCTCGGGAAAATTCCTCCCCCGTTAAAGGATCGGGGGGGGGGGGGGGGGCAGGATGGAAGCTGATCCCAAATCCTCCATGTCCCGACATGGGGGCAACACAGTTATGGTCCTAATCAATCCTCAACAAGACCTAGCCAGGCACTAAGTTAATGATTGATTGGGGGCATGCCTATACATACATACTACTTTACTGCACTTTCACTTATAAGTTGCACTGATAACTTATAATGTTTCATGACTTGTTTGCTTATTTGCGTTTCAAATGTTTAAATGCATAACTAATTATGGAATGCTCGTAGGTACAGGATAATGCGAAAGGACTCTCACCCCGCTGAAGGATCGGGGAGCGATTGAACAACTGAGTCTGAACTCTAACCTTGGCGAACGCCAGGAGAGTATAAAAGCGTCTCCGATTGAGCGCCGAGAAAGAACTCTTACCCCGCTGAAGGATCAGGGAGCGACAGAACAACTGAGTTCGAACTCTAACCTTGGCGACCGCCAGGAGAGTATAAAAGCGTCTATGATTAAGCGCTGAGAAAGGTGCTGGAGACTCAGCACCCCCCATAATTTTTGCTCCGCCGAAGGATCAGGAGAGTATAAATGCATGACGACATATGCCATTCAAGGGATCCTATCCCGTCACACGACTGGGACCAAGAATGAAAATGGAGCTCGAACCACTCGTTTCCGGGAATGGGGGGCAGCACACGAACACAGCAGTACAAAAAGAAATGGAATTTCATTCACTAAGTACAGGCTCACAAAACAAAGCTGGAAAAAATGCGAGATCCGAACTCGTACAACAACAGCAGACCAGTAGGGAATAACTAAAGGGCCGCGTCCAGAAGGATGACGTAGGCGTATAATTCTAAGCTGCCTGTGCGACTCACGGCGACGACAGAAAAAGAAGCCTGGATAGTGAATTGTTCAGCGACATGTTATACAACTTCATACTCGCAACTGGAAGGACCTGGCGAGGCCCTGAGATTTTTTGATGTCTACCCTACCTTAGTACGATCTTGAGCGATCATTGATTCCTTGGCCTTAATACGATTCGACGTAATCGTGGAATTCTAGACATTTATGAATTACAGGCTTCTTTTACCATCCCAAACACGTCCTACTCCATGCTTGGATAGTATGATCGCTTGAATTCTGAAAGTGACTTCCTCTTCTCATGTATACATGTCTGAATACGAAAGGGAAGTGATCCGACCGCATGTCTTTCGCACTTACCCTATAACTGGGGCCATGGCTATTGAAATTATTTACAAACGGCATAACTTAAGTGCCTGTGGTTAACTTGTGTTGTGATCCTAACAGGCCCCCTTGAGGACCAAGAAACAAATGCAAAGAGAATGTCCATCTGCTGATCCCAACCGACTTCTAGAATGGGAAGCTCATATAAGGCTGGATATATCCCATACAGCAATTGGATAAGATGTAGCTATTTCGCCTCCAACCTCTCCCTTCATGCAGAAAGCAAGTGGGAACACCCGAGATGAACACGAACCAATCAGCAGTCACACAACGTGCTGCTTCGATTCAGAACGACGTAGATGGAAACATGGGCGATGGAACGGCTACCTGCAACTTCCTAGATGAGAATGCAAGAATCACAATGAACTCAGATCATGCATAACCAGTTTTAACTCCAACTCGAATCAATACTCGAGCGACATTTCATACTTAGCTCCGAGAAAGAACGCAACAATTCGAAAAATAGGAACCCGGTCAGGTCAAATGAGTCGAACCATGACCTGGGGGCAATATCGGCGTGGAAACAAGAAATCAGCAAAGACCCCTTTGTAATCTCAGATTCGATGCTGGGGGCACCAGCCAGGATCTTGATAATGTGCAACAATTCTTTGACGGTGATCTGCTCGCCAGTTTAATTCGGCACTTCTCGAGGAGCGGTACTCCTCTAATTGATGTGGATAACAACAATTACAGCCCTCACACGTGGGACGTCAGGATCCCCTGTTATTCCCCCGGACTTTAAATTTTCTCTATAACAAGACTTGATCAAAGATTTTGATGAATTCAACCCTGAAGTGGATAGACTTTCATGACAAAAAGGTGTTAACGTCGAGACGAATGACCTAGAGGCCTTCCTGACTAAAGAATGAAGTACCTTCTAATTCCCGAAACGATAAGGACAAAGGAAAAGCCCTAGAATACAACGACAAAAATGTGCAATTCCAAAGAGAATCTATACCACTTATCGAGCCTATGATCTTGTTTGTCAAGCTCGATTGAACCGAGCATGAGAAAGAGACTCGATAAGACTGTGATAACCATTTCGGACTATGCTGAAGCATAAACGGTGGAGCCCAACTAATTTCATAACGACATTTATTCATTCGCATTCGACAATCTTACTTGACTCCGCAACTGATCTGATGAGAGTAACCGAAGTCGCTGATGCCCAATGAGGCAATCCTCACTATCTGACTAAAGAAAAGATATGATATCAAAGCAAACATGGTTCAACCATTTGCATATACAATTCCGATTTTTGCTAAATTGCGAAACAGTACAGAATGATCTGGGTCGGCTAAGATTGCTGAACCTGCAACTCTTACCAGATGCAACGACAGGAAGTATAAAATCTTCAAGATTAAATGCCTTATTGACTCAACTCAACCCCCATCGATACTGGGGGCATAAGTACTAACCTCGCTTGTCCTCCGATGGCACTGAGAGCACAAGTGTCGGTTCATAGACTAACTTTGAAGACAATCCTGGCATGAAATGGGATTCAAAACATGTATGTTATACCTCCGGAGTACAATCTTACTCATCTTTGCCGACCAAGCGAGCTAGCTTGTGGATCGAATGTGAACTTAAAGACTCAAACTACACCGAATGGAAGGTGTGACAAACCTATCTACTGCCTCACGATGGTGACGATCCTATAGGCATTGGTCCACATAATTTTGACAACATCCCTTACTGACTACTTCATATGTGAATATTGGATTAAGAAATGATCCGTAACAGTTGTGGATTCTCTCGACTACGATCCAGAGTGATCATGGCTTTTAAATTCCTTACTGTTACGATTCAATGCGATTTTAAGATCCTGAATCAATATCAAGATATCAGGCTAGTCCAATCTTGAGTACAAATGACAAATTCGTATGTTGATTCTGATGTGCTTTATCCCAACAGTCCAGTTGTTAGCTCAGAGCCCAAAGATTCTTACATCTCCCCATGTTTGGGGTGGCTACTCCATTTATTGACTCATATGTAAAAGAAAGTCCAACCCTACCACGCGCTTGGCTTGCATAGAGTGATGATGTTGTTTGGCGACGATCTATGCGTGTAGGATCACGCTCGGGAGCCGACAATTTAGCATGACTTCTGACGGATGAATTAGATCTTTTGATTTGACAAGGTTTAAACAATTTCTTGATCGTCTCGAATACTCCTCTCATAGAACTTAGCCTGATTAGCTCCAATGGAAGCAATGCAACAATTGGATAAAGCCTTCTCAAGGACAAATGATATTCCAGAAAGATTTAGCTAAACATATTCAAAGCACATCTTATCTTCGATAAGATGTACTTTGGGGGGGCAAAATGTTAGCCTGCTTTATGACCAGGCTACCCAAAGCAAAGATCATGTTGACACACCTCTGAGTAAATGCTGTCTCATATGGAATCTCTGGATAACATCGCTCTTTGGCATTGGAAACATCGTCAGAAGACACAAGGCAGTTTGGTCAAAATCACAACATCAGTATAAACTGGCCCGAAACCCCTATCAACTCATTTGGATCTATTTACCTCAAATAATCGTAGCCCTTTGAATTAGCTTCAGTTTGAGCTTTGGTTTGGCTCAATCGGCCTTACGATTTGAAAGTTATGCCCGTTTCCGTGAATGGGTGTAATCTAGCATCGAAGATTCAGGCCATCGCATCGGATCGCTCCCATCAACTCGCCCTCGATCGGATCGCCCCCCTCGGATCGCCCCTCACGCGTCACGATCCGACCCGTCACCACCCTGCTCGCTCCCTCCGACCACGACCCGTTCGTGGTGCGTACCGTGACCACGATCCAATCCCATTACGACGATCCGACCACCGAACCTGCAGATAAGCGCACTGTTTTGACCTATTCTTAAGGCTATTCCTGCTCCTACTTTCATGGATCGCCTGCCACGTGTCCTACCACGACCCAGTCCTCCCAGGAGCTTTCCTACAGCTATAAATACACCTTCAGAGGGCATTTTCAGGGGACTTTTGGCATCTCCTCATCCATGGCTGCCATGGCCAACACTTCTCTATGAATAACCACTATCTTCCTCAATAAATTCAATGGATTCGGAGAGAATTATTCATCGAATTCAAGTGATTGAAAGACAATATTCATTGTAATTGTAATCTATGAGTGAAATGAGAAAATATGAAGTGGACGTAGGCTCGTTAACGCCGAACCACTATAAAAATCTCGTTGTCTTGCTTTTTTTTCCTATTTTTCAGTTATTTCTTCATATCCTATGCTCAAAATACGACGATTTGGGTGTTAGGACCATTTTTTGGTCTAACAGTCGAAATCCGAGGTCGTTTGCAAAATTTCCATTTTTAAGGGCCTGAATTCCATAACGACTATTCTGATTTTTCAAATGGGCGCATCTTTTTATCCCCGCTATGAAATTTCAATATTTCGGATTTGTTGGAATGATATTCTCAATTAGATTCAAATATTTTTGGTTTCACTAAAATCCGGTTTATTTTGCACCCGGTATGTTCATTTGAACTTTGAAATCGAATTATCGAACTACCGCGCCATTTTCAATTCCTTTTATAATTTAAAATAAATATTATATTCTAACGACGACATATATAAATATATACGTCCTATTTCTATTTAAAATAAATTTCTCGTCGTTATTATTTAAAATAATTCATTTTAAATGTTCAAAATTCACTAAAATTGCCAAAATAAAATTTTTAAATTGGCTCGCATTTCCGGGTTGTTACATTCTCCCCCACTTAAAACTTTTCGTCCCCGAAAAGGAACGAAGCTGAAAGTTGTTACGGCTTCATTCCTTTTCGGGGACGGAAAGTTTTAAGTGGGGGAGATTGTAATAACTCGGAAATCTGAGCCAATTTAAAATTTTTATTTTGGCAATTTTAGTGAATTTTGAATATTTAAAATGAAATATTTTAAATAATATCGAAGAGAAATTTATTTGTAATAGAATTCGAGCGTATGTACTATATACATCGCTGTTAGAATATAAATATTTATTTATATATATAAAAGGAATTGAAAATGGCGCGGTAGTTCAAAAATTCGATTTCAAACTTCAAATAAATGTACCGGGTGGAAAATAAACCGGATTTTAGTGAAACCAAAAATATTAGAATCTATTTTTGAATATATTTCCAACGAATCCGGGAAATTGAAATTTCATAGCGGGAATCAAAAGATATGCCCGGTTGAAAATTCAGAATAGTCGCTATGGAATTCTGGCTTTTAAAAATGGCCATTTTGCAAACGACCTTGGTTTTCGATGAAACCACTTTTGTTGGATCCGAGATGTCAAGTTATTTCTAGGTTTCAAAATTCATAATTTTTCGAATCAATATGTGAGCGTGGCAAAGGAAAACGCGTTTGGCCGGTTTTAGTTGATTTTAATCAACTGGAAAATGGTCATTTTTCAAACGGTCTCAGAATTCGTTGAAATTAGTTTTGTTAGGACCGTATCATTAATACGAAGCTAGAAAATATTTTTCGAGGATTTTTCGAGTTCGTATGTGGCCCCAGTAAATTGAAATGTGCGTTCAAATTCAATATATAGAGTTATATTTTGATTTTGACGAAAACTGACCAAAACGATCGAATCAGCCTACGATATTGTGTTCGGAATGGGGGTAATTAGCTAGGGACGTTAGTCGTTAGGTCTCGTTTCGAGTTCGGGTGAAAAATCAACTTTAAGTAGAGAAAATAAATTATATTAATTAAAAAATTTATATAACCCTCCCCTCTTTCTCTTTACAGTCAACCCCCTCCGCCTTTCAAAATCGAAAACGATAAAAGAAATAAAAAAATGAAGCCGCCGCCGTTTAGACCCACCGCGCCACCATCGGAGGGCCCCGCCGCCGCCGCCGATGATGAGGCGCCCCCCCTCCGCCCCTTCTCCCTTCCCTCCAGGCTCCTCCTTCTATTCTCTCTCCTCCGTTTAAAACTCCAACCGCACCCACAGTCTCCCTAAACCGAACGCCTTCGCCCATGGCCCACAACCTGACCACCGCCGACACCCTGCCACCTCCCTAGCCTCCAACGCCGCCTCCTTGGCCCTCCACCACACCGGACAGTTCCTCCTTCCAATAAAAATCCGACCTTTATGATTTTCACTTCGCGGTTAATCCCCTAGCACCACCACCTCGGTTAGTCGCCGCCTCCATGTGAGTTATTATTGTTATTTTTAATTATTTATACTACTAAAAATACGATTTTTATTGTATATAATGCGTAAAGACGTGATCTTCTATTTGTGTATAGCGTTAGAATATAAAATTATGACTTCACGTATATAGTAGGATAAAAATTTGATTTTTGTACATGAAGGGAGAAAATAAAAATTAGTTTTTTTATTATCATGAGAAAGAATTGATTTTTATAATATAAACTTCGCCATAAAAATATGATTTTTATATAGTAGAGATTATAAAAATATGGTTTTTATATTATAGAAAGAATAAAGATATGATTTTTATATAGTAGAGATTATAAAAATATGATTTTTATATTATAGAAAGAATAAAGATATGATTTTTATATAGTAGAGATTATAAAAATATGATTTTTATATTATAAAAAGAATAAAAATGTGATTTTTATCCATATAGAGCGATTATAAAAATTTGATTTTTATATACATGGCATCAATATAAAAATGTGATTTTTATATATGTAGTGAACACGGACGACGAAAGTAACGAAGGGAGAGCACGGCGAGATGTTATACATATGAAGAGTCGTGGCGTTTGGATTAGCTAATCGGTGAGAACTTCTCACTTTTAATTTAATTTTCTAGTTAAAATATATATTAGGATGCAGACGGTGTATAATAGCACCCGACACCCGTCGTCCACAGACCATGGACGGCTTGTATGCTTGTTTGTTTGATTTTGATGTGTAATTGATTGTGTTATGTGATGTGAAATGAAATAAAATATTTATATAGTTAAAAATATTTTATAGTTGAAAATAGAAATTTTAACGTGTATTTAAATTGAAATAAATATAAACAAATCGGACGATTTGTTTATATATACACATTTGACTGTTATTGATTGGGACGATAAATTTTACACATCGCCCAACTGCACAAATAAAATCTGTGTTTGATTGTTTGAAACCCCACACGGGTATTGGGATGATATATGACATACACTAATCCCAATAATTAGTTGTATTTCGATCAATTGAGTGACAGACTGTTATGAGCGTTAAATATTTATATTTGATGCTTATACAGTATAGAATGCACTTTGGATGATGGTTGATTATTTGTCCTTGTTGATATATACATGCGTTGTATGGAAATCCATAGAAATAAAATCTATGGTAATCAATTGGGCCTTGTTCCAGTTTTGAAATAGAATATTTGAAGAGAAATATTTGAATAAAATATTTGAGAAGAAATTTTTGAAACGAAATATTTGAATAGAATATTTGAAATAGAAATATATAAAGCCGTGTTGATTAGATATGCGTTATTTTGACGCGAACGATATTTATATCGATTATATTCGTTTTTATAATGAATATTGAAAAGTGATTTCAAAATCGAATATTTTGAAATGAAATTCGAATTAAATTGAGTTGAAATGAATTAGAATTCGAATTGAGTTGAAACGAAGTAGAATTCGAATTGAAAATAAAATGAATTCGAATCGAATTGAAATTGAATGGAAATCAATTTGAAATGAATTCGAATTAAAATTGAATAGAATTGAATTCGAATTGAAATTGAATTGAAATGAATTCGAATTGAAATTGAATAGAATTGAATTCAAATTCAAATTGAATTGAATTCGAATTGAAAATGAATTCGAATTGAAATTGAATAGAATTGAATTCAAATTGAAATTGAATAGAATTGAATTCGAATTGAAATTGAATAGAAATGAATTCGAATTGAATTGAAAACGAACTGAAATTGAATTAAAAATCGATTTGAATTGAAATCAATTTGAAATGAATTTAAAACGAATTTGTAAGGGAAAATTCAAATTTGATTTGAATTTGAAAAGGAAGTTGAAATTGTTTTGAAAACGAATTTAAAACAATTTATAAAATACGTTTTAAAAGGAAATCGATGAAATGTATATTATATATTATATATTATATATATATATATATATATATATATATAATATATAATGGCCTGAATAGAACGCGCCGCGTCTCGTGAATTTCGACCATTGACTTCGAGTGGACATTACGGGAGATCCGACCGTCGGATTCTCTTAAAACCGGAACCGTTGGGTTCGTATCGAAAAGGGCTTTCTAATGAATATTAGAGATTTGAAATCTAATGGTTGGATTTGGAATTATGTCCAAATAAAATTTGGAAAAGGTCGCTGTAAGTGCAGTTCGATGACCGTTGATGGAAATCGACTGTACGGGCCTTGATAAAATTATTAAAAATAGTAATAATTTGTGTAAAATCATAAGAAATGATTTGAGAAGAATTGGGATGAAAAACTCTATATTTGAAAAGATGAAAATAGATTTTTATCGAAATGAACTTGTTTTGAACTAGAATTATAATTCTATTTATTTTTAAAATAAATAAAGTGGATTTGAAATGGTTTTGAAATAACCAGAATTTCCAATAATTGAATTGGAATGGATTTGAATCGAAATTGTCTTCGTAATATTTCGATGTTGGATTTCGTGATGATACAGATATTGTTATGGGAATTTGAAAGATATATTAATATCGTTATTTCCAATACGATATTTGTCGGTCGTAGAATTTGATATTGAATATAAGCCGGTATATTTTCTATTCAGAGCCTTGTATTTAATATCAAATGTGATTTGGGTTTGTCGTGAATGGTGTCTTCATTAACACTGTTCTTAAGCCCAGTTGAGAAAAAGATTAAATCTTTTTATTTAGATTTAATGAAGTGTACCAATTAAATAATAATTAATTGGAATTGAATTGGTATTGATTTTCGGGTTTATCGTGAACAGTGTTTTAAATAACACTTGTTCTTTAACCCGATAATTAATGGAATGTGATTTTGGGTTGTCGTGAACGGTATCTTCAATAATATTGTTCTTAGACCCAACGGAGTTAAGAAAATCAGTAACTAACTGGAGATTAGTTAAGTTGAATGATTTCTTGGGTATTGATCTGATGTTGGTTTTGGCCTTCGGGGTTAATACTTAGGGAATTGCTCACTTGCTATTTTATGGTTAAAAGCTGATAGAATGGAATGTGATTTTGGGTTTATCGCGTATCGTGTTTTAAATTACATTGATTCTTTAACCCCGTTAAAGATTAAAACTAAGTGGAGTTTTAATGAATCTTTAATTAGATTGAAAAGATCGAGAATGGAGTATCACCAGTTTTGCTCCAGGCGATAGTGAATCTCTAATTAGATTTGAACGTGAAATGGTAATTGAATTTATCGATAACACCGTGGTGTTAGATATGAAGTATTACCAGTTTTACTTCATGGGATGAATAGGTTGGGATTGGGAAATTAAAACAAATGATTACTTCGGTATGGTTCGCTAATCTCGACTAGTTTGAATTGATATTCAAAAGAAGATTAAAGAATAAATTTAAAAGAATTTATCTTTGATAAAATTAATGGGAACCTTTCCCTAAGAATGTGAAATTTAGAAACTAACTGTAGGTTAGCTAAGAAGAATGGTTTCCTGGGTATTGATCTGATGTTGGTTTCGGCCTTCGGGGTTAATATTTGGGGAATTATTCTCTTGCTAATTTACGGTTAGTGACTGAGGAATTGGAATGAGGCGTATGTTGTGTTTGTGTAACACTTGTTTATTATATATGCGAGTTATTCAGAAAGACCGGGTTTATCCCGTTCTGAATAACTGATTCGATTATGAGTCGAAGATGAAGACGGTGGTTGAAGACCAGAGGTCTTCACATCGTTTGGGTGATTACTGATGATCTTGATTGGGATGTACACCCAAGAGGAGGGAATCAGTTGGTGATCGTCCAGACGTACTTGGAGATCGATGGATATGCGACGAATAAGGTCCCTCCGGTTTCGTTCAGACCCAGAACGGACTTGTAAATGGATGTGTATCTGACATCGGATTTCATTCTGTGTGATTGATATCGGTTGCATAGCGTGAATTTCCTGTGTGGCATGCTGAGATGCAAATGATCAAGGCTTCTATTGAAAAGCAGAGTCTTGTGGTTGATGATCAAAGCACGGCCTGTGTGGCATAGCTTTGTGTAACGTTGATTCGCGAGCCTCACACTCCGGTTGTGAACCAAAAACGGGAGAGGACCTCAGGGAGGACATGCGTTTCTTTCTAGTTAGAAGTGGCGTCAGTGGTTTTACACGCCCTAACGAGTTTGACTTAAGTGGTTGTTGTTGTTGCGAGGCGCCTCAGATATATCGGTGACTATGTGAAGCCGATGGAGTCATTTGTTGGCTCATTTACGCCCCAAAGGGTGGGGAAATGCAGTGTTCAGGCATTTTAATCCACATCTGTGGACCGGCCCTGTCGCTCCAAGGGTCGATGCGCTCTGACCCTGAGACATGGGCTAGATTGTCTCGAAGACGCTGAGGACGATCCCTTGCCTCGATTCACAGATAGAAGTCCAATTTCCAAATAGTTGATTTTGCGGTTTTAAATTGTAGAACTAGTATGGCGACATGATATATGGTACCCATGCCGTCTATGATTGATACTTATGATTTGAAGTTGTTTTATATGCTATGCGCTTATAATAGTATCAAATGATTTGTTTTAATCGTACTAAGCATGTTTGGCTATTATAAGGGAAAACCCTATCCCCCGGCTTGCGTTGCATTGTGTGATAGGACCTAGGTCTTATAATAGCTTCATTTTTTATTTAGCATTGCGCTGTTTGTTTTATGCAGTGGTGTTCTTGTGAGGAAACCCGTTCCGTGTTATACGGCGTGGTCCCTTGATTTACCTAACTTTAAAATAAATATTAATAACTGTTTTAGTTCTCACACCAGTCACATGACTGACCTGGAGTTTATTGTTTTAACCTAAACTCTGGGTGCCCTTATTTTGACACAGACAGCTAGTGGTTTTGGTTTTGCAGATTTACATTCACAGGATCCTGATTTACAGCTGGAACGATACTCGGAAAGCTCTGTATCCGTGTATTACTTCTAGTTGTATATTGTATTATTTTCTACTGCTATGTAATGTATTGTAATCTCTGATATTTATCGAATGTGTAATATTGATTTATACTCTGTATATTCTTGTAATCTGATGGAATTGTTGTAATTAACGATGAAATGTTCTTCTGTCTGCGTTCTTTTTGTCGTGTTCTCAAAGTATCCGCTCTTTCCTTCACGGGGAATAAACGGGTCCTTACATTGGTGGGACATGTCTAACTCTAAAGACCTCCCTAATCACACCATCATGCATCCGAAACCGGATAGATTCGATACCACAAACTGTTAGCTCTACTCCATTGGCTTTCCTAATCATATCGACATTCTTCTCAATAGAGGGAAAACACATCACATCACTACATGTGGAAATTGGCTCCCAAATCCATCTTCTAAGGCTTAGCTTCACTCAATAGATCATCTCTAGAAGCATCATTATTGGTACCTTCAGCAAAACCTGCCTATGCATTATCATTACTATCACCATGCACAGTCTTCTTCTAGTCCCATTTATAGGAACGACACTTTCTGTGTATGTGACCTTCTTTACCATAATAACGACAGACGATAAAACCATTAGCTTCCTTCTTCTTCTTCCATTTTGTACCTTTCCTTAAGTCCTTGCTACCATAATCTCACCTTGAACTGATTTAAAACTCGACCCTTTTCTTTGTAGCTTCTCATTCAAGAGGTTGTTTCGTACCGTTTCCAAAGAGATAGCTACATTAGCATTGGAATTAATCAATGAAACAACCAAAGTCTCCCAACTTTCTGAAAGTAGACTCATCAACAAAAGAGCCTATAACTCAATCAAAATTTACCTTCGAATTTTCCAACTGATTGATCACATCTTGAAATTCATTCAAATGCTCTGCAATAGACTTTTCTTCATCCAACCTCAGTTGTACTAGCTTTAGAACTAGAAAAGCTTTACTCGTAGCACTCCTTGACTCATACAAAGATAATAACTTGTCCCACAAGTTCTTGGTGGATTCACAACTAGCCAAATGATTGAATGTTGAATCATCAAGGTACTGCCAAATTAAGACTATCACCTTCTTATCCATCTTCTTCCACTTTCCCTCATCCATATCTGAGGGAATATTTTCAACTCTATCAATCCGATCATGAAGATCAATGAGGTATAGAACATCCTCCATATTAGGCTTCCAAATCCCTTAATTTCGTTCATCAAAAATAGCCATCTTTGTAAACGTCATCATATCTTACATCAAAAGAAAATTTTCCAATCTAAAATCACTCTAAGCTTTGCGATGATCTAGCTCTGATACCAATTATTATAGAGTATGCGCCTTATGCAGAAGCAGCTTTACCCACTAGGATCTTATCCACCCAATTACTTAAAAATAATTTTGATAGAAAACAACACAAATATGAAATTACATGCACAAACACAAATATTTCACCCAACTACCCTCTTCGTAAATTTACAAAATCGAATTTTTTTACATCTAATGGATCAAAACCAAAAATAAACAAATCACAATTGAATAACCTAAATGAGAAAGGGTAAGAATATCTAGATGACTACAAATATTATTGGATAAGGAGAACAATGAAGAATGACAATAAACCCTAGGATCAACTATTTCGGTCTCAATCCCATGATTATAATCCAATCCTAGATGTTCCTTTTATAAGAGAATAGAAGGCCTTAGAAAAAAATCTAATTTTCCCCTCAGAAATATCATGAAATATATTCTGGAAAACTTGGTTAAAACATGAAACCATTGACTCAGACGTCGTCTCTCATAACTCTCTATTTCAGCTCAAGCGTCCGTCACTTCAGCTCAGATGTTTGTTACTTCAGCTCAGCACATATTTACCTCTAACTTCATCCTACGAGCTCCGATTTATGAATCACCTTCTCCACTATGAAGCTACGTCATAACAAAACATCCACTTCAACATATATGTGATTTTATATCACAGATCACAACAAAGCTTACAAGTGAAATTCTTAATAAATCAATGTGTGAGTGATGTACATTATAAGTGCTTGCCTTTTCTTGGTTCCTAATATTGGAATTTATAGTCAATTTTGTTTTGAAACAAAATTGTGCAATATGTTGTTGAATTGCCAAAATAGTGCAATATTCAACACTACCGTGAAAAGATCTTGATGATTAAAATTATTCACACAATTATTTTTATTACAACAAACATTTCATACATGTATCTATCAATCTTAGCCTAATTAGAAATTTACTCGGTTGCAATCAGATGGAGAAATATGAAATTCGAGACTTACAATTTGTGATAAAGATCTAACTCTTTGTCAGCAGGAGAACTCTTTGAAAAAATTGTAAGAACTTGAAAATATAGCTGTTACTTTTATTGGGGCTCAAAACTGTAATATATAAGGTATGTAAGGAGTGGGATAGTAGGCTCTTTGAACAGAGGTCGAAAATCTCACTAAATTCCTAGCTAATATTAATAACTAAAATATGACTAAATTTCCAGCTAACGATCAATCTTTCTACCTTTTGTGGATTAGGAAATTGGTTGATCTTATCATGTGGAAGCTATCATTTTTTGGATGAAAACCTGAAATTGTGATCAAAGGTGGTTATGTTACATGCGCTAACATGGCTGACTCGAATGCTTGCATAACTACTCCTAATCGAGAAAAAAATTATATTATCCTTCATGTAGTGCTAGGATATAACAGTATGACATTGATTTGTTGAAATAGATTTGCTTACTACAAAGCTTTTTAAAATTTAGGATTAGAATAGTATGCACCTCCTGTAGCTTATTATGAGGTTGATGTTTGGCTCATATGGGGATGTTAATAGCTCAACTTTATCTCTTTTTTGAGCAAGGTTAAATGGTTCCATTTTAAGTTTTCTCGGTATTTAAATATTCAGAATTATAAATTACATCTCTACCCTTAGTTTATAAGAAAAGAATTTCCTTTTTATTATATTTTCTTGGATATCTGTTCGGAAGTGTCTAAGATAAGCACATCAATCTGTGAATTTTGAAGTTACCGTTATGTAATTTAAAATGCATCAGTGTAACACATTATAGAAAATCTAAAATGCTTGTATTAGATTACTCTGATACTGGTAAATGCATGCATCATCGGGGTCATGCTAGTACTTAATATTGTATTTCTCGATGCATTTTGCTATAGGTAATGTATTTATCAAAACATATTTTCAATTATAAACACCTTTGACTGCATCTTTATTACTGTAAGCGTTTATCATAATAATTTTTTAATCATAAAATCATTTTTACGATACAGTTTAGCATTGATAAATGCATCTGTTTACTATTTACTAACTATTAGAAATATCAAATCCAAAACAAATTTAAGAGATAATTTAAAAAGAGTTGCAGAAATAGTTTTGAAGAGCGAATTATAGTGTATAATAAAATGTGATTCCATTTTGAAACATTAAAATAAACAAAAGAGGCACAAATAATACAGTCTTACCAATATTTCAGTGATACCTGTTAATTAATGTCACACGATTCAAGGTATATCTCACGTATTTTTTAATGAGGGTTCATCAAGAACATGCACTACATTCATAATTTCAACCTTCATAATGTTTTATATATACATGTCCATATGTTCATCTTGTGATTAATTCCTTGATATTTATATGTTTGGCTTGGATTACATGTATCCTGAACTAAGATATGGCATTAAGTTCACTTAGTACACTCACCATTGGGTTTAGTTCATAAGAATTCAATTGGCATTTAAATGCCAATATTTACATCTAGACTAAAACAAATAATTTTAACCCTATTATTGTTAACAAAAAACCGAAATTAATAAAAATTAAACAAGGTAATAAAAATTGACAAAGCATTATAAACAAACAATAATTGTTAATTAAGTTTTATAAAAACTAATTAGTTTATAATAATATCGGTTAACTAAGTTTATCCATATTATTATTAATTAATCAAGGCTTATAAAAACTAAACAAATTAAAAAAATTAAAAAAGTATTATAAAAATTCAACTAAGTTACCATATAATGGTGTTCAGCTATCAAACATTAAATTATCACCCTTGTTTTACATGCATATTGTCACCTAATTCTGGGTCTTCATTTAAGGAAACACGGTATGAAGTTAATCACAAATTAACGAGGCTAAGCTTCAATCTTTAAAGATATGCGAAACATTAAATGTAAGACCAGCATGTTAGTGTCATAGATAATGACCTTAAGATATTTGTTTAATTATGTCAAATTTTATAATGTTATTAAATTACCACAAAGGAATGGTTTAGGAGGGAGAAATACATTGGTCAAATGCAGCTGAGAAAGATATGTCGAGGCATCATTAACCTCACTTGCTATTTTAGACTTTAGTTGCAGACTACTCTTAATTTTTAAGATTAATCAAATCGAATTTGTCGGTTTTTCTTAATTCTACTGAGCCTTCAAAAACTTGTGTCCGTCTGAAACTTTTTTACAATACCCATTTTGTCCTCCTTTGAATGATGCATTAATTACAATGTCTATCGAATAATCATGACAAGCCTTATATATCAATTCCTTGTATTTTCTTTCTTTATGTGCATTTATGACCAGTTTTAACGTTAATGTTAATTAATATAAATAATTTTCTTCAGTTTCAATTTCCTTTATTTTCGTAACATTTTTTTTCTAATCTAATTAACGTATTAAGTATACACTAATTTTAATTTATTACCATTTATTATTTCTTTTAATATATATATATATATATATATGTATAGCTTAATATTCTTGACTTTTTATTTCTTTTATCGCAGTTACTATTAAATGGAATACTGATTCCATTTAACTTAGGCAACATTTATAGCTTTCTTCTATAATTCATTTTTTAATATTTTTCAAAATCGAACTCAAATGAAATATTAATCTCTTTATCTCTATGCAATATTTACAGATTTCCCCTTCAGTTCAATTTCTCCGCAACAAATCTTGTTTAATCTACTTCAAAAAATACCAAAAGACATAAATGTAAAGAAATTTTTGTCATATATTTTAAGGATCATTTATACTCTTATCACATTTCTTTCTATAGTGGTGAGTATTATTACATATCCGTCTTATTATTTATTTCTTCTACGATTACATTTCATTGTGGATTAGATTTCATGGTCAGATTTAAAGTTGATAAACTTATTTAAAAAAATTATTGAATTTTCACCTTAATTTTTTTTGAGGAAGATGGATGTGCAGCATGGGGCAACATAGCCGGTTAGCTAAATAATAATATATAATATTCTGGTTGATAGGCCCAACTAGTGGCAAAGAGGTTAGGACATACCGTGTCCCAAATACGGATTACATAGATATATTACATAGAGCAGTCATAAGTAGTACAACATCATAAGCATGCGAAAATAAATAGTCTGAGCTAGAGAAAACATATAACATAAGTCTTATGAAGCCAAAATAGGTAAGTATCGTAAGCATTTATCCATATTGGTCCGAGCTACTGCATTGGGTGCCTGGAGAAGAGGGTGCATGGAGAGTATGTCTGAAGCGAGCATGTCTCGATGTCCCTGTATATGTTTCAAACTGATGAATGATGAAACTGCAAATACCATAGTAATGCATCTTTCACTTATTAAAGGTGTGTGCATTATGCTCAATCCATACAGCTCAACAAAAGGTCGACAAGAAGGAGTCCATCAATTGATCCGGTGGGTTATGTTGCCAATATTCAAAGAAAGACGAGACTAGGGGTATGTAACTGAGGAGGAAAGAGCTTGTAGCAGCCCAAATTCTGAAGGAAAAGTCACATTCGAAGAAAAGGTGGTCGATTGTTTCATCACTTGCATTGCATAGGGTACATCTGGGATCGTCAATGATGTGTAGCTTACAGAGTCTGCTCTTGGTATTGATCATGTTGTGCACCAGACACCATTGGAGGAAGATCATACAAGGTGATAGCCGACACTTCCAGAGACGAGGGAAGGTGAAAGAACGTCCTGGGTGGTTTAGAAACTTGTAGCAAGAAGAAACAGAGAAGCCTTTGCTACGGTTTAAAGCCCACAAGTATTCATCCGGACCATCGGGGAGGTTAATTGATGTGGCTGCATTTAGGAGGTGTTGAATATCGAATAGATTATTCAAATCGAAGAGACCCAGTGGGTAAAGACTTAATGGGCCGGAGCCCAAAACATTCGAGATAGTGTATAAAGGCCTGAAGACTAAGGAAAAAAGATTTGGGTAAAGCTTTGAAAGGGGCAGGTGAGTACACCAGGTGTCGTGCCAAAAGAGACATCATTCTCCATTACCTAAATTAATTTTGAAGAGGGATTTGATTCTAGGGATTATGGTAATAATTTCAGACCAAAAATGAGATGGTCTGGAAAGTGGTGAACAGTGAAGGATAAGATTGGGGTTTGAGGCATAGTATCTAGATACGATCCATTCTTTCCAGACAAAAGAATGAGGAGTAAGGAGGCGCCATAACCATTTGGCTAGCAGTGTTTGATTAAAGAGAGCAAGGTTGGGGATACCCATTCCCCCGTGTTCATGGGGCATGCAAACTATTTGCCAATTAATTAGACGTTTAATTTTCCCTCCATTCCAGAGAAAGGTGCTTCGAATGGAACCGATTTTATTTATGACCCAAGATGGGATCTTGTGGAATGACATCCAGTTGAAGGGTATTGTGGAGAGGACAGATCGAACTAAGGTGAGACGACCGGCTGATGATAGGGAGTTGGCTTTTCAGGATGCCAGTCTGTTTTCAATTTTGGATACGAGAGGGAACCAGTCAGATCTCACGAGCTTGGTTAGGCGAAGTGGGACACCAAGGTAGGTTATCGGGAAAGTTTCAAGTATGTAATTGAGGCAGTTGGAGATATAGAGGCCAAGTTCATTGGAGTTCCCAAGCATGATGACTGCGCTTTTTCCATAGTTTATTGACAGGCCGGAGATGAGTTCAAAGGTGTATAGGACTTTGAGGCAGTGAATGTGGGAGGGGGAAGGTGAGAAAAAGAGAATGGTATCATCTGCGAATTGGAGGTTTGAGATGGTTGAACTATTGTTTGGGAGGTTAATGCTAGAAAGTAGTTTTTTTGGAGATGGCTAGTTTGACCATACGATTAAAGACATCGGCTACTAGGACAAAAATGAGGGGGATAGGGGGTCTCCTTGTCTGAGACCACAGTTGGATTTTATGAGGCCTCCAGTTTCACCATTAACACAGATTGTAGAGAAGCTTGTGTTTAGAATCTGTTTTATCCAGTTGCACCATTTAGGTGGGAAGCCTCGATGGGACATTAGGTCAAGAATAAAGTTCCAGTTTACTGTACTAAAATCCTCTCCGCTGTTTTGAGAGTCTTTTAATGGAGCTAGGGTTTCCGCCGCCCCTTTCCTCTTTCGGGTCTTCTTTTTCTTCCCGCTTCTTCCCCTCCGCCTCCTGTTTCGTCTTCCTTTCTCCTTCTCCCCTCTTCCGCTGATTTCTTTTTGGTTCTTTTTTATCTTTTCCTCGCTTCTAATCGTCGTTTTCTCTAATTTAAGGCCTCCGCCTCCTTTTTTCTTCCCTTCTCTCCTTTCCATGCCTCACTTTTTAACAGCTTCATAATTAGATCGGGAAGCATCTCCGTTTTGGCATCCTAGACCTTTTCCTCTCTCCATCTCAACGCTATCTCCCTCCTCCTTCCAAATCTCTACCTTCTTTCAATTCTCTCCTCTTCGCATCTTCTTCTCGCCATCTTCTTCCTTAGTTCTTGCCATATTGGTCTTGCTTCCCGCACCCTAGTTTGATTCACCCTGCTTTTCTAGATCGGATCTGATTTTGCCAGTTTCTGCGGCTCCATCCGATGCTCTTGAGCCCCTTTTTGGGATAGCTGGTTAAGCTTGTCTGATGGTTGGCCTCATTGAGTTGGTCAGTCAGATCTACTTTTCTTGATGAATTTTTTTAGGGTTGATTGATCTATTTCCTCATAGTCTCGGGGTTTATCCACTGCTGCCGTTGTTGTTCTCAGGCCCAGTGCTATGCTTATTTCGGAGGTCGTGATCCTATCTTGCTGTTTTTGCTTGTTACCGCCCGGTAGAGCCTTTCTCTTCTCTAAGGCGTCAGATCTCCCTTTCTTAATCCTATAGGTGGCCACTTAAGACAACTCTTCTGCCTAACTTGGCCTGCAGCTGTGATCTTATTCTGGTGATTTGACTTTCTTATGGGTTTGAAGGTGGTGGGTTGATTGAGGGGCGTTCTTGTGCGCAACTATGCCAACCACCACGATTTGGTTCTTGTATCGTCCATCCATGTCTGGTAGGTAGGGTTTCCTACATTGAGCACTGTGTCCATCACCTTTCGGTGGACTGTTGCTTGTGTTCCTGGCTTCAACAGCATTGGGTCTGATGGTATTGGCCTTATTGTGGTGTGGAGGTTTTCTTTGCACTCTTGAATTTCGTCTGTTTCAATGCAACTTGAGATCTGTTCTATGTTATTGGAGTTTCTGTGCTTTGCTGTGTTCTGGGTTTCCTTCCTGGTTGATTGGATCCTTCTGTTTCGGCATTGTCTGGCTTGTGTTTATTGTTGTTCTATGCTTACTGGTTGCACTGGGGTTTGATTTCATATCGTGGATCTTTACTGGGTTGGAGATCTTAAGTCTGCTTCTGATGTCGTTTAGTTGTTGTTTGTGGGTTGTTGATCTAGCGTTGGCATGTTCTTGTTGGGCTCTGTTGTTTTTCTTTCGTGGTGGAGTGGTTCTCTTGTTTCGTGTCAGTTTGTATTTTAGTTGTTTTAACTTGCTTTTCTTGTTTTAGGTAGTGTTGGTTGCCGTTTGGCGATTTGCTTTTCGTTTGCTTTGCTTTGTAATTTTCCTTGTATTAATGAGAAATATCCTTTTGAAAAAAGGCTTTGGAGAAGTCAAGCTTAAGCAGTACTCCAGGAGTGGAAGTAAAGTGACCGAAAGAAATGGCTTCTTGAGTGGCTGCTACGTAATCCATAATGTTTCGTCCAAGGATGAAGGCCGATTATTCAGGACTAACAAGGGAATCAATAAAGGTTTGGAGTCTATTAGCTAAAACTTTGATAAGAATCTTAAATGTAGTGTTAAGGAGGCTAATGGGGCGGAAGGAGGATAACGAGGAGGCACCAACAGTTTTGGGGATGAGGGATATGTTGGCTTAGTTAAGTTTGGCAGTGGAGGAGGGTTTTGACTGGAATTCAGAACACATGGAAAAAATATCGTGTTTGACGGTGGGCCAGAAGTGTTTGAAGAAAGCTGGGCCAAAACCATCGGGCCTAGGAGTTTTGTCATCCACCATTGAATTAACCGCGGCCTTAATTTCATCTTCGATGAAGGGAAAGTCAATGTTAATGGGGGAAGGGTATAATATGTTCCAGTGAATGGTTGGGAGAGGTGGGGAGGGTTTGCCGAGGATATCGCGGAAGAAGTTTATGAAAAGGAGGCAGATGTCAAAAAGATTAGTGTAAGTTGAATCAGCGTGGTGAATTTCAGAAATGAAGGAGGATCTGCGCCAGCCATTTGCTATTGATGAAAATAGGCAGTGTTTTTGTCACCTTCGTTAATCCATTTGGATTTGGATCGTTGTTTCCATCCCATTTCTTCTTGTTTTATCAATCTTTCTAATTCAACTTCGAGATCTTTGAGCTTTGTTGTTTCTGCTACGTTGAGAGGGTGTGATTCTTGTGCAATGTTCAAGGCAAGAATTTCATCTTGGATGGAGTTAATTCTGACTTTAATGGATCCCCATACTGTCCTAGCCCAAGGACGAATGATTTTGCGGAGGGAGCGCAGTTTGGTAACGATGGTGGAAAGAGGAGATTGAGCAGGGGTAGGTTGAGACCAAATTTGGTTGACAAAAGGTACAAAAGAAGGTTTCAGGAGCCAGAGTTTTTCAAACTTGAAGGGACGCTTAGTGGGAGCAGTGGTGCCAGAGTCAAGTAGCAAGGGACAATAGTCTAAAAGAGTTGTGGAAAGTCCATTGACCAGAGAGAGGGGATGCGAGTCTTCCCAGGGAAGGTTAAAAAGGAAGCGGTCAAGTTTGGCTAACGATGGGTCTTCTCGGCGGTTAGACCATGTAAAGATTCTGTTGCTAATGGGTGGTTCAATAAGTGAGCTATAGTGGATGAAGGAGTTAAAGGTCTCGGAATCATGAGAGAAGTTGCCAGAGTTTCTTTCAAGGTTGGTTCTGGTTATGTTGAAATCACCACTGATTAACCAAGGACCACTAATATGGGTGGATAAGTTTTCACAGAAGGTCCAGATCTGTTGTCTATCAACTGGGTCTGTTGGGCAGTAGACATTGGTGAAGTGGTAAGTTGTATTTATTTGAGTGTGTTGGAGAGTCACGTGGAGAACATATGTGTGTGTAACTACGTGTCTTAGGGAACATGTGTTTTCATTCCATGTAGTTATTAGCCCACCACGAGTTTCAATGGCATCTACGTGGGCCCACCCAGATAAAAATGGACCGCAAATATTTCTAAAAGTGGAGTTGGACGGGCTAGAGAGTTTGGATTCTTGCAGGAGTAAAATATCAATATGATGGGCGGACAGAATCAGGTTGACAGCGTATTGTTTTGTGTGGTCCCCAAGTCCTCTGACATTCTAGGATACTATTTTCATTGGGAAATGTTAATTCCCTGTGTTTCTAAAGTTTGCATGGCACAATATTGTTCATCACGTAAACTCATGCCCATGCAGTTAGCTAATTTTTTATTTGACAATTTATTAGCTGAAGAAAAAACGACAGTTTCATAAAAACTACCAGAGCCTTAGGATGAGATCTGACACGGTTGATCCTTGCACTCCAGCAAATGTCAGTTGGAGTGAGTTGTGGGGTATTGGAATCTAGCTGCTCAGGTGCTGGTAGGCGTTGGATCTGAAGATGAAGAGGAGTGGAGAGGTCAAAGTCTGCCAGGGGGTCCCATCTTGGTGTGAAGTTGTCTCTGGATACGCTATGAGGAAACATTAGGGAGGCATCATGTGTAGGTTGTTGGACACTACGGGTATTGATGTTTGCTTCATCAATCATGACATCATGGTGGTCACCATCTGATGGGCTTGTTGGGGGTGTTATATCATGGAATAGATACCCACCATAGTCATAGTCTATACCCATTAGGAGAGTTTCCGGTTTCTCACATGGATGGGAATGTTCCCATTTTTCAACACAAATTTTGACATTTTTGTTATTAAGACAAACCACATAACGAGAAACAGCAGATATACCTTCGAAAAATTGGATCTTTACGTATAGGTAGCAGCGATCAACATATAACCAGTCGCAGTTGTCCTCTTCTATGAAGTGTCCCACAGGTTTGAGTGCCTCTCTGATGGCTGCATTATCATACTGGAGGAATTCATGGAAACCTTTTACTCTTGCCTAAGATTCTGGCTAGAGAACAGGCTGGGGTGGGAATTCTGGTTTGGGACATGGCTGGAGAAGAAGACTGGCTCCAGAATGGAATAGTACTTTGAGGTGGAGGGCGTGGTTTTTGGTCTCGATATCTGGGCAATCGATGAGAAAGGTGTTGTCTTCAATGAGCCATATGGCCCAACGTTCATGTTTGAGGCTCGCCGTCAGGGCTTGTTCCACTTGTTGAGTTGTCCATAGTCCATCGAGGATACTGGCTGTGATGAAGCGATGGGTATTTGACAATAGGTGGAATACAAGAGGCGTTGGGGAAGAAGAGTTAGGGTTTTGAGAATGGGGAACTGGAGAGAGTGATTTGTGGGGGTTAGAGTGTTTAAACTTATCTTTCTCTATGTAATTATGACTTTGGATGTGATTGGATATTCGAAGAGATGTTTGAGCATACTTTTTCTGCGCCTCCTGCCTTGATGATTTGTGATGATTTGGCATTCGTGCTTTAGTTGACTGTGCATTGGGACCCCGCAAAAAATCCTTTTGCTTTATTTTGTATTTGTTGGAACACTGCGCAGCAGAGTGTCCAAAAAGGAACAGATGTAGCAAATCGTGTCGTTCCTGCATTTATGTGACACGTGGCCTTTATCCGCGCAATATAAACAACGACCGTTGGATTTCAAGTAGGTAACCATTGAGTGGATTGATTTGAAACTGGGCAGACGACGACAAGGCTTAGGTGGACGGGGACGCTCTGTATGACGACCCCATTTCCCGTACTAACGGTTACAAGGGTTATCTTTGGAATATAACACAGAAACAGATAATACAGAACAAAATTAAATAAATACACCAGATAATGAACAATACAATATACTCGGTAAACGTAATCATCAGAGTTACACAGTATACAGGATCTTACTTAGTACAAATACAGTTCAACTATACATAAATGTCTACAGCGGAAATAAACAAAATATGTACAATAGAAGCTGAACAACATAAAAAGAGATAAATGATAGAATCCATCTTCGGCTCCAGCTATCCAAAAAGAACTAGCTAAACCTGAATACAAGGCTGCCCGTGTAGAAAAAAAAAGGGGCACCCGAGTTTGAAAGTGAAACAAACTACGAGTCAGTCATGGGACTGGTATGAGAAATCTATTCAACACATTTAATATATAGCTAATCACAGGACCACGCCACTTTCGTGGAACGGGTTTACTCCATCGGATTGCCAGTGCTTTAAAAACAAATCTTTCTTTTAAACAACGCAATGCATTTTATAAAAATGAAGTCATTATAAGACTCAGTTCCCATCACACAATGCAACGCAAACCGGAGGATAGAGTTTTATCTTATAATGGCCAAAATATGCTTGATACGAATAAAACAAAAGCATTTGATATTATTACTAGTGTTTATTTGTTTCAAAAACAATTTCAAATCATAACTATCAATCATAGACGACATGAGCGTCCCATGCCACTATGTCGCCAAATATATATACAATCAGAACCGCACGATGTCTTATTTGTAAATTGGATTCCGTCATGAACCAAGGCAAAAGATAGTCCTTACGGAATTCGAGACAATCTAGCCCATGTCTCAGGAACAGCCGCAACTGCCCCTTGGATCGTCAGGGCCTGTCCACCGATGTGGATTATTATGCCTGAACAATACGTTTCCCCGCCCTTTGGGGCGTAAACGAGCCAACGAATGACTCCATCGGACCCGGATCGTCCGATCAAACCGAGGCGCCTCGCAACAGCAACAACCACATAGGTGAAAAGTATATAAATGCCAGGGCTAGTAGGTCACTGACACCACCCTAGCTAGAAAGAAACGCATGCCCTCCCTGAGGTCCTTCTCCCGTTTCTGGTTCATACCGGGGTGTGAGGCTCGGGATTTCACGTTATACACAAAGCTACGCCACACAGGAGGTGCTTTGATCATCACCACAAGACTTTGCTTTTCAACAGAAGCCCTGATCATTTGCCACTTAGGCATGCCACACTAGCAATTCATGCCATGCGACTGATGTCCATCGATACACAACCTCTGAGCTCGTGCGTCTCAGAGAAGGGCGTTAAGCAAAAGAATGAATTCTCCGCCGCCAAACAGATGTATATTTAATAGAGATCAATCAACATAGAATAAAATCCAATGTCAGACACACAGTCCATTTACAAGTCCGTTCTGGGTCTGAACGAAACCGGAGGCACTAAATACCTCGCAAACCCATCGATCACCACGTACGTCTGGACGATCACCACTCATTATCCATATTTCGGGATGCCTCCCAATCAGGACCTCGGTTACCATCCAAACGAGGTGAAGATCTCCGGTCTTCGACCACCGTCTTCATCTTCGACTTTCAATCGTCGGTCAATTATTTGAAATGAGAATTAACTCGGCCTTTTCAAATAATTCACGTATATTTAGAATTTCAAATCAATTTATTTCAATGGTTAAATCATTCGACAACACCAATTTTGTTCTTTAATGTAATTTTCACACCAAACACATTCAACCATCAAATACCACATAAATCGAGCAAATTCAGTTTATTTCCATTCCATATCGTTTATGATATTTTATAACGATTTATCGCTATTTTTATTTATTTTAAAATAGCCAATTTATTCAAAACGACGCTTCGGGCCATAACGCGACCGTGGCGTTGTTTTCCTTCAGATTTGATTTACACATATCTGAAAATCTAACCGTTGGATCTTCACAAAATTTACATTATTAGAAAGGTCTTTTCAAAACGAATCCAACGGTTCCAGTTTCGGGAAAATCCGACGGTCGGATCTCCCGGTACAATCATTTGAAGTTTCGATTTCAAAATACGAACTACAGCGTCGTTATTCGATTAAATATAATTATATATATATAAATATAATCGTTTCTGGCGCTGTTTTTCTTCATATTTGAATTAAACATTCCAGACAATCCAACCGTTGGATTTTTACAAAGTTGGTGCCGTTGGGAAGATATTTCCAAGGCGAACCCAACGGTTGTGGTTTTGGGAAAATCCAATGGTCGGATTTCCCGTACTAGTTGTTTGAAATCACGGTTTCAAAACACGAACTGCACGGCTACGTTTCGTTTTAATTTTATTTATATTTATATATATAAATATATAAATATAGTTCATTCAACAATTTCAATATCGTTTTCACTTCAAATATTTCACTAACGCCTTTAAATTTTGGAAAATTTCGCCATAACCTCCTTTGTACGGGAGGGGCTGGGAAAATTCCCAAATAGCCACACGGGCGTCTCATGTCAAAAAGAAAAAGAAAAAGCCAAGCGGCTAGCCAACAGGCTCATAAAATCATCACCCAAACAAAACAGTAAATGTGTACCTATTTGTCGGGCACAAAATTTTATTCCTCTTCTCTAGCCCCTTTGCTATAACCTGTTCAATAAATATGCATGTACATATATACAGTTCTTATCACTTATCATTTTCCACTCAACTTCATATTTGATTCCATTTGGTTTAAAAGCACCATTCATTCTAATGTTGTATGCATAGGCAAAAATCATATCATTAGCTAATTAATGAATATTTCGACTCATGCGTATTTATTTGAACGAGTTGCTATTTTTAACACTTCACATTTCCTACGATTCATGTATATAATAAAAATGTGATTTTTATTGTAAAACAATTCTTTTCAAAACACTATTATTTTATATAGTCTATATAGATGATAAAAAGGTGATTTTTATTGTAAAACAATTTATTTTAAAACAAGGTCATTTTACATAGTTCATATAGATGATAAAAAGGTGATTGTTATTGTAAAACAATTTATTTTAAAACAAGGTCATTTTACATAGTTCATATAGATGATAAAAAGGTGATTTTAATCATAAAACAATTTATTTCAAAATATGAATACCTTCCAACACATGAATTTCAATTCAACGAATGAATATCGATTCAACACATGAAGGTTTTCTATAGTTTCTATATATAGATAAAAATGTGATTTTTATATTTAAAACACGAATACCATTCAACACATGAATTTCTAATCAACGAATGCATATCGATTCAACACATAAAGGTTTTCTATTCAATGAATAAATATGGTTTAAGGAAATGAAAATAATTCAAACACATGAATATTATTCAAAATTTCGGCAGCATAACGGCAGGGTAGTTAAAACCGGGACCGTCCCTAGTACAGCTCCTCGCTCTACCTTAAAACCTCGCGGTTTTTGACAATGGGGATCATGCATCTAATTCGCACGTAGGCGGCATGTATATATTTATTTCATTTCCACAAACTAATCCTATGTGGTTTCAACTAAATATTTCTCAACCACAAACGGGTATTTTTCAACCACGATCAATCAATATCAACCACAAACAATCCCAAACAACCATTCGCTATCAATCAATTTTCACACCAATCACAACCAATAAATATCGTCCATGGTTTGTGGACGAGGGGCGTATATATATATAGCAATTCACTTCTATTTCAACACATATATAATTTTTACAACGCATATACAACTTACACATCGAACGGACGACTTATACAATGCTTATACATGAGGTGTACAACGCTTATATAACCCATACATCGACTATATAATTTATACATCGTCGTTTTCCATATCGTTTATAAATTAGAAATCTCACCAACAGCTATCCCTACTCCACGACACTTCATTTATAGAAATCTTCGTCGTTCTCGCCTTTTGTCACTTTCGTTTCCCGTAGCCACTACTTAAATAAAAATCGAATTTTTACTTCGCTATATAATATATAAAAATCGAATTTTTACTTCGCCATACAATATATAAAAATCGAATTTTTACTTCGCTATTCAATTTATAAAATTCGAATTTTTACTTGGCTATTCAATATATAAAAATCGAATTTTTTACTTCGCTGTTCAATATATAAAAATCGAATCTTTTCTATTTTAAAAATTTTATCTTTTCTATATTATAAAAATTAATGCGATGTATATAAAAATCTCAACTTTTGTATATAAAAATCTAGTCTTTCTGAATATAAAAATCTCGTCATTTTATTTAGAAAAATCCAATGATTTCAATTAAAAATCCTATGATTTCAGTTTTAAAAATCCATTGATTTCTTGTTAAAAATCCTATTGTTTCAGTTTTAAAAATCCTATGGTTTCAGTTTTAAAAATCCTATGGTTTCACTTAAAAATCATATGGTTTCATACTGAAAAAAAAACAAGGTCGAAGGAGAAAGAAACTCACATCGTTCAGAGGGGGGAGAAGATGTCGGGTGGCGCAGGTCTACGGTGCGTCGGAGGAGGGCGGAGCGGTGGACTGCTGGCGGCTAGGCTTCAGTGGCGGTCTCGATTTGAGGGGGGGTTATCTGCTAGGGTTTCGAGAACGAGGCGTCGCGTGGAGGGAGAGGCCAGAAGGGAGGGTTCGTCGGCGATGGAGGGAGGATTGGCGGTCAGAGGCGCCAGCTACTGGGGCGGCGCGTCGGAGATAGGGGGGGGGGGGCGACAGTGATCGCTCCTCCGGTGGTTTCTTTTTTTTCTTTTTTTTCATGCGTTGACTGTGAATAGGAGAGAGAGGGGGGAAAGAAAAGAGTTTATATAAATATATATATTTAAATATTTTAAGTTTCCTAAAAGCAACTTTTTATTTTCAACTCGAAATCGAACCCACCGACTGTCGTCCCTAGCATATTACCACCATTCCGAACACAATGGGATATGTTTCATAAGCTGATTCGATCGTTTCGATCAGTTTTCGTCAAAATCAAAATATAACTCTATATATTGAATTTCAAACGTACATTTCAAATTACCGGGGCCACATACTAACTAGAAAAATTCCAGAAAAATATTTCCTAGCTTCGTATTGACGATACGGTCCTAACAAAACTAGTTTTGTCAAATTCTGAGACCGTTTGAAAAATGGCCAATTTCCAGTTGATTAAAATCAACTAAAACTGGTCAAACGCGTTTTCCTTTGCCACGCTCACATATTGATCCGAAAAATTATGAAACTTGAAACCTAGCAATAACTTTACATCACGGATCCAACAAAAGTGGTTTCGTCAAAATCCGAGGTCGTATGCAAAATGGCCAATTTCACGGGCTATATAAATCCCATAGCGACCTTTCTGAAAATTCATTCGGCCATAACTTTTGCTTTCCTTTATGAAAATTCGATTTTTCAGATTCGTTAGAAAGGTATTCCACTAACAGATTTAAATATTTTTGGTTTCACTCAAATCCGTTTTGTTTTGCACCCGGTACAGTCCGACAAAGTTTGAATTCAATTTTTGAAACTGCAGCGCCATTTCAGGCCTTGTTTATAATTATAATTAATTATATTCGTTTTCCATTGTCGATTCAAACTCACTTTCCATTGCCATTATTTAAAATATTTATTTTAAATATTTAAAATCCATTATTTTATCCAATTTAAAAATTTTAAATTGGTTCAGATTTTCTGGGTCGTAACAATCTCCCCCACTTAAAACCTTTCGTCCCCGAAAAGGAACAAAGTCGAAAGTGGTTTGATAAATCTACAATCACATAACCCAACCAACAATCAAATCGTTTTAACCTTTCAAAAATATACTTATCAACTTCTATACTCTTTTTTTTAATCATTCAGACTATAGAATTTAAAAGTGCACATCCATGAAAAGAAAATAACAACAGAGTAGAGAATTAAATGGTAATGCAAAGTAGGGTAAATGTACCTTGCACCAGAGTCAATCAGAGATATCCACTCAGCATCTAGGATAAGCTTTCTGAATGCTCTCCTCAGTTTCCCAAGTACAATCTCGTGGATCTCCACTCCATTGCACTTTGACAAAGTGAGCCTTCTTGTTCCTCAGCTCTTTGGTTTCTTTGCCGATAATCTTTAGCGGCTCTCTTCTCACAGCTAATTCTGGAGTAATTTCAATATCCTGCTGAGCTGCTTCTTCGACGATCAAGTCTGGATCATGAACATGCTTTCGAAGTTGAGATATGTGAAATACATCATGAACTCCAGGCAACCAATCAGGCAATTTGACCCTATAAGCGAGAGTTCCGATCCGTTCCAGAATAGGAAACGGACCGATGAATTTGGGCGCCAACTTTCCTGTTTTACCGAACCGGATTACTCCTCTCATCGGCGATACTTTCAGATATACATAGTCGCCAACAGCAAAGGATATATCTCTTCTTCTTCTATCGGCATAGCTCTTTTGTCGGCTTTGAGCGGCGAGTAATCGCTTCTTAATAAAAACGACTTTGTCGGCAGCTTCTCGGATCATATCAGGCCCCAACACAAGTCTATTACCGGGCTCGACCCAACAAGCAGGAGATCGGCACGGTCTACCATACAATGCTTCAAATGGCGACATTGTCAGGCTCGCCTGGTAGCCGTTGTTATATGAGAATTCAGTCAAATGCAGATGGTCTTCCCATGATCCACCGAAATCTATAACACAAGCCCGTAATAGATCTTCTAAAATACGATTCACCCTCTCAGTCTGACCGTCTGTCTGAGGATGATAAGCGGTGCTTAAGTTCAACTTCGTTCCCAGCTCGACTTGGAATGCTTCCCAGAATTTGCTAGTGAATATTGTATCTCTATCACTGACTATACTGAGCGGCACTCCATGCAGTCTAACTATTTCCCTGAAGTATATTTGTGCCAGACTCTAAGCGGTTCTGTTTGATCTGACAGGTTTGAAATGGGCGGTCTTCGTGAAGCGATCTACGATCACCCAAATACTGTCATTCCCTTTTCTGGTTCTGGGCAAACCATCAATGAAATCCATAGAAATATGTTCCCACTTCCAACCATGAACGTCTAGCGGCTGCAATAATCCAGCTAGTTTCTATTGGTCGCTTTTTACTAGCTGGCAAGTAGGGCATCGACTAACATATATCGATATGTCTCTCTTTAACGACTTCCACCAGAATGTGTGCTTGATATCGTTATACATTTTACTCACACCCGGATGGATACTGAGCTTAGATTTGTGGCATTCATCAAGCACATCTCTTCTGAGTTCAGGAATTTCTGGAACACAGATTCGTCCTTCTAACCTCAGATTCCCTTCGCTGTCAAGCTGGAAATCCGAAGCATTTCCTTCATGAATTCGCTGACTCATTCCTTTGATAAATTGGTCGTCTTCTTGGAGAGCCGATATCTTGTCAATCAACAAAGTCGCAATGATGAAACTGGCGATCATTTCATTCTTTCGGCTTAACGCATCGGCCACGACATTTGCTTTCCCTGGAGTGTATATAATTTCAAAATCATATGCTGCAAGGAACTCTAGCCAACGTTGCTGCCTCAAGTTCAGGTCTTTCTGGGTGAACAGATACTTTAACGACTGGTGATCTGTAAACAGTTCAAATCTCTCACCCAGAAGATAGTGTCTCCAGATTTTCAAGGCGAATACTATAGCCAATAACTCAAGATCATGAGTTACGTAGTTCTTCTCGTGCGGCTTCAGTTGACGGCTAGCATAAGCAATCACTTGGCCTCTTTGCATTAACACTGCGCCAAGGCCATCTCTAGAAGCATCAAGTCCAAACTTTTAAATCTTGGTTGCCATCGATGATGGTTAACACTTGTTATTCTCAACTTTTGCTCTTCAAAAGCCTCCTCACTTTCTGGAGTCCATTTGAATTTAGAGTGCTTCTTTGTAAGCTTCGTTAAATAACCGGATATCTTCGAAAAGTTTTTAACGAACTTCCGGTAATAGCTAGCCAATCCGAGAAAACTGCGGACTTCAGTAGGGGTGCTGGGCTGTTTCCAATTCTGAATAGTTGTGATTTTGCTTGGATCCACAGCGATTCCTTCTTTCGATACGACGTGGCCTAGAAATTTTACTTCATCTTGCCAGAATATACATTTGGAAAACTTTGCTTTCAATACATTCCTTCTGAGGATTTTTAAAACCTGTTCCAAATGCTTTTCATGTTCGGCCTTTGATTTAGAGAAGATTAGAATATCGTCAATGAAAACCAGAACAAATTTATTCAAAACCCCTCTGAACACCCTATTCATTAGATCGACGAAGTAAGCTGGAGCGTTACATAATCCGAACGACATTACTAACCACTCGTAGAAAAGTCTGGACCTCTGAATGCTATCATTGGAACACACTCTTCTGCAATTCGAAGTTGATGGAAGCCTGTAGCTAGGTCCATTCGTGAAAATACTTGTGCTCCATTTAGACGATCCAACAAATCATCTATTCGCGGCAATGGATATTTGTTCTTTATTGTCTGTTTGTTTAGATCACGATAATCCACACATAGACGTAGAGTACCGTCAGAATTTGGAACAAACACCACTGCCGCACCCCAATCAAAGAAACTAGGCCTGATCATACCTTTCCATACTAGTTGTCGTGTTTGATTGTCTAATTCCTCTTTCTCTTTCAAGGACATTCTTCGAATAGCATGAACTACCGGCCTTGCATTCGGAATTAAAGCAATTTTGAAATCTATTTCTCTCTGCGGAGGTAAGCGAACAACTTCTTCGAACACATCCGCATAGTTCTTGACGACAGGAATGTCTTTGATGAGGTCAGGAATATTCTCTGTGATTTCAGGGATATTTTCTATTTGGGCTGGAGAAATATTCAAAGCTGCCCAGAAGTCTTTTCTATTAGCATTCTGACCTTCACAGGGAATGGTTATATAATCACCTGATTTAATCTTTGCCTTTACGACTCTGTCTGCGCATTTAACTTCAGCTTCATATTTAGTCAACCAGTCTAACCCCAAGATAAGATCAAACACTTTAAAATTCATGACGACCGCGATGGTAGGAAACCGATAATGAGAGAAAGAAACCGGCACTCCACAAACCCAACTGAGATCAATGGAACCCCCAACCGGATTCTGGACAGTCATTGGTTCCTTCAGCTTTTTCAAATTCAAATCCAGTTTCTTAGCTGCATCCTTTGCAATGAAGCTTCGTGACGCGCCTGTGTCAAACAGTACTTTAACTGGAATATCTTTGACAGTTAGCGTGCCTTCCAAAACATCTGGCCCTTCCTGAATAGCTGAGGGCTCAGAAGTTTCTTCCACTTCATTCACTTGAACTATTTCAGTCTTTTTCAACTGCCAGCAATCTTGCTTTACATGACCATCCTGATGACAGAGATTGCATTTTCTATTTTCTTGAAGCTTTCCGCCTGATTTAAATCCATCATTCTTTCGTTTCTTCGAGGATTTACAATTTCCTTGCAAATGCCCTTTCTTATGGAAGTTATTGCATATGGTAGTCGTTGCTGGTTCTTTTTCGGATCTGGCCCTTTTTCGATTGACTTTGAGCTCCTTACTGACTTCAAACATCGTACTGGCCTCAGGACGATCAGTTTCAGACTCAATATTATTACTAGAGCTGACTTCCTCTTCGTCGTGCAACATGCCTTTCTTATGGAGATCTTCATACTGATAAGCCATATAATTCATTTCTGAAAAAGGGAGCTTCACATGCCCCATTACTTTATTATGATATTTCCTTTGAAGCCCGTAAATAAATCTCAGATTCTTTCTCCTCGTATTCTGAATTAGATGGGGAGCAAAGTGAGAAAGTTCGTTGGATTTCTTATGATATTTTGGGATGGTCATATCTCCTTGTATCAAATAAGAAAATTCATCGCATAGGCGCTCAGTCGCTTCGGGAGGAGTAAATCTTTCCAGGAAAATAACTTTGAATTTATCTCAGGTGATATCACCTTCTGGATTATCCTTAATAACCGAATCCCACCAGAACAACGCTTCGTCTTCGAGTGCCCAGGAGGCCAGTAATTTATTCTGGTCATCCCTCAGCTTTAATGCTTCGAAGATTTTCTCAGCCGAAGGAATCCAAGCTTGTGTTCTCATAATAGATTCTTCGCCCGAGAACGGCTTTCCACCCAGATTTCTATATTTCATATATAGGGCTTCTATATCCGGGTCAGTATTTCTTCTTCTATTTCTGGCACGCATTTTCTAGTTCTTCTGCAAATAGCAGATCAAGTGTCAGGTCAACAGAAAATCTATTTCAAAATATAGAGACAAATACTTAAATGTAAATGTGTCTATCTAGGTGTTATTTCATTCTGCTACTCATACTAGGATATTACTGATCCTATCTGTATTGAGTTGCCCGTCCTTGAACACTACTGGTTCTATTTCTGACGAGTTCGTTCATATGTTATATTCTAGAACTAAGCTTAACCAAAGCTCTGATACCACGTTATGACGACCCCATTCCCGTACTGACGGTTACAAGGGTTATCTTTGGAATATAACACAGAAACAGATAATAGCAGAACAAAATTAAATAAATACACCAGATAATGAACAATACAATATACTGGATAAACGTAATCATCAGAGTTACACAGTATACAGGATCTTACATAGTACAAATACAGTTCAGCTATACATAAATGTCTACAGCGGAAATAAACAAAATATGTACAATAGGAGCTGAACAGCATAAAAAGAGATAAATTATAAAATCCATCTTCAGCTCCAGCTATCCAGAAAGAACCAAGCTAAACCTGAATACAAGGCTGCCCGTGTAGAAAAAAAAGGGGCACCCGAGTTTGAAAGTGAAACAAACTACGAGTCAGTCATGGGACTGGTATGAGAAATCTATTCAACACATTTAATATATGGCTAATCACAGGACCACGCCACTTTCGTGGAACGGGTTTACTCCATCGGATTGCCAGTGCTTTAAAAACAAATCTTTCTTTTAAACAACGCAATGCATTTTATAAAAATGAAGTCATTATAAGACTCAGTTCCCATCACACAATGCAACGCAAACCGGAGGATAGAGTTTTATCTTATAATGGCCAAAATATGCTTGATACGAATAAAACAAAAGCATTTGATATTATTACTAGTGTTTATTTGTTTCAAAAACAATTTCAAATCATAACTATCAATCATAGACGACATGAGCATCCCATGCCACTATGTCGCCAAATATATATACAATCAGAACCGCACGATGTCGTATTTGTAAATTGGATTTCCGTCATGAACCAAGGCAAAAGATAGTCCTTACCGAATTCGAGACAATCTAGCCCATGTCTTAGGAACAGCCGCAACTTCCCCTTGGATCGTCAGGGCCGGTCCACCGATGTGGATTATTATGCCTGAACAATACGTTTCCCCGCCCTTTGGGGCGTAAACGAGCCAACGAATGACTCCATCGGACCCGTATCGTCCGATCAAACCGAGGCGCCTCGCAACAGCAACAACCACATAGGTGAAAAGTATATAAATGTCAGGGTTGGTAGGTCACTGACTCCACCCTAGCTAGAAAGAAACGGATGCCCTCCCTGAGGTCCTTCTCCCGTTTCTGGTTCATACCGGGGTGTGAGGCTCGCAATTTCACGTTATACACAAAGCTACGCCACACAGGCGGTGCTTTGATCATCACCACAAGACTTTGCTTTTCAACAGAAGCCCTGATCATTTGCCACTTAGGCATGCCACACTAGCAATTCATGCCATCCGACTAATGTCCATCGATATTCAACCTCTGAGCTCGTGCGTCTCAGAGAAGGGCGTTAAGCAAAAGAATGAATTCTCTGGCGCCAAACAGATGTATATTTAATAGAGATCAATCAACACAGAATAAAATCCAATGTCAGACACATAATCCATTTACAAGTCCGTTCTGGGTCTGAACGAAACCGTAGGCACTAAATACCTTGCAAACCCATCGATCACCACGTACGTCTGGACGATCACCACTCGTTATCCATATTTCGGGATGCCTCCCAATCAGGACCTCGGTTACCATCCAAACGAGGTGAAGATCTCCGGTCTTCGACCACCGTCTTCATCTTCGACTTTCAATCGTCGGTCAATTATTTGAAACGAGAATTAACTCGGTCTTTTCAAATAATTCACGTATATTTAGAATTTCAAATCAATTTATTTCAATGGTTAAATCATTCGACAACACCAATTTTGTTCTTTAATGTAATTTTCACACCAAACACATTCAACCATCAAATACCATATAAATCGAGCAAATTCAGTTTATTTCCATTCCATATCGTTTATGATATTTTATAACGATTTATCGCTATTTTTATTTATTTTAAAATAGCCAATTTATTCAAAACGACGCTTCGGGCCATAACGCGACCGTGGCGTTGTTTTCCTTCATATTTGATTTACACATATCTGAAAATCTAACCGTTGGATCTTCACAAAATTTACATCATTAGAAAGGTCTTTTCAAAACGAATCCAACGGTTCCAGTTTCGGGATATCCGACGGTCGGATCTCCCGGTACAATCGTTTGAAGTTTCGATTTCAAAATACGAATTGCAGCGTCGTTATTCGATTAAATATAATTATATTTATATACATATATAAATATAATCGTTTCTGGTGCTGTTTTTCTTCAGATTTGAATTAAACATTCCAGACAATCCAACCGTTGGATTTTTACAAAGTTGCTGCCGTTGGGATGATATTTCCAAGGCGAACCCAACGGTTGTGGTTTCGGGAAAATCCAATGGTCGGTTTTCCCGCACTAGTTGTTTGAATTCACGGTTTCAAAACACGAACTGCACGGCCACGTTTCATTTTAATTTTATTTATTTAGTTATATATATATATATAAATATAGTTCATTCAACAATTTCAATATCATTTTCACTTCAAATATTTCACTAACGCCTTTAAATTTTGAAAAATTTCGCCATAACCTCCTTTGTACGGGAGGGGCTGGGAAAATTCCCAAATAGCCACACAGGCGTCTCATGTCAAAAAGAAAAAGAAAAAGCCAAGCGGCTAGCCAACAGGCTCATAAAATCATCACCCAAACAAAACAGTAAATGTGTACCTATTTGTCGGGCACAAAATTTTATTCCTCTTCTCTAGCCCCTTTGCTATAACCTGTTCAATAAATATGCATGTACATATATACAGTTCTTATCACTTATCATTTTCCATTCAACTTCATATATGATTCCATTTAGTTTAAAAGCACCATTCATTCTAATGTTGTATGCATAGGCAAAAATCATATCATTAGCTAATTAATGAATATTTCGACTCATGCGTATTTATTTGAACGAGTTGCTATTTTTAACACTTCACATTTCCTACGATTCATGTATATAATAAAAATGTGATTTTTATTGTAAAACAATTCTTTTCAAAACACTATTATTTTATATAGTCTATATAGATGATAAAAAGGTGATTTTTGTTTTAAAACAATTTATTTTAAAACAAGGTCATTTTACATAGTTCATATAGATGATAAAAAGGTGATTTTTATTGTAAAACAATTTATTTTAAAACAAGGTCATTTTACATAGTTCATATAGATGATAAAAAGGTGATTTTTATCATAAAACAATTTATTTCAAAATATGAATACCTTCCAACACATGAATTTCAATTCAACGAATGAATATCGATTCAACACATGAAGGTTTTCTATAGTTTCTATATATAAATAAAAATGTGATTTTTATATTTAAAACACGAATACCATTCAACACATGAATTTCTAATCAACGAATGCATATCGATTCAACACATGAAGGTTTTCTATTCAATGAATAAATATGGTTTCAGGAAATGAAAATAATTCAAACACATGAATATTATTCAAAATTTCGGCAGCATAACGGCAGGGTAGTTAAAACCGGGACCGTCCCTTGTACGGCTCCTCGCTCTACCTTAAAACCTCGCGGTTTTTGACAATGGGGATCATGCATCTAGTTCGCACGCAGGCGGCATGTATATATTTATTTCATTTCCACAAACTAATCCTATGTGGTTTCAACCAAATATTTCTCAACCACAAACGGGTATTTTTCAACCACGATCAATCAATATGAACCACAAACAATCCCAAACAACCATTCGCTATCAATCAATTTTCACACCAATCACAACCAATAAATATCGTCCATGGTTTGTGGACGAGGGGCGTGTATATATATATATATATATATACATATAGCAATTCACTTCTATTTCAACACATATATAATTTTTACAACGCATATACAACTTATACATCGAACGTACGACTTATACAATGCTTATACATGAGGTGTACAACACTTATATAACCCATACATCGACTATATAATTTATACATCGTCGTTTTCCATATCGTTTATAAATTAGAAATCTCACCAACAGCTATCCCTACTCCACGACACTTCATTTATAGAAATCTTCTTCGTTCTCGCCTTTTGTCACTTTCGTTGCCCGTAGCCACTACATAAATAAAAATCGAATTTTTACTTCGCTATACAATATATAAAAATCGAATTTTTACTTCGCCATACAATATATAAAAATCGAATTTTTTACTTCGCTATTCAATATATAAAAATCGAATTTTTACTTGGCTATTCAATATATAAAAATCGAATTTTTACTTCGCTGTTCAATATATAAAAATCGAATCTTTTCTATTTTAAAAATCTAATCTTTTCTATATTATAAAAATTAATGCGATGTATATAAAAATCTCAACTTTTGTATATAAAAATCTTGTCTTTCTGAATATAAAAATCTCGTCATTTTATTTAGAAAAATCCAATGATTTCAATTAAAAATCCAATGATTTCAGTTTTAAAAATCCATTGATTTCTTGTTAAAAATCCTATTGTTTCAGTTTTAAAAATCCTATGGTTTCAGTTTTGAAAATACTATGGTTTCACTTAAAAATCATATGGTTTCACATTGAAAAAAAAACAAGGTCGAAGGAGAAAGAAACTCACATCGTTCAGAGGGGGGAGAAGATGTCGGGTGGCGCAGGTTTGCGGTGCATCGGAGGAGGGCGGAGCGGTGGACTGCTGGCGGCTAGGCTTCAGTGGCGGTCTCGATTTGAGGGGGGGTTATCTGCTAGGGTTTCGGGAACGAGGCGTCGCGTGGAGGGAGAGGCCAGAAGGGAGGGTTCGTCGGCGATGGAGGGAGGATTGGCGGTCAGAGGCGCAAGCTACTAGGGCGGTGGGTCGGAGATAGGGGGCGACAGTGATCGCTCCTCCGGTGGTTTCTTTTTTTTCTTTTTATTTCGTGCGTTGACTGTGAATAGGAGAGGGAGGGGGAGAGAAAAGAGTTTATATAAATATATATATTTAAATATTTAAATTTTCCTAAAAGCAACTTTTTATTTTCAACTCGAAATCGAACCCACTGACTGTCGTCCCTAGCGTATTACCCCTATTCCGAACACAATGGGATATGTTTCATAAGCTGATTCGATCGTTTTGATCAGTTTTCGTCAAAATCAAAATATAACTCTATATATCGAATTTCAAACGTACATTTCAAATTACCGGGGCCACATACTAACTAGAAAAATTCCAGAAAAATATTTCCTAGCTTCTATTGACGATACGGTCCTAACAAAACTAGTTTCGTCGAATTCTGAGACCGTTTGAAAAATGGCCAATTTCCAGTCGATTAAAATCAACTAAAACTGGTCAAACGCGTTTTCCTTTGCCACACTCACATATTGATCTGAAAAATTATGAAATTTGAAACCTAGCAATAACTTTACATCACGGATCCAACAAAAGTGGTTTCGTCGAAATCCGAGGTCGAATGCAAAATGGCCAATTTCACGGGCTATATAAATCCCATAGCGACCTTTCTGAAAATTCATTCGGCCATAACTTTTGCTTTCCGTTATGAAAATTCGATTTTTCAGATTTGTTAGAAAGGTATTCACTAACAGATTTAAATATTTTTGGTTTCACTCAAATCTGTTTTGTTTTGCACCCGGTACAGTCCGACAAAGTTTGAATTCAATTTTTGAAACTGTAGCGCCATTTCAGGCCTTGTTTATAATTATAATTAATTATATTCGTTTTCCATTGTCGATTCAAACTCACTATCCATTGCCATTATTTAAAATATTTATTTTAAATATTTAAAATCCATTATTTTAGCCAATTTAAAAATTTTAAATTGGTTCAGATTTTCTGGGTCGTTACACTCTGGGGGACATGGAGGTGGAGAGGCAGCTATCTCAGCGTACGACTTGCGCGATGATGGAGGTGGCAGAAGCAAGTGGGTTGGCGGTAGGCCAAGAATGGAGGAGACATTGGTGGAGGTGGAAGCGACGACGAGAGCGGTGGAAGGTAGTTGTGCTGATGAGACCGGAGGGGGACGCGGAGGAGGCACGAGGACAGCGGAGGGACAATGGGGGTTAGGTGGAAGCAGGTCAAGGGAGGACGCCCTTACGGACTTGATTTTTGTGGCTTTGGTGTTGATTCACCTTAATTTAAATTTAAAATTTCAATAGTGAATTATAGTTGTAATTTTGTAGATCAATCTAGTTTTGTCCATAGGTTTGGTTTCGATTTGCATCTCTTAATTCTTACTAAATTTCAGCTATATAATAAGGTATTTGCCTACCAACTGTTCTTTCTTAGATAATATTTTAAGTTTCAACCTTTGGAACTATCGATGAGCTTTGAAAATGTTTGAATTAGCTAGAAATTTTTCAAATAGAAAATGTACAACTTTTTTGCTTTAAAATCCTTCATATGTAATTGATAAATTACACTAATTAAATGTGACATTTTTCATGAATATTTATTTCTGTATTAAATCTTTGTGTTTGCATGATTGCTTAAAATAATTATTTTAAGTTTTTAATAATATGTAATTTTTCTTCTATATACTATGGTTCATGTGTAGCTTTAAAGAATTAAAAAACATGAGCAAAATAAATTCTTTTATCTTGTAGCATTACAAAGTCGGTTTTCCCCCCATTATGCGGTTGTACTAGTTCTACCGAGCCTTCGAAAACTTGTCTCCGTCTGAAGCCCTAGATAATACGCATTTTGTCCTCTTTCGAAAAAATTAAGACTTATGCATTAATTACAATGTCTATTGAAATCATGACTTAACATTAATAAACGAAATCAGTCACAAGTTATTCATTTGTTCCCATAAATCCCCTTTAATTATATGCTACAAATGCATTTTTGTCAACAGTAACTAATAGGCATTTATTAAAGCATTTAAAATTAAGTTACTAATTAGTAATTAGTAACTGATTCATTTAAAATCAATCTCATTCATCCATTTGTCCATATCTAGTAAACTTATTCGAATTCCAATCTCATTTATTACCTTATTTTTCATATAACAAGATTGTCATTCTGTGTAGTTATCATGTACATCCTACCTATAACTGCAATAATGCCTTCCCTTCCACTACAATTTCAATTCCCTTCCAAATATATGCTTTAAATTTAATATGAAAAGATCGTTACAAAGTAAGTTTAATTTAAAAATCATGACTATAGCAAATGATTGGTGCTTATTTATTGTATACGATATATTTTGTAGAAATCTATTTATTTTGTTTACAGATCATTATAAGAAGATGATACCAATTACTAGGTTGACAATTTATAGTAAATATCCATTGCCTATTTCATGTTTTTCTTTCCTTTTGCAATAGAAGAGAATTAATTGCAGTGATTTATTATACATTACCATATAATGTACCTATTATAATGAATTCTTCATTTAATGCAGATATTTAATATTTCTAGGTATCGATTTGACATTGGATAAAAACTACCTTATATTTGGATTTTATAGAGATTTGTTTCTTAGTTTATTACATCATAAGAATTATATATTGTCGTTGTTGACTAGTATAATCGCATAACGGTGGGAAAACCGACTTTGTAATAGGGATCATAAGTCAACAATAATTGTAAGTTAATGCAATATTTATTTTTGTAAACAACTTTTATACTATTACAAAGATAAAATAAAAAAATAAAGATTATGTTAAACATAATGGATAATCCTTTTTTTGGAAATGAATGAAATTTTTGCACAAATCAAGCAAGCCACTTTCAAATTAGATACAAGTTGGTATACAAATTGTTTACAAAAATAAATATTTCATTAATTTACAATTACTGTTGACTTATGATCCCTATTACAAAGTCGGTTTTCCCACCATTATGTGGTTATACTAGTATCAATGTTTCATGTGATATTGTAATATTTAATCTCGGTAAACTATGCATTTTATAGTTAATTCAAAGAAGTGAGTATTTTATTCATGAAATACTAGGAAAAATAGCTTATTTAGATCATGTATGTATGGATAAAATATACTTAAAATACTACAGTATACTAAAAAAGCAATCTTAATTCATTCACTGGTCATATCTATAACTTTTGGAAAAATATCTCTTCCTTCTAGTATTTTTTCTCGCTTGGTTTAAAGATAGTACCGAAACTTAATGAAGAAAAAAACAAATCAATTTCTATTTGGGCCTCAACCTGGATATTGCCTATTAATTTGAAAATAGTATCCTTAGATCAGGATGCTTATAGTACGTATATGTTTCATAAAGATGACAGTAGATAATTTCTCATATAATAATGTTATTGCACTTCCACTTTTCTTCATAATTCATAGGATAATGTGGAGATAAACTGCGATGATGAAGCATTAAGATCAAATTGAAAATTAAAATTCATCCTACCCTGGTTCTATTGAGCCGAATACAGATTAATTATCCTTTTAACAATAGGCATGTTATGTCTATAGCTATTATAGTGCAAGATTTCAATGTTAACATGCACACATACATATATATATATATATGTATGTATGTATATATGTATGTGTTTATATGTATATATATGTATGTGTATATATATGTATATACATACGCCATCTTTATATGTACAAAAGGTGATTTTGTGACTATATACATAATGAAGTGTCTTTTTAACGTGAATGAGTTTATCATAACTTATATGTGGTGTCCTGTCACCTGTATAAACGAGGCAACCTTTGTATTTTTGCTTTTACATGAATAAAGTTAATAAAAGTTGTGTTCAATAAAATATTTGGTCAATTTTTGTTAACATGCAAGCATAGTATAAAGTTTCATTTTGATGCAAAAACCATATGTGGTATCCTGTCACCTTTATAAACTAGGTATCCATTGTATTTCCTAGTCTTCACTTGAATTGAAGTTATGTTCAATAAAATGTTTGGTGCATTTTTCATTATTAAAACTAAATCTTGAACATGCCATGTCTACATTATAATATATTCAACACAATTCCTTTCAATTACGAGTAATTTTATAAACTTTGTATCTAATTAAAATCGGATATCATATTCAAACTTTTATTTTTCCTAGATATTTTATTAATAAAATATTCCAATTAATTCCGAATTGGAATGAGATTCAATCAATTACCATATAATTCCATTTATATGGATTTCACACATCATAAACATCTAATAATAGTTGTTAATAACTATTAAAATCCAAATAATCACATATTAGCATCATTGACCTAAGTGTTAAGGTCATTAACACTTAATTTCAAACCAAACCATTGTTAAATAAGATATTAAATCTTATTAACCAAATCATTGTTGTATTTAACAAACCTATTCACATCAACATACATCAAATCCAACTGATCATTTCCTAATTAATATCAACCATTCAATGATATCACATCATTTTATACTAGTATAACTGCATAACGGTGGGAAACCGACTTTGTAATACTATATAACTGACAAAAAAATTATTTTGTTACGGTTTTTTAATTGTTTCTAACTACATATGAATTACAATATGTGTAAAAAAATTACATACATTATACAAATCAAAATAATTATTTTAACCAATCATGCAAGTGCAAAGAATAAATACGCAAATTAATATACATCAAAAAGATCAAAAAAATTGATAAAATAATTCAAATATAGCAGAACTTTGGTATCCCAGTAATAACGTAACTATAATATTTTCAATGAAGATACCATTAAAATTAAAATTATACTTTATGACAAATCAACACTTGAACTAGTTGCCTAATTTCCATAAATCAAACATTTATCTCGTGACCAATTTCATGTTTCCAAAACCAATATACCGTATATATGGTAAAAAAGACGGCAAAAACTGAATTGTATAGTTATTATTGCGGGTTTTGCAACGAGCATTAATGAATCAAATTGTATAAATCTTGTATATCAGTTGATTGTATAAAGTGCATTAAATGTGCATTTAATTTTCTTAATATGTACACATGAAACATACCTTTCTAGTTGATTTCCAAATAAATGACCTCACAAAGATTGAAATAGACTACATTAAAAATTAAATCGAGGAGTTCAAATAAATGATCTCACAAACAAACCTTTTTGGCAAGGCTTCAGACGGACACAAGTTTTTGTTTATGCAATAGAATTAAGAAAAACTAACAAAGTCGGTTTGATTATATGTTTACCAAGTTTTCTTGACTTAAACAAGTGATCAATGGTGAATCATTTTATTAAAAAAAAGATAATAACATACCAAAAGGGAGAATCTAGCCATTCTCCAATGGCTCACAAAAACAATTTCTAAGTAACAGAAACCGTGCACTGATTGACATAGAAATGTGTTTATTTTATGCTCTTATATCTTATCTTTTGTATATAAATAAATATTACTTGGGTATTATTTTGTCACTTTTACAGATATTCCAACCCAGCCCGCATGCAACCAAAAAAGTAAAGAAATAGAGATCAAATTGCTATATATTTACATTTTGGAGAACTGTAGACGAAGATCTCACATCCAGTTGTTGTTGGACAAGAAAATGATTGATAAAAGGCCATGCACATCTCAAATTAAAGGAGGCTTGCAAGAGAAAAGGAAAAAAGGCCGAGAACTTGTTCCAAATGACAAAAGGCCTAAAACTTACTTGAAGTAGCTAGGCCCATTGGTAATTAGGGTTAGGGTTTGGTTATCTCCTATAAATACCCTTGTAATATCATTGTAGCCACCATCCTATTTTCTATCTTCTTCTCCATTAACAAAGTTCTTCTTCTTTTTATTTTCTGCAATTTTCTATTTCTTAGCAACTAGTGCCATCTACACAATTAGATTTGGTAGAACACTATTTGTATTTTACATTTATTTTCACTAGTGATTGACCGTCTGATTAGTTTCAATGGTAATCCTAATTTTATTTCCTGTTCATTTGTAACGACCCGGAAAATCTGAACCAATCTAAAAAAATTAAATTGGCTATTTTAGTGGATTTTAAATATTTAAAATAAATATTTTAAATAATAGCAATGAAAAGTAAGTTCGAATCGACATTTTAAAACGAATATAATTAATTCTAATTATAAATAAGGCCTGAAATGGCGCGGTAGTTTCAAAATTTGAATTCAAACTTTGACTGACTGTACCGGGTGCAAAACAAAACGGATTTGAGTGAAACCAAAAATATTTAAATATGTTAGTGAATACCTTTCTAACGAATCTGAAAAATCGAAGTTTCATAGCGGAAAGCAAAAGTTATGGCCAAATGAAATTTCAGAAAGGTCGCTATGGAATTTATATAGCCCGTGAAAATGGCCATTTTGCAAACAACCACGGAATTCGATGAAACCACTTTTGTTGGATCCGGGATGTTAAACTATTGCTAGGTTTCAAATTTCATAATTTTTGAAGCTAGTATGTGAGCGTGGCAAAGGAAAATGTGTTTTGGTCAATTATAGTTAAATTGGATCGACCAGAAATGGGCCATTTTTCAAACGGTCTCAGAATTCGACGAAACTAGATTTGTTGGGACCGTATCATCAAAACATAGCTAGATTTAATTTTCTAGAATTTTTCGAATCAGTTTGTGGCCCTGGCAAATTGAAATTTGCGTTCAAATCGAATATTGAATGTTATATATTTTAAATTGAAGGAAAACTGACTGAAAAGGTCGAATGGGCCTACGAAACATATCCCATTGTGTTCGGAATAAGGGTAAAATGCTAGGGACGACAGTCGTTGGGTTTGGATTGGTGTTCATGTGTGAAAGGGGGTATTTTCGAAATTTAAAAATATATAAATTAAAGAAAAAATCTCATTCGTCCATCTCAGCTTCTCTCTCCCCGTAAACCTCCTGAGCGACGGCGGCCGCTTCTTCATCCTTCTCTCCTCCGTTCTGGCCAATACCTACACCAAACCACCTCACTCCAGTTGGGATTTTTGAAGATCTCCACGTCCTCTTCCAATCCATACCATCCACGATCTCCAACACCTCGTAAAACGCGAGAATCGAGGCAGGGAAATCCCTCCGTTCACGCCCAATTTCCTCCGCCGCCTGGAGTTCGAACTCGACGAGACTGGTCCCCTCCAGCGCGCCTCTCGGAGTTGGACGACGTGGCATAGGTGGATCGACCCCAAGTGCTTCGGATTGAGCGCTAGGACGAACCCTAGTTTTGAACCAACGAGAAAGGTAATGGCAGTTAAAAATTATTTTATATATAATAGCACTTTAAAGCGCTATGGTTCATAATTCCATTGTAAAAATCATATCTTTTTCATTTGTTGACGAAATTTAGTGAAACAAGAGACAGTGGACTCGTGTGAACGTCTTCTACATTATAGAAGAGACCGCATATTTTTCTGGGCCTTCTGCTATTTTTGGTGGAGTGGAACCCAATGTGAGATTTCTAATTTATAAACGATATGGAAAACGATGATGTATAAATTATATAGTCGATGTACGAGTTATATAAGCGTTGTACACCTCTTGTATAAGCGTTGTATAAGTTGTACATTCGATATATAAGTTATATATGCGTTGTAAAAATTATATATGTGTTGAATAGAAGTGAAATGCTTATGTATAAATATATATATATACATACGCCCCTCGTCCACAAACCATGGACGATATTTATTGGTTGTGATTGGTGTGAAAATGTGTTGATTACTAATGGTTGATTAGAATTGTTTGTGGTTGAAATTGATTGATTGTGGTTCAAAAATACCCGTTTGTGGTTGAGAATTATTTGGTTGAAACCACATAGGATTAGTTTGTGGAAATGAAAAAAAAAATATACATGTAGCCTGCGTGCGAACTAGATGCATGATTCCCCATTGTCAAAAGCTGCGAGTGTAACACCCCGCCTCCACTAGGGTCACTCGCAAAGGAATGCACTAGCTTTAGAGGGGCATTATTGGTAAACATGCACAGAAATATCACAAGACAGAACATATAAAATAGCGGAAGTAAAATCAAACTTTCATAACATGAATAAATAAGGTCTAAAGCCTTTTACATCAGAGTACATCAAAACCTGTCTTGCAATAGTAAAGAAGCATAAAGACATTTTCGAAAATTATTCCCCAAGTAAAACAGTAAAGTAGCCATAGCCAAGAAAAGTCCAAGCCATCCATGATGACCTTCAAGCAGAAGGAGTCCCAATTGAACAACAGTATTTCCTCCCTGTAACCTGGGGGGGGGGGGAACGGAAGACAAAAGGCGAAACAAAACGGGTCAGTCAAAAAGACTGAGTAAGCCCTATCTACTATCAGCATAAAAACTAGTAAAGTTAACTAACATGAGAAACTGAGATGAACATAAGCATGATGACAAGATAGATAAGCTAAATCAAAATAACAGGGTGAACTACTGAACTCAGATAAACTAAGGTGTCATGATAAATTACGATGTCAAGATAAAACAAGGTATCCCATCGTCATGTTCCTATCAAGCATAATATCCCCAAGATATCTATCACGTATAACGTCCCATGGTATCTATCCTGTATTTCTAGCTCTACACCTACCATACTAGTATCCCCACCGTATCATGTGTTAACCATGAATGACCCTTACTCAAAAGTCGTGTAATGGTTCATGTCAACCTGATATATCGCATTTATAGGTTACTCAACTCGTATGTTTCTTTCCATGTAAATGTTCAGTTCCTTGCCGTAGACCGTACGGGCTTTCCCATGAGGTTCTATACTACTCCAATGTAATTCCATGATCCTTAAGCTCGTTTGGACTGTTACCCTAGACCTAGCTAGGCTTTCCCAACATGAATCATCGTTTGTGCAACTAGGACTTATGCCACCTAGGACCACTAGTGATTATGCTTACCTATTGCATGTTTTCGTATTTCGGTTTGGGTTCAACTACCCAGGGCCACTAGGAATTACGCTAAACGTCAACCGCGCCCTTTTTCCCACGCATTCATCGTGAATCGTTTTTCCATGACTGTATGCACATGTATCACATCGTGCCATCCGAGTCCTGTCACAGGGCAGATCAAGAAATACAGGACTCGGTCGGTAGCTTTCGATTTATCTACCGATCCAGATGCTAAGGTCTGTTTTTCCTATACGTGACTATGGTCCCACGAGACCACTCCCTCAACTAGTGAAAGACAAGATAGGATAAATCCTGTATGAGAACACACTACTGGCCAACCCACATCCTAGCCTTACCGCAACCATAATTAGATAGCAATTATGTTATTTTGGGTGTTCTCTGCCTTTCCGTACGTACACGCTTGACCAAAGATGGTAGGTAGCCTGACGAAATGCTATCTAGGGCACGACCGTGTATCGTCGACTATCCCCTATCCATCCCTGTCTTTAGGTTGCTCGTATAGCAACCAAGGCATACTCTTGGTTCTTCTAACGCAGACCTTAACCTCTCATGAGCCTAGTGCGATCACCTGGCAGCTCACAGAGGGATACCAAGAATATCCTCACGTTCCCCGAAGCCGCTGCTTCGTTACCCAGTTCGCTGGAGCCTTTATCTAAATCAGATAACTTGCTCCTACTCGTGTGCTAAAACGATGACCTACCGTATCGGGTTACTCATCCAATCTATGAACTGGTCCAAAATTCCTTGACTAAGAATTATTACTTAGCTATTCTCCAACTAAGGTTTACCACTTAGCTTATTTCCGTTATTCTTGTTAATTACGGTTATCCACCTAATTCTCTGAACTAGGGTTTATATAATGGATTAAGTGTCACTTAAGTTCATGACTTAATCCGTCTACAAATCATGTCAAAATTGGCTAAGTATCCAAGTCCAAGACTTAACCCTACAAACCATGTTCAGGTTGGTTAAGTATGTATTAACTTGACCCTATCAAATTACTGAGTCAAATTGGTCAAGTGTATTCAAACGATTCGTGACTTAGCCTTATCATGTTATCACGTTAGATTGGTTAAGTATTGGTTAACTTAACCTTATCAAATAACCGAGTTGGAGTGTTTAAGTATAGGTTACTTAATCACTTCAAAATTACCGAGTTAGATTGGTTAAGTGTTGGTTAACTTAACCACTTTAAAATCACCGAATTGGATGGGTTAAGTCTAGGTTAACTTAACCACATCCCCTAACTATATTATACGGTTAAGTGTAATTAGGAAAGCTTAATTAACCGTATCAAATTCACGTGTTGGTTTGGTTAAGTGTTGGTTAACTTAACCCCGTCCACTAGTCGTATAAAAATGGTTAAGTGTCATTAGGCAAATCAAGTTACTTAACCTACCCAACCTTGTCATGTTTTGTTAAGTATCGTTAGCCTAATCAAATTACTTAACCCATTTGTCCATGTCATATTTGGTTAAGAGTCATTAATCAAATTAACTTAACCCTATCATGTGGCATTAATTACTTAATGCACCTCAACCTCTCACATTAGACTTTGTTGTGGTTACTAGTTAAGCCGGTCGGTTCCGGGTAGATTTACACCACAACTTGGTCTAACCTCGGGTTCAAGCACAACATGACCAACTTCTCACATTGGGTCCTATTGTTTGCAACTACTAGTTAGGCCGGTCGGTTCCGGGTAGTTTTACGTTGCAAACTCAACTCAACCTCGAGTTGAGCACTTTCAGGTTTAGTCTAGTGTCATGTTCATATTCAAGTTTTCTTAAGAATATGGGTAGACCTAACTCAATAGGTAAATTCCCAATTCCATAGTATGGGTAGACCTAACTTAATAGGTAAATTCCCAATTTCATATTTTCAAGCATACTTACATGTCAACTTCCATGTTATATTTCAAGTCATGTTTTTAAGTTATATTTTCATGTCATTAGAAATTACCCATAACATAACCCAACGCTTTTAAACTCGCATATATGTTCGCAACAACGTAATGGATTAAAAGAAGAGACTTGGCAAAGGCATGACAAAAATGGATATTAAGCCACAAGTTAATCATGGTGGCAAATGAGGCACAAATGTGTTCATTAACTTGCATGTTACATTCTTAAGCCTCGAAAACATGCGTAAACCCAAACTTGGCACATAAGCGAATCATGGTGACAAAAGACATGGAATGATGACTAGTAACTCGCATATATCATCATATAAGGGTTATGACTTCATATGCAAGTTGACATAAAGGTTATGAGGGTTCTCATGTTGCATAATGCAACATTTCAACATAAAGGTTGTAGCTTTTAGCCCATAAGATCAAGATAATGACTTCATAAACTTGCATGACATGATAGCATGTATCATACTTAATGATCAAACCCAAACTTGCAACATGAACATTTAACTTCGTAGTTAATATCTAAGAGTAGGGAAAGGGCTTACATTGCTATGAAGACACAAAAATATATATAGATTGAGACAAAGCCCTTATGCAATCGAATAAACCCAAAATGCAAGCTCCAATAGAAAACCCTTGAGCCAAAATGAATCAAAACTCTTGCTTTATGATGTAAATATGGAAACTTGACTTGAATGCAAGCTAATGATGCTCATACAAGCTTGAAAACACTTGTATGCATTGAAAATCTCTCATAGAAATAACTTAGGAATTTTATGAAGAGAGTGGAGGCCATGAGAGTAATAATTTTGCCATAGTTTAGTTGCATGAATGAATAATGAGGATTTAGGGGTAGGTTAGGGGCTTATTTATAGAGATTAGGAGTGATTAGGACCTTAGGATTAACCCTAGGATCAACCTGAACCATCAGATTTCGAACTAGGCCCAAAAACCTAGCCAAAACAGAAAACAGGTGCACCAGGCAAAACTGCCCGGCCACCATAAGTCGACACCCAAGTCGACAGGGCTGTCGACTTGGGTCATGCCATGTCGACTTCCAAGTCGACAGGGCTGTCGACTTGGGGTGGTTGGCGGGAATTTTCCCGCCTAGCCTTCTAGGCAAAATTTTCGAAATTAGAACTCGTTTTTGAACTTGAATTTTCTGAAAACTTCATCGGACCATAACTTGGTCATACGGACTCCGATTCTCGAAAACTCAGACTCTATTTCGCGTATTTTTCCGAGACGAACGCAATGGCATAGCCCGTTTTACTTGATTCAGAATTTAAAATTAAATTCTGCCTTGATTCTCGTCTTAACATGTTATCGAAATACGGGTTGTTACATTCTCCCCACCTTTTAGGATTTCGTCCCCGAAATCTCCAAGTTAGGAAGAACATATCCTACCATCCATCATTCATCTACTCAAAACATCATCCACAAGCAACCATTGTCCTTAGATGATTTCTAATGCTGTATGAATATATGCAAAACGTGTGTGTACATGTTCCTTAGCTAATGCTAATGATCAGGCCTGAATAATCTTTCTAATGCAAAATATGTATAGTGCCATGAATCCAACATGTATGCAAATAGTCCTAGTCATATATAGATACTATATGCGTGCACAATCATTCATTCATATGCAACAACTGCATGATAATACATTCGATTTCATCCATAAACAAGTATAAATACTCGTGCATATGCAATATGAAATGTGACCGAGTCGAGCTAGTATCTAATGTGTATTCGCGCATCCACGAGCAACCACTTTCAACCACTTGCAACCATATCAATCATAACATGTTTCAAATACATGTTTACATCCATAGGGTTCTACCTAGGATTCCCTGAAACAGGGTCGAGAAGATAAACAAGACAAACTCCTTACGGGGTTTGTAATAGAAAATAGGACCGAGAGGATGTCCACAAAAGATAGCCTACAAGTAAGCTCTACAGAAAACAGGGATCAAGGATATACTCCCAAAAAGAGATATCATGCGCGTATCTAGTCTTTGACCATCAAAGTCGTATTTCCTTGAGCTTAATTCCATTGTGCCTTGACCGTCTTTTAACTTCGCGATTTTGTAGCTTCTTATTTCCTGTTTCCATAACATGAGCTGGAACTCATTTCTTTGTCGCCTCTCGTTCCACTTGCACTTATCCTTTTTCTAGAATACTTGGCGCAAACATGACTGCGTACTCATGATCTCATGCAAGCTTTCCAAAATTCACTAGTGAATCTTGGATCTCGTTTATATACTATAAGGTATTCCATGTAGAAGAACTTTCTCTTGAAAGTAAACAGATGTCAACCAGGTTATCAAGCGCACTTACTAGGGTGATCTCTATAACCCATGCATAAATGAAGTAAACCATCCGTCTTATCGGCGAACACCACTCGATCGGGCTTCAAATTTCCAATAAAGGCATCAAGGGATTCTAAGTAACTAGTCATGACAGAACCTCAAAAAGGTTACATGATACTTCGAGGGTATTACCAAGGCTAGTCAAAAGGTCTAACTTCCCTCCTATCAAAACCGAGAGTGGCACCCCCTACTGGATAACCACTTCATCCCTAGAATCCATCCATAGCTTATAAACATAAGCATTATTTCCAAACTCAACACTTGGCATAGACATTCTCAAATCCAAACAAGTCATATATAAATGGACTGATTCTCCAATAGGACTTTGAGACAAAAATGGGATTCTCTATTACGCTAGTACTTAAGGTGCAGAGACTCAACTATCGAAGCAGACTTAAATGATACGAAAAACGAAGTCCTAACGGGATGATAGAGAAGAAAAGCTAAACCTTTAACAAGATCGTTACCCTCCTTCCGAGGTACCCTAGAAATGAGAGCATACTATTGCCCTCCCGATGATCTTGTCCTTGTCCCATAATACTTAACTATCCGCCCCGTTTTACCATGCCAAAGGTACTCTCTCGTCATGGGTTTCATTGTTCATCTTTCTCACTATCCTTTCTTATAACGCGGCCACTGGTCTCTCGAAAACCACCTCCATCGTATGGAAAGCACTTTCGTAGATGGAAAAGACTAGTCGCAGTTAAAACCACTGTGACTACAGATGGAGGAAAGAAAGGAAAAGAGATTCAATTAAGGAAACAAGGATAGTGCTAATGGCCTTTGGGGAATAGCCTTTTTCTTTTAAAAGAAAATTTTCTTGAAAAATGCTTCTTTGTAAACGATTTTCAAATAGTTTTCAGAAGGTCTTTAAAAACTTTTGCCCAGTCTGGTAACCTTCTGCTCTGATACCACGTGTAACACCCCGCCTCCGCTAGGGTCACTCGCAAAGGAATGCACTAGCTTTAGAGGGGCATTATTGGTAAACATGCACAGAAATATCACAAGACAGAACATGTAAAATAGCGGAAGTAAAATCAAACTTTCATAACATGAATAAATAAGGTCTAAAGCCTTTTACATCAGAGTACATCAAAACCTGTCTTGCAATAGTAAAGAAGCATAAAGACATTTTCGAAAATTATTCCCCAAGTAAAACAGTAAAGTAGCCATAGCCAAGAAAAGTCCAAGCCATCCATGATGACCTTCAAGCAGAAGGAGTCCCAATTGAACAACAATATTTCCTCCCTGTAACCTGGGGGGGAACGGAAGACAAGAGGCGAAACAAAACGGGTCAGTCAAAAAGACTAAGTAAGCCCTATCTACTATCAGCATAAAAACTAGTAAAGTTAACTGACATGAGAAACTGAGATGAACATAAGCATGATGACAAGATAGATAAGCTAAATCAAAATAACAGGGTGAACTACTGAACTCAGATAAACTAAGGTGTCATGATAAATTACGATGTCAAGATAAAACAAGGTATCCCATCGTCATGTTCCTATCAAGTATAATATCCCCAAGATATCTATCACGTATAACGTCCCATGGTATCTATCCTGTATTTCTAGCTCTGCACCTACCATACTAGTATCCCCACCGTATCATGTGTTAACCATGAATGACCCTTACTCAAAAGTCGTGTAATGGTTCATGTCAACCTAATATATCGCATTTATAGGTTACTCAACTCGTATGTTTCTTTCCATGTAAATGTTCAGTTCCTTGCCGTAGACCGTACGGGCTTTTCCATGAGGTTCTATACTACTCCAATGTAATTCCATGATCCTTAAGCTCGTTTGGACTGTTACCCTAGACCTAGCTAGGCTTTCCCAACATGAATCATCGTTTGTGCAACTAGGACTTATGCCACCTAGGACCACTAGTGATTATGCTTACCTATTGCATGTTTTCGTATTTCGGTTTGGGTTCAACTACCCAGGGCCATTAGGAATTACGCTAACCGTCAACCGCGCCCTTTTTCCCACGCATTCATCGTGAATCGTTTTTCCATGACTGTATGCACATGTATCACATCGTGCCATCCGAGTCCTGTCACAGGGCAGATCAAGAAATACAGGACTCGGTCGGAAGCTTTCGATTTATCTGCCGATGCAGATGCTAAGGTCTGTTTTTCCTATACGTGGCTATGGTCCCACGAGACCACTCCCTCAACTAGTGAAAGACAAGACAGGATAAACCCTGTATGAGAACACACTACTGGCCAACCCACATCCTAGCCTTACCGCAATCATAATTAGATAGCAATTATGGTATTTTGGGTGTTCTCTGCCTTTCCGTACGTACACGCTTGACCAAAGATGGTAGGTAGCCTGACGAAATGCTATCTAGGGCACGACCGTGTATCGTCGACTATCCCCTATCCATCCCCGTCTTTAGGTTGCTCGTATAGCAACCAAGGCATACTCTTGGTTCTTCTAACGCAGACCTTAACCTCTCATGAGCCTAGTGCGATCACCTGGCAGCTCACAGAGGGATACCAAGAATATCCTCACGTTCCCCGAAGCCGCTGCTTCGTTACCCAGTTCGCTGGAGCCTTTATCTAAATCAGATAACTTGCTCCTACTCGTGTGCTAAAACGATGACCTACCGTATCGGGTTACTCATCCAATCTATGAACTGGTCCAAAATTCCTTGACTAAGAATTATTACTTAGCTATTCTCCAACTAAGGTTTACCACTTAGCTTATTTCCGTTATTCTTGTTAATTACGGTTATCCACCTAATTCTCTGAACTAGGGTTTATATAATGGATTAAGTGTCACTTAAGTTCATGACTTAATCCGTCTACAAATCATGTCAAAATTGGCTAAGTATCCAAGTCCAAGACTTAACCCTACAAACCATGTTCAGGTTGGTTAAGTATGTATTAACTTGACCCTATCAAATTACTGAGTCAAATTGGTCAAGTGTATTCAAACGATTCGTGACTTAGCCTTATCATGTTATCACGTTAGATTGGTTAAGTATTGGTTAACTTAACCTTATCAAATAACTGAGTTGGAGTGTTTAAGTATAGGTTACTTAATCACTTCAAAATTACCGAGTTAGATTGGTTAAGTGTTGGTTAACTTAACCACTTCAAAATCACCGAATTGGATGGGTTAAGTCTAGGTTAACTTAACCACATCCCCTAACTGTATTATACGGTTAAGTGTAATTAGGAAAGCTTAATTAACCGTATCAAATTCACATGTTGGTTTGGTTAAGTGTTGGTTAACTTAACCCCGTCCACTAGTCGTATAAAAATGGTTAAGTGTGATTAGGCAAATCAAGTTACTTAACCTACCCAACCTTGTCATGTTTTGTTAAGTATCGTTAGCCTAATCAAATTAGTTAACCCATTTGTCCATGTCATATTTGGTTAAGAGTCATTAATCAAATTAACTTAACCCTATCATGTGGCATTAATTACTTAATGCACCTCAACCTCTCACATTAGACTTTGTTGTGGTTACTAGTTAAGCCGGTCGGTTCCGGGTAGCTTTACACCACAACTTGGTCTAACCTCGGGTTCAAGCACAACATGACCAACTTCTCACATTAGGTCCTATTGTTTGCAACTACTAGTTAGGCCGGTCGGTTCCGGGTAGTTTTACGTTGCAAACTCAACCCAACCTCGAGTTGAGCACTTTCATGTTTAGTCTAGTGTCATGTTCATATTCAAGTTTTCTTAAGAATATGGGTAGACCTAACTCAATAAGTAAATTCCCAATTCCATAGTATGGGTAGACCTAACTTAATAGGTAAATTCCCAATTTCATATTTTCAAGCATACTTACATGTCAACTTCCATGTTATATTTCAAGTCTTGTTTTTAAGTTATATTTTCATGTCATTAGAAATTACCCATAACATAACCCAACGCTTTTAAACTCGCATATACGTTCGCAACAACGTAATGGATTAAAAGAAGAGACTTGGCAAAGGCATGACAAAAATGGATATTAAGCCACAAGTTAATCATGGTGGCAAATGAGGCACAAATGTGTTCATTAACTTGCATGTTACATTCTTAAGCCTCGAAAACATGCATAAACCCAAACTTGGCACATAAGCGAATCATGGTGACAAAAGACATGGAATGATGACTAGTAACTCGCATATATCATCATATAAGGGTTATGACTTCATATGCAAGTTGACATAAAGGTTATGAGGGTTCTCATGTTGCATAGTGCAACATTTCAACATAAAGGTTGTAGCTTTTAGTCCACAAGATCAAGATAATGACTTCATAAACTTGCATGACATGATAGCATGTATCATACTTAATGATCAAACCCAAACTTGCAACATGAACATTTAACTTCATAGTTAATATCTAAGAGTAGGGAAAGGGCTTACATTGCTATGAAGACACAAAAATATATATAGATTGAGACAAAGCCCTTATGCATCGAATAAACCCAAAATGCAAGCTCCAATAGAAAACCCTTGAGCCAAAATGAATCAAAACCCTTGCTTTATGATGTAAATATGGAAATTTGACTTGAATGCAAGCTAATGATGCTCATACAAGCTTGAAAACACTTGTATGCATTGAAAATCTCTCATAGAAATAACTTAGGAATTTTATGAAGAGAGTGGAGGCCATGAGAGTAATAATTTTGCCATAGTTTAGTTGCATGAATGAATAATGAGGATTTAGGGGTTGGTTAGGGGCTTATTTATAGAGATTAGGAGTGATTAGGACCTTAGGATTAACCCTAGGATCAACCTGAACCATCAGATTTCGAACCAGGCCCAAAAACCTAGCCAAAACAGAAAACAGGTGCACCAGGCAAAACTGCCCGGCCACCACAAGTCGACACCCAAGTCGACAGGGCTGTCGACTTGGGTCATGCCATGTCGACTCCCAAGTCGACAGGGCTGTCGACTTGGGGTGGCTGGCGGGAATTTTCCCGCCTAGCCTTCTAGGCCAAATTTTCGAAATTAGAACTCGTTTTTGAACTTGAATTTTCTGAAAACTGCGTCGGACCATAACTTGGTCATACGGACTCCGATTCTCGAAAACTCAGACTCTATTTCGCGTATTTTTCCGAGACGAACGCAATGGCATAGCCCGTTTTACTTGATTCAGAATTTAAAATTAAATTCTACCTTGATTCTCGTCTTAACATGTTATCGAAATACGGGTTGTTACAGCGAGGCTTTAAGGTAGAGCAAGGAGCCGTACTAGGGACGGTCCCGGTTTTAATTACCCTGCCGTTATGCTGCCGAAATTTTGAATAATATTCATGTATTAGAATTATTTTCCTGTGTTGAAACTATATTCGTGTGTTGAATAGAAAACCTTCATGTGTTGAATAGAAATTCATTCGTTGAATCTTATTCATGTGTTGAATGGTATTCGTGTTTTGAAATAGATTGTTTTATAATAAAAATCATATTTTTAACATCTATATGAACTGTATAAAATAATTGTGTTTTGAAATAAACTGTTTTGCAATAAAAATCACATTTTTATTATATATATACAAACTATAGAAAACCTTCATGTGTTGAATAGAAATTCATTCATTGAATCATATTCATGTGTTGAATGGTATTCGTGTTTTGAAATAAATTATTTTATAATAAAAATCATATTTTTAACATCTATATGAACTGTATAAAATAATCGTGTTTTGAAATGAATTGTTTTACAATAAAAATCACATTTTTACTATATACACGAATAGTTGAAAATAACGAAGTGTTGAAATAATAGTCTTTTGGATAAAAATATCATTTTTATCAAATGTATGAAAAGAATGTAGTTTTGAAATCGAAGAATCGATATATATATATATATATATAGAATTAAAATATATCGAATAGCGAAGCTGCAGTTCGTGTTTTGAAACCGTGATTTCAAACGATTAGTGCGGGAGATCCGACCATCGGATTTTCCCGAAACCGAAACCGTTGGGTTCGCTTTGGAAATATCTTTCCAACGACACCAACATTGTGAAGATCCAACGGTTGGATTGTCTAGAATGTTTAATTCAAATTTGAAGAAAAATAGCGCCAGAATCGATTATATATATATATATATAATTATATTTAATCGAATATCGACGTTGCAGTTCGTATTTTGAAATCGAAACTTCAAACGATTGTACCGGGAGATCAGACCGTTGGATTTTTCCCAAAACTGGAACCGTTGGATTCGTTTTGAAAAGATCTTTTTAATGATGTAAATTTTGTGAAGATCCAACGGTTAGATTTTTAGATATGTGTAAATCAAATCTGAAGAAAAACAGCGCCACGGCCGCGTTATGGCCCGAAGCGTCGTTTAAATGAATTGGCTATTTTAAAATAAATAAAAATAGCGATAAATCGTTATAAAATATTATAAACGATATGGAATGTGAAATTTAGAAATTAACTGAAGGTTAGCTAAGTCGAGTGGTTTCCTGGGTTTTGAACTGATGTTGGTTTCGGCCTTCGAGGTTAATATTTGGGAAATCGTTCTCTTACTGATTGATGGTTAGTGACTAATGAATTCGAATGAGGCGTATGTTGTGTTTGTGTAGCACTAGTTATTTATATACGCGATTTGCTCAGAAAGACCGGGTTTATCACATTCTGAATAACTGAATCGACGATAAGAAATCGAAGATGAAGACGGCGGTTGAAGATCGGAGATCTTCACCTCGTTTGGATGGTAACTGATGTCCTGATTGGGAGGCATCCCGAAATATGGATAATGAGTGGTGATCGTCCAGACGTACGTGGAGATCGATGGGTTTGCGAGGTATATAGTGCCTCCGGTTTCGTTCAGACCCAGAACGGACTTGTAAATGGACTGTATGTCTGACATTGGAATTCATTCCGTGTGATTGATAGCCATCAGTTTACATGGTGTGAATTGCCTGTGTGGCATGCTAAGATGTAGTGAGAAGGGCTTCTGTTGAAAAGCAAAGTCTTATGGTGATGATCAAAGCACCGCCTGTGTGGCGTAGCGTTGTGTATAACGTGAATTCGCGAACCTCACACCCCGGTATGAACCAGAAATGGGAGAGGACCTCAGGGAGGGCATGCGTTTCTTCCTAGCTAGGGTGGTGTCAGTGACCTACCAGCCCTAACATTTATATCATTTTCACCTATGTGGTTGTTGCTGTTGCGAGGCGCCTCGGTTATATCGGTCGATCCGGGACCGATAGAGTCATTCGTTGGCTCATATACGCCCCAAAGGGCGGGGAAACGCAGTGTTCAGGAATTTTAATCCACATCGGTGGACCGACCCTGTCGCTCCAAGGGCTCACTTGTGTCTGGGTCCTGAGGCTCGGGCTAGGCAGTCTCGAATTCGGTAAGGACTATCTTTTGCCTTGGTTCATGACGGAAATCCAATTTCCAAATACGTGACTGTGCGGTTTTGATTGTATATATATATCTGACGACATGATATATGGTACCCATGCCGTCTATGATTGATAGTTATGATTGAAATTGTTTTTGAAACCTATAAACACTAGTAATAATATCAAATGCTTTTGTTTTATTCGTATCAAGCATATTTTGGCCATTATAAGGTAAAACTCTATCCTCCGGTTTGCGTTGCATTGTGTGATAGGAACTGAGTCTTATAATGGCTTCATTTTTACAAAAAGCATTGCGATGTTTAAAAGATTTAATTGTTTTAAAGCACTGGCAATCCAATGGAGTAAACCCGTTCCACGAAAGTGTCGTGGTCCTGCGATTAGCCAATTGTATAATGTGATAAGTAGATTTCTCATACCAGTCCAATGACTGACTCGTAGTTTGTTTCACTTGCAAACTCGGGTGCCCCTTTTTCTACACGGCCAGCCTTGTCTTCAGGTTTTAGAAAGCTCTTTCTGGATAGCTGGAGCTGAAGATGGATTCTATCATTTATCTCTTTTTATGCTGTTCAGCTCCTATTGTACATTATGTTTGGTTTTCCACTGTAGACATTTATGCATAGCTGAACTGTATTTGTACTAAGTAAGATCCTGTATACTGTGTAACTCTGATGATTACGTTTATCCAGTATATTCTATTGTTCATTATCTGGTGTATTTATTTATTTCTGTTCTGCATTATCTGTTTATGTGTTATATTCCAAAGATTACCCTTGCCACCGTCGGTACGGGGTTTGGGGTCGTCTCATTTGGTATCAGAGCTTTGGTTAATCTTAGTTCTGGAATACAACATATTAACGAACTCGTCAGAAATAGAACCCGTAGCGTTCTAGGATGAGTAACTCATTACAAATAGGATCAGTAATATCCTAGTATGAGTAGCAGAATGAAATAACACCTCGATAGATACATTTACATTCAAGTATATTTTTCTATGTTTTAAAATATCTTTTCAGTGACCTGACACTTGATCTGCTATTTGCAGAAGTACTAGAAAATGAGTGTCAGAATCAGAAGGAATGCAGAACCAGATATTGAGGCCCTATTGATTAAGTATCGAAATATGGGTGGAATACCGTTCTCTGGCGAAGAATCTATTATGAAAACACAGGCTTGGATGCGTTCTGCTGAGAAAATCTTTGACGGTTTAAAGCTGAGGGATGACCAGAAAAGATTACTGGCATCCTGGGCACTCAAAGACGAAGCTTTGTTCTGGTGGGATTCAGTTATTAAGGATAATCCAGAAGGGGATATCACCTGGGATAGATTCAAAGTGATTTTCCTGGAAAGATTTACTCCTCCCGAAGCGACTGAGCGATTATGCGATGAATTATTTTATCTGATACAAGGAGATATGACCACTCCAGAATATCATAAGAAATTCAACGAACTTTCTCACTTTGCCCCGCATCTGATTCAAGAAACTAAGAGGAAGAATTTGAGGTTTATTCATGGCCTGCAAAGAAAATATCAGAATAGTGTAATGAGAAATGTGAAGCTTCCTTTTCCGGAAATGATATACATGGCCTACCAGTACGAGGAACTCGACAAGAAAGGTATATTATGCTATGAAGAGGAGGTCAGCTCTAGCAATAGAGGTGAGTCTGAAACTGATCGCCCAGAGGCCAGTACGATGTCTGAGGTCAGTAAGGAGCCTAAGGTCAATCAAAAAAGGGCCAGATCTGAGAAAGAACCAGTAATGACGGCCACCTGCTCTAACTGCAATAAGGAAGGACATTTTACTAGAAATTGTAGATCTTTGAAGAAAGTTGGACTTAAATCCGGTAGGAAGGCTCGAGAAAGTAGAAAATGCCGGAAGTGCCATCATGCTGGCCATATTGAGAAAAATTGCCAGCTATTAAAGAAAGAATCTGAAACAGTACATATAAATGAAGTAGTAGAAACTTCTGAGCCCTCAACTAGCTAGGGAAGACCAGATGTTTTGGAAGGCACGCTTAATGTCAAAAACATTCCAGTCAAAGTGCTGTTTGATATAGGCGCGTCACGAAGCTTCATTGCCAAGAATGCAGTTAAGAAGCTGGATTTGAATTTAAAGAAGCTCAAAGAACCAATGACTATCCAAAATCCAGTTGGGGGTTCTCTAGATCTCAGTTGGGTTTGTGGGGTGCCTATCTCTTTTTCCTATTATAAGTTCCCTACCATCGTCATGAATTTTACTGAATTCGATCTTATTTTGGGATTGGATTGGTTAACCAAATATGAAGCAGAGGTCAGATGTGCCGAGAGGGTGGTTAAGGCAAAGGCCCAATCAGGGAATTATATAACCATACCATGTGAAGGCCCGAATTCAAATAGAAAAGACTTTTGGTCGGCTCTAAATATTTCTCCTGCTCAAATAGAAAATATCCCTGAAGTCATAGTGAATATTCCCGACCTGGTAAAAGATATTCCTGTCATCAAGAATTATGCGGATGTGTTTGAAGAAGTTGTTCGCTTAACTCCATAGAGAGAAATAGATTTCAAGATCGCTTTGATTTCGAATGCAAGGCTGGTAGTTCACGCTATTCGAAGAATGTCCTTGAAAGAGAAAGAGGAATTAAACAATCAAACAAGACAGCTTGTATGGAAGGGTCTAATTAGGCCTAGTTTCTCTGATTGGGGAGCAGCAGTGGTGTTTGTCCCAAAGTCTGACGGTACTCTATGGCTATGTGTGGATTATCGTGATTTGGAAAAGCAGACAATAAAGAATAAATATCCATTGCCGTGAATCGATGATTTATTGGATCATCTGAATGGAGCACAGGTATTTTCAAGGATAGACCTAGCTACAGGCTTCCATCAGTTTTGTATTGCCAAAGAGTGTGTTCCAATGACAGCATTCAGAGGTCCAGACTTATTCTATGAGTGGTTAGTAATGTCGTTCGGCTTATGTAACGCTCCAGCATACTTCGTCGATTTGATGAATAGAATGTTCAGAGGAGTCCTGAATAAATTTGTTCTGGTTTTTATTGACGATATTCTAATCTTCTCTAAATCAAAGGTCGAACATGAAAAGCATTTGGAACAGGTTCTGGAAATCCTCAGAAGGAATGTATTAAAAGCCAAACTATCCAAATCTATATTCTGGCAAGATGAAGTGAAATTTCTAGGCCACGTCGTATCAAAAGAAGGAATTGCTGCGGATTCAAGTAAAATCACGGCTATTCAAAATTGGAAACAGCCTAGTACTCCTATAGAGGTTCGCAGTTTTCTTGGATTGGCTAATTATTACCGGAAGTTCGTTAAAAACTTTTCGAAGATATCTGGTCACTTAACAAAGCTTCCAAAGAAGCATTCAAAATTCAAATGGACTCTAGAATGTGAGGAGGCTTTTGAAGAGCTAAAGTTAAGATTAACGACTGCTCCAGTGTTAACCATTATTGACGGCAATAAGATTTTAAAAGTCTGGACAGATGCCTCTAGAGAGGGCCTTGGTGCAGTATTAATGCAAAGAGGTCAAGTTATTTCTTATGCTAGCCGCCAGCTAAAGCCGCACGAGAAAAACTACGTCACACATGATCTTGAGTTATTGGCTATAATATTCGCTTTGAAAATCTAGGGACATTATCTTCTGGGTGAGAGATTTGAACTGTTTACAGATCACAAGTCGCTAAAGTATCTGTTCACCCAGAAAGACTTGAATCTGAGGCAGCAACGTTGGCTGGAGTTTCTTGCAGCATATGACTTTGAGATTCTATACACTCCCGGGAAAGCCAATGTTGTGGCCGATGCGTTAAGCCGAAAGAATGAAATGATCGCCAGTTTTATTATCACGACTTCATTGATAGATAAAATATTAGCTCTTCAGAAGGATGATCACTTCATTCAGAAGATCAGAGAGATAATTTAGAAAGGCGAACCCTCGAGTTTTCAAATTGATAATGATGGGATTCTAAGGCTAAAAGGTCGAATCTGTGTTCCTAATATTTCTGAGCTCCGAAAGGAAGTCCTGGATGAGTGCCACAAGTCAAAGCTTAGTATCCATCCGGGAGTAAGCAAAATGTATTATGACATCAAACGCACTTTCTGGTGGAAGTCGATTAAGAGGGACATTTCTTTATATGTTAGCCAATGCCCTACTTGCCAGCTAGTCAAAAGCGACCAACAGAAACTGACCGGGTTGTTCTAACCGCTGGACGTTCCAGGTTGGAAGTGGGAACATATTTCCATGGACTTCATAGATGGTTTGCCCAGAACCATAAAAGGAAATGACAGTATTTGGGTGATCGTAGATCGCTTCACGAAGACTGCCCATTTCATACCTGTCAGATCAAACAGAACTGCTCAGAGTCTGGCGCAGATATACTTCAAGGAAATTGTAAGGATACATGGAGTGCCGCTCAGTATAATCAGCGATAGAGATCCAATATTTACTAGCAAATTCTGGGAGGCATTTCAAGTAGAACTGGGAACAAAGCTGAATTTGAGCACCGCCTATTATCCTCAAATAGATGGTCAAACTGAGAGGGTGAATCGTATTTTAGAAGATCTATTGCGGGCTTGTGTTCTAGATTTCGGTGGATCATGGGAAGACCATCTGCATTTGGCTGAATTCTCATATAACAACAGCTACTAAGCGTGCCTGACAATGTCGCCATTCGAAGCATTGTATGGTAGACCGTGTCGATCCCCTGCTTGTTGGGTCGAACCCGGTAATAGACTTGTGTTGGGGCCAGATATGATCCGAGAAGCTGCCGAAAAAGTCGATTTTATTAAGAAACGATTACTCGCTGCTCAAAGCCAACAAAAGAGTTATGCCAATAAGAGAAGAAGAGATATATCGTTTGTTGTTGGCGACTATGTATATTTGAAGGTATCGCCGATGAGAGGAGTTATCCGGTTCGGTAAAACAGGGAAATTGGCGCCCAAATTCATTGGTCCATTTCCTATTCTTGAATGGATTGGAACTTTGGCCTATAGAATTCAATTGCCTGATTGGTTGCCTGGTGTGCATGATGTATTTCACATATCTCAACTTCGAAAGCACGTTCATGATCCAGACTTGATCGTGGAAGAAGCATCTCAACAGGATATTGAAATTACTCCAGAATTGGCTGTGAGAAGAGAGCCGCTAAAGATCATTGGCAAAGAAACCAAGGAACTGAGGAATAAGAAGGTTCACTTAGTCAAAGTGCAATGGAGTGGGGATCCGCGAGATTGTACTTGGGAAACGGAGGAGAGAATTCAAAAAGCCTATCCTAAGTGTTGATTAGATATCTCTGATTAACTCCGGTGCAAGGTACATTTAACATATTTTGCATTACCAATTAGTTCTCTACTCTGTTGTTATTTTCTTTCCATGGATGTGCACTTTTAATTCTATAGTCTGAATGATTTTAAAAGAATATAGAAATTGAATAGTATATTTTTGAGAACTTAAAAAACAAATTGCTTGTTGTTTGCATTGCGTGATAGTAAATTGGATTAATTAAATTATTGAAACGATAGTTAATTTAATTAATAAGAGAATGGATGGTAGGATTTATTCGATTAACTCACACATTGAACTGATTTAAAAATAGAAAGATATATATACATGTGCATCATATATGTTTGAACAGGTAAATGGATTAGTTGTTGAGTAAAGAATTTATTTGCGTGCCCGACAAATAGGTAAACCTTAATGAGTTGGATGCGAAATATTATTATATCAACTCTTGTGAATGCCATTGGATGCGGAGTGTTGGTTGTTCTGTGTGTAATCATAAACATCGCCATAAGATAGTAACAATTAATTTTGAACTACATTACATGGCATACTTCTGGAAGATAGGCATACTTCATCATATACCACATAAGCATTTGGAGCTAGTGTGACAAGGTGGAAGATTTACCATACGAGCGAGAGGCTTGTATGGCGATGACAATATTTTACAGGTTGAACTGATGACTGATATGGACCATATAAAATTGTAACGATAAATTGCCAGATTAAGAAAAACCCCACACGGGTCTGGAGTTGACAATAATCACGTCTCTCTAGTTATTAGATACGGCACATGGATTATTTATTTCCCACACGGGAGGAGGTGATGAGGATTTATCCTCTGGAGCAATTAAAAATACACACTCCCTCAGGCTTTGACAGGGTGACGAGAATTTATTCTCTGGAGTTATTATCTATACACGCTCCCCTGTAAACACCAGAATATATCACTATAAATATGTGTATGCTTTATAGGATTTATTGGGTAACTAATACGGCCCAATAAATTTCCAAACCCCTCCCCGTACAAAGGAGGTTATGGCGAAATTTTTCGAAAATTCCGGGTGTTAGCCAAATTTTTGAAGAATTTGAAAATTCTCAGAAACTGAAAAGTTTGAGAATGGAAGCCAGATTGAACGTAGAGGAGATTAATCAAACCACTTTAGACTTTGTTCCTTTTCGGGGACGAAAAGTTTTAAGTGGGGGAGATTGTAACGACCCGGAAAATCTGAACCAATTAAAAAAATTTAAATTGGCTATTTTAGTGGATTTTAAATATTTTAAATAATAGCAATGAAAAGTAAGTTCGAATCGACATTTGAAAACGAATATAATTAATTCTAATTATAAATAAGGCCTGAAATGGCGCTGTAGCTTCAAAATTTGAATTCAAACTTTGACTGACTGTACCGGGTGCAAAACAAAACGGATTTGAGTGAAACCAAAAATATTTAAATCTATTAGTGAATACCTTTCTAATGAATCTGAAAAATCGAAGTTTCATAGCGGAAAGCAAAAGTTATGGCCTAATGAATTTTCAGAAAGGTCGCTATGGAATTTATATAGCCCGTGAAAATGGCCATTTTACAAACGACCTCGAAGAAACCACTTTTGTTGGATCCGGGATGTTAAACTATTACTAGGTTTCAAATTTCATAATTTTTGAAGCTAGTATGTGAGCGTGGAAAAGGAAAATGTGTTTTGGTCAATTATAGTTAAATTGGATCGACCAGAAATGGGCCATTTTTCAAACGGTCTCAGAATTCGATGAAACTAGTTTTGTTGGGACCGTATCGTCAAAACATAGCTAGATTTAATTTTCTGGAATTTTTCGAATCAGTTTGTGGCCCTGGAAAATTGAAATGTACGTTCAAATCGAATATTGAATGTTATATATTTTAAATTGAAGGAAAACTGACTGAAACAGTCGAATGGGCCTATGAAACATATCCCATTGTGTTCGGAATAGGGGTAAAACGCTAGAGAAGACAGTCGTTGGGTTTGGATTGGTGTTCGTGTGTGAAAGGGGGTATTTTCGAAATTTAAAAAAATATAAATTAAAGAAAAAATCTCATTTGTCCATCTCAGCTTCTCTCTCCCCGTAAACCTCCTGAGCGACGGCGGCCGCTTCTTCTTCCTTCTCTCCTCCGTTCTGGCCAATCCCTTCACCAAACCACCTTGCTCCAGTTGGGTTTTTTGAAGATCTCCACGTCCTCTTCCAATCCATACCAGCCACGATCTCCAACACCTCGTAAATTGCGAGAATCGAGGCAGGGAAATCCCTCCGTTCACGCCCAATTTCCTCCGCCGCCTGGAGTTTGAACTCGACGAGACTGGTCCCCTCCGGCGCGCCTCTCGGAGCTGGACGACGTGGCATATGTGGATCGACCCCAAGTGCTTCGGATTGAGCGCTAGGGCGAACCCTAGTTTTGAACCAACGAGAAAGGTAACGGCAGTTAAAAATTATTTTATATATAATAGCACTTTGAAGCGCTATGGTTCATAATTCCACTGTAAAAATCATATCTTTTTCATTTGTTGACGAAATTCAGTGAAACAAGAGACAGTGGACTCGTGTGGACGTCTTCTACATTCTAGAAGAGACCGCATATTTTTCTGAGCCTTCTGCTATTTTTGGTGGAGTGGAACCCAATGTGAGATTTCTAATTTATAAACGATATGGAAAACGACGATGTATAAATTATATATTCGATGTATGAGTTATATAAGCGTTGTACACCTCTTGTATAAGCACTGTATATGTTGTACGTTCGATATATGAGTTATATATGCGTTGTAAAAATTATATATGTATTGAATAGAAGTGAATTGCTTATATATATATATATATATATATATATATATATATATATATATATATATACGCCCCTCGTCCACAAACCATGGACGATATTTATTGGTTGTGATTGGTGTGAAAATTGGTTGATTACGAATGGTTGATTAGAATTGTTTGTGGTTGAAATTGATTGATTGTGGTTGAAAAATACTCGTTTGTGGTTGAGAATTATTTGGTTGAAACCACATAGGATTAGCTTGTGGAAATGAAAAAAATATACATGCCGCCTGCGTGCGAACTAGATGCATGATTCCCCATTGTCAAAAGCTGCGAGGCTTTAAGGTAGAGCGAGGAGCCGTACTAGGGACGGTCCCGGTTTTAACTACCCTGCCGTTATGCTGCCGAAATTTTAAATAATATTCATGTGTTAGAATTATTTTCCTGTGTTGAAACTATATTCAAATGTGTTGAATAGAAAACCTTCATGTGTTGAATAGAAATTCATTCGTTGAATCATATTCATGTGTTGAATGGTATTCGTGTTTTGAAATAAATTGTTTTATAATAAAAATCATATTTTTAACATCTATATGAACTGTATAAAATAATCGTGTTTTGAACTAAATTGTTTTGCAATAAAAATCACATTTTTACTATATATATACAAACTATAGAAAACCTTCATGTGTTGAATAGAAATTCATTCGTTGAATCATATTCATGTGTTGAATGGTATTCGTATTTTGAAATAAATTGTTTTATAATAAAAATCCTATTTTTAACATCTATATGAACTGTAAAAAATAATCGTGCTTTGAAATGAATTGTTTTACAATAAAAATCACATTTTTACTATATACACGAATAGTTGAAAATAGCGAAGTGTTGAAATAATAGTCGATTGGATAAAAATATCATTTTTATCAAATGTATGAAAAGAATATAGTTTTGAAATCGAAGAATCGATATATAAATATAAATAGAATTAAAATATATCGAATAGCGAAGCTGCAGTTCGTGTTTTGAAACCGTGATTTCAAACGATTAGTGCGGGAGATCCGACCATCGGATTTTCCCGAAACCGAAACCGTTGGGTTCGCTTTGGAAATATCTTTCCAACGACACCAACTTTGTGAAGATCCAACGGTTGGATTGTCTGGAATGTTTAATTCAAATTTGAAGAAAAACAGCGCTAGAATCGATTATATATATATATATAATTATATTTAATCGAATAACGACGCTGCAGTTCGTATTTTGAAATCGAAACTTCAAACGATTGTACCGGGAGATCCGACCGTTGGATTTTCCCAAAACTGGAACCGTTGGATTCGTTTTGAAAAGATCTTTTAAATGATGTAAATTTTGTGAAGATCCAACGGTTATATTTTCATATATGTGTAAATCAAATCTGAAGAAAAACAGCGCCACGACCGCGTTATGGCCCGAAGCGTCGTTTGAATGAATTGGCTATTTTAAAATAAATAAAAATAGCGATAAATCGTTATAAAATATTATAAACAATATGGAATGTGAAATTTAGATATTAACTGAAGGTTAGCTAAGTCGAGTGGTTTCCTTGGTTTTGATCTGATGTTGGTTTCGGCCTTCGGGGTTAATATTTGGGAAATCGTTCTCTTACTGATTGACGGTTAGTGACTAATGAATTCGAATAAGGCATATGTTGTGTTCGTGTAGCACTAGTTATTTATATACGCAAGTTGCTCAGAAAGACCAGGTTTATCCCATTCTGAATAACTGAATCGACGATAAGAAATCGAAGATGAAGACGGTGGTTGAAGACCGGAGATCTTCACCTCGTTTGGATGGTAACTGATGTCCTGATTGGGAGGCATACCGAAATATGGATAATGAGTGGTGATCGTCCAGACGTACGTGGAGATCGATGGGTTTGCGAGGTATATAGTGCCTCCGGTTTCGTTCAGACCCAGAACGGACTTGTAAATGGACTGTATGTTTTACATTGGAATTCATTCTGTGTGATTGATAGCCATCAGTTACATGGCGTGAATTGCCTGTGTGGCATGCTAAGATGCAGTGAGCAGGGCTTCTGTTGAAACGCAAAGTCTTGTGGTGATGATAAAAGCACCGCCTGTGTGGCATAGCTTTGTGTATAACGTGAATTTGCGAACCTCACACCTCGCTATGAACCAGAAACGGGAGAGGACCTCAGGGAGGGCATGCGTTTCTCCCTAGCTAGGATGGTGTCAGTGACCTACCATCCCTGACATTTATATCATTCTCACCTATGTGGTTGTTGCTGTTGCGAGGCGCCTCGGTTATATCGGTCGATCCGGGACCGATAGAGTCATTTGTTGGTTCATTTACGCCCCAAAGGGCGGGAAAACGCAGTGTTTAGGAATTTTAATCCACATCGGTGGACCGACCCTGTCGCTCCAAGGGCTCACCTGTGTCTGGGTCCTGAGGCTCGGGATAGGCAGTCTCGAATTCGGTAAGGACTATCTTTTGCCTTGGTTCATGACGGAAATCCAATTTTCAAATACGTGACTGTGCGGTTTTGATTGTATATATATCTGGCGACATGATATATGGTACCCATGCCGTCTATGATTGATAGTTATGATTGAAATTGTTTTTGAAATCTATAAACACTTGTAATAATATCAAATGCTTTTGTTTTATTCGTATCAATCATATTTTGGCCATTATAAGGTAAAACTCTATCCTCCGGTTTGCGTTGCATTATGTGATGGGAACTGAGTCTTATAATGGCTTCATTTTTACAAAAAGCATTGCGATGTTTAAAAGATTTAATTGTTTTAAAGCACTGGCAATCCAATGGAGTAAACCTGTTCCACGAAAGTGGCGTGGTCCTGCGATTAGCCAATTGTATAATGTGATAAGTAGATTTCTCATACCAGTCCCATGACTGACTCGTAGTTTGTTTCACTTGCAAACTCGGGTACCCCTTTTTCTACACGGGCAACCTTGTCTTCAGGTTTCAGCAGGCTCTTTCTGGATAGCTGGAGCTGAAGATGGATTCTATCACTTATCTCTTTTTATGTTGTTCATCTCCTATTGTACATTATGTTTTGTTTTCCGCTGTAGACATTTATGTATAGCTGAACTGTATTTGTACTAAGTAAGATCATGTATACTGTGTAACTCTGATGATTACGTTTATCCAGTGTATTCCATTGTTCATTATCTTGTGTATTTATTTATTTCTGTTCTGCATTATCTGTTTATGTGTTATATTCCAAAGATTACCCTTTCCACCGTCAGTACGGGGTTTGGGGTCGTCTCATCATTATTTTAATTTCTGTTCTTTTTATTTGCTTTCCGAGATCATATTGAATAAAATATAGATTTGATTAGATTCAGATCTGTGTTCAATTCAATAATAGTTTTATTGCTTTTCTGTTTTAGTTTCAATTTTTATTGTTTTTCAACCCATCCTCCAAGTTTCGTCTAACTCGCCAACGAAATATATAAATAATAAAATTTAACTTACCTCCCTGTGTTCGACCTGCATACTAGACGATCTGTGCGCTTGCAGTATTTTATTTCAAAATCTGCGCTTTTCTAATCCATAGGAAACCGACGATCAAGTTTTTGGCGCCGTTGCCAGGGAGGTAACGATTAAATTTTATTATTTATTTAATTTCTGATTCGTGTTAATATTTTTTTTTGTGTATATATACATATAAAATCTCTTAATTGGTTGATTTGGTATTACAGATTGATGCTATAATCTTCCAGATAAGAAAAAAAAAAGTTGCCAGTTTTTTTTTTAACTTTCTTTTTCTTTGTTTCCTTCCTTCCCTTTTATCAATTTCCTTCTAATTCTTACATTCCTTTTACTATAAGTTTGAAAAAACAAAAAAAAGGTAAGTCATAAAAGGATTCTTCTTTTGCAATTTTTTCTTCTTTTTAATTTCTTCCCCCTTTTGCTATTTTCTTATTTCTTTCCATTTTTTCCTTTTTGCAACTAAAACCACCCTCTTCATAATATCATCACCAACACCATCTTCACCATACCCCTAGCCGTCTTGCATCAACTCCCTCTCATTGCCACGGAACAACCTTCTCCCATCATGATAGTGCTTCCTCACCCATACCTCAGTTCTGCCAACATCCGTCCAGCTTTCACCATTCATAACCAAATTCCCAAGCCATCATTCTTTTCCGATCCTATCCACTGCAATACTACCCCAATTCAACGTTAAACCCCTCACAGACCCCTCCATAACAAACAAATCTTCCACCAACCAGCCATTCAAAATCCCATACTGACTGTCACCATAATTCACAGACCCCAAAAACACAACCAGAGCAACCCCATTCATTCCTCTCATCGGCACCATGTTCCATCACCACATAATTGCTTCTTCCCATTCACACCAATCCACACCGCAACTCTCCTCATCCCAATACCTTCTTCATGTCAGAACAAACCTGCATCTTTCACAGACATCCACAATTCCGACATCTTTCATTGACAACTAGAAACCTGATCAGCCTCAAGTTGATTGCCTCAAAACCATATCTGGTACCAATCTAACATCAAAAACCCAGCTTCCATCTTCATCAGATCTGTCATTACCCCTCAAACAGCACCCATCGCTGTCTACAAATTCCATCCCTATTCACCACCTCAAACCGCACACATCCCTCCACCGAAACAAACATCCCAGATCCCACCACATTCTACACGTCCAGATCCAAAAAATCCATCTGAACCCCAACTTCCCGACCATAACTCGAACATAGTCAAACCCCCTCTATCTTCATCGCATCCTCCAACATCCTTTCAACCGTGATCCCACTTAAAAATCACCAAATTCAAACACCAAACACCCACTCGATACCCAAATTAAAACAACGGGCTCAACTTTGAAACCACAAACAAATTCAATTCGAACCCGAGTTCACCGTCCCAAAAAAAAAACAATTCATCTTGTATGCAGCCGTATCACGAAATCGGAGTTCATGGTATTAATCGGGTTGAACAGTTTTGAATTTTTGAAGTAGGCTTGTATTCAAATCGAACTAATTTCATGAAATAATTGGAGGGGCGTGAGATTTTGAAGATTTGTTTCCCTGAAAATCGAAAACCGCCCAAGTCCGATTTTGAAAAGAGAAAGAGTAAAAGGAGCGATTTGTTTCCTTTGGCAAGATCTGTTTTGAATAAAAGGAAAGGGGGGCAGCTTATTTATTTTCTGAGCACGAATTGTTTTGAAGGAAACAAAGGGTCAAGATTTGTTCCCTGATTTTTTTTAGGGTGTGTCTGGTTTTGGTGAACACATGCATGGCTCCATCTGAGTGCGGCCCTTAGTCATGTTAATTTAGTGTTGAGCTAGTCCTTTTTTTCTCCAATTTCTTTTAAGCTTAGTTCTTTTATTAATTCTTTTTTTTTCCTTTTTTCTATTTCTAGCTTAGATTTTAGATTTTGTTTAGTTTTTTCTTCTTCTATTTTTTTTTAGTTTTTCTCTTCTTTCCTTTCTTTTGTATTTTTTTTCTTTGTTTGGTTTTTTTCTTCTTTAATTTCAAAAAAAAAACTAGTGCAAAATCTCAAAAAATAAATCAAAGGCTAAAGTGAAAGAAAGAGTTCAAGCAAATAACTCAAGAATCAGAGTCGAGCAAAGCAAACAGTAAAGCTCAACTGTTCTAGATGACATCCACATTCCGCTATAAAAAATTCCTAACTCTACAGGTGCTGCAGTTGCTTAAAAATATATAGACATTGCTTGTAAAAAAATCTTATGCAGGGGCAGCGGCTTGCTTGTACAATATTTTAAATTTTTGCGGTTATTGTTGTCTGATTGTTGTGGTTGACTAATATCTTCATAACTGAAATCTTCATTCTCATTGTTTTCAACAATAAAAATAGACGTTGCAAAATAATATAACTGAAAAGTGGTGTTTTGTGAGGTTGACTGCCTCGTAAAATTGGATCGCGGATATATAGTAGTTCAATTTATTGAACTACTAGCAAAAGAGGTTGCATACTACCCATAAAACATTGGTTGTATCCCTTAGTAGTCATACTATACGTGAACGGCCATAAGACCCTCTTCCCCTTCTAATTGAGTCAGTTAATTAATAGAGCACAACCCATTCTTTTATACTATTTTGAGCTGAGAATAATTCCTGTCTTGCCGTGACTTCTTTAAAATGTCTGATTCAAAAAAATCATTGCGAGAAATGTGGGATAGTAATCGGAGTAGACGTCCTCTTGAAGAGTATGAATATGAATTACAACTCATGAAGCAAGATTTTTCAAAATTTTGTGGGCCTAATATCGACAATTTCCAAAATTTTCCAAATGACCAACATTTTCAAAATCATAGAAATGATCGAAATTACGTTTTCAATTCTAACTTCAATAATTTCGATTATGGGCCATATACTCATCAAAACAGATTTGAATCCCAATATAGCTTTGATCAACATCAATATGGGTTGTAAACCAAAACTTTCAAAATTATAGCCCATATCAACATCTTGAAAATAACCAAAATTGCAATTTTCCCTCAAATTCCAACAGTTTTGGTTACGAACATAATTTTCAAAATCAAAATGATTTCCAATATCATTGTCATTTTTTTGAAGATTCAAACAACCACCACATTGGAAATAATATTGATTGTGAAATTGATGTGGAATATAATTTTGAGAATCAAGAAATCCAAAATGAGAGCTCCGAAATCAACAATTCTGAAGAATATCATCTTAACATTCTTAAAGAGAGGGTAGAAAAGCAAGATAGACAGTTTGATGAAAAAGATAGAAAGATGGATGAACTTCTTTGTTTAATGACATCTTTGAAAGAACAACGAGAGCAACAAAATCAAATTCGAACAAGTGATGAATCAGAAAAAATCCACTCTTTATTGATAGTGAAAATTTTCAGATTACAACTTTGGAAATTGAGAATAAGTATCTAAATGAAGTTGTTAAAAATTCAACAAATGATTTGGACATCGATTCTTTTCAGGAAAAAGTCTTAAACTTGGATTTTGATCTCTCTTTCAGACTGCGAGAAACTTGAAATTTTCGAAATTGATCAAAATGAATATGTTGAATTTTTCAGAAACTCAAAAGTGGAAAATGATTTTAATGAAAATGAATTTTTTGGATTGTATGAGGATGAGTTGCCAAATGAGGACAAAATAGAGTCAAGCCACCAATACAAATTTGAAAATTTTGTTTTTGAGGTGTCAAACGAGCTTGATATTGTCACTGTTGAAAATATGTTGTCCAGTAATGAAACTGAGAAATGTGATCACATAGTTTTGAACAACACACAGAATTCAAATTTCACTGAATTTATATACGATCACAAATTTTTGAACAATTACCCTGATAAATTTGTTGAACACATGAATTATCTTTGGAATGCTGGCTTGGTTGAAAAACTTCATTTTTGGATGACCCTGGACATTTATTTGTTGGACTATAAGTCTAGGTATAAAGATGAAATGGTTTTCAAAAATCTTTGCTTATTAGAAAACATGCATAGACATAGTGGGAATCGGATTCATCGGGCTAGATCCAAGTGTGGGGGGAAATGATGGTAGCATTCTTTGCATCGCATGCATCGTAAACACATATATCATTGTACATATGATTCATTCATACATATAGTTAGGTTGCATTTCATTCTGCAAATCATTTTGCATCTAATCCATCTATGGGTTTTATCATTCAAATTCAAGAAACGTGCTACAGTGTGGACCCTGTTTTGTCCAAGTATGGGGGAGTCTGCATTTCATTCATTTTCGTTTTTTTTCTTTATTTTTCTTTCTTTTAATTTTCATCCATTTAAATAGGACCATCATGCAATTTAGATCGTAGTAACATGCCATTTTTTTTGGGAAAATACGACACATTTTAGATTGATACAACAAAATGAGTTAAGGATTGTTAATCAGTTTATAGTATTTTTTCTCTCAACTAAGATCGAAAATGAAATGTAATGAAAAGTTGAATTTTGTGGGATAATAGTGTAACCGGTACATAAGGAGATTCTTAGGTAATGGCCATGAAGTTTATTCTACATTCTAGTCTTTGTTCAAATAAGTGGAGGACTTAAAATACTTATATTGGCTTTTCGGATCTTTAAAACTAAGTTGTGTTAAGATGAATTTGCGTAACTGTCTCTTGTTCTTATATTTTCAATAATAATAATAGCAATCCAAGGGTATCCAACATTGCTTGTATATCTAGCGTTAGTGTGCAAACCCGCCAAGCTCTATCTGACATGTTGTTGACAAAGTCAGCGTCGGAATATCTTGGTCTCATTTTTTGAGATTGGACACCTAAGGATTACCGACACGTTGTTGACAAAGTCAAAGTCGGTCTGCACAATCCGCCAAGCTCACCCACTCTCTGTTGGTCCGCGAGGCAGTGCATGGGTGGTAAACTTTGGTCTTCTGAGTTAGGTGTTTGTACTTAATCATAAATTTTAATTTTATAGTGATAGAGGATAAGCGATGGTGCCAAAACACTTCTTGACTTTACTGATTTGACTAGCCATACACAAGGAAATTAGAATACCACTTCACAAACTGTGACAAGCAAACTAAGAATTTATTTCATGGCTGCACTATGTTATCGACTGAATCAATTGGCCAAACTGAAATTTAACATTTGAAAACTTGAATTGTGTTGAAAATTTGTGACAAGTTGTGGTATCTAAAATAAAATCAGCTAACTAGAAATTGTTAATTTAATTTGTTGTACCACTTCAGAAACAAGTCTTGTTTTCATTTTTGTTTTTATTTTGCATATGTCCATTGCATTCATGTAGTTTCATTAGAATCATAGCATACTGCATCGGATTTTGTGGGTAGTATCCGCTGAAAACCCTTACGAGACACCACTCGTCCTACTAGGAACACCAAGAGGTTTAACGGCTTGTTGCATATGCTCAATGCAATCGTGTTTCCTACGAAAGTGTGACATATCTAGTTTAGTTTTTCATTTCTTGTTTTACTCGAGGATGAGTAAAAGATAAGTGTGGTGGTATTTGATTGACATAGAAATGTGTTTATTTTATGCTCTTATATCTTATCTTTTGTATATAAATAAATATTACTTGGGTATTGTTTTGTCACTTTTACAGAAATTCCAACCCAGCCCGCATGCAACCAAAAAAGTAGAGAAATAGAGATCAAATTGCTATACATTTACATTTTGAAGAATTGTAGATGAAGATCTCACATCTAGTTGTTGTTGGACAAGAAAATGATTGATAAAAGGCCATGCACATCTCAAATTAAAGGAGGCTTGCAAGAGAAAAGGAGAAAAGGCCTAGAACTTGTTCCAAATGACAAAAGGCCTATACTTGAAGTAGCTAGGCCCATTTGTAATTAGGGTTAGGGGTTGGTTATCTCCTATAAATACCCTTGTAATATCATTGTAGGCACCATCCCGTTTTCTATCTTTTTCTCCATTAACAAAGTTCTTCTTCTTCTTTTTATTTTCTGCAATTTTCTATTTCTTAGCAACTAGTGCTATCTACACAATTAGATTTGGTAGAACACTATTTGTATTTTACATTTATTTTCATTAGTGATTGACCATATGATTAATTTCAAAGGTAATCCTAATTTTATTTCCTGTTCGTTATTTTAATTTCTGTTCTTTTTATTTGCTTTCCTAGATCATACTCAATTAAATATAGATTTGATTAGATTCTGATCTGTTTTCAATTCAATAATAGTTTTATTCTTTTCTATTTTAGTTTCAATTTTTATTATTTTTCAACCCATCCTCCAAATTTCGTCTAACTCGCCCACGAAATATATAAATAATAAAATTTAACTTACCTCCCTATGCTCGACTTGCATACTACACGATCTGTGCACTTGCAATATTTTATTTCAAAATCTATACTTTTCTAATCCATAGAAAAGCGACGATCATGCACACACAAACTAGAGACAAAACCGATATGCAACAAAAGGTTAAAAAAACAAAGGAAAGACAGCTCCAATCAAATCCTCCGACGAGCAGATGGATCGTCAGTATACGAAGGAACGACAATGAGACCAACTCTCCAATAGAAGAAGAGCTCATGAGCAGTGGACAAGCCTCCAAGAAACTCCAAAAAGCTATGGCTGTGAAACTCCATAGTCATCGAAGTAACTCTGACAACTCAAGCTCCGTTAGCTTCCATAGCTCCCACAAAAATTGAGCCCCATAACCCATTAGTCGTCTGATCTTCCAATACCCCAGCAGTACCCTAGCAGTATCTGCTCCAGAATCCTAAGACAGAAGGACCCACCAAGATCCAAGCAGTCTGAAACGAGGACCTAAAAATCCTGCACAACTAACAAACATCATAAGACCTGGGGGGTGGGGTGTTGGGGAGAAGTAGGAAAGGGGGGAAAGGAGATTAAAAAAAGCAAAAGAACAGAAAGAAAAGGGAAGACAAAAGAAGAACCAACACAATAAAATGAAAAACAGAAGACAAAAAATAAAACCAGAAACCTAAAATAGGAAATCCAAAATTAACCGATGTCAGCCCTCAGATTGGCTGCATATGGTAAAATATCAAAGGTAACGGCAAATCTCCTAGAGCGGGCACCCAAGACACCTTTGAAAGGATGGGCCCGGAATGCTAAGCACACATCGTTCCTAACTTCCCGGATAATCGATAGAGGATCCATTGCCACTTCATCAAAAACTGCCTTATTCCTGGAGTACCAATGTGCCAATAGATAAGACAAGGAACCAGACATAGTAGGATAGACCGAAAGGATTTACTATAGTTCCCAGCCCACTAGGAACTCAGTAAACCTTCCAACAAGATGGCATTACCCATCAGGTTCCCGAAGTAATTCCAGACAGCTGTGGCACATGCATTACCCATAGTTTGCAAGAAAAGGCCACACGGATGTCCTTGGATTACGGAGGCCAAGGCCTCCCTTACGTTTAGGACGACAAATGATGTTCCAAGAAATCCAGTTATGGCGAGTAAGATTGTCCTTACTGCCCCAGAAAAAGGAAAAGGCCAATGAATGGAAGGAGTGGAAGAAGGAAGCAGTGGGTGTCATAGTAGCAAAGATAAGAGAACCCATGGAGTCAAGGACAGACTTAATGAGAACAAGTCTACCAGCCTGAGAGTTGAGGGAAGCATTCCACCTAATAATCTTACCCCTAACTTTGTCAGTTAGGGGATCGAAAATGGCGTTGAGCTTCCTACCTCAATATAGTACTATGCCAAGATAAGGAAGCGGAGGGGAAGTAGCCTTAAAGCCAGAGGTAGATTCGATCCAGGAGGATCTTATCAAAGAAAGGTCTTTAGCTGGCACAAAACAACTTTTGGCGGAGTTCACGAGTTTCCCGAACAACTCTCATACCATCGAATAAAACCTAGAAAACAGCGGATAGACCGATGAAAACCATTTGTGAAAATGATGATGTCGCCGGCAAAAGATAAGGAGGAGATGACAGGGCAACCCCTCGGGATACCGAATCTGTGGATCTGCCTAGCTATCGTAAGAGAGTGGAGTCCATGAACAAAAGCCTCGGCAGCAATGACAAAAAGAGAAGGGGACAGGGGATCTCCCTGCCAGACACCTCTACCAGACCTGAAATACCCTGTAGACGAGCCATTAATGAGGATGGAAAACCAACAGTTGGAGATAAGCCTCTAGATCACATCGATAAGGGGTTTCGGGAAACGAAAAGCCCTGAGGACCTTGATGACGAAGAACCACGACATGTGGTCGTAAGTCTTAGCCATGTTTAGCTTGACGACCACATTAGAGCCTCGTACCTTCTTGTCAATCTGAGATATCAGCTCCTGGACCAAAAGGACGTTATCAGTGATAAGCCATCCTTTTACGAACCCAGTCTGCGAAGAAGATACAAGGCTCTCAAGAATCGCTTCTAGCCTAGTGGTTAGGACCTTAGAAATGACCTTGTTAGAGAAGTTACACAAGCTGATACGTCTGAAATCCGAACAGTAGGTAGAATGATCGCTCTTTGGGATGAGAACTAAATTGGTGGAACCCCAACCAGCAGGGAGATCTTACCAGAGAAGAAGGACTGAACAGCGAGACAAAAGTCTGCCTGAATGATAGGCCACACACTCCTATAAAACCCCGTTAAAACCATCTGGCCCACTCGCACTATCCTTACTTAGAGCAAATACACAAGCATGTATTTCTTCCAAGTTAGGGGTGCGGCTAGGTCAGAGCTGTCTGACGGAAGGATCAATCTAGGAATGAAAACTAGAAGGGATGGGTCAGGCGACGAAACCGACGGAAAGGAGAGGAAGGATTGGAAGTGGGATAGAATAGTATCTTTGACTTCACTAGGAGTGGAAGCCAAAGAAAGGTCTGGGCAACGAATCTGACAGATGATGAGAAGACTATTATTCTTACGAATAGTCGAGTGAAAGAACTTGGAGTTCCTATCTCCTTCCGCAATCCACTTGATTCTAGCTTTTTGCCGAAGGTGGTCATGTTCGATACGAAGTTCAGAGGAGAAAGCGAGTTGGGCCAACGCCCAAGCCTCCTTATGGACAGCATTAGGCTCCTCATCAAAAGTCACTTCTGCTAGGATAAGAATTTCTTCAATCTCTCTGACACGGTCGAAAATATTCTTGAAACCAACAGATTCCATGCCTTTAGGCAGGTCTTAAGCCTTTTCAGCTTGCGAGAGAAGGCAACACAGGTTTACCACTCACCGGAGATAACCAAGAGTTGGAAACAACACTGAGGAAGGAATGGTGAGAATGCCATATGCTTTGGAACCTAAAGGAGGACGGGCCGGACAGGGAGCGGGGGGAACAACTAAGGAGCATTGGGGCATAATTGGAAAAAGTGTGATGCAGATGGGTGATAGAAAACAAGAAAGGAAGACTAAACCAACCCTCAGAAGCGAAGATTTTATCTAGCCTAGACAGAATCCGGTTAGGGCCTTCTTAGTTGTTACACCAAGTGAAAGCCGACCCAACAAAAGATACTTCTGAGAGACAAGATTGAATGATGAAAGCGTTGAAATCCGAAACCACCGAACGGTTAACGACATTTCCTCCATGCTTTTCAGCTCGACTGGCGACAACATTAAAGTAACCACCAAGCACGAAAACAGAAAATCCCAAATCAGACAGAGAAAGAACATCCGTTTATAGGGCTTGCCTCTCAATCCTATCGCACTTAGAATAGACCGCAGAAAAGAGGAAGGATAGAGAAAGAGAAGGAAATGAACAAGCCACAGATAAAAGCTGAACCGAATCGAACATATGGTGAACGACAACATCTTTGTACAAGAGGATCCAAATCTTGTCGGAAACATTTGCTAAGTCCCCACCAAAGCGAAGAAAGAAGACCAATGAGGCGATCGCGTCTAGTCCCACTAGTGGTTCCAGAAGCTTTACCAAACAGATAGAGTGTAACACCCCAAGTCCATTAATGTCACTCGCAAAGGGAATGCATTAACTTCCATGGAGCGGATTTAGTGTATAGAACAGAATATAACAAGACAGATATAAATAACGGTACTCGAAAATTTTAAAACAACTTTTATTGCAGTAGAGAAATAGTTTGATTACAACAACTTTATAAACCAAGTACACTAATATCCATCTTGATAACTTGTTTCAGAGTACATAAATTAAAAAGCATAAACCCCAATACAAGTAGCCATAAAAGAGATGAGCTAAACTTTACTTTCAGCAATCCAAGCACTTCCAAAAGAGAGAGAAAGAGATCCGAGATCAAGCTCCACTAGTATTAGTCCCACCCTAAGAACCTAGGTGGGAAAAGGTAGAAAAGAGGCAAAAACAAGGGGGTCAGACATAAAATCTGGCTAGTATAATAACTTTAACAATATAATTATTAAAGTAACTATGATAAGGCATAAACTGGTAAGATGAGATATGACCATGAAACAAGTGGGCATGACAAAGCAAATAAGAGGAATATTATGGCGTTAATCTCATTCCTAATCACTATAGGATAATTACTATACTGCACCACCACTAGTCACCCTAAAAGTTGATCCCGCCTACAGAACTTAATAATGATAATGGTAGTTTCGTGTACTCCTAGCTGCCTTCATAGGTGTCATCTGCCCCTATCTCCACTAGTTGTACCCACTACCCCAATTCGATCGGCTCCCTAGATACCCGTGTTGGTCCCACAGTGGGGTGTATCACTCCCCAAAGTGGCAACCTGATACCACCAAAGATGCACGGCGTATATCTACACGATGCAACAACGTCTTACCTACCAGCCCGGGCCCACGCGTGCACATGACCCCGTTGGACTTGCGTTGCCACCGCTAACCCGTTTTGACCTCTTACAATCAAATCCAGTAAGCGTGTCCCGTCCTCGACTTGGGTCGAGCTCACAAAGATACTTAATGGGTTACTAGTTTGAAAAGGGCCCCATGCTTGACACAAGCCTTCCACCTATGCTTGGTCTCCACTAAGGTTTCCCTATTTAACCCCATTCTTATTCATGTCTTCTTACATGTTTCAATCTTGGTTAAGTGCATCTAATCGTATTTCACATGCCACCCAAGGCACCCACTTAGCCCCCATGTCCCACCACATTTTTATCTGGTTAAGTGTTACTTAATTCATTAGAACCGTAACCTTGTAAAGACCTCCCACATTAGGCTGACATTTGCGGCTGTTGGATTTTTCGGGCGGGTCCGGGCAGTCTTAAACCTCAAACGAGCATAACCTCGTGTCTTTACAATTGTTACGCATTTAATTCGTGCCTTTGACCTCTCACATTAGATTGACATTTGTGGCTGCTGGATTTGCTGGGCGGGTCCGGGCAGTCTTACACCACAAAAGAGTCTAACCTCGTGTCTTAGGCGGTTAATTATTACACATCTTTATTTAACCCCAAATTGGATTAATATCCCTATTCAAATTTGTCAATAAATTCCAAATTTATTTATGTCCATAATTTTCTCTTAAAATTATGTCCATAAATACCAATTATGCCAATTAATGTCTCAAATTAATTATATGCCTTTTAAGGCCATTTTATGTCAATTCACAATTTATGTATATTCAATATTATCCCATTATTCCCATGCTATTCGTACGTTTTCATTGACATATGTTAGACTCACAAATAGTCTAACTTATAAAATGAAAAACAACATCACATAACACATAAAATAGATCTAAGGATCATGACATAAGATTACATAGCCAATAACTTGCATATGAATTTCATTCAAACTAACATATGATACAAAACTAGCATAGGTAATGGGCATAAACTTGCATAACTTATGTACTGCTATAGATCCAAACATAAAGGTGTGAACTTGCATATGGTTCTAAACATAAAGATGTAAACTTGCATATAGATCTAAACATAAAGATGTAAACTTGCATATGGGTCTAAACATAAAGATGTAAACTTGCATATGGATCTAGACATAAAGGTTAATGTCACATAAACTAGCATATGCATATACATGACTCACATATATTTTAACAACCCAAACTTGCATAAGATTCATACATGAATATATGATCCAATCATCACAAACTTGCAAAAGATATATGATTCAACTTGCATAAGATTCACATAAGAACTAACATATGATCCAACTTGCATAACACTAACATATGATTCAACATCACAAACATACCTATAATTTACATCACATGATTCAAAATCATATTCTCATAATCCCAATTATATCTTATCATAATTAAATTAATTAATTAATTTGTGAAAGCTATCATACTCATAATTAAAAAGAATAGTCTTGCCTTTCTGGGATTTGTATTCTGAAACTGAATTGCTCGCCTTTGATGTAGACTAATTGTTATTTATATTTGAATTGATTTTGATTCAAGCTTCTATCTTGCTTTAGGGTTGAAAGTTTATGGCGGCTACTCAAGGTTCTCCATTGACGGCATGGCGACGCTTGTTATGAATTAATGTGATTAGGGTTAGGGGTTTAGGAGTGTTTTTATAGAAGTTTAATTTAATAAGATCCGTCGGATTAACCTAGGGATAACCAGAACCATTAGGACCACTAAGATGCCACATCAGCCCTTAGGGCAAATCGGGCCATGGGTTGACAGCCAAACACCCTGGATCGACCCCTAGTCTACACAGCAGAGGCTCGGGTCGACTCCAAAAATGGTGCGGTTCGGCTATTCCTCCTCCCGATTCCCTGTTTTGAACTTTTTTTGAATATTATATATATATATATATATATATATGTATATTTCTCTCATATGCATACAAACTTCAAGGCTTAATAACTTCTTCATAAGTTATCCGTTTTATGCAAACCAAATATCTATCTTGACCCAAAATTTTGAGATGAACATAATAGTGCAACCCATTTCACTTAATTCTTCTTCTAAAAATTAAGTATACTTTAATTTGTGAATTTTAATGTTATAAAATTATGGGGTGTTACATTCTACCCTCCTTAAAGGATTTCGTCCCTGAAATCTATAAGTTAAGAAGAATGTATCCTACCAATCATCCATCTACTCAACCATCATCCACAAGCATCCATTGTCCTTAAAGAAATTTCTAATGTTATATGAACTTATGCAAAGATGTGTGTATATGTTCCTTATCTAATGCAAAGATCAGGCGGTCCACTGATTCAGTTGGCCTCCTTAATGCAAATCATGATAGTGCCATGCGTCCATTATGTATGCGAAAGAATCCCATCGATACATATTTTTTCTACATGTGTGCACAACCATTCATCAAAATGCAGCATCCATATGATAACGCAACCAGTATACATCCATTAATTTAGATACGCACACGCATTTATATGCAACATGAAGGTGATTGAGCCGATTTAGTGCCTAATGTGTATGTACATGCATCCACGAGCAACCACTATCACCCATTTGCATCCACCAAACATAACATGTCTCAAACACATGTTTGCAACCATAGGGTTCTTCCTAACTAAAGATCGAAGATGTCATCGCAAAGATAATACTAATAACACTAAAAGATAGGACAAGTGTCAACAAAGCGGTAGAAAAAGGAGAAATTAAAACATACCCTCAAAAAGGAAAGGGTACAGCGTACGCATTTTGTCTTCCGTCTCCCAAGTCGCATCTCTTTGATCATCTCCCCATTGCACTTTGACCAACTTGACCTCTTTGTTGCGAAGCTTTTTGACCTCCAATCCGAGAATGCGTGTAGGAGCTCGTCTGATCTTGGCATTGCGCTCTATGTAACACCCCGTATTTTCTGTAAACATAAGAGTTAAAAATCAAGGTATAATTAATTTTTAGGAGAAGAAATAAGGGAAACGGGTTGCGCCATTGTGTTCGCTTCGGAAAAATACGCGAAATAGAGTCCGAATTTGCGTAAATCGGAGTCCGTATGAAGAAGATATGGACGAACGAAGTTAGGCAGAAAAACCGGAAACAGGCCAGAATACACTGGCGCACTTGTGAAGTGCGCCAGTACAAAAATACACTGGCGCACCTGCCAAGTGCGCCCATACAAATCCAGCACCGAATTCTGGAGTGTTCTGAGGTGACGTGTCTTCTTTTGAGTGGCTGGATGATGTGTATTCGAGCTGTGCGATTCTGATGACTTCTGGACTGATCTGAAGGCTCTAAATCACCCTATCCTCCTATAAATACATCCCTAAACCTAAGTCTCTTACACAATTCTCTAGCCTCCATTGCTCTCTTCTTCTAATTAAAAATAAAAATGGCGTCGCTACTCTGCTAGAATCAAAACTAGAAGTCAATCAACATCATCCTAAATTCAAATTTGAGATAAAAGCTTCTGCAACAATTCTGTAACAACTAAAGTTCTTTCTTTAATCCAATCAAGGCACGTACAGTTATTTTCTGCTATAAACATTAATTATAATTCTGATATGCTTTTAAATCTGAATCTGAGATTGTATATCTATCAGATCTGTTTTTCTGTGACTGTTTTGTATCCCTTTCTGCTTCCTTTCTGTTTCTATAGCCAGGCTACCACGAGCCTGTGCCTAATCTCATAAGAGATTAACGTATGAACGCAAATTTTGGGATAAATAATAAATGATGCGAAATTTGACGAGACTGAATTGAACATATGACTTTAGATCTGAGGCATAAAATATATTGACATATGACTTGGGATTGGATGCATGAATTTGACTGTAAACATATAATTTATATATGTTGTATGCATAGTGTACGTTGTAATCTAGATCTGTAACTAATTAGAGAAATGAACATATGTTATTTAGATCTGTAATTAATTAGAAAAATAAGCATATGTTATAAACTAGTTTTAGACCTATGCATATTCTGTGATAAAAGAAGAAGAGGAACCACTATAAGATTACATATGATTTGAGACTTTGGACAAAATGCATATAAAAGTCAAGATCTGATTTTTAGAAGATATGATTTAAAGATTTAGATTGTTGGGTATAGTTTGCATAATGATTCATGACTTAAAAAGAAGAAGATATGGAAACTTAGGTGTAAAGATTTACATTAATTAGGATATCTATTATTGTGATTAGACCTAAATAGGGATTTTTGGATATATGGCATGCATTGAAATTAATGGTTATATTTGGTATAATTTATATGTGAATCTGCTGTAAAATGCTAGTTTAACAAAAATTGGAACATATGTTATATGGCAAATTATGTCCATATTCTGCGCTTATGCAAACATGGAGTATATGTTGTGAATCATGACAATTATGTAGGCATATGAGTTTAGGCCAATTTATGATTAGGCAAGGCATGTAAATAGAACCTTTAGAAATATTAAATTTGCTAAATCTGCTAATTTGCCAAGTTGCCTAAACTGCTAGTTTTGTTATATTGCCTAGACTGCTAATTAGATTGAAATGCCTAATCTGTTAAATTTGTCGGTTGAAATGCCTAACCTGTTATATGCCAAAATCTGCTAAGTTGCTAAATCTGTTAAATCCGTTAAGTCATATAAAATCTGTTATCTGCTAAAACCTGTTATCTGCTGTGTTGATATAATCATCCTGTTATTGATATAATCTGAATTGGCATATATATTGGGCGTGCGCATAAACGGTAAATTATTAATTAATTGGCCGCAAAGATAAACATGACTAACTCGAGGTTAGAATGAGTTTGCGGCGTAATTCTGCCCGGAACCGCCCGGCACATCCAGTGGCCGCAAACAATAGGTTCTAATGTGAGAAGTTAGTCATAACCTGCTTAAGACACGAGGTTAGGTCTGGCTTGTGGCAGTAGTCTGCCCGGAACCGCCCGGCCCATCCAGCGGCCACAAGCTAGCGACCTAATGTGAGAGGTCTGGGCATTAATAATTAATTAATGCAAATCTAAGATAAGAATGACGTCTAAAACGTATTGGGGGAAAATAGGGTTAAACCAACTGGATTAATAGGTGTAGTAAACCCGTCCATGAATCTGTAGGCCCAATACAAAGTTAGACAAATCTGAAAAATCTGTACATCTGATCTGTTAGTCTGAAAACTTGTTAACTTAATCTGTGAACTAGTAAATCTGAATTCTGTATGTCTGAACTTGTAAACAAGTTAATCTGATATCTGTTAGTCTGGGGACACAAGGTTAGGAGGGGAATTACTTGTGTCATCTGTTGTTTGGGACCCATATTAGTCAGTAACCCTTTCTAGTATCAAAACTTTGACCCAACAGCAAGTAGGGTCCGGGCACGCTTACTGAACTAATTATAAGCGGTTCATTCTGATAATGGCGAGGGGTGTTGATGGTGCGTTCCAACCGGGTCATGTGCGTGCATGGATCCCGGTATGCCTCTGAGGATGTAAGACGCCGTGACATCTGTAAATAGGTCTGTGCCAATTGGTTGTCACTTTAGGGAGTGATACACCCTATTGTGGGGCCGACACAGGATATTTATGTATTAGGGAGCCGATCGCTTGGGGTAGGGTTTTAGGGTACGCTTAGTTCTGTCTGTTTCTGTTGGTACCGTCTGTTTCTGTTGGGTGGTAACACCTGTCTGTTTCTGTGTGGTACCGTCTGTTCGGGTGGTAAAGGCCCATTACTAGTGTACACCTAATTCTACATTCTGTTTCCGTAGGGATAAACCTGTTTCTGCTTCTGTCTGTTTCTGATCGGGTAGTAAAGGCCCATTATTAGCATTCTGTTTCTGTTAAAGTATTCTGTACCCGTTCCTGCTTCAATTTAGACATTAGGGTGACACCTAATTCCGCTATACTAGTATTAGTGCAGAGAAGTGTAAAACAATAGTTTTTATCATTCTGTTTTTCTGTTATATCTGCTACACCTGTTACAGTTATCTCACATCCAGTTTTATGTTCATATCATATTATTATTATCTGTTCATATGCTGAAAGTCACTGGACTTGCCAGACTTTTTGTCTGACCCTTGTTGTTTCGCCTCCTTTCTTCCGTTCCCCCCCCCAGGTTATCCAAGGAGGGAATACTTTAGCTTGATCCGGATTTCTCTTTGCTTGAAGTGCTTAAAGTATGGCTTGGCTCTGTATAGCTTCCGTTCCATGGGGATTATGATTTTAAACCATGCATTTTGAAGGCTTTTGTACAAGACTGATATTTTGTACTTGAATTCTGAAATTTGAAAGGATGTAACCATATAAATTTCTGTTTCCGCTGTAATAAAGTTAAAAATTTTCAAGTACTGTTTTATTTGTCTTGTAAGTTTCTGTTCTGTTTACTAAAATGCTCCACCAAAGTTAAGGCATTCCCTTTGTGAGTGACCTTAACGGAGGTGTGGTGTTACAATCTACTTCCACTTCTTCGAGCGTGCTCGGCTCTACCACTTCCACCATATCATGTAAACCCTTACGCAAATGCGAAACGCGAAACACGTCATGAACTCCGCTGAGCTTCTCTGGTAACTTTACTCTGTACGCCATCTGTCCAATCCTCTCCGTAATTTGAAAGGGTCCTACGAACCTCGGTGCCAAATTCCCTACTGATCCAAAACGGACTACGTTTCTTAACGGTGGCACCTTAAAAAAAACCATGTCCCCAATATTGAATTCAAGAACGGTTCGTCTCCTATCAGTATATGACTTCTGTCGATCCTGCACGTCTTCATTCGCCGTCGAATCAAGTCTATCTTCTCCGAAGTCTCCTAATCATGTCGGGTCCAAGCAAAACCTTATCAGTGGATTCCCACCAACTTGTAGGTGATCAGCACGGTCGTCCATAAAGAGCCTCAAAAGGTGTCATGCCAACGCTAGCCTGAAAACTATTATTATAGGCGAACTCCACTAGTGGAAGGTGTTCTTCCCATGTTCCTCCAAAGTCTAGGATACATAGTCTCAGAAGGTCTTCTAGAACCTGATTTATTCTCTCGGTCTGGCCGTCCGTCTGAGGGTGATAAGCGGTACTTAAGCATAATTGCGTTCCAACCGCCTCTTGTAAGCTTTTCCAAAATTCGCTTGTGAAAATGGGATCTCTATCGCTCGCAATGCTAGAGGGTATCCATGCAAACGAACTATCTCTCGAAGGTAAACAGATGCTAATCACGCGGCAGTCCTTCTACTTTTAACGGGAATAAAATTGGCACTTTTGGTAAGTCTGTCTACAATTACCCAAATCCCCGTATTACCCTTCCTTGATCTTGGTAACCCATCTACAAAATCCATGGAAACGCTTTCCCATTTCCAAAGCGGAATCTCTAAGGGATGGAGCAAACCTCCAAGCTTCTTTTGCTCCGCCTTGACTTGTTGGCACACTAAGCAGCTAGCAACGAACTCAGCCACGTCCTTCTTCATTCCGGCCCAAAAGAAAACTCGCTTCATATCCCTATAGATCTTATCACCACCGGGATGTATGGTTATCTTAGAGCGATGTGAATCTTCAAGAATTGCCTTCTTCAAACTCTCATCTTGTGGTATGCAAAGTCTTCCATCTCTACGTAGCCAACCTCTCTTATCTATAACATATCTATCAAGATGACTCGAGGACTCCCCTCCTATAAGCTTGCCTACTATCTTAACCAACTATGGGTCATTTCGTTGTGCCTCTCCAACTCGACCCAAAAGTGCAGGTTGCACCTCTAACGATGCCAATAATCCAAGCTCTGTCGCTCTACAAACAAAGGACTTAAAGTTATCTTCTTTCTACTTAAGGCGTCGGCTACAATGTTACCCTTGCCAGGGGTATATGCGATTTCAAAATCGTAGGATGTCAAAAACTTCATCCATCTCTGTTGCCTCAAGTTTAGGCCCTTTTGAGAGAATAAGTACTTTAGCGACTTATGGTCTGTATAAAACTCAAAACTCTCGCCAAGCAAATAATGATGCCATGAATTAAGCGCAAAAACTATGGCCAACAATTCTAAGTCGTGGGTAGGGTAATTTTTCTCGTGGGCTTTCAACTGCCTTCCACCATAGCATGTCACCATTCCCTCTTGCATTAAAACTGCGCCAAGCCCTGTCCCGTAAACATCGGTATATACAATGAATGTCTTACTCCCGTCTAGCAAAACTAAAACTGGAGCTGTCGTCAAAGCCCTCTTCAGATGTTGGAAAGCATCGTCGCAGTCAACGTCCCAAGTAAAAGTCAAATTCTTCTTCGTTAATCGAGTGAGAGGGGCTGATATCTTCGCGAAGTCCTTAATGAACTTCCTATAATAGCCAGCCAGCCCTAAAAAGCTTCTTACTTCTGTTGCGTTCTTAGGAGTTTTCCAATCTTGGATTTCCACCAACTTGGCAGGATCCACAACTACCCCTTCCTTAGAGACCATGTTTCCGAAGAACCTCACTTCTTTTCTCCAAAAATGGCACTTGGAGAACTTAGCTTTTAGCCGATGCACTCGTAGGGTCTCAAAGACTTCCCTAAGATGTAGGGCATGCTCTTCTTCATTTTTAGAGAAAACCAGAATATCCTCTACAAAGACTACCACAAACTTGTTTAGAAACTCCCTAAACACCCTACTCATTAAGTCAACAAAGTATGCGGGTGCATTCGCCAAACCAAAAGGCATGACAAGCCACTCAAAGAAACCGTCAGGAGTTCCAAAGGCAGTCTTATTGATGCTATCTTCAGCCACCCTTAGCTGATGAAACACTGTAGCTAAATCCAGTTGCGAGAAAACTGAAGCACCCACCAACTGATCGAATAAATCGTCTATCCTTGGCAATGGGTGCCTGTTCTTCTTTGTTAGCTTATTCAGCTATCTATAGTCCATGCACAATCTAAGTGAACCATCAGCTTTTGTAGCAAAAACAACTGGAGCACCCCACTCCGAAACACTTCTTCTTATGAACCCATTCTCAAGCAATTCTTTCACTTGCTTACTGAGTTCTCTTCTCTCTCTTGGAGCCATGTGGCGCACTGGTAATGCAATTGGCTTTGCATTATCAACTAGATATATTTGAAAGTCTATCTCACGCCTCAGGGGTAAACCTCGAACTTCATCGAAGACGTCACTATATTCACGGGCCACACGAATAGATTTCAAATCATCATTGGATGCGTCTAGGGATTCTACGTAGCTAAGCATTACCAGACCTCTAAGGTCATAAGAAATATCAAGGGTCTTTCCACAACGAGTCAACAATCTAACTACCCTTCTTTGACAATCTAGGATGACACCGTATCTAGTTAGCCAATCCATACCTAGAATCAAGCCGTAGCCCATGAAGCCAAGAATAAAGGCGTTGCATTCAAACCCAACGCCCAAGATAGACACTCTCAAATCCCGACAAATCATAGAAAGATGAGCCGAACCACCAATAGGATTCTAGACTACTATAGGATCGGTAACTAGACTAGTATTTAGGTGCAGTGTTTCAACTAATGAAGCAGATACAAACGAGTGTGAAGCGGTAGAGTCAAACAAAGTACGAACATGATGATCAAACAGACAAACTAAACTTTCAACGGAAATGTTTCTACCTCTCTCCTGTCCTAGTGCCATGAGAGACTGAATCTGCTCTCTCGGCTGCCCTGGTGCCATGAGAGCCTGAAGCTTCCCTCCAGAAGTTCTTTGCCCTTGCCCCTGTTTCCTTGGGCAGTCCTTAACTAGATAACCTACCTCTCCATAGTAGAAATAGCCAGTCTTCTTCTTTTTCCTACAGTCTTTGCTCAGATGGCCTGTGCCCACAATTAAAGCACTTCTCCTTTCCTTTGCCATTATTGTTCTTCCCGCCTTTCTTATTTTGTTGTTGTGACTTCTTCTGGTCTCCTTTCTTCTCCGGTGCCTTATTAGCATTCGCACCTTTCTCTTCCTTATGCATAAGCGCCATGTCAACCAGTTTCTCAAAGGCAGCCCCCATCGGAATGTGGGTCATCATCAACCCATGTAGCGGCTCATTCAAACCTTTAACGAACCTCAGGGCCTTCTTCTCAGGTGTGTTTACCAATTCCAAGCCAAATCTCGCCAGCTGATTGAACTTGTTGACGTACTCCTTTACTGATAAATCTCCTTGCTTCAACGCCAAGAATCTTTCCATATATAAATTCTCTTCTGCTCGTGAGAGAAACTTCATTTCAAACCTACGCTTGAAATTCATCCATGTCTCCACCAGACGCTCTCCATTCGTGACCTCCCACCAAAACGAGGCTTCGTCTTTCATTAACCAAGCAGTCAATTGGACCGTCCTTCCATCTTCTACTTCGAAAATACCAAATAGATCTTCCACCTCCTTAAGCCAATTTTGGGCTTCAACAAACGTCTCTGATCCGTGAAAATGTTTCCTGCCCATTGCCCTAAAATCTTTGCATATCTTTGCAAAACTATCAACACGGGGAGGAGGAGCATTTTCTGAGCCTGCGACATTGGCCCTAGCTTCCAGATACCTTCTAAACCATCCTGGTATCGGTATCCCCTCGGGTATCTCGGGAATTCCAGACATGCTGAAAAGAAAATGAAGAGATTCAAAATGGAGAATTCGAAAGAAAGATATATGGCTCTTGGGGGTTATGTTTTTAAAACAAACTTTTCTCTTGAAAATACTTTCCTTAAAACATACTTTTGAAAGTTTTTCTTTATAATACGCTTTTTGAAAAATTATTTTTCAAAATTCATATCTGGTCTGGTAACCTTCAGCTCTGATACCTCATGTAACACCCAATGTACATTAATGTCACTCACAAAGGGAATGCATTAACTTCCATGGAGCGTATTTAGTGTATAGAACAGAATATAACAAGACAGATATAAATAATGGTACTTGAAAATTTTAAAACAACTTTTATTGCAGTGGAGAAATAGTTTGATTACAACAACTTCATAAACCAAGTACACTTAATATCCATCTTGATAAATTGTTTCAGAGTACATAAAATAAAAAGCATAAACCCCAACACAAGTAGCTATAAAAGAGATGAGCTGAACTTTACTTTCAATAATCCAAGCACTTCCAAAAGAGAGAGAAAGAGATCCGAGATCAAGCTCCACTAGTACTAGTCCCACCCTGAGAACCTTGGGGGGGGGAGGAAAAAAGAGGAGAAAACTGGGGGGTCAGACATAAAGTCTGGCGAGTATAATAACTTTAACAATATAATTATTAAAGTAACTAGGATAAGGCATAAACTGGTAAGATAAGATATGACCATGAAACAAGTGGGCATGACAAAGAAAATAAGAGGAATATTCTGGCGTTAATCTCGTTCCTAATCACTATAGGATAATTACTATACTGCACTACCACTAGTCACCCTAAAAGTTGATCCCGCCTACAGAACTTAATAATGATAATGGTAGTTTCGTGTACCCCTAGCTGCCTTCATAGGTGTCGTCTGCTCCTATCTCCACTAGTTGTACCCACTATCCCCATTCGATCGGCTCCCTAACTCGTAGATACCCGTGCTAGTCCCACAGTGGGTTGTATCACTCCCCAAAGTGGCAACCCAATACCACCAAAGATGCACAGCTTATATCTACATGATGCAACAATGTCTTAACTACCAGCCCGGGCCCATGCACCACTACAACAAAACTTGATATTAGTTACTTTAGTTAGCGGCGTTTAAAGCTATATGTGTCCATTGGTTGAATTAACTTGTAAAAACAAATAAAGTAAACGTGTCCAAAGTGGTTCCCGTCGTTATATTCACGAAAAAATCATTGAAATTTTCTGTTGCCGCTTCTTTTCTCTTTGAACAACCTCGCTCTAATTCTATGGCCACAATGGCTCTTTCCTTTATCATCTTTCAAATTCCAAATCCAAATTCAAGATAAATTTTCACTAAATCAAGCTCCAAATACTTCGTCTACCCATTCTTTTAATCTCCCTACAAAGTTTCACATCCCTATCCATTAATTTACTCTAGTGTCCGCCAAAGAGGAGGCATCAAATAAACATTAGTAGTATTTAAGACAATTTATATTCACGAATATATTTTGATTTTGAAGTCTCCAGTTCCAATTTTTAGCCTTTGGTTTTGTTTTTCTTCATTTGTAGAGATTAAAGAAGGCATCTTTGCTGATTTGAAGTTAAAGGAGTGAAAAGTCAGAGTCTCGTAGAAGAAAATTAGGCTAAGCTGCTTCATCTCATGTAAGTTAATTTTTATTTTGTTTCTTTTCAATCATAGTCTTTGGTTGTTAAATTAGTATTTTGCGGATTATAAGTTGGGGACTTTTCGTTTCAACTATATATTCCAACTACAGTATTTTTGCTGGTAAAAATATATGATCTGGATGTTGTTAGGCTGTTTTATTAAATTAGAACCTTGTTGTTGCCCCCTCATCTTACAAATCGTGCAACTTCACAACATAAATTTGTGTACGAGTTGTTGAATGCGATACTGGAATCCATAAAGGATGAGTTAAGTATTCCTTCGCTCTCTTCTTTAAGTGAAGATATTCATGTTCTACCCGACTTCGATTGAAATAGGAAAGGTTTCCTATAATATATGTGTTTATCCGGTCAGCTTTCATGTTGGCCTATGTCTTTGAGTCCTGTATAAACTAACAATTTAGGTCTTTACAAGTTACATGCTGCAATCTATGCTAGGATTCATTGGAAGTTCAAAGAGATGTACACTTATGAAAATTCAGATAAAGAAAAGGGGTAGAAACTGGATATTTTGATCCAGAAAAGAATGCATAACACACCCGCTTCCCCATTTTATACAACTTTGGGACACATTACCTTCAACATCTGAAATTTGCAAGCTAAATAAAATTAACAATGGTGTGGGTGAGCAATCAAGGTAATCATGTTTACAAGCTTGAGTTATGAATGATTATATATAACTCATTTCTCATTTTTATCCACACCATACCAAGTGAAGTACTAAGAAAAATATGAAGAATTTGACTTGTTAAAGCATAGGTGTATAAATGAATTATAACGTGCATACACGCTAGTTCAATAGAAGATATGCTGTGGTGTAATCATGTTTTAAATTATTCATATTGTTCTTTAAGTTCATCAATTATTTATAAATTATACATTGTCACTATACAAAGTGATTCTTAGCATGCACTTCAATGATTTAACAAGATTAATAATGGTCTGGCTCTGAGTTCTGCATTGACTATATAGTCTTATATCTCGTTATATAAATAAAACATTGAATTGGAAGATGTAACATATGATAAAATAATACTTGGAAAGCACTCATCTTTCATCTAAGTAAAGGAGGATGGATCACATTTCTCTTCTTAGCAGATGAGTGCTTTCAATCCTCATCATAGTCATGCGCATATGATTTATAGCTGATAAGCCTACACGTGATTTGATATAAATATGAAAACTATCTATCGTATTCTAGAACATAAAATTTTCATAATGCAAAAATCATACATCAATAATAGGTGCAATGTTTGTTTATCTTAATCTACATCTGGAGCAACAAATAATATGATAGCATAGACGATATAACAGATTCAATGCGAAAAGCGTCGATGTAGCCTAAATCAACAACATAGTAAGCGGATGCACCTGCATGGAACCAGTTGCAGGTGCCATCGTCTCTAGTTCCTTCTTCGTTTTGTTTTCCTGTTATTGCTTCTACCACTTTCTTCAACCTTCTGGTTAGTCATCGATCCTACGTTTCAAATACTATTCTAAAAAGTTAGTTATTTGAAGATAATTTCTCTAACTCAGGCTAAAGCAAGTTGTGGCTATAGGCAGTTGTTCTGTTTATGCTAACTGCCATGATCAAATTGCTAAGGCCAAGTCCACACACCAACCCTTCAGCCATTCATCTTATTGTACTATATGCAGTTGTGGCTCTTCTTTTAGTTGGTGTAGGAGGAACTCGATTCAATATAATAACAATAGGATCAAACAAATTTTACAACTATAGCTCCATCTTATATGCCTGCTGAAGAAAATTCTAAGATATATTCAAATTCCGATCCAAGTATAGCGTGTACTGCAAATATGGGAGTAAGAACCGATTCTGTACCATCATACATGGTTGAAGAGGAGCTTAATGAGTCAAATAAATCTAATATACTGTCATTTGATAGCTCTATTAGATCACTTGTAGATGATCATGAAATCGTAGTATCATATGAAGCAAATGAAGCACATGCGGAAACTCCAACGGTCGTGTTGCGATAAGCAGCAAATGAAACAGTTGTAGAAAATGAAGCTGTTGACCTGGCTGCCGTCGAATCTTTTGAACCACATGGATGTTCTACTAAATTTTTTGAGTTGGGATCAATACCCCGTAGTATGGAGAATGAAATCACAACTTCTATAGCAACTGGACATACTGGCCCAAATTCGTTTCATTTGGTAACTGATGGTGAAAGTGCTCTAATTAATAATATAACATCAATCCATAAAGTTGAAAATACGATAGTTTCGAACAGGCGAATGCCGGTGCTGAGAATTGTGAAGAACTAGCCGCACAGTCTCCTTTGCCTTCACTCCTATCTTCATCAGAAGAGGTCATCGGTCCATCAAACTTAAACAGTGGAAATCTGCACACTCAACAACCATTTTTTGTGAATGAAAAACCTAGGACATTTGAATGATTCATTACATCCTTCTACTTTGCATCCGTCACCTCCACTGGAAACTGAAGTAAACAATGCAAGTAGCAATACCACTTCCCTTTCTTTTGAAATATTGTCGGTAACTTTGATATTTCAACCTTAGCTCTTCATCCTGGCCCATTTCAAAATGATCTCATAGGAATATGTAAACACGTCGAGATGAGAACAAAGGAACATGATGAAAAGAAGTTGAAAAATATACTAGAATGCGAGAAAGAGTTGGCTAAAGTGTGGAAGATGTACGATGCTTTTCGCGAGGAAGATGAAGGTGAATTCAATAATTCTATGAAGATCCTCAATATGATGCGTAGAAAATTAGTCATGAACCAAGAATTTGCTAAGCAGTTTGTTTGCTGCAATTTATGGGCAAGGAAAGGCCGAAGAGTTCCGGTAGTTGGCATGTAGGGACTGCTATGCATTTTAATGATCATCAAGTGCAGATGACAAAGGCAAGTTCCACTAGTCTAGGGTCTACCCCGCAACTTTACCATGAAGTGCACATGACATGGGCAAGTCCCACTGCTCCAGGACCTACCCTATAACTTTACAATCGGTGCGTCCTACTACTTCAGAACCTACCCTACATCCTTACCAACAGGTGCATCCTACTGCTCTGGTCTACCCTTCATCATCAAATGCAAATGCCTCAGGTGCGTCTTGCTGCTCCAGGCCCTATCCTTCATCATCAAATACAAATTCCACACGTGCGTCCTACTGCTTCAGGCCTTGCTATATGTGATGGGCCCCTTGATCTACATCGGTTCAGAACATTTTTGACTCTGTCCTCGAGTACTTCATCAACTGTGGCCAGACATGATTTGCACGTACAGTTAAGTTCGAACCTAGTATAATGACTATATATATATATATATTTGAGTTTTTTCAATGTGATTTGTCTCTTATCCAAGCAAATGTTCATACGTGATTTCTGTTTCACGAAGTAACCAAAAAAATCACCCAAGATCAAGATGTTTTCTTTAACTGGCACTTTATGGTTTCCAACGTTGCAGTAGTAATCGGTGCAATGTTATGGTGTATGTGCAGGGTAACATGAGTTGTATTCTGAGATTTGGCATTTGTATCTTTGGTTGCTGTTATCAGTTTGGTGCTCTCATCACGGCAAGAAGTACTATCGCTGCATATAACTGCCAGGAAGTCCTTTTATGGCTTTGTGTTAGAGAACCCCGAATTATCACAAAACCAATTGGCAATGTGAAGGGGGAACTCCTCATATATTAAGGAAGATTAGGTAGACAAATTCCCGATGTGGGACAATTCCAACACGCCCCCGCACGTGTGGCGTATCTTTAGCCTAACACGTGAATCTTTTTTTTTTGGTGACGTGAGACAGATCATGAAGAAGAGTTTTGGATCAGCGCTCTGATACCATGTAAGAGAACCCCGAATTATCACAAAACCAATTGGCAATGTGAAGGGTGAACTCATTATAGTTGTACAAGATTCATTTTACAAATTCCCCAATGTGGGACTTGTCTCAACACGGCCCCGCACGTGTGGCATATCATAAGCCTAACACGTGAACCTTTATATTGGGTGACGTGGATAAGTGTGGCATTGTGCGCACGAATTAAACCCGCTCTGATACCATGTTAGAGAACCCCGAATTATCACAAAACCAATTGGCAATGTGAAGGGTGAACTCCTCATATATTAAGGAAGATTAGGTAGACAAATTCCCGATGTGGGACAATTCCAACACTTTGACACGCGTGCTTGTTGCTACAGTCAATAAGTGAAAGGTTACTTTTGCTTTTCTCATTTAATTTTTCGATATGTGGTTCTTTTAAGGAGCATGGTATGCAAAATACGAAACCTTAGCACCACAAATTTTTATTTCAGATATGACTTAGAGAAGAGCATCATACTTATCATTATATAACAGTAGATGATGATTTGAACACCCAGATTCAAATACTAAGTCCCAGTTTTGAGTGAGTTAATTATATGTAATTGTGTATCAGTTATAGTGTAGTTACTTTAGGTTACAAACAATAATATTAGTTCATGCTATTAGGACTTGGGCTACTAAAATTTCTAATTTATAGGCTGAGAGTTATTAAGTGATCCCGTAAACTTGACCATAATAGGCGTGCTAATCTTACATACTGTCTAAAAATAAAAATAATCAACTAAAACTAAAATTGCAATCAAATGTTGCTTTGAGCTACAAATTTCATATTATTTCTTTAGTATCAACTCATTAGGGTATGGTTATATGTACTATGTGAATGTAATGTTAATGTTTGTATTAATTCTTTAAATAGCATATTATAGATGGTTTATTGTACTATAGTTTTTGGTTGAATGTGATAATCCATCCTATGCGGATAAAAAGAATCAAACCCTTACAACTATTTTTCATCTGTAAGTTGACATATGTAGGTGACAAGGAAACCATCGCTGGGTTTTTCAGTGTTTGTTAATTAGATAGTTATACTAGAGTTTCAACAAACAATAGGAAATCATATTAATGAATCTTGCTTTCTGGATGTTTAGACCTTAAGGGGTGATTATGAAGAAAAACAAAACCGACCACCTTAAATAGTTGTTGTAGCTGCTTTTGCCTTTCAAGATGTAGCTATCTTAGCTTTTGATAGGCTTCTAACTATCACTTTACTTTTGGAAAAGCAAATTGACGAAGCAAAAGTCTGTACTGATTTGTACGGAGATTAACCTTTGCATCAAAAACAAGTGAATACATATATGGTTAACATATTGTTATATCCCTATGTCATAGATTCATAAACTGGATTTTAAGGATTAATCCTTTTTCTGGGGTTATGTGTAGGTGATCTAAAGGTAGACCATAACAGCTGGAAAAGACCAGAAGGTATGATTGAAAAAGACCTTTACTTCAAGAAACACAAATACTTCAAGGTTCAGATGTAGCTGCTGAAATCACAACAGCCATGGCTGCTGTATTAATGGTTTTCATCCTCATTGACTATATATTCAGATGTTTTAAACATGCAAAAAGCTCTTTACTTTTGTCGCTACTCATAGAGGAATATGCAGTGTTAGCACTTTAGATCCCAGCCCCTTGTTTTTTAAAATTTATATTTTGTCGGAAAACCTATTTTGTTGATGAAGCGGCAATTTACTTTTCAATATTCTTTATAGGGCCACTGAAATCAAATGCACATGCAGAATGGAAAAGGCGGTGCACTAGCATAGAAATGAAGGCAGAGGCGCATGTCTTGGTTAGCTCAGTATTAAAATAACATATTTAATGTAATTTTATTTTTGTAATTGTTGAATACTTCTTTCCTAATTCAGTATTACGTTCTTAGTTATATGCTGGTTGGGCAAGCGATGTTTGACGTCAAGTACATGCCATGTTGAAGAGTTGGCTTCCTGACTAGATATGCTGCAAACAATGCAGATGCTGTAAGGACTAAAGGCTAGAAGATTTGAATTGGTCAAGCCTAAGAAAGCAAAGGAATCCTTGAAAGTTTGGAGAAATTGAGGAAGCATTAAAACCAGGTACTCTGGTTGCCTAACCGTTCAAAGATGCTAGAAGTGCTGATTTTCCCTTTTTAGAGTTTTAGCGTATATTTTAATATTAAATATATCACAAGTTTGCTAGCGATCCCTTGTTCTGTGTTAGATAGACTCTTTCCTTGATAGGTAATAGTTTTACCTTTTTTTCTTTTGTTGAAATTGGATTATTATGTTTGCCCTTTTGGTAATCACTACTGAAGAGTGTTACTCCCTATCGAGTAACCCTCATTTTTTGATAAATAAAAGAATTAACCATAATCTAAAGCTTAAACTTTCCTGTAATAAAGCATATCATAGAGATAATACTAAAATTTTGAGTGAATTTATTGTCTGTTTGTTGTAAAATATACTATGAGCTAGAAATTTCAATTAATTAACTACTCATAGTCATAGTTCAGTTGTGCACAACACTTTCATAGTTAGAAGTTTCAAAAACAATAATAATATATTAACTAAGTTAAAAAAGTGAATGAAAACTAAGTTTCGTTAAAATTAAACAAGCTTTATAAAATTAACTAAGTTAACCAAAACATCAGTATATCGCAATTTACATCACTAGGGACATAAAATTAATTAAAGGAAAATTTTGTCGAAACAATAACATTAATAAATATTAGCTAAGTTTAAGTCAACTAATTTTAAATAATAACAATAATATAAATAATTTGACAAAGTTTTATAAATAATAATATTGATGATGAATTAACTAGATTTGTAAAAAGTAACTAAGTTTATAATAATAACATAATTAGTTAACTGAGTATTAATAATAATAATAAATTAACTAAGTTAATCAAGTTAATAAAAATTAAGTAAGTTTTTTAAAAAAAATAGACAAGTTTATAAAGTAAATTAACTATATTTTATAAATGACTATAATATAACCAATTTAACAATGTTTTATATAGTTTGACTATATGTTGTGATTATACTTGTGCAGGCTTTGGACTTTCAAAGAGATCAAGGTCGTATTTCTATGGTAATCATGTAAAATTTCTTAGTATACTTGGATGGTTTGTTTTTTATGTGCTTGTTTTAACAATAATCAATTAATATTGTTTGAATTTTACTTGATAATTCATGGAAAATCCTTATTGTTGAGTATTGAACTTGTTTACAGGTAAGTAGCTTTTTCAGAGTGAAGACCATCAACAACAATGGACATGACTTCAATTGTTACATGTACTATGATATTAGTTAGTACTTGTTGTGTAAACCTTTTTACCAATGCTTGTGGATTTAATCATTTTGTCAAACAAATATTATCTAGATGATTATTCATGATAATTATGTGATTGACGTGTTCTCAGTTATTTGAATATGATGATTATATGATTGGTTGATTGTTGGTTTGAATATGGTAACTATACGGTTGTTGCTAATTTTCAAATGACTATTACATAACTGGATGATTTAAATAATATAAGTCGTTAACAGTATATAGTAGCATTTAAAATTTGCTACAAAACAATTAGTACCTTTTAGTAGCGTTTTGGAAACGCTACGGTAATAGATGTATAAATACAACCTGAGTTTATAGTGGCGTGTAATAAATGTAACAAAAACTTTTGGTAGCGGATGAAAAACGCAACTATATGAAACATTTGATTGCGTTTATTAAAACGCAACAAAAAACAAACAGACTTTTAGTTGCGTGACCTGTAGTAGCGTTCTTTAAAATGCTACCAAAATCTTTGGTAGCGTTTTTTAAACGCTACTAAAGGTCTTTTCTGGTGTAGTGCACGCACATGTCCCCGTTGGACTTGCGTTGCCACCGCTAACCCATTTTGACCTCTTACAATCAAATCCAGTATGTGTGTCCCATCCTCGACTTCGAGCTCACAAAGATACTTAATGGGTTACTGGTTTGAAAAGGGCCCCCATGCTTGACACAAGCCTTCCACCTATGCTTGGTCCCCACTAAGGTTTCCCCACTTAACCCCATTCTTATTCATGTCTTCTTACATGTTTCAATCTTGGTTAATGCATCTAATCGTATTTCACATGCCACCCAAGGCACCCACTAAACCCCCCATGTCCCACCACATGTTTATCTGGTTAAGTGTTACTTAATTCATTAAAACCGTAACCTTGTAAAGACCTCCCACATTAGGCTAACATTTGCGGTTGCTGGATTTGCCGGGCGGGTCTGAGCAGTCTTATACCGCAAACGAGCCTAATCTCGTGTCTTTACAATTGTTACGCATTTAATTCGTGCCTTAGACCTCTCACATTAGACTAGCATCTGTGGCTGCTGGATTTGCCGGGCGGGTCCGGGCAGTCTTACACCACAAAAGAGTCTAACCTCGTGTCTTAGGCGGTTAATTATTACACATTTTTATTTATCCCCGAATTGGATTAATATCCCTATTCAAATTTGTCAATAAATTCCAAATTTATTTATGTCCGTAGTTGTCTCTTAAAATTATGTCCATAAATACCGATTATGCCAATTAATGTCTCAAATTAATTATATGCCTTTTAAGGCCATTTTATACCAATTCACAATTTATGTATATTCAATATTATCCCATCATCCCCTTGATATTCGTACGTTTTCATATGACATATGTTAGACTCGCAAATAGTCTAACTTATAAAAAGAAAAACAACATCACATAACACATAAAATAGATCTAAGGATCACGACATAAGATTACATAGCCAATAATTTGCATATGAATTTCATTCAAACTAGCATATGATACAAAACTAGCATAGGTAATGGACATAAACTTGCATAACTTATGTACTGTTGTAGATCCAAACATAAAGGTGTGAACTTGCATATGGATCTAAACATAAAGATGTAAACTTGCATATAGATCTAAACATAAAGATGTAAACTTGCATATGGGTCTAAACATAAAGATGTAAACTTGCATATGGATCTAGATATAAAGGTTAATGTCACATAAACTAGCACATGCATATACATGTCTCACATATATTTTAACAACCCAAATTTGCATAAGATTCATAAATGAATATATGATCCAATCATCACAAACTTGCAAAAGATATATGATTCAACTTGCATAAGATTCACATAAGAACTAACATATGATCCAACTTGCATAACACTAACATATGATTCAACACCACAAACATACATATAATTTACATCACATGATTCAATATCATATTCTCATAATCCCAATTATATCTTATCATAATTAAATTAATTAATTAATTTGTGAAAGTTATCATACTCACAATTAAAAAGAATAGTCTTGTCTTTTTGGGATCTGTGTTCTAAAACTAAATTGCTCGCTTTTGATGTAGACTAATCGTTATTTGGATTTGATTTGATTTTGATTCAAGCTTCTATCTTGCTTTAGCGTTGAAAGTGTATGGCGGCTACTCTAGGTTCTCCATTGACGACATGGCGGCTCTTGTTATGAATTAGTGTGATTAGGGTTAGAGGTTTAGGAGTGTTTTTATAGAAGTTTAATTTAATAAGAATCGTCGGATTAACCTAGGGATAACCAGAACCATCAGGACCACTCAGATGCCACATCAGCCCTTAGGGCGAATCGTGCCACGGGTTGACGGCCAAACACCCTGGATCGACCCCTAGTCGACCCAGCAGAGCTCGGGTCGACTCCAAAAATGGTGCGGTTCGGCTATTCCCTCTCCCGATTCGTTGTTTAGACCTTTTTTTGAATATTATATGTGTGTGTGTGTGTGTATATATATTTCTCTCATATGCATACAAACTTCAAGGCTTAATAACTTCTTCATAAGTTATCCGTTTTATGCAAACCAAATGTCTATCTTGACCCAAAATTTTGAGACGAACATAATAGCGCAACCCATTTCACTTAATTCTTCTTCTAAAAATTAAGTATACTTTAATTTGTGAACTTTAATGTTATAAAATTACGGGCTGTTACATAGAGTGCTTACAAACAATGCATTTGAGCCTAGCTACCGACGCATCATTCCCTATATGTTCCAAAAGAGAAAATTTGCCATCCAGAAAACAAAAAAAATACATTTAGAGCAAAGACGGTCGAAGACACCCTGACCACACAGCTCGGGAAAAATATAAAGTGTGGCCAGTAGATCTAACGATCTGCTCGGACGCCACTATAGAGCATGTGCGGATGATGCGGAGGGTGCACAGACCAAGTCGCTGCCTACGACGAGGGGCCCGAGCAGACGGCCTTAAGGAAGCCTCGATAGAAACATAAGGAACAGGATAGAGACGGGCATCTCTGTCTGGAGCACAGACAGATCTGCCAAGCCCAACTAGATAAGAATTCTTCGTAAGACGAGATGGGCGATCACTAGTTATCGCTATCTCGTCCTTACTAAGAAGGGGAGAGGAAAAGGAAGCAGCAGACGACGGATCGGACGAAGACGGGAAACAAGGTTGCCCTAGTCCAAGACAAAGAAGATAGATTGGTGAATCATTTTAACTTGTTAAGGAGTGGTTAACTCTACAATAACTACCATTATAATTTTTAACATTATGTTAGCTTAATAATTAACCAATTCCAACATCCAAATCAAATCACAAGTCATCACCAAATTAACCACACAATATTCAATCATCAAACAGTATAAGCTATGATTTTACTGAACTAGTTAAACAATTAAGGTGAAAAGTTTTCACCAAATTCATCCAAACTCCGTGATACTTCTTATGAAGGAGTTCTTTAGCTTTTTCTTAACCAAGATTCCACCTTTTCACCCAAAGCTACCATTTACTAATTATATATATATATATATATTTATATATTTGTAAAATTAAGAAGAAAAGTGTAGTTTTTAGGAGGGTTTAGGGCTTGGAGACCCTAGGGAAGCCATGGCCAGACATGTGGGTAGGTGGCACTGGGTTGGACCGGGGAAGGAGTTTATGGTGGTGTAGAGTTGACTTTAAGGTGAAAGGAGGTGTTTTGAGTGCCTTAAGGAGGCAAGGGCTTTGGAGCAAAAGGGGAACCCACCGTACATAGACGATTTCTTGAGTCGGCGGCTCTCCGCAACAACGATATTATAAGTTTCTTCCTTTTGACCGAATCTGTAACCTTCATTAGCAGACTCATTTTCAGTAGTTTCCCTGATTAAACTAGAGGTTACCAAGGAACCATGTGTAGCACTAAATAGGGAGTCGCCGAATATTTCTTTAAATCTCTCTTTTGATTCAAAATCGTGGTGTAACGTGTATCCCCCTTTGTTTCAGTTATGGAGTAGATGAAATAAATCCAAAAATGATTTTTTTTTCAACAATGAAATCTTATTGGAACAGTCCAAATTTGGTTCATTGAGATTTTTTTCAATTCGTTTCATGTCTCCAAAAAATTATTCAGTTGATTTATTATAATGGTTGACATGGTAGTTTAAGAGTGATTCTCTAATTGAATCAATAAAATAAAGGAATCTTCTATACATTGTTACAAGCGGTAATTCTACATATATTACTATTATCAATTTGGTACTTTATGAACAGAGCCTAGATACCCCATTTTTTAGTTCAAGTTAACCATAAATTCTTCTAATTAAGAATATTTCTCCTCAATCTAAATTAGTGCACCATTCAAGGCAAGACAAAAACATTCATTTTGAAATAAAAAAGAAAAATGTATTCAAGTTGGAAATGAGAGATATTTTGTTACACCATGGAGCTCCTCTAAGTGTTCCAGTCGGCGGAGCAACTCTCGGACGAATTTTTAATGTTCTTGGAGATCCCATTGATAATTTAGATCTTGTAGTTACTCGTACGACATCACCTACTCATAGATCTGCCCCTGCTTTTATCGAACCAAGAGATCCAGCAATCGGGATTCTAATGCATATAGATACAAATGGTCCAGTGGGAGCAAGAATATATAGGAACATATGGAACATTTCGTTTCTGAACAGAAGAACCGTTTTCAAGTAGTGTTCGATCGATTACGTAGGAGTCAATATTCGATTGATTCGAGGCTATCCTCAGAACAATACATTTTTGTTATCACGAGATCAATTGCCTGCTGCGGGACATTTGATCGGAATTAAATTTGTAATGGGTACATTTGACGATATGAATACTTAAAATTAATGAGTTTTTGACTCCCGAATACCCAACTGGTTAATCAATTTCTTATAACGTACTCGATTTTTCTTTGATAAATAATCCAACAACCTTTGACGCTTTCCCAAAAAATTATGTAGACCTCTTTGTGATAAAAAATCTTTTTTATGTAATTTTAAATGTAGAGTAAGTCTTTATCTTATCAGTGAAACTAAATACTTGAAATTCAACAGATCCACATTTGGATGTGCGAACCAAAAAGAATGATGATTTTGGTTTGTACCAGGTCTGAAACCAAGCGGATTTATTTTTTGTTATGGTTTTCAATAATGAATACTAAGGTTTCTTTCTTTTTCAAAAAATACAGATTAAATATAAAATGTTTTTCAAAATAGAGTATGACATTTTAGTACTTATTATATATATATAAATATACATACACTTATCCTTATGAGTCGGATAATACTATGTTATTTCCCATGCTTATATTGATATTATATACTTTATTGATTGGATCAATCGGAATTGATTTCTATTGTCAACATGGTTAACTCCATCTACTAAAATTTTCAGAGGAACCATACCAATCCATCCTGAACTTGGTGGTTAAACTCTACTACAGTGATGATACTATAGGGGAGGTCCTGCGGAAAAATAGCTCGACGCTAGAATGATAAAAAGCTTAACACCTCTTATTTTATTGGCCTGGTCAAGGGGGTTGGAGGTTGCTGGCGGGTGGTGCTCCTGGTGGTGGAGGGGCTGTGGTGGGGTGGTGTTTGGCTTAGGGAAGAGGAGGAAGGAGTTAATGGACGTTTAAGAAGAAAATGAAAGGAAATGAAAGTGAAAATGGAAATAAAACTAAAATAATACTTCACATTCCATAAGTACAAGGAGGTGTGGTCTCTTAGGAAGAAAATTACAAGTGTAATGGTAGTACATGAGTTGTCTAATTTGAGGGAAAGGTGGGAATTTGTGAAAGAAGAGGATAAGGATGGATTAAATAAATGGTTTATTTAAGCTTAGGGTTAACTTAGGGAGGTTGTATCTGCATTTAAATTAATTCCAAAACTTATGAAATCATTAGGAAACATTAATATATCCGTTAGGTTGTCATTTACAGTTTTACCGATATTTTTCAATTGCTTTGCCGAAACTGCTTAATTTCAAGTTCAATTTCAATAATACGATAACTATACATTTTCAGTTCATATTCCAAACCATAAGTTCGATCAATAGAAAATTTGAAACCCTATTATATTTCAACAATACGGTTCGAATAAAATTGATTTTGTCGAATTCGGAGATAGTTTGAAAATAGCCTTATTTTTAGCTTTTACTGAATTTTAACTAGTTTTTCAACACGTGTTTATACGTATGTTTACATATTAACTCCGATTGATTTGAAATTTTAAACTTTACCATATTTTGATGTTACGGATCCGATAAAAGTGGATTCGTTGGATTTTGGGATTGCTTTAAAAATGATCAATTTTCAGGTCATCAACATGACATTAAATTATTGATTTTCAAATTTTCCTTTTAAAATTGATTTTAAAAGTTTTATTAACCTTGATTTAATCCTAGTAAAATATAAAATCAAGTTTAGAATTTATTTACAATTATTAACAAGTCCAAATTCATTATTTTATCCTTTAAAATCCACTCAAATCGATTAAAATTCATATTTTAAATTGACTAAAAATATGGGTCATTACATTTCAATAGTTATATTGTAGATTTAGGATGAAGTTAACTTGAAAGAAAATTTAGTAGCTAGATAAACAATAATCCATTAAATTCTTGTTTTAGGATAATCAATAGCTAGGCTTGATATAAGAGAAAATAAGGTTAAAAGTTTTTAGTTCGAACATGTGGATCTGATAGAGTAATAAAATGTTTAAGATGAAAGAAAATCAAGAAAACATATAGTTGAAGATTAAATACAACAGTTTTCCAATACAACATAATTTTAAAAAGATTCAGCAATTACAAGCTAGGATAAGAATTTTTTTCTAATAAAATGATTAAATTGCTAAAATCCACAACCAATATTTTAACATTCAAAGGTACATTCAAAGATATCAACATCCAATGCATGATTCATCCTTCTTTTCATTACGTAGCCAAACCACTCTTACTTTTTCCCCTAGAGTATGAAGTGAGCTATATTTGAAAACCTCACCAATGCCAACAACATAACATTTTACATCCAAAAGGAAAAAAACTTAAAATATTTAAAGGATGAAAGAACAAAGGATTATTCTAAGATATGCATACAAAATGTTGCCACCAATGTTCTTTACATCCTGGTCAACTACATCAACTCCTTGATAATGGGATGGCAGCATAATAAAAGGGAGCATGTAATGACCCGGATTTTCAGCCGTTCAATTCTGAATATTTAAATTGGTTTAAATATTTTAATTGAATTATATATAGGAATATATAAGGAATTTATTTAATAAAATGATATTTAAACGTATAATTTATAATTATATTTAAAACGAGCTCGTAACGGCGCGGTAGTTCGTAATTTGGTGATTCAAACTTTAAATGAATATACAGAATTCGTTATAAGTCGGATTTCTGTGAAATAAGAAACGTTAGAACCGTATTGACGATAATTTTCATATGAAAGAGAAAAATTCAGATTTCGTATTATAAATAGTAAGTTATGGCCAAAACAAAATTTGAAATAATCGCCATGGAAATCGATATTAAAATATAGGCCTTTAAAATAGCCTTTTTGCAAACGGACTCAGATTTCGACGAAATCAGTTTCATTGGGACCGTAGTGTTAAATTATTGTATGGTGTTAAATGGCGTGGCAAACCGATGTAGTATGTGACCACGGTAGCCATAAACTCCCGTTCATTTTCTATAACGCGTAAATAAACTAATAAAGAGATAGTTGGGCATAATTTGAGCAGACGATCGAATTAGGCCACGAAACCAATTCCGTTGAGTTCGTATCGTCGATTAGAGTCAGGATAGGTATATAGTTTGTTATTTTTAGAGACCGACAAATTTGGTGTCGAAAATGGCATTGCGGTACGTGTAAAAATAGCCTACCGAGGAAACAGTCTTAGAATGCGACGAAACTAGTGTCGTTGAGTTCATATTGATTAATTATTGTAGGATATCAAAGTTTCAAGTTGATTTGTTTTATCTGGTGAGCGTGGAAAAATTAAACGCGTGTTTATTTCTGGTTTTATAAAGGAATTTTTTTCAAACTATGTCGGAATTCGACGAAACTTGTCCCATTGGGTTCAGAATACTTTTTTACACCAAGATTAGCTTTTTCATCAGTAAACAAGAGTCAACTATGGTTAGTTTTACTTGATACTTCACCGTGAAGTTTCGTTATAATATAGAACAATATAATATCAAACTCTACTTTTTCTATACATCAGCGTGACATCCAACTGATCAACCCGTGCTTCACAAGTTTTCAGGACCATGTTTGCCAAGCTTCCTTGTATCCGTGCATCCCAAGTAACTCCAACTTCGTGTTCCCCAAGCTACGGCTTCTTGAAATACACTATATTTTCAACCTTGTTCTCAGATCTAAAAAAAAAAACCAAACCCAAATGATTTCTTCAATTAAAAATTCGTAATTCCATGAAAGACTTCAAACTCAAATTCCTTTAAAACTCTAAGACGAGAGCTCTTTCTCCTGTTAATCCCATTTGGTGCGATGCTTTGCAGACCAGCGCAACTGTCAGGGACTCGCGAGAAGAGGATGGTGCTCGCCATCGATTACAAGGGACGAGGGGAGGAAGTGGCAACTAAGAAGCAGTGGGCGGAAGAGTTGACTCCGGTGGTGGAGGACGGGGTCGTAGGCATTCGAATTGGGGTCAGCTAGTGGCGAGTCAGTCGAGATTTGGGGGCTGTTGGTTTGATTGGCGGTAGATTTAAGGGGGAAGAATCGAGTGGTTCACGAAGTGTATGGGGGGGTTAAGTTTTCGGTAATGGTTGATGAAGGTACTGGGTGCGAATTAACAGGGTGAGTGCGGACTGTTTTTCATGGTGAAAATACTGTGAAGTTTGGTGGAGTAAAGATGAAGGAAAAAGGGTACAGGTCGGTTTTCATTTTTGAGGAACACGGTGAGGAAATGTAGAGGGTACAGGAGCGTTGGTTATAAACTGGGGACGTGCTCTATTACTTTGGGATATGGGTGAGTTGAAGAGTACATAATACTACTGGGTTAGAGGGTGATGTATTTGATGGAGAGGGTCCAACCGTGTTCATGGCAGTAGGAGGGTGACGCTGGGTTGATTCACGATGCCGATGAAGAGTACGGTTTACTGTGCATAGTTGGTGACCGGAACTTCTGTGTGGAGTTATGGAGAATCAAGGCTATGCTTGTGAACTGGTTTTATTTTACATGGAGGAGCAACACTAGTTGGACATCATGAGCAAGGTTAGAGAAATTTAATCGACCGGTTTAGTTAAAACAAAACAAAATTAAGATAGTGATTAGTTTATTAATTAATTAATTTAAGAGGGCAACTTTTTCAATATAAATCATGTGAACGTTAATAACCTAGATCGCTCATAACTTTATCATATGGTAACAGAATCAGATGAAGTTGGAAACGTTGGGATCGTAGTGACGAGGTCTGCATTGGGGAAAATGATTTGCTAAGATCCGAGCTGCTGTGCGTAATAAAATCAAACTCGTTTGATTTTAAAACAAAATAAAAGGAGAATCGACAACTGCGAACCAAGGTGAGTAAACTCACTAACTCTGCTTCGTTTATATTTTTATATAAACGAGTTTTTAAATTTATTTTTCTGTGTGATGGTTGCCTGGTTGAATAGTGATCAAATTGGTTGATATGGTTACATCGTTGATCTATTGATGTGAAATAATATTATTGATGTTATTAACATCTGTGGATGCAGGGAAACAGGTTGGAGGGACCCAACTGGGTTCCTCAACATTTATATTACTGTTTATTCTTTATCATGATATATGTTGTGATACACATATACTGTGATTGCTTTTGTTGTGATGAATTACACTGGCCCTATAATTTTGGTGTTTAAAACTATGAAGTATTTCCAAATGTAGGAAAGAAATTCAAAAAGAAAATTTATTTTCGAAATTAGAGATAGAATTTCAAATAGATTTGAAGGTAGAAAACTTGTTAAAGTTATGAATGATAATTAGTGAAGAAGGGAAAATTTTATTATTGGAAACTAGTATTTGACATGAAATCGATATTTATTTATTGAATGTAAAATCGCTATAAGGTTTTAAGAAGAGATTTTAAATAGAAATTTGTTTTTTATCAATTAACTGCGAGGATCAAATTATGATTCAACGTTTTAAAATTTAATGAAGTATTTATACTGGGATAAATTGAAAAGTGGTAAAGGTTTTGAAACCATTATTTGTAAATTAGTTTAAATCTTTGCAGTTATAAAAAAAGTTGTGAACGATATTATAAATAATTAGGACCTAGAAATGAGATTTTCTATGGACAAATTTTAATAGAAGTTATAGATGAAATTGGACTTGAAATGATAAAATCAAACGGATTTGATGTATTACCGGTTAAAGTGAATAATGGTTAAAGCAAATATGTTGCAAACGAGATATCTAAAAGAAATTTAGATTTGAAATATGAAATCGAATTGGATTTTGAATAAGGAAGGGAAATGGATAATCGTTTAAATTGAAAACGATGAGTTTTATTCCAACATTTGGAATATAAATTGTAATAAATGTTTTGTAAATTCTAAATAGCGATTTTAACGCTACAGTTATAATAAGTGTTGGTAAATTCTAGACAGCGATTTTAACGCTGCTGTTATAAAAGATGTTTTGTAAATCTTAACAGCGATCTTAACGCTATTGCTATAATAAATGTTCTATAATTCAAGATAGCGGTTGTAATGCTGTTGTTAAAAGCAATGTTTTATAAATCAAATATTTGGAGACAGCAATTATAACGCTACCGTTATAATAAATATTTTTATGTAAAGGAGGTGTGTTCTTAGATCGAATCCGAGAGTCGCGTAAGCGATGGGTTGTTCAAAATTGTGAGCTTTGACTATTTCAAAGTTGAGAATGTGGTTCAGTTAAGGTCTGAGAGGTAATTATACCCCAACTTGATTGACCTCATGATCGATGGAGGAATGGTTAAGGTTCGATGGTGGAATTTGGTTGAGCAATATGGTCAGCTAATAAATGATTAGTGGGTTGAGTTATAATAACGATGTTTTATAACATCGCGTTAATTTGAAATGTTTTCCCAAATAAAAGGAGAGATATTTTCTACACATAGAAACTGAAATGAATTGTTAATGAGGAATTCAGAAAAGGGAATTGGAAATAATAATTAAATAAGAAATTTAATTAAAAAAAGGCCCAGTGTTGTTTGATGCTTGATCGGTAGAATTTCCAATTGGAAATATGACTGTTGATTGTATGGGTGTTTCTTTGATAGTTAAATCACCGACTATCAAAGTTTTATTTTATTTTATACCTCCGTTATCAATATGGAGAGACCGGGATCAGATTGAATATCTGAAAACCACTCTGTATTGGTATAAGCGTTATAAAGCAACTTATGTTGAAGAAAAATTGAAGACGGAGTAAAGTGCAAGGGTTGTTCTGTTAATCCTAGGTAGAAATTGCCCAAGATGGATTTATAGAATAGTGCCTTCGGTTTGTCCAGACCCAGGACAACTTGTATGGACGAGTGTCTGACAGAGTATTTCCAAAGGAATTACGTACGTTGATTCCTTCAAACGTACGAAGTTGGTGGCATAGAAGGGAAACTTCTTTAGCCTAACAATCTGAGTATTTTTGTGGGAATCAATTAGTGATTTCCGAAGGATCTGACAATGTGGCATTCAAAGTGAATGATGGCCAGATGTTCTGGAAGATAATTCAAACCTCAAGTGTAACACCCCGTATTTTTTTTAATATAATTAAAAACGAAATAAAATATATGAAAATATGTTTATGATAGGTAAATAATGGTGATGCATAAGGAGAATTAATTAATACATGGAAGAGAAGAAAAATTAGTTCGATAATGGCGTATGTAACGGAAAAGATAGTAAAATAAGGATAACTAATTCAAGAATCAGGAATTAGGTAAAATGGACATCACCATTGCGTTCCTCTCGGAAAAATACGCAAAATAGAGTCCGAGTTTTCGAAAATCGGAGTCCGTATGACCAAGATATGGCCAAAACAAGATTTCAGCAGACTTTCTGGCAGACTACCCGTGTCGACTGTAGTGTCGACACCCAAGTCGACCTGCCCCCCCCCCCCCCCCCGTGTCGACTGTAGTGTCGACTCCCCCCTGTATAGGTCGACCTGGTCGGCCTGGGGTGGCCCAGAACCCATTTTTGAGGCCCGGGACGAGTTTTGATGGTCCGGATGGGTTTTAGGGTTAATCCGATGGCTGAAATGAATTGCTACACCTATAAAATAACACCTAGACCTAGCCTAACTAACACAAATCATTCTTACACCTAAATGCTGCTGGAATCTCTCTTGAGCCATGGCCGCCGTCTCCAAATTAAAGCTTAAGCGTTCAAACTCAAATCAAATCAAAGATCAATGCTTCTACAACAAATTCAAGAGGATAGATCAATGACACTGCAACTTTCTACGACAAATTCACTCCCTAATTCATTAGCCATTCTCTGTAAGTGCTAGTTATTTTCAGATTTAAATATTTAATTATAATATGGCGATGAAATAAAGTGAAATTGATGTAAGGTTAGCTATATTTGCGGAATGTGAATTAAGATTAAAATCATGTTTTGCGGTCAAATGAAAATAGTACGATGCTTATTATGTTTGGTTATGTTGTATAATATTATGCCAGTGATTTGATTCTATCATCATGTTGGATTGGGAATTATTGAGTACAATGTTTGTCATGTTGTATAATATGCCAGTGATTTGATTCTATTATCATGTTTAATTGGGAATTATTGATAAGTTTATTATGCAAGTTTATGTTGTAGATTCATGCGACAAATTGTCAAATCTACATGTTTATGTATAAGAAAAACCTATGCCACACTTGTCATATATTTGTGATTGGCTTATGAGTATGTTAATTTAATCTATGTTGCCACGTAACGCATGTGTATGTTGATTTGCCTATGTTGCAAATTAACATATGTATATTGATTAGTTCATATTGCTAATTCTCATGTATGTATGTTAATATGGCCTATGTTAAAAATACACATATATGTTGAATTAGCTTATAATTGCGAGTTCACACTTATGGCACTATAATGTTCATGATGTCATTTTGCAAGTTCACCCCTGTAATGTTCATGATGTCATTTTGCAAGTTCACCCCTGTAATGTTCATGATGTCATTTTGTAAGTTCACCCCTGTAATGTTCATGATGTCATTTTGCAAGTTCACCCCATTATGTTCACATTAATTATGCCATTAATGTCAAAATTATACCTTTGTCATGTTTATGATTGTGTATTTGTATACATTAAATTAGGCTAAGTTTTTAGCCTAAACTTTATACTCAAAAATCATACGAACGTAAATTAGGCTAAGATAATTAGCCTAATATTAGATGGGGTGACGGTGGGTTAAATTGATTAATTATAGGAAAACTTGCCATAAATTGGTCATTTATCACATAAGTGATTTAGGGCATAAAATGGTATTAATTATATACCTAATTTAATGAGATTGATTGGAAACAAATTGGGCATTAAATTTGAATTTGAACAATTTACATAATTAAAATGTAAATTAGAATTATGGCATAAAATGGTATTAATTATATACCTAATTTAATAAGATTGATTGGAAACAAATTGGGCAGTAATATGAATTTGAATAATTTACATAATTAATGTAAATTGGAAAATACGAATATGCTTAGCACGAGGTTGGATTGAGTTGTGATGTAAACCTGCCCGGACCCTCCCGGCTGTCCAGTAATCACAACAATACCTATCCAATGTGGGAGGCTAAGCAATAGGCCCAATAAAGACCCGAGGTTAGACTAAGTTGTGGCGTAAGACTGCCCGGACCCGACCGGCACACCGACAACCACAACAATATCTGTCTAATGTGAGAGGTTGGTGCCCTAATAAGACAACTAGAGCTAAGCTAGGGTTGGTAGGGTTAAGTTAACTAGAACACTTAACCAATTTCAACATGTTAACTAAATTGGTTGGTAGGGTTAGGTTAATCTGGACACTTAACCAATTTAATATGTTGACTATGGGAGTAGGTAAGGTTAAGCAAATGTTTAACCATTATAACATGATTAAACTGGACTAGAGAGTGAGGTTAAGTTAATGAGAACACTTAACTAATACAATGGGTTAATTAGACAAGTGGTTGCGGTTAAGTAGTAACACTTAACCAACATAACAGGACAAGCGGGTGGGCTAAGTTAACTTGAATAAGTTGATAACACTTAACCATTATAATATGACTAGTGGATGGGGTTAAGTTAGCATGCACTTAACCAATCTGATGTGATGCGTGGTAGGGTTAAGTAACACACGGGGTTAAGTTAACAAGAAAATTCTTAACCAATGTAACCAGATAGACGAACGGGGTTAAGTTAATAAACCACACTTAACCAATAAAACATAATAAGCGAGAAAGGTTAAGTTAACTAAGGTAAACACTTAACCATGGTAACATAACGAGTAGGAGGGTTAAGTACATATCGGGTTGGTGGGTAATATTAGTAAATATAGGCCCACATACACTTAACCATTAAATACACATGCTTGAATCAGTGGCGGGGTTAAGTACACATCAGGGTTGGTGGGTAATATCAGAGAATATAGGCCCACAGACTTAACCATTAGAAAAACCTAGTAACGGGGACCCATTTCAGCAGTAACCCACATTAGGTATCAACCGAACCCTGAGCTAGGCAGGGTGGGGCACGATTACTGGGCTGATTATAAGAGGTCAAATTAGCGGCGGTTGGTGCAGCAGTGCAGGTTCTAACGGAATGCGGGCGTGCACACACTTCAGCGCAGAAAATTTAGCCACTAGGCATCAGTAGGTATAAAGATGTGCATCTTGATTGTGTCAGGGTTGCCACCATGGTACTTGATACACCCCATGGTGGGACCAGCGCAGGTATCTACAAGTACGGGGCCGCGTGACACAAACGAGAACTAGGTCAAGTAGGGAGCCGATCGATAAGGTAGTAAGGGTGCATCGAATATATACATGGCCATCGGGGTGATCGAGGTGGAATCCTCATAATCGATGTACACCTGAAGGCTACCATAATTGTGGGGATTGGGATCACGTTGTAATTATTATATAACACGGGCTACTAGTTGGGACACTAGTAGGGGTACGGATCCTTGTTACACAGGACACTAGTTGGGACACTAGTAGGAATACGGATCACTCCATGTAAGACACTTATGAGGATGCTAGTTAGGTGGTGCAGAGCAAATAGATATCATTTTAATGGTGAAGCTTAGAAACCTTGCGATGTTATTCTTGATAGAAACCATGCGATGTGATACTTGATAGGAATTATGGGATGTTATACTTGATTCATCGTGCCCGAAGTTTATCTTGTTAGCATAGTTTATCTTGTTATCTTAGTTTATCTTGCCTACCTTGTCATCATGCTTATGTTTACTTTCAGTTTATTCATGCCATGTTATCTTTACCTATTTTTATGCTGAAAGTCACTAGGACTTACTCAGTCTTTATGAATGACCCGCTTTGTTTCGCCTCTTTTTCTTCCGTTTCCCCCACCCCCCCAGGTTCACAGGGTGGGAATACAGCTTAGTTCGGATCTTACAAGCTCCAAGGCTCTTTCATGTATGGCTTGGATTTCTCTTGGCTATGGCTTCTTTGCTTTATTGGGGAATACTGCAGTTTGTTTTTATGCTTCTTTGTTTTTGAGCAAGACAGATATTTTAACTATGAAATTGTGTATTGGAAGTTGATGGGCTTTTCTTGTAAACATTTATATTTAATAAATGATTTGAAGTACTTCCACTCTATTTTCCGCTGTTTTATATATGTCTGTCTTGTAATATTTCTGTTCCAGTACCCATAATACTCCATTGAAGTTAAGGCATTCCCTTTGTGAGTGACCTTAACAGATGTGGGGTGTTACATTTGGTATCAGAGCAGAAGGTTACCAGACTGGGCAAAAGTTTTCAAAAACCATCTGAAATTATTTTCAAAACGTTTACAAAGAAGCAAATTTTCAAGAAAATTTTGTTTTGATTAAAAGGCATATTCCCCAGAGCCATATGCACTATCTTTTGATTCTCTCTTGAAAACTCTTCTCTCTCTCTTTTCACCATAGTTTATAGGCATCCGACATATGTTGGAGGGCAAAGGAGTGCCCAACCTCCATCTGTAGCCGCAGTAGTTCCATCTGCGTCTAATCTTATTTCAAGTTGGGTAGAGTTGTCGTGCGTTGGAGGTAGCTTCGAGAGACTTGTCAACAAACTATACAAGGACAGTGAGAACAAAAAACTAGTTGTTGTAGCTTAATCCACAAAGGAGGAAAAAGGTAAATGGAAAGAGGCCAAAGTGAAAGAATAGTAAAACCCAAGACGAGAGAGAGTATCTTTAGTAAGGAGGGACATGCAGTTAAGTATTATAGGACAAGGACAAGGGACAAGATCGTCGAGAGGGCAATTGTATGATCTCACCACTAGCATACCTAAGAGGGTGGTAACATTTCTGTTAAAGGTTTAGCTTTTCTTTTCTATCATCCCACTAGAACTTTGTTTTTGTACATCGCATCCTTTTAATTCTTCTTCGAAAGTTGAGTCTCTGCACCTTAGTACTAGCATGGTAGAGGATCCCATTATTTTTTCTTCTTTTCTCAAATCCTGTTGGGGAAATCGGCTCATTTATTCATGACTTGTTTGGATTTGAGAATGTCTATGCTAAGTGTTGAGTCTAGAAGTAATGTTTATGTTTTGGGCTATGGGTTGATTCTAGCGATGGAGTGGTTATCCAGTACGGGTGACCTTCTCGGTTTTGAAAAGAGGGTAGTTAGACTCTTGACTTGCCTCGGTAATACCCTCGAAGTCGAAGGTAACCTTTAGGGTTCTATCATGATTTGTTTCCTAGAATCTCTTGACACATTTATTGGTAATTTGTAATCTGATCGAGTAGTGTTCGCCACTAAGGCGGATGGGTCATTTCGCTTATGCATGAGTTGTAGAGAATCACCTTAGTAAGTACATTTGGCAACATGGTTGGCATTTATTTCCAAGAGATAGTTCTTCTACGTGGAATACCTGATAGTAAGTGGACGAGATCCAAGATTCACTAGTGAATTTTGGAGAGCTTGCATGAAACCATGAGTACGCAGTTATGTTTGAGCCGAGTATACTAGGAGGAGAATAAGTGAAAGTGGAACGAGAGGCAAAAGTGAAATGGATTCCAACCCATATTTTGGAAACAAGAATTAAGAAGCTACGGAATTGTGAAGTTAAAGGCGGTCAAAGCACAATGGAGTTAAGCTCAAAGAAATGCGACTTAGAAGATTGAAGACTAGATTTGCGCATCATATCTCTTTTTAAGAGTATATCCATGATCTCTCTTTTCCTATAGAGCTTACTCACATGCTATATTTTGTGTATATCCTCTCGGTCCTATTCTCAATCCTATTTCTATTGCGAACCTCATAGGGAGTATGACTCGTCTGTTAGTAATATATGTTGGGGCTTGAGGATGTCTGTCGGGTGGACTAAACTTTTTGGGTTTTATAGGATACGGGTTGGTCTTAGGAAGGGATTCCCTTGTGACCTAAAAGGAGTCCATCATGCTTAGTTTCCTAGAATCATATATATATTGGTTGGGTTGAGTAATTCTTTGGGTGTCAGTCTGATGTTGATTTCGGTCTTCGGGGCTGATGCTTAGAGAGTTCTTCTCCTAATCAATATATATGTGGCATAGATTTCCAGTTTTGACATTGCCTAATGGGCACAAAGTTTTTACTTGCTTCTATCATTTGACTATACCTTTAGATAGGAACAATTGGGTGTAAACATTTGTTTGAGACATGTTATGATTGATGGTTGCAAGTGGCTGCAAGTGGTTGCTAGTGGTTGCTCGTGGATGCATTTACATACATTAGGCACTAGATCGGCTCAATCCCCTTTCATATTGCATATGCATGAGTGTTTACACTTGTTTGTGGATAAAATAGAATGTGTTATCATGTGAATGTTGCATATGGATGGATGTTTGTGCACACATATAGTGTTTATGTGACTAAGACTATTTGCATACATGTTGGACTCATGGCAATAAACATATTTTGCATTTAGAAGATCAATCAGGCCTGATCATTTGCATTAGACAAGGAACATATACACACACTTCTTGCATATGTTCATACAACATTAGAAATCTTTTAAGGACAATGAATGCCCGTGATTGATGATTGAGTAGATGGATGATGGATGGTAGGACACATTCTTCTTAACTTGAAGATTTCGGGGACGAAATCCTTTAAGGAGGTGAGAATGTAACACCCCGTATTTTTTTTAATATAATTAAAAATGAAATAAAATATATGAAAATATGCTTATGATAGGTAAATAATGGTGATGCATAAGGAGAATTAATTAATACATGGAAGAGAAGAAAAGTTAGTTCGATAACGGCGTATGTAACGGAAAAGATAGTAAAATAAGGATAACTAATTCAAGAATCAGGAATTAGGTAAAATGGACAACACCATTGCGTTCCTCTTGGAAAAATACGCAAAACAGAGTCCGAGTTTTCGAAAATCGGAGTCCGTATGACCAAGATATGGCCAAAACAAGATTTCAGCAGACTTTCTGGCAGACTACCCGTGTCGACTGTAGTGTCGACACCCAAGTCGACCTGCCCCCCCCCTGTGTCGACTGTAGTGTCGACTCCCCCCCCCCCCCCCTGTACAGGTCGACTTGGTTGGCCTGGGGTGGCCTAGAACCCATTTTTGAGGCCCGGGACGAGTTTTGATGGTCCGGATGGGTTTTAGGGTTAATCAGATGGCTGAAATGAATTGCTACACCTATAAAATAACACCTAGACCTAGCCTAACTCACACAAATCATTCTTACACCTAAATACCGCTGGAATCTCTCTTGAGCCATGGTCGCCATCTCCAAATTAAAGCTTAAGCGTTCAAACTCAAATCAAATCAAAGATCAATGCTTCTACAACAAATTCAAGAGGATAGATCAATGACACTGCAACTTTCTACGACAAATTCACTCCCTAATTCATTAGCCATTCTCTGTAAGTGCTAGTTATTTTTAGATTTAAATATTTAATTATAATATGGCGATGAAATAAAGTGAAATTGATGTAAGTTTAGCTATATTTGCGGAATGTGAATTAAGATTAAAATCATGTTTTGCGGTCAAATGAAAATAGTACGATGCTTATTATGTTTGGTTATGTTGTATAATATTATGCTAGTGATTTGATTCTATCATCATGTTGGATTGGGAATTATTGAGTACAATGTTTGTCATGTTGTATAATATGCCAGTGATTTGATTCTATTATCATGTTTAATTGGGAATTATTGATAAGTTTATTATGCAAGTCTATGTTGTAGATTCATGCGACAAATTGTCAAATCTACATGTTTATGTATAAGAAAAACCTATGCCACACTTGTCATATATTTGTGATTGGCTTGTGAGTATGTTAATTTAATCTATGTTGCCAAGTAACGCATGTGTATGTTGATTTGCCTTTGTTGCAAATTAACATATGTATATTGATTAGTTCATATTGCTAATTCTCATGAATGTATGTTAATATGGCCTATGTTAAAAATACACATATATGTTGAATTAGCTTATAATTGCGAGTTCACACTTATGACACTATAATGTTCATGATGTCATTTTGCAAGTTCACCCCTGTAATGTTCATGATGTCATTTTGCAAGTTCACCCCTGTAATGTTCATGATGTCATTTTGCAAGTTCACCCATGTAATGTTCATGATGTCATTTTGCAAGTTCACCCCTGTAATGTTCATGATGTCATTTTGCAAGTTCACCCCATTATGTTCACATTAATTATGCCATCAATGTCAAAATTATACCTTTGTCATGATTATGATTGTGTATTTGTGTACATTAAATTAGGCTAAGTTTTTAGCCTAAACTTTATACTCAAAAATCATACGAACGTAAATTAGGCTAAGATAATTAGCCTAATATTAGATGGGGTAACGGTGGGTTAAAATGATTAATTATAAGAAAACTTGCCATAAATTGGTCATTTATCACATAAGTGATTTAGGGCATAAAATGGTATTAATTATAAACCTAATTTAATGAGATTGATTGGAAACAAATTGGGCATTAAATTTGAATTTGAACAATTTACATAATTAAAATGTAAATTAGAATTATGGCATAAAATGGTATTAATTATATACCTAATTTAGTGAGACTGATTGGAAACAAATTGGGCAGTAATATGAATTTGAATAATTTACATAATTAATGTAAATTGGAAAATACGAATATGCTTAGCACGAGGTTGGATTGAGTTGTGATGTAAACCTGCCCGGACCCGCCCGGCTGTCCAGTAATCACAGCAATACCTATCCAATGTGGGAGGCTAAGCATTAGGCCCAATAAAGACCCAGGTTAGACTGAGTTGTGGCGTAAGACTGCCCGGACCCGACCGGCACACCGGCAGCCACAACAATATCTGTCTAATGTGAGAGGTTGGTGCCCTAATAAGACAACTAGAGCTGAGCTAGGGTTGGTAGGGTTAAGTTAACTAGTACACTTAACCAATTTCAACATGTTAACTAAATTGGTTGGTAGGGTTAGGTTAATCTGGACACTTAACCAATTTAATATGTTGACTACGGGAGTAGGTGAGGTTAAGCAAATGTTTAACCATTATAACATGATTAAACTGGACTAGAGAGTGAGGTTAAGTTAATGAGAACACTTAACTAATACAATGGGTTAATTAGACAAGTGGTTGCGGTTAAGTAGTAACACTTAACCAACATAACAGGACAAGCGGGTGGGCTAAGTTAACTTGAATAAGTTGATAACACTTAACCATTATAATATGACTAGTGGATGGGGTTAAGTTAACATGCACTTAACCAATCTGATGTGATGCGTGGTAGGGTTAAGTAACACACGGGGTTAAGTTAACAAGAAAATTCTTAACCAATGTAACCAGATAGACGAACGGGGTTAAGTTAATAAACCACACTTAACCAATCAAACATAATAAGCGAGAAAGGTTAAGTTAACTAAGGTAAACACTTAACCATGGTAACATAACGAGTAGGAGGGTTAAGTACATATTGGGTTGGTGGGTAATATTGGTAAATATAGGCCCACATACACTTAACCATTAAATACACATGCTTGAATCAGTAGCGGGGTTAAGTACACATCCGGGTTGGTGGGTAATATCAGAGAATATAGGCCCACAGACTTAACCATTAGAAAAACCTAGTAACGGGGACCCATTTCAGCAGTAACCCACATTAGGTATCAACGGAACCCTGAGCTAGGCAGGGTGGGGCACGATTACTGGGCTGATTATAAGAGGTCAAATTAGCGGCGGTTGGTGCAGCAGTGCAGGTTCTAACGGAGTGCGGGCGTGCACACACTTCAGCGCAGAAAATTTAGCCACTGGGCATCAGTAGGTATAAAGCTGTGCATCTTGATTGTGTCAGGGTTGCCACCATGGGACTTGATACACCCCATGGTGGGACCAGCACAGGTATCTACAAGTAGGGGGACGCGTGACACAAACGAGAACTTGGTCAAGTAAGGAGCCGATCGATAAGGTAGTAAGGGTGCATCGAATATTTACATGGTCATTGGGGTGATCGAGATGGAATCCTCATAATCGATGTACACCTGAAGGCTACCATAATTGCGGGGATTGGGATCACGTTGTAATTATTATATAACACGGGCTACTAGTTGGGACACTAGTAGGGGGTACGGATCCTTGTTACACAGGACACTAGTTGGGACACTAGTAGGAATACGGATCACTCCATGTAAGACACTTATGAGGATGCTAGTTAGGTGGTGCAGAGCAAATAGATATCATTTTAATGGTGAAGCTTAGAAACCTTGCGATGTTATTCTTGATAGAAACCATGCGATGTGATACTTGATAGGAATTATGGGATGTTATACTTGATTCATCGTGCCGGAAGTTTATCTTGTTAGCATAGTTTATCTTGTTATCTTAGTTTATCTTGCCTACCTTGTCATCATGCTTATGTTTACTTTTAGTTTATTCATGCCATGTTATCTTTACCTATTTTTATGCTGAAAGTCACTAGGACTTACTCAGTCTTTATGACTGACCCGTTTTGTATCGCCTCTTTTTCTTCCGTTTCCCCCACCCCCCCAGGTTCACATGGTGGGAATACAGCTTAGTTCGGATCTTACAAGCTCCAAGGCTCTTTCATGTATGGCTTGGATTTCTTTTGGCTATGGCTTCTTTGCTTTATTGGGGAATACTGAAGTTTGTTTTTATGCTTCATTGTTTTTGAGCAAGACAGATATTTTAACTATGAAATTGGGTATTGGAAGTTGATGGGCTTTTCTTGTAAACATTTATATTTAATAAATGATTTGAAGTACTTCCACTTTATTTTCCGTTGTTTTATATATGTCTATCTTGTAATATTTCTGTTCCAGTACCCATAATACTCCATTGAAGTTAAGGCATTCCCTTTGTGAGTGACCTTAACAGATGTGGGGTGTTACAACAAGCCTCACAACCGGGAATTGACAAAAATCGGGCAGGCGGCATGGCTATGTGGGTCGCACCCATTAGGATGTATAATCACCTATCTAGAGAAATTCCATTTGTTCATGAATCTATCAATGCTGTCCCTTTCGGGAAACGGTTGCTGATCCCAACCGTTGGTGAAATACATTCGATACACTCAAGCAAAATGAGTGGTCGGTCATGTGAGGGCCGGGTTGCAAGATGTTCTTGTTGAACCCAGTGTGTTCGTCTCTAGAGATACACTATCGGCAGGTGGTTCCATACCTTGTCATGTTGGAAATCCAATCTCCAATAAGCGCCCTGCGGTTTTTGATTTTATATTATATATGGAGCGTGATATGCAAGCGTTCCGCTAGATTCTATTTATTTGATGTAAACATTATTATTATATCACTATATTTTGATATCAAAATATTTTTGGTTATCGTAAGGTAAAAACCATCCGTGTTTATGTGTGGATCGGTCTTATGATTATCTTTTCTTTCGAAAGGATTTGTAAAAGTTAAATCAATGGTTGGAGTTTACTCACACCAGTCCCATGACTGACCCAGAGTTTATTTTGTTTTGTTTTCCCTAAACTCTTGGGTGCCCAAATTTGTGTGGGCAGTCAAGTAGTCGGGATTTTACAGATTCGCTTGGAGGAGTTTGAAGCAGGAGGCGTCACCAGTTAGCTATAGACTATCATATTTTCCGCTGCGTACTATGTTGTATCTGGAAACAAGTGTTATAACTGTTCTAGAGATAATCCTTGTGCTCTGATGATGGTAGGTATATACAGTTACTGATTTGTATTTCAAAAGTTTATGTGATCTAATATATTTTATTCGTTCTGCTGTGAGTTTGTGATCTTCGTTTTCTTCTATTCTAATATTTCATTCTTTCTATTTCTCATCCTCTAAATTATTTCTAATAATGATTTGTGTTTCTGTGCAATTTGGGTTGGATGTGTGGTGTTATTTGTCAACTCAAAGGTTACGGAAATTCGGGTCGTTTCAGTTGGTATCAGAGCTGAAGGTTGAGAAGTAACCTTGGCTCTGTGGCGTGACTCAATAGAGATGGGGTTAGTAATACCCTGGATTGAGTTTGAGTATATATATACAAGTGAGCGTATTTGTAGATTTGATATAAAAATTGTTTTATATTGTGTTGACTGGTTTGTAGAGTGGTTTATGAATTCTGGTCGATACAGGATGTACAACTGTATCGTGTTTCTAAACTCTCGAACGAAGCAATTCAATACAGTATTGTTTTAAAAGAGGGTAAATTAAATAATTTTGCCCAAAGACTATTTTAATATAAAGAAATAATTTTCTAGAATTATTGGTTGTTATTGTTATAATAATCAAATAAGATTATAATGTTTAGATAAGCGTATATATAATCAAATGAGATTTGTATAAGAATGGAATATACAAATAAACTGAATTACAATTGAATTCGGTTCAGAATTGGAATTTAAATCCCGGATATTTAGAAATATGTTCTAAACTATTTTCAAATGTAATATAGCATTATTTTGAAGGGATTTTGGAAATAGAATCGATCTAAATGATATTTGAATGGGATTAAGCACTGAAATCACTTCAATGGCGAGAAAATAATTCTAATAATGGGTCGCGACATTATCGGTATTCATTTTCAAGTTTCTGAGTGACGGATTGCTACCATAGTAATTTGAGAATGAAAAATTTTGTTTGAAAAGGAAATGATGATTTAGAAATTCAAATGTTCTGAATTGATTTGATTATAAATATATGTTTATAAATATATATGATTTCAAACTAATTTGAAATAAAACCCAGGATTTTGAATTCTGAAATTTGTTTAACTTGTAAAAGTTGAATAGATTGAAATGGGTCAAAATGTATCAAGGGAATTGAAATTTAACTTTAGTTAAATGAAATCAAACTGGATTAGGGATAATCCAAATTGAAATTTAACAAAGAGAAATGTTGAGATTCGAATTATTAATATGAATTCGACTTATGAAGAAGCAAGTGAATATTTTGGATGTTGTTGATTGGAACTGAATTGAATTCAAGCATAGTAGGTGGATTGACTTAAATAGAAATCAGATTTGTATTGATCGAATGGAAGGGAACTAATCAGAAGTTGATTAGAGTGGTAAAAACTGGAAGTTGGATTGATTTGAAACCAACTGGAGATGGATATATGTATGCTGAGCAGATATTGAATGGAAGCAAATGCAGAGATAGAATTATGCCCGACAAAAAGGTACATGTTTACAATATTACTTGGGTTTGATGATTTTATGAGCCTATGGGGCAAGCCTCTTGGCTTTTTGAATTTCTTTTGGATTGGAGAAGGCCTAGAAAGGCGAGTTCTGGTTGTACCGATTGAGCCGTGCTGAGGAGATGCTGTCGAAATTTTTCGGAATTTAAGGTGTTAGAAAATTTTCAGAATTTTTGAAAATTTTCATTAGTAAGAATAAATTAATAATTTAATTGAAAAAAAAATTGGTCCAGTTAAACTGAAATTAAGAAATGAACCAGAAGAAATTTTGGACCTAGTTAATAGGGTATGTAGCATTTTTTCATACCTTAGTAATTTCGAGGACGAAATTATTTTAAGGGGGAAGGAATGTAACGACCCAGATTTTCAGCCGTTCAATTCTAAATATTTAAATTGGTTTAAATATTTTATTTGAATTATATATAGGAATATATAAGGAATTTATTTAATAAAACGATATTTAAACGTATAATTTATAATTATATTTAAAACGAGCTCGTAACGGCGCGGTAGTTCGTAATTTGGTGATTCAAACTTTAAATGAATATACAGAATTCGTTATAAGTCGGATTTCTGTGAAATAAGAAATGTTGGAACCGTATTGACGATAATTTTCATATGAAAGAGAAAAATTCAGATTTCGTATTATAAATAGTAAGTTATGGACAAAACAAAATTTGAAATAATCGCCATGGAAATCGATATTAAAATATAGGCCTTTAAAATAGCCTTTTTGCAAACGGACTCAGATTTCAACGAAATCAGTTTCATTGGGACCCTAGCGTTAAATTATTGTACGGTGTTAAATGGCATGGCAAATCGATGTCGTATGTGACCACAGTAGCCATAAACGCCCGTTCATTTTCTATAACGCGTAATTAAACTAATAAAGAGATAGTTGGGCATAATTTGAGCAGATGATCGAAATAAGCCACGAAACCAATTCCGTTGAGTTCGTATCGTCGATTAGAGTCAGGATAGGTATATAGTTTGTTATTTTTAGAGACCGGCAAATTTGGTGTCAAAAATGGCATTGCGGTACGTGTAAAAATAGCCTACCGGGGAAACAGTCTCAGAATGCGATGAAACTAGTGTCGTTGAGTTCGTATTGATTAATTATGTAGGATATCAAAGTTTCAAGTTGATTTGTTTTATCTGGTGAGCATGGAAAAATTAAACGCGTGTTTATTTCTGGTTTTATAAAGGAATTTTTTTTCAAACGATGTCGGAATTCGACGAAACTTGTCCCATTGGGTTCAGAATACTTTTTTACACCAAGATTAGCTTTTTCATCAGTAAACAAAAGTCAACTATGGTTAGTTTTACTTGATACTTCACCGTGAAGTTTCGTTATAATATAAAATAATATAATATCAAACTCTACTTTTTCTATACATCAGCGTGACATCCAACTGATCAACCCGTGCTTCACAAGTTTTCAGGACCGTGTTTGCCATGCTCCCCTATATCCGTGCATCCCAAGTATCTCCAACTTCGTGTTCCCCAAGCTACGGCTTCTTTAAATACACTATATTTTCAACCTTGTTCTCAGATCTAAAAAAAAAACCAAACCAAAATGATTTCTTCAATTAAAAATTTGTAATTCCATGAAAGACTTCAAACTCAAATTCCTTTAAAACTATAAGACGAGAGCTCTTTCTCCTGTTAATCCCGTTTAGTGCGATGCTTTGCAGACCAGCGCGACTGTCAGGGACTCGCGAGAAGAGGATGGTGCTCGCCATCGATTACAAGGGACGAGGGGAGGAAGTGGCAACTAAGAAGCAGTGGGCAGAAGAGTTGACTCCGGTGGTGGAGGATGGGGTCGTAGGCATTCGAAGTGGGGTCAGCTAGTGGCGAGTCAGTCGAGTTTTGGGGGCTGTTGGTTTGATTGTCTGTAAGAACCCGTAACTTCCCCGTGAAGGAAAGAGCAGATACTTTGAGAACAGGACAAAATAGAACTCAGACGGAAGAACATTTCATTGTTATTACAACAATTCCATCAGATACAAGAATATACAGAGTATAAATGTATAAATTACATTCAACAAATATCAGAGATTTAAATTACATTTAAATACATCGCAGTAGAAAATAATACAAAAGTACAACTAGAAGTAATGCACGGATACAGAGCTTTCCGAGCATCGTTCCAGCTGTAAATCAGGATCCTGTGAATATAAATCTGCAAAACCAAAACTACTAGCTGCCCGTGTCGAAAATAAGGGCACCCAGAGTTTAGGTTAAAACAATAAACTCCAGGTCAGTCATGTGACTGATGTGAGAACTAAAACAGTTATTTAAAACTTTACTTTAAAAGAGAGTAATTAAAGGGCCGTATAACACGGAACGGGTTTCCTCCAAGGAATACTAGTGCATATAACAAAACAGCGCAATGCTTTTTGGAAAAATGAAGCTATTATAAGACCCAGGTCCCATCACACAATGCAACGCAAGCCGGAGGATAGGGTTTTCCCTTATAATAGCAAAACATGCTTGGTACGTTTAAAAAAAATCATATGATACTATAACAAGTGTATAGTGTCAAAACAATTCAAAACATAAATATCAATCATAGGCGGCATGGGTACCATCTATCATGTCGCCATACTAGCCCTACAATTAAAACCGCAATATCACGTATTGGAAATTGGATTTCCGTCATGAGCCGAGGCAAGGGGCAAGCTCCTCTCCATTCGAGACACTCTAGCAAATGCCTCGGGACCGCACACAGCAATCCCTGGATCCTCCAAGGCCGGTCCTCTCTTACTTTTGAGGATTGGCAATTCCTGAACACACGTTTCCCGGTCCTTACAGACCTACATCGGAGGCGCCTCGTATCCAACAACCACACAGGTGAAAAGTATATAAATGTCAGGGCTGGTAGGTCACTGACACCACCATAGCTAGAAAGAAACGTCGTGCGTTCCTTGGGTCCTTATCCCGTTTTTGACTCATACCGAGGTGTGAGGCTCGCGAATTCACGTTATACACAAAGCTACGCCACACAGGCTGTGCTTTGATCATCAACCACAAGACTTTGCTTTTCAACAGAAGCCTTGATCAATTGCCACTTACACGTGCCACACTGGCAATTCACTCCATGCGACTGATGTCCATCGATATACAACCTCTGAGCTCGTACATCTCAGAGAAGGGCGTTAAGCAAGAGAATAAATTCTCTGCCGCCAAACAGATGTATATTTAATAGAGATCAATCAACACAGAATAAAATCCAATGTAGGACACACAATCCATTTACAAGTTCGTTCTGGGTCTGAACGAAACCGGAGGCACTTTCCTCGCATATCCATCCATCTCCAAGTATGTCTGGACGATCACCAATTGTTTCCCTCATCTTGGGTGTACAGCCCAATCGAGATCATCAGTAATCACCCAAACGATGTGGAGACTTCCGGTCTTCAACCACTGTCTTCCTCCTCGACATCTCGTCGAATCGGTTATTCAGAATGGGTATAAACCCGGCCTTTCTGAATAACCCACGTATATGATAAACAAATGTTACACAAACACAACAAACGCCTCATTCCAATTCAGAATATTCTTTTATTCACAAAATCACATTTTTTAGGGAATAGGTTCCCATTAATTTTATCCAAGATAAATTCTTCTAAATTTATTCTTTAATCTTCCTTCGGATATCATTTCAAACTAATCGGGATTAGCGAACCACACCGAAGTAATTATTTATTTTATTTCCCAATCCCAACCTATTCATCCCATGGAGCAAAACTGGTAATACTCCATAACTAACACGACGGTGCTATCGGTAAAATTAATTACCATTTCACGTTTAAATCTAACTAAAGATTTAACTATCGCCTTAGAGAAACTGGTGGTACACCATTCTCGATCACCTTTTAGATTTGATAATTTAAATTATCAATTCACATTTCAATCTAATTAAAGATTCATTAAAACTCCACTTAGTTTTAATCTTTTCAAAAATAAATATCCTGCCTTTAACTGGGTTAAAGAACCAATGTCATCTAAAACACGGTTCACGATAAACCCAAATCACATTTGATATTAAATACAAGGCTCTGAATAGAAAATATACCAGCTTATATTCAATATCAAATTCTGAAACCAACAAATATCGTGTTGGAAATAACGATATAAAATATATCTTTCAAATTCCCATAACAATATCTGTTTAGTCACGAAATCCAACATCGAAATATTCCGAAGATAATTTCGATTCAACTCCAGTCCAATTCACGTATTGGGAATATTGATTATTTTTAAAATCACTTTCAAATTCAATTTATTTATTTCAAAAATAAATTGATTTTAATTCTAGCTCAAAACTAGTTCATTTTGATAAAAATCTATTTTTATCTTTTCAAATGTGGAATTTTTCATCCCAGTTCTTTCCAATTCATATATTATGATTTTACACAAATTATCAATATTTTTATTAATTTTATCAAGGCCCGTACAGTCGATTTCCATCAACGGCCATCGAACTGCACTTACAGCGACCTTTTCCAAATTTGATTTGGATATAATTCCAAATCCAACCGTTAGATTTCAAATTTCTGATATTCGTTAGAAAGCTCTTTTCGATACGAACCCAACGGTTTCGGTTTTAGGAGAATTCGACGGTCGGATCTCCCGCAACGTTAATTCGAAGTCAATGGTCGAAATTCATGAACTGCTGTGGCGCGGCGCGTTCTATTCAGACCATTATGTATATAATATATATATTATATATATATTTCGCCGATTTCCTTTTTAAAACGTATTTTATAAATCGTTTTAAATTCGTTTTCAAAACCATTTCAACTCTATATTCAATTTCTAATCAAAATTGAATATTTCATATCATTACTATATAAATGATAATATTTTCAAAACGTTATATTTTGAAATCACTTCTTTTCTATATTCATTATAAAAACGAATATAATCGATATAAATATCGTTCACGTCAAAATGGTGAAACTCTAATCAACGCGGCTTTATATATTTCAATAAATCCATTATTCTATTCAACAAATGAATATTTATTCCATTCAACACATGAATATATATTTCTTCCAACACCTGACTAATCTCAACACATGCGTACTGTCAACACACGACTATTTTTGTTATGTAAAATATTTTATAAAATTATGGTATCTATCGTTTGATTTAAATTAGACTCCTACTGGAAAGTAGTTCTAATTTTAAAAATGATAAAGATGTAAATTTTATTGTTAAAATATTTTACTCAACACATGAATAGTTTCTACACATGGATGTCGTCAACACATGACTATTTTTATATTCAACACATGAATTTTCTTTTATAATATTCATTATTTTCCTGATTGGAATGAGGCCCAATCAATCACCATATAACGTTAATTATATGGGTTCCATACAACACATGTATATAATAGCAACGATAACCAATCAACCATCATCCAAAGTGCACCACACAACTGCATAAGCATCAAATATAAATAATTAACGCTTACATAGCCTGTCGACCAATCGGTCGACATACAATTAAATAATTGGGATTAGTGTACCCAAATATCATCCCAACACCCGTGTGGGGTTTCAAATCAACAAACACTGAATATTATTTGTGCAGTTGGGCGATGTGTAAAATTTATCATCCCAATCAATATCAGTCAAACCAGTGTATATAAACAAATCGGACGATTTGTTTATAAATATTTATTTATTCACATTCACGTTAAAAATTATGTTTTTAACGATAATTAATTTATTTCAACCATCTACAGTTTATTATCGATTTCACATCAACATCACAAACAAATTTCACAACACATCAAACAAGCATACAAGCCGTCCATGGTCTGTGGACGATGGGTGTCGGGTGCTACTAAGCACCATCTGCATCCTAGTATATATATTATAACTAGAAAAAGAAATTTAGAGTGAGAAGTTCTCACCAACTAGCTAATCCAATCATCTCGACTCTTCTTATGTAGAAGTCATCGCTGTTCTCGCCTTTTGTCACTTTCGTTGCCCGTAGCCACTACATATATAAAAATCACATTTTTATATTCTTGCTATGTATATAAAAATCATATTTTTATAATTACTCCATATGGATAAAAATTCTATTTTTACATCGCTACTATATAGATAAAAAATCTATTTTTACATCGTTACTATATAGATAAAAATTCTATTTTTACAACGGTCTTCCAATAATAAAGATTATATTTTTATCACGCTATTCTTCATATAAAGATTTCTCCTTTTCAAATATAAGGAATTCGCCTTTTCAAATATAAAGATTTTGCCTTTTCAAATATAAATATCATATTTTTAATATGCCACTAGTATATAAATTATATTTTTAACTTCTCTATTATATAAAAATAATATTTTTATTCTTCTACAATATAAAGGATTATATTTTTATTATCTCTCCCACATAAAGATAATATTTTTAGCCTTTCTATAATATAAAAATTATATTTTTACAATGCTATTCTATATAAAAAGATTATATTTTTTCCTAATTAAAAATCATATTTTTCTTCTATGAAAAATCATATTTTCTCTATAAACTAAAATTATAGTTCTCTTAGCTCAAAATCAGTCCTTCTATAAACTAAAACAAACAAAACAAAAATAGAAAACTGACCTAAATCGGATTGGAGGCGGGGGTGATGGGTGTTGGTCGTCGGTCGTAGGTTGGTGGCTCGCGACTCAGGGGGTGGCGGCAGTCGTAGCAGGCGGCAGTGGTTCAGGGAAGAAAAGGGGGCGGTTTTGTTGGTGGTCGGCGGCTTTGAGAAGAGGGTAAGGGAGGTGAAGACCGGGACGAGAAGAAGAGGATGGGGGTTTTGGTGGTGGTCGGCGGCGCTCCGCCGATGGGGCAGCGGCGGTGGGTATCGCGCTGGGGGCGATTCCTTTTTTTTCTTTTTTTTTTCTTCTTCGCTGAAAAATGAAATCGGGGGGGGGGGGGGGGGGCAGAGGGAAGGTAAGGGATAGAGGAGAGAAGAAGGTTTTATTTATTTATTTATTTATTTTCAAAAAGGTTGACTTTTTATTCGACCTCGAAACGAGACCCACCGCCTGTCGTCCATAGCGTTTCACCCCCATTCCGAACACAATGGGATATGTACCATAAGCTGATTCGACCGTTTCGATCTGTTTCCGTTAAAATCAACATATAACTCTATATATTGAATTTGAACGCGCATTTCAATTTACCAGGGTCACACACGAACTCTAAAAATTCCAGAAAAATATTTTCTAGCTTCATATTGATGATACGGTCCTAACAAAACTAGTTTTGTCAAATTATGGAACCGTTGGAAAAATGGCCATTTTCCAGTCGATTAAAATCAACTAAAACTGGTCAAACGCGTTTTCCTCTGCCATGCTAACATATTGATTCGAAAAATTATGAAATTTGAAACCTAGCAATAATTTGACATCACTGATCCAACAAAAGTGGTTTCGTCGAAATCCGAGGTCGTTTGCAAAATGGTTATTTTTTAGGGCCTGAATTCCATAGCGACTATTCAGAATTTTCAACTGGACATATCTTTTGATTCCCGCTATGAAATTTCAATTTTTCGGATTCATTGGAAAGATATTCTCAATTAGATTCAAATATTTTTTGTTTCACTAAAATCCGGTTTATTTTGCACCCGGTATGTTCAATTGAAATTTGAAATAGAATTATCAAACTACCGCGCCATTTTCAATTCCTTTTATAATTATAAATAAATATTTATATTCTAACGACGACGTATATAAAATATACGTTCGAATTCTATTCAAAATAAATTTCTCGTCGATATTATTTAAAACAATTCATTTTAAATGTTCAAACTTCGCTAAAATTGCCAAAATAAAAATTTTAAACTGGCTCGCATTTCCGGGTTGTTACAATCTCCCCCACTTAAAACTTTTCATCCCCGAAAAGGAAAGAAGCCGAAAGTTGTTTTACTAATCAACTTCAACTTCCAGAATTTTCGCTATGGCTTAAGTTCTTCAACTTTTCAGTTTCTAAGAACTTTTCAAATTTTTCAAAAATTTGGCTAACACCCTAAATTTTCGAAAAATTTCGCCATAACCTCCCCTGCACCGGGAGCACGGGAAAATCCCGAAATTGCCATATAGGCACTCTCATCTCAAAAAGAAAAAGAAAAAGCCAAGCGGCTAGCCAATCGGCTCATAAAATCATCATCACCCAAACAAAATAGTAAATTATGGTAAACATGTACCTATTTGTCGAGCAAACAAATTTTATTCTTCTGCTCTAGCCTCCTTGCTATGACCTGTTCAATGTAAGTACATGTGCATGCAAGCAAATGCGACCAATTTTCAATACAATTCAATATTTGATTCAATTAGGCGTAATGGTTCAAAATTATCAAACAAATAAACAAACAACACAACCATCAATCAATTAGTGAATTAGAGTTTCAAATTCATAATTTAGATATATAAACAGAAAATCATGTTTTTGATGCCAAATCACAACAATGAATCTATTTAGCTATATTTTGGTTCTCACACCAGTCTAATGGAAATATATAGAAATCACACCTTCGAAACACGAACACAAATACTGATAATGCGGCTGCATTACCAGAATTATCTCCGGGCGACTAGAGTGTGATTCTATATCTATCCAGTATATTAAAATTTCGAATATACGTTCATGACGCGTATACGCGAAATCTTTATATACTCGATTGTCCAAATTCAAAATAAATAAATATTCAAATACGTATAAACAATTTAAATTTCAAAACAAAATTGTTTTCATTTGAAAAATATACTCTTCACACTCGTTCTAGGATACTATTGATCCTATCTCTAACGAGTAATTCTAATTGGATATTACTAATCCAATATCTGATGAATTCTTTCGTATGGTTCTAATGTGTCTTGTTCTCGAGCTCTGTAAACCAAAGCTCTTATACCACTGTAAGAACCCGTAACTTCCCCGCGAAGGAAATAGCGGATACTTTGAGAACAGGACAAAATAGAACTCAGACGGAAGAACATTTCATTGTTATTACAATAATTCCATCAGATACAAGAATATACAGAGTATAAATGAATAAATTACATTCAACAAATATCAGAGATTTAAATTACATTTAAATACATCGCAGCGGAAAATAATACAAAAGCACAACTAGAAGTAATGCACAGATACAGAGCTTTCCGAGCATCGTTCCAGCTGTAAATCAGGATCCTGTGAATATAAATCTGCAAAACCAAAACTACTAACTGCCCGTGTCGAAAATAAGGGCACCCAGAGTTTAGGTTAAAACAATAAACTTCAGGTCAGTCATGTGACTGGTTTGAGAACTAAAACAGTTATTTAAAACTTTACTTTAAAAGAGAGTAATTCAAGGGACCACGCCATATAACACGGAACGGGTTTCCTCCTAAGAATACTAGTGCATATAACAAAACAGCGCAATGCTTTTTGGAAAAATGAAGCTATTATAAGACCCAGGTCCCATCACACAATGCAACGCAAGCCGGAGGATAGGGTTTTCCCTTATAATAGCCAAACATGCTTGGTACGTTTAAAACAAATCATTTGAAACTATAATAAGTGTATAGTGTCAAAACAATTCAAATCATAAATATCAATCATAGGCGGCATGAGTACCATCTATCATGTCGCCATACTAGTCCTACAATTAAAACCGCAATATCACGTATTGGAAATTGGATTTCCGTCATGAGCCGAGGCAAGGGGCAAGCTCCTCTCCATTCGAGACACTCTAGCAAATGCCTCGGGACCACACACAGCAATCCCTGGATCCTCCAAGGCCGATCCTCTCTTACTTTTGAGGATTGGCAATTCCTGAACACACGTTTCCCGGTCCTTACAGACCTATATCCGAGGCGCCTCGTATCCAACAACCACACAGGTGAAAAGTATATAAATGTCAGGGCTGGTAGGTCACTGACACCACCATAGCTAGAAAGAAACGCCGTGCACTCCTTGGGTCCTTATCCCGTTTTTGACTCATACCGAGGTGTGAGCCTCGCGAATTCACATTATACACAAAGCTATGCCACACAGGTCGTGCTTTGATCATCAACCACAAGACTTTGCTTTTCAACAGAAGCCTTGATCAATTGCCACTTACGCGTGCCACACTGGCAATTCACTCCATGCGACTGATGTCCATCGATATACAACCTCTGAGCTCGTACGTCTCAGAGAAGGGCGTTAAGCAAGAGAATAAATTCTCTGCTGCCAAATAGATATATATTTAATAGAGATCAATCAACACAGAATAAAATCCAATGTCAGACACACAATCCATTTACAAGTTCGTTCTGGGTCTGAACGAAACCGGAGGCACTTTCCTCGCATATCCATCCATCTCCAAGTACGTCTGGACGATCACCAACTGTTTCCCTCATCTTGGGTGTACAGCCCAATTGAGATCATCAGTAATCGCCCAAACGATGTGGAGACTTCCGGTCTTCAACCACCGTCTTCCTCCTCGACATCTTGTCGAATCGGTTATTCAGAATGGGTATATACCCGGCCTTTCTGAATAACCCACGTATATGATAAACAAATGTTACACAAACACAACAAACGCCTCATTCCAATTCAGAATATTCTTTTATTCAAAAAATCACATTTTTTAGGGAATAGGTTCCCATTAATTTTATCCAAGATAAATTCTTCTAAATTTATTCTTTAATCTTCCTTCGGATATCATTTCAAACTAGTCGGGATTAGCGAACCACACCGAAGTAATTATTTATTTTATTTCCCAATCCCAACCTGTTCATCCCATGGAGCAAAACTGGTAATACTCCATATCTAACACCACGGTGCTATCGGTAAAATTAATTACCGTTTCACGTTCAAATTTAACTAAAGATTTAACTATCGCCTTGGAGAAACTGGTGGTACTCCATTCTCGATCACCTTTCAGATTTGATAATTTAAATTATCAATTCACATTTCAATCTAATTAAAGATTCATTAAAACTCCACTTAGTTTTAATCTTTTCAAAAATAAATATCCTGCCTTTAACTGGGTTAAAGAACTAATGTCATCTAAAACACGGTTCACGATAAACCCAAATCACATTTGATATTAAATACAAGGCTCTAAATAGAAAATATACCGGCTTATATTCAATATCAAATTCTGAAACCAACAAATATCGTATTGGAAATAACGATATAAAATATATCTTTCAAATTCCCATAACAATATCTATATAGTCACGAATTCCAACATTGAAATATTCCGAAGATAATTTCGATTCAACTCCAGTCCAATTCACGTATTGGGAATATTGATTATTTTTAAAATCACTTTCAAATTCAATTTATTTATTTCAAAAATAAATTGATTTTAATTCTAGTTCAAAACTAGTTCATTTCGATAAAAATCTATTTTTATCTTTTCAAATGTGGAATTTTTCATCCCAGTTCTTTCCAATTCATATATTATGATTTTACACAAATTATCAATATTTTTAATAATTTTATCAAGGCCCGTACAGTCGATTTCCATCAACGGCCATCGAACTGCACTTACAGCGACCTTTTCCAAACTTGATTTGGACATAATTCCAAATCCAACTATTAGATTTCAAATTTCTAATATTCATTGGAAATTTCTTTTCGATACGAACCCAACGGTTCTGATTTTAGGAGAATCCGACGGTCGGATCTCCCGCAACGTCAATTCGAAGTCAATGGTCGAAATTCACGAACTGTCGTGGCACGACGCGTTCGATTCAGGCCATTATATATATATATATATAATATATATAAATTATATATATTTCGTCGACTTCCTTTTTAAAACGTATTTTATAAATCGTTTTAAATTCGTTTTCAAAACCATTTCAACTCTATATTCAATTTCTAATCAAAATTGAATATTTCATATCATTACTATATAAATGATAATATTTTCAAAACGTTATATTTTGAAATCACTTCTTTTCTATATTCATTATAAAAACGAATATAATCAATATAAATATCGTTCACGTCAAAATGGCGCAACTCTAATCAACGCGGCTTTATATATTTCAATAAATCCGTTATTCTATTCAACAAATGAATATTTATTCCATTCAACACATGAATATATATTTCTTCCAACACCTGACTAATCTCAACACATGCGTACTGTCAACACACGACTATTTTTGTTATGTAAAATATTTTATAAAATTATGGTATCTATCGTTTGATTTTAATTAGACTCCTACTGGAAAGTAGTTCTAATTTTAAATATGATAAAATGTAAATTTTATTGTTAAAATATTTTACTCAACACATGAATAGTTTCTACACATGGATATCGTCAACACATGACTATTTTTATATTCAACACATGAATTTTCTTTTATAATATTCATTATTTTCCCGATTGGAATGAGGCCCAATCAATCACCATATAATGTTAATTATATGGGTTCCATACAACACATGTATATAATAGCAACGATAACCAATCAACCATCATCCAAAGTGCACCACACAACTGCATAAGTATCAAATATAAATAATTAACGCTTACATAGCCTGTCGACCAATCGGTCGACATACAATTAAACAATTGGGATTAGTGTACCCAAATATCATCCCAACACCCGTGTGGGGTTTCAAATCAACAAACACTGAATATTATTTGTGCAGTTGGGCGATGTGTAAAATTTATCATCCCAATCAATATCAGTCAAATCAGTGTATATAAACAAATCGGACGATTCGTTTATAAATATTTGTTTATTCACATTCACGTTAAAAATTATGTTTTTAACGATAATTAATTTATTTCAACCATCTACAGTTTATTATCGATTTCACATCAACATCACAGACAAATTTCACAACACATCAAACAAGCATACAAGCCGTCCATGGTCTGTGGACGACGGGTGTCGGGTGCTACTAAGCACCGTCTGCATCCTAGTATATATATTATAACTAGAAAAAGAGAAGTTCTCACCAACTAGCTAATCCAATCATCTCGACTCTTCTTATGTAGAAGTCATCGCTGTTCTCGCCTTTTGTCACTTTCGTTGCCCGTAGCCACTACAAATATAAAAATCACATTTTTATATTCTTGCTATGTATATAAAAATCATATTTTTATAATTACTCCATATGGATAAAAATTCTATTTTTACATCGCTACTATATAGATAAAAATTCTATTTTTACATCGTTACTATATAGATAAAAAATCTATTTTTACAACGGTGTTCCTATAATAAAGATTATATTTTTATCATGCTATTCTTCATATAAAGATTTCGCCTTTTCAAATATAAAGATTTCGCCTTTTCAAATATAAAGATTTCGCCTTTTCAAATATAAAGATCATATTTTTAATATGCCACTAGTATAAAAATTATATTTTTAACTTCTCTATTATATAAAAATAATATTTTTATTCTTCTACAATATAAAGGATTATATTTTTATTATCTCTCCCACATAAAGATAATATTTTTAGCCTTTCTATAATATAAAAATTATATTTTTACAATGCTATTCTATATAAAAAGATTATATTTTTTCCTAATTAAAAATCGTATTTTTCTTCTATGGAAAATCATATTTTCTCTATAAACTAAAATTATAGTTCTCTTAGCTCAAAATCAGTCCTTCTATAAACTAAAACAAACAAAACAAAAATAGAAAACTGACCTAAATCGGATTGGAGGCGGGGGTGATGGGTGTTGGTCGTCGGTCGGAGGTTGGTGGCTCGCGTCTCAGGGGGCGGCGGCAGTCGTAGCAGGCGGCAGCGGTTCAGGGAAGAAAAGGGGGCGGTTTTGGTGGTGGTCGGCGTCTTTGAGAAGAGGGGAAGGGAGGAGAAGACCGGGACGAGAAGATGAGGAGGGGGGTTTTGGTGGTGGTCGGCGGCGCTCCGCCGATGGGGCAGCGGCGGTGGGTATCGCGCTAGGCGCGATTCCTTTTTTTCTTTTCTTTTTTCTTTTTTTTTCTTCTTCGCTGAAAAATGAAATCGGGGGGGGGGGGGCAGAGGTAAGGTAAGGGATAGAGGAGAGAAGAAGGTTTTATTTATTTAATTATTTAATTTCAAAAAGGTTGACTTTTTATTCGACCTCGAAACGAGACCCACCGCCTGTCTTCCATAGCGTTTCACCCCCATTCCGAATACAATGGGAAATGTACCATAAGCTGATTCGACCGTTTCGATCAGTTTCCGTTAAAATCAACATATAACTCTATATATTGAATTTGAACGCGCATTTCAATTTACCGGGGTCACACACGAACTCTAAAAATTCCAGAAAAATATTTTCTAGCTTCGTATTGACGATACGGTCCTAACAAAACTAGTTTCGTCAAATTCTGAGACCGTTGGAAAAATGGTCATTTTCCAGTCGATTAAAATCAACTAAAACTAGTCAAACGCGTTTTCCTCTGCCACGCTCACATATTGATTCGAAAAATTATGAAATTTGAAACCTAGCAATAATTTGACATCACGGATCCAACAAAAGTGGTTTTGTTGAAATCCGAGGTCGTTTGCAAAATGGTTATTTTTAAGGGCCTGAATTCCATAGCGACTATTCAGAATTTTCAACTGGACATATCTTTTGATTCCCGCTATGAAATTTCAATTTTTTGGATTTGTTGGAAAGATATTCTCAATTAGATTCAAATATTTTTGGTTTCACTAAAATCCGGTTTATTTTGCACCCGGTATGTTCAATTGAAATTTGAAATCGAATTATCGAACTACCGCGCCATTTTCAATTCCTTTTATAATTATAAATAAATATTTATATTCTAACGACGACGTATATAAAATATACGTTCGAATTATATTCAAAATAAATTTCTCGTCGATATTATTTAAAATAATTCATTTTAAATGTTCAAACTTCACTAAAATTGCCAAAATAAAATTTTTAAACTGGCTCGCATTTCCGGGTTGTTACATTGGCGGTAGATTTAAGGGGGAAGAATCGAGTGGTTCATGAAGTGTATGGGGGGTTAAGTTTTCAGTAATGGTTGATGAAGGTACTGGGTGCGAATTAACAGGGTGAGTGCAGACTGTTTTTCATGGTGAAAATACTGTGAAGTTTGGTGGAGTAAGGATGAAGGAAAAAGGGTACAGGTCGGTTTTCATTTTTTAGGAACACGGTAAGGAAATGTAGAGAGTACAGGAGCGTTGGTTATAAACTGGGGACATGCTCTATTACTTTGGGATATGGGTGAGTTGAAGAGTACAGAATACTACTGGGTTAGAGGGCGGTGTATTTGATGGAGAGGGTCCAACCGTGTTCATGGCAGTAGGAGGGTGACGCTGGGTTGATTCACGATGTCGATGAAGAGTACGGTTTACTGTGCATAGTTGGTGACCGGAACTTCTGTGTGGAGTTATAGAGAATCAAGGCTATGCTTGTGAACTGGTTTTATTTTACATGGAGGAGCAACACTAGTTGGACATCATGAGCAAGGTTAGAGAAATTTAATCAACCGGTTTAGTTAAAACAAAACATAATTAAGATAGTGATTAGTTTATTAATTAATTAATTTAAGAGGGCAACTTTTTCAATATAAATCATGTGAACGTTAATAACCTAGATCGCGCATAACTTTATCATATGGTAATAGAATCAGACGAAGTTGAAAACGTTGGGATCGTAGTGACGAGGTCTGCATTGGGGAAAATGATTTGCTAAGATCCGAGCTGCTGGAATTGCGTAATAAAATCAAACTCGTTTGATTTTAAAACGAAATAAAAGCAGAATCGACAACTACAAACGAAGGTGAGTAAACTCACTAACTCTGCTTCGTTTATATACGAGTTTTTAAATTTATTTTTCTGTGTGATGGTTGCCTGGTTGAATAGTGATAAAATTGGTTGATATGGTTACATCGTTGATCTATTGATGTGAAATAATATTATTGATGTTATTAACATCTGTGGATGCAGGGAAACAGGTTGGAGGGACCCAACTGGGTTCCTCAACATTTATATTATTGTTTATTCTTTATCATGATATATGTTGTGATACACATATACTGTGATTGCTTTTGTTGTGATGAATTACACTGGCCCTATAATTTTGGTGTTTAAAACTATGAAGTATTTCCAAATGTAGGAAAGAAATTCAAAAAAGAAAATTTATTTTCGAAATTAGAAATAGAATTTCAAATAGATTTAAAGGTAGAAAACTTGTTAAAGTTATGAACGATAATTAGGGAAGAAGGGAAAAATTTATTATTGGAAACTAGTATTTGACATGAAATCGGTATTTATTTATTGAATGTAAAATCGCTATAAGGTTTTAAGGAGAGATTTTAAATAAAAATTTGTTTTTTATCAATTAGCTGAGAGGATCAAATTATGATTCAACGTTTTAAAATTTAATGAAGTATTTATACTGGGATAAATTGAAAAGTGGTAAAGGTTTTGAAACCGTTATTTGTAAATTAGTTTTAATCTTTGCAGTTATAAAAAAAGTAGTGAATGATATTATAAATAATTAGGACCTAGAAATGAGTTTTTCTATGGACAAATTTTAATAGAAGTTATAGATGAAATTGTACTTGAAATGATAAAATCAAATGGATTTGATGTATTACCGGTTAAAGTGAATAATGGTTAAAGCAAATATGTTGCAAACGAGATATCTAAAAGAAATTTAGATTTGAAATATGAAATCGAATTGGAATTTGAATAAGGAAGGGAAATGGAAAATCTTTTAAATTGAAAACGATGAGTTTTATTCCAACATTTGGAATATAAATTGTAATAAAAGTTTTGTAAATTCTAGATAGCAATTTTAACACTACCGTTATGATAAGTGTTGGTAAATTCTAGATAGCGATTTTAACGCTGCTGTTATAAAAGATGTTTTGTAAATCTTAACAGCAATCTTAACGCTATTGCTATAATAAATGTTCTATAATTCTAGATAGTGGTTGTAACGCTGTTGTCAAAAGCAATGTTTTATAAATTAAATATTTGGAGATGGCAATTATAACGCTACCGTTATAATAAATATTTTTATGTAAAGGAGGTGTGTTCTTAGATCGAATCCGAGAGTCGCGTAAGCGATGGGTTGTTTAAAATTGTGAGCTTTGACTATTTCAAAGTTAAGAATGTGGTTCAGTTAAGGTCTGAGAGGTAATTATACCCCAACTTGATTGACCTCATGATCGATGGAGGAATGGTTAAGGTTCGATGGTGGAATTTGGTTAAGCAATATGGTCAGCTAATAAATGATTAGTGGGTTGAGTTATAATAACGATGTTTTATAACATCGCGTTAATTTGAAATGTTTTCCCAAATAAAAGGAGAGATATTTTCTACACATAGAAAATGAAATGAATTGTTAACGAGGAATTCAGAAAAGGGAATTGGAAATAATAATTAAATAAGAAATTTAATTAAAAAAAGGCCCAGTGTTGTTTGATGCTTGATCGGTAGAATTTCCAATTGGAAACATGACTGTTGATTGTATGGGTGTTTCTTTGATAGTTAAATCACCGACTATCAAAGTTTTATTTTATTTTATACCTCCGTTATCAATATGGAGAGACCGGGATCAGATTGAATATCTGAAAACCACTCTGTATTGGTATAAGCGTTATAAAGCAACTTATGTTGAAGAAAAATTGAAGACGGAGTAAAGTGCAAGGGCTGTTCTGTTAATCCTAGGTAGAAATTGCCCAAGATGGATTTATAGAACAGTGCCTTCGGTTTGTCCAGACCCAGGACAACTTGTATGGACGAGTGTCTGACAGAGTATTTCCAAAGGGATTACGTACGTTGATTCCTTCAAACGTACGAAGTTGGTGGCATAGAAGGGAAACTTCTTTGGCCTAACAATCTGAGTATTTTTGTGGGAATCAATTAGTGATTTCCGATGGATCTGACAATGTGGCATTCAAAGTGAATGATGGCCAGATGTTATGGAAGATAATTCAAACCTCAAGCCTCACAACCGGGAATTGACAAAAATCGGGCAGGCGGCATGGCTATGTGGGTCGCACCCATTAGGATGTATAATCACCTATCTAGAGAAATTCCATTTGTTCTTGAATCTATCGATGCTGTCCCTTTCGGGAAACGGTTGCTGATCCCAACCGTTAGTGATATACATTCGATACACTCAAGCGAAATGAGTGGTCGGTCATGTGAGGGCCGGGTTTCAAGACGTTCTTGTTGAACCCAGTGTGTTCGTCTCTAGAGATACACTATCGGCAGGTGGTCCCATACCTTGTCATGTTGGAAATCCAATCTCCAATAAGCGCCCTGCGGTTTTTGATTTTATATTATATATGGAGCGTGAGATGCAAGCGTTCCGCTAGATTCTATTTATTTGATGTAGACATTATTATAAAATCACCAGATTTTGATATCAAAATATTTTTGGTTATCGTAAGGTAAAGACCATCCGTGTTTATGTGTGGATCGGTCTTACGATTATCTTTTCTTTCGAAAGGATTTGTAAAAGTTAAATCAATGGTTGGAGTTTACTCACATCAGTCCCATGACTGACCCAGAGTTTATTTTGTTTTGTTTTCCCTAAACTCTTGGGTGCCCAAATTTGTGTGGGTAGTCAAGTAGTCGGGATTTTACAGATTCGCTTGGAGGAGTTTGAAGCAGGAGGCTTCACCAGTTAGCTATAGACTATCATATTTTCCGCTATGTACTATGTTGTATCTGGAAACAAGTGTTATAACTGTTCCAGAGATAATCCTTGTGCTCTGATGATGGTAGGTATATATAGTTACTGATTTGTATTTCAAAAGTTTATGTGATCTAATATATTTTATTCGTTCCACTGTGAGTTTGTGATCTTCGTTTTCTTCTATTCTAATATTTCTTTCTTTCTATTTCTCATCCTCTAAATTCTTTCTAATAATGATTCGTGTTTCCGTGCAATTTGGGTTGGACATGTGGTGTTATTAGTCAACTCAAAGGGTACGGAAATTCGGGTCGTTTCAGAGCATTAGATAAATTATGTTGAGAATGATTGAAGCAAATGAAACATCTACTGATTATATCAAATTATTAAAGCAAAAAAATCAACTGATTTACGAAGAGGCTAAAAATTAAATCATCCCAAATTATCATCAATTCCAACCGAACCAGTTAATATGCAAATTCAATATAATAAGCTCATCCAAAAGCATGAATCATAGAATGATCAAAGCGAGATTATTCAAAATGATACCGAAATTTATAAATAATTGTAATTTTGGCAAAAAGTGCATCGCGTTGGAGTGATTTATCATTTGTAAACACGTTTTTGGTTCAACGTAAGTGGTAAGAGGTTTAAACACTTTATCACATTAGTCCTCTGTCCCAATTACGCATTGAATATGATTTTCCAATAAGACTTGAACTGAATTACTCAAATTCAACTGCATAACCCTTTAAAATTTAGTGATTTCTTCATAAGAATCAAACCGCTTAAGAAGCAGTAGTAAAAATAGGCTAGTGTTCCTTTAATAAATTAAATAGCTTACAGGCTCCTACAAGCATGTCCATAATTAACAACTTACTGAGCATCAACTTGCGATGCCGGAATCTCGTCAACACAACAACTTCCATAAGCAGTATTAGCGATTACATCAAATCTCTCTCTTTTTCCTTGCTTGTTCTTTAGGGATTTTGTCAACTTAGCTGAATTCTTTAAAAGTTCATTGGAAAACTGATAGATACAAAGATAAAATATATATTACTTGAACATGAAGCAAAAATATAAAATATATGCAACAAAATTATGATTTCCAGAAGGTTTACCAGTATGGCAATTTTCATAAAACTGTTGGGGCGAATGGAATCTAATGTACTTTAAAGCTTTAAATTTTGGCATAAATTCCATTAGATCATTCTACTAATGCAAAAATAATGGGTGAATACAAAAACTTAACAAATAATCAAAAGAAGAAAAAAAAATGTATCAAATAATGCATTCGATGATCTAAAATAACAGTTTCTAACAATATATATTTTCTAACAAATGTTGACTGTTTTCTTCAGTTTATAGCAGAAAAAATAGAGGATCAAATAATGCATTCGATGACCTAAAATAATATTTTCTAACAATATATATTTTCTAATGAACGTTGACTATTTTCTTCAGTTTATAGCAGAAAATATAATATTGCTATAAACCGAAGATATAGCAATGTATTTGGTTTATAACAGTATTATATTTTCATCATTTGATTATAAACTAAAACTATATATGTAAACAAATGTTCATAACGGTATTATATCTTCTTCTAAAGATATAATCCAAGATAGTAGTATTATAAATTGAATACATTGATTATATAAAACGATGACGTTGTATTATATACTGAATACATTGATTATATCAAACGATGAAGACATAATACTGATATTATATATGTATGTGTGTGTATATATATATGCGCGCGCGTCTATATGTATATATATATATAGGATTATATCTTCAGAAAATATGGTATTATAAACTGTATACATTGATTGTATCTTCAGAAAATATGTAGCAGCATTATATTTTCTAACAAATGTCAAGTATTTTACTCAGTTTAGAGTTTTTCTTCAGTATCGTATTTGTTAGAAAATATACACGGAATTTCCCTAACAAAATTGGTAGTATTATAATATAGCTATAAACTGAAGATATAACAAGTGTATTAAGTTTATAACAGTATTATATTCTCTAACAAGATATATGTGTGTATATATATAAATAAGATTGTGTTTTAATCCAAGTTAATTAACATTTTCTTACAAATAATGCATGAGCAACAACAGGAAAAGAAACAGCTATAAACTGAAGATGGAAATTGATCAAATGATGGAAAATTCATCATCTTGAGAACAAAGATGTAATACATAGCTCTTACTACTTGACACATCTTATGTTTAAATGTTTCATAAGTTGCGTTTCAGTTATAGCCCGAATTGGTAACATTTAATGTGAAGAACTCAATATAGAAGTACCATTGATTTATGTTAGCAAAACAAACATCATCATTTCCATAGCGAAAGCAGCGCATACTTAGCAGCTGAATGTAAATTCATCAAAAAGCTACCACACATAACACATTTTAGGCAGTACGCTGATCCTTATTCTTGCATCTAGAGGGTAAGTTCGACTTGATTATATTTTGGATAAGTCATCATAAATAAAACGCAGAGAACTGAAAACAAACTTGCCAATATAAGAAACATTGTATCTAAGGATTTGAATGTAGAACCCTTTTGCAACTATACTTACAAATCAAACACCTAAACCATCTGCCATTTCTTAATGTAAAAGGTGCGTTTAAGTTTAAACAATCTCAAGTCATAAAATAACGATTCGCTTTGGGTGACATTTCTTGTAACGACCTGTCGCTTTCAATCACTTCAAGTCGGTAACTAAAGCAAATTAAACTGCTCGAAACGACAAATTGTTATTTAGCTTACGGGTTTAAATGGAATCAGTCACAGAAACCACAGAATAAATAAACTACAGTATCTCACAGTAGAAGAATTTTACACAAAATATCAGAGTTGTACAATAAATTTTTACACAGTGGAATTACATAGCTTTTAAATAAAATAAAATTTGCAAAAATTGTCGAACCAGTGCGCACGTCTTCACCACTCACTAACTTCGATAGCCGAAGTATTTAAATCTGCAACATTTGGATTTGATCCGAGCATTCCATGCAAAACACAAAACACTCGAGTTAAGACTCAAATATTCTTGTATTAGTCAAATCAAATCAAAAATTGGAAGTAAAATAATTTCAAGGTCCAATACAAGAAAATCTAACTACTTAAAATTTCAAATTAAGTTTCAAATCATATTTCAACAAAAATTCCATTAACAATTCTGTGTTATCAAATTCAAATTTATATAATTTTATTTAAATTAATATAAATAAATGAGTATATATATATCATTCAACCTTAATTCGGGTTTTCGAGTCCAAGTATGTTATATAACCATTTACAGCCAGCATCATATTGATAATCAATGGTATAATGACTGCAATCAATCGATTCGACATACAATACAAATACGAGCCAACATACAACACAACAAACATATTTCAATGTGTTCGACTATGGACATTATTTAATTTTAGTATTAAATTAAAATTTATTTCAATGAATTTCAAATTCTTAAAATTTAATATATATCAATTCAATATCGAATGTCGATAAATTTAATTCAAATAAAATCCCTAGTTTCCATTTAAATGGAAATAATATTTATTTAATTTATTTCAAATTTCAAAACGATAAATTTCAATTCAAACAAATTTTAATATTGATTACATCAACAACCAATCAGCAACATCAAGTTCAATTAATGTTAGGCGTCAACTAGCAATGATGTCAACATGTCAATTTATCTTAAATTACCAATAGACAATTTAATAAAATAACTAACATGGCAATATATTTATTGTGAATTCACAATTTTTACTTAACACATGAATATATAAATCATGAGTTAAGCACTCACCTTTTCGAGTGTGCGGAGAATCTCAAGGGCTACGTCGACAATAGCGGATATCGTTATGACCATAATGCGATCAATGATCTTAGTACTCCATTAAATCCACTCCTTACTTTACAACTATTTGGCAAGCGAAATTTCATTTGCATGAGAATCCATATCAAATCGAATGCTTCACATCTTCCTAAGACCAATTTTCATGCGAGGCCAAAAATCATGACGTGAACCTATCAGCAGTTGGATCCCAACTCCATTCTTTGTAGAGATTTTTCACATTGACGTACACATATATAAATATGCACAGTACAGGTTATGTGCTGACAACATATTGGCTGTTGTAGTTGGTGGTAGGGCGTTGCTATTATGTACCAGCGAAGGTTGGGTAGGGTGAATTTATAGAGCGTGAGCTGCCCATGGCGAATTGAGGTGGAAGGCGGAGACAGGCCGGTGTTGGAGCGAACGTGGGAAGGAGATTTCTATATGTATATATATGAAGCAATGTTACCTGGATTATCACAAAACCAACTGGCAATGTGAAGGATGAACTCATTATAGATGTATAAGATTCATTTTACAAATTCCTCAATGTGGGACTTGTCTCAACAAGCAAGCAAGGAGAACAAGCTATACGACGAGGGAGAAGTTTCATTCGTTTCTTTTTTTCTTTTTCTTTTTGTTTAGATCTGGAACTACTTTTAACAAAGAGAAGTATGGCAGAAAGAGAAGAAGCTTCTGATGTAAAAGAAGTGGCATGGCATGTAACACTTTAAACTAACACGTTTTGCTTTTATACACACACACACAGAAGAGGAGAGGGCTTTAAGTGTTTGAAAATGGAAGATTTCCATGCATGCATTTGAGAAATGGAGCTATAGCATTCAATGGGTAAATGAGATGAAATAACTTTCAAGCTTAAAAAAATGATTTCCGTGCATGCATGCATTTTGAGAAACGAACCTAAACCATCAGCCATTTCTTAATGTAAAAGATGCGTTTATGTTTAAACAATCTCAAGTCATAAATTAACGATTTGCTTTGGGCGATGTTTCTCCATGCCAAGTACCGCATATTTCTTAGCACGAATTTCATCGGTGTTCCGTCTTACGCTAGTGAGATGTGGAAACAGATGCAATCTGTGAAGCCTTTCTCCGATTCACATGGTGGTGGATCAGAATGGGGTGGTAGCTCTTTCTCGATCAAGGCGACATGGAGTGCGGCGAAGAGCCCATCTCCAAGGCTCCTTGTAACACCCCGAATTTTAGAATAATCAAATTAACTAAATTTAAGAATACTTAATTTCAAATGTGGGAATTAAGGAAAAAAGGGTTGCGCCATTGCGTTCGTCTCGGAATTCTGCTTGAGATAGAGTTTGAGTTTGCATAAAACGGACATCGTATGATGGAGATATGGACGAACGAAGTTAGGCGGAAAAACCAGAAGAGAAAAAAATGCACTGGCGCACTTAGGAAGTGCGCTAGTACAAAAATACACTGGCGCACTTCCCAAGTGCGCCCAGGCCGAGCAAAAAGCCTACATGCATAGCTTTCTGGTGTGATCTGATTCACACTATGACCCATTCTTGAGTCCTTTCTGACTTCTTGCTGAGTCATTAGGGCTGAGGTGTCACCCTATCCTGACTGAGTGGTTTTGATTAACCCTAAGATAATCCGACGGCTATAATTAAATTGAAATTCTATATAAACATGGGTAGACTCAAACCCTAAAATCAAATCAAAATTTGATCAATGGCCGTCATGTTGTCACTCCATACCCTAGATTAGCTGCCACCAACTAGAAGCAAATTAAAGACAACACTTCAAATCAAATCAAAGTCTAATCTCAACAACGAAATTGTCTACAACAAGGGAACGCTAATCAATTACAGAATTCAGATCCCAGACCTCAAGACCCCTTGTTCTGTGAGTTCTAGTCACTTTTAGGTTTAAATAGATAAAAGAGAATTGTGGTAGACTATGATTTGGGTATATGTTGTTTGTAGTTATGCAAGTTTATTGTTGTTGTGGATCATGAAATTATACAAGTTCATTGTTGTTGTGGATCATGAAATTATACAAGTTTATTTGTTGTTGTGGATCATGAAATTATACAAGTTTATTGTTGTGGTGAATCATGAAATTATGCAAGTGAAATTCATAAACCTGTGCAAGTTACCTATGCAAGTTATTATGTTGTGAATTCAATGAATCTATGCAAGTTGTTATCATAAATCTATGAAAGTTGTTATCATGAACCTATGCGAGTTGTTATGAGATCATGCAAGTTACCTATGCAAGTTATTGTGTGATGAATTCATGAACCTATGCTAGTTGTTATGTTATGAATCATGAACCTCTGCAAGTCACCTATGCAAGTTGTTATGTTGTGAATCATGAACCTATGCAAGTCACTTATGCAAATTGATATGTTGTGAATCATGAACCTATACAAGTTGTTATGTTGTGAATCATGAACCTATGTGAGTTGTTAATTATGTTGTTAATTCATGAACCAATGCAAGTTGTTATGTTGAAATTCATGAACCTATGCAAGTTGTTATGTTACAAAATCATGAATCTATGCAGGTTGTTAATTATGTGGTGAATCATAATTATATGCGAAGTTATCATGTCATTTTCTCTAGTTGTCATGCTTATGCCATAAATTGTACTGAAAACGATCACCTTGTCATTCCCTTTATTTTATTGTTATTGCGAGGCTACCTTGTAGCCTCGATGATGCCAAAAACCCAAACGGATACGCTAGTTAAGAAATGGGGAAAAGGGGAATTTGTAATAGGTATAATTTATATAGTGTTTATGTAAATTGGACACATGATTCTAGTAGGGAAACATATAAATAATTACCTATTATGACATAGGTAAAGTTGAGTAAAAATGGTATAATTTGAATATGACCATTTATGGATAGGAAATTCAAATTGTTAATAAAATAGGTATTGACACCTATAAAAAGGAAAGGGTTAATTAATTAACTTAATTAATCAAAAGAGGAATGTTTAAGCAATTAAAGTCTGAAAAGTTAATTAACACTTATGACACGAGGTTAGGTTACATTAGTGGTGGAAGTCTACCCGGACACAACCGGCATATCCAGCAGCCACTAATGTTGAACCTAATGTGAGAGGTCTAAGTGCGTGAATACGACTCGAGGTAAGACACGAGGTTAGACCCAACTGTGGAATAAGACTGCCCGGACCCGACCGGCATATCCAGCATCCACATGTTGTAGGCCTAATGTGGGAGGTCTAGCCCAATATAACCATAATTGGACATGGTAATAAGAAAATACTACTTAACCTAACTTGATACATGTGGATTTCATGATGATAGACATAAGTTAGGGTTAAGTAAAATGAGTTGGATTGTGGGTGGGTTAAGTATAACTGATGGATAGGTGGGTAATATTAATATATATAGGCCCACAAACTTAACCATTAAATAAATAGGATTAAATCAGCGGGAGAGTTAAGTACAACTGAAGGGTAGGTGGGTAATATTAATATATATAGGCCCACAAACTTAACTAGATAAAAAGGGTTATGTAATTAAAGACACGTCGTGGTATACATAACCAGGGCAAAATAGTAAAGTTATGTATTAAAGACACCCTTAGGGGTACCCATAACTAATGGGAATAGATAGAGTTATGTATTAAAGACACCTATAGGTAAGCATAACCGATAGGTAGATTAAGGGTTATGTATTAAAGACACCAATAGGTACGCATAATTGATTAAGGGCTATGTAATTGAAGACACCTTAGGGTATACATAGTCAGTAGAAAACCTAGTAGGGATACAAGACATAGGGGAAAGCTTGTATCATGTTGTGTGGGACCCATTTCAGTCAGTAACCCGGAGGGGTATCAAAGTAAAGAACTCCGTACTAGGCGGGGAAGGGGCACGCTTACTGATTGATCGTAAGAGACCCAAAACGAGACGGATGGTGTGGGCGACGCAAACCGACCGGGGACATGTGCGTGCATGGGCCGGGCAGAGGGGGACAAGACGGCCGTGACACCGGTAGGTATAACTGTGCACACCTTGGGTTACCAATTTAGGGAAGTGATACCCCCTAGTTGTGGGACCAGCACAGGGTATCTTCAGAATAGGGAGCCGATCGATTAGGGTAGTGGTTAGGGTATACCCGGACGTATGCCCTAAGTCTACCAATTTATAGAAGGGGGTAGTGGGTATGACTAGTTGAGATAGGAGCAGGCGGCACCTATGATAGCAGCTAGGAATACACGAAACTACCACCATCGTTATCGTTATTATGGTTAGCGGAAGGGATCATTCCATCTTGATTTTACTAGTAATAGTGCAGAGTAGTTTGTAGTGAAGCATACATCTTACCTTATTTGTCCTGTCATACCTGCCATCTGTACCGTGAATCCTCTTATCCACTTTGTATGCCTATCATGTTTACCTTTATTTATTTACTGGCTAAAAGTTACTGGACTCACCAGACATATGTCTGACCTAGTTTGTTTCGCCTCTTTTCTTCCGTTTCCCTCCTCCCCCCAGGTTCTCAAGGAGGAAACACCCAGGTTTAGTCAGGATTTAGATATCATCTTCTAGGAGCTACTTCTGAAGTATGGCTCGAGTCTCTGTCTCTTATATGGCTTGCTCTTTAATATGGGGAATGATGTTTTTCTTTTAAATACCTATGTACTCTGATGATGTAAGACATAAGTGTTTTGTTGTAATGGTTTTATGACTCATGGTATTATGTAACAAAGTATTTTGGTGATTTAATAAAGTTGTTTATTTTCTACTGCAAAATTTTTATATCTGTCTTGTGATATTCTATGTCTGTTTACCAAAAACGTTACACTGAAGTTAAGGCATTCCCTTTGTGAGTGACCTTAATGGATGTTGAGAGTTACACTTGGTATCAGAACTGAAGGTTACCAGATTGATAAAAGATTTGAAAATATTTTTCAAAAAGGTTTTAAAAGAAAGTATTTTCAAAAAAGAAAGCCTGTTTTGGAAAAAAATCCCCGAAAAGCCATATGTAGTATCCTTCGGTCCATTTTCTAAAATCTCTCCCTTTTTCTTCTTAGCATGTTTGAGGATCTTAACCTTCCAGAGAGTTACCAACACCAGGATGGTTTAGGAGGTGTTTGGAAGCTAGGGCCAACGCCGCAGGTCCAACAAATGTTCCTCCTCCCCCAGCTGCACCCGTTCCTCCTCCTCCCTGTAATAACCCAGAAATGCGAGCCAGATTAAAATTTTTATTTTGGCAATTTTAGTGAATTTTGAATATTTAAAATAGATTATTTTAAATAATATCGACGAAAATTTATTTTGAATATAATTCGAACGTATATATTATATACGCCGTCGTTAGAATATAAATAATTATATATAATTATAAATAGAATTGAAATGGCGCGGTAGTTCGATAATTCGATTTCAAACTTCAATTGAATGTTCCGGGTGCAAAACAATCCAGATTTTAGTGAAACCAAAAATAATGGGATATAATTGATAATATCTTTCCAACGAATCCGAAAAATCGAAATTTCATAGCGGGAATCAAAAGATATGTCCAGTTGAAGATTCTGAATAGTCGCTATGGAATTCAGGCCCTTAAAAATAGACATTTTGCAAATGACCTCGGATTTCGACGAAACCAATTTTGTTGGGTCCGTGATGTCAAATTATTGCTAGGTTTTAAATTTCATAATTTTTCGAGTCAATATGTGAGTGTGGCAAAGGAAAACGCGTTTGACCAGTTTCAGTTGATTTTAATCAACTGGAAATGGCCATTTTTCCAACGGCCTCAGAATTCGACGAAACTAGTTTTGTTAGGACCGTATCGTCAATACGAAGCTAGAAAATATTTTTCGGGAATTTTTCGAGTTAGTATGTGACCCCGGTAAATTAAAATGCGCGTTCAGATTCAGTATATAAAGTTATATGTTGATTTTGACGAAAACTGATCGAAACGATCAAACCCGCTTACGATACATATCCCATTGTGTTCGGAATGGGGTAATTGGCTATGGACGACACGCGGTGGGTTCGATTTCAAGGTCGAAATTAAAAGTTACTTTTTGAAATAAATAAATAATTAAAATATATATATTATATAATAAGGCCTCACCCCCTCCTTTCTCTCTCACTTCCAGCTCAGAAATCAATTAAATAAAAAAATACGCGGAGACCTAATCGAACGTGCTGCCCCTCCGTCACTCGCCCATCCTCCACCACCGCAACCTCCACCGCCGCCCTGTGTAACAACCCGGAAAATGCGAGCCAGTTTGAAATTTTTAAATTGGCAATTTTAGCGAATTTTGAATATTTAAAATATATTATTTTAAATAATATTGACGAGAAATTTACTTTGAATATAATTCGAACGTATATATTATACGCGTCGTCGTTGGAATATAAATAATTATATATAATTATAAATAGAATTGAAAATGGCGCGGTAGTTCGATAATTCGATTTCAAACTTCAATTGAATGTACCGGGTGCAAAACAATCCGGATTTTAGTGAAACCAAAAACATTAGGATCTAATTGACAATGTCTTTCCAACGAATTCGAATAATCGAAATTTCATAGCGGGAATCAAAAGATATGTCCAGTTGAAAATTCTGAATAGTCGCTATGGAATTCAGGCCCTTAAAAATAGCCATTTTGCAAACGACCTCGGATTTCGACGAAACCACTTTTGTTGGATCCGTGATGTAAAGTTATTGCTAGGTTTCAAATTTCATAATATTTTGAATCAATATGTGAGCGTGGCAAAGGAAAACGCGTTTGACCAGTTTCAGTTGATTTTAATCGACTGGAAATTGGCCATTTTTCAAACGGTCTCAGAATTCGACGAAACTAGTTTTGTTAGGACCGTATCGTCAATACGAAGCTAGAAAATATTTTTCAGGAATTTTTCTAGTTAGTATGTGACCCCGGTAATTTGAAATGTACGTTTAAAATTCAATATAGTGATTTAAATGTAAATTCAAAGGAAACTGATTGTAACGATCGAATCAGCTTACGATACATATCCCATTGTGTTCGGAATGGGGGTCGAACGCTATGGACGACAGGCGGTGGACCTCGTTTCGAGGTCGTATGTAAAAGTCAACTTTTTAAAAATTAATTAATTAAATAATAATAAAAAAAATATCTTCCCTCCCTCCCCCTTTATCTTTCTGCCCCCCCCCCCCCCCCACGTTTAAACAGAAATCGATTTATAAAAAAAAAAAAAAAACGAAAACCCACGCCATGCGAAGCCCCCCCCCCCCCCCCGGCGCCAGAGGCGACGCGTGAGAGCCCCCCCCCCCCCCGGCGGCGCGACGATCGCGACCCCCTCCCCCTTCAATCGTGACCCCACGCCCCGTCCTGATGGTCACCGCACCGCGCCCCAACCCTCGCCACCGCCTTTCCCTCAGCCCCCTCGCCGCAGTCCACCATCGGAGCCCCCTCCCCAGCGCCGCCGACCTCGCATCAGCCCCCCCTCTGTAAGTTCACTGAAACTGATTTTTTTATTATTATTTACTTTAAAACTGATTTTTATAAATTTAGATTAGAAAGAAAATACGATTTTAATTGAATATAAAGCTTAGATATTTATTCGTATAAAGAATATATTCTTATTCATATGAAGTATAAATGAGTAATCATATAAAGATTAGATTTTTAAGGATGTAAAAGTTAGATTTTTATATTTAGAAAGGTTTGATTTCTTTTTATATGCTAGAAAGTATTAAAAATATAATCTTTACGATATGAACATCGATGTAAAAATTCAATTTTTATATATTGAATAGCATACTAAAAATTCGATTTTTATATATTGAATAGCGAAGTAAAAATTCGATTTTTACATATGTAGTGAAAGCGGACAACGAAGATGACAAAAGGGCGAGAACGAAGAAGATTTATATCAATGAAGTGCCATGGAGCTAGGATAGCTATATGTGAGAATTTCTCACCTTTCAATTTCATTTTCTAGTTATATATATATACTAGGATGCAGACGGTGCTTAGTAGCACCCGACACAATCGTCCACAGACCATGGACTTGTTTGTTTGATTGCAAAAATTAGTTAGATTATTTGATTGAAATTGAATTGTGTGGTGAAATTAATTGATTTGATTGATGTGTGAATGGCGTGGGCCTTCACTAGACCGGGGATAAGGCTAGGCCTTGTCCCGTTTCTAGTATCGTGCCGTTATGCCGCCGAAATTTTCTAAAATATATTAGAAAAATAAAAATATCATTTTATTTAAAGAAATGAACTGAATAGAAATTCATATGATAAAATAAAATGTTTTATCGTTAAAAATATAATTTTTAACGTGAAGTGAATAAAATAAAATATTCATTTACAAACCAGACGGTTTGTTTATGTACACCTATTTGAAGGACATTGATTGGGACGATAAATTTTCACATCGCCCAACTGCACAAATAAAATATGTGTGTGATTGTTTGAAACCCCACAAGGGTGTTAGGATGAAATTTGAAGTTCACTCATCCTGATTGATTAAATATGTCGATCGATCGATTGACAGGCTGTTATAAGCGTTAGATATCTATATTTGATGCTTATACAGTGTAGTGCACTTTGGTTGATGGTTGATTAATTTTCAATGCTATTATATACATGTGTTGTATGGAATCCATATAATTAACATTATATGGTGATTGATTGGGCCTCATTCCAATTTAGAAAATAAAGAATATTATAAAATAAGGTTCATGTGTTGACAGTACTCATCCATTGAGATTGGTCATGTGTTGAACGAAATATTTTAGTAATAACAACTATTTTGAAAAAGAAATATTTGAAATAGAATATTTGAAAATAGAAATTCATGAAGCCGTGTTGATTACTTGGACGCCATTTTGACGTGAATGATATTTATAACGATTTCGAAATGAATTGAATTGAAAACGATTTCGAAATGAATTGAATTGAAACGATTTCGAAATGAATTGAATTGAAAACGATTTCGAAATGAATTGAATTGAAAACGATTTCGAAATGAATTGAATTGAAAATGATTTCGAAATGAATTGAATTGAAAACGATTTCGAAATGAATTGAATTGAAAACGATTTCGAAATGAATTGAATTGAAAACGATTTCGAAATGAATTGAATTGAAAACGATTTCGAAATGAATTGAATTGAAAACGATTTCGAAATGAATTGAACTGAAAACGATTTCGAAATGAATTGAAAGCGAATTGAAATGAATTCAAATTGAATTGAAATTCGAATTGAATAGAAATGAATTTTGAAACGAATTTATAAAGAAGAATTCAATTTTGCTTTGAATTGAAATGAAAGTTGAAATGGATTTTGAAACGAATTTTAAAACTATTTATATAATTCGTTTTGAATAGAAAATCGACGAAATATATATTATATATATTATATATATAATATAATGGCCTGAATAGAACGCGCCGCGGCAGTTCGTTAATTTCGACCATTTATTTCAAACGGACATTACGGGAGATCCGACCGTCGGATTCTCCTAAAACCGGAACCGTTGGGTTCGTATCGAATAGAAATTTCTAACGAATATTAGAAATTTGAAATCTAACGGTTGGATTTGGAGATACGTCCAAATCAAATTCGAAAAAGGTCGCTGTAGGTGCAGTTCGATGGCCATTGATGGAAATCGACTGTACGGGCCTAAATAAAATTATTAAAATAGTAATAATTTGTGTAAAATCATAAGAAATGATTTAGAAAGAATTGGGATGAAAAACTCCATATTTGAAAAGATAAAAATAGATTTTTATCGAAATGAACTAGTTTTGAGCTAGAATTATAATTCTATTTATTTTTAAATAAATAAATTGAATTTAAAAAAGGTTTTAAAAATAACCAGAATTTCCAATGATTGCATTGGAGTGGATTTGAATCGAAATTGTCTTCGGAATATTTCGATGTTGGAATTCGGGATTATACAGATGTTGTTATGGAAATTTGAAAGATGTAGATATTTATATCGTTATTTCCAATACGACATTTGTTAATCGTAGAATTTGATAATGAATATAAGCCGATAAATTTTCTATTCAGAACCTTGTATTGAATATCAAATGTGATTTGGGTTTGTCGTGAATGGTGTCTTCATTAACACTGTTCTTGAACCCAGTTGAGAAAAGATTAAATCTTTTTATTTAGATTTAATGAAGTGTACCAATTAAATAATATTTAATTGGAATTGAATTGATATTGATTTTTGGGTTTATCGTGGACAGTGTTTTAAATAACACTCGTTCTTTAACCCGATAATTAATGAATGTGATTTTGGGTTTATCGTGAACCGTGTTTTAAATGACACTGATTCTTTAACCCAGTCGAAGATTAAAACTAAGTGGAGTTTTAATGAATCTTTAATTAGATTGAAAAGATCGAAAATGGAGTACCACCAGTTTTGCTCCAGGCGATAGTCAAATCTTTAATTAGATTTGAACGTGAAATGGTAATTGAATTTACCAATAACACCGTGGTGTTAGATATGAAGTATGACCAGTTTTACTTCATGGGATGAATAGGTTGGGATTGGGAAATAAAATAAATGATTACTTCGGTGTAGTTCGCTAATCCCGACTAGTTTGAATTGATATTCAAAGGAGATTAAAGAATAAATTTAAAGAATTTATCTTTGATAAAATTAATGGGAACTTTTCCCAAAATATAGGAATATTTGAATAAAAGAATATTCTGAATTGGAATGAGGCGTATGTTGTGTTGGTGTAACACTTATTTAAAATATACGCGAGTTATTCGGAAAGACTGGGTTTATCCCATTCTGAATAACTGATACGACGATAAGTCGAAGATGAAGACGATGGTCGAAGACCGGAAGTCTTCACGTCGTTTGGGTGATAACTGATGATCTTGATTGGGCTGTGCACCCAAGAAGATGGAAACAGTTGGTGATCGTCCAGACGTACTTGGAGATCGATGGATATGCGGGGTACTAGGTGCCTTCGGTTTCGTTCAGACCCAGAACGGACTTGTAAATGGACTGTGTGTCTGACATTGGATTTTAGTCCGTGTGATTGATCTCTATTAAATATATATCTGTTTGGCGGCGGAGAATTTATTCTCTTGCTTAACGCCCTTCTCTGAGACGTATGAGCTCAGGGGTTATATATTGATGGATATCAAACGCATGGAGTGAATTGCCTGTGTGGCATGCCTAAGTGGCAATTGATCGAGGCTTCTGTTGAGAAGCAAAGTCTTGTGGTGATGATCAAAGCAAGGCCTGTGTGGCATAGCTTTGTGTAACGTTGATTCGCGAGTATCACACCCGGTATGAACCAAAAACGGGAGACGGACCTCAGGGAGGACTTGCGTTTCTTTCTAGTTAGAAGTGGCGTCAGTGGTTTTACACGCCCTGACGAGTTTGACTTATGTGGTTGTTGCTGTTGCGAGGCGTCTCGGTTATATCGGACGATCCGGGTCCGATGGAGCCATTCGTTGGCTCATTTACGCCCCAAAGGGCGGGGAAACGCATGTTCAGGCATTTTAATCCACATCGGTGGACCGGCCCTGACGATCCACGGGCCCACCTGAGTCTGGGTCCTGAGGGGCGGGCTAGAGCGTCTCGAATCGGTTGAGGACTATCTTTTGCCTCGGTTCATAGATGGAAACCCAATTTCCAAATACGTGATTCTGCGGTTTTATTTGTAGAGCCTAGTATGGCGACATAGTGGGATGGGGCGCTCATGCCGCCTATGATTGATACTTATGATTTGAAGTTGTTTTATACACTATGCACTTATTATAGTATCAAATGATTTGTTTCAAACGTATCAAGCATTCTTTGGCTGTTATAAGGGAAAACCCTATTCCCCGGCTTGCGTTGCATTGTGTGATAGGACCTGGGTCTTATAACAGCTTCATTTTTCTTTATTTAGCATTGCGCTGTTTGTTTTATGCACTGGTATTCTTGGGAGGAAACCCGTTCCGTGTTATACGGCGTGGTCCCTTGATTTACCTAACTTTAAAATAAAGATTAATAACTTTTTTAGTTCTCACACCAGTCACATGACTAACCTGGAGTTTATTGTTTTAACCTAAACTCTGGGTGCCCTTATTTTGACACGGGCAGCTAGTAGTTTTGGTTTTGCAGATTTATATTCACAGGATCCTGGTTTACAGCTGGAACGATATCCGGAAAGCTTTGTATCCGTATATCTCCTTCTAGTTGTGTATTGTATTATTTTCCGCTGCTATGTATTTAAATGTAATTTAAATCTCTGATATTTCTGTGTAATATTCATTTATACTCTGTATATTCTTGTAATCTGATGCATTGTTGTAATATACAATGAAATGTTATTTCATATGCGTTCTGTTGTGGCTTGTTCTCGAACTATCCGACGCTTTCCTTTACGGGGAAGTTACGGGTTTCTACAGTTGGTATCAGAGCTTTGGTTTACAGAGCTCGAGAATAAGACACATTAGAACCTTACGAAAGAATTCATCAGATATTGGATTAGTAATATCCAATTAGAATGACTCGTTAGAGATAGGATCAGTAGTATCCTAGAACGGGTGTGAAGAGTATATTTTTCAAATGAAAACATTTTTGTTTTGAAAATCTAAATCAACTATTCGTATTTGATTATTTGTTTATATTGATTTTGGACAATTCAGTATATAAAGAATTTGCATATACGCCTTGCAAACGTATATTCAAAGTTTTAATATACTGGATAGATATGGAATCACATTCTAGTCGCCCGGAGATGGTACTGATGATTGTCATGACATCATCAGTATTTATGTTCGTGTTTCGAAGGTGTGATTTTCTATATATTTCCATTAGGCTGGTGTGAGAACCAAAACTTATATATAGCTAGAATACATTGTTGTGAATTGGCATCAAAAACATGATTTTTGTATATGTATCAAATAATGAATTTGAAACTCTAATCCACTAATTGATTGATGTTTGTGGTGTTTGTTTATCTGTTTGATAATTTTTAACCATTATGCCTAATTGAATAAAATATTGAATTATATTGAAATTTGGTCACATTTGCTTGCATATACATATACTTACATTGAACAGGTCATAGCAAGGAGGCTAGAGCAGAGAATAAAATTTGTTTGCCCGACAAATAGGTACATGTTTACTACGTAATTTCCTGTTTTGTTTGGGTGATGATGATTTTATGAGCCTATTGGCTAGCCGCTTGGCTTTTTCTTTTTCTTTTTTGAGATCTGAAGGACCGGGGAAGCTATTTGAAATTCCCCGATGCTCCCGGTGCAGGGGAGGTTATGGAGAAATTTTTCGAAATTTTAGGGTGTTAGCCAAATTTTTGAAGAATTTGGAAATTCTCAGAAACTGAAAAGTTGGAGAATGGAAGCCAGATCGAACGTAGAGTTGATTAATCAAACCACTTTCGACTTTGTTCCTTTTCGGGGACAAAAAGTTTTAAGTGGGGGAGATTGCAACAACCCGGAAAATGCGAGCCAGTTTGAAATTTTTAAATTGGCAATTTTAGCGAATTTTGAATATTTAAAATAGATTATTTTAAATAATATTGACGAGAAATTTACTTTGAATATAATTCGAACGTATATATTATACGCGTCGTCGTTGGAATATAAATAATTATATATAATTATAAATAGAATTGAAAATGGCGCGGTAGTTCGATAATTCGATTTCAAACTTCAATTGAATGTACCGGGTGCAAAACAATCCGGATTTTAGTGAAACCAAAAACATTAGGATCTAATTGACAATGTCTTTCCAAAGAATTCGAATAATCGAAATTTCATAGCGGGAATCAAAAGATATGTCCAGTTGAAAATTCTGAATAGTCGCTATGGAATTCAGGCCCTTAAAAATAGCCATTTTGCAAACGACCTCGGATTTCGACGAAACCACTTTTGTTGGATCCGTGATGTAAAGTTATTGCTAGGTTTCAAATTTCATAATATTTCGAATCAATATGTGAGCGTGGCAAAGGAAAACGCGTTTGACCAGTTTTAGTTGATTTTAATCGACTGGAAATTGGCCATTTTTCAAACGGTCTCAGAATTCGATGAAACTAGTTTTGTTAGGACCGTATCGTCAATACGAAGCTAGAAAATATTTTTCAGGAATTTTTCTAGTTAGTATGTGACCCCGGTAATTTGAAATGTACGTTTAAAATTCAATATAGTGATTTAAATGTAAATTCAAAGGAAACTGATTGTAACGATCGAATCAGCTTACGATACATATCCCATTGTGTTCGGAATGGGGGTCGAACGCTATGGACGACAGGCGGTGGACCTCGTTTCGAGGTCGTATGTAAAAGTCAACTTTTTAAAAATTAATTAAATAATAAAAAAAAATATCTTCCCTCCCTCTCCCTTTATCTTTCTGCCCCCCCCCCCCCCCCACGTTTAAACAGAAATCGATTTATAAAAAAAAAAAAAAAAAACGAAAACCCGCCGCGACGCGAAGCCCCCCCCAGGCGCCAGAGGCGACGCGCGAGAGCCACCCCCCGGCGGCGCGACGATCGCGACCCCCTCCCCCTTCAATCGTGACCCCACGCCTCATCCTGATGGTCACCGCACCGCACCCCAACCCTCGCCACCCGCCTTTCCCTCAGCCCCCTCGCCGCAGTCCACCATCGGAGCCCCCTCCCCAGCGCCGTCGACCTCGCATCAGCCCCCCCTCTGTAAGTTCACTGAAACAGAATTTTTTATTATTATTTACTTTAAAACTGATTTTTATAAATTTAGATTAGAAAGAAAATACGATTTTAATTGAATATAAAGCTTAGATATTTATTTGTATAAAGAATATATTCTTATTCATATGAAGTATAAATGAGTAATCATATAAAGATTAGATTTTTAAGGATGTAAAAGTTAGATTTTTATATTTAGAAAGGTTTGATTTCTTTTTATATGCTAGAAAGTATTAAAAATATAATCTTTACGATATGAACATCGATGTAAAAATTCGATTTTTATATATTGAATAGCATACTAAAAATTCGATTTTTATATATTGAATAGCATACTAAAAATTCGATTTTTATATATTGAATAGCGAAGTAAAAATTCGATTTTTACATATGTAGTAAAAGCGGACAACGAAGATGACAAAAGGGCGAGAATGAAGAAGATTTATATCAATGAAGTGCCGTGGAGCTAGGATAGCTATATGTGAGAATTTCTCACCTTTCAATTTCATTTTCTAGTTATATATATATACTAGGATGCAGACGGTGCTTAGTAGCACCCGACACAATCGTCCACAGACCATGGACTTGTTTGTTTGATTGCAAAAAATAGTTAGATTATTTGATTGAAATTGAATTGTGTGGTGAAATGAATTGATTTGATTGATGTGTGAATGGCGTGGGCCTTCACTAGACCGGGGATAAGGCTAGGCCTTGTCCCGTTTCTAGTATCGTGCCGTTATACCGCCGAAATTTTCTAAAATATATTAGAAAAATAAAAATATCATTTTATTTAAAGAAATGAACTGAATAGAAATTCATATGATAAAATAAAATGTTTTATCGTTAAAAATATAATTTTTAACGTGAAGTGAATAAAATAAAATATTCATTTACAAACCAGTCGGTTTGTTTATGTACACCTATTTGAAGGACATTGATTGGGACGATAAATTTTACACATCGCCCAACTGCACAAATAAAATATGTGTGTGATTGTTTGAAACCCCACAAGGGTGTTAGGATGAAATTTGAAGTTCACTCATCCTGATTGATTAAATATGTCGATCTATCGATTGACAGGCTGTTATAAGCGTTAGATATCTATATTTGATGCTTATACAGTGTAGTGCACTTTGGTTGATGGTTGATTAATTTTCAATGCTATTATATACATGTGTTGTATGGAATCCATATAATTAACATTATATGGTGATTGATTGGGCCTCATTCCAATTTAGAAAATAAAGAATATTATAAAATAAAGGTTCATGTGTTGACAGTACTCATCCATTGAGATTGGTCATGTGTTGAACGAAATATTTTAGTAATAACAACTATTTTGAAAAAGAAATATTTGAAATAGAATATTTGAAAATAGAAATTCATGAAGCCGTGTTGATTAGTTGGAGGCCATTTTGACGTGAACGATATTTATAACGATTTCGAAATGAATTGAATTGAAAACGATTTCGAAATGAATTGAATTGAAATGATTTCGAAATGAATTGAATTGAAAACGATTTCGAAATGAATTGAATTGAAAACGATTTCGAAATGAATTGAATTGAAAACGATTTCGAAATGAATTGAATTGAAAACGATTTCGAAATGAATTGAATTGAAAACGATTTCGAAATGAATTGAATTGAAAACGATTTCGAAATGAATTGAATTGAAAACGATTTCAAAATGAATTGAATTGAAAACGATTTCGAAATGAATTGAATTGAAAACGATTTCGAAATGAATTGAATTGAAAACGATTTCGAAATGAATTGAATTGAAAACGATTTCGAAATGAATTGAAAGCGAATTGAAATGAATTCAAATTGAATTGAAATTCGAATTAAATAGAAATGAATTTTGAAACGAATTTATAAAGAAGAATTCAATTTTGCTTTGAATTGAAATGGAAGTTGAAATGGATTTTGAAACGAATTTTAAAACTATTTATATAATTCTTTTTGCATAGAAAATCGACGAAATATATATTATATATATTATATATATAATATAATGGCCTGAATAGAACGCGCCGCGCCGCGGTAGTTCGTGAATTTCGACCATTTATTTCAAACGGACATTACGGGAGATCCGACCGTCGGATTCTCCTAAAACCGGAACCGTTGGGTTCGTATCGAAAAGAGCTTTCTAACGAATATTAGAAATTTGAAATCTAACGGTTGGATTTGGAGATACGTCCAAATCAAATTCGAAAAAGGTCGCTGTAGGTGCAGTTCGATGGCCATTGATGGAAATCGACTGTACGGGCCTAAATAAAATTATTGAAAATAGTAATAATTTGTGTAAAATCATAAGAAATGATTTAGAAAGAATTGGGATGAAAAACTCCATATTTGAAAAGATAAAAATAGATTTTTATCGAAATGAACTAGTTTTGAGCTAGAATTATAATTCTATTTATTTTTAAATAAATAAATTGAATTTAAAAAGGGTTTTAGAAATAACCAGAATTTCCAATGATTGCATTGGAGTGGATTTGAATCGAAATTGTCTTCGGAATATTTCGATGTTGGAATTCGGGATTATACAGATGTTGTTATGGAAATTTGAAAGATGTAGATATTTATATCGTTATTTCCAATACGACATTTGTTAATCGTAGAATTTGATATTGAATATAAGCCGATATATTTTTTATTCAGAACCTTGTATTGAATATCAAATGTGATTTGGGTTTGTCGTGAATGGTGTCTTCATTAACACTGTTCTTGAACCCAGTTGAGAAAAGATTAAATCTTTTTATTTAGATTTAATGAAGTGTACCAATTAAATAATATTTAATTGGAGTTGAATTGATATTGATTTTTGGGTTTATCGTGGACAGTGTTTTAAATAACACTCGTTCTTTAACCCGATAATTAATGAATGTGATTTTGGGTTTATCGTGAACCGTGTTTTAAATGACACTGATTCTTTAACCCAGTCGAAGATTAAAACTAAGTGGAGTTTTAATGAATCTTTAATTAGATTGAAAAGATCGAAAATGGAGTACCACCAGTTTTGCTCCAGGCAATAGTCAAATCTTTAATTAGATTTGAACGTGAAATGGTAATTGAATTTACCAATAACACCGTGGTGTTAGATATGAAGTATGACCAGTTTTACTTCATGGGATGAATAGGTTGGGATTGGGAAATAAAATAAATGATTACTTCGGTGTAGTTCGCTAATCCCGACTAGTTTGAATTGATATTCAAAGGAGATTAAAGAATAAATTTAAAGAATTTATCTTTGATAAAATTAATGGGAACTTTTCCCAAAATATAGGAATATTTGAATAAAAGAATATTCTGAATTGGAATGATGCGTATGTTGTGTTGGTGTAACACTTATTTAAAATATACGCGAGTTATTCGGAAAGACCGGGTTTATCCCATTCTGAATAACTGATACGACCATAAGTCGAAGATGAAGACGATGGTCGAAGACCGGAAGTCTTCACGTCGTTTGGGTGATAACTGATGATCTTGATTGGGCTGTACACCCAAGAAGATGGAAACAGTTGGTGATCGTCCAGACGTACTTGGAGATCGATGGATATGCGGGGTACTAGGTGCCTCCGGTTTTGTTCAGACCCAGAGCGGACTTGTAAATGGACTGTGTGTCTGACATTGGATTTTTGTCCGTGTGATTGATCTCTATTAAATATATATCTGTTTGGCGGCGGAGAATTTATTCTCTTGCTTAACGCCCTTCTCTGAGACGTACGAGCTCAGGGGTTATATATTGATGGATATCAAACGCATGGAGTGAATTGCCTGTGTGGCATGCCTAAGTGGCAATTGATCGAGGCTTCTGTTGAGAAGCAAAGTCTTGTGGTGATGATCAAAGCAAGGCCTGTGTGGCGTAGCTTTGTGTATTGTTGATTCGCGAGTATCACACCCGGTATGAACCAAAAACGGGAGACGGACCTCAGGGAGGACTTGCGTTTCTTTCTAGTTAGAAGTGGCGTTAGTGGTTTTACACGCCCTGACGAGTTTGACTTATGTGGTTGTTGCTGTTGTGAGGCGCCTCGGTTATATCGGACGATCCGGGTCCGATGGAGCCATTCGTTGGCTCATTTACGCCCCAAAGGGCGGGGAAACGCATGTTCAGGCATTTTAATCCACATCGGTGGACCGGCCCTGACGATCCAAGGGCCCACCTGAGTCTGGGTCCTGAGGGGCGGGCTAGAGCGTCTCGAATCGGTTGAGGACTATCTTTTGCCTCGGTTCATAGATGGAAACCCAATTTCCAAATACGTGATTCTGCGGTTTTATTTGTAGAGCCTAGTATGGCGACATAGTGGGATGGGGCGCTCATGCCGCCTATGATTGATACTTATGATTTGAAGTTGTTTTATACACTATGCACTTATTATAGTATCAAATGATTTGTTTCAAACGTATCAAGCATTCTTTGGCTGTTATAAGGGAAAACCCTATTCCCCGGCTTGCGTTGCATTGTGTGATAGGACCTGGGTCTTATAACAGCTTCATTTTTCTTTATTTAGCATTGCGCTGTTTGATTTATGCACTGGTATTCTTGGGAGGAAACCCGTTCCGTGTTATACGGCGTGGTCCCTTGATTTACCTAACTTTAAAATAAAGATTAATAACTTTTTTAGTTCTCACACCAGTCACATGACTGACTTGGAGTTTATTGTTTTAACCTAAACTCTGGGTGCCCTTATTTTGACACGGGCAGCTAGTAGTTTTGGTTTAGCAGATTTATATTCACAGGATCCTGGTTTACAGCTGGAACGATATCCGGAAAGCTTTGTATCCGTATATCTCCTTCTAGTTGTGTATATTATTATTTTCCGCTGCTATGTATTTAAATGTAATTTAAATCTCTGATATTCCTGTGTAATATTCATTTATACTCTGTATATTCTTGTAATCTGATGCATTGTTGTAATATACAATGAAATGTTCTTTCATATGCGTTCTGTTGTGGCTTGTTCTCGAACTATCCGACGCTTTCCTTTACGGGGAAGTTACGGGTTTCTACACCCTGCCTCCGCCGCTACCCTCAGCCACCCTCCTCTACCCCCCCCCCCTTTGCCTCGACCGACGCGAGCTACCCCCCCTCTTCCTCGACCGACGCGAGCTACCCCCCCTCTGCCTCGACCGACGCGAGCTACCCCCCCCTCTGCCTTGACCGACGCGAGCTACCCCCCCCCCCCCCCCCGGCCTTCGATTTCGACTGTAAGCCCCTTTTTACTTATTCATTTTATTTCTTTTTTCTATGTGATTGGTATTAGCAAATTATAAAAATCAGTTTTTTTTTAGCATTATATAAAAGGTTATATTTTTATCATATAGAAAAGGTTAGACTTTTATATAGGGAAAAGTTAGAATTTTTAAATAGAAAAGATTTGATTTTTCTATATGAAAGGGCCAAATTTTTATAAGTGAAAGGCGGGATTTTTGTTATAGAAAAGAACAGATTTTTATAAGTAGAAAGATCGAATTTTTATAGTTTGAAAGGAATTATAAAAATATAATCTTTATCGATACGAACACTGTTATCAAAAGATGATTTTTACTTGTGTAGAGTATTAAAAATATGACCTTTATATAGTAGAAGATATAAAAATACTATTTTTTTTATATAAGTGGTGTATTGAAAATAAAATTTCTATATAATAGAGAATATAAAAATATAATCTTTATATTTGAAAAGGTGAAATCTTTATATAGAGAATAGCGTGATAAAAATAGTATTTTTATCTATATAGTAGCGATAAAAATTCGATTTTTACATTATAGAAGTAGCGATAAAAATTTGATTTTTACATTACAGAAGCAGCGATAAAAATTTGATTTTTACATATGGAGTAGAATATAAAAATGTGATTTTTATATATTGAATAGCGAAGTAAAAATACGATTTTTATATATTGAGTAGTAAAGTAAAAATTCAATTTTTATATATTGAATAGCGAAGTAAAAATACGATTTTTAAATATTGGATAGCAAAGTAAAAATTCGATTTTTATATATTGAATAGCGAAGTAAAAATTCGATTTTTATATATTGAATAGCAAGGTAAAAAAATTCGATTTTTACATATGTAGTGGCTACGGGCAACGAAAGCGACAGAGGGCGAAAACGACGAAGATTTCTACAAATGAAGTGTCGTGGAGTTGGAATAGCTATCGGTGAGAATTTCTCACTCTTCAATTTCTCTTCTAGTTATATATATATACTAGGATGCAGACGGTGTTTAGTAGCACCCGACACCCGTCATCCACAGACCATGGATGGCTTGTTTGTTTAATTGATGTGTTGTAAAATTTGTTTGTGTTGTTGATGTGAAATCGATAATAAAAAGTAGAAGTGTTGAAATAAATTATTTATCATTAAAAATATAATTTTTAACGTGAATGTGAATAAATAAATATTCATTTACAAAACCGGACGGTTTGTTTATGTACACCTATTTGAAGGATATTGATTGGGACGATAAATTTTACACATCGCCCAACTGCACAAATAAAATCTGTGTTTGATTGTTTGAAACCCCACACGGGTATTGGGATAAAATACGGCATACACTAATCCCAATAATTAGTTGTATGTCGATCGATTGATTGACAGGCTGTTATAAGCGTCAGATATCTATATATGATGCTTATACAGTGTAGTGCATTTTGGATGATGGTTGATTATTTATCGTTGCTATTATATACATGTGTTGTATGGAATCCATATAATTAACTTTATATGGTAATTGATTGGGCCTCATTCCAATTTAGAAAATAAAGAATTTTATAAAATAAAGGTTCATGTGTTGACCGTACTCATTCGTTGAGATTAGTCATGTGTTGAACGAAATATTTTAATAATAAAATTTACATCTTTATCAATATAAAATAAAGGTTCATGTGTTGACAGTACTCATTCGTTGAGATTAGTCATGCGTTGAACGAAATATTTTAACAATAAAATTTACATCTTTATCATATATGAAATTAGAAATCAATTGGAAAATAGATGAGATGAGTGGTCTCCTGAATATGGATCTGATGTTGGTTTCGGCCTTCGGGGTTAATATTTAGGGAATCATTCTCTTACTAGTTTACGGTTGGAGTCTGATTTGAAATCAAACGATAGATACCATAATTTTTATAAAATATATTAAATAATAAAAAGAGTCACACATGGACAGTACTCATTCGTTGAGATTAGTCGTGTGTTGACAAAAATATAGATTCATTTGTTGAATAGAATAATGGAATTATTGAAATATATAAAGCCGTGTTGATTAGAGATGCGCTATTTTGACGCGAACGATATTTATATCGATTATATTCGTTTTTATAATCGAATTGAATTGAAAACGAATTCGAATTGAATTGAATTGAAAACGAATTCAAATTAAATTGAATTGAAAACGAATTCAAATTAAATTGAATTGAAAACGAATTCGAATTAAATTGAATTGAAAACGAGTTCGAATTGAATTGAATTGAAAACGAATTCGAATTAAATTGAAAACGAATTCGAATTAAATTGAATTGAAAACGAATTCGAATTAAATTAAATAGAAAACGAGTTCGAATTGAATTGAAAACGAGTTCGAATTGAATTGAATAGAAAACGAATTTGAATTAAATTGAACAGAAAACGAATTTGAATTGAATCGAATAGAAAACGAATTTGAATTGAATCGAATAGAAAACCAATTTGAATTGAATTGAATATAAAACCAATTCGAATTGAATTGAGAACGAATTCGAATTGAATTGAAAATGAATTCAAATTGAATTGAAATTTGAATTGAATAGAAATGAATTTTAAAACGAATTTATAAGGAAGAATTCAATTTTGATTTGAATTGAAATGGAAGTTGAAATTGTTTTGAAACGAATTTGAATCTATTTTTAAAATTCGTTTTAAATAGAAATCGACGAAATATATATTATATATATTATATACAATATAATGGCCTGAATAGAACGCGCCGCGCCACGGCAGTTCACGAATTTCGACCATTGACTTCGAACGGACATTATGGGAGATCCGACCATCGGATTCTCCTAAAACCGGAACCGTTGGGTTCGTATCGAAAAGAGCTTTCTAACGAATATTGGAAATTTGAAATCTAACGGTTGTATTTGGAGATACGTCCAAATCAAATTTGGAAAAGGTCGCTGTAAGTGCAGTTCGATGGCCGTTGTTGGAAATCGACTGTACGGGCCTTGACAAAATTATTAAAAATAGTAATAATTTGTGTAAAATCATACGAAATGATTTGGGAAAATTTGGGGTGAAAAACTCCATATTTGAAAAGGTAAAAATGGATTTTTATCGAAATGAACTGGTTTTGAACTAAAATTAAACCCGTTTATTTTTAATAAATAAATTGGATTTGAAATGGGTTGTAAATAGAATAGATTTGTGGGTTTATCATGAAGGGTGTTTTACATGACACTTGTTCTTTAACCTGATAAGCAATAGAATGTGATTTGGGTTTGTCGTGAACTGTGTTTTAAAAGACATTAGTTCTTTAACCCAGTAAAAGGAGTTTTAATGAATCTGCAATTAGATTGAAATGTGAATTGATAATTTAAATTATCAAATATAGAAAGTGAGCGAGAATGGAGTATCACCAGTTTTTCTCCAAAGCGATAGTTAAATCTTTAATTAGATTTGAACGTGAAACGGTAATTAATTTTACCGATAACACCGTGGTGTTAGATATGGAGTATTACCAGTTTTGCTTCATGGGATGAATAGGTTGGGATTGGGAAATAAAATAAATAATTACTTCGGTGCAGTTCGCTAATCTCGACTAGTTTGGGAAAACCATAATTTGGTTTGAAATGACATCCAAAGGAAGATTAAAGGATAAATTTTAAAGAATTTATCTTGGATAAAATTAATGGGAACCTTTCCCTAAGAATATGAAATTTAGAAACTAGCTGTGGGTTAGCTAAGAAGAATGGTTTCCTGGGTATTGATCTGATGCTGGTTTCGGCCTTCGGGGTTAATATTTGGGAAATTGTTCTCTTGTTGGTTTACGGTTAGTGACTAATGAATTGGAATGAGGCGTATGTTGTATTTGTGTAACTTTTGTTTTTAATATACGCGGGTTGTTCGGAAAGGCCGGGTTTATTCCCATTCTGAATAACCGATTCGACGATATGTCGAAGATGAAGACGGTGGTCGAAGACCGGAAGTCTTCACATCGTTTGGATAATTACGGACGATCTTGATTGGGCTGTACACCCAAGAGGATGGAAATAGTTGGTGGTCGTCCACACGTACTTGGAGATCGATGGATATGCGAGGAAAGTGCCTCCGGTTTCATTCAGACCCAGAACGAACTTGTAAATGGATTGTGTGTCTGACATCGGATTTTATTCTGTGTTGATTGATTTCTGTTAAATATATATCTGTTTGGCGGCGGAGAATTTATTCTCTTGCTTAACGCCCTTCTCTGAGACGTACGAGCTTAGAGGTTATATATTGATAGGTATCAATCGCATGGCATGAATTGCCTGTGTGGCATGCTGAGTTGCATGGATCAAGGCTTCTATTGAAAAGCAAAGTCTTGTGATTGATGATCAAAGCACGGCCTACGTGGCAGCTTTGTGTATAACGTGAATTCGCGAGCCTCACACCTCGGTATGAGTTAAAAACGGGATAAGGACTGCAGGGAGAGCATGACGTTTCTTTCTAGCTTTGGTGGTGTCAGTGACTTACCAGCCCTGACATTTATATACTTTTCACCTATGTGGTTGTTGGATGAGGCGCCTCGATTATAGGTCTGTAAGGACCGGGAAACGTGTGTTCAGGAATAAATAATCCTCTAACGTAAGTGATGACCGGCCCTGAAGATCCAGGATTGCCCAGAGTGTGTAGTCCTGAGGCATTTGCTAGAGTGTCTCGAAAGCGGAAAGGAGCTTGCCCCTTGACTCGACTCATGACGGAAATCCAATTTCCAATATGTGTATTGCGGTTTTAATTGTAGAACTAGTATGGCGACATAGTAGCATGGGATGCTATGTCGTCTATGATTTATATTTATGATTGAAATTGTTTTGACACTATACACTTATTATAGTATCAAATGATTTGTTTTAAACGTACCAAGCATGTTTGGCTATTATAAGGGAAAACCCTATCCTCCGGCTTGCGTTGCATTGTGTGATGGGACCTGGGTCTTATAATAGCTTCATTTTTCGAAAAAGCATTGCGTTGTCTTTTCTATGCACTGGTATTCTTGGGAGGAAACCCGTTCCGTGTTATACGGCGTGGTCCCTTGAATTACCCTCTTCTAAAGTAAAGTTTTAAATAACTGTTTTAGTTCTCACACCAGTCACATGACTGACCTGGAGTTTATTGTTTTAACCTAAACTCTGGGTGCCCCTATTTTCGACACGGGCAGTTAGTAGTTTTGGTTTTGCAGATCTATATTCACAGGATCCTAGTTTACAGCTGGAATGATATCCGGAAAGCTTTGTATCCGTGTATCACCCTCATTTGTGCTTTGTATTATTTTCCGCTGCTATGTAATTTATTGTAATCTCTGATATTTATCGAATGTAATTTATTCAATTATACTCTGTATTTTCTTGTATCTGATGGAATTATTGTAATAACAAGTAAATGTTCTTCCGTCTGCGTTCATTTGTGTGTTGTTCTCAAAGTATCTGCTCTTTCCTTAACGGGGAAGAAACGGGTTACTACACTCCCCCTCCTCGTGTTGATACTTTTGCAAAGATATGTAAGGACTTTCGGGCAATGGGCGGGAAACCTTTTCACGGGTCGGAGACGTTTGTTGAAGCTCGAAATTGGCTAAAGGAGGTTGTAATAACCCGGAAATTCTGAACCAGTTTAAAATTTTTATTTTGGCAATTTTAGCGAAGTTTGAATATTTAAAAAGAATTATTTTAAATAATATCGACGAGAAATTTATTTTGAATATATTTAGAACGTATATATTATATATGTCGTCGTTAGAACATAAATAATTTTATATAATTATAAATAGAATTGAAAATGGCGCGGTAGTTCGATAATTCGATTTCAAACTTCAATTGAATGTACCGGGTGCAAAATAATCCGGATTTTAGTGAAACCAAAAATAATAGGATCTAATTGATAATATCTTTCCAACGAATCTGAAAAATCGAGATTTCATAGCGGGAATCAAAAGATATGTCCAGTTGAAAATTCTGAATAGTCGCTATGGAATTCAGGCCCTTAAAAATGGGAATTTTGCAAACAACCTCGGATTTCGACGAAACCACTTTTGTTGGATCCGCAGTGTCAGATTATTGCAAGGTTTCAAATTTCATAATTTTTCGAATCAATATGTGAGCGTGGCAAAGGAAAACACGTTTGACCAGTTTCAGTTGATTTTAATCGACTGGAAAATGGCCATTTTTCCAACGGTCTCAGAATTTGACGAAACTAGTTTTGTTAGGACCGTATCATCAATACGAAGCTAGAAAATATTTTTCTGGAATTTTTCGAGTTAGTATGTGACCCTGGTAAATTGAAATGCGCGTTCAAATTCAATATATAGAGTTATATGTTGATTTTGATGAAAACTGATCGAAACGATCAAATCGGCTTGAGATACATATCCCATTGTGTTCGGAATGGGGGTAATTAGCTATGGACGACAGGCGGTGGGTTCGATTTCGAGGTCGTATGAAAAGTCAACTTAGGAGAGAGAAATTAAATTAATTAATTAATAAAAAAATCCCCTTTTCTCTCCTTTCCTTATACTCTGCCCCCCCCCCCCCCCCCGATATTTTCAATTCAGTTTTCAAAAAAAAAAAAAAAAGAATTCGACGGAGGCGGAAAACCGCCCTCGCGCCCCAGCGGCGACGACGCCGCCACATCCTCCTCCTAAACCACCGCGCCACCTCCGAGACCCACCCTTCTACGTCGACGCCCACTAGAGCCCAAGACACCGCCGCCCAGATCCAAACCCCCCCATCGGAAATCGAGCACCGCACCCCCTCCAGCCTCTGACCCACCGCCTCGACGGCCTCCGACGCCCACCAGAGCCCAAGACACCGCCGCCCAGATCCAAACCACCCCCCCTCCCAACCCGCAACCCGTTAGCACCCAGACCCGCGCCCAAATCGAAATGGCCCCTCCCTTCGTCAGCTCTCCACCACCTCCATGATTACGGGCAGCGAAAGTGACAAAAGGCGAGAACGACGAAGATTTCTATAAAAGAAGTGCCGTGAAGTTGGATAGCTATTTGTGAGAATTTCTCACTCTTTCAATTTCTTTTTCTAGTTATATATATATACTAGGATGCAGACGGTGCTTAGTAGCACCCGACACAATCGTCCACAGACCATGGAATTGTTTGTTTGATTTCAAAAATTAGTTAGATTATTTGATTGAATCGTTTGGTGAAATGAATGGATTTGATTGATGTGTGAATGGCGTGGGCCTTCACTAGACCGGGAATAAGGCTAGGCCTCGTCCCGTTTCTAGTATCGTGCCGTTATGCCGCCGAAATTTTCTAAAATAAGTTAGAAAAATAAAAATATCATTTTATTGAATAAAGGAATTGAATATAACTTCATATGTTAAAATAAAAGGTTTTATCGTTAAAAATATAAATTTTAACGTGAATATAAATATAGTGAATGTGAATAAATAAATATTCATTTTCAACCGGACGGTTTGTTTATGTACACCTATTTGAATGACATTGATTGGGACGATAAATTTTACACATCGCCCAACTGCACAAATAAAATCTGTGTTTGATTGTTTGAAACCACACATGGGTGTTGGGATGAAATTTGAAGTTCACTCATCCTGATTGATTAAATATGTCGATCGATTGATTGACAGGCTGTTATAAGCGTTAGATATCTATATTTGATGCTTATACAGTGTAGTGCACTTTGGATGATGGTTGATTATTTTTCAATGCTATTATATACGTGTGATGTATGAAAATCCATATAATTAATATTATATGGTGATTGATTGGGCCTCATTCCAATTTAAAAGATAAAGAATATTATAAAATAAAGGTTCATGTGTTGACCGTACTCATCCGTTGAGATTAGTGTAACACCCCGTATTTTCTGTAAACATAAGAGTCAAAAATCAAGGTATAATTAATTTTTAGGAGAAGAAATAAGGGAAACGGGTTGCGCCATTGTGTTCGTCTCGGAAAAATACGCGAAATAGAGTCCGAATTTGCGTAAATCGGAGTCCGTATGAAGAAGATATGGACGAACAAAGTTAGGCAGAAAAAACGGAAACAGACCAGAATACACTGGCGCACTTGTGAAGTGCGCCAGTACAAAAATACACTGGCGCACCTGCCAAGTGCGCCCATACAAATCCAGCACCGAATTCTGGAGTGTTCTGAGGTGACTTGTCTTCTTTTGAGTGGCTGGATGATGTGTATTCGAGCTGTGCGATTCTGATGACTTCTGGACTGATCTGAAGGCTCTAAATCACCCTATCCTCCTATAAATACATCCCTAACCTCAACCTAGGTTTCTTACACAATTCTCTAGCCTCCATTGCTCTCTTCTTCTAATTAAAAATAAAAATGGCGCCGCTGCTCTGCTGGAATTAAAACTAGGACTGATGTAAAAGCTAAATCAAATCTCAAATCAAAGGGTAGATCTACAACAACAATTAAAAAGGAATAATTCATCATTTCTACATCAATAACAGTTTATTATCCTTTCTTAAACCACGAAAGGCAAGTACAGTTATTCTCCGCTATAAACGTTAATTATAATTTTGATATGCTTTTAAATCTGAGTTTGAGGTTGTATATATATTCTCTTCTGTTAGATCTGTTTTCTGTGACTATTCTGTATTCCTTTCTTCTTTTCTGTTTCTATAGCCAGGCTACCACGAGCCTGTGCCCAATCTCATAAAGAGATTAACGTATGAACGCAAAATTTGGGACAATTAATGAATGATGCGAAATTTGACAAGACTGAATTGAACGTATGACTTTAGATCTGAAGCATAAAATATATTGGACATGTGACTTGGGATTGGATGCATAAATTTGACTATGAACATGTAATTTATATATTGCATGCACAGAGTATGTTGTAATTTAGATTTGTAACTAATTAGAGAAATGAACATATGATATTTAGATCTGTAATTTATTAGAAAAATGAGCATATGTTGTAAACTAGATTTAGATCTATGCATATTCTGTAATAAAAGTCAAGATCTGATTTTTAGAAGATATAATTTAAAGATTTAGATTGTTGGGTATGTTTTGCATTATGATTCATGACTTGAAAAGAAGAAGGATATGGAAAGTTAGGTGTAAAGATTTACATTAATTAGGATATCTATTATTGTGATTACACATAAATAGGAATTTTTGGATATATGGCATGCATTGTAATTAATGATTATATTTGGTATAATTTACATGTAAAATGCTAGTTTAACAAAAATTGGAACATATGTTATATGGTAAATTGTGTCCATATTCTGTGCTATGTAAATTTATGCAAACGTGGAATATATGTTTATATTGTGAATCATGACAATTATGTAGGCATATGAACTTAGGCCTAATTTATGATTAGGCAAGACATGTAAATAGAACCTTTAGAAATATTAAATCTGCTAAATCTGCTAATTTGCTAAGTTGCCTAAACTGCTAGTTCTGTTATATGGCCTAGACTGCTATTAAGATTGAAATGCCTAATCTGTTAAATTTGTCTGTTGAGATGCCTAATCTGTTATGTGCTAAAATCTGCTAAGTTGCTTAATCTGCTAAATCCGTTAAGTCGCCTAATCTGAAAAATCTGTTATATGTTAAATCTGTTACCTGCTATATCTGTTGTTTTGATATAATTAGTCTGTTATTGGCGTAATTTGAATTGACTATAGTTATGAATAATTGACATGTATATTAGGCATAGGCATAAATGCTAAACTATTAATTAATTGGCCGCAAAGATAAATATGGCTAACTCGAGGTTAAAATGAGTTTGTGGCGTAAACCTGCCCGGAACCGCCCGGCACATCCAGTGGCCGCAAACAATAGGTTCTAATGTGAGAAGTTAGTCATAACATGCGCAAGACACGAGGTTAGGTCTGGCTTGTTGCAGAAGTCTGCCCGGAACCGCCCGGCATATCCAGCGGCCACAAGCTACCGACCTAATGTGAGAGGTCTGTGCATTAATATTTAATTAATGCAAATCTGAGATAAAATCTGAGATAAATACGATGTCTGAAATGTGTTGGGTGGATAGGGTTAAACCAACTGGACTAATGAATTTAATGAACCCGTTTCGAGAATCCGTTGGCCCAATACAAAGTTAGATAATCTGGAACCAGTTAATCTGTAAGCCTGTTAATCCGAACATCTGATCCGTTAGTCTGAAAACCTGTTAACTTGATTGTCTGATCTGTGAACTAGTTAACCTAAGTTTTGTATGTCTGAAACTTGTAGACAAGTTAAGCTGAAATCTGTTAGTCTGGGGACACAAGGTTAGGAGGGGAATTACTTGTGTCATCTGTTGTTTGGGACCCATATTAGTCAGTAACCCTTTCTGGTATCAAAACTTTGACCCAACAGTAGGTAGGGTCCGGGCACGCTTACTGAACTTGTAACAACCCGTATTTCGATAACATGATTAAGACGAGAATCAAGGAAGAATTTAATTTTAAATTCTGAATCAAGCGAAATGGGCTATGCCATTGCGTTCGTATCGGAAAAATACGCGAAATAGAGTCCGAGTTTTCGAAAATCGGAGTCCGTATGACCCGGTTAAGGCCCAACGAAGTTTTCAGAAAATTTCTAAGTAAAAACAGATTTCAAATTCAAACTTGAATTTGGAAAATTGGGCCAGTTGGGCCAGGCGGAAAAATTCCCGCCACAATACCCAAGTCGGCAGCCCTGTCGACTTGGGAGTCGACTTGGTCTGACCAAGTCGACAGCCCTATCGACTTGGCTCAGACGAGCATTCCTGGCTTGGTGCACCTGCACTGGTCCCTGGTCTTGTTCTGGAAGCTTCTGACGTGGTTTGATGGTTCAGATATATCCTAGGGTTAATCTAAGGGCCTAAAACTATCCTAATCTCTATAAAAAGACCCTAAACCTTACCTAAATCCCTAAAAATCAAACCTAGCAACTAAGTGCTGCCAAAATCAATTTTGATCATGGCCTCCATCTCCAATCCCTAGAGCCTATGCATTCAAATCGGGTTCAAATCAAAAGGTGCAAGCTTGCTACACCAAATAGAGGCCAAATCAACGTTGCTATGTGAGTTTCATGACGGATCTTCATCAAAGGAGCCACCTTTCTTCGTCAAAACGATTCATGCTCCTAGTCCTCTTGCCACGCTATGTAAGTTCTAGCTACTTGTAGATTTAAACGATGATCTTGATGTGACATGGGATAAAATGCAAAGTAACATGAGTATGTTAGCCTATAGGAACCTAGTTTGCCCCTTTAGCATGAACATATGACTTTGGGTTATGTTGTAGCGACTAAACCATGCTATTCATGTTACATTGGACCTAGTTTGCCATGCAAGATTGGACCTTTGCTTGTGGTATGTTAGCATGCACACTTGAAAACACTTTGACTCATGAAGCATGTGCATGAATGTGACTTTGAGGCTATGCAAGTATATGAACCCGAAATCCCTTATGATAATATGCAAGTTTACCTTTTTATCACATGAGTAACATGGGCATGTTCATCCCTTCATGATAGGTTTATGACATGAACACTTATGCAAGTAATCCCCTTTTATGCTATGCATGTTTGTGGCCAAATCCCCTTGAGATACTATGCATGTTTGTGGCCAAATCACCTTATGACACTATGCATGTTTTTGGCCAAGGTTGTGCATGTGGAAGCCAATCCCTTTTTGGCATCATGCATGTTTTGAGGCCAATATGTGACGTAGTATCCTTACTATGTTGACTCGCTTTTGCTTGCGTTGGAAAACACGACTTTGGGGTAGTTAGATAAACATGAACATGACGCGAAATCTTGACTTGAATATGACATGAAAACTTGACTTGAGGTTACATGTGAACACGACATGTAAGTTGAACCAAAATGGGGGCATGACACGTGGGGTAAAGTTGGGACTTGAGATTAGACACGTATGGGTTGTAAGTGTAATATAACACTAGACCAAACATGGAAGTGGCCAACTCGAGGTTGGGTTGAGTTTGTAGCATAAATCTACTCGGACCCGCCCGGCTTAACTAGTAGCTACAAACAATAGGATCCAATGTGAGAAATTGGTCATGTCGCGCTTAAGACCCGAGGTTAGACTAGGTTGTGGTGTAAATCTACCCGGACCCGCCCGGCTTAACTAGTAACCACAACAAGGTCTAATGTGAGAGGTTGAGGGTGCATTAATTAAATTAATGCCACATGATAAGGTTAAGTAAATTTGACTAATGACACTTAACCGATATGACACGAATGGGTAGGTTAAGTGGGACCGGACTTGATTTCTTAATGACACTTAACCATGCAAGATGATTAGGGGATGAGGTTAAGTAATTTACACTTAACTAATCTAAACACGGTAATTAGATGGGGTTAAGTAATTGACGCTTAACTAATCTAACCACGGTAATTAGATGGGGTTAAGTAATTAAGACTTAACTAATCTAAACACGGTAATTAAATGGGGTTAAGTAATTGACGCTTAACTAAGCTAACCACGGTAATTAGATGGGGTTAAGTAATCCACACTTAACTAATCAAAACACGGTAATTCGATGGGGTTAAGTTAAACACTTAACCAACTTAAACTTGGTAATTCAATGAGGTTAAGTAACCAATACTTAACCAACTTAACGTGATAATTTAATGGGGTTAAGCAACTTATACTTAACCAATTATACATGATGATTTGATGGGGTTAAGTAACCTACACTTAACCAATCTAATACGCGGACCTGATAAGGTTAAGTCACAAGACCTTTTTAGAATATACTTAACCATTGTAGTACGATTAGAGGATGGGGTTAAGCCCACCTATACTTAACCAGTCCGACTCGATAATTTGATGGGATTAAGATAATCTATGCTTAATCGATCTAGCAAGATAATCCGATAGGATTAAGGTAAGCTAGTACTTGACCGATTTGACTTGATAGGGTTAAGTCATGAGCCTCTGGGTACACTTAACCAACTTGTAGGGCTAAGTCTTGAACTTAAATACTTAGCCAATCTTGACGTGATTCGTGGGCGGGTTAAGGCATGGACTTGAATGATAACACTTAACCCAATAAGACAAACCCTAGTTAGAGGAACTAGGTATAGAATCGTGGTTAATCAAGGACAACGGGAAAGGAAGCTAAGTGGTAAACCTTAGTTAAGGGTAACTAAGTAATAATTCTTAGCTAAGGACATAGGATTAATTCACAAAGCGATGAGTAACCTGATACGGTAGGTCATCGCTTAGTATACGAGGAGGAGCAAGTTATCTGACTTGGATAAAAGCTCCAGCGCACTGGGTGCCGAAGTGGAAGCTTCGGGGGACGTGAGTATATTCTTGGGATCCCTCTGTGGGCTGCCAGGTAATTATACTAGGCACATGAGAGGTTAAGGTCTGCGTTAGAAGGACCAAGAGTATGCCTTGGTTGCTATGCGAGCGACCTAAAGACTAGGATGGATTAGCGTGGGGTCGACGATTCTTGGTTTTTTCCCTGGATAGCACATCGCCGACTACCTACCATCTTTAGTCACTCGTGTACGTACGGAAAGGCAGAGAACCCCCAACAGACCATGTGCTTGCTATCGAGTCATGGGTGAGGTTGGCCCGTAGGAAAGTGGTCTATAGTGGGGCCGGGGAGTGGTTCTCATACATGATTTTTCGTGGGTTGCCTTTCACTAGTTGAGGGAGGGGTCACGTGGGACCATAGCCACGGGTACAAAAACAGACCTTGGTATCTGCATCAGCAGACGACTTAAAGCTCCCGACCGAGTTCCATATTTCTTAGTTTGCCCTGGCACGGAACTCGGATGGCACATTGTGGAACATGTGCATCTAGACATGGAAAACGATTCACGATACATACGTGGGATCAAGGGCGCGGTTGACGGGTGGCATAATCCCTAGTGGTCCTAGGTGGCCAAAACCCAAACCGAGACACGGAAACGTTCATTAGGTAGCATAATCCCTAGCGGCCCTAGGTGGCATAAATCCTAAGTGGACGCGCGATAGTTCATGGTAGGGAAACACAGCTAGATCAAGGGTTGCAGTCCAAAACAACTTCAAGGATAAAACGTTTACATGGGAAAGCCCGTATGGCCTATGGCAAAGGACTGAACTTGCACATGGAGAGAAACATACGAGTTGGAAAAACCTACATATGCTATATATATTAGGTTGACATGGACCATTTCATGACATGGGGCAAGGGATATTCATGGTTAACACATGACGCGGGTAGGGATACTAGTACGAGAGGTGCAGAGCAAATATACATGTTAGAACCAAGAAAAATATACATAATAGACACCGGGGGATGTTAGACAGGATAGATACCTTGGGATAGTATACTTGATAGAAACCTGACGATATGGTACCTTGATTTATCACGACACCGTAGTTTATCACGATATCTTAGTTTACCTTGCTACAGTAGTTCAGCCAGTTACCCTGGTTTAGTTTATCTATCTTGTAGTCATCCTTATGTTTACTTTCAGTTTATGCATGTCATGTTACCTTTACCTGTTTTTATACTGGGAGTAGATAGGACTTACCAGTCTTTATGACTGACCCCGTTTTCTTTCGCCTCTTTGTCTTCCGTTCCCCCCCCCCCCGGTTCCAGGGAGGAAATGATGTTGTTTAGTTCGGGCCTCTTATGCTTGAAGGTCATCATGTATAGCTTGATGTATAGCTTGGTCTTCTCTTGGCTATGGCTGCTTCACCGCTTTATTTTGGGGAATAATTTATGAAAAGGTTTTTATGCTTCTTTATTATTGCAAGACAGGTTTTGATGTACTCTGATGTAAAAGGCTTTAGACCTTAATTATTAATGTTTATGAAAGTTCGATTTTACTTCCGCTATTTTATATGTTCTATCTTGTGATACTCCTGTGCATGTTTACCAATAATGCCCCTCTAAAGCTAGTGCATTCCTTTGCGAGTGACCCTAGCGGAGGCGGGGTGTTACATTTGGTATCAGAGCAGAAGGTTACCAGACTAGGCAAAAGTTTTTAAAGACCTTCTGAAAACTATTTGAAAAACCGTTTATAAAGAAGCATTTTTCAAGAAAAGTTTGTTTTAAAGGCTATTCCCCTAAAGCCATTAGCACCATCCTTTGATTCCTTGATTAAATCTCGTTTCCTTTCTTTTCTCCATCCATGGTCACAGTAGTTCTCACTGTGACTAATCTTGGTCTAGCCACGTAGGTGTTTCCCGTACGATGGAGGTGGTTCTCGAGAGACCCATTGCCGTGTTACAAGAAAGGATAATAAGAGTAAGGATAAAGGATACCAGCTTAAGGATAAGCAACTGTTGTTAGGGCTTGGTCCATCAAGGTGGACAAGGACAAGATCAGCGGAGAGGGAAATAGTACGCTCCCACTTCTGGGGTGCCTAAAAGAAACGGTACCGTTTCTATTAGAGGTTCAGCCTTCCTTTTCTATCATCCTGTCCAGACTTTGTTTTGATCATCGTATCACTTAAGTCTGCTTAGATAGTTGAGTCTCTGCACCTTATGTAATGACCCGTATTCTACACATCATAGGATCGTAGAATATTTATTTCTTTCCCATGTTAAGTCGTATGGTCATGTAACTTTGGGAAACATCTATTAGAGTCATTTCCCATGTCCATGATTTTTATCGATTTTTAAATGACCATTTTGCCCCTAGTTGGTACTGTTTTGGCCATAACTTTTGATTGGAAAGGAATTTTAACCTGAAACAACTTCCATTTGATTCGTTTGATGGTTTCTCTTTCCTTAGAGTGGTCACATTAGCCAAACGGACTTACCGTTTGGGAGATATGGCTGAAACAAGATTTGGAGGGTGAAAAACTGCTTAACCGGGCCAAATCGGGTGATTAGTGAGTAGGCCCATAACCCATTTCGGGATTAGGGTTATTGGAGGGCTAAAATGAGATGGAGAATCATTCCATTTCAGTTTTCTAGCCTCCACTTATCACCAAGGATCCCTAAAAATGGCCTCCAACCTCTAAATCACCTCCAAATCACCCTTAGGTTAAGGATTTGGCTTAGCAACCCCTAATCAAGGAGGATCTTCACCAAATCAACAAAGGAGCTGCTGTTTGGTATTGGAATTCGCATCAAATCAGAGAATCATTTCAGATCTTAGTTTATTTTGTGGCTAAGGTGAGTGATTTGCTTAGTCTTGCACTAATTATGGCTAATTAGGAGTGATTAGTGTTAATTAGCGAATTTAAACATGATAAAATTCTGGAAAAATGTTCATAAAATTCGGAATGATGTTTTAGACCTCTGATACGAATTTGGGTTAATTTGGTTAAGATTTGCTAATCCTATCATCAGTTTCACCTAAATATGCTTAAGGAGAGATTTGGGATTTTGGGTAGATTTGATCCCTTTTTACCTATTATATTGATGTTTTGATGTTTGTGGTTGATTATGCATGTTGCTATGACTGTATGAAATGCTTTGTGACTGTTTAGAATGGTTGGAATGGTCGAAAACGGCGTCGAGGGGCGTAAACAGATCGCTGGACAAGATGCAGGGGTTCGGATCGCATAGGGGGTTGAGGGACGATCGGATCGCCCTATGGGATCGAGGGGGCATCCCCACGAGTCGAGTCACCTCCTCCGACCCGAACCGTCTGTGCAAGGCCCACGAAGCGAATCGATGTCGCGCCGTGCCAAACTGAAGTACTCCGATCCGGATCGCGAATAAGCATTATGACCCGATCCGTCCATGAAGGGTGAGCACGATCCGTCGACCTGGAGAAGAGCATCCGATCCGAACCGTTTGAAGGACCACGATCCGATCCATATGGTGTGTCCCGATCCGAATCGAGAAGGGAAGCACGATCCGAAGCAAAGGAAAGGAGGCCCACGACCCGATCCGACCTAGGAGGCGCGGTCCGATCCGATGAAGAATGTGAAGGTTGATCCGATCCGATTCGATTATGATGACCAATAACCCAAGATGCAAAGGTAGTCCAAATGGAAGTTAGAGCTCAGGATCCCGGAACCAGTTGGGAACCAATGAGTTCACTTTATGGTTGGACTTTGTTGCGGGACGTGTGCTAAGGAGTTGTCGACGTTCATAACTTCGATTCACCACTAAAAAGGAATGATGGGCTACTTATCAGTGCAGTAGGGTCATTATGACCTGAGGGGCAAAGTGATGGTAGCAAGACTACGTTATCAGTGCAGTAGGGTCATTATGACCTGAGGGGCAAGGTGATGCGTAGTAAGACTATGAGCCAGCGCAGATGGGGTGAATAACTCCATGGGGAAAGTGGACATAGTAAGGATTAGTAAGGCTATGAGCCAGCGCAGATGGGGTGAATAACTCCATGGGGCAAGTGGACATAGCGAGGAATTAGTGGCTACGTTATCAGTTCAGTGAAGCCATTTATGACTTCATGGGGCAAAGTGATCGTAGCCAGGAATGTTGGGTGATCGAAGTGGTGAATATCGTATGCTTTACGCACTGAGTGAGAGACGTGAGGATGAATGCCATGCTTGATTGTTTGCCATCATTATGACATGCACACCTCCCCCACCTCCGTATCTTTATACCGTTTGATATGATACCTCAGAGTGTTGTACAGTATGTAGTGCTAACTCTTTGGTTGCAGGTCCAGGTTCAGGTATGTTTTAGTCTACCTGTTATTGTTCACTTTAGATGCTTATCGCTCATACCAGGCTTTATGTCTGACCCAGAGTTTTATGTCTCCTCTTATTACTCTGGGTGCTCACACGAGCAGACTAGAGACAGGTTAGCTGGTGATGCGCGAGTAGTTGATTCGGAGGCGGGCGGGAGGCTTCCACGTATTATATATATATATTCACATTCTCCCTGTGTCGTTGGTGGTCGCTACTTGGGCATTAGTAGTGTACCTCATTTACCTTACTTTTGCTTTGAGACAGTTTGAAAGTTGTAATAAGCTGTATTTTGGATTTCCGCTGCTATGATGTTTAGTTCTGATTTTCAGCTTATGCATTGTCTCTCCTGTTTTATGTCAAGTATGTTAGTATTATATTTTATTCTATGCGCTGTGAGATATTCTACAGGTTCTTTGTATGTTCATTTCCTTCTTCCTTTTCCTTCTGGCGACCCGTTCCGTGCTAATTGGACATGTGTACAACGCACCTTTGGAGTAAATGTCGGCTGGTGCGGGGCAGGCCGTCACACTTGGTATCAGAGCTCTAGGTTGCTTAGTTAACCTAGGGAAAGACACTAGGGAGAGTTAGTACGTATATGAGAGCGTGTATTTGTGATTACTTTGGTTTTCAAAAGCTATGTATGTGTATACTATTAGTAGTATAAGATGAAGTCGCACTGCACTAGCACCACTATGGGGTCGTTAATCGTTTCCCTTTTTACAGATTAACGATGAGCAGAGAGACGAGGGGTGCTGGTAGAGGGACCAACCAAGGGAATGCCGCTGACATGAGGGCTATGTTTACTAACCTCATGAGAGACATGCTTAGAGAAGTGCAAGGGGCAATTCCCAATCCCGGAGTTGGTGTTGGCCCAGTAATGCAGGCGCCTAGGGTTGATTTCGCCAAGTTGTGCAAGGATTACACTAATCTTGGTGGGAAGCCGTTCCACGGAACGGAGTCGGCCACGGATGTTCAAGACTGGATGGATAGCTGTGACCGTATCTTTGATGACTTGGGTCTCGAGGATGCGATGAAGAGAAGGCTAGCGTCTCGTCAGCTGCAAGGGCGAGCGATGAATTGGTGGAATGCCATTAGAACAGCTACTCCAGAGGACCAAGTTACTTGGGTTCAGTTCAAGGCTCGCTTTAGCGAGAAGTTTATTCCAGCTGCCCAGAAGTCGGTGTTGTTCAAGAGGTTCCTGGAACTCAAGCAGGGTGGCAGGGCAGTTTCTGATTATATTGCCGAGTTCGACACTTTGTCGAAGTATGGACTGTCTCTCATTGATACTCCTGAAAAGAAGAATGAGAAGTTCATTACTGGCCTGGATGGGTACTTGGGGGAGAGGCTCATTAACCACATCGATGAGACTTTTGAATCGATTGTGGGGAAAGCATTGAGGTCAGAGAGTCTTTACCCTAAGTCAAAGACTGAGGCTGCATCTGCGGAAGGGCCAAAGCCGCAAGCAGGCGGTGGAGGCAAGAATAGCTCTCAGAATAAGAGGAAGCAGGACCAATCAAAGGGTGGCCAGAAAAAGAGCAAGAAGGATGTTGAGTGCTTCAGCTGTAGAAAGAAAGGCCATTATGCTAAGGAATGTCGGGCCAAGCCAGCGGAAAGGAAGTGCTACAACTGTGGCCAAGTGGGACATCAGAAGGATAAGTGTCCACAACCTCTTAAGGAGAAGCAGATTGTGAAAGCATATGCTCTTGATGCTGTTCCTTCTTCGTCGAATGCCCCAACTGCGGCGGAGAAAGGAAAGAATGTTGTTATTCAAGGTATGCTTTCTATTTATGATATACCAGTTCGAGTTTTGTTTGATACTGGGGCTTCCCGTTCCTTCATATCTAGTGACCTGGTAGATAGGTTGGGACTGGAACCCGAGATAGTCGATAGACCATTGATAGTGACGAACCCGATTGGTGGTTCGACTAGCCTTAGTATGATTTGCAGGAATTTTGTCTTATCGAGTCATGGATGTATGTTTGTATGTGATTGCTTTGTTTTGGGCTTTACTGGGTATGGCATTATATTGGGAGTCGATTGGCTCCAAAGATACGGGGTGGTGGTAGACTGTGAGGGCTTTTTGGTGACAGTGAGGGCGGATGATGGGCGGAGGGTAGTGTTTGGTAGCCTACCTAGTGATGGGGTTATGGCTAGTTTTGTAAATTCCCTCGACATCCCGCAGGATGAGTTGTCAGATGTGCCCGTGGTTGGCCAGTATCCGGACGTCTTCGAGGAGGTGACCGGGCTTCCACCACACCGAGAGATTGAGTTCCGTATTGATTTAGTGAAAGATGCCAGACCTATAGTGATGCCACTTCGTCGTATGGCACCAAGGGAGCAGCGAGAGCTCGGGGTGCAAGTCAGCAATCTTTTGAGGAAGGGATTGATTAGAAGGAGTGTCTCCGAGTGGGGAGCACCAGTTGTGTTTTCCACTAAGGCAGATGGTTCCCTTCGTTTGTGTGTGGACTATCGCGAGTTGAATAAGGTGACGAGGAAGAATAAGTATCCTCTACCGCGTATAGATGATTTGTTTGATCAGCTGGAAGGGGCAAGAGTGTTCTCCCAGTTGGACCTCGCGACAGGATTTCATCAGCTTCGAGTAGCAGATGAGAGTGTCCCGAAAACGACATTTAGGACGCCGTCTGGATTTTATGAGTGGTTGGTCATGCCGTTTGGGTTGACCAATGCACCAACCTACTTTGTGGATCTTATGAATCGAGTATTCAGAGATCAGTTGAATAAGTTTGTTCTTGTGTTCGTGGATGATATCCTTGTTTACTCGAGGACAGAGGAGGAACACAAGGGCACTTGAGGATAGTGATGGAGGTGTTGAGGAAACACCAATTGAAAGCGAAATTCTCTAAGTGTCATTTTTGGAGAAGGGAAGTAAGATTCTTGGGTCATGTTGTTTCCGAGAATGGTATCGCCGTGGGCCCTGCGAAGGTGGCTACGGTACAGGATTGGCCTACACCCAAGAATGCTACAGATGTGAGAAGTTTCTTGGGATTAGCTGGATATTATCGTAAGTTTATCCAGGATTTCTCCAAGATAGCAGCACCGTTGACCCAGTTGACTAAGAAGAATCAGTCCTTCGTCTGGGACGGAGTGTGTGAGGATGCCTTCAAAGGTCTAAAAGAGAGGTTGACGCGTGCGCCAGTGTTAGTCATTCCTAAAGGGAATGAAGAGATGACGGTATACACGGATGCTTGTGGTACCGGACTAGGTGCAGTATTGATGCAAGGAGGTAGGGTTGTAGCTTATGCTAGTCGACAGCTAAAGCCGCATGAGAAGAAGTATCCTACCCATGATTTGGAATTGGCAGCGATTGTATTTGCGCTGAAGATGTGGAGACACTATCTCTTGGGAGAAAGATTTGAGCTGTTTACCGATCATAAATCGTTGAAGTATCTCTTCTCCCAGAAAGATCTAAATCTTCGTCAGCAGAGATGGTTGGAATTCTTGGCTTCGTATGATTTTGATATCGCGTATACACCTGGGAAGGGTAATGCGGTAGCCGATGCCTTGAGTAGGAGACATGCCAGCTTAGGGGCAATGTTTCTTGAATGGAAGCAACTGGAGTATATCATGGGGTTTGATTTCAGACCAAAGTGCGAATTGGATCCAGTTATGCTAGCTAGTTTGACGATCAGACCCACTTTGATAGAGCGGATTGGTTCTAGCCAGAGGAACGATCCTAATCTATTAGAAATCATCTCCAAGTTAGAGATGGGTATTGATGAGGAGATGAATGTGTATGGGCTTGATCGAGATGGATGGCTTCGAAAAAATGGAAGATTAGTTGTGCCCAACGTGAATGGTTTGAGAGATGAAGTGCTTAGAGAATGCCATCACTCAAAACTGACTATGCATCCCGGTGGTAATAAGATGTATCGAGACATGAAGCGAACCTACTACTGGGAAGGGATGAAAAGAGGCGTTGGGAAGTTTATATCCAAATGCATGAATTGCCAGCTAGTTAAAGCCGAGCAAAGGAAGCCTAGTGGATTGTTACAACCATTAGAAATTCCCGAATGGAAATGGGAGCAAGTCTCGATGGATTTCATCGATGGCTTACCAAGGACTAGATCGGGATATGATAGCATTTGGGTAATTGTGGATCGATTGACTAAGAGCGCAAGATTTATACCAGTCAAATCGACCAGAACGGCAGCCAAGTTGGCAGAATTGTATATGAAGTGGGTAGTGAGATTTCATGGAGTACCCAAAAGCATTGTGAGTGACCGAGACCCGTTGTTCACTAGTGGGTTTTGGAAGAGCTTACAAGAGGCTCTAGGGTCAAGATTACATCTCAGTACCGCATACCATCCTCAGACCGACGGTCAGACGGAGAGGGTGAATCGTATATTGGAAGATCTCTTGAGAGCTTGTATATTGGATTTTGGTGGATCATGGGATGACCATTTGCATCTAGTAGAGTTTGCATATAATAATAGCTACCAATCCAGTATTGGTATGGCTCCATATGAAGCTTTGTACGGAAGACCATGCAACTCACCATCATGTTGGATAGAGACTGGCGAGAAGTTTGTGCTTGGACCAGATGTGGTGAGAGAAACTTCCGATAAGATTAAGATCATTCAGCAACGAATGAAAGCTGCCCAAGATAGGCAGAAGAGTTACGCCGATAAGAGGAGAAGAGACTTGAAATTCTCCGTTGGTGACTTGGTGTTTGTCAAGATCTCTCCGTTGAAGAGCGTGATTCGATTTGGCAGGAGAGGCAAGTTGGCACCAAGATTTGTTGGTCCATTCCCTGTTCTTGAATTAGTCGGGAATTTGGCGTATAGAGTTGGCTTACCAGAGAAGATGGCAGGAGTTCACAATGTATTTCATGTTTCCCAACTAAGGAAGTTCGTTCACGACTCAGATGTGACTATTTCACCTGATCAGTTAGAGGACTTCGAAGTAGAACCCGAGGCGGTTGGGAACCGCAAGCCGATTCGTATTGTGGGGCATGATACGAAGCAACTTCGAAGGAAGGCGGTGAAGCTAGTCAAGGTTCAGTGGGGCGAGAACGAGAATGATTGTACTTGGGAGACAGAGGAGAGCATTAGGAAGGCTTATCCAGAACTCTTTGCCTGGTAAGATTTACTTTGCGATTTAGTTATTCCGCATGCTAGGATAGACTTATTTTGCTTGTTTTGCATGGTTGATTGTTGTTTTATGATTGATAGGCATGCGGGAATCTTTGTGTGTATTTGGATTAGGGAATTTCGGGGGCGAAATTTCTTAAGGGGGGGAGAGTGTAATGACCCGTATTCTACACATCATAGGATCGTAGAATATTTATTTCTTTCCCATGTGAAGTCGTATGGTCATGTAACTTTGGGAAACATCTATTAGAGTCATTTCCCATGTCCAAGATTTTTGTCGATTTTTAAATGACCATTTTGCCCCTAGTTGGTACTATTTTGGCCATAACTTTTGATTGGAAAGGAATTTTAACCTGAAACCACTTCCATTTGATTCGTTTGATGGTTTCTCTTTCCGTAGAGTGGTCACATTAGCCAAACGGACTTACCGTTTGGGAGATATGGCTGAAACAAGATTTGGAGGGTGAAAAACTGCTTAACCGGGCCAAATCGGGTGATTAGTGAGTAGGCCCATAACCCATTTCGGGATTAGGGTTATGGGAGGGCTGAAATGAGATGGAGAATCATTCCATTTCAGTTTTCTAGCCTCCACTTATCACCAAGGATCCCTAAAAATGGCCTCCAACCTCTAAATCACCTCCAAATCACCCTTAGGTTAAGGATTTGGCTTAGCAACCCCTAATCAAGGAGGATCTTCACCAAATCAACAAAGGAGCTGCTGTTTGGTATTGGAATTCGCATCAAATCAGAGAATCATTTCAGATCTTAGTTTATTTTGTGGCTAAGGTGAGTGATTTGCTTAGTCTTGCACTAATTATGGCTAATTAGGAGTGATTAATGTTAATTAGCGAATTTAAACATGATAAAATTCTGGAAAAATGTTCATAAAATTCGGAATGATGTTTTAGACCTCTGATACGAATTTGGGTTAATTTGGTTAAGATTTGCTAATCCTATCATCAGTTTCACCTAAATATGCTTAAGGAGAGATTTGGGATTTTGGGTAGATTTGATCCCTTTTTACCTATTATATTGATGTTTGTGGTTGATTATGCATGTTGCTATGACTGTATGAAATGCTTTGTGACTGTTTAGAATGGTTGGAATGGTCGAAAACGCCGTCGAGGGGCGTAAACAGATCGCTGGACAAGATGCAGGGGTTCGGATCGCATAGGGGGTTGAGGGACGATCGGATCGCCCTATGGGATCGTGGGGGCATCCCCACGAGTCGAGTCACCTCCTCCGACCCGAACCGTCTGTGCAAGGCCCACGAAGCGAATCGATGTCACGCCGTGCCAAACTGAAGTACTCCGATCCGGATCGCGAATAAGCATTACGACCCGATCCGTCCATGAAGGGTGAGCACGATCCGTCGACCTGGAGAAGAGCATCCGATCCGAACCGTTTGAAGGACCACGATCCGATCCGTATGGTGTGTCCCGATCCGAATCGAGAAGGGGAGCACGATCCGAAGCAAAGGAAAGGAGGACCATGACCCGATCCGACCTAGGAGGCGCGGTCCGATCCGATGAAGAATGTGAAGGTTGATCCGATCCGATTCGATTATGATGACCAATAACCCAAGATGCAAAGGTAGTCCAAATGGAAGTTAGAGCTCAGGATCCCGGAACCAGTTGGGAACCAATGAGTTCACTTTATGGTTGGACTTTGTTGCGGGACGTGTGCTAAGGAGTTGTCGACATTCATAACTTCGATTCACCACTAAAAAGGAATGATGGGCTACTTATCAGTGCAGTAGGGTCATTATGACCTGAGGGGCAAAGTGATGGTAGCAAGACTACGTTATCAGTGCAGTAGGGTCATTATGACCTGAGGGGCAAGGTGATGTGTAGTAAGACTATGAGCCAGCGCAGATGGGGTGAATAACTCCATGGGGAAAGTGGACATAGTAAGGATTAGTAAGGCTATGAGCCAGCGCAGATGGGGTGAATAACTCCATGGGGCAAGTGGACATAGCGAGGAATTAGTGGCTACGTTATCAGTGCAGTGAAGCCATTTATGACTTCATGGGGCAAAGTGATCGTAGCCAGGAATGTTGGGTGATCGAAGTGGTGAATATCGTATGCTTTACGCACTGAGTGAGAGACGTGAGGATGAATGCCATGCTTGATTGTTTGCCATCATTATGACATGCACACCTCCCCCACCTCCGTATCTTTATACCGTTTGATATGATACCTCAGAGTGTTGTACAGTATGTAGTGCTAACTCTTTGGTTGCAGGTCCAGGTTCAGGTATGTTTTAGTCTACCTGTTATTGTTCACTTTAGATGCTTATCGCTCATACCAGGCTTTATGTCTGACCCAGAGTTTTATGTCTCCTCTTATTACTCTGGGTGCTCACACGAGCAGACTAGAGACAGGTTAGCTGGTGATGCGCGAGTAGTTGATTCGGAGGCGGGCGGGAGGCTTCCACGTATTATATATATATATATTCACATTCTCCCTGTGTCGTTGGTGGTCGCTACTTGGGCATTAGTAGTGTACCTCATTTACCTTACTTTTGCTTTGAGACAGTTTGAAAGTTGTAATAAGCTGTATTTTGGATTTCCGCTGCTATGATGTTTAGTTCTGATTTTCAGCTTATGCATTGTCTCTCCTGTTTTATGTCAAGTATGTTAGTATTATATTTTATTCTATGCGCTGTGAGATATTCTACAGGTTCTTTGTATGTTCATTTCCTTCTTCCTTTTCCTTCTGGCGACCCGTTCCGTGCTAATTGGACATGTGTACAGCGCACCTTTGGAGTAAATGTCGGCTGGTGCGGGGTGGGCCGTCACACCTTAGTACTAGCATGGTAGAGGATCCCAGTTTTGTCCCAAAAATCTGGTTGGAGAGTTAGTCCATTCCTTCATGACTTGTTGGATTTGAGAATGACATGTCTCAACTACGGATAGATTCTAAGGATAAAGTGGTCACCCAATAAGGGGTGCCATTCTCGGTTTTGGAAAGAGGGTAGTTAGACTCTCGACTCATCTTGGTGATACCCTCAAAGTCTCGTGTAACCTTTTTGGGTTCTGTCATGGTTAGTTACCTAGAATCCCGGGATGCAGTTGTTGGTAATCCGTTCAAATAGGATTCGCCGCTAAGGCGGATGGTTCGTTTCGATTATGCATGGGTTATGGCAATCACCCTAGTAAGAACCCTTGGCAACATGGATCGGCATCGGAAAACGAGATCCAGAATTCACTAGTGAATTTTGGAGAGCTTGCATGAGTACGCAGACATATTTGAGCCGAGCATACTAGGGAAAGAATAAGTGAAAGTGAAACGGGAGGCGACAGTGAGATGAGTTCCACTCACACCTTGGAAATAGGAATCAAGGAGCTACGAAATCATGAAGTCAAAGGCGGTCAAGGCCTGATGGGATTGAGCTAATGGAAATGCGGCTTGGACGCGCGCATCACGTCTCTTTTTAAGAGTATATTTTTGATCCTTGGTTCACCTGTAAAGCTTACTTGCATGCTATCGCTTGGTGGATATCCTCTCGGTCCTGTTTCTGTTACAAACCCCATAAGGAGTTTGTCTTGTTTATCTTCTCGATCTTATCCTGGGAACCTTAGGTAGAACGTTATGGATGTAAACATGTATTTGAGACATGTTATGATTGATATGGTTGCAAATGGTTGCAAATGGTTGCTCGTGGATGCGCGAATACACGTTAGATACTAGATTGACGCGATCACGTTTCATGTTGCATATGCACGAGCATTTATACTTCTTTATGGATAAAATTGAATGTGTTGTCATGTGGATGTTGCATATGAATGAATGGTTGTGCACGCATATAGTATCTATATGACTAGGACTATTTGCATACATGTTGGATTCATGGCACTATGCATATTTTTGCATTAGAAAAATTATTCAGGCCTGATCATTAGCATTAGCTAAGGAACATGTACACACACGTTTTGCATATATTCATACAGCATTAGAAATCATCTAAGGACAATGGTTGCTTGTGAATGATGTTTTGAGTAGATGGATGATGGATGGTAGGATATGTTCTTCCTAACTTGGAGATTTCGGGGACGAAATCCTAAAAGGTGGGGAGAATGTAACAACCCGTATTTCGATAACATGATTAAGACGAGAATCAAGGCAGAATTTAATTTTAAATTCTGAATCAAGCGAAATGGGCTATGCCATTGCGTTCATCTCGGAAAAATACGCGAAATAGAGTCCGAGTTTTCGAAAATCGGAGTTCGTATGACCCGGTTAAGGCCCAACGAAGTTTTCAGAAAATTTCTAAGTAAAAACAGATTTTAAATTCAAACTTGAATTTGGAAAATTGGGCCAGTTGGGCCAGGCGGAAAAATTCCCGCCACAGTACCCAAGTCGACAGCCCTGTCGACTTGGGAGTCGACTTGGTCTGACCAAGTCGACAGCCCTGTCGACTTGGCTGTCGACTTGGCTCAGACGAGCATTCCTGGCTTGGTGCACCTGCACTGGTCCCTGGTCTTGTTCTGGAAGCTTCTGACGTGGTTTGATGGTTCAGATCTATCCTAGGGTTAATCTAAGGGCCTAAAACTATCCTAATCTCTATAAAAAGACCCTAAACCTAACCTAAATCCCTAAAAATCAAACCTAGCAACTAAGTGCTGCCAAAATCAATTTTGATCATGGCCTCCATCTCCAATCCCTAGAGCCTATGCATTCAAATCGGGTTCAAATCAAAAGGTGCAAGCTTGCTACACCAAATAGAGGCCAAATCAACGTTGCTATGCGAGTTTCATGACGGATCTTCATCAAAGGAGCCACCTTTCTTCGTCAAAATGATTCATGCTCCTAGTCCTCTTGCCACGCTATGTAAGTTCTAGCTATTTGTAGATTTAAACGATGACCCTGATGTGACATGGGATAAAATGCAAAGTAACATGAGTATGTTAGCCTATGGGAACCTAGTTTGCCCCTTTAGCATGAACATATGACTTTAGGTTATGTTGTAGTGACTAAACCATGCTATTCATGTTACATTGGACCTAGTTTGCCATGCAAGATTGGACCTTTTCTTGTGGTATGTTAGCATGCACACTTGAAAACACTTTGACTCATGAAACATGTGCATGAATGTGACTTTGAGGCTATGCAAGTATATGAACCCGAAATCCCTTATGATAATATGCAAGTTTACCTTTTTATCACATGAGTAACATGGGCATGTTCATCCCTTCATGATAGGTTTATGACATGAACACTTATGCAAGTAATCCCCTTTTATGCTATGCATGTTTGTGGCCAAATCCCCTTGAGATACTATGCATGTTTGTGGCCAAATCACCTTATGACACTATGCATGTTTTTGGCCAAGGTTGTGCATGTGGAAGACAATCCCTTTTTGGCATCATGCATGTTTTGAGGCCAATATGTGACGTAGTATCCTTACTCTGTTGACTCGCTTTTGCTTGCGTTGGAAAACACGACTTTGGGGTAGTTAGATAAACATGAACATGACGCGAAATCTTGACTTGAATATGACATGAAAACTTGACTTGAGGTTACATGTGAACACGACATGTAAGTTGAACCAAAATGGGGGCATGACACGTGGGGTAAAGTTGGGACTTGAGATTAGACACGTATGGGTTGTAAGTGTAATATAACACTAGACCAAACATGGAAGTGGCCAACTCGAGGTTGGGTTGAGTTTGTAGCATAAATCTACCCGGACCCGCCCGGCTTAACTAGTAGCTACAAACAATAGGATCCAATGTGAGAAATTAGTCATGTCGCGCTTAAGACCCGAGGTTAGACTAGGTTGTGGTGTAAATCTACCCGGACCCGCCCGGCTTAACTAGTAACCACAACAAGGTCTAATGTGAGAGGTTGAGGGTGCATTAATTAAATTAATGCCACATGATAAGGTTAAGTAAATTTGACTAATGACACTTAACCGATATGACACGAATGGGTAGGTTAAGTGGGACCGGACTTGATTTCTTAATGACACTTAACCATGCAAGATGATTAGGGGATGAGGTTAAGTAATTTACACTTAACTAATCTAAACACGGTAATTAGATGGGGTTAAGTAATTGACGCTTAACTAATCTAACCACGGTAATTAGATGGGGTTAAGTAATTAAGACTTAACTAATCTAAACACGGTAATTAGATGGGGTTAAGTAAATGACGCTTAACTAAGCTAACCACAATAATTAGATGGGGTTAAGTAATCCACACTTAACTAATCTAAACACGGTAATTCGATGGGGTTAAGTTAAACACTTAACCAACTTAAACTTGGTAATTCAATGAGGTTTAGTAACCAATACTTAACCAACTTAACGTGATAATTTAATGGGGTTAAGCAACTTATACTTAACCAATTATACATGATGATTTGATGGGGTTAAGTAACCTACACTTAACCAATCTAATACGCGGACCTGATAAGGTTAAGTCACAAGACCTTTTTAGAATATACTTAACCATTGTAGTACGATTAGAGGATGGGGTTAAGCCCACCTATACTTAACCAGTCCGACTCGATAATTTGATGGGATTAAGATAATCTATGCTTAATCGATCTAGCAAGATAATCCGATAGGATTAAGGTAAGCTAGTACTTGACCGATTTGACTTGATAGGGTTAAGTCATGAGCCTCTGGGTACACTTAGCCAACTTGTAGGGCTAAGTCTTGAACTTAAATACTTAGCCAATCTTGACGTGATTCGTGGGCGGGTTAAGGCATGGACTTGAATGATAACACTTAACCCAATAAGACAAACCCTAGTTAGAGGAACTAGGTATAGAATCGTGGTTAATCAAGGACAACGGGAAAGGAAGCTAAGTGGTAAACCTTAGTTAAGGGTAACTAAGTAATAATTCTTAGCTAAGGACATAGGATTAATTCACAAAGCGATGAGTAACCTCATACGGTAGGTCATCGCTTAGTATACGAGGAGGAGCAAGTTATCTGACTTGGATAAAAGCTCCAGCGCACTGGGTGCCGAAGTGGAAGCTTCGGGGGACGTGAGGATATTCTTGGGATCCCTCTGTGGGCTGCCAGGTAATTATACTAGGCCCATGAGAGGTTAAGCTCTGCGTTAGAAGGACCAAGAGTATGCCTTGGTTGCTATGCGAGCGACCTAAAGACTGGGATGGATTAGCGTGGGGTCGACGATTCTTGGTTTTTGCCCTGGATAGCACATCGCCGACTACCTACCATCTTTAGTCAATCGTGTACGTACAGAAAGGCAGAGAACCCCCAACAGACCATGTGCTTGCTATCGAGTCATGGGTGAGGTTGGCCCATAGGAAAGTGGGCTATAGTGGGGCCGAGGAGTGGTACTCATACATGATTTTTCGTGGGTTGCCTTTCACTAGTTGAGGGAGGGGTCACGTGGGACCATAGCCACGGGTACAAAAACAGACCTTGGTATCTGCATCAGCAGACGACTTAAAGCTCCCGACCGAGTTCCATATTTCTTAGTTTGCCCTGGCACGGAACTCGGATGGCACATTGTGGAACATGTGCATTTAGACATGGAAAACGATTCACGATACATACGTGGGATCAAGGGCGCGGTTGACGGGTGGCGTAATCCCTAGTGGTCCTAGGTGGCCAAAACCTAAACCGAGACACAGAAACGTTCATTAGGTAGCATAATCCCTAGCGGCCCTAGGTGGCATAAATCCTAAGTGGACGCGCGATAGTTCATGGTAGGGAAACACAACTAGATCAAGGGTTGCAGTCCAAAACAACTTCAAGGATAAAACGTTTACATGGGAAAGCCCGTATGGCCTATGGCAAAGGACTGAACTTACACATGGAGAGAAACATACGAGTTGGGAAAACCTACATATGTTATATATTAGGTTGACATGGACCATTTCATGACATGGGGCAAGGGACATTCATGGTTAACACATGACGCGGGTAGGGATACTAGTACGAGAGGTGCAGAGCAAATATACATGTTAGAACCAGGAAAAATATACATAATAGACACCGGGGGATGTTAGACATGATAGATACCTTGGGATAGTATACTTGATAGAAACCTGACGATGTGGTACCTTGATTTATCACGACACCGTAGTTTATCACGATATCTTAGTTTACCTTGCTACAGTAGTTCAGCCAGTTACCCTGGTTTAGTTTATCTATCTTGTAGTCATCCTTATGTTTACTTTCAGTTTATGCATGTCATGTTACCTTTACCTGTTTTTATACTGGGAGTAGATAGGACTTACCAGTCTTTATGACTGACCCCGTTTTCTTTCGCCTCTTTGTCTTCCGTTCCCCCCCCCCCCAGGTTCCAGGGAGGAAATGATGTTGTTTAGTTCGGGCCTCTTATGCTTGAAGGTCATCATGTATAGCTTGATGTATAGCTTGGTCTTCTCTTAGCTATGGCTGCTTCACCGCTTTATTTTGGGGAATAAATTATGAAAAGGTTTTTATGCTTCTTTATTATTGCAAGACAGGTTTTGATGTACTCTGATGTAAAAGGCTTTAGACCTTAATTATTAATGTTTATGAAAGTTCGATTTTACTTCCGCTATTTTATATGTTCTGTCTTGTGATACTCCTGTGCATGTTTACCAATAATGCCCCTCTAAAGCTAGTGCATTCCTTTGCGAGTGACCCTAGCGGAGGCGGGGTGTTACAGAACTAATTATAAGCGGTTCATTCTGATAATGGCGAGGGGTGTTGATGGTGCGTTCCAACCGGGTCATGTGCGTGCATGGATCCCGGTCTGTCTCTGAGGATGTAAGACGCCGTGACATCTGTAAATAGGTCCATGTCATTCAAAGGTTGCCACTTTAGGGAATGATACACCCTTTGGTGGGGCTGGCACAGGGTATTTATGTATTAGGGAGTCGATCGCTTGGGGTAGGGTTTTAGGGTACAATTAGTTCTGTCTGTTTTTGTTGGTACCATCTGTTTTTGTTGGGTGGCAACACCTGTCTGTTTCTGCGTGGTACCGTCTGATCGGGTGGTAAAGGCCCAATTACTAGTGTACACCTTATGCTACATTCTGCTTCTGTCTGTTTCTGATCGGGTGGTAAAGGCCCATTACTAGCGTGGAAATTATTCTGTACCTGTTTCTGTTTCAGTTTAGACATTAGGGTGATACTTAATTCTGTTATACTAGCATTAGTGCAGAGAAGTGTATAGCAATAGTCTATGTCATTCTGTTCTTCTGTTATATCTGCTACACCTGTTACAGTTATCTCTCATCCAGTTTTATGTTCATGTCATATTATTATTATCTGTTCATATGCTGAAAGTCACTGGACTTGCCAGACTTTTTGTCTGACCCTTGTTGTTTCGCCTCCTTTCTTCCGTTCCCCCCCAGGTTATCCAAGGAGGGAATACTTTAGCTTGATCCGGATTTCTCTCTGCTTGAAGTGCTTAAAGTATGGCTTAGCTCTGTATAGCTCCCGTTCTATGGGGATTATGATTTTAAAACATGTATTTTGAAGGCTTTTGTATAAGACTGATATTTGTACTTGAATTCTGAGATTTGAAAGGATGTAACCATATTGATTTCTGTCTCTACTGTAATAAAGTTAAAACTTTTCAAGTACTGTTTTATCTATCTTGTAAGTTTCTGTTCTGTTTACTAAAATGCTCCACCAAAGTTAAGGCATTCCCTTTGTGAGTGACCTTAACGGAGGTGGGGTGTTACACTTGGTATCAGAGCTGAAGGTTACCAGATTGGGTAAAGTTTTTGAGAACTATTTTCAAAAAAGGTTTTGGAAGGAAGTATTTTCAAAAATAAAGCTTATTTTGAAAAACATGATCCCCAAGAGCCATATATCTTTCTTTCAGTCCTTTTTGTATTGAAACTTTCCTTTTTCGTTCCAGCATGTCTGAAGCATCTGAGATACCAGAGGGTGTTCATGTACCCAGTTGGTTTCGTCAATATCTTGAGGCTAGGACCGCCGCTGCAGGTCCAGCAAATGATCCCCCTCCTCCACCCCCTCCTCGTGCAATTGCTTTCTCAAAGATCTGTAGAGATTTTAGGGCCATGGGTGGGAAGGATTTCAAAGGAACTGAATCATTCGTAGAAGCAAGGAATTGGCTCAAAGAAACTGAGGATCTATTCGTTATCTTCGAGGTGGACGATAGGCAGAAGGTACAGTTGGCAGTATGGCTGCTCAAAGATGAAGCTTCCTACTAGTGGGAAGTCACTAACGCCGAGAGGCCGGTTGAGACATGGATGGATTTCAGAACAAGGTTTGAGACAAAATTCCTCTCGCAAGCTGAACGAAGTTTACAATTGGAAAAGTTCTTATCTCTTAAGCAAGGAAGTATGACGGTCAAGGAATACGTCAACCAGTTCAACCAACTGGCTAGGTTCGGATTGGATTTAGTCAACACTCAGCATAAAAAGGCTCTCCGCTTTGTTAAAGGATTGAACGAGCCACTACACACCCTAGCCATGACCCATGTACCCATGGGAGCAACTTACGAGAAATTGGTGGATATGGCACTACTGCATGAGGAGGACAAGGGCCCGAAAGAGACAAAGAAGGAAGAACCACAGAATAAGAAAGCGGGGCCCAAAAAGGAAACACAAAAGAAGGATGAGAAGTCTGAAGATAAGAAGGGGAAAAAGTGCTTTACTTGTGGGAGCTCGACTCATCTGAACAAGGATTGCAGAAAAAGGAAGGGCGCTTGCTTCAACTGTGGGGAGATGGGACACTTCACTAGGGACTGCCCGAAGAGACGAGGACAAGGAGGGCAGGCGAACACTCTTGAAGCTAGTGGCTAGGATAGAAATAGGAAAATTTCTATAGTAGGTTTAATTTCTTTATCTGATTATGGAGTTAAGACTTTTTCTGATTCTAGTATTTTGATTTTGTAATCGATACTCTGCACTTTAATACTAGTATTATTTCTGAATTCCGCTGTAGACTCAGACCCATAAGGGTTATGGCTCATCTGTTTGAGATTGGGGTTTGAGGGATATCTGTGTTAGGCGTCAAGTATGACGCATACATTCTGAGTTTTCGTGGGGTATGATTTTATCATGCTTAGCTTCCTAAGAATCATTAGGGAACCTGATCTGTACCAGTAGTCTGTAAATATCTAAATACTTTTGATAGAATTTCCAGTTTTGACATTGTCTAAAGAAGGTAATCCTCTGGGTGTCAATTTGATGTTGGTTTCGGTCTTTGGGGCTGATACTTAGGACCCATGTCTAATGGGAACCAAATTTTCGTTCTATCTGTACTCGCTTCCATCATTCGACTGTATCCTATCGATCAAATCTTCAAACTTTAGGTAGAAACTAATGGGTGTAAACATTTGTTTGAGACATGTTATGTTTGATGGTTGCAAGTGGATGCAAGTGGTTGCTAGTGGTTGCCCGTGGATGCATACACACACACTAGGCACTAGATCGGCTCGAAAACACTCTCATACTGCATATGGCTGTGTGAGCATTTTTTCAATTCTTGCGGATGCAAAATGGTTGATTCAGCACATGGATGTTGCATTTGAGTGAATAATTGTGCACTCATATAGAAATAATATATATCATTAGGATTCTATTGCATACATGTTGGACTCATGGCACTGACATAATTCGCATTAAGGAGGTCAACTGAATCAGTAGACCGCCTGATCCTTGCATTAAATAAGGAGCATATACACACACTTTTGCATATGTTCATACAACATTAGAAGTTTTCTAAGGACAATGGATGCTTGTGGATGATGGTTGAGTAGATGGGTGATTGGATAGTAGGACACATTCTTCTTAACTTGAAGATTTCGGGGACGAAATCCTCTAAGGAGGGGGGAATGTAACACCCCGTATTTTCTGTAAACATAAGAGTCAAAAATCAAGGTATAATTAATTTTTGGGAGAAGAAATAAGGGAAACGGGTTGCGCCATTGTGTTCGTCTCGGAAAAATACGCGAAATAGAGTCCGAATTTGCGTAAATCGGAGTCCGTATGAAGAAGATATGGACGAACAAAGTTAGGCAGAAAAACCGGAAACAGGCCAGAATACACTGGCACACTTGTGAAGTGCGCCAGTACAAAAATACACTGGCGCACCTGCCAAGTGCGCCCATACAAATCCAGCACCGAATTCTGGAGTGTTCTGAGGTGACGTGTCTTCTTTTGAGTGGCTGGATGATGTGTATTCGAGCTGTGCGATTCTGATGACTTCTGGACTGATCTGAAGGCTCTAAATCACCCTATCCTCCTATAAATACATCCCTAACCTAAACCTAGGTTTCTTACACAATTCTCTAGCCTCCATTGCTCTCTTCTTCTAATTAAAAATAAAAATGGCGTCGCTGCTCTGCTGGAATTAAAACTAGGACTGATGTAAAAGCTAAATCAAATATCAAATCAAAGGGTAGATCTACAGCAACAATTAAAAAGGAATAATTCAGCATTTCTACATCAACAACAGTTTATTATCCTTTCTTAAACCACGAAAGGCAAGTACAGTTATTCTCCGCTATAAACGTTAATTATAATTTTGATATGCTTTTAAATCTGAGTTTGAGGTTGTATATATATTCTCTTCTGTTAGATCTGTTTTCTGTGACTATTCTGTATTCCTTTCTTCTTTTCTGTTTCTATAGCCAGGCTACCACGAGCCTGTGCCCAATCTCATAAAGAGATTAACGTATGAACGCAAAATTTGGGACAATTAATGAATGATGCGAAATTTGACAAGACTGAATTGAACGTATGACTTTAGATCTGAAGCATAAAATATATTGGACATGTGACTTGGGATTGGATGCATAAATTTGACTATGAACATGTAATTTATATATTGCATGCATAGAGTATGTTGTAATTTAGATCTGTAACTAATTAGAGAAATGAACATATGATATTTAGATCTGTAATTTATTAGAAAAATGAGCATATGTTGTAAACTAGATTTAGATCTATGCATATTCTGTAATAAAAGTCAAGATCTGATTTTTAGAAGATATAATTTAAAGATTTAGATTGTTGGGTATGTTTTGCATTATGATTCATGACTTGAAAAGAAGAAGGATATGGAAAGTTAGGTGTAAAGATTTACATTAATTAGGATATCTATTATTGTGATTACACATAAATAGGAATTTTTGGATATATGGCATGCATTGTAATTAATGATTATATTTGGTATAATTTACATGTAAAATGCTAGTTTAACAAAAAATGGAACATATGTTATATGGTAAATTGTGTCCATATTCTGCGCTATGTAAATTTATGCAAACGTGGAATATATGTTTATATTGTGAATCATGACAATTATGTAGGCATATGAACTTAGGCCTAATTTATGATTAGGCAAGGCATGTAAATAGAACCTTTAGAAATATTAAATCTGCTAAATCAGCTAATTTGCTAAGTTGCCTAAACTGCTAGTTCTGTTATATGGCCTAGACTGCTATTAAGATTGAAATGCCTAATCTGTTAAATTTGTCTGTTGAGATGCCTAATCTGTTATGTGCTAAAATCTGCTAAGTTGCTTAATCTGCTAAATCCGTTAAGTCGCCTAATCTGATAAATCTGTTATATGTTAAATCTGTTACCTGCTATATCTGTTGTTTTGATATAATTAGTCTGTTATTGGCGTAATTTGAATTGACTATAGTTATGAATAATTGACATGTATATTAGGCATAGGCATAAATGCTAAACTATTAATTAATTGGCCTCAAAGATAAATATGGCTAACTCGAGGTTAAAATGAGTTTGCGGCGTAAACCTGCCCGGAACCGCCCGGCACATCCAGTGGCCGCAAACAATAGGTTCTAATGTGAGAAGTTAGTCATAACATGCGCAAGACACGAGGTTAGGTCTGGCTTGTTGCAGAAGTCTGCCCGGAACCGCCCGGCATATCCAGCGGCCACAAGCTACCGACCTAATGTGAGAGGTCTGTGCATTAATATTTAATTAATGCAAATCTGAGATAAAATCTGAGATAAATACGATGTCTGAAATGTGTTGGGTGGATAGGGTTAAACCAACTGGACTAATGAATTTAATGAACCCGTTTCGAGAATCCGTTGGCCCAATACAAAGTTAGATAATATGGAACCAGTTAATCTGTAAGCCTGTTAATCCGAACATCTGATCCGTTAGTCTGAAAACCTGTTAACTTGATTGTCTGATCTGTGAACTAGTTAACCTAAGTTTTGTATGTCAGAAACTTGTAGACAAGTTAAGCTGAAATCTGTTAGTCTGGGGACACAAGGTTAGGAGGGGAATTACTTGTGTCATCTGTTGTTTGGGACCCATATTAGTCAGTAACCCTTTCTGGTATCAAAACTTTGACCCAACAGTAGGTAGGGTCCGGGCACGCTTACTGAACTAATTATAAGCGGTTCATTCTGATAATGGCGAGGGGTGTTGATGGTGCGTTCCAACCGGGTCATGTGCGTGCATGGATCCCGGTCTGTCTCTGAGGATGTAAGACGCCGTGACATCTGTAAATAGGTCCATGTCATTCAAAGGTTGCCACTTTAGGGAATGATACACCCTTTGGTGGGGCTGGCACAGGGTATTTATGTATTAGGGAGCCGATCGCTTGGGGTAGGGTTTTAGGGTACACTTAGTTCTGTCTGTTTCTGTTGGTACCGTCTGTTTTTGTTGGGTGGCAACACCTGTCTGTTTCTGCGTGGTACCGTCTGATCGGGTGGTAAAGGCCCAATTACTAGTGTACACCTTATGCTACATTCTGCTTCTGTCTGTTTCTGATCGGGTGGTAAAGGCCCATTACTAGCGTGGAAATTATTCTGTACCTGTTTCTGTTTCAGTTTAGACATTAGGGTGATACCTAATTCTGTTATACTAGCATTAGTGCAGAGAAGTGTATAGCAATAGTCTATGTCATTCTGTTCTTCTGTTATATCTGCTACACCTGTTACAGTTATCTCTCATCCAGTTTTATGTTCATGTCATATTATTATTATCTGTTCATATGCTGAAAGTCACTGGACTTGCCAGACTTTTTGTCTGACCCTTGTTGTTTCGCCTCCTTTCTTCCGTCCCCCCCCCCCCCCCAAGGTTATCCAAAGAGGGAATACTTTAGCTTGATCCGGATTTCTCTCTGCTTGAAGTGCTTAAAGTATGGCTTAGCTCTGTATAGCTCCCGTTCTATGGGGATTATGATTTTAAAACATGTATTTTGAAGGCTTTTGTACAAGACTGATATTTGTACTTGAATTCTGAGATTTGAAAGGATGTAACCATATTGATTTCTGTCTCTACTGTAATAAAATTAAAACTTTTCAAGTACTGTTTTATCTGTCTTGTAAGTTTCTGTTCTGTTTACTAAAATGCTCCACCAAAGTTAAGGCATTCCCTTTGTGAGTGACCTTAACGGAGGTGGGGTGTTACAATTAGTCATGTGTTGAACGAAATATTTGAAATAGAAATATTTGAAAAGGAAATGTTTGAAATAGAATATTTGAAAATAGAAATATGTGAAGCCGTGTTGACTAGATTGACGCCATTTTGACGTGAACGATATTTATATCGATTTTATTCATTTTAAAATGAATATTGAAAAGTGATTTCAAAATCGAATATTTTGAAATGAAATTTGAATTGAATTTGAATTGAATAGAAAATCAATTGAATTTGAATAGAATAGAAAACGAATTTGATTTGAATTCGAATTGAATTGAATAGATAACGAATTCGAATTGAATTGAATAGATAATGAATTCGAATTGAATTGAATAGATAACGAATTCGAATTGAATTGAATACATAACGAATTCGAATTGAATTGAATAGATAACGAATTCGAATTGAATTGAATATAAAACCAATTCGAATTGAATTGAAAACGAATTCGAATTGAATTGGAAACGAATCGAAATGAATTCAAATTGAATTGAAATTTGAATTGAATAGAAATGAACTTTAAAACGAATTTATAAAGCAAAATTTAATTTTGATTTGAATTGAAATGGAAGTTGAAAATGTTTTTGAAACGAATTCAAAACTAATTATATAATTCGTTTTAAATAGAAATCGACGAAATATACATTATATATATAATATAATGGCCTGAATAGAATACGCCGCGCCGCGGCAGTTCGTGAATTTCGACCATTTATTTCAAACGGACATTACGGGAGATCCGACCATCGGATTCTCCTAAAACCGGAACCGTTAGGTTCGTATCGAAAAGAGCTTTCTAACGAATATTTGAAATTCAAAATCTAACAGTTGGATTTGGAGATACGTCCAAATCAACATTGAAAAAGGTCGATATAAGTGCAGTTCGATGGCCATTGTTGGAAATCGACTATACGGGCCTCGATAAAAATAGTAATAATTTGTGTAAAATCATAAGAAATGATTTGGGAAAATTTGGGATGGAAAAACTCCATATTTAAAAAGTTAAAAATAAATTTTATCGAAATGAACTAGTTTTGAACTAAAATTAAAACCATTTAATTTCAAATAAATAAATTGGATTTGAAATGAGTTTTAAATAGAATTGATTCATGGGTTTATCGTGAACTGTGTTTTAAATAACACTAGTTCTTTAACCCGATAATAAATAGAATGTGATTTGGGTTTATCGTGAATTGTGTTTTAAATGACACTAGCTCTTTAACCCAGAAAAAGAAGTTTTAATGAATCTGCAATTAGATTGAAATATGAATTGATAATCTAAATTATCAAATTTGGCAATGAGCGAGAATGGAGTATCACCAGTTTTGCTCCAAAGCGATAGTTAAATCTTTAATTAGATTTGAACGTGAAATGGTAATTAATTTTACCGATAACCCCGTGGGGTTAGATATGGAGTATTACCAGTTTTGCTTCATGGGATGAATAGGTTGGGATTGGGAAATAAAATAAATAATTACTTCGGTGTGGTTCGCTAATCTCGACTAGTTTGGGAAACCATAATATGGTTTGAAATAACATCCAAAGGAAGATTAAAGGATAAATTTTAAAGAATTTATCTTGGATAAAATTAATGGGAACCTTTCCCTAAGAATATGAAATTTACGGTTAGTGACTGCTGAATTGGAATGAGGCGTATGTTGTGTTTGTGTAACATTTGTTTTAATATACGCGGGTTGTTCGGGAAGGCCGGGTTTACACCCATTCTGAATAACCGATTCGACGATAAGTCAAAGATGAAGACGGTGATTGAAGACCGGAAGTCTTCACATCGTTTGGGTGATTACTGATGATCTTGATTGGGTTGTACACCCAAGATGAGGGAATCAGTTGGTTGTCGTCCAGACGTACTTGGAGATGGATGGATATGCGAGAAAAGTGCCTCCGGTTTCGTTCAGACCCAGAACGAACTTGTAAATGGATTGTGTGTCTGACATTGGATTTTATTCTGTGTTGATTGATTTCTGTTAAATATATATCTGTTTGGCGGCGGAGAATTTATTCTCTTGCTTAACGCCCTTCTCTGAGACGTACGAGCTTAGAGGTTATATATCGATAGATATCAATCGCATGGCATGAATTGCCTGTGTGGCATGCTGAGTTGCATGGATTAAGGCTTCTGTTGAAAAGTAAAGTTTTGTGGTTGATGATCAAAGCACGGCCTTTGTGGCGTAGCTTTGTGTATAGCGTGGATTCGCGAGCCTCACACCTCGGTATGAGTAAAAACGGGATAAGGACCCAAGGAGTGCATGACGTTTCTTTCTAGCTATGGTGGTGTCAGTGACTTACCAGCCCTGACATTTATATACTTTTCACCTATGTGGTTGTTGGAATGCGAGGCGCCTCGATTATAGGTCTGTAAGGACCGGGAAACATGTGTTCAGGCATAATTAATCCTCTAACGTAAGTGAGGACCGGCCTTGGAGGATCCAGGATTGCCCAGAGTGTGTAGTCCTGAGGCATTTGCTAGATTGTCTCGAACGCGGAGAGGAGCTTGCCCCTTGCCTCGACTCATGACGGAAATCCAATTTCCAATACGTATATTGCGGTTTTAATTGTAGAACTAGTATGGCGACATGATATATGGTACCCATGCCGTCTATGATTTATATTTATGATTGAAATTGTTTTGACACTATACACTTATTATAGTATCAAATGATTTGTTTTAAACGTACCAAGCATGTTTGGCTATTATAAGGGAAAACCCTATCCTCCGGCTTGCGTTGCATTGTGTGATGGGACCTGGGTCTTAAAATAGCTTCATTTTTTCGAAAAAGCATTGCGCTGTTTATTCTATGCACTAGTATTCTTGGGAAGAAACCCGTTCCGTGTTATACGGCGTGGTCCCTTGAATTACTATCTTTAAAGTAAAGTTTTGAATAACTGTTTTGGTTCTCACACCAGTCACATGACTGACCTGGAGTTTATTGTTTTAACCTAAACTCTGGGTGCCCTTATTTTCCGCACGGGCAGCTAGTAGTTTTGGTTTTGCAGATTTATATTCACAGGATCCTAGTTTACAGCTGGAACGATGCTCGGAAAGCTCTTTATCCGTGCATTACTTTCAGTTGTGTTTTATATTATTTTTCCGCTGCTATGTAATTTATTGTAATCTCTGATATTTATCGAATGTGATTTATTCAATTATACTCTGTATATTCTTGTATTCTGATGGAATTGTTGTAATATACAATGAAATGTTCTTCCATTTGTGTTCTGTTTTGTCCTGTCCTCACAGTAATTCGTTCTTTCTCATCTCTTCGTAGACCGGGGAAGTTCGGGTCGCTACATTTGATATCAGAGCTTTGGTTTACAGAGCTCGAGAACAAGACACATTAGAACCATACGAAAGAATTCATCAGATATTGGATTAGTAATATCCAATTAGAATGACTCGTTAGAGATAGGATCAGCAGTATCCTAGAACGAGTGTGAAGAGTATATTTTTCAAATGAAAACAATTTTGTTTTGAAAATTTAAATCGCTTTATACGTATTTGATTATTTATTTATTTTGAATATGGACAATCCAATATATAAAGATTTTTCATATACGCGTCATGAACGTATATTCGAAGTTTTAATATACTGGATAGATATAGGACCGCACTCTAGTAGCCCGGAGATGTTCTGATGGTGGTTCGAAACATCATCAGCATTTATTTTCGAGTGACGAAGGTGTGATTTCTATATATTTCCATCAGACTGGTGTGAGAACCAAAACTAATATAGCTAGAACACTTTGTTGTGAATTGGCATCAAAAACAAGATTTTCAGTATATATATCAATTTATGAATTTGAAACGTTAATTCACTAATTGATTGATGTTTGTGTTGTTTGTTTATTTGTTTGATAATTTTGAACCATTTAGCCTAATTGAATCAAATATTGAATTGTATTAAAAATTGGTCGCATTTGCTTGCATATACATATACTTATATTGAACAGGTCATAGCAAGGAGGCTAGAGCAGAGAACAAAATTTGTTTGCCCGACAAATAGGTACATGTTTGCTACATAATTTACTGTTTTGTTTGGGTGATGATGATTTTATGAGCCTATTAGCTAGCCGCTTGGCTTTTTCTTTTTCTTTTTGAGATCAGAAGGCCTGTATGGCAATTTCGGGATTTTCCCGTGGCTCCCGGTGTAAGGGAGGTTATGGCGAAATTTTTCGAAAATTTAGGGTGTTAGCCAAATTTTTGAAAATTTGAAAATTCTCAGAAACTGAAAGGTTGGAGAACGGAAGCCAGATCGAACGTAGAGTTGATTAATCAAACCACTTTCGATTTCGTTCCTTTTCGGGGATGAAAAGTTTTGAGTGGGGGAGATTGTAATAACCCGGAAATTCTGAACCAGTTTAAAATTTTTATTTTGGCAATTTTAGCGAAGTTTGAATATTTAAAATGAATTATTTTAAATAATATCGACGAGAAATTTATTTTGAATATATTTAGAACGTATATATTATATATGTCGTCGTTAGAATATATATAATTTTATATAATTATAAATAGAATTGAAAATGGCGCGGTAGTTCGATAATTCGATTTCAAACTTCAATTGAATGTACCGGGTGCAAAATAATCCGGATTTTAGTAAAACCAAAAATAATAGGATCTAATTGATAATATCTTTCCAACGAATCCGAAAAATCGAGATTTCATAGCGGGAATCAAAAGATATGTCCAGATGAAAATTCTGAATAGTCGCTATGGAATTCAGGCCTTTAAAAATGGGAATTTTGCAAACAATCTCGGATTTCGACGAAACCACTTTTGTTGGATCCGCGGTATCAGATTATTGCTTGGTTTCAAATTTCATAATTTTTCGAATTAATATGTGAGCGTGGCAAAGGAAAACACGTTTGACCAGTTTCAGTTGATTTTAATCGACTGGAAAATGGCCGTTTTTCCAACGGTCTCAGAATTCGACGAAACTAGTTTTGTTAGGACCGTATCATCAATACGAAGCTAGAAAATATTTTTCTGGAATTTTTCGAGTTAGTATGTTACCCCGGTAAATTGAAATGCGCGTTCAAATTCAATATATAGAGTTATATGTTGATTTTGATGAAAACTGATCGAAACGATCAAATCGGCTTGCGATACATATCCCATTGTGTTCGGAATGGGGGTAATTAGCTATGGACGACAGGCGGTGGGTTCGATTTCGAGGTCGTATAAAAAGTCAACTTAGGAGAGAGAAATTAAATTAATTAATTAATAAAAAAAATCCCCCTTTCTCTCCTTTCCTTATACTCGCCCCCCCCCCCCCCCCTCCCCCGATATTTTCAATTCAGTTTTCAAAATAATAAAAAAATTCGACGGAGGCGGAAAACCGCCATCGCCATCGTGCCCCAGCGGCGGCGGCGCCGCCACATCCTCCTCCTAAACCACCGCGCCACCTCCGAGACCCACCCCCCTTCTACCTCGACGCCCACCAGAGCCCAAGACACCGCCGCCCAGATCCAAACCCCCCCCCCCATCGGAAATCGAGCACCGCACCCCCTCCAGCCTCTGACCCACCGCCTCGACGCCCTCCGACGCCAACCAGAGCCCAAGACACCGCCGCCCATATCCAAACCCCCCCTCGCAACCCACAACCCGTTAGCACCCAGACCCGCGCCCAAATCGAAATGGCCCCTCCCTCCATCAGCTCTCCACCACCTCCAAGATTACGGGCAGCGAAAGTGACAAAAGGCGAGAACGACGAAGATTTCTATAAAAGAAGTGACGTGAAGTTGGATAGCAATTTGTGAGAATTTCTCACTCTTTCAATTTCTTTTTCTAGTTATATATATATATATATACTAGGATGCAGACGGTGCTTAGTAGCACCCGACATAATCGTCCACAGACCATGGACTTGTTTGTTTGATTTCAAAAATTAGTTAGATTATTTGATTGAATCGTTTGGTGAAATGACTAGATTTGATTGATGTGTGAATGGCGTGGTCCTTCACTAGACCGGGGATAAGGCTAGGCCTCGTCCCGTTTCTAGTATCGTGCCGTTATGCCGCCGAAATTTTCTAAAATAAGTTAGAAAAATAAAAATATCATTTTATTGAATAAAGGAATTGAATAGAACTTCATATGTTAAAATAAAAGGTTTTATCGTTAAAAATATAATTTTTAACGTGAATATAAATATAGTGAATGTGAATAAATAAATATTCATTTACCAACCGGACGGTTTGTTTATGTACACCTATTTGAATGACATTGATTGGGACGATAAATTTTACACATCGCCCAACTGCACAAATAAAATCTGTGTTTGATTGTTTGAAACCACACACGGGTGTTGGGATGAAATTTGAAGTTCACTCATCCTGATTGATTAAATATGTCGATCGATTGATTGACAGGCTGTTATAAGCGTTAGATATCTATATTTGATGCTTATATAGTGTAGTGCACTTTGGATGATGGTTGATTATTTTTCAATGCTATTATATACATGTGATGTATGAAAATCCATATAATTAATATTCTATGATGATTGATTGGGCCTCATTCCAATTTAAAAGATAAAGAATATTATAAAATAATGGTTCATGTGTTGACCGTACTCATCTGTTGAGATTAGTCATGTGTTGAACGAAATATTTGAAATAGAAATGTTTGAAAAGGAAATGTTTGAAATAGAATATTTGAAAATAGAAATATATGAAGCCGTGTTGACTAGATTGACGCCATTTTGACGTGAACGATATTTATATCGATTTTATTCATTTTAAAATGAATATTGAAAAGTGATTTCAAAATCAAATATTTTGAAATGAAATTTGAATTGAATTTGAATTTGAATTGAATAGAAAATCAATTGAATTTGAATAGAATAGAAAACGAATTTGATTTGAATTCGGATTGAATTGAATAGATAACGAATTCGAATTGAATTGAATTGAATAGATAACGAATTCGAATTGAATTGAATAGATAACGAATTCGAATTGAATTGAATAGATAACGAATTCGAATTGAATTGAATAGATAACGAATTCGAATTGAATTGAATAGATAACGAATTCGAATTGAATTGAATATAAAACCAATTCGAATTGAATTGAAAACGAATTTGAATTGAATTGGAAATGAATTGAAATGAATTCAAATTGAATTGAAATTTGAATTGAATAGAAATGAATTTTAAAACGAATTTATAAAGCAAAATTTAATTTTGATTTGAATTGAAATGGAAGTTGAAAATGTTTTTGAAATGAATTCAAAACTAATTATATAATTCGTTTTAAATTGAAATCGACGAAATATATATTATATATATAATATAATGGCTTGAATAGAACGCGCCGCGCCGCGGCAGTTCGTGAATTTCGACCATTTATTTCAAACGGACATTACGGGAGATCCGACCGTCGGATTCTCCTAAAACCGGAACCGTTGGGTTCGTATCGAAAAGAGCTTTCTAATGAATATTTGAAATTCAAAATCTAACGGTTGGATTTGGAGATACGTCCAAATCAACTTTGCAAAAGGTCGCTATAAGTGCAGTTCGATGGCCATTGTTGGAAATCGACTGTACGGGCCTCGATAAAATTATTAAAAATAGTAATAATTTGTGTAAAATCATAAGAAATGATTTGGGAAAATTTGGGATGGAAAAACTCAATATTTAAAAAGGTAAAAATTGATTTTTATCGAAATGAACTAGTTTTGAACTAAAATTAAAACCGTTTAATTTCAAATAAATAAATTGGATTTGAAATGGGTTTTAAATAGAATTGATTCATGGGTTTATCGTGAACTGTGATTTAAATAACACTAGTTCTTTAACCCGATAATAAATAGAATGTGATTTGGGTTTATCGTGAATTGTGTTTTAAATGACACTAGCTCTTTAACCCAGAAAAAGAAGTTTTAATGAATCTGCAATTAGATTGAAATATGAATTGATAATCTAAATTATCAAATTTGGCAATGAGCGAGAATGGAGTATCACCAGTTTTGCTCCAAAGCGATAGTTAAATCTTTAATTAGATTTGAACGTGAAATGGTAATTAATTTTACCGATAACCCCGTGGGGTTAGATATGGAGTATTACCAGTTTTGCTTCATGGGATGAATAGGTTGGGATTGGGAAATAAAATAAATAATTACTTCGGTGTGGTTCGCTAATCTCGACTAGTTTGGGAAACCATAATATGGTTTGAAATGACATCCAAAGGAAGATTAATGGATAAATTTTAAAGAATTTATCTTGGATAAAATTAATGGGAACCTTTCCCTAAGAATATGAAATTTACGGTTAGTGACTGCTGAATTGGAATGAGGTGTATGTTGTGTTTGTGTAACATTTGTTTTAATATACGCGGGTTGTTCGGGAAGGCCGGGTTTACACCCATTCTGAATAACGGATTCGACGATAAGTCGAAGATGAAGACGGTGATTGAAAACCGAAAGTCTTCACATCGTTTGGGTGATTACTGATGATCTTGATTGGGCTGTACACCCAAGATGAGGGAATCAGTTGGTTGTCGTCCAGACGTACTTGGAGATGGATGGATATGCGAGGAAAGTGCCTCCGGTTTCGTTCAGACCCAGAACGAACTTGTAAATGGATTGTGTGTCTGACATTGGATTTTATTCTATGTTGATTGATTTCTGTTAAATATATATCTGTTTGGCGGCGGAGAATTTATTCTCTTGCTTAACGCCCTTCTCTGAGACGCATGAGCTTAGAGGTTATATATCGATAGATATCAATCGCATGGCATGAATTGCCTGTGTGGCACGCTGAGTTGCATGGATCAAGGCTTCTGTTGAAAAGAAAAGTCTTGTGGTTGATGATCAAAGCACAGCCTTTGTGGCGTAGCTTTGTGTATAGCGTGGATTCGCGAGCCTCACACCTCGGTATGAGTCAAAAACGGGATAAGGACCTAAGGAGTGCATGACGTTTCTTTCTAGCTATGGTGGTGTCAGTGACTTACTAGCCCTGACATTTATATACTTTTCACCTATGTGGTTATTGGAATGCGAGGCGCCTCGATTATAGGTCTGTAAGGACCGGGAAACGTGTGTTCAGGCATAATTAATCCTCTAACGTAAGTGAGGACCGGCCTTGGAGGATCCAGGATTGCCCAGAGTGTGTAGTCCTGAGGCATTTGCTAGAGTGTCTCGAACGCGGAGAGGAGCTTGCCCCTTGCCTCGACTCATGACGGAAATCCAATTTCCAATACGTGTATTGCGGTTTTAATCGTAGAACTAGTATGGCGACATGATATATGGTACCCATGCCATCTATGATTTATATTTATGATTGAAATTGTTTTGACACTATACACTTATTATAGTATCAAATGATTTGTTTTAAACGTACCAAGCATGTTTGGCTATTATAAGGGAAAACCCTATCCTCCGGCTTGCGTTGCATTGTGTGATGGGACCTGGGTCTTATAATAGCTTCATTTTTTCGAAAAAGCATTGCGTTGTTTATTCGATGCACTAGTATTCTTGGGAAGAAACTCGTTCCGTGTTATACGGCGTGGTCCCTTGAATTACTATCTTTAAAGTAAAGTTTTGAATAACTGTTTTAGTTCTCACACCAGTCACATGACTGACCTAGAGTTTATTGTTTTAACCTAAACTCTGGGTGCCCTTATTTTCCGCACAGGCAGCTAGTAGTTTTGGTTTTGCAGATTTATATTCATAGGATCCTGGTTTACAGCTGGAACGATGCTCGGAAAGCTCTGTATCCGTGCATTACTTTCAGTTGTGTTTTATATTATTTTTCCGCTGCTATGTAATTTATTGTAATCTCTGATATTTATCGAATGTAATTTATTCAATTATACTCTGTATATTCTTGTATTCTGATGGAATTGTTGTAATATACAATGAAATGTTCTTCTGTTTGTGTTCTGTTTTGTCCTGTCCTCACAGTAATTTGTTCTTTCTCATCTCTTCGTAGACCGGGGAAGTTCGGGTCGCTACAGAGGTGGAAGAATTGTTTGGAATCTTTGAGGTAGAAGATGGAAGAAAGGTCCAGTTAGCTGCTTGGTTAATGAAGGATGAGGCCTCGTTTTGGTGGGAGGTCACCAATAAAGAGTGTCCAGTTGATACATGGTCGGATTTCAGGCGTAGGTTTGTGGCGAAATTTCTCTCATGAGCAGAAGAAAATCTATACATGGAAAGGTTCTTGGCATTGAAGCAGGGGAATCTATCAGTAAAAGAGTACGTCAACAAGTTCAATCAGTTGGCGAGGTTTGGCTTAGACTTGGTGAACGCAACTGAGAAGAAGGCTCTGAGATTTGTTAAAGGCTTGAAAAAGCCACTACACGGATTGGCTATGACCCACGTTCCCATGGGGGGCACTTTTGAAAAGCTGGTGGATATGGCCCTAATGCATGAAGAGGACAAGGGAGCGAAGAAAGAGGAAAAAGTTGAAGGGACATTGAAATATGAGAAGGCGGGAACCAAGAAAGGACAACAACAACAACAACAGAAGAAAGGCGAGAAGGATGACAAGGGAAAGGATAAGAGGAAATGCCACTATTGTGGGAAAGAAGGTCACTTAGTCAAAGAATGTAAAAGGAGGAAGTTCAATTGCTTTAAGTGCGGAGAGGTCGGACACTTCTCCAAGGAATGCCCGAAGGCGCAGGGATCGCAAGGCACTTCTGGAGGGCAGGCGAATGCTCTCATGGCAGATGGATAGGATAGAGATAGGAAAAATTTATGTAAAAGGTTTAATTTCCTTATGAAGTTAAGACTCTTTTGGATTCTGGCATTTTGATTTTGTAATTGAGACTTTGCATTTTAATACTAGTCTTGTTTCTAATCCCGTAGTTGTTTCAAACCCCTTTGGTGGTTCGGCTCATTTATTTGATGATTTGTAAGGGGTTGAAATTATCTATGTTAGGCGTCAAAAATTTGAATGTGACATTTGCGTGCTCAAGTTTATTGGCTATGGGTTGGTTCTAAATGGACCAGCTTTCTATGTAGAGGGTCGTTCTAGATTTTGAGAGGAGGGTCGTTAAATTTCTAACTTGTCATGGGAAGACCCCCAAAGTTTCTTGTGACCCGCAAGGGTCTGTTATTCTTAGCTTTCTGAGAATCATTCTGTAATATGATCTGTACCAGTAGTATGTAAGTATCTGAATATTTCTGAAGGATAGGGGTTTATACTCGAAGCATGAAGTAGATTTCCAGTTTTGACATTGTTTAATGGGGGTAATTCTCTAAGTGTCAGTTTGATGTTGATTTCGGTCTTCGGGGCTGAGACTTAGGGAATTATTCTCTTAACCGATGTCAAATGGGAATAGAGCTTTTGTTTTAGTTATATCATTTGTTTGTATCCATCAACCGAATCTTCGACCTTTAGATAGGAAATCCATGGATACAAACATGTGTTTGAGACATGTTATGTTTGATGGTTGCAAGTGGATGCAAGTGTTTACTAGTGGTTGCTCGTGGATGCATTTACACAAACATTAGGCACTAGATCGGCTCAAATCACTTTCATATTGCATATAAAAATGTGTGCGCATTTAGGGTAATGGATGTATAATGGTTGTGCTGCATTATGATTGTGACGACCTGGCCCGCACCAGCCGGCATTTCCTCCGAAAGTGCGCTGTACACATGCCCGACTAGCATGGAACGGTCGCCAAAGAAAGGAAAGAAGAGAATGAACTAATCGAAGACCTGTAGAATGTCTCACAGCGCATAGGATAAAATATAATAACAACATACTTGACATAAAACAGGCGAGACAATACATAAGCTGAAAACTAAAACCAACATCAACATCATCATCAGAGTAGCGGAAACCCAAATACCGCTTATTACAACCTTCCAAATTACTGTCTCTAAACAAAAGAAAGAAAGGGTGCACTACTAATGCCTAAAGTAGTGACCAGCATCGACACAGGGAGAATATCTATATATCATATATCATACGTGGAAGCCTCCTGCTCGTCTCCGGTACAGCTACTCGTGCATCACCAGCTAACCTGACTCTAGTCTGCTCCTGAGAGCACCCAGAGTAATAAGAAGAGAAATAAAACACTGGGTCAGACAAAAAGTCCGGTATGAGCGATAAGCAACTAAACAAAACAATAACAGGTATACTAAACCATACCTGAACTTGGACCTGCAACCAAAGAGTTAGCACTACATACTGTACAATACACTAAGGTGCCACTGAACAGATGGTGTAAAGAATACGGGGGTGGGGGTGTACATGTCATAATGATGGCAAACAAATCAAACATGGCAACTGTAATAACCCGCATTCTACGCATCGGAGGATCGTAGAATATTTATTTATTTCCCATATGAAGTCGTATGGTAATGTAACTTTGGGAAACATCCATTAGAGTCATTTCCCATGCTTATGATTTTTGTCGATTTTTAAATGACCATTTTGCCCCTAGCTGATCTTGTTTTGGCCATAACTTTTGATTGGAAAGGAATTTTGACCTGAAACCACTTCCATTAGATTCGTTTGATGGGTTACCTTTCCGTAGAGTGGTCATAATAGCCAAACGGACTTACCGTTTGGGAGATATGGCTGAAATAAGGTTTGGAAGGTGAAAAACTGCTTAACCGGGCCGAATAAGGTGATTAGTGAATGGGCCCATAACCCATTTCGGGACTAGGGTTATGGGAAGGTTGAAATGAGATAGAGAATCATTCCATTTCAGTTTTCTAGCCTCCACTTATCACCAAGGAACCCTAAAAATGGCCTCCAACCTCTAAATCACCTCCAAATCATCTTTTAATCAAGGATTTAGTTTAGCAACATCTAATCAAGGGAGATCTACACCAAATCAACATTTGAGCTGCTGTTTAGCATTGGGATTTGCATCAAATCAGAGATTTATTTCAGATCTTAGTTTATTTGTGGCTAAGGTGAGTGATTTGCATAGTTTTGCACTAATTATGGCTAATTAAGGGTAATTAGTGTTAATTAGCGAATTTAAACATGATAAAATTCGGGAAAATGTTCATAAATTCTTAAATGATGTTTTAGACCTCTGAGATAAATTTGGGTTAATTTGGTTAAGTTTTGTTAATCCTATCATTAGTTTTCACCTAAACATGCTTAAGGGGAAATATGGGGTTTTGGGTATGTTTGATCCATTTTAACCTATCATATTGATGTTTTGATGTTTGTGGTTGATTATGCATGTTACTATGACGGTTTGATATGCTTTGTGATTGATTTCAATAGTTAGAATGGTCGAAAACGTCGTCGAATGGCGTAAACACTTGCTGGAAAAGTTTCAGGGAACAGTGCAGGTTTCGGATCGGATCGGATATGGGGGCTCGGATCGGATATGTTGAACTGGGCAAGGGATTCGATTGGATCGGAACTTGACACTTGAGAAAATTGGCAAAAAGGAAGGTCACGCTAACTGAACTGGGATCGGATCGGATAAAGGAGAAGGGATCGGATCGGATAAAGAAGGAGGGATCGGATCGGAGCACGTGAAGAATGAGGGAGCGGATCGGAGCGGAAGCACGAACTGGATGGGAGATGGCACCCGACCCGACCCGAAGTGAGACACCCAACCTGAACCGACGCGATGGAGTGGACCCGACCCGAACCGTACCAGAGGAAGACCCGAACCGACGCAATGCAGTGGACCCGACCCGAACCGATGGCTTGAAGGGAATCCGACCCGACCCAGTATTGACCAATAACCCGATATGCAAAGGAAGTCCAATATGGGAAGTTAGAGCTCAGGATCCAGTTGGGAACCAATGAGTTCACTTCATGGTTGGGCTTTGCTGCGGGACGTGTGCTAAGGAGTTGTCAATGTTCATAACTTCGATTCACCACTAAAAATGAATGATGGGCTACTTATCAGTGCAGTCGAGTCATTATGACTCGAGGGGCAAGGTGATGGTAGCAGGACTACGTTATCAGTGCAGTAGAGTCATTATGACTCGAGGGGCAAGGTGATGCGTAGTAAGACTATGAGCCAGCGCAGATGGGGTGAATAACTCCATGGGGCAAGTGGACATAGTAAGGATTGGTAAGACTATGAGCTAGCGCAGATGGGGTGAATAACTCCATGGGGCAAGTGGACATAGTAAGGATTGGTAAGGCTATGAGCCAGCGCAGATGGGGTGAATAACTCCATGGAGCAAGTGGACAAAGCGAAGGATCAGTGGCTACGTTATCAGTGCAGTGAGGCCATTTATGACTTCATGGGGCAAAGTGATCGTAGCAAGGATGGGTGATCGAAGTGGTGAATATCGTATGCTTTACGCACTGAGTGAGAGATGTGAGGATGGTTGCTATGTTTGATTGTTTGCCATCACTATGATATGCACACCCCCACCTCTGTATCTTTACACCGTTTGATATGGCACCTTAGAGTGTTGTACAGTATGTAGTGCTAACTCTTTGGTTGCAGGTCCAGGTTCAGGTATGTTTTGTCTACCTGTTATTGTTCACTTTATATGCTTATCGCTCATACCAGGCTTTATGTCTGACCCAGATTTTTATGTCTCCTCTTATTACTCTGGGTGCTCGCACGAGCAGACTAGAGACAGGTTAGCTGGTGGTGCGCGAGTAGCTGATTCGGAGGCAGGCAGGAGGCTTCCACGTATGATATATATATATATATATATATATATATTCTCCCTGTGTCGTTGGTGGTCGCTACTTGGGCATTAGTAGTGTTTCTCCTTTATCTTACTTTTGCTTTGAGACAGTTTGAAAAGTTGTAATAAGCTGTATTTTGGATTTCCGCTGCTATGATGTTTAGTTCTGGTTTTCAACTTATGCACTGTCTCACCTGTTTTATGCCAAGTATGTTATTATTATATTTTATTTTATTCTATGCGTTGTGAGACATTCTACAGGTTCTTTGTTAGTTCATTTCCTTCTTCCCTTTCCTTCTGACGACCTGTTCCGTGCTAACTGGACATGTGTACAGCGCACCTTTGGAGTAAATGTCGGTTGGTGCAGGGCGGGCCGTCACACTTGGTATCAGAGCTCTAGGTTGCGTAGTTAACCTAGGGAAAGACACTAGGGAGAGATAGTACGTATATGAGAGCGCGTATTTGTGATTACTTTGGTTTTCAAAAGATATATATATACTATTGGTAGTATAAGAATGAAGTTGTACTGCACTAGCACCACTATGGAGTCGTTAATCGTTTCCTTTTACAGATTGACGATGAGCCGAGACACGAGGGGTGCTGTTAGAGGAACTAACCATGGGAATGCTGCTGACATGAGGGCGATGTTTACTGACCTCATGAGAGACATGCTTAGAGAAGTGCAAGGGGCAGCTCCCAATCCCGGAAATGGTGGTGGTCAAGTAGTGCAGGCAACGAGGGTCGATTTCGCCAAGTTGTGCAAGGATTACACTAACCTTGGTGGGAAGCCGTTCCACGGGACGGAGTCGGCCACAGATGTTCAAGACTGGATGGATAGCTGTGACCGTATCTTCGATGACTTGGGTCTTGAAGATGCGATGAAGAGAAGGCTAGCGTCTCGTCAGCTGCAAGGGCGAGCGATGAATTGGTGGAATGCCATTAGAACAGCTACTCCAGAAGATCAAGTTACTTGGGTTCGGTTCAAGGCTCGCTTTAGCGAGAAGTTTATTCCAGCTACCCAGAAGTCAGTGTTGTTTAAGAGGTTCTTGGAACTCAAGCAGAACGGAAGGGCAGTTTCTGACTATATTGCTGAGTTTGACACCTTGTCAAAGTATGGACTATCTCTTATTGATACTCCTGAGAAGAAGAACGAGTCATTACTGGTTTGGATGGATACTTGGGGGAAAGACTTATAAATCACATCGATGAGACTTTTGAATCGATTGTGGGGAAAGCTTTGAGATTAGAGAGTCTTTACCCTAAGTCAAAGACTGAGGCTGCATCTGCAGAAGGGCCAAAGCCGCAAGCAGGCGGTGGAGGCAAGAATAACTCTCAGAATAAGAGGAAGCAGGACCAATCCAAGGGTGGCCAGAAAAAGAACAAGAAGGATGTTGAGTGCTTCAGCTGTGGTAAGAAGGGCCATTATGCTAAAGATTTTCGGGCCAAGACAGCAAATAAGAAGTGCTACAACTGTGGTCAAGTAGGACATTTCAAGGATAAGTGTCCGCAACCTCTTAAGGAGAGGCAGATTGTGAAAGCATATGCTATTGATGCTGTTCCTTCTTCGTCGAATGCCCCAACTGCGGCGGAGAAAGGAAAGAATGTTGTTATTCAAGGTATGCTTTCTATTTATGATGTACCAGTTCGAGTTTTGTTTGATACTGGGGTGTCCCGTTCCTTCATATCTAGTGACCTGGTAGATAGGTTGGGACTGGAACCCGAGATAGTCGATAGACCATTAGTTGTGACGAACCCGATTGGTGGTTCGACTAGCCTTAGTATGATTTGCAGGAATTTGGTCTTATCGAGTCATGGATGTATGTTTGTTTGTGATTGCTTTGTTTTGGGCTTTACTGGGTGTGGCATTATATTGGGAGTCGATTGTCTCCAAAGATACAGGGTGGTGGTAGACTGTGAGGGCTTTTTGGTGACAGTGAGGGCGGATGATGGACGGAGGGTAGTGTTTGGTAGTCTACCTAGTGATGGGGTTATGGCTAGTTTTGTAAATTCCCTCGACATCCCATAGGATGAGTTGTCAGATGTGCCCGTGGTTGGCCAGTATCCGGACGTCTTCGAGGAGGTGACCGGGCTTCCACCACACCGAGAGATTGAGTTCCGTATTGATTTAGTGAAAGATGTCAGACCTATAGTGATGCCACTTCGTCGTATGGCACCAAGGGAGCAACGAGAGCTCGGGGTGCAAGTCAGCAATCTTTTGAAGAAGGGATTTATTAGAAGGAGTGTCTCCGAGTGGGGAGCACCAGTTGTGTTTGCCACTAAGGCAGATGGTTCCCTTCGTTTGTGTGTGGACTATCGCGAGTTGAATAAGGTAACGACGAAGAATAAGTATCCTCTACCGCGGATAGATGATTTGTTTGATTAACTGGAAGGAGCAAGAGTGTTCTCCCAGTTGGACCTCGCGACAGGATTTCATCAACTTCGAGTAGCAGAAGAGAGTGTTCCGAAAACGGCATTTAGGACGCCGTCTGGATTTTATGAGTGGTTGGTCATGCCATTTGGTTGACCAATGCACCAGCCTATTTTGTGGATCTTATGAATCGAGTATTCAGAGATCAGTTGAATAAGTTTGTTCTTGTGTTCGTAGATGATATCCTTGTATATTCAAGGACAGAGGAGGAACACAAGGGACACTTGAGGATAGTGATGGAGGTGTTGAGGAAACACCAATTGAAAGAGAAATTCTCTAAGTGTCATTTTTGGAGAAGGGAAGTGAGATTCTTGGGCCATGTTGTTTCAGAGAGTGGTATTGCCGTGGACCCTGCGAAGGTGGCTACGGTATAGGATTGGCCTACGCCCAAGAATGCAATAGATGTAAGGAGTTTCTTGGGGTTAGCTGGATATTATCGTAAGTTTATCCAGGACTTCTCCAAGATAGCAGCACCGTTGACTCAGTTGACTAAGAAGAATCAGTCCTTCGTCTGGGACGGAGTGTGTGAGAATGCATTCAAGATTCTAAAGGAAAAGTTGACGTGTGCGCCAGTGTTAGTCATTCCTAAAGGGAATGAAGAGATGACGGTATACACGGATGCTTGTGGTACCGGACTGGGTGCTGTATTGATGCAAGGAGGTTGGGTTGTAGCTTATGCTAGTCGACAACTAAAACCGCATGAGAAGAAGTATCCTACCCATGATTTGGAACTAGCAGCGATCGTGTTTGCGCTGAAGATGTGGAGACATTATCTCTTGGGAGAAAGATTTGAGCTGTTTACCGATCATAAATCGTTAATGTATCTCCTCTCTCAGAAAGATCTTAATCTCCGTCAGCAGAGATGGTTAGAGTTCTTGGCTTCGTATGACTTTGATATCGCATACACGCCTGGGAAAGGTAATGCAGTAGCCGATGCCTTGAGTAGGAGACATGCCAGTTTAGGGGCAATGTTTCTTGAGTGGAAGCAACTGGAGTATATCGCGGGGTTTGATTTCAGACCAAAGTGCGAATTGGATCCAGTCATGCTAGCTAGTTTGACGATCAGACCCACTTTGATAGAGCGGATTGGTTCCAGCCAGAGGGACGATCCTAATCTATTGGAAATCATCTCCAAGTTAGAGATGGACATCGACGGTGAGGAGATGAGTGTGTATGGGCTTGATCGAGATGGATGGCTTCGAAAGAATGGAAGACTAGTTGTACCCAACGTGAATGGTTTGAGAGATGAAGTGCTTAGAGAATGTCATCACTCAAAACTGACTATACATCCCGGTGGTAATAAGATGTATCGTGACATGAAACAGACTTACTACTGGGAAGGGATGAAAAGAGACGTTGGGAAGTTTATATCCAAATGCATGAATTGCCAGCTAGTTAAGGCCGAGCAAAAGAAGCCTAGTGGGTTGTTGCAACCATTAGAAATTCCCGAATGGAAATGGGAGCAAGTCTCGATGGATTTCATCGATGGTTTACCAAGGACTAGATCGGGATATGATAGCATTTTGGGTAATTGTGGATCGATTGACTAAGAGTGTGAGATTTATACCAGTCAAATCGTCCAGAATGGCAGCCTAGTTGGCAGAATTGTATATGAAGTGGGTAGTGAGATTTCATGGAGTACCTAAAAGCATTGTGAGTGACCGAGACCCGTTGTTCACTAGTGGGTTTTGGAAAAGCTTACAAGAGGCTCTAGGGTCAGGATTACATCTCAGTACCGCATATCATCCTCAGACCGACGGTCAGACGGAGAGGGTGATTCGTATATTGGAAGATCTCTTGAGAGCTTGTATATTGGATTTTGGTGGATCATGGGATGACCATTTGCATCTGGTAGAGTTCGCATATAATAATAGCTACCAATCCAGTATCGGTATGGCTCCATATGAAGCTTTGTACGGAAGACCGTGCAACTCACCATCATGTTGGATAGAGACTGGCGAGAAGTTTATGCTTGGAACAGATGTGGTGAGGGAAACTTCAGATAAGATCAAGATCATTCAGCAACGAGAGAAAGCTGCCCAAGACAGGCAGAAGAGTTATGTTGATAAGAGGAGAAGAGACTCGAAATTCTCCGTTGGTGACTTGGTGTTTGTCAAGATTTCTCCGTTAAAAAGCGTGATACGATTTGGCAGGAGAGGCAAATTGGCACCAAGATTTGTTGGCCCATTCCCTGTTCTTGAACTAGTCGGGAATTTGGCATATAGAGTTGGCTTACCAGAGAAGATGGCGGGAGTTCACAATGTATTTCATGTTTCCCAATTAAGGAAGTTCGTTCACGACTCAGATGGGACTATTTCACCTGATCAGTTAGAGGACTTCGAAGTAGAACCTGAGGCGGTTGGGAACCGCAAGCCGATTCGTATTGTGGGGCATGATACGAAGAAACTTCGAAGGAAGGCGGTGAAGCTAGTCAAGGTTCAGTGGGGCGAGAACAAGAATGATTGTACTTGGGAGACAGAGGAGAGCATTAGGAAGGCGTATCCAGAACTCTTTGCCTGGTAAGATTTACTTCGTAATTTAGTTATTCCGCATGCTAGGATAGACTTGTCTTACTTGTTTTGCATGTTTGATTGTTGTTTTATGATTGATAGGCATGCGGGATCCCATTGTGTGTTTTGGTTAGGGAATTTCGGGGGCGAAATTTCTTAAGGGGGGGGGGGGGGAATGTAATAACCCGCATTCTACGTATCGGAGGATCGTAGAATATTTATTTCTTTCCCATATGAAGCCGTATGATCATGTAACTTTGGGAAACATCCATTAGAGTCATTTCCCATGCTTATGATTTTTGTCGATTTTTAAATGACCATTTTGCCCCTAACTGATCTTGTTTTGGCCATAACTTTTGATTGAAAAGGAATTTTCACCTGAAACCACTTCCATTAGATTCGTTTGATGGGTTACCTTTCCGTAGAGTGGTCATAATAGCCAAACGGACTTACCGTTTGGGAGATATGGCTAAAATAAGGTTTGGAAGGTGAAAAACTGCTTAACCGGGCCAAATAGGGTGATTAGTGAATGGGCCCATAACCCATTTCGGGATTAGGGTTATGGGAAAGCTGAAATGAGATAGAGAATCATTCCATTTCAGTTTTCTAGCCTCCACTTATCACCAAGGAACCCTAAAAATGGCCTCCAACTTCAAAATCACCTCCAAATCATCTTTTAATCAAGGATTTAGCTTAGCAACATCTAATCAAGGGAGATTTACACCAAATCAACATTTGAGCTGCTGTTTAGCATTGGGATTTGCATCAAATCAGAGATTTATTTCAGATCTTAGTTTATTTGTGGCTAAGGTGAGTGATTTGCATAGTTTTGCACTAATTATGGCTAATTAAGGATAATTAGTGTTAATTAGCGAATTTAAACATGATAAAATTCGGGAAAAATGTTCATAAATTCTTAAATGATGTTTTAGACCTCTGAGATGAATTTGGGTTAATTTGGTTAAGTTTTGTTAATGCTATCATTAGTTTTCACCTAAACATGCTTAAAGGGAAATATGGGGTTTTGGGTTTGTTTGATCCATTTTAACCTATCATATTGATGTTTTGATGTTTGTGGTTGATTATGCATGTTGCTATGATGGTATGATATGCTTTGTGATTGATTTCAATAGTTAGAATGGTTGAAAACGTCGTCGAATGGCGTAAACACTTGCTGGAAAAGTTTCAGGGAACAGTGCAGGTTTCAGATCGAATCGGATATGGGGGCTCAGATCGGATATGTTGAACTGGGCAAGGGATTCGATCGGATCGGAACCTGACACTTGAGAAAATTGGCAAAAAGGAAGGCCACGCTAACTGAACTGGGATCGGATCGGATAAAGGAGAAGGGATCAGATCAGATAAAGAAGGAGGGATCGGATCGAAGCACGTGAAGAATGAGGGAGCGGATCGGAGCGGAAGCACGAACTGGATGGGAGATGGCACCCGACCTGACCCGAAGTGAGACACCCGACCTGAACCGACGTGATGGAGTGGACCCGACCCGAACCGACGTGATGGACTGGACCCGACCCGAACCGTACCAGAGGAAGACCCGAACCGACGCGATGCAGTGGACCCGAACCGATGGCCTGAAGGGAATCCGACCCGACCCAGTATTGACCAATAACCCGATATGCAAAGGTAGTCCAATATGGGAAGTTAGAGCTCAGGATCCAGTTGGGAACCAATGAGTTCACTGCATGGTTGGGCTTTGCTGCGGGACGTGTGCTAAGGAGTTGTCGATGTTCATAACTTCGATTCACCACTAAAAATGAATGATGGGCTACTTATCAGTGCAGTAGAGTCATTATGACTCGAGGGGCAAGGTGATGGTAGTAGGACTACGTTATCAGTGCAGTAGAGTCATTACGACTCGAGGGGAAAGGTGATGCGTAGTAAGACTATGAGCCAGCGCAGATGGGGTGAATAACTCCATGGGGCAAGTGGACATAGTAAGGATTGGTAAGACTATGAGCCAGCGCAGATGGGGTGAATAACTCCATGGGGCAAGTGGACATAGTAAGGATTGGTAAGGCTATGAGACAGCGTAGATAGGGTGAATAACTCCATAGGGAAAGTGGACATAGCGAAGGATCAGTGGCTACGTTATCAGTGCAGTGAGGCCATTTATGACTTCATGGGGCAAAGTGATCGTAGCAAGGATGGGTGATTGAAGTGGTGAATATCGTATGCTTTACGCACTGAGTGAGAGATGTGAGGATGGTTGCTATGTTTGATTGTTTGCCATCACTATGATACGCACACCCCCACCTGCGTATCTTTACACCGTTTGATATGGCACCTTAGAGTGTTGTACAGTATGTAGTGCTAACTCTTTGGTTGCAGGTCCAGGTTCAGGTATGTTTTGTCTACCTGTTATTGTTCACTTTAGATGCTTATCGCTCATACCAAGCTTTATGTCTGACCCAGAGTTTTATGTCTCCTCTTATTACTCTGGGTGCTCACACGAGCAGACTAGAGACAGGTTAGCTGGTGGTGCGCGAGTAGCTGATTCGGAGGCGGGCAGGAGGCTTCCACGTATGATATATATATATATTCTCCCTGTATCGTTGGTGGTCGCTACTTGGGCATTAGTAGTGTACCTCCTTTATCTTATTTTTGCTTTGAGACAGTTTGAAAAGTTGTAATAAGCTGTATTTTGGATTTCCGCTGCTATGATGTTTAGTTCTGGTTTTCAGCTTATGCACTGTCTCACCTGTTTTATGTCAAGTATGTTATTATTATATTTTATTCTATGCGCTGTGAGACATTCTACAGGTTCTTTGTTAGTTCATTTCCTTCTACCCTTTCCTTCTGACGACCCGTTCCGTGCTAACTGGACATGTGTACAGCGCACCTTTGGAGTAAATGTCGGTTGGTGCGGGGCGGGCCGTCACAGCAACCATCCTTACATCTCTCACTCAGTGCGCAAAGCATACGATATCCACTACCTTAGTCACCTAATCCTTTTGGGCCATAACGGAGTCCAACCCCGTACAACTATCACTACAAGCCCACTATCCGTCTCTCAGTGGTGAACCAAAGTTATGAATACCGACAACCCCTTTGCACACGTCCCGCAGCAAAGTCCAATCATGAAGTGAACTCGTTGGTTCTCAACTAGATCCTGAGCTCTAACTTCCTATTTGGACTGCCTTTGCATTTCGGGTTATTGGTCTTCTTCCTCGGATCGGTTCGGCTTCCCCTTCTCTTCACTCCGGATCGTGCTCTCCAAGGTCATTCGGTTCGGATCCCTGCCTCCTCCTCGTGACGGTTCAGATCGTAGTCACCCCTGGCGGATCGGGTAGTCATCACCCTTAACGGATCGGGTCGGGTCTTCAAATCCATCGCCATCCATCGGTTCGGGTCGGACTCCTCTTGAGTGGTTCGGATCGGGTACGAAAGGCAGTTCACAGTTGATGCTCGTGGACCTCACACAGACGGTTTGGTTCGGAGGAGATGGCTTGGTTCGTGATGTGGCTCTACGACCCCATAGGGCGATCCGATCAAAGTTCAACTATAGTGGCCTTCCTTTTTGCCATACTCTCTCTTGTGCCAAGCCTCGGTTCAGTTCGGTGATCTCTTGCCCAGTCCACTATCCGGTCCGAGCCCATCCAGCCGATCCAATCCGAAAACCTACACCAATTTCCTACAACTTTTCAAGAAAATGTTTTACGCCATTCGACGGCGTTTTCGACCATTCTAACTATTCTAAACAATCATAAGTCATACCAAACAATCATAGCAACAAGTAGAAGTGACCCCATACACCAAAACATCAATATGATAGGTTAAAATGGATCAACCATAGCCAAAACCCCATATTTCCCTTAAACATGTTCTAGAATAGTTAATGATAGGATTATCAAAACTTAACCAAATTAACCCAAGTTTCTAACAGAGTTCTAAAACATCATTTAAGAATTTATAAATATTTTTCCAGATTTTTAACATGTATAAATTCGCTAATTATCACTAATTACTCTTAATTAACCATAATTAGTGAGGAACAACGCAAATCACTCACCTTTGCCACAAATTAAACTATAGATCTGAAATATCCTCTGTTTTGGGTCGAATCCCAATGCTTAGTAGCAGCTCTAACCTTGCTTTGGTGCTATTCCTCCTTAATTTGATGTTGCTAAGCCTAATCTTTGATTAGAAAGTTATTTGGGGATGTTTTAGAGGTTGGAGGCCATTATTAGGGTTCTTAGAGGTAGATGGCGGCTAGAAAACTGAAATGAAAATGAAACCTAACTCATTTCAGCCTCCCCATAACCCTAATCCCGAAATGGGTTATGAGCTCATTTGCTAATCAACTCATTTGACCCGGTTAAGCAGTTTTTCACCTTCTGAAACTTGTTTCTGCCATATCTCCCAAACGGTGAGTCCGTTTGGCTAATGTGTTTGGAATTGTAAACCATCATCCGGATCCAATGGAAGTGGTTTCAGGTCAAAACTCCTTTCCAATCAAAAGTTATGGCCAAAACAAGATCAGCTAGGGGCAAAACGGTCATTTAAAAATCGGCAAAAATCATGAACATGGGAAATGACCCCAGTAGTCGTCTGCCAAAATTACATGACCATATGACTTCGTATGTGGAAAAAATAAATATTCTACTATCCTTCGATGCGTAGAATGTGGGTCGTTACATCCCCCCCCCCCCTTAAGAAATTTCGTCCCCGAAATTCCTTAACCGAAATATACAAAGAATTCCACATGCCTATCAATCATTTTCCAACAATAAAACATGCAAAACAAACAAAACAAACCTATCCTAGCATGCAGATAGACTAAATGGAAACTGCAATCTTACTAGGCAAAGAGCTTTGGATACGACTTTCTTATGTCATCCTCTACTTCACAAGTACAGTCATTCTCTCACCATCGATTCTCATCTCTACCCTAGAGGTGATTTCCAATAGGTAAGGATCATCCCTCTGACTGGAACCGATCCACTCAATCCAGGTCAATATAATCGTCAAGCTTACTAGCGTTTTTGAATCCAATTCGCACTTAGGTCTGAAGTCATCTCCCGTGATATACTCTAGTTGCTTTCATTCTAGAAACATAGCCTCTAAACTGGCATGTCTCCTACCCAATGCATCAGCTACCGCACCCAGTCCGGTACTATGGCATCCGTCTATACTGTCATCTTCTTAGGTAATCCAACCCTATACGCCAAATTTCCAACTATATTCCAAATGTCCTTTCAAGTCCAACTTGAGTCCTTCCTACATTCGTACTGCACGTCCAACATACGTTCACCTCCTAGAGGCAAACTAGACCCATCCAATGAAACTAGGCACTCCACTTATACCCGTACTGCACGTCCAACGTACATTCACCTTCTAAAGGTGAACTAGACTCATCCAATGAATCTAGGCACTCTACCTTCGACTCCAAGTCCAACTTGAAGCTCCTATATCCGCTGAATCTCCAAGGTCAATGGATGCTCCACAATGCCCAACATACTTCAAGTCTAACGTAAACTATCTTACACCCGTTATATCACCATGATCAACGAACTCATCCTATTTCCATTCAACAGGATCCTACAGGTGATACTCAAGAGATGAAAGGTAGGAACAAACACAACAACCATAGCATCCATCAAACAAATCCTATCTATCACCTGCTAAAGCCATGAATACGTCGATACCTGTATAGTCCAACTGACATCAATAACTGATGGAAGCCCTGCCTCCAAACGGACTACCGTACGTCCAACGTATGTTTATCCTCCAAGGATAACTAGATCACGTCCAACGGATCCAAGGTAAGTGGGCATCCCCAGATACCCCTGCTTTTTAGTCCGCCTGAAACACTCGAGTCCCACCCAAGTCTATCCATTATCTTGCTGCCCTCTCGAGTCCAACTCGAGCCATTCCAATTCCTTGCAGCCTTCTCGAGTCCAACTCGAGTCAATCTATTATCCATAAACTTAGACCCAGTCCTGAGTATCCATTACCTACAAACCCTAGTCCAACGTGAGTCGTCTCCCTATTTGTTGCCGCTCCAAGATCAACGAACACCTATTTTCTTTTACGAGTTCAAGTCCAACTTGAATCGTCCTAACCTTCATTGCATCTTCCATGATCAACGAACACATTCTATTTTTCAAAAAGAACATCAGCATAGGGTCCTAAACAATCCATTACTTTGTGTCTTTCTCGAGTCCCACTCGAGTCATCTGATAACCCTATCGAGTCCAACTCTGGGCAGTCCATACCATCGAATAGTCTTATCTTGTCACAGCTGCCCATTACTCCTCGAGTAAGCCAAGATATCATCCAATGAAAAATCAAAACAACTATTTATCTCTCACACGAACCATCCTAATCGAACTTGACATTCCCTAAACACAAGCCCCAAAGTCCTAAACCAATATCAGACAAGCACCCAAGGAACATCTCCTACGAATTCGGACAATCCACGTAAGGTAATACTAGCAAAACATCCAAACACTCAAGCATCCATAACTAACTCTGGTTATCCTTGCCAATCTCGCTTGAGACTATCGTCGATCGCATGGCCAAGTCCTGACCAAACTGATGTACATCCAATGTACATTTGTTTCTCTAACTCTCATTATCATCTTCATCATAAGGTAGGCGATCCAATACCACCTTTCGTCCATCATCCATTATAATGGTCGTCAAAGACCCTTCACAATCTACTATCACTCTATACCTTTGAGGTCAATCGGCTCCCAAAATCAAGCTAGACCTAGTAAAGATAAAAATAAAGCAATCACAACAAACATACATCCATGACTCGATAAGACCAAATTACGGTAAATCCTACAAAGGCTAGTCAAACCACCTATCGGGTTTGTCACTACTAAAGGTCTATCGATCACCTCGGGTTCCAATTCCAACCTATCTACCAGGTCACTAGGTAGAAGGAAAAGGGAAGTCCCGATATCAAACAAACTCGAACAGAAACATCTTAAATAGGAAGCATACCTCGGATAATGACACTTTTTTCCTTCTGCGCCGCAGTTGGGGCATTCGACGAAGAAGGAACAACGTTGATAGAATACGCTTTCACAGTCTGCTTCTCCTTAGGAGGTTGTGGACAATCATCCTTGTGATGTCCCGCCTGGCCGCAGTTAAAGCATTTCCTTTCCCCAGGCTTTTCTCGACAATCTCTGGCATAATGGCTCTTCTTGCCACAACTAAAGCACTCGCCATCTTTCTTATTCTTCTAATTCTGACCATCCTTGGTTTGGTCTTGTTTCCTCTTATTCTGGGAATTATTCTTGCCTCCACCGCATGCTTGCGGCTTTAGCTCCTTTGCAGATGCAATAGCAACCTCAGTCTTTGGCTTAGGGTAAAGACTCTCTGACCTTAATGCTTTCCCCACAATCGATTCAAACGTCTCATCGATGTGGTTAATAAGATTTTCTCCCAAGTACTGATCCAAACCTATTATAAACTTCTCGTTCTTCTTCTCGGCAGTATCTATTAGGGATAACCAATATTTTGATAAAGTATCGAACTCAGCAATATACTCCGAGACTTCCCTACCATTCTGCTTAAGCTCCAAGAACCTTCTAAATAATTCTGACTTCTGAGCAGCTGGAATGAACTTATCGCTAAAGCGAGCCTTAAATTGCTCCCAAGTAACCTGATCCTCGGGAGTAGCTGCTTTTATAGCATTCCACCAATTCATTGCCCGTCCTTGTAGCTGACGAGACGCTAGCCTTCTTTTTATCGCATCCTCGATACCCAAATCTTCGAAGATACGCTCACAGCTATCTAACCAGTCCTGAACATCTGTAGCCGACTCCATTCCGTGGAACGGCTTCCCACCAAGACCAGTGTAATCCTTGTTTAGCTTAGCGAAATCGGCCCTAGGCGCCTGCACTATTGGACCACCACCATTACCAGCATTGGGAGCTGCCCTCTGAACATCCCTAAGCATCTCCCTCATGAGGTCAGTAAACATCGTCCTCATTTCAGCAGCATTCCCATTATTGGCTCCCCTACCGGTACCCCTTGCGCATCGGCTCATCGTTTAATCTGCACAGAGAAAACGATTAACCATCATCTTTGTGGTGTCAGTGCAGTGTGACTTCATCCTTAACTATACTAATAATATATATATATATAGCTTTTGAAAACCAAAATATAACAAATACGCGCTCTCATATACGTATACTATCTCTCCCTGATATCTTCCCCTAGGTTAACGCCGCAACCTAGAGCTCTGATACCAAGTGTGACGGCCCTCCCCGCACCAGCCGGCATTTCCTACGAAAGTGCACTGTACACATGCCCGACTAGCACGGAACGATCGCCAAAGAAAGGAAAGAAGAGAATGAACTAATCGAAAACCTGTAGAATGTCTCACAGTGCATATGATAAAATATAATAACAACATACTTGACATAAAACAGGCGAACAGTACATAAGCTGAAAACTAAAACCAACATCAACATCATCATCAGAGTAGCGGAAACCCAAATACAACTTATTACAACCTTCCAAATTATTGTCTCTAAACAAAAGAAAGAAAAGGTGCACTACTAATGCCCAAAGTAGTGACCAGCATCGACACAAGGATAATATCTATATATCATACGTGGAAGCCTCCTGCTCGTCTTCGGTACAGCTACTCGTACATCACCAGCTAACCTGTCTCTAGTCTGCTCATGAGAGCACCCAGAGTAATAAGAATAGACATAAAACTCTGGGTCAGACAAAAAGTATGGTATAAGCGATAAGCAGCTAAACAGAACAATAACAGGTATACTAAACCATACCTGAACCTGGATCTGCAACCAAAGAGTTAGCACTACATACCGTACAATACTCTAAGGTGCCACTAAACAGATGGTGTAAAGAATATGGGGGTGGGGGTGTACATGTCATAATGATGGCAAACAAATCAAACATGGCAACCATCCTCACATCTCTCACTCAGTGCGTAAAGCATACGATATCCACTACCTTGGTCACATAATCCTTTTGGGCCATGACGGAGTCCAACCCCGTACAACTATCACTACAAGCCCACTATCTGTCTCTCAGTGGTGAACCAAAGTTATGAATACCGACAACCCCTTTGCACATGTCCCGCAGCAAAGTCCAATCATGAAGTGAACTCGTTGGTTACCAGCTAGATCCTGAGCTCTAACTTCCTATTTGGACTACCTTTGCATTTCGGGTTATTGGTCTTCTTCCCCGGATCGGTTCGGCTTCCCCTTCTCTTCACTCCGGATCGTGCTATCCAAGGTCATTCAGTTCAGATCCATGCCTCCTCCTCATGACGGTTCAAATCTTAGTCACCCCTGGCGGATCGGGTAGTCATCACCCTTAACGGATCGGGTCGGGTCTTCAAATCCATCGCCATCCATCGGTTCGGGTCGGACTCCTTCTCTTGAGTGGTTCGGATCGGGTACGAGAGGCAGTTCATAGTTGATGCTCGTGGACCTCACACAGACGGTTCGGTTCGGAGGAGATGGCTTGGTTCGTGATGTGGCTCTACAACCCCATAGGGCGATCCGATCCCAGTTCAACCATAGTGGCCTTCCTTTTTTACATACTCTCTCTTGTGCCAAGCCACGGTTCGGTTCGGTGATCTCTTTCCCAGTCCACTATCCGGTCTGAGCCCATCCAGCCGATCCAATTCGAAAACCTGCACCAATTTCCTGCAACTTTTCCAGCAAGTGTTTTACACCATTCGACGGCGTTTTCGACCATTCTAACTATTCTAAACAATCATAAGTCATACCAAATGGTCATAGCAATAAGTAGAAGTGACCCCAAACACTAAAACATCAATATGATAGGTTAAAATGGATCAACCATAGCCAAAACCCCATATTTCCCTTAAGCATGTTCTAGAATAGTTAATGATAGGATTATCAAAACTTAACCAAATTAACACAAGTTTCTAACATAGGTATAAAACATCATTTAAGAATTTATAAATATTTTTCCAGATTTTTAACATGTATAAATTCGTTAATTATCACTAATTGCTCTTAATTAACCATAATTAGCGAGGAACTGTACAAATCACTCACCTTTGCCACAAATTAAACTATAGATCTGAAATGTCCTCTGTTTCGGGTCGAATCCCAATGCTTAGCAGCAACTCTAACCTTTCATTGGTGCTATTCCTCCTTAATTTGATGTTGCTAAGCCTAATATTTGATTAGAAAGTGATTTGGAGATGTTTTAGAGGTTGGAGGCCATTATTAGGGTTCTTAGGAGGTAGATGGCGGCTAGAAAACTGAAATGAAAATGAAACCTAACTCATTTCAGCCTCCCCATAACCCTAATCCCGAAATGGGTTATGAGCTCATTTGCTAATCACCTCATTTGGCTCGGTTAAGCAGTTTTTCACCTTCTGAAACTTGTTTCAGCCATGTCTCCTAAACGGTGAGTCCGTTTGGCTAACGTGACCACTCTTCGGAATTGTAAACCATCATCCAGATCCAATGGAAGTGGTTTCAGGTCAAAACTCCTTTCCAATCAAAAGTTATGGCCAAAACAAGATCAACTAGGGGCAAAACGGTCATTCAAACATCGGTAAAAATCATGAACATGGGAAATGACCCCAATAGTCGTCTCCCAAAATTACATGACCATATGCCTTTGTATGTGGAAGAAATAAATATTCTACAATCCTTCGATGCGTAGAATGTGGATCTTTACAATGATGAATGGTTGTGCACACATGAAGAGATAATATGTATCAAATAGGAAAATTGAATACATGTTGGACTCATGGCACTGACATAATTCGCATTAAGGAGGTCAACTGAATCAGTGGACCGCCTAATCTTTGCATTAGATAAGGAACATATACACACACTTTTGCATATGTTCATACAACATTAGACGTTTTCTAAGGACAATGGATGCTTGTGGATGATGGTTGAGTAGATGAGTGATTGGATGGTAGGACACATTCTTCTTAACTTGAAGATTTCGGGGGCGAAATCCTTTAAGTAAGGGAGAATGTATCACCCCGAATTTTTGAATAATCAAATTAACTAAATTTAAGAATATTTAATTTAAAATTTGGGAATTAAGGGAAACGGGTTGCGCCATTGCGTTCATCTCGGAATTCTGCTTGAGATAGAGTTCGAGTTTACGTAAAACGGACACCATATGATGGAGATATGGACAAACGAAGTTAGGCGGAAAAACCAAAAGAGAAAAAAATGCAATGGCGCACTTGGGAAGTGCACCAGTACAAAAATACACTGGCGCACTTCCTAAGTGCGTCCAGGCCGAGCAGAAAGCCTGCACAGCTTTCTGGTGTGATCTAATCCACACTATGACTCATTGCTGAGTCCTCTCTGACTCCTTGCTGAGTCATTAGGGCTGAGGTGTCACCCTATCCTAACTGAGTGGTTTTGATTAACCCTAAGATCATCCGATGGCTATAATTAAATTGAAATTCTATATAAACATGGGTAGACTCAAACCCTAAAATCAAATCAAAATTTGATCAATGGCCATCATGTTGTCACTCCAAACCCAAGAGTAGCCACCACCAACTAGAAGCAAATTAAAGACAACACTTCAAATCAAATCAAAGTCTAATCTCAACAACGAAATTGTCTACAACAAAAGAACGCTAATCAATTACAGAATTCAGATCCCAGAACTCAAGACCCCTTTTTCAATGAGTTCTAGTCACTTTTAGGTTTAAATAGATAAAAGTGAATTGTGGTATACTATGATTTGGGTATATGTTGTTTGTAGTTATGCAAGTTTATTGTTGTTGTTGATCATGAAATTATACAAGTTCATTGTTGTTGTGGATCATGAAATTATACAAGTTTATTTGTTGTTGTGGATCATGAAATTATACAAGTTTATTGTTGTGGTGAATCATGAAATTATGCAAGTGAAATTCATAAACCTATGCAAGTTACCTATGCAAGTTATTATGTTGTGAATTCATGAATCTATGCAAATTGTTATCATGAATCTATGCAAGTTGTTATCATGAATCTATGCAAGTTGTTATCATGAACCTATGCAAGTTGTTATGAGATCATGCAAGTTACCTATGCAAGTTATTGTGTGATGAATTCATGAACCTATGCTAGTTGTTATGTTATGAATCATGAACCTATGGAGGTCACCTATGCAAGTTGTTATGTTGTGAATCATGAACCTATGTAATTTGTTATGTTGTGAATCATAAACCTATGCAAGTCACCTATACAAGTTGTTATATTGTGAATCATGAACCTATGTGAGTTGTTAATTATTTGTTAATTCATGAACCTATGCAAGTTGTTATGTTGAAATTCATGAACCTATGCAAGTTGTTATGTTGCAAAATCATGAATCTATGCAAGTTGTTAATTATGTGGTGAATCATAATTATATGCGAAGTTGTCATGTCATTTTCCCTATTGTCATGCTTATGCCAAAAATTGTACTGAAAATGATCACCTTGCCATTCCCTTTATTTTATTGTTATGGCGAGGCTACCTTGTAGCCTCGATGACGCCGAAAACGCAAACGGTTACGCTAGTTAAGAAACGGGGAAAAGGGGGATTTGTAATAGGCATAATTTATATAGTGTTTATGTAAATTGGACACATGATTCTAGTAGGGAAACATATAAATAATTACCTATTATGACATAGGTAAAGTTGAGTAAAAATGGTATAATTTGAATATGACCATTTATGGATAGGAAATTCAAATTGTTAATAAAATAGGTATTGACACCTATAAAAAGGAAAGGATTAATTAATTAACCTAATTAATCAAAAGAGGAATGTTTAAGCAATTAAAGTCTGAAAAGTTAATTAACACTTATGACACGAGGTTAGGTTACACTAGTGGTGGAAGTCTGCCTGGACCCGACCGGCATATCCAACAGCCACTAATGTTGAACCTAAAGTGAGAGGTCTAAGTGTGTGAATACCACTCGGGCTAAGACACGAGGTTAGACCCAACTGTGGAATAAGATTGGCCGGACCCGACCGGCATATCCAGAATCCACATGTTATAGGCCTAATGTGGGAGGTCTAGCCCAATATAACCATAATTGGACATGGTAATAAGAAAAGACTACTTAGCCTAACTTAATACATGTGGACTGTATGATGATAGACATAAGTTAGGGTTAAGTAAAATGAGTTGGATTGTGGGTGGGTTAAGTATAACAGATGGGTAGGTGGGTAATATTAATATATATAGGCCCACAAACTTAACCATTAAATAAATAGGATTAAATCAGTGGGAGGGTTAAGTACAACCGAAGGGTAGGTGGGTAATATTAATATATATACATAGGCCCACAAACTTAACCGGATAAAAAAGGTTATGTAATTAAAGACACCTAATGGTATACATAACCGGGGCAAAATAGTAAAGTTATGTATTAAAGACACCCTTAGGGGTACGCATAACTAATGGGAATAGGTAGAGTTATGTATTAAAGAAACCAATAGTTAAGCATAACCGATAGGTAGATTAAGGGTTATGTATTAAAGACACCTATAGGTACGCATAACTGATTGAGGGCTATATAATTAAAGACACCTTAGGGTATATATGTCAGTAGAAAACCTAGTAGGGATACAAGACATAGGGGAAAGCTTGTATCATGTTGTGTGGGACCCATTTCAGTCAATAACCCGGAGGGGTATCAAAGTAAAGAACTCCATACTAGGCGGGGAAGGGGCACGCTTACTGATTGATCGTAAGAGATCCAAAACGAGATGGATGGTGTGGGCGGCGCAAACCTACCAGGGACATGTGCGTGCATAGGCCGAGCAGAGGGGGACAAGACGACCGTGACACCAGTAGGTATAACTGTGCAAACTTTGTGTTGACAAGACGACCGTGACACCAGTAGGTATAACTGTGCAAACCTTGGGTTGCCACTTTAGGGAAGTGATACCCCCTAGTTGTGGGACCAGCACAGGGTATCTACAGAATAGGGAGCCGATCGATTAGGGTAGTGGTTAGGGTATACTCGGACGTATGCCCTAAGTCTACCAGTTTATAGTAGGGGGTTGTGGGAACGATTAGTTGAGATAGGAGCAGGCGGCACCTATGACAGCAGCTAGGAATACACGAAACTACCACCATCGTTATCGTTATTATGGTTAGCGGAAGGGATCACTCCATCTTGATTTTACTAGTAATAGTGCAGACTAGTTTGTAGTGAAGCATACATCTTACCTTATTTGTCCTGTCATACCTACATCTGTACCGTGAATCCTCTTATCCACTTTGTATGCCTGTCATGTTTACCTTTATTTATTTACTGGCTAAAAGTTACTGGACTCACCAGACGTATGTCTGACCTAGTTTGTTTCGCCTCTTTTCTTTCGTCCCCCCCCCCCCCCCCCAGGTTCTCAGGGAGGAAACACCCAGGTTTAGTCAGGATTTGGATATCATCTTCTAGGAGCTACTTCTGAAGTATGCCTGGAGTCTCTGTCTCTTATATGGCTTGTTCTTTAATATGGGGAATGATGTTTTTCTTTTAAATACCAATGTACTCTAATGATCTAAGACAGAAGTGTTTTGTTGTAATGGTTTTATGACTCATGGTATTTTGTAACAAAGTATTTTGGTGATTTAATAAAGTTGTTTATTTTCCGCTGCAAATTTTTTATATCTGTCTTGTGATATTCTGTGTCTGTTTACCAAAAATACTCCACTGAAGTTAAGGCATTCCCTTTGTGAGTGACCTTAATGGAGGTGGGGTGTTACACTCCTCCTTTTCTCCTTCATTTGGGATGTTCAGCTTCCTCTAAAAGTTTTTGTGTTTATGTGGTGAACTCTTCACAAAGGTTTACCGCTAGACGAGAATCTCCATAGAATTGGCATTCTATTAGCGTCCCGTTGTAGATGTTGTCGAACAGGCGACTTGGAGTCCAGTGCTCATTTGTTTTTCTTCGGCTCTTGTGCCAGATCTGTCTGGAACTACTTTGAGAATTTAGTCGATCTCCGAAGTAATGCATCATCTCTATCTGATTTACTGAGAACATGGTGGGTAGACATCTTAGGCAAATTTATCCATTCCACCATTTTCTGTATTTTAGATTGTCTTATCTACTGGCATATTTGGTGTTCGCGAATAAAGCCATCTTTAATGAGTCTCCTATGGATCCTCCTGCTATCATACGAAGGGTAAGGAACGACGTGTTCCTTGCTTTTAGTGGCAGGCCTTTTAGGGGATCTTTGGGCACCCATTCACGACGTTTGGCTTGGATTTTTGATATTACTTCTGGTCCGTCTCGTGTGGGTATTGGTTGACTATTTATGTGTTTGTGCGTTCTCATTTATATCACCTCCCTCCCCCTTTTTTCGACTAATCCTTTTTTCTAGTCGTACAGGTCCTGATTTACAGGTTTTTTTAAGCTTGGCACGAATGAAGGAGCTGGAGCTTGTGTTTAGACCAAGCCGGATTGGGCTGGCACTTTCTCAAGATTAGGTGTTGTTATGAGTTCTGGACCCTTCTGGATCGGGGGGACATGCCATCTCTTGTTGATCTTTCTTCGCAGCAACAAGTGGTCAACCTATCTTCGCTGACATCTCTTGGTTTAGGGATTTAGCTTGCCTTATTGCTCACTCTGGTGGCTGTGACCTTGAGATTGTTTGCTTTGTCTCCTGCTATTTTATTTTTTTATTGTATTCATTGTTATTACTTTATAGAATTTGTAGTCGTCTATTAACTACACTTCTGTTTTTGTACGCCATTGGAGAAAGGCTATATTTCTCCCCTTTTAGTATATGGTTTCCTTTAGTTAAAATAAAAATCTCAAGTCATAAACTACAGTGAGCTCTAAAATTGATGTGGAAAACATATTAGCAAGGAAAAAAATTCATATGTAAGGAGCTATTTTTCAACAAAAAAAAAATATTAAAACAAAAAAACCATAGTTTCTAGCAGGTTGTATGGTGTAAGTCGGGAATTGTTTGTACTTGTATTGAACCCACCCCCCCCCCCTCCGGTGCAGATTCGTTACCAAACCATACTTAACTTCAAGGGTGAGGCTGCTTAGAGAATATGAAGCACACTAATTTCTTGATCAATCAAGCAAGCATTGACATGATTATCGCACAATAAAAATTTCACTTACAATTGAAATTTATGAAAATCATGAACGGTTGATCTGTTTGTATGTGTGCATTTTGTTTTATCAGTCACAAAAAAGTGTTATTGAATGTGGTTTTTTGGTGGAGAAGTTGAAATGTGTGCATGATTCATTTTGGATTATTCACAAAATGAAAGGGGATTGTTAAACGAACTCCACAATTGGTTAAGTGGAGGATAATTTTAAAGGGACTCCATCTTAATTTCTTTTAAGGGGGAGTCTAGTTTATTGAAAAAGAAAAGGAGACCTAACTACCCTTGCCTCATCACTTATGTTAAACCCAAACTTACTAAATTCAACGCGTGTAACTAACGTGTGAATTACTAAACATTTTGATTACACAAATTCGAAACAATATATTAGATCAAAATTTTTGTTTCTAGATTTATTTTAAATTAACCATATCATTTCTAATGTGAAATTACAGTTAATTACCTAATCCGACGCCTTCTGATCATGCATGAAACTTTCTTGGTGTCCCCATCACAATAAATATATCTATTTTTTATGTTCAAGTGCAACATTAAATATAAGCATTAATTAAGGTTTAAGTTTTATGGTATATAGTAATGAGGATTATATAGGGTTAACATTAGAATTTTAATTTATATGTTTAATGGGTGACTAATATATTTTGTCCTCCCCATAACAATTATACAATAAATAAAAATTGGTCCCGCCTTAACCAAATGTGGAGTACCTTTAACAAACCTCAAAAGAAATAATGACTACCAAAAAATTAACAAATATGAATTTCAAGCTTAAAACTCCAACAAAATATGAATTATCACATGTATTGATCAAGTGTTCACATATTATTGTTAGTAAGAATCCTTTTATTTAGAAACCTATTAATTCTCATTTGAATGGGAATCCCTACTAACCTTTTGATAATACATGTCTTTTGACCTGCACAATGAATATTCCAACGCATTTAATATTCAAGATTGAGTGCATTAAGGTATTACAAACTATCAAGTGAAAAAACTGGAAATAGTACCATTTCCTTTTTTTCCACGTGTGGGGTGCATTATATTTGACTTGTAAATTGTGCTGGAAATGGTTCTTTATTTTCTCTATGCTAAAATACACCTATTCTAGAATAGTTAGGAAAACATATTATGAAAGTAAAATTCTAGAAATATCAAATATGATTGTGTATCTGACCACCAACAATATTTCGTCATAAATATGTTTATGTCACGAATAATCCTATTAATATATTTTGTAGGGTTGGACCTTGAAAGGATAATAATTGCTAATTGAATGATAACAATAATTTAAAATTTTCAAGATGTAAATAAAAAATATGTTTTTATCAAATACATTTGTGGCCATCAAATATGTTGAAAAGCAGTAATTATCGGTAATATAGAAAGAGATTTGCTAAATTTGCTTTCACTGACAAGTTTCCTGAATTATAAGATGAAATAACTTAAATGGCCATGAAATCATAACATTATTGTATTTGAAGGTGAAAATTGGTCATACATCAAACTAAGGATATATGATTATTAAAGTAAAAAACCATCCTTCTATTTTGGAGGTTGGACATTCATTAGTTTCAATTGTTCAGTCACTCACATTCTCATATAAATCAAATGCGCACAATAAAGTATAACCTTATTCATACCATGCTTGCAACACAAATAAATATATCAATGTTAAATCCTTGTGTAGGTTTTAAAAAAATATATGCTGCCTTTTTTTATGAGGCTTTATGGTAAAATTAGTTTACATATTATATTCTGCAGGCCCGCTAATGCATTCACTTTACAATCATTAAAAGGATAATAACATCAAATTAAAGGATAACAAAAAAATTAAATTTTTTAAATGTGAATAATATCTAATTGAAGGATAACATAAATGGCCATGACATCATAGGATCAATGTATTTGAAGTGAAAAATTGTCATACCTCGCAAATTAAGGATCTATCTATATAATAATTCCCACTAATCTTTAATGATTACTAATTGGTTTGACCGTAAAATACCCAAATTGCCCATATTTATCAAGACCATTCAATTATTCCAACCTTTGGTCCGACCTTGAAATACCAAAATTCCCCATCACTTTTTAAATGTCACCTAATACTCACTACTTTTGACTCCTGTGATGTTTATATTAATAGTGTTGGATTCATAGCAATTTATAAGAGTATGTTACTTGTTATTTCATAATATACTATTCACAAGTTTTGGCATAAAATTTTAAAACTAACCAAAATAACTCTGCATAATTGATTGACTAAGTTGATTTTCTCAATATTTATAATGTGGCTTATATGTGATAGTACAAAACTTATTAAGAAGACTAGAGCGATAGTGCTTAAGTGAAGAAATATTAATTTTTATTATAAGAAATTGTCAATACTACATTGACTGATTGAATTAGCTTCATCAGTTTCTGTTAATAATGAGAAGTATTAGTAATTTAGTTGAATATATGTTAGTTCATAGGAAAGTTGTAACACCCCGAATTTTAGCTAATACTAAAATTCACTAATTATAGGATAAATAATCTCAGATGTGGGAATTGGGGGTAATGGGCTGCGTCATTGCGTTCGTCTCGGAAAAATACGCGAAATAGAGTCCGAGTTTTCGAGAATCGGAGTCCGTATGGCCCGGTTATGGCCCAATGAAGTTTGCAGAAAAATTAAAGCTTAAAACAGATTTAGAAATTTAAATTAGGATTTGAAAATAGAACCAGCGGGGTCAGGCGGGAAGCTTCCCGCCCTACCCATGTCGACAGGGCTGTCGACAGGCCTGTCGACAGGGGTGTCGACTTGCCTGTCGACAGGGGCACGGCGTCCAGAGAACCTGGGTGCACCAGGTTGGGTTCTAGGCTGGCTTGGAGGGCTGGGTTCTAGAGATTTCCTAAATCTAACGGACCTAAACTAATCTAGGGTTAATCTAAGGGCCTAAAACACTACCTAATCCTATAAATAAGACCCTAACCCTACCCTAATTCATTCATAATTAGATCTTGTAACTAAACTATGGCAAAATGAAACTTGATCATGGCCTCCACAAATCAATGAAGAGAGTTGCAAGCTAATCAACCTCTAATCATCTTCTTCTTCATATTTGGCAACTAGTTTTACTTCATAAGTTTGCTAATCTTAGTTTTGGTGAGTTTCTATGGCTTTAATAATCAATTGTTAAATTGATTATGGTAGGATGTGATAAGACATGGCTATGTTTGTGGATAAATATGTTTATGCAAGTTTGTATGATATGTGATTTGCAAGTTTTATGTTATATGCAAGGTTAATGCCATGTTTTATGATGCAAAACACTATGTTCAACATTTATGCATATGTAACATGTTATGCAAACTATATGTGAGAGTATATGCAAGTTATATGTAACATGATATGCAAGTTATGCATGTGATTTTATGCATGCTAAATATTTGGTGTTATGCATGCTAAGTATTTGATTTTATGCATGTTAAGTATTTGATTGTGTGCATGCTAAGTGTGTGGGTTTATGCAAGTTAAGTGGTGTGTTTATGCATAATAAGTAATTGATTCTATGCATGCTAAGTATGTGGTTTTATGCATGCTAAGTGTTTGGTATTATGCATAAATCATGACATGTAAGTTTACCCTTTTAAATGTGATGCATACATATGCAAGATGATACCCTTATATGCTATGCATGTTTACCCTCCTTTAAGATGCAAGTTCATATGCAAGTTATGTGCATGGTGTTATGCAAGTTATGTGAATGAGATTATGCAAGTTATGTGCATGATGTTATGCAAGTTATGTATATGCTTAATTGCAAGTTTAATGTGATATGCAAGTATGTGAATGCTTATGCAAGTATGTGAATGCCTATGCAAGTATGTGAATGCTTATGTAAGTTATGTGTAGGCTTAAATGCATGTTTAACATGTTATGCAAGTTATGAGAATGCTTATAGGCAAGTTCAACATGTTATGCAAGATATGTGTATGATAATATGCAAGCTCATATGCAACATGTTATGCAAATCATGTGTATGATAATATGCAAGTTTGGGTTAAATGTAGTTGGGTTAATATGTGCTCATATATGCAAGTTGACATCCTCTTAACCCATGACAAAGTTATATGCTAAACCCATGCTATTTGTGATGGATCTTCCCCTTTATTATGTTATGAAATGAGAACGATTTACGTGGGGGAACGATGGGGTTAATAAATATGTTAATAAAGTATGATTGGGTATGATTGAGCATACCATAAAATAAATAAATTACCATAAGTGGGAATTTACCTATTGAGTTAGGTCTACCCCATGGGAATTTACCTATTGAGTTAGGTCTACCCATGTTATGGAAAACTTGATATTAATTAGGGATAATTAATATGGGGGTGATTAATTAGGTGTAATTAATCAACTAAGACACGAGGTTGGACCCTTTTGTAGCGGAAGTCTGCCCGGAACCGACCGGCCATCCAGCGGCTACAAATGATTGGCCCAATGTGAGAGGTCTTAGTCATAAATTAAATACATGATTAAAGTAAAGACACGAGGTTAGACCCTTTTAATGACAGAAGTCTGCCCGGAACCAACCGGCATATCCAGCAGTCATAAAAGACGGTCTAATGTGAGAGGTCTTTATGAGTTCATGATCTTAATTAATGAATTAAGAAACACTTAACCATATTAGCATGTAGTGGGACATGAGGGGTTAAGTGGGTGCCTTGGGGTGGCATGATGAGACTAGTGGGTTGCCTTGGGTGGCAATAGAAAAATACGATTAGAATACTTAACCAAAGTAGAACATGTAATTAAACATGATAAAAAGGGTTAAGTAAGTGTCATGGGTGGCATGAGAAAATACGATTAGAATACTTAACCAAAGTGGAACATGTAATTAAAACATGGGTGAAGGGTTAAGTAAGTGCTTTGGGTGGCATGTGGAAATCTAGTGGGTGCCCTATGTGGCAATTGAAATATGATTGATGACTTAACCAAATCTTAACATGTAAGTGGGCATGACTACATAAGGGGTTAAGTGGGATGCACTAGATAAAAGTGACAAGCTTAGGTGGGTAGCTTGTGGGGGACCCATTATAGAGGTACATTTGATAAATGACAAGCTTAGGTGGGTAGCTTGTGGGGGCCCATTTCAACCAATATCCCAAACGTATCTTAATGGGCTCGACTCTAGTCGGGTGACGGGACACGCATATTGGGCTTGATTATAAGAGGCCAAAACGGGTTAGCGGTGGCAACGCGGGACCAACGGGTTTCATATGCGTGTGTGGACCCGGGCTGGTTGGTAAGTCGTTGTTGCATCGTGTAGATATAAAGCCGTGCACTGTTGATATTACCTGGTAGCCACTTTAGGGGAATGATACACCCCAATCGTGGGACCAGCACGGGTATCTACGGTAGGGAGCCGATCGCTTGGGAGTAGTGGGTACACCTAGTTAAGATAGGGGCAGACGGCACCTGTGTAGGGGTACAAGAAACTACTGGGTAAAGATTACTAAGTACACCTAGTGGAGATAGGGGCAGACGGCACCTATGTAGTGGGCTAGGAGTACACGAAACTACTTGGGAAATTTTCTAAGTCCTTGGGAGGGATCAACCTTTAAGTAGGAATTACTCTTGGTGGGTAGAACTGGTGTGGTGCAGTGTAGGAATTACCCTTGGGTGAGTAGATCTGGGGTGGTGTAAGCTAGTAATTATCCTTGGGTGGGTAAATACGTCGTTTCGGTTATCGTAGTACATCCTGTGTTTTGCGGGCTACTTATTGTAGTCATTATCCCCAGAGGTACTGTATCTTGTTTATATCATACCCTAATTACTTTAATGATTGTATTGTTAGGGTTATAGGACTCACTCAGACTTATGTCTGACCCCGTTGTTGTTTATCTTTTTCCCAACCCTCAGGTTATCAGAGTGGGCCTAGCACTAGTGGGCTTGGACCAGACCGCTATATCTATCTTTTGGGGCTTGGACCGTAGAAGTAAAGCTCGGTTTATCTTTTCTATTTTGGCTATTATCTATGTAATGGGATTATGTACTTCTATTTTATCAGGATGGATATTATGTACTTGACTCTTGTTATGGTTTTGTGATGTAACCAAACATGTTTTGATATTGAAATGATGGTTTAAATTTTCAAGTATTACTTATATCTGTCCTGTTGTAATTTTTCTGTTCTATACTCACTAAAAATACTCCACCAAAACTAAGGCATTCCCTTAGTGAGTGACCTTAGCGGGTGTGGGGTGTTACACGTGGTATCAGAGCTTAAGGTTACCGTAACAGATAAAATTTTTAGAAAAACTATTTTCTAAGAATATTTTTGAAAGGAGTATTTTCAAAAACATGTCTTTTAAGAGAAAAGTTTTTTTTGAAAGAAAAGCATAATCCCCAATAGCCATATCTATATCTTTTGAATTCTCCATTTTGAATCTCTTCCTCTCTCTCATTTTGAGTTTCCCCTCCGCGTATAGATGATCTTTCTAAGATAGATAAGGATGGAAAACCACTTCAAGGAACTTGGACATTAGTCGGACCAGAAGTTGGTTCAAGAAGGAGGAGGACTGGTAGGTACCTATAGGATAGACGATGAGAGGAAGGCTCAAATAGTTGTTTGGTTAATGAAAGATGAAACCTCATTGGTGGGAGGTTATGAGTGGAGAATAGGGAAGAAGAACGCTGGTAGTTATCCTTTTGGGAGGAATAGGACACGTTATTAGGATTGTCCAAAGAAGCAAAGGCAAGGTATGGAATCTTCTGGAGGGTAGTTGTATTCACTCACGACTAGGGTACCAGATGGGGATATGACCGTCTAGGTTGGAATTTGGATTTCTTGATTATCCGATTCAAACTTTATTTGATTCTGATATATCGAGTTCGTTTATCTCACCATTGTTAGTTGAGTCACTGCACTTAGACACCAGTTTGGTAGATGATCCCTTAGTTGTTTCAAACCCAATTGGGGCTCCATGATATGTTTGGGTTTGAAAGTTTCTATACTTAGCGTTGAGTTTAGATGTGATGCTTGTTGGGCTTCACGGGCTATGGGTTAGTTTTGGGCATGGACTGGTTATCCAGTAGGGGTGCCGTTCTTGATTTTGAAGGGAGAGTTGTTAGGCTTATGGCCCGCTAGGGTAACACTCTCGAGATCTCTTGTAATCCCATAGAATCTGTTATGCTAAGTTATCTAGAATCGCTTGACACGTCGGTCTAGAGTTTGCAGCGGTCCGGGAATACCCGGATGGGTGTGAGGAGGTGAAGGGTTTACCTCCGGAGCAGGAAATTGACTTCCAAATATATCTGGTAGACAAAGCCAAACCAGTATCTTGGCCAGTGTGCCACGTGGCTCCTCGTGAGAGGAGGGAACTCCATAAGTAAGTAGGCGATTTGCTTGAGAAGGGGTTCATAAGACGAAGTATATCGGAGTGGGGCACTCCAGTAGTTGTTGCCACGAAGGCGGATGGGTCCCTCAGACTTTGTGTAGGCTAAAGAGAGCTAAATAAACTCACAAAGAAGAATAGACACCCATTGTCGAGGATTGATGATCTCTTTGATCAGTTGGTTGGCGCTTCAGTGTTGTCGAGGTGGACTCAGCCACGGAGTTTCATCAGTTGAGAGTGGCTGAGGATAGTATAGAGAAGACTACCTTCAGGACTCCGGACGGTTTTTATGAGTGGCTGGTGATGCCATTTGGTTTGACGTACGCCCCAGCATATTTTGTTGGATTGATGAGAAGGGGGTCCAAGGAGTACCTAAATAAGTTGTGATGGTCTTTGTGGATGACATCTTGGTCTTCTCTAGGAGCAAAATAAGTTTTCGTATGTGCTCAATAGGTTGAGCAAAGCCAGTATGGGATAAACGATGGTTTTGGAGCGAGACTGGCGAGGACATCCAGAGCTGGACAAGGGCTTAATTATTTAGCCGTTTTTACTAGTATCATCTCACGTAGGATGTCTAGGTTCGAAGGAGGCATCTCTTGGGTGTTTGTCTGATATTGGTTTAGGCCTTTGGGGCTTGCATTTGGGGGATGTCGAGTTCGACCAGGGTGGTCTGCGTGAGGGATGGATAGTGGTGACGATTTTGCATGGGAGAATATCCTGATTTTCTCTAGGAGTGGAGAAAAAAACCTGCCCTATATCTTAGGGAAGTATTGGAGACTCCCCAGGCGCATAGTCTTAAGACAGCAAAAGTGAATAGGATTCTTAGCGTCCTATGAGTTTGAGATAGCATACACCCACGGTAAGGGTAACATGGTAGCGGACGCCTTAAGTAGAAAAAGGTTGTCCTCGAGTTTGTGGTTCGTTGAACGACGGAGCTTAGAGTTTATTTCTATGTTTGACTTTAGACCTTCCGTTGACTTTGTACCCGGTTTGCTAGCCTCATTGGAGGTTAGGCCTACTCTTTTGGGGCTTTGGAGAAGCACAGAGGGACGACCCACAGTTGGTTGAGTTGGTAGAGAAGCTCATAAGGGGAGAGTCGTCCAGCCATTTGAGTAGGTACACCCTAGACGATAGGGGGTGCTTGCGTAGAGACGGTAGACCTTGTGTACCGCAAGACGAGGGTTTGAGGAAGGTTATTCCTGATAATGCACACCGTTCTAGGATGACCATTCATCCCGGTGGGGACGAGATGTACCAAGACATGAAAAGGACTTTCTTCTGGGCCGGTATGAAGAAAGATGTGGCCGAGCATGTCGCTCGATGCTTGGTGTGCCAACAGGTGAAGGCGGAGCAAAAGAAACCAGGTGGGTTGCTGCACCCATTGGAAGTTCCGCAATGGAAGTGGGATAGCATCTCGAAGGATTTTATTGACAGGTTACCAAGATCAAGGAAGGGTAATACGGGAATTTGGGTGGTAGTAGACAGGCTTACTAAGAACGCCCATTGTATACCTGTGAAGAGTAAGAGAACTGCTCCATGGCTAGCTTCAGTTTATATTCGAGAGATTGTTAGATTGCATGGTGTACCCTCCAGTATAGTGAGTGATCGAGATCCTATCTTCACTAGAGAGTTTTGGAAGAGTTTGCAAAAGGCGGTAGGGACTCAGTTGCGTTTGAGTACCGCATATCATCCTCAGACGGACGGCCAGACCGAGAGGGTGAATCATATTTTAGAAGACCTTTTGAGGCTATGTATCTTGGATTTTGGAGGTACATGGGAGGAGCATCTTCCATTGGTGGAGTTGCCCGACAGACTTAGTGGTGTACATGATCTATTCCATGGGAGGAAGTGCCTACAGGAGACCGCAGAGGTGGTGGAGCCGAGTTTGCTTAGAGAAGTGGAAGCAGAGCGTGATGCGACGATTCGACGAGCTCTTACTTGCATCCTTGGGTCAGAGATTTGGAAGTTGAGAAACAGAGAGGTTCAACTAGTCAAAGTACAAAGGGGAGATGAAGAGAGTGACGCTACCTGGGAGACGGAAGCGAAGATGCGTTCGAGGTACCCTTTTCTTTCGGAGGGTATGTCCTTTTGCTTCTCCTTCATCGCATATCTTGTGCTTATCTTATCCTTAGTATGTCCTCTCGTTAGTACCTTTGACCTTTAGATAGGATAGTCCTATGGTTGAAACATGTGTTTGAGACATGTTATGTATGATGGATGCAAGTGGATGCAAGTGTTTGCTAGTGGTTGCTCGTGGATGCATATACACACTCTAGGCACTAGATCGGCTCAGTCACTTCATATTGCATATTGCATAAAATTGTGTGTAGGAGGCTATATTTATGGATGTATAATGATTTTGTTATCACATGGATGATGCATTTTGGTGAATGATTGTGCACTCATGTAGAGATTGTATGTGTCGATAGGGTTCTCTCGCATACATAATGGATGCATGGCACTATCATGGTTTGCATATGTTCATACATTAGATAGGGAACATATACACACACTGTTTGCATATGCTCATACATCATTAGAAACTGTTTAAGGACAATGGATGCCCGTGGTTGATGATTTGAGTAGATGGTTGTTTGGATGGTAGGATATGCATTCTCCTTAACTTAGAGATTTCGGGGACGAAATCCTTTAAGGAGGGGAAAATGTAACACCCCGAATTTTAGCTAATACTAAAATTCACTAATTATAGGATAAATAATCTCAGATGTGGGAATTGGGGGTAATGGGCTGCGTCATTGCGTTCGTCTCGGAAAAATACGCGAAATAGAGTCCGAGTTTTCGAGAATCGGAGTCCGTATGGCCCGGTTATGGCCCAATGAAGTTTGCAGAAAAATTAAAGCTTAAAACAGATTTAGAAATTTAAATTAGGATTTGAAAATAGAACCAGCGGGGTCAGGCGGGAAGCTTCCCGCCCTACCCATGTCGACAGGGCTGTCGACAGGCCTGTCGACAGGGGTGTCGACTTGCCTGTCGACAGGGGCGCGGCGTCCAGAGAACCTGGGTGCGCCAGGTTGGGTTCTAGGCTGGCTTGGAGGGCTGGGTTCTAGAGATTTCCTAAATCTAACGGACCTAAACTAATCTAGGGTTAATCTAAGGGCCTAAAACACTACCTAATCCTATAAATAAGACCCTAACCCTACCCTAATTCATTCATAATTAGATCTTGTAACTAAACTATGGCAAAATGAAACTTGATCATGGCCTCCACAAATCAATGAAGAGAGTTGCAAGCTAATCAACCTCTAATCATCTTCTTCTTCATATTTGGCAACTAGTTTTACTTCATAAGTTTGCTAATCTTAGTTTTGGTGAGTTTCTATGGCTTTAATAATCAATTGTTAAATTGATTATGGTAGGATGTGATAAGACATGGCTATGTTTGTGGATAAATATGTTTATGCAAGTTTGTATGATATGTGATTTGCAAGTTTTATGTTATATGCAAGGTTAATGCCATGTTTTATGATGCAAAACACTATGTTCAACATTTATGCATATGTAACATGTTATGCAAACTATATGTGAGAGTATATGCAAGTTATATGTAACATGATATGCAAGTTATGCATATGATTTTATGCATGCTAAATATTTGGTGTTATGCATGCTAAGTATTTGATTTTATGCATGTTAAGTATTTGATTGTGTGCATGCTAAGTGTGTGGGTTTATGCAAGTTAAGTGGTGTGTTTATGCATAATAAGTAATTGATTCTATGCATGCTAAGTATGTGGTTTTATGCATGCTAAGTGTTTGGTATTATGCATAAATCATGACATGTAAGTTTACCCTTTTAAATGTGATGCATACATATGCAAGATGATACCCTTATATGCTATGCATGTTTACCCTCCTTTAAGATGCAAGTTCATATGCAAGTTATGTGCATGGTGTTATGCAAGTTATGTGAATGAGATTATGCAAGTTATGTGCATGATGTTATGCAAGTTATGTATATGCTTAATTGCAAGTTTAATGTGATATGCAAGTATGTGAATGCTTATGCAAGTATGTGAATGCCTATGCAAGTATGTGAATGCTTATGTAAGTTATGTGTAGGCTTAAATGCATGTTTAACATGTTATGCAAGTTATGAGAATGCTTATAGGCAAGTTCAACATGTTATGCAAGATATGTGTATGATAATATGCAAGCTCATATGCAACATGTTATGCAAATCATGTGTATGATAATATGCAAGTTTGGGTTAAATGTAGTTGGGTTAATATGTGCTCATATATGCAAGTTGACATCCTCTTAACCCATGACAAAGTTATATGCTAAACCCATGCTATTTGTGATGGATCTTCCCCTTTATTATGTTATGAAATGAGAACGATTTACGTGGGGGAACGATGGGGTTAATAAATATGTTAATAAAGTATGATTGGGTATGATTGAGCATACCATAAAATAAATAAATTACCATAAGTGGGAATTTACCTATTGAGTTAGGTCTACCCCATGGGAATTTACCTATTGAGTTAGGTCTACCCATGTTATGAAAAACTTGATATTAATTAGGGATAATTAATATGGGGGTGATTAATTAGGTGTAATTAATCAACTAAGACACGAGGTTGGACCCTTTTGTAGCGGAAGTCTGCCCGGAACCGACCGGCCATCCAGCGGCTACAAATGATTGGCCCAATGTGAGAGGTCTTAGTCATAAATTAAATACATGATTAAAGTAAAGACACGAGGTTAGACCCTTTTAATGACAGAAGTCTGCCCGGAACCAACCGGCATATCCAGCAGTCATAAAAGATGGTCTAATGTGAGAGGTCTTTATGAGTTCATGATCTTAATTAATGAATTAAGAAACACTTAACCATATTAGCATGTAGTGGGACATGAGGGGTTAAGTGGGTGCCTTGGGGTGGCATGATGAGACTAGTGGGTTGCCTTGGGTGGCAATAGAAAAATACGATTAGAATACTTAACCAAAGTAGAACATGTAATTAAACATGATAAAAAGGGTTAAGTAAGTGTCATGGGTGGCATGAGAAAATACGATTAGAATACTTAACCAAAGTGGAACATGTAATTAAAACATGGGTGAAGGGTTAAGTAAGTGCTTTGGGTGGCATGTGGAAATCTAGTGGGTGCCCTATGTGGCAATTGAAATATGATTGATGACTTAACCAAATCTTAACATGTAAGTGGGCATGACTACATAAGGGGTTAAGTGGGATGCACTAGATAAAAGTGACAAGCTTAGGTGGGTAGCTTGTGGGGGACCCATTATAGGGGTACATTTGATAAATGACAAGCTTAGGTGGGTAGCTTGTGGGGGCCCATTTCAACCAATATCCCAAACGTATCTTAGTGGACTCGACTCTAGTCGGGTGACGGGACACGCATATTGGGCTTGATTATAAGAGGCCAAAACGGGTTAGCGGTGGCAACGCGGGACCAACGGGTTTCATATGCGTGTGTGGACCCGGGCTGGTTGGTAAGTCGTTGTTGCATCGTGTAGATATAAAGCCGTGCACTGTTGATATTACCTGGTAGCCACTTTAGGGGAATGATACACCCCAATCGTGGGACCAGCACGGGTATCTACGGTAGGGAGCCGATCGCTTGGGAGTAGTGGGTACACCTAGTTAAGATAGGGGCAGACGGCACCTGTGTAGGGGTACAAGAAACTACTGGGTAAAGATTACTAAGTACACCTAGTGGAGATAGGGGCAGACGGCACCTATGTAGTGGGCTAGGAGTACACGAAACTACTTGGGAAATTTTCTAAGTCCTTGGGAGGGATCAACCTTGAAGTAGGAATTACTCTTGGTGGGTAGAACTGGTGTGGTGCAGTGTAGGAATTACCCTTGGGTGAGTAGATCTGGGGTGGTGTAAGCTAGTAATTATCCTTGGGTGGGTAAATACGTCGTTTCGGTTATCGTAGTACATCCTGTGTTTTGTGGGCTACTTATTGTAGTCATTATCCCCAGAGGTACTGTATCTTGTTTATATCATACCCTAATTACTTTAATGATTGTATTGTTAGGGTTATAGGACTCACTCAGACTTATGTCTGACCCCGTTGTTGTTTATCTTTTTCCCAACCCTCAGGTTATCAGAGTGGGCCTAGCACTAGTGGGCTTGGACCAGACCGCTATATCTATCTTTTGGGGCTTGGACCGTAGAAGTAAAGCTCGGTTTATCTTTTCTATTTTGGCTATTATCTATGTAATGGGATTATGTACTTCTATTTTATCAGGATGGATATTATGTACTTGACTCTTGTTATGGTTTTGTGATGTAACCAAACATGTTTTGATATTGAAATGATGGTTTAAATTTTCAAGTATTACTTATATCTGTCCTGTTGTAATTTTTCTGTTCTATACTCACTAAAAATACTCCACCAAAACTAAGGAATTCCCTTAGTGAGTGACCTTAGCGGGTGTGGGGTGTTACAAAAGTATTGATTCTACTTATATATATATATATATGTATGTATGTATGTATGTATGTATGTATGTATGTATGTATGTATGTGTATATATATATATCATCTCAAATTTATAGTATTCATTATATAGCATTACAGTCATATACCGGTCTTTCTACCAACGATATAAGAAAAATTTAAAGAAATTTTATTCGAAAATTCTCGTTGTTTCCATCACAATTCCATGAATTTGGTTTGTTAATTTCCTTTTTTCTTCAGATTATTTTTTCTGATGGATTTCAAGTTTGTCTAGTAAATCAATTCCTTATTTAGGTGATTTATTGATCTTCCTGTAATGTCTCCTTAGCTTTTTACCAAGCATTACATATAAATGTAGATTGTATTCCTATTAAGGACTATGACCATAATTGTTTTTATAATAATAGCATTGTTTTCCTATTTCATTACATTGATTTAAAAATAGTACACAATATCTAAAATGTTGCTGCTATTGTTGTTTGTCTAAGTTTGTATGTTCATGCATTAAGAGAACTACCTAACATTGTTTTTTGTATAACATACAATATAATTTTTCTTATTGCTCTTTACTTGATTTCTTATCACATATGTAACTAATAATTTTGTCTATTCAAAATATTTTTGGAAATGCTTTACTTACATAAAGTACATGAACTATTTTCCAAACAAACATATAATTCACCTATAAATACCATGGGAAATGCATCTAATAAATCCAATGAAATTTCATATCTAATCTATTTTAAAGCACGTGTTATGATGGAAACTAATTTAATCCCTACCCAATTTCTTATGACATCATTTTGGTTCCTATCTATGTTTGAAGAAAAACACAATTTATAAGGTAACTTGATCTTTTCAATTTGTCATCAATTACCATGTAAAACATCTTATGTGTAATGTAAGTTGACAGTACCAAAATTCATAATTAGTCACAATATTACATATCTACACTATTTATACCACGTATATAATTAGTAATTTTGTCTATAATTTTAAATCGCATTCAATTATTTCTAGAGATAAGCTTTAGGAGAAATGCCCATATATTAATATAAGATGGAAAGCATAAAAAAAAGTTCCATAAATCATATATTACCTTTTTAATACGACTTCAATATATCCTTTACTTATGAATAATTCCTACTCGACATATTCATTCTTGGTGACTAGTTGAAGTAAATAAGGAATCAAATAATACTATGAATAAACGGATATTGATTTTACATGGCTTAATTTCAAGAGATAAGCTTTAGCAGAAATGCCTATATATTAATCGGTCAGCAACTGAATGTTTTCCATTGCTTAATTTCAAATAATACTATGAATAAACGGATATTTTCCATTGCTTAATTTCAAAAGATAAGCTTTAGGAGAAATGCTTATATATTAATCTAAGATGGAAAGTGTAAAAAAAAGTTCCGTAAATCACTGGGAGATGAATATGTCGATTAGGATTAGTTAGGAAAGAAGTAAAAAATCATAAGATTTTCTTCCCTTTTTGATATGACCTCAACATTTACTTACATTACATTTAAATGGCAATTGATTAAACATAAACTTATCCTTGGTGGATAATTTAGGAAGAAAAATGTAAAAATATTCCATTAATCACCAAGAGACGAATATATCGAGTAGGATATTATGAAAAGACAATGAAGAGGCCAAGTAAGTGACATATATCTAATTGTGGATACATCTCATAGTAGATACAACAATGAATTTTTTCTCACCATTAATTTTATCCTTCTCATATATTTTCAGAACACGTTGTAATTTGAATCTTTAATAGACTGCCTTAACTGGTCAACACTTGAATGTTTTGTCAGTAGGCTTCTAATCTTCATACAAATATTTATTTCATTTATGTTATGGAAAAAGAACGAATAGGAACGGATTGATGGTGAGGCAAAACAAACAACAGATAGTCATCAGCAAAGCAATCATAGATCTAACAATAAAAGAAATAACACAAGAGGTTTATAGTTGTTCCACTAACGTCTTGCTAGTGTACGTCCACTTGGGGAGAAGAGATTTTATTACTTTTCTCAATAAGAAAAATTACAAGACTAATAGTAGGGAAGAAGAACTTTTAGAGATGATACACCTCACATTTTTTGAGATGATAATACATTCAACTAATCCTTATCCTTATATAAGGATTAATGCTTGGGGTTGAAGTAATTGATTTATGATATAAATCAATGTCTAATTAATTCTCCAATTCTCCTGATAGGCTTCCTTGTTTAACCAATCAATTAGGGAATTAATTCCTTACTTCACTATCCAAAAAAAAAATTGCTTTTCAAATCCTTCCACTTATGTAGGTAATTTATTACCTATCCCTTTTATAAATAAAAGAGCAATAAATTTCTGATATCTTCCAAATATTCTGCAAATTGGAAATATTATATTCCCAAATTAACAATATTTCCCAAATATTCTCTAATTGGAAATATTCTATCACCATAATCAATAATATCTTCCAAATCTTCTGCAAATGGAAATATTGTATCACAAATTCTAACAATTTATACTTACAAATTCATTAATTTGCATCTATTAAAATTTGATTTCTGATTGTAGTCCGCTATGATGAAAATTATTTGAATATGATTAGAATACTTAATTTTAATCTACAATTAATGACATTACTATAGGCCATGAGACTTCGAGGGTGACTGTGGCATATGGCGGCAGTAGAAAAGCTTTGTTGAAAATTAAGGTAAAGGTCATCTAGAGGTGAAGCTTATTACTAATCTACTTTAACATTATTATTTTATATTTTGAGATTTAGTACCTTTATATTGAATATGCAATGGTTTTATTCCTTTTTAACTTTCTATGCACTAGATGTAATGCAATAGAGATTTTCTAACAGGGCTGTGATACTTAATCCTTAAACATCCATTTTGTTTTCCATGTTAGTTAAAAAGGCGTTATAGTTCAATATGTTGTTTGGATAGTTCTAATATTATTGGCTAGCAACCACAATATTTCCATTACGGATCAATTTATTTGCTTTTGACATTTTTAAAATGCATAAAATATCTTATAACAAAATAGGAGATGAATAAAAAGTTATGTTAATATCACATATGCCAATATTCCTTCTTTATCTTTATTGTACATAAAAAAGTTTGTGTGGTAAGTGCGGTATTTATGGAATGTTTTTTCTAACACTACACATATTCTGGTTCCATTTTACATACTAACCTCAGTAAATCCATCGAACATGAAAACATAAGGATATCAAAAAATTACCCATATCATATTTGGTAAAGTTAATAGTATTATGTTGTTGATGGAACTAAATTTTATGTCAATTTTACTTTTAAGACTTTAAAGATAATTAATATTGCAATGGAAAAATCTTACATGTTGATAAGCTTTAAGATGTCACGTTAAAGTAAGGACCTTTTCACTGTTCTAGCTTCAATTATTTCCAAGTTAAAGGGTTTCCTTTGGTGAAATTTCATTTATCGTTCAGAGGTGTTAGCTACTTTTCCCAATAATCCACTTAGCATGTGCACATATGCTTCTTAATTATTTCATATCCTTCTGTTGATTAATGTATAAGCATTTAAACTCAACTATTATTTTTACTTTGGAAATAAATCCGATTTGGATATATAGTTACAGCATTGTGCTAAGAAAATAAATTTTAATCCATTTCTATTCAATACTCTCTTTGGACCGTAAATTAAAAATATTGAAAGAGCTTTTATTTGATTCATTGGCTATATTTCATATTTGCATTTGGCTACAATGTGTATGTAGTGTTTGTATAACTAGAAGTGTGATAATTTATGTAGCTATATTTGCATATATTAGGTGAACTCCAAGGCATATGAACCAAGCGTACAAAGCTTTTTAAAGGATATCCTCTTCTTTCCACATTGTACCCAGGTATGGAAGTTTTGATTTGTCGACCTTAATACTTATTTTAAATGAATATGGCATTTTTGATAGTTTGTGCATATGAAACCAGCTTGAAATCATGCTATTTGTAAATAAATATGTATCCTTTTACTAAATGAAGCTGATTAAGCAATTGTCTAATTTTGACTAATATTTACCTACAATATATGTACTATTTCATTAAAAATTGAATGTCTATCTTTATTCTTTCTTCTCATTTATTCTTTCTGCTTACTCTATATATAGTTATATCTTAAAAAGTGGATAATGCGATTATTATTTTTATGCTCCTTTTTTAATTTATTGTTTAAAATGCTGATCTTTCCGTAAGTCGACCACAAAATCTAAAATTATCAAATTTGACACAAATTTTCATATAAAATATGTGTGTGTGCATATGTGGGACATACCTTCTTCATCTAACACTTTCAACTATTATACTATTTTTTTTCTTTCTTTAAGGTGATTTCTAACGTTGCACCATTTCACACTGATTTTTATTTCATCTGAGGCAATTTCTATGATTGAACACATTTCACATTAGAAGTTATATTAAATACTTCATGTAAGTCTTCCTTATGAAGAATGGAAATATCAATAACAATATATACTTCACGTAAGATTGTTAGTTTGATTGTAAATTTTGGTTTACAAGCTTGCAATTATGGTTTAAATTGGTTTAGGTGATGTTGTTATGCCTAGAAGTGTGTTATAGAAAGTTGGAATATTAAAATTGATGTAAACATCTAAGCACATTTAAAACCATTAAGCAGACTTTGTATATTTATAAATAATAATATAAAACAACTATCATTTTGGATAACTGCAGGCAGTAAGCACATCAATGTCAGAGGATTAGAAGAAATTGGAATGGAAAACGTGGCATAAAAGTTTTGAACTTTGATGCATCCCATTAAATGCTAATAACTCAGCACTTAACGTGCAAGGTGTTAGTTGCATTTTCATTAATTGATTTGTATATTTTGACATAATATCTGATATTTTGATTATTCATTTTGTATACAAAATATTCAAATTGCTAATATGTTCAAATGATATGGAGAGCAGAGATGGATGAGCACAATAATGTTTAGCAATCCCAAATATTACCGTCTACAATATTCATGCATAATCATAATTTTAGTACCATATCAGCATCTTAATTCTATTATATTCCACATTCTCTGTCGTTATCTTTATTAGCTAATGTTGTAATGTTCGTATTCATATTGTTCGCACATCTTCTAATAAACCAGAATTGTGTTCAATTATAATTGAATCAATATGCACATAGCTGATAATAAATCCTTTAGTAAAGCCATCATGAAGCATTAATTTATAACTGGTATTTGTATTTATTTCCCAAATTAATATTTTGAATTAGAACAAAGAGAAATAAGTTACAAACATACATTTATTCTCTATTAAGTTTAAACTAGAATATATAAAGTAGTAAATTTAGAACATCTAAATTAAATAATATTATGTTATGTGAGTCGGAAAATATAGTGTTTTCGACGGCAACTATATATTTTTTCTTTCTAATTTAGGTAATATAGACTGTGTAAAAATAAGAGAATGCAACAATGTCCTATCGCTTGTGTATCAAGTTAAAGAAAATATATATAGCTATGCTATTGTAGGGAATCCATTTTTGGGCCAAATTTGAAACATTTCACTTAAGCACGTTGGCTATATTTTAGACTTAGGACATTATCGTTATAGAAGGTGTGCAAATTAAATTTGATACAGTAACAATGGAAACGATATCACTGTTTAATTTTGTTCAAGTTGATACATCAATATTTGGTCCAAAACGTGAGGTATTGTTTAATTTTGTGCATACCTTTTAGTTTTATCAACTATCTTACACTCGATAGATACATGTCCTGCAAATTGAATTGTGAACATTGTATATTCTAGCTTAGGTGCTATTGTCTTTTGGTAAATTTGAATATTATTATGATTTATGGGTTGAATAATTAAAAACACATATGACATCGACAAAGGGTTTCTTGTTCAAATAAATAAATGAAAATGCAGAAAAACACATCATCAACCATTAAAACAAATTCTATATCGCAATTACATATTTAAATATGTCATTTCTCAACTCTCTTTTGGTTATTTCATATTTCAATTTCACTTTTTCTCCACTGGTATTACCTACATAAATGACTGGACGATTATCATTTTTTTTCGAATTGGTTTTTTATAAACATTCGGTCCTCGCACGTCATGAACATTAATGTAATAAGATTTTCACCACCCATTTATTATTCAACGCTACAACCTCAACAGATATCCATGTATTAAATGACATATAACTTCATCCTATCTCTTAGTTTAAATAACTTGATAATCTCAATACATTCAATCCACGGAAAAATTATTGTTGCGTAAACAACATGACAATTAATTATTGTTATTGTATAAATTATTAGATGGATAACAGAACATATAATCAAAATAATCATTCATGATAAAATTATTTTTGGATGAACAATAGAATAATTTATTATTGTTGTCGCATAAATTATAATATTAATATATATATATATATATAACTATTTAATATTAATTACGATACTTTATTTTTCTTTTATTTTTAATATTTAATCATTACAATATATTTTTTAATAACATAAATTTTAATACCTAGCAAAGAGGGTAAAAAATACTAGTATCTTACTATTAAAGCAAAAAATATCCTTATATTCTTGGAGCTTGAGGATTTCTGAGGTTCAGTTGTTTAACCATTCACATCTAGGTAATATATATTAAAATGTAAATATTAATACCATTCATTACACCTATTTTACTTGATCAATACAATTCACTATCCAACACGATTCACACTCACATATAAATCAAATGTGCAAAATAAAGTATAACCTTATTCATATCATGCTCTTACCTCAAATATCCAAAAAAAAAAAAAAAAAGAAGAAGAAGAAGAAGTATCACTATTAAATCCTTGAATAAGCTTTAAAAAGAAAATATATGTTATCTTTTTGATGATGCTTTAAGATAAAATTTTCTACATATTATATTTCGTAGGTTCGGAAGCTATATATTCAAATAGAAATCCTTAAAAGAATAATAATAGCTAATTAAATGATAACTGTAAAATACTAGAAATTTTCAACTGTAAATAAAAATAGGTATCAATCAAATTCATTGGAAATGTATAGGCTGTTTACTTCCATTCATATATTCCAAAAGAACGTTAAATCCATTAATTACCCCTGTCTTATCTACTTTTATTGGTGAAAAGAAACATAGTAATAAAAGAATATTAGTGGCCGCTAAATACGATGAGAAGTAGCAACTATTTGCAATATTATAGAATTATTTGTGCTAATTTTTCTCTCATTGATAGGGTTCCTAAAATTTAAGATGGAACAACATAATTGGCCATGCCATCGTAACATCATTGCAGTTGAAGTGAAAATTCGATCATACCTCACATATTAAGAATATTTGGTTACTAAAGCCTAAAAAAATCCTTTTGTTCCGGGAGGTTGGAGATACATGAAGTTCAGATATTCAATCATCCACAACTGAATGATAATTAGTAAACAGTAAATTTTAATACCATTCACTACACCTATTGCACTTAATCGATACAACTTACTGTCCAATACAGTTCACACTCATATACAAATCAAATGTGCAAATAAATTGCACTCTAATTTCGTTTATTTTCCATGGTATATTAAGAAAGTTTACAACCGAGTTATGCTCATCAACATTCCTATAGCTTGTAGCAAGCAAAATTTATATCATGACGGTAAGGCTATACTATCATTAAAACATAGAAAAATTTATCTACTAATTCATAAAAGAACCCGTTAAATTCAAAACATGTTAATATACCTAACAATAACACTTCCTTTTCCAATCAAAAGCAAAAGTCTTTATTCAAGGATAACGTACTCCAACCTCATTAACATACCAGTGAGAAATGGATTTAGTTGTTCCATTTGACTACTTGACATGTTTCATTGAATCAATTTTAATATTTAAATATCATGGGGGCTAGAAATATATGATTTTTGATGTTTTCATATATTATATGTTGCATATATGTTAGTATTGCCAAAAACCATGTGAGCAAGTAAAATTATGTTTAATGGCTACTTATATGCAAAGCCAACTACGTTAAAAAAACTATGGGAAGGTATGAGGTAAACCCAACTATAGACACCTACATATCAGGTGGACAGGTTTTTCTAAATAACAAATGGCTACATTGAATAAGTAAGAGAATGAAATCCAATGAAACAGACAAAATAAAGACACCATCCGATTGATACTTGAACTATAGCAGAAGAAAGTATTAAAATCTTCAAGTCGATCGACATAGCGACATCACTGTAATTGGCAAGTAACATAATGCTAGTAACTTACGTGAATCGGTCAGGAGACACAAATAAGGACAAAATGAATAAAGGTTTAAAGGAGGATTAATCATTACCTGAAACTAGAAGAAGGGATATTTAAATTCAAACGAAATTACATCTAGAATTGTAGCATTCTCTTATTTAAAAAAAAAAGAAGCCCTCGTCTTTAATTCCTAAACTATAGCATCCTAGCAAAAATTATATAAAATATTAACTTGTCAATTTTGGTCATTGTATCAAAGTGTAAGCAATTAGTCGATCGCTCACCCAAAATTAACACAAAGTCGGCACTGAGAGTAATAGCCAATCGATCGCACAATGCAAATACCTTGTCATTGTCGGTCATTAAATTATTGATTTGCGCTGAATAATTGAATCTCAAAATGTAAATCAGTATTTTTTGGAACTAAAACCACGGAGCAATATTGGAAAAAGAGGGGACAGATCGAAGCTAGGGCTATCATGCAGAAGAACAAAACGACAAGAAGAACAAAACAACAAGTATAGAAAAGTGGCAAAGGAGATTACCTTAACGCGACGACCGACGCCTTAACACTACAAAAGAATTCTGAATTCCATACGCCAATTTGGTGTAGGTATGGCGTAGGGAATCGAATTTCCCTATGCTATACCTACGCCAACAAGGAAGTCGGAAAACAACTCATCGTAAATATTTCCCTACGTCATACCTACGCCATACCTACACCAGATTCCCTACGTCATCCCTACGCCAAATTTCCTATGCAATCCCCATGCTAAGTTCCTTACGTCATCCCTACGCCAAATTTTCTACGCCATCCCTACGCAAAGTTCCTTACGTCATCCCAATGCCAAATTTCCTACGCCAAGTTTCATATACATCCTTACCCCTTCGCTACGCATTCCCTACGCATCCGTACACCAAAAATCAATATGGTAGTTTTATATTTATCTTCGTCTACCACAAATCATAACAAAACCGAACATATGCAAAATCATAGCAATATATATCAATAAAAACCATGATGTAAAATGAATTTCATGGTCGAATTACCATAAACTTGCTACAAATATATTTAAAACAAATCATGTCCAACAAACAATAAAATAAAGTTGCTACATAACTCAAACATGATCGTCTCATCTAATTCAAACATCGTGTAATGTACCTTACACAAATAGAACATCAAACTCACTACCAAAATAAGATTAATTCATAAAGTACGTCGTACGTCATATTTGCGGTTCTTGCTCTCGCCGTAACCCTTGTAAAAACTCTTGTACAGAACTCATTTGCTCTTGTAATTTGCTAATAGTGACACTCATATCTTGATTTTCATCTCTTAACTCTTCTACTTCCTTCACAAGCTTTTTTGTATCATCTGTAGCTACAAACCTAACGGTGTATGTATTGCCTTTGTATATCTACACATAATTTTTTTAACCCAATTAGTACAATGAATACATTTCATATTACAATCAAGTAAAATGTTCAGTTTTGCGTAACTGAGCTTAAGGCTCAGCGAAACAGAGCTGAAATGGCTTAGCTTCGCTGAGCCAAAATTGCTCAGTTTCCGCTGAGCCTTTTAAGGCTCAGCGACAACAACTTGAAGTTGTTGCATCAGCAACTCAACTTGCTGTTGCACAGAAACTCGGGTTACTGTTGCACAACAACTGGAGTTGTTGTGCAAACAGCAAGTTGCTATGCAAACAACAAGTTGCTGTGAAACAACAACTTGAGTTGTTGTGCACAGCAACTCGCTGCTGTGCAATAGCAACCCAAGTTGTTGTGCATAGCAGCAACGCGAGTTGCTATTGCACAGCAACTCGCGTTGCTGTGCAACAGCAACGCGAGGTGCTGTGAAAACAGCATCTCGAGCTGCTGTGCACAACACCTCGAGGTGTTATGCAAACATCAGCTCGAGCTGCTGTTTGCACAGCACCTCGAGATGTTGTTGCACAGCAACGCGAGTTACTGTGCAACAACAATGCTGTTAAACAGCAGCTCGAGCTGCTATGCAACAACAACTTGAGGTGCTGTGCAAACAGCAGCTCGAGGTGCAATGCACCGCAACGTGTTGCTGTGCACAGCAGCTCGAGCTGCTGTTTGCACAGCAACGAGGTTCTGTGCACAGCAGCTCAAGTTGCTATTGCTAGCTTTTCACAAACAGTACATGATGGCATCATTTTATATTTAAATTTCCCAACATGTTTTTTTAATACACTACTAGGAGAACCCTATAGACCAATAAACTTCCAAGAGGGATCAAGTTGGGTATGTCCGCTTCAACCAATTTCAATTATAATTATCGAGTATAATTTTATGCACCATTTGCAGATGTACATTTTATGCACGAACGGGATAACATCAGTCTATGTTGGTACATCCATTTGAAAGGTTTTATACCAAAGAGAAAATCTGAAATGATTTCAATAGGGTAACAAATACGAATCTCATAATTATGTTAATTATGAATTTCACCAATAAATTTTTACACAACTCAGTTAATAGGTTTCCAACATTTTAGCAATGTTTTTCTTATAAACACCCTTGGCTTTTTGTCTAAAGCCCATATTTATTGCCACCCATGAAACCCTTGCATCCTTTACACAGGACATTTTGAATCACATCTTTTTACACCAAAAATTAGATTCACGACTTATCCTTGAAACATACTAGTCACATCCATGTCTTCATATTGTAAAATTATTGCTGACTTTATGTAAAAATTACCATCGTTACCGGATTTGATATTTCACAAATGCTTTACGAAGGACGAATGTTGAATCTGATGTATTTAACACATCAAATTTTGCATAGACAAAAAACAAAAAAGGAAGAAAGAAATTATGTAGCGTTTCATTTTCATATTGATTAAGACCGAGTTGTTTAGCGAACAGAAAGGATAGTTATACCTTTGATTCAGTGTACACATATTTGGTACAAATTAGACTATCTCAGATAAAAAAAGACAAAATCAAAGCTTTGTTTTCAATTTACTAACACTATCTTTCACTGAATCATTTCCTTTTTCTTTATCCCAATGTACAACAACTTGAAAAACATTTGCCCTCTTATGTTGATATATCAATCACATCTCAAAAAAAAAATGTTGTTAGTACCATGTTTCAAGTGTAAATATTTATGATGAAAGTGTTAATCATGCAAATATTTGTGTTACAATTAACTTGTTTCTCATTTGTAGTCGCATGTTGTAACAAAATAGTTCAAAAAAATATTTGTCGGTTGAACACTAAAGGATGAATGATTAACGAACTCGTACGTAAAGAACAATACAAAAACTTTGAAAAATAAACAAACTTTACAAAAGCTTGGAAAACAGTTAAAAAAAATTGAAAACCGGAATTACAACTTTTCTAATAGCATTTATAACTTAAATGTTATGTTAAAGACATAGTTATAGCATCACAATAATCTACTGCACCAATACGTAAAAGAAAATAATATGATCTTTAGCGTCACTGAGTTGCACTACTACACCTTAAGATGGGATGCATCTCTCGAAATATAATTGAAACAACATTTTTATTTCATGCTTAACTGTAAGACTTTATTAAGCCTAGATGTTATCACAAACTTTTCTCATTGTTACTTCGGATCAAAGAAACCTAACTTCAAAATATTAAGTAGAAGCATTATCAACTAAAAGTCTACAGTATAAGTCATGAACATAACTAGAAAATAAATAAATTAAGTTTTCATGTCAATACCCCAGGAATATTGCCAGTACCAGGCCTTCGTTTGCTTCTTGAAGAAGCACATGTCTCACCTTCTCCAATAAGCTGCATGTAAAGATAGTTTAGCTCATCGTGAGAGAGCTCACCACCCTGACTCTCGGTCATTTGAGCAACCTGCTCATTGTATTTGGCCTGTAAATTACATAAAAGTTAGATATCGTATTGTTTAATAGAATTAGAAAATTGTAAACTATAATTTAAAACTTTTGTTGATTACATACAACAAACTGTTCCAAGTACTCATCAACCCATCCCCCATCTATAGAACGTCCGGTTTCTCAACATAATGTGTTCGAATATAAACCTACATGAAAGTTGGTGTTCGGCCTTGTTCTTTCTCCTAAAAAAATAAAAACAATTTATCATATCTTTATTTGGATTGTATACTATTATAAGTTAATAAATTAAACAATTATCATATCGTTCATCCATTGTGCCATTGACTTAGAACCACATCTATGTGGCATTGGAATTTTTTTTTTGCGAGCAGTTGAGTTTTTTTTAGAAAGCTCCTTCACATCCTCCCTCTCCCAATATGCTAAAAATTGTTGCCATACCTCATCTGTTATACAAGCATTCTTCTTTTTATTCCTTTTCATGTCTCCAACAATCCACCTATACTTCAAAGAACACTTTTGATTCCATAACAGTCTGACATCAACAAAAGAAGTAGTGGTATCCCAAGTGTACAATGCCTACACAAGATTTTAGGATCAAATAAACTGGAAAACTTAATCATGAATGAACTAAATATTGCAAGAACCTGAATTTCAAAATTATTCTACCTTAATCTCGTCAAACCAATGATCCTTAATATTAGCAGGAATCGTACTGAAACAAGGCCAAAATGATGTCAAACGGGCCTTAAGCATATTAGATAAAGTACGAGATGTCGAGTCACTGTTCGCGAATTCCCACCTGTTAATGCAGAAATTAGAGTAAATTATGTAATGCATTATTGAAATACACAATAATTCGAAAATTTAATTTTTTTACTTACTTGCCACTATTCCTACAATAGATGTACATGGTACCGACTGAAGAAGTCGAGCCAGTCTGTGACACTTGTTCAGATAGCCCAGGGGTGTCTTCATCATGATCACATTCATCCGAAGGGGTGGATTGTTGATCGATAGAGGGTGGTGCTGGTTCGATCAAACCCAAACCACATCCACTACCACCATGACCACCACGTCCACTACAACTACGACCACCACTACCACTATGACCATCACGACCACCACCGCTACTACGGCCACCGCGACCACGAGAACTCATATCTATTACATGAATACGACATTTGCAACTATATACATAAGATAATCTAACATTTCATGAAAGTAGTGAACTTTATTTAAGACAAGGTTTGAAAACATTCATCAGAGAGCATAGAATGTAAATCAACAATTGAAAATTTTACTACTAACTAAACATTAACAACTTCATAAACATAAAAGCAACCGAGCAACTAAAAACACATGCAAATAATCATAATTAAATATACATGCTACCAATCTTCATTATCATCGTCACTCTCAATGTTAACACTCTCGTCTTCAAGCTCACACTCATCTCCCTCTACTTCAATTTGCTCATCGTCATCTCCATATACTTCGACCCCATCATTGATGTCATTAATAGGAGATCCTATGTCTTCTACTTGTTGTACAATCTCTAGTAGCTCATTAGGTTCTGGATCGTTTTGATATGCCATATTATCGGTTATGATCGTTTTTGAGTGAAATGACCATCTCGGTTTTGTTTTAATAACAGCCCAACAATCTGAACGACTGTTGTCGATAGCAGGATACGGTGTGAAATAAACTGGTGTAGCTTGTGCCACCAACACAAATGGATCATACCCTAAATATTTTTTTTGTCGTTTACTTCAATAAGAGGGTAGTCCTTATGTATGCGTTTTACTCCAATATTCGGTCTACTATCAAACCATCGACATTTGAATAGAAACGTTTTTAACTCCGGCACCACCGAGTAAGTTAACTCGATTATTTCCTCCAGTACACCATAATAATCTGTTATATCATCATCGTTGTTCCTGCCTTTGATACAAACTCCACTATTAACAGTTGTCTTTTTCTTTCCATATTCTTCTGTGTGGAACTTAAATCCATTTATAAACATTATTGGACGTATAACTAGTATGTGGACCAAATGCAAGTTTCCTATAGCAAATGTTGGTGATGTTGTTCGTACCAACCTATCAATTTGAATTAAATACACAAGTTAATATATAATGGATATCGTGCAAGGTTAAAAAAACATGACTTATCATACTTACATATTGTTTAAACCATCCCTCAAATTTTTTACAGAGTTCAGCATTGGGATATTCACTTTCGAACTTGCTGTTTAAACGAAATACACATGTTAATATCTAAGTAGTATAAGGTGTAGCTTGAAGAGATTGACATTAATTTAGTTAATGAATAATCAAATTATTATAGTACCTTATAAGATCAGCCAATTCATTGCAATTAAGAAGCACGGTTGCATTGGCTAGATTGTAATCCTTTGTTGTAGTGAAGCCTTTAACATTCTTCCATTTACCAGATGGACATCCTTGTTTTTTGAATACCGAGAGAATGTTATCGACTGAATCATCCACAATATCATTTTCATTGCGATGACCACGACTAAAATTTAAATTCACATGATCATCGAAATAATGACTAAAAAATATGGATGCTTCTTCAATAATGTACGCTTGACAAATAGAACCTTCAACACGTGCTTTCTGCTTCACCTTTTTCTTTAGGTGGCCCAGATACCTTAATAGGAAAACGTGTGAAATTAACTATGACATGTTCTATATTTAAACATTACATAAATAAATATAATTATTACATACCTCTCAAATGGATACATCCATCCATACTGCACGAGTCCCCGTAGTAATGCTTAAGTTGGTAAATGTACTGCCAAATGTTCCATGCAGTTAAAAACTCCAGGAGGAAGTATTTTCTCCAATTTACATATTAATTTGGGTATATCTATTTTAAGCTTCTGCAAATGGCTTTTCGATAGAGTTGTCGAGCATATATCTTTAAAGAATAAACTGAGCTCTGTTATAGGCATCCAAACCTTTTGTGGTAAAAGCTTTTCAAATACTATCAGAAATAAAGTCTCTAAAAATACATGGCATCGTGACTCTTCATACCTGACAGAATAAGATCCTTCATATCAACACATCGTTTCATATTAGAATCAATCCCATCGGGAAATCTCAAAGAATCGACCCACTCTAGTAATTTTATACAACGAGTCCTACCCAGCTCATAACAAGCAAAAACTTTGAAGTTTGGACGAATAGGATTAATCTTAAGCTCTGGACGATTGCAATAGTATTCGGCATCTTTTCTTGATCTCAAATCATCTTTGGTTTTTCCTTTCGTATTCATGATTGTATGAAAGAAATTCTCAAATACATTTTTTTCAATATGCATCACATCTAAATTGTGTCGAATTTTTAGATCCTTCCAATATGGCAATTCCCAAAATATACTTTGTTTGCACCAATTGTGATAATCACATTTGCCAGGAATTTTCGGCTCTTTGTTTCCTGTCTCGTGTAATTTTGCATAATCTTGTACAATATCAAATATCTCTTCTCCATTCAAAAAAGTTGGTGGTTGCAAATTTACAGTTTTATTTCTTTCAAAGTTTTCTTATCACGTCTAAATGTGTCATTTGTATGTAAAAATTGCCGGTGGCAATCCCACCGACACTACTTACCACCATGCTTCAGTGTAAATGCTTTTGTTGAATCCATGCACACAGGACAAGATAATTTACCTCCCGTACTCCAGCCCGAAAGCATCCCATACGCGGGAAAAAAGCTTATCGTCCATAACAAACAAGCAAATAGTTTGAAATTTTTCCTTTTTGATACGTCGTACGTGTCAACACCCTCTACCCACATTTTCTTCAAGTCCTCGATTAAAGGTTGCAAATAAACATCTATTCCATTTTTCGGATTTCTAGGTCTAGGGACAATTAGGATTAAAAACATGTATGGATTTTGCATACACATCCAAGGAGGTAAATTGTAAGGTGTCAAAATAACTGGCCAAGTGGAGTATTTTTTACCATACTGGCTGTAAGGTTGGAAACCGTCAGTGCATAAAACGAGCCTAATATTTCGTGATTCAGTGGCAAAATCAGGATATTTGTCATCGAAATGTTTCCATGCTTCTCCATCTGCAGGTTGACATAAAACTTCTTCCTCTCGAACCCGCTCACTATGCCATCTCATATGCTCCCGCAGTGGCATAAGACGAATACAATCTTTGCAATCTAGGAATAATCGGAAGATAATGTAAATGAGTAAAAGACACACCTTTACCATTGCTTTTTTTCTTTTCGTATTTTCCTAAGCCACAAAATTTACATTGTGAACGGTCTATGTCTTCTTTCCAATATAGCATACAGTCACTTCGACATGTATCTACCTTTTCATACGGCAATCCGAATGCAGACACATGTTTTTCTAGTTGATACCAATTTTCAGCCAATCTAGTTTGCAAACCGGATGGGACCACATCTCGAATTAAACTAAGAACGTCATTCATTAATTTTTGGATACCGTTGTTTGTGGATTTTATTGCAACTAGCCTAGAAGTCGCTGCCAACTCTGTCATAGGACATCCATCAAAAAGCGGTTTTTTTGATGCTTCTAACAAATCAAAAAAAGATTTAGCTTTTGGATTTGGCTCCTCCCCTACATCCAATAAATTAGAAAACATGCTCGGACCAGCGGTATCAATAACCATTTCAGTCATTCTATTTTCTGTAGCACTAGATTCATCAAAATCGACACCAAAATTTACATTATCATCCTCAACATCAACCGACGTATTAATAACGTTCGCCGCATCTTCACCGTGATGTATCCACACATAGTAATCATCCATAAAACCGTTTTTAGTCAAATGTCTTTGAACATTTTCATGATGATGATGTTTTGTAGCTTTGCATTTCTTACAAGGACAACAGATTTTCGTCATATTTGTTCCATTAGAAGATGCCACTAGCATAAACTCATTTAAACCTCTTAAAAATTGAAATGGAATTGTTCGTCTATGTCCAACATCTTTGTACATCCGAGAACGACGAACTTTCAATTGTTCCATCTTATACTGCATAATTAAGACATGTTATATTATAAGATGAGTACTTATATTATTATTATATAGAACTATAGTAATTTCATTATTTTAATACTTACCTAATTATTGTATTATTTTATTTAGATGGATATAATTTCAGTTTCGTACACATACAAATACAATATTGGATGTATGCTATTTTAACTTAAAAATTCTTATTCTTTTAAATGTTTAAATTCTTCCATTTATGCAAATTAGATGTATGCTTACGTTATTATACTTGTAAATTATTGCATGTTTTCAGTTTTTTTGTTTATTTCTTTTTTACTTTGACGGCCGGTCTACCTACTTCCCATTACAAATATAATAACATAAGCATATTTTATAAATCATTTCAAATTAAACGGTTCAACAAAATTTCGGCAGCACTTCCCTTTGGTCCTTGTATCGTACACAAATGCGTGTACACAAGGAACAAAAAAGGAAGTGCCATCGAAATTTTGTTAACCGTTTAAACTGAAATGATTTATAAAATATGCTTACGTTATTAAATTTGTAACTTGTCCAATATTAGGACAAATCCAACGAATATTGTATCAGATGAATATAGATTTTCGTTTTTTGTAAAAACGAATATCCATATAACGATCATATACAACACTTGTCGGACGGGGCCAAATTCATCTAAGGGGTTCACATAAGTAGTCAAAAAAATATTCAATCTATGTTTAAAACCAAAAAAAAACATTTCAAATGAAAAAATGCGCTTTTTGTGCTTTGGGATTATTTGCGCTTTAGGATTTCTCATTGCAAAGAAATATGTCTTAACATTTGAATAATGATCATAATATTGGAAGACTTACAACACACAAATTTGAACATTTAAATATTTGATGTATTAGCATTTTTTCCATCGTTGCGTACTCGAAAAACTAATAATTTGTAAATTATTCATCTTTATTTTAACATTTCTTATAAACCAGAGTTGCTTAATGTCACAGCTAGGCCGTTTGCTACAGATTTATTTCTAATTTTTGTCCATACAAATAGACTGCATATTAATTTTTACCGATATGAGTAATAACTTCATTGTCTCTCAATATTTGGTAAACAATAAATGTTATGCTATCTCAAAAAATACCATATTATTAAGTTTGGGGACTGTTAAAGGGACTCCACTTTTGGTTAAGGGGAGGACAAAATTTAAATTATTGTTCAATTGTTAAGGGGAGGATCAAAAAAATTAGCCCTCCCTTAAACATTTAATTAAAAATTCCAATATTAACCCCATAATCTTATTTAATGTAAACTTTAAAAGTTAAACCCTAATTAATGAGCATAATTTAATGACATAAAAAATGGGATATAGTTAACATAATGGAACATAAGAAAGTTGCGTGGGTGATCAAAAGATATCAGATCAGGTAAGTTAATCAATATCATTTTGGAATTCGATGGTTCAATTTAAAATACTTAAATATTCATGAGCAAATCTGATCGAATATGTATAATTGGAACTTTAATTGAGATGCAGATGTTTTTGTGCCTTGGAAATGATAAGAAATTGTATTCGTGCGTATGCAAATTAGCGCGAATTATAAAAAGAACGATAGTGAATTGTATGTTGTGACAAGGGGCAGTTTAGTCCATGTTTTTTCTAAAATAAAAAAAACCAACCCCTCCCTTAACAATTTTTTTTAAAAGTGGAGTCCCCTTAAAATTGTCCTCCCCTTAACCAAAAGTGGAGTCCTTTTAACAATCCCCTTAAGTTTTTTTTATTTTGTTTGCTATTATACAACAAATTAATAGCAATGGTGAGCATAAGTTTCGTGTTTTAGATTATTTGTGAGCTAAATAAAGTAAAAGTAACAAAATGAATTCAACCGGAAGCTTTCATTTTGATTGAATTCACTGTAAATCTTTCAAGTACACATTAGTACTATGACCACTACCTAACCTACTTGTAATTACATGAACTGAACTGAACCATTTCAGCCAAAAAAAAAAAAAAAAAAAAAATTGTCACCATTCAGAAGCATGAAATTAAAAGCATAAAAATGTTCATCTAATGAGAAATCAGTTAATTCTATCTTTTCTTTTATTAAACTTCATTGGGTGACAAATCTTAATCATTTCAGTATGAACCAAATTAAACCAATTACGTAAGCAGTCGGAAAATAGACAAAGTATATGATCTCATTAATTAGTAAGTATTCAACTTCAGTTTACTTATTAATCTAATAGAAAACATTAGAGGAAGAAATATGCTTCAAACTTTACAAGTCAAAGCATGCGTGAAGCATATAAACAGATAAGGCATGTATCTAACCCATACCAATATGGAAACTGGCGCAAATGTTCAAAGTGTACTTCAAAACTACATGCTCGCAGGGCTGGCATTCAAGCATGGACACACAAAGTCATGCACACGTCACACACTCTGCACAGGCAGATCTAATACTCACAGATACAAGGTTCATACAGTGCCAGTGTAACAGATCGGGGAAACCAAAAACAAAGCATGAATTGGCAGTGATCACCTAAGGATGAATACAGCACCAAATGATAGTAACATAGTATAAGGCATTCAAGGGCAACAGGGACAAATAAAACCAAAATGAAAAATATTTAACAAGGGAAAAGTATATTTGAAATGTAGTCAATGTATATTGCTGTACCAAAACCTTTAATTATGATGATACATGATCCCTTTCCAGTTCTGGCGTGGACATAATAGCAAAAGTCTACAGGCACAAGTGTAAGTAAATATGCATATGCAATACAAGTACAGTGTTTGGCTAAGCACATATGAAGGTGCAAAGCATATATATGAAGTATGACACCAAGGAGGTCTCAGAAGAGCAAAGAAATCGAAACCACATTAAATGAGAGTAAGGCAAGTTATATATACAACACAGATTTAAGCAAACGATTTTAAATGAAATACGTATTACTTTTAGTTGATAATATCGCTATAACACGTCGTTTGCGCAACAAAAATACTGCAAAAAAGGACATTTTTTTAAGTATAACCTTCACACATCTTCAAAATTTTAAATTTAAGCGAAAACACCTAAAAGAGCTAGGCTAGCTTTCAACATAAATTAAGTATGACCATATATCAACATGTTATATGCACAGAAAAAAACAACAGTGAGAAAAACATATTCTTCGAAAATACAGGTATCATGCAATTTACAAAAAAAAACATATAGAAAAAAGATTTTAAAGGAACTTCAGCTTTATACAGTGGGGATTTACTAGTCAAAACCAACAATGTCAATATTGTTGATATTTCATTGGCAATTCAACCTCATGCTATAAGTGGAAAGGAAAACATAACAAAAATATTGGAAATCAGATTTGAGAATGAAATTGTATTGATAAAACTGAATGGATTGTTACATTGTACGTTGCGTTGGCCTATATATAATGTTGCCAACGTTTGATAAAACAAATAGAGGATGGGCTTCAGCCCAGCCCAGTGTACATACATTATACAATATATGCGGGTATCACTCAGATCGATGGTCTTATTACCCACCCTCAAATTTATCTAGGGTTTTCCCTTCTCGTTCTTCTGCCGCCATCTTCTTCTACTTTCATTTCCTCTCTAAATTTCACGAAGTTTCTCGACGATAGGGGCTTCGTGAGTGCATCTGCTCTTTGATATTGAGCAGGAACATGATTTACGTTCAATTTTCCAGAGGTGGTTTGTTCTCGTACAAAATACAAATCGATTTCAATATGTTTTGCACGAGAATGTTGAATCGGGTTGGCTGAAAGAGATACTGTGCTCAGATTATCACACCACACTACTGGTTTCTTATCAGGAAGAAACCCTAGTTCTTTGAGGAGCGAATTCACCCACATCACTTCAGCTGTGGTGCTTGCCAGTGATCGATACTCTGCTTCGGTGCTTGATCGTGAAATTGTTGATTGCTTCTTCGAGCACCAAGAGATTGGGTTGCATCCCATGAACACGCAATATCCTGAAGTCGATCGTCGATCATCTGGGTCTGATGCCCAGTCTGAATCACTGTAAGCTTGTATATGTAAGTTTTTGCTGGTCTTTAACTTGATGCCATAATTAATTGTTCCACTTAGATAGCGTAGGATCCTTTTCACTGCTGTCCAGTGTTTATCGAGTGGTGATTGCATAAATTGACACACTTTATTCACGCTATAACTGATGTCTGGTCTTGTAACAGTTAAGTATTGCAAAGCACCCACTATACTCCTGTATTCTTTTACATTCTGAATGGCTTCACCTTCATGCTTAGATAGTTTTAGATTGCTTGTCATGAGCGTTTGCATTGGTTTAGCTTTATCCATTTTGGCTCGAACAAGTAATTCTGTGATATATTTGCTTTGTGACAGCATAATTTCATCCTTGGAGTTTTGACTAACCTGAATTCCTAGGAAGTAATTCAAACTTCCCAAGTCTTTGATAGAAAATGTTTGATCTAAGTATCGAACTATCTTGTCAACTTCTGTTTGGTTGCTTCCAGTGATTAAAATGTCGTCAACATACACAAGTATGAATGTGACATCCTTTCCTTTTCTTTTAATATGCAGAGAGTTGTCTGATCTAGCTGTATTGAAACCCAGACTCATGAATGTGTCTTTAAGTTTATCATACCATACTCTAGATGCTTGTCTCAGTCCATAAATTGCCTTGTTCAGTTTACATACATAATTCATGCTATGACTTGTCTTGTACCCCTCTGGTTGCTCCATATATACATCCTCCTTTAGTTCTCCATTTAGAAAGGCGTTGCAAACATCCAGTTGTCTAATGCACCACTTATTATACAATGCAATGCAGATAATTATTCTTATGGTAGTATGTTTGACCACTGGGGAGAAAGTCTCTTTAAAATCAAACCCATATTCTTGTGTATATCCCTTGGCCACTAGTCTTGCCTTGTATTTCTGTATGCTACCATCAGCTGCCCTTTTTAGTCTGTAGGTCCACTTACACCCTATGATATTTTTATGTTTTGGTGCAGTTACTAAACTCCATGTCTCATTTTTCATTAGAGCAGCAAATTCTTCATCCATGGCACATTTCCATTTATCACATTTCACAGCCTCATGATAGTTCATTGGTTCTCTGTCTTCTATGGCTGTAGTGTATACTTTAGGCTTGAATATACCATGCTTAGCTCTTGTCATCATATGATGTCTATTCTGATCATGTGGTTCATCATCACTGCTAGTGTTTATTGTAGTGTTGCTGTTCCCACCTTCTGAATCTGTGTCAGTAGCTTCATTTTCACCAATATTATGGTCATTGTCATCTTCACCAATGATAGAATTACCAGGACTATAACTGGATCTTGTACTGGGCACACTCTCCCTATCCTTTTCTTCATTATGCATCTGCTGTTCATAGCTATTCACCATGTCTTGTATCAATTCTGGTGGTGCTAATGTACACCTCTCAGTGCTAATAATTTTCTTGGTAGTTCTAATACCCTTTTCTGCAAATGGAAACACATGTTCATCAAACACAACATGTCTTGAAATGTATAACCTCCCACTGTTGTCCAAGCACTTGTACCCTTTTTGGTTCTCTGTGTAACCAAGAAAGGTGCATGGGCTTGATCTTAAGCTTATTTTATGCTTGTTATAGGGTCTAAGATGGGGAAAACATAGGCAACCAAAAGTTTTCAATTCAGAATAATCAGGTTTCACATTGTGCATCATTTCATATGGACATTTATATTCTAAAACTTTAGTGGGCATCCTATTTATTAAATACACTGCTGTCACAAAGGCCTCTGGCCAAAATTTTAAAGGCATTGAGGATTGTGATATCAATGTAAGCCCAGTCTCTACTATGTGCCTATGTTTTCTCTCAACTAGCCCATTCTGTTCTGAAGTATGTGGGCAGGTTATTCTATGCAGTATGCCTTTACTATCAAAGAATTTCTTTAAAGACTTGAATTCACCACCTCCATCAGTTTGCATGATTTTGACATTGCAGTTTGTTTGATTTTCAACTAAGGTCACAAACTGTTTTGTCACATTACATGCATCTGATTTATTTTTAAGTAGATAAATCCAAGTATATCTAGTGAATGCATCAACAAATGAAAGATAATACCTGTATCCATGATTTGTTGTTACTGGAGAGGGACCCCATAAGTCTGCAGCAACAAGTTCAAGTGGCTTGCTGTACTTTGTATCAGATTCAGTGAATGGGAGTCTATGACTCTTGCCAATTTGGCAGTGTTTACACATATAATGATCAGGTATATCATTGCATTTGATTTTATTTTCATTCAGAATATGCTTCATAATTTTAATATTGGGATGTCCTAATTTGCAGTGCCATTCATTAAAAGTTTTGTACATATTCTTGTCATCAGTAATAGTTTCAACATGATTATCAATAGATCTAACATGATTATCAGTAATAGATTCAACATTATAGCAATGATTTCCATTGTCGCTGGCATGTCTGCACTTCATATTCTTGAACTTGTACAGCCCTTTATCCAAACTACCCTGTAGTAATATGTTTTTACTCAGTAAATCCCTAACAAGGCAGTAATTTGGGTGAAACTCAAAGTACACCTGGTTGTCATTAGCAAATTGTGACACACTAATCAAGTTTTTCTTAATCTTGGGGACCCTAAGTAAATTATTTAAATAGAGTTCCCTCTTTCCACTTATGGATCCACAACCAATGTGTGATATACTAATAGTTTCACCATTTCCTAAAGAAACTGAACACATACCTGAATAGCTTTTATTCCCCAGATTCAGGTTCTGTAGGCTATTTGTAACATGATTAGTTGCCCCTGAGTCTGGATACCAATCATCAAGGTTTATTTCATCTGATTTCCCAGAATCATCATTATTTGTTCCTTGTGTCTGCATTCTTGAACCTTCAGCATTTGTTCTTTGCTGTCCCATTTGAGTCACATTGACATTAGGTCCTCTCTGATTTTGTTGATTGACATTATACTCTGTGTTAAATCTGAAATAGCATTTGTTTGCTGTATGCCCAAATTTCTCACATATTTGGCATTTTGGTCTACTGTTATTATTGAATCTGCCTCCTCTACCTCTTCCTCTTTGATTGGTGCCTCCTCTGTAAAACTGATTTTCTTGCTTGTTGTTTTGACCAGCAATTCCCTTTTAATGACCTTTATTTCTGGCTGTGGAGGCATAGTTGACAGAGAATTCTGATTGAGATAATTTCTTCTGTTCAACTCTTCCTTCATGTGCAAGAAGTGATGAATATACGTATTGCAGATCAGGTACAGTCTTTTGAGAAGCAATGAACGTAACTATAGACTCATACTCCTCATCCAATCCCCCAGTAATGTAAAGAACTTGTTCACTCTCACTGATCATGTGTCCAGTTGAGTTCAGTTTGTCACACAGAGTCTTTACTTTAGTCAAGTATTCATTCATGGACATCTCGTCTTTTCTTATACATTGTAACTGTCTTCTGTATAGCATAGATCTGGCTGCAGATTGAGCACTGAAAGTTTGCTCAACTGTAGTCCAGATAGCATATGATGTATTGCATCCAATTATACGTGGTAATATGCTGGCACTTATTGATGAAATTAGCCATGATACAAGCAGATTGTCTTGCTTTTGAAAGTTTAAGTATTCTTGGTTACTAATAAGATTACCATCTTTGTCATGAACCATAACAGGTGGAATTTGCACTGTTCCCTTGATGAAATCAAGAAGTCCATATCCCTTCAATGCCGCTTCCACTTGAAACTTCCAAAGCATGTAATTATCCTCGTCTAAAGGGATGGTAATTATGTGGGTTTTGGGCTTTATCAACTGGAAGCTTGGTGATGGAGGAATTGTTGGTGGAGTGGTGCCTGAATTGGCTGAACTGAGTGCCTGACCTGATGATCCAGCCATGTGGAGGTTCAAGAAAAGCTTTCTTGGATGATAGATGATGATACTTGGACGGTAGAATCACTGTTAAGTGATTTTGCAACCAATGCAAGGGTAAATGAGGGCAATAGTTTCAAAAAACGAGCAACTTGGATGGCAAGATCGTCAGAAATGATGATCTCTGCAACCAGTCTCGTGCCAGAGGAGGACTGCAAAGTCTGATGGCTGAAACTACAGCCAAGAACGTGGAAGATGATGAAATTACTCTGATTCTACCTCTTGGCGAGGCAGTTCTGATCTCCAATGATGAAATATGACTGAGGAGACTCACTTTCTTTCTGTTTTGATGATTTTCTTTCTGTTTTATTGAATTTTGACTTGCAAATTTCTGAATCTGATCCTTTTGTTATGCCGCAAGGCTTTGAAGCTCTGATACCATATTGGAAATCAGATTTGAGAATGAAATTGTATTGATAAAACTGAATGGATTGTTACCTTGTACATTGTGTTGGCCTATATATAATGTTGCCAACGTTTGATAAAACAAATAGAGGATGGGCTTCAGCCCAGCCCAGTGTACATACATTATACAATATATGCGGGTATCACTCAGATCGATGGTCTTATTAAAAAATAAAATTTCCTATACAGCCAAGCATGCAAATGATATGATTATGGTAAGAAAACAAATTTTTTAACGGGGATTTCAATTAAGAAATTTAGATGGACAGAAATGGAATAACATTTTACAGCAGCCAATAAGTAGGTCATGCATATAAGGCATGTGTCCATAAAACATGTAAAGTTTGTGGATCTGATGGTATATGAAAACTAAGCAGTGCTAAAAAATGGACTTTTATAAATCCATGAAACAAATGAGGCAGTATCGTCAACTTAAAATATCAGGGATGCAAAAAATCAAAATATTTAGAATGGAAAACTACAAATATCAGCAAAACCAAAATATCAAGGATGAAAAAACATAATGACAGCAGTTTAGACGAGGACGTACAAAATAAAAACATCATACAAGGAGGTGCATTCCAAAAGGCAAGGATACAAGCAAATAAAGGAAGGACGTCCTTTATAACTTAAAAATGTTTTGGATGCATTCCAAAATGCAAGGCTACAGGCATGTATCCATTAAAGGAAAATAAGGCAGGAGCATTACTCACCTAGAAAAAGGTCTGCACATAGATACTACTTACTATGTTCCATTTCGAGGTGTTAATGTAGTAAGTTAAATTTATATGGGACGTGCAATGCAAGGAGTTGCCACTAAAATTAAAAACAACATACAAAATCAAGCTATAGGCATGTGTGTTTTTCTCATCTCAAGGCCATAAGACAAATAAATAACAAGACTAAGTCAAGGCAACAGCCAAAGGGGGAATGTGTGACCAGTTCAAGGTAACAAAGCAAGAGGAACGTGTGAGTAGTTGAAAATCAAGGCAACTTACTGACCTCAATTTTGTTTGTGTAGGCAATTAAGTAATTGAAAAGTACCTTTGATTTTCTGATGCTCTGGAAGAGAGACAGGCAGCGTGACGGAGGAACAGACACCGCGCGGCGCGACTGAGAAATGGAGAAAGAGCGGCAGCGACCAGAGACGACGCGACGGAGGAAGAGAGAGCGGCGGCCTGAATTTGGCTTGGCGGCGCGATCGAACTGGAAGACAAATTAGGGTTTTTTTTTTCGTTTAATTGAATGCGAATGATAACCGACGACGGATTTTTTTTATTATTATAATAGACGCGTTGGTTTTAATTGAATGAGAGGAATGATGGGCCAACGTGTTTGTTTTAAACGGGTTGCGGATATTTGAACCGTAATTTCACAACCGATTAAATAAATTCCAATCTATATAAAAAGCGTAGGGAATTCCCTATCCAGTCCCTACGCCATTCACGTATTTTTATATTTTTCCTACGCCGCGCCTACGCTGCGTAGGTATGGCGTACGGAAACCCGAGTTGGAAAATGACCCCTCTTTTTGTAGTGTAACAGCCTTCGCGAGAAAGCTCTGGTCGCCTGCTACAGCTGGAAAATGATCAGAGAGTTACCTAATCTAAACCAATAGAACTTATTTAGGGAAAGAGAAAGTAAACGTGGGAGATAGAGAGTGGGTTTTTTGAGTTAGGGTTTGACATACGAATGGAGCATGTGTCGGTAAAAGTAGAAAGAATAAAGGGAAAAAAGGACGGTTCATTTCACAAAATAGTTGGAAGAAACGTGGACTCTTGAAATGAAACTCACTAATTATAATGTAGTATAGATAAGATTGTTACTTTTGAAACATCACAAATATAATAACAAATGATTGAAACCTCGGTTTCAAACAAACTTAGCGACTGCAGCTACATGATGGCTGTATTTATATCTCATAAAAACCAAAAGCCAATTGTAGCCAAAATCTATTTAATTTTTTTTTTATCCAATAGGGATATAGCGGTGCCGTGGTACTTAAATAAACTACTAATAATTCCATTCACTTTAAACATAATGCCATTATTTATATGAGGAAGCCGATGGCTAAGTAAACAAACAATTAGCAATCAACAGCTAATATCATAGTTATGTCATATAAATTAAATGGGATTAAGATCTGATGTCTAAATTAATATAATAGTAAAATGGAGATTTACTTTGCTAACATGATGTCGGCATAGAATTAGTTCAATCAATTTTCTAAACAATGTTTATTTGGTCATATAGATAGCACCAAGCTTATAAATAAATTAATTACGTTTTAATTTATCAATGCAATCAAATCAGTATTATTTAACAATTCACAATAACCAAATATTTGTAATGAGTTTGAATATAAAAATAAACTCGAACAATGTAAACTAATAACTTGAGATGTTATATTGTGATTCTAGACCAGCCTCAAACGGTGTAACAACATTTCAAGATGATACATCACGATCCTAGGTTTAATTCAACAATTAACCAATTTAATCAACTCCACAAGACAATGCAATAATTTAACTAAACCAAACAATTAGTAATTTCCACAAATCAAGCAGATTACAAATAATTTAATCTACTTAGTACTACACCGATTAATCAGAAAGAAAGGTAATTTTTACTCACCTAAGTCAAAATGAATTCAAATCAATTCCATAGCGTAGCCGAGCAATGACGAAAACAGTGCCTTGGTTGGATCTCTTATGAGATAGTTACTGCATTTTTAAATTTCGATTATTTGGATAAAAAAATTAATCAAATAAAATTGCCCGTAGGCCCCGTACACCTTATTCCCCCTCAAAATGCTTCCCTCCAACCCAGTAACATGCGCATAACAGAAAATAGATGCATCCTTCCCGTTTAGAGGTGGGCAATTCTTCCCGTATTCCACCCTTTTTTTTAAATATCCACCCTGATAGAAATTCCAGCTCTCAAACAATGCCGGAGTCCGATCAAATTTCGTCTGATCCACGCTGCAACAGAAACGACGGTGGAGGATGGGGACGTCCCTCACATGATCTCAACCTATCAAGCAAAAACGAAAGCAAACCAGCTAAAGAAAAGCGCCGCGAGATCCGAGAAGAAAACAAACCCGCTAAGTCCGTCAAGAGAGAGGAAAACCACCCAGACGACGCCCAGCGCTGCTCAAGAAGTGGGTGGAACGGATGGCGATGCCGGCTTCCGCGCTGTGAAGGAAGTCGCTACTGCGAAAAGCATGAGCGTCAAAAAGAAAGCAAAAGAAAGGGCAAGGCAGTCGAAGCTCTTCCTAAGGTCGAGGATGAAGATGACGCTGCTAGGGTTTTGAAAGGTGGTGAAATTTGGGCGTTCTCGGAAGAGCCTAATGGCATTCCTGGATCTTACGGTAGAATCGATGGCACAGTTCCAGGTGAATCCGTAACGGTACAAATCACTCCTTTGCTTTTCGAGCCAGTTTTGCCCGAGGATTTTATGCTTGCCGAGCAGGGAATCAGTTCGGGTTGTGGAGCCTTTAGAATGTTTAACGATTCCCTCGTTAAGGGATATTCGTGTTTCAGCCATAGGATTCCAGTTGACATGGAGAAGAAGGGTGCATTGTATAAGATTTTTCCAAGAGTAGGCGAGGTGTGGGCAGTTTATTCAGATTTCGATGAGAGGGAAGAGAAATACCAGTACAATTTTTTTGAGGTAGCGTCTGATTTCTCAGAGAAAAATGGAGTTTGTGTTTTAAGATTGGCTGAAGTTGAGAACAGGAAAGGAACTTACAAGAGAGTAATGGTAGATGGGTTTTTTCAGGCTCGCAGTTTTTCAAGGATGTTTATGTGCATGTTTTCACATCAAATCCCAGTGATTAGAGTTGAAGAAAACGGCATGCTGCTTTTGAAAACATTGGTGCAATATTGAGATTATGGAATTCTTTTACATCATCAGGTATATAAGATTTATTTATACACTTCATAATCAAACCTTGAACTGTCTCTTCCTCTAAACTGAAATACCAACTAAACATATTGAAAATACATATTTCTGTTTTAAGCATTAAGTTGTTTTTTCGTTTGAAATGCTTATTTCAAATACGTATTGAAAATTAAACATAAAATTCTATTTTAACCCTGAAGATAGTTTTGCTGAGAAGTTATATGTATGTTTCTGATTTCGGGAAGCATTAATTCTTGCTTTATTCTACTACGATATGAAATATTATAAGCCTTTAACATACGGTGCACAATATTACAGATATGCACACCCAGGCAGCTATACTAAAAGGAGCAACCAATTCAAGAATCTGCAGCTTTTTATAAGAAGACAGTCCTTTTTCTTTGAGCGAAAGTGGTTACAAATCAGTGCCGAATTCATTTCCTTTTTTTTAGTTCTTTTCCAGTCCAGTGTAATTTTCAGGTAAACTTGTTGTCTTATATAAAAAAGACTTCACATAGAAACGCAAGCAGCTCACTCTGTCGTTTGAATACCCCAAAATTTTGAATTTCGTCCCCATTCACATTAAAAAAAAAAAGAAGCAAAAACAATTTGGATCAGACCAGAAAGATCGTCCTAGTTCTGTCCTATTAAAATCGGATAGACACGAGCTAGATAAGTATAAAAATCGTGTTAGGATTGCCTCGCATGTTGTTATTAAGGTAGGAACGACGGTTTGAATAAATAGTTTCAAATCATGAAATAAATTGAAGGAGTCGGGTATAAATATGAATTGGTAAACACGTAACAACATGGATGTGTGTGTCAACTCACATGTGTGCGCCAACTCATATGTGTGCGCCATATGCAAGAAGATGAGGGCTTTGTTCGACCATCGTTACATAACAAATCGGACGCTGTTCATACGAGTCGAACCAAAAATGGACATTATTTGTACAATAAAAAAACATCGAACATTTTCAAATGACTATGTTTGACAATCGTAATTTTTTTGGGTTGCAATACGAAAAAAAGATAAATATCAAATATTGGGAAGAAACGGATGTGAATGAAGAAACAAATACATAATTATCCTCCGGATTACAGTTTAAAATATGTGTACTCTTTTCCAATAAAATATATCTAGTTATCGTTTTATTAAGTTTTAAATTTATATTACAAGCACTAAATGCATACTAACTTCTTAAGAATATTTATTATTATCAAATTTGTTTAACTTTAACACTTTAATAATCAATGAGGTTAGACTAAATGTATGTTAGACTAAATTATTTTCTATTTATGTTTCTTGTTTTGTTGATTGTTAACGGATAAGATAATTATCAGATATCAGTTCGTACCCACTGGTGCTGTAACACCCCGAAAATTCTATAACTGTGTAGTTAACAAATTAAAGTATAATTAATCTGAAATCAAAGAACTAAGGGAAACGGGATACGCCATTGCGTTCGTCTCGGAAAAATACGCGAAATAGAGTCCGAGTTTTCGAAAAACGGAGTCCGTATGAAAAAGATATGGCCTTCGGAAGTTTTTAAATTAAATTTAGAATTCAAACAGAATAAATCAGGTTTAAATTCGAAAATGGGGCCCAATGGGCCAGGGCGGATAAACACCCGCCTAGGCCACCCAGGTCGACTGGGCTGTCGACCTGGGCTACCCATGTCGACAGGGCTGTCGACAGCCCTGTCGACAGGGGTGTCGACCTGGTCGAGCCCAGCCAACCTGGCTGGCCAGGTCTGTGTTTGGTCGATTTTCTGTGGTCTGCTTTGTCACTAGGGCTAGGTGGCAAGTTTTAATTGGTCTCTCTATCGAATGAATGGCTACGATCAATCCTAGCAACATCAATGGTCCTAATCAGTTCCTAACCTCTATATAAACAACCCTAGACTAAACCCTAATCTATTCATTCAAAAATAAGAACATAGCCGCCATGTTGCTGAGGAACGACTAGGAGTAGCCACCAAATTGGAGAGAGGATTAGGAGGAAGATTTTAAAGCTTAAAGCAACCTAAACAAATCGATTCAACAAAGGAATTTGCGTCTTCAATCCCTAAACTAGAGAATTCATCACACCATTGTAAGTAGAGTATTACTTTGGTATGAATAAACAATTGTGTTGGTTTGTATGCTTGAATTGTGGCAATGAAGTAATTCATATTTGTGCGTTCTTATCAATTTGAAATATTATATACGTTTGGATATTTATGAATTATGTTATTCATTATAAAGAACTACATGCGGTAGTTCTATGCAAGTATACGTTTGGAATATTTCGCAAATTATGTAATCCATGTTGGAGCTACATGTATGTAGTTGATTTAAATTCATGCAAGTTTGGGGTTTGCTTCTATGCCACCATAATGTATATTTTTGTGCATAAATCATTTTGTAAGTAATTGGAACAAGTTTGGTTATTATCTATATGAAATTATGTTGAGAATATGGCTAGGCTATGAATAATTTTTGGCATAATTGAAAACCATGATTAGGTCTATCTTGTTTACAAGAATTATATGATGACATATGTGGTACATGGCTAGGTTAGGTTCAAAAAGTCCCTTTTTGTAAGTTTACATTACTAAAGTAAGAATCATGATTTCATGTTAGAAATATTTATGCCATGGTTATGTGAACAAATTCAACTATACTTATGCCATGCTTATGTTTGATATTATGTCATGCTTATGTTTGACATTATGCCATGCTTATGTTTGATATTATGCCATGCTTATGTTTGACATTATGCCATGCTTATGCTAGAAATATTTATGCCAGGCTTATGTTTGACATTATGCCATGCTTATGCTAGAAATATTTATGCCATGCTTATGTTTGACATTATGCCTAAATAAAAATATAGGTTCATGTGACAATAATGATATCTCAATTACAAGTTCACATGCTTTGATTCATGTCACCTATGTTACCACTATGCAAGTACACCAGTTTCTATTTTGTATTTCCAACGTCGTATTGCAAGTTCATGCGCTCACATTCCCCTCTTTGTGTATGTAATTACGCTTTAAGCCTCCCCTTTTCGCATGGCTAATTTGGGCTTTAAAAGGCTAAGCCCAAAACATATATAAACGGACGTGTTAAACGGGGGAAAACAACGTTGGGTTAAAATTACTAATGAATGAAAATATAAAATAGAAGGGCCCAAATTCAAGTATCGGTTGGGCCTATGATTGGTGTAACCTTTACACCATTAACTTAATAATGGGCCGCAAATATTTACATATAAGAAATAAAGAAGAATGACAAAATATGTAAATGTAGAACATACGATGTGTTTAACTCGAGGTTGGATTGAGTTGTGATGTAAACCTGCCCGGAACCGCCCGGCTGTCCAGTAGTCACAACAATACCTATCCAATGTGGGAGGTTAAACATGGAGCCCAATAAAGACCCGAGGTTAGACTGAGTTGTGGCGTAAGACTGCCCGGAACCAACCGACAACAGGCAGCCACAACAATACCTGTCTAATGTGAGAGGTCAGGGCCTTAATAAGACAATTAAGGCTGAGTCAGAATTGTTAGGATTAAGTGAACTAAAGACTTAATCAAAATGGAACATGCTAAACTAAACGGACTGGTGGGGGTTAGGTTAGGAAACACTTAACCAACTTAGCATGTTGGCTAGAGATAGAAAACCTAGTAACGGGGGACCCTTTTCAGCAGTAACCCTAAAAGGTGTATCAGGATACCCTGAAACTAGGCAGGGTGGGGCACGATTACTGGCTGATTGTAAGAGGTCAAAGCGACGGCGGTGGTGTAGCAGTGTAGGTTCTAACGGAGTGCGGGCGTGCACACACTCCGGTGCAGAAAAATAAGGCACTGGACACCAGTAGCATACCTGTGCACTCTAAGGTTGTGTCGGGTTGCCACTATGGGACTTGATACACCCTATGGTGGGACCAGCATAGGTAACTACAGACATCGGGGGCCGTAAGACACATGTAACCACGCGAGTAGGAGCCGGTCATCATAGAATGGATCACATCACCCTGATTATGGGGTGCCAGTTGGAAACTAGTTTATATGGGTTCAGAGATCAACATGGGGTACGATAGTATATTCGACCCTAGGCAACTTAACCAAGTTTATAGTGCATGCCCACTTCTTGTTTATACTTATCATACCCAGTTCTTTATTCATAGACAAAATAGTACTAGACTTACTCAGGCTTTATGTCTGACTCTACTTTTCTTTCGTCTTCTTTCTTCCGTTTCCCCCCCCAGGTCCTCAGGGAGGGAACACAGCAGCTTGACCTACCTCAACATCCAGCTTGAAGAAGAGAAATGTATTGCTTGGACTTTCCTGTTTTGAACTATGGCTTTGGACAATCCACTATGGGGCTTTTGCAGTTTATATATGTTTTATTTATGCTTCTTTAAATAATGTACTCAAGACAGATTATGAAAGTGTTATGTTATGTTTTTGGAAAGGATGTTGTTGTAACACGTATTTGACTTTATGAAATAAAGTTTGTTGTTCTTCCGCTGTTTACAAATATGTGTTCTTATATTTGTCTTGTATATCTGTGACTTTTACTTATAAACCTCCACCAAAATTAGGGCATTCCCTTTGAGAGTGACCCTAACGGAGGTGGGGTGTTTCACTTGGTATCAGAGCATAGGTTTACCAGATAAGATAAAAAGATTTAAAAATTTATTTTCAAAAAGGAAATTTAAAGAAGCATTTTTAAAAGAAAAATATTATTTTATTTTAAAAAGGCAAAGTCCACTCCCCAAAGCCCTAGGTACTATCTTTTATCCTTCGTTTTGAATCTGTCCTTTTTGTTTCAGCATGTCCCAAGAACTTAACTTGCCGGAAGGGGTGCCAATACCTGGTTGGTTTAGACAGTTCTTAGAAGCAAGGGCCACTCAGCCAGGTCCTACCATTCCTCCTCCCCCAGCTGAAGGAAATCATCCAGCCGCAGCGGCACCTTTTCCTCCACCTCCTCCTCGGGGAAACACGTTTGCTAAGATATGTAAAGATTTTAAAGCTATGGGAGGAAGGGATTTCCATGGAACTGAGTCCTTCGTGGCAGCTAGGAATTGGCTGAAAGAAACGGAGGACCTATTCATCATCTTTGAGGTAGAAGATAGACAAAAAGTACAACTGGCAGTATGGCTATTGAAGGGCGAGGCTTCCTACTGGTGGGAAGTCACTAATGCTGAAAGACCAGTGGAGACATGGGAGGACTTTAGGGCAAGGTTTGAGACTAAATTTCTCTCAGATGCGGAAAGAAGTTTGCAGTTGGAAAAATTCTTATTTCTTAAGCAAGGGGACAAGACAGTCAGAGAGTATGTGAATCAGTTCGATGAGCTGGCTAGGTTTGGGCTTGACCTAGTCAACACCCCGCACAAGAAGGCTCTCCGTTTCGTCAAAGGGTTGAATGAGCCATTACACAGTTTGGCGATGACCCATATACCCATGGGAGCCACGTATGAAAGATTGGTGCAAATGGCATTGCTGAATGAAGAGGATAAGGGCAAGAAGGAGACAAAGGCAGAAAGCTCTCAAGGGAAGAAAGAGGGTTTGCAGCCTAAGAAGACAGACTTTATAAAAGGCGAGGAAGGCAACAAAGAGAAGAGGACGTGTAATTTCTGTGGCAAAGTGGGGCACTTAGTAAAGGACTGCCGGAAAAAGAAGGCTAAGGAGAATGGTGGGTGCTTTTCTTGCGGTGAGACGGGCCATAGGGCTAAGGACTGCCCAAAGAAACGAGGACAGGGGCAGAGGGCTGGATCCACCCCAGGGGCACAGGTTCATGTGCTAGAAGCGCCACCTCTGCAACAGCGAGGTATAAATACTTCTGTAGAAAGTGTAGTTTATCTTTATGATCACCCCGTTCGCACTTTATTTGATTCTGGCGCATCACACTCCTTTATCTCGTCTGCTTTAGTAGAATCTCTGCACCTAAAAACTAGTATGGTAGAGGACCCCTTAATTGTTTCAAACCCAATTGGGGGCCCAACTCATTTGTCTATGATCTGTGCGGGATTGAAAATTTCTATTCTAAGTGTAGAATTTCAATGTAGTGCCTTTGTTTTGGGCTTTTCGGGGTATGGTTTGATTTTGGGTATGGATTGGCTATCCAGTAAATGGGGCCATCCTTGATTGTGGGAAAAGGGTTGTTAGGCTCCTAACCCAACTCAGTAATACTTTGGAAATTTCTTGTAATCCCTCGTATGCGGTTATGCTTAGTTATCTTGAATCGCTAGATGCCTCTGTTGAAAACTTGAAATCAGTTAGAGTGGTCCGGGAATATCCGGATGTCTTTGAAGAGGTGAAGGGCTTGCCTCCGAAGCGGGAAATAGACTTCCGCATATATCTTGTAGATAATGCAAAGCCCGTTGCGTTGCCCGTTAGACATATGGCTCCACGAGAAAGGAAAGAGCTCAGTAAACAGATTAAAGAGCTTCTAGAAAAGGGGTTCATTAGGAGGAGCATTTCAGAATAGGGCGCTCCAGTAGTGTTCGCCACTAAGGCTGAAGGTTCATTTCGCTGATGCATGAGTTGTAAAGAATCACCTTAGTAAGTACATTTGGCAACATAGTTGACATTTGTTTATTTTCAAGAGATAATTCATCTATGTGGAATACCTTCTAGTAAGTGAACAAGATCCAAGATTCACTAATGAATTTTGGAGAGCTTGCATGGAACCATGAGTACGCAGTCAGGCTTGAGCCAAGTATACTAGAAGGAGAATAAGTGAAAGAGGAACGAGAAAAAGGTTCCAACCCGCATCTTAGGAACGGAAGTGAAGAAGCTACGCAACCGCGAAGTCAAGCTCGTCAAAGTTCAATGGAGCGACGCCGAGGGAGACGCGACTTGGGAAGCTGAAGCTAGAATCCGTACAGCCTACCCTTTTCTGTTCGAGGGTACATCTTTGATCTTTCCTTTTCCTTAAGTTGCGCTTTTATCTATCTTTTTAGGTATATTTCCTCGACCGTATCTTTTAGGTAGAAACCCTTTGGATGGAAACATGTAGTTGAAACATGTTATGGATGATGGTTGCAAGTGGTTGCAAGTGATTGCTAGTGGTTGCTCGTGGTTGCATATACACACACAATCTAGATTTTAGATCGGCTCAGTCACTTCATATTGCATATGCATATATGTTTGCATTTGTATATGGTTGAACTTTAATGTGTTGTCATATGGATGTTGCATTTGTATTGAATGATTGTGCACTCATGTAGAATCATGAATAGGAAAATTTGCATACATAATGGATTCATGGCACTTACATAATTCGCATTAAGGAGGTCAACTGAATCAGTAGACCGCCTGATTTTCCATTAGATAAGTACATGTACACACACACTTCGCATATGATCATGAAGCATTAGAAGTCTTTTAAGGACAATGGATGCTCGTGTTTGATGGATGAGTAGATGGATGATTGGATGTTAGGATATACATTCCTCCTAACTTGAAGATTTCGGGGACGAAATCCTTTTAAGTGGGGGAGAATGTAACACCCCGAAAATTCTATAACTGTGTAGTTAACAAATTAAATTATAATTAATCTGAAATCAAAGAACTAAGGGAAACGGGATACGCCATTGCGTTCGTCTCGGAAAAATACGCGAAATAGAGTCCGAGTTTTCGAAAAACGGAGTCCGTATGAAAAAGATATGGCCTTCGGAAGTTTTTAAATTAAATTTAGAATTCAAACAGAATAAATCAGGTTTAAATTCGAAAATGGGGCCCAATGGGCCAGGGCGGATAAACACCCGCCTAGGCCACCCAGGTCGACTGGGCTGTCGACCTGGGCTACCCATGTCGACAGGGCTGTCGACAGCCCTGTCGACAGGGGTGTCGACCTGGTCGAGCCCAGCCAACCTGGCTGGCCAGGTCTGTGTTTGGTCGATTTTCTGTGGTCTGCTTTGTCACTAGGGCTAGGTGGCAAGTTTTAATTGGTCTCTCTATCGAATGAATGGCTACGATCAATCCTAGCAACATCAATGGTCCTAATCAGTTCCTAACCTCTATATAAACAACCCTAGACTAAACCCTAATCTATTCATTCAAAAATAAGAACATAGCCGCCATGTTGCTGAGGAACGACTAGGAGTAGCCACCAAATTGGAGAGAGGATTAGGAGGAAGATTCTAAAGCTTAAAGCAACCTAAACAAATCGATTCAACAAAGGAATTTGCGTCTTCAATCCCTAAACTAGAGAATTCATCACACCATTGTAAGTAGAGTATTACTTTGGTATGAATAAACAATTGTGTTGGTTTGTATGCTTGAATTGTGGCAATGAAGTAATTCATATTTGTGCGTTCTTATCAATTTGAAATATTATATACGTTTGGATATTTATGAATTATGTTATTCATTATAAAGAACTACATGCGGTAGTTCTATGCAAGTATACGTTTGGAATATTTCGCAAATTATGTAATCCATGTTGGAGCTACATGTATGTAGTTGATTTAAATTCATGCAAGTTTGGGGTTTGCTTCTATGCCACCATAATGTATATTTTTGTGCATAAATCATTTTGTAAGTAATTGGAACAAGTTTGGTTATTATCTATATGAAATTATGTTGAGAATATGGCTAGGCTATGAATAATTTTTGGCATAATTGAAAACCATGATTAGGTCTATCTTGTTTACAAGAATTATATGATGACATATGTGGTACATGGCTAGGTTAGGTTCAAAAAGTCCCTTTTTGTAAGTTTACATTACTAAAGTAAGAATCATGATTTCATGTTAGAAATATTTATGCCATGGTTATGTGAACAAATTCAACTATACTTATGCCATGCTTATGTTTGATATTATGTCATGCTTATGTTTGACATTATGCCATGCTTATGTTTGATATTATGCCATGCTTATGTTTGACATTATGCCATGCTTATGCTAGAAATATTTATGCCAGGCTTATGTTTGACATTATGCCATGCTTATGCTAGAAATATTTATGCCATGCTTATGTTTGACATTATGCCTAAATAAAAATATAGGTTCATGTGACAATAATGATATCTCAATTACAAGTTCACATGCTTTGATTCATGTCACCTATGTTACCACTATGCAAGTACACCAGTTTCTATTTTGTATTTCCAACGTCGTATTGCAAGTTCATGCGCTCACATTCCCCTCTTTGTGTATGTAATTACGCTTTAAGCCTCCCCTTTTCGCATGGCTAATTTGGGCTTTAAAAGGCTAAGCCCAAAACATATATAAACGGACGTGTTAAACGGGGGAAAACAACGTTGGGTTAAAATTACTAATGAATGAAAATATAAAATAGAAGGGCCCAAATTCAAGTATCGGTTGGGCCTATGATTGGTGTAACCTTTACACCATTAACTTAATAATGGGCCGCAAATATTTACATATAAGAAATAAAGAAGAATGACAAAATATGTAAATGTAGAACATACGATGTGTTTAACTCGAGGTTGGATTGAGTTGTGATGTAAACCTGCCCGGAACCGCCCGGCTGTCCAGTAGTCACAACAATACCTATCCAATGTGGGAGGTTAAACATGGAGCCCAATAAAGACCCGAGGTTAGACTGAGTTGTGGCGTAAGACTGCCCGGAACCAACCGGCAACAGGCAGCCACAACAATACCTGTCTAATGTGAGAGGTCAGGGCCTTAATAAGACAATTAAGGCTGAGTCAGAATTGTTAGGATTAAGTGAACTAAAGACTTAATCAAAATGGAACATGCTAAACTAAACGGACTGGTGGGGGTTAGGTTAGGAAACACTTAACCAACTTAGCATGTTGGCTAGAGATAGAAAACCTAGTAACGGGGGACCCTTTTCAGCAGTAACCCTAAAAGGTGTATCAGGATACCCTGAAACTAGGCAGGGTGGGGCACGATTACTGGCTGATTGTAAGAGGTCAAAGCGACGGCGGTGGTGTAGCAGTGTAGGTTCTAACGGAGTGCGGGCGTGCACACACTCCGGTGCAGAAAAATAAGGCACTGGACACCAGTAGCATACCTGTGCACTCTAAGGTTGTGTCGGGTTGCCACTATGGGACTTGATACACCCTATGGTGGGACCAGCATAGGTAACTACAGACATCGGGGGCCGTAAGACACATGTAACCACGCGAGTAGGAGCCGGTCATCATAGAATGGATCACATCACCCTGATTATGGGGTGCCAGTTGGAAACTAGTTTATATGGGTTCAGAGATCAACATGGGGTACGATAGTATATTCGACCCTAGGCAACTTAACCAAGTTTATAGTGCATGCCCACTTCTTGTTTATACTTATCATACCCAGTTCTTTATTCATAGACAAAATAGTACTAGACTTACTCAGGCTTTATGTCTGACTCTACTTTTCTTTCGTCTTCTTTCTTCCGTTTCCCCCCCAGGTCCTCAGGGAGGGAACACAGCAGCTTGACCTACCTCAACATCCAGCTTGAAGAAGAGAAATGTATTGCTTGGACTTTCCTGTTTTGAACTATGGCTTTGGACAATCCACTATGGGGCTTTTGCAGTTTATATATGTTTTATTTATGCTTCTTTAAATAATGTACTCAAGACAGATTATGAAAGTGTTATGTTATGTTTTTGGAAAGGATGTTGTTGTAACACGTATTTGACTTTATGAAATAAAGTTTGTTGTTCTTCCGCTGTTTACAAATATGTGTTCTTATATTTGTCTTGTATATCTGTGACTTTTACTTATAAACCTCCACCAAAATTAGGGCATTCCCTTTGAGAGTGACCCTAACGGAGGTGGGGTGTTTCACTTGGTATCAGAGCATAGGTTTACCAGATAAGATAAAAAGATTTAAAAATTTATTTTCAAAAAGGAAATTTAAAGAAGCATTTTTAAAAGAAAAATATTATTTTATTTTAAAAAGGCAAAGTCCACTCCCCAAAGCCCTAGGTACTATCTTTTATCCTTCGTTTTGAATCTGTCCTTTTTGTTTCAGCATGTCCCAAGAACTTAACTTGCCGGAAGGGGTGCCAATACCTGGTTGGTTTAGACAGTTCTTAGAAGCAAGGGCCACTCAGCCAGGTCCTACCATTCCTCCTCCCCCAGCTGAAGGAAATCATCCAGCCGCAGCGGCACCTTTTCCTCCACCTCCTCCTCGGGGAAACACGTTTGCTAAGATATGTAAAGATTTTAAAGCTATGGGAGGAAGGGATTTCCATGGAACTGAGTCCTTCGTGGCAGCTAGGAATTGGCTGAAAGAAACGGAGGACCTATTCATCATCTTTGAGGTAGAAGATAGACAAAAAGTACAACTGGCAGTATGGCTATTGAAGGGCGAGGCTTCCTACTGGTGGGAAGTCACTAATGCTGAAAGACCAGTGGAGACATGGGAGGACTTTAGGGCAAGGTTTGAGACTAAATTTCTCTCAGATGCGGAAAGAAGTTTGCAGTTGGAAAAATTCTTATTTCTTAAGCAAGGGGACAAGACAGTCAGAGAGTATGTGAATCAGTTCGATGAGCTGGCTAGGTTTGGGCTTGACCTAGTCAACACCCCGCACAAGAAGGCTCTCCGTTTCGTCAAAGGGTTGAATGAGCCATTACACAGTTTGGCGATGACCCATATACCCATGGGAGCCACGTATGAAAGATTGGTGCAAATGGCATTGCTGAATGAAGAGGATAAGGGCAAGAAGGAGACAAAGGCAGAAAGCTCTCAAGGGAAGAAAGAGGGTTTGCAGCCTAAGAAGACAGACTTTAAAAAAGGCGAGGAAGGCAACAAAGAGAAGAGGACGTGTAATTTCTGTGGCAAAGTGGGGCACTTAGTAAAGGACTGCCGGAAAAAGAAGGCTAAGGAGAATGGTGGGTGCTTTTCTTGCGGTGAGACGGGCCATAGGGCTAAGGACTGCCCAAAGAAACGAGGACAGGGGCAGAGGGCTGGATCCACCCCAGGGGCACAGGTTCATGTGCTAGAAGCGCCACCTCTGCAACAGCGAGGTATAAATACTTCTGTAGAAAGTGTAGTTTATCTTTATGATCACCCCGTTCGCACTTTATTTGATTCTGGCGCATCACACTCCTTTATCTCGTCTGCTTTAGTAGAATCTCTGCACCTAAAAACTAGTATGGTAGAGGACCCCTTAATTGTTTCAAACCCAATTGGGGGCCCAACTCATTTGTCTATGATCTGTGCGGGATTGAAAATTTCTATTCTAAGTGTAGAATTTCAATGTAGTGCCTTTGTTTTGGGCTTTTCGGGGTATGGTTTGATTTTGGGTATGGATTGGCTATCCAGTAAATGGGGCCATCCTTGATTGTGGGAAAAGGGTTGTTAGGCTCCTAACCCAACTCAGTAATACTTTGGAAATTTCTTGTAATCCCTCGTATGCGGTTATGCTTAGTTATCTTGAATCGCTAGATGCCTCTGTTGAAAACTTGAAATCAGTTAGAGTGGTCCGGGAATATCCGGATGTCTTTGAAGAGGTGAAGGGCTTGCCTCCGAAGCGGGAAATAGACTTCCGCATATATCTTGTAGATAATGCAAAGCCCGTTGCGTTGCCCGTTAGACATATGGCTCCACGAGAAAGGAAAGAGCTCAGTAAACAGATTAAAGAGCTTCTAGAAAAGGGGTTCATTAGGAGGAGCATTTCAGAATAGGGCGCTCCAGTAGTGTTCGCCACTAAGGCTGAAGGTTCATTTCGCTGATGCATGAGTTGTAAAGAATCACCTTAGTAAGTACATTTGGCAACATAGTTGACATTTGTTTATTTTCAAGAGATAATTCATCTATGTGGAATACCTTCTAGTAAGTGAACAAGATCCAAGATTCACTAATGAATTTTGGAGAGCTTGCATGGAACCATGAGTACGCAGTCAGGCTTGAGCCAAGTATACTAGAAGGAGAATAAGTGAAAGAGGAACGAGAAAAAGGTTCCAACCCGCATCTTAGGAACGGAAGTGAAGAAGCTACGCAACCGCGAAGTCAAGCTCGTCAAAGTTCAATGGAGCGACGCCGAGGGAGACGCGACTTGGGAAGCTGAAGCTAGAATCCGTACAGCCTACCCTTTTCTGTTCGAGGGTACATCTTTGATCTTTCCTTTTCCTTAAGTTGCGCTTTTATCTATCTTTTTAGGTATATTTCCTCGACCGTATCTTTTAGGTAGAAACCCTTTGGATGGAAACATGTAGTTGAAACATGTTATGGATGATGGTTGCAAGTGGTTGCAAGTGATTGCTAGTGGTTGCTCGTGGTTGCATATACACACACAATCTAGATTTTAGATCGGCTCAGTCACTTCATATTGCATATGCATATATGTTTGCATTTGTATATGGTTGAACTTTAATGTGTTGTCATATGGATGTTGCATTTGTATTGAATGATTGTGCACTCATGTAGAATCATGAATAGGAAAATTTGCATACATAATGGATTCATGGCACTTACATAATTCGCATTAAGGAGGTCAACTGAATCAGTAGACCGCCTGATTTTCCATTAGATAAGTACATGTACACACACACTTCGCATATGATCATGAAGCATTAGAAGTCTTTTAAGGACAATGGATGCTCGTGTTTGATGGATGAGTAGATGGATGATTGGATGTTAGGATATACATTCCTCCTAACTTGAAGATTTCGGGGACGAAATCCTTTTAAGTGGGGGAGAATGTAACACCCCGAAAATTCTATAACTGTGTAGTTAACAAATTAAATTATAATTAATCTGAAATCAAAGAACTAAGGGAAACGGGATACGCCATTGCGTTCGTCTCGGAAAAATACGCGAAATAGAGTCCGAGTTTTCGAAAAACGGAGTCCGTATGAAAAAGATATGGCCTTCGGAAGTTTTTAAATTAAATTTAGAATTCAAACAGAATAAATCAGGTTTAAATTCGAAAATGGGGCCCAATGGGCCAGGGCGGATAAACACCTGCCTAGGCCACCCAGGTCGACTGGGCTGTCGACCTGGGCTACCCATGTCGACAGGGCTGTCGACAGCCCTGTCGACAGGGGTGTCGACCTGGTCGAGCCCAGCCAACCTGGCTGGCCAGGTCTGTGTTTGGTCGATTTTCTGTGGTCTGCTTTGTCACTAGGGCTAGGTGGCAAGTTTTAATTGGTCTCTCTATCGAATGAATGGCTACGATCAATCCTAGCAACATCAATGGTCCTAATCAGTTCCTAACCTCTATATAAACAACCCTAGACTAAACCCTAATCTATTCATTCAAAAATAAGAACATAGCCGCCATGTTGCTGAGGAACGACTAGGAGTAGCCACCAAATTGGAGAGAGGATTAGGAGGAAGATTCTAAAGCTTAAAGCAACCTAAACAAATCGATTCAACAAAGGAATTTGCGTCTTCAATCCCTAAACTAGAGAATTCATCACACCATTGTAAGTAGAGTATTACTTTGGTATGAATAAACAATTGTGTTGGTTTGTATGCTTGAATTGTGGCAATGAAGTAATTCATATTTGTGCGTTCTTATCAATTTGAAATATTATATACGTTTGGATATTTATGAATTATGTTATTCATTATAAAGAACTACATGCGGTAGTTCTATGCAAGTATACGTTTGGAATATTTCGCAAATTATGTAATCCATGTTGGAGCTACATGTATGTAGTTGATTTAAATTCATGCAAGTTTGGGGTTTGCTTCTATGCCACCATAATGTATATTTTTGTGCATAAATCATTTTGTAAGTAATTGGAACAAGTTTGGTTATTATCTATATGAAATTATGTTGAGAATATGGCTAGGCTATAAATAATATTTGGCATAATTGAAAACCATGATTAGGTCTATCTTGTTTACAAGAATTATATGATGACATATGTGGTACATGGCTAGGTTAGGTTCAAAAAGTCCCTTTTTGTAAGTTTACATGACTAAAGTAAGAATCATGATTTCATGTTAGAAATATTTATGCCATGGTTATGTGAACAAATTCAACTATACTTATGCCATGCTTATGTTTGATATTATGCCATGCTTATGTTTGACATTATGCCATGCTTATGTTTGATATTATGTCATGCTTATGTTTGACATTATGCCATGCTTATGCTAGAAATATTTATGCCATGCTTATGTTTGACATTATGCCATGCTTATGCTAGAAATATTTATGCCATGCTTATGTTTGACATTATGCCTAAATAAAAATATTGGTTCATGTGACAATAATGATATCTCAATTACAAGTTCACATGCTTTGATTCATGTCACCTATGTTACCACTATGCAAGTACACCAGTTTCTATTTTGTATTTCCAACGTCGTATTGCAAGTTCATGCGCTCACATTCCCCTCTTTGTGTATGTAATTACGCTTTAAGCCTCCCCTTTTCGCATGGCTAATTTGGGCTTTAAAAGGCTAAGCCCAAAACATATATAAACGGACGTGTTAAACGGGGGAAAACAACGTTGGGTTAAAATTACTAATGAATGAAAATATAAAATAGAAGGGCCCAAATTCAAGTATGGGTTGGGCCCATGATTGGTGTAACCTTTACACCATTAACTTAATAATGGGCCGCAAATATTTACATATAAGAAATAAAGAAGAATGACAAAATATGTAAATGTAGAACATACGATGTGTTTAACTCGAGGTTGGATTGAGTTGTGATGTAAACCTGCCCGGAACCGCCCGGCTGTCCAGTAGTCACAACAATACCTATCCAATGTGGGAGGTTAAACATGGAGCCCAATAAAGACCCGAGGTTAGACTGAGTTGTGGCGTAAGACTGCCCGGAACCAACCGGCAACAGGCAGACAAAACAATACCTGTCTAATGTGAGAGGTCAGGGCCTTAATAAGACAATTAAGGCTGAGTCAGAATTGTTAGGATTAAGTGAACTAAAGACTTAATCAAAATGAAACATGCTAAACTAAACGGACTGGTGGGGGTTAGGTTAGGAAACACTTAACCAACTTAGCATGTTGGCTAGAGATAGAAAACCTAGTAACGGGGGACCCTTTTCAGCAGTAACCCTAAAAGGTGTATCAGGATACCCTGAAACTAGGCAGGGTGGGGCACGATTACTGGCTGATTGTAAGAGGTCAAACCGACGGCGGTGGTGTAGCAGTGTAGGTTCTAACGGAGTGCGGGCGTGCACACACTCCGGTGCAGAAAAATAAGGCACTGGACACCAGTAGCATACCTGTGCACTCTAAGGTTGTGTCGGGTTGCCACTATGGGACTTGATACACCCCATGGTGGGACCAGCATAGGTAACTACAGACATCGGGGGCCGTAAGACACATGTAACCACGCGAGTAGGAGCCGATCATCATAGAATGGATCACATCACCCTGATTATGGGGTGCCAGTTGGAAACTAGTTTATATGGGTTCAGAGATCAACATGGGGTACGATAGTATATTCGACCCTAGGCAACTTAACCAAGTTTATAGTGCATGCCCACTTCTTGTTTATACTTATCATACCCAGTTCTTTATTCATAGACAAAATAGTACTAGACTTACTCAGGCTTTATGTCTGACTCTACTTTTCTTTCGTCTTCTTTCTTCCGTTTCCCCCCCAGGTCCTCAGGGAGGGAACACAGCAGCTTGACCTACCTCAACATCCAGCTTGAAGAAGAGAAATGTATTGCTTGGACTTTCCTGTTTTGAACTATGGCTTTGGACAATCCACTATGGGGCTTTTGCAGTTTATCTATGTTTTATTTATGCTTCTTTAAATAATGTACTCAAGACAGATTATGAAAGTGTTATGTTATGTTTTTGGAAAGGATGTTGTTGTAACACGTATTTGACTTTATGAAATAAAGTTTGTTGTTCTTCCGCTGTTTACAAATATGTGTTCTTATATCTGTCTTGTATATCTGTGACTTTTACTTATAAACCTCCACCAAAATTAGGGCATTCCCTTTGAGAGTGACCCTAACGGAGGTGGGGTGTTTCAGGTGCAATATCCGAAATTCGTTGACTTCATTATGCTTGAATATTATGTTGTTTCTCTTAATCCAGTAAAACCATATACGTGTTGTAAACACCACTCTTGCTACATTTCTTAGTTTGTCGTGAGCTGCAAATTTAGTTGAAATGAATTCGCCTGCTACTAGAAATCCATGTAAGTTAGAAATATGAGAAGTTAATCTAGTTCTACACCACTGCTATGCAATTAAAGCCCCGCTAAAGCCCTGCAGTATCCTCACTATAGCATGTAGTGTTTTCTGCCGATATGCTATTTCAGTTTAGTGCCGATGAACGGTAGATCCGCTTTTAAACTAGCTATTTTCCATTGCATCCTCTAAATCAAGGCATTTTAGCATATGCCTTAGCATTATTTATATACAGAGCTTAATTTGGCTAGTTCTCTTTTTATAAAATTCAATAAAGCTGTGTAAAGAGCTAAATTTAAGGCATAAGTGCCCAATATATGCTGAAAATCTATTATTGTTATCAAAGTTATTGTGCGTAACCATGATTTTTTTTTATTCTAGTATATAAGATCAATTAATATTACTTTCTTCTACAAATATAATGTGATAATGATAACAAATTAATTTTTAAATATTTGACTTTTCATCTAATGAACCTTTTTGCGCTTCCGCTCTATCCTGTTTTTTCCCCGCTTTACCTCACTGTACATTTTTGCACCTCCATCACTATAGAACCGATAAGCGTTTTAACTGCATAATACTATTGCCACACGCAAGTTGTGTATTACACTGAAAAAATAAATGTTTACCGTTTCTTCTTCCTAATTACATAACACAAAGATGTTTTCTACAATAATGTTTCTCCTTATATGATTGTCTATAGTAGATAACTTATTAGCAAGTGCAATATAAACAAATATACATCATAGGATTGTTAAATTTTGTCCTATACAACCTTGGCCCTTAAAATATTTGGCAATGATGATTTTCCATACTTCTTTGAATTGGAATTCACCATTAACTTTATTCCTGAAATACTAGTAATCCTCAGTTCTGTCTGTATAGATTTTATCATTTCAAATATCATCACTTCAAGTTTTCTTTTGTGGTAGATTATAACAATCTCGTTGTTCATTGCTAATGGTCCTATAAACAATTAAACTATCACCCTTGTCTTGCCAATGATGGGATGTATTAAGCAGATTACCACCATTTATCAAGGGTCGCACTATTTTTTTTATTTCCCATTAAATGTTCTCTTTACAAACACATTCAATGCTTTTTGTCTTAATAAAGGCATGAGTTTAAAAGTGCCTAAGAAACTATTGTTTGTGACTATTTCCCACAAAGATTTTCCATTAACACATCTTCTCTAAATTCGTTCTCCACATTATTTATGTTTATTTAGCACTTTTCAGAGAAGTTTAGTGTCAACAACATCATTCATTTTAGTTGTGTTCTTTAAATCCAATCCTTCTTCCACTTTAGCAGCATATAATTGATAGTGGGATTTCACAACTTTCCTTTCTAAGAAAATTGGAACAAGCATGAATAATTTTGTTGATAGTTGCTTTAGATAATCCAAAATTGAAGCATAGGATAGACAACAGTCCTAACGGGTTCTAATCTTCCTGCTAGGGTTATAAAATTACATTCCCAATTTGACACTTTCTTCCATATTTTAACTAATAAACCACTGCATATGTCATCCTCAATATATTGCATTGGACGAGGAACTCCCAAGTACCAAATTAGAAGCTTACTTTATTGAAATGGCATCAAGTTAAGAATTTCTTTTTTTTGCATGCATAATTTTTGTTGAACATTATTTTAGTCTTTTCAGTGATTATTTGCAATGTTGCAAGGTTTTCTAAATTTTGAAAGATTTTTTTTAATAGATTTACTCCAATTATGTAAGCTTTCATGAAAATCAGTAAACCATCAGCATATATCAGATATGTAGCTTGGCATTGTATTATAGACTATTTTATTTTGTCCATCGGCTATTTCTTAGTCCATTTTAATGCTTAAGTGTTCTATGGAAGTAGATAAAAATGTGGAGAGAGGGGATCACCCTGTTTAATTCCTCTATTTCTAAAAAAATATCTCCATAAGCACCAACTTGTTATAGAATTCCAAAACTTAGAGGAGGAATTAGTTCCTCAATAATTCTCAAAAATTTATCAGGAAATTTTATTATTCAAAGCATTTGCAAAAAATAAAGTTCCTATTATGCTTGTCATATGCCTTTTTAAGACCAAATTTAATGCACATTTTTCCTAATCCACCATTGTGAAACCCTCTCATGTGTTCATATGCCAAAATAATATCATTTGTGATGTTATTATTGGGTATAACATCACATGGGTTTTTAAGATATAAGATGATCCATTTGTGGTTTCATTCTATTACATGAAACCGTAGCAAAACACTTTGTACAACATACTGCAACATGAAGTAGGTTTGAAATTAGCTAAAATGGTTACAGAACTTCCTTTTGGTGCTAGAGCGAAATAAGAGTGATTTTGTTCCTTTACAAATTTTCCACTATTGAAAACACTTTTAATCGCTTTCCATAATAAAATATAATAGTTGTTCCAATGTCACTTGTAGGAGCATGATGCCAGATATCATGGGTTCGATTTAGTCGGACCCCTTTATTAGGACAGTATGGTATATACTATCCAAATTTTTATACAAGTACCATTTAAAAAAAATGTCATTTGTAGTATTTCGCATTGTACCCATTAGGCTAAGTGGCTTTATTATCCTAAGTAGGAAAATAGCCTTTTTTATCTTATTCAAGACACCAGGACTGTTCAAACAACAATTGTCATTACTGTTGACCTTTTTTTTTTACATGTAAGCACTGGAAAATTATCATAATGCTCTTCATTGTTATGCAAAGAATTATAAAAATCTACTACTTTATCACTTATGTCATCATGTGAATTCATAGCCACACTTAGAAGGACATCTATGTTATTTCTGTATCTTCATGTACTCGTTTTATTGTGTAATTGTCCCTCATAGTCAACCAGCTTGTTTTAGATTTTAACTTATTATCTTCCATAAGCATTTTGCAAACTAATATGCAGTTGTTTCAGACTTTCAGCATGTGCATTAGCATTAATTTCAATAATGTAAGCAATATGTAATGTCTACAATTATGCACAATTTTTCCTATTGATATCAAATAAATGATCAACATTTCTAATTGAAAACAGGTATCATTGTTTCTGAGCACAAACAAAATTAGACTGCGAGTTACACATATTGATTTTCAAATTTTCTTCAACAATTTCATCATGTCCTTCGAAAAGTTCCAGCACATTTATTAGGAGCATTCTTCTTCTTCCCACTTGAGAATCCAACGCTTGTATCGTACCCTCTACCATAATTTGTTTCATATGAAAACGCATTTTTCTTTTCAGCTTGCTATTGAAACTTAATTATGCTAATACAATTAGCTTTTTGATCCCATATTTTAGTACATTTATTTGTCGAGTGAACAAGCTCTACACATTTTTCACATTAACCATCAATAGGGAAATGCCTCCCAGTATAGCAAAAATAATTGGAATTATCACAACTAGGCGCAACATATTACTGAAATGAATTATGCTTGCTACCACAAATTCAAATAAGTGATAATAGGAGAAACTAATCTAGTCCTACACCATTGCCACCCATAAGTTGTGTACGACATTGAAAACATAAACGATTGATAGTTTCTTCTTCTAATTACACAACTCTACAATAATGTTTCTCTTTCTAAGATCGTCTGTAGTAGATAACTTATTAACAATTGCACTATATGCATGTATACATCTTAGGGTTGTTGATTTTGTCCCATACAACCTTAGCCCATAAAATATTTGATAATCATGCTCTGATATTTCCCTATGCTTGTTTGAATTGGAATTCACCATTAGTTGTATTTCTATGATAATAGTAATCCCTAGTTCCGTCTGTATAAATTATATCGTTTCAAATCTCATTACCTAGAATTTTGACGTGCGGAAGATGGTGACAAACGCATCTATCATTGCTAACAACACCTTTAATGTGTCATGTGATTGAGTTCCAAGCTTGTTAAGAAAACTACCACCATTTATTGATATGTCACATCAATTTTTTGTTGATTTCCCGTCAACTATTCTCCTTTAAAACACGTCTAGTGCTTTACGTCTTAATAAAGGTCTGAATTTAAATGTATCTGAGAAACTATTATTTAAATCTAATTCCCACATTGATTTTCCATTAACATATATGTAATTACGTCATTCTCGATGTTTGTTTAGCACTTTCCAAAAAATTTTAATGCCAGCGACTTCATTGAATTCAGTTATGTTATTTAAACCCAACCCCTTTTCTGTTTTAGAAGCACACTTTATTAAAAAAAAGGATTTTTTCCACTTTACTAAGGAAAATTGGAACGAACATGAACAATTTTCTTGATGGTTTCCTTACGTAATATAAAGTCATGTATCCAAAACTGAACCATATGATAGATTATAGGCCGGATACTAATTTTCCTACTAGTGTTACCAAATTAGATTCCTTGTTTGGCACTTTCTTCTTCATTTTATCTAAAAAACCAATACAAATGGCATCCTTAATGTAACACACTGGTAGATGAACTCCCAAGTACTTAATGGAAAACTCTACTTCTAGAAATGACTACAAGTTAAGAACTTCATTTTTGCGTGCATAATCTTTGTTGATCATTATTTTAGTCATTTCAGTGTTAATTTGAAATCTTGTAAGAATTCCCAAGTTTTAAAAGATTTTTTAAATAGCTTTTGCTCCATTTATAGCAGCTTTCATGAAAATCAATACATCATCGACATATATAAGTGTGTTGGTATGGTATTATAGAATGGTTTAATTTTCCCGCTAGCCCTTTTTGACTCTATTTTAATGCTCAAATATCCCAGGGAAATGTTGAAAAGAAATAGGGAGAGATGATCCCCTTATTTAATTCCTTTATTGCTAAAGAAAAATCCATGAGGACCGATTTGGTATAAAATTCCAAAATCGGAGTGGAAATTAGTTCCTCAATATTTCTCAACCATTTATCATGTAACACCATTATTCTAAGCATGTGCAAAAAGTAAACTTCCCATTTATCTTATCATATGCCTTTTTAAGATTAATTTTGATGCATATTTTTTCGATTCTACCAGTGTGAATTTCTCTCTTGTGTTAATGTTCCAAAATAATATCATCTATTATGTTTCTATTGGGTATAACAACTCATTGGTTTTGAAATATAAGATAGTCCATACGTTTCTTCATTCTATTGCATAGAACCTTAGCAAGAACTTTGTACACAGTACTGCAACATACAGTAGGTTTGAAATTAACTAAACTAGTTTAGTTTGTCCAACAACTATTTTTGACTCCATTTTAGTGCTTAAGTATTCTATGACAATAGAGAAAAATATGGAGAGGAGGATCTCCCCGTTAAATTCCTTTATTAGTAAGAAAATATATCCATAAGGACCATTTTAGTATAGAATCCCAAAACTTGGAGTAGGAATTAGTTCCTCGATAATTCACAACCATTATGAGGAAAAACCATTATTCTAAGCATGTGCAATAAATAAGCTTCTTATTAAGCTTGTCATATGCCTTTTTAAGACCAATTTTGATGCACACTTTTTGTAGTCCATTGGTGTGAAACTCCCTTCATGTACTCATATGCCAAAATAATATCATTTGTGTTGTTGTTGGGTATAGCATATTGATTTTGAGGTAAAAGATGTTCCATATGTGGTTTCATTTTGGTTGCATAAAACTTTAGCAAAAACTTTGTACAACATATTGCAACATGTAACAGGTCTAAAATTAGCTAAACTGGTTTCATAACTTTCTTTTGGTACTAGACCGAAATAAGTGATACAATTCCTTTACAAATTTTCCACTATTGAAAAACACTTTGGACTACTTTCCATAATAACTTATAATAGATGTTCCAATGTCACTAGTAGAATTTTGCATTATACTAATCAGGTTAGTGGCTTTATTATCTTGAGTAAAAAAACAACTTTTTGATCTCATTCAAATTTTTAGTCTTGATTAAATAACAATTGTCATTACTACTGACAACTTTTTTACATGTAACTACTGAAAAATTATCACACTTAACTTTTTTTTAAATTTATTGCTTTATCACTTATGTCATCATGTGAATTCATATCCCCACTTAGAAGACCATCTGTACTATTTCTTTGTCTTCTTGTACTAATTTTAACATGGAACAATTTTGTGTAACCATCCCCTTAGTCAACCAAATTGTTTTAGATTTTAGGTTATTATCTTTAACAAGCATTGCCAAACTAATATGTATATGTTTCAAACTTACAGTATGTGCATTAGCATTCCTTTCAATTGAGCAAGTGACATGTTGTTGTGGAGAATTTCGACTCAAGACCGCTCAAATCAAAACCCCCAACTCAAAGGAAGTTGAGATCGTGGAAAACGTGCAGAAACAACCAATCAATAACTCAAATCAATCTCAATCCTACCCCATCCAATGCCAATCACAATCATGAAACAAGAGAATTAATAGAGAAATAACGAAAAATAAATCACATCAGGCATTTATAGTGGTTCCACTGACGTCTTGTTAGTGTACGTCCACTTTGAGAGAGAACCTTTTATTAGTATCAATAGAAGAGTACAAGAGATGGATTACAATGATCAAATTCACCAAAAAAAATTGATTTTGTTGAGATAAGAATTGAAGAAGATTGGGGTTGCCTAAACACTAATTAGAATAAACCTATATCTTAATCTCTTGATTAGCCTCTTTTTCTGGTACTTAATTTTGAATCTGAGAATAGCTTACATAGGGAGAGAATAATATGTGGCAATTGCCCAAATTGCCCCTGGATCCGTTATAGATAAGCTTGTAAGATCTTCAGCCTGAAATAGCCAAAATACAACCTCATACGTTTGTCCAAAAGTGATATACGTCTGTCCAGAGCCTCGGGAAAACTTTTCCTATGCCCACATACGTCTGTCATATTTTCCTCAGACGTATGTCATGCCTTGCTTCAGCACAGACGTTTGTCCAGAATGACGGACGTATGTTGCAACTCTCGGGAAACTGCACCCTGTACCCTCAGACGTCTATCATGGCCTTGACAGACGTCTGCCGCTGAAAACTGTTGAAACCAAGCACTTCAACTCTTGTAACTTTCACTAACGAACTCCGATTTACAAACTGTGAAACGACCCGAACTTCCCCTTGAAGGAAAGCCCGGATTGAATTGAGGACGAGACAAAATAGAACACAAATAGAAGAACATTTCATTGTTATTACAACAATTCCATCAGAATACAAGAATATACAGAGTATGAATAAATATTACACAACAGAGAATATCAGAGATTTAAATTACATTTAAATACATCGCAGCGGAAAAACAATACAAAACACCGCTAGAAGTATTACACGAATACAGAGCTTTCCGAGCATCGTTCCAGCTGTAAATCAGGATCCTGTGAATATAAATCTGCAAAACCAAAACTACTAGCTGCCCATGTGGAAAATAAGGGCACCCAGAGTTTAGGTTAAAACAATAAACTGCAGGTCAGTCATGTGACTTGTGTGAGAACTAAAACAGTGGTTAATTCAATTTTACTTTAAAAGAGAGTAATTCAAGGGACCACACCGTATAACACGGAACGGGTTTCCTCCCAAGAATACCAGTGCATAGGATAAACTACGCAATGCTTTTTCGAAAAATGAAGCTATTATAAGACCCAGGTCCCATCATACAATGCAACGCAAGCCGGAGGATAGGGTTTTCCCTTATAATAGCCAAACATGCTTGGTACGTTTAAAACAAATCATTTGATACTATTATAAGTGTATAGTGTCAAAACAATTTCAATCATAAAATCAATCATAGGCGGCATGGGTACCATCTATCATGTCGACATACTAGGCTCTACAAATAAAACCGAAATATCTCGTATTGGAAATTGGATTTCCGTCATGAGTCGAGGCAAGGGGCAAGCTCCTCTCCACTTCGAGACACTCTAGCAAATGCCTCAGGACTACACACTCTGGGTAACCCTTGGATCTTCAGAGCCGGTCCTCCCTTACGTTTGAGGATTAATTATTCGTGAACACACGTTTCCCGGTCCTAACAGACCTAAAATCGAGGCGCCTCGCATCCAACAACCACATAGGTGAAAAGTATATAAATGTCAGCCAGTTTAAGCACTGACACCACCACTAGAAAGAAAGAAACGTTGTGCTCTACCTGCAGTCACTATCCCGTTTTTGACTCATACCGAGGTGTGAGGCTCGCGAATTCACGTTATACACAAAGCTGCGCTGCACAGGCCGTGCTTTGATCATTAACCACAAGACTTTGCTTTTCAACAGAAGCCTTGATCAATTTCCAATTAGGCGTGCCACACAGGCAATTCATGCCATGCGACTGATGTCCATCGATATACAACCTCTGAGCTCGTACGTCTCAGAGAAGGGCGTTAAGCAAGAGAATAAATTCTCCACCGCCAAACAGATGTATATTTAATAGAGATCAATCAGTACAGAATCAAAACCAATGTCTGACACACAGTCCATTTACAAGTTCGTTCTGGGTCTGAACGAAACCGGAGGCACTTTCCTCGCATATCCATCGATCTCTAAGTACGTCTGGACGATCACCAACTGATTCCCTCATCTTGGGTGTACAGCCCAATCAAGATCATCAGTAATCACCCAAACGATGTGAAGACTTCCGGTCTTCAACCATCGTCTTCATCTTCGACATATCGTCGAATCGGTTATTCAGAATGGGTATAAACCCGGCCTTTTTGAATGACCCGCGTATATAATAAACAAATGTTACACAAACACAACATATGCCTCATTCCAATTCATCAGCCACTAACCGTAAATTAGCAAGAGAACAATTCCCCAAATATTAATCCCGAATGCCGAAACCAACATCAGATCAATATCTAGGAAACCATCCTTCTTAGCTAACCTACAGTTAGTTTCTAAATTTCACATTCTTAGGGAAAGGTTCGATTAATTTTATCAAAGATAAATTCCTTGAAATTTATTCTTTAATCTTCCTTTGGATGTCAATTCAAACTAGTCGGGATTAGCAAACCACACCGAAGTAATTATTTATTTTATTTCCCAATCCCAACCTATTCATCCCATGAAGCAAAACTGGTAATACTCCATATCTAACACCACGGTGTTATCGGTAAAATTAATTACCATTTCACGTTTAAATCTAATTAAAGATTTAACTATCGCTTTGGAGCAAAAATGGTGATGCTCCATTCTCGATCATTTCAATCTAATTAAAGATTCATTAAAACTCCACTTAGTTTTAATCTTTAACTGGGTTAAATAATCAGTGTCATTTAAAACACGGTTCACGATAAACCCAAAGTCACATTCCATTCTATCAGCCCTTAACCGTAAAATAGCAAGTGAGCAATTCCCTAAATATTAACCCCGAAGGCCGAAACCAACATCAGATCAATACCCAAGAAACCATTCAACTTAACTAATCTCCGGTTAATTTCTGATTTTCTTAACTCAGTTGGGTCTAAGAACAGTATTATTGAAGATACCATTCACGACAACCCAAAATCACATTCCATTAATTATCGGGGTTAAAGAACAAGTGTTATTCAAAACACCGCTCATGATAAACCCAAAAACCAATTCAAATTCAATTTATTTATTTCAAAAATGAATTGAATTTAATTCTAGTTCAAAACTAGTTCATTCGATAAAAATCTATTTTTATCTTTTCAAATATGGAGTTTTTCATCCTAATTCTTCACAAATCATTTATTATGATTTTACACAAATTATTGATATCTTTAGTAATTTTATCAAGGCTCGTACAGTCGATTTCCATCAACGGCCATTGAAATGCACTTACAACGACTTTTTCTGAAATTGAGTTAGACATATTTCCAAATCCAACCGTTAGATTTCAAATTTCTAATATTCGTTAGAAATCTCTTTTCGATACGAACCCAACGATTCCAATTTTAGGAGAATCCGACGGTCGGATCCCCCGTAATGTCTGTTCGAAGTCAATGGTCAAAATTCACGAACTGCCGTAGCGCGACGCGTTCTATTCAGGCCATTATATATAATATATATATATATTATATATATTTCGTCGATTTCCTTTCAAAACAAATTTTATAAATCGTTTCAATTTTGTTTCAAAAACAATTTCAACCTTCATTTCAAATTCAAATCAAAAGTTAATTTTCCATTATAAATTCTTTTTAAATTCATTTCAATTCAATTCAAAATTCAATTCAATTTGAATTCATTTCAAATTGATTTTTATATTCTATTTCAATTCGTTTTCAATTCAATTTGAATTCATTTTCTATTCGAATTCATTTTATATTCAATTCAATTCGAATTCGACTTATATTCAATTAAATTCGAATTCGTTTTATATTCAATTAAATTCGAATTTGTTTTATATTCAATTCAATTCGAATTCGTTTTATATTCAATTCGAATTCGTTTTATATTCAATTCAATTCGAATTCGTTTTATATTCAATTCAATTCGAATTCGTTTTATATTCAATTCGAATTTGTTTTATATTCAATTCAATTCGAATTCGTTTTATATTCAATTCAATTCGAATTTTTAAATCTCTTTTCAATATTCATTATAAAAACGAATATAATCGATATAAATATCGTTCGCGTCAAAATAGCGCAACTCTAATCAACACGGCTTTATATATTTCAATAATTCCGTTATTCTATTCAACAAATGAATATTTATTCTATTCAACACATGAATCTATATTTCTTTTCAACACATGACTAATCTCAACAAATGAGTACTGTCCATATGTGACTATTTTTGTTATTCAATATATTTTATAAAAAATTGATTTCTATCGTTTAATTCCTAATCAAACCCCAACTGTAAATTAGTAAGAGAACGATTCCCTAAGCATTAACCCCGAAGGCCGAAACCAACATCAGATCAATACCCAGGAAACCATTCATCTTATCTATTTTCCAGTTAGTTTCTAATTTTATATATAATAAAGATGTAAATTTTATTGTTAAATTATTTCGTCCAACACATGACTAATCTCATCAAAAGAGTACTGTCAACACATGAACCTATATTTTAAAATGTTCTATATTTTTCCAATTGGAATGAGGCCCAATCAATTACCATATAATGTTAATTATATGGATCCCGTACAACACATGTATATAATAGCAACGATAAATAATCAACCATCATCCAAAGTGCACTACACAACTGCATGAGCATCAAATATAAATAATTAACGCTCACACAGTCTATCGACCAATCGATCGACATACAATTAAATAATTGGGATTAGTATACATCAAATATCATCCCAACATCGTGTGGGGTTTTCAATCCACAAACCCTGAATTTTATTGGTGCAGTTGGGCGATGTGTAAAATTTGTCGTCCCAATCAATGTCCTTCAAATAGGTGTACATAAACAAACTGTCTGGTTTGTAAATGAAGATTTATTTATTCACATTCATGTTAAAAATTATATTTTTAACGATAAAATATAACTATATAAATATTTTATTTCATTTCCCATCACACAATCAATTCAATCAAATTTATCAACCAAACATATAAATCAATCACCAAACAATTAACTAAACAAACAAGCCGTCCATGGTCTGTGGACGACGGGTGTCGGGTGCTGCTAAGCACCGTCTGTATCCTAGTATATATTTTTATAACTAGAAAATAAAATTTAAAGTGAGAAGTTCTGACCTACTAGCTAAACCAACACCACGACTCTTCATATGTAGAAATCTCCGTCGTGCTCGCCTTTTGTCAATTTCACTGCCCGTAGTCACTACATATATAAAAATCGAATTTTTACTTCGCTATTCAATATATAAAAATCGAATTTTTACTTCGCTATTCAATATATAAAAATCGAATTTTTACTTCGCTATTCAATATATAAAAATCGAATGTTTAATACTTCTATAATATAGAAATCATATTTTCATGTTCTCTACATATTTTTTTGAGCAAAAGATGTGTGATCTTCCAGAAGGAAGAGAGCACACATATATATAATAAAAATAAGGTGATACAAATATCCAAATACAGACCCAAGACAGGAGTCACAAATAGGAATGTAAGGGATAATAGATAGATGAGTTCCGGCAAGGCCACCACCCATCATACTTCATTATCGAATTCCGGCAAGGCCACCACCCGATAAAGAAGTATATCTATTCCCATACATATAACAATCTAAGTGCAAAACAAATGGTGTAACAAATCACAAAAAAAAAAAAAAAAATTACAAACACTCCTACTCCTCATACACCAATATATCCAAAGCAAGCCAAAAATGTTCAATCCGAACAGCAAACCCAAAAGCTCCACGGTTACATCTATATATATACATATATATTGATATATATGTATATATATGGAAATTATATATATACATATATTGTGTGTTTTTATATATATATATATATATATATAGGCATATATCCATATATACATGTATAAAGAGAAGGACATAAGAAACAAACAAACAAGCAAGAGGAAAGTGCCAACCGAAGTAAAAAGAAATCAGCAACCCAGACAAGGTCTATTGCGTCTAAAATAACTATTAATACGAATGAATAAACTCAGGTTAAATCTAACCTTAAACAAAAAACGCCCAAATTGCCAATCACCAAATAGTTTATAGTGCGAATTAGACATCCAAAACAGACAGAAATTTACTATGTTAATGGTTAAATTATCCTTGGGTACAGAGAATGAATGAAAGATTCTCTGATTCCTCTCAATCCAAATGAACCAACTTATAAATATTACTAAAGAATCCAATATGTATTTCTGTCTGGAGTTGTAACGTAATCTATGACAATTCCAATAATTGATATAACTACTAAAGGAATTAAAACAATCAAAAGTAAAAATCCTTATAATCATATTGAAAATAGAAAAGGTAAAATAACAAGAGAAAAATAAATGATCAACATCCTCCTCTCCAGTATTACAAAAACAACACTTTACATCAAAAATAACATTCTTCCTTTTTAAAAGCTCAATCGTATTAAGCTTCTTATGAATGATCAACCACATTAGAAACTTAGCTTTTGGTGTAGAATTAGATTTCCATAGAAATTTAAAGGGATATAATGAAATACCAGAAAAATTAATGAAGCTATACATAGAATTAACGGTGTAAACTAAATTCTTATCTATACCCCAACTAATAAAATCACCATTCTCATCCAAATGGTACAATGCTAACTTAGCTTTAAGTAAGGCCAATTGTCTTAATAAATCTTCTTCTAAAATATTATCGAAGGAGAACTCCCACGGAGGATCTAAATCTGGTTTGTAAACATCCTTGATTAAAGCGTTCTTAAATCTATTAATGTTAAAAAGCTTACTAAACTCAATTTTTAACGGCACTCTAGAAATCCACGCATCGTGCCAAAAATAAGTAAGGTTTCCTGAATGAACTAACACTTTGCATCCTAAATTAAAAAATTCAAAACAGACTTCCAAAAGTGAGATAATCTATTATCCCAACCACCACTATTTCCAATAAAAAACTCTCCTCTTGAATAATAAGATTTGGAAATGATAGACTTCCAAGAAGCCGTCACTTCTGGACATCTATATTTCCATAACCATTTAGCGAGCAGAGAAGAGTTAAAATTATGTAGATTTATGATCCCCAGACCCCCCTCTTTCTTAGGTTTACAACACATGTCCCAATTAACTAGACATTTATAACCTCTACAACTAGAATCACCATTCCAAAGATAATTACGCCTAATCCTATCAATCTTCTCAATGACTCATTTAGGAAATCGATGAACAGCCATCCAATAAGAGGGAATAGCTGATAGGACCGAATTGACTAGAACTAATCTACCTGCTCTGGACAGGAATCTATTGTTCCAGCTAGAAAGTCTATTACTAATCTTATCAATTATGACTATCCAATCTTCCTTCTTAAGCTTCGAAGGTCTTATCTTAAAACCTAAATAATCAAAAGGAAATTTCATAATCGAACAGTTCAAAGTGCTAGCTACCAAAGTCTCAACATTGTTAAAATCATTAAGGACCATCACGACACTTTTATCAAAATTAATTCTAAGACCGGATAACATCTCAAAACAGTAAAGAATAAACTTGAGAGCAATAATATGCTCAGGCAAGTGGGAAGAAAATAATAATGTATCATCTGCAAATTGAAGAATCAATAATTCATTATTAAATTCCTCATTCCCAACACTACCTATGACACCTAATCTCCCAGCTCTCTTAATAATTCTAGAGAAGACATCAACCGCTAAATCAAACAGAAAAGGCGATAAGGGGTCGCCTTGTCTAAGTCCCCTCTTGGATTGTATCTTCTTACCCACTACCCCATTCACAACAATGTTGGAACAACCAGACCTAAGCAATAACAAGATCCAGTTAGTCCATCCAACACTAAAACCCCTAGTGAGACATAATTCGCATATAAAATCCCAATCAATTGAATCAAATGCCTTCTCAAAGTTTAACTTCAAAATGGCACATGATAAATTATTCTTACAACAGACATTAATGTATTCCTGCACCGCTGCCACTCCATCCACTATATTTCTACCTTTAATGAAAGCAGTTTGGGAGCAATCAATAAGGTCGTTCATCTTGCTACTAAGTCTATTCGCTAGGACTTTTGAAATGATCTTAACAGAAACATTTATAAGAGAGATTGGCCTAAAATCCTTTAGAGAATTGGCTCCCTCTCTCTTATGAATAAGGATGACGTTAGCAATGTTAAAACTACCTAAACGCAATTCACCACTATAAAATTCGTTAAATAAATCAATAATATCAGACTTTAAGACTTCCCAAAATTGCTTGTAAAAATTAACAGAATAACCATCAGGCCTAGGAGCTTTTTCACTAGGCATATCACTAATAGCCTTCCAAATCTCCTGCTCAGAAAAAGGTTCATCTAAACTATCAAGATTAATCCTAGTTTCATAAGGATATAAATCATTCCATCTAACATTTGTTCTTCTCTTAATCTTAGAACCAAAAATCTGCTTATAGTAACTGGTGAAAGCTTTGTTTAAATCCTTTTGTAGAGTCAATTCCACATCATAGACAATAATTGAATGAATCATATTATCGCGTCTCCTCTTATTCGCCACATTATGAAAAAAAATCGTGTTATTATCCCCTTCCTTAATCCATTGTATACGAGACCTTTGCCTCCACATAACCTCTTCTTTTTCTAAGATCTGTTTGAGATCTTGTCTAAGGTTACAATATTTGTCCTTCTCATTGGAATTAAGGATCCTTGACTCACTAGTTTTATCTAAATCTAACAACCCACACATAATCTTGTTCTTCTTAATTCTTACACTACCAAAAACGAATTTATTCCAATGCTTAAGGAAAAATCTTAACTTACCTAACTTAGCAACAAAGATCTTCGCACTATTACCCCTATATACATTATTAAAATAAAACAAGGACTTCCACTTAACAGAAACAAGGTTAGTGAAACTAGAATCAAGTAACCACATCTTCTCAAATTTAAAACTGATACTAATATAAATGTTCGGATCACACGTAAGAATGATAGGACAATGATCAGAGTGCAAGAAAGGTAATCCCTTAACTCTACAAATCGAAAATCTATCATCTACCTCAGAATTAATAAAAAATATGTCTAATAAAGCGAAAGAAGGACTATCACGGACATTCGACCAAGTGAACGATCTATTATCCATAGGAATCTCTATCAAATTATTGTCTAAAATAAAATCATTGAATTCCTCCATATCAGAGAAATCACCTTCTCGAGGTGATCTCTCCCCTAGAAACCTAGTGACATTGAAATCCCCCCTACAATCCAAAGACTGGGGGAAATATTCCTAAAATTTGTAACTTCATCCCACAAAATTCTCCTCTCAATCTTTGTGTGGGGACCATACACATTAGAGATGCCCAAGGAAGAATTATCAATAAGGGATGCTAAAATAATGTGCAAAGAATGTAACATAGTAAACTCTTGTACTAATCTATATTGGTTTTCTTTGCAACCAATCATAAGTCCCCCGGTATTACCAATAACCGGTAGACAAGCCCAATTACGAAAAATGGACCCACCTAATCTAACATAAAAACTAGAACCAGGGCACTCAATTTTTGTCTCTTGAAGCAAGACAATATCAATGTGATAATCTCTAAAAAAGTCCTAACTTTAGCACATTTTTTAGGGTCATTTAAAACCCTAACATTCCAACTTACAATCCTCATCTACGCAAGGAAGAAACTCTCTCTAATTCCTTACTCCTAATATACTCAGCATCAGTCTCAATATCAGAAAAAATAAAGGCAGAATCATTAGCAAGCTGAAATAATTGACTAGTCGAAAGGCTACCTAAAGCAAAAGGAGTATAATCACTACCAAAAGTCAGAGGCGTACCTGAGCCCAAATCCAAACTACTACTACTAGTATTCGAATTCAGGAACTTACCTCAAGACGAGGAGGAACCATATCTGATCCTAGCACTACGCCGAATCAGTCCTGAACTGGGCAACACTCTACCGTGTCTCCTCTTCCTGGCCGAAGGAGTGGCAACTTCGCTACTCTGAGTAAAACCATCACCAGATTCTGTCAATCCCTTACTAATTACTATACTGAATTCAAAATCAGCAACAGTCGCGGAACTAGGCTTAATATACACCAAACGAGATACACCATGACTCGGTCTCAAAAACAAAGAGAAAAATCTCACATCCATCTTGCTGATCAACACCGAACCAGCATCTCTATCCCACAAGAACGATAAACCATATCTGTCAGAACCTCCCAAGAAACTACTCCCTCTATTTCCACCCATCATTCACTCACCACAACCAATAATTTGCTGGACGTCCCCCTCATCCATTGCATTACTGCACAATTCCGCAATAGTACTACTCATCATTTCATTACTCTTGTATGAATTAGTCATAATACTTTCACAACATTTTATTTTCCTGTTAAAGTGTCTTGCAACTTTAACTTTTCCAACTCTGAAACCTTTACTCTTTAATGAAGAAAATGAAATCTCTTTATTTAGCACCGAGACCATTGCATCCTCAACTGGTACTTCCTGAAAAGAGCCACCTTCCTCCTCGTAATTCTCCAAACAGTCGAATTTATTCAAAAGAGCAATGTCATCCGCCACTTTCCAAACACCCCCCATCCCAAAATCTGAAGTGGATGATGTATACCCCCCATCATCAGTGACATTATAACCACTCATGTCGATCAGGTCGTCTCCAGTCATCAATTCTCTCATCCAAGCTCCCTTCCTGACCAAACAGTCAGTAAACCGAGGGTTTACTTCAAGTCCCCTACAATACAACACCTCAGGATCATTAAGCATAGGGTCAATTCGCTTCAATTCCCAATCAAACTCTACTGTATCCGCCAACATTTCATCACTAAATCTCCCAAAATCTTCAGTCAAAACCAACTCCTCAGCCTGGGCAATATCCGACTGTGCTATGTCAACCGTTTGTAATGTCTACAGGTCAGAACTCAAGTGAAGATGATCCCAATTTGAAGGATTCTGAGATTCACCAGATCTTCTATTGCAATTTATAGCAGTATTAACAACATCAAAGTGTTTAACATCTCATTCAATATCAGTCCAGCTTTCTTCTTATTACTTGAGATCGAATCAGCAAACCATCTGCGAAGCTTTAGTAAATTCAGACAAAATGAAAAAGCATGCTCCTTCCTACCTAACGGTCGAGGCAGCGGGGGAAAAATAACAATACTGTCTTTCTTCTTTCTCCACAAGATTCCTTCAACAAGTCCTTCTAAATGCCATCCCAACAACAATAATGAGTATGCCCCTTCACTCGCATTTTCAGAAAAATCCACATTATAAAAATCCGATAACACAATTATGTTCTGACATATTCTCAAACAGTTGTAGTGCAGTAAGTCTAATTCTGTTTTCCCTCTAAGTCTCACTGAGCAGTTGAACTTACGGTGGCCTATTCCTCCACAGTTAAAACATCTGATACCATTACGACAATCTTTCGCAAAGTGAAAAGCCTCTCCACATTTGAAACAACATCTATCACTACCCTTTTTATTATGAAAAGGATTTTTACTCATAATTGAATTCCAATCCGAGAAAGTAGGTATCTTTCTAACCAAATCAGCATAGGAAATTGAGTGACAAGGATTAACAGTACCTGATAAAACCTCATGACCATTTGTCTGATTTCCACCTACGTTCAATCTCGGTAAACCACTTTGCCTGAAAGTAAGGTTTAACCTCCCCGGCTTCTTCTTTGTCTCCTCAATAAGCATAACCGGAGCTATATCCTTAAAGATGCTAGTAATACCATGAAATATACCCATGGATTTTCCCCTAAATATTAGAACGTCACCTGACTCGAAAAGAACTTTCCTTACTGTATCTTCCTCCCCTACCTCTCTATAAGCGAACTCGGCCAAATCCCCAATGGAGAAGGATACTACAGGAAGCCCCGCCAACAGACTATCTCGACTTTCATCACAATCTTGATGTAGCCCCAATTTCCCTCCCAAATTGTAGAAATTTACAATGCATGTATCAGGCTTCATTTTCGGAAGTTCATCAACACACCCATCATTTTTCACGATTACATTGTGTGCTTCAGAAATAGCATCACTGACTAACTTGAACATCTCTTCAGGAATTTCTTTAGGCAAAGCCCCATCGCACAAATGTCTGTCTTCATAATTCTTTGTTTGCGGATTCCAGAATTTACCAAAACACATCATATAAAAATTCAGTTTAGCCCCATTTTCATACCCAGGCCTAATGAAACCACCTTCACCAATTCCTACTTCTTGACATCTCTTTACGATTTGAATCTGATCATGAAGACTAATACAGTATTTTAATAAAATCAAACCCGAACTCAGAACTCGATGATTTACTTCATTTATTTGCATTCGATTATTTTCCATCCGCCTCACAAAACTGGGATTTTTCGAACCCTCGTGCGAGCATATATTGAATCCATTTGCCCTCGAATCAACAGAATTTCCAAGAATTAGGGTTCTGCATCTACTCGCAAAATGTCCGAGAACTCCACATCGATAACATCGAACGAGTTGAGTGTTTGATGACGAAGACAAAATTGGATGAGAGAAACGATTTGCCATATTCCTCTTAACATTCTGATCTATTTTAGACGATTGAAGAATTGGGCAAGATCTATTCCAAGAAGAAGAAAAAATTCCAGACGCCATTGTGTTGATTGTCCTTCATGTTCTCTACATATATAAAAGATAATATTTTTACATTCCCTATTATATAAAAACCATATTTTTAATACTTCTACTTAATAGATAAAAAATCTATTTTTACACTGCTATTCGTATAACAAAGATTATATTTCTATCACGCTATCTCTTATATAAAAATCCGACCTTTATAAATAAAAATGTAATCTTTTCAGTTTTAAAAATCAAACCTTTTTGAAACCAAAAATCTAATCTTTTATAAATAAAAATCGTATTTTTATCTATATAAAAATTCTAACTTTCATATGATAAAAAATTTAGTTTTATTGAAAGATCATTACACAAGAAGAATTGAAATAAAATAAATTAATTAATTTAAAAATACTTACAGTTCTTCGTCGGGGTAGGGAAAATTGACCGGGGGGGGGGGGGGGGGTTCTGCGCTGTCAGCGTCGATTGGAGGGGGTGCTTGGTCGGAGGAGTTCGCCTGTGGTGAGGGCGTGGCGGCGGTGGGAATAGACTGTGGTGACGGCGGTTTTGGCAGTGGGGAGCGGCGTCCTCGTTCGAAGAAGGGGAGAGAGGAAGAAAGGGGGGCGAGCTGCTGGTGGAGGCGGCGGCGGCTTTGGCAGTGAGCGGAGGCGGGTGGTTTTGGGGCTAGGAACGACGGGGGTTCGAATTAGTGGAGGAGGAGAGAGGGAGGAGGAAGAGGCGTCGAGGGGGGGGGGGGGGTAGAGAGGGTGGTGGCGCCGCCTAGGGCGCGGTGGTGGCTCGATCGGAGGAGCGATGGCTCCTCCCTCTTCTTCCTTTTTTTTATTTCTGCGTTTAATTTTGAAAAGTCAAGGGGGGGGGGCTGAGTATAAGGAGAGAGTATACAAGGGAATTGTATATTTTATTATTTATTTTAATTTCAAAAAGTAACTTTTATTTTCGAACTCAAAATCGAACCCACCACCTGTCGTCCTTAGCTAATTACCCCCATTCCGAACACAATGGGATATGTATCGTAAGCTGATTCAATCGTTTCGACCAGTTTTTGTCAAAATCAACATATAACTCTATATATTGAATTTGAACGCACATTTCAATTTACTGGGGTCACATACTAAATCGAAAAATTCCAAAAAATATTTTCTAGCTTCGAATTGACTATACGGTCCTAACAAAACTAGTTTCATTGAATTCTGAGACCGTTTGAAAAATGACCATTTTCCAGTCGATTAAAATCAACTGAAACTGGTCAAACGCGTTTTCCTATGCCACGCTCACATACTGATTCAAAAAATTATGAAATTTGGAATCTAGCAATAATTTGACATCGCGGATCCAACAAAAGTGGTTTCGTCGAAATCCGAGGTTGTTTGCAAAATTCCCATTTTTAAGGGCCAGAATTCCATAGCGACTATTCTGAATTTTCAACTGGACATATCTTTTGATTCCCGCTATGAAATTTCGATTTTTCGGATTCATTGGAAAGATATTCTCAATTAGATTCTAATATTTTTGGTTTCGCTAAAATCCGGTTTATTTTGAATCCTGTACATTCATTTGAAGTTTGAAATCGAATTATCGAACTACCGCGCCATTTTCAATTCCTTTTATAATTAAAATAAAATATTTATATTCTAACGATGACGTATATAAATATATACGTTCTAATTCTATTCAACATAAATTTCTCGTCGATATTATTTAAAATAATTCATTTTAAATATTCAAAATTCATTAAAATTGCCAAAATAAAATTTTTAAATTGGCTCGCATTTTCCGGGTTGTTACAAATTGTCTTCTCTGATGTGAAACTACTTCCGTCCACTTCAGTTCTTCCATGTGGTATCGCAAAATTTAACACATGTAACCTTCACAATTATTCACAAATTTTCCTATTGGTATTAACTAGATGGTCAACATTTTTAATTTGTGTAGTCCAAGATTTAAAACAAGATTTCGCTATTTTCTAAGCAATAATAATAATAATAATAATAACTGAACTTTAAGTTACCCCTCTTTTTTTTTCAATTTTTTTAACAAAGTCATCGTCCTTCTAAAAAGTTCTAGCACATTTATTTCACTTCAAAATTAGTTTCACAAGAATATGCATTATGCTTTTCAGTTTGTTGTTGAACTTCAATTATGTCAGCACAATTCTCTTTCTAAACCCATATTTTATTACATTTATTTTTCGAGTGACCAGGCTCCATGCATTTTTCACACCAAGCATTAATAGGACACTGTCTCCCAGTATGACAAAAATAATTGCAATTATTATGACCTGGTGCAGCATATTCATATTCGATACTCTACAAAAAATCCACTCTCATACTTGTTTTAGAACGTGCCTCTTTCTCCATAGCATCATCTGTCATCTCTACTAGAGCATATGCATAGTTAAGCCGGATCTACTTACCAGTAGATCGTATAATATAATTGGTTATTCTAGAACCCTGGCCAAATGATAAATACTCTACTTATCCTTAATAGAAATACTCAGACGCAAGTCTGAAATAACGAATAATATTAAAAATAACGAGTTTGAAAAACAATATTATTTTAATGACTAAACTAATATTAGAAATGTCCTAATATTGAAATATATGATTTTGAAGAGAAACGACTGAAACAAGATGTCCAGTGTTGATTATATATATTTTATATAACTTATAAAATAATTTTAGAAGGTGTTTCAATTTATTTTTAATTATAAATTAATTCGGGTTTGAATAGGACGTGTCGCACAGCGATAGTTCACGAACGTCAGCCCGTAATTTTGAATTAATGCACCGGGAGATCCGATCGTTGGATTCTCGTAATACTGGAAGTTTTGGATCCGTAATGAAATAAGCTTTTACATAAAATAAGAATTTTTAAGATCCAACAATTTGATTTTAAAATAAGTCAAAATCTATTTTGGAAAAAGGTCGTTATGGATGTAGTTCGATGGCCGAAATTGGAAAACGGACCGTAAGGGCCTTAATATAATTATTAAAAATATGAATAAATTATGTAAAATCATAAAAATTATTTGGAAAGGTTTTGGATGAAATACTCTAATTTTGAAAAGATAAAAGATATTCTTATAAGAATGAAATAGTTAACAACTAGAGTAAAGAACCAAAAGGAATATGCAATGATTCCTGAGAGAACAGTCTAGTACCACTTATGAAATCTAAGTGGAAATTATTCCATTAGGCGAAGGGTGGGAAGAGCTGAAAGGAACATCAAATATTCGATTAAGATCAGACAATGTATTCTGAAGAGCTATGATCCAATGATTTTAAATTAATAAATTGGATTTGTAAATGGTTTTAATATAACCAGAGGTTTTCAACATATAAATTGGAATGTCTTTGAATAGTAATTATATTCAAATATTTCAAAACTGGATTCCATAATTATACAGATATCGTTGAGGAATTTGGAAGATATAGATATCATTATTCCAATACGATATATGTTGGTTTCAGAATTTGCTATTGAATATAATTCGATACGATTTCTATTCAGTGCCTTGTATTTAATATCAAATTGGATTTTGGGTTTGTTGTGAATAATATCTTTAATAACACCGTTTTAAAACCCAGTGGAAAATGGAAATTATTGAACAAATCCCTTAATTAGGATTTAGTGAAGTTTTCCAATTTAAGTACATTAAATTGGAATTAAATGGAACATGATTTTGGGCTTATCGTGAACGATATTTTAAATGACATTTGTTCTTTAACCCGGTTAAAGACTGGATTAATTTCCTAAGATTGAATAATCATTAACTAATGATTTATAAGATTAAAACTATGATAGAATTATAATGAATCTTTAATTAGATAGGAAATGTAATGAAAAAGGGGTAATTAAATTTACCGTAGCACGATGGGTGTTAGATATTGAGTACCATCAGTTTTACTCTATGGGATGAATAGGTTGGGAGTTAAGGATAAGGATATAAAATATAATTATTTGTGTAAGATCCATTTATCCCAATAAGGTTTATAAACCATAAAGCATGAATTATGAAATCTTTTGCAATGTTTTCCAAAGAAGATTTAAACAAAAGTTTAAATGATACGAATCTTTGATAAAATAATGGGAACCACACCTATAGTAATGAATGTTTGAATAAAAGAATATTCTGGATTGGAATGAGATTTGTGTTATCTTTATTTATCACTTGAATTTAAATATGCGTGATATTTTCTGAAAGACTAGGTTGAACCCATTCTAAATAACTGTTGAGATGAATTAAAGTCAAAGATTGAAGATGGTGGTTGAAGACCAGAGATCTTCACATCGTTTGGGCTATTGTTGATGCTCGATTGGGCCGTACACCCAAGACGAGGTCATAAGTGGTGGTCATCCAGCCGTACCTGGAAATCAACCGGATATGCGAGGGCATCTCTCCTATGTTGGATATATGGGGCGAGTAATAAGGTGCCTCCGGTTTTGTTCAGATTCAGAACGAACTTGCAAATGGATTATGTGTCTGACATTGTAATTTACGTTTTATCAATTATTTTATATCAAATATATATCTAATTGGTGGCGGAGAATTTATTCTCTTAGCTTAACACCCTTCTCTGAGACGTATGAGCTTAGAGGTTATATATTAGTAGATATTAGTTGTATGGTATGAATTGACAATGTGGCATGCTGAGATGCATGAATCAAAGCTTTTTTTAAAAAGCAGAGCTTTGTGGATGTTGATCAAAGCATGGCTGATATAGCGTAGCTTTGTGTTATGGCGTTAATTCATGAGATTCACACCCAATATGAGTCAAAAATGGGATGAAGGACCGCAAGGAGGACATGTGTTTCTTTCTAGCTAGAAGTGTTGCCATGGTATGGAGTCCACACAATTTTACTTATGTGAATGTTGAAATCGAGGGCCCTTGGATATGGCCGCACAAGGCCAAGGTGGTCGACGTACTGACTAAGAGGTCCGACAGGACTGGAAAATGTATGATTCAGGCACTGTCTAATCAATGACATACTACTGACTGACCCTGAAGCTCCAATGGTATACGTTTTTCCCTAGGACATTTTGCTAGATATATTCCAAAGTTCGAATGCGGAAGATCTTTTGCCTTGACTTATGATTGAAACCCAATTTCCAATATGAACCTTGCGATTTTAGTTGTAAACCTATATAGCGACATAATAGGATGTGGCATTATGCGGTCGAAGATTGATACATTTATATTCGAAATTGGTTTCTTCACTACTTACTAATAATAATAATAAATAAAGAAATTCCGCGTATCAAGCATATTTAGCTATTATAAGGTAAAACTCTATACTCCAATTTACGCTTGCATTGTGTGATGGGACCTAAGTCTTATAATAGCTTCATTTTTCCAAAAGGAATTGCGTTGTTTTATTTTATGGTATTCATGTGGAGGAAACCCGTTCCATGTTATACGGCGTGGTTCCGTGTTTTATCCAACCTTTTAGATAAAGTTTTGATAACGGGTTTATGTTCTCACACCAGTCCCATGACTAACCTAGAGTTTATTGTTTTCCACCTAAACTCTAGGTGTACATATTCTCCACACGGGCAGTTGGTAGTCTTTGTTTTGTAGATGTTCTCTTCAGTGGATTTTGGATTTTGGCTGGAGCTATGCTCTGGATTATTTCGATTCTTCCGTTGATTGTATTTTTGTTTCCGCAATACTGTAATTTATTAATCTTTGATATATCTTGTATTCTGATGTAAAATTGTTGTAATAGTAATGAAAAGTTCTCTTGTTTCCGTTCTGATGCGCCGTGTTCTCATAACGATACGAGATTCTTCGTCTTTTCGGGCCGAAACTGTGCGGTTTATGGTCGGTTCGAGGGGAGGGGGAATTCGAGTCGTCGTAATAACAAGCTCATTCTCATTTGCAAATAGTCCTATAAAATACAAAATTAACACCCTTCTCTTTTAAGTGATTGGATGCTAAGCTTATTAAGTAGATTACCACCATTTATCCAAGGGTCATACTAATTTTTTGTTGATTTCCCATTAGGTGTTCTCCTTTCAAAATTCGAACACATTTAACGCTTTAGACATGAATATAAAAATATCTTAGAAACTACTGTTTATGTCTATTAACATAAATATTTCCTATTAACATACCAGTTTTGTAACGACCCGGATTTTTTTCAGTCCTTTGAATTCGAATTTTCAAACTTATTTTAAAAATTATATTTGAAGTATTAGTGGATCTTTATGTAGAATTTATTTATAAAAATGTAATTTGAACGTATAATTTTATATTTAATTTAAAACGAACTTGCAGCGGTGCAGTAGTTCGTAATATTTAGTTTTAAACTTCAATTGAATATACTTAATCCGTTTTAAGTCGGAATTATTTCAAACAAGAAACGTTAGGATCTATTAGATTATAATGTTCTAATGAAAGAGAAAAATCGATATTTAATCTTGTAAATTGTAAGTTATGTCCAAATAAATATTTTAAATAGTCGTTATGAAATCGTTTGGAAACCATAACGTTTGCTTAAAAAATTAAAAGGGAATTTATATAATTTGGACATCGTTTAACTCGAAAATGTTAATGTTTAGTTATCCAACCGTATTGGTTGGATTTGAAGTGATGTATTATTCCATTTGGGTATATTCAACAATACTACTTTATTATTATTAAATTGAATTATTTTGGAATAAATTTATATTATATCAATACTATATGAGCCTTAAGAGTAGCCATTTCCAAATGACCTCTGTTTTTAACGAAATTAATTTTATTAAATCCCTAATAGCTCATTATTGCTAGCTTTCAAATTTAGGGCCAATCGGAGTTTCTATGTGAGCGTGCGATACTTAAACGTGAACCGATGAATAATTTGAAATCAAAATAAAGTTGTTTTTCCAAACGGAGTTGGATTTCGACCAAACAAATTTCATTAGGTCCGGAACATCAAGACATAGCAGTGTGTCCATTTTCGTCGCATTTGGAGATAGTGTGTGGAGGTATGAATATTAAACGTTAACATCATATAGCAATAATTCAGATGTTATTAAATAGAAAAGAAGATAATAAGTAGATTCATTTCCTTTCCTTGGCATCCATACTACCTAAAATCTTCATACCCACGTAAACTTCACTTGCACAGTTTCTTCTCCTATAAGTTGATTCTTCTCATTCATTTTTTTTAGATTGATGGAAAACATAAACTGTAATGACCCTCCTTCTTGGTCGATCCAAATCGATCGTTAAACCGACTTAAATCGAACTAAAAAGGCAGATACGCAATCTTTGAGCACACAACACATCAGAACAAACAAAGGAAGTCTTTTATAAACATCTTAATAATGTTACATTAGAGTACAGAATATCAGAGTATATCAAAAATAATACATCAAAAGATAAATTTACATTAAATGTAATACAATACAGCGGAAACAAATAAACTAACACAACGAAAGACTATCAATGCTCTGGACACAACTTTAAGCATCGATTCAGAATCCTTCTAAATGAAATAATCTAAAAACCAAAACTACTGACTGCCCATGTGGAAAATATGGGAACCCAGAGTTTAGGTAGAACTAATAAACTCCGAGTTAATCATGGGACTGGTGTGAGAACTAAAAACAGTTATTATTCTCATATAAATATGGCATATCACGGGACCATGCCGCTAACGCAGAACGGGTTTACTCCACTAGATTGCCAGTGCCTAAACAACAACCAATAATAGACATATGGATCTACAATGCATCATACAACATGCAATTTTCCAATCTACCCATTTAGGCTTAACCCCAAATTTAGATTTTCCTAATCCAAGTCACTTTACAGAAATTATTTCTTTGGACTTTTATTCCCCGATTTCTTATTTCAAAACATTTTGAAATATATATCTAGCTTTTATATCAAAGTAGATTTCACTTCGGGATCTCAAACCAAGTCTTTGGAAATATGAATTCCAAAACATAATAATGCATACAAACAAGTATGCAACCAAATATCGGGCACGACCCTCAGACAAGGCTATACGCGCATCTCCAACTCGATATATATATGTGCACCTCCCACTATGGAGCAGGCTACACTGACAATGCACCTCCCATGCCCTCGGAGAAAATCCACCCCCTCACACTTTTAGTCTCTTCCGGGTTACTCGAATCTTTAGCCACATACTAAATCATTTCATATCCCGAAGTAGGGAAAATCATTTCACAACATTATAATCACAAGTACTTTCCAAAATATAGTACTTTACATTAGCAATCCACACATATGATTAGTCACTATTAATCACATAACCTTTGAGCTCGTACGTCTCAAAGAAGGGTGTAAAGCAAGAGAATAAATTCTCCGCCACCAAATAGATATTTCATCAATAGCAACTATTCGGTTATGTGATAAACTACAATGTCAAACACATAAAACATTTCGAAATCATTTTGACAACATCGGGTTTAGGCCTCGAAATCCTTTCTGTTTTATAAAACATTTTTATAAAACATTCCCTTTCCAAATCGATAATACATTTCTTTTCACTTAAGAAGAATATCATTTCAAAATCATTCATTAAATTTGAAATGAACTCAACAACATCGCTACACATTTCATAGTCAAATCGTGAAGTGTTTCACAAGACGTTAGCATACAAATATTTCTACCCAACCCAATGCTTAATGTAAAAGCATACTTGCTGATAAACTGATCGAGCATAATTCAAACAGTCAATCAATCACAATCAATATCAACAACCAAGAATATTTGGTTTATATCACATCTCATGTTTTAGGTAAATTTAATTACCATTCATTCATTCAAATCTAACTAAAGATTTATTAAAACTCTTCTTTGTTTTAATCTCTAAAATCATTATTTAATGGTTGTTCAACTTTCTGGAAATTAATCCTGCCTTTAACTGGGTTAAAGAACCAATGTCACATAAAACAAAGTTCACGATAAACCTAAAATCATCTTCCATAAAAATGGAATCTTCACGGAAATCATAACAGTATGTAATCGGTATAAATTTCCGTATCAAACTAGTACTATAAGTGGAATAGTGGCAAAGCCTTTTAAATTCCATATATAGTAACGGTTGTTAATTGGGTTAAAGAACTAATGTTATTTAAAACACTATTCACGATAAACCAAAAATCCAGTTTCAATTCAATTCCAATTAAATATTAATTATTTGGTAAACTTCTCCAAATCTTAATTAAAAGATTTATTCTATTCTCAACTTGGTTTAAGAATAGTGTTATTGAAGACACCATTCACAAAAAACCCAAAATCCAATTTGTTATTAAATACAAGGCTCATAATAGAAATTATATTGGCTTATATTCAACATCAAATTCTGAAACTAACGAATATCGTATTGGGAATAACGATATCTGTATCTTCCAAATTCCTCAACATATCCGTATAATCATGGAATCCAATACCGAAATATTCCGAAGATTATTTCCACTCAAATCCATTCCAATTCATTCATTGGAAAATTTTGGTTAATTTAAAACCCCCCTTTTCAATCCAATTTATTATTTCTAAAACATTGGATTATCACTCTAGTTATTAACTAGTTCATTCAGATAAAAATATCTTTTATCTTTTAAAATTTGGAAATTTTTCATCCAAAAATATTTCTAAATCATTAATTATGATTTTACACAATTTTTCCATATTTTTAATAATTTTATTTAGGCCCTTACAGTCGGTTTCCAATAACGGCCACCGAACTGCATTCATAGCGTCCTCTTCTGAAATTGATTTGGACATAATTTGAAATCCAATCGTTAGATTTCAAATCTCTTATATACATTGGAAAGATCTTTCCGATACGAACCCAATGGTTCCAGTTTTAGGAGAATCCGACTGTCAGATCTCCCGTTACATCAATTTGAAGTTAATGGTTGAAACTCATGGACGGTCGCAGCGCAACGCGTTCTATTTAAGCCATTAAATATAATATAATATATATATCGTCGATTTCCATTTAAAACGTATTTTTATAAATCGTTTACAAATTCATTTTAAAACGATTTCAAATTCATTTTCAATTTTAAATCAAAATTGAATATTCCCTTACATGACAATTTTATACAGTGCATATACATGTTAAAAATTATACTTTTAACAATCCAATAATTATTCCATTTCATGACCATTTTATATATCTCATATATAATTTATACAATGCATATATATAATTTATACAACACATATATATGATTTATACAACACAGATATGTTTTGTACAACGCGTATATATTTTATTCTCATCGCATATATATATTTTATTCACATCTCATATATATATATATTATATAATTTACATCTCATATATATATATATTAATCACATCTCATATATATATTTTATTCACACTGCATATATATTTTGTTCTCATTGCATATATTTATTTTATTCACATCGCATGTATATATATATATATATTTATTCACATCGCATATATGTATTTTACTCACATCGCATATATATATATATATAATTTATTCTCATTGCATATATATATATATATTATTCACATCGCATATATATATTTTATTCACATTGCATATATATATATTATTCTCATCGCATATATATATTTTATTCGCATCGCATATGTATATTTATTCACATCGCATATATATATATATATATGTATATATATATTTTATTCACATCGCATATATATATATTATTCACATCACATATATATATTTAATTCACATCTCATATATATATTTTAGTTACTCCATTTCACATCACAATCACAGCACAATACAGTTAATTAAATCGTCCATGGTCTGTGGACGAGGGAGGAAGCTAACAGGCACCATATACAATTTATAATGATTATTACTGATAAAAATCTACACTTGCAATTCTATATACTTACAGTTATAATATAAATTAAATAACTATGCAAATATTTTAGTGAGAGAATTCTCACATTGGGTTCCACTTCGTCAGTCTTTAATGGAGAATTTATTTTTAATTGATTTAAACTGCGCGTTTTATCAAATCAAAAATTCCAATCAGCTTCAATCCTATTCCAATTAGTTCTGAAATGTAGTGCTCGAGAAGAGGATTCCAATACAACTGATTTCACGAAATTCTGACAAGGTATGAAAAAGGTACGACAGTTTAAAATTTAGTTACATTGTATAATTAACCCTATAATCAATTAATTAAAATTTCCGCTAAACCTTTCTTTAATCTTTCTCCTGCTCGTTCTATTCTCCAGGTAGTAACATAGAAAACCATAACCCATACTCATAATTAGGGTTCACTGTAGCTCCTCCTACCCGCCGCCGGAACCGGAATATCACCCACCACCTTGAAGAGCTCTGCTGCCTCTATCAACGCCCTTAGTTGCACCAAACTCGGTGGCCTCGGCGTCTCTGAAAGCAATTCGAAACTCACGCCCTTCGAGGTTGGAAATCAAATGCAATTCTCCACCAACAAGATCATCCTGGTGTAGATGGAAAGGGCTCTCCTTGCTCTTCGATTTTTGTTTGGAAACCATAATTTAATTCGCAACTAATTTGAAGAGATTAAGGGATAAATTCTTGATCAATTTCGATTGTTATTTTTGAGGTTGGCGGCTCAGATGAATGTTGGTTGCGTTGGAAAATTTCTAGGGTTTGACCCCCTTTCATAAAAATTATCTAATATTTTTGAATTCCAAAAAGTTAATTTTTGTATTCGAACTCCAAATCGAACCCAACGACTGTACCCCGTAGTTAAATACCCCTATTTCAGACACAATGGAATATGTTTCGTAAGCCAATTCCATTGTTTCGATCAGTTTTTATCAAAATTAAAATATAAATTAATATAACGGTTAATATTGAATTCAACATACATTTTAATTTACTGGGGCCACATACTGGCTCCAAAAATTATAGAAAATATATCAACCTATGTCTTGACGATACGGTCCTAACAAAACTAATTTCATCGAATTTGGAGATCGTTTGAAAAATGGCCATTTTCTAGTCGATTAAATTTAAGAGTGCATTTTTACAGGTCCCTATTAAGTTTTTTTTTTAAAAAAAACCGTTGATAAAAAGAATACAGAATACATCCTTATTTTTGAAATACGACTAAAAAAATTCCAACTCTACCCTTATGCAGTTACAAAACCCTACAACAACGATTCGTCATCATTTAATCCATCAAATCGTTCCAATAATCTCTCTCAAAACCTTAATTCCTCGATTCTGCAAAACCCTCAATTAGTAAATCGATCGTTAGAATCAAAAGCCAGTGGTCATCATTTTAATCTGCATCGTCAAGTTTTGTTCCAAAATCGCTGGTCTCATCATCAAATTACACAAAATGGCAAGAAAAGGTATAAATCTGGTTGTATAATTTCATATCCGACTATTGATACTAACTTCTTTTAATATACTGTAATAAGATTAAAACAAACATTTTGAAAGAGTGTATGTTGTTCGTAAGAATTATTGCATGACTTTTAGATGTTAATAAGAAATCGTACATGAGTGTATGATGTTAATAAGAATTCTAACATATCCGTAAGTTGTTGTTATTTATTTGTAATGACGCGGGTTTTCGCAACCTGGTTATCGACATAAACTCAATATCGACTATCCAAGCATCGGAAATACCAGATAGTCAATGAAAGAAAATAGAGGGTGAGAATAGATAAGACAGAAAATTAGAATAGAAGAAGAAGAAGATCGCAACAACAGAATCAGAGTAACACAAATCTCATAGTGGAATGAATAAAATATAACATAACTTTGAAATAAAAATCTGTACTTGAGTATACATATCATTATCAAAGTACATCACTTACAACATAGCGGAAATAAACAATTGCTATATAATCCTGAAGCCTCCTTCTCCAAGCTCTCCAAATATATTTGTAAAATCCTGACTACTTGACTGCCATACAAATTTGGGCACCCAAGAGTTTAGGGAAAACAAACTGTAACACCCCAAATTTTAGTTAATACTAAAATTCACTAATTACAGGATAAATAATCTCAGATGTGGGAATTGGGGGTAACGGGCTGCGTTATTGCGTTCGTCTCGGAAAAATACGCGAAATAGACTCCGAGTTTTCGAGAATCGGAGTCCGTATGGCCCGGTTATGGCCCAAAGAAGTTTGCAGAAAATTTAAAGCTAAAAACAGATTTAGAAATTTAAATTTAGATTTTAAATTAGAACCAGCGGGGCCAGGCGGGAAGATTCCCGCCCTATGCATGTCGACAGGGCTGTCGACAGGCCTGTCGACAGGGGTGTCGACTTGCCTGTCGACTTGCCTGTCGACACGGCGTGTCGAACCAGGGTGCTTGGGTGCACCAGATCTGGTTTTCTGGCTAGGGCTGGGCTGGGTTCTAGAGATTTCCTAAATCTAACGGACCTAATCTAATCTAGGGTTAATCTAAGGGCCTAAAACACTCTCCTAATCTATAAATACACCCTAAACCTACCCTAATCCATACTAAAAATAGAAATGAAGGCCTCATGCCGCCAAATTAAATCCTAGAAGGAGTCTCCACTAATCTAAGAAGGAAGTTGCAAGCTAATCCCTCTCAAATCATTCTCTAATCATCACCATCTTCATATTTAGCAACTAATTCCACTTCATAAGTGGGTTAATTTTGGGTTTGGTGAGTTTCTATCACTTTAACATCAATTGTTAAAGTAAGTAGATTGGGTGTAATGAGACCTATGGTCTTAAATGCGGATTAGTGAGTTTGAATCATTTATAATGATATGCTACTCTATGTTTTTCTATGTTTATGCATAATTAATAAGTGGGTTTATGCATGTTTGATAAGTTGGTTTATGCATGCTTGATAAGTTGGTTTATGCATGTTTAACAAGTGGGTTTATGCATATTTAATAAGTGGATTTATGCATGTTTAACAAAGTGAGTTATGCAAGTTCATATGCAAGTTATGTATATGTTTAAATGCAAGTTTAATGTGATAAGCAAGTTATGCATGCTTATGCAAGTATGTGGATGCTTATGCAAGTTATGTGTATGCTTAAATGCATGTTTAACATGTTATGCAAGTTATGAGAATGCTTATATGCAAGTTCGACATGTTATGCAAGATATGTGTATGATAATATGCAAGCTCATATGCAACATGTTATGCAAATCATGTGTATGATAATATGCAAGTTTGGGTTAAATATAGTTGGGTTAATATATGCTCATATATGCAAGTTGACATCCTCTTAACCCATGACAAAGTTATATGCTAAACCCATGATATTTGTGATGGGTCTTCCCCTTAATTATGTCATGAAATGAGAACGATTTACGTGGGGAACGATGGGGTTGGTAAATATGTTAATAAATCTATGATTGGGTATGATTAAGCATACCATAAAAATAAATTACCATAAGTGGGAATTTACCTATTGAGTTAGGTCTACCCCATGGGAATTTACCTATTGAGTTAGGTCTACCCATGTTATGGAAAACTTGATATTAATTAGGGATAATTAATATGGGGGTGATTAATTAGGTGTAATTAATCGACTAAGACACGAGGTTGGACTCATTTGTAGTGTAAAACTGCCCAGACTCGACCGGCTTAACCAGTTGCTACAAATGTCAGCCCAATGTGAGAGGTCTTAGCCATAAATTAAATACATGATTAAAGTAAAGACACGAGGTTAGGCTCTGTTATGACGTAAGACTGCCCGGACTCTACCGGCTTAACCAGGCGGTCATAACAGCCAGTCTAATGTAGGAGGTCTTTATGGGAGATCACGGTCTTAATTAATTAAGAAACACTTAACCATATTAGCATGTAGTGGGACATGAGGGGTTAAGTGGGTGCCTTGGGTGGCATGTGGAAATTTAGTGGTTGCCTTGGGTGGCATGTGGAATCTAGTGGGTTGCCTTGGGTGGCAATATAAAATACGATTAGAATACTTAACCAAGTGGAAACATGTAATTAAACATGATTAAAGGGTTAAGTGGGATACACTAGATATGTGACAAGCTTAGGTGGGTAGCTTGTGGGGGCCCATTTCAACCAATATCCCAAACGTATCTTTGTGGGCTCGACCCATGTCGAGTGACGGGACACGCATATTGGGCTTGATTATAAGAGGCCAAAACGGGTTAGCGGTGGCAACGCAAGTCCAACGGGTTTCATATGCGTGTGTGGGCCCGGGCTGGTAGATAAGCCGTTGTTGCACCGTGTAGATATAAAGCCGTGCACCGTTGATAGTATTGGGTAGCCACTTTAGGGGAGTGATACACCCCACTGTGGGACCAGCACGGGTATGTACGGTAGGGAGCCGATCGATGGGGAGTAGTGGGTACACCTAATAAAGATAGGGGCAGACGGCACCTATGTAGGGGTACACGAAACTACTGGGTAAGAATTACTGAGTACACCTAGTGGAGATAGGGGCAGACGGCACCTATGTAGTGGGCTAGGAGTACACGAAACTACTGGGGAAATTTTCTAAGTCCTTGGAGGGATCAACCTTTAAGTAGGAATGACTGGTGTGGTGCAGTTAGTAATTATCCTTGGGTGGGTAGATGCGTCCTGACGGTTATCTTAGTTTATCCTAAGTCTACCAAGCTGCTTAGTGTAGCCATTCATCCCCAGATATTACCGTAGGTCAAGTTTATGTCTTCTCTGGTTACTTTAATGATTGTATAGTTAAAGTTATAGGACTCACTCAGACTTATGTCTGACCCCGTTGTTTTTATCTTTTTCCCAACCCTCAGGTCCTACGGTGGATCCTAGCGGTAGTAGAGCTTGATCGGATTGTTGTTCCAGTCTTTAGGAGCTTGGGTAGATGTAAAGCTCCAGTTATCCAGTTATCTTTTCTTTTGTTCTGGCTATTGTATGAGAGAGTGAGATTATGTACTTCTTTATTTTGATGGATATTGTACTTGACTTTTATCGTGGTTTTATGATGTAACCAGACATGTTTATTTCCGCTGTTATGAGATGATATTTTAAATTTCAAGTACTATTTATATCTGTCTTGTTGTAATTTTTCTGTTCTATATTCACTAAAATACTCCACCGATGCTATGGCATTCCCATAGTGAGTGACCATAGCGGGCGTGGGGTGTTACACGTGGTATCAGAGCAAAGGTTACCGGAACAGATAAATTTTTTAGAAAACTATTTTTCTAAAAACATTTTTGGAAGAGATATTTTCAAAAACATGTCTTTAAAGAGAAAAGTTTTTGAAAGAAAAGCATAATCCCCAATAGCCATATCTATATCCTTCGAATCCTTCGTTTTGAATCTTTCCTTTTTCGTTTCAGCATGGCCGAGAATCTTAACTTTCCGGAGGGTGTGACGGTTCCAGTATGGTATAGGAGATTGATGGAGGCTAGGGCCACCACGGCGGGTCCAGCAAATGTTCCTCCACCAACCGTAGCACCCGATCTTCCTCCTCCCCCTCCTCCTCGCACGGATACTTTTGCTAAGACTTGCAAGGAATTTAAAGCTATGGGAGGGAAACCTTTTCAAGGATTTGAAACTTTTGTGGAAGCTAGAGATTGGCTTAAGGAGGTGGAAGAGTTGATAGATATCTTTGAGATGGAAGAAGGAAAGAAAGTCAAGTTGGCTGCTTGGTTAATGAAGGGAGAGGCCTCATTCTGGTGGGAGGTCACTAATGGAGAACGCCCCGTTGACTCTTGGGCGGATTTTAGGCAAAGATTTGTGGCAAAGTTTCTCTCAAGGGCGGAGGAAAACTTGTATATGGAAAGATTCTTGACTCTAAAGCAAGGGAATCTCTCGGTGAAGAATATGTCAACAAGTTTAATCAATTGGCAAGGTTTGGCCTAGATATGGTGAATACACCGGAGAAGAAGGCTTTGAGGTTCGTGAAGGGCTTGAATGAACCGATGCATGGGTTGGCTATGACTCATATCCCTATGGGGGCCACCTTTGAGAAGCTAGTTGACATGGCACTCATGTATGAAGAAGAGAAGGGTCCCAATGCTAATAGGGCACCCGAGAAGAAGGGAGATCAAAAGAGACCTCAGCAACAACAGCAAAATAAAGGTGGAAAAGGCAACGGTGGCAAGGGCAAGAAGAAGTGTTTCAACTGTGGGACACCTGGCCACCTAAGCAAGGATTGTCGCAAGAAGAAGAAGACTGGCTGCTTCCACTGTGGCGAAGCAGGGCATTTAGTGAAGGATTGCCCTAAGAAGGGGCAAAGGACGGGATCTACCTCAGGAGCACAGGTGCAAGCTCTTATGGCACCGAGTTAGGCTAGGGGGCAAGTACAGGCTCTCGCGGTTCCACCGATTCAGGAGAGAGGTAGAACTATTTCCGTTGAAAGTCTGGTCTTTCTATTTGATCATCCTGTCCGTACATTGTTTGATTCAGGCGCATCGCATTCGTTTATCTCATCATCATTAGTTGAGTCACTGCACTTAGACACCAGTCTGGTAGATGATCCCTTGGTTGTTTCAAACCCAATTGGGGGCTCCACTTATTTGTCCATGATATGTTTGGGTTTGAAGATTTCTATACTTAGCATTGAATTTAGATGTGATGCTTTTGTGTTGGGCTTCACGGGCTATGGGTTGATTTTGGGCATGGACTGGTTATCCAGTAATGGTGCCATTCTTGATTGCGAAAGGAGAGTTGTTAGGCTCATGACCCGCTTGGGTAACACTCTCGAGATTTCTTGTAATCCCATGGACTCTGTTATGCTAAGTTATCTTGAATCGCTTGATGCTTCGGTCGAGAGTTTGCAATCTGTTAGAGTGGTCCGGGAATATCCGGATGTGTTTGAGGAGGTAAAGGGCTTACCTCCGAAGCGGGAGATTGACTTCCGAATATATCTGGTGGATAATGCTAAACCGGTATCTTTACCAGTGCGCCACATGGCTCCTCGTGAGAGGAGGGAACTCCATAAGCAAGTAGGGGAGTTGCTTGAGAAGGGGTTCATAAGACGGAACATATCGGAGTGGGGTGCTCCAGTAGTATTTGCTACAAAGGCGGATGGGTCCCTCAGACTTTGTGTAGACTATAGAGAACTCAACAAGCTCACAAAGAAGAATAGACACCCATTGCCGAAGATTGATGATCTTTTCGATCAGTTGGTTGGCGCTTCAGTATTTTCTCAGTTGGACTTAGCCACGGGGTTTCATCAGTTGAGGGTGGCTGAGGATAGCATAGACAAGACTGCCTTTAGAACTCCGGATGGTTTCTATGAGTGGCTGGTAATGCCATTTGGGTTGACGAACGCCCCTGCATACTTTGTTGATTTGATGAGTAGGGTGTTCAGGGAGTTCCTTAATAAATTTGTGGTGGTCTTTGTGGATGATATCTTTGTATTTTCTAAGAGTGAGGAAGAGCATGCCCTACATCTTGGGGAGGTGTTGAAGACTCTTCGAGCGCATAGCCTTAAGGCTAAATTCTCTAAATGTCACTTCTGGAGGAAGGAAGTACGGTTCTTGGGGCACGTGGTCTCCAAGGAAGGGATAGCTGTGGATCCCGCGAAGGTAGTATCAATTCAGGATTGGAAGGTTCCAAAGAATGCTACCGAAGTAAGAAGTTTCTTGGGGTTGGCGGGTTATTATAGGAAGTTTATCAAAGACTTCGCGAAAATATCAGCCCCATTAACCCGCTTGACGAAGAAGAATCTTGTTTTCACATGGGACGTAGATTGCGATGATGCGTTCCGACGGTTAAAGAGAGCTTTAACCACCGCTCCAGTTTTGGTGTTGCCAGATGGGAGCAAGCCATTTGTTGTCTATACCGATGCCTGTGGGACAGGACTTGGCGCAGTTTTAATGCAAGAGGGAAGGGTAATAGCCTATGGTGGAAGGCAGTTGAGGGCACATGAGAAAAATTACCCTACCCATGATCTAGAGCTGGCCGCTATTGTTTTTGCGCTTAAGATTTGGCGCCATTATCTTCTTGGTGAGAGATTCGAGTTGTTCACTGACCATAAATCATTGAAATACTTATTCTCTCAGAAGGATTTAAACTTAAGACAGCAAAGGTGGATGGAGTTCTTAGCATCTTATGATTTCGAGATAGCGTATACCCCTGGCAAGGGTAACGTGGTGGCGGACGCCTTGAGCAGGAAGAGGTTGTCCTTGAGTCCATTGTTCGTGGAACGACGAAGCTTGGAATTTATCTCGATGTTTGATTTCAGACCTTCCGTTGACTATGTACCCGGTTTGCTAGCTTCTTTGGAAGTTAGACCTACTCTTTTGGGGCGGATTGGAGAAGCACAGAGGGACGACCCACAGTTGGTTGAGTTGGTAGAAAAGCTCATAAGGGGGGAGTCGTCCAGCCATTTGAGTAGGTACACCCTAGACGATAGGGGGTGCTTGCGTAGATACGGTAGACTTTGTGTACCGCAAGATGAGGGTTTGAGGAAGGCTATTCTTGATGACGCACACCGTTCTAGGATGACCATTCATCCCGGTGGGGACAAGATGTACCAAGACATGAAGAGGGTTTTCTTCTGGGCCGGTATGAAGAAAGATGTGGCCGAGTATGTCGCTCGATGTTTGGTGTGCCAGCAAGTGAAGGCGGAGCAAAGGAAACCAGGTGGGTTGCTTCACCCATTGGAGGTTCCGCAATGGAAGTGGGATAGCGTCTCGATGGATTTTATTGACGGGTTACCCAGGTCGAGGAAGGGTAATACAGGAATTTGGGTGGTGGTAGACAGACTTACTAAGAGCGCCCATTTCATACCTGTGAAGAGCAAGAGGACTGCTCCATGGCTAGCTTCAGTATATCTTCGAGAGATAGTTCGATTACATGGGGTACCCTCTAGCATAGTAAGTGATCGAGATCCTATCTTCACTAGCGAGTTCTGGAGAAGTTTGCAAGAAGCAGTGGGGACTCAATTGTGTCTGAGCACCGCATATCATCCTCAGACGGACGACAAGACTGAGAGGGTGAATCGTGTTCTAGAAGACCTTTTGAGGCTTTGTATCTTAGATTTTGGAGGTACATGGGAAGAGCATCTTCCATTGGTGGAGTTCGCATATAATAACAGCTTTCAGTCCAGTATTGGGATGGCTCCTTTCGAAGCTCTCTATGGAAGGCCTTGTCGATCACCTACATGTTGGTGGGAATCTACGGATAAGATCTTGCTTGGGCCTGATATGGTTAGGGAGACTTCAGAGAAGATCGATTTGATTCGAAGAAGGATGAAAGCAGCGCAAGATAGGCAAAAATCTTATGCGGACAAGAGAAGGACGGATCTTGAGTTTGAGGTTGGGGATATGGTTTTTGTTAAGGTATCTCCGTTGAGAAATGTTGTTCGCTTCGGATCCGTTGGGAAGTTAGCACCGAGGTTTGTTGGGCCGTTTCCTATCAAGGAAAGGATTGGACGGATGGCATATAGGGTGGAGTTGCCCGACAGACTTAGTGGTGTTCATGATGTATTCCATGTATCACATCTGAGGAAGTGCTTACATGAGACGGCAGAGGTGGTAGAGCCGAGCTTGCTTAGAGATGTAGAGGTAGAGCGTGATGCGACTATTCGACGAGCTCCTACTCGCATCCTTGGGTCAGAGACTAGGAAGTTGAGAAACAGAGAGGTTCAACTAGTCAAAGTGCAATGGGGAGAAGATGAGAGCAACGCAACTTGGGAGACGGAAGCGAAGATGCGTTCATTGTGCCCATTTCTTTTTGAGGGTATGTCTTTACTTTCTCCTTTATCGCTTGTCTAGTACTCATCTTATCTTCGGTATGTCCTCTCGTTAGTACCTTTGACCTTTAGATAGGGTAAACCTATGGTTGAAACATGTGTTTGAGACATGTTATGGTTGATGGATGCAAGTGGATGCAAGTGTTTGCTAGTGGTTGCTCGTGGATGCATATACACACACTCTAGGCACTAGATCGGCTCAGTCACTTCATATTGCATATTGCATAAAATTGTGTGTAGGAAGATATATTTATGGATGTATAATGGTTGTGTTATCACATGGATGATGCATTTTGGTGAATGATTGTGCACTCATGTAGATATTGTATGTGTCGATAGGGTTCTCTCGCTTACATAATGGATGCATGGCACTATCATGGTTTGCATATGTTCATACATTAGATAGGGAACATATACACACACTTTTTGCATATGCTCATACATCATTAGAAACTATTTAAGGACAATGGATGCCCGTGGTTGATGATTTGAGTAGATGGTTGTTTGGATGGTAGGATATGCATTCTCCTTAGCTTAGAGATTTCGGGGACGAAATCCTTTAAGGAGGGGAGAATGTAACACCCCAAATTTTAGTTAATACTAAAATTCACTAATTACAGCATAAATAATCTCAGATGTGGGAATTGGGGGTAACGGGCTGCGTTATTGCGTTCGTCTCGGAAAAATACGCGAAATAAAGTCCGAGTTTTCGAGAATCGGAGTCCGTATGGCCCGGTTATGGCCCAAAGAAGTTTGCAGAAAATTTAAAGCTAAAAACAGATTTAGAAATTTAAATTAAGATTTTAAATTAGAACCAGCGGGGCCAGGCGAGAAGATTCCCGCCCTATGCATGTCGACAGGGCTGTCGACAGGCCTGTCGACAGGGGTGTCGACTTGCCTGTCGACACGACGTGTCGAACCAGGGTGCTTGGGTGCACCAGATCTGGTTTTCTGGCTAGGGCTGGGCTGGGTTCTAGAGATTTCCTTAATCTAACGGACCTAATCTAATCTAGGGTTAATCTAAGGGCCTAAAACACTCTCCTAATCTATAAATACACCCTAAACCTACCCTAATCCATACTAAAAATAGAAATGAAGGCCTCATGCCGCCAAATTAAATCCTAGAAGGAGTCTCCACTAATCTAAGAAGGAAGTTGCAAGCTAATCCCTCTCAAATCATTCTCTAATCATCACCATCTTCATATTTAGCAACTAATTCCACTTCATAAGTGGGTTAATTTTGGGTTTGGTGAGTTTCTATCACTTTAACATCAATTGTTAAAGTAAGTAGATTGGGTGTAATGAGACCTATGGTCTTAAATGCGGATTAGTGAGTTTGAATCATTTATAATGATATGCTACCCTATGTTTTTCTATGTTTATGCATAATTAATAAGTGGGTTTATGCATGTTTGATAAGTTGGTTTATGCATGCTTGATAAGTTGGTTTATGCATGTTTAACAAGTGGGTTTATGCATATTTAATAAGTGGATTTATGCATGTTTAACAAAGTGAGTTATGCAAGTTCATATGCAAGTTATGTATATGTTTAAATGCAAGTTTAATGTGATAAGCAAGTTATGCATGCTTATGCAAGTATGTGGATGCTTATGCAAGTTATGTGTATGCTTAAATGCATGTTTAACATGTTATGCAAGTTTGACATGTTATGCAAGATATGTGTATGATAATATGCAAGCTCATATGCAACATGTTATGCAAATCATGTGTATGATAATATGCAAGTTTGGGTTAAATATAGTTGGGTTAATATATGCTCATATATGCAAGTTGACATCCTCTTAACCCATGACAAAGTTATATGCTAAACCCATGATATTTTTGATGGGTCTTCCCCTTTATTATGTCATGAAATGAGAACGATTTACGTGGGGAACGATGGGGTTGGTAAATATGTTAATAAATCTATGATTGGGTATGATTAAGCATACCATAAAAATAAATTACCATAAGTGGGAATTTACCTATTGAGTTAGGTCTACCCCATGGGAATTTACCTATTGAGTTAGGTCTACCCATGTTATGGAAAACTTGATATTAATTAGGGATAATTAATATGGGGGTGATTAATTAGGTGTAATTAATCGACTAAGACACGAGGTTGGACTCATTTGTAGTGTAAAACTGCCCGGACTCGACCGGCTTAACCAGTTGCTACAAATGTCAGCCCAATGTGAGAGGTCTTAGCCATAAATTAAATACGTGATTAAAGTAAAGACACGAGGTTAGGCTCTGTTATGACGTAAGACTGCCCGGACTCTACCGGCTTAACCAGGCGGTCATAACAGCCAGTCTAATGTGGGAGGTCTTTATGGGAGATCACGGTCTTAATTAATTAAGAAACACTTAACCATATTAGCATGTAGTGGGACATGAGGGGTTAAGTGGGTGCCTTGGGTGGCATGTGGAAATTTAGTGGTTGCCTTGGGTGGCATGTGGAATCTAGTGGGTTGCCTTGGGTGGCAATATAAAATACGATTAGAATACTTAACCAAGTGGAAACATGTAATTAAACATGATTAAAGGGTTAAGTGGGATACACTAGATATGTGACAAGCTTAGGTGGGTAGCTTGTGGGGGCCCATTTCAACCAATATCCCAAACGTATCTTTGTGGGCTCGACCCATGTCGAGTGACGGGACACGCATATTGGGCTTGATTATAAGAGGCCAAAACGGGTTAGCGGTGGCAACGCAAGTCCAACGGGTTTCATATGCGTGTGTGGGCCCGGGCTGGTAGATAAGCCGTTGTTGCACCGTGTAGATATAAAGCCGTGCACCGTTGATAGTATTGGGTAGCCACTTTAGGGGAGTGATACACCCCACTGTGGGACCAGCACGGGTATCTACGGTAGGGAGCCGATCGATGGGGAGTAGTGGGTACACCTAATAAAGATAGGGGCAGACGGCACCTATGTAGGGGTACACGAAACTACTGGGTAAGAATTACTGAGTACACCTAGTGGAGATAGGGGCAGACGACACCTATGTAGTGGGCTAGGAGTACACGAAACTACTAGGGAAATTTTCTAAGTCCTTGGAGGGATCAACCTTTAAGTAGGAATGACTGGTGTGGTGCAGTTAGTAATTATCCTTGGGTGGGTAGATGCGTCCTGACGGTTATCTTAGTTTATCCTAAGTCTACCAAGCTGCTTAGTGTAGCCATTCATCCCCAGATATTACCGTAGGTCAAGTTTATGTCTTCTCTGGTTACTTTAATGATTGTATTGTTAAAGTTATAGGACTCACTCAGACTTATGTCTGACCCCGTTGTTTTTATCTTTTTCCCAACCCTCAGGTCCTACGGTGGATCCTAGCGGTAGTAGAGCTTGATCGGATTGCTGTTCCAGTCTTTAGGAGCTTGGGTAGATGTAAAGCTCCAGTTATCCAGTTATCTTTTCTTTTGTTCTGGCTATTGTATGAGAGAGTGGGATTATGTACTTCTTTATTTTGATGGATATTGTACTTGACTTTTATCGTGGTTTTATGATGTAACCAGACATGTTTATTTCCGCTGTTATGAGATGATATTTTAAATTTCAAGTACTATTTATATCTGTCTTGTTGTAATTTTTCTGTTCTATATTCACTAAAATACTCCACCGATGCTATGGCATTCCCATAGTGAGTGACCATAGCGGGCGTGGGGTGTTACACAAACCAAAATAAACTCCGGGTCAGTCATGGGACTGGTATGAGTAAAACCAATTAAAATAATTTGAGCAATTAAAAGATATCTCATAAGACCACACTGTATAACGGAACGGGTTTTTCCCTTATGAGAATCCAAAACACTTGTTCCAACATTCAAAAACCTTTTAGCAGAACGCTTGTTCCAACACAAACTCATTTGATATTATAATAATGTCTATCAACCATAATATAATAATCATTTAGCAGAACGCTTTCATCTCACGTTCCACATACATAATATATAATAAAAAACCGTGGGCGCTTATTGGGTAATGAATTCCAATTGGCAAGGTATGGGACCACCTTCCGACAGTGTATCTCTAGAGAGGAATACACCGGGTTCAACAAGAACATCTTGTAACCCAGACTAAACATGACTAGTCACCCATTTCGCTTGAGTGTACCGAATGTATTATCACCAACGGTTCAAATCAGCAACCGTTTCCCGAAAGGGACAACATCAAAATTGATTATAGAAGTAAATGAAATTTCTCTAGATCAGGTGATAATACACCCTAATTGGCAGCTAACCACTTAGCCATGTGACCTACCAGATTTTATACCATTCCGGATTGTGAGGCTTGAGGCCAAAACGTACAGATCACACCTTTATTTACTTTGAATGTCACATCGTCATACCCACCAAATCAAAAATTGATTTCTTCAAACATACCACGGGTAAACAGCTAAGAGAAATGAATTCCTCCGCCACCTAATGTAAATACGTTTGATGAGATCAACTTACACGATCTATTAAATATACTCTGTCAGTTTCCATACAGGTCATCGTGGGACTGGACAGACCGAAGGTACTGTTCTATAAATCCATCTTAGGCAATTTCTACCTAGGATTTACTGAATAGCCCTTGCATAACTCCTTCTTCAATTATCTTCATCATATTTGATTCGCAACGCTAATGCCATATGAAGTGGTTTTCAGATAATATATCTGATCCCGGTCTCTCCGTATTGACAACGGAAATGGTCAAAATCTTTGATAGTCGGTGATTTAACCATCAAAGGAAAACATGTATACAAACAACGGTCGTATTCCTAATTGGAAATCTACCGATCAATCATCATTTCATTTCCCAATTTCCCATTTATCGTTTCCATATATTCATAAATTCCTTATTTTCTAAAATTAGAAAATATACATTATTAACTTTGGAAAACGTTTCCATTTCTGATTCACGCATCAATATCTTCCCACCTCTATCAGTCTCTAACTGTAAACTAGTAAGAGAACAACTTCCCAAATAAAAACCCCGAAGGCTGAAACCAACATCAGATCGATACCCAGAAAGCCATTCAACTCAACTAATTTCCGGTCAGTTTCTAATTTCAGCAATTTCCTTTAAATTCCTAATTCAAACCCCAAATTCCTTTATAATATTTTATTTGCAAAATATTTACTATAATCTAATTTTTCACATAGAATGTGAATAATATTTCTATGTATAATCAAAACAGTATGATTTCGTATTTAAAAACAATATCCCAAATCCAATTTCTATTTATACTTCTAATTATAGAATTATTCATATAAAATCTCATTTTGTTCTTTTAACACTTATAATCCCATTTATAATCACCTTTATAAATGCTGCTCAAATTCCATTTAAAATATCGGTGTTAAAACCAATTCTTACTTCTCTATATAAATTCAGTCTTATATATTCCATTTATCAAATGATAAACATTTTATTTAGTTTATAAAACATTATTTATAAATTAATGTTCTCAATCTATTTGTTAAAATAGATTTCTATTTAATATCCACTTTAAACAATCTTCTCATAATTCTTTTATATCTCGTCAATTTCCTTTAATAATCCTATTTATTTTCTATATAAATAATCCTTTTATACTTCTATTTATTTTCAATATAAATAATCCTTTTATAAAACTCTTTGATTTTATAAATATTCCTAAACTCTTTGATTTTATAAATATTCCTTTTGTAAAATTCTTTGATTTTATAAATATTCCTTTTATAAAATTCTTTGATTTTATAAATATATTATTTTCAATTTACACTTTGAAAATTCTCTTTTCACATTCCGGTATTTCTTATGGTATTTAAAATATCAAATAACCATTATCAACATCATCTACACACCCATAATCAATCACAGATTATATATCACAGTATATGAAAACAAACAGTATTATAAGTATTGAGGAATCCAGTTGGATCCCCCTAACCTGTTTCCCTACATCCACGGATGTTAAACAATATAAGTAACATCGATTTCATTTCAATATGAAATATTCTGGTAAACAGAATCAATATTTGATTAACTATTTATATATATATATATATATATATATATATATATCATTATCTATAATTTCAACCAATAAATCAGCAATTCAACCAAACAATCAACGCACAACAATCAATCATCATTCATCAACACTAGATTATATTTATAAAAATATAAACTCTACAGAGTTAGTGAGATTTACTCACATTGGGCGGTCATCGTTAAATAATGATAACTGTCGGTTGATTTAGACAGATAGTTTATTTCGCTATAAATTGTAATGAGCTCCAATTCACTCCCAGTCATTTCCATTGTGTAGCCCTTGCCCATACAATCCCAAGGATCAGACCGTTCAAAATTCTGATATAGTATGACCCAGATATTAAGTTTACAAGTAGTACGGTTATTTAAATTTAACTTAAAACTTAAATTATAAATTAATAATGGGCCTCACCTAAAAATCACTGATATTGGGTTTCACCACACAATCAGCCCATCTCCCCTCTTAAACCCACCGACCTGCCACTGTATTGTCTCCTTCCTCCCGAAAATATAAAAACGCGGCCTTCTACGACCCATGATTTTTACAAACAATTTAAAGTCATTAACTTAGCTAAATAATTTAATAATATAACTTAATCGCTTTTTTTAACCATCATTACCGCTCAAACCACCCTGCTCATCATGTTTCTCTTTCCCAGACTTCACAAATCTGCACCTTTCTCCTGCCATTACCGATCCTCTTCATCGACCAGCTCTCCCATTCTTCCACGAATTCAAAAAATTAAACACACCAAAACTCTCATCGTGATCTCCTCTTCAACTTGCACACCATTTCTATCAACTCGAAGCACCCTCATCGATCGCGTCGAACACCCGTGTACACTGTCGATCGAACCCTCTTCATCTCAAATCCATCCAGATTTTAAACGCAACCTTGATTCGATATCCTAAATCCATATGTAAACTCCAAATAAATCATTACAGCCTTAATCACTCACAGCAATCAACCCTAACTCACACTTCAAAAACTGCAGCGAACAACTGGAGTTCGAACTCAAGGAAAACCCTATCAGATTGAAGAGGGTGGTATGGAGATTATAAATATATTAATATCATGATTTTTGAACCTTTGTTTGATTTCTTAAATATACGATTTTGCTTTGTGAAGAAAGGGTGAGAGCGGCGGAAGTTTTGGTTGACCAGAAAGAAATGAAATTTAGGGTTAGAAAATGTTTTGGGTTATTTATAGGATATATTTAATATTTTAATATTCGATTATAATATTTATTTTACACCTACGCTATTTGTATTTATCATTAAAAATCCCCACGATCACATACAATATTCAAATTCGATGAAAATTGACATACAGCCACAGTTTGACATTACGGACCCAACGAAATTTGTTTCGTCGAATTCCGAATCCGTTTGCTCAAATAACGTATTTTTAAAGTCAAATTATAGACTGTATTTCACATTAAAATTCCGTACGGCCACATACTGATTCCAAAAATCACGAAAAATGAAATCTAATAATAATTTACTATTCTGGATCTAACAAATTAAGTTTCGTCGAAAACAGAGGTCGTTCGCAAAACTGGTTATTTTTAAAGCTTCAAATATATCCGTTTAAATATTAATATATTTAATAATACTTAAATTTAATATTAATAAATAAATATTTTCGTATATATTCACATAGAATATAATACAGCTCCAAAATGTTCCTATCTGAATTTATAACTCGACATTTCAAATCCAAATTAAATCAATATTCAATTTATATTGAAAATCCATTTATAATATAAATAAATCGTTATAAATTATAAAGGAATTCCATAGCGACTTTTTGAAAATTTGATTTGGAAATATTTCACAATCTACATGATGAAATCTCGATTTTTCTCTTCCACCCGAAAGATATAGTTCACCAGCTCCGAACATTTCTTATTTCATAGAAATCCGACTTAAAACGGGTTATGTGTATTCGTTTAAAGTTCAAATTGCCAAATTACGAGCGTTGTTTCGAGCTCGATGATAATTATAATATAATTATACATTCAACCTTCATTTATAAAATATATTCGTTAATATAATTCAACTTTATACTAAATTATATATTATAAATGATTCAATTCACACAATATTGTGAATTCTACTATTTTCGACAATTTCAGAAATTAAATATATTATTCATTATTAATATTAATTAAATATTCAGTATTATTTAATTAAACAACCATTTTATATTACCAAACCATTATTAAATAATTAAATAAATTATTTATTATCCATTAAAAATATCGGTTGTTACAGTATTTATCACCTAATTGTAACACATCTTTGTGAATTTATATGGTATGATTTTTATTCAGTACAGCTGTACGATTGTATGCAAGTATGCATAATAATTAAATGTTTGAATGCATTTATTCATTTTAGTTGCACGCTGGATTTTAGATATTAAAAATACTTGCATACTTGTGTAAATAATTACAAAATTGTTGCATTTTTGAATGCATATTTTTCAAGAAATATGAATACAAAGATGAGCGTAATCATCAAAGAAGAATATATGCATACATATAATAAGAAAACTTGCATACAAGACTATATTTTGTTATGATTTGGAGAATATTTGAGAAATTTAATTAAGAATTGTTGTATAATTGTGTATATTTATCGTCACTTGTTGCTTACCGATTTACAAGTATGTACAGAATTATATTAAGATTTCTTGCATAATTGTAAAATATTGTCATTAAAATTTGAAAACAAGTATGCATGTGTTCAGACTGCTTAAACACTTTTGGGAAACAATTTGTAACAGCCCGGAAAATCTGGGCCAGATTAAAATTTTTATTTTGGCTATTTTAGCGAATTTTGATTATTTAAAATAGATTATTTTAAATAATATCGACGAGAATTTATTTTGAATAGAATTCGAACGTATATATTATATACGTCATCGTTAGAATATAAATAATTATATATAATTATAAATAGAATTGAAAATGGCGCGGTAGTTCGATAATTCGATTTCAAACTTCAATTGAATGTACCGGGTGCAAAACAATCCGGATTTTAGTGAAACCAAAAACATTGGGATCTAATTGTGAATATCTTTCCAACGAATCCGAAAAATCAAGATTTCATATCGGGAATCAAAAGATGTATCCAGTTGAAAATTCTGAATAGTCGCTATGGAATTCAGGCCCTTAAAAATGGACATTTTGCAAATGACCTCGGATTTCGACGAAACCACTTTTGTTGGGTCCGTGATGTAGAATTATTGCTAGGTTTCAAATTTCATAATTTTTCGAGTCAATATGTGAGCGTGGCAAAGGAAAACGCATTTGACCGGTTTTAGTTGATTTTAATCGACTGGAAATTGGCCATTTTTCATACGGTCTCAGAATTCGATGAAGCTAGTTTTGTTAGGACCGTATCGTCAATACGAAGCTAGAAAATATTTTTCTGGAATTTTTCGAGTTAGTTTGTGACCCCGGTAATTTGAAATGTATGTTTAAAATTCAATATAGTGATTTAAATGTAAATTTAACGGAAACTGATTGTAACAGCCGAATCAGCCTACGATACATATCCCATTGTGTTCGGAATGGGGGTAATTAACTAGGGGCGACAGTCGGTGGGTTCGATTTCGAGTCGAAAATAAAAGTTGCTTTTTGAATTGAAAATAAATTAAAATAATATATATAATTTTTATATAACTCCCCCACCCTTACCTTTCTCTCCCCCCTTTTACCGATTAGTCAAAAAAAAAAAAAAAAACGATCGTGGAAACCGTCCCAGCCTCCCGCCGTCGCGGCAGGCTTCACCGCCGCCATAGCCGGATCCGTCCCCTCCCCCTCTCTCCTATCTTCCCTCACCTCTCTCCTCTGATTTAAACTCCACCCCGAACCTCAGCACAGAAGCCCGCGCCCGCCTGCGCCCTGGTCGTCGCCGCCACTGCAAGCTCGCCCACCGCCAGACCCTCCACCCACCTCTGCGCCTGACAGCCCCTCTCTCCTCCTCCGATCCACCTTTCCCCCCTTTTTTTGTTTTTTCTCCAATGAAACACACCCCCTAGCCTGAAGTAAAGCACCGCACCTCCAAGGAAACTCCACCACCTCGAGCCCGGCGCCAGCAGCACCCTTGCTTCCGGCGTTCCCGAAGACCAAAACCCTAAATTCTTTTTCGACTGTAAGTTTCATTTTTATTTATTATTTCATTCATACGATGTAAATTAGTTTATAAAAAAAAAATCAGTTTCTACATAAGTGGTGAGAGTATAAAGACCGGATTTTTTATATGTAAATAAAGGTAGAAAGACCGGATTTTTTATATGTAAATAAAGGTAGAAAGACCGGATTTTTTATATGTAAATAAAGGTATAAAGACCGGATTTTTTAAATGTAAATAAAGGTATAAAGACCGGATTTTTTATATGTAAATAAAGGTAGAAAGACCGGATTTTTTATATGTAAATAAAGGTAGAAAGACCGGATTTTTATATGAGTAGGATATTAAATATATGATTTTTTTTAGTAGAGTATTAAAAATATTATTTTTATATGAATAACATAATAAAAATATAATTTTTATTATAAGAAAAGTGGAATGAAAACACGATTTTTTTTACATGTATGATTTGGATATAAAAATATCATCTTTATGTATATATTAGCAAAGTTATGATTTTTATATATTGAACTTCGCAATAAAAATATGATTTTTATATATTGAACTTCGCAATAAAAATATGATTTTTATATATTGAACTTCGCAATAAAAATATGATTTTTATATATTGAACTTCGCAATAAAAATATGATTTTTATGATATATATGTTGAAATAAAGAGGTAATTTTTATAGTGATGAAATGAAAATAAAATCTATATTTTTATAAGGGCGAAATCTATATTTTTATAAAGGCGAAATCTTTAAAAGTGAAAAGGCGGGATTTTTATATATTGAATAGCATAGTAAAAATTCGATTTTTATATATTGAATAGCATAGTAAAAATTCGATTTTTATATATTGAATAGCGAAGTAAAAATTCGATTTTTACATATGTAGTGGCTACGGGCAACGAAGATGACGAAGATGCGATAGCGATGAGGATTTCTGTCAATGAAGTGCCGTGGAGCTAGGATAGCTTTTATGTGAGAACTTCTCACCTTTCAAATTCTTTTTCTAGTTATATATATATACTAGGATGCAGACGGTGCTTAGTAGCACCCGACACAATCGTCCACAGACCATGGACTTGTTTGTTTGGTTGCATAGATTAGTTATATGATTTGATTTGAATTTGGTTGTTTGGTGACTTTGAATGATGTGTGAATGGCGTGGGCATTCACTAGACCGGGGATAAGGCTAGGCCTTGTCCCGTTTCTAGTATCTTGCCGTTATGCCACCGAAATTTTCTAAAATAAGTTAGAAAAATAAAAATATCATTTTATTTAAAGAATGAACTGAATAGAAATTCATATGTTGGAATAAAATGTTTTGTCGTTAAAAATATAATTTTTAACGTGAATGTGAATAAATAAATATTCATTTACAAACCAGACGGTTTGTTTATGTACACCTATTTGAAGGACATTGATTGGGTCGATAAATTTTACACATCGCCCAACTGCACAAATAAAATATGCGTTTGATTGTTTGAAACCCCACACGGGTGTTGGGATGAAATTTGAAGTTCACTCATCCTGATTGATTAAATATGTCGATCGATTGATTGACAGGCTGTTATAAGCGTTAGATATCTATATTTGATGCTTATACAGTGTAGTGCACTTTGGTTGATGGTTGATTATTTTTCAATGCTATTATATGTGTGTAATGCATGAAAATCCATATAATTAACTTTATATGGTAATTAATTGGGCCTCATTCCAATTTGAAAAATAAAGAATATTATAAAATAAAAGTTCATGTGTTGACAGTACTCATCCATTGAGATTGGTCATGTGTTGAACGAAATATTTTAGTAATGAAATTTACATCTTTATCGATATAAAATAAAAGTTCATGTGTTGACAGTACTCATCCATTGAGATTGGTCATGTGTTGAACGAAATATTTTAGTAATAAAATTTACATCTTTATCAATATAAAATAAAAGTTCATGTGTTGACAGTACTCATCCATTGAGATTGGTCATGTGTTGAACGAAATATTTTGATAATAACAACTATTTTGAAAAAGAAATATTTGAAATAGGATATTTGAAAATAGAAATTTATGAAGCCGTGTTGATTAGATTGACGCCATTTTGACGTGAACGATATTTATATCGATTTTATTCATTTTGAAATGAATTGAAAACGATTTCGAAATGAATTGAATTGAAAACGATTTCGAAATGAATTGAATTGAAAACGATTTCGAAATGAATTGAATTGAAAACGATTTCGAAATGAATTGAATAGAAAACGATTTCGAAATGAATTGAATTGAAAACGATTTCGAAATGAATTGAATTGAAAACGATTTCGAAATGAATTGAATTGAAAACGATTTCGAAATGAATTGAATTAAAAACGATTTCGAAATGAATTGAATTGAAAACGATTTCGAAATGAATTGAATTGAAAACGATTTCGAAATGAATTGAATTGAAAACGATTTCGAAATGAATTGAATTGAAAACGATTTCGAAATGAATTGAATTGAAAACGATTTCGAAATGAATTGAATTGAAAACGATTTCGAAATGAAATGAATTGAAAACGATTTCGAAATGAAATGAATTGAATTAAAAAGGATTTCGAAAGGAATTGAAAACGAATTCAAATTGAATTGAAAACGAATTGAAACGAATTCAAATTGAATTGAAATTTGATTTGAATAGAAATGAATTTTAAAACGAATTTATAGAGAAGAATTCAATTTTGATTTGAATTGAAACGGAAGTTGAAATTGCTTTTGAAACGAATTTAAAACTATTTATAAAATTCGTTTTAAATAGAAAGCGATGAAATATATATTATATATATTATATATATAATATAATGGCCTGAATAGAACGCGCCGCGCCGCGGCAGTTCGTGAATTTCGACCATTTATTTCAAACGGACATTACGGGAGATCCGACCGTCGGATTCTCCTAAAACCGGAACCGTTGGGTTCGTATCGAAAAGAGCTTTCTAATGAATACTAGAAATTAGAAATCTAACGGTTGGATTTGGAATTATGTCCAAATCAAATTTGAAAAAGGTCGCTGTAAGTGCAGTTCGATAGCCGTTGATGGAAATCGACTGTACGGGCCTTGATAAAATTATTAAAAATAGTAATAATTTGTGTAAAATCATAAGAAATGATTTAGAAAGAATTGAGATGAAAAACTCCATATTTGAAAAGATAAAAATAGATTTTTATCGAAATGAACTAGTTTTGAACTAGAAATATAATTCTATTTATTTTTAAATAAATAAATTGAATTTGAAATGGTTTTGAAAATAACCAAAATTTCCAATGATTGCATTGGAATGGATTTGAATCGAAATTGTCTTCGGAATATTTCGATGTTGGATTTCGTGATTATACAAATGTTGTTATGGAAATTTGAAAGATATATATATATATCGTTATTTCCAATGCGATATTTGTTAGTCGTAGAATTTGATATTGAATATAAGCCGGTATATTTTCTATTCAGAGCCTTGTATGGAATATCAAATGTGATTTGGGTTTGTCGTGAATGGTGTCTTCACTAACACTGTTCTTGAACCCAGTTGAGAAGAGATTAAATCTTTTTGTTTAGATTTAACGAAGTGTACCAATTAAATAATATTTAATTGGAATTGAATCGATATTGATTTTTGGGTTTATCGTGAACAGTGTTTTAAATAACACTTGTTCTTTAACCCGATAATTAATGAATGTGATTTTGGGTTTATCGTGAACTGTGTTTTAAATGACACTGATTCTTTAACCCAGTTAAAGATTAAAACTAAGTGGAGTTTTAATGAATCTTTAAATAGATTGAAAAGATCGAGAATGGAGTATCACCAGTTTTACTCCAAGCGATAGTTAAATCTTTAATTAGATTGGAACGTGAAATGGTAATTGAATTACCGATAACACTGTGGTGTTAGATATGAAGTACTACCAGTTTTACTTCATGGGATGAATAGTTGGGATTGGGAAATTAAAACAAATGATTACTTCGGTAAGGTTCGCTAATCCCGACTAGTTTGAATTGATATTCAAAAATAGATTAAAGAATAAATTCAAGAAATTTATCTTGGATAAAATTAATGGGAACTTTTCCCTATGAATATGAAATTTAGAAACTAACTGTCGGTTAGCCAAACAGAATGGTTTTCTGGATATTGATCTGATGTTGGTTTCGGCCTTCGGGGTTAATATTTGGGGAATTATTCTCTTGATTAATTTACGGTTAGTGACTAATGAAATGGAATGAGGCGTATGTTGTGTTTGTGTAACACTTATTTAAAATATACGCGAGTTATTCGGAAAGACCGGGTTTATCCCATTCTGAATAACTGATACGACGATAAGTCGAAGATGAAGACGATGGTCGAAGACCGGAGGTCTTCACGTCGTTTGGGTAATTACTGATGATCTTGATTGGGCTGTACACCCAAGAAGATGGAAACAGTTAGTGATCGTCCAGACGTACTTGGAGATCGATGAATATGCGGGGTACTAGGTGCCTCCGGTTTCGTTCAGACCCAGAACGGACTTGTAAATGGACCGTGTGTCTGACATTGGATTTTAGTCTGTGTGATTGATTTCTATTAAATATATATCTATTTGGCGGCGGAGAATTTATTCTCTTGCTTAACGCCCTTCTCTGAGACGTATGAGCTCAGGGGTTATATATTGATGGATATCAAACGCATGGAGTGAATTGCCTGTGTGGCATACCTAAGGGGCAATTGATCGAGGCTTCTGTTGAAAAGCAAAGTCTTGTGGTGATGATCAAAGCACGGCCTTTGTGGCGTAGCTTTGTGTAACGTTTACTTCGCGAGTTTCACACCCGGTATGAACCAAAAACGGGAGACGGACCTCAGGGAGGGCATGCGTTTCTTTCTAGCTAGAAGTGGCGTCAGTGGTTTTACACGCCCTGACGAGTTTGACTTATGTGGTTGTTGCTGTTGCGAGGCGCCTCGGATTGATCGGTCGTTCTCGAACCGATGGAGTCATTTGTTGGCTCGTTTACGCCCCATAGGGCGGAGAGACATATTGTTCAGGCATAATAATCCACATCGGTGGACCGGCCCTGACGATCTAAAGGGTTGATGCGTTCTGATCCTAAGACATGGGCTAGATTGTCTCGAATCAGTTGAGGACTATCTTTTGCCTCGGTTCATAGACGGAAACCCAATTTCCAAATACGTGACATTTGCGGTTTTAATTGTAGAACTAGTACGGCGACATGATATATGGTACCCATGCCGCCTATGATTGATACTTATGATTTGAAGTTGTTTTATACACTATGCACTTATAATAGTATCAAATGATTTGTTTTAAACGTATCAAGCATTCTTTGGCTGTTATAAGGGAAAACCCTATCCCCCGGCTTGCGTTGCATTGTGTGATAGGACCTGGGTCTTATAACAGCTTCATCTTTCTTTATTTAGCATTGCGCTGTTGTTTCATGCACTGGTATTCTTGGGAGGAAACCCGTTCCGTGTTATACGGCGTGGTCCCTTGATTTACCTAACTTTAAAAATAAAGATTAATAACTGTTTTAGTTCTCACACCAGTCCCATGACTGACCTGGAGTTTATTGTTTTAACCTAAACTCTGGGTGCCCCTATTTTGACATGGGCAGCTAGTAGTTTTGGTTTTGCAGATTTATATTCACAGGATCCTGGTTTACAGCTGGAACGATATCCGGAAAGCTTTGTATCCGTATATCTCCTTCAGTTGTGTATTGTATTATTTTCCGCTGCTACGTATTTAAATGTAATTTAAATCTCTGATATTTCTGTGTAATATTCATTTATACTCTGTATATTCTTGTAATCTGATGCATTGTTGTAATATATACAATGAAATGTTCTTCTGTATGCGTTCTGTTGTGTCCTGTTCTCAAACGATAGGGCGTTTCAAACGGTCTGGGTCGGTTTAGCGACTGGTTCGGACCGAGCGAAATTCCTTGCCGTCAAATTTGGTATCAGAGCTTTGGTTTGCAAAGCTAGGGAACAAGGCACATTAGAACCATACGAAAGAATTCATCGGATATTGGATTAGTAATATCCAATGAGGATGACTCGTTAGAGATGGGATCAGTAGTATCCTAGAACGAGTGTGAAGAGTATATTTTTAAAGTGAAAACAAATTTTTGTTTTGAAAATTTAAATCAATTATTCGTATTTGATTATTTATTTATATTGATGTGGACAATCCAGTATATATAGATTTTGCATATACGTCTGATCCGCGTGTATTCAAAGTTTTAATATCTTGGATAGATATAGTATCACACTCTAGTCGCCCGAAGATGATATTGATGATAGCGATCGCATCATCAACATTTATGTTCGAGTTTCGAAGGTGTGATTTTCTATATATTTCCATTAGACTGGTGTGAGAACCAAAACTTATATAGCTAGAATACATTGTTGTGATTTGGCATCAAAATGTGATTTTTGTATATGTATCAAAATTACGAATTTGAAACTCTAATTCACTAATTGATTGATGTTGGTGTTGTTTGTTTAGTTGTTTGATAATTTTGAACCATTATGCCTAATTTGATCAAATATTGATTGTATTGAAATTTGGTCGCATTTGCTTGCATATACATATATATCATTGAACAGGTCATAGCAAGGAGGCTAGAGCCGAAGAATAAATTTTTTTTGCCCGACAAATAGGTACATGTTTACTACATGATTTACTGTTTTGTTTGGGTGATGATGATTTTGTGAGCCTATTGGCTAGCCGCTTGGCTTTTTCTTTTTCTTTTTGAGATCTGAAGGACCGGGGAAGCTATTTGAAATTCCCCGATGCTCCCATTGCAGGGGAGGTTATGGCGAAATTTTTCAAAAATTTAGGGTGTTAGCCAAATTTTTGAAATTTTGAAAATTCTTAGAAACTGAAAAGTTGGAGAATGGAAGCCAGATCGAATGTAGAGCAGAATAAACAAACCACTTTCGACTTTGTTCCTTTTCGGGGACGAAAAGTTTTAAGTGGGGGAGATTGTAACAGCCCGGAAAATCTGGGCCAGTTTAAAATTTTTATTTTGGCTATTTTAGCGAATTTTGATTATTTAAAATAGATTATTTTAAATAATATCGACGAGAATTTATTTTGAATAGAATTCGAACGTATATATTATATACGTCGTCGTTGGAATATAAATAATTATATATAATTATAAATAGAATTGAAAATGGCGCGGTAGTTCGATAATTCGATTTCAAACTTCAATTGAATGTACCGGGTGCAAAACAATCCGGATTTTAGTGAAACCAAAAACATTGGGATCTAATTGTGAATATCTTTCCAACGAATCCGAAAAATCAAGATTTCATATCGGGAATCAAAAGATGTGTCCAGTTGAAAATTCTGAATAGTCGCTATGGAATTCAGGCCCTTAAAAATGGACATTTTGCAAATGACCTCGGATTTCGACGAAACCACTTTTGTTGGGTCCGTGATGTCGAATTATTGCTAGGTTTCAAATTTCATAATTTTTCGAGTCAATATGTGAGCGTGGCAAAGGAAAACGCATTTGACCGGTTTTAGTTGATTTTAATCGACTGGAAATTGGCCATTTTTCATACGGTCTCAGAATTCGATGAAACTAGTTTTGTTAGGACCGTATCGTCAATACGAAGCTAGAAAATATTTTTCTGGAATTTTTCGAGTTAGTTTGTGACCCCGGTAATTTGAAATGTACGTTTAAAATTCAATATAGTGATTTAAATGTAAATTTAACGGAAACTGATTGTAACAGCCGAATCAGCCTACGATACATATCCCATTGTGTCCGGAATGGGGGTAATTAACTAGGGGCGACAGTCGGTGGGTTCGATTTCGAGTCGAAAATAAAAGTTGCTTTTTGAATTGAAAATAAATTAAAATAATATATATAATTTTTATATAACTCCCCCACCCTTACCTTTCTCTCCCCCCCCTTTTACCGATTAGTCAAAAAAAAAAAACGATCGTGGAAACCGTCCCAGCCTCCCGCCGTCGCGGCAGGCTTCACCGCCGCCATAGCCGGATCCGTCCCCTCCCCCTCTCTCCTATCTTCCCTCACCTCTCTCCTCTGATTTAAACTCCACCCCGAACCTCAGCACAGAAGCCCGCGCCCGCCTGCGCCCTGGTCGTCGCCGCCACTGCAAGCTCGCCCACCGCCAGACCCTCCACCCACCTCCGCGCCTGACAGCCCCTCTCTCCTCCTCTGATCCACCTTTCCCCCTTTTTTTGTTTTTGCTCTAATGAAACACACCCCCTAGCCTGAAGTAAAGCACCGCACCTCCAAGGAAACTCCACCACCTCGAGCCCGGCGCCAGCAGCACCCTTGCTTCCGGCGTTCCCGAAGACCAAAACCCTAAATTCTTTTTCGACTGTAAGTTTCATTTTTATTTATTATTTCATTCATACGATGTAAATTAGTTTATAAAAAAAAAATCAGTTTCTACATAAGTGGTGAGAGTATAAAGACCGGATTTTTTATATGTAAATAAAGGTAGAAAGACCGGATTTTTTATATGTAAATAAAGGTAGAAAGACCGGATTTTTTATATGTAAATAAAGGTATAAATACCGGATTTTTTATATGTAAATAAAGGTATAAAGACCGGATTTTTTATATGTAAATAAAGGTATAAAGACCGGATTTTTTATATGTAAATAAAGGTAGAAAGACCGGATTTTTTATATGTAAATAAAGGTAGAAAGACCGGATTTTTATATGAGTAGGATATTAAATATATGATTTTTTTTAGTAGAGTATTAAAAATATTATTTTTATATGAATAACATAATAAAAATATAATTTTTATTATAAGAAAAGTGGAATGAAAACACGATTTTTTTTACATGTATGATTTGGATATAAAAATATCATCTTTATGTATATATTAGCAAAGTTATGATTTTTATATATTGAACTTCGCAATAAAAATATGATTTTTATATATTGAACTTCGCAATAAAAATATGATTTTTATATATTGAACTTCGCAATAAAAATATGATTTTTATATATTGAACTTCGCAATAAAAATCTGAGTTTTATGATATATATGTTGAAATAAAGAGGTAATTTTTATAGTGATGAAATGAAAATAAAATCTATATTTTTATAAGGGCGAAATCTATATTTTTATAAAGGCGAAATCTTTAAAAGTGAAAAGGCGGGATTTTTATATATTGAATAGCATAGTAAAAATTCGATTTTTATATATTGAATAGCATAGTAAAAATTCGATTTTTATATATTGAATAGCGAAGTAAAAATTCGATTTTTACATATGTAGTGGCTACGGGCAACGAAGATGACGAAGATGCGATAGCGATGAGGATTTCTATCAATGAAGTGCCGTGGAGCTAGGATAGCTTTTATGTGAGAACTTCTCACCTTTCAAATTCTTTTTCTAGTTATATATATATACTAGGATGCAGACGGTGCTTAGTAGCACCCGACACAATCGTTCACAGACCATGGACTTGTTTGTTTGGTTGCATAGATTAGTTATATGATTTGATTTGAATTTGGTTGTTTGGTGACTTTGAATGATGTGTGAATGGCGTGGGCATTCACTAGACCGGGGATAAGGCTAGGCCTTGTCCCGTTTCTAGTATCTTGCCGTTATGCCGCCGAAATTTTCTAAAATAAGTTAGAAAAATAAAAATATCATTTTATTTAAAGAATGAACTGAATAGAAATTCATATGTTGGAATAAAATGTTTTGTCGTTAAAAATATAATTTTTAACGTGAATGTGAATAAATAAATATTCATTTACAAACCAGACGGTTTGTTTATGTACACCTATTTGAAGGACATTGATTGGGTCGATAAATTTTACACATCGCCCAACTGCACAAATAAAATATGCGTTTGATTGTTTGAAACCCCACACGGGTGTTGGGATGAAATTTGAAGTTCACTCATCCTGATTGATTAAATATGTCGATCGATTGATTAACTGGCTGTTATAAGCGTTAGATATCTATATTTGATGCTTATACAGTGTAGTGCACTTTGGTTGATGGTTGATTATTTTTCAATGCTATTATATGTGTGTAATGCATGAAAATCCATATAATTAACTTTATATGGTAATTGATTGGGCCTCATTCCAATTTGAAAAATAAAGAATATTATAAAATAAAAGTTCATGTGTTGACAGTACTCATCCATTGAGATTGGTCATGTGTTGAACGAAATATTTTAGTAATGAAATTTACATCTTTATCGATATAAAATAAAAGTTCATGTGTTGACAGTACTCATCCATTGAGATTGGTCATGTGTTGAACGAAATATTTTAGTAGTGAAATTTACATCTTTATCGATATAAAATAAAAGTTCATGTGTTGACAGTACTCATCCATTGAGATTGGTCATGTGTTGAACGAAATATTTTGATAATAACAACTATTTTGAAAAAGAAATATTTGAAATAGGATATTTGAAAATAGAAATTTATGAAACCGTGTTGATTAGATTGACGCCATTTTGACGTGAACGATATTTATATCGATTTTATTCATTTCAAAATGAATTGAAAACGATTTCGAAATGAATTGAATTGAAAACGATTTCGAAATGAATTGAATTGAAAACGATTTCGAAATGAATTGAATTGAAAACGATTTCGAAATGAATTGAATTGAAAACGATTTCGAAATGAATTGAATTGAAAACGATTTCGAAATGAATTGAATTGAAAACGATTTCGAAATGAATTGAATTGAAAACGATTTCGAAATGAATTGAATTGAAAACGATTTCGAAATGAATTGAATTGAAAACGATTTCGAAATGAATTGAATTGAAAACGATTTCGAAATGAATTGAATTGAAAACGATTTCGAAATGAATTGAATTGAAAACGATTTCGAAATGAATTGAATTGAAAACGATTTCGAAATGAATTGAATTGAAAACGATTTCGAAATGAAATGAATTGAAAACGATTTCGAAATGAAATGAATTGAATTAAAAAGGATTTCGAAAGGAATTGAAAACGAATTCAAATTGAATTGAAAACGAATTGAAACGAATTCAAATTGAATTGAAATTTGATTTGAATAGAAATGAAATTTAAAACGAATTTATAGAGAAGAATTCAATTTTGATTTGAATTGAAACGGAAGTTGAAATTGCTTTTGAAACGAATTTAAAACTGTTTATAAAGTTCGTTTTAAATAGAAATCGACGAAATATATATTATATATATTATATATATAATATAATGGCCTGAATAGAACGCGCCGCGCCGCGGCAGTTCGTGAATTTCGACCATTTATTTCAAACGGACATTACGGGAGATCCGACCGTCGGATTCTCCTAAAACCGGAACCGTTGGGTTCGTATCGAAAAGAGCTTTCTAACGAATACTAGAAATTAGAAATCTAACGGTTGGATTTGGAATTATGTCCAAATCAAATTTGAAAAAGGTCGTTGTAAGTGCAGTTCGATAGCCGTTGATGGAAATCGACTGTACGGGCCTTGATAAAATTATTAAAAATAGTAATAATTTGTGTAAAATCATAAGAAATGATTTAGAAAGAATTGAGATGAAAAACTCCATATTTGAAAAGATAAAAATAGATTTTTATCGAAATGAACAAGTTTTGAACTAGAAATATAATTCTATTTATTTTTAAATAAATAAATTGAATTTGAAATGGTTTTGAAAATAACCAAAATTTCCAATGATTGCATTGGAATGGATTTGAATCGAAATTGTCTTCGGAATATTTCGATGTTGGATTTCGTGATTATACAAATGTTGTTATGGAAATTTGAAAGATATATATATATATCGTTATTTCCAATGCGATATTTGTTAGTCGTAGAATTTGATATTGAATATAAGCCGGTATATTTTCTATTCAGAGCCTTGTATGGAATATCAAATGTGATTTGGGTTTGTCGTGAATGGTGTCTTCACTAACACTGTTCTTGAACCCAGTTGAGAAGAGATTAAATCTTTTTGTTTAGATTTAACGAAGTGTACCAATTAAATAATATTTAATTGGAATTGAATCGATATTGATTTTTGGGTTTATCGTGAACAGTGTTTTAAATAACACTTGTTCTTTAACCCGATAATTAATGAATGTGATTTTGGGTTTATCGTGAACTGTGTTTTAAATGACACTGATTCTTTAACCCAGTTAAAGATTAAAACTAAGTGGAGTTTTAATGAATCTTTAAATAGATTGAAAAGATCGAGAATGGATATCACCAGTTTTACTCCAAGCGATAGTTAAATCTATAATTAGATTGGAACGTGAAATGGTAATTGAATTACCGATAACACTGTGGTGTTAGATATGAAGTACTACCAGTTTTACTTCATGGGATGAATAGTTGGGATTGGGAAATTAAAACAAATGATTACTTCGGTAAGGTTCGCTAATCCCGACTAGTTTGAATTGATATTCAAAAATAGATTAAAGAATAAATTCAAGAAATTTATCTTGGATAAAATTAATGGGAACTTTTCCCTATGAATATGAAATTTAGAAACTAACTGTCGGTTAGCCAAACAGAATGGTTTTCTGGATATTGATCTGATGTTGGTTTCGACCTTCGGGGTTAATATTTGGGGAATTATTCTCTTGATTAATTTACGGTTAGTGACTAATGAAATGGAATGAGGCGTATGTTGTGTTTGTGTAACACTTATTTAAAATATACGCGAGTTATTCGGAAAGACCGGGTTTATCCCATTCTGAATAACTGATACGACGATAAGTCGAAGATGAAGACGATGGTCGAAGACCGGAGGTCTTCACGTCGTTTGGGTAATTACTGATGATCTTGATTGGGCTGTACACCCAAGAAGATGGAAACAGTTAGTGATCGTCCAGACGTACTTGGAGATCGATGGATATGCGGGGTACTAGGTGCCTCCGGTTTCGTTCAGACCCAGAATGGACTTGTAAATGGACTGTGTGTCTGACATTGGATTTTAGTCTGTGTGATTGATTTCTATTAAATATATATCTATTTGGCGGCGGAGAATTTATTCTCTTGCTTAACGCCCTTCTCTGAGACGTATGAGCTCAGGGGTTATATATTGATGGATATCAAATGCATGGAGTGAATTGCCTGTGTGGCATACCTAAGTGGCAATTGATCGAGGCTTCTGTTGAAAAGCAAAGTCTTGTGGTGATGATCAAAGCACGGCCTTTGTGGCGTAGCTTTGTGTAACGTTTACTTCGCGAGTTTCACACCCGGTATGAACCAAAAACGGGAGACGGACCTCAGGGAGGGCATGCGTTTCTTTCTAGCTAGAAGTGGCGTCAGTGGTTTTACACGCCCTGACGAGTTTGACTTATGTGGTTGTTGCTGTTGCGAGGCGCCTCGGATTGATCGGTCGTTCTCGAACCGATGGAGTCATTTGTTGGCTCGTTTACGCCCCATAGGGCGGAGAGACGTATTGTTCAGGCATAATAATCCACATCGGTGGACCGGCCCTGACGATCTAAAGGGTTGATGCGTTCTGATCCTGAGACATGGGCTAGATTGTCTCGAATCGGTTGAGGACTATCTTTTGCCTTGGTTCATAGACGGAAACCCAATTTCCAAATACGTGACATTTGCGGTTTTAATTGTAGAACTAGTACGGCGACATGATATATGGTACCCATGCCGCCTATGATTGATACTTATGATTTGAAGTTGTTTTATACACTATGCACTTATAATAGTATCAAATGATTTGTTTTAAACGTATCAAGCATTCTTTGGCTGTTATAAGGGAAAACCCTATCCCTCGGCTTGCGTTGCATTGTGTGATAGGACCTGGGTCTTATAACAGCTTCATCTTTCTTTATTTAGCATTGCGCTGTTGTTTCATGCACTGGTATTCTTGGGAGGAAACCCGTTCCGTGTTATACGGCGTGGTCCCTTGATTTACCTAACTTTAAAAATAAAGATTAATAACTGTTTTAGTTCTCACACCAGTCCCATGACTGACCTGGAGTTTATTGTTTTAACCTAAACTCTGGGTGCCCCTATTTTGACACGGGCAGCTAGTAGTTTTGGTTTTGCAGATTTATATTCACAGGATCCTGGTTTACAGCTGGAACGATATCCGGAAAGCTTTGTATCCGTATATCTCCTTCAGTTGTGTATTGTATTATTTTCCGCTGCTATGTATTTAAATGTAATTTAAATCTCTGATATTTCTGTGTAATATTCATTTATACTCTGTATATTCTTGTAATCTGATGCATTGTTGTAATATATACAATGAAATGTTCTTCTGTATGCGTTCTGTTGTGTCCTGTTCTCAAACGATAGGGCGTTTCGAACGGTCTGGGTCGGTTTAGCGACTGGTTCGGACCGAGCGAAATTCCTTGCCGTCACACAATTCATAATAACTGAGCAATAATGTACATTTATTTACGATAACTGCTCTCTAGAGTGCATGTTTTTTGTTTTTTTGCACAATTCTGTGACGTTATTACTAACGTTTTCATAGTTGTGTGCTTACGTCTGTAATATTCGCACACTTGTGTAGATTTGTTCTATAAAGTAGCACACCTTTGTGCTAGTAATAATGATACACGCTTTGTTTGCTATTATTAGTAATATTTTCAAATTTGTGTGCAATTATTAAATTTTTTTGCACATGCTTGTTCATGTAACAACAATATTTGAGAACTTATGTACAGTTATTCAGAATACATGCACACTTCTGTGCCTTTAGTTTGAATACTTCCACACCAGTATGTATATATTTAGAAAATTTTGAAACGTTTAATGACTAACTTTTTTTTCTTTTTTACAGAGACATATGGTGGAAAATGACCCTATATTCGATGTTGAAAAAGAGAGAGAGAGTTAGTAATTATGGAACAGACGTCTAAATATCAACCAGTTGTAAAAGAAGGAAAATTTGAAGAAGTGAGAAAAATACCAAAAGGAATATGTGTATAGGAATAATCTTAAGGCGTTTATCGAATTGATAGAGAAATTAAAGTATGCACATGAGCATTCGGTATTTCTTGAAAATTTGTCGTTGAATGGATTCACTCACATGATCATTGATAGCGTAATCTCCCCATTGGAGGCTGTTAAAAATTCGACAACTTTAGATTTGATTATCAAAAGTTATAAGAAAAATATGAAATATTTTCAATTTGGAGATTTATTGTTGACATTTATGGCAGAAGAAATTGCAATGTTGTTGGGTGCTCCTGTACAAGGAGATTTGATTAAAACTAGTGGGCACTTAATAAAGGATGATAAAGATGATGAAGATTATAAAGCTTTTATAGAAAGACATTTTAAAGGAGAAGCTACGGTCAACAAGAAAAATGTTGAAAGAGAAATTTTCTCAACAATTAAAGATGAGTCAGTAGTAGCATGTTTTGATATTGTTAAGCTTTTGCTTCTCTATGTAGTAGCAACATTCCTTGTATCCACTCCCAACTACATGTTATGCAAAAATTGTGCGAATGTGGAACCGCAATAAGCAAGATCTGGATTTTCCAATTGAACATCAATCTAATCTGATAGCAGTTATTCTATTACATCAAGAAAATAGTAAATAACCGTAACAGAGAAACAAAGAGACACAATATTTATACTGATTCCACTATCCTCCATAAGATAGTGTACGTCTAGTCCAAAAGAGAGAAATTTTATTCCACATGAGAGAATTAGAAGAGATTACAAAATAAGAGTTTACATATCCAAACCTCAAATACGCTTAACAAGAAGAGACACTCCATTTGGGGATCACTGGCTCCATGCTAGGATGGGTTTACACTAAAGTCTACCCCTCAATATATAGCCAGTGCAAATCCATATGAGTCATCAATTACATTACCAACCAACATATAATGGAGGAAAATTACAATAGCAACAAATGTGCAAAGATAAAAAGTAAATAAATTCGTTTCTTTTGCATAGATGAAAGAAATTAATCCCTTCATTTATTTCTCTACCATCTCATCAAATGCAATCAACACATTCCAATTATAAAACTATTTACTTCCATTTTTTGCAAATTTGTTCCAATCAATTTGTGATTTTGTATCACCTAAAGTTAACACTCCACCTTGATGCAAAATCACATATCTGCAACACCCCATCTCGAATCAAATTTTCTTCACATCATAAAACTCTTCAACAAAACTCCACCTTCAATCAAAATCTCACAACGAGATAGAAACCAAAAATGAATATTTGGCTAATGGTTTCCAGCAAAGCTACCCCATCACACCATGTTAACGAGCTCAGACTACGTCTCCGCCAGCCAACAAAATGTTGCAAATATCCAAAATAAAAAAGAAGGCAGACACCAAAGTAATCTCAACACCGCCAAGGCAAAAAATAATTCTCTCAATCACCAATTCAAATACAGAGCCAAAATCCAAATCTCTGTACGCACAAAAAATCTCTCTCCTACCACTTAGTTATTACAAACTTCACCTACCGCCTGTAAAAGATGCATTTATCACCATGAGCTGCACCGCACATAAACCAACGGTCTAAAAGTGCTTGAAGTAACATCGATACCCGTCTAACACTTGACCTGAGCTCCATCCTCAATCACCTCGGATCCCTTGAACATCATCAACGTGAAGACCCCTGTCTAAACTACAATGTTCTCTATCTTGACACCCATCTATCACTTGACCTGAGCTCTTTTCCTGATCATCTTGGATCCCTCGAGCATCATCAACATGAAGACCCCTGTCTAAAACATGATCAAAAGTTCCCAAATCCAATGGTCCCTTCGACGCAGTAAACTCCATATCACGTCAAAGTTCCCAGATTGGAACTCTCTTCACTCTCAACATAATCTCTTCCACCAGAGTTTTCCGTTTCTCCAAAAAAAATATGCATAATTACCACTGAGTCTGCCAACTTTTCAAGAAATAATTGATGCACAATTTAAAACAAATCACCTCGCTCTGATACCAATCTATTATGCAAAAATTGCTCTAATACCAATTTGTTGTGCGAGAATTGCACGAATGTGGAAGCGCAATAAGCAGGATCTGGATTTGTCAATTGAACATCAATCTAACCTGATAGGAATTATTCTATTACATCAAGCAAATAGTAAATAACTATAACAGAGAAATAAAGAGATACAATATTTATACTGGTTCCACTATCCTCCATCAGATAGCGTATGTCCAGTCCAAAAGAGAGAGATTTTATTCCACATGAGATAATTACAAGAGATTACAAAATAAGAGTTTACATATCCAAACCTCAAATAGACTTAACAAGAAGAGACACACCATTTGGAGATCACTGGCTCCATGCCAGGATGGGTTTACACTAAATTCTACCCCTCAATATATAGGCAGTGCAAATCCATGTGAGTCATCAATTACATTACCAACCAATATATGGTAATGATATAATGGAGGAAAATTACCATGGCAACAAATGTGCAAAGATAAAAAGTAAATCAATCCATTTCTTTTGCATAAATGGAAGAAATTAATCCTTTCATTTATTTCTCTATCATCTCATCAAATGCAATTAATGCATTCCTATCATAAAAATATTTACTTCCATTTTTTGCAAATCTATTCCAATCAATTTCTGATTTTGTATCACCTAAATTTAACACTACATTTTACCCTAGACTTTTGTACCGTACTCTGTTTGCGAGAGGATGTTAAATATAATATCATGGCCAAAAATTGTCCAACACTATCTATTCAACAAAGTTGATAAATATTATGAGACACCAAGCAAAATAAGTGGTTGTGTGACACTATTTTTGGTATTATGTTCAAACTTATTATTTAAATTGTTAATAAGTTATTGTTCATTCTATATATAATGTGTTGTTCTTTTTTTGGTTATGTAGTGGTGGGTATGCGAAAAACTCATATTCTCCCAACATCAAAGCCTGAGTACAACGATGTATTTCCACGAGCAGGAAAATGGGGCATTAAATTTCTAAAGCCATCGATGCTAATGGATATCAAATAAAACCACGTAAGTCTCATGTAAATCGTAAATATATATATATTTTTCAAATTAAGTATTCTAAATACCTATATAAATGTGTGACATTATTTTCATGTTTGTTTGCAAATACTGACAATATTTGCATTCTTGTATGCAAATATTGACAATATCTGCATACTTGTATGCAGATACAAAGTATAGTTGCATTTTTGTATGTAGATATTGACAATATCTGCATGATTGTATGCAGGTATTGAATATATCTGATTATTTGTATGCAGATATTGATAATATTAGCATATAAATGTTAAAATATAGACAATGTTTGCATATTTGTAAGTCTCAGGTAAATCTGAATCATACAAGTTTGTCAAATTAAGTTTTCTGAATAGCTGAATAATTGGATGAAAAAATGAGGAATATTTGCCTACATAAATGTAGATATTTGGTTTATCTGCATTATTGTCATGTAGATTAGGACGTGTTCCTTAATGTTGAATCATTACTCAGACTACTTGTTTAAGTAAATGCAAACAATAAGAAATGTTGCATATTTCAATTGACAAAATATTAAATATAATTTAAGTCTTATATGAAAATATTTTTGTAATATTTACATACTTAAATTCGATTAATTTGTGTAATTGCATACATGTATGCAGTTTTTCCATAAACTTGTGTACGAAAATGCAAAAATTTTTGTTGTATTAATTAAATAATAGTTGTTGCTTTTTTTATTTACAGGATATACAAGGGAAGGAATTAAAGTTGCTAAAACAAGCTGTTGAAAAAGATGAAGAATATGAAGCATTTTACAATAAAAGGGAACAAAGATTGAAGGAGATGATAACAATATTGAAACAAGAGAATAGGAAGTTAACAAAAGAGAATACAATGTTAAAAATAATAACACAAGAGCTTACTGCTGAAACAACATCAGAAAGTGCTGAAGGTGAACAAGGTGTAATTAAAAAAAATTGGTGAGTTTGACACAAACAATGAGGATGATGGTAAAACTAAAGAAGAAGAATAAGAATACGATGAAATGAATATTGATGAAGATACTGAGGAAACTGAAAGTGATAAGGAAGTAGGCGATGAGAACATTCAGTAGGTGATGGATAAACAAATGGAGAAAATACATAAGAAGGACAAGAAGAAGAATGAGCAAAAGAAGGACCAGTACAGATTAACTCTGTAAATGGATAATAAGGATAAAAATGATGATGGAAAAGTTGATGAAGCAAATGAAGTTAATGACGATGAAAATGAGGAACTGGAGAAGGAACAACATAAGAACTTGGTGGATGAGATGGTACAGACAGAGAATGACAAGACTAGTGCAAAAAAAACTGAAGAAGAAAAAGAGAGGAAGAACAATCAGAAGGAAAACAACGAGAAGGAGATGGATCAGGGCAACTCAAAGGAGAAGGAACACGAGAAGATTGATACAAGGAAGAGAGTTACTGAAAATACTAAAAATTTAAAAGAAGAAAATGAGATAGAAATGGTTCGTGAAAATGACTAGATGGAAGAGCTAGGAAAAAAGTGGAGGCATTTAATTTTAAGAAACAGAAAAAGGTAAACAATATTTTATTATTGTACTAATGTTCGTGAACTATAATTTCCAATATTACATGGATGATAAATTTGATGTTATTCGTAGTCGTAGGAAAAAGAAAAAGGAAATAGACAGAAACAGTGGAAGTAGACGACTATGAAACAGGACCAAGGGATGAAGAAATGCGTACAAAAGCCAAACTGAAAATAAGTTTAAAAATGTTCGGAAACTAGAAGAGAGCCAAATCAAGAAATTAGAAGAATTTTTTACACTGTCAGACCTAAGGTAAAAGTATTCCAAAATTTACATAAATTTTGTTCAATTTTTATTGATTTATAGTATTGTTCAAAATGAAGCAATATATTTGAAATATTTGCATACATGTATGTAGAGATCTATTAAATTACCATATTGGTATGCAGATATTGATAATATATGCTTGCTTGTATGCAGATATCTATTATACTTCCATGTTTGTTTACAGATACTGGCAATACCTGCGTTCCTGAATGCAAATATATAGCATGTTTGCATTCTTGTAGTAGATATTGACAATATTTGCATGCTTCTAAGCGGATATAAATTATTTTTTCATACTAGTATGCAAAAACTCTGAATATATGACCATTACTCAATTATAAGTAAATGTTGAATAGTTATGTGCAAATATTATAAGTTATTGCATACATTTATGCAATAATAAATATTATTTACTTATATCAGTAGTAATATATGGCTACAAATTATCTTACTGTATTACATATATTATCAGTAAAAGCGCTTACTTGAATGGTAAAGATGACATATATGTCTATATTTGCATGCTTGTATGCAAGTTACAATTATTTTCGTATGTAATATGAATGCTATCATACAGGTATGAGATGTAAATAAATTCATACATGTATGCTGGTATTTCTAAAAGTGCATACATTTACTAGTACTAGATATAGAGAATGATTACATGTTTCTATGCTTGTTATAAAACCAAATAAATTTATTCAAACAAAGTGATAATGATTCATAAATTTCTGCAGCGTCGATTGTGGCATGTTTGTTATCAACATAATGAAACAGAGATGTGAGGACAAAGAAATCATTAGAGATGAAGAAATATATGGTGCTGAGGCTGTTAGTCAACAACGCACTGAGCTTGCTCATGAAATACTCAGCTGCAAGCTTTATAGTTGGACTATAGATAATCTCCTAACACAGAATTTCTTGCTATCAGAAGAAAACAAACATAGTGTTTAAAATGGAAGAACGGGGCATTTTAGTTTGCTATGAAAATGTTGACTGCTATTTTGATTTTTGAACTACGTGGACATGATTATGTACTGTGTAAACTGAATTACTTTGTTATTTTGTGCACTGAATTAAGTTCTTGTACGTTTACATGAAATTTTGAAGTGATGCTTTCTTCTGTACAGTTATTCATAATAATTTGCATACTTGTATTCTATATAATTCCTGAAGTAATGGAAAATGTTTGCAGCATTACTCCAATAGATAATGCTATTTTTATAAAATACAGACTGTATGAACTAAACTTCATAAAATTTTAGGAATAAATTGTGAAATAAAAACTGTAGAATTAGATGGTTAAATTAAAAAATTCAGAAGTAAAAAGGGAAAAATTAGACAAATTTAAAACAGAGTATGCATAAACGATGAATTTTGAACACTTGCATGCAAATAAATAGAATAGTTGCATACTTATATGCAACAATGAAGAATGCGTTTATACATTATCAGTTTACAAGAACAATTTCTTACATATATGTAGTTACTATGAGTGTTTTTATACATTTATTAATCTATGCAAAATAGCAGCAAAGTTGATACAGATATTCAGTATAATTGCAAACGTCTATGCAACTATACGTAATAATTGCTGACTTTTGTCCAACTATACAGAATAAATGAATACACAAAAATTATGAATAAATATAACTGATAAAAAACAGAATTAACATTAAAATAATGAATTAAATTAAAAATAGCACGTAAAAGTTCAGAACAGTACATAATTTAACCAAGTTTAAAATTTTTTGTTTCAAAATGAACATCTACTTTTCTGCTGAAGAACACGTCCTTTTATTGTGAACCAACTTCTTGCACAAACCACATCTAGTAGTCTTCGTAAATTCATTTGCAGATTTCAACTTTTTAGAAGAGGATGGACGACCAAACATTCTTCTACCTTTTGGAGGAGCTATAATTGCATCTTCAACATCCACATCTTCACCCATATAATTTATGACAGGATTGATTGGATGTGAATAATATAGTTGAAAATGACCAACTTTGAATAAGCTTCAATGTAGTCATACACATTCAACGTTTCACAGCTTAAATACATATAACGGCATGAAGACAAGGAAAACCACTAATTTGCCACACGTTACAAGAACAAACTCGGTTATGTAAATCAACAAATTGATGGATTGGAGAATGAACTTAAAAATTATATTCACTTGATTTGATAACAAAACACGGAGCTCCTTCTAAATGTAGATTCCGTAACCGAGTTTCATTAATAGGACATAAAACGCTATTCCAAGTAGAAGCAACTTCACGACGATCGGACGTAAGTTTCATTAATTTCATTCTAATTTTATCCAAACAAGCAGTGATTGGTAGATGTCTTTCCTCCAAAATCCACTTGTTAAAACTTTCTGAACAATTAGATGAAATTTCACCATAACGACAACTAGGGAAAAATACACTAGTAAACTTCTCAAATGGAATTCCACTCAAAAAGTTTGCTGCGATCGATCCACTAACATCTCTAAAATTCTTCAATGTAGCATTAAAATCAGTCAAATTGTATGCATATGCAATTCTTGTAAACGTATTCAACAACATCTCTTATTTGTATTGGAAAATTGAGATTTTAAAGAAACTTTTAAATTGTTTGTCAAATGATAAAAAAAACATCCATGAACTGAATTCGGAAACACCTTTGGAATAGCAACAAGGATACCGGGATGACGAACAGATATGAAAACAAAGCTTCTATAATCCTCTTTAAGAAACTCTTTAAGTTTTTCGCAAAACCAAATCCAGTTATCTTCATCTTCTCCAGATACAATAGCAATAGCTCTAAGGGAAAACCTTTTAAAAAAAATTAGCTTAGTAATAGAATTGTAATGTCCCGCATTTTTTTCGGTTTGTATTTGAATATTTAAATCAGTTTAAATATTGAATTCAAAATATAAGTGGATTTATATTTATTAAAAACGAAGTTGAACGTATAAAAATATATATTAAATATAATCGAGCCCGTAATATCACGACAGTTCGTAATTTCATGTTCTGAACATCAACTAAGTGTACAGGACCCGTTATTTATCAGATTTCTTCGAAATAAGAAACGTTGGAATCTGTTGAACAGTAACTTTCTAATGGAAGTGAAAAACCAAGATTTCGTATTTTAATGGGAGGTTATGTCCAAATTAAATATTCAGAAAAACAGCGGCATATTCATTTTTGACCATAACAGTTTATTTGAAATAACTACATACCGTATTCGAATTTGGACAAGGTTCTTTTGAGACGTAGTAATAATTTAATTTTTAGAATTTTAATGTAATTTTTAAATAATTAAATATGCAACTTTTTATTTGGAGTATTATGCACCCTATATCGATATTTTGGGGCTTCACAATATGGGTTAACTTACCGATATTATTATATTTTTGGGATCGTGACACCTCGCTGGATACGACCGTATTCTTATTTCTGTCCATAGCATCTCCTACATGAATGAAATTTACATAACACGATACACCAAATTGAAAATATAACATTACGAAATGAACATGAATTTCTTAGTACAATGGACACGTTCTCTACTTGTTTCCATCCTTTATATTCAACAGCTAAGCCTCGTACTACACAATGGAAAGCGACTACACATGAGACTTAAAACCCACATCAGGCACCTACCCTAATCCAAACTATTTCAACACCTATCCTATCCTCTATCTAAAGATTTCAAGGCTAAGTCTCTTCTTTTAATGAATACAGAACTGATCTTTCTAATCAATTTTCAAAACAAGACAGAACCCACCTGTGTTTTCAAATCCAACATGAAATATGAAATGAAAACTCCTGCCGACTCTCTCTAAAACTTCAAAAGCCTATATTTAGAAAATAAAAACTACCCTAATATATAAACCATCCCTTTCAAATAGACCGTGTTTTCAACATCCAACTACGGCTGTGTCAAGACTTATCAAAGCAAAGCTGCAAGCCTTGTTTTAGGGACGTACATCCTACTTGCGCAATTCCTTGGCAACCAAGGAATTTAAAGCTATAAATACACATCACTCTGTTACTTTCTCCCCAAACCAAAATCTTCTTCCTGAAGTCGCACTCTCTTCTTCTCTTTCTTTTTCAAAAATGAGACCTAATATTTAAAAATAAAAAAACAAACCAAGCTCGTTGTAGGGAGAAGTGATACGTGAAGTATTGTTGGGTATCAGGAGCTTGCGTTGGGTTCGAAGACAAGGAAGAAGGAGAAACTGTTGTGAAGAAGGGCACAAAGCGGAGATTGGGTATTGGTCTTGTACTGAGGTGGGGGCAAGAGTGTAGCACAGCCATGGAAAAACGAAGTGGGTTTTTGTGGTATATGGGAGTACGGACGTGTTTGTGTAGGAAAAGGCCATGTAGGCGCCGCTGTGAACAAGTGGGGTAACGTAAGATATGGGAAGGAAACGAATGAAGGGAGAATGGTCAGTAGGAAGTTGCGGTTGTAGGGATATGTTATGATGAGGTGGGATGGATCAATTCATGAAGTTAGTGGGAGGAGTGATGTTTTGAGGCACTGGCGCATGCATAGGTGGGAGGAGTATAGTGGCGTAGGTGTACGTATGTGCATGGGATGGTATTACATGCGGTTAGGAGAGGGTATGCAGATTCATTATGTGTGCCATGAAATGTGTACGGTATGGCTTTAACAGAAGGTGGTCTTTAAAGAAGGAACCAGAAGTATAAAGGGACCGGTTTCTGAAACAGACGTGGAAGAAGGACCTCCAGTAGGGACACGGGTCGGGTATTTCAAAATGTAAGTTTATGAACATGATGGGCTATTTAAATGAAAACTAAATGGCTTTAAAAGCACATCAGGAGCTCGCGTGTAATAACCCGGAAATTCTGAGCCAGTTTAAATTTTTTGTTTTGGCAACTTCGACGAATTTTGAAGATTTAAAATGAATTATTTTAAATAATATCGACGAAAATTTATTTTGAATATATTTAGAACGTATATATTTATACGCGTCGTCGTTTGAATATAAATAATTATATATAATTATAAATAGAATTGAAAATGGCGCGGTAGTTCGATAATTCGATTTCAAACTTCAATTGAATGTACCGGGTGCGAAACAATCCGGATTTTAGTGAAACCATAAATAATGGAATCTAATTGGGAATATATTTCCAACGAATCTGAAAAATCAAAATTTCATAGCGGGGATCAAAAGATATGTCCAGTTGAAAATTCTGAATAGTCGCTATGGAATTCAGGCCCTTAAAAATAGACATTTTGCAAACAACCTCGGATTTCGACGAAAACACTTTTGTTGGATCCGTGATGTCAAGTTATTGCTAGATTCCAAATTTCATAATTTTTCGAATTAATATGTGAGCGTGGCAAAGGAAAACGTGTTTTGACCATTTCAGTTGAATTTAATCGACTGGAAAATGGGCATTTTTCCAACGGTCTCAGAATTCGACGAATCTAGTTTTGTTAGGACCATATCGTTAATACGAATCTAGAAAATGTTTTTCTGGAATTTTTCTAGTTAGTATGTGACCCTGGTAAATTGAAATGCGCGTTCAAAATCAATATATAGAGTAATATGTTGATTTTAACGGAAACTGATCGAAATGATCAAATCAGCCTACGATACATATCCCATTGTGTTCGGAATGGGGGTAATTAGCTATGGACAACAAGTGGTGGGCCTCATTTAGAGGTCGTATGAAAAAGTCAACTTTTTGTAAATAAAATAATAAATAAAATAAAAAGAAAATTCCTCTCTCTCTCCCCCCTTAAACTCCTCTGCCCCCCCCCCCCCCCCCGTTCGATTTAAATTAGAAAAAGAAAAAAAACCTCGATGGATTTCGTCTGCCCTAGCCCCACGATGCGCCGCCGCCATCAAGTTCCCTTCCCCCCCTCCGGCCGTCAAGAACCACCTTCCTCCTGCCCCTCCTGCGATCGAAGAAACCGCGCCAGCAATGCCCGAACCCCCTCCCCCCCCCCCCCCCCCGAATCCCCAAATCCCGTTGATGCCCTCGCCACTGCACAAGAGGTCGCGCAAGTCCTCCGATGTCCGCAACCCAACATCGACTAAGTCAGCGACGCCTTCCCCGTTCCTTGGCGGTTCAAACCCTAAAGAAATGTGAGTTTCTTTCTGATTTAATTTCTTTGATTTTATTACTATATAAAGAAGTGATTTTTAGTGTGGGAAGAACAATATAAAAATATTATTTTTATTGTTAAAATAACAATATGAAAATATGATTTTTAATTATATGAGTGGCGATAGAGATTAGATTTTTAAAAATATAAAAGAACTGATTTTTACTTTAGAAAAGAAATTAATTTTAGTGCATGAAGAAAAAAAATATAATCTTCCTTATGTAATGAACGAAATAAAAATATAATTTTTATAATATAGAAAAGTTAAAAATATAATTTTTATACTAGTGGCATATAAAAAAAATATGATCTTTATATTAGAAAAGGCGAAATCCTTATATAGAGAATAGCGATGTAAAAAGAGAATTTTTATCTATATAGTAGCAATGTAAAAATAGAATTTTTATCTATATAGTAGCAATGTAAAAATAGAATTTTTATCTATATAGTAGCAATGTAAAAATATAATTTTTGTCTATATAATAGCGAAGTAAAAATTCGATTTTTATATATTGAATAGCAAAGTAAAAATTCAATTTTTACATATGTAGTGGCTACGGGCAACAAAAGTGTTGAAAGGCAAGCATGGTGAAGATGTTCTACATAGGAAGTGTCGTGGAGTTAGGATAGCTATCGGTGAGAATTTATCACTCTTCAATTTCTTTTCTATATATATATATATATATATATATATATATATATATATATATACTAGGATGTAGACGGTGCTTAGCAGCACCCGACACCCGTCATCCACAGACCATGGATGGCTTGTTTGTTTAATTGATGTGTTGTGAAATTTGTTTGTGTTGTCGATGTGAAATCGATAATAAAATGTGGATGTGTTGAAATAAATTAATTATCGTTAAAAATATAATTTTTAACATGAATGTGAATAAATAAATAATTATAAACAAATCGTCCGATTTGTTTATATACACTGATTTGACTGATAATGATTGGGTTGATAAATTTTACACATCGCCCAACTGCACAAATAAAATCTGTGTTTGTTGATTTGAAACCCCACACGGGTATTGGGATAATATATGACATACACTAATCCAAATAATTAGTTGTATGTCGATCGATTGATTGACAGGCTGTTATAAGCGTTAGATATCTATATTCGATGCTTATACAGTGTAGTGCACTTTGGATGATGGTTGATTATTTATCGTTGCTATTATATACATGTGTTGTATGGAATCCATATAATTAACTTTATATGGTAATTGATTGAGCCTCATTCCAATTTAGAAGATAAAGAATATTATAAAATAAAGGTTCATGTGTTGACAGTACTCATCCGTTGAGATTAGTCATGTGTTGAACGAAATATTTTGACAATAAAATTTACATCTTTATCATTATAAAATAAAGGTTCATGTGTTGACAGTACTCATCCGTTGAGATTAGTCATGTGTTGAACGAAATATTTTAACAATAAAATTTACATCTTTATCATATATAAAATTAGAAATTAACTGAAAAATAGAAGAGATGAGTGGTCTCCTGGATATTGATCTGATGTTGGTTTCGGCCTTCGGGGTTAATATTCAGGGAATCGTTCTCTTACTAATTTACGGTTGGAGTCTGATTTGAAATCAAACGATAGATACCATAATTTTTATAAAATATATTAATTAACAAAAATAGTCACACGTGGACAGTACTCATTCGTTGAGATTAGTCATGTGTTGACAAAAATATAGATTCACGTATTGAATAGAATAAATATTCATTTGTTGAATAGAATAACGGAATTATTGAAATATATAAAGCCGTGTTGATTAGAGATGCGCTATTTTGACGCGAACGATATTTATATCGATTAAATTCGAATTGAATTGAATAGAAAACGAATTCGAATTAAATTGAATAGAAAACGAATTCGAATTGAATTGAATAGAAAATGAATTTGAATTGAATTGAATAGAAAACGAATTCGAACTGAATTGAATAGAAAACGAATTTGAATTGAATTGAATACAAACCAATTTCGAACTGAATCGAATATAAACCAAATTCGAATTGAATTGAATATAGAATGAATCGAGATTTGAATTGAATTGGAAATGGAAGTTGAAACGTTTTTGAAACGAATTTAAAACTATTCATAAAATTCGTTTTAAATAGAAATCGACGAAATATATATTATATATATAATATAATGGCCTGAGTAGAACGCGCCGCGGCAGTTCGTGAATTTCGACCATTGATTTCGAACGGACATTACGGGAGATCTGACCGTCGGATTCTCCTAAAACCGGAACCGTTGGGTTCGTATCGAAAAGAGCTTTCTAACGAATATTAGAAATTTGAGATGTAACGGTTGGATTTGGAGATACGTCAAAATCAAATTTGGAAAAGGTCGCTGTAAGTGCAGTTCGATGGCCGTTGATGGAAATCGACTGTACGAGCCTTGATAAAATTATTAAAATTAGTAATAATTTGTGTCAAATCATAAGAAATGATTTGGAAAAAATTGGGATAAAAAACTCCATATTTGAAAAGATAAAAATAGATTTTTATCGAAATGAACTAGTTTTGAACTAAAATTAAAACCCATCTATTTTTAAATAAATAAATTGGATTTGAAATGGGTTTTAAATAGAATTGATCTGTGGGTTTATCGTGAACAGTGTTTTAAATAACACTTGTTATTTAACCCAATAATAAATAGTATGTGATTTGGGTTTATCGTGAACTGTGTTTTAAATGACATTAGTTCTTTATCCTAGAAAAGGGAGTTTTAATGAATCTGCAGTTAGATTGAAATGTGAATTGATAATCTAAATTATCAAATTTAGAAAGTGAGCGAGAATGGAGTATCACCAGTTTTGCTCCAAAGCGATAGTCAAATCTTTAATTAGATTTGAACGTGGAATGGTAATTAATTTTACCAATAACACCGTGGTATTAGATAGGGAGTATTACCAGTTTTGCTTCATGGAATGAATAGGTTGGGATTGGGAAATAAAATAAATAATTACTTCGGTGTGGTTCGCTAATCCCGACTAGTTTGGAAAACCATATTTTGGTTTGAAATGACATCCAAAGGAAGATTAAAGGATAAATTTTAAAGAATTTATCTTGGATAAAATTAATGGGAACCTTTCCCTAAGAATTGAGATTTAGAAACTAGCTGTAGGTTAGTTAAGAAGAATGGTTCCCTGGGTATTGATCTGATGTTGGTTTCGGCCTTCGGGGTTAATATTTGGGGAATTGCTCTCTTACTGATTTACAGTTAGTGACTAATGAATTGGAATGAGGCGTATGTTGTGTTTGTGTAACATTTGTTTTTAATATACGCGGGTTGTTCGGAAAGACCGGGTTTATACCCATTCTGAATAACCGATTCGACGATAAGTCAAAGATGAAGACGGTGGTTGAAGGCCGGAAGTCTTCACATCGTTTGGGTGATTACTGATGATCTTGATTGGGCTGTACACCCAAGATGAGGGAATCAGTTGGTGGTCGTCCAGACGTACTTGGAGATCGATGGATATGCGAGGAAAGTGCCTCCGGTTTCGTTCAGAACCAGAACGAACTTGTAAATGGATTGTGTGTCTGACATTGGATTTTATTCTGTGTTGATTGATTTTTGTTAAATATATATCTGTTTGGCGGCGGAGAATTTATTCTCTTGCTTAACGCCCTTCTCTGAGACGTATGAGCTTAGAGGTTATATATCAATAGATATCAATCGCATGGCATGAATTGCCTGTGTGGCACGTTGAGTTGCATGGATCAAGGCTTCTTTTGAAAAGCAAAGTCTTGTGGTTGATGATCAAAGCACGACCTTTGTGGCGTAGCTTTGTGTATAACGTGAATTCGCGAGCCTCACACCTCGGTATGAGTCAAAAACGGGATGAGGACCCAAGGAGTGCACGATGTTTCTTTCTAGCTATGGGTGGTGTCAATGACCTACCAGCCCTGACATTTATATACTTTTCACCTTTGTGGTTTGGATGCGAGGCGCCTCGATTATAGGTCCTATAGGGCCGGGAAACGTGTGTTCAGGAATAATTAATCCTCAAACGTAAGAGAGGACCGGTCTTGGAGGATCCCAGGGGTTACCCAGAGTGTGTAGTCCCGAGGCATTTGCTAGAGTGTCTCGAAGCGGAGAGGAGCTTGCCCCTTGCCTCGACTCATGACGGAAATCCAATTTCCAATACGTGTATCGCGGTTTTAATTGTATAACTAGTATGGCGACATGATATATGGTAACCATGCCGTCTATGATTTATATTTATGATTGAAATTGTTTTGACACTATACACTTATTATAGTATCAAATGATTTGTTTTAAACGTACCAAGCATGTTTGGCTATTATAAGGGAAAACCCTATCCTCTGGCTTGCGTTGCATTGTGTGATGGGACCTGGGTCTTATAATAGCTTCATTTTTCGAAAAAGCATTGCGTTGTCTTTTCTATGCACTGGTATTCTTGGGAAGAAACCCGTTCCGTGTTATACGGCATGGTCCCTTGAATTACCCTCTTTTAAAGTAAAGTTTTAAATAACCGTTTTAGTTCTCACACCAGTCACATGACTGACCTGGAGTTAATTGTTTTAACCTAAACTCTGGGTGCCCTTATTTTCTATACGGGCAGCTAGTAGTTTTGGTTTTGCAGATTTATATTCACAGGATCCTGATTTACAGCTGGAACGATGCTCGGAAAGCTCGGTATCCGTGCATTACTTTCAGTTGTGTTTTATATTGTCTTTCCGCTGCTATGTAATTTATTGTAATCTCTGATATTTATCGAATGTAATTTATTCATTTATACTCTGTATATTCTTGTATCTGATGGAATTGTTGTAATAGCAACGAAATGTTCTTCCGTCTGCGTTCTGATTTGTCTTATCCTCACAGTAATTCGTTGTTTCTCATCTCTTCGGAGACTGGGGAAGTTCGGGTCGCTTCATCGCGGGTTCTTTTCTGCTAACCGAAAAGAAGGGACACGGTGATGTGGGTGGGCTCAAACAGTGTACGGGCCGATGGAGTAAGTAAAGCTCAATGTATAAAGAAAGGGAAACCCATATGAAGTTACGTAAGTGGAGATAGGTGCGCATCTGGCGAATGGGTCAGATTTGAACATTTTGTGAACGATCTGATCCATTGGAATCGCACGAAGGCAAGCTACGTATTGAAGCTGGTTCGGAACCATTCGGAGCTCGCCTGAATTTATAGCAAAATAAAGCGTCTAGTTTAATTGACTAATGCAAATCGTTATCAAACGGTTAACGCGCCAAGGTAAGTAAATTCACTAACTCTGTTTTGTTTAAAATATTTTTAATTATATTTTAAATAATGGTTGAATGCTGTGTGATGGTTGATTAAGTAAATTACAGTTAAATCGGTTGAAATAAATATATATCGTTGCATATGTACACATCATTGGTTGGATACTGATTTGACTAACATCTGTGGATGCGGAAATCGGTTGAAGGAACCCAACCGGATTCCTAAATATTTAGATGTATTGTTTGTGCACTGTTTGAACCGTGTTGAATGGAGATTCAACATTATGTTGATTTGGTAAATAAACGATATCAGCGACAGTCAACCATAAACCCATTTTGTTAAGAAGTTGGTTGACCGTTAGACAAATCAACGAAGTTAATTATAAAAAATATATTTTATAATTAAAGCGAAGTTTAAATTATAATAGAAATTCTATTATAAACTGGTATTAAGTTTGTATTGAGATGTTTTATTGAATTGGGTATAATAATACGAACAAGAAGTAAATTGCCAAAAAGACAAGGAACGTGATCGATTTTTGATAAGAGAAATGTTTAAGGAAGATGGAGTGAAGAGTTAATGACCAATGTAAATAAATTTAAACAACCGAGTTTTCAAATAAGGATATGGCGTCATAAAATCATATTTAAAAGATGTCAAGATTTTTGTAATAGAAAGAGATGTCAAGACTTTTGTAATAGAAAGAGATGTCAAGATTTTTGTAATAGAAAGAGATGTCAAGATTTTTGTAACAGAAAGAGATGTTAAGATTTTTTAAACGGAAAGAGATCTCAGGATTTTTGTAACAGAAAGAGATGTCAAGATTTTTGTAACGGAGAAAGATGTCAAGATTTTTGTAACGAAAAGAGGTGTCGGGATTAGTTATAAAGTGGAATATGGCAGCGTATTGCAAGTCTTAGAACTATAGCGATAAAATAACGATGTTGACTGGGCTTAAGCATGACTGTTATGTCAAGATTAGTTAAATAGGAATATTACAGCGTATGACAAGTTTTTAAATTATAACGATAAATTAGCGTTGTTGATCAAGCTTAAGCGTGATTTTAGATATAGCACTACTCCCTAAGAGATAAAGAACGTGAAAATGATAGAAATGTTTTGAACATTAATAACGTATATTTTTTGGGATATGGGAAGTAGAAATTAATATAAAGGGGCTAGTGATTGTTGATGCTTAGTTGTAAATTTGAATGGATGTTCTTTTTTACTTCGATAGTTAAATAACTGACTATCGAAGTGTTTTGACATCGTTGTCAATACGGAGAGACCGGTTGGATATATTATCTGAAACCACTCCGTATGGGCATAAGCGCTGTGAATTATGTTATGCTGAGGACAATTGAAGACGGAGTGAAATGCAAGGGTCGTCCTGTTCCAGAATGGTGTTTTCTGTTTGTCCAGTCCCAGGACAACTTGTAGGGACGAATGTCTGACAGAGTATTACTAACGATCACGTAAGACGATCTTTTTAAGATATTACGTCTGGTGGCAGGGAAATTCGTTTCTCTTAGCTTTTATCCCCGTAATATTTTTGAGAAGACTAATTAGTGATTTGATGGGTTTAACGATGTGGCATTCAAAGTGAATGGTGGTCAGATGTTCCAAAAGATAGACGTAGCCTCAAGCTTCACAACCGGGAAATGACAGAAATCGGGCAGGCAGCATGGCTATGCGGGTCGCTCCAATTAGGGTGTATAATCACCTATCTAGAGAAATTCCTTTTGTTTCTAAATCTATCGATTCTGCCCATTCGGGAAACGGTGGTTTGAGCCCAACCGTTGGTGATATACATTCGATACACTCAAGCGAAATGAGTGGTCGGTCATGTGTGGGCCGGGTTGCAAGATGTTCCTGTTGAACCCAGGTGTATTCGCCTCTAGAGATACACTGTCGGCAGGTGGTCCCATACCTTGTCATAGTTGGAATCCAATCTCCAATAAGCGCCCTGCGGTTTTTGATTTTATACTATATATGTAGAGCATGAGATGCAAGTGTTCTACTATTTGGTTATTTATTTGATTAGACATTATTACAATATCACTGGACTTTGATATCAAAATATTTTGGGTTATAGTAAGGTAAAAACCGTCCATGTTGATGTGTGGGTTGGTCTTACTATTATCCTTTGGTTTCAAAAGGATTTTTAAAGTTAAACCATATGGTTGGAATTTACTCACACCAGTCCCATGACTGTCCCAGAGTTTATGTTGTTGTTTTCCTAAACTCTTGGGTGCCCAAATTTGTACGGGCAATCAAGTGTTTCAGGCTTTACAGATACACTTGGAGGAGCTTGAAGCAGGAGTCTTCATTGTTGGTTATTTAGAGTTATTTCCGTTGTACCAAATGTTATGTTGTACTCTGACATGGTATGTATATACAAAATAGATTTGTATTTCAAAGTTATGTTTTATAATACATTTTATTCATTCTGTTGTGAGATTCGTGTTTACTCTGATTCTGTTCAGTTGTGTTCTTCTTCTTCTTCTTCTTCTTCTTCTGTTCTATCTTATCTTTCTCATCCTCTTATTCCTTTCAATTAATGATTTGAATTTCCGTGCACTTTGAGTTGAATGTGTAGGATATTTATCAGCTCAAATTAGTACGGAACTCCAGTTCGTTAGAGTGGTATCAGAGCTGTTGGTTAAGTTATTACCTTGGCTCTGTGGCGTAACTCAATAGAGATGGAGTTAGTAATACTCTAGATTGAGTTTGAGTGTATATATATAAGCGCGTATTTGTAAATTAATATAAAAGCTGTTTTATATTGTGTTGATTGGTTTGACGAGTGGTTTATGAATTCTGGTCGATACTGGGTTGCAAACTGTATCGATAGGTGTTTCTAAACTCTTGAACAAAGTTATTCGACACAATATTGTTTATAAAGATTGGGTAAATGAAATAATTTTACCTGAAAATATATTTTGATATAAAGAAAGCATATATATTGGAATTATCTAATATATATTGAATATGTTGGTTGAAATTATAATCAAATAGAATTATAATTGAATTGGTTATAAATAACCAATCTGAATTCATATAAGATATAATTTTATAGAATAAATCTGAATTTAAACCAAAACATGAAATTAAAACTCTGGAAACTTGGAAAAGAATTGGAAATAATGTTTGGCTTAAATATATGGAATTTTAAGATCTTGGGGAAATTTTGAAATATTATCCAAGTTCGAAAAGATATTTTTGAAGTAAATTTCAAATCAAAGTATTTGAATATGAGTTTTGGAAGTGATATAGTATTGAACTCATTTTGATCACTGGGAAATAAATTCCGATGATGAAGTCGACCATTATAGGTGTTAATTTTCAAGTTTCTAAGTGACAGATTACTACCAAAGATTTTGTTTTGAAATAAGTTGTTCGAGATTTTAAATATTTTGAATTGCTATGTTATGAATATATATGTATATTATTTCAAACTGGTTTGAAATAAAACCTCAGGAATTTGAATTTTGGAATTTAAAATTTACTAATGAAGTAAATAAATAGAAATTTAACGAAGTTGAATCAAATTGGAATAGAATTAAACTTGGTAAAGTAAGTGAATTTGTGAAATGAGATATTGGATTGGAACCGGGTTTGGTTATGAAATTGGATTGTTGACCAAGAATTTGAAAGTAAGATGTAACTGGAAGTTGATATGAAATAGGGCTTGAGTATAAGAGAATTATTGATATAAGGATAAAGGATTCGAAGCAAGGATTGAGTTATGGGGATGTGAAGTATGAAATTTCAACCAAGCAGGTTGTGAGGAGTTAGAATTTAGAGCATTTCCACTTCTTAGCAATTTCGAGGACGAAATTATTTTAAGGGGGAAGGAATGTAATGTCCCGAATTTTTATCGGTTTGTATTTGAATATTTAAATCAGTTTAAATATTGAATTCAAAATATAAGTGGATTTATATTTATTAAAAACGAAGTTGAACGTATAAAAATATATATTAAATATAATCGAGCCCGTAATATCACGGCAGTTCGTAATTTCATGTTCTGAACTTCAACTAAGTGTACAGGACCCGTTATTTATCAGATTTCTTCGAAATAAGAAACGTTGGAATCTGTTGAACAGTATCTTTCTAATGGAAGTGAAAAACCAAGATTTTGTATTTTAATGGGAAGTTATGTCCAAATTAAATATTCAGAAAAACAGCGGCATATTCGATTTTTACCATAACGGTTTATTTGAAATAACTACATACCGGATTCGAATTTGGACAAGGTTCTTTTGAGACGTAGTAATAATTTAATTTTTAGAATTTTACTGTAATTTTTAAATAATTAAATACACAACTTTTTATTTGGAGTATTATGCACCCTATATCGATATTTTGGGGTTTCACAATATGGGTTAACCTACTGATATTATTATATTTTTGGGATTGTGACACTTCGCTGGATACGACCGTATTCTTATTTCTGTCCATAGCATCTCCGACATGAATGAAATTTACATAACACGATACCCCAAATTGAAAATATAACGTTACGAAATGAACATGAATTTCTTAGTACAGTGGACACGTTCTCTACTTGTTTCCATCCTTTATATTCAACAGCTAAGCCTCGCATAGGAAAGCGACTACACATGAGACTTAAAACCCACATCAGGCACCTACCCTAATCCAAACTATTTCAACACCTATCCTATCCTCTATCTAAAGATTTCAAGGCTAAGTCTCTTCTTTTCATGAATACAGAACTGATCTTTCTAATCAATTTACAAAACAAGACAGAACCCACCTGTGTTTTCAAATCCAACATGAAATATGAAATGAAAAATTCTGCCAACTCTCTCTAAAACTTCAATAGCCAATATTTTGAAAATAAAAACTACCCTAATCTATAAACCATCCCTTTCAAACAGACCGTGTTTTCAACATCCAACTACGGCTGTGTCAAGACTTATCAAAGCAAAGCTGCAAGCCTTGTTTTAGGGACGTACATCCTACTTGCGCAATTCCTTGGCAACCAAGGAATTTAAAGCTATAAATACACATCACTCTGTTACTTTCTCCCCAAACCAAAATCTTCTTCCTGAAGCCGCACTCTCTTCTTCTCTTTCTTTTTCAAAAATGAGACCTAAGATTTAAAAACAAAAAAACAAACCAAGCTCGTTGTAGGGAGAAGTGATATGTGAAGTATTGTTGGGTATCCGGAGCTTGCGTTGGGTTCGAAGACAAGGAAGAAGGAGAAACTGTTGTGAAGAAGGGCACAAAGCGGAGACTGGGTATTGGTATTGGTCTTGTACTGAGATGGGGCAAGAGTGTAGCACGGCCATGGCAAAACGAAGTGGGTTTTTGTGGTATATGGGAGTACGGACGTCTTTGTGTGGGAAAAGACCATGTAGGGGGCGCTGTGAACAAGTGGGGTAACGTAAGATATGGGAAGGAAACGAATGAAGGGAGAATGGTCAGTAGGAAGTTGCGGTTGTAGGGATATGTTATGCTGAGGTGGGATGGATCAATTCATGAAGTTATTGGGAGGAGTGATGTTTTGAGGCACTGACACATGCATACGTGGGAGGAGTATAGTGGCGTGGCTGTAAGTATGTGCATGGGATGGTATTACATGCGGTTAGGAGAGGGTATGAGGATTCATTATGTGTGCCAGGAAATGTGTACGGTATGGCTTTAACAGAAGGTGGTCTTTAAAGAAGGAACCAGAAGTATAAAGGGACCGGTTTCTGAAACGGACGTGGAAGAAGGACCTCCAGTAGTGACACGGATCGGGTATTTCGAAATGTAAGTTTATGAGCATGATGGGCTATTTAAATGAAAACTGAATGGCTTTAAAAGCACATCAGGAGCATGCGGGTTCTTTTCTGCTAACCGAAAAGAAGGGATACGGTGATGTGGATGGGCTCAAACAGTGTACTGGCCGATGAAGTAAGTAAAGCCCAAGGTATAAAGAAAGGGAAACCCATATGAAGTTACGTAAGTGGAGATAGGTGTGCATCTGGCGAATGGGTCAGACTTGAACATTTTGTGAACGATCTGATCCATTGGAATCGCACGAAGGCAAGCTACGTATTGAAGCTGGTTCGGAACCATTCGGAGCTTGTCTGAATTTATATAAAAAAATAAAGCGTCCGGTTTAACGCAAATCGTTATCAAATGGTTAACGCGCCAAGGTAAGTAAATTCACTAACTCTGTTTTATTTAAAATATTTTTAATTATATTTTAAATAATGTTTGAATGCTGTGTCATGGTTGATTTAGTAAATTACAGTTAAATCGGTTGAAATAAATATATATCGTTGCATATGAACACATCATTGGTTGGATACTGATTTGACTACCATCTGTGGATGCGGAAATCGGTTGGAGGAACCCAACCGGATTCCTAAATATTTAGATGTATTGTTTGTGCACTGTTTGAACCGTGTTGAATGGAGATTCAACGTAATGTTGATTTGGTAAATAAATGATATCCGTGACAGTCAACCATAAACCCATTTTGTTAAGAAGTTGGTTGACCGTCAGACCAATCAACGAAGTTAATTATAAAAATTATATTTTTATAATTAAAGCGAAGTTTAAATTATAATAGAAATTCTATTATAAATTGGTATTAAGTTTGTATTGAGATGTTTTATTGAATTGGGTATAATAATAAGAATAAGAAGTAAATTGCCAAAAAGACAAGGAACGTGATCGATTTTTGATAAGAGAAGTTTAAAGAGAAATGTTTAAGGAGGATGGAGTGAAGAGTTAATGACCAATGTAAATAAATTTAAACAACCGAGTTTTCAAATAAGGATATGGCGTCATAAAATCATATTTAAAAGATGTCAAGATTTTTGTAACAGAAAGAGATGTCAAGATTTTTGTAACAGAAAGAGATGTCAAGATTTTTGTAACAAAAAGAGATGTCAAGATTTTTGTAACGGAAAGAGATCTCAGGATTTTTGTAACAGCAAGAGATGTCAAGATTTTTGTAACGGAGAAAGATGTCAAGATTTTTGTAACGGAAAGAGGTGTCGGGATTAGTTATAAAGTGGAATATGGCAGCGTATTGCAAGTCTTAGAACTACATCGATAAAATAACTCTGTTGACTGAGCTTAAGCGTGACTGTTATGTTAAGATTAGTTAAAAGGGAATATTACAGCGTATGACAAGTTTTTAAATTATAACGATAAATTAGCGTTGTTGATCAAGCTTAAGCGTGATTTTAGATATAGCACTACTCCCTAAGAGATAAAGAACGTGAAAATGATAGAAATGTTTTGAACGTTAATAACGTATATTTTCTGGGATATGGGAAGTAGAAATTAATATAAAGGGGCCAGTGATTGTTGATGCTTAGCTGTAAATTTGAATGGATGTTCTATTTACTTCGATAGTTAAATAACCGACTATCGAAGTGTTTTGACATCGTTGTCAATACGGAGAGACCGGTTGGATATATTATCGGAAACCACTCCGTATGGGCATAAGCGCTGCGAATTATGTTATGCTGAAGACAATTGAAGACGGAGTGAAATGCAAGGGTGGTCCTGTTCCAGAATGGTGTTTTCTGTTTGTCCAGTCCCAGGACAACTTGTAGGGACGAATGTCTGACAGAGTATTCCTAACGATCATGTAAGACGATCTTTTTAAGATATTACGTCTAGTGGCGGAGAAATTCGTTTCTCTTAGCTTTTATACCCGTAATATTTTTGAGAAGATTAACTAGTGATTTGATGGGTTTGACGATGTGGCATTCAAAGTGAATGGTGGTCAGATGTTCCAAAAGATAGACGTAGCCTCAAACTTCACAACCGGGAAATGACAGAAATCGGGCAGGCAGCATGGCTATGTGGGTCGCTCCCATTAGGGTGTATAATCACCTATCTAGAGAAATTCCTTTTTGTTTCTAAATCTATCGATTCTGCCCATTCGGGAAACGATGGTTTGAGCCCAACCGTTGGTGATATACATTCGATACACTCAAGCGAAATGAGTGGTCGGTCATGTGTGGGCTGGGTTGCAAGATGTTCTTGTTGAACCCAGGTGTATTCACCTCTAGAGATACACTGTCGGTAGGTGGTCCCATACTTTGTCATAGCTGGAATCCAATCTCCAATAAGCGCCCTGCGGTTTTTGATTTTATACTATATATGTAGAGCGTGAGATGCAAGCGTTCTACTATTTCGTTATTTATTTGATTAGACATTATTATAATATCACTGGATTTTGATATCAAAATATTTTGGGTTATAGTAAGGTAAAAACCGTCTATGTTGATGTGTGGGTTGGTCTTACAATTATCCTTTGGTTTCAAAAGGATTTTTAAAGTTAAACCGTATGGTTGGAATTTACTCACACCAGTCCCATGACTGACCCAGAGTTTATTGTGTTGTTTTCATAAACTATTGGGTGCCCAAATTTGTACGGGCAGTCAAGTGTTTCAGGCTTTACAGATACACTTGGAGGAGCTTGAAGCAGGAGTCTTCATTGTTGGTTATTTAGAGTTATTTCCGCTGTACCAAATGTTATGTTGTACTCTGATATGGTATGTATATACAAAACAGATTTGTATTTCAAAGTTATGTTTTATAATACATTTTATTCGTTCCGCTGTGAGATTCGTGTTTACTCTAATTCTGTTCAGTTGTGTTCTTCTTCTTCTTCTTCTTCTTCTTCTATTCTATTAGTTCTATCTTATCTTTCTCATCCTCTTATTTCTTTCAATTAATGATCTGAATTTCCGTGCACTTTGAGTTGAATGTGTAGGATATTTATCAGCTCAAATTAGTACGGATTTTCGGGTCGTTACAAGAATAAAAACCAAGAATGTTTTTTTTAAAAAAAAGGCAGAATGTGCGCAAATAATAAATAATTTAAAAGTAGTTATACAAGACAAAACATATTTATGTTAAAAGAAAAATCATACAGGCAATTCCATGAAATTTTACCATAATTACTAATAGTTTCACAATATCATATAGATTTTAAAAATAATTTCATACTTATTTGAACATAAACAGAACAGTTGCGTGAACGGTGTCTAGTCGGAATAATTGCATTAAAGTATGCATATATCTAGAATAGTTGCATATCATTATGCAATTTTTTCGAATATTTGTATAATGTACTCACAAATTCTGATTAATTGTATGCATTCGTTTATACTTTTTGCATTATTCCATGCAAGTCTTAACCAGAAGAAGCATAATTGTATGCATAACTTCAGCATACTATCATACATGCATGCAATTATTCAAAATAATTTCATATATTAATGCACATATTCAAACGAAAAGCATATAGGCGCGCATAAAATAAGAATATTTGCAGTTGTAAGAGAAAAAATATACTGTAAAAAACATATCTTCATTTCCATTTTTACCAGTAGCAGCCATTAAACACCCTTGACCTATTCCCTTTATAAAAGTAGTATCAACAAAAATTAATGGTCGACAATATTGAAATCCATATGCACAAGCCTTAAATCCAATAAAAACCCCTCTCAAATTTAGGTGTAGAATCATTGCACTCCAAAACAACTTTACTTCCAGGATTAGTAGTAAGAATAACATCACAAAACGACTGCAAATGATGATAGGACATTATGTCGTTCCATGTAAATCTTCTACTGCCAATCTCTTCCCACTATAAGCATAATATACTTCAAAATAACATTATACTCAGTTTGAAACAAGTTAATAATGTCCTTCGTCTTCATTAACAGATTAGCCTGAATATGATCACAAACCAACAACTTAATCAATTTACTGGATATAACAAGATTGTTAATGTCATGAATTACAGCACCACAAGTATGTTCCGGTTGAAATCTCTTTACAACAAAATACCCAGGAAAATTAAACTTAAGAGAAGCATGAATCCTTAAACTACAATTTTTTTTAGAACAAACAACATTAACTCTTTCCTTATCATTCTTAACTAAATTAAGCTTTTACCCAATTTTCATACTATACATCATCAAATAAAGTCTAAACTCAGTAACATCTCCATTAAGTTGTTGACCAACACCAGAGAAAACATATTGATTCAAATCACTTCTCAACAATTGCTTAAATTGGTTGTTTGACTCACTGGTACTAGCAAAAGTGGAATCAATACCAAAAGAAGAATCGCTACCATAAGCAACTGAAGAACTACTTCGATCATCATCAACAAAAAAAAACTAAATAATCCTCACGATTATGTGCAACCAACAAAAGAATGGATTGAAGATCAGAATTACTTTCGATATTCCTTCTCAAACCATTTCTGAAGTGATATAATTCAAATGACAATGGACTTAACTAAGTCCATTTACCAAAAACAACATCTCTCACGATAGCAACAGAACTATCAAAATAAAGACGAATAGAACTAGTATCATTCCCAAAATTCAGCAAGACCAATACACCAATATTTGCAAGAACACAGCTTGAAAAATAAAAAACTAAAAATTAATCAGATTAATCTGTAGTAGTCAAATAAATTTAAAAAACATATTCAGTTAATTATAACTAGATGCATACGTATACACAAATAACAGAAATATCCACATAGTCACGTGCAAAATTTTAGAATATTTGCACATATTATATTCAAAAATAAATCCAGAACACTTGTAATATGAATTCAATAAGAAAATATTCATAGATGTACGCAACTAATCATCAAGCACGCAAACAAACAGAAATTAAAAAGAGCTGAATATTTGTATGCATATATACAGAAATTATGCACGCTTATATGCAACTTTTATTAATAAATTCAAACACACGTATTATATCAATAGTTGCATTTTTATACGCTCAAATTCCCAATTATTGCATAATTATATACATCTTTACATAATAGATGAAAAATATGTTGACAAATTAATTTACACGGCTGCACAATTAGTAAAAAAATAGAACTTTATAAAATAATTAAACTATCCATCAATTAAACTAGACGATTAAACTAATTCAGAATAATAAATCAACAAAAATCGATCGTAAAAGTGAAATCAGTATACAAAATTAAAAATGTATAAATTACCTTGACGAAGACAAAGCCATTTTATAAATAAAAGGTCGATCAAAATAAATCTCTAGACAAATTGACGATCAAATAGAATTTTATATCGAACAAATTCGATGTTCAGAGAATTAGAAAGAAGATGCCGTCGCCATTAGCACATAAAATATCTGTTTACGATTTTTTTATCATTAATAAGAAATAACGGATCAGATCCTAAAATTATGCTGTAATTTTCAAAATGGGCAATTGTGGAAAAAATAAGCCGATATTATAAAAATAAGGATGAAATTTATATGTTTCCAAAGGAGAGGATGTGAACCTAATTAAGTTTAATTTTAAGGATGTGAGCCTAATTTTCACTAAATTTAAACTAAATTGACAAAACACGTTTAAATTTACCATGCTCACATATTAATTCCAAAAATTATGAAATTTAAAACCTAGCAATAATTTGACATTACGGATCCAACAAAAGTGGTTTCTTAGAAAATAGAGGTCGTTTGCAAAATGGCTATTTTTAAGGGCTATATATAATTAAAAAAATATAAATTCTATAGCGACTATTTTAAATTTCAAATTAGACATAACTTTTAATTTATATTATGAAATCTCAGTTTCTTACATTCGTTAGAAAGATATAATTAAAAAGATTCAAATGTTGCTGGTTTTACGGAAATCTGATTTATTTGAATCCTCTACAATCAATTGAAATTTAAAATCGAATTTTCAAACTACTGCGCCCTTTCAAACTCTATTTATAATTAAAATGAATTTATACGTTCTAACTTCGATTTAAATAAATTTTTAGTCGTTATTATTTAAAATAAATCATTTTAAATATTTAAAATCCACTAAAATAGCTAAAATAAAAATTATAAATTGGTTCAGAAATTCCGGGTTGTTACAATCTCCCCCACTTAAAATCTTTTCGTCCTCGAAAAGGAACGGAGCTGAAAGTTGTTTAACTAACCAACTCAACTTTCATTCTGGCTTTCATTCTTTAACTTTTCAGTTTCTAAGAATTTTTTAATTTCTCAAAAATTTGGCTAATACCCTAATTTTCGAATTTTTTGCCATAACCTCCTTTGTACGGCCTAATCGATAAAACCGGTACTTGCCTCACAAGACCCTCATCAATCAAAAAGAAAAAGAAAAAGCCAAGCGGCTAGCCAATCGGCTCATAAAATTATCAAACCCCAATAAATACAATAAATATGTACATATTTGTCACGCATACAATTTTATTCCTCTTCTTTGCTTCCATGCTATGACATGTTCATTGTACATACATGTACATATATCCAATCCAAACAATTTTTCAATTCAATTCAATATTTGATTCAATTTGGCTAAAATTTACCTTTCATTCTGTTATTGGTTTTATTATTCCACTATTTTAATTAGTTGAACTAATAATCACACATCACAATCAGCAATCGATTAGTTGATTAGCTTTTCAAATATATAACTTTTATATACTCAAAAATATATTTTCTAAGGTCGGATTATATATACAATCACAAATACGTTAGTTATAACCTTGTCACTCTCAACTCATTCTAGGGCTTTTCTAATCTCATCTCTAACGAGTTTCTCATTCTAGAACACTACTGATTCTATCTCTAATAAGTTTTATTTTATAGGATATTACTAATCCTATCTCTGATGAGTCTTTTATTATGTTCAAATGAGTAGCACCCAAATATTTGAGTTTACAAAAGCTCTGATACCATATGTAATCGCCCTCTTTTTCAGTCGATCCAAATCGATCGTTAAACCGACTTAAATCGAACCAAAAAGACGGATACGCTAAAATTAGGCGCACAACACATCAGAACAGACAACAGAAGACTTTTATAAACATCATAATAATGTTACATGAGAGTACAGAATATCAGAGTATACCAAAAATAATACAACGAAATATAAATTTACATTAAATGTAATACAATATAACGGAAACAAATAAACTAACACAGCGGAAGACTATTAATGCTCTGGACACAGCTTTAGGCTTCGATCCAGAATTATGCTAAATGAAATAATCTGCAAAACCAAAACTACTGACTGCCCGCGTAGAAAATATGGGCACCCAGAGTTCAGGTAGAAACAATAAACTCCGCATCAGTCGTGGGACTGGTGTGAGAACTAAAAACAGTTATTGTTAACTCATATAAATATGGCATATCATGGGACCACGCCGCTAATGCGGAACAGGTTTACTCCACAAAATTGCCAGTGCCTAAACAACAACCAATAATAGATGTATGGATCTACAATGCATCATACAACATGCAATTTTCCAAGTCTAAGCCACTTTACAGAAATTATTCCTTTGGACTTTATTTCCCGATTTCTTATTTCAAATCATTTTCAAATGCATATTTAGCTTTTATATCAAAGTAGATTTCACTTCGGGATTTCAAACCAAATCGTTGGAAATACGAATTCCAAAACATAACAATGCATACAAATAAGTATGCAACCAAATATCGGGCACGACCCTCAGACAAGCCCGTATGCGCCTCTCCAACTCTATATATATATATACATATATATATATATATATATATATGCACCTCCCATTATGGAGCAGGCTACACTGACGATGCACATCCCACGCCCTCGGAGAAAATCCACCACCCTCACACTTTTAGTCTTTTCTAGGTTACCTGAATCTTTAGCCACATACTAAACCATTCCATATCCCGATGTAGGGAAAATCATTTCACAACATAATAATCACAAGTACTTTCCAAAATATAGTACTTTACATTAGCAATCCACACATATGATCAGTCGCTATTAATCGCATAACCTTTGAGCTCGTATGTCTCAAAGAAGGGTGTTAAGCAAGAGAATAAATTCACTGCCACCCAACAAATATATCATCAATAGAAACTAACCGGTTATGTGATGAACTACAATGTCAAACACATAATACTTTTCGAAATCATTTCGACAACATCTGGTTTAGGCCTCGAAATCCTTTCTGTTTTATAAAACATTCGCTGTCTAAAATCGGGAATACATTTCTTTTCACTTAAGAAAAATATCATTTTAAAATCATTCATTAAATTTGAAATGAGCTCAACAACATCGCTACACATCTCATAGTCAAATTGTGAAGTGTTTTACAAGATGTTAGTATACAAATATTTCTACCCAACACAATGCTAAATGCAAAAGCATACTTGCTCATAAACCGGTAGAGCACAATCCAAAAAGTCAATCAATATCAACAACCAAGAATATTTGGATTTTATCACATCTCATGTTTTAGGTAAATTTAATTACCATTCATTCATTCAAATCTAACTAAAGATTTATTAAAACTCTTCTTAGTTTTAATCTATAAAATCATAACTTGATGGTTGTTCAACTTTTTGGAAATTAATCCTGCCTTTAACTAGGTTAAAGAACCAATGTCACTTAAAACAAAGTTCACGATAAACCCAAAATCATCTTCCATCAAAATGGAATCTTCACGGAAATCATAACAATATACAATTGATATAAATTTTCGTATCAAACTAATACTATAAGTGGAATAGTGGCAAAGCCTTCTAAATTCCATATATAGTAAAAGTTGTTAATTGGGTTAAAGAACTAATGTTATTTAAAACACAGTTCACGATAAACCAAAAATCCATTTTCAATTCAATTCCAATTAATTATTAGTTGTTTGGTAAACTTCTCCAAATATTAATTAAAAGATTTATTCTATTCTCAACTTGGTTTAGTAGTGTTATTGAAGACACCATTCACGACATACCCAAAATCTAATTTGATATTAAATACAAGGCTCCGAATAGAAATAATATCGGCTTATATTCAACATCAAATTCCAAAACTAACGAATATCGTATTGGAAATAACGATATCTGTATCTTCCAAATTCCTCAACAATATTCGTATAATCACAGAATCCAATACCGAAATATTCTGAAGATTATTTACACTCAAATCCATTCCAGTTCATTCATTGGAAAATTTTGGTTAATTTAAGACCCTTTTTTCAATCCAATTTAATATTTCTAAAACATTGGATTATCACTCTAGTTATTAACTAGTTCATTTAGATAAAAATATCTTTTATCTTTTCAAATATGGAATTTCTCATCCAAAAATCTTTCCAAATAATTTATTATGATTTTACACAATTTTTCCATATTTTTAATAATTTTATTTAGGCCCTTGCAGTCGGTTTCCAATAACGGCCATCGAACTGCATTCATAGCGACCTTTTTTGAAATTGATTTGGATATAATTTGAAATACAACCATTAGATTTCAAATCTCTTATATTCATTGGAAAGATCTTTCCAATATGAACCCAACGGTTCCGGTTTTAGGAGAATCCGACAGTCGGATCTCCCGTTACATCAATTTGAAGTTAATGGTTGAAGTTCGCGAACAGTCGCTGCGCGACGCGTTCTATTCAAGCCATTAAATATATATAATATATATATCATAAATTTCCATTTAAAACGTATTTATAAATCGTTTATAAATTCTTTTAAAGCAATTTCAACTTGATTTTCAATTTTAAATCAAATTTGAATATTCCATTACATGACAATTTTATACAGTGCACATATATGTTAAAAATTATATTTTTAACAATCCAATAATTATTCAATTTCACGACCATTTTATATATCTCATATATAATTTATACAATGCATATATATAATTTATACAACATATATATGATTTACACAACACATATATATTTTATACAACGCATATTTTTTTTTTTCTCATTGCATATATATATTTTATTCACATATGATATATATATTATTCACATCTCATATTTATATCTTATTCACATCTCATATATATAATTTATTCACAACGCATATATGTATTTTATTCACATCGCTTATATATATTTTGTTCACATCGCATATATATATTTTATTCACATCGCATATATATATATATATATATATATGTATATATATATATATTATTCACATCTCATATATATATTCTATTTACATCACATATATATTTTATTCACATCGCATATATATATTATTCACATTGCATATATATATATATATATATTATTCACATCTCATATACATATTTTATTTACTCCATTTCACATCATAATCACAACACAATACAGTCAATTAAATCGTCCATGGTCTGTGGATGAGGGAGGTGAGCTAATAGGCACCGTGTACAATTTATAATGATTATTACTGATAAAAATCTACATAGGCAATTCTATATATTTACAGTTATAAAATAAATTAAATAACTATACAAATATTTTAGTGAGAGAATTCTCACATTGGGTTCCACTCCGTCAGTCTTTAATGGAGAATTTATTTTTAATTATTTCAAACTGTGTGTTTAAACAAATCAAAAATTCCAGTCATCTCCAATCCTATTCCAATCAATTTTGAAATATAATGCTCGAGAAGAGGATTCCAACACAACTGATTCCACGAAATTCTGACGAGGTATGAAAAAGATACACAGTTTAAAATTTAGTTACATTAATAGTATAATTAACCCTATAATTAAATAATTAAAATTTCCCCTAAACCTTTAATCTTTCTCCTGCTCGTTCGATTCTTCAGGTAGTCACGTAGAAAACTGTAACCCACGCTCATAACTAGGGTTCACTATAGCTCCTCCAACCCGCCGCCGGAACCGGATCATCACCCACCACCTTGAAGAGCTCTGCCGCCTCTGTCAACGCCCCCAGTAGCACCAAAATCGGTGGCCTCGGCGTCTCTGAAAGCCATTCGAAACTCACGCCCTTCGAGGCTAGAAATCAAACGCGATTGTCCACCAAACAAGATCGTCCTGGTGTAGATGGAAAGAGCTCTCTTCGCTCTTCGATTTTTTTTGGAAACTATAATTTAATTCGCAACCAATTTGAAGAGATTAAGGGATAAATTCTTGATCAATTTCGATCATTATTTCCAAGGTTGGCGGCTCAGATAAATGTTGACTGCGTTGAAAATTTCAAGGGTTTGACCCCCTTTTATAAAAATTATTTAATATTTTTAAATTCCAAAAAGTTAGTTTTTGCATTCGAACTCAAAATCGAACCCAACAACTGTTGCCTCTAGCTAAATACCCCCATTCTGGACATAACGGAATACGTTTTGTATGCCAGTTCCATCGTTTCGATCAGTTTTTATCAAAATTAAAATATAAGTTAATATAATGGTCAATATTGAATTCAACGTACGTTTTAATTTACCGGGGCCACATACTGACTCCAGAAGTTATAGAAAACTAAATCTAGCTATGTTTTGATGATACGGTCCTAACAAAACCAATTTCTTTCAATTTGGAGATCGTCTGAAAATTGGCCTTTTTTTAGTCGATTAAATTTAAACTGAATTGACGAAACACGTTTAAATTTACCATGCTCATATATTAATTCCAAAAATTATGAAATTTTAAACCTAGCAATAATTCGACATTACGGATCCAACAAAAGTGGTTTCGTCAAAAACGGAGGTTGTAACACCCCGTATTTCTATTAATAACAATGTTCACAAATTAAAGAATAACTAATCTTAGATGTGAAAATTGTGGGAAACGGTTTGCGCCATTTTGTTCGTCTCGGAATTCTGGTTGAAATAGAGTCCGAGTTTGCGTGATTTGGACTTCGTATGAAGGAGATATGGCCATCGGAAGTTTCAGAAAAATTCAAAATAGATTTCAGAAAACTTAAAAATCAAAATTCGAAGTCAAACAGGCTAGGCGGGAAATTTCCCGACCAGCACCCCAGGTCGACTGGGGAGTCGACACCGCCCCCCCAGGTCGACTAGGGAGTCGACTGGGCAGCCGACCTGGGTGTCGACCCGGTCCAGTCGGCTAGGGTTTGACTGAGCCCAATCTTGAGCTGTTGATGTGTCTTTAGGGCAGAGTTGGCAAATTAAATGGTTCAGGTTAGTTCTGAGTTGATCTGACGGCCTAAATAAATCCTAAACTCTATAAATACCTAGGTAGTCTCTCACTCTAATTCACATGAAAAATAGAATAGCCACCGTCATACCGCCGCCATGGAACTCAGTGTAGCCGCCGCCAACTTAGAAGGAAGAAAGCTAATCAAAACCCTAATTCTACTCAACTCTAAAGCAAATCAAGACTCTCTTTCTTCTCTAATTGTGAGTATGATGATCTTAACAAGATTATTAGCAAACTAATTAGATTAAGATGTGATATGGATCATAAGAAAATGATGTGAATTGTCATATATGTTGTTGTAAACCTTATGCTATCATGTATGCTGTAAATCCTATGTTATGTGATGATGATATCCAATATGTTGTAAATCATGCTATGATGATATTGTATAGGTTGTAATTTTCTATGCTAAGTTGTTATAAATCATACATGTTATAAAGTCATGATGTTATTATCTATGCTAATTAGTTCATGTTAATCAAATCATAATGTTGATATTATTTGGGCTATGTTGATCTATATGACAAATCACATATGCAAGTTTAGATTGATTAGTAAAGATTATGAACATATGCCATGACATCTATTTAGATCTAGAATTGTGCTATGACATGTGTGAGTTCTATGTGTTAGATGCTAGTTCACATCATCATTATGTTGCATAAACCACATATGCAAGTTTACACATGAATTTGGATTATGATCATATTATGTAAATTGTGACATTTTACCAAACAAGTTAACACCTTTAGATCCATGACATATGTAGCTTTATGCAAGTTTTAGTTTTCGCCTATGCAAGTTTAGGTGTTGTACATCTATCACACATGCAAGTTTCACCCCGTTTATGATTAGATCTATTTTATTTGTCTATATGTTGTGATAATTTATCTTTGTGCTAAGAGTTAGACTATTCGAGTCTAACGTATATTTTGCGTTGAATAAGCGAACGTATAACGTGGGGTAGGGGTAATATTAAGGATTTAATATTAAGAAATTGGGGTGCAATTGATATGATTTTGCATACCGTAAGTGGATGGCCATAATTGAGTCAATTATGGACATATATAAAATTTTAATTAATAAATGATTTGAATAGGAACATATTTAAAACTGGGGTAAAAGATTATAAGTGATAATCAATGCTTAGGACACGAGGTTGGACTCGTTTGTGACATAAACCTGCCCGGACCCGACCGGCAAATCCAGTAGTCACAAATGTCAGCCCAATGTGAGAGGTCCTAGGCCCAAATTAAAGCATAACAGTTGTAAAGACACGAGGTTAGACTCTTTTATGGTGTAAGACTGCCCGGACCCGCCCGGCAAATCCAGCTGCCATAAATGCCAGTCTAATGTGAGAGGTCTTTATGAGGTTATGGCCTGAATGAATTTAGAAATACTTAACCAGATAAACATGTAAGGTGGGACATGGGGGTTAAGTAGGTGCCTTGGGTGGCATGAGGAATCTAGTGAGTGCCTTTAGTGGCATTTGAAATACGATTAGTAAGACTTAACCAAATACACATGTGAATGAACATGACTAAGAAAAGGGTTAAGTGGGATATACTATTGGTGACAAACTTAGGTGGATAGCTTGTGGGGGCCCATTTCAACCAGTAACCCAAACGTATCTTTGTGGGCTCGACCCAAGTCGAGGACGGGAAACGCATACTGGGTTTGACTATAAGAGGCCAAACGGGGTAGCGGTGGCAACGCAAGTCCAACGGGTTTCATATGCGTGTGTGGACCCGGGCTGGTAGGTAAGACGTTGTTGCATCGTGTAGGTATAAGCCGTGCATTCTTAAGTTGTATCGGGTTCCACTTTAGGGGAGTGATACACCCCACTATGGGGCCAGCACGGGTATCTACGAGTAGGGAGCCGATCGAAAGCAGGTAGTGGGGTACACCTAGTGGAGATAGGGGCAGGCGGCACCTATGTAGTCAGCTAGGGGTACACGAAGCTATTTATATAATTTCTAAGTGAAGCAAGTGGGATCAACCTTTAGGGTAACTGGTGCGGTGTAGTGCAGTAATTATTCGTTAGTAATTAGGTGTGCCTTTAACGTTATCTTTATCTACTCTTCCTTACCCAATAGTTCATAGACATTTCCTTATTTTCCAGCTTGTGCCTCAGTCTAATTATTTTGATAATAGTATTGTTAGAATTATCATACTCGCCAGACTTTATTTCTGACCCCCTCCATTTCTATACATTTTCCCCCTCCAGGTCCTCAGGGTGGACCTAGCTCTAGCGGAGTTTGATTGGATTGCTTTATCTCTCTTTTGGAAAGCTTGGACCATTGAAGTAAAGTCCAGCTTGTTATCTTCTTTAATGGCTATTTATGTAATGGGATTATGTATTTTGTTTTATCAAGATGGATATTGTACTTGACTCCGATTTATGGTTTTTATGATGTAACAAACATGTTTAACTTCCGCTGCAATGGAATAAAGTTTTAGATTTTCAAGTACTACTTATTACCTGTCTTGTTATAATTTTTTTGTTCTATATTCACTTAAAACCTCCATGGAAGTTAATGCATTCCCTTTGTGAGTGACATTAATGGACGTGGGGTGTTACACGTGGTATCAGAGCTTAAGGTTACTAGAACAGAATTTTTTTTAGAAAAACTATTTTTCCAAAGTATTTTTGGAAGAAATGTTTTCAAAAACATGTCTTGATGAGTAATTTAAAGAGGAAAGTTTTTATGAAAAAACATAATCCCCAATAGCCATATATCTTTATCCTTCAAGTTCTCCATTTTGAATCTTTCTTTTTCGTTTCAGCATGGCTGAAGATCTTAACCTTCCGTATGGTGTAACGATACCAGGATGCTATAGGAGGTTATTAGAGGCTAGGGTCGCTGCAGGTCCAGCCAATATTCCTCCACCACCAGTTGCACGCGCTCCTCCCCCTCCTCCTCGCGCTGATACTTTTGCAAAGACGTGCAAGGAATTTAAGGCTATGGGTGGAAAACCTTTTCAAGGGTCAGAAACGTTTGTGGAAGCTAGAGATTGGCTTAAGGAGGTGGAAGAATTGCTAGAAATCTTTGAAGTAGAAGAAGGGAGGAAAGTCAAATTAACATCTTGGTTAATGAAGGGAGAGGCCTCGTTTTGGTGGGAGGTCACTAATGGGGAGCGTCCTATTGATTCTTGGGTGGATTTCAGACGTAGGTTTGAGGCAAAGTTTCTCTCAAGGGCAGAAGAGAATCTATATATGGAAAGGTTCTTGACATTAAAGCAAGGAAGCTCATCAGTGAAAGAGTACATCAACAAATTTAATCAGTTAGCAAGGTTTGGCTTGGACTTAGTGAACACGCTGGAGAAGAAGGCTCTGCGGTTCGTTAATATCTTGAATGAGTCGTTGCAAGGGTTGGCTATGACCCACATCCCTATGGGGGCCACCTTTGAGAAGCTAGTAGACATGGCACTCATACACGAGGAGAAAGGCGCTAATGCTAATAAGGCACCCGAGAAGAAAGGGGATCAGAATAAACCACAAAAGCGAAACAAGAAGGGTGGTAAAGACAATAATGGCAAAGGAAAGAAAAGACACTTTAACTGTGGGACACCAGGCCATCTCAGCAAGGATTGCAGAAAGAAAAAGAAGACTGGCTGTTTTCACTGTGGTGAAGCGGGACATTTAGTGAAGGACTGCCCAAAGAAGGGGCAGAGGGCAGGGTCTACCTCGGGAGGACAGGTGCAGGCTCTTATGGCACCAGGGCAGGCAAGGGGACAAGTTCAGGCTCTCGCGGTCCCACCGCTGCAAGAACGAGGTAGAACTATTTCTGTTGAAAGCTTAGTTTTTCTGTTTGATCATCCTGTCCGTACCTTATTCGATTCGGGCGCATTGCATTCGTTTATCTCTACATCATTAGTTGAATCACTGCACTTAAACACCAGTTTAGTAGAGGATCCCTTAGTTGTTTCGAATCCAATTGGGGGCTCAACTTATTTGTCCATGATGTGTTTGGATTTGAAAATTTCTATACTTAGCGTTGAGTTTAGATGTGATGCTTATGTTTTGGGCTTCACGAGCTATGGGCTAATTTTAGGAATGGATTGGTTATCCAGAAATGGGGCCGTTCTTGATTGTGAAAGGAGAGTAGTTAGGCTCATGACTCGCCTTGGCAACACTCTCGAAATCTTTTGTAATCCCATAAATTCTGTTATGCTAAGTTATCTAGAATCGCTTGACGCGTCGGTGGAAAATCTATGATCTTTTAGGATGGTCTGAGAATACTCGGATGTGTTTGAGGAGGTGAAGGGCTTGCCTCCGAAGCGGGAGATAGATTTTCGAATATATCTTGTGGATAATGCAAAACCAGTATCTTTGCCAGTACGCCACATGGCTCCACGTGAAAGGAGGGAACTCGATAAGCAAGTAAAGGAGTTGCTTGAGAAGGGGTTCATAAGACGAAGTACATCGGAGTGGGGTGCTCCAGTAGTATTTGCCACGAAGGCGGATGGGTCCCTTAGGCTTTGTGTGGACTATAGAGAACTTAATAAGCTTACGAAGAAGAACAGACACCCACTGCCGAGGATTGACGATCTCTTCGATCAGTTAGTTGGTGCCTCAGTGTTTTTGCAGTTGGACTTAGCCACTGGTTTCCATCAGTTGAGAGTGGTTGAGGATAGCATAGACAAGACTGCCTTTAGGAATCCAGACGGTTTCTATGAATGGCTAGTGATGCCCTTCGGTTTGACAAACGCCCCCGCATACTTTGTTGATTTGATGAGTAGGGTGTTTAGGGAGCACCTTAATAAATTCGTGGTGGTCTTTGTAGACGACATCTTGATCTTTTCTAAGAATGAAGAAGAGCATGCCCTACATCTTAGGGAAGTGTTGGAGACTCTACGAGGGCATAGCCTTAAAGCTAAATTTTCCAAATGTCACTTTTGGAGGAAAGAAGTGCGATTCTTAGGGCACGTGGTTTCCAAAGAAGGGATAGCTGTGGATCCCGCGAAGGTGGTGGTTATCCAAGATTGGAAAGACCCTAAAAATGCTACCGAAGTAAGGAGTTTCTTAGGGTTGGCTGGCTACTATAGGAAGTTTATCAAAGACTTCGCAAAGGTATCAGCTCCATTAACACGCCTGACGAAGAAGAACCTAGTCTTCGAGTGGGACGTAGATTGTGATGATGCGTTGCAACGTTTAAAGAGAGCTTTAACTTCAGCCCCCGTCTTAGTATTGCCAGATGGGAGTAAGCCATTTACCGTTTATACTGACGCTAGTTGGACAGGACTAGGCGCAGTCCTAATGCAAGAGGGAAGGGTAATAGCCTATGGTGGAAGGCAGTTGAGAGTGCATGAAAGAAATTACCCTACGCATGACCTAGAGTTGGCCGCTATTGTTTTCGCGCTTAAGTCTTGGCGTCATTATCTTCTTGGCGAGAAATTCGAATTATTCACTGATCACAAATCATTAAAATACTTATTCTCTCAGAAGGACTTGAACTTAAGGCAGTAAAGGTGGATGGAGTTCTTAGCATCCTACGACTTCGAGATAGCATATACCCCTGGCAAGGGTAACGTAGTGGCCGATGCCTTAAGTAGAAAAAGATTATCCTTAAGTCCTTTGTTTGTTGAGCGGCGAAGTTTAGAGTACATTTCTACGTTTGATTTTACACCTTACATTGACTTCGTACCCAGTTTGCTTGCATCCTTGGAGGTCAGACCTATGCTTTTGGGACGGATTGGTGAGGCACAACGAGATGACCCACAGTTGGTTGAGTTAGTAGAAAAGCTCAAAGGAGGGGAGTCATCAAGCCATCTCCGTAGGTATACCCTAGATGATAAGGGTTGGTTACGTAGGGACGGTAGACTTTGTATACCAAAAGACGATGACCTAAGGAAGACCATTCTTGATGAAGCACATCATTTGAAGATGACCATTCATCCCGGCGGGGACAAGATGTACAAAGGCATGAAGCGAGTTTTCTTTTGGGCCAGTATGAAGAGGGATGTGGCCGAGTATGTCGCTAGATGCTTGGTGTAATAACAAGTAAAAGCGGAGCAAAAGAAACCCGGTGGGTTGCTTCATCCATTGGAGGTTCCACTTTGGAAATGGGAAAGTGTCTCGATGGACTTTGTGGATGGATTTCCAAGATCAAGGAAGGGTAATACGGGGATTTGGGTTATAGTAGATAGACTTACTAAAAGCGCCCATTTCATTCCCGTGAAGAGTAAAGAGGACTGCTCCATGGTTAGCTTTTGTATATGTTCGAGAGATAGTTCGTCTGCACGGTGTTCCTTCTAGCATAGTAAGCGACCGCGATCCTATCTTCACTAGCGAATTTTGGAAGAGCTTGCAAGAGGCGGTAGGGACTCAGTTATGTTTGAGCACCGCATATCATCCTCAGACGGACGACCAGACCAAGAGGGTGAATCGCGTTCTAGAGGATCTTTTGAGGCTATGTATCCTAGACTTTGGGGGTACGTAGTAAGAGCATCTTCCGTTGGTAGAGTTCGCATATAATAATAGCTTTCAGTCCAGCATTGGCATGGCACCTTTTGAAGCCCTTTATGGACGACCTTGTCATTCACCTACATGTTGGTGGGAATCTACGGATAAGATCTTACTTGGGCCCGATATGATTAGAGAGACTTCGGAAAAGATCGACTTGATCCGAAGAAGGATGAAGACGGCGCAAGATAGACATAAATCTTATGCAGACAAAAGGAGGACAGATCTTGAGTTTGACGTTGGGGACATGGTCTTTATCAAAGTGTCTCCATTACGGAACGTTGTTCGCTTTGGGTCCGTTGGGAAATTAGCACCAAGGTTTGTAGGGCCGTTTCCTATTAAGGAGAAGATTGGACAGATGGTGTATAGAGTGGAGTTTCCTGAGTGACTTAGTGGTTTACACGACGTATTCCATGTGTCACATTTGAGGAAGTGCTTGCATGAGACCTCGGAAGTGGTAGAGCCGAGCTTGCTTAGAGAGGTGGAGATAGAGCGTGATGCGACGATTCGACGAGCTCCTACATGCATTCTTGGGTCGGAGATCAAGAAGTTGAGGAATCGAGAGGTCAGACTAGTCAAAGTGCAATGGGGAGATGATGAAAGCAACGCTGCTTGGGAGACAGAAGCAAAGATGCGTTCGTTGTACCCTTTTCTTTTTGAGGGTATGTCTTTTAATTTCTCCTTTAACGCTTAACTTGTACTTATCTTACCTTTAGAGTATCCTCTCGCTAGTATCTTTGACCTTTAGTTAGGATAGTCCTATGGTTGAAACATGTGTTTGAGACATGTTATGTATGATGGATGCAAAGTGGATACAAGTGTTTGCTAGTGGTTGCTCGTGGATGCATATACACACACTTTAGGCACTAGATCGGCTCAGTCACTTCATACTGCATACTGCATATATATATATGGATGTATTTAGTAAAATGGATGTATGAGGATTTTTTTTCCATATGGATGTTGCATTCAGATGATGATTGTGCATGCATATAGAGATAATATGTAGCATAAAGGAAATTTTGCATACATAATGGATGCATGGCACTATCATGATTTGCATTAAGGGGGTCAACTGAATCAGTGGACCGCCTGATTTTGCATTAGATAAGGAACATATACACACACTTCTTGCATATGTTCATACAGCATTAGAAACTTTATAAGGACAATGGATGCCAGTGTTTGATGGTTGAGTAGATGGTTGTTTGGATGTTAGGATATACATTCTCCTTAACTTGGAGATTTCGGGGGCGAAATCCTTTAAGGAGGGGAGAATGTAACACCCCGTATTTCTATTAATAACAATGTTCACAAATTAAAGAATAACTAATCTCAGACATGAGAATTGTGGGAAACGGGTTGTGTCATTGTGTTCGTCTCGGAATTCTGGTTGAAATAGAGTCCAAGTTTGCGTGATTTGGACTTCGTATGAAGGAGATATGGCCATCAGAAGTTTCAGAAAAATTCAAAACAGATTTCAGAAAATTTAAAATTTAAAATTCGAAGTCAAACAGGATAGGCGGGAAATTTCTGGCCCCGCACCCCAGGTCGACTGGGCAGTCGACACCCCCCCAGGTCGACTGGGGAGTCGACTGGGCAGTCGACCTGGGTGTCGACCTGGTCCAGTCGGCTAGGGTTTGATTGAGCCCAATCTTGAGCTGCTGATGTGTCTTTAGGGCTGAGTTGGCAAATTAAACGGTTCAGGTTAGTTCTGAGTTGATCTGACGGCCTAAATAAATCGTAAACTCTATAAATACCTAGGTAGTCTCTCACTCTAATTCACATGAAAAATAGAATAGCCACCGTTATACCGCCGCCATGGAACTCAGTGTACCCGTCGCCAACTAAGAAGGAAGAAAGCTAATCAAAACCCTAATTCTACTCAACTCTAAAGCAAATCAAGACTCTCTTTCTTCTCTAATTGTGAGTATGATGATCTTAACAAGATTATTAGCAAACTAATTAGATTAAGATGTGATATGGATCATAAGAAAATGATGTGAATTGTCATATATGTTGTTGTAAACCTTATGCAATCATGTATGTTGTAAATCCTATGTTATGTGATGATGATATCCTATATGTTGTAAATCATGATATGATGATATTGTGTAGGTTGTAATTTTCTATGCTAAGTTGTGATAAAATCATACATGTTATAAAGTCATGATGTTATTATCTATGCTAATTAGTTCATGTTAATCAAATCATAATGTTGATATTATTTGGGCTATGTTGATCTATATGACAAATCACATATGCAAGTTTAGATTGATTAGTAAAGATTATGAACATATGCCATGACATCTATTTAGATCTAGAATTGTGCTATGACATGTGTGAGTTCTATGTGTTAGATGCTAGTTCACATCATCATTATGTTGCATAAACCACATATACAAGTTTACACATGAATTTGGATTATGATCATATTATGTAAATTGTGACATTTTACCAAACAAGTTGACACCTTTAGATCCATGACATATGTAGCTTTATGCAAGTTGTAGTTTTTGCCTATGCAAGTTTAGGTGTTGTACATCTATCACACATGCAAGTTTCACCCCGTTTATGATTAGATCTATTTTATTTGTCAATATGTTGTGATAATTTATCTTTGTGCTATGAGTTAGACTATTCGAGTCTAACGTATATTTTGCGTTGAATAAGCGAACGTATAACGTGGGGTAGGGGTAATATTAAGGATTTAATATTAAGAAATTGGGGTGCAATTGATATGATTTTATATACCGTAAGTGGATGGCCATAATTGAGTCAATTATGGGCATCATTAAAATTGGAATTAATTAATGATTTGAATAGGGATATATTTAAAACTGGGGTAAAAGATTATAAGTGATAATCAATGCTTAGGACACGAGGTTGGACTCGTTTGTGACGTAAACCTGCCCGGACCCGACCGGCAAATACAGTAGTCACAAATGTCAGCCCAATGTGAGAGGTCCTAGGCCCAAATTAAAGCATAACAGTTGTAAAGACACGAGGTTAGACTCTTTTATGGTGTAAGACTGCCCGGACCCGCCAGGCAAATCCAGCTGCCATAAATGCCAGTCTAATGTGAGAGGTCTTTATGAGGTTATGGCCTGGATGAATTAAGAAATACTTAACCAAATAAACATGTAAGGTGGGACATGGGGGTTAAGTAGGTGCCTTGGGTGGCATGAGGAATCTAGTGAGTGCCTTTAGTGGCATTTGAAATACGATTAGTAAGACTTAACCAAACACACATGTGAATGAACATGACTAAGAAGAGGGTTAAGTGGGATATACTAGTGGTGACAAGCTTAGGTGGATAGCTTGTGGGGGCCCATTTCAACCAGTAACCCAAACGTATCTTTGTGGGCTCGACCCAAGTCGAGGACGGGACATGCATACTGGGTTTGACTATAAGAGGCCAAACGGGGTAGCGGTGGCAACGCAAGTCCAACGGGTTCCATATGCGCGTGTGGACCCGGGCTGGTAGGTAAGACGTTGTTGCATCGTGTAGGTATAAGCCGTGCATTCTTAAGTTGTATCAGGTTGCCACTTTAGGGGAGTGATACACCCCACTGTGGGGCCAGCACGGGTATCTACGAGTAGGGAGCCGATCGAAAGTGGGTAGTGGGGTACACCTAGTGGAGATAGGGGCAGGCGGCACCTATGTAGTCAGCTAGGGGTACACGAAGCTATTTATATAATTTCTAAGTGAAGCAAGTGGGATCAACCTTTAGGGTGACTGGTGCGGTGCAGTGTAGTAATTATTCGTTAGTAATTAGGTGTGCCTTTAACGTTATCTTTATCTACTCTTCCAATCCCAATAGTTCATAGACATTTCCTTATTTTCCAGCTTGTGCCTCAGTCTAATTATTTTGATAATAGTATTGTTAAAATTATCATACTCGCCAGATTTATGTTTGACCCCCTCTATTTCTATCCTTTTCCCCCTCCAGGTCCTCAGGGTGGACCCAGCTCTAGCGGAGTTTGATTGGATTGCTTTATCTCTCTTTTGGAAAGATTGGACCGTTGTAGTAAAGTCCAGCTTGTTATCTTCTTTATTGGCTATTTATGTAATGGGATTATGTATTTTGTTTTATCAAGATGGATATTGTACTTGACTCTGATTTATGGTTTTTATGATGTAACAAACATGTTTAACTTCCGCTGCAATGGAATAAAGTTTTAGATTTTCAAGTACTACTTATTATCTGTCTTGTTGTAATTTTTCTGTTCTATATTCACTTAAAACCTCCATGGAAGTTAATGCATTCCCTTTGTGAGTGACATTAATGGACGTGGGGTGTTACAAAGGTCGTTTGCAAAATGGCTATTTTTAAGGGCTATATATTATTAAAAATGTATATAAATTCCATAAAATTATAAACTGGACACAAATTTCAATTTTTTTTATAAAATCTTAGTTTCTTACATTCTTTAGAAAGGTATAATTAAAAAGATTCAATTTTTTCTGGTTTTACTGAAATTTGATTTATTTTGAAACATGTACATTCAATTGAAATTTAAAATCGAATTTTCAAACTACCATGCCATTTCAAACTCTATTTATAATTAAAATAAATTAATACATTCTAACTTCGATTTAAATAAATTTTTAGTCTTTATTATTTTAAATAAATCATTTTAAATATTCAAAATCCATTAACATAACTAAAATAAAAAAAATTAAATTTGGTTCAAAAATTCCGGGTTGTTACATAAACTATCTCCACTAATTAATTTTAACTCCTCAACCATAGAGTATTAAGCCGAGGTCCCGACAGATAAAGTGTAGAATAGGGACATAGGGATCCACCACTAGAGTTTGGTGGTCATTGGCGAACTGTGATGGCGGGTAGATGGAGTTAACCGTTAAATAGGCAGTTTTAGATCTTGAGTTTTCCTGGCGAATGGGTTGAGAATTGGAAGAAGGTGTCAACAGGGAAGTTAGAGAGTGGACTGAGCTCGACCTTCTTGCCAAGTTTGGCGGGGTGCGGTGCATCGTGGTTGCGTTGTTTTTCAGAATAAGGTGTGGGTTTGTAGCTTTGTGTGGAGTTCGAATTTTGATTTTTCTGTGATCGATTGGTGGCGAATGGGGATCTTGTGGCCTGAAGGGGAAATGTCAAGGAGATGGATCCAGCTCTGGAGGTGGCGTTCGGAGGTCCTAAGTCGGTCGGATGGTTGCGTGGTTCTCTATTGGTCAAAAAAGTTTGACTTTCGTGTTTTTGGCGATTTTAGAGCCTACGTGGCGCTGGAGGTAGTGGGATCAACCGGCAAGGGGAGCCTGGACGGTGGCGGTTCTGGTGGTTGACGAGTGGTGCGATCCGGTGTTGTTAGAAATCAGTGACAGTGGTTTAAAGTTGACGATGAGCCCCATGTTTTTTAAAATGGAGGGGGATCGCAATTTTGAACATAGAGAAGAAGTAATTTGTGGTCGATTAACATAATCAAGTTAATAAATATTTAATTTAAGTTTTGATTATCTCAACATAAATTGTATAACTATCTTTTGTATTACTTGGTCATACAGTAAACTGGAAGCGTTGGAACCATATCGACGAGCGCTACAATACGAAGCTGGTTTGGTCATCATTGGAAGCCGCTGGGAATTTTGATAAAGTTAAACTCATATTTAATTTTATTAAAATGATTCACTTTAATGACGAATTAAATCAACATGAGGATAACTCACTCAGTTTGTCCCACTTATATTTCATATGATTTGGATTTTATATCTGTGTTCTATATTTGCTAATTGTTGGATGATTTGATGATTGTTTGGTTGCATGTTGAATATTTTTATATATGTTGATTTAAATTAAATGTTTGTTTAATTTAATGGAAACCAATTGTTATTTTTAACGATTATTACCAATTGACGTAACTTACATTGTTGGTTATGTTTGTAATGATATAAACATATTAAACTAAAATTGGATGCTTCAATTGTTGTTCTTAGTTGACCTTTATAAGTTGTATTTTGAACGGCAAAGTAAAATTTTATTATCAGACAATTGTTACAACGAATAACATGAAACTGTGCATAGCAAGACCAAAATAACAAAGAATAACCAATACACTTCCACCAGCTTGAGAACAAAAAACTATGTGACATTTAGAATAATACCAGAAAAAACTCAAATTGGAGACTAAACTATAGAAACAAAACATCTCCTTAGCACTGTGGCAAAACTTCAGTCAGCATACACCAGAATCTACTAATTAATATTTCTCAAAATCCTTCTCTGTATAACACCAAAAACTTCATTTGCACTATGACTCCCTCGCCCAAAAGCTCTACTATTTCTTTCCGTCCATATTTCATATATGAATTTCTTCAAAAAATTTAACAGCATCTTTGATCTCCTACATTTCCACCTCGTTGCTCTATAAATATTGAACCATTCAGTTTTGCTTACACATCAGGGTCTATGGAAACTACCAATTGCCAACTCCCTTAGCCAAACCTGATAAGAGAAGCTACACTCAAAAAATAGGTGCAAATTTGATTCCTTGGCAGAATTACAAAAATAGCAAATACTATCAGGCAATACACTAATCCTATGCAGTTTATCTTTAGTATTTATTGCATTCGCCATCATTTTCCATAAAAGTAGATTTTCCTTTGCTGAATTCGACATATTCCAAATCCTTTTAGCCCAAGGAAAATCTTGTTTATCACCTTGAAGCAAAGAGTAAACTAGCTCAAATGAATGTGACTTATGCTGCTACATTACAGTGTAATTACTAGACATATGAAAACAACTAGATAATTCCATCCATAAAGATCGCAATAATGCTGAACTAGAATAAGGGAGAATCAATCTATCATCATGAATGTAATCCTCAACTCGAGCATTATCAGGAATACCATACAAGATTCTAAAATTATAATCGACCACTGAACTTAAAATCAAACCTGGTTTGACCCATGGAGAATGCTAGAAAGAAAGATTCCTCATGCACTTGTAGTTACATTCAAAAAATGGTAGAAAAGTACTCCTTAAATTTAAAATATTTCTCCAACTCCAACTAGCATTCTAAGGCACATCCATTGTCCAGAAATTTTTATTACCAATCAAGTTAGATTGAACCCACTTTGCCCATAGACAACTACTTGAAGAATGAAGCTTATCAACATATGAGGAGATTGCAGCTTTATTCCAAAGAAGAAGGTTAGTAATACCCAAACCGCCATTCTTTTTAGCATCAAATAACTTATGAAAAGAAATTGGAATCATTTTCTTGGAAAACAGGTCACCGTGCCAGAGCAACTTGTTAAGGGCTGATGATATCATCTTAATCAGCTTAACAGGTAACACACAATGCCTAGACCAGTAGGTAGTCATGGCCAAAGCTATTAACTGTACTATCGTCAATCTACCAGCATGATAAAGCTTACATGAAGGCAACTGTTTCAATTTATCTATGATTTTCTCAAAAAGGTGTACACATCTATCCTTAGTAATTCGAGAGCTAATAAGAGGCAAACCCAAATAAAAAGAATTTAAAGGCATTTCCAGTAAACCAGACTTCGAAATAATTTCAGACTTTCTATCGTTAGACAAACCAACAATAAGTATATGAGACTTATTAATATTGAGCTGCAGACCAGTTATTGTGTAAAAAGTGTGCAGAGTATCCTTTATAGACTGTATGTTTCCAATGGTGGGCTTAGTGAATAAAACCAAATTGTCCACAAAAAGAAGATAAATGATTCTAGGGGACTCACCCTTTGGATGCAAGTCCAAGTTTTTCCTCTCCACTTTCTCAATCAAAAAGAATTTAATAACTCCATTATAATGATAAAGATATAAGCTGAGATAGGGTCACCTTGCCGCACACCTTGAGTACCCTTAAAATAACCATGAGAACTGCCATTCCTAGAATAGAGTAACTTAGGGAAAAAATGCATGAGTGAATCCAAGCCAGAAATGGAACAGGAAAATTCATTCTGGACAATATGGCTAAGATAGAATGCCAAGCAACTGAATCAAAAGCTTTTTTAATATCAAGCTTTAGCATACATCTAGGCGAGATCCCCTTTCTATTGTAGCCATAAAGTAACTCTTGTGTCAATAGGATATTATCTGATATTGATCTGCCTTGTATGAAAGCCGACTGATTAGAAGATATAAGAGATGGCAATACTTGTAATCTATTAGCAATAACTTTGGAGATGACTTTGTAGAAGATATTATAGTAGGAAATAGGTCGAAAGTCTGAAACTGAAATCGGATTGTCAGTTTTAGGAATAAAAGCAATAAAAGTAGCCGCCAAACTAGCTGGTAGATGATTCTTCATAAAGAATTCATGAATAGCCTTAATAGTAACATCACCTACTATACTCCAAGTTTTTTGTAAGAAGAATGCATTAAAACCATTCGGACCTCCACAACTGTTCGAATCTAAATTAAAAACTGCATTCTTAATCTCATCATTTGACACCATAGAAATGAGATTCTCAAATTGCTGAATGGAAATAGTTGGTAAGATAATGTGAAAGAGAGGTTTTACATCCACGATTAAAGGACTAGGATTGGCAAGAATTAAAGAAAAATATTGAACAAAAGCTTCATCAATATTCCTACCAGAGTTCTGAACTATGCCATACATATCTTTTATCTGAAAGATAGCACACTTAGCCTTTTGAAACTTAATAGAATTACTATAGAACTTCGTATTTCAATCACCATCTATTTCTCTCTTAATACATGCTTGCTTCCTCAAAGCTTGTAATTCTGTGTCCAAAGCAAATTTAAGCTTTCCTTGTAATAGCTCCACCTGCCTCTTAATAAAGATATCAAATGGTTTCTCCTGAGCTTCTTGTTGAAAATGTGCTAATTCAGATCTAAGTAGGTTTGATTGCTGAGATCCTTTACCAAAATTAATAATTGACCATCTTCAAAGGTGAAACTTCAATAATTTCATTTTATGAAGAAGGTTAACCATAGGAAAGTTTTTATCTTGCGAATTCCAAACCTGCATAAGAATATTAGTGAAATCCGGATGATTAAACCAAAATTAAAAAATTTAAAGGAGGATTTACCCCTGACAATACCATCAGCTAACCCCCAATGAAACAGAATAGGACAATGATCATATTGCCATAAAGGTGGAATAAAATTAGTTGTTTTTTCTATAGAAGATTGATCAAGCTTTGTTTCTAATATACACATAAGATGCACATCATTCTCTCTAATCAGGTTCTTAATCTCACATTGCTTTGAAGGCAACTTTGCACCACTTATATTCCAAAAACAAATTTTACTGATCATTTAAACAAAAGGAGATCTACATTGAGATTGGGTTACTTCTAGTGTGCCTTGATGAAGATAGTTTAGAGCTATTGCTTGGTAGAGCATCCTCCGGGTTGTACTCTCAACCATAATTTAAGTCATGTTCCTTGTTGTCAATTCCCTTAGAAACTTTTTTCTTTTTCTTCTTTGATTTTTTCTTACTACCAAAAGCAAGTTGAGATTCCTCTAGCTGAGAAGACACCTTCTCTTAGCTTAACACCTAGTGTATTTTTGTGGATGTCAATTAGTGATTTTCTAGTAGATCTGACGATGTGGCATTCAAAGTGCATGGTGGTGTGCTATCTTAAAAAGGTAACTATAATCTCAAGCCTCATCAACCGGGAAATGACAATAATCAGGTAGGAAGCATGGCTATGTGGGTCGCTCCCATTAGGTGTATTTTCACCATCTAGAGAAAAATCGTTTGTTCTTCTTTCGTTTCTGTATCTCCCTGGAATACAATGGCTGCAGCAGTAGGGTGACAATATATTCGGTACACTTAACGGAATGAGCGGTCAATCATGTATGACCGGGTTGCAAGATGTTCTTGTTGATCCCATTGTATTCCTTTCTAGAAATATACCATCGGAATGTGGTTCCATAAATTTTCATAGTCAAAATCCATTATCCAATAAGATTTTGCGGTTTTTGATAAAACATTATGTATGTAGAGCATGAGATGCATACGTTCTGCTAGATGGTTATTTGATTTAGACACTATTATAAGACTAGAATAGATATGATTTCAAAAATGTTTTGGAATATTTTAACGTAAAAACTGTCTATATTTATGTATTGAATGGTCTTACAATTATCCTATCTTTCAAAAAGATTTTTACTTCAAAATTAATTGGTTAATACCTATAAACTTAGTGAGTTTTCTCACCCTGGTTCATCAGACTGATCCATGGCGTTAAAAATGCTTGGGTCAGACCAAGTTTTACTGGTTGAGGACAGGATGTTGTATTCTTCGAGAGACATGTTGGAGGAGCTCAGACGTATGATATGTATCTAGTATTTACTCCGTTATGTGTTGTATATGATGACAGGTTGTTATAGTTGTCTAGATGTACTGATGTCCGTTGTACTCTAATGATTGTAAGTATTATTTCAAGCTCTCAAAAAAGATTTATTTCTATATTTTATTTTATTCCGTTGCGATGTAAGACTCTATGTTATGTTGGTTCTTCTTCTTATTCTTCAATACTTAACGTTCTTTCTATTCTTCACCCTCTAAATTTGTTCTTTCAGATTGTAGGATTTTTTGTACTCGAGTTTGGACACGTAAATACAATGGAGGTGTTTGTGTCGAAAATTCGAGCATCAAAATTTCAGAGACATTGCAGTTGGTATAATAAGAGCTAATGGTGTAGCGATAACCACGGCTTTATTTAGTAGCACCATCTCTATATGAGAGAGTGTATTTGTATTTTTATATGTTAATGTTTTATATTGTGTTGTTTGATTGGTTCAAGTACTTAGAGACTATATTGGACAAGCAATTGACACAATATAATTCGTAAAGAGGGTAAATGAAATAATTTTTCCTAAATTATATTTTTGTATAAAAAAGTAATAATTTTATTAAATTATTGGAATATTGGTGTGTTTGATTGATTTCAAATAGGACTATGAATATGAATAGTTTATTTTAACCAAAAGGAAATTTCACATAAAATTTGTTAATAAAAATTTTCAAATAAAATTTAACTTGACCTAAATAAGTCAAGATAGTAAAAGGAATTATTTGGAATAAAATTTAACTAAGGAAAGTTAAAAGTAATTAAATAAATTAGAATTTAACTTAAAGCTGAGTTAAATATGGGATGAGTTGGTTAAGTTAGTTATGCATTATTTGGAAATAATTATTTTAAAAATAATTAGGTTTGGAGCATTCTTCCTACTTAGTAATTTCGGGGACAAAATTCTTTTAAAGGGGAAGAATGTGACGACCCGGATCTTTCAGTCATTTGAATTCGAATATTTAAACTTGTTTTAAATATTATATTTGAAATATTAATGGATTTTATATAGAATTTATTTATAAAAATGAAGTTTGACCATATAAATTTATATTTAATTTAAAACGAACTCGAAGCGACGCGGTAGATCATAATATTTAGTTTTGAACTTCAATTGAATATACATAATCTATTTTAAGTTGGAATTCTTTAAAACGAGAAACGTTAGGGTATATTAGATTATAATTTTCTAATGAAAGAGAAAAATTGAGATTTTATCTTGTAAATTGTAAGTTATGTCCAAATCAAATTTTTAGATAGTCGCTATGAAATCATTTATAAAGCATAACGTTTATTTAGAAAATTAAATGGGTTTTTATGTAATTTGGACATCATTTAACTCAAAAATGTTAATGTTGAGTTATGAATCCATATTTGTTGAATTTGAAGTGATGTATTATTCCATTTGGATATATTCGACAATAATAATTTATTATTATTAAATTAAATTGTTTTGGAGTAAATTTGTAATATATCGATATTATATGAGCCTTGAGAGTAGCCATTTTTCAAACGACCTCTATTTTCGTTGAAATGAATTTTATTAAATCTGTAATAGCAAATTATTGCAAGATTACAAGTTTGCGGCCAATCGGAGTTGTTTTGTGAGCATGCGATATTTAAACGTGAACCGATGAATAATTTGAAGTCAAAATAAAGCTATTTTCCAAACGGAGTCAAATTTCAACCAAACAAATTTCGTTGAGTCTGGAACTTCGTGACATAGAAGTGTGTCCATTTTCGTTGTATTTGGAGATCGTGTGTGGCAGTACGAATATTGAACGTTAACGTCATAGAGCAATAATTCAAATATTGCTAAATAGAAAAGAAAACAATAAAAAATTTCATTTCCTTACCTTGGCACCCACACTACTTATGTTCCTTCATACCCACGTAATCTTCATACCAACATAAACTTCATTGGCATGGTTTCTTCTTCTTCTATGAATTGATGCCACCTGTTCATTTTTTTAGCTTGATGAAAAACATAAACTATTCAACTAATTAATTTTTAACTCCTCAACAGTAGAGTATTAGGCCAAGGTCCCAACAAAGAAAGTGTAGAGGAGGGGCAGGGGGATACACAGCCGGAGTTTGGTGGTCATTAGCAAATTGTGGTGGCGGGTAGATGGTGTTTACCGTAAAATAGGCAGTTTTGGATCTTGATTTTTTTCTGGCGAATGGGTTGAGAATTGGAAGAAGGTGCCAACAGGGAAGTTGTAGAGTGGACCGAGCTCGACCTTCTGGCCAAGTTTAGTGGGATGCGGTGCATAGTGGCGGCGGTGGTGGTCAGAACAAGCCACGGGTTTACAGTTTTGTGTGGAGTTCGAATTTTGTTTTTTTGTGATTGATTCATGGCGAATAGGGCCTTGTGGCCTGAAGGGGAAATGATGACGAGAGGCAATTATGGAGGTGGCAGTCGGAGGTCCTAAGTCAGTCGGACGAAAATGCAGTTCTCCATTAATCAAAAAAGCTTGACTTCCCTGTTTTTAGAAATTTCGGAGCCTACGTGGCACTGGAGGTACCCAGATATGCCAGTGAGGGGAGCCTGGAGGGCGCGGTTTTGGTGTTCGACGTGTAGTGGGTTTTGGTGCTGTTGGGAGTTGGCGACGGTGGTTTAAAGTTGATGACGGGCTTCATGGTTTGTAAAGTGGAAGAAGATCACGATTTTTAACAAAGAGAAGACGTAATTAGTGGTCAAATAACATAATCAAGTAATTAAGTTAATAAATATTTAATTAAAGTTTTAATTATCTCAAGTAAATCGTATAACTTTGGTATAACTTGGTCATACAGCAATAGAATTGAACAAACTAGGAAGTGTTGGAACCGTATCGATAAGCTCTACAATATGGAGTTAGTTTGGTTAAAATTGGAAATAGCCGGAAATTTTGATAAAATTAAACGCATGTTTAGTTCTATTAAAATGAATCATTTAAATGACAAGTTAAATCAAGGTGTGTATGATCCACTCAGTTTGTCCCACTTATATTTCATATAAGTTGGGTTTAATATTTGTGTGTTATGATTTCTAATCGTTGGATGATTTGATGATTGTTTGGTTATATGCTAATATTTTTATATATGTTGATCTAAATTTAACGTTCATTTAATTTAATTGAAACCAATCGTTATTTTTAACGATTATTACAAATTGAGGTAACTTGCCATATTGGTTACGTTCATAATAATATAAACTTATTAAACTAAAATTTGGATGCTTGAATTGTTGTTATTAGTTAACCATTATCAGTTGAATTAATTATTCATGTTTATTATAACAGATAATAAATTGACATATTAAATGAATGATATTATTTGAGGTAACCTTTTTGGATGTAGGGAATAACAGGTTGGAGGGATCCAACTGGATTCCTCATCCATATTTGCTAAATTTTGTGTATTACATTATATATTGAATACTGAATCTGCGGTGCAAAAAATAACATGTTGGAGGAATCCAATTGGATTCCTCATTGATATTGATAATGTTTATCTATATGATTGATATGTTTGATTAAATTTGAAAATTTGTTGATATTTCACGGATTGGGTACTTTAGTAGACATTTGCCTCTTATGTACCATCGATAAAATAAAAGGTTTGTTGGAATCGATTTTAAGTAGATTTTGAAATATTTTCAAAAAAAATATGAATTAAAATATAACTTGTGTTTTCAAAATAAGCAAATATTTATTCAATTTTATAAGTAATTTTAGAATGATTTTGCAAAGAAAACTCTTATGTTTTTAACGGGAACTGATTATTAAATTAGTTTATTATAAATTAATTGAATGGAAATAGTTAATGATGAATTAAACCATTTTTATAATGTTAAAATTGATTATTATTTACTTAATAATAATCAAAGTGATGGATTCAAAATGTAATTAAGGGAGATTTATGAAACCATAAGGCTTGTTTATAGTTAAATGAAGCTTGAAGCAAATTTATATTAATAGAAATATAAGTTAAGTTTGAATTTGAAGTTAAAATTGAATTCTTATTGAAATTCTATTTAATTGATCTTATGAAATCCAAGTTGGACGAAGTTATTAAAAACCAAGTCTTATTGAATATGTTGTAAATGATTTCAATTATTGAAATGAGTTATTAAAAATGGCATATGAATGGATGAAAGCTCAGAAGTGTGAAGATACGAAATGGAAATAAAAACAGAAACCTAAATTGAAATGAAGCGGTTAGGTGAATTAAGTTATAAGGATTCATTCTTAATTGACATATTTTAAGTAAGAGATGAAATTTTATTGAGATATAACTAAAATAGAGTTAAAATAAACTTATTAGATGTTTTATAAATAATTCTAGTTATAATAGAACTAAGGCTTATATATAATGATATAAAAATTGTTAAAGTTAATAGAAAAGGATTTAAATAATAGTTTACTTCATACTTTTTTTTTGAAAACAAAAATGTGTGACCTTCTAAAAAGAAAAGAGCACACATATATAAAACAAAACAAAAAGGCTACAATATCCGACTACAGAACCAAAAAGAGATAAAAGCAATACAAATCATGACTATATGAATATAAAGGAAAGTAGATAGATGAGCTTCGGATAAACCACCGCCCATCATACTTTAATATCGAATTCCGGCAAAGCCACCACCCGATAGTGAAGTATATCTACTCCAATAAAAAAACTAGTCACTGCAAGCCAAATACAACAAAAAGATATAAAACAACCCTAAAAACTCACCAAAACTGCAAACAAAAAAGCTCCAAAGCAAATATCAATCACCAATTCAGACGGCTATCCATTAAGCTCCTCAGCTATAATCAACAACCTGAAACTTGAAAGAAACTTGGCAAACCATTAGTAGCCATCACACACACACATATATATAAGTATATGTATGTATATATATATATATATCTAAGAATATATATATATATAAATATAAATATATATATATATATATATATATATCCATACATATATGTGATGAAGAAATAGAAAGAAAAAGAGATAGACAAGCAACACCAAAAGCATAAACCAACAACAAATGCGAGATCTATTACAACTAAAATATCCATTGATTGTAATAAATAAACTCAAATTATATCTAACCTTAATAAAAAAATCTCAAAACGCGATTCACCAAAATACTTAAAGTGCGAGTTAGTCATCCAATCCAGACAAGAATTAACAATCCTAATGATTAAATAATCAAAAGAAACTGAAGTAGAATGAAAAATTCTCTGATTCCTCTCCAACCATATGAACCAACTAATGATAGTAACTAAAGAATCCAACACATATCTCTGCCTTGAATTATAAACAAATCTATAATAATCCCAATAATCAACACAGCTACTAAAAGAATTAAAACAACCAAAAACAAAAATCCTAAAAACCATATTTAAAATATAATTAGTAATATTGCAAGAGAAAAAAATGATCAACATCTTCATCTAAAGGATTACAAAAACAACACTTAACATCAAAATTAATATTCTTCTTCTTTAAAAGCTCAAATATATTAAGCTTCTTATGAATAATCAACCACAGAAGAAACTTAGCTTTAGGAGGAGAAATAGATTTCCAAAGAAACTTAAAAGGGTACAAAGAAATAACAGAAAAATTAATAAAATTATACATAGAATTAACAGAGTATACTAAACTCTTATCACAACCCCAAATAATACAATCTCCATTCTCATTCAAATGATACAAAGCTAGCTTAGCTTTTAGTAAGGCTAATTGCCTTAACATTCCCCCTTCTAACAAATTATCAAAAGGAAAACACCCACGGGGAATCTAAGTCCCCTCTATAAACATCTTTAATCAAAGCAATCTTAAAATAGCTATTACTAAAAAGCTCATTAAATTCAATTTTAAGAGGTAAGCGAGAAATCCAAGCATCATTCCAAAAGAAAGTAAGATTCCCCGAATGAACGGTCAACTTACAACCTAAATCAAAAAAATCAAAACAATTCAAAAAAGACTTCCAAAAATAAGATAATCTATTAATCCAACTAGAACCAACAATAAACTCCCCCACAGAATAATAAAATTTGGAAACAATTATCTTCCATGTAGCTGACACATCTGGGCATCTAAATCTCCATATCCATTTGGCTAATAAGGCAGAATTAAAATTATATAAATTGATGATCCCCAAGCCCCCATCCTTCATGGGTTTACAACACACCTCCTAGTTAACTAAACATTTATAACCTCTACAAATTGGAACACCACTCCAAAGATAATTACGGATGATTCTGTCTATTTTCTCAATAACCCATTAAGGAAATCGATGAATGGTCATCCAATAAGTAGGAATAACAGACAATACCGAATTAGCAAGCACTAATCTACCTGCTCTAGGCAGAAATCTATTATTCCAATTCAATAATCTATTATTGATCTTATCAATAACAACTAACCAATCGTCCTTCTTAAGTTTCAAAGGCATAATCTTAAAACTCAAATAATCAAAAGGAAATTTCATGATAGAACAGTTCAAGATGCAAGCAACCAGTGACTCAACATTATCTCGATCATTAAGAACCGTTAAAGCACTCTTATCAAAATTGATTCTGAGACCACATAACATCTCAAAACAATAAAGAAAAATTTCAGACCAATAACATGCTTGGGCAAGTGAGAGAAAAATAATAATGTACCATCTGCAAATTTGAGAATAAATAATTCATTATTAAATTCCTCGTTACCAATACAGCCTAAAACACCTATTCTAACAGCTCTCTTAATAATTCTAGTGAAAACATCAGCTGCTAAATTAAAAACAAGAGGTGATAGGGGATCACCTTTTCTAAGACCTCTCTTAGATTGAATCTTCTTACCCACAACCCCATTAACAAAAATATTAGAGCAACCAGACCTAAGAAAAAGCATGATCCAATTAATCCAACTGACACTGAAACCCCTAGCAAGACATAACTCACATATAAAATCCCAATCAACAGAATCAAACTCATTCTCAAAATCTAACTTCAAAATAGCACAAGAAAAATTATTTGTACAACAGACATTAATATACTCCTGCACAACGGCCACTCCATCAATTATGTTTCTTCCTTTAATAAAGGTTGTTTGGGAGCAATCAATAAGTTCGTTCATCTTAATACTAAGCCTATTAGCTAGGACTTTAGAAATAATCTTGACGGAACAATTGATTAATGAAATAGGCATAAAATCTTTAAGAGAATTAACACCCACTCTCTTATGAATAAGGGTTACATTAGCAAAGTTAAAACTACCTAATCGTAAATTACCACTATAAAAATCATTAAATAAGCTAATAATATCAAATTTTAGGATCTCCCTAAACTGCTTATAAAAAAGAACAGAAAAAACATAAGGCCTAGGAGCTTTGTCACTAGGCATATCACAAATCGCCTTCCATATCTCCTGTTCGAATAAAGGCTTGTCTAAATCAACTAACTCAACCTTAGTATCAGGCAGATAAATGTCGTTCCATCTAATATTAACCCTTCTCTTAATCCTAGCTCCAAAAATTTGCTTATAATATCTAGTAAAAGCCTCATTTAATTCTCTTTGAATGGTCACTTCCACATCATTAATAAAAATAGATTAAATCAAATTATCTTGCCTCCTCTTATTAGCCACACTATGAAAGAACTTTGGGTTATTATCTCCTTCCTTAATCCATTGAACTCGGGCCCTTTGCTTCCACATGATCTCTTCTTTTTCTGAAATCAGAGATCATTCCTAAGGTTGAAAAGTCTTCCCTCTCATTGGAGTTAAGAATCCTGGACTTACTAATCTTGTCTAAATCTAACATCTCACACATAATCTTATCTATCCTAATTCTAACACTGCCAAAAATATACTTATTCCAACGTTTGAGAAAAAAATCTTAACTTACCAAGCTTCGCAACAAAAATCTTCGCAGAATTACCCCTATACAAATTGTTAAAATAAAACAAGGAATTTCACTTAATAGGAACTACATTAATAAAACTAGAATCCAATAACCACATCTTCTTAAATTTGAAACTGTTACTAATAGAAATATTCGAATCACACGATTGGTTGATAGGACAATGATCAGAATATAAAAAAGGTAAACCCTTAACTCTATAAATAGAGAATCTATCATCCACCTCAGTACTAATAAAAAATCTATTTGATAAACCAAAAGAAGGAGTATCTCTGACATTAGACCAAGTGAACGATCTATTATTTAGAGGAATCTCAATTAGATTATTATCTAAAATGAAATCATTGAATTCCTCCATATCAAAGAAATCACCCTCTCGAGGCGATCTCTCCCCCAAAAATCTAGTGACATTGAAGTCTCCCCCCATAATCGATTGATTGGGGACAAGATTTCTAAAATCAAAACATCCATCCCACAAGAGTCCCTCTATAACTTTGTATAAGGACCATATACATTGGAAATGCCTAATAAAGAATTATCAGTAAGAGAGGCTAAAATGATGTGCAATGAGTACAATTTTGGAATCTCCTGAACAAGTCAATATTGATTATCCTTCCAACCAATCATAAGTCCCCCAGCACAACCAATGGCTAGAAGACAAGCCTAATTATGAAAGTGAGACCCCCCAAACCGTATATAAAAACTAAGATCGGGGTTCTCGACCTTAATTTTCTGAAGTAAAGCAATATCTATATGAAAATCTCTAAAAAAAAGCCCTAACCTTATTACATTTTTTGGGATCATTGAGACCTCTAATATTCTAGCTAATAATCCTCAACATCTAAGAGAGTTAACCCTCTCTACTTCCCTAGTCCTAATAAACTCCACATACAACTCAACATCAGTAAAAATGAATGCAATATCACTAGCAAGCTGAAATAACTGATCAGTAGAAAGACTACCCAGAGCAAAAGGAGTATAGTCGCTACCATAAATAGGAATCATACCTGAGCCCGAACCCGAATTGCTACTACTAGCACTTGAGCTGGTAAACCTACCATGGTGAGAAGAGGAGCTAGCTCTAATCCTCGCACTACGACGAACCAATCCATTATTGGGAGTTGCTCTCTTACACCTTCCCCTCCTAGACAAAGAAGAAGACACATCTCTGACCAAAGAAAGCTCACTACTAGCTTTGAGCGAACCACCCCTAGTCGAAGCACAAAGCCGAACGAGGGCTACGAAATAGTCGACTCACACGATGATTGGAACACACAAAAAAGGCCTCAAAAATAGAGAAACGAATCTCACTCCCTCCACCTCGAAAACCAAAGAGCAATCAGACTTCACAATCAAAAACTTAAAACCGCCCCCAATATTACTCGAGAGACCATCAAACAATGCGCTCAACTCAATATGAATGTCACTACCTCTATCAATGTTATCAAGTCTCTCCACCAAACTATCCCTATCACATTCCAAAACTGCGCATCCTGGAGAAAGATGCCTATCTCCACCACCTAATTGTATGCTAACATACCCAAAACGAGGACAGTTATCAGACTTGTCCCCTAAAACCGAACCCATACTGTCATCAATTTCAATTTCTGACCCTAATACCAAATCTGCATGGCACACCCCAGTTTTATGAACAGAAACCGTACCTAAATTCCGCTGTGATGATACAGTCCGGCCAGTGTTTAAGCTATCATCAATGACACCCTTAAAACATTTCTTCTTCATTGTCTTCACAGATGAAGACTTCATAAAAGCCACCTCGTTATTGCCTGATACACCACTAAAACCATCCATCATATCGTCAGCCACATCCTCATCGAGCTCCTCCAGCACTCCAAAACTATTACTCAGCCTAATATCATCAGCCATAACCATTTAACACCATTCTCTACGCCAGAGGAGTAATTATCACTAACAGTAGGAAAATCAAAGAAACTGTGATTAAAACAATGCTGCATATTCATCCAATCAATCCCAGTCATCATTTCCTTACTCTTACCTTTGATCACCCTCTCAACATCCCAATCAACATTAATCCCAAATATACCAATAGAACTCATACATTGATTGACAGAGGGATCGAACAACATAGGATCATCCAGATAATAATCCCAAATACTTCCAGCAAAACGCATCAATTCTTCTTCCAGAAACATCAACCCACCAACATTAACAAAAGGCGAATCAGCCTTGATGTTGCCATCCACCCCCTTTCGTATATCAATTCCCAAATCTTTAGAAACTTCTCCTGCCTTCATCTTAATGGTAACATCAAAAATCAAAGGAAACTGTTCTTCAACCACACAACGTTCAACATTCACTGCAAAATTAATCACATGAAAATGAAACAAGATCTCATCCATTAATAACAAGGCCTTTTATTATTCGACGAAACTGAAGCAGAATAAAGACTCCTCAATTTCAACAGATTTAGGCAAAATGATAAGGCGTGCTTCTTTCTATCCATAGCAGGAGGTAAAGGTGGATAAACATCCATTCTTGAGTCATAAAGATTTCTCTTTTACCACAATAACCCGTCAACTAGACCCTCCATGTGCCATCCGAAAAAAAGCATCAGATACGCCCCATCATTCTCATGATTAGAATAATCCGACTCATATAAATTCAAGGGCGACATCAGTTTCTGACAAAAGATCGAACAGTTAAAGTGCATAATATCAAGAATTGATTTACCTCTAAACATCATAGAACAACTGTTCTTCCGATGGCCCGAGCCTCCACATTTGAAGCATCGAATCAAATTTAAGTAGTCTTTCGCAATATGATGAGAATATCCACATCTAAAGCAACAACGATTCCTAGCAAATCTCCTTTTAAATGAACTCTTATGCAATGAAGAATTCCGATTGAGAGCAAGAGCCGGTTTGGGAATAAATTTCCTAGCCACATCAGCTTAAGAACAGTGAGAATCCCATCTCAAATCAATCAAGAAAGAAGAAAAATTCGATGAAAGAGAAACAGAATTTCATAATCCATGGCGCGAATAGGAACAAAATTGCGAAGAGAGAGGGTCAGCCGCCATGAATTTTAAAGTAATATGGTTTAACGATCCTTAGTTTACTTCATACTTAAATTAAGTAAATGTCTTTAAGATTTAAATAAGATTTCCAAAGAGAAAGTATGGTGTTAAAACCATGTTTAATCGAAGAGTATATGGAATTTTGTGACAGTTACTGGGATAGGGTTTTGTTAATAAAATTTCTATCTATTATGAAGATAAGAATTTTGTTGATTCAAGGTCTGAGTGGTAAATAAAATACCCCAACTTGAACGACTTCATGATTAACCAAGGATGATATTAGTTTAGAAACGAGATCAGTTGAGGGAAATAAAATTAGTATTTCCATGAATGATGTTATAAATAATAATTCGAAAAGTTATAAGTTGACTAAAATTGATTTTGAGTGTGCTCTTATTTTATTATAAGTAAAAAGCTATATTCCAAATATTGGGCATTATAAAATTTTTGATTAACGACTGGTTAATTAAAAAGGCCAAATTATGCTGGGTATTAAATTGGTGAATTCATTTTATTTTTATGGATGAATGTTTGTTTACTTGATAGTTAAATAACCGACTATCAAATCTGGCTTGCACGATTGTTGGTATGGAAAGACCGGGATCGAATTTATGTTCGAAAACCATTACGAAAAAGCAAATACATAAACATGGAAGTTGCTGTTTGAGATGGGGAAATTTAAGACTGTGGATCTTCATTAACAGAAAGCTATGTAAATTCTCCAGTCGATCCCTAGAGATAAACTATGGTTCTGTCGTAGTTCAAATCTGCGGATTACAAGGACTACTCACTACTGATCCATATAGTGATTCCTAAGATATGGTGGGGGTGCCTTAGGTTTGTCAAGTCCCATGATAACTTGTATGGACGAATATCTGACAAAGTATTTCCAAAGGGTTCAAGTACATTGATTTCCTCAAATGTACTTCTTTTTGGTGGTGAGAAAACACTATCTCTTAGTTTAATACCCAGGGTATTTTTATGGACGTCAACTAGTGATTTTCTGGCGGATCCGACGATGTTGGATTCAAAGTGAATGGTGATGTGCTATCCCAAAAAAGGTAATTATAACCACAAGCCTCATCAACCGAGAAATGAAAAAAATTAGGTAGGCAGCATGGCTATATGGGTCGTTCCCATTAGGGTGTATTGTCACCATCTAGAGAAAATTCTATTGTTCTTTTGTTTCTGTATCTCCCGGGAATACGGTGGCTGCAACCGTAGGGTGACAATATATTCGGTACGCTCAAAGGAATGAGTGGTTGGGTTGCAAGATGTTCTTATTGAACCCGGTGTATTCCTCTCTAGAGGTATACTATCAGATGGTGGTTCCATACCTTATCATAGTCAGAATTCATTATCCAATAAGACCCCACGGTTTTTGATTATGCAATATGTATGTAGAGCGTGAGATGCAAGCGTTCTGCTAGATGGTTATTTATTTGATTTAGACACTATTATAATATCAGAATATATATGATTTCAAAAATGTTATCAGTTATCGTAAAGTAAAAGCCATTCCTATTTATATTTGGATTGGTCTTACGATTATCCTTTTTCCAAAAAGATTTTTACTTCAAAATCAATTGGTTAAAACGTATAAACTTAGTGAGCTTTCTCACAGTGGCCTACTAGACCGATCCTTGGCATTTGCAATGTTAGGGTTAGACCGAGTTTTACAAGTTTAGAATAGGATGTTGCGAACTTCAGAAGACATGCTGGAGGAGTTCATACGTATGATCTGTATCTAGTATTTGTTCCTCTATGTGTTATATATGAGGACAGGTTGTTATAACTGTCCAGATGTATTGATGTCCATTGTACTTTGATGTTTTTAAGTATTATTTCAAGCTCTCAATGAAGTCTTATTTTTGTATTATATTTTATTCCGCTGCGATGTGAGACTTTGTGTTGTGTTGGTTCTTCTTCTTATTCTTCAATTCTTAATTTCTCTCCTTCTATTCCTCACCCTCTAATTTCTTTCTTTTTGCTTTCTGGGTTTTTGGTACTTCAGTTTGGATACATAAATACAGTGGAGGTATTCATGTCAAAAATTCGAGCATCAAAATTTCTAGGACGTTACAAGTTCTAAAGCCATTCTCTGCATAAGCATGTTCAGGTATATCAATATGATTTTGGTTTGATTATAACAAACACACACACACACACATATATTTCTATATAAATGTGTTTGTAACTTTATTATTCTACATTAAATATCATAAAAATATATTTATATCAAATAAAAGCTATTGTACAGAATTTGATATTCAAATGGTTATTTTATTCAATTAAATATTTTATTTCAATATTTGAAATAGTAAAACATATATAACTCCCTTTTATATAATACAGTCATACATACATACATACATATATATATATATATATATATATATATATACATACCTCACTACACACAGATCATTCGAATAACTCAGTTACACACATTCACCAATATACATTTGTACAGTCACTATGTCACTTATTCTTATATTCTTGATCTTCGATGTTGTTCCAATTTCGGTTCAGTCGTCCGTTGTACCTGTCAAATTAGAAAAACGCAGTAAATTAGAAAAGAAATAATATAATATTCACATACAAAATTTATTTTTAATTTTTTATTTTCCTTAGTTATTCGAGTTATTTCGCTATCATTTTTTTTAGACAGGGTCATATATATGCATTCACATCTCGATCAACATATAATATTCACATTGACACATTATATATATAATAGTTATCAAGTACGTATTAATTTTCCATGGATAACTGCAAAGGTCAAATCAATTGATTCAACTCAGTGCAATTATATTTCAAGCACTACAAAAATTCGTGAATTTCATGTCTGTCGTTCAATATATATATATATATATATATATATATATATATATATATGCACAAGCACAAATACAAATATACACATACATTCATATGAATATACAAGTATATGCTTAAAATTGTCAAGTGCATATGTAGCTAAATAGGTCGGCAACAAAATGAGTGCAAGCATAAACTAGTACATAACACAACAGCCTTAAAAAAGTGCACAAAACTAGGCAGACATGATCATGGAAATAACCAAGGACAAAGCGTACGCAACAAGTGCATGAGTAGCACATGTACAAGGCAGTTTTCAAGTCAATGCACATGCAGCCACACAAAGCAAAGTTCAAGCAAGTAGAAGATGGCATGCAGCAAGGATAATGATCACAAGTGAATCATAAAAGCAACATCAAGTTTTGAACCCAAGCATGAATTAGAAAAATGCACAAACTCAAGTTCAATGACCAAATGCAACAACGTCATATACAAATGGAAATGCAACAACAGGCGCTTACAAGCAATGAAAACAAACCATGCTAAAAGGCTAACATTGAAAACATCTACATAGCTACAACCCAATATTAAGAAAATGGGATAGCCTAAAATCACAAAAGCTCAAGTGAAAATCATCAAACATTGGTGAAAAAATACAATGAATTGAACCAGAAGAAGACAATAGCAGCCCAAAGCAAACAAATTAGCAATAATACATGGTGCAAGCAAGAAGATCAACACAGTTGTAGTGCAGGCCATTGGAAATGAACCAATAGTGACTCAAATTCAAGATCACTAAACAATGATGTAACATATCATTTGGTAACTGTTCTTATCAGTCAGCAAGCATGACACAATTCAAAAATAAAGATAAGTTATCAAGTGAAGTGTCTATTCAAATATAAGAATGCACAAATCAGGTGGCATCATTTGTTTATATCAATGAAAAAGGGGTAGAGCGGTTTTTCTTGTATTCTAATAGGTGTTAGCATGAAAGCATAAAGCAATTTGATTTCAAATATTTATTCATAGTAAAAAAGAAAGTGTTTATTTTTCGCAAGAATGAATAATTCAAATAAAGAGAAATTTCCAGAATATTAAAATATATAAGTAAGCATTATTATTCGCAAGTTGAATTTTTAAAAGCTTTCCAGAAATCACAAGTTTATTTTCAGCAAGATGGAACAATACAAAACACACAGATTATCCATAATAAGAGAATATAGGTTTCGAAACCCTATATAAACCCAAGCATCATCACTGGCATATGCATTGAAACTAGGCAATGAAATCAAGCATAGAAGAATTTAAATCAGAGAGCTCACAATTTTCATTGTTTCGATGATCAACAAAATCCAAATCGTTTGACCAGGGAGAAACAACAATTAAAGCCATCAGAGAATCAGTTTCATCATAATTTTTAGGAGTGGCAATTTGGAATAAAGTAAAAACTCTAGTTTTGCAATTGGCAACCATTAGAGATTAAAAGAGGAACCCAAAATTTGCAAGTGACAAAGCACAAAGGGGATGATCTTATTTTACTTTGACTTAATTTATAAAATAGGGTTTTGTTTTAATTTTAAGTTTTAAGTGTTTTTATTTTGTAATTGTTCCACCATTTACTAGTTTTCTAAACTAGGGTTACTAACTACATGGTTTTGTAGTTAGGGAAAATTTGATCTCTGGGATTAAGATCAGTGCAGGTTTTTAGGCATAAGATTAGAACAATAGCGAGAGGTCGCAAGTGTACAAGTGTTACATGCGAGATATTGTTTAATACCTAGTAGAAACCCTGTGGCATGCGGTAGTAGGCAGAGTTTTGCAAAGTTGGGTATTTCTGTGAGTTATTTACTTTTCTGCATTTACTCTGATTATTATCTGCAGTAATAATTAATTTGTATTCTACGAAATATTGCAATAAACCCTATTCATCTCCCCGCTAGGGTTAATTTAGATCTTTCAAGTGGTATCAAAGCCGGTATTTTTTCTTATAAATAACTCTAGAGCCATGGATTTCCCATACAATGATTTTTCTAACTGTCAATCTAGCGAGAATTTTTCCAGTATGACTCTAACTATTTTTTATGGAACAGATCTTCAAAATTGGAAATTAAAAATGGAATTTTATTTAAAATACGTTAATAATGATTGTTGCGATATTATTGAAAACATGGGTAATATGTTAGATAAGAAAAACATTGTTATCAATGCTTGTGCTACATGCATATTATATATTCTTATCTTAGTATTGATCAATTTAAACATATTTTCATTGTTCATCTGCACAGGAAATCTAGAACGGTCCCGATGCGATGAATGGAAGAAAAGATAAGAGGAGCGCAAATCCCTCAAAAGTCAAAAAATTATGTCTAATATGATTTACATAAGTTAAAGAAGACGATTTGGATGATAGTAGTGATGGAGACTCAACAGATGATGAGCTAGGTGAATTTCCTTTTAAAGATTTAGTTCTCATTTGTGATAAATTAACTAAAACTTTTTATAGTCTCATATTGAAGAATATAAATTTGAAATATGAATATCTTGAGTTGATTTGCAAAAACAATGTCTTGGAATTAAAACTTGAAAATGTCAGAAAATTTGGAAACTCTAATTGCAAAAATTGTTCGAATTTGGAAAATAACTTAGTTTATCTCAATGAATATTTTCAAAAGCTTAAAAGGAAGTTATGATTCTAAAAGAAAATGAGATTGAGCTAAAAAGCAAAAACAGTGCTTTCCAAAAGGTGTTCGATGAGACGACCCGAACTTCCCCGTGAAGGAAAGCACGGATTGAATTGAGAACAAGGCACATCGGAACGCAAACAGAAGAACATTTCATTGTATATTACAACAATTCCATCAGATACAAGAATATACAGAGTATGAACAAATATTACACAGAAAATATCAGAGATTTAAATTACATTTAAATACATCGAAGTGGAAAATAATACAAAAACACAACTAGAAGTAATGCACGGATACAGAGCTTTCCGAGCATCGTTCCAGCTGTAAATCTGGATCCTGTGAATATAAATCTGCAAAACCAAAACTACTAGCTGCCCGTGTCGAAAATAAGGGCACCCAGAGTTTAGGTTAAAACAATAAACTCCAGGTCAGTCATGTGACTGGTGTGAGAACTAAAACAGTTATTAATCTTTATTTTTAAAGTTAGGTAAATTAAGGGACCACGCCGTATAACACGGAACGGGTTTCCTCCCAAGAATACCAGTGCATAAAACAAACAACGCAATGCTAAATAAAGAAAAATGAAGCTATAATAAGAACCTGGTCCCATCACACAATGCAACACAAGCTGGAGGATAGGGTTTTTACCTTATAATAGCCAAAGCATGCTTGATACATTTAAAAACAGATTATTTGATACTATAATAAATGTATAGTGTCAAAACAATTTCAATCATAAATATCAATCATAGACGGCATTAATGACCCATACCACTATGTCGCCATACTAGGTTCTACAAATAAAACCGCAATATCACATATTGGAAATTGGATTTCCGTCATGATTCGAGGCAAGGGGCAAGCTCCTCTCCGTTCGAGACACTCTAGCAAATGTCCCAGGACCCCACTATGATCCTTGGATCGGTTGGGCCGATCCTCTCTTACTTTCGAGGATTGGCAATTCCTGAACACACGTTTCCCGGTCCTAACAGACCTATATCTGAGGCGCCTCGCATTCCAACATCCACACAGGTAAAAAGTGTATAAATGTCAGGGCTGGTAGGTCACTGACATCAACCATAGCTAGAAAGAAACGTCGTGTTCTCCCAACGGTCCGTATCCCGTTTTTGACTCATACCGAGGTGTGAGGCTTGCGAATTCACGTTATACACAAAGCTTTGCCACACAGGCCGTTCTTTGATCATCAACCACAAGACTTTGTAATTCAATAGAAGCATTGATCATCTGCCACTTAGGCGTGCCACACAGGCAATTCACTCCATGCGACTGATGTCCACCGATATACAACCTCTGAGCTCATATGTCTCAGAGAAGGGCGTTAAGTAAGAGAATAAATTCTCTGCCGCCAAAAAGATGTATAATTAATAGAGATCAATCAACACAGAATAAAATCCAATGTCAGACACACAGTCCATTTACAAGTTCGTTCTGGGTCTGAACGAAACCGGAGGTACTTTCCTCGCATATCCATATATCTCCAAGTACGTCTGGACGATCACCAACTGATTCCCTCATCTTGGGTGCACAGTCCAATCAAGATCATCAGTAATCACCCCCAAACGATGTGAAAACTTCCAGTCTTCAACCGCCGTCTTCATCTTCGACTTATCGTCGAATCGGTTATTCAGAATGGGTATAAACCCGGCCTTTCCGAATAACCCGCGCATATAATAAACACGTGTTACAAAAACACAACATACGCCTCATTCCAATTCAGAATATTCTTTTATTCAAAATTTCACATTCTTAGGGAAAGGTTCCCATTAATTTTATTAAAGATAAATTCTTCTAAATTTATTCTTTAATCTTCCTTTGGATATCATTTCAAACCATATCATGGTTTTCCAAACTAGTCGGGATTAGCGAACCACACCGAAGTAATTATTTATTTTATTTCCCAATCCCAGCCTATTTATCCCATGGAGAAAACTGGTAACACTCCATATCTAACACCATGGTGTTATCGGTAAATATTAATTACCATTTCACGTTCAAATCTAATTAAAGATTTAACTATCGCTTTGGAGCAAAATTGGTGATACTCCATCCTCGATCACTTTTCAGATTTGATAATTTAAATTATCAATTAACATTTCAATTTAATTACAGATTCATTAAAACTCCACTTAGTTTTAATCTTCCCACAAATCAATATCCTGTCTTTAACTGGGTTAAAGAACCAATGTCATCTAAAACACGATTCACGATAAACCCAAAATCACATTCTATTGTTAATCGGGTTAAAGAACAGGTGTTATTCAAAACACCGCTCACGATAAACCCAAGAACCAATTTAAATTCAATTCCAATTAATATTATTTAATTGGTACACTTCATTAAATCTAAATAGAAAGATTTAATCTTTTTCTCAACTGGGCTTATGAACAGTGTTAATGAAGACACCATTCACGACAAACCCAAATCACGTTTGATATTAAATACAAGGCTCTGAATAGAAAATATATCGGCTTATATTCAATATTAAATTCTGAAACCAACAAATATCGTATTGGAAATAACGATATAAATATATCTTTCAAATTTCCACAACCATCTCTGTATAATCACGAAATCCAACATCGATATATTCCAAAGATAATTTCGATTCAAATTCATTCCAATTCACGTATTGGAAATTCTGATTATTTTTAAAACCACTTCAAATTCAATTTATTTATTTCAAAAAAATAAATTGATTTTATTTCTAGTTCAAAACTAGTTCGTTTCGATAAAAATCTATTTTTATCTTTACAAATGGGGGATTTTTCATCCAAGTTTTTCCCAAATCATTTCTTATGATTTTACACAAATTATTACTATTTTTAATAATTTTATCAAAGCCCGTACAGTCGATTTCCATCAACGGCCATTGAACTGCACTTACAGCGACCTTTTCCAAATTTGATTTGGACATTATTCCAAACCAAACTGTTAGATTTCAAATTTCTAATATTTATTGGAAAGTTCTTTTCGATTCGAACCCAACGGTTCCGGTTTCAGGAGAATCCGACCGTCAGATCTCCCGCAACGTCAGTTCGAAGTCAATGGTCGAAATTCACGAACTGCCGCAGCGCGGCACGTTCTATTCAGGCCATTATATATATAATGTATGTATTATATATATATCGTCGATTTCCTTTTAAAACGTATTTTATAAATCGTTTTAAATTCGTTTTCGAAACGATTTCAACTTCATATTCAATTCGAATCGAAATTGAATATTCCACATCATCGATATACAAATGATAATATTTTCAAAACTTTATATTTTGAAATCGCTTCCTTTTCTATATTCATTATAAAAACGAATATAATCGATATAAATATCGTTCCCGTCAAAATGGTGCATCTCTAATCAACACGGCTTTATATATTTCAATAAATTCGTTATTCTATTCAACAAATGAATGTTTATTTTATTCAACACATGAATCTATATTTCTTTCAACACATGAATATTCTCAACACATGAGCACTGTCAACACATGACTATTTATATTATTCAACACATGAATTTTCTTTATTCTATTCATCACATGAATATACATTTTATAATATTCTTTATCTCCCAATTGGAATGAGGCCCAATCCATTACCATATAATGTTAATTATATGGATCCCATACAACACATGTATATAATAGCAACGATAAATAATCAACCATCATCCAAAGTGCACTACATTGTATAAGCATCAAATATAGATATCTAACGCTTATAACAGCCTGTCAATCAATCGATCGACATACAACTAATTATTGGGATTAGTGTATGTCGTATTTTAACCCAATACCCGTGTGGAGTTTCAAATCACCAAACACGGATTTTTATTTATTCACATACCTGTTAAAAATTATATTTTTAACGATAAAATATTTTTAACTGTATAAATATTTTATTTTATCTCACAACACACAATAAATTTTCACCACAACAAACAATCAAACATACAAGCCATCCATGGTCTGTGGACGACGGATGTCGGGTGCTGCTAAGCACCGTCTACATCCTAGTATATATTTTTAACTAGAAAAGAAAATTTAAAGTGAGAAATTCTCACCGACTAGCTAAACCAAACGCCACGACTCTTCATATGTAGAAATCTTCGCCGTTCTCGCCTTTTGTCACTTTCGTTGCCCGTAGCCACTACATATATAAAAATCACATTTTTATATTGTTGCTATGTATATAAAAACCACATTTTTACACCGCTACTTTATAAATAGAAATTCTATTTTTATACCGCTACTATATAGATAAAAATTCTATTTTTATTTCTACTTCATATGTAAAGATCGAATTTTTAATACTTCTATAATATAAAAATAATATTTTTATTACTTCTACTATATAAAAAAATCATATTTTTATTTCTACTACATATATAAAGATAATATTTTTATATTCTCTATTATATAAAAACCATATTTTTATCCTTCGTATGATATAAAAATCACATTTTTATTATCTAAATTATATAAAAATCATATCTTTATATCTTCTATAAATTAAAAATCGAATTTTTTTCTTTCTAAAATATAAAAATCATGTTTTTATCCTCTACATCATATGAAAATTATATTTTTAACTTCTACATTATATAAAAATTTCATTTTTAACCTTTTATAATATAAAAATTTCGCCTTTTTCTATATAAAGATTTCTCCTTTATTTTTAAAGCTAATCATATATGAAAATCTATACTTTCTTTAAATAAAAATCCTAAATTTATTTATATAAAAATCCTATATTGCTATTAATAAAACCCTATTTTGCTATATAATAAAACCCTATTTTTATTATGCATACATATATATAAAAACGGATTTTTAATTTTTAAAACTAATTAAATTAACAAAGGAATTAGGGAGAATAAACTCACCTTTATAATTGTTGGTGAATGGGGGATTGGAGGTGGAGGAGGCTGCTTGATGGCGCGCGGTGGCTCAGGCAGGTGGCACATTGGGTGTCGGCTGCTGAGAAGGGGGCTCGCGGGTCTCAATAGAAGGGGATGAGGGATTCGCGAGGGGGGGGGGCTGCAATGCTTGAGAAGAGGGGCGGATGGGTGCGTCGGAGGTTGGTGGAGGCTGGAAGCTCGCGAAATGGTGGCGTCGGTAGGAAGAAGGTGCGGTGGGGAGGCTAGGGCGCATCAGACTTTGGGGCTTCGAAGGGAGAGAGGGGGTGGCGCAGCGTGGGTCAGGCGGCGGTGATCCCCCCCTCGTCGTTCGTTGCCCCCTTTTTTTAATCCTTCGATCTGAGTGGGAGAGAGAAAGTGTAGGGGGGTAGGGATTATATATAATAATATATATTTAATTATTTAAATTAATTTCAAAAAGCAACTTTTATTTTCGACCTCGAAACGAGACCCAACGACTGTCGCCCCTAGCTAATTACCCCCATTCCGAACACAATGGGATATGTATCATAGGCTGATTCGACTGTTTCGATCAGTTTTCTTCAAAATCAAAATATAACTCAATATATTGAATTTGAACACGCATTTCAATTTACTGGGGTCACATACTAACTCTAAAAATTCCCGAAAAATATTTTCTAGCTTCGTATTGATGGTACGGTCCTAACAAAACTAATTTCATCGAATTCTGAGACCGTTAGGAAAATGGCCAATTTCCTGTCGATTAAAATCAACTAAAACTGGTCAAACGCGTTTTACTTCGCCACGCTCACATATTGATTCGACAAATTACGAATTTTGGAACTTAGCAATAATTTGACATCACGGATCCAACAAAAGTGATTTCGTCGAAAACCGATGTCGTTTGTAAAATTCCCATTTTTAAGGGCCAGAATTCCATAACAACTATTCTGAATTTTCAACTGGACATAACTTATGATTACCGCTAAGAAATTTCAATTTTTCGGATTGGTTGGAAAGATATTCTCAAATAGATTCTAATATTTTTGGTTTCACTAAAATCCGGTTTATTTTGCACCCGGTACGTTCAATTGAAATTTGAAATTGAATTAACGAACTACCGCGCCATTTTCAATTCCTTTTATAATTATAAATAATTATTTATATTCTAACGACGATTCGAATAAATATATACTTCTATTTCTATTCAAAATAGATTTCTCGTCGATATTATTTAAAATAATTCATTTTAAATATTCAAAATTCATCAAAATTGCCAAAATAAAAAACTTAAATTGGCTCAGAATTTCTGGGTTGTTACATTCGATAAGTTCAAGATGCCAAAAAATTTCAAATATGGAATTGTTAAGAATGAAAATCTATTGAAAACTGAGTTGATTTTGAATGAGCTTGAAAATGAAATCGAGAAAATCAAAAATCTCAAATGCGATAATTGTGCAACTTTTCAAAAGGAATTGTTTAAAATAAAAGAAAATTCAAATTTCTTCAAAGTGAAAAATTGATTTTGAGAAACAATAAGATTGAGATTTCTATAATAAATCACGAATTGGAAAGTGAGATTAAAAAAATCAAAGACTTTGAAAATTTGGAATTTGAAAAACAATAATGTTTGGATTTAATACCAAAGTTAAGGAAATTGAGAATGAAAATTCGATCTTAAAATGAAAACATGTTGAGAAAAGAGAAATTTCCATTGATCGTTGTTCTTAGCTAATAAATGAGAGCAATCTGTTGAAATCTAAAATCAACGGTCTTAAGTTGAAAATTTAAAAAGGTTTTCGAATAGAGAAAGTTCATTGAACATATTGTTAAAAAACCAATGCTTTCTTGAGAATAAAAGGGGCTTGGTTTTGGAAAAGATGATCGAATTGAAAAACAAAAATTGAAAATTTCAACGATTCTTCAGAATGTTTGCTTTGTGGAAAATATGGGCATTATCATGATAAGTGTTGGTTTAGAACTACTATCCAATTAAACGAATGTGGGTCCCAAAAGGAAATTAAACGAGTTTGGTTAAATTTAAACAAATTTGGGTTCCTAAGGGCACAATGGTAAATTAAATTCAAATGTATTGTTATTTAAACAAGTTTTGGTATCGAAAGTCACATACATAATTAAGAGTGATTTACGAATTTTGTTAGACCACTCGACCCCCTAAACACTTAGATATTGGACGCTGGCTAAGAAACAACTTTCCAAAAGAATCAAAGTTGTTCCATATCAAAAAAAGAAGCTAACTGCATATGTTCCTTAGCCAAGAGTAGGGAGTTAGAGATCCACAACCTCAATGGTAATTCAGTATGATCTTTAGACCCATGTTTTTATTTCATTTCTGTTGATGTTGATTCGTATTGACACTGCCATAGTATTTTTGACATATTTTGAGTTTTCTAACTTCAAATTGAAAAATTAAAGATATTATGGAAAATATATTCAATTATATACAACTTTTATGTTTTAAGTATTTCTAGATTCTGAATTTAAATTGATCAAAAATTACAAAACATTTGAAGTACAGGTTACAGACAGTTCCCAGAATTTCTGACAGTGTTATAGTATTTTACTCATATCTTGAACTATGCTACTTGGAATTCTAAAATATTTGATGTTATGAAAATCTAATGAAATTTCAAACATCAATTCTACTTTGAATTTCTGAAAAATCACTTTGGGAGCTCTTGAAAATCAGCACTCAATACAGCGCACTACTTGGAAACTGTATTGGACATGTTATGATGATTTCATAGTTTTTGGCTTGGCTTGACCATTTTGATTTTCAAAATCACTTAATATGAGTTGATATGTTTAATCTTGACATAATCATGTCATTTAACTTATATTTGATCTCTAAAAATATATCTCATCGAGACATTTCAAATGATATGTTTTTTGATTTGAACCATTTATCGTTCCCTGTGCTTAGTAAAATGTCGTGAAGAAAAATTCGCTTGCAGACTTTTGTTTTGATACTAAAATTTTTCTGCTCTGATAAAAAGAATTTAATTGATAGAGTTTTTTGAGTGGGTTTGATGATTACATGATGTGTTGAAAACTCAGTGACTAGAATTCATTGAATTATATAGATAGTCCAGAACTACAAGTGGTATCCGAGTTTCACATAACCCATTGCAGAAAATTGGTCTTCGCATATTTCGAATGTTAAAATATTTTTGATTGTTTGCTTAAAAATTAAATGATTGACCAGTTGATCCATTTTTGTAACTCATCAAAATTATTTTAGTTTTTCGAGATTGCGATTAGTAATGACTGAAATATTTTTCATAACAAGAGAAAACATTATTTAAGGTCTTATTACGATTAGACATATTTTATAATATTTTCGAATTAGTGCTTATCTCATGATAATATTTTTTCACTACCATCTTTCTGTCATTCATCATGATTTTATATAATGTGGAGAGTTTAATTATGTTTTGGAAATAAGGAAATGTTTTTTTAAAAAAATATTTTTATCCTAGGTATTTACTCTTATTTAAAAGTCCTCATAGTTATGCATGGCTGAATCACCTTAGTCTCTGTGTACGTGCTTCCATTCTCATTATAATTCCTCAAAGTTATGCATGGATGGAGGTCATATAAGAAACAGATGAAAGTTAAGTATATTTTTAATCTCATTTAAAAGTCCTAACAGTCATGCATGGTTAGAAAATACTTAACAATTTTAAAGTAACTAATAACTCCATTTGAAAAGTCCTAGAGGATATATGCGGTTAGTAAGTGCTTAAATTATTTGGGCTTAAATTTAAAATTTATTTGAAAATATTGGAATTCATATTCTTGTATTTGAAATTTAAAAACTCTCTCCATTTTATCAAATCGATCGTAAATCCATTATTCTGAAAAGTGAGATTTTCTTCTAATTTGAGGAATATTATGATTTTGTTTGATTAAACGAGTTTTACGATATATATTTTTCCCACTTGATTTGAACTTATAATTCTACTCCATGTTCGTCACTATTTCGATTTCTATTATCCTTTTGATTATAACAAAAGGCAGATAAATGTTAAGATTTTGATTATTAAGTGAATAAATCAAGAATATTTTAATATTTGAAATTCAATTGAATTTAAATTTTCTCACATGCATCTATGTAGGGGTAATTCAGTTGTAGGGAGAGCATATAAATAGGGGGAGTACTACATTTCACAGTTTTTAACATTATTTTCCGTCAACACCCAAGTTAAGTCATGCAGGACATGTGTTCGAGTGGTTTGATGCATTCACGACCCAGGGTTGCTGGAGGATGTCCAAAAATCAGTATTGTTGGGATAAGTCCGCCCTTCCTCCAGCAATTGGGTATCAATCCTGGAGATGAGATATCCTTCCTTCAGGGGATGGATGTTCCACTAACAATATGATGGAGATCCGAAATAACCCGAGGGAGGACATAACTAAGGTCTCATTAGATTAATAACCCCTAGGTCATGAATACAGTGACACAAACTGTGATAAGAGGAAAACAAACCAATGCGTCCTTCTACTAATGAAAGAAATCACTGCAATACTCATTAACTTAGATAGTTATTTTGCATTGGATCGGCTTGAAAGGCCAGGGATTCGTCAAGAACCAAGTGATAAGCCAGTTGATAACTTCCTTCTCGAGATCGAGAAGCATTAGACTCACTATGAGAATGTTGGTCGACGTGTAAAACCCTCAGAATGGAAGGGAGAGGACTTTGGGTTTTCAGAAAGTCATCCTTCGTGGAGGCAGCCTGATCAACTTTCTCAAATGAAAGGTTAGTGTTAACTCCCTATTTCGTCATAACAGCACAACAAGATTATCAAATTGCGAAGATAGTAAAGCCATGGAATTTTCCATTCATAAATTGTAGATGTATTACAAGAGTTTAAGGAAATCCTTAATTCGCTTTGGGGAATTAGGATTTTTCTCTTTTTCAGAGAAGAAAGAACAAGTTTGAGAAGAGAGAAATTCATCACCCTATATGTGGCTTCTATGGTCCTATTTATAGAGACTTTGGTCCCCTTCCACTATTGAGCTATTGGGCCTACAAGGATCTCTTCCGATGGCATTTTACTTAGTCTCGGATGCTTGGCTTTCGGCCATCTCTGGAGAGCTAATTATGGTCTTCGAAGTGGGGGTCCTGGTCAATTATGGCGTATGTGGGATGAATATGGATTTGTCGATGTGGTGGCCTTCGGACGGTGTTTGAACCCCTGGTAACAACACTTAGGTGTTGGCTCTCAGACGTAAGATTTCGGATGTAGGCTTTCGGCTTTCTCGTGAATACTTAGAGGAGCCTGCCCTCATGATGTATGTAGATATCTGCTGGTTCAAAATCGTTGCTGGTTTAGTTACTAGGTAGATTAGTACAGGTAGCCTGTATCTCCGCTTAGGTCTCGGTTAGCCTTTTGGTGAAATTTTTTGAATAGTCTGGTCCTACGGAAGGTGGCTTTCAGTGATATCTCTATTACTTATGAAGCCAACCCTTCGTCATTCATGAAGTCGATTTTTCATAAGCTGGATCTAGAAAAACTTTACGCACTAACCCGATACACTTATCCCTCTGATGTGTTTGTGTTAAGCAGGTTAATTCTGATAGTCTTTCTGGGTCTCGATGAGCGAAGCCTGTGCTTCCCTCTTTCCTGATCCCTGTCTTAGGTTACCTTTCGTCATCAAACTCTCCTTCGGGTAGACCTCGCCGGATAGACCATGTTGGATGAGCTTTGCTAGCATTCTACAGGTTCTAAGCTCCTTTCTTCCTAAGGGGTGTCGATCTATGTTGCTCCCAGATCCTTCTTTCCGTGCTTGTATTCATCCAACATCCCTTCACCATCAGCTTATGCCAAGGTAATTTTGGTAGTAACATTTTCCTTCCTCCTTAGTGAAAGGGTGTCTTCGATTTTCCAAGTCAAGCTTCTCTTTTCAAGCTCTTTTCTATTTATTTGTCAGTTTTTTTAATGATGGGTTAAGTCATGGATCCTGGTGGAGGGATCCTCTTTTGGCGTTTGTGGAGAAATGAATTGACCCAGATTCGGGTCATTGATATAAATGGAAGACCGGAAATTCCTTCCAGGAATAATGAAGAGTCGAATCCGTCCAAATTCAGGTTTTTGAAAATTGAAGACCGGGAACCTCTTCCGGTATTAATGAAGAGCCGAATCCACTAATATTCGGGTATTTGAAGATTGAAGGCCGCGAACCCTTTCAATACTAATGAAGAGCTGAATCCACCCAGATAAAGATAAAAGACTGGGAAGTCTATCGGTATTAATAAAGAGCCGACCCCACCCAGATTCGGGTATTTAAAGATTGAAGACCGGGAACCCCACCCAGATTCGGGTATTTAAAGATTGAAGATCGGGAATCCTTCTGGTATTAATGAAGACTCGAATCCACCCAGGTTCGGGAATTTAAAGATTGCAGACTGGGAACCCTTTCAGTATTAATAAAGAGCGGAATCCTCCCAGATTCAGAAATTTTAAGATTGAAGAACGAGAACCCTTCCGGTATTAACGAAGAGTCGAATCCATCCAGATTCGGTTATTTAAAGATTGAGGACCAGGAACCCCCTCCAATATTTGTTGTTTTGGCATCCCCTTTGGATTCGATTGGTGAAGAAGAAGTTGTACGTTCTTCTTAAGCCGCCCCTTTGGCTTTTGATGTTAAAGCAGAGGATGTACGTGCTTTGTTGGCTGCTCTCTGGGCTTATGCGTTGGTGCGCTTGGCTAGCTTATCCACAAGTATGGCCCGAGGACTTACCCAACCTCCCTCCAAGATGCACCTTATCCTGACCATCGTAGGCAATGATAAGGTCTTAGAAACTTAGACGGGGACATCACAGACACAGAACCAAGGTTTACTCTTTTGACGCTCTATACTGACTATCGTAGGCTCTGATAGAGGCTTATACGCCACCCCCTCCGAGCGGTGCCATATCCTGACCATCTAGGCGATTATAGGGGTTTGCGCTCCCTTCTGCAGGTAACGTGGAACATAAGCAGAGGTAGGACGTGCTCTTCTGCGAGCAGAGGTAGGACGTGCTTAGTTCTACAGAGGCAGGGCATGCTAATTTTAGATGCACTGCCACGACCATCTCTGTTGTGAAATGGAGGCTTACGCTTTTGATGCTTTAACCATGCCCCCTCTGATTTGGGCATTGAGAAAGACTAACACACCATCCCTCTCCAGCAGATGCCTCGCCCTGACCAATTCGGCGATGACAAAGATTTGATCCTTTTTTCAGCTCGACCCCTTTTGGGTCTCTCTTGAGCTACTGGAAGGGTTTCCATGCCCTTAGCTATGTAATTACATTTGGAGGGAAATATTTTTCCTTATTCCTTTATCATTGAGAAATAATGTCTTAAATGTTCTGAGTTCCATGTTCTCGGAACAAGATCTTCATTGGATCTGCATAGCCAATATGTTCCGGGCATAACTTCTTGATGGATGATCAGGGGTCCTTCCCAATTTGGACCGAGAGGGCCATTCACTGGGTTCTTAGTGTTAGCCATCACTCTTCGTAACACTAATTCACCTTTTGCGAGGGTTCTAGCTTTGACCTTTGAATCGTAGTATTTTGTAATCCTCCTTTGATATTCAGCGGCTCTGATTGCAGCCTCATCTCGTAGTCCTTGTATTAAGTCTAGTGATTCCTTTCTCAACTCTTGATTGGGGTCAAACACATATGCTATCCTTATATGTGATGGTATTTTGACCTCGATTGGAAGCATAGCTTCACATCCATATGTCAGGGAGAAGGGGGTGTGTCCCATGGCTGTTTTGGTAGAGGTTCTGTACGCCCAAAGCACTACAGGAAACTCTTTGGCCCAATTTCCTTTTGCTTGATTTAGGCCTTTTTATATGATTGTCTTAAATGGTCTTGTTGGCCGCTTCCACAGCTCCATTAGCTTTCGGATGGGCTACTGAGGAGAATCTTTTGATGATTCCATTTTTCTCACAAAATCGGGTGAACTCTTGACTGTCGAACTATGTTCCATTATTCGATATGATTTTTTGAGGAATTCCGAAGCTGGTAACAATGTTTTTTATTACGAATCTTAGTACCTTTTTGGATGTGATTGTCGGAAAGGGTTCTGCCTCTACCCACTTGGTGAAGTAGTCGGTAGCTACTACTGCATACTTAGCCCCACCCTTGGCGAGTGGTAAGGGTCCAATTAAATCTATTCCCCATACATCGAATGGCAAGGGGGTTTATATAGTGGTTAGTTCACTAGGAGAAAGGTAGGGAACCTTAGAGTACTTCTGACACTTATCACATCTCTTGACATACTCAACTGCTTGACTAACCATCCGCGGCCAATAATTACCTTGTCGCATGACCCTTTTGGACAGCTTAACTACACTGGAATGGTCCCCACACCATCCTTCATGAGCATCTTTTAACAAGATAAGTCCATCTTCGGAATTTACACACCTCAAGTAAGGAAATGAATGTCCCTTTTTATAGAGTATGTTATTCATAATCATAAATGTAGGATCTTGGTGTATTATCCTTCTCGTGTCTTGCTTACTAAGGGGTAAAGATCCTCTTTGGAGGTAATCTACTATAGGAGTCATCCGTGTAGTTTCCTGCTGGCAGTTCATTTCCATTAAGGGAGGTTCCCGATTGGAGTTTTCTTCTTGGTTTTCTTTATCTTCCCTTCTCAAGGCTTGGGATCTAGTTAAGACGAATAACTCTTTCCCCATTTCTGATTCCTCCCGCTCGATGCTAGGCCTTTCCTGATATCCCACCGGGACTATCTAGTTTCGGCCCCCCCCCGGGTGCTAGCTAACTTGGCTAGTGAATCCGCTTGGGCATTCTCCCCGCGGGGTATTTGATGAACTGATAAGTCCTAAAATGGGGAAAGCATCTTCAGTACCCTTTTCATATATAAGACCAGCCGCTTATCCTTGGTTTGATAAGTTTGTTTTATTTGTTTTAAAATTAACTGTGAATCACAAGTGATTTCTATTCGCGGTTTCTTCAACTGTAGTGCCAGATTCAAATCAGCTATCATTGGTTCATACTCGGCTACGTTGTTAGTTGCCTGGAACCCTAACTTCGTGGCATAGTGTAAGCGGTGTCAATCAGGGGTAATTATAACGTAACCTGCGCCTGCTCCCTGCTCGTTGGAGGCTCCATCTACAAAGAGCTGCCATTTGGTCTTTAAATCGCTTTCTTTAACTGATTGTTCTGAAATGAAGCCCGTGCACTCGTTTACGAAATCTGAGAGGGCTTGTCCTTTAATTGTTGCTCGAGGATGGAACTCGATCTCATATTCACTAAGCTCGACACCCCATTTGATTAGCCTCCCTACGTTTTCGGTTTGCTGAACACTTGCCTGAGCAAAAAACTAGTCAAAACTCTAATAGGGTAAGCCTAGAATAACCTCTTAGCTTTCGCGCGGTAAGAATTACGCAATACGCTAGTTTCTCTAAAACAGCGTATTAGATTTCTATGTCTTTTAGCCTTTGGCTAATGTAGTAAATGGGATGCTGAGCCCCATTACTCTCTCTTATCAGGACTGAGCTTACCGCATATTTTGAAACAGCCATATATAGGTATAGACCTTCTCCCTTCTCGGGACTGGATAAAATTGGAGGCATTCCCATATAGACTTTCAATTCTTGGAACGCGCTCCTACACTCTTCGTTCCATTCGATTTTTTTTTCATTTATAACATCGAAGAAATTGACACATTTGTCTACGGCTTTGGAAATAAACCTACTGCGTGTTGCTACTTTCCCGTTCAAGTTCATGACCTCTTTGCTTGTCCTGGGTTCTTCCATGTCGCTTATGGCTTGGATTTGGTCAGGGTTGGCTTCGATCCCTTGCTCACTTACCACATATCCCAGAAACTTTCCAGGTTGAACTCCAAAAGAACACTTTTGAGGGTTTAACTTCATTTGGTATATACTTAATACATCAAACATTTCCTCCATATCCTTTGGATGGTCTTCTGTTTGGGTGGACTTCACCAGCATTTCATCCATATATACCTCCGTATTGCGCCCTATTTGCTCTTGGAACATCCTGTTTACCAGCCTTTGGTATGTTTCCCCCATGTTCCTCAGACCGAAGGGCATCACTTTGTAACAAAACGTTCTCCAATCAGTGATAAAGCTTGTATGCTCCTCCTCGGTTTTATGCATCCGAATTTGGTTGTACCCCGAGTAAGCATCCATAAGGGATAATACCTTGTGACCGCTCATGGCATCAACTAATTAATCAATCCACGGAAGAGGATAACAATCTTTTGGACAAGCCTTGTTTAAATCCGTGTAATCAACACACATCCTCCATTTCCCATTGGACTTCTTCGCTAGCACAGGATTGGCTAATCATTTTGGGTAAAGAACTTCTCAGATAAACCCGTTAGTTTCCAACCTTTTGACTTCCTCTTTCAAGGCCTCTATCTGGTCTCTATTATGTTGTCCTTTATTTTGCCGGACCGGAGTTACCGAAGGGTCAATGTTCAAGGCATGGCTTATAACAGAAGGGCTGATACTGATCATGTCTGATTGGGTCCAAGCGAAAACATCCTTGTTGAGCTGTAGAAACCAGATTAAGTTGCTTTTGAGAAGCTCCACTAGCTTTTTCCTTATGTTGGCGACCTTCAATTTATCTTATGAATCAACATTTACTTCTTCCATTTCTTCTATCGGTTTTGTTCTTTCAATATCTCCTCTAGAATCCAAATTTTTGATGATTTCTCCTTCCTCAGTCAAGTTCACTTCATCGGACCTTTTCCTCTTTCTTTTCAGAGAGTGTACCTACCATTGGTGCGTCTGTCAGACTTATTTATTTTTACTTTAGCTTCCAATGAGGGATGTAATAATCCCTTATATGAAGGCATAAAAAGTAGAAGAATCAATGTACGAATAACACTCCTTTTTGTATTTGTCAATCGTTGCAAAGTACAATTCGCGGGAACTAAACTGTTCTCCCCTAATGGTACCCCATCTCTATTTGGTTAGCAATTTCAATATGAGATACTTGGAAGAAACAAAAGTGTCCATCTCCTCTAAAGTCGGTCATCCAAAGGCATTGTAATAGGACGGTTGATAGATCACAACGAAGAGAGTTTCGAAGGTCCTATGAAGCAGAGACAATCCAACTTGAACCATAAGGTTGATTTGACCCACCGGAGTCGACCTTTTATTGTTAAAGCCGAAGATTGGTTCGTTGCTAGGCTCCAGCTTCTTCTCAGAAATTCCCATCTGATTGAAAGCGTGCTTGAAGATGATATTGACAGCGCTTCCGGTGTCCACCAGGATTTTAGAAACAACCAAAAGCCTTATCTGTGCCATTATCATAAGGAGGTCATTATGTGGGTGGCGGACCCCTTTTTTTCATTTCTTCCGGAGAGACCACTACGTTGTGCATCTTGAGAGCATAACGTGTGTTCTTCAACGATGGTTCCTCTTGAATAGAGAAGATTCCCTCCATGGCTTCTTGCATGTATTGATTCCTTGCTCTCGGGCAGTTTCTGGTGGGGTGTGTCCCACCGTGAATTACATTAGTTTGATTTATTGGTGGCTCTAAATCTAGGTTGCTCTCCTCCATAGCAACTTCTATCGTACTCATCGAAACCTTCTGCTGTCCACTTGCATGCTAAGTTGATGATGTCTTGTTTAAAACAAATTCCTTCAGATGTCCTTCTCAGATCAGCTTCTGAATAATCCCATCCAATACCTTGCACTCGTCAGTCTTATGTCCATTGGTTTTATGGAACTTGCAATATTTACCACCAGAATGAGGTTCAGGGCAATTTTTGGCTTTGAACGAGACAAGTTATTAACCCTTTCTCTTGCGACAACATACACACAAGAGATAGGCTTGTTCAGGGAGACCGAGTTGGTATTAGAGTCTTCCCACCTTGATCTCTTTTGGTTTCCTTCAAGGAGCTTTTGTCCAAAGTTCGTCCTTCCTCCTTCCCCACGAGGCCCAAACTTCCTCTTTGTGAAGTACAATTCATCCATGCAAATGAACTTGTCGGCTTGGAAATGAAAGTATTGCAAATCTTTACAGCCGTCAATATGTAACTCCTTCCATATGGGGGTGTTTCCGATTAACCCTGAATGTACGACGCTCAACCCGTCACAGTCGTTCATATCCTTGGACTATAAGGTTTCGATGTTGAACCTTTCCAGTTAATCCTTGAGAGACTCCCCTTGCCTTTGTTTGATGTTAGCAATGATGGTGTAATCAATTGTCGGATTTTTACAAATGCAAAATTGTGCGGAAAATTCGTAGGAGAATCGTTTCAACGAGTAAATGGTGTTTTCCCTATATTGGCGATACCACTTCGCCACTGCCGCTTGAAAGGTAACCAGAAAAGACGGCATCTGACGGCTCCGGAAGTGTTGTAAAGATTCATCTAGCCGTCGAAAGCCATCAGATGATCGTCGGGGTCAGTTGTCCTAAGATGCTTTATGGTTGGAACCTTCACTCTCGATGGTATTATGGTGTTCATAATTTCATCGATGAATAGAGCTATTTTTTCGTTATTATTAACCCTATCATCTTGGGTCCTCTTCTACTCGCTTCCCAACAAGTCCTTGATGGTCTTTTGAGTGAGATCTTTGATGCAAGCTTCTGTGTTGTCCTAGTTGACTCTCTTGGGATCATAGCCTTTGGAGGAGGAACTCCTAGACTGTTCTTGCTCGCATTGATTCCCTTGATGATCTACTCCCGTCAGATGGGACTTCTTCTTCTTGGAAAAAGTTGCCCTAAGCTTCTCTTTTGCTTCTGAATGCTGAATGGGAGCCTTTCTTTTTGAAGATTCATTCGTCTCTCTCTGACTAGGTCTGGTGAGCCTTGAATACTTTTGTGCCTGAAAAGCGTTGACCTGAGCCTGCATTTCTTGGAGTTGCTTCTCTAGGACTAAGATTCTCGCAAAATTATCTTCCATGGTGTTTAAGTTTGGTAGTTGTTGTGGATTGTATGTGGCTTCTCTTTAGCTATTGTTCATATTGAGAGCCAGATCCATGTTTCATTCTAGGGTTGCATCAGGAGTCGGTTCTTTGTTTCGCTCTTCCAATCTTTTTGATTTCATCTTTCCTACCACGGAGCAATAAAATCTCCAAGTTAATTATTTAATAAACTAACCACACAGACGCAGGTTCAGGCCCTCCTTCTAGCACCAAAATGTTAACGTTATTTTATTTCAACACCTGGGTTAAGTCATGCGGGACATGAGTTCGAGTGATTTAATGCATTCACGACCCAGGGTTGCTAGAGGATGTCTAGAAATCAGTATTGTTGGGATAAGTCCGCCCTTCCTTCAGCAATTGGATATCAATTCTAGAGATGAGATATCCTTCCTTCAGCGGATGGATGTTCCACTAACAATACAGTAGAGATTCGAAATAATCCGAGGGAGGACATAACTAAGGTCTCGTTAGGTTAATAACCCCCTAGGTCGCGAATACAGTGATACAAATTATGATAAGAGGAAAACAAGCCAACGCGTCCTCCTACTAAAGAAATAAATCACCGTAATACTCATTGACTTAGACGGTTATTTTGCATCAGCTTGAAAGGCCAGAGATTCGTCAAGAACTAAGTGATAAGCCAGCGGATAACTTCCTTCTCGAGATTGAGAAGCGTTAGACTCATTATGAGATCGTTGATCGACATGTAAAACCCTCAAAATGGAAGGAAAAGGACTTTGGGTTTTTAGAAAGTCCTCCTTTTTCGCGGAGGCAGTCTGATCAACTTTCTCAAACGAAAGGTTAGTATTAACACCCTGTTTCATCATAACAGCATAACAAGATTAACAATTTGCGAGATAGTTAAGCCCTGGAATTATCCATTCATAAATTGTAGATGTATTACAAAAGTTTAAGGAAATCCTTAATTCACTTTGGGGAATTAGGAGTTTCTCTTTTTTGGAGAAGAAAGAACAAGTTTGAGAAGTGAGAAATTTGTCCCCCTCTATGTGGCTTCTTGGGTCCTACTTATAGAGACTTTGGGCCCCTTCCACTGTTGGGTTATTGGGCCTGCAAGGACCTTTGCCGACGGCTTTTTCCTTTGTCTCGGATGCTTTGCTTTTGGCCGTCTTCGGAGAGCTAATCATGGTCTTCAAAGGGGGGTCCTAGTCAGTTGGGGCTTATGTGGGATGAATATGGACTTGTCGACGTGGTGGCCTTCGAACGGTGCTTGTGCCCCTGGTAACAGCTCTTGGGTGTTGGCTCTCAGACGTAAGCTTTCAGATGTAGGCTTTCGGCTTTATCGTGAGTACTTAGAGGAGCTTTCCCTCATGATGTACATAGATATCTGCCGATTCGAAAATGTTGATGGTTTAGGTTCTAGATAGATTAGTACGGGTAGTCTGTATCTCTGCTTGGGTCTCGGTTAGCCTTTTGGTGGAACTTTTAGGATAGTTTCGTCCTCCGGAAGGTGGTTTCGGTGATATCTCTGTTACTTATGAGGGATGCCCTTCGTCATTCATGAAGTCGATTTTTCATAAGCTGGCTCTGCATAATCTTTATGTACTGGCCCGATACTCTTCTCCCTCTGATGTGTCGGCGTTAAGTAGGTTAATTCTAATAGTCCTTCTAGGTTTCAATGAGTGAAGCCTGTTTTCTCCTCTTTCCTGATCCCTATCTTAGGTTACCTTTTGTCTTGGAACTCTCTTTCGGGTAGACCCCGCCGGATAGACCATGCTGGATGAGCTTTGCTGGCGCTCTGTAGGTTTTGAGCTCCTTTCTTCTTAAGGGGTGTTGATCTATGTTGCCCTCGGATCCTTCTTTCCGCGCTTGTATTCATGCAACATCCCTTCACCATCAGCTTGTGCTAAGGTAATTTTTGTAGCAACGATAGTCACACATTTATCACATTCCAAATCTTATTGTATGTTTGTCATCATCAAAACGGGGAGATTGTTGAGTATATCATTATGATTTTTGCTTGATGATAACAAACATATATACTACTATATAAATGTGTTTGTAACAGTATTATTCTACATTGCATCTCATATACAAATAAATATTTATATTGAATAAAATGTTAGTGCATAGAAATTTGATATTCAAATAATTATTTTATTTCAATATTTGAAACAATACAACTTTCTGACTCCACTATTGTACAACTCACTGTTATATAATACAGTCATACACATATACATGCATTCCTCAATATAGACCGTCATTCAAATCACTCGGCTACACACATTCACTAATACACATGTATATAGTCACTCTATCACTCATTATTATATTCTTGATCTTCAGTGTTGTTCCAATTTCTGTCAAGTCGTCCATTGTAGCTATCAAATTAGAAAAACACAGTAAACTGGAAAATAAATAATTTAATATGCAAATATAAAATTTATTTTTAAGTGTTTATTTTCCTCAGTTATTCGGGCTGTTTCTCATCATTTTTCTAAACAGGGTCATATATATGCATACACATCTCCATCAACGTGTAATATTCACAGGGATACAATGTAAATATTATAGTTGTCAAGTGCGTGTTATTTTTTCCATGGACAACTACAAAGGCAAAATCAACTTATTCAACTCAGTGCAATTATATTTTGATCATGATGGAAATTCATGAATTTCATATCTATTGTTCAATGTATATATAAATCTCATTATATGCACAAGCACAAATATAAATACACACATAAATTTGTACGAATATACAAGTATATGCTTTAAATCGTCAAGTGCATGCATAGCTAAATAGGTTGATAGCAAAATGAGTGCAAGTGTAAACAGGTACACAACATAATAGACTTAAATAAGTGCACAAAACAGGTAGACGTGATCATGGCAATGACTAAGTACAAAGTGTATACAACAATTGCATGGGTAGCACATGTACAAGACAATTTTCAAATCAATGCACATGCAGCCACACAAAGTAAAGAGTAAAGTTCAAGCGAGTACAAGATGGCATGTAGTAAGGCTAAAGATCATAAGTGAACTAGAGAAGCATCATCATGTTTTAAACTCGAGCATGAATTAACAAAATGCACAAACTCAAGTTCAATGATCAAATGCAACAGCCTCATATACAAATGGAAATGAAACAACAGGCACTTATAAGCAATGAAAACAAACCGTGCTATAAGGCTAACATTGAAAACATTTACACAGCTACAACCCCATATTAAGAAAATGGGATGGCCTAAAATCACAAAAGCTCAAGTGCACAGCATGAACAAATACAATGAACTTAACCAGAAGAAGACAATAGCAGCTGAAAGCAAACTAATCAGCAACTGTACATGGTGCAAGCAAGAAGATCAACACAGTCATAGTACATGCCATTGGAAATGAACCGATGGTGACTCAAATTCAAGATCACTAAACAATGATGCAACATATCATTTAGTATATGTTCTTATCAGTCAACAAGCATAGCACAATGTAAATAAAAACACAAGTGATCAAGTGAAGTGTCTGTTCAAATCTAAGAATGCACAAATCAAGTGATAACATCTATTTATATCAATGATGATCAATGATAAAGGGCTGAGCAGTTTTTCTTATATTGGAATAAGTGGTAGTAGGAAAGCACAGAGCAATTTGATTTCAAACAGTTATTCATAGTAAAAGGCAAGTTTTTGTTTTCGGCAAGAATGAATAATTCAAATTAAGAAAAATTTCTAGAAAATTGAATATATATGCAAGCATGGCTTTTAGCAAGTCGAATATTTCAAAGCTTTCCAAAATTCACAAGTTTATTTTCCGCAAGATTGAACAATTCAAAGCACATGAAGTATCCAAAATTAGAGAATATATGTTTCCAAATCCTATATAAACCCAAGCATCATATGCATCGAAACCAAGCAATCAAATCAAGCATAGAAGAATTCAAATCAGAGAACTCACAATTTTCATTATTTCATCATCTATAAAATCCAAATCGTTTGGCCAGGGAGCAACAACAATCGAAGCCATCAGAGAATCAGTTTCATCAAAGGTTTTTAGCGTTGCGATTTGGAATAAAGCAAAAACCCTAGTTTTGCAATTGGCCGCCATTGGAGATTAAAAGAGGAAGCCGGATTTTACAAGTGACAAAGCATAAAGGGGCCGACCTTATTTTACTTTGACTTAGTTTATAAAATAGGGTTTTGTTTTAAGTTTTAATTTTAAGTGTTTTTATTTTGTAATTGTTCCAGCATTTATTAGTTTTCTAAACTAGGGTTACTAGCTGCTGGATTTTGTAGTTAGGGAAAATCTGATCTCTGGGATTGAGATCAATGCAGGTTTTTGAGCGTAGGATTAAAACATTAGCGAGGGGGTCGCGAGTGAACAAGTAATGCATGCGGGATATTATATGTAACACCCCATATTTAACGAACACTAAAAGACGATAAATTAAAGAATAATTAATTTAATATTCATAATTAAGTGAAACGAATTACGCCATTGCATTCATCTGAATTCCGGTCAAAATAGACACATGTTTGCGTAAAATCGATACTGTATGAAGTAGTTATTAAGGTTTGAAGTTTGTATACGCGCAAGAAGAACATACACACACACAGATATATATATAATTAAATCCAGAATTCAAAAATCAGTTCGAAATTCAAAATTTTGGAAGGCGGCAAAAATCCCGCTCATAGGTGTCGACCCCTGGGTCGACCCTTCAATGGGGGTGTCGACCCCCCCTACGGCGGATCTGGCAGATTCAGGTTTTGGGTTCGGCTATAAATATGGCCTCATTTCTAATGTTTTTTCATGCCAAAAATAATGGAGAACTAGATGCTGCCTCTGCACAGATTAAATCAAGTCTTTTCTTCTTCTGCAATTAAGTTATTCAAGCTTAGAGATAAGTGATTCGATTCTTCTATTTTTCTAGATCCAAACATTGTGAGTCTATGTTAATTTTAGATATAAATAATTAAAAAGTTAATCTTGACATGACTATAACTTGGATCTATGCCTATGACTACTTGAATCATATCGGATCTATTGTAACCTTTGTATCTATGATATTCTGACATGACTATGACTTAGATCTTAACCTCTATCATGTCAAAACCTGCCATTTTTGTAGATCTAGTCCATTGTTTAGATCACATCATGCTTGTTACCATTATATTGTGGCTAAAATCAAATCTTCTATAGTTAGTTATCTAATTCATTAAATCTTATCATGCCTGTTATGACATCCCTATTATATTAGAATTAGTTCTATTGTAACATGTTCATCAGATCTGTTCCTATATTCTTATTTTGTCATTATTCCACTATATGTTTATGCCGTTATATGTCCACTGTGTTAGTATGATCATTTCTGTCATCTTCCCTTTGTCCTTTCCCTTTTGTTTTATATAGCCAAGCTACTTTTGAGCCTAGGCATGCCGCTAAAATATGCGAACGCGTTAAAATGGGAACGAGGGGGAAAACGGTATAATATGGGGCATAACTTGTAATTGAAAGTTTGGGCATAACTTGAATGAATATATGAACATAAAGTTGGTGATATAAATCAATTTGTGATTAACGAACTTAATTTGGGGCATATGGTTCATTATGAACATGACTTGGGAAAGAGGCATGAAAACCTATAACGACATAGGAATAATTGGTTAATAATTGAAATGCCTAGGATTACAGTAATTAGAAACTGTAATCGCGCTTAGACATGAGGTTAGGTTACACTTGTGGTGGAAGTCTTCCCGGAACCGCCCGGCATATCCAGCGACCGCAAGTGGTGTATCTAATGTTAGGGGTCTAAGTGCGTAAACATGAGACGTGCTAGGACATAAGGTTAAGTCCGACTTGTGGAAGAAGTCAGCCCGGAACCAACTAGCATATCCAGCGTCCACAATGGTAGGCTTAATGTTGGAGGTCTTGTACATTATAACCATAAATGAATATGTCTATGAAGTTGAATACTTAACCTAGTTGAATCCATAGGATTGTGTGAATATGATAAACTGAATAGTGGTTAAGTAAACTTGTTTGAAATAGTGGGTGAGTTAAGTAAATCTTTGGTTGGTGGGTAATATTTATATATAGGCACACAAACTTAACCTGTTGGGATTATGTAATTTTATGACACTGTTAGGTAGGCATAATTTATGGAAAACTTAGTGGGGATGCAAAACAAAGGGGAGAGCATGCATCGTCTTGAGTGTGGGACCCGTTTCGGTCAGTAACCCATATATAGGTATCAAACGAGTACTTCGAACTAAGTTGGATCGGGGCACACTTACTTGTATGATTGTAAGAGATCCAAAAGTGGGGGACGGTGTGGGCGACGCGTACCGACCGGGTCATGTGCGTGCATGGTCCATACAGAGGGGCATAAGACGCCATGACAGCAGTAGATATGGTTGTACACTTCTAGAAAATGAAGGATTGTCGCATTAGGGAGTGATACACCCTATTGTGGGTCTAGCACAGAGTATCTACGGAGTAGGGAGCCAATCGATTAGGGTAGTAATTAGGGTACACTTAGACTCCAGTATGTTTGGGGGCCCTTTAATACCCTTAGGGGTAACTCCGGTATGTTGGGCTACTTGTTAATTGTATGGGGGTGAAAACCTCTCACTGGAAGTACACCTAAGTTTACCATCTTATATATGTTGGGGATCATCTCATTTTTCTTATACTAGTATCAGTGCAGAGAAATCATTAGGGAAGCGCATTATACTCTATCATGTTTATCCTGTTTACCATGTAATACCTGCCTTTTATTATGTTACCTCTCTTATCCATTTTATATACCTATCATGATACTTTTACTTATTTTTATGGTAAAAATAACTGGACTCGCCAGACTTTATGTCTCACCCTTTTTGTTTCCTCTTCTTTCTCTTCCCTATCCCCCCGAGTTCTCAGGGTGGGAATACTCATGCTTGATCAGGATTTTGCTTTCATCTTGCTTGGAGCTACATAAATGTATTGCTTAAGTCCTTATCTCTTCCACTATGGCTATGTTTTGGAGATATGCTTCTTTTATTGTACTCATATGTTTTAAGTGCAAGACAAAAAATTTATGATGTACTGGGTTTTATGTTTTAAGACATATGATGTATCATACCGATTTTCCTGTACTTTTTGAGCTGACAATCACAACCCACATCCAGCCCAAATTATACAGAAATGCAGATAGTTATTAGAAAGTAATTAGAGGGCGAGATAAGAAAGAAAGAATTATTAGAATAGAAGAAGAAGAGGAACTAACACAGAGTCTCACATCGCAGCGGAACAAAATATAGTATAGAAATAAATCTTCACTGAGTGCTGGAATAAAACTTACAATCATTAGAGTACATTACACATCTGGACAGTTGTAATAATCTATCCTCATATACAATCACACAACGGAATATATAATATCACTGGTCTGGACTCTCCCATCTCGTCTCTTTATAATGACCGATAACCTGAACCTGTGCAGCTCGGTCTAACCCGAGCATTACAAACGCTATGTCAGTTTGGTGAACCAGAGTGAGAAAAACACACTAAGTTTTAAGGCATCACACAACTTGATTTTAACATTGAAATCCATTCGAAAGAAAAGGATAATCATAAGACCGAATCTACACATAAATGCGGATGATTTTTACCTTACAATAACCCAAAACACTTTTGAAAACAATATTATTCTGATATTATGATAGTGTCTAAATAAAAATAAATAGAATCTAGCGGAACGTTTGCATCTCACGCTCCACATATATAGTATAAAATCAAAACCGCGGGCGCTTATTGGAGAACGAATTTCCATCCATGGCAAGGTATGGGACCACCTTACGACAATGTACCTCTGGAGATGAATACATTGGGGATTCAACAAGAACATCTTGCAACCCCAGCTAAACATGACCGACACCTCACTTCGCTTGAGAGTGCCGAATATATCATTACCAGGGTTGGGGGCCAGCCAACCGAACCGATAGCATACAAATAAAATAAAGGGACAACCGAAGGCATTTAATTTCACCAGATCAGGCAATGATATATCCATTTGATGGGTGCAACCCACATAGCCATGTGACCTACCCGATTTTATAAAATTTCCCGGTTGATGAGGCTTGAGGTCATAAATAATTAATTTAGTTATTTATTCTTATTTGTTTAGAACATATGGCCAACATTCACTTTAAATGCCACATCGTCAGATCCGTTAAATCACTAATTGACGTCCACAAATATACTCTAGGCATTAGAAAAGTGCCCCTCTTCGCCACCAACTCGATATATTTGTAAAAAATCAACGTGCGTGGTTTTTAGGAAATACTCTGTCAGACATTCGTCCATATAAGTCATCCAGGAATAGGATGAACCGAAGGCACTCTCCTACTGCATCCAATATAGGAATCACCCTATGGATCAATAGCGAGAAGTCCTTGCAATCCGTATATTTCAATCACGGCAGAATCACTACCAAACATACGTCTCTAGGGATCAGCTAGAGAAATTCAACAGTAATTCTTCCGCTCATGAAGATTTAGAGTCTTCAATTGCTCCATCTCAATTAGCATCTTCCACATATTCATATTTATTGGTCGGAATGGTTTTCGAATATAAATTCGACCCCGGTCTTTCCGTACCAACACACGTTGGGTCTCATTTTGATAGTTGGTTCTTTAACTATCAAAAATGAGTACTTAAAAATAAAACCAAATAGATCCACTAGTTTAGTACACAGAGTCACTTGGCCTTTAAAGATAATATATTGGTTGAAAAGCCAAAAATAATATATTGGTTTTAATATATTAATATTCTCAAATCCTTTATTTTAATACTTTGGAAAATAACTTAAAATCACATTCACTTTTCCTACAACTATCAGTTCAAAATATTTCTAAAAACATTATTTATTAATTAACATTTGGAAATCGATCCAAATTTGTACTTCTTAAAACAGCCGTCATGAAAACTCCTTTCCAATTTGTTATTTGAGCACCATAATTGTCACTTATCCTGTTAGAAAAGCCCATACTAAATCTCATCTCTTTATTTTGAAAATATCATTATATTTTCACAAAATCTCTTTTTTTATTTCTTTGCTATAGAAATGTCATTTCATATTCTCAAGCCTTTATTAAGTTCCTTTACTTTGGAATTCTAATATATATATATATATATATATATATATATATATATATATTCCCAACTTCTTCAAATAGCGTCACATTTTTATTTCACAAAATATTTCACTTCTAATATTTCCATCATTACAACTAATACATCCTCCGATAATCCTGAAGTCGTTCAAGTTGGGATATTTTAATTACCTCTCAGACCTTGATCAACAACGTTCTTATCTTAAGATACATACGAGTTGTAATTCAAAAATCTGTATTCATTCTAATACCGACCAATACAAATTCATTATTAAAAATATGGTTTTAAACAACCTTCTTACATTTGAAATCTCCTTTTTAAATATACTATTATTGACTAAATTCATTGATTTAGTAAATGATAAATAAAACATCAACCTTTAAACTTCAACTTCTTTAAACTATTTATTCTTATTATCTAGGTTCTTATTACAATTCGCATTTCCAAAACTTTTACCAAATTCAATTGCAAGAATACTTTTACCTAAACCTTTTAATTATTTTCTTTGGAAAATCTTATTTCAAATCCCATCCATTTCACTTAACGCCAACATTAGATAACACTGATTTTAAATTAACGCTCTAATTTCACATCTCTCTTTAAAACTTGTTTATACAACTTTGGTTTAATATAAAACCTTTTTTCATATCAAGACCTTTACTTAATAAGTAACATTCATTTTAAGATTATCTGATTTGCTTAAAATTCCCTAGTTTGCCAAATCGATCGGTTTAAATAAAACCCATTCATAAACTTTCTTTAAAATTCAATTATATTTCTTTACTAACTTCAATTACTTATTTAATCAAATAATATTATAATCCCATTTTAATTATTATTTAAAAACAATTAATCTAAATTATTAATCGTTACATTAATCCTTGCTCATCTTCTTATCCATCTTATTACCATAAGAATTAGTTTTATAAATCATCTAACAATTTAGATCAGACACATGCTTCGCACACGGTAGATTTTTGGTACAAAACTGGTATTTGTGGTTAAAACGATCAATATATGCGTGTGCTTCGCACATGGTATATTTTTGGTACAAAACTGGTATTTGTGGTTTAAACGAACAATATATGTGTGTGCTTCGCACACAGTATATTTTTGGTACAAAACTGGTATTTGTGGTTTAAACGATCAATATATGTGTGTGCTTCGCACATGGTATATTTTTGATATAAAAATGGTATTTGTGTTTAAAACGATCAATATATGCGTATGCTTCGCACACGGTATATTTTTGATACAAAAATGGCATTTGTGGTTAAAACAATCAATGTATGCGTGTGCTTCGCACATGGTATATTTTTGATACAAAAATGGTATTTGTGGTTAAAACGATCAATACATGCATGTGCTTCACACACCGTATATTTTCCATTTTATAAACTTAATTTTAAATAATATATTTAAAATTCTATATTCAGTTATAAAATAAATTTTATAACTTCATTTCTAACGATTCACCTAACGGTAAATCAAACTTTATAAAACGATTATAATTTAGGCCATCTATTGTCAATTTCTCAACCAAATTTTCTCATTGGTTAATATCAAGGGTTCAACAATAATCAATAATCAATCCATCATCCAATCAGATTGGTTAAACAGTACATGTGATATAACATGAAAATAAACAATAAATTGAGGAATTCGGTTGGATCCCTTCAACCTATTCTTCTCTGCATCCAATGTGTTAATCCATTCAATACGACAATTCAAATAAACATGAACAATGACAATAGTCAACAAACAGCAATTCAAGCATCCAATTCAATTTTTAACGTTTATACTATCGTAAACGTACCCAACGAGGCAAGTTACCTCTATTGAAATTAATCGTTAAAATAACGATTTCATTTTACTTAAGTTAAACAATCATTTAATTTAAATAATACAAATAAATAATCAGCAAACAACCAATCAACCATCAATCAGCCAATAAATAGAAAATATAGCACACAAACAATAAAACCCGACTTATAAAAATATAAGTGGGAAACTGAGTGAGTTTAACTCACCTTGGTTTTCATATGACGTTAAAACATTTCATTTTAGTTAAATTAAACCAGCATTTAATTTAACAAAAATCTCAGGTGCTTCTAATTCTGTCCAAATCAGCTCTAAAATATTACGCTCATCGATATAGTTCCAATGTGACTGATTTTGTTCGATTCTGTTAACACGAGCACTCGTTATAAACATTTTAAGTTAACACTAATATAGTAATAATAAATAAAACAATTATCTTATCCTTAATATATAATAATTAGGCTTAACATTAGGTACTTTTTAGATCAAAACATCAGGCCCGGTTAAATTCTATTCTAACTGCTCCTGTTCGAATTGCGTGGTTCAAAATAAAATCACCCGACTATATACATATTAATGTATTGCTAACTTATTTTAGTAGGCCTAAATAGTTACTTTTATTTAACAAAAACAAAGCAGACCCAATCCAATATATACTGACTTGGCTTTCGTTTCGTCGATTAAAACAGTACATTTCAATAAAATTAAACAGTGGTTTAATTTTACAAAAAATCCTGATAGTTTATAGTGCCGACCAGATCAGCTTCATTATGTTGTACTCGTCCATACAATCCCGAGGGCTCTTGGTTTGTTCGATTCTGATAATACAGTACAAAATTATCAATATTTTAAACTATACAACCTTATTAAATGGAATAACTTTTAATTAATTATTTTATTAACCATTAAAATTAACAAATTAATTACCGTTCTTCCTATTTGTACCAGCCGCCAGAATTTGAACCAATCCTTTCTATTCCAAAACAAATGGATACCCAAACCTTATCCTGATAATTAAATACCCAAATGCCATAAAAGAAACAAACGCTCTTTCAAAATCCTTTTTGTTTAAAAATCAATCCACGTCATCACTTCATATTCCTTTCCAGGCAATATTTTAAAACCCAGTCCTTTCACAAATTCCTCCCAGGTAATTAAATAAACACGGTCTCCCCTTTCAATTTTATAAACGCGAACCGCCTCTCATCTAAAAACCATCACCATCGACGAACTTCAATGCCGGACCGACCCACTCTGGTATTGCCCTGACCGCGAGCCACCATGCTCCAACCTCCGACCACCTGTGTCCCAAACTTCACCTTGTAGGCCCCGCAACAGTAAAAGAATGGAACTGCTCCATTTCTGAAAACATCGAATTCCTCTTCCACTTCAAACCCACGGAGGAAGGTATGCTTCATTCACCAAACTACTGATGCTCCTCCCCTCCTGTGTTCAGACAATTCTCAATTTTTTTATTTAACTGCTGCTGTTTTGCACAGCAGTTCACCCCCACTTTCCTCTCGCGTAGCGCAACCCACTAACCACCTGTATTGTCACCACCTTCCATTCATGCTGAAGCTTCACCGTCCTATCTTATTCTTACTTTTTCCATGCCTAAACACCTTACATCTTCCACCGATCACCCATTCATGCGCCAACATCCCAACGCCCTCCCCATATCGTCTCCATCACGAACCTGTCATCGCTATTTCCACCTCATCTTGTACCCACCGACTACTGTTCACCTCCATCACCCACTGCTCTGACTCCCCCTTCTTCCAGTGAATGGAACAACTTGCGCCACTACTTTGTTCGCATTCATCAGATCCCCTACCAACTTGTGGCTCGCCCAAGCCTCCGAACGCTCGAGCTCACCACCTGAGCTGCGACGACGTTCATCGCCCGACCCTCCTCCTCGATAAACTTAGTACCCACGCTTCTCTGCTTTTGAACTTAACGACTACTACGGGAAAGGTTAAAGAGCTTTGCTCTTGCTTTCATGGAAGAGGTATGGTTTCAGTTGAATTATTACGAGAGCTTTTGTTTGGGTTTAAATTTGCAAAAGGAGAATGTGAAAGCTGCTCATGTATTTATAGGAAAAGATACATGGTCGCCACATTATAAAAATATATATTTATATATAACTATTCTTAGGTCTGCACATGCTACATATTTTAGGGGAGCATGTGTGTGTTTTAAAAGTGATGAGAAAGCCTAGATTTGATATGTTGTACTGGCACGAAAATAGGGTTGCTTTGGTTTAAAGGTATAGGATTGCCCGGGTTTTTATTCCGTTTATTAGTACCAGTTTTGATGAGGACTAAACAATGTGTATAGTATAGGATACAGTGTAGGCATGTGAAAAAATGTGTACCGTATTTTAGCTATAACTGTGTATGGAACGACTAATGATTTCCTTGGCTACTATGGGTTGCAATGCCTTTGCCTTGAAGGAGTGCCATACAGAGCGGGTAGGCATGATAGGATAGTTGTGCTTGGTGTCCTTCACTGTCTAATTTGATTTTTCCAGATGCGGGTTCACTATAGAGGTAAAAGACAGCAATAGCTTGTGTTTCTATCATAGCTGTGATTATAGACATGTGTGTTCTTTTTAGCATGTACTTTAGCTATTAAAGAATCTATGTATGCGTTCTAGTGTAGATTGTCTCCTATTTCCATATACACAAATTAGAATTGGTGTGTTATTTAGTTGTGCGCTGAGTGATGATAAGTTAGCTACTGATTTGAAAATACATGTGTATTCTTAAACATGAAGCTTCTTTATATTTGCATTTATGGCTTGCTATTTAAGTATGCTTATGTAGACGGTAAGGTACCAGTAAGTCATACTTCACTAGGTGTAGTGTGTTTTCAATTAGAAGATGCTTCATATGGTATATATGGTGTAGTGTATTTCATTAATTAGAACTGAACATGGCCAGTGAATTTATTTTGATGAGAACGTTTGTAGGTAGGCTCTTGTATTTAACTAGTCGCTTAGGTTAGTAGTTTTCAATCTATTACGGTAAATTTAGCGTTTAGCTTCGTTGAGATGTTTATATAGCTAGTGTTCTTAATATAATATTATATAAATTCCCAAACAAATCAATTAAATAAAAATAAATTATTATTATCATATTTATCTAAATAAAATTATCATATAGTAAGTTAACAACGTAATATTATCATTTTCGAGCTAAACAGTATCCAAATACATATAAATCCCCTTTAAAATTATTAATAAACATTATATTTTAATAATGATTTCCATAGCAACTATTTTAAAATTTGATTTAGCCATAACTAACAATATATAAATTGAAATCTCGATTTTTCTTTTCTATTAGAAAATTATCATCAATTAGATTGCATTGTTTTTTTAATTTTATAGAATTCCGACTTAAAACGGATTCTGTGTATTCAATTGAATTTTAAAACTCAATATTACAAACCACCGCGCCATTTCAAGCTCAATTTATATTATATAGAAATTTTACGTTCAAAGTTTGTTTTAAATAACGAATTCAATATTAAAATCCATTAATATTCCAAATAAAATATTTAAAATAATAAAATATGTTAAATATTTGACTACCAGAAATACGGGACATTACAATCTTCCCCCCTTAAATGAATTTCGTCCCCGAAATTATCAAGGTAAGAAAGATGTAACAAACCCACTAATTTCCAAAATCTAATATATTTAATTTCAAAATCATTTCTTTATTTTAATTTTGCTTAACCCGGTTAAGTTTCAATCCAAATTTTTAATTCAATTTGAATTCCATTCAAATCAATCAAACACATAATATCTCAATAATTTAATAAAATTATTGTTTTTCTATACAAAATACATTCTGGGTAAAATTATTTCATCTACCATCTTTTTAAAACAATATTGTATCCATTTCCAGTTCAACACTTCTCAACACTTGAACTAATCAACCAACACAATACAAAACAATTGTATATAAAAATTACAAATACGGTCTCATATATGTACTCTCAACTCGATCTAGGGTATTACTAACCCCACCTCTATCGAGTTACTTCACAGAGCCAAGGTTATTACAAATCCAACAGCTCTGATACCACTGTAACATACCGACTTTCCTGTACCTTTTGAGCTGACAATCACAACCCACATCCAACCCAAATTATACATAAATGCAGATAGTTATTAGAAAGAAATTAAAGGGTGAGATAAGAAATAAACAATTATTAGAATAGAAGAAGAAGAGGAACTAACACAGAGTCTCACATCGCAGCGGAACAAAATATAATATAGAAATAAATCTTACTAAGAGCTTGAAATAAAACTTACAATCATCAGAGTACATCACACATCTGGACAGTTATAATAATCTGTCCTCATATACAATCACATAGCGGAATATATAATATCATTGGTCTGGACTCTCCCATCTCGTCTCTTCATAATGACCGATAACCTGAACCTGTTCAGCTCAGTCTAACACGAGCATTACAAACACTAGGTCAGTCTGGTGAACCAGAGTGAGAAAAACACACTAAGTTTTAAGGAATCACACAACTTGATTTTAACGTTAAAATCCTTTCAAAAGAAAAGGATAATCATAAGACCGAATCCACAGATAAATACGGACGGTTTTACCTTACGATAACCCAAAATACTTTTGAAAACAATATTATTCTGATATTATGATAGTGTATAAATACAAGTAAATAGAATCTAGCGGATCGCTTACATCTCACGCTCCACATATATAGTATACAATCAAAACCGTGGGCGCTTATTGGAGAACGGATTTCAAACCATGGCAAGGTATGAGACCTCCTTCCAACAATGTACCTCTGGAGATGAATACATTGGGGATTCAACAAGAACATATTGCAACCCCGGCTAAACATGACCGGCCCCTCACTTCGCTTGAGAGTGTTGTATATATCATTACCATGGTTGGGGGACAACCAACCGAACCGATAGCATACGGATAAAATAAAGGGACAACCGAAGGCATTTAATTTCACCAGATCAAGTAATGATATACCCTTTTAATGGGTGCGACCTACATAGCCATGCGACCTACCCGATTTTATACCATTTCCCGGTTGATGAGGCTTGAGGTCATAAATAATTAATTTATTAATTTAGTTATTTATTCTTATTCGTTTAGAACTTATGGCCACAATTCACTTTGATTGCCACATCGTTAGATATGTTAAATCACTAATTGACGTCTACAAATATACTCTGGGTATTAATGAAGTGCCCCTCTTCGCCATCAACTCAGTGTATTTGTAAAAATCAACGTACGTGGTTTGTTGGAAATACTCTGTCAGACACTCATCCATATAAGTCATCCAGGAACAGGATGAACTGAAGGCATTCTCCTACTGCATCCAATATAGGAATCACCCCATGGATCAGTAGCGAGAAGTCCTTGCAATTCGTATATTTCAATCACGACAGAATCACTACCAAACATATGTCTCTAGGGATCAGCCAGACAAATTCAACAGTAGTTCTTCCGCTCATGAAGATTTACGGTCTTCAATTTCTCCATCTCGATTAGCATCTTCCAATATTCGTATTAATTGGTCGGAATGGTTTTCGAATATAAATCCGATCCCGGTCTTTCCGTTGCAACACACCTTGGGTCTGATTTTGATAGTCGGTTCTTTAACTATCAAAATGAGTAATTAAAAATAAAACCAAACAGATCCATTGGTTTAGTACACAGCGTCAATTGGCCTTTAAAGATAATATATTTGTTGAAATGCCAAAAATAATATATTAGTTTTAATATATTAATATTCTCAAATCCTTTATTTTAATACTTTGGAAAATAACTTAAAATTATATTCAATTTTCCTTTAACTATCATTTCAAAATATTCCTAAAAACATTATTTATTAATTAACATTTGGAAATCGATCCAAAATTTTCAGTCTTAAAACAACCGTCACGAAATCTCCTTTCCATTTTGTTATTTAAGCACCATAATCGTCACTTTTCCTTTTAGAATAACCCATTCAAAATCTCATCTCTTTATTTTGAAAATATCATTATATTTTTACAAAATCTCTTTTTTTTATTTCTTTGCTATAGAAATGTCATTTTATATTCTCAAACCTTTATTAAGTTCCTTTACTTTGGAATTTGAATATATATATTCCCAACTTCTACAAATAACTTTACATTATTATTTCACAAAATAATTCACTTCTAATATTTCCGTCATTACAAGTAATACATTCTCTGATAATCCAAAAGTCTTTCAAGTTGGGGTATTTTAATTACCTCTCAGACCTTAATCAACAACGTTCTTATCTTATGATACATACGAGTTGTAATTCAAATATCCGTATTCATTCTAATACCGACCAATACCAATTCATTATTAAAAATACGGTTTTATACAACCTTCTTACTTTTGAAATCTCCTTTTTAAATATACTATTATTAACTAAATTCATTGATTTAGTAAATGATAAATAAAACATCAACCTTTAAACTTCAACTTCTTTAAACTATTTATTCTTATTATCTAGGTTCTTATTACAATTTGAATTTCCAAAACTTTTACCAAATTCAATTGCAAGAATACTTTTACCTAAACCTTTTAATTATTTCCTTTGGAAAAGTCTTATTTCAAATCCCATCCATTTCACTTAACGCCTACATTAGATAACATTAATTTTAAATTAACGCTCTAATTTCACATATCTCTTTATAAACTTGTTTATACAACTTTGGTTTAATATAAAACCCTTTTTCATATCAAGCCCTTTTTTTAATAAGTAACATTCATTTTAAGCTTATCTGATTTGCTTAAAATTCCTTAGTTTACCAACTCGGTTTAAATATAAGCCCGTTCATAAACTTTCTTTGAAATTCAATTAAATTTCATTACTAACTTTGATTACTTATTTAATCAAATAATAGTATAATCCCATTTTAATTATTATTTAAAAATAATTAATCTAAATTATTAATCGTTAAATTAATCCTTGCTCATCTGCTTATCCATCTTATTACCATAAGAATTAGATTTATAAATCATCAAACAATTTAGATGAGGCACGTGCTTCACACACGGTATATTTTTTGTACAAAACAAGTATTTGTGGTTAAAACGATCAATATATGCGTGTGCTTCGCATATGGTATATTTTTGGTACAAAACTGGTATTTGTGGTTAAAACGATCAATATATGTGTGTGCTTCGCACACAGTATATTTTTGGTACAAAACTGGTATTTGTGGTTAAAACAATCAATATATGTGTGTGCTTCACACACGGTATATTTTTGACACAAAAATGGTATTTGTGGTTAAAACGATCAATATATGCATATGCTTCACACATGGTATATTTTTGATACAAAAATGGTATTTGTGGTTAAAACGATCAATATATGTGTGTGCTTCACACATGGTATATTTTTGATACAAAAATGGTATTTGTGGTTAAACGATCAATATATGCGTGTGCTCCGCACACGGTATATTTTTCTTTTTATAAACTTCATTTTAAATATTATATTTAAAATTCTATATTCAGTTATAAAATAATTTTTATAACTTCATTTCTAACGATTCGCCTAATGGTACATCAATCTTTGTAAAACGATTATAATTTTGGCCATCTACCGTCAATTTCTCAACCAATTTTTCTCATTGGTTAATATCAATGGTTCAACTATAATCAATAATACATCTATCATCCAATCAGATTGGTTAAACAGTACATGTGATAAAACATGAAAATAAACAACAAATTTGAGAATTCTGTTGGATCCCTCCAACTTGTTCTTCTCTGCATCCAATGTGTTAATCCATTCAATACGACAATTCAAATAAACATGAACAATGATAACAGTCAACAAACAACAATTCAAGCATCCAATTCAATTTTAAACGTTTATACTATTATAAACGTACCCAACGAGGTAAATTACCTCTATTGGTTAATGATTTCATTTTATTTAAATTAAACAATCGTTTAATTTAAATAATATAAATAAATAATCAGCAAATAACCAATCAACCATCAATCAGCCAATAAATAGCAAATATATCACACAAACAATAAACTTGACTTATAAAAATATAAGTGGGAAGCTAAGTGAGTTTAACTCACCTTGATTTCCATATGACGTTAAAACAACTCATTTTAGTTAAATTAAACCAGCGTTTAATTTAATGAAAATCTAAGGTGCTTCTAACTCTGTCCAAATCAGCTCCAAAATATTACGCTCATCGATACAGTTCCATTGCGACTGATTTTGTTCGATTCTGTTAACATGAGCACTCGTTATAAACATTTTAAGTTAACATTAATATAGTAATAATAAACAAAACAATTATCTTTTCCTTAATATATGATAATTAGGCTTAACATTAGTTACTTTTTAGATCAAAACATCAGGCCTGGTTAAATTCTATTCTAACCGCTCCTATTCGAATTGCGTGGTTCAAAACAAAATCACCCAACTATATATATATATATATATATTAATGTATTGCTAACTTATTTTAGTAGGCCTAAATAATTACTTTTATTTAACAAAAACAAAGCAGGCCCAATCCAAATTATACTCACTTGGCTTTCGTTCCGTCGATTAAAACAGCCCATTTCAATAAAATTAAACAGTCGTTTAATTTTACAAAAAAATCCAGTAGTTTCTTGTGCCGACCAGATCAGCTTCATTATGTTGTACTCGTCCATACAATCCCAACGGCTCTTGGTTTGTTCGATTCTGATAATACAGCACAAAATTATCAATATTTTAAACTATACAACCTAATTAAATGGAATAACTTTTAATTAATTATTTTATTAACCATTAAAATTAACAAATTAGTTACCATTCTTCCAATTTGTACCAGCCACCAGAATTTGAACAAATCCTTTCTATTCCAAAACAAACCGATACCCAAACCTTATCCTGGCAATTAAATACCCAACGGCCAGAAAAGGAACAAACGTTCTTTCAAAATCCTTTTTGTTTAAAACTCATTCCACATCATCACTTCATATTCCTTTCAAGGCAACATTTTAAAACCCAATCCATTCACAAATTCCTCCCAGGTAATTAAATAAGCACGGTCTCGCCTTTTTATTTTATAAACGCGAACCACCTCTCATCTAAAAGCCTTCACTGTCGACGTACTTCAGTGCTGGACCGACCCACTCCGGCACTGCCCTGACCACGAGCCACCATGCTCCAACCTCAGACAACCGTGTCCCAAACTTCACTCTGTAGGCCCCGTAACAGTAAAAGAAAGAAACTACTCCATTTCTGAAAACATTGACTTCCTCTTCCACTTCAAACCCACGGAGGAACGTGTGCTTCCTTCATCAAACTACTAATGCTCCTCCTCTTGTACCCGTCGACTACTATTCACCGCCATCACCCACTACTCCGACCCCCCTTCTTCCAGTGAGTGGAACAACTCAAGCCAGAACTTTGTTCGCATTCACCAGATCCCCTACTAGCTTGTGCCTCGCCCAAGCCTATGAACGCTCGAGCTCACCACCTTAGCTGCGGTGACATTCGTCGCCTGACCCTCCTCCTTGATAAATTTAGTTACCCACGCTTCACTTCTTTTGAACGCAATGACTACTGCGGGAAAAGTTAAAGAGCTTTGCTCTTGCTTTCATGGTAGAGGTATGGTTTCAGTTGAATTATTACGAGAGCTTTTGTTTGGGTTTAAATTTGCGAAAGGAGAATGTGAAAGCTACTCATGTATTTATAGGAAAAGATACGTGGTCGCCACATTATAAAAATATATATTTATATATAACTATTCTTAGGTATGCACAGGCTACATATTTTTAGGGAGCAAATGAGTGTTTTAAAAGTGATGAGAAAGCCTTGATCTGATATGTTGTACTGGCACGAAAATAGGGTTGCTTCGGTTTAAAGGTATAGGATTGGCTGTGTTTTTATCCCGTTTATTAGTAGTAGTTTTGATGAGGACTAAACAATGTGCATAGTATACAGTGTAATCATGTGAAAAAATGTGTACCGTATTTTAGCTATAGCTGTGTATGGCATGGAAAATGATTTTCTTGGCCACTACGGTTTGCAATGCCTTTGCCGTGAAGGAGTGCCATACAGAGTGGGTAGGCATGATAGGATAGCTGTGCTTGGTGTCCTTCACTGTCTAATTTTATTTTGCCAGATGCAGGTTCACTATAGGAATACTAGTTTGTTCACACTAGTGTGAACAAAACACCACTTTTAATTGGTGGAAATCAGTGGATCCCATATGGGACCCCCTGATTTCCACCAATCCGGGATAGGGTTTTGTTCAAACTAGTGTGAACAAACTCAATCTCTCACTATAGAGGGAAAAGATAGCAATAGCTTGTGTTTCTTTCATATATGTGATTATAGACTTGCATGTTCTTTTTAGCATTTACTTTAACTATTAAAGAATCTATGTATGCGTTCTGGTGTAGATTGTCTCCTATTTTCATATACACAAATTAGAGTAGGCTTGTTATTTAGTTGTGCGCTGAGTGATGATAAGTCAGCTACTGATTTGAAAATACATGTGTATCCTTAAACATGAAGTTTCTTTATATTTGCATTTATGGCTTGCTATTAAAGTATACTTATGTAGACGGTAAGGTACCACTAAGTTGTACTTCACTAGGAGTAGTGTGTTTTCAATTAGAAGATGCTTCATACGATATATACGGTGTAGTGTATTTCATTAATTAGAACTGAATATGGCCAGTGAATTTATTTCGATGGGAACGTTTGTAGGTAGGCTCTTATATTTAACTGGTCACTTACGTTAGTAGTTTTCAATCTATTGTGGTAAATTTAGCGTTTAGCTGCGTTAAGATGTTTATATAGAAAGTGTTCTTAGTATAATATTATATAAATTCCCAAATAAATCAATTAAATAAAAATAAATTATTATTATCATATTTATCTAAATAAAATTATCATATAGTAAGTTAACAACTTAATATTATCATTTTCGAGCTAAACAGTATCCAAATACATATAAATCCCTTTTAAAATTATTAATAAACATTATATTATAGTATCGATTTCCATAGCGACTATTTTCAAATTTGATTTGGCCATAACTAGCAATACATAAACCGATATATCGAATTTTCTCTTCTATTAGAAAATTATCATCAATTAGATTACAGCCATTTTTTGTTTTATAGAATTCCGACTTGAAATGGATTTTGTATATTCAATTGAAGTTTAAAACTCAATATTACGAACCACTGCGCCATTTCGAGCTTGATTTATATTATATAGAAATTTTACGTTCAAAGTTCATTTTAAACAACGAATTCAATATTAAAATCCATTAATATTCCAAATAAAATATTTAAAATAATAAAATATATTAAATATTTGACTACCAGAAATACGGGACATTACATATGATGTAACCATGTTTTGAACTACGATGCTTTAAGATTAATAAAAGTTTTTAATTCCGCTTCTATTTTAATCTGTCTTGTAATGCTTCTATTTCTGTTTACCTATAATGCTTCACGAATCTTAATGCATTCCCTTAATAAGTGACATTAACGGACGTGGAGTGTCACACTTGGTATCAGAGCTGAAGGTTACTAAATTAGACAAAAGTTTTTGAAAATTATTTTCAAAAAGGTTTTAAAAGAAAACATTTTCAGAAAGAAAAGTCTGTTTTGAAAATATATTCCCTAAGCCATATGTATTATCTTTCGATCCCTTGTCTGAATCACTTTCTCTTCCTTTTCAGCATGTCTAGGGAACCTAATATTCCAGAGGGCGTTACGATACCAGGCTGGTTCTGTAGGTACCTAGAGGCCACAACGCCTACGGGTGGTCAAGCTGATGTTCCTCCCCTAGTTGCACCCATCGTTCCTCCTCCGCGTGCAGATAACTTCTCTAAATCTGCAAAGATTTCTGGGCTATGGAAGGAAAGCCATTCCATGGAACTGAGAGGTTCGTCGAGGCAAGGAGTTGGATGAAAGAAACGGTGGATATGTTTGGAATTTTTGAAGTGGACGATCATAGGAAGATCCAGTTAGTCGCCTGGCTACTGAAAGATGAAGCTTCGTTTTAGTGGGAAGTAACGCAAGCAGAACGTCCCGTGGAGACTTGGGATGATTTTAGACAGAGATTTGAAATGAAGTTTCTTTCTCAAGCTGAGAAAAACATAAAACGGAGAGATTTCTGGCAATCAAGAAAGGTGGCATGACTATTAAAGAATATGTTAACAAATTCAACCAACTAGCGAGGTTTGGGTTAGAGCTGGTGGATACTCCGCATAAGAAAGCTTTGCGGTTTGTTAAAGGATTGAATGAACCCTTTCATGGGTTAGCTATGTAACACCCTATATTTTAACAACACTAAAAGAGGATAAATTAAATAATAATTAATTTAATACTCAGAATATAGGGAAACGGACTTCGTCATTATGTAATGACCCGCATTTGCAGAGGTATTATAATTATTTTATTTAATTATATAAATAGTGATATAGTGAATTAAATGGCCATGGAATTAAATAATGATGAATATTTAATTAAAATAATAAATTAAATAATATATTTAATTCTGAAATAATCAGAATTGGCTGAAATGACGTTATGGTGTGAACTGGATCATCTGTGATATTTAATTCAGTTTAGAATTGAATTAGAATAACGAATATATTTAAATAACGACAGTTTGAACGCATAATTATATTATAGTTAAAATCAAGCTTGAAATTGCGCTGCAGTTCGTAAATTGGCGATTCGAACTTCAACTGAATGTACAGGATTCGTTTTAAGCCGGATTTCTGTGAAACAAGAAACGTGTGGAGCTGGTGGAGTACATCTTTCTAGTGGAAGAGAAAAATCGGGATTTCATCGTGTAGATTTTGATTCACGTCCAAATCAAATTTCAGAAAAGTCGCTGTGGAATTCCTTTATAATTTATAAAGGAATTATTTATATTTTAAAAAGGAATTTCAATATAAATTGAATATCGGGTTAACCCAGATTGAAAAATCAAGTTAGAAATTCATATAGGAGTATTCTGGAGCTGTACGATATCATATATGAATATATACGATAATATTTATTTTTAAATATTTTATTTAATTACATTTAAATATATTTATATATTTAAATGGGTCATCCAGAGCTTTAAAAATAGCCAGTTTTGCAAACGAAGTCGGAATTCAACGAAACTAATTTTTTTGGATCTGAAATGTCAAATAGTTGTTAGATTTGCAGTTTCGTGATTTTTAGAGTCACTGTGTGGCCGTATGGATTTTTAGAGTGAAAAATAGTCAGTACTTTGACGGTTAAAAATACACTGTGTCAGCATACGGAGTCGGAATTTGACGAAACCAGTTTCGTTGGGACCGTAATGTCGAACTGTAGCTACCTGTCAATTTTGATGAATTTTGGGTATCACATGTGATTATAGGAATTTTTAACAATGAATGAATATAGCATTTGCTTAAAAAATTAATATAAAAATCAAATATAAAATTAATATAATTACCCTATATAATGCCATCAACTCCACAACCCTAATTTTATTCCTTTGATCAAACTTTTTCTGCCGTAACATTTTTCCTTCAGGAAATTTTTTTCTTTCAAAATAAAATCCAAAGAATTCATGGAAAAATCAACAAATCTCAAACCAATTATATTTGAAATCCTCATTCTATTCTCTTCAATATGATATACGTTTCGAAGGGCTGGATGCCCATTCTCGTTCACGGTCGTTTTCAAATCGCAGCTAGGGTTTTGGGTATTCTCAGTTTTAAGCATCTTTTGGTACAAATAAGTTTTCTTTTGGAATTTCCGAGGTCGAGTAGCACCTAGGCGCACATATTGGTGAAAAACCGTGGATAATTTGGTCGCAAGTTTTACTGCAGCAGGGCGATGTACTGTCGACGCAAAAACTGTGGTGAGCTCAAGTTGGTTGTTGAGGACGTAGGAGGATGGAGATGCCGAAGAGATGAACTCTGGTGTTCTCGGTGTTGGATTTCACGAAGAAACAAAGCTGTGAGGTTGGTAGGAGGATTCAGAATCGCTGTTGAGAATGGAGCAGGTCGCGTTCAACTGTTTGGGGAAGATAAGAATGCGGGTTTGGGTATTAAAACAGAAGTGGGCCGGTTCTTTTTAGTGGTGAGGCCCAAATGCATTTAAAGTCTAGTTTTATATATTTAAAATAGTGTATGAACTTCGTAGATTAATATCTTCGTCATATGTTAACGAAATTCAGCGAAACAAGATCCGACGGGATCGTATGGACGACGGCTACGCCCTGGAACTAACTAGGAGTGGATAGGAGCACGTTTGAATTTATGGCGAAATAAATTGTTTGATTCAAATCAAACAATAGTTTATCATTCTTTAACGATGAACTGCAAATGTGAGTAAATCTCACTAACTCTGAACAGTTTATAATTTCATGTTGTATTTTTAGAACTGTTAGAAATTGTCTGATTGACTGTGTGTTGACTGATTAATTGAACTGCTAGTCAGTTAGTGGAAATTATATATATATATATATAAACCGTTAAATATTTAGATATTGATTTTGCTATCAGAATATTTCATACCGAACTGAAAGTGATGTCGATTTTATTGTGTAACATCTGTGGATGAAGAGAAACAGGTTGGAGGGACCCAACTGGGTTCCTTAATATATAAATATTGTTTTGTTTCATATATTGTGTTATATGATGTGATGTGAAATCTGTGATGATTTTATATGTTTGAATGATACCGATTATGATTATATGGTACGTCAAATACCGTAAGGATACTGGAATGTAAAAAGGGGGATTTTCATAGTATATTTGAAAATAATTTAGTTATATAAAATCAATGGATTTTATATAAAAAAAAGGAAAAAGGATTTTATAAAAGAAATCAATTATAAAATCAAAGAGGAATCGAAAAGGAAATATTAATAAATAGAAGTGAAAAGAAGATATTTGTAGAATATTTACAAATAGATTAAATAGGATTATTTATTTAGAAAATAAATAAAAGTAAAAAGGATTTATTTATAGAAAATAAATAAAAGAAAAAGGGTTATTTATTTAGGGAGTAAATAAGAGTATAAAAGGATTTATTTATAGAAAATAAATAAAAGAAAAGGGGTATTTATTTAGGAAATAAATAGAAGAATAAAAGAAATACCTATTTGTTGAATAAATAGAAAAGATAAAAGGAATATTTATTTGTTAAATAATTAGAACTAAAAAGGGAATAGTTATTTGTTAAGTTAACAAATAGGAAAGGGATTAATCAAAGGAGTTAAATGGAAAGGAGTTAACTGAAAAGAATTAATCAAATAGAATTAATCGATTTGAGTTAATCGAGTTAGAGTTAATGGAAAGGAGTTAATCAGTTAGGGTTGACCAGATTAGAGTTAACCAGTTGGAGTTAATCAAAGAGTTGACCAGTTAGAGTTATTCAAATAGAGTTAATCGAATTAGAATAAATCAATTAGAGTTAGTCGAAAAAGGAGTTATCGAATATAGTCTATTCGAATAGAATTAAAGGAGATATCGAATATAAATATTCTAAGGGAGTTAATCGAATATAGTTTATTCGAATAGAATTAAAGGAGTTATTGAATATAAATATTCGAAGGGAGTTAATCGAATATAGTTTATTCGAAGAAGAGAGATTATCAAATATATGTTATTCGGATGTAAGTTATTCGAATAAGAGTTAATCCAGTAAGAGTTAAATAGAGTTAGAGTCAATCGAATAAGAGTATTAGATTGGAGTTATTCGAATAAGAGTTATAGAATAAGAGTTAACCAAATAGGAGTTGATAAATTAGTTGTTCGTTATTTATTCGAGTTAGGGAATAAGAGTTAGATTAAAGTTAATATATTTCAAAAGCAGGAAATTATAACACCACTGTTATAATCAAATGATTCTGTAAAGGAGTTGGACTCGTAAATTGTACCCGGAAATTACGTAAGGAAGTGTTAAAGAGTTAAAATATGAACTTACCCTATTTCGAGATTTGAAATGTTGTTCAGTTAAGGTCTGAGAGCTAATTATACCCCAACTTGATTGACTTCGTTTTTAATTTAGAAATGGTTAAGGTTCGAGAGTGAAAGTGGTTAAGTGAATTTAGTAAATAAATATAGTGGTTTGAGTTGTTGTCGCGATGTTGATTTAAACGTCTGTTTAAATCCAAGTATAGAAGATTTGAAAATGTTTTCCAAATAGAATCAGAAACGTAATCAAATATTGAAATAAGGAAAATATGAATATATGTATATATATATATGAATGATGATTGATCGATATAATTTCCTCTGGGAAATAATATCGTTGTTTGCACACCTGTTTTTATTTGATGGTTAAATCACAGACTATCGAAGTTTTTGGACCATTTTAACGTTGTTAATATGGAGAGACCGGTTGGATTATTATCCAAAGAACAATTCTGTATTGGCATAAGCGTTGCGAATCATATATGCCAAAGAAAATTGAAGACGGGGTAAAGTGCAAGGGCTGTTGTATAAATCTTAGATAACAGTGCCTAAGATGGATATACTGAATAGTACCTTCGATTCATCCTGTTCCTGGATGACTTATATGGATGAATGTCTGACAGAGTATTTCTAGAAAGGTCACGTACATTGATTTCTTCAACCGTACCAAGAGGGGAAGCGGAGAAGGAAACTTCTTTTAGGTAACACGTAATGTATGGTTGTAGATGTCAATCAGTGATTTGATGGATTTGACGATGTGACATTCGAAGTGAATCTGGTGTGATGATAAAGCGTAGCTTCTAGCCTCACATCCGGTAAATGACAGAAATCGGGCAGGTAGCATGGCTATGTAGGTCGCACCTATTAGGGTGTATAATCACCTAATCTAGAGTTTCATTTACTTCTAGAAATCTATTGTTGATGCTGTCCCATTCGGGAAACGGTTGCTGATCCCAACCGTTGGTGATATACATTCGATACACTCAAGCGAAATGAGTGGTTGGTGATGTGTGGCCGGGTTGCAAGATGTTCTTGTTGAACCCAGTGTATTCCTTTCTAGAGGTACACTAGTGAAAGGTGGTTCCATACCTTGTCATAGTTGGAAATCCATTACCCAATACGTGCTTGCGGTTTAGATTGTATACTATATATGTAGAACGTGAGATGAAAGTGTTTCTGCTAGATGATTATTATATTGTGGTTGTTAGACATTATTATAATATCAAAAGGTTTTTGATATAAAGATATTTTGGATTCTCATAAGGGAAAAACCCGTTCTGTTATACGGCGTGGTCTTATGAGATATCGTTTACTTGTTTGAACTGTTTTAAAAATGTTTTACTCACACAAGTCCCATGACTGACCCGGAGTTTATTTTGTTGTTTTCCCTAAACTCTTGGGTGCCCAATTTTGTATGGGCAGTCAAGTAGTCAGGATTTACAGATATACTGGAAGAGCTTGGAGCAGGAGGCTTCAGGATCATATAGCTATAGTTATTTCCGCTGTGTTGTAAGTGCTGTACTTTGATAATGATGTATATTCAAGTACAGATGTATATTTCAAGTTATGTTATATATATTATATGTTATTCGTTCCGCTGTGAGGTTCGTGTTACTCTGATGTTGTGTTCTTCTTCTTCTTCTATTCTAAGTTTCTATCTTATCTTTCCTCACCCTCTAATTTCTTTCATTAACTATTCGGTTATTTTCGATCCTTGGATGTTCGATATGTGTCGTATATCGGACAACCAAGATCGCATTTTTCTGGGTCGTTACACATTAGGTCCGTCTCAAAATTCTGGTCAAGATAGACATTTGTTTTGTGTAAAACAGAAACCGTATGAAGAAGTTATAAGGGATTAAAGTTTGTATACATGCAAGAGAGTTATATATGTGTATGTATATATATGTGTGTATATATATGTATGTATGTATGTATATGTAGGGCCCAAGAATTCAAAATTTGGTCCAGAAAGTTCCAAAAAGAATTCAAAATTCCAGAATTTGGGGTGAGTGGGAAAATTCCCACCCAGGGGAGTTGACCCCTAGGTCGACCCTAAGTGGTGGGTTGACACCCTAGGGCTGATGTGGCTAAGTCAGTTTGGAGGCTGGATGCTATAAATACAGGCTCATTTCTCATGTTTTCTTTACTGGAAATCAATGGAGGCCAAATGCTGTTAGTGCCTGGACTGAATCAGATTCTTTTCATCTTCTGCAATCTAAGATTAAGAGAATCAAGTGTGGATCTGTAACTCAACAATCTTCTCTTCTAGTTCAATTTTCTAAATCCAAACATTGTGAGTTTTAAGTTACTTTTAGATTTAAATGATTAAAAGTAAACGTGTTATGACTATAGTTTGAATTTATTCGTATGACTGAATTATACCAGTTCTATTGTGAATTGTGAATCTAGACATTCTGAATTAGTTATGACTTGGATCTCAATCTTTATCATATCGGATCTATTGTAACGTGTGAATCTATGACATTCTGACATAAATATGATATGGATCTTAACCTTTATTATGTCAGATCTACTATTAATTATAGATCTAATTCACTATTTAGATCTTGTACCTATCATGATTGTGGTTAATTTGGACATGTCATTAGTTGGACATCTTAATTATCACCTAGATCTTATCATGCCTATATTGTCTCTAATGCCACTATATGTTCATACCTAAAATCTATCATTTTTATATATGTCTTGTAATATTTCTGTTTCTGTTTACCTATAATGCTTCAAGAAACTTAATGAATTCCCTTTGTGAGTGACATGAATGGACGTGGGGTGTCACACTTAGTATTAGAGCTGAAGGTTACCAGATTGGATGAAATTTTTTGAAAAACTATTTTCAAAAAGGTTTTAAAAGAAAGCATTTTTCAAAAAGAGAATTCTGTTTTGAAAAACATATTCCCCTGTACTATCTATCGATCCTTTGTCTAAATCTCTTTCCTTTTCGTTTCAGCATGTCTGGGGAGCCTAACATTCAAGAAGGCGTTACGATAACTAGCTGGTTCCATAGGTATTTAGAGGCTACGGCGCCTGCCGAGGGCCAAAGAAACGTTACTCCCCCAACTGCACCCATCGTTCCTCCTCTTCCTCCAAGAGAAGATAATTTCGCTAAGATCTGCAAAGATTTCTGTGCCATGGGAAGGAAGACATTCCATGGAACCGAAACATTCGTAGAGGAAAGGAATTGTCTCAAGGAGACTGAGGACTTGCTCGTAATCTTTAAAGTGGAAGATCGGAGAAAGATTCAGTTTGTTGCCTGGCTACTGAAAGATGAAGCTTCGTTTTGGTGGAAAATTACCCAAGTTGGACGTCCGGTAGAAACATGGGATGATTTTTAGACAAAGATTTGAAATGAAATTTCTTTCCCAAGCCGAGAAAAGCATGCAGATGGAGAGGTTCTTGGTGCTCAAACAAGGAAACACGACCGTTAAAGAATATGTGAACAAATTCAACTAGCTAGCAAGATTTGGATTGGAATTGGTAGATACTCCACATAAGAAAGCTATGTGGTTTACTAAAGGGCTAAATGAACCCCTTCATGGGTTAGCTATGTCCCGCATTCTAATGGGAGCTACTTTTGAAAGGCTTGTTGATATGGCCCTAATGCATAAGGAAGTCAAGGAGAAAAGGATGAAGTAAAAGCTGAGGAAACAACGCAAAATAAGAAGGTATGGCCTAAGAAAGGACATCAACAACAATAAAAGAAAGGTAGAAAGAATGCAAGGCTAAGAATAAGAGGAAATGTCAAAGTTGGAAGGTTTGATTTCTCTTTCCAGTCACCCTATTAGAACTCTTTTTGATTCTGGTGCTTCACATTCATTAATATCTAGTTCTGTGGTTGAATCTCTGCACTTATATGCTAGTATGGTAGTGGATCCCCTTATTGTCTCAAACCCCATTGGTGGTTCGTCTCATTTATCCATGATTTGTCGGGGTTTGAGGATATCTTAGGTTTGAGTTTGAGTGCGACGTGTATGTGCTCGGGTTTATGGGCTACGGTTTGATTATAGGGATGGATTGGCTAACCATGTATGGTGTCATTCTAGATTGTGAGAGAAGGGTCATTAGGCTTCTGACTTGTCATGGGATAACCCTCAAGATTTCTTATGACTCGCAAGGATCTGTTATGCATAGTTTCCTAGAGTCTCTTGATGCATCTATCGATGATTTGCAATCTGTTCCAGTAGTCCGGGATTATTTTGATGATTTTGATGAGGTACGGGTTTTACCCCCAAGGCGTGAGATAGATTTTCGAATATATTTGGTGGACAATGCAAAGCCAGTTGCATTGCCCCCCATATGGCTCCAAGGGAAAGGAGGGAGCTGATTAAGTAAGGAGGGGAGCTACTTGAGAAAGGACTCATCAGGCGAAGCATATCTGAATGGGGTGCTCTAGTAGTATTCACAACTAAGGCGGATGGTTCAATTCATTTGTTTGTGGACTATAGAGAGTTGAATAAGCTCACCAAGAAGAACAGGCACTCACTTCCGAGGATAGATGGCTTGTTGGATCGGCTTGTTGATGCCTCGGTATTTCTCAGTTAGACCTGGCCACGGGGTTTCATCAGTTAAGGGTGGCTGAGGACAGTGTAGATATGACCGCTTTTAGGACTCCAGATGGTTTCTTTGAATGGCTCATAATGCCTTTTGGGTTGACGAATGCACCCGTCTATTTTGTTGGTCTGATGAGTAGGGTGTTTCGGGAGTTTAAATAAATTTGTCGTGGTCTTTGTTGACGATATCTTGATCTTCTCAAAAAGTAAGGAAGAGCATGCCCGACGTTTGAGGGAAGTTTTGAAAACTCTCTATGCGTATCGGCTTAGTACAAAATGCCATTTTTGGAGAAAGGAGGTAAGATTCCTACGACATGTGGCTTCGAAAGAAGGGGTTGCAGTAGATCCCGCAAAGGTGGTTGCAGTTTAGGACTGGTAGATTCCAAAGAATGCAGCGGAGGTAAGAAGCATTTTGGGGTTAGCAGGCTATTATAGAAAATTAATTAAGGACTTCGCAAAGATATCAGCCCACTCACTAGGCTGACAAAGAAGAATTTGGCGTTTTCGTGGGATATAGATTGTGATGTTGCTTTCCAACAACTGAAGAGGGCTTTGACAACAGTCCTAGTCTTGACCCTGCCCGATGGGAATAAGGTGTTTATAGTTTACACCGATGCACGTGGTATGGGGCTTGGTGTAGTTCTGATGCAAGAAGCAAGGATAGTATGTTATGGAGGAAGACAACTAAGTGTCCATGAGAAGAACTACCCAACCTATGATTTAGAGCTAGCTGCCATAGTATTCGCGCTTAAGATGTGATGTCATTATTTGCTTGGAGAGAGGTTCGAGTTGTACACCGACAATAAATCTCTCAAGTATTTGTTCTCGCAAAAGGATCTTAATTTAAGGCAACAAAGGTGGATGGAGTTCCTAGCTTCTTATGATTTTGATATTGCTTATAGCCCTGGCAAGCGTAATGTGGTGGCAGATGCACTGAGTAGGAAGAGGATGGCCTTAAGTCCTCTGTTTGTGTAAAGGAAAAGCTAGGAGTTCATATCGACCTTTGATTTTAGACCCCCCCCCTGAATTTTTGCCTTGTTTGTTTGCATCGCTAGAGATACGACTACTCTTATGGATCAGATAGCAGCTTCGCAGCGAGATGATCCACATATTTCAGACATCTTGGATAGGCTCAGTAAAGGGGAGATTTCTAGTCACCTCAATAGATATTCCATTGACAGTAAAGGGTGGTTGCGACGAGATGGAAGCCATTGTGTTCCTCAAACTGGAAGTTTGGTAAAGGCAGTCCTAGAAGAAGCCCATCATTCTAAGATGAATATTCATCCAGGCGGTGATAAGATGTATAAGGACACGAAGAGGGTTTTCTTTTGGGCTGGGATGAAGAAAGATGTGGCAGAGTTTGTTTCTTAATGTTTAGTTTTTCAGCAAGTCAAAGCTGAGCAAAAGAAGCCCGGTTGTTTACTTTATCCTTTGGAGGTTCCACAGTGGAAGTGGGAGAGAATCTCTATGGATATCATAGATGGTTTGCCTAGATCAAAGAAAGGCAACACCAGTATTTGGGTGGTAGTAGATAGACTTACTAAGAGCGCTCATTTTATTCTAGTTAAGAGTAAGAGGATGGCAGCATGGTTGGCAGCGATTTATGTTCAAGAGATAGTCCGTCTTCATGGAGTACCTTTTAGCATCGTAAGCGATTGTGTCCCTATTTTCACCGGTGAATTTTGGAGGAGCTTGCAAGAAGCATTAGGTACACAGTTACGTTTGAGCACCGCTTATCATCCTCAGACCGATAAGCAAACGGAGAAGTTGAATAGAGGTCTTGAAGATCCTTTGAGACTGTGTATCCTAGACTTCGGAGGGACTTAGGAAGAGCATCTTCCTTTAGTAGAGTTTGCCTATAACAATAGTTATCAAGCTAGCATTGGCATGGCACCGTTGCACAGACGACCCTGTAGATCCCTAACTTGTTGGTGGGAATCTAAAGAAAGGCTATTGCTTGGACCAAATATGGTTAGAGAAACGTCCAAGAAGATTGATCTTATTAGACGACGAATGAAGACCGCTCAAGATAGGCAAAAATCCAACGCAGACAAGAGAAGGACTGACATTGAATTTGAAGTAGCAGATATGGTTTTCATTAAAATGTCACCTCTAAGGAATGTGATTCGCTTTGGATCTGTAGAGAAGTTGGAACCAAGATTCGTAGGGCCATTTCCCATAACAGAAAGGATTGGCCAAATGGCCTATAGAGTAAAGCTACTAGAGAGACTATCTGGTGTTCATGATGTTTTCCACGTTTCTCACTTACGGAAGTGTTTGCATGATACCACGGAAGTAGTTGAGCCGAGTGTATTGGAAGAAGTAGAGGTGGAATGGAAGGCACAGTTAGGCGAGTTCATTCCCATATTATTGGATTAGAAGTTAAGAAGCTACACAATAAAGAAATCAAGTTGGTGAAGGTTCAATAGGGAGATAACCCAGAGGATGCAACTTGGGAGACCGAAGACAACATTCGGGCTTCATATCCTTTTCTTTCCGAGGGTGTGATCTTAACTTCCGTTTCCAAAGCTTTTATTTATGCTTGTTTCTGTCATTTAAGTATATCCTATCGATCGAATCTTCGACCGTTAGGTAGGAATCCCATGGATGTAAACATGTGTTTGAGACATGTTATGTTTGATGGATGCAAGTGGATGCAAGTGTTTGCTAATGGTTGCTCGTGGATCCATATACACACACATTAGGCACTAGACCGGCTCGATCACTTTCATACGGCATATGGATGTGTGTGCATTTTTCTTCTTTTTATGGATGAAAATGGATGTATCATCATACGGATGTTGCATTTGGACGACACATATAGAACTTACGTGTTATAATAGGATTATTTGCATGCATATTGGATTCATGGCACTAACATACATTGCATTGAGGAGATCAACTGGATCAGTAGATCACCTGATTTTCGCATTAGTGTTGGGACATATACACAAATCTTTGCGTATGCTTATGTAAGCATTAGAAGTCTTTAAGGACAATGGATGCCATTGATTGATGGATGAGTAGATGGGTGATGGATGGTAGGATATGCATTCTTCTTAACTTGAAGATTTCAAGGACGAAATCCTTTGAGTAGGGGAGAATGTAACACCCTGTATTTTAACAATACTGAAAGAAGATAAATTCAATAATAATTAATTTAACACTTAAAATTAAGAGAAATGGACTGGGCATTGCGTCCGTCTCGAAATTCTTGTCAAGATAGACATTTGGTTTGCATAAAACGGACATCGTATGAAGAAGTTATGAGGGTTTAAAGTTTGTATATGCGCAAGAGAATTATATATATATATATTTATATATATATGGTCCAAGAATTTAAAATTAGGTCCAGAAAGTTCAAAAAAATTCAAAATTCCAGAACTCGGGGTAAGCGGAAAAATTCCCACCTAGGGGAGTCGACCACTTAAGGGGAGTGTCGACCCCTAGGTCAACCCCCAAAGGGGGTATCGACACCAGGGTCGACCCCCCCAGGGCTGATGTGGCTAAGTCGGTTTGGAGGCTGACAATTATAAATACTGGCTCATTTCTCTTGTTTTCTTCATTGGAAATCAATGGAGGCCAAATGTTGTCAGTACCTTGACTGAATCAGATTCTTTTCTTCTTCTGCAATCAAAGATTAAGAGATTTAAGTGTAGATCTGTGACTCAACAATCTTCTCTTCTAGTTCTATTTTCTAAATCCAAACATTGTGAGTTTTAAGTTACTTTTAGATTTAAATGATTAAAAGTAAACATGATATGACTATAGTTTGGATTTATTCCTACGACTGAATTATACCAGATCTATTGTAAATTGTGAATCTATGACATTCTGAATTAGTTATGACTTGGATCTCAATCTTTATCATATCGTATCTATTGTAACTTGTGGATCTATGACATTCTGACATAAATATGATATGGATCTTAACCTTTATTATGTCAGATCTACTTTTGATTATATATCTAATTTACTACTTAGATCTTGTGCCTATCATGATTGCGGTTAATTTGGACATGTCATTAGTTGGACATCTTAATTATCACCTAGATCTTATCATGCCTATATTGTCACTAATGCCACTATATGTTCATACCTAAAATCTGTCATTTTTATATATGAGATGTAATATTTCTGTTTCTATTTACCTATAATGCTTCACGAAACTTAATGCATTCCCTTTGTGAGTGACATGAATGGACGTGGGGTGTCACACTTGGTATTAGAGCTGAAATCTGTCATTTTATGTCATCCATGTTAGTATATTCATCTTTGTTCTATTCCCTCTATCTTTTTCCCTTTTTATTTTATAGCCTGGCTACTTTCGAGCCTAGGCATGCCGCTAAAATAAGCGAATGTGTTAAATAGGGAATGAGGGAAATTATTGAAATTGGGCATAACCTGAAATTGGGAGTTTAAGCATGACTTGAATAAATTATGCGAATATTAATTTAGCATAACTTGTAAATGGGGAATTTGGCATAACCTGAATAATGTTTATATGAATTTGGACTTATAATCCATTATGAACATAATTGGGAAAATAGGGCATGAACCTATAACGACATAAGAAAAAATGGCTGATAATGAAATGCTTAGGATTACAGTAATAAGAAACTTTAACGGCACTTATGACACGAGGTTAGATTGCATTTGTGGTGCAAGTTTGTCCGGAACCAACCGACATATCCATCGACCGCAAATGTCGAATCTAGTGTGAGAGGTCTAAGTGTACAAATATGAGACGTGCTAAGACATGAGGTTATGCACGATTTGTGGAATAAGGCTGCCCGGACCCGCCCGACATGTCCAGCATCCATAAATGGTAGGCTTAATGTGGGAGGTCTAGCATACCATAACCATTAATGAAAATATGGTAATAAACCTTGAATATTTAACCTAGTTGAATCCATAGGGGTTGTATAAATATAAACTTAAATTGGGGTTAAGTAAATTTGGGTGAACAGTGGGTGGGTTATGTAAATCTGAGGGGGTGGGTAATATTTATAGGCCCACAAACTTAACCTGATAGGGTTATGTAATTAAAGACACCTAGTGGTATACATAACCAATGGAAATATTAAAGTTATGTAATTGAAGACACATTTTTAGGGTAAGCATAACTTATAGAAATGATAGGGTTGTGTAATTAAAGACACCTAGAGATATACATAACCAATGGAAATCCTAGTGGGGATACAATACAAGAGGAGAGCTTGTGTCAAATTGTGTGGGACACATTTCAGTCAGTAACCCTTAATAGGTATCGAACGAGTACTCTAAACTAGGTCGGAGTTGGGGCATGCTTAGTAGGCTGAATGTAAGAGATCCAAACGAGGAGGACGGTGTAGGCGGTACAAACTGATCGGGGACATGTGCGTGCATGGGCCGGGTAGAGGGGGCTAAGACGACCGTGATGCCTGTAGGTATGGATGTGCATATTAGCGAAGGGTTGCTACTATAGGACGTGATACATCCTATGGTGGGGCCGGCACAGAGTATCTATGCGGAGTAGGGAGCCGATCGATTAGGGTAGTGGTTAGGATAAATCTGGACGTATGCCTAGGTCTACCATGTTATAATTGCTGGGATCATCTCATTCTGGTTATACTAGTATTAGTGCAGAGAAATCTTTAGAAAAGCATATACACTCTATCATGTTTACCTTGTCTTACCTGCCTTATATGTTGTTATCTTTCTTTTATCCACTTTATATGCCTGTCATGCTACTTTTACTTATTTACTTGCTAAAAATAACAGGACTTGCCAGACTTTATGTCTTACCCTTTTATTTTCCTATTCTTTCTTCCGTTCCCCCCCTCCCAGGTTCTCAGGGTGGGAATACTCAGGCTTGACTGTGATTCTGATTTCATTTTGCTGGAGATGCTTAGACGTATGGCTCAAGCTCCTATCTTTGCTACTATGGCTACGTTTTATTTGGGTAATTTTGCTTCTTTTATGTACTCTGATGTTTTAAAGTACAGGACAATAGTTTCAATGATGTAACGGTTTTTATATATTTCAGACGTGTGATGTTTTCAGACCACGTTGCTTTATGTTAAATAAAGTTTTTAATTCCGCTGTCATTTTCATATTTATCTTGTAATATTTCTGTTTCTGTTTACCTAAAACGCTTCACGAAATTTAATGCATTCCCTTTGTAAGTGACATTAACGGACGTGGGGTGTCACAAGCTATGTTCCATATTCCAATGGGAGTAACTTTTGAAAAGCTTGTTGATATTGCCTTGATGCATGAGGAAGACAAAAGCGACAAGAAGGAATTTAAGGTTGAGGAAACACAAAACAAGAAAGTATGACCCAAGAAAGGACTACTACTACAACAACAACAGAAGAAGGGCGGAAAGAATGACAAGGCTAAGGATAAGAGGAAGTTCCATAATTGCGAACGCGAGGGTCACTTGGTAAAGGACTGCAAAAGAAGGAAGAATACTTTCTTCAATTGTGGAGAGGTCGGACACTTTGCTAAGGAGTGCCCGAAGAAACAGGGAAAAGGTCAAAGGGCGGGAGCTTCTGGAGGTCAGGTGCATGCTCTCGTGGCCAGTGCTCTATATAGAGGTAGGAAAGTTTCCGTGGAAGGTTTGATTTCTCTTTCTAATTATCCTATTAGAACTCTTTTTGATTTTGGCGCTTCATATTCATTTATATCTAATTCTGTGGTTGAGTCTCTACACCTAAACATTAGTATGGTAGTGGATCCTGTAGTTCTCTCAAACCCCATTGGTGGTTCGGCTCATTTGTCCATGATTTGTCGGGGTTTGAGAATATTTGTGTTAGGCGTCGAGTTTTTAGTGCGATGCATATATGCCCGGTTTTATGGACTATGGTTTGATTCTAGGGATGGATTGGCTAGCCATGTATGGTGCCATTCTGGATTGTGAGAGGAGGGTCATTAGACTTTTGACTTTCCATGGAAGGACCCTCAATATTTCTTATGACCCGCAAGGGTCTGTCATGCTTAGTTTCCTAGATTCTCTTGATGCATCTATCGATGATCTGCGATCTGTGCCAATAGTCTAAGACAATCATAATGTTTTTGGTGAGGTACGAGGCTTACCTCCGAGGCGTGAGATTGATTTTCTTATATATCTGATGGATAGTCCAAAGCCAGTTGCATTACCTGTGCACCATATGGCTCCAAGGGAAAGGAGGGAGCTGAGCAAGCAAGTAGGGGAGTTACTTGTAAAAGGATTTATTATGCGAAGCATATCTGAATGGGGTTCACCGGTGGTATTCACAGCTAAGGCGGATGGTTCTCTTCGATTATGTGTAGACTATAGAGAATTTAATAAAATCACCAAGAAGAACAGGAACCCACTCCTGAGGATAAATGATCTGTTTGACCATCTTGTTGGTGCATCAGTATTCTCTCAGTTAGAATTGGCCACGGGGTTTCATCAATTGAGGGTGGTCGAGGACAGTATAGATAAGGCCGCTTTTAGGACTCCAGATGGTTTCTTCGAATGGCTCGTTAAGCCTTTTGGTTGACGAATGAACCCTCCTATTTTGTTGATCTGATGAGTAGGGTATTTTGGGAGTTTCTAAATAAATTTTTCGTAGTCTTTGTTGATGGCGTCCTGATTTTCTCGAAGAGCGAGGAAGAGCTTGCCTTACATATAAGGGAGGTTTTGAAAACTCTACGTGTGCATCAGCTTATGGCAAAGTTCTCCAAATGCCATTTTTGGAGAAAAGAAGTGAGATTCCTAGGGCACGTGGTTTCTGAAGAAGGGATAGCAGTATATCCCGCAAAGGTGGTTGCAGTTCAGGACCGGCAGATTCCAAAGAAAGGTGAGAAGTTTTCTGGGGTTGGCAGGCTATTATAGGAAGTTCATTAAGGACTTCACAAAGATATCAGCCCCACTCATTAGGCTAACGAAGAAGAATTTGACGTTTTCATGGGATATAGATTGTGATGTTGCTTTCCAGCAATTGAAAAGGGCTCTGACAACAACCCCAGTCTTGACCTTGCCTTACGAAAACAAAGTGTTTACAGTATACACTGATGCCTATGGCACAGGGCTTGGTGCGGTTCTGATGCAAGAGGGAAGGGTAGTATGTTATGGGGGTAGACAGCTAAGGGTTCATGAAAAAAACTACCCTACCCATGACTTAGAGCTAGCTGCCATAGTATTCGTGCTTAAGACGTGGCATCATTATTTACCTAGAGAGAAGTTTGAGTTGTACACTGATCATAAATCTCTCAAGTACTTGTTCTTGCAAAAGGATCTTAATTTTAGGCAGCAAAGGTAGATGGAGTTCCTAGGATCTTATGACTTCAAGGTTGCTTATAACCTTGGCAAGGGTAATGTGGTGGCAGATGCACTGAGTAGGCAGAGGATGGCCTTAAGTCCTCTGTTTATAGAAAGTAAAAGCTTGTAGTTTATATCGACTTTTGACTTTAGGCCCTCTACCGAGTTTTTACCTGGATTATTTGCACCACTAGAGGTGCAACCTACTCTTATGGATCAAACAGGTGCTTCGCAGCGAGGGGATCCATAGATTTCAGACATCTTGGATAAGCTCGGTAAAGGGGAGACTTCTAGTCACCTCAGTAGATACTCCACAGACGACAAAGGATGGTTACGACGAGATGGAAGGCTTTGTGCTCCCCGAGTTGGGAGCTTGTTAAAGACAGTCCTAGAAGAAGCCCATCATTCTAAGATGACTATTCATCCAGGTGGTGATAAGATGTATAGGGATATGAAGAGGGTTTTCTTTTGGGCTGGGATGAAGAAAGATATGGCAGAGTTTATTTCTCAATGTTTGATTTACCAGCAAGTTAAAGATGAGCAAAAGAAGCCCGGTGGTTTACTTAATCCTTTGGAGGTTCCATAATGGAAGCGAGAGAGCGTCTCTATGGATTTTATATATGGTTTGCCAAGATCAAAGAAATGCAACACCAGTATTTGGGTTGTAGTAGACATACTTATAAGGAGCGCTCATTTCATTCCGGTTAAGAGCAAGAGGATGGCAGCAAGGTTGGTAGTAGTTTATGGCCGTGAGATAGTCCATCTTCATGGAATACCTTCCAACATCATAAGTGATCGTGATCCCATCTTCACCAGTGAATTTTGGAGGAGCTTGCAAGAAGCATTAGGTACACAGTTGTGTTTGAGCACCGCTTATCACCCTCAGACAGATGGACAGACGAAAAGAGTGAACAGAGTTCTTGAGAATCTTTTAAGCCTGTGTGTCCTAGACTTCAGAGGGGCTTAGGAGGAGCATCTTCCTTTAGTAGAGTTTTCCTACAACAACAATTATCAAGCTAGCACTGGCATGGCACCCTTCAAAGCATTATACGGACGACCCTGTAGATCACCAACTTGTTGGTGGGAATCTACAGAAAGACTACTACTTGGACCAGATATGGTTAGAGAAACGTCTGAGAAAATTGATCTTATTAGAAGGAAAATGAAGACCACCCAAGATAGCCAGAATACCTACGCAGACAAGAGAAGGACTGACATTGTGTTTGAAGTAGGAGACGGGTTTTTGTTAAGGTATCACCATTAAAAAACGTGGTTCGCTTTGGATCTATAGGGAAACTGGCACCAGGATTTGTAGGATCATTTCCGATAACAGAAAGGATTGGCCAAATGGCCTATAGAGTAAAGCTACCCGAGAGACTATCCGGCGTTCATTATGTTTTCCACGTATTTCATTTGCAGTAGTGTTTGCATGATACCGCAAAAGTAGTTGTGCCGAGTATATTGGATGAAGTAGAGGTGGAACGGGAGGAGACGGTTAGGCAAGTTCCTACCCGTATTCTTGGATCAAAAGTTAAGAAGCTACGCAATAGAGAAGTCAAGTTGATGAAAGTTTAGTGGGGAGATAATCCAGAGGATGCAACTTCGGAGACCGAAGACAAGGTTCACGCTTCGTACCCTTTTCTTTTCGAGGGTACGTTCTTAACTTCCTTTCCAAAGCTTTTATTCATGCTTTTTTCTATTATTTAAATATATCCTATCGATCGAATCTTTGACCTTTAGGTAGAAATCCCATGGATGTAAACATGTGTTTGAGACATGTTATGTTTGATGGATGCAAGTGGATGCAAGTGATTGCTAGTGGTTGCTCGTGGATGCATATACACACACATTAAGCACTAGGTTAGCTTAGTCACTCTCATATTGCATATGGATGTGTGTGCATTTTCCTTCTTTTGTGGATGAAAGTGAGTGTATCATCATAAGGATGTTGCATTTGGATGGATAAGTGAGCACACATATAAAACTTACGGGTAATAATAGGATTATTTGCATACATGTTGGATTCATGGCAGTAACATATATTGCATTGAGGAGGTCGGCAGAATCAGTAGACTGCCTGATCTTCGCATTAGTATTGGCACATATACACACACCTTTGCATATTTTTATATAAGCATTAGAAATCTTTTAAGGACAATGGATGCCTGTGATTGGTGGACGACTAGATGGATGTGGATGTTAGGATATACATTCTTCTTAACTTGGAGATTTCGAGGACAAAATCCTTTGAGTAGGGGAGAATGTAACACCCCGTATTTTAACGAACACTAAAAGATGATAAATTAAAGAATAATTAATTTAATATTTAGAATTAAGTGAAACGGACTGCGCCATTGCATGCGTATCGGAATTCTGGTCATAATAGACACCTGGTTTGCATAAAACGAACAACGTATGAGAAGTTATTAAGGTTCAAAGTTTGTATAAGTGCAAGAATAATATATATATATATATATATATATATAAAATTAAATCCAGAATTCAGAAATTAGTTTAAAAAACAAAATTTGGGGAGGCAGCAAAAATCCTGCTCTAGGGTGTCGACCCCTGGGTCAACCCCTCAAGGGGGTGTCGACCCATTGGTCGACCCCATAAGTGGGGGTCGACCCCCGTGCGGTAGATCTGGCAGAATAGGGTTTTGGGTTCGGCTATAAATATGGCCTCATTTCTTGTGTTCTTGCACACCAAATTGAATGGAGAATAAGATGCTGCCTCTGCCCAGATTAAATCAAGTCTTTTCTTCTTTTGCAATCAAGTTATTCAAGCTTAGAGATCTATGATTCGATTCTTCTATTTTTCTAGATCCAAACACTATGAGTCTATGTTAATTTTAGATCTAAATAATTAAAAAGTTAATCTTAACATGACTATAACTTGGATTTATGCCTGTTACTACTTGAATCATATCAGATCTGTTATAACTTGTGTATCTGTGATATTCTGACATGATTATGACTTAGATCTTAACCTCCATCATGTCAAGACCTGCCATTTTTGTAGATCTAGTCCATTGTTTAGATCACATCGTGCTTGTTACCATTATATTGCGGCTAAAATCAAATCTGTTATAGTTAGTTATCTAATTCATTAGATCTTATCTAATTCTTTAGATCTTATCATGCTTGTTATGACATCCCTATTATATTAGAATTAGTTCTATTGTCACATGTTCATCAGATCTGTTCTTATATGCTTATTTTGTCATTATGCCACTATACGCTTATGCCATTATATGTCCACCTTGTTAGTATGATCATTTCTGTCATCTTCTCTTCGTCCTTTCCTTTTTGTTTTATATATCCAGGCTTTGTTTGAGCCTAGGCATGCCGCTAAAATATGCGAATGCGTTAAAATGGGAACGAGGGGAAAACGGTTTAATTTGGGGCATGACTTGTAATTGGAAGTTTGGGCATAACTTGAATGAATATATGAACATAAAGTTGGGGATATAAATCAACTTGTGATTAAAGACCTTAATTTGGGTCATATAGTTCATTATGAACATGACTTGAGAAAGGGGCATGAAAACCTATAACGACATAGGAATAATTGGTTAATAATTGGAATGCCCAGGTGTTCGACAACGTATATTCTATGAATTAGAATACCGTCGCGAAGTGTAATAAACCGCAAGCGCACGACGTACAACTGTTAGTACGTGGCGAATACGAGTCGATCCTCAGGGAAAGAACAAATTTAAATTCTATTCAATCAAATTAAACCGAATCTGAGTGGTGATTTAACTACAACTAAACTAGTAAATTAAAATTAATAAAAAACTATGAGACAAATAGCAACTTAGGAATAAATCCACTTTCTAGAACATGTGGTACAACAAGTTATGAATTTACGATCTCTCTTTTCTTTTTGGTCATTAGTGAATATAGTTGATATGATTATTATAAGTATAGCTTATTTATACTATTAACTAGCACAGCATAAACTATCAAACTCTATCATATCCACTAAATCACCGTACTAGATCTAAAAAATGAACAAGTTGAAATTGAAATATACTTTAAGCATGGCCTATGAACTATTAATTAGAACTATAGACCATCAAATTTTTGATTTCGACCTCCACATGACATCAACAGAACATGAAGCACAAAAAAAGAGAATGAACAGATAAATTATGTTGCAACTACATTATCAAGAGAGCTTCATTACCCCTGAGTTGAAAGGGATTAGCCTCTCATGTTTATTATTCTAACAACGAACGTAAATTGCAACATAAAAATAACAAGAAAATAAAAAATACAATTAAGGACAATCTAATCTAATTGCAGAAAAGAAATAACATGTAAATAAAACTAAACAAAAAAGAGAAAGAAGAGTTTATTCCAAGCAAAGGATTACAGAATAAAACTAAGTGTTTTTTACATGAATAAGATACAAGGTATTTATAGTTGTATTGGCCAAGGCTAAGAGGCTCATTACACAATGTGGGACTAAAGAATTAGCCCAAATAACACATAAGCCAGTGTGAATGCAGCTGTAGAGTGAGTGGCCTTGCAAATGAGCTAATGTGAACGCAGCATAAGTAATCATCGAGCCAAATCTTCCTAACCGAACACTATTTGCAACCGTTCTTCAAGTTTTACACCCTTCAAGCTGTAGAAATTTCAAGCTTCACCCTTTTTAACTAAATTCTTCATGCTTTTATCCACCAAATGCTCTAAACCATGCTTTTTTATCAACAATCTGAAAACACAGCTATAAATACATAGTATCAATTGTTTTAAATATAAAAATAAGATAAATAAGCGGATAAAATATACACATTTACGTGTATATCAAATACCCCCACACTTATCTTTTTATTCATCCTCGAATAAACTAAACTAAGATATGTCACACTTTCATAGGAAATACGATTGCATTTAGCGTATGCAACAAGCCGTTAAACCCCTAGGTGACCCTAGTAGGACGAGTGTTGTCTCGTGAGGGTTTTCAGCGGATACTACCCACAAAATCCAAAGCAAAAAGTATGCACAAAATGCAAAATTGAAAATATTTACAATATGAATGCATGTTTTTAATGGAATATTTACAAATGGGCAATTTACTTTTAAATATTACATGAATGAGTTAACACAAATTTGGGTCGTTACTATGAAATTTGAGTCCGTTACTAATCAAAACTTCAAACAAAAGTCATGTTATCGTTACAAACTCCTCCAGCTTGGCCAGTTTATTTTTTGATAGAAACATAGTGCAAATATGAAATGAATTCTATAATCGATATCAACAATCGCAAAACGGCGTCTCAACTTCCTTTTTGTTAACAAGTTAGGTCGAATAAGTGAAGAGTGTGCTTGAATTTTAAGTGCTAACTCTCTCTTTATTTTGAAAATTATTTACATTATTATTATTATTTACAAACACCTAACTGAGAAGACCAAGGTATACCACCCATGCACTGCCTCGCGGACCGACGTGAGAGTTTGGGACAGAGCTTGGCGGATTGTGTAGACCAACGCTGACTTTGTCAATAAGATGTTGGTAATCCTTAGGTGTCCAACTCATAAAATGAGACCAAGATATACCGACGCTGACTTTGTCAACAAGGTGTCAGAAAGAGCTTGGCGGGTTTGCACACCAACGCCAGATGTACCAGCAATGTTGGATACCCTTGGATAATTGTATATATATATGTACTTTTTTTTCTTCTTATTTTTATTTATTTTTACATAAGAGAGAGAGTTAAGCGAGAATATCTTAGCACAACTTCACGTAAACGATCTAAAATGTTATCGCAAGTAGTCTAAATCAACCATTCATTTAATCGGATTACAATTCAGAAAACATTTCATACTCATCACCCGCGAATCTCCCAATATACCAGTTACACCAAATTTGCTCATAATTCAAACTTTCTTTTCATTATCCGCTAAGAGAAGTAAATTTCCAAACAATTTAATTGAACGACCAAAAGTATATGCTAATAACTCCATCATGCCTTATTTAAAAGTAAATAGAAGTGCGAATTTTTTTATAGAAAGGGAGAAGAAAAAAAATGCAAAAAGAGAAAGGAAAGAAATGCAAACTTAAACTATGCAAAACAGAATGAAAATGAGACTCCCCCCCACACTTGATTTTGACTGTGTCCCCACAATCGATGCATGACACCATGAATGAATGGAAGATAAATATTTACATATGTACAAAAGAGGGTTAGTGCGACTTACCAAATGTGCGTACAGAAAATATGCAACCATCAAATAGACGAACCGGTCCACGATGGACCAATGGATCAGCCTTATTAAGATTATGAGGTGCAGCTTAAGCACAGAAAACCAAATCATAAAGGATTTTATATTACATTTCAGATTTGGAAAAACAAATTTTGTTTTTTCAAAAGTTTGAGTTGCTAATTTTAAAATTTTGAGCTTACAATTGATCCGAAAATCGAATTGAATTTCTATAGCAACTAAAGAGAAGTCAGTTAGCCGGGGTTCAGAAAATGTTTCAAAAACAAAGTTTGGCTTGTTCAGATGATGTGTAAATTGAGAGACGTGTGCACCGTTCTCACCCTCACACTTGTTTTGAGAAATATTGTTCAGTTTCGCTTTGATATTTGAAATTTTGTTGACTAAAGGTACATTCGTAAACCTAAAGTTAAAACCAAACAAACGAAGTTTCAGTAAATTTTGGAATCGTGTTTTCTCAAAAATAGTGTTATTCCAAAAAGAGTTCATGTAATGCAGAAATTTATCATTGAAAAACAAGTGATCATACTGAGGTTCAGTTGAAACGATTAAATCGCAAGGAGTTTCAACAGTTTTGGAAAAATCGTCATTGTGTTCAAGATCACATTCAGTAGTTTCGTTATTATCAACCTCAAGAGTTTCAAAGTTTTCAAACATTTCATTTTCAGTTTTATACCCAACAACATTATCGTCAATCAATTCAAGAATTTTTAGCTCACCAATGTAACGACCCAACTTTCGAACACATCGGAAGTCGTGCCATTATTAAGAAATAAGAATAGATAGAAGATATAAACACAGAACATCAGAATCTCACACCGGAATTTCCACAAAAAGATAATATTTTATAATATTACTCAACAGTACAGGATACAACAGAACATCATATGACTAGTGATACAACCCATCTTTAGTACATCAGTAATTATACATATCATTCACTACTGACTGGCAAGCTTATAATTATACAATAGGTAAGTAGATAGGTAAGTCAGCCCACCGATAATCTTCATTCAGCATCATAAGTTCAAAATCCTGATTCACTTGTCTATTCATAACAAGCGTTATGAATACCCAAGAGTTTAAGGGAAAACATAGAAAATAAACTCCGGGTCAGTCAGGGGACTGGTATGAGTAAACAATTTAAAACAGTTCAAAGAAAATATCTCATCAGACCACGCCGTAAATACGGAACGGGTTTTTACCTTATGAGATCAAAACACTTCGTATACTTTTAAAACATATATTATTATAATATCAAGGGTTTTCACAAATAATTTAGAAATCTAGGAGAATGCTTGCATCTCACATTCTCCGATATAGTATACAAATAAAAACCACTTGGCGCTTAGGTAAATCTGATTTCCAACTTGACAAGGTATGGGTCCACCTTCCGCTGATGTATCGCTAGAGGCAAATACATCTGGATTCAACAAGAACTTCTTGCAACCCGGCCCTCACATGACCGACCACTCATTTCTCTTGAGTGTATCGAATGTATATCACCGATGGTTGTGTACGGCAACCATCCCCGCATGGGCAGAATCGATAGATTAAGAAACAAAAAGAATTTCTCTAGATAGGTGATGCTACACCCTAATGGGAGCGACCCACATAGCCATGCTGCCTGCCCAATTTTTGTCATTTTCTGGGTGTGAGGCTTGAGGCTAGACTTACCTTTTATCATCACAGTTTATTTCTTTGAATGCCACATCGTCAAAACTTCCCAATCACTAATTGACTTCCTCAAAAATATATTACAGGTATACGGTGAGAGAAACGAATTCCTCTTCCACCATATAAATACGTTTGAAAAGATCAACGTACGTGACTAGTTGGAATTACTTTGTCAGACACTCGTCCATACAAGTTGTTCCGGGTTTGAACAAACCGAAGGCACCATTCAAAAATAGTCCTTGTATATCGCCGTCTTAATTATCTTTGATAATCTCTGACGCGCTCTTCGAAATGATTAGCGTAATATTTTTATTTTTAGTGACAAGTGATATTTAATAGAACGGATTATTATATTCAAAAGTGAGTTCCAGTATTTATTTACAAGTTTGAACTCATCTTTTCATTTAAAATGATCAATGGCTTAATTTGATTTAAAATAAACACAAATGTTTATTAAAATAGTTCTATTGTTTAATTACGGTTTACCATCTTCAAATTTTTGACGTGATAAATTATTTATTTCATCATTATCATTACATTTTAACTTATTGCTAACCACCTTTCGATAGTTACGGTACGATTCAACCATTAATTTTCATCACTCTTTGGTTTCAAAATGATTGAATAATTCCTTATTAGATTATTAAAGAAATTAACTTAGTTTAAATTTTAAACAACGTTTCTTTTCTAAATGGGTGTGTGTATTATTTATTTTACCATGGTTTGATTTCATACAAGTGAACACAAGTAATTTTCCCTTGATTTTTAAAACAACAGGTTAGTTTTAACAAATCTTTATTTAAACATGAGCTAAGCCTAACAGGGCCGACGCCCTTTCCTATTCCTTTTAACACTTCAACGTCCTGTTCAAAAGAATTCAGAACATTTCCATTTGTTGTAAAAAAAACGTGGCCCAACATTCCCAAAGAACATACTTACTCCTCACGTGGCTCACATTCTACCTCACGCATGTCCCCAGGTCCGCACCCTCCTTCATTTGCCATGTGGCATCCACAAAAAAAAGAGCATGCCCAGGTGTATTTTAAATGCCGAGACCTGCTTTGAATTTCATAACCTTAAATTCTATTTTCTTACTTCCCAATGTTCTTTCTACTCTTCGTGTTGGTTACGTCCATGCCTACACCTTCTGGCTACCATGAACGCCTGCCCTCCAGTCCGCCACTCATCCCACGGTGATCTCGTCCGCTCGTGTTTCCAGAAGTGCACACCACAACCTCACCCAATCCGCCGAGCCCTGCATGTATATTTCACCTTCTCAAAATTTCCTTTCATTTGCTACTGAAACTTTACTTCCATGTTACACATTGATACTGCCGTAGACCACTGCCCTTTTGCCGAGTTCTGATGATGAGTCCTCCATGTCCGTCCATGCTCAGTCCAGCTTAAAGATGCCATCCCCATGTTTTCGCACCCATGTCTCTTTTCTATGTTGTATGAACCTACTGTTGATATGACACTACTTAAATACTTCCTAATACTTCTCCTTCAATGGTTATACCTCACTCCCTTCCATTTCAAGTGCCAGGCGTATTTCCTACTCTTTACACCCCTTGCCATCAAATTTCCTAGGCCTCATTCCTCCCGGCATTTGTGGTTATATAACATATTACTTCAGTTCTCTACGGAAATGCTGTGCAACACTCAATGTGTATATGCACACCCAAGTCGGTCCGCTTTCCGGCATCATCATCATCCGCACACGCTCATGAACCACACTGAAACCACTCGAACACCTCCAAACTCACCTTTGCTCACTTGATCAGAAATGTTCTATATCGCCGGACCAAAACATATACTGATCACACATGGCTTGTGGCTATTTCAGTCACCGACTGAACATCACAAACTCCGGTCACGTTGCATTTACGCCATGAACATCCTAAAGACTCGGTACACACGGATCATTTCCGTATCATAAAATGCAACCCAACACTTGTGTCAAATTCAACCAAATCCTAGTAGTTTCAAAGAAAGATTCATGTCCAATACACCAGGGTATTTACATGTCATAATTCAATAATCAACTTAGTCTCTGCATTCATATGTATAACCCTTCAAATGCATAAACATATTCGTCTTAAAGTGGCTCTAGTATATGTACACTGTTCAGTCAATAATGAATCCTAACCTTTGCCTCCAAATAATGATCTTAGTCAAGTGATTTACTTAAGACCACAACTTGGTTAGTTCCTGTTTTCCACACTCCTACGTTAGCAAACGTAAATACATTTACTTTGAAGGTCTTAAACATATATGTATTTTCTCTTTATTAGTATCCTTCAAGACTATTTTCAATATCGTTTAATCTATAAAGAGGTTATGTGCTCAACCCGTGAGACAGAGGGTATGTCTACAGTAAAACAAGGTATATGATCCAAATTAACAGTGTATGATCCTAATTAACAGTGTTTTCCATAGTACAGTCTGTTCCCTAGTTCAACAAAACATATGTGTATTTTAGTGCAAATTTCCATTTCACTCAGTCAAGTATCACACATTCATGAAACCATCACAAATGAATTATATTATCAGAGAAAGAAGATAAGTTGTGTGTTTACTCACCTGTGTTAAGAGGCTTCACTGATTTTCCTTCTACAGGTTTTGCTAGAAAAGTGTTTTGAAGTTGTGAAGAAAGTAATGCATGTTATGTCCTTATATAGTAGTAGGAAAACATTATAATATGTGGTGCATTAAATGCATGTTTTGAAAGGAGAGACAAAGAAACATTTTTTTTTCAGTTTTTATGGCACTTGAAAGTCAAAATAAAAAAAAAATTCTCTCAACAACACCACACACAAATCTAGGATTCACATGGCCTTAAGCCGCCACTTCAGGTGGGATATTTCCTGCACAAGGATTTTAATTGGTGCACTAAGAACCATCACCTTAAATGCACCATGTACCATACGTCCTTCACAATTTCTATCCTAGGATTTTAGCCAAAAATAGAGGTCCTTATTGTCTTAAGTAGCTCAGTTTTCACCTGCCTTTTTGTCTACCCCTTTCTCATATGTTATGTATTGATTTAACACAAATTATAAAATACAAATACCTTGGCATTCAAGGCAAACAAACTCTGAAATTTCTGCACATTTGTGCTCACGGCAGGACATATTTTGTGCAAAGAAAAACCTTTTTACAAACATTTCTTTGAAGCTTATCAAAGTAGTAAAGAAACATGTTTGTTTATACATGTTTTGTGGTCTTCTAGTACATGTACTTTGTCAAAAAAAAACAAATGTTTTAGGGAACAAAACAAGAAGAAATTTCAGAAAATAGAAATGATTTAAAAACTGAAAAATGTTGAAACAAAGCAACATTGTCATGTGAATTGTACCCATGCTTTCCCATCACTCACTAGTGTATAAATCTAGGGTGGTTGTACATGTAGTAGGTGTATTTTGGGTTGCATAGGAGAAAGAAAATACATGTATAAATAAATAAACAAAACTGAAATTGTCTTCATCAAGATCTATGTTGTCATGCGCCTAAAATATCCTTATTTGCTAGCATGTTCATAGTGATACAAGGGTGTAAGTATGATTTGCAAAGATGTTGTTTTATATAACCACGCAAATGCTGTTATATATACATGCTATTATATACTGGTTGATAGTTCTGAACTTCTTTAAATCTTGCTTTTCAAATTGTATTTGTACTCAAGATAAATTAAACTGTTGTTTGTGATTGACGTAAATACCGGGTCATTACATTCTACCCCCCTTATAAAAATTTCGTCCTCGAAATTTGTAAGTAGTGGATTTATAGTTATCGACTTATAAACACACATCAATAAATAAAACAACATCAGCAATTATTCCTATTCAAAAATATCTGTCCAAATCCCCTTAACTCACAAGTCAATCTTCTTAACTTCGTTAAGTATTTTCCCAAAACTTTAATTTACATACTTAACGATCTCCATTTCAGAACTCAAACATGATTTGTTTTCACAAATCGACCCATTCACTTTGACTGAGTCCACACAAATAAATACTTAAGTCTAGTCTCAATTTCAGTAAAATCCAAATTTTAACTCAATTTAAAATTATAACTCGATTTCTGGTATCAATGTGATTGGATATTACCCCAATTTAATCCAACCATATTCATTTTATCTCGAGGCTGACCCTAGTTTGTTAACTCCTTTTATAAGAAAAGAGTAAGGTACCTTCTGAAACATCTTCCATTTTCACACTCTCAGAAGTTGATGGCTTATCCATTAAAGCGTAGAGCTTTGGTTGCTGTGACTTCTTCATAAGCGGACAGTCTTTAACCAAGTGCCCAGGCTGATGACAGTTATAGCATGCAAATCTCTGGGGAATAGCATCACTTGTTCCCTTTGGTTGCTGTTGCTCCGACTGCTGTGGCTTTTCTACTGCTGGCTTGGTGCAGAACTTGGCAATATGTCCTTTCTGCAGACAGTTGTGGCATATGGTATCTTTGAATCGTTCTTTGGCTTTTTCTCCCATCTTAGGTACTTCGTTGTTGTTGTTCCAGTTCGAATTGAATTTCCTCTTGTTTGGATTCTCACCACTAGATCCTCCTGTCTGTGCTGCTTTTGCCACTGGCTTCTTACCTTCCAGTGCCTCATAACGAACAACCATATCCACTAGATCAACGATTGGAACCTTGAGATGTCCTATCATCTGAACTTGTAGGCTATCCTTTAATCCTGCTATGAACATTTCATTCTTCTTAAGTGAAGTGTTTATCAGTTGTGGCCCGTAACAAGAAAGCGAGTTGAATTTGTTCTCATATTCTGATACTTTCATGTTCCCCTGCTTGAGATTAATAAAATCTCGATACATCCTTGTCTTTCCTGCAGCGGGCAGAAACTGTGCTTCGAAAGCTTCTTTGAATTTTTCCCAAGTGAAATCTTCCTCAGGAACATTAGTAGTTTGAGCGTCCCACCACGTTCCAGCAGCTTCTTGGAGTTGCCATGATGCCAAAAGACGTTTCTGATCGTCATTCAACTTCAACCCTTTGAAAATCCTTTCACATGACCTCATCCAGGCTTGAACTTCACTGAAAGACTCCGTCCCTTTGAATACCTTTCCTCCTAGAGTTGTATACTCCTTACAAATAGTCGCAAAACTCTTGTCTTGTTGAACTGGTGCAACTTCCTCCATTGTTTCTACTTGATCCTGGGATCCAATAGTACGACCAGTAGTAGTGGATGACCCTCTAGCTCGACCTCTTCGTGCACGGGTGCTCATTTTGATCACCTGACTATAACAGTTTGTCAATCGAGTCTTGATAGGGTATATCTAACCTAGGTATAACATCCAAGTTGTTTTAAGTTCATTTTAAATTTTATATAAAAATACGCTCTCTCATACTCACCCAAAGCCTGGGTAATCAGAAACCTAAGCTCTGATACCAACTGTAACGACCCAACTTTCGAACACATCGGAAGTCGTGCCATTATTAAGAAATAAGAATAGATAGAAGATATAAACACAGAACATCAGAATCTCACAGCGGAATTTCCACAAAAAGATAATATTTTATAATATTACTCAACAGTACAGGATACAACAGAACATCATATGACTAGTGATACAACCCATCTTTAGTACATCAGTAATTATACATATCATTCACTACTGACTGGCAAGCTTATAATTATACAATAGGTAAGTAGATAGGTAAGTCAGCCCACTGATAATCTTCATTCAGCATCATGAGTTCAACATCCTGATTCACTTGTCTATAACAAGCGTTATGAACACCCAAGAGTTTAAGGGAAAACATAGAAAATAAACTCCGGGTCAGTCAGGGGACTGGTATGAGTAAACAATTTAAAACAGTTCAAAGAAAATATCTCATAAGACCACGCCGTAAATACGGAACGGGTTTTTACCTTATGAGATCAAAACACTTCGTATACTTTTAAAACAGATATTATTATAATATCAAGGGTTTTCACAAATAATTTAGAAATCTAGGAGAATGCTTGCATCTCACATTCTCCGATATAGTATACAAATAAAAACCGCTTGGCGCTTAGGTAAATCTGATTTCCAACTTGACAAGGTATGGGTCCATCTTCCGCTGATGTATCTCTAGAGGCAAATACATCTGGGTTCAACAAGAACTTCTTGCAACCCGGCCCTCACATGACCGACCACTCATTTCTCTTGAGTGTGTCGAATGTATATCACCGATGGTTGTGTACGGCAACCATCCCCGCATGGGCAGAATCGATAGATTAAGAAACAAAAAGAATTTCTCTAGATAGGTGATGCTACACCCTAATGGGAGCGACCCACATAGCCATGCTGCCTGCCCGATTTTTGTCATTTTCTGGGTGTGAGGCTTGAGGCTAGACTTACCTTTTATCATCACAGTTTATTTCTTTGAATGCCACATCGTCAAAACTTCCCAATCACTAATTGACTTCCTCAAAAATATATTACAGGTATACGGCGAGAGAAACGAATTCCTCTGCCACCATATAAATACGTTTGAAAAGATCAACGTACGTGACTAGTTGGAATTACTTTGTCAGACACTCGTCCATACAAGTTGTTCCGGGTTTGAACAAACCGAAGGCACCATTCAAAAATAGTCCTTGTATATCGCCGTCTTAATTATCTTTGATAATCTCTGACGCGCTCTTCGAAATGATTAGCGTAATATTTTTATTTTTAGTGACAAGTGATATTTAATAGAACGGATTATTATATTCAAAAGTGAGTTCCAGTATTTATTTACAAGTTTGAACTCATCTTTTCATTCAAAACGATCATTGGCTTAATTTGATTTAAAATAAACACAAATGTTTATTAAAATAGTTCTATTGTTTAATTACGGTTTACCATCTTCAAATTTTTGACGTGATAAATTATTTATTTCATCTTTATCATTACATTTTAACTTATTGCTAACCACCTTTCGATAGTTACGGTACGATTCAACCATTAATTTTCATCACTCTTTGGTTTCAAAATGATTGAATAATTCCTTATTAGATTATTAAAGAAATTAACTTAGTTTAAATTTTAAACAACGTTTCTTTTCTAAATGGGTGCGTGTATTATTTATTTTACCATGGTTTGATTTCATACAAGTGAACACAAGTAATTTTCCCTTGATTTTTAAAACAACAGGTTAGTTTTAACAAATCTTTATTTAAACATGAGCTAAGCCTAACAGGGCCGACGCCCTTTCCTATTCCTTTTAACACTTCAACGTCCTGTTCAAAAGAATTCAGAACATTTCCATTTGTTGTAAAAAAAACGTGGCCCAACATTCCCAAAGAACATACTTACTCCTCACGTGGCTCACATTCTACCTCACGCATGTCCCCAGGTCCGCACCCTCCTTCATTTGCCACGTGGCATCCACAAACAAAAGAGCATGCCCAGGTGTATTTTAAATGCCGAGACCTGCTTTGAATTTCATAACCTTAAATTCTATTTTCTTACTTCCCAATGTTCTTTCTACTCTTCGTGTTGGTTACGTCCATGCCTACACCTTCTGGCTACCATGAACGCCTGCCCTCCAGTCCGCCACTCATCCCACGGTGATCTCGTCCGCTCGTGTTTCCAGAAGTGCACACCACAACCTCACCCAATCCGCCGAGCCCTGCATGTATATTTCACCTTCTCAAAATTTCCTTTCATTTGCTACTGAAACTTTACTTCCATGTTACACATTGATACTGCCGTAGACCACTGCCCTTTTGCCGAGTTCTGATGATGAGTCCTCCATGTCCGTCCATGCTCAGTCCAGCTTGAAGATGCCATCCCCATGTTTTCGCACCCATGTCTCTTTTCTATGTTGTATGAACCTACTGTTGATATGACACTACTTAAATACTTCCTGATACTTCTCCTTCAATGGTTATACCTCGCTCCCTTCCATTTCAAGTGCCAGGCATATTTCCTACTATTTACACCCCTTGCCATCAAATTTCCTAGGCCTCATTCCTCCCGGCATTTGTGGTTATATAACATATTACTTCAGTTCTCTACGGAAATGCTGTGCAACACTCAATGTGTATATGCACACCAAAGTCGGTCCGCTTTCCGGCATCATCATCATCCGCACACGCTCATGAACCACACTGAAACCACTCGAACACCTCCAAACTCACCTTTGCTCACTTGATCAGAAATGTTCTATATCGCCGGACCAAAACATATACTGATCACACATGGCTTGTGGCTATTTCAGTCACCGACTGAACATCACAAACTCCGGTCACGTTGCATTTACGCCATGAACATCCTAAAGACTCGGTACACACGGATCATTTCCGTATCATAAAATGCAACCCAACACTTGTGTCAAATTCAACCAAATCCTAGTAGTTTCAAAGAAAGATTCATGTCCAATACACCAGGGTATTTACATGTCATAGTTCAATAATCAACTTAGTCTCTGCATTCATATGTATAACCCTTCAAATGCATAAACATATTCGTCTTAAAGTGGCTCTAGTATATGTACACTGTTCAGTCAATAATGAATCCTAACCTTTGCCTCCAAATAATGATCTTAGTCAAGTGATTTACTTAAGACCACAACTTGGTTAGTTCCTGTTTTCCACACTCCTACGTTAGCAAACGTAAATACATTTACTTTGAAGGTCTTAAACATATATTTATTTTCTCTTTATTAGTATCCTTCAAGACTATTTTCAATATCGTTTAATCTATAAAGAGGTTATGTGCTCAACCCGTGAGACAGAGGGTATGTCTACAGTAAAACAAGGTATATGATCCAAATTAACAGTGTATGATCCTAATTAACAGTGTTTTCCATAGTACAGTCTGTTCCCTAGTTCAACAAAACATATGTGTATTTTAGTGCAAATTTCCATTTCACTCAGTCAAGTATCACACATTCATGAAACCATCACAAATGAATTATATTATCAGAGAAAGAAGATAAGTTGTGTGTTTACTCACCTGTGTTAAGAGGCTTCACTGATTTTCCTTCTACAGGTTTTGCTAGAAAAGTGTTTTGAAGTTGTGAAGAAAGTAATGCATGCTATGTCCTTATATAGTAGTAGGAAAACATTATAATATGTGGTGCATTAAATGCATGTTTTGAAAGGAGAGACAAAGAAACATTTTTTTTTCAGTTTTTATGGCACTTGAAAGTCAAAAAAAAAAAAAATATTTCTCTCAACAACACCACACACAAATCTAGGATTCACATGGCCTTAAGCCGCCACTTCAGGTGGGATATTTCCTGCACAAGGATTTTAATTGGTGCACTAAGAACCATCACCTTAAATGCACCATGTACCATACGTCCTTCACAATTTCTATCCTAGGATTTTAGCCAAAAATAGAGGTCCTTATTGTCTTAAGTAGCTCAGTTTTCACCTGCCTTTTTGTCTACCCCTTTCTCATATGTTATGTATTGATTTAACACAAATTATAAAATACAAATACCTTGGCATTCAAGGCAAACAAACTCTGAAATTTCTGCACATTTGTGCTCACGGCAGGACATATTTTGTGCAAAGAAAAACCTTTTTACAAACATTTCTTTGAAGCTTATCAAAGTAGTAAAGAAACATGTTTGTTTATACATGTTTTGTGGTCTTCTAGTACATGTACTTTGTCAAAAAAAAACAAATGTTTTAGGGAACAAAACAAGAAGAAATTTCAGAAAATAGAAATGATTTAAAAACTGAAAAATGTTGAAACAAAGCAACATTGTCATGTGAATTGTACCCATGCTTTCCCATCACTCACTAGTGTATAAATCTAGGGTGGTTGTACATGGAGTAGGTGTATTTTGGGTTGCATAGAATAAAGAAAATACATGTATAAATAAATAAACAAAACTGAAATTGTCTTCATCAAGATCTATGTTGTCATGCGCCTAAAATATCCTTATTTGCTAGCATGTTCATAGTGATACAAGGGTGTAAGTATGATTTGCAAAGATGTTGTTTTATATAACCACGCAAATGCTGTTATATATACATGCTATTATATACTGGTTGATAGTTCTGAACTTCTTTAAATCTTGCTTTTCAAATTGTATTTGTACTCAAGATAAATTAAACTGTTGTTTGTGATTGACGTAAATACCGGGTCATTACAATCAAAGTCGTCCTCACTTGAACAGTTGTTAACAACTTCATCATTATTGTCAAGTTGACAATCTAAAGTTGCTAAATTTTCAAAATTTTCAGAATATGATAGAGGAAGATCAAATTGAAGATTAACGTCTTCGTTTTCAAGAGAATTTAAATTCAAATCAAGCACAGGGCTTTCAACAACTTTATTAAGATTTTCATCAATTTCAAAAGTTGTTAGTTGAAATTCGTCGATTGTGGGCAAAGGTGGATTTTTATTCGAATCGTCACAAGTTTGGATCCGATTTTGTTTCTCACGAAACTTCAAGTAATCGTCAAGTATGTTCGTTTGCTCAACAAAATCAAATTTATAATTATTTACATGAGAATTTTCACTTTGAAATTGTTGAGAACAATAGTTTTCAGTAGCACCACAATTGAAATTATTCCCGTTGCCAAAATCATTTGAAAAGTGATTTACATTTCCATTTTGAATTAGAAATTCATTTTGGAGTTCAAAATTGAATTGACAAGGGTTATAATCAGAATCATTTGAATTTGGATGTGAAATCGAATTTTGATTATTTTGAAAGCTTTCACTTGAATTGTTGCACATGTATAACTTACACAATTCATTTATTTCTTTATTTTGTTGTATGCTCATTTCAAGTAAAGATTCAACTTGTGTTTCAAGAGTTGAGGGTTGATCATCATTTTGAAAATTTGGCCGGGATTATCTTGAAAATTTTGAAAAGTTGGTGGCGTAAAATCCAAATTGTTTGTACAATAGTTGTTATTAAAATATCCATATGTATTTGGTGTAAAATTATATGGATTATATTGATTTTCACAACTATCGTAAAATCCGTAGGAATAAGGGAATTGAGACATTTTCAATAAAGCTCTTAAAAAATATGTTAAAATTAACAACTTTGGATTATATGAATACAAGTCTAGGCCAGGTTCGGACAGGGATTATCAGTGTGCCACGAATCACCGTAGAAACACGACTGAAGGTTTAAGAACCTGTTTGAGTTCTTGACTCTACCGTTCCTTAGACACCTTAGAGAGTATCAATCCTAATTTTCAATTTAACAAATATTTTGTCCTATGAGCTTTGGGGAATCCTCGATTTGATTTCAAAAGTAATGTATTCCACGTTTGTTTTAAAATTTCCAACCACACATCAACAGGAAAAATAATCCATCACAGACAGTCACAGAATAATAATTGCAGTAAAAAAATTTTTACGAGCAAGCCGATGCCCTGCAGAAGATTTTTACAAGCAATGTCTATATTTTTTTATTTGCAGCAGCAGTCCCTGTAGAGTTCAGAAAATTTCTCACCTAGATCGGCAGTCCGTCCAGTGCAGTTGAGTCGCGCTAGCGCGTTCACACCCCATTTGGTGTGCAACTGCTCCAACAATTCAAATTCTTCTACTTGCAAATTACTTGACCTTTGAATCCTTGTTCGCTTTGCTTGAATTCTTTCTTGATCTTTTGACTTGATTTTTCCCCCTTTTTTATTTAAGCAACCTGAGACAAGTAGACAAAGAAAAGACAAGTTTATACAAAAGTAATTTAAAAGAAAACAGACCAATGTGAACCAAAAGTTAAAACCAATTGTTTTTTTTAACAAAAACTATAAGCTATGAACAAAATTGAAAAGAAACAAGTAAAAAATAAAAAGGAAGAAAAACAAAATCAAAACAAACAAGCAACCCAGCTAACAAAAGGCCTAGGGATTGTTTTTTATTTATTTATTTGAAATAAACAACAAATACAAACTAACTTAACAAAAAAAACTCAAACTCGGAAGACATAACTCAGTCAGGCGGGCGCACCAATGTTTAGCACTAAAGACCCACGCACCCTTCTCTCACTTTAAACAAATACACCTCACCTTATATACCAAGAAAGGAAACAAATATACCCTTGAAATAAACTTCACCCTCAATAAAAGGAGATAGCTAGTCCCCCAAATTTCTTACCCAAAATAAAAACTCACGCATTCCCTTTCTTGTCTTAGGAACTAAAATGACTCCTTTTTTTTAGATTTGAAATTGATCAAGAAGTATTGATCTGCTCGAAGGGGGGGGGGGTAAGGTGTTCGGATCTTCAAAAATGGAGCGGTGCGATCTGGTTTTTCCGATTTGCGGTGTGAAGACGGTTTGGTGAGCTCGACAGGTTTTCGGGGTTTCGGATTACGGATGAGGGTATGAGATGCAGGGATTTGCTTTGATGGAGTGCCTTTGTGTTTGGTTTAGAGACGGGTGTTGCGTGATTAGACTAATAGTGGAGCGATTGATGTGCGGTTTTGGTACGTGGAACTCGTAGCAGGGAAAGTGATTTGTGGGTGGTTGGTAGATGAGATGAAGATGGTATATGGATTTGTGGAATGGGAGTATGGCAGACTTTGTGGATGTTATGGGGTGTTTGAACTGAAGGCGTTTAGGGTATTGGTGATTGTGTTGGATGGTGAGAATGGTTTGTGCGTGGATGATGTATGTGTACTTGGGGTTTGTTTGAGGTCAATGGAGATTTGGGATTGAAGTGTTGTAGGTGGTTGGAAGATTATTCGTATGGAGTGATGAAGGGGATGTAGAGATGATAGTGGTGAATGGTGGAAGGAGGTTTTGCAGTGGAAAGAGAGGATTGATTTATAGAGGGTTGTGAAGAGAAGTAAATATAAGGCAGATAAGAATAGAAAATTATAGAGGGAAGGCAAGAAAATGTAAAGCAATTAATTGGTTTATTTATTGATTATTTGTAAAGAAAGGAAAGAGTTGTGGAGAAAAGTTGGAAAGAAATAAAAGAGAAAAAGAAAAGAAGACTTTTTATTTATTTATTTTTGAAAAGAATAGAAAATTAGATGAAGGCGGAAGGAAATTAATGAGATGAAGGTGGAAGGAAATTAATGAAATGAAACAGGAAAGAATTTGGAAACACAAGGCAAGTGCAATATTTTTTTTTTAACAAGAAATAAACACGATAAAAACAACCACAAACACAAATACACACAAAATCAAAAACGAACAAAATGAACAAAGCAAACACACACTTTTTTTCTTTTCTTTTTTCAAGTAGAACACAAATGAGACAAGATGTAGAGAAGAGAAGGATGGTAGGAGGCAGATGAAATTTGGATTAGAATTAAGACAGAGAAGTTATGGGTGAAGAAACAAAGAGTGGAAAGATATGAACAAAAAGGAAAGCAATAATGTGTTTGTTTGTTTTTTTTTTGTAAGAATTATAGATAGGAAAAAAACTGAAAGAAAGGAAAGAAGTAATGAAAGAAAGAGAAGAAAAGAAATAAATGAGAGAAAGATAAAGGGAAAGAAATAATGGAGGGAGTAAAAGGAAAGTAATAAAAAAATTATTTTATTTTTAAAAAAAAAACAAAAAGAAAATCACAAATGGAAACACCAAAAACAAATGATGCACAAAACACACACAAAAGCTATTTTTTTTTAATAATAATAAAAAAAACTATGAGAACAAAGAACACAAACACCAAACACACAAATGCAAGTGAACAAAAAGAAGCTAACAAACAACAAAATGAAATAACAATTTTTTTTTAAGAAATAGGAACAACAAACAAGAAAATTAATTCAAAGAATAAAATCAAAATTAAATTCAGTTCCCCGGCAACGGCGCCAAAAACTTGTTCGACAACAAATATTATATGAATTAGAATACCGCCGCGAAGTGTAATAAACCACAAGCGCACGGCGTACAATTGTTAGTACGTGGCGAATACGAGTCAATCCTCAGGGAAAGAATAATTTTAAATTCTATTCAATCAAATTATACCGAATCTGAGTGGTGATTTCACTACAACTAAACTAGTAAATTAAAATTAATAAAAAAACTATGAGACAAATAACAACTTAGGAATAAATCCACTTTCTAGAACATGTGGTACAACAAGTTATGAATTTACGATCTCTCTTTTCTTTTTGGTCATTAGTGGATATAGTTGATATGATTATTATAAGTATAGCTTATTTATACTATTAACTAGCACATCATAAACTATCAAACTCTATCATATCCATTAAATCACCATACTAGATCTAAAAAATGAACAAGTTGAAATTGAAATATACTTTAAGCATGGCCTATGAACTATTAATTAGAACTATAGACCATCAAATTTTTGATTTCAACCTCCACATGACATCAACAGAACATGAAGCACAAAAAGAGAGAATGAAGAGATAAATTATGTTGCAACTACATTATCAAGAGAGCTTCATTACCCCTAAGTTGAAAGGGATTAGCCTCTCATGTTTATTATTCTAACAACGAACGTAAATTGCAACATAAAAATAACAAGAGAAAAAGAAAATAAAAAATACAATTAAGGACAATCTAATCTAATTGCAGAAAAGAAATAACATGTAAATAAAACTAAACAGAAAAGAGAAAGAAGAGTTTTATTCCAAGCAAAGGATTACAGAATAAAACTAAGTGTTTTTTACATGAATAAGATACAAGGTATTTATAGTTGTATTGGCCAAGGCTAAGAGGCTCATTACACAATGTGGGACTAAAGAATTAGCCCAAATAACACATAAGCCAGTGTGAACGCAGCTGTAGAGTGAGTGGCCTTGCAAATGAGCTAATGTGAACGCATCATAAGTAATCATTGAGCCAAATCTTCCTAACTGAACTCTATTTGCAACCGTTCTTCAAGTTTTACACCCTTCAAGCTGTAGAAATTTCAAGCTTCACCCTCTTTAACCAAATTCTTCATGCTTTTATCCACCAAATGCTCTAAACCATGCTTTTTATCAACAATCTGAAAACACGGCTATAAATACACAGTATCAATTATTTTAAATATAAAAATAAGATAAATAAGCGGATAAAATATACACATTTACGTGTATATCACCAGGATTATAGTAATTGGAAACTGTAACCGCGCTTAGACACGAGTTTTGATTACACTTATGGTGGAAGTCTGCCCGGAAAGGCCTGCCATATCAAGCGACCGCAAGTAGTGAATCTAATGTGAGGGGTCTAAGTGCATAAACATGAGACGTGCTAAGACATGAGGTTAAGTCCGACTTGTGGAAGAAATCTGCCCAGAACTGACCAACATATCCAGCATCCACAAGTGGTAGGCTTAATGTGGGAGGTCTTGTACATTATAACCGTAAATGGATATGGCTATGAAGTTGAATACTTAGTTGAATCCATAGGGATTGTATGAATATGATAAATTGAATAGGGGTTAAGTAAACTTGTTGGAAACAGTGGGTGGGTTAAGTAAATCTTGGGTTGGTAGGTAATATTTATATATAGGCCCACAAACTTGACCTGTTGGGATTATGCAATTTTATGACACCGGTAGGTGGGCTTAATCTGTGGAAAACCTAGTGGGGATGCAAGACAAAGGGGAGAGCTTGCATCATCTTGAGTATGGGACTTGTTTCAGTCAGTAACCCATATATAGGTATCAAACGAGTAATACGAACTAGGTCGGAGTCAAGGCACGCTTACTGGGCAGATTGTAAGAGATCCAAAAGTAGGGGACGGTGTGGGCAGCGCGTACCAATTGGATCATGTGTGTGCATGGTCAGGACAGAGGGAGATAAGATGCCGTGACACCAGTAGATATGGTTGTGCATATCTGAAAAACGAAGGGTTGCCACTTTAGGGAGTGATATACCCTACTGTGGGGCCACCACAGGGTATCTATGGAGTACGGAACCAATCGATTAGGGTAGTATTTAGGGTACACTTAGACTCGGTATGTTTGGGAGCCCGTTAATACCCTTAGGGATAACTCCGTTATGTTGGGCTACTTGTTGATTGTATGGGGTGAAAACCTCTGACTGGAAGTACACCTAAGTCTACCATCTTATATATGTTGGGGATCATCTCATTTTGGTTATACAAGTATCGGTGCAGAGAAATCATTAGGGAAACGCAATATACTCTATCATGTTTATCCTGTTTACCTTGTCATACCTGCCTTTCATGATGTTACCTCTCTTAACCATTTTATATGCCTGTCATGATAGTTTTACTTATTTTTATGCAAAAATTAACTGGGCTCGCCAGACTTTATGTCTGACCCTTTTTGTTTCCTCCTCTCTCTCTTCCGTTTCACCCAAGGTTCTCAGGGTGGGAATACTCAAGCTTGATCAAGATTCTTCTTTCATCTTGCTTGGAGCTGCATAAATGTATTGCTCGAGTTCTTATCTCTTCCACTATGGCTATGTTTTGGGAATATGCTTCTTTTATTGTACTCTGATGTTTTAAGTGCATGACCGAATTTTTATGATGTACGGGGTTTTATGTTTTAAGACATATGATGTAACCATGTTTTGAACTACGATGCTTTATGATTAATAAAAGTTTTTAATTCCGTTGTTATTCTAATTTGTCTTGTAATGTTTATATTTCTGTTTACCTATAACGCTTCACGAAACTTAATGCATTCTCTTAATGAGTGACATCAACGGACGTGGGGTGTTACATTATACCTAGTAGAAACCTTGGAGAATGCAGTAGTAGGCATAAGTTTTGCTGAAGTTGGGTTTTTTGTGTGTTATTTGCTTTTCCACATTTACTCTAATTATTATTTGTTATTCTGCAAAAAATTTCTATAAACCCTATTCACCCCCGCTATAGGGTGCAAAGCAGTGTTTGTTTAGCACTTTTTAGAGAAGTTTTGTGTCAACTACCTCATTCATTTACGTTATGTTCTTTAAACCGAATCCTCCTTCCACTTTAGGAGTAGACACTATAAATCATGGGATTCTTGCAAATTTTCATTTCCGAAGGAAATTGAAACAAACATGAATAATTTTGTTGATAGTTGCCTTAGATAGTCCATAACTGGACCATGTGATAGATAACAGACGTTATGAGTCATGATGTTTTAATTTGGAATAGGATTCCCATGTACCAAATTGGAAGCTCACCCTCATGAAACGGAAGTAATGTAAGAATAAGCTTTGTGCACATATAATTTTTGTTGAATTTTTTTTCTGTCTATTCAATATTAATTTGCAATTTTGCAAGATTTCCCAAATTTTCAAAAGGTTTTTAATAGCTTATACTCCATTTATATCAACTTTCATGAAAATTGGTACGTCGTCAACATAGATAAAAGTGTAGCTTGGCATAGTATCATTGACTAGTTTAATTTGTCTACTAGATTTTTTTTGAATCCATTTTTTATGCCTAGGCTTTCTATGGAAATAGATAAAAGCTATGTAAAGAGAAGATCTCCATGTTTAATTTCTATGTTGCTAAAAAATATGCCCATAAGGACTACCTTGGTATATAATCCCAAAACTTAGAGTAGGAATTAGTTCTTCTACAATTCTCAACCATTTATCAGGAAACTCCATCAATCTAAGAATATGCAAAAAATAAGCTTCCTATTTAGCTTACCTTATGCTTTTTAAGGTCGATTTTGACGCATATTTTTCCTAATCCATCGGTCTGAAACCCCCGCATGTGTTCTTGTCCTGAAATAATATCATTTGTGATGTTTCTATTGGGAAAACAACACATAGCCTTGGAGAACTAAGATGCTCCATGTATTGTTTCATTCTGTTGCATAAATCCTTAACAAAAACTTTGTACAACATATTGCAACATGTAATAGGTCTGAAAGTAGCTAAATTAATTATAGAACTTTCTTTTGGTACTAGGGTGAAATAAGTGTGATTTGGTTGACACTACAACAAAAGAGTCTATTAACAACATTGAAAAAAACGCTGTTATAGCCTATAACAACGTTTTGATGAACGATGTCTACCAGCAAGTTGTTATAGGCCATGTAAATACCAAAACATAGTAGAAAATTGGCATACTACAGCGTTTTGATGAACTCTGTCTACCAGCAAGTTGTTATAGGCCACGGAAATATCACAATACATACCAAAACGTTGTAGAAAATTGACATACTATAGCGTTTTCACAGCGTTTTTCCATATATCACAATGTTTTTTTACATCTATCACATCATTTACATATTGTAATATCAAAATATTTATGCACATACATATCAGCAACATGTAAACATATATCAACCGACTAATTATATAACACAATATTCATACACAAAGACATCATCAATAAACCAACTTAACATAATTTCCAACAACAACAAAAAACACGATAAACAAAATTTACACAATATCCATCGAATAAAGTCACGATATCTATAAATAAAACAAAATATCCATAAAAAAAGTTTGCGTCGATTACCAACAAAATGAAATTTCAAAAGTTACCCCTTTCTCCGTAATCAGTTGCCACAATCCCCTAATGATATTCTGATTATAGCCGAATGCACAAGGATGCCCATCTCCAATACCAATACACATGTGTTCATGTTAGCATTTGGTCATGCTTACACATTAACAAGAAAACAATGCTCGACAACAACAAAAAAGAATACAATAAGGAGCAAGTTGAAGATGACAACATAGCATACATGGTAATATTTTATAATAGTTAGTTAATTTTTATAATGCTTAGTTAATTTTCAATTATTGCAATTATTATTATAGAATACTTGGTAATATTTTATATTTTTATATACTTAGTTAATTTTTATAAACTAACTTCTTAGTTTTTATAAAATTAGTAAAATTAGTTAATTTTTATAAAACTTAGTTAATTTTTAATTATTGCTATTATTATTATAGAATACTTGGTAATATTTTATATTTTTATATATTAGTTAACTTTTATAAACTAAACTTCTAAATTTTTATAAAATTAGTAAACTTAGTTAATTTTTTATAATAGATAGTTAATTTTTATAATACTTAGTTAATTTTAAATTATTGCTATTATTATTATAGAATACTTCATAATATTTTATATACTTAGTTAACATTTATAAACTAAACTTCTAAATTTTTATAAAATTAGTAAACTTAGTTAATTTTTTATAATAGTTAGTTAATTTTTATAATAATTAGTTAATTTTTAATTATTGCTATTATTATTATAGAATATTTGGTAATGTTTTATAAACTTAGTTAACTTTTATAAACTAAACTTCTAATTTTTATAAAATTAGTAAACTTAGTTAATTTTATATAATAGTTAGTTAATTTTTATAATACTTAGTTAATTTTTAATTATTATTATTATTATTATTATAATAGAATATTTTATATACTTAGTTAAATTTTATAAACTAAACTTCTTATTTTTTATAAGGTTAGTAACTTAGTTGATTTTTTTATAGTAGTTAGTTAATTTTTATAATACTTAGTTAATTTTTAATTATTGCTATTGTTATTTAGAATACTTGGTAATATTTTATAATTTTACATACTTAATTAACTTTTACAACTAACGTTCTTAATTTTTATAAAATTAGTAAACTAAATTAATCTTTTATAATAATTAGTTAATTTTTATAATGCTTAGTTAATTTTTAATTACAGCTATTATTATTATAGAATACTTAGTAATATTTTATAGTTTTATATAATTAGTTAACTTTTATAAACTAAACTGCTTAATTTTTATAAGATTAGTAAACTTAGTCAATTTTCTATAATAGTTAGTTAATTTTTTGTAATACTTAGTTAATTTTTAATTATTTCTATTATTATTGTAGAATGCTAAGTAATATTTTACATTTTTATATACTTAGTTAACTTTTATAAACTAAACTTCTAAATTTTTATAAGATTAGTAAACTTAGTTAATTTTTTTATAATAGTTAGTTAATTTTTATAATACTTAGTTAATTTTTAATTATTGTTATTATTATCATAGAATACTTGGTAATATTTTATATTTTTATATACTTAGTTAACTTCTATAAACTAAACTTCTAATTTTTTGTAAAATTAGTAAACATAAATAATTCTTTATAATAATTTTTTTTTGCTAGGCTAACTAGTTTTTTATATTGGGTCGTGCCACTGTTTATTAGAAAAAGGAGAGAGAAAGAGACACTGCACAGCATCTCAAAGCTGGTTTGAAGTGCCAGCACACTATACAATAAAATACAGAAGTGAAGCTAAGTACTTCTACTACTAACCTACCCTTATAACCTTATGTTACATCCCCGTTAGAGGAAATAACATCTAGTACAACAGTACACGGCATCATATATTGAATATTTGAAAAGAAATGCCTAGCCAATCCTTTGACATAATCCAAAGCTTCTTTGTTAAATATTAATTTCATGTCCCATGTTTCGTCCTTCAAAGTTTCTTCATTATAATTGCCTAGTCTTCCTATCATACATAACCTCAACTTATTGCCTACTGGTTCATAAAAAAGTCTTTTAGATTCACCCACCTCACTAACAAACTTAAAGAAAAAGTTACAACTGTCTAAACGCATTTCAGATGCTACATGTTCCTATACTCTGGCAATATCAACCCAAACAATGTCAGGTTCCGTCACCACTTCCTTTCTTACAACTGGTACCTTCTCCACTTCCTTGCTAACTTCAGGGATTTTAATCTTTGGCACCCACATTCTAGCCAGAGGCCTAGGGAGTGGGATTTTCTCGAGACATGACTTATCAGCAGGTAGTAAGCACATTTGTGTCGTGTGACTAAATGACTTACAAGTGTTACAGATGTCTAGTTTCCATTTATATGAGACTTCAACCATGTATTCATTACCTTCAATGCATACCTTTAACTGATCAGGAAGGGGGTTGTTGGGAGTAATCTCAATTAATGCTCTGGCAAAAACTAGGTTCCTACTTGCAACCGTATTAGCATCAAAGCACTAGAGCTTTCCAATGTGACACACCAATCAGTTGAGGCCTATAAGAGGCTGCAAAGCAGAAGAAACGTTATTGAATTGGTTCCAAACCGGGATGGAAAGAACCTAATGCTTAGCTTTATCAACACAGGCATTCCATGAAGTTACTATAAATGGTTTTCCACGTATAATTGCAGGTACAACTTCTAACACTCTGATCTTTTCCTCATTAGACGAAAACTTCATATAGAACAAACCATTGATTATAGATATATGGAGCTCACCCCGAAGCCGCCAGGCACTTCGACATGCAGCTCTCATATCAAAGTGAGGCATTTTACACTACAACAAAAATACCTTTTTATGACGTTTAAAAACTATCATAAAAACTTTCTATGACGATTCTATAAACGTCATATATCAACAAGTTATTAAAAGTCTGGTAGATATTATGACGTGTAATTCTTGCAATAGAAAACGTACTTTTGTTGCAATCTTAAACAGGGCCATATTGATGAAACCGCTTTTCCATGACGTTACTAAACGTGCTATAGAACTTTTATGACGTCATTTGATTGCTATAATATGTTAGCTTGTCATATTATTATGACATCTGAACATGCTATGGAATCATCACATGAAGCTTTTATGACGCAATGATAGGCTATAGAAAATAAGTTACGATCTACTACAGTATCGTTTTGTTGCTATAAAAATTGTTTACTTCTTACAAAATATTTTCTATGACACTAGCATGATGCTATAGTACAAAAAAGCTAATAAAAATATTTCTATTGCACATTTTTGCTGTCATAACATTCAATGCTTATAATTTTCAATTCTACTAATATCAAGAAACCGCAATTATCACATTTGTACGCAGACAAATGGAGTCATAAGCCAAATCACAAAATATATATATCCATATTATTTCATACATAAAGAAATAAACATAGATATCTAAAAATATTTTCATAAATGTGGACAAGCAAGACAAGAAGATGGAATGACATCTTGTATCAACCTCAAAAAGCATCATTCAACACCTGCCAAAAAGAAGCGCAAACATAAAATTAGAAAGAACTAAACAAATAAAATGCACATGCCATTTGTAACCAACTACATGTAAAACCAACACAGCATTCAATGACCTGGTGCACACGCCACTTCCACATACACAATAAAATGCATCATACTGATTGGCTACACACACTGAAAATGGTGCAGCAAATATGGTATCAACATTCACTACTTGCAGGAAATTGAATGGAGCGGTAATATCAATGGGGACACAAGCAAATATGGTATCAACATTCACTACTTGCAGCAAATATGGTATTCGTAAACCACCACTACATTCAACAACTTTTCATTAATGAAATCAACATTCACTACTTGCAGGAAATTAAATGGAGCAGTAATATCAATGAGGACACAAGCAAACCTGATGGTTACAACATTCACTACTTGCAGTAATATCAATGGAGCAGTAATATCAATGAACAGGAAATCAACATTCACTACTTGCAGTAATATCAATGGAGCAGTAATATCAATGAGGACACAAGCAAATCAGTGTTTTGAGTTGTATTTAGGAACGCTAGTAGGGAGTATGAACCTATTAAAGCACAAACAAATATGGTATGAATCAAAAAAATATGGTATGAATCAAAAATCAGTGTATGAAACAAATTCTGTAAATAGTAGAATCCGATCAAGGTTAACCAGAAAAAACATGTTTACAGAATTTTTATGTTTACAGAATTCTGTAAAATATTTATGGTTAATGTTGACAGAAATCGTAAATATTTACAGAATTTTTATGGTTACAGAATTTTTATGGTTTTTGAGGAAGACATTGTTTCCTACTTCATTAACAAGCCTGTCCACATACACTTGCTTTGATTCAGCACTCACCATCACCTCCACGATCATATCCATACATCTATCTCGACCAAGAAATCAAGACTACCCCCTTCTTCCCATTCCTTCTCTCCTCTGCTTCTTGTAAGAAACTCAAATGCACGCCATGTCTGTGTGCACGTGCACACACCATCGAGTCACCCTGCATTGGTCACTACCCCCTCCACGAGTCCACCATCGTCCCTTGAGTCAAACCAGGATCTCAGACCCTCCTCCAACATCCTCGACCAAAGTTTCACCTCTCAATCCTGTTTCGAAAATAAAACACCCAAAACGACGTCCACTTCTTTGCGTACTGTTGCAACCATGGATCATCGATCCACCCCATTTTGTTAGTACGGCGCCTACCCCCGACCTGACTTTCTCCCCGAATTTTGTATAACTCGATCCTTCCATCGACGCGCAGTTCGATCTTGAACTGTCCATGTTTCACAAGTGATTTTTTATTTTTAAGTTTTAATATTAATACAACAAAATTGTCAGTTTTTAACTATTATACTACTTGTTGTGGACAATCAGCAAAAATTGTGGTCATTTCAAAAAATTTATCTCTCTCCTATATAGTGCCATTCCCTGAAAATGGTGCTCTAACTATATATGCCAACATATATCACTCTCACTGCAACTCACTTCTCTCCTAATTATTACACAGCAGGTCGGCTAGTTTACTTACCGCATCAATATCACAGCTGGTCAGCTAGTTTAAATGCATTAATGCGAATGGACAACGGCAGTTTAAATGCATTAATATCACAGCAGGTCGGCTAGTTTAAATGCATTAATGCATTAATGTGTAAGCCTACGTCAACGGCAGTAAAAATGAAAGGGGCTGTGTTTCTGCAAAAGGCTACTTACCACATAACAAATTAATTTAACAAAAAAGGTCGAGCACAAATAGAAAAGAATGAGAAAACCGGAAGTTTACTTACCGCATAAGGCTGTGTTTCTGCAAAAGGCTGCATGTGATTGGCTGCCCACATCTAGCCACCGCCTGAAAAAATATAAAATGACATGATCCTATGTTAGAGACATGAAAAATTATAAAATGACATGAAAAATTATAAAGTCTGGAACCTGGAAACTAAAAGCCATGAACCTATCTAAATCCTTTTTTTATTTCATTTATAGATGGTGATTCATACTCATACATACTTATACAAGTTTTGGTTGTATCCAAGCATAATAATGTTGAATGGTTAAAAATAGTTACTGTTAATAAATTTAAATAGTGTGCAGGTGTAATCATGAGATATGTGCATACCACATGTTTCAAAGATTTATAACATCAATTCCAATTAATATTAAGACTTGGACTCTATATGAAAGCTGCTTATATATATGGGGATTATTTTAAAAATCATTTCAGTTAGAAGAACGCTTCATAGGGGTATATATAGGCATTGTACAGTAAGGGGTTTTTAAAAACTCAAGTATTCGAACATCATGATTTTGACATTTAATTATATATATATATATGGCTGTTATAAGAAATGATGATTTATAGTGGGAATTTCATGATTTTTAGAAGTATATAGGAAGAGAATTTCTGAAATGATCGAAAATTGGGTTTCGACCAGATTCTGGCAACGTGAAGGTTGATGGCTCCTGGCGTTTGGTCTAAATGATCATTCGACATTATAGGATCAGAAAAAATATTAATTAAAATTCTGAGATAAGGGTTTTCAATAACGAGATGAAAATATGAAGAAGAAAAAAATGGTTAGTTTCGAAAGGTTCGGTGGAGGTAAAACTGTGTCACGTACAACCAAATAAATCTCATATTTAAAAAAAATCTTGAACTATACTTACTAGAAATTGAATCTATTATAATGTTCGCAGCAGGCCAAGCTATCGGAGTACCAAGAGCATCTTCAATGACTTCTAAATCGGACGTTGTTCTCCATAGACGGGCTTTTGGATTTTTTACAATATCTACCCAAACTTTAACTGCATTTATACCCAAAGGGACACAATGAACCATCGAAGTTGGATCGGTTGAAGATATGTGGCCTAATGCAACTACTTCTCTCTTTCCCGACCAATCAATCAACTGACACTTACTTTTCTCCATGAATTTTTTACTCTATCAATTAAACAGAAAGATTATTTTAGTATGTGCTTCAATAATTTATCCAATGAAAAAATAATTGAATCGCATATAAGTTTGATACCTACCTTCTCTACAACTCCGACAGTACTTGTAGGATTACTTGATGATGTTGTGCAAATTGTTTCGATAACTACTTTTGATTCAAGCCACGCAACTTTGGTACCGATGGCTTCTCCAACTCGTGTCAATCCTTTAGTGGGCCTCCATAGAAAAGCATCTTCGATTTTTGGATTATCTATCCAAACTGCAATAGCAGCCGGACCAAGAGGGTGATCATTCACAAGTTCTTTTGGATCACTCGAATGCAGTCGTCCATGTGCGACTAATTCTTCACTACCACTCCAATCGATTAGTTTGCATTTATGATCTACGCTGTTACTTTTACTCTAATAAGAAAGGACAAATTATTAATTTTGTACATCGAAAATTAAAAAATAATTAGTAAAAAAAAATGAAAGATTACCGCATTATCTTCTTTTTCAAAGTTATCAAAGTTGCGCATAACAACTCTAGTAACTGGCCATGCTACTATCTCACCAACAACATCTTCAATGTGTGCCGAATTAAGTGAAGGTCGCCACAAGAAAGCATCTGGTTTTCTCATAGTGTCTATTATAATTTTCTTCTCATCATTCCCTAAAGGGATTTGTTGAACAATCTCTTTTGGGTTACTCGGCACAACTCTTCCTTCCGCAACAATTTCGTCCGTCTCATTCCAATCCAATAAGTCACATGTGTCATATTGTTCACCATGTTTATTCTATTATAAATCAAAAACAAATTATATTAATAATGAAATGAAATGTCAAATATAATGAAATCACACTACAACTATAAATAATTTTTACCACTTGATGCACATTTGCTGCATCTTGGCTTTCTTTTCCCTGTCAAAAAAAAATAATACATTTATATAGGACAATCAGCACATTTGTGTTGAAATCAATTATATTTCTAATGGGCTCAAAATAATGAAATATGCACATGGCCAAAGCAAAATTGGTTAATGCATCCTAAATAAACTTCCATGGGTAAGAAAATTCAACACTTCATAATAGCTATTATATCTCAGATGTGAATTTATCTTATTATTCTGTCCATAATGTCATAAGGGAAAATCAACATTTTACATTGTATTTAAAAAATTAACATTTAAGTCAAATAGCTATTATATGCTGCAATATGCAATAAAAATATTGTACAACTGAAATTAAAAAGCAAAAAGAATATAAAGATCATAAAAATACATGAATTTTTACAAATTTTCGTGTGATATGTTCCATTTGTAAATCATTTGTAATTTACTATTTATGGTTATTTTTTACAGAATTTTTATGGTTAATATTTATGGTTACAGAATTTTTACAGAAGTTTTATGTTTACAGAATTTTTACTTTTGTAAAATAAACAGTAAAATATTTATGGTTAATATTTATGGTAAAAATTTGTTTACAGACCGCTATATGTTTACAGAATTTTTATGGTTAATGTTGACATAAATATTTATGGTTTTTGATATCAAAACATGGTATGAATCAAAAAATATATTTCTCGATACCATCTTCACAGGCTAGAGTGTATAACCAAACACTTTACATCGACAAGCATAAATATTAAATTCTAATGTACAGTTTATGGAATGCAGGGTTTATCTACATCGACAAGCAAAACGTGGACAAGCATTAAATTCCCTTAACCAGTGTTACAAAACAGTCATCAACAAGCTCACTACTAGGGTTTATCTCAATCAGACATTTCGCATACTCGAGTCTCTCAAGACTATTTGTCCTTTCATCCAAATATAATAATTTCTCAATCCTACTTGCTAACCAGTTTAATCCTACATGATACCATACAAAGAGAGAGATTCTATGAAATTGAACCCAAACAGGGACAAATTTGATGCTACCCTGAACACTACTTATAACTGAATCGTATGGTCTAATTATATATAACTTGCTCCACATTAAAACTGGGCTGACGTGAAGTATTTTATACCTATCTTCAGCACTGGAAAGAATAAAAAGAAGAATCACTCCATCCGATAAGATTTTAATCGAGCCCTTGAGCCTCCAAATCGATTTAAGTGTACACATGGTAGGGGATTTTTTAAAATAGCCTCCCCTTAACAAAAGTTGTCAATAACAATGGCCGCAATAATTATAATATGCTGCTGTGGTTAAATTAAGTTCTACCAACAAATGGGTCCAAACAATCAATGCTCCACATGTATACATGGCTGCCGTGGTTAAATTAAGTTATGTTGTTTCGACAGCCATGTACAATAAGTTGAAGTGCTAAAATAAGATGCAAATGAGCAATGCTAAAAACACATACATCATGTAGTAGAAATACCTTATTTTTCACAAGAATGCGAACTATCGCGTCTAATTCTGAAATTTTATTTTGCATCTCGATTGTTTGTTTATCCCTCATGTGTGACCACATTGCCTTGGTGTACGTCATACCCCGTCCCATTGCTCTCAACCGTCCTGGCCTATCCTGCCCCAATACTCTTGCAAGCGCATCGTCTTTGTAATTAGTTGTTGAGCTGGAATTTGATTCACTCTGTATTTGTTTAATTTTTTCCTACATATGTTGTCATACATGCATATTATACGCAATCGAACCATCACAATAATAAACATATTATTATCTAATAAAATTTCAAAGTACTTACAATAGCATCTGCGGCAATCGAATTTACCGGCTCGCCATTCTTTCGTGTGTGCGATTTGATCCAAACTTGTTCTCGACAGACTGAAGATGGCTGAGGACTCGCCTTTTTCTATGTTTATAGAATATTTTTTACAACACGCCACAATGACAAACTAGCTAATAAATATTATGGTATATAAGGTAGTAATTTTTACCAAATCATCGGCCACTCGAGCAATTCCTTTACGACTGCATGTATGAGGTATCAAATTGTCTCTAATAGCTTGATTTTTTTTACTCAATTCCTAAGAATAAAATGAAAACATGCATTAAAAAATCCAGATTGATTTTCACATCTCATCAATATTAAATGTGTAAATTTTACCTTAAACTCTGGAGTTATTTTGGACTTGACAAACTTCTTCCACTCATCCATACTTAGGTTGCCTGGTTTCAACCTATTTCTTTCTTCGTCGCTCCTTGCTTTTGCTATTTTGCGAACTAATCGAGATTTCGAACCTCTAAATATGCATCCCATTTGATGAAATATGCATGCCTTTTGCCATTCTTCATCCAGTTTAAATCTAACCTGCAATATTTAAAGGCATGTATAAGGCAGATCATTTACAGCAGAGACTAAATTTTTGTCCATTAACAAATGCATGCATATTTAGTACCACGTAAAAGATTATAAACAAGTCAAATAAAAGCATAGAAGCAAATTTCAAAGGAAAAACAAGCCTTAAACAGATAATTATTTCTTTATTAAGTCATCCGAAAAGAAATCCTAAGAAATATAGAAATCAAGTCACGGCTATATCTAACCAGTCATCATATAGAAATATTTTTCATTTCAGCAATTGATTTGTTTATAGAAGATGTAACTCAATTTTTTTCTGCAAGTGTCAATATGAAAAGAATATTGGTAAAACCACTTGTAGTTTGTCAATATCATTAAAATCAAAATAATTCCTGCTAAATATCATTAACAACAAGAAGAAAATGAACATTAAGTGTCAACCAAAATTTTAACCTACAAATAAAGATATACCTGAATGCAACCCCACAAAGCAACTTGTAGTTTGTCACTTAGATTCTTCCACTTATCAAGGGTAACCGGAACATGTTCCCTAATTAGCGGACCTAGATATGAAGATAACTTCACGGACCCGTCTCCTATTGGTTTGCCATCCGCATCAAATTCAACTTCAATACGACTAGAAAGATTCGATGGAAGTCTTTTCAATGTGGTTGGACCTCTAACATTGCGCTTCACAATTGGATTTTTATTGACATCGCTTGTAGTCTCATTCATGTCAGCTTCACAATTTTCTGAAACATGCGTTGAATCTTTGTCAACTGCTTCAACGTTGTCTTGAATTTGAGCATCGTAATTCTCAGTGTGTACTTCCATTTAGTTGTCTTGGTTTCCATTTTTCCGTGAGTTGGCTTCAATGCAAATGTTGCTATCCACCATGTTGTCGCTGCTTTTAGCATTATCATTGGATGTGCTGCATTCTTGGATTGTTTTTAGCCATTTTTTAGCAATCCTCTTCCTTTTATTCATTTTCTGCAAAATACAAAATGGCTAAAAAGGTCAAAACATGTCATTCTTTTAAAAAATCAAATCTTCATACACGTAACCCAAATATGCATAACCCAAATCCGCATAACCCAAATCTGCATACACGTAATAACCCAAATCTGCATACACGTAACCCAAATCTGCATAACTACTCGCACAGTATTGCACAACTCTTTTGTTTTGTCAGTTTCACCTGAATAATTTTGTCAGCAAGATATCCAAGTTGGATAAACTCTCCTGTGTAAAGTGAGCTTTCAATATTTTGTTCTTAAAGACCTGAAAGATGCCAAAACTTCTATATGTGCAAAGAGACAATAATCTAATACATATTTTGACTCCTATCTCCTGTGTAAAGGGAGCTTTCAATATTTTGTTTTGAACATTACACTGAGCTAAAATAAAAAAAATGCTTGCATACCAAAGAAATTTGTGTTGTTGATCTTAAAAAAAAAAAAAAAAAAATTAAACAAACTAATATATATGAGTTAAGCAATTAATATGCATATATGGATATATGTAAAACAGAAAACGCATTGCACCTATGTGCTTGAGCTCGACACGCTGACATTATAATTTAGTGTACATCTCGTTAGATGCGGGGTAAAAATGCAGTTTGCATGGTGTGTATGCAGAAATTTTATGAATCTTAACAACATTATACAGGCGGGTAATGTAGAAAGTTTAAGAAACCGACTATGCAAGCAGATGAAGGCAAGGCTTGTAACGCGAGCAGCAGCAGAGAAACTGGGTATGATCGAACTTTTTCATTTAAATGGGACTCAAATACTCAAATTAAATATATGTTTAGTGTGTAGTTTAATAATAGAAATTAACATCGTGTTTACTTCAACTTTCTGTTAACCTCATGCTAAATAGCAAATAAATAGAATATAAATCTAAGCAGTTAACAAGAAAACATACAATCAAACACAAGGATTTTCACAGCAAGAGTATAATAAATATTTACTGATACAAAATGGTAAAACAAAATCTTCAATCAAGCCAATAGTGTTACGGATATATTACTGATTATAATAATCAACACACATGGATGAGCGGGGAAAGTAGTAACCATAATATTGATCTATAGCAGCATAGATTAAGAAATATAGCTAACTGATTTAATAAAGCCAAAAGTTCTTTTAACAAAATAAGGTATCTGAAGGAGAATGAGCATTGATCTATAGCTGCAATACTGGGTTCTCTCAACTTGAACTTCAACTTCAACTTCAAGAATAATGCATTGATAAATCTGTTAATAAATAAGAGTGAGTTGTTATTATCTTCAATTTTGAGAACTGTCACTAGCTTAGGCCTACTAAATAAGGGTGAGTTGTTATAAACAAAATAATTTTTTTACCTATAGTTTTCAAGCGTAATCAACGACGTTTTTTAGATTTTTTCTCAAATATGCCTTCACAATCCTCTCTAACGTAGCTAGCATCCTCTAAAATATCGACATCCATCTCGTTTTCTTCACAATCTGGGACAACACTATTTGTGGTTTCGATAGAATCGATTGTCTCTAATTCATGAAAACCTCTTGGTGGTGCCTTCATTACAACATACCAATTAGACGAATCATCCTCTCTTGAATAAAAAATTTGTTTAGCTTGAGATGCAAGGATATACGGATCCCTCGAAAATGAAACTTGATTTTGATGTAAATTAACAATAGTAAATCCATCTTCAACCTTCACCCCGTTTCCAATGTTTGCCCAATGACACTTGAACATTGGAATATAAAATTTGTGATAGTCTAACAAAACTATGTCAGTCAAAATCCCATAATAAGTGACCAAGTCTGCTACTTGAGAGACATCTTTCGCACTTGCTCTGCACATGGTAGTAGCATCATAAGTCACTCCAGAATTCTGAGTTTCTCTCTCAACATCTCTTGTGTTAAAACGTAACCCGTTAATTATAAATCCTGTGCATGACAAAGCAGTGCTACTTGGACCATAGGCAATCCATTTTAATAATTCCTCATGTTCACTGGAATTAATATTTATCTGAAGAAAAAAACTCAATCCATTTAATAAAGTCAAAAATAATATTTTCAAAACCATAAATGAAATTTAAAATATTTAAGTAACCTTCTTTTTAATCCAGTCGGCAAAGTTTTTTGCATGAGTTTTCCATAGCAATGTAGCATTTCTTTCCATGCGCTTGTCTGAACTTTGTAACTCTTCCAAATGCATACTAGCATTATATAAAAGATGTTAAGATACATTTATAATTACACGTTTGTTAAGACCAAAAAAATTTAAATGTGCTTACTCTAAACACGGCTCTGTTATAGCCATATTCATTAGCACGGCCAAATGAGCAACTTCCTTCTCATTAGTACTCAACGTAATTGTCTTGCATGTTGATATTGGACGTCCTTCGAGTATTGCATCATCATTCTCATACTCTTCATTTCTGCCTTCTTTCTCCACTAATTCCGATGATTTATGTAGAAACTGACCAAAGAACCTCATGGATTCCTCTGCTAGATAATTTTCAGCAGTGCATCCTTCAGGTCGTGCATAGTTAAGATAAATAAGATATATGCATTTCAACGACTTTCAAATCATTTATGTTTAGGCTTAAATTATTATATCATAAATATTGAGATCAGAATTCTGTTTTGATCTGTAAGTTAAGATGAATAAGATATATGCCTGATCTAAATCTATTTGGGTTATAAATGTATATCTACACATGTTATTGGCATCATGAATTTTAATAATTAATGCATACACTGTATGGTTCAATGATTCTGTTAGACTTAGTTATTGATATATAAAGCATGCCATTGTTTTATCACTTGCGCATTATAACTGAGTTTGCCTAAACATTTACCTTATTTATAAGGCCAGTTAACTATCACTTTTTCTGTATACTACCTGTATAAATTAGCTTGGACATTTACATGGTTATAACCAGGATTAGATTTTAGTCATCCTCAAAATGAACCCATCAAGATTAGTTCGTATTATAAAATTGCAAGTATGATTTCCATAACCCGTACGTAATACATTCAAACATAAATATATATTTAAATATATGTGATATATGAATCCGGGGCATCTCAGTCACCTTTGAAATCTATTTCAAACTTATAATTGAATGTTAATAAATTGATATGTGGATATGTAAGTGTTACACAATAATATATGCATATTTATGCATATGCTCATTGATCTTCTTCATATCAATAACATATGATATATATATATATATATATATATATATATATATATATATATATATATATATATATATATATATATACATATATATACATATATATATATATCATTGAATGACGCATGCGTGTATTTCATTAGATTAATGCAGACAGTATTAGTTCTATCTAATTTCATTTCTAAAACTATCTGCATAAAAGACATGAGCATACCAGGAAATAAACAACAATCATGCGAAAATAAACAACAATCATGTAAATGAACAACCCTCACCTCTTTAGTATTTTATATATAATCCCGGTCAGTTCTAACACTATGCGTGCTGAAATGTACCTATTGCATTTTATTCAAATATTAATGGTGAGTAAGCCTCCAAAAATCTTTACTGTTTTATAACTTATGAAATGTTCTGTTGTAAATTCAATTATGTATGAGCATGTATATACACATCTGAGGTGTACTCCCATGTATTATGGGTAAACTACGTGAGAATAGTCGCTAGTAAAATTGAGGAACACCTATAAAATTAAAACTGTACATAAAAAAATACCCATACTGTCAACCCAGAAATCAATAACATATTTTTACAGACTTGCTATAAGAATTGATTTCAACATAGGGGTAGCTAGTTAGGTCTCGTGTATGCCTAAAAGTAACTTCAACCCAGATAGTAACAAGGCTCATCAGTAGTCAGTAATATACAGTAAGAGGTGAGCAAACTCGAAATTTAAACATCAATACATTAGGATTCGGGAGTATGGATAGATTTGTATGGGAAAATCATGAATTTTAACATTAACAGCAAGATTTTTAGCAATTTATGTTGGGTGATTTTTAGGTTTGATCGAAAGTTGAACTGTGACCAAATTCCGGCGAACTGTGACCAAATCAATCATGAATTTTTAGCAATCTAGAACAAACGCAGATTAATACCTAAAATCGAGCGACGGTTGAAGAATCAATGCGAAATGAACTCCGTAGACAACCAGAGGGAAGCGAGCAATTAGGTTCTGTGAAATTAGGTTTTGTCGGAAACGCGTCAAATTAGGTTCTGTAAATTCGGTTTTGTCGGAGAGAGGGAGTGAATCGGAGGGAAATGAAAAATTGGAGGGAGCAGTGAAAATTAATCTTGTGAAGAAACTGAAAAGCAGATTTCGGCGGCCAAAATTGGGAGCGAAGGATGAAAATTAGGGCGGAAATAATTTATGCCCTATTGCACGTGGATTATATCATTGTTTACAGGTCAAACCCGTTGTCTACTATTGAAATCCTTGACTAACTTGCTATTGCATTGGTCAATGTCATGGCTTAATGTTCAAAGTCATGCTTTATCCTAACTAATGACTAGTATACTTGACTATTGCAAGACAATGTTTCGTGTCATCCATACTTGTCATCAATGTATCATTTTCTTGTAGTGTTATAATCCAAGAAAAAACCTACAACATGTTTTTGACAAAATGATGTTTCTTCACCTGGTATTTCTGGTAGCGGAGTGGAACCATTAATTATGTTGAATTCCAAAGTTTGATATGCACCAGTATTATTGTGTAGTTTGTCAGAAAAAGAATTCCAGTTATGGGTAATAGGTAGCTTTGTGTTAGATGGTATGACATTTTGATAAGCAGTTGGTGAGCTTGCAACATCACAATGATCGGAAAAGGCAGTTCCAGACGCAACGGGAACAGAAGAATCACCAAAACACCCATTATTTGCCAAACTGACATGTCATTCAGCATTGTTCAATATACAATTACCGCCTGACTGTCCAACATAATTCTTGCTTACCTTCCTACTCATTGACCGGTTAGTATCATTCATACCACAGTTTTCATCTAAACCAGTATTTTCCATTTCACCAGTAACAATTGAACAGAGGACATTACCTTGTAGATTGGGCCATTCAGAAGGAGCGGAGGAAATCATTTAGGAGACCAGCGAGGAAACCACCGAGACACCATCAATTAACAAATTCGGAGCAACAGTGATTTCCTGTACTAAATTTCCTAGCAGATTTGTAGATGCCAAACGTGTAGTTGGAGAAGCCATCGTGGAGTCTGAGTTGCTAGAGTGCGACAAGTCGTAATCCCCAGAGCATCCAACCAAATTTTGAAATTTGCATCCAGATTTGGTGCTCAATTCTGGTGAACAAGACCTGAAACTAGTCTTGGTTTACTTTCTTTTGGGCATGAGAGAAGATGGAATTGGAAGGGGAAGAAAGGTGGGAGAACAGGGATGGATTAGACGATGAAAGGAGATAGAAGAAACAGATCTGACGCAATCGGGGTAGAATGGGAAGTCACCATGACTCTTTCCTTGCTATAATAAATCAATTTTTTTAGGGTGCTACTATTCATACCCCTATTTACACTTCTGGCCACCAAAACTAAAAGCACCCCAAATATTTTTAATTTCCTCTTCTGGCCACCGTCTAAATTAATAACCAAAAAATGCAGAGGCCACCAGCTCCTTTCTCTACACGAACGCTTCCTTCCTTCCTTACTTTGTCAGGTATGAAATGATTTAATTTAATAATCCATTTACATAACCACTTTAGCAATTTTAATTTTGGTAAATGAGCACTTACTTCTTCTATTATGAAATTATTCATCAAATCAACATTTATGTCTTTTGAGTCATTTGATCGAACATATTATATCACATTATCATAACCATCATGTTTATCGTCCAGTTTATCATCATTCAAATATTCCAACTGTAAAACGACCAAAAAAAAATGTATCAGTTTCTAAAAAAAATACGTAAGCTATACAGATAAAAACCTTACAAGTCAAAAATTACATTGTCATTCTCTATTACAACTTCATCAAATTTAATGTCCTCTAAGCTTGAAATTTCCAATGGAACGGAAAAAATATCCTAAAATGCAATGGAAAACCATAACAACATGTTATATATCATAATAGAAAATAGTAAAAATCAAGCAATTCTAATCTCTTTTTTATCTTCATCTTCCATCCCTATTAGACACAAAAGAATATCTGCTTTTGTAAAGGTTTAGAGTTTGAAATTGTAAAGAAGTATGTGTTTTTTAGGAGAAATATGGTGGTGAATAACTAAGTGAAAGAATAATATATGGTGTCCAGAAGAATATAAAAAATAATCATTTATATTAAATTTATAAAAGTGGCCGGAAGTGTAAACCGGGGTATGAATAGTAGCACCCTTTTTTTAATAGTTAGTTAATTTTTGTAACACTTGGTTAATTTTTAATTATTTCTATTTTTATTATAGAATAATTGGTAATATTTTATATTTTTATATACTTAGTTAACTTTTATAAGCTAAACTTCAAAGATTTTTTATTCAATTCTAGCCTCTTGTATATCAAGAGAAAAAAGGATTGTAGTACATGAATGCCATGAACATGTAGTGTGATGAATATAATTACTTGTATAAAAATATGCAGAAACATCGTCATCATCATCGCCATTGGAAAGGCTCAAGGCATGTCTCATTAACAGAAGGGTCATATGCTGCACAAGAAAATTAATTAATAAGTTAACATCGCATACAATCAACTGGTCGCTTGAAGGAAAACTAGAAACAAGAGCAAATTTCAGGCGTTTGAACCTATTTTCAGACGTCTAACCTGGTTCAAACGTTTGAAAATAGGTTTTAGACATCTAAAATAAATTTTGGCCAATGCCCTAAGACCATTTTAGACGTCTGAAATTTATTTCAAGCGTCTTAAAATGTTCTCGAGCAATTCCTAGGCCTGGTTCATACGTCTGACCTGCTCTGATATCAAGGGTGATCAATGTTCTATCCTGCGAGTTACGGCTTATACAGTACATCATAGTAATTTGACGACATTATATTACAATGTGAAGCAAAGAGTACATGTAGGTAAGAAAGTCAGTACCAGAAGTCGGTGCAACAAATGCATTAAGAAAGCTATCATATGGACGCCTAGTTGTATCAGAATGTAACAACAAATTAGCAATATAAACAAATATTGATTTCAACTGGATTCTCTTCTTACATGGAAAGTTTTCATTCCTGCTGCATATCTGTTATGATTTGTACACCTCTTGTAAATGGGCAATTTTGAGGCTTCTAATTGGCATTAACATCAGCCGTATCATTTTATAATAATACTATTTGAAATTGGAGATACCTGCAAAATTTTCTCTCGGCCATATGATACATTCTGCTGGGAGCATAAAGCCTTCCTGGGTCATTGAGTTTTCTCTTCACCAGGATAAATGTATCTCTTAAGCAAACAAGAAACAATAAACATGGAAAGCTGTAACAAAATAAATTTTATGTTAACATCAATGACACATGTCTACTATGTTAGAACGATTTAAAACATGACATGTTATGAAAGTGGAACTAACATAAATATATTGAAAGTCTTCCTGTTTCGGATAATTGAATTAAATTTCTAGTGGTCCTGTAGAGGTAAATATTTATGGTTTTCAGTTTACATGGAGAAGAAGAGGAATTGCAACTCAAATTGATCAGGTTCTCATACACAATACTTTACCATGACACTTCCTAACTCTTATGGTTTCTACCTCTACATCACCTTTAAGTATTCATAACCCAACCATCATTAAACTTCATACACCGGGTGGGACACGATGACGTATACTTTCAGATACATTAATAGTTAGCATCTAGAGATATCTAAAAGCCCAGCTGGTATCAGCCTTATCAAAGTTTATATGAGGCACACCATTTTAGAAATTTATTGTTAAATTACGAAGGATCAAGCAAAATCTAAAAAATGGAGTAAAACAAGGCCTAAGGCTTATGCAGCTCTAACCAAGTTAGAATCACATTTCATTCCGAAAATCTAGGAAGCAGATAATAATCCATAAAACATTTAGCTATATGATAACATGCTTAATGCAGTTTGTAAACTAAAAGATAAAATGCATGAACAGTGCATAGTTGGAAAACAAAATCCAAAATAACATGGCTTCAAGGGGAGGACTACAGTTTTATGTCTTTCTATTCAAAGATGAGTATGTACAAAAAATTGGCATAAAAGCTTTGTATAACAGTCAGTGAGAGTTACTGTATGATCATGATCATATAAAAGAATAAGAAATTCAATATTACACTCATCTGTTTACAACAAGCCTTGGCATTCCTCTAAGCTTATAGTCTTATTCAATGTAGGAAAAGAGTAAATGAACATGATTAAAATATCTATCGCTTCAACCAACAAAGAAAAAGAGCATACAATGCTGCTTTTTCTATAAAGGATGATAAATCCCTTTGGTCTGATGGGTTCTCATCTAAATTCTATTGGTTACATTGGCTTCTCATCAAATATGAGTTACTTAAAAGCTTGACACATGTATATGAAACAGTTGATATGCAAGGCTTGAACCACACTTCCATAACCCTTATCCTAAACAATTGATATGCCCACCAATGTATCACATTATATAACCAAAGCATACTGTAATGTGTTATGCCAAATTATCTCAAAATTAATATGTAACAGGAAATAAACGTACTATTATCATGACTCTTTCCATATCCTGTTGCTGAAAAGTACTGCTGTACTATGTACTGTGCCGATCTCCGCTCCTGGTATTTTGTTTTAGGTCAGCCCAATGAACCTCTATTTACACATATACATGCATGCATACTTAAATATTAACAATGCTAATTAATAACTTACTATATGACCTTGTTTCAGTTGAGACTGAAGCAGTACTAGATTTGGAGGACACGAAATAGGAGAGAGAGGGCATCCAAGAACCCCAAGAACCAACTGAATTGCCTAGGACCAAGCACTACCGAGCTCAAAAGACCAGCTCTAAAATCCAAAAAAAGCAAGAACCTAAAGTCTAAAGCCAATCTGAAACGAGCTAGAATCTAAAGTATGTACATCAAAATTTTAGCTTCAACAACATGTAAATCGAAAAATTGCAGATATTTAGTTGTAGACATGTCATGTAAAAAGTAAAAGATTTTTTTTTCATAAAAATACATCTAGTTAATTGGTTTCTTAATATCCAGTAACACCTAAAAAATGTCCAGCTACTTAATTTTTATAAACAAAGTAAACTCAGGAGATTCTCATGATAATTAAACAAGTTACATGATAATGAAACAAGAAACTACTAGCCTTTTGCCAAATGATCCAATGCTTTTCCATACAAAAAGAACCTTCCAGCCTAGCACTATCAAATGCCAGAGGAATCATGGTTATCTTGCATGTTCTCTCTCTCTCTTTTTCTCTAACTCATATATTTATCAATTTTTTATTCAGTTATCAACTTGTATGCATGTTAGATATGATTCTACAACAACAAAATATTTTTATCGAATGCATCATTGCAATTTATTATTGTTACCAATTCCTTATAACTCTGGTGTTTAAAAAAAATAACACCAGTGAAGCACATTGAAACATATTTTGAACACTTGCTTTCCACATTCTCTTTATGACAAAAATTTGATTTAGAGCATGACTCCATTTTGAAATATGGTTGAAATAAAAATAACAACAATGCCCACCTATAGTGTATTTTTATTCTACACCATGTTTAATTATCTTGTTTGCCAAATCGGGAATGTGTGATTTATTCCCGTATATTCATCAATTTTCCCATGCATTCCGGATTTATGGTTAGTTTCAGATCACAATATAGTGATTTAGCTACTGGTTCTCAATATCACATTATTTTCCTATTTCTTTTTGTATAGTTTCATCTACACTCGGTTTGCACTGGATATGACTACCTATGAGAAGCTAACACTAAAATACAAATTAGCATATGGCTACCTTGCAATTCCTGTTTCATATGTGGAATATGCTATAGGTTACCTAAATTATAATCTATCATCCCAAAAATATCTTACTGTTACATTCTGGTTGCCAATGATATACTGAAATGAATCAAAACTTTAAAATAATCCACTTAACTGTAAACTTTCACAAACGGTCATAAATTTGGATATTTACCTTATAATATATTTACCTTACAATATATACAATCCATTTAGAAGCTTGTTAGAAGTTTCACTAGGTTCACAATCCTTTGGGCGAACAAAACAAAGTAAAAGGATTAATCTGATTTGGCCTAAATTATATACAAAATCACAAAAAAAAAAGAGTTATGTATTAGGAAATATTAATAAACTTGGTTTTTAATAGGAAATATTAATTAGTGACATAATTAATTATTGTATTAGGAAAGGGCAAGATAAAGGGAAATAAATTATAGACATATTAATATGAGAAGAATCTAGACTAAAGAATATGTAAAAGAAAAGTCTAGAAAAAGAAGTGTCTGGAGATTGTCTCTTATATAAATTAGGATGTAATCACTCATTTGTAGGGGTCAAGAAATGTATGTATGAAGGAAGAATTAAGAAAAGAAAAAAGTAATAAAGCAATTTAAAAGTTTTCTTTTCCAAATATTCCTTTTTTCATTAATTCATTCCTCTTCCTCCCCAAAAAAGTCTAACAAAGTGGTATCAGAGCAATTAAAATAGCTAACAAAGTGGTATCAGAGCCTAGTTGAAAGTATGGCGCATCCGCATCTACTTTCTCCATCGTTTCTTCTCACTGATCTCACAAAAGAAAATTTTGAAGAATGGAGTAATAAGAAGAAAGAAGAGCTGATTTCCAAAGGGTTATGGGAAATCATTGAAAGTGGCTACGAATGGCCAAAAGATAGAAATATGACGGAGAAAGAGAGAAAATCATTTGTAAGTTGGAGAAGGAAAGATCTTCAAGCTCGTGCTGTGATGAGTGAGAACATCGATGAAGAAGCATATCGTCGTATTTATGGACAAAGAACTGCAAAAGATTCATGGAAATTATTAAAAGAATTGTATGCAAAAGATGACACAAAATTGATAGAAGAAGACAATTTAATTGTCGATGCGAAGAATATTGAGAAGGAGGAAGATCTTGAAGCTAAAATGCACATCGAAGAGGTTAAGTCAACCAATGATGTGGAAGAGAATAGAAATATGGATGCCAGAATGACTGAAGTTGAAGGAGCAAGCGAAGCGGTGCCTGATACAAAGAATGTCAATAATGAGAAGCCTGATAATGTTACTGAATCTAAAGTTATTGAGAGAGAGGATGCTGTCATGGAAGAAGAGTCTAAAGTCCTGTTTGAAGCTGTTGATGTGATTCAAAATGATAAACAAAAGGAAAGAATTGATGAGGTATGGAAACTAAAGCAGTGGCGTGAGGATTTGATGTTCACTTTGCAAGAAGCGGAGAGAAGAATAGATTTAGCTCAAGATGCCGATCTCAAATACGGTGCCCTTCAAGATTTTGATGCAACCATTGCAAAGCTTGAAGGTGAGAACAGAATGGTGTGCAATGATTATATCAAACCTTTTTGCAACAATTTTATTTTTCAATTAAAATATTTTGGAATCCCTTGTGATTGTCAAACTTTGGAAACATACAAAGAAATTGAATGGAGAGATATTGTGTATGATTCATTCAATATTTATGATGCGGGGCCAAGATGGAATTTGATGAGCTTACTTTTTGGAGTATTTTATGGCAATGAAGGAGGACGAGATGAACGGAGCTTTGCAACAAGGATTCGAGAAATCATGTTAAAGATCTTCATGGTGAAAAAGAAGAGAAGAAAAAGGAAAGCTTGGATGATTTCTATACTTCTGCCAAAGCACGAAAAATACAAAAACTAAAACTTTTGGTACGAGTTGAAAAACCAAGTTTAAGGGGGGATGTTGAAAAATAAACTTGGTTTTTAATAGGAAATATTAATTAGTGACATAATTAATTATTGTATTAGGAAAGGGCAAGATAAAGGGAAATAAATTATAGACATATTAATATGAGAAGAATCTAGACTAAAGAATATGTAAAAGAAAAGTCTAGAAAAAGAAGTGTCTGGAGATTGTCTCTTATATAAATTAGGATGTAATCACTCATTTGTAGGGGTCAAGAAATGTATGTATGAAGGAAGAATTAAGAAAAGAAAAAAAGTAATAAAGCAATTTAAAAGTTTTCTTTTCCAAATATTCCTTTTTTCATTAATTCATTCCTCTTCCTCCCCAAAAAAGTCTAACAAAGTGGTATCAGAGCAATTAAAATAGCTAACAATACAATCCATTTAGAAGCTTGTTAGAAGTTTCACTAGGTTCACAATCCTTTGGGCGAACAAAACAAAGTAAAAGGATTAATCTGATTTGGCCTAAATTATATACAAAATCACAAAAAAAAAGAGTAAAACCTAACCTTTTCTCTTGAAAGTACATATTTATACCATCGACAACTTTGAGAAGGCTGTGTAATAAATCAACAACGAAGAAGACTTAGGTAAGGAAGCGCATAAACACAGATGCCTAGGATTTTTCGATCGGGAGTTGTAAACGATGTTGATTTATTATTAAAAGTGGATCTTTCTGAAGGAATATGAATTTGAGTTGTGCTAGGGAGCCCGAACCAAAAAGCGCCCGGACTCGCCCGAAATATGCCCTTTCATTGAATTCGGGAGGGGGGGGGGGGGTATTTTTGTAAATCACCCCCCTGCAGCATTAATTGCTGACTTAAGTGGCAAATGTAAACTTGCCACTTAAGCCGCAATTTCACCCGAAACAGAAGTTTCGGGCTCCCCAGCATTTCTGTATGAATTTTAGGGTTTTCAATGAGGAAGTGAAGATGAAAAGAAAATTAGGAGAAGTGAGGGAATCAGAAGGGTAATGGTGAAAAAGCACGGCCTATGAAATTAATGAAAGACCGCCAATTATTTTTGGAGTGTGTTGTTAATTATACAACGTTTTAATATGTTGTTTTAAGTTCCTCTTGCTTACAAATAAGGTTCAACAACAACATTCAACGTAAAACACTGTTTTTTTTTTCTATGGTTGATAGCCACTTTTCTTGTAGTGGATCATTTTCTATTTCTCAACTATTGAAAACACTTTGAACTGCTTCCCATAATAACTAATAATAACTATTCCAAAGTAAATTGTATAATTTTTCATTGTACCCATCAAGTCCAACAGTTGCAACGACCCGAATTTTTGATCGATTAATTTTGAACATTTAATATTGTCTTAAATATTGAGTTGGTAATATAAATGGATTTTATATGTCAACTTTATCGATTTAATAATTGAGTACGATTTAATTTCGAGTGTATCGAATCATTGTAATATGAAACGGGAAAACAATTGAATTCGAAGTTTAAATTGAACCGAAACGATCATGATGATCAACATAAATTCTATTTGAATATAAAAGATAATAATAATTTATTATTAAGGAGTTGTATGTTTTGAATTTAAATTATATTGTATCAATTTAATTTGATATGTGAAAATAAGCAATTTTCAAATGACCTCGGATATCAATGAAATTGGCTCCATCAGATCCGTAATAGCATATAATCATTGGATTTCAAATTTCGTAGCAATTTGATTTATCGTTCGATGAGAAAACACCTAGAAATGATTTAATTGAATTTAATCTAAATTGTCGATTTAAATATTATTTTCTTAATACGATCGATTTAGGCTCCACAACCTATTTCAGTGTGTTCATAATAATGGTATAACCTTATAAACACCTGTTGTTACGCTCAAATAGGAGTTCAAAACCGCTAGATATTTTGATTTTAAAATTTACAAATAAGTATAAAATCAAATCAAATAAATAAAGGTCACCTTCAACCACCCTACGTTTGTACCGAAGCCACCCTAAGCCGGCCTAAAACATTAAATCGCGCAAACCTACCACATCCATCGTTGTTTCCTTCCTTCCCTCCAAAGCAACTAGTGAATTAATGGCGTGTGTACTTCTGTTTCCTCCCCTTGTTTATAAATAAACGTGACCCCTCTACTTTCTCTTCTCATTTTTCTGTTTCTCAACAAAAAAACTTCGAAGCCGCCTCTGTTACAATTCCTTCAAAAATTAATATCAATTAAAATCCTCAGAGAAATCTCATAGTTTCCGATTCATTCAACTTGTATGCTTCAGAGCTTCACGTGGTGTGCACGATTTGGGGTCCGATATAGTTTGCTGGGATTTAATGTTTCAATCTAGGGTGGAGCATAGCCTCATTTAGTGTCGAATTCATCAAAACAAAAGATGAATTCGGCTTTTTGGTAAGGAATAACACTTGGGTCGGGGTTTCGTGATGTTTGGTGGTAGAAGAAGTCGCAACTTGATGCTAGAAGCTCGAAAATGGGTTTTGTTCTGAACGTTCGAATTGGGTTTTGAGAAGAAGTTGGGTTCATGTGTGTTGGAGAATGGAGTATTGATGACACCAACCTTATTTTAATTATCATTGATTATAAAATATATACTAACATCGCAATCTATAGGCATATATATGCAAGATTTGTTTACAAGACCTAAGTACTAAAGACAATACAGTTTTAGAATTTCAAGCGGTTCAGAATTCAGAGGAGATTCAAGATTCATGAGTAATCAAGTTATCAAGAGTTCAAGACAAATATAATAATAGAGTATAAGTTATATGTAAAACTCTGAATAACACTCCAGGTTCAAATTCAAATTTAGAATCAAATTCAAATTCTGATTTTTAAATTCAAATTGTTTTTCTATCTTAATTATGATTTCAAATATAAGTTTTAAATTTAATATATATATATATATATATTTATATAAGTTTATATAGTTTTATATTTATATAGTTTTATAATTATATAGTTTTAAACCTTATAATTGTATAAATATGTTTATATAATATATAATTATGTTTTCATATGATTTTACACTTTATAAAACTCATTTATATCACTTAGTTTTAATTCAAGAATTTCCAGAATTATATATACAATTAAACACTTAAAAAATAGTTGTATGTCTATGTCGACATACAACTATCATTTTCCCAATTTTCAAAGGAAGTGTCTTTTCACTATTTGCAATGTTCCAAAAGCGTTGTAACCTTTCAAATCTTATAAATAGGGGTTGATTTCGAATTTTTTAATCATTCTTCTTCTCTATCTTCACCCATTTTCATTACACCATTAATATTTCATATTTTATTGATTTGTACACTTCTACTTTGCCGATTTCTACTCTAATTACATAAAACTTCTTCTTTTCTCTCTCTTCCTACTCATTACTCTCTGAATTGAAGTGCTAATGAAGAGCTATAGGGTTATTGCAATCATTTGGGAAGAATTTGGGAAAGGTGTGTTCCTTATAGCCTTGAAATCAAGGAAAGGGAGCGGTGGTAATCTTGTAGCAGTGAAATCAAGAGTGGCCAGAGCGGTGTTAGCCTATTAGCCGGGTAATCAAGGGGATTGTACTTGAATATTGATAATAGTAATAAAACTCTGCGCAATCTAGCGTTGCGTGGGACTGGATGCATGAGTAATCCGAACCAATATAAAATACGATGTGTTTTTCCTTTTATGCATTTCATATTTATCTAATTCTGTGTTTATGTTTGATTCTGTGTCTATGATCATCTCTGTTGTTTGTGATTCATGTAGTAGATCATTTAAGTTTAAATTTTTTGTAAATTCCTTATAAACACTATTCACCCCCTCTAGTGTTAGTCTTTCCTTAAGATCCTCATTCTGCGTTCCTAACAGTGTGATTTAGGTTGTTGCTGATCTTGTATCACGAGGAGTGATGCAGGTGATAGTGAGTTGCTGATGAAGCATGGATGAGTTCAAATGGTTTTTGAGAACTACTGCATGGAGGTAATGATCAGAAGATAGCTCAGGTATGGTTTTGGTTTGACAGCTTTGCTTTTGGATTTTAGGGTTGATCGAGTATGGAGAAAGAGGGATTCGCTTAGATGTGGAGCCATGTTGTTTCGGGGTTTGGGATGTTGTTTAAAGTTGTTGTAGTTGAAGGGATTGTTGGCTGTATGGTGAAATAGCAAAGTACAATCATGGAGATAATAGTGTATTGAAGGTGTTGAGTGTGGATGAGGGAGCGAGATGAAGGAAGCTTTAAGGAGTTGGCGACTGGAATTGGAATCGGTCTTGTGATGATGTCAGGCTGATATGGATTGCAGTGAGGTATACATTTATCGAATTCATATTTTATAAGCTAATTTATTTATTTAGACTAGTAGTTAAATTTAATTAATAAAAGTTTAATCAATAAATAAAATCAAATAATCGTAGGTGCACGATAGATTCTTTTGAGATGACTCGAGTGGATTTGTAGTAGTAACGATATGGGATTTAACTGGAAAAGTGCAAATAAAAATCAATGTGAGTAAACTCACTCTCTGGTTCATTTATAATTTATTATAAACGAACTTTTAATTAGTATTTAATTTTTTTATGTTGTTTGTTGACAGTTTGGATGCATTAAGGAATGATTGATTAATTATGGCTTATATATATATATATATATATTAGTTATATTTAGGCTTGGTAGTTGGATAGTCCCGCAATTTTTAGGGGATGAGACCCTTCGTGTCCCTCGTAATAGCAGATGACCTTCTATACCGCGATATCTTGCCTTGAAGCAGGATTGGTATTATTTTTTTAATTTAAATCTGTGGATGTAGGAAAAACGGGTTGGAGGGACCCAACTGGATTCCACGGCAATTTATTTGTTGTTTTCATATATAGTGTTGTATGATGTGAAAAATAATCTGCGATTGATTATTGGGTGTTTTGATTGGCTGAATAACACCGGCCCTTAAATTTAATTGTATTTTAATTTTATTAAAATATATTTGAATGAAGGAAAAGAAATTGAGTTTGTAAAGGAAATTTATTTTTCCAAAATAGAAATTGAATTTCGAATGGGCTAGAAAATATGAACTTGTTTAATAATAAAGAGAAGTAGTTAATTTATAAATGATGTTAGGGAATGCGAAATGGATCTTAAGGCAAAACTAAAACTAGAGGGGGAGGGGGTGAATAGTGATTTCAAGGAATTTAAGGAAATCTATAACTTATATGATCTACCATATGAATCGCACACCACAGAGATAAATACATACACAAAATCAAGCATAAACGTAGAAATAAACGAAAATAAAATGCAGAAAAGGAAAGAACACACCAGATTTTATACTAATTCAGATTGTTTCTACGTCCATTCCCACGCAACGTTGGATTGCACGGTGTTTTATTACTAGATCAACATCTCAGTACAATCCTCTTGATTTCACGGCTACAAGGTTAACACCATTTCCACCACCCTTGATTTCCCGGCTATAGGGTTAACACTATTTCTTTTCCTTGATTTCACGGCTACAAGGAACACGACTATCCCAAAACAATCCTAAATGATTACAACAGGCTTATAACTCTTCAATAGCACTTCGATTCAGAGAGTAATGAGTAGAGATGAGAGGAGAAGAAGTTTTATGTATTTAAAATAGAAATCGGCAAAGTAGAAGTGTAGAAATCATAAAAAAATATGAAATAATAATGGAGGAATGAAAAGGGATGAAGACGGAGAAGAAGAATGGTTAAAAAATTCGAAATCAACCCCTATTTATAAGATCTGAAAGGTTGCAATGCTTCTGGAACGTTACAAATGGTGAAAAGACACTTCCTTTCAAAACTGAAAATATAGCAATTGTATGTCGACATCCCCACATACATATGTCAACATATATGTTTCAAAATTTGAATTTTGAATATTTTTCAAGTGTTTTGATATATATATATATACATATAATTCTGGAAATTCTTGAATTAAAACATAGTGATATAAATAAGTATTATAAAGTAGAAAATCATATGAAATCATAAATATAAATTATATAAACATATTTATAAAATTGTAAAGTTTAACACTATATAAATATAAAAGTATATAACTATGTATATAAAACCTATAAACCATAAAACTTAAGTTTAAAATCTAAAGTAAAATAGAAAAACTTAATTATAATTTGAATTTTGAAAATAGAATTTGAAATTTGAAAAACAGAATTTGAATTTGAACCTGGAGTGCTATTCAGAGTCTTACATAAACTAGACTCTGTTACTATATCGATCTTGAACTCTGTATTTCATGATTACTCATGAGTGTTGAATCTTCTCTGAATTCTAAATCTCTTGAATCTCTATAACTGTTTAGTCTTCAATATTAATTCCTATATATAACTCCTATATATGTGTGTATATATATATATATATATTCTAGATAGATATGTTAGTATATATTTTATAATCAATTAATATTGAAATAAGGTTGTTGTCATCAAAACTTCATTTTCCAACAATCTCCTCCTTTTTGATGATGACAACCTTAGTTTATAAAATATTCATACATGTTCATGCCTGTTGATGCTATTCCTTGTAACACTTCCCCTGTCACTATGTATCCTATATATTTTACCTATACTAAGTCTATATTTTGTACTTCTCCCCCTTTGGCATTATCAAATAGAAATTCTAAAAATACTCCCCGTAATCCTAAATCTACCTATATATATCCTATACTCATACTAAAATAAATTACTACCCCTAAATTCATGGCCATATAATAATCCATACTGAGTATATAAATAAATAAACCTAAATATCATAATTACATTTGTTTTGATTCATATATACAAACAAACCAATCTAAGTAATATTTACATACATTTTAATATATACATGTTTCAAGTCAAGCAAATCAAATCATAAGTTCAAACAAATCAAATCAACTAAATTATACCAAACAATTAAACATTTCTTGGGTCTTCTACCATTTATCTTGTCCAGTGATTGGATTCTTCTTGATGTCCTTGCAGACCTCTTCATTCGTGATTTGCTTCGTTGTTTTCATTTATGAAATAAGAAGAGATTGACCAACGAATTATGTCAAAATATTTCTCTTGATATTCAACCATTCTCATTTGAATTAATTCTAGATGACGGGAATTTCATAGTATAATAAAAAAGATGTTCGTGAAGGAATTCAATGTCTCTTCAAGATTTTCACTTAAGTTCTGAATTGGATTTTCCATAGTTTTGATAAGAATTGATTAGAGAAGAAGGAGAAATAATATAATGAATTTTTATGGAAGAAGTAGGCTTAAACAGGGTCTGGAGTTCATAGGATTTGAATGGACATGAGTTAGTTGTTTAAATCCAAATTTTGAATTTTTTTGAAAAACTGGCAGTTATATGTTGACATAGTCAACTATGTATGTCGACATACTTAGTTAAAGATTTTAAAAAAATTCATATTTTGAACCTTTTGTTCTTGTATTATATTATACTTAATTCTAAAGTTTTACAGTAAATTAAAGATGATTTGACATAAATAAAACTCCATTCGTTACTTCTTAAAAAAAGTAATACATCCAACTAATTAAGACACACTATATATGAGATTCGAAAGAAAATACTAAAGATAACTTAAAGTAGATAGGCTAGATTTCAGCGGATGAGGAGGAGGAAGATGAAATTCCAAGTTTTCTTCCTATCTTAATCATGAACTTAGTCATTTTGGTAATAAAAAAATTGTGAACTTCTTTTGATTTTTGACTATCTTCACTTGATTTTGAGCAATCATCTCTTTGGAAATGGTTCTAGTGTTGATTGGACACTCAACACTTTCCAAAGAATTTCCTTCTTCTTCTTCTTCTTCGATTTCCATTGGCTGTTGTTCTTGTTACATTCGAGCTTGTTTGTCTTCGAATGTCTCATAAGGTTTGAAAGTGAGTGGAATTTGCATAAGGTGCATGTTTGTGGGGTCAAACACCTTTCTTGGTACAAATTCTTCTCTATGAAGATCAAATCTGAAATATTTGAATACACAAGTGAGATTAACTCCATAATAAAGAATGTTCTCTCTTATTGATGTTTCTATGGGCTTGAATTCCCTCAAAATCATCTTGGCCCAATTGATGTTATATCCACCAATAATAGCAAAGAGTGCTTTTGGGACCTTGAGAGTTGGGTTGTTAAAATTTCCAGAACGATGAGTGATGGTATGTTGAAGGAGAAGGTTTACGATTCTTGTTTTTGGGTGAAAAAAGCGATGTTTGAATTCCATGTGAGTATCGCTTTCAAATTTGTGATGATAGTAGTTTTGGTTTTCCAGATATTGTATTCACAAGATCCTGGATTTACAAATGGAACTATACTCGGAAAGCTCTATATCCATGTATTTCTTTCATTTGTGTTATGTATTATTTTTCCGCTGCATTGTAATTTTAAATCTCTGATATTTTCTGTTGTGTAATATTTATTCATACTCTGTTATATTCTTATACGCTGATGTAAATTGTTGTAATAAGCAATGAAATGTTCTGCGGTTTGTGTTCTGTTTGTCATGTTCTCAACTCAATCCGGGCTTTCCCTTACGGGGAGTTTGGGTCTTTTCAGCATGGTATCAGAGCCAATAGTTGACGACCGAACACAAGTTCCAACTGTAATGACCTGCCATTTTGACCGTGCCGAATCGAAAAAACATGTCAACTCGAAACGTCCAAAACAACAGATTGTTATTAGCTTCAGAGCTAAACAGAATAAATCACAAAATCACAGACACAGATACATAGCAATATAATATCTCGCAGCAGAAAATACAAAATACAATAGTAGTTCATGAAGCTACTAAATAAATTTACATCATAGTTTACATAAATAATGCAGCTGAAGTCTAATACTATGAATTTCATATACATAAATAAAAGATAAATATATAAACTGAAATGACAAGAATAACTGGAACTAGATCATTGAACAGGTAGATATAGGTGAGCAAATCCAATATAAACTCCAACTCCGAAAGTGAATCTCAAAAGCTGTAATATTCGATCTGACCCAAACAATAATGAAAAAACAAAACAACTCGGATCAGGACTAACATTCTAATGGAAGTAAATAAACTCAAATGAAATGTTTGATGAAATGCAATTAGTAACTCAGAGGATGTTTGGGATCACCATCCTCTAAGGATCCATCAAACTAATACTATATAGTATAATACGCTATATACAATAATGCCTATCAGTAAAGTAAAAATATCAAAATAGCTTAAGCGGGATTACCATGATTACCCTTACACCGTTTATATATTCCCATAGTATATGCAGTACCGTAATTCCTCCGTAAACTGGTGGTTGATCAGAGGGCACTTCATATAAAATAGTAAAAAAAACAAAATCGTAGTGGGCTCGTATAAGGCATGTGACAAGGCACGCAAGGAATGTCACAGTGGATTCACTGTTTGCAGATCCGGATGGTAGTAACGCATAGCAGCTACTACCGCCCACCTCGATACACACTCCCATAGTCAAAAGGGCCCAAATCGAATCTCAACGATAATAGAATAATATCGAAGAAATGTGTTCGATAGGAGGTATGACCTTACTTAGTCCGTGCGTAGCTCCTGTTTTAGCCATATCTAGCTGACTCAAGGTAGTCAGGGTCTCATAATTAATATGAAATAACAAAATAGAGACGTTCACCAAATCATCCCCTTCATTCTGGAACTCCACCGCATACACAGTTGTTAAAGTGGTTTTCGGTATTGGCGGAGAGTATGACAATAGTCGATCCCGGTCTCTTTAACAACCAATCATTTACATTTTTCACACCGTGGTCATTATTTTATAACTCACTTTATAAAATAGTTTATATGAAATATTATATTTGAATTTCGAAATCAAAATTAAATATCTAACATCGAATATATTTAATTTCGAAGAAAACAACATCTTACGAGAATCGCTCAAATCAAATCAGTTTAGAAAACAATATCGTAAAGATCTCAAATATAGTATAAAATAATACTATAACATATAATTTCGATTATAATTTCCGAAAGTATTCGCATAACGAATCCCAAATCCAAAAATCAACTTATATTTAAGTTATACCTTAAATATTTCAATTTCCATTTAAATCGATACCAAATCATTTAACCTCGATAACACTTTGGTTTGGTTTATGTTCGCAAAATTTCAAGTTTGAAACAATTCAAATAATTCAAAATTTCCTTTATAAGAAAACATTTCAGAACGATTCACATAAATTCAACATTTTGGTTCGAATTCAAATGTATAATTCAGGTCAAAAACTTACATTTTATTTTAAACAAAACATATCGTGGTTCGCAATTTCAAGTCATGAAATTTGAAATCGTTATTTCTAAATTCAAATAATTCAGTTACTATAATTCGAATCACATCTTACATTTCAATTTCAATTTCAGTGAATCATATTAAAATTTATAGCTCAAGTCGAAAAATTCAATTTATTACATAAAGTCAAGTCAAAACCTTATATTTCAATTTAAACAGTTCATACAAATTTTAAATCATTCTTATGATTTCACAAATATTCCAATTCAAATTCATATCTACTAAAAGTTCGCATTAAGTCGAATTCATAACTTAATATAAGTTCGTTCATTATTCAAATATTATTATATAGATTTACATCTTTAAACTTCGAATTTAAAATCACGAAAATTAACTTATCCATCTTGAGTTTATTGTTAAAGTTTATAATATATATATAAGAATATAAATTTTGAAAATATATATAAGTTTATAATATTCTAAAATAAATTAGAAATAGATTATAAACATATATAAGTTAAAAATAATATAAAAATAGATTTAAAATAATTATTTATAATAATATAAAAGTTAAAAATAATTATATAATTAAATTATATAATTTAAAATAAATAAATAAATTATAAGTAAAAACTTAAATAAGCATTAAATCTATATTTACTTATAAAAATCATTTTAAAACATATAATTCAAAATTATAAAAATTTAAGTTTAAAATATAAATATATAAAAATATAAAATCTTAAGATATTATTAAAAATCAAATTCCAAAAATCAAAATACTTCGAAAATACATCCAACGGTGTCTGTACATAGTTTTCTACCCTATGGTCAAGTGATACAGATATTTATCATTTCAATCCGCAATTCATAAAATTTCTATGGGTCTATCATTTCAACCCGCGATCCCAAATTCAGTAAAATCGTTCAGGTCTATCATTTCAACCCATAGCGATTTTTCCCTATTCTAATGTCCGTTCGAGTATGTATCATTTCAACCCTTAGCGATTTTTCCTAAACTGGGGGTATTAACAATTACAAACAACAATCACATAGTAACAATCACAACATATATATCACTAGTGCAATACATGTCATATGAATATATCATGTCACTTATGAAACGTGCATATATATCAAATCAAACAATTTCTATCATTAATCCTATACATTTCATATACCAATTCATTATTGATCTAACATCCATGAAAATGTAAGTTAGGTGTGAGATATTACAAAATATTATATAAATACACACATACTTCATTTTTAAATAAAATTACACACAACCTATAAAAAAATCCTTACATAATTATAAATATATGTATATGTATTCCCATATATATACACACACCGTAGAATTTATATATTTTAAAATCACACACCTCGAAACATCAAAAATCGATTATATATATAAATATATCAACACACGCAGAAAATGAAAACAAAACATATATAAACTCACTCACACCACCTCCATACACTCACATCATAAAGTAACTCACAAAAATACACAAGAACACACCAGCTTACACAGTACTCTCAGCACCTACAAACAGGAAACACAACTCACGCCACACAAATGTGAAACAACTTACCCCATGAAAAGAACTCGCACAGAAAAATAAAGTAAAATAAAACAATCGTATGCAAAGGGAGGAAGGGGAACATCAGCTTCAGTGGGCGAGCTGCAGGAGTGGACGTGACTTCTAGGATAGTGGGGATGGAGGCAAGGTCGAGTAGGGTGGCAAGCATTACAGGAAGAAGGGGTCAGCGTGGAAGAAGCATAGGATCGGGTTCCAGGGTTGACTGTTGGTGGTTGGGGCTTCACACGGATGGGCAACGCACGGGATGGACGCGGGTCAGCGGCTGTTGGAGGATTTGCGACTCAGCTTGGTAGGGTTCATGGCGGAGTTGGTAGCAGGTCGGAGTGGAAGAGGCGGAACTGGTGACCGGAACAGTGGGGAGAAAGCGAAGTGGGGGCGCGAGGAGGTCGGGGAGAGGCGGCTCGTGATGGGCAGAGAAGGAACAACTTATGAAGAATTGTAGATTTGATAAAAGAGATGGGAAGGCCATGCTTTCGTTGGTTATGGGAAAGAAAAGGTAGGAATGAAGAATCTATTACTTAAATAGTAAAACATGATGATAACACCCTTGATGTGGATGCCTAAGAAGACAATATTTCAAAATAGCGAACCCTTACATACTCTCCCTTTTTTTTTAACTGATACTTCCCCACGATCTCTTGGAAATACCGAATCATACCAACCTTCCCCAAACTCAATTTCATCTTCCACAATTCCATAACAACTACTTACCCACCCACAACGACTTCCTTTCTTCTCACCCTGCCAACATTATCGTTATTCCCTTTAACCCATCAACCGCCCGTCCACTGCCCATCCCTTTTCTCCACCGACATCCTACTGCCCTAACTGCCGAACACGATCTGCAGAATAAAATTACCTGTCCTCCTTATCCTCATGGCTTCTTCGTCCCCAATTATGCAAAACTGCTCCCTATCGTCAAAAGAATCTAACTGCCCACTTCCTCTTCGCCAAAATCTACCTTCCCTTCCTCTTAATAATGAATACCGCTCGCCATCCAACCACATAAAAATCACTTTCCTCGAAATTGGAAATCAAATCGTCCTTCCGACTGCTTATGCTTGGGTCTGGATCGTAATCAACCCTGCTGCACGTGAATCGAGGCAACAGGTGATTTCTGCTTCGCTGATAGAATAAGTTGTCCGTAATAATCGACCTGTAATTAAAGATCTTCTGATTATCATATTCTCTCTAATTCCATGTTACTTATATAGTAATAATGTTGTTACAACTTATTCGTTTAAATTTATAACTCTCTGATTATAGCAATTATCAACTTTGGTTACTGCCTGGATTAGGATTCCAAATTGTACACCTTAACCATACTCTGAAGTATAAGTTACAAAACCGATTATTCCACTTTACTTTTTTTGGTTATCTGTAAGCAACAATTTGGATACCGCCAGAACAATTTCTTTATTTTCAACTGTTTACTACTCCATATGTAAATTGTAATGATGTATACCCAACCACTCTGACACACACACACAATTTCTTTTGCATGATTTTGATGGTGCACAAAATTACGTTCTCCTAATATGCAATCATATAACTTTGCTGATGTTTTCCTGATCATGGTGGCTGCAGCATGTTCTTTCAACTACAGAACCGGGTATAGTATGTTATTGTTTATTAATACCCTAGATACCAAATGGTGACAAAAGTCTTACTTATTCTCCTAATTTGTGATATATTTGCTGACAAAGTGATGGGGTCTTATGCAATTTAAGATTATACGTTAATGGACTATGAAATGAATAATATTAGCAAGTTTCCAACTGTTATAATAATGCATACATGGTAAGCATTCTAAGCATTTTTTTTCTTCGGACGAAACTATTCTGCACAGCCGAAATTATAAAGGGTACACAAATATTTAATTAAATTACGTTAACTATATAATTTTTATCTGCAGTGTAAACCTCAAACTGAAATGTTGACACTATATTTTCTTTATTGATGTTTAGCGTTTATATACAGTTATTGATCATGGATATGTTTGAGCTTAAGTATAGACTGTTTGGCTTACAGTGATTTGCATGAATGATTGTATATGATTCATTCAACTAGAAATCCACTTCAAAGTGAGGCTAAAAAATCTTGAGAAGCAACTGCTAATCATTTGAAGCATGTAACACCATCACCAGCATTATGTTGTACAAAAATAAATCAATACATTATAACTGAATTCTGTTGTTTTTGTTTTTAATATTGAATGGGTAATGCATTTTCAAAACGTCAGGTGTATGTGGAAATACATGGTTACCCTTACACGGTTTCTGTATGTGATATTTTTAAGTTTATGGACCTCTCTTTAACAGTTATAATAGTTTACCTGACTAGGGTACTAAGTTTGCAATTCAATGACAGAAATTCAATAACACTATTTTGCTCAATAGCAATGCCTATATCTTTATTTCCATGTACATTTGCCAATTGACGTACAGAATGGTTTAAAACCCACAAGCTTATTTGGACTTAAAGTTTTATAGCTGTTTAATGGTAGTATGGTATTATTATTATTTTTCCCAAAACAGGTCTACAATTTTCGGGAAAAAACATGGATATACATTTATATAAACAAGATTAGTGTGGTTGTTGTGTTTCAATATTTGCATGATAATTACAAGCATAAGTTTACATTTGAACTGCAAAATAAGCTTCCAGAAGATTAAAATCAACCAAATAAAATCAAATTTCATGAATCTAGGTAATTTGGTGTAATAAATAAGTCAACCAAATAAACATGCTATAAAGTTAAAATCAAATTTCATGAATCTAAACCTAAATAATGCTACTGTGTCTATAAATTTATGTTTTTTGATACACTAAACCATATATGTGTGTATGTATGTATGTATATCTATATAACAAAAAGCATTGGTTTGTTATTAAAAGACAAAGAGGGTTAAGATTTATTCTCAGCATAGACAAATAACGGCTGTGATTTGTATATGTTTTCGCACGATCTCAGATTTGTTACTTCATTGCATTAATCCACGTTTTTATGCGGTTGCCTCCCCACGTTTATTTCCACTTCTCAAGCTTCCCTTTATTCATCTGTTCTTCCTTCTTTCAATCTCCAAATTTTGCCCTCTTTCCTAACATATCTTCACCAAATATTCTTCTTCATCCTCTTGCGATGTCAAAAAAAAAAAGCAATTCATCATCGTTCTAACTGAACGCGGGCTTCATCTTCCCTCTTTCCCCACATTTTCAACTCAACATCTCAATTTTTCTCCTCCTAAAATCAATCCAATGATAATTTTTTATTATCTTTGTGTAAAATCAAATAACAGGACAAGGCGAAGGGATGATGATCGATTCTGTTTCTGCACTCCAGAGTTACGTACTTTCTACTGGTTGTTTTCTCTGAATTTTATATGAAATCACTCATTGTTTAGTTTCCCACTATGACATTCTTATGTTGTTCTTTCTCATTTAAATCTTAGGATCATCAAGCTTTGGGTTCAATTCGAATTCAGATCGCGAGCCCAAATAATTTAGTTCGAAGTTTGCAGAATCTATAGTCATGACGGAAAGTTATTAGCATGAAAACATTATTGACTCGATTTTGTATCGAATTGCCATGAGACGACCGTCGCTGCTTTGATTATTTAATGAAAGGTATGAAATTTAAGTATTTAAACACACATACTCAATATTTACGTTTACTTCATTCCTATTTCTCTCCCCTTTCCTCATCTATTATTCTTCTCATTCCCCTCAACGATGGTGACTGTATCTGCTAACTAATTATGGAAACCTCTCATAATCTCTTAAATTCTTGGTTGCAATTATATATCATATTTAGTTATATAACTCCCTACATATTGTGGGATAATAATATTTTCATCGGATTTATTTTTTACCACGTCATTTCTAACTAAAATGAGTATATGGTGAAATCATAGTATGGGCGACATGCATTGAAGATATACAATGAAATATGGCTATAGAGGGTTTGGGTAAGTGGTGTTCAACGCTTGCAATGAAGACATGGCTGATGATTACTTCTGTTTAGTACATGTAAGATCCAACATGTCAAAAATTTCTCCAACTAGATGTGAATATTTTCAATAATTTAGCTGACTGATGTGAATAGTCCGAACCATGCTCCAGTTAGGATGTTGGCAAGTTCAAAATTGTATATACAATATAATTTTAGATAAAGAATATTTTGTTGAAGGCTTATGTTTTGTTTGCTATTAAACATAATTCCACTTTATTGTACCATTGTAACCATAGATTCTTACATCTACGTTTTCTAATTATTTGATAGATGTATTATCATATAAGTATGTTTTCTATATGGTTAGAAGGAATTCTCTTTAACATTAATTTCAATATTACTCTGATGAACCAATGCAAAATTCATTGAATTTTTGGCATTCACAATGAAATCTTATTTTGATTTAAAATTTTGGGCAAAAATCTATTTACTCTTTAACTACAAGTCTGATTTAAAAAATATGAAAAAAAAATAAAGTTGGGTTTGGTAAATGAAGTGACATGTTAATGTATAAAACCCAGTTACAAACTCACATGGGTAATATCAAGCATTCAGTGCATATTCTTTTATTTATGGATAGTGACTAAAGTTTTATATTTATGTCAAGTTTTCATTTGCAAAATATTTAGCTCTATTTTATATTTTGCAATTATGTTGGCAAACACTGTATATTTGATTCTTTTTCTACATGTAAGTTTAATTAGCACCTTAGCAATTTCTGGATGATAAGTGTAATAAAGAGCTTAATTCAAGTCAAAAGTTCACCCTCCATTTTTGCTGCTAATAAATACAGTCTTCTTACAAGGAGGTGCTCAATCATGGATATGCTGTCTTAGATTAAAAATAAAGTTGGGGACCAAACTGGGCTTGGAATTGTTTGTCTTTACTTGGACTTTTCATTATATTTTGTTTATGCTGTACTTAATCCTTCGATGTTTGCAGAACTGAAAGATTTTTTTCTCACTATCGTTTTGCAGTTTTTCTTATTTATCAGTATATTTTTCATTAAATATTAGGTAGTAAGCATCATTGTTCTCTGCTTTCTTCTTCCTTAAAATATGATTGATTTATGGTGGCGTTTATCACTTCCATGAGTGCTTAGACCGAAATAACATTCTGATGATTTCTGATGGACAACTACAGGAGAGAGATGAAATGAGATGTTGCTGATGGTGTAAACATTACTTAAAATCTGTATGGTACAAGTTTGCATCAATCTTGGGTGGTATGATGACTAAATTCATTGTAATCTTGCACTAATTTATATGTTACCTTTTGTTCCACTGTTTAACCATTTCTGTGTTGGTATGTTGTACAACTATCTAGCATTGCCCACTTGAATAAGGCAAAAATTAAATACAATTTATTTTACTCTACCTAAATGCTTTACAAGTGAAGCAACAAAATAAATATAGCATACCTCACCTTCTAAATATCACTGGCTGCTGACTAAGTTTCCCGTCCTGAAATGTATATTGATGATTAACCAAGCCAGATCGTTCCATTAGCATCTCCCTTTTTCCTTTCCATACACGTTGGCCCAAGATCACCTTCCAGCACAATAAACGTGACCAATTCTCCATGCTTTTTCAACTATATAAACTCAACTTATTTATCAAATCATAGTTAGATCATTGCTAGGAGCTCTTTGTGCGATCAGACTGGACTGCTTATTTGCTTTCATGTTGGACTGCTGATTTGTATCAGTGTCAAGACTTTCTTTGTCTCAACTTAAATTGCATCTTGACATTTTAATATTTTTTAATGTTTGAGTCCACCTTCAAATCAACAGGTGCAACCAACCTTCAAATTAACAGGAGAGTACTCAAAAATTTATTAATGCATCAACCAAACAAAAATGTTTAAAACATGTATTTTGTTGTTCGCTGTTTTTTACTATCCTAATATGGTAATTTTCATCACATATTATCGAAGTATACTTCGAATGATTATGTGAAATATATAAATATGTAAATTTGACATATTGGTGAGATGTATTTCACTGACGTACAATTGCAGTACCATATTCTATGTCCTTAGGATTTCCGTTTTATATTTAATGCCTAGATTAAAATACTTTTTAATTCCCTTCTTAAGAAACATGAATTCCGTGCCATGATAGAATGAAAAGCGACAGATGGAAATGATTTTCTAAGATCTGTCTGGAAATGAGAAATTATTTGAGTTTAGACAAACTAACTTTGAGGATAATAACACTAATGCTTTGCATATACCGCAAAAAGATTACAAAGCACGAGCTTGTGTTTCAAAATGATGTTCAGTCCTAAGTTGTCTAACACATCACTTTTTGTTGTATTTACGATGCCCTTACACAACAATAATTTTACATTTATTGTGCTAGCCATAGTTGCCTCCTCTTACCTATCAGCGTTCTACTTCGGACTAGCATTCTCATGCAAGTGTACGTATATATCAATCGGAAAACTACATGGTTCAGCTTCAGCTCTTTAATAATGCTTTGTAGGGAAGTGACCACTATTGCGTTCCTACTCTATTTATTTCTCCAACAGTGCGAAGAATGCGTAGCTCATTCGGTACCACATCCATCTGACTTAAACCAACCATACAAGGTGCTTAGGTGAAGGATTGTTATTCATGTAAGGATAGTTCATCTTTTACGCATTTGTTTACGTTTTTCGCACAATTCCATATCAACATAATTGTTGTCCGTAATGAGGTTCTTTAAGTCAAACTCAAATTCATGGCTGCCATTGTTATTACCTGTTTTTTGACTAAAACAATTTATGACATGATTTGTTTTCTCTTTCTCCGTAGGATAGGGATACCAATCATAACACAGCATCAGCACCTGGAAACATAAATTGGGACAAGAGGCAAAAGAACTAAGTTCTTGGCACTTCTTAATCATGTTTCCGTGTACTTAAGTTTATTTGGATATTTATGCTATTGTTTATCTTGCCACAATCTTAGTTGTTATTTGCTTGAATTTATGTGCCTTATACAACCGTAATTTATTAGTACATTGCTCTTTAATTATGTTGATATACTCTATTACACCATCTGTTTTTTTTTTACACCGTGTCTTTCTGCTAACACCGTTTTGATTGCACCATCACGTAGGATATAAATTTACATACTGCTCCTATATGACTCCTTTCTCCTTTATTACTACTTTGTTCACGGATGTTTTTTATGTTCAATATTTTTTCCCATTATCTACCGTATTTTGTTCAATTAGATTTAAATAATATCATAAATGTATATATCCGGTTTTACTATGCTTTCAACTGACATTTGTTAGTCTACGTCTATTTGAATACTTATCAATAGGCATTGTGGTTTGCAAAGGTAAGTCACTTATAAAGCTAACCATAAATGTGTCGGATGATAATATATAATTTCTATTTTACTTTCGTGGATATATATATAAATCCAGGTAACATTTTACACAACAAACCATTGTAGTTATAAATATCTTATCTTAAAATTACTAGAGTTTAAACTATTCGATGTACTTAGGGTGCAATAACTATGTAACATGTTACTCTATCAGTTATTTCTATGTATAATATATAAATTATAAACCAACATCATATCCATCCAAGCTACTCGACTTACTCTTTAAACTATAAAGATTCGGTGTAACACTTCTTGTGTGCAAAGCAAGGACCGTCATCGATAACCAATTTATAATTGGATTTTGGTTTTAGGAACCGGTTTCTACAAAAGATTTAACAACAACTAATCTTCTGACCAAAAAATGGGTTATACAAGGAATTGTAATTCAGGTTCGAATACACATTGTTATCGAAAGGGTTGTTATTTTCAATGAAATTAACATGTTCTTTTTTTTTGGGCCCTAAATGTGAAACTATTTTCCTTTTCATTTCCATTATGCTATCCATGTCGACGTTTTTTCTTCATACAAACACAAGAATTAGACATAAGTAGGTAGGACAGAAAACTACATTTGACGTATTGGCCTTTTACCCCTATCAACGATTACTAGCGCACGTTCAAGTTAACGTTTTACCACTATTCATTTTTTGTAATACATTGTACATAGTCAAGTTAACGTTTTACCACTATTCATTTTTTTAATACATTGTACATAGTCTACTGCCCTTGCTACTAAATTGACCATTTTCATTCTCAATACCGAATGACATATTTTTTCTGGTTAATCATCACAAAATTGGCATGCGTAATAACTAATTGGCAACAACTCGAATACTTATTTCTATTTTGTCAATTGGAAAAAAAATTAATTGCAAAACTTATGACCTATACTTTTCACATTTTTATTTTCTTTTCAGGAAGTGGATGACAACATAACTGCATCTGTTTCGCCGTCAATGAAGACAAGGGATAAAGGACAGAAAAAATAACTTCTTCACTGCTGCACTCTACCTTGCTCTATGTTTAATTCACTTAGGTTTCTTTTTTTTTATTACAAATACAATATATTTGGTTTGTTGTACTGTATGACCTTCGTGTCTTTACTGCTGTTCTACTCACATTTGTTGTTCAGACATTGTTTTCTACCTACAAATTACTTGGCTTATTACTACGTATATTTGTTGTAGATTATCTACTTATATTTATCTTTCATTCACTTCACTTACTATGCATTCCAAAAACTCTTTAACTTCATCCATACAGTTCGACTAAGACCATTAGCTTTCTCTGTTATTCCTACAATGAACGTTACACGTTTTTATTTTTATTTCCTTTTTAGGAGCATTTTTCTAACATTCAAAACTTACTTTCAGACATCCATCCATTTTTAGGCTTAGTTGATCCCCAACATGTACCATGTAATATAATGTTTATCACCTACTACGTTGCACATGTGCTTACTACTTTCTAACCTCTGATTGTTAATTAAACGTGCATGCTACCTACATGCTCATCTAAATTTATTTCTCCCATCATTTTTTACAAATATATTTCTAAAACCCAACCTATTTGTATATTTTTTTCCTACCGTAACTCCTTCTTCTATGATAAAGGTACTAAGTGGTATTTCTATCGCAAGCTCCATTCATATTTACATCCACTGTGTGACCAACACTACATACCAACCTACTGTCATTACTACTCCACTCTTCCACCTAAATCATAAACATAAACTACACCCTGCCCGTGTGCGAAGCACGGGATACTCACTAGTAGCTTTTAGAAAATGGCAGGTGCCCCTTTAAACTATTCTTTAGTTGTTTGGAAATGGACAACTTGCGCACACTAGTTTTAAGGCGGTTTCCAATTCAAAACATAAAAAAACGTACAAGGATGGAAAGGTACTGAATGAGATGTATTAACCCAAAAAAAATGAATGATCATATGATGGAACCGACTATTTTAAATCCAAAAGGAACAAACATTTGGTTTTTGTAATAACCCGGAAAATACGAGCCAATTTAAATTTTTTAAATTGGTGATTTCAAAGGAATTTGAACAATTGAAATAGAATATTTCAATAAAATAGTGAAGTAGAAATAGTGAATCAGTTTGAAAATTTGAATTCAAACTTTGACGGACTGTGCAGAGTGGAAAATATAACGAATTTTAGCGAAACTAAAAATATTTAAATCTGTTAGTCAATACCTTCCTAACGAATCTGAAAAATCGAAGTTTCATAACGGGAATCAAAAGTTATGGCCGAATGAATTTTCAGAAAGGTCGATATATAGAATATATAGCCCTGGAAAATTGATATTTTGCAAACGACCTCGGAATTTGACGAAACCACTTTTGTTGGGTCCGGGATGTCAAACTATTGCTAGGTTTCAAATTTCATAATTTTTGAAGCTAGTATGTGAGCGTAGCAAAAGAAAATGCGTTTGGTCAATTTCTGTTAAATTGGATCAACCAGAAAATGGCCATTTTTCAAACGATCTCAGAATTGGACAAAACTAGTTTTGTTGGGACCGTAGCGTCAAAACATAGCTAGATTTATTTTTCTGGAATTTTTCGAATCAGTTTGTGGCCCTGGCAAATTGAAATGTACGTTCAAAGTTAAAATTAAATGTTTTATACTTTAATTTGAAAAATAACTGACTGTAACAGTCGAATTGGCCAATGAAAAATATCCCATTGTGTCCGGGATGGGGGTATTTAGCTAGGAGCGACAGTCGTTGGGTTTGAAAAGGAGTTCATTTGTAAAAACACTATTTAAAATTTACTATAAATCCTCGGCCAATAGAATTTTTTCTTTCATAAAAAAAAACTCCAGAATACCTAGCCGCCTCCCTCGCTCTCGACGGTCCATCACGCTCCAACCTTCCCTCCCCTTTTCCAACCGACTCCGCCACTTCCAGCCAACGCCGCCTCCACCCCTCGACGCAGCTCCGCCTCCTCTTCAAATCCGACCCACCCACGACCGCCACCATCGCCTCCTCCGCCTGAATCGAGCGGCCAAAGTCCACCACTTCCCATCGCCGCCGACGATGCCACCGACCACCGAGCTCCACCAAACCACCACTGGTAGGACCCCCACTCGAAGCTCTTCCATGTCAGCACCCCCGATTGTCCCCACGTGCCACGGATTTCGCGAAAACCTCAAACCTAGTTTCGAACCATCGTGAAAGGTGAGTCATTTTTGATGTCTGAACTTTGAAAAATCATATCTTTTTAGTGTTTTGACAAAATTCGATGAAACAGGAAACATCGGGACCGCAAGGAAGCTATCTACCACATAGAAGAAGCCGCGGATTTTTCTGAATCTTCTACGATTTTTAGCACTCCGAAAACCAATGTGAGAAATCTAAATTAAAAGAACTTGAATGGAAAATGTCGTGTATAAATTATATTAGCGAAATATAAATTACACACGTGTTGTATACCTCATGTACATGTGTGGTGTAAGCTATATAAGCGAAGTATGAATTATACATGCATAGACTAATTGATATATGTGTTGAAATGCAAGTGAAAATAGCAATTATAATAATATATATATATATACACTCCCCTCGTCCACAAACCATGGACGGTATTTATTGTTGGGGATTGGTGTGAAATATTGGATGAAAAATACAAATGGTTGAATAATTGTTTGTGGTTGATATTGATTGGTTGTGGTTGAAAAATACCCATTGGTGATTGAAATGAATTGGAAATATTTGTGGAAATAAAAATAATACATGTCGCCTGCGTGCGAATTAGATGCATGAATCCCCATTGTCAAAAACCACGAGGTTTTAAGGTAGAGCGAGGAGCCGTACTAGGGATGGTGCCGGTTTAACTACCCTGCCGTTGTGCTGCCGAAATTTTGAATAATCTTTATGTGTTAGAATAATTTTCATATGTTGAAATTATCTTCATGCATTGAAATAAAATCCATATGTTGAAACTATATCCATATATGGAAATGTTCATGTGTTGAAAAGTAATGTGTGAAAATTAAATTCATATGTGAATGAATGAAGTGTTTAAACAATAAAAATCACATTTTTATAATATATATGAAGTATGTAAAATATTCGCCTTATATAAATAGTTTCAACAATAAAAATTCCATCTTTCTAATATGAACAACATAAATAAAATATCCATGTGTGGAAATGCTCATGTGTTGAGAAGTGTGTGCAGTGGAAAAGTTCATGTGTTGAATAAAAAGATCGAACAATAAAAATTACATTTTTATTGAAACTATGAAGTGTTGAAAACATCCATTTGTTGAATAAATATTTTAAATGATAAAAATATCATTTTTATCATATATGTGATATGCTAATGATATGCGGACGTTGAAATAAATATTTGTGAATGAAATATTATTTTTAACATGCATAGGAACTAAATAAAATAGTCATGTGTTGAAATCTATTTTAGTTCGCCGAAATTATCATCTTTGAAATGTGAAGTGTTAAAAATAGCCACTTGTTCAAATAAATATACATGAGTTAAAATATACATTAATTAGCTAATGATATGATTTTAGCCTATGCATGCAACATTAGAATGAATGGTGTTTTTAAACCAAAGTATATCAAATATGAAGTTGAATGGAAAATGATAAGTGATAAAAATTGAATATATGTACATGCATATTTATTGAACAGGTTATAGCAAAGGGGCTAGAGAAGAGGAATAAAATTTTGTGCCCGATAAATAGGTACACATTTACTGTTTTGTTTGGGTGATGATTTTATGAGCCTGTTGGCTAGCCGCTTGGCTTTTACTTTTTCTTTTTGACATGAGACGCCCATGTGGCTATTTGGGAATTTTCCCAGCCCCTCCCGTACAAAGGAGGTTATGGAGAAATTTTCCAAAATTTAAAGGCGTTAGTGAAATAATTGAAGTGAAAACGATATAGGAATTTTTGAATGAACTATATTTATATAAATATATAAATATAAATATAATTAAAAAGAAACGTGGCCGTGCAGTTCGTGTTTTGAAACCGTGATTTCAAACGACTAGTGCAGGAAATCCGACCATTGGATTTTCCCGAAACCGCAACCGTTGGGTTTGCCTTGGAAATATCTTTCCAATGGCACCAAATTTGTGAAGATCCGACGATTGGATTGTCTGGAATGTTTAATTCAAAATTAGTGAAAAACAACGCCAGAAACGATTATATTTATATATATATATATAATTAAATTAAATCGAATAACGACGCTGCAGTTCATAAATTGAAATTGTAAATTCAAATGGCTAGTGTGGAAGATCCGACCGTCGGATTTTCCCAAAACTGAAACCGTTGGATTCGTTTTGAAATGACCTTCCTAATGATATAAAATTTGGGAAGATCCAACGGTTAGATTTTCAAATATGTGTAAAACAAAAATAGTGAAAAACAGCGCCAGTGCATCGACACGACCTGAAACGTCGTTTAATTAAATATGGCCGTTTTAAATTAATTAAAATGGCGATATATCGTTATAAAATACTATAGACGATATAGAGTGGAAATAAACCAATTTCTTTGTGTTTGTTTGATATGTGATGGTTGAATGTGTTTAACATGAGAATTATAACTAAAGAACTAAAATGTGAATGTTGAATAGTCCAACCATGTGAATAATTGATTTGAAAATCTAAATATACGTGGGTTATTTGAAAAGGCCGAGTTCATCTCATTTCAAATAATCGATCGACGTTGAGAAGTCGAAGAGTCGAAGACGGTTGAAGACCGACGATCTTCACATTGGATGGATGGGTGCTACTGATGCTCGTGATTGGAGTAGCTACCATGAAGGAACTGAAGTAGTAGCCGTCCAAACATACTGTTGATTGTACGGATATGCAAGGAATTGGTGCCTCCGGTTTCGTTTAGACCCAGAACATACTTGTAAATGGACTGTGTGTCTGACATTGGATTTTGTTCTGTGCTAATTGATCTCTGTTAAATATATATCTGTTTGGCGGCGGAGAATTTATTCTCTTGCTTAGCGCCCTTCTCTGAGATGTACGAGCTCAAGAGGTTATGTATCGATAGAAATGAGTCGCATGGAGTGGATTGCCTGTGTGGCACGCTTGAGTTGCATATGATCAAGGCTTCTGTTGCAAAGCAAAGTCTTGTGGTTGATGATCAAAGCATGGTCTGTGTGACGTAGCTTTGTGTATAATGTGAATTCGCGAGCCTCACACAGTCAAAAACGGGAGAGTGACTGCAGGGAGAGCACGACGTTTCTTTCTAGCTATGGTGGTGTCAGTGACCTACTAGCCCTGACATTATATATATATTTTTCACCTGTGTGGTTGTTGGAATGCGAGGCGCCTCGATATAGGTCTGTAAGGACCGGGAAACGTGTGTTCAGGAATAATTAATCCTCAAAAGTAAGGGAGGAACAGCCCTGAAGATCCAAGGATCATAGTAGGGTCCTGGGACATTTGCTAGAGTGTCTCGAATCGGAGAGGAGCTTGCCCCTTGCCTCGACTCATGAAGGAATCCAATTTCCAATACGAAATATGCGGACATGATTGTATTACTAGTACGGCGACATAGTGGTATGGGTCATTTATGCCGCCTATGATTGATATTTATGATTGAAATCGCTTTTGAAATATATATGCACTAGTAATAATATCAAACAATTTTGTTTAATTCGTATGAAGCATTTTTGGCCATTATAAGGTAAAAACTCTATCCTCCGGCTTGCGTTGCATTGTGTGATGGGACCTGAGTCTTATAATGGCTTCATTTTATAAAAAGCATTGCGATGATTTAATCATTTACTTTATTTCATGCACTAGCACTCATTGGAGTAAACCCGTTCCGCGAAAGTGGCGTGGTCCTTTGATTTGCCTTATTATTGTTGTTAATAAGTTATGTAGATTTCTCATACCAGTCCCATGACTGACTCGTAGTTTGTTTCACCTTGCAAACTTGGGTGCCCTCATTTTCACACGGGCAGCCTAGTTACAAGTTTCTGACGCACCTTTTGGCTCATGGCGAGGCTTGACTACACCGTGCTGACTTGGATTTTCTCCGCCATTATTGTATCTATATTATGATTCCGCCATTGGCAATGCAGACTGATATTTATTTTGTGTACTCTTTATGTATGATTCCGCCTCAGGCGATGGTGATTGACTATGTATCATTATGCACTAAGTTGTATCATGTACTGTGCTTCTCTGATGTGATGATATCTATATGATTCCGCTGTCATATGTGTGTAAATTATTCTATTTTATGTTTATGCTATTATCTGTGATCTGCTAATGATGATTAATGTGTTATATTCCAATGATTATCCTTAACACCGTGTCACGGGGTTTTGGGATCATCACAGTTTTAATTTTTAAAAATGCAAATAGACACACTAAAATGAAACAACAAATTTTGAGGAAAATGGCAACCAGTCGTTGACAAAAAAATGAACGAATTAAATTTGAACGAATAGTTTTAATAATAAAAGGAAACGAATGGTTTTGTTTACTAAATAACAATGAATAGTTTTGCACATCAAAATTGTGAACGGTATCAACGAGATTTGTTTTTAAATGTAATGAAAATAAATTTTTATTAATATCAAAAATATATGATAACACGAGTTAATTATTTGAAATAAAAATCAAAGAATGAATTATAATTCAAATAAACAAAAACATGATTAAAATTTATCAATAATTAAGATTTGAAATCTCAAACATTAATCTGAAATATTATATTTTAATCAAAAATCAAACTCATATACAATTCAAAGTAAATGTAGTTCTAAATCAACTAAATAATTATCTAAATAAAATATAAATAAATTGAGTTTTAAAGAAACAAAATAAAATAGAAATCAAAATTTTAAATTGAATTATAAAAAAATACACTAAAATTTCGTGTTGTTACAATCTCCCCTACTCCAACCTTTTCGTCCCTAAAAAGGGGAAAGAGGTAGGGAAATAGTAATTAAATTTCAAATATATATTTATACCAAATGGTTCATATCTATTCTCATACCAATGTATACAATTTAAAATATATATAAATCAAAAAATTTAACATATTTTCAAACATTTCAAAATAGTTTTAAGTATTCACTCAACGTCTCAATTGGCAATATATAGTTATCCCACTTTCGAAACCTGAAAATAGATATCGATGATGTCGCGGTCATCACCAAAATCATTTTCAAGAGACTTGAGTGTGACTCTATATCTATTAAGTACATATAGTATCCAATATATACGTTTATCAGACGTATACTCAAATCCCTAAGTATTCGATAGGCCAAATTTGACGTCAAAGTAAATACTCAAAACATCTTTTACATTTTTCACACCGTGGTCATTATTTTATAAATCACTTTATAAAATAGTTTATACAAAATATTATATTCGAATTTCGAAATCAAAATTAAATATCTAACATCGATTATATTTAATTTCAAAGAAAATAACATCTTACGAGAATCGCACAAATCAAATCAATTTAGAAAACAATATCGTAAAGATCTCAAATACTGTATAAAATAATACTATAACGTATAACTTCGATTATAATTTCCGAAAGTAATCGCATAACCAATCCGAAAATCCTCCAACAGCCGTTGACCTACGTCCATCCTGTGCCTCGCCCATCCGTGTGAAGCCCCAATCGCCAATAGTCAACCCTGGAACCGGAACCCGTGCTTCTTCCACGCTGACCCCTTCTTCCTGCAATGCTTGCCACCCTACTCGACTTTGCCTCCATCCCTACTATCCTGGAAGTCACGTCCACCCCTGCAGCTCGCCCACTGAAGCCGTTATTCCCCTTTCCCCCTTTGCGAATGATTGTTTTATTTTAATTTATTTTTCTATGCGAATTCTTTTCATGGGGCGAGTTATTTCCTGTTTATGTTGCATGAGTTTTGTTTCCTGTTTTTGGGTGGTGAGAGTTCTGTGTAAGCTGGTGTGTTCTTGTGTATTTGCGTGAGTTACTTTATTGTAATGACCCGGGATTTTGTCGACTTTGGTTATCGCTATAAACTCAATGATGACTAACCAAACATCGAAAAATACCGGTCATAAATGAAAGAAATTAGAGGGTGAGAATAGATAAGATAGAAACTTAGAATAGAAGAAGTAGAAGAACACAATATCAAAGTAACACGAATCTCACAGCGGAACGAATAAATATATTTCATAACATAACTTTGAAATACAAATCTGTACTTGAATATACATATCATTATCAAAGTTTAGCACTTACAACACAGCGGAAATAACTATAGCTATATAATCCTGAAGCCTCCTGCTCCAAGCTCTTCCAGTATATCTGTAAATCCTGACTATTTGACTGCACGTACAAAATTGGGCAGCCAAGAGTTTAGGGAAAACAACAAAATAAACTCCGGGTCAGTCATGGGACTGGTATGAGTAAAACAGTTTAAAACAGTTTGAACAAGTAAATGATATCTCATAAGACCAAGCCGTATAACGGAACGGGTTTTTCCCTTATGAGAATCCAAATTATCTTTATATCAAAAACCTTTTGATATTATAATAATGTCTATCAACCACAATATAATAATTATCTAGCAGAAACGCTTTCATCTCACGTTCTACATATATAGTATACAATCAAAACCGCAAGCACGTATTGGGTAATGGATTTCCACTATGATAAGGTATGGAACCACCTTTCGCTAGTGTACCTCTAGAAGGGAATACACTGGGTTCAACAAGAACATCTTGCAACCCGGCCACACATGACCGACCACTCATTTCGCTTGAGTGTATCGAATGTATATCACCAACGGTTGGGATCAGCAATCGTTTCCCGAATGGGACAGTATCAACAATAGATTTTCAGAAATAAATGAAACTCTAGATCAGGTGATTATACACCCTACTTCGGAGCGACCGACTTAGCCATGCTGCCTGCCCGATTTCTGTCATTTACCGGATGTGAGGCTAGAAGCTATGCTTTATCTTCACACCAGATTCACTTCGAATGTCACATCGTCAAATCCATCAGATCACCGATTGACGTCTACAACAGTACATTACGTGTTAGCTAAAAGAAGTTTCCTTCTCCGCTTCCACTCTTGGTACGGTTGGAGAAATCAATGTACGTGATCATCTGGAAATACTCTGTCAGACATCCCTCCATACAAGTCACCCAGGAACAGGATGAACCGAAGGTACTATTCAGTATATCCATCTTAGGCACTGTTATCTAATACTTATACAATAGCCCTTGCACTTTACTCCGTCTTCAATTTTCTTTGGCATATATGATTTGCAACGCTTATGCCAATACAGAGTGGTTCTTTGGATAATAACCCAACCGGTCTCTCCATATTAACAACGTAAATTGGTCAAACTTCGATAGTCTGTGATTTAACTATCGAAGGAAAATACGTGTGCAAACAACGATATCATTTCCAAATGGAAATTCTATCAATCAATCATCAGTCATATATATATATATATATATATATATCCCATATTTCAATATTTGATTACGTTTCTGATTCTATTTGGAAATCATTTCCAAATCTTCTTGACTTGGATTTAAACCGATGTTTAAATCAACATCGTTACGACAACTCAACCAACTATACTTATTTACTAAATTCACTTAACCACTTTCACTCTTGAACCTTAACCATTTCTAAATTAAAAACGAAGTCAATCAAGTTGGGGTATAATTACCTCTCAGACCTTAACTGAACAACATTTTAAATCTCAAAATAGGGTAAGTTCCTCTTTTAACTCTTTTCAATTACTCCTTTCTTAACTGCTTACTTAACTCCTTTCGAACAAACTATATTCGATTACTCTTCTAACTCTATTCGAATAACTATATTTGATTACTCTTTTAACTCACTCCTTACTTAACTCCTTACTTAACCCCTTACTTAACTCCTTTTGAACAAACTACATTCGATTACTCTTTTAACTCTATTTGAATAAACTATATTCGATTACTCCTCTGACTTTATTCGAATAAACTATATTCGATTAACTCTAATCGATCAACTCCATCAAATAACTAAATTCGATAACTCCTTCGAATAACCAAATTAGATAATTCCTTTTTAATAAACTATATTCGATTACTCACTTCGATTAAACTAATCGATAACTCTTTTCGATTAAACTATAATCGATAACTCCTTTCCTTTAACTCTATTTAATTAACCCTATCGATTTAACTCTAATTGGTTGCCCTTAATTGATTTACCCTACCGGTCAACTCTAACTCATTTACTCTCTTCGATTAACTCTAATCGAATAACTAAATTTGATTAACTCATTTGAATTGACTCCTTTTATTTACTCCTTCCTATTTGTTTACTTAACAAATAACTATTCCCTTCTCAGTCCTATTTACTAACAAATAAATATTCCTTTTCCTTTCTATTTATTAACAAATAAATATTCCTAAATAAATATATAATCCCATTTAATCTATTTGTAACTTTTTTTACAAATATCTCCTTTTAAATCCTATTTGTAAATGTTTTACAAATATTCTCTTCTTATTTCTATTCTATTTGTAAATGGTTTACAAATATTTCTCTTTCTATTTGTTTGACAAATATTTTCCTTTATATTTGTTGTACAAATATATTTCCCTTTACATTTGGTTTTCAAATATATTTCCCTCTATCTGTTTTACAAATATCTTCCTTTTATTTGTTTTCAAATATATTCCTTTATATTTGGTTTATAATATATTTCCTATATATTTGGTTTATAATATATTTCCTATATATTTGGTTTACAATACATTTGGTTTACAAATATATTTCCTATTTATTTGGTTTACAAATATATTTCCCATTTATTTAACAAATAAATACTTTCTTTTTAACTTTATTTATTTTCTAAATAAATATCTCCTTTTAACTCCTTTATTTATTTTATAAATAAATAACCTTTATAATCCTATTTTTTTATTTCTAAATAAATATCTCTTTTTATAAAATCCTTCGATTATATAAATTCCTTTTTTTGTAAAAATTCTTTTCCTTTTCTATATAAAATCCATCGATTTTATATAAATAATTCGTTTTCAACATACACTTTGAAAATCCCCTTTCCCTCATCCAGTATTTCTTATGGTACTTAACATACCATATAACAACGATAAAAATTGTCCAAACACACATAATCAATCAACAGATTATACATCATATATAACAATATATGAATCACAGTAAAATAAATGTTGAGGAATCCAGTTGGATTCCTCCAACCTGTCTCCCTGCATCACAGATGTTAAACGATATAGATAACATTACTTTCAATTCCGTATGATATATTCTTTTAAAACAGAATCGATATAGTAATTCAACTAACTGAATAGCAGTTCAATCAAACAGCCAACACACAATCAATCAGACAATATTTAACAGTTCTAAAAATACAACATGAATTTATAAACTATTTAGAATTAGTGAGATTTACTCATTTTGGCAGTTCATCGTTAAAGAACGATAAACTGTTGTTTGATCTGAATCAAACAGTTTATTTCGCCATAATTTCAAACGAGCACCGATCCACTTCCAGTCAGTTTCATTGTGAAGCTCTCCCCCATACGGTCCCAATGCAACTTACGGTTCGTGATTCTGATATCGTATGTAGAAGTTATGATTTATACAGGTTACACAGATATTTAAATTAAATTAAAACCATCATCTAACTTTTATTGGGCTTAGCTTTATTCATAAGGCCCATCACCCTTTTTAAACTACTCAGGCCCGAACAACTCACCTTCTTCCCCGAACCAACGAAATGCCGTGACTCCAGGAAATAAACCAGGCCATTTTCGCAACTTCCAAGCTCAACCACAATTCCATCTTTCAACCGAATTCAAAACCGATAGAACCAATCTCCTTCTCCTTGCCTGCACTCTCCGACCATACCCTAAACCTGCCACTCGCACCCCCTCGGTGAATCCCGTCGTCGAACTCCAGTTCAACAGATCGACATCTTTTTCAACGCAAATACCGCAATTAATTCATACGAGCTCGGTTTGATCCCCTAAACACAAAACTCAACTCGATTATGTAAACAAACACCTCGATTACCTCCAAAACTTGAAACCCTAAATCGCTATAGGTTTTTCAGTCAACCAAATCTTGATCGAACCCAATAAAATGCACATGAGATCGAAGAGGAAGCCAAGGGAATCACAGTGATTATAGTTTTGCAATTTATCGAATTTTCTTTGATTTCTTTTTGATTTTTCACTTTGGATTTTTGCTGTGTAAAATAAAAAGAGCGGCGGGATTTTTAGTTGACTGCGGAATGAAGTAAATTAGGTTTAGAATTGTTTGAAGGGGTATTTATAGAAGGATAAAATATCTAGATATTTTTATAAGGAATATTCCCGGTATATTCTCATTTATATATTCATTTTGCTTTCTAAAAATTCTTGTGATTACATACGATACCCAAAAAATCATGGAAATTGACGTGCAGCTACAGTTTGACATTACGGTCCCAACGAAACTGGTTTCGTCGAATTCCGACTCCGTATGCTCACACAGCGTATTTTTAACCATCGAAACACTGACTGTTTTTCACTCTAAAAATCCGTATGACCACACAGTGACTCTAAAAATCACTAAACTAGAAATCTAATAACTATTTGACATTGCGGATCCAACAAAATTAGTTTCATCGAATTCTGACTCTGTTTGCAAAACTAGCTATTTTTAAAGCTCTCGGTGACCCATTTAAATATATAAATATATTTAAATATAATTAAATTAAATATTTTAAAAATAAATATTATTGTCTATATTCACAGTGGAATACCATACAGCTTTAGAATATTCCTATATGAATTTCTAATTCGATATTCACTTCTGGGTCAACCCGATATTATATTTATATTGAAATTCCTTTTTAAAATATAAATAATTCCTTTATAAATTATAAAGGAATTCCACAGCGACTTTTCTAAAATTAGATTTGGACTTACATCAAAATCTACACGATGAAATCCCGATTTTTATCTTCCACTAGAAAGATATACTCCACTAGCTCCACACGTTTCTTGTTTCACAGAAATCCGGCTTAAAACGAATCCTGTACATTCAGTTGAAGTTCAAATCGCCAAATTACGAACTGCTACGCCATTTCAAGCTCGTTTTTTTTATTTATAATATAATTATACGTTCAACTGTCGATGATTGAATATATTCGTTATTCTAATTCAATTCTAAACTGAATTAAATATCACAGATGATCCAGTTCACATCATATCGTCATTTCAACCAATTCTGATTATTTCAGAATTAAATATATTATTTAATTTATTATTTTAATTAAATGTTCATCATTATTTAATTCCATGACCATTTAGTTCACTATACCACCATTTATATAATTAAATAAATAAATTAATATACCTCTGCAAATGCGGGTCATTACATTTATGATGTGAGTGTATGGAAGTAGTGTGAGTGAAATGGTGAACCATGTCTTCCCAGTGTGTGCATGTGAATTGGTGAGTGTGCTTTTGTGTTAAGTTTGTATGTGTTTTGAGTGGTGTACAGTGTGTAATTTCTGTGTATGTGTGAGAATTGAGGGTGGGAGCATGTGTATTTGGTAATGTTTGCATGAGCTGATTGTATGTGAGATGTTTGTGCATGGGGTGGGTGATTTGTATGAATACTTAGAGGGTATATTTTGTGCATGAGTCATTGTGTGGAGTGGTGTATACATTAGGTTGTTTATTTTGTGTCTACAGTGTGCGTTGTTTATAGATGTGTGTATTTTAAATTAAAAAAAACATATATTTTTTGGGTGTATAAATAATAGTATATAACTGTTTTGGGTCTGAATGATTTCAAATATTTATATTTTATAAATTTATTATGTGTTGTATATATAAGTATTAATATAATATTTTGTAAAAAAATCGTTGTTTTATTTTGAGTCGAGTGTGGTGTTGAGTTCGAAACCCCGTACCAAACCCAACAGCCAACCCGATCCATTGAAAATTTCCTAGCCTCCTCTTATAAAAATATATGTACTAAGCAATCATCGAGTTTGATTTATTTTGAATCATGCCTAGAAATCGTCGCTTCATTCAGTGTCCATCGGTCTGCCGTCTCTATTTCAGTGCCACAAAAGGTCAGTTTATCTCATACCTGACTTACATTTTTCGTGGATGTTAGATCAATAATGAATTGTTATATGAAAGGTTTAGGATTGCTGATTGAAATTGTTTGATTTGATATAGATGCATATTTCATATGCGACACGATATATTCATATGACACGTGGTTGCACTGAGGATATATATGTTGTGATTGTTGCTATGTGATTGTTGACACCCCCAGTTTAGGAAAATCACTAAGGGTTGAAATGATACATACCAAACAGACATTAGAATAGGAAAAAATCGTTATGGGTTGAAATGATATACCTGAACGATTTTTACTGAATTTGGGATCGCGGGTTGAAATGATGGACTCGTAGAAACATTATAAATTGTGGGATGAAATGATAAATATCCGTATCACTTGACCATAGGGTTGAAAACTATATGCGGACACCGTTGGTCATATTTTTGAAGTATTTTGATTTATGGAATTTGATTTTTTTTTAATAATAACTTAAAATTTATAATTTTATATTTTAAACTTAAATTTTTAAAATTTTGAATTATATGTTTTAAATGATTTTTATAAGTAAATATAGATTTAATGCTTATTTAAGTTTTACTTATAATTTATTTATTTTAAATATATAAGTATTTTTAACTTTTACATTATTATAAATAATTATTTTAAAACTTATTTTCTATATTATTTTTGTAATAACCCGGAAATCCAAGCCAATTTAAAAAATTTATTTTGGCAATTTTAGCGAATTTTGGATATTTAAAATGAATTATTCTAAATAATAACGATGAGAAATTCATTTGGTATATAATTAGAACATATATATTTATATAGGTCATCGTTAGAATATAAATATTTATTTATATATATAAACGGAATCGAAAATGGCGCTATAGTTCGATAATTTGATTTCAAATTTCAAATGAATGTAAAGGATTCAAAATAAACTGGATTTTAGTGAAACAAAAAATATTTGAATCTAATTGAGAATATCTTTCCAACGAATCCGAAGAATTGAAATTTCATAGCGGTAATAAAAAGTTATGCCCAAATGAAATTTCAGAATAGTCACTATGGAATTCTGGCCCTTAAAAATGGAAATTTTGCAAACGACCTCGATTTTTGATGAAACCACTTTCGTTGGATCCGTGATGTCAAATTATTGCTAGATTTCAAAATTCATAATTTTTCGAATCAATATGTGAGCGTGGCAAAGGAAAACGTGTTTTGACAGTTTCAGTTGATTTTAATCGACTGGAAAATGGCCATTTTTCAAACGGTCTCGGAATTTGACGAAATTAGTTTTGTTAGGACCGTATCGTCAATACGAAGCTAGAAAATATTTTTCTGGAATTTTTCGAGGTAGTATGTGACCCTAGTAAATTGAAATGCGCGTTCAAATTCAATATATAGAAATATATGTTGATTTTGATGGAAACTGATCGAAACAGCCGAACTGGCTAACGTGACATATCCCATTATGTTCGGAATGGAGGTAATTAGCTAGGGACGACAGTCGTTGGGTCTCGTTTCGAGTTCAAATGAAAAGTTACTTTTTAAAATTAAAATAAAATAAAATATAAATTAAATATAGTTTCCCCTTTATCTCTCCCTTCCCATTCAGGTCAACGCCGATTAAAAATAAAAAAAGAAAAAAAAACAGAGAAACCTAAATCGATCAGCGCGATTCCCTCCCTCCACCTCGTCACCGACGGCCAACTTCGCCCCCCCCCCACGACGCCGGCTCCTCCTCCCCTCCTCTCGCACTCTCTCTCCTCTCCTTTCTGATGGAAATCGCTCCCAACCCCTTTCTCCCTCCTAACCGCCGCAGCCAGCCGGAGTGGGCCAGCCTCCGACCATCGACGCTCCAACCATCCACTCCTCCATCTCGGTGCAGTGACCCTCGAGCCCTCCACAGAACCCACCGCGAGCCATTCCCGCTTCCATTCCTCCTCTCGCACCTCGTCCTCTGCCTTCCCCTCTCGAACGCACCACCGTGGTGCCACGAACTCCCTTCCTTCACAGTATACCGAACTGAAAAGTAAGTTTTTATTTTTCTTGTTTTATCCTTTTTTGTATTTAAGGATGATTTTCAGATTTTTAAAAAATCAGTTTATTATATATAAAGTTTAGATTTATAAATATATAAAGTTTAGATTTTTTTTATATAATATAAAGTTAAGAAGTTTTATATATATAATAGCGATGCAAAAATATAATTTTTATCTATATAATAGCGGTATTAAAATGTGATTTTTTATCCATATAGAGTGATTATAAAAATAGGATTTTTATATAATAGAGAATATAAAAATGTGATTTTTATATACATATCAACAATATAAAAATGTGATTTTTATATATGTAGTGAATACAGGCAACGAAAGTGACGAAAGGCAGGCACGACGAAGATTCCTACATATGAAGGGTCGTGGCGTTTGGATTAGCTAGTCGGTGAGAACTTCTCACTTTTAATATAATTTTCTAGTTGAAATATATACTAGGATGCAGACGGTGTTTAGTAGCACCCGACACCCGTCGTCCACAGACCATGGACCGCTTGTTTGTTTGTTTGTTTGATTTTGATGTGTAGTTGATTGTGTGATGTGATGTGAAATGAAATAAAATATTTATATAGTTAAAAATATTTTATTGTTGAAAATAGAATTTTTAATGTGTATTTAAAATGAAATAAATATAAACAAATCGGACGATTTGTTTACATACACTGATTTAACTGATATTGATTGGGACGATAAATTTTACACATCGCCCAACTGCACAAATAAAATCTGTGTTTGATTGTTTGAAACCCCACACGGGTATTGGGATGATATATGACATACACTAATCCCAATAATTAGTTGTATGTCGATCGATTGATGGACAGACTGTTATGAGCATTAAATAATTATATTTGATGCTTATACAGTGTAGAATGCACATTGGATGATGGTTGATTATTTGTCATTGTTGATATATACATGCGTTGTATGGAAATCCATAGAAATAAAATCTATGGTAATTGATTGGGCCTCATTCCAGTTTTGAAATAGAATATTTGAAGAGAAATATTTGAATAAAATATTTGAGAAGAAATATTTGAAACGAAATATTTGAATAGAATATTCGAAATAGAAATATGTAAAGCCGTGTTGATTAGATATGCGCTATTTTGACGCGAACGATATTTATATCGATTATATTCGTTTTTATAATGAATATTGAAAAGTGATTTCAAAATCGAATATTTTGAAATGAAATCGAATTGAATAGAAAACGAATTCAAATCGAATTGAAATTGAATTGAATCGAATTTAAGTCGAATTGAAATTAAATTGAATCGAATTGAAATTGAATTGAATAGAAAACGAATTCAAATCGAATTGAAATTGAATTGAATCGAATTTAAATCGAATTGAAATTGAATTGAATCGAATTGAAATTGAATTGAATCGGATTGAAATTGAATTGAATAGAAAACGAATTCAAATCGATTTGAAATTGAATTGAAACGAATTTAAATCGAATTGAAATTGAATTGAATCGAATTGAAATTGAATTGAATTGGATTGAAATCGAATTGAAATTGAATTGAAATCAATTTGAAATGAATTTAAAACGAATTTATATTGGAAAGATTCAATTTTGATTTGAATTTGAAATAGAAGTTGAAATCGTTTTGAAAACGAATTTAAAACGATCTATAAAATACGTTTTGAAAGGAAATCGACGAAATATATATAATATATATATATTATATATATATAATGGCCTGAATAGAACGCGCCACGGCAGTTCGCGAATTTCGACCATTGACTTCGAATGGATATTGCGGGAGATCCGAACGTCAGATTCTCCTAAAACCGGAACGTTGGGTTCGTATCGAAAAGAGCTTTCTAACGAATATTATAAATTAGAAATCTAACGGTTGGATTTGGAATTATGTCCAAATCAAATTTGGAAAAGGTCGTTGTAAGTGCAGTTCGATGGCCGTTGGTGGAAATCGACTGTACGGGCCTTGATAAAATTATTAAAAATAGCTATAATTTATGTAAAATCATGAGAAATTATTTGGGAAGAATTGGGATGAAAAACTCCATATTTGAAAAGATAAAAATAGATTTTTATCGAAATGAACTAGTTTTGAACTAGAATTATAATTCTATTTATTTTTAAATAAATAAATTGAATTTGAAAAGGATTTTAAAAGTAAACAGAATTTCCAATAATTGAATTGGAATTGATTTGAATCGAAATTGTCTTTGGAATATTTCAATGTTGGATTTCGTGATTATATAGATAGCGTTATGGAAATTTGTAAGATATATATATATATATATCGTTATTTCCAATACGATATTTGTTGGTCGTAGAATTTGGTATTGAATATAAGCCGATATATTTTCTATTCAGAGCCTTGTATTTAATATCAAATGTGATTTGGGTTTGTCGTGAATGGTGTCTTCACTAACACTGTTCTTAAGCCCAGTTGAGAAAAAGATTAAATCTTTTTATTTAGATTTAATGAAGTGTACCAATTAAATAATATTTCATTGGAATTGAATTGGTATTGATTTTTGGGTTTATCGTGAACAGTGTTTTAAATAACACTTGTTCTTTAACCCGATAATTAATGGAATGTGATTTTGGGTTGTCGTAACGGTATCTTCAATAATACTGTTCTTAGGCCCAAAGGAGTTAAGAAAATCAGAAACTAACTGGAGATTAGTTAAGTTGAATGGTTTCTGGGGTATTGATCTGATATTGGTTTCGGCCTTCGGGGTTAATACTTAGGGAATTGCTCACTTGCTAATTTACGGTTAGGGACTGATTGAAATGTGATGTGATTTTGGGGTTTATCGTGAACCGTGTTTTAAATGACATTGATTCTTTAACCCAGTCAAAGATTAAAACTAAGTGGAGTTTTAATGAATCTTTAATTAAATTGAAAAGATCGAGAATGGAGTATCACCAGTTTTGCTCCAGGCGATAATTAAATCTTTAATTAGATTTCAACGTGAAATGGTAATTGAATTTACCGATAACACCATGGTGTTAGATATAAAGTATTACCAGTTTTACTTCATGGGATGAATAGGTTGGGATTGCGAAATTAAAACAAATGATTACTTCGGTAAAGTTCGATAATCCCGACAAGTTTGAAGTGATATTCAAAGGAAGATTAAAGAATTTATCTTTGATAAAATTAATGGGAACCTTTCCCTAAGAATGTGAAATTTAGAAACTAACTGGAGGTTAGCTAAGAAGAATGGTTTCCTGGGTATTGATCTGATGTTGGTTTCGGCATTCGGGGTTAATGTTTGGTAAATTGTTCTCTTACTAATTTACGGTTAGTGACTGATGAATTGGAATAAGGCGTATGTTGTGTTTGTGTAACGCTTGTTTATTATATACGCGAGTTATTCAGAAAGACCGGGTTTATCCCATTCTGAATAACTGATTCGATGATTAGTCGAAGATGAAGACGGTGATTGAAGAACGGAGGTCTTCACGTCGTTTGAGTGATTACTGATGATCTTAATTGGGTCGTACACCCAAGAGGAGGGAATCAGTTAGTGGTCGTCTAGACGTACTTGGAGATCGATGGATAAGCGAGGTGCAAGGTGCCTCCGGTTTTGTTCAGACCCAAAACGGACTTGTAAATGGACTGTGTGTCTGACATTGGATATCATTCTGTGTGATTGATGGATATCGGTTGCATGGAGTGGTTTGCCTGTGTGGCATGCTAAGATGCAAATGATCAAGGCTTCTATTGAAAAGCAGAGTCGTGTGGTTGACGATCAAAGCATGGCTTTTGTGGCATCGCTTTGTGTAACGTTGATTCGCAAGCCTCACACCCCGGTTGTGAACCAAAAACGGGAGAGGACATCAGGAAGGGCATGCGTTTCCTTCTAGTTAGAAGTGGCGTCAGTGGTTTTACACACCATGACGAGTTTGACTTATGTGGTTGTTGCTATTGCAAGGCACCTCAGATATATCGGTGACTATGTGAAGCCGATGGAGTCATTCGTTGGCTCATTGACACCCCAAAGGGTGGGGAAACACAGTGTTCAGGCATTTTAATCCACATCGGTGGACCGGCCCTGACGATCCAAAGGTCACTCGAGCTCTGACCTGAGGGGCGGACTAGAGCGTTGGTAGAGGACTATCTTTTGCCTCGGTTCACAGATGGAAATCCAATTTCCAAATACATGACTTTGAGGTTTTATTTGTAGAGCCTAGTATGGCGACATGATATATGGTACCCATGCCGCCTATGATTGATACTTATGATTTGAAATTGTTTTGACACTGTACACTTATAATAGTATCAAATGATTTTTTTTAAACGTACTAAGCATATTTGGCTATTATAAGGGAAAACCCAATCCCCCGGCTTGCGTTGCATTGTGTGATAGGACATGGGCCTTATAATAGCTTCATTTTTCCAAATGGCATAGCGTTGTTTTGTTATATGCACTGGTATCCTTGGGAGGAAACCCGTTTCGTGTTATACGGCATGGTCCCTAGATATATCTGATTTAAAGTAAAGTTTTAAATAACTGTTTTAGTTCTCACACCAGTCACATGACTGACCTAGAGTTTATTGTTTTAACCTAAACTCTGGGTGCCCTTATTTTGACATGAGCAGCTAGTAGTTTTGGATTTGCAGATTTAAATTCATAGGAACCTGGTTTACAGCTGGAACGATATCCGAAAAGCGCTGTATCCGTATATCTCTTTCAGTTGTGTATTGTATTATTTTTCCGCTGTAGTAATATATTGTAATCTCTGATATTTATCGAATGTATTTTATTCTTTCATACTCTGTATATTCTTGTAATCTGATGAAATTGTTGTAATATACAATGAAATGTTCTTCTGTCTGCGTTCTATTGTGGCTTGTGCTCAACTCAATCCGCGATTTCCCGGAAGGGGAATTTCGGGTCGTTTCTTCGTGGTATCAGAGCTTTGGTTTACAAAGCTCGGAGAACAAGACACGTTAGAACCAAACGAAAGAATTCATTGGAGATTGGATTAGTAATATCCAATGGGAATGACTCGTTAGAGATGGGATCAGTATTACCCTAGAATGAGTGTGAAGAGTATATTTTTAAAATGAAAACAGTTTTGTTTTGAAATTTAAATCATTTTATATGTATTTGAATATTTATTTTAAATTAATTTGGACAATCCAATATATAAAGATTTTGCATATACGCCTTGCAAACGTGTATTCGAAGTTTTAATGTACTGGATAGTTATAGAATAACGCTGTAGTTGCCTGGGGATAATTCTGGTGACGGGGCACCATCGCCAGTATTTATTTTCGAGTTTCGAAAGTGAGATTTCTATATATTTCCAATAGACTGGTGTGAGAACCGAAACTAGATAGGGCATATTGTTGTGATTTGGCATCAAAAATCTGATTTTTTGACTATATATCAAAATTATGAGTTTGAAATGATAATCAACTAATTGATTGCTGATTGTGTTGTTTGATTATAGTTTGATTAATTAAATGTTGAACCTTTAGCCAAATTATATCAAATAGTGAATTGTATTGAAAATTAGTCGCATTTGCATGCATATACATGTACTTACACTGAACAGGTCATAGCAAGGAGGCAAGAGCAGAAGAATAAAATTGTTTGCCCGACAAATAGGTACATTTTTACCATAATTTACTGTTTTGTTTGGGTGATGATGATTTATGAGCTGATTGGCTTTTTCTTTTGGATTGAAGAAGGCTATGGGAGGCTATATGAAATATCCCGAAGTCCCCGGTGCAGGGGAGGTTATGGCGAAATTTTTCGAAAATTTAAGGTGTTAGCCAAACTTTTGAAAATTTTGAAAAGTTTCTAGAAATTGAAAAGTTGAAAAACTTAAGCCGTAGTGAAAATAGTGAAAGTTGAGTTGATTAGTTAAACAACTTTCGGCTTCGTTCCTTTTCGGGGACGAAAAGTTTTAAGTGGGGGAGATTGTAATAACCCGGAAATCCGAGCCAATTAAAAAATTTTATTTTGAAAATTTTAGCGAATTTTGGATATTTAAAATGAATTATTTTAAATAATAACAACGAGAAATTTATTTGGAATAGAATTAGAATGTATATATTTATATACGTCGTCGTTAGAATATAAATATTTATTTATATATATAAAAGGAATTGAAAATGGCGCGGTAGTTCGATAAATCGATTTCAAATTTCAAATGAATGTAAAGGATTCAAAATAAACCGGATTTTAGTGAAACCAAAAATATTTGAATCTAACTGAGAATATCTTTCCAACGAATCCGAAGAATTGAAATTTCATAGCGGGAATAAAAAGTTATGCCCAAATGAAATTTCAGAATAGTCGCTATGGAATTCTGGCCCTTAAAAATGGAAATTTTGCAAATGACCTCGGTTTTCGATGAAACCACTTTCGTTGGATCCATGATTTTAAATTATTGCTAGGTTTCAAAATTCGTAATTTTTCGAATCAATATGTGAGCGTGGCAAAGGAAAACGTGTTTTGACAGTTTTAGTTGATTTTAATCGACTGGAAAATGGCCATTTTTCAAACGGTCTCGGAATTTGACGAAATTAGTTTTGTTAGGACCGTATCGTCAATACGAAGCTAGAAAATATTTTTATGGAATTTTTTGTGGTAGTATGTGACCCCAGTAAATTGAAATGCGCGTTCAAATTCAATATATAGAGTTATATGTTGATTTTGACGGAAATTGATCGAAACAGCCGAACTGGCTAACGTGACATGTCCCATTGTGTTCGGAATAAGGGTAATTAGCAGGGGACGACAGTCGTTGGGTCTCGTTTCGAGTTCAAATGAAAAAGTTACTTTTAAAAATTAAAATAAAATAAAATATAAATTAAATATAGTTTCCCCTTTATCTCTCCCTTCCCATTCGGGTCAACGCCGATTAAAAAGAAAAAAAAAGAAAAAAAACGGAGAAACCTAAATCGATCAGCGCGATTCCCTCCCTCCACCTCGTCGCCGACGGCGAACTTCGTCCCCCCCCCCCCACGACGCCGGCTCCTCCTCCCCTCCTCTCGCACTCTCTCTCCTCTCCTTTCTGATGGAAATCGCTCCCAACCCCTTTCTCCCTCCTAACCGCCGCAGCCAGCCGGAGTGGGCCTGCCTCCGACCCTCGACGTTCCGACCATCCACTCCCCGATCTCGGTGCAGCGACCCTCGAGCCCTCCACAGAACCCACCGCGAGCCATTCCCGCTTCCATTCCTCCTCTCGCACCTCGTCCTCTCCCTTCTCCTCTCGAACGCACCACCGTGGCGCCACGAACTCCCCTCCTTCACAATAAACTGAACTGAAAAGTAAGTTTTTATTTTTTTGTTTTATACTTTTTAGTATTTAAGGATGATTTTCAGATTTTTAAAAAATCAGTTTATTATATATAAAGTTTAGATTTATAAATATATAAAGTTTAGATTTTTTTTATATAATATAAAGTTAAGAATTTTTATATATATAATAGTGATGCAAAAATATAATTTTTATCTATATAATAGCGGTATAAAAATGTGATTTTTTATCCATATAGAGTGATTATAAAAATAGGTTTTTTATATAATAGAAAATATAAAAATGTGATTTTTATATACATAGCAACAATATAAAAATGTGATTTTTATATATGTAGTGAATACGGGCAACGAAAGTGACGAAAGGCGGGCACGACGAAGATTTCTACATATGAAGGGTCGTGGCGTTTGGATTAGCTAGTCGGTGAGAACTTCTCACTTTTAATTTAATTTTCTAGTTATAATATATACTAGGATGCAGACGTTGTTTAGTAGAACTCGACACCCATCGTCCACAGACCATGGACGGCTTGTTTGTTTGTTTGTTTGATTTTGATGTGTAGTTGATTGTGTGATGTGATGTGAAATGAAATAAAATATTTATATAGTTAAAAATATTTTATTGTTGAAAATAGAATTTTTAACTCGTATTTAAAATGAAATAAATATAAACAAATCGGACGATTTGTTTATATACACTGATTTGACTGATATTGATTGGGACGATAAATTTTACACATCGCCCAACTGCACAAATAAAATCTGTGTTTGATTGTTTGAAACCCCACACGGGTATTGGGATGATATATGACATACACTAATCCCAATAATTAGTTGTATGTCGATCGATTGATGGACAGACTGTTATGAGCGTTAAATATTTATATTTGATGCTTATACAGTGTAGAATGCACTTTGGATGATGGTTGATTATTTGTCATTGTTGATATATACATGAGTTGTATGGAAATCCATAGAAATAAAATCTATGGTAATTGATTGGGCCTCATTCCAGTTTTGAAATAGAATATTTGAAGAGAAATATATGAATAAAATATTTGAGAAGAAATATTTGAAACGAAATATTTGAATAGAATATTCGAAATAGAAATATGTAAAGCCGTGTTGATTAGATATGCGCTATTTTGACGCGAACGATATTTATATCGATTATATTCGTTTTTATAATGAATATTGAAAAGTGATTTCAAAATCGAATATTTTGAAATGAAATCGAATTGAATAGAAAACGAATTCAAATCGAATTGAAATTGAATTGAATCGAATTTAAATCGAATTGAAATTGAATTGGATAGAAAATGAATTCAAATCGAATTGAAATTGAATTGAATAGAAAACGAATTCAAATCAAATTGAAATTCAATTCAATAGAAAACGAATTCAAATCGAATTGAAATTGAATCGAATTTAAATTGAATTGAAATTGAATCGAATCGAATTGAAATTGAATTGAATCGGATTGAAATTGAATTGAATAGAAAACGAATTCAAATCGAATTGAAATTGAATTGAATCGAATTTAAATCGAATTGAAATTGAATTTAATCGAATTGAATCGGATTGAAATCGAATTGAAATTGAATTGAAATCAATTTGAAATGAATTTAAAACGAATTTATATTGGAAAGATTCAATTTTGATTTGAATTTGAAATAGAAGTTGAAATCGTTTTGAAAACGAATTTAAAACGATCTATAAAATATGTTTTGAAAGGAAATCGACGAAATATATATATTATATATATATTATATATATAATGGCCTGAATAGAACGTGCCACGGCAGTTCGCGAATTTCGACCATTGACTTCAAATGTATATTGCGGGAAATCCGACAGTCGGATTCTTCTAAAATCGGAACCGTTGGGTTCGTATCGAAAAGCGCTTTCTAACGAATATTAGAAATTAGAAATCTAATGGATGGATTTGGAATTATGTCCAAATTAAATTTGGAAAAGGTCGCTGTAAGTGCAGTTCGATGGGCGTTGGTGGAAATCGACTGTACGGGCCTTGATAAAATTATTAAAAATAGTAATAATTTGTGTAAAATCATGAGAAATTATTTGGGAAGAATTGGGATGAAAAACTCCATATTTGAAAAGATAAAAATAGATTTTTATCGAAATGAACTAGTTTTGAACTAGAATTATAATTCTATTTATTTTTAAATAAACCAATTGAATTTGAAAAGGATTTTAAAAGTAAACAGAATTTCCAATAATTGAATTGGAATGGATTTGAATCGAAATTGTCTTTGTAATATTTCGATGTTGGATTTCGTGATTATACAGATAGCGTTATGGAAATTTGAAAGATATATATATATATATATATCGTTATTTCCAATACGATATTTGTTGGTCGTAGAATTTGATATTGAATATAAGCCGATATATTTTCTATTCAGAGCCTTGTATTTAATATCAAATGTGATTTGGGTTTGTTGTGAATGGTGTCTTAACTAACAGTGTTCTTAAACCCAGTTGAAAAAAAGATTAAATCTTTTTATTTAGATTTATTGAAGTGTACCAATTAAATAATATTTAATTGGAATTGAATTGGTATTGATTTTTGGGTTTATCGTGAACAGTGTTTTAAATAACACTTGTTCTTTAACCCGATAATTAATGGAATGTGATTTTGGGTTGTCGTGAACGGTATCTTCAATAATACTGTTCTTAGGCCCAAAGGAGTTAAGAAAATCAGAAACTAACTGGAGATTAGTTAAGTTGAATGGTTTCTGGGGTATTGATCTGATGTTGGTTTCGGCCTTCGGGGTTAATACTTAGGGAATTGCTCACTTGCTAATTTACGGTTAGGGACTGATTGAAATGTGATGTGATTTTGGGGTTTATCGTGAACCGTGTTTTAAATGACATTGATTCTTTAACCCAGTCAAAGATTAAAACTAAGTGGAGTTTTAATGAATCTTTAATTAGATTGAAAAGATCGAGAATGGAGTATCACCGGTTTTGCTCCAAGCGATAGTTAAATCTTTAATTAGATTTCAACGTGAAATGGTAATTGAATTTACCGATAACACCGTGGTGTTAGATATGAAGTATTACCAGTTTTACTTCATGGGATGAATAGGTTGGGATTGGGAAATTAAAACAAATGATTACTTCGGTAAGGTTCGTTAATCCTGACTAGTTTGAAGTGATATTCAAAGGAAGATTAAAGAATTTATCTTTGATAAAATTAATGGGAACCTTTCCCTAAGAATGTGAAATTTAGAAACTAACTGTAGGTTAGTTAAGAAGAATGGTTTCTTGGGTATTGATCTGATGTTGGTTTCGGCCTTCGGGGTTAATGTTTAGTAAATTGTTTTCTTACTAATTTACGGTTAGTGACTGATGAATTGGAATGAGGCGTATGTTATGCTTGTGTACACTTGTTTATTATATACGCAAGTTATTCAGAAAGACCGGGTTTATCCCATTCCGAATAACTAATTCGACGATTAGTCGAAGATGAAGACGGTGGTTGAAGACCGGAGGTCTTCACGTCGTTTGAGTGATTACTGATGATCTTGATTGGGCCGTACATCCAAGAGGAGGGAATCAGTTAGTGGTTGTCCAGACGTACTTGGAGATTGATGGATAAGCGAGGTACAAGGTGCCTCCGGTTTCATTCAGACCCAGAACGGACTTGTAAATGGACTGTGTGTCTGACATTGGATATCATTCTGTGTGATTGATGGATATCGGTTGCATGGATTGGTTTGCCTGTGTGGCATGCTAAGATGCAAATGATCAAGGCTTCTATTGAAAAGTAGAGTCTTGTGTTGTTGATCAAAGCACGGCCTTTGTGGCATCGCTTTGTGTAACATTGATTCGCGGGCCTCACACCCCGGTTGTGAACCAGAAACGGGAGAGGACATCAGGGAGGGCATGCGTTTCCTTCTAGTTAGAAGTGGCGTCAGTGGTTTTACACGCCCTGACGAGTTTGACTTATGTGGTTGTTGCTGTTGCGAGTCACCTCAGATATATCGATGACTATGTGAAGCCGATGGAGTCATTCGTTGGCTCATTGACACCCCAAAGGGTAGGGAAACGCAGTGTTCAGGCATTTTAATCCACATCGGTGGACCGGCCCTGACGATCCAAAGGTCACTCAAGCTCTGACCTGAGGGGCGGACTAGAGCGTCTCGAATCGGTAGAGGACTATCTTTTGCCTCGGTTCACAGATGGAAATCCAATTTCCAAATACGTGACTTTGAGGTTTTATTTGTAGAGCCTAATATGGCGACATGATATATGGTACCTATGCCGCCTATGATTGATACTTATGATTTGAAATTGTTTTGACACTATACACTTATAATAGTATCAAATGATTTGTTTTAAACGTACTAAGCATATTTGGCTATTATAAGGGAAAACGCTATCCCCCGGCTTGCGTTGCATTGTGTGATAGGACCTGGGTCTTATAATAGCTTCATTTTTCCAGAAAGCATTGCGCTGTTTTGTTATATGCACTGGTATCCTTGGGAGGAAACCCGTTCCGTGTTATACGGCGTGGTCCCTCGATATATCTAATTTAAAGTAAAGTTTTAAATACCTGTTTTAGTTCTCACACAAGTCACATGACTGACCCGGAGTTTATTGTTTTAACCTAAACTCTGGGTGCCCTTATTTTGACACGGGTAGCTAGTAGTTTTGGTTTTGCAGATTTATATTCACAGGAACATGGTTTACAGCTGGAACGATATCCGGAAAGCTCTGTATCCGTATATCTCTTTCAGTTGTGTATTGTATTATTTTTCCGCTGCAGTAATATATTGTAATCTCTGATATTTATCGAATGTATTTTATTTATTCAAACTCTGTATATTCTTGTAATCTGATGAAATTGTTGTAATATACAATGAAATGTTCTTCTGTCTGCGTTCTGATGTGGCTTGTGCTCAACTCAATCCGCGATTTCCCGTAAGGGGAATTTCGAGTCGTTTCTATTTTATTCTTATATATGTTTATAATCATCTAATTAATTTTGAATATTATAAACTTGTATATATATTTCCAAAAGTTATTTTTCTTTTACTTATATTTTATAAACTTTAATAATAAACCAAGAGTTGGATAAGTTAGATTTCGTGACTTAAATTCGAAGTTTTAAAGATGTAAATTTATATAACGATATTTGAATAACGAATGAACTCATATTAAGCTATGAATTCGAATTGATACGAATTTTCAATAGAGATGCATTTGAATTGGGTAAAATATGAATGAATTTGAATTCAAATTGGTTTTAAATTATATGAGATAAAATTGAATTGTAAAATTGATTCTAAATTTGAATCTTTCGAATTTAACAGAAAATGTGTTTGAATTGATATGGAATGAATTCAACTTTAAGTAACCGAATGTGAATTCGAATATATAGATTTTTATATATGAATTGATTTTATGGGCACGGGAGATTCTGTTAAGACAAAAGTTTTTTTTTCAGATTTGAAAAGATGTGGTGTCTGGAGGATAATTTTAATGAGATGATTATGAGAAAATGGACTGGTTTCGGAGAGAGTGGGGATGCAGCCAGTAACATATGTAGAAAATTGAAGATGATAAGCAAGTTCTTGACTAAATGGAACAAGGAGGTGTTTGGCAATGTCAGGATTAAAAAAGCAACGCTTGAAAAAGAAATTCTGGACTTAAACATTTTGGAAGAGAGAAGGTGTTTGAGTGAAGAGGAGAAGACTTTGCTTTTAAAGAAAGAAAAGGAGCTCATGAATGTGATTGATCAAGAGATTTACTGGAAACAACGATCTATAACACAACGGCTCAAAGAAGGTGATCGCAATACAAGTTATTTTCATAGGATCGCCAATGGTAGAAGAAGGACAAATATGATTAGTAGCATTTAGAAAAATGGAGAATAAATTTGTGATCAACAAAAGCTTAGCGATTCTTTCACTGATTTCTATAGGAGAATTTTTGGAGAGAGGATTGAAAACAGGTGCACAGTGGATTGGAAGAGGCTTTATCTTTTGGTGTAAACCCTGATGATCTTGAATATGCTTTTACTGAGGAGGAGATTTTGATAGCTCTTGATGAGATGCCTGGAGATAAGGCGCCTGGACCTGATGGTTTCCTAGTTTCTTTCTCAAAAAATAATGGAATATGGTGAACAAAGATGTTTTCAGGTTGTCTGAAGAACTTTATGATGACTCCCTTAGGCATGATCTGTTGAGTTACGTAATTCTTGTTTTGATTCCTAAGAAGGAAGGAAATGTCACTACTGCTGATTTTCATCCTATTAGTCTGTTAAATAGAACTTTTAAGTTGATCACGAAGGTTTTGGCGAAGCTGAAGAAGAAGTTGGATGGTTTAATTGATAAATCCCAAACTGCATTTATTAAAGGCAGGTTTATTTTGGATGGTGCTGTTTTGGTTCAAGAAGTTTTCTCCCATTATGACCGATATAATATTCCATGTGCCATTATCAAATTGGATTTTTCTAAGGCCTTTAGCACAGTGGATTAGAGGTTTTTCATTGAAGTTCTTTAAGCTAGGGGTTTTCCTAGTAAGTGGATCAACTGGATTTCAATGATTTTAACTTCGAGCATATTTGACATTTGTGTGAATGGGATTGCTGGTAGTACTACACATTTAAAGAGAGGTCTTAGGCCAGGAGATCCTCTGTCCCCTCTCCTCTTTGACTTGGCGGCTAATGTATTCCCTCGTATTCTGAAGATCAGTTGTGACAGTGGGCTGATAAGGAGCTTCGGTTTTGATCATGTGGTGGGGGGTATCAATTCTTTACACTATGCTGATGATACTATTATCTTTAGTAAACTTGATTGTAAATACATTGCTACTCTTAAATTTTTGTTGTATGCTTTTGAAAGTTTACTAGGTCTGAAAATTAACTTCCACAAAAGAAGCATTTACACTTTGGGATGCAGTGCGGAATTGTCAAAAAACTGTGTTGAGATGCTCAGTTGCAAAGAGGAGAATTTTCCATTGAACTATCTAGGCATGTGCATTAGACTAAAGAAGCTGTTTAAAAAAGATTGGCTGCATCTTATTGAGAAGATTGATGTGAGGCTGGCTTGGTGGAAAGGTCATTGTCTTTCAAGAGCTGGCAGATTAGTGCTAGTGAATTCGGTTCTCTCCTCCATGCCACTTTACTAGTTGTCCTTTTTTAGATGTCCTAGATGGTTTTTTGACAAGACTGATGCAATACGGAGAAATTTCTTTTGGACAAGAGAGAAGGATACAAAGAAATTGTGCTGTCTTGTTTCTTGGGATCAGGTTAGTAAAGCTAAAGATCACGGAGGTTTAGGAGTGCTTAATTTGAAAGACATGAATGCTTCTCTTCTTTGCAAATGGTTGTTGATGATGTTAAGTGACAAAAAGGCCTTTTGGAAAGAATGGATCATTAACATTTATTATGATGGTATTTTTGTCTAGAATATAGATTAGTCACATTGTTCTGCTTTTTGGCAAGGGGTTATGAGCTTCTCGCATTGGATTAAGATAGGAACAAAGGTAGTGGTAAGAAATGGGTTTAATATCTCTTTCTGGTATGATTGCTGGCTTCTGCCTATCCCTTTGAAAGATGAGTTGGGAGAGCTTTTTGATATTGCATGCAACAAATATTGTTCTGTTAGGGACATGTATAACTCAGAGGCGATGGATTTTAAGTGGAGATTATCTTTTTGCATATTTGTTTATGGTGTTGCTCTTCAATAGTTATGCCAATTATACTTGTTGTTGGAGAACGTCCAGTTAAAGGATGAAAAGGATGAATTTGTGCGGATGTTAGATGGTGGTAAGGAGGTGTTTCGAGTTAGAAGTGCTTACAAATTGGTTAACTTTGCTGGTAGAAGAAGGATGGAGTTCGAGAGCATGTGGAAGATTAAGAATGTGCCGTTAAAAGTTGAGATACATATGTGGGTTGTGATACATAATAGACTAAATACAACATACAGACTAAGGTGTTAAGGACTTGTTGTTAATGGTGGTTGTGTGTTTTGTGATAGGTGGATGAAGATTACAAGCATGTGTTTTGGAGCTACAATTTTGCTTTCTATGTGTGGACGAAATGCCTAATTTTTTTTTAACTTAGACCTAAATTGGAGTGATTTTATTATGGACCAGCAAAATTTTTGACCAACACATTTTACCAAATCTGGATAACACCCCCAATCGGCATCATTTTATTTTACTTAACTTCGTTTATACATGGATATTATGGCACGAAAGAAACTCAAGGAAGTTCAAATTCAAGATGAAAACACCTAATAAAATTATTATTTTCATACTGAAATATGTTTTATTATGGGCAGGAAAGAGCAATGAAAAGTTTGTGGATACCATCGCAGCGAGAGTCAATGACCGCAAGTGCAGGTGTATTGGTGATTAGCTTACTTTTGGGATGATGCAGTCTTTTAGCTTTAAAAAATGATGTATGTTATGAAATCTTTTTGGCTTAGTTACTAGTTGTGATCTGGTATGATGTTTATTGGACTGGAATGTATATGTTGTAAATACACGTTGTAGGTTGTACTGAACTTTATTGAAACACCCCACCTCCATTAATGTCACTCACAAAGGGAATGCATTAACTTCAGTGAAGCGTTATAGGTAAAAGATGCAGATAAATTATAAGACAGAGAAATAAAGCAGCGGAAAACAAGGTCATTTTATAAGCAACGTAATTCAGTCGAAAGTTTACAATAATTGACTCAATCATACTTAAAAGTACTACATAAAACTTCTGTCTTGATTCAAAAACTTCCAAGTATATAAGAAGCATAAAACATAGCAAAGTAGCGTAAGTCCCCAAATTAAAGTGCAAACACAGCCATAGCCAAAGATTAGAGGATCCAAGCAATACATCAAAGGATCTTCAAGCTTGGAAAGAGAAACGGTCCAAACTAAGCTGAGCTATTCCCTCCCGGACTACCTGGGGGGAGAAACGGAAGAAAAGAAGACGAAAGAAAATAGGTTAGACATAAAGCCTGGTAAGTCCAGTGATTTTCAGTATGTAAACAGGTAAAAGTAACATGACATGAATAAACTGAATATAAGACAAAACAGTGATACCAGGGATAACAAGATAAGATTAGCATAAGATATGATACGACAAGATAAACTGAATGCGCTTCTACTCTTTCTCTACTTCACTACTAGCCTGTTATTCAGATTTCTATATCTCTGCACCACCTAACTAGTGTCCTAACTAGTAAACCGTATAAAATGATAATGTGATCCCAATCCCCGCAGTTGTGGTAGCCTTTAGGTGTACATCTATTATGGGGATCCCACCTCTATCTTCCCAATTGCCATGGATATGTTAGATGTACCCTTACTACCCTACCGATCGACTCCCCACTTGTATTAATTTATTACTTATGTCATTCGACCTCGCTTGTATGTATTCATTACTTATGTCATTCGACCCCTCTTGTATGTAGATACCTGTGTTGGCCCCATCATGGGGTGTATCAATTCCCATGATGGCAACCCGACACGATTCAAGATGCACAGTGTATACTATTGATGCCCAGTGCCTTCTTTTTCCACTCCGGAGCACGTGCACGCCCATACTCCATCGGAACCTACACTACTGCACCACCCGCCGCTATTTTGACCGCTTATAATCAGCCCAGTAATCGTGCCCCACCCTGCCTAGCTCAGGGTACCATGATACATTTATGTGGGTTACTGATGAAATGGGTCCCGTTACAAGGGTTTCCTAATCAACATGTTATAATGGTTAAGTGTTCTCAATTTAACTTAACCCAAGCCATTTGCTTAATTGACATGTTGTACTGGTTAAATTTTGCCTATTCATATGTTACTTAACCTTCTCACTGATTCATGCATGTTTATTTAATGGTTAAGTTTGTGGGCCTATATATACTAATATTACCCACTTACTCAAGATTTACTTAATCCTTCCCCTTATCAAGTCCATATGTATTATTGGTTAAGCTTTCCTTAACCCTATCCACTTTGTTCATGTAATATTGGTTAAGTTGTCTTCTTGTCCATGTTAACTTAACCCACCCACCTAATATGTCATATTGGTTAAGTGTTTCTTATTAACTTAACCCTTCCCATTCATCATGTTGTATTGATTAAGTGTTTCCTATTAACTTAACCCCGTTCACTCATCATGTTATATTGGTTAAATGTTTCCCTTTAACTTAACCCCACTCATTCATCATGTTATGTTGGTTACCCTTCTCATTCATCATGTTGAATTTGGTTAAGTGCTTCCTATTAACTTAACCATGTTCATTAGCATTAATTCATTCATTAATGCCTTAACCACTCACATAGAACTGTTGTTTGCGGTTGCTAGATGTTCCGGGCGGTTCCGGGCAGACTTCTACCGCAAACTCATTCTAACCTCGGGTTTTGGGCTTTATGCGCTAACCTCTCACATTATACCTGTTGTTACGGTTGCTGGATGTGCCGGGCAGTTCCAAGCAGACTTACACCACAACTTAATCTAACCTCGGGTTAGGCACGTTCATCTTTTATCCAATTTACCTATTTACCATACATATCCAAGTCTAGATTTTATATGCTACTTATCCCAAATTCACAAAACTAGTCATGTTCCAATTCTCAAGTTATGCCCAACCAAGACAATTGCAAGTTATGCCCCACAAATTCAATTACAAGTTATTGCTCAAAATAGGTTACATCCAATCTTCCCAAATTTGCAATAATAGTCATGCCCCAAAATAACAATATACATTGTGCTTGGCGTTCCAACCAATAGTTATGCCCAATCTAGATTTAATATTCCAATTTACAGTGTACGCCCTATTTAGATTTAATATTTCAATTTACCCCAAGTTCGCAATAATAACAATTATTCCCCAGATCACAAGTTACAAATTATGTTCCACCATTACCAAATAGATTATTCTGCAATATCCCCGCATTCCAATCGCACGCATATCAAGATTCAGTGTAGATTCTAGGTTAATATTGGTTCATAAAATAAAGGGGAAGAAAGAAGGAACATAAATTAGAGTAGGCATAAAAACAGGCATTATAATGATAGATCTGTCAAATATAACATTACGGACCTAAGAGGATTACAGATCCGTTAGAATCGAGGTATAACCAAGATAGATCTGAAATAAACTGATAGAAATAACCTCGTAGACATATAAATCTGATACGAATAACATCATGAACCTAAAAGGATTAAATATCCAATGTTCAACAAAGATAGTCATGATTGAATCGATATAATAACTTCTTAGGCATGTAAAATCATAGACTCAATAGAAAGATAGGGATAAATCTAAAAAGATTGTCTCATTATCAAGCGTGGACTTAGATTCATTTATTACATGCCAAGGTTACTATTAGGTATTTAAATATGAAAATAACATGAACTTACCTTGCTAGGATTAAGAAACAAAAATTGAATCATTGTTGTTGTAGCAAACCAATCTTCTAATTTGATTTGAGGCTCTCAAATTTTCTTCTTGAATTTAGGTTAAAGAATGATGGGTAGGCTAGTTTAGAGATGGACAGCATGGTGGCAATAGAGAATAGGTTTGTGTGGTTAGGGTTTAGGTTTAGAGATGTTTATATAGGAGTATAGGATCAATTTGAGCCTTTAGATCAACCTAGGAGTCATCAGAGCCGTCCAAACCAAAGAGATACATTACCCAGCCAACCACAGCGCCACACATAAGCCCCAATACCTCAAAATTCGTCACTGCCATGTCAGCCAGGTACAAAACGAAGTATTTCGCCCAAATCTGGGGGGGGGGGTGGTCAACACCGGGGTCGACATCTCTATAGGGGGGTCGACACCCTTATGGGGGGGTGTCGACACCCCTTAAGGGGGTCAACGCCCTCTGGCAGGAATTTTCCCGCCAATCCTGTTTTGGCTGATTTTGAATTTTGAACCCTTTTTGACTTTCTGGGCCTATTTTTGAAGTACTGAACCAGATATATATATATATATATATATATATTCTTCCTGTGCGTATACAAACTTCAAACCTTAATAACTTCTTCATACGGTGTTCGATTTATGCAAACTCGGACTCTATCCCAAGAAAAATTCCGAGACGAATGCAATGAATGGCATAACCCATTTCCTCTAATTCTTCCTTTAATAATTAATTATCTTTTAATTATCTCTTATGTCATGTTTTAGAATTACGGGGTGTTACATTCCCCCTACTTAAAGGATTTCGTCCCCGAAATCTCCAAGTCAAGAAGAATGTATATCCTACCATCCAACATCCATCTACTCAACCATTCAATCACAGGCATCCATTGTCCTTAAAAAAAGGTTTCTAATGCTTTTCATGAACATATGCATAGTGTTTGTATATGTCCTTATCTAATGCAAAATCAGGTGGTCTACTGATTCAGTTGACCTTCTTAATGCGAATTATGTCAGTGCCATGAGTCCATCATGTATGCAATTACTCCTAATCATATTTTATAACTTCTACATGAGTGCACAATCATTAATAAAAGTGCAACATCCATATGATAACACATCAAGTTTCAATCCATATGCAATACGAAAGTGACTGAGCCGATCTAGTATCTAATGTGTGTGTGTATATGCATCCACGAGCAACCACTAGTAACCACTTGCAACCACTTGCAATCATCAATCATAACATGTTTCAAATACATGTTTACATTCATGGCTTTCTACTTAAGGATCAAGAATAGGACCGAGGAGATATACTTAAAAGATAGATACAAGCATGCATAAACTTATGGAAAAAGAGATCAAGGATGTACCCGCAAAAAGAAAAGGGTAGGATGCGCATATCTTGTCTTCAGTCTCCCAAGTTGCATCTTCTTCAGCGTCACCCCATTGTACTTTAACTAGCTTAACCTCATGATTTCGAAGCTTCTTGACCTCCATTTCCAAAACTCACTAGTAAAGATAGGATCTCGATCACTTACTATGCTAGAGGGTATCCCATGTAGTCGGGCTATCTTTCCAAAATAAACAGATGCTAACAATGATACCAAGTGTATATACTAAGATGATTAGAGGTCTCTCCTCTACTTAGCTTATCCATCATGTCACAAATCTGAGGGTCTTTATGTTACACCGCTCCTATCTGATCAAAAGCGTAGGCCGCTCTTCTAGTGATGTTAAAAAACAAGGTACAAACTTGAATGAGTGTCTAAAGTTGAAGGTTGCTATGTACTTCAAACTTTACCCCTCTTAAGTTCAGTCCTTTTCTACTTAGGGTGCCTGCCACAACATTACGCTTGCTAGGGGTATAAGCAATCTCAAAGTCGTATGAGGCAAGAAATTCCATCTATCGTTGTTACCTCAATTTCAAATCTTTTTGCGAGAACAAATATTTTAAGGACTTATGATTCATATATAGTTCAAACTTTCTCTCCTAAAAGATAATGATGCCATGACTTAAGAGCGAACACTATAACAGCTAATTCCAAGTCATGGGTAGGATAGTTTTTCCTCATGTACTTTCATCTGTCTTCCTCCATAACAAACTACCCTCTCTTCTAGCATTAAAACAACGCCTATCCCTATCCCGCATGCATCCGTATAAACTATAAACGTCTTGTTCCCTTCGGGAAATGTCAAGACTGGGGTTGTCGTCAAGGTTCTCTTTAGTCGTTGGAAAGCAACATCACGAATCAAATCCCAAGCAAAAGTTAGATTCTTCTTTGTTAATCTAATAAGTGGGCCTGATACCTTCACAAAGTCCTTAATTAACTTCCTACACCATCCCGCTAATCCAAGAAAACTTCTTACTCCCGTTGCATTCCTTGGGCCTTCTATTCTTGCACCGTAACTACTTTTGCGGGATCTACTGTTATCCATTCCTTGGATATCACATATCTTAGAAACCTTACTTCTTCTCTCCAAAAATGATATTTGGAGAATCTAGCCTTAAGCTGATGTGCTTGGAGGGTATCCGAGATTTCCCTTAGATACAAAGCATGTTCTTCCCCACTCTTAGAGAAAACCAAAATATCATCTATGCACAAGCAAAGTGAACCATCCGCCTTTGTAGCGAAAACAACTGGAGCACCCCATTTAGAAATACTTCACCTTATGAACCCTTTCTCAAGTAACTCTTTTACTTGTTTGCTGAGCCCTTCCTTTCCCTTAGAGTCATGTGTCGTACAGGTAATGCAACTGGGTTTGCATTGACAATTATATATATGCGGAAGTCTATCTCACATTTTAGGGGACAGACCCCTAACTTAATCAAAAACATCTACGTATAACAGATCGCAAATCGTCGATAGATGCATCAAGTGATTATAGGTAGCTAAGCCAAACTGATCCCTTAGGATTGCACGAAATCTCGAGGGAATTCCCGAGGCAAGTCAAAAGTCTAACTACCCTCCTTTCACAATTACTAGCTAACCAATCCATGCCTAGAATCGACCCATAGCCCATGAAACCAAAAACATAAGCATTACACTTAAACTCAATACTTAATATAGCTGTTCTCAAATCCTTACAAACTAAAGATAAATGAGCCGAACCACTAATTGGATTTGAGACAATAATGGGATCAAGTACTAAGGTGCAGAGACTCATCTATGGAAGCAGATATAACCGAATGTGAAGCGCTAAAATCAAAAAGAGTACTAACAGGATGATCAAAAAGAAAAACCAAACCTCCTCAACAGAAACTTTACTACCTCTCTCTCTGGTACGCGGGCGGTGAGAGCACGCACTTACCCTCCTGAAAATCCTATCCTTTGTTCTTGCCCTTGTCCTTAATTATTTGACCCGTTATACCATAATAAAGACACTTCCTCTTGTCTTAGGTTTTACTATTCTTTCCTCCCTTCTTGTCCTGTGATTTTTCCTCTTACACCTCTTTCTTTTTACCTCCTTTGTGAACCAAGTCCATATCCATGAGTTTCTCATCCTTGGGTTACGCTCCTTAGCCAAACTACCTTATTCTCATCTTTACCATCCTTGTGTAACATGTTGACAAGTCTCTCGAAAGCTGCCTCCATCGCGCGGAAAAACCTACAAAGCTTGAAAGAAAATTAGCCGCAGGTGAAACTATTGCGGCTTTATATGAAAGTTGGGAACTTCTTCGCCCTTTGACAGGTGTCGTAGTCTCATCTAGTCTATGAAACCATGCCGTGATGAGGTTACCTCCCAGAAAGATAGGAGCCACGGAGACTCAAAAAAGAAGGAAACAAGGATTCAAACAGAGGATCAAACGTTAGTGCATATGGCTTTGGGGAATATGCCTTTAAAACAAAACTTTTCTTTTGGAAATGCTTCTTTTAAAACCGTTTTGAAAATAATTTTCAAATCTTTTATCTGATCGGGTAATCTTTCAAATCTAAAACACCCCACCTCCATTAATGTCACTCACAAAGGGAATGCATTAACTTCAGTGAAGCGTTATAGGTAAAAGATGCAGATAAATTACAAGACAGACAAATAAAGCAGCGGAAAACAAAGTCATTTTATAAGCAACGTAGTTCAGTCAAGCTTTTACAACAATTGACTCAATCATACTTAAAAGTACTACATAAAACTTCTGTCTTGATTCAAAAACTTTCAAGTATATAAGAAGCATAAAACATAGCAAAGTAGCGTAAGTCCCCAAATTAAAATACAAACACAGCCATAGCCAAAGATAAGAGGATCCAAGCAATACATCAAAGGATCTTCAAGCTTGGAAAGAGAAACAGTCCAAACTAAGCTGAGTTATTCCCTCCCTGACTACCTGGGGGGAGAAACGGAAGAAAAGAAGACGAAAGAAAACGGGTCAGGCATAAAGCCTGGTAAGTCCAGTGATTTTCAATACGTAAACAGGTAAAAGTAACATGACATGAATAAACTGGATATAAGATAAAACCGTGATAACATGGATAACAAGATAAGATTAGCATAAGATATGATAAGGCAAGATAAACTGAATGCGCTTCTACTCTTTCATTGCTTCGCTACTACCCTATTATTATGATTTCTATATCTCTGCACCACCTAACTAGTGTCCCAACTAGTAATCTGTATAAAATGATAATGTGATCCCAATCCCCGCAATTGTGGTAGCCTTCAGGTGTACATCTATTATGAGGATCCCACCGCTATCTGCCCAATTGTCATGGATATGTTAGATGTACCCTTACTACCCTACTGATCGACTCCCTACTTGTATTAATTTATTACATGTGCCATTCGACCTCACTTGTATGTATTCATTACCTTTGTCATTCGACCTCACTTGTATGTATTCATTACTTGTGTCATTCGGCCCTGCTTTTATGTAGATACCTGTGCTGGCCCCATCATAGGGTGTATCAATTCCCATTATGGCAACCCGACACGATTCAAGATGCACAGTGTATACTACTGATGCCCAGTGCCTTATTTTTCCACTCCGGAGCACGTGCACGCCCATACTCCATCGGAACCTACACTGCTGCACCACCCACCGCTATTTTGACCGCTTATAATCAGCCCAGTAATTGGGCCCCACCCTGCCTAGCTCAGGGTACCATGATACATCTATGTGGGTTACTTATGAAATGGGTCCCGTTACAAGGGTTTCCTAATCAACATGTTATAATGGTTAAGTGTTCTCAATTTAACTTAACCCCAGCCATTTGCTTAATTGACATGTTGTACTAGTTAAATGTTGCCTATTCATATGTTACTTAACCTTCTCACTGATTCATGCATGTTTATTTAACGGTTAAGTTTGTGGGCCTATATATACTAATATTACCCACTTACCCAATATTTACTTAATCCTTCACTTTATCAAGTCCATATGTATTATTGGTTAAGCTTGCGTTAACCCTATCCACTTTGTTCATGTAATATTGGTTAAGTTGTCTTCTTGGCCACGTTAACTTAACCCACCCACCTAACATGTCATATTGGTTAAGTGTTTCTTATTAACTTAACCCTTCCAATTCATCATGATGTATTGGTTAAGTGTTTCCTATTAACTTAACCATGTTCATTCATCATGTTATATTGGTTAAGTGTTTCCCCTTAACTTAACCCCAATCGTTCATCATGTTACGTTTGTTAACTTAACCCTACTCATTCATCATGTTGAATTTGGTTAAGTGTTTCCTATTAACTTAACCATGTTCATTAGCATTAATTCATTCATTAATGCCTTAGCCTCTCACATTAGAACTGTTGTTTGTGGTTGCTGGATGTGCCGGGCGGTTCCGGGCAGACTTCTACCGCAAACTCATTCTAACCTCGGGTTTTGGGCTTTATGCACTAACCTCTCACATTAGACTTGTTGTTACGGTTGCTGGATGTGACGGGCGGTTCCGGGCAGACTTACACCGCAACTCAATCTAACCTCGGGTTAGGCACGTTCATCTTTTATCCAATTTACCTATTTACCATACATGTCCAAGTCTAGATTTTATATGATAATTATCCCAAATTCACAAATCTAGTCATGTTCCAATTCTCAAGTTATGCCCAACCAAGCCAACTGCTAGTTATGCCCCACAAATTCAATTACAAGTTATAGCTCAAAATAGGTTATGCCCAATCTTCCCAAATTTGCAATAATAGTCATGCCCCAAAATCATAATATATATTATGCTTGGCGTCCCAACCAATTGTTATGCCCAATCTAGATTTAATATTCCAATTTACAGTTTACGCCGAATCTAGATTTAATATTTCAATTTACCCCAATTCGCAATAATAACAATTATGCCCCAAATCGAAGTTACAAATTATGTTCCACCATTACCAAATCGAATATTCCGCAATATCCCCGCATTCCAATCGCACGTATAACAAGATTCAGTCTAGATTCTAGGTTAATCTAGGTTCATAAAATAAAGAGGAAGAAAGAAGGAACATATATGAGTGTAGGCATAAAAACAGGCACTATAATGATAGATCTGTCAAATATAACATTATGGACCTAAGAGGATTACAGATCCGTTAGAATCGAGGTATAACAAAGACAGATATGAAATAAACTGACAGAAATAACCTCGTAGACGTTTAAATCTGATATGAATAGCATCATGAACCTAAAAGGATTATATATCCGATGTTCAACAAAGATAGTCATGATTGAATCGATATAATAACTTCTTAGGCATGTAAAATCATATATTAAAAATGAAAGATAGGGATAAATCTGAAAAGATTGTCTCATTATCAAGCATGGACTTAGATTCATTTTATTACATGCCAAGATTACTATTAGGTATTTAAATCTGAAAATAACATGAACTTACCTTGCTAGGATTAAGAAAAGATAATTGAATCATTGTTATTGTAGCAAAACAAATCTTCTAATTTGATTTGAGGCTCTCAAAATTTCTTCTTGAATTTAGGTTGAAGAATGACAGCTAGCCTAGTTTAGAGATGGACAACATGGTGGCAATAGAGAATAGGCTTGTGTGGTTAGGGTTTAGGTTTAGAGATTTATATATAGGAGTATAGGATCAATTTGAGCCTTTAGATCAACCTAGGAGTCATCAGAGCCATCCAAACCAAAGAGATACATCACCCAACCAACCACAGCGCGACACATAAGCCCTAATACCTCAGAATTCATCACTTCCACGTCATCCAGGTACAAAACGAAGTATTTCACGCAGATTTAGGGGGTCGACACCCCTATAGGGGGGTCGACACCTATTTCGACACCCCTTAAGGGGGTCAACACCCTCTGGCGGGAATTTTCCCCTAGCCTGTTTTGGTTGATTTTGAATTTTGAACCCATTTTTGACTTTCTGGACTTATTTCTGAAGTACTGAACCCAATATATATATATATATATATATATATATATATATACATACTCATCCTGCTCATATACAAACTTCAAACCTTAATAACTTCTTTATACAGTGTCCGATTTACGCAAACTCGGATCTTTCCCAAGCAGAATCCCGAGACGAACGCAATGACGTAACCTATTTTCTCTAGTTGTTCCTTTAAAAATTAATTATCTTTTAATTATCTCTGATGTCATGTTTTAGAGTTACGGGATGTTACATTTATGCTATTATATATATCTAGATGCGAATCGGTAGATTCACTACCTTTTGTTGTAAAAAAAATGGTATCATCAATTTTGAAATCCGAAAAATCCAAGCCTGTGCTTTACAATTCAAGATATTACCCAAGATTTCGCAATCTAGAATGATTCGAGTGCCTTTGACGCTACTCCAAATTTGATCTTCATTTCCTTCATAAAAACCGCGATTAAGATTCGCATAAAACATTTTGACAAGCTTCAGATAACACACTTCATCGTTATCCCGAGAGTCATGAACCTCAATACTTCATTGTGATTGACAAGAGAGATAAGATCATAGGATGGAAAGTCTCCAAAGATGGCGAAAGCACCCGTATTGACTTTTGCATTTGTTATATAGTCAACATAGGTTTTGATTGCTTTTCTATCATTGTGGAGATAACCTTTGACGATTTTGGTTGATTTTAATTTCTGAGATGAACTTGAGGAAGCCATTGAAATGTTTGTTTTGAAGAGTATAGATATGAAGAATATAGTTTGAATTGTGAATGAGGGGTAGAGAGAATAGATGTATAAATAGAAAATGAATGGTTATAAATTGAATAGGCACAACTTTTCAAAAATCAATAACACATTTTTAGATCGTGCGAGTTAGTGAAAAGTTAGAGGGAAGTTTGAAAGTTTATACCTTTGAAACTCAAAATTTGAATTTCAAGTTACAGGCTGATATGTCGACGCATAGACATATGTATGACGACATGTATGTGTAAATTTCTCAAGGAATATGATTTTGTGAGTTTTGGTTTTAAAATATCGATTTATATTTCAGATTTAACTATTTACTGAAATAATACTAATCCTAGCAAACACCCAAAGTTTATTTTATTATTTTATTATTATTTTAAATTTCAAAATTTGAATTTCAAATCTGAATTTTAAATTTCAAGTTTGAATTTTAAAGTTTAATTTTCAAATTCAAAGCAAAGTAAACAAAACATCCATTCAACCAAAAAAATATTAAAAGTTAATTAAGGCATACCTAGTTTTGAGATCCATTTCTTCGATATTTTCTGAATTCTGAATTGTTGTGGAGCACGTGTTTGAATTTTTGATTTTTGGCTCTTTATCACTTGATAATGAATCTGAATCGTTTAAAGTTGCTGCATATGCTCTCTTTCTTTTCTTTAATGAATTGCTATTGTCCGTTTGTTGAATTGATTTGTCTGGATATGGACACATTCTCTTCAGATGGCCTGGTTTATTGCAGTTATAATATCGATTATCATTTCTTATTGAACTTCCTTGGTTATTACTTTGAAAACTATTTCTCTTTCTGTATTTTAGAGATTTTCTAAAATGTCTTGCCATTAGGTTTGTTTCTTCATCACCTTCACCACTTGAGTCCGAACTATTTGTTGTCGCTTTGAATACAATATATTCTTTTCAGTTGGTTTATTTTCTTTTCTTTTCTGTAGTTGGACTTCAAAAGACATCAGATTTTCGATTAACTCCTAAATCCTCGTTTCATTGACATTGTGGGCTTCTTCCATTTCCAATGTTTTCTGATCCTATTCCGAAGTCAATGAACTTAATATTTTTCTGACTTGGTCTTCTATAGAATAAGTTTTTCCAAGTGCTATTAGTGAATGCACCATCTCTTGAAATCTGCAATACATATCGAAGATAGATTCATTCTCTTTTATTTTGAATAACTTAAACTGATTAATTAACATTGATATTATTGTTTGTTCAACTTTACTAGTTCCTTCATGAGTAACTTGTAAAGTTCTCCAAATTTCATAGGCAGATTTACAAACTGATACATTATTAAATTCATTCCTATTTAATGAACAAATCAACATATTCATGGCTTTAGAATTGCTTTGTGCAACAGCCTTTTGTTCATTAGTCCATTATGCAAAATTGGTCGTAGGTTCTACATATTCAGTCTGTGCGATTTCCATATGTCTAATGCTAGTGATTGTATATATATTTTCATTTTACATGCCCAATATGAAGAATTACTACCATTAAACAGTGGTGGTCTAACAGTGGACCGACCCTCTACAAAGGAACTGTTATTACCAGTGTTGGTTGCCATTTAATATTTTCAAAAATCAGATTATGAACTTTTTGAAAGAGCTTGCTCTGATACCAATTGTTAAGGAATGCGGAATGAATCTTAAGGCAAAATTAACACTAGAGAGGGGGTGAATAGTGATTTCAAGGAATTTAAAAAATCTATAACTTATATGATCTGCTATATGAATCACACACCACAGAGATAAATACAGACACAGAATCAAACATAAACATAGAAATAAACAAAAATAAAATGCAGAAAAGGAAAGAAGACACCAGATTTTATATTGATTCAGATTGCTCCTATGTCCAGTCCCACGCAACACTAGATTGCTCAGGGTTTTATTACTAGATCAAGATCTCAGTACAATCCACTTGATTACACGGCTACAAGGTTAACGCCTTTTCCACCACCCTTGATTTCCCTACTACAAGGTTAACACTGTTTCCTGTCCTTGATTTCATGGCTACAAGGAACACATCATTTCCAAGACTATCCCAAAACAATCCCAAATGACTACATCAGCCCTATAACACTTCAATACCACTTCGATTCAGAGAGTAATGAGTAGAGAGTGAGAAGAGAAGAAGTTTTATGTATTTAAATAGAAATCGGTAGAGTAGAAATGTATAAATCATATAAATATGAAATAATTGTGGAGGAATGAAATGGAGAAGAAGAATGGTTAAAAATTTTGAAATCAACCCCTATTTATAAGACTTGACAAGTTGCAACGCTTCTGAAATGTTACAAGTAGTGAAAAGACACTTCCTTTCAAAACTAAAAATACGACAATTGTATGTCGACGTCCCCACATATGTATGTGACATATGTTTCTCAAAATTTGAAATTAGAATATTTTCCAAGTGTTTTAATATATATATATATATATATATATATATATATATATAATTCTGGAAATTCTTGAATTAAAACATAGTGATATAAATAAGTATTATAAAGTAGAAAATCATTTGAAATCATAAATATAAATTATATAAACATGTTTATAAAATTGTAAAGTTTAAAACTATATAAATATAAAAGTATATAACTATATATATATAAACTTATAAACTTTAAAACTTAAGTTTAAAATCAAAAGTAAAATAGAAAAACTTAATTAGAATTTGAATTTTGAAAATAGAATTTGAAATCGAGTTTGAAAAGCAAATTTTGGAAAACAAAATTTGAATTTGAACCTGGAGTGCTATTTAGAGTCTTACATAAACTATACTCTATTACTATATTTATCTTGAACTCTTGAGTTCTTGATTACTATGAATCTTGAATCTTCTCTGAATTCAGAATCTCTAAAACTTTCAGTCTTAATTCCTGTCTCGGTCCTATCGGACCTATCCATCGGCTCCGTAGAGACCGATATAACTGAGTCGCCTCACGTTCCAACATCCACATAGGTAAAATAACAACAATGTCAGGGCTAGTAAAACGCTGACACCACTCATAAGCTAGAAAGAAACGTCGTGTTCTCCTAACGGTCCTTATCCCGTTTTTAACTCATACCGAGGTGTGAGGCTCGCGAATTAATTCCATACACAAAGCTATGCCCTTTAAGGCCGTGCTTTGATCATCAACCACAAGAATCTGCTTTTCAACAAAAGCCTTAATCACTGCATCTTCGCATGCCACACGGGCAATTCACGCCATGCAACTGATTTCTATCGATATATAACCTCTGAGCTCGTACGTCGCAAAGATGGGCACTAAGCAAGAGAATAAATTCTCCGCTGCCAAACAGATATATATTTAATAGAGATCAATCAACACAGAATAAAATCCAATGTCAGACACACATCCATTTACAAGTCGTTTTGGGTTTGAACGAAACCGGAGGCACCTTATTCCTCGTTCCACATGTCCAATGCAGAAGAGAGGCCCTCGCACATCAGGACGATCAACAAGTACGTCCAGACCACTACCACAGGAACCTCGTCAAGGGAGCTACCCATCTTAAAGGCATTAGTAGTAATCTACACGATGTGAAGATCACCTGTCTTGCACCGTCTTCATGTCTTCGGCTTTTATTCATCAATCAATTATTTGAAATGAGAATTAACTTGGCTTTTCAAATAACTCACGTATACTAGAATTCAAAACAATTCTTTCCATGGTTAAATTATTCGACATCCAAATTTCAGTTCTTTAATATAATTTTCATGTCAAACACATTCAACCATCCAATATCAAGCATACCAAGTAAAATCGGTTTATTTCCATTCCATATCGCTCATAATATTTTATAACTATATATCGCTATTTTTATTTATTTAAAAATAGCTCCATTTAATTAAACGACGTTTTAGGGCATAACGTGGCATTGGCGCTGTTTTTCTCCAAATTTGATTTACACATTTCTCAAAATCTAATCATCGGTTCTTAACGAAGTTAATTCCGTTGGAAAGATCTCTCCAAAGTGAACCTAATGGTTCCCGTTTCGGGAAAATCCGATGGTCGGATCTCTCGATATAATCGTTTAAAGTTACGATTTCAAAACATGAACTGCAGCGTCGTTATTCGTTTTATTTAATTTATATATATATATATAATTCATTCTGGCACTGTTTTTATTCAGATTTTAATTAAACATTTCACACAATCCGACCGTTGGATTTTAACAAATTTTATATCGTTGGAAAGATTTTTCAAAAGCAACCCCAACGGTTTTGGTTTCGGGGAAATCGGACGGTCGGATTTCTCGGTATAATCGTTTAAAATTACAATTCCAAAACACGAACTGCAGCTACGCAATTCGTTTATTTTAATTTATATATATATATATATATATAATTCATTTGACGATTTCTATATCGTTTTTCACTTCAAATATTTCACTAATGCCTTTAAATTCCAGAAAATTTCGTCATAAACTCCTTTGTATGGAAAGGGGTTTGGAAATTTATTGGGCCGTATTAGGCACCCAATAAATCCTAAAAAGCCTGCACATATTTATAGTGATATATTTCGGTGTCCACAAGGGAGTGTGTATAGATCATAACTCCAAAGAATAAATTCTCGTCCCCCTATAAATGGTTTTAGTTCCTTAATGACTAGAGAGGCGTGCTTATTGTCATCTCCAGACCCGTGTGGGGTTTTTATTATATGGAAATTTATCGTTATATTTTATATAGTCCATATTAGTCTTCAGTTCAACCTGAAATATAGTCATCGCCATACAAGCCTATTGCTTGTATGGTATATCTTCAACCTCGTCACATAAGCTCCAAATACTTATCTGGTATATGAAAGGGTATGTTATCTTCAAGAAGTATGCCATGTAGTGTAGTTCAAAATTAATTGTTACTATCCTATGGCGACGTTTATGATTTCACACAGAACAACCAGCACTTCGCATCCGATGACATTTATAGGAGTTTATATAATAATAAAATCGCACAGCCAACTCATTAAGGCTTACCTATTTATCGGGCACGCAAATATATTCTTTACTCAACAGCTAATCCATTTTCTTGTTCAACATATGTATATATATGCAGGACCAAGCTAAAAATAATATTTCTAGCGAACAAATGTTTATTTCAACACATAGTTATTTTTAGCACTTCATACATAGGATAAAAATGATATTTTTGGGCGAACAAAAATATGTTGCAACACATATGTATTTTTAGCAAGTCGTATACAGGATAAAAATGACATTTTTATCTTCCAAAATATTTAGTCAACACATGAATGTTTTTAGCACTTCATATTCACAATAAAAATGTAAATTTTACTGTTCAATCCTTCTATTCAACACATGAATCCTTTTCAACACGTAAATATTTTATATAGTTCATACATATAATAAAAATGATATTTTTAAGTTAAAACAATTTATTTTAAACACGAATATTTTATATACTTCATACATAAGATAAAAATGTTATTTTCGGTGTTAAAACAAATTATTTAAAACACTAATATTTTATATAGTCCATATATATGATAAAAATGTGATTTTTATCTTTCAAAGAATTTATTCAACACACGAATGTTATTCAACACATGAATTTCTCAACAAACGAATATCTCAACATATGAATATTTCATATACTTCATACGCACAATCAAATTGTGATTTTTATTATCTAAACAATTTATTCAACACATGAATATAATTCAACACCTGAATGTTATTCAACACATGAATTTCTCAACACACGAATATCTCAACATATGAATATTTCATGTACTTCATATGCATAATAAAAATGTGATTTTTATTATCTAAACAATTTATTCAACACATGAATATAATTCAACTCATGAAAATAATTCAAACACATGAATATTTCTGAAAATTTTGGCAGCATAACGGTATGGGGTTTAAAACCGGCACCGTCCCGAGTACAGTTCCTCGCGCTACCTTAGGCCTCGCGGCATTCCATAAGGGGCTCATCTAAATGATCTAATATAAATTTCATATCATATGAATTTTCCACAACAATTCCAATTCGTTTCAACCACAAACAATTTCTTTCAACCCCAAACAATTATTTTCAACCATTTGCCATATCAACTAATTTTCAACCATTCGCATTATCAACCAATTTTCACGCCAATCACAATCAATTCATATCGTCCATCGTTTGTGGACGAGGGGAGTATATATATATATATACGTATATAAATATATTTCATTTCCATTTCAACACACATATGGTTTATACAACGCATGTATAATTTATATATCGCTCATACATGAGGTGTACAACGCATATATAATTTATACTTCGCTTATATAATTTATACAACGCATTTCCATTCCATATTTAGATTTAGAAGTCTCAAATCGATTTTAATCCTTCGGAAATTGTAGCAAGCTCGGAATGCATTCTAGCTTCTTCTAGAATGTAGATGACGTCGCTACGAGTTCGATGTCTCCGGTTTCACTGGATTTCGACAACATAGCAAAAATATATGATTTTTATTTGAAAATCATGATTTGCAACACTTAGAAGTGTTATATTCTAATTTAAAAACTAAGGCCGTATATCTCAGCAGAAGCTTCAAAACTAGGTTTTGATTTTTTATAAAATTAAATAATGAAAGAAAAAAATCCTATTCGCTGATATTTATATTAATTCAAAAATAGGGTTTTCTCCATACGAACTTCAAATGAAACCCAGCAACTGTTTCCCTTAGCTAAATACCCCTACTCCGAACACAATGGAATATATTTCGTAAGCCTATTCGACTGTTACAGTCGGTTATTCTTCAAATTAAAATATAAAAAATTCAAATTTGGATTTAAATGTACATTTTAATTTGCCGGGGCCACATACTAATTCTAAAAATTCCCAAAAAATAAATCTGGCTATGTTGGGACGATACGGTCCCAACAAAATTGATTTCGTCAAATTCTGAGGCTATTTGAAAAATTGTCATTTTCTGTTCGATCCAATTTGACTTAAATGCACCAAACACATTTTCCTTTGCCACGCTCACATATTAATTCCAAAAATTATGGAATTTAAAACCTATCAATAAATTGACATCCCTGATCCAATAAAAGATGTTTCGTCGAAAACGGAGGTCGTTTGCAAACTGTCTATTTTCAAGGGCTACATTTATTCCATAGCGACCATTCTGAATATTCAACTGGCCATAACTTTGTATTCCCGCCATGAAATTTCGATTTTTCAGATTCGTTAGAAAGATATCATTAAACAGATTTAAATATTTTTGGTTTCGCTAAAATCCGTTTTATTTTTCATCCTATATGTTCAGCCAAAGTTCGAATTCAAATTTTCAAACTTCCGCGCTATTTCTAACTCGTTATTGAATTATAATAAATTATTTCAATTACTCCAAATTCATTAAAAATAGCCAAATTAAAAAATTTAAATTGCCTTTGATTTTTCGGGTTGTTACAACGGTGGTTGAAGATCGAAGATCTTCACATCGTTTGGATGATTACTGATGTCTTTATTGGGCTGTACACCCAAGACAAGGTAATAAGTGGTGATTGTCCAGGCGTACTTGGAGATCGACTGGATATACGAGGACCTCTCTCCTGTATTGGACACATGGGATGAGGAATAAGGTGGCTCTGGTTTCGTTTATACCCAGAATGGACTTGTAAATGGATGTGTGTCTGACATTGGATCTCATTTTTTGTTAATTGATTTCTATTAAATATGTATCTGTTTGGTGGCGGAGAATTTATTCTCTTGCTTAACACCCTTCTCTCAGACGTACGAGCTTAGAGGTTACATATTGATAGACATCAGTTGCATGGCATGAATTGTCAATGTGGCATGCTAAGATGCAAATGATCAAGGCTTTTGTTGAAAAGCAGAGTCTTGTGGTTGATGATCAAAGCACGACTTTAAATAGCATAGCTTTGTGTATAGCATTAATTTGCGAGCCTCACACCTCGGTATGAGATAAAAACGGGATAGTGACCGCAGGGAGTGCCCGATGTTTCTTTCTAGCTAGGAGTGGTGTCATGGTATGGAGCCCAGACATTTTTACTTATGTGGATGATGGAATGAGGCACCTCGATTATTGAGTCCCTTGTGGCTCAGAGATAGGTCCAATAGGACCGGGAAACGTGTGTTCAGGAATAACCAATCCACTAAAGTAAGTTTGGACTGGCCCTGTCGCTTCCAAGTGTTGCCCCTAGGTGTTTAATCATAAGGCATTTGCTAGAGTGTCTCGAATTGGAGAGGAGCCATCCCTGTCCTCGACTCATAGACGGAATCCAATTTCCAATAAGCGACCTTTCGGTTTTAGTTGTAAACCTATGCATGGCGGCATAATATATGGTACCTATGTTGTCTATGAGTGATACATTTATATTTGAAGTTAATTCTGACACTATGCACTTACAGTAATATCAAAATGATTTGTTTTAAACGTACCAAGCATGTTTAGCTATTATAAGGGAAAACTCTATCCTCCGGCTTGCGTTGCATTGTGTGATGGGACCTGAGTCTTATAATAGCTTCATTTTCCAAAAAGCATTGCGTTGTTTTATTTTTAAACTGAGATTCATGTGGAGTAAACCCGTTCCGTGTTATATGGTGTGTTCCCATGTTTTTCCAACTTTTAAAGTAAAGATTTAATAACTGTTTTAGTCCTCACACCAGTCGCATGACTGACACAGAGTTTATTGTTTCTACCTAAACTCAGGGTTCCCATATTTTCCACACAGGCAGCTAGTAGTTTTGGTTTTCCACAAATATTTCTTTTCCCAGGATCTTGGATTACAGCTAAAGCTATATTCAGAAAGCTTTGTATCCGTGTATTTCTTTCAATTGTGGTAGTTTATGTTTTCCGCTATGCATTATATTTATGTATATATATTTTCCGCTATTCTATAATTTAATCTCTGATATTTTTATGTTGTATATTATTTATTCGAACTCATATATATTATTGCACTCTAATGTATATTGTTGTAATAGTAATAAAATGTTGTATTGTTGTTGTTCTGACGTGTCGTGTTCTCAAAGCAATCCGGGCTCCTCTGTCTCTTCGAGGATCGGGAAGTTTGGGTCGTCTTAGTAAGTTTGGGGAATTGAAAGGGTATAAGTCCCATAAGCATTGTATTTGCAATATAAGACCAAAGAGAATAATTTATACCTCTGAATTTTCTGGAAGCCAGTAAATGATTATGTATAAGTAATTGGTTCAGTAAACGATGAATCGAATATAACGGGCAATTGGAAGTTATCGCTGGAGGACATAGTAAATATGGTTGTTTGTAAACATGTGTTAGAATATTCTATCCGATATATCCATTATGAGAAATGGGAGTTTTGGTATAAAGAATTTTAATCTAGAATTTGAAAATCTACAAGATGTCGAATGACTAGTTATGGTTCCTTTTCCTTTTCGAGGACGAAAAATTTTAAGTTGGGGTGAATGTAACGATCCAGAATTTTTAACCAATTTAAAATTGGAATTTTTATTACTCAATTTGAATTTAAGTTTGAATTTGACATTAATATATATGGTTAAGAATATTTAATAATTTTGATAAGTTAAATGATAGATTTTATTTGAAGTATAAATGAGAATGATTATTAATGAGTTTTGATTTATTGATACTATTTGTCGTTTGATCGGATTGGTTAAACTATAACATGAATTAGTAACATCAGAACTAAGTGTTATCCTTGGTTTTCATAGCATTCTAAAGGAAATGCTACCAAAAGATCAATTTCCCTCCTTCAAAAAAGTGTAAGGACACATGTATTGTTGCATGCATCCTTTCATGCATGCCTTCCACTTGCCCCATGATGTGTCATCACATCCTTAACTCTCCATTCCTATATAAGGAGGCCTTTACTCGACTTTTTTACCATTCCATTCCATTTCCTCCTTTTCATCTTCTTCTTAAAGCTTATTGCCATGGTTTCCATGGCATAGGTCTTCCTCTTTTCCACCACCACCTTACCAAAGTTCATCATCCTCCTCCTCCTCTTATCATAGAGAGAGAGAGATTAGTATATATATATATATATATATATATATATTGGTGAAGAAGACAGTGCGCTGAATACTGTCTGACGGTTCACTCAACTAGGCTCGCCTACCGGGAAAATTGGAAAGTTGTTTGGTGAGAACTCTTTAACCACAAATTATACATTTAATTTGTAGTTAGACTAATTTAAATATAGTGATGGATTATTAGTGATTAATGATGGTTGATGCTTGTTGTGATGAATGATGGATGCGTAGTTTAGAACACACATTATTAAGCATTAGTGTTATAACACTTATGCACGGTTATGATTTATTTAATTATGTTGATGATGGGTGCTATGGATGTTTATAATGGTTGTTGATGTTGTTTCACACACACTATAACACAACAATTATGGTATAACATTGGTGATCGGTAAATCTCCTTCGTAATTGGAAACAATATTATTGAAATCGAAGGTTAATGGTTGGGAATGACACTATGTATGAATATATATACATATATATATATATATATATATATATTGATGAAGTCCCTTTCAAAATAAATAAATACTGGAACGTTCTAGGATGTCAGAGAGGATAGTTTCTAGGCTTGGGTTTGGAAATATAGTTTCCTTCCCTTCTTGGCTATCCCTAACTGATCCGACGGATGGTATGGTTAATTTGAAGTTATTTGAATTTAGAAATAAAATTGGGTTTTTAATAAAATATTAAGTGAAAAATAAAAGTATAATTTTAGATCCAAAATAATTTGGAAAGTAAATTTAAATGATTTTAAAAGGGTTATATAAATATATAATGGTTTTCTAAGGTATTTTGAAGTATCGCAGAATAAAGGTTATTACGGTCAATATAGAGTTTGTCGCACAGTGGCAGTTCGTGTATTTTAGATGCAAACTTTAAACGCTTATAATTTTTGCAATCTAAATCAGATTTCCATGAAACGAAAAATATTTGGTTTCCATTAGCAAGAGCTTTCAAATGAGTGAAAGCAGATTTTAAATTTGAGTTACAATTTTCAAGTTATGTTCAAAACCGTGGAAAAGATCGATGTAAGAGCAGTTGTCAACTATAACTATAAACAGCTGTTTTAAATGTTTATAAAATATGGATTTTTTTGGTGAAATCATTATAAATTATTTTGAATTTTAAAATTTAAGTTTTGGCTAAGATAAACTGCATTTTGATCAAAATAGTTAAGATAACTGTTTTGTAACGCTGTTGTAACACTTTTGAAACGCTGTTGTAATGCTTTCTTCGGAAACAATCTATTTTGAAGTTTTTAACCCGCAAACTATTTTCCGAACTATAAGTAATGATTTGTGGAATGTTTTCAAGGGTTTAAAAGTATTGGAAATATTTTATATGGAATTAAAATTGATTTAATTGATATTAAAACAGGGTTTTCAATTTTAATAATTGGATATGGTTAGAGATAAATCTTCGGATGTTTGATATTAGTTCGGTAGATAATGACTCTTACTACTTGAGGAATTTAAAAGGTAGTTCATCGTTATTCCGCTTATAGTGTGAGTTGGATACAAAGATTAATATTGAGGATAAGTTGATGATATTTCTATCCAGATCTAATGTTAAGGAGTTCGATAATTCGTTTAATTAAGATACGGGTTTCCCAATTTGATTGAGATAAGTTGGATAGAAATGATCTTCAGATATTTGAAATGAAATTCTGTGATGTAAACGTATACTATTTGAGGAATTTGGAAGATATTCTTATTATATCATTATTCAACTTACAATATTTGTTGATTATGTGAATTAATATCGAATATAAGTAGATACAATTTCTGTGTAACTTATATTCAATATCGATTGATTTGGGTTTTGTTGTGAGTCGTATCTTCAATAATATAATACTTGAAACCCAATGAGACTGAGCTATGGAAATTTATATAGTAATTTGGGATTTAATTAAATCTTTGGTTTGAGAAAATTAAAAGTATGAAATTGGGAAGCAAGTATAATATTTTAGTTAAGATTAAAGAATTGAATGTTGGAAATTCGTTTAATTGGAAACTATGGTTGAAATGTGGATTAAGGATTTTCAAAGGAAAATGGATTTTGATAACGAGTTATCAAACGGAAAATTAATTAAGGCTTTAAGGCTAAGTTATCTTTGATTTAAGGGATGTGTTTTAAAAGAGAAAAGCTAAAATATGGATTTTGTAATAACTTGGGGATGGGTTTAAAGAATTTTAAATTGACAAGATCCAAGATGGAAGGAGATTTGGTTGAATAATTGTGTTTTTTAAATAGCGCTTATTATTTTGAAATACTAGGATTGGATGTATGTCCGAAAACCATTCCAAGTAATAATACGACGTTGTGGAGCAATTGAAGACGTTGTTGAAGACCGGGACCCTTCACATCTTAATGACGACTTGCAGAATGTCTCAAATGGGTAGCTCCCATTTGCAGATAGATTTTATATCAGCTAAGTGGAAAGAAGCCTAAACGTATGTGATGGAATTCGGATTTGTGGTTTCGTTCAGACCTAGAACGGACTTGTATGGATTGTGTGTTTGACATTGTAATTGACTGTGTAGCACCGATCTCTGTTAAATATATATCTGTTTGGCGGCGGAGCATTTATTCTCTTGCTTAAAACCCTTCTCTAAGACGTATGAGCTTAGAGGTTATATATTGATAGAAATCAGTGATGCGTTGTGAATGGTCAATGCGACATACTAAAGTTATGTGATGAGCTATGGATGATCAATGCATGGCTTATTTAAGCGCAGCTTTGTGTATATCGTGATCTCGGCAAGCCTCACATCCCGGTAAATGGACAAAACAGGAAGAAATGCAGCAAGGTTATGGGGGTACTGTCTCCTTCTATATAAAAGACGTAGTATGGTATGGAGCCTAGGTATTAAGCTATATGGTAAAAGCATCTACTTTTGTGGTTGTTGTTGGCGCATGCTCGGAAAGATCGGTAACGACCGGGAGATGACATACTTAGGCGTACTCTAAGTTACCTAGTTACGGAGGTAACCTGGCCTTGTGTTGGTATGAGAAGCATGAGTTGATCCTCATATATCCCTCTAGAGGTGTTCAAAATTTGATTCATAAGGAAGTTCCTTTGGCTGGTCATTGTTGGAAAACTAATCTCCACTAAGAGCCCGTACGATTTTGATTGTATACCATACGTCAGTATAGCATATGGTACCTATGCTGGCTAAGATTGATACATTTACTTTCGAAAGGATTTTTCACACTATTTGTAGTATTGAAAGAGGATTTAACATATCAAAGGCATTTTTGACTGCATAAGGAGAAACCTCGCCCATGTGTGCATTTGCATTTTGTGTGTGTGTGTTGTAAGACCTTATGTTAGTTTCATTTTTCAAAAATTCATTGCGAATTTCTATGCACTGGTATTCACATGGAGTAAACCCGTTCCGCATTAGCGGCGTGGTCCGGTGAATTATCTAACTTTAAAATAAACCCTAAAAACATATGTTTAGAGTTCTCACACCAGTCTCATGACTGACCTGGAGTTTATTGTTCCCACACCTAAACTCTGGGTGCCCATAATTTTTGCATGGGCAGCCTTGTAGTTTGGTTCCCAAATTTAGTCTTGAAGTTGGTTAGAGTAGCATGCTAGTTTAGTTGGAGCTATTATATCTTGGAGCATACAAATTCTTCCACTAAATTTAGTATCTTTTCCGCTGTGTAATCGATGTACTCTGATGTTTCTCCCGTAACCCTGATGTATTGTAATGATAATGGAAAAGTTCTTTTTATTTTATGCAAATGTGTAAGTACCCCCTAACAACCCGTCTTTATGAACGGTTTAAGTTGGTTTAATTACCTGCGAAAATCGGACAAAAAGGCGGGTAGTTACAAAGTTATTATAAGACTTGGATCCTGTAACAACCCGGAAATTCTGAGCCAATTTAAAATTTTTATTTTGGCAATTTTAATGAATTTTGAATATTTAAAATGAATTATTTCAAATAATAACGACGAAAAATTTATTTTGAATAGAATCGAACGTATATATTTATATAGATCATCGTTAGAATATAAATAATTATTTTTAATTATAAAAGGAATTGAAAATTGCGCGGTAGTTCGATAATTCGATTTCAAAGTTCAAATGAATGTACAGGATTCAAAATAAACTGGATTTTTAGCGAAACCAAAAATATTTGAATCTATTTGAGAATATCTTTCCAACGAATCCAAAAAATTGAAATTTCATAGCGGGAATCAAAAGATATGCCCAGTTGAAAATTCAGAATAGTCGCTATGGAATTCTGGCCCTTAAAAATGGAAATTTTGCAAATGACCTCGGTTTTCGACGAAACCACTTTTGTTGGATCCGTGATATCAGGTTATTGCTTGATTCCAAAATTTGCAAATGACCTCGGTTTTCGACGAAACCACTTTTTCGAATCCATATGTGAGCGTGGCAAAGGAAAACGCGTTTGACCAGTTTTAGTTGATTTTAATCGACTAGAAAATGACCATTTTTCAAACGGTCTCAGAATTTGATGAAATTAGTTTTGTTAGGATCGTATCGTCAATATGAAGCTAGAAAATATTTTTTGGGAATTTTTCTAGTTAGTATGTGGCCCCGCTAAATTGAAATGTGCGTTCAAATTCTGTATATAGAGTTATATTTTGATTTTGACGAAAACTGATCAAAACGATCGAATCAGCTTACGATACATATCCCATTATGTTCAGAATGGGGGGAATTAGCTATGGACGACAGTCGGTGGGTTCGATTTTGAGTTCGAAATTAAAAGTTTCTTTTTGAAATTAAAATAATTAAATAAATAAAAAAATTGAAAACCCCCTTTTCATCTCCTTACCTTCTCAGCCCCCCGGTTGATTCTCAAATCGATATTAAAAAAAAGAGAAAATCGCGCCGCCCCTCACCCCCCTTCATGGCGCCGCCATGTCAATAGCCAATCCCCCCCTCCGCCCTCGTTTCCCTCTCCTCCCTCCGATGAAGACAACCGTGCCCTAATTCCCCAAATCGAACACACCTCCGCCTCCACTGGTCAGCCGCCGCGCCACCACAACCCCCTCTCTCCAATCCTCCCTCTGTCGTTCCCTACTTTCACCTCTCTTCGCTAATCCAGAGCTCGCCCGAAACCCATCCAATCACCTGAAGACCGCCGCCAACACCTCAGGACCCACCGCCTCGACAAACCGTGACTCCCCCTGGCCCACCTCTGACGCTGCAGCCCCTGCCACTCGCAGTTGGCCCTGATTTGCGTGAGCTAGGTAATTAAGGTAATTAATTTGATTTTAAATTCAATTAGCGTGTTAATTACAATATAAAACATTGATGAAAAATCTGATCATTATCATATAAATGCATTGTTAAAAACCCGATTTTTATTATATGCACCATTGCAAAAAAATGTGATTTTATTTTATGAATACCATGGTTTTTGAAAAGATAAATAGCATAAATGAAAAATACATTTATATATATATATATATATTATAGTGTTAGAAAGATTAGACTTTTATTTTTGGAAAGAGTAGATTTTTCATTGGTAGAAAATATGATTTTTCATTCATAAAAAAATATGATTTTTCGTTGGTAGAAAATATGATTTTTCGTTCATAGGAAAATTATGATATAATTTTTATATAGAAAGAAACGTTGTAAAAATATATGATATGAACAGGGGTATAAAAGTAGAATTTTTATCTATTTAGTAGCAGTATAAAAATAGAATTTTATCTATATAGTAGCGGTATAAAAATGTGATTTTTATCCATATAGAGCGATTATAAAAATGTGATTTTTATATATGTAGTGGCTACGGACAACGAAATTGACAAAAGACGAGAACGGTGAAGATTTTCTACATAAGAAGAGTCATGGCGTTTGGTTTAGCTTGTTGGTGAGAACTTCTCACTTTAAATCATGTTTTCTAGTTAAAATTATATACTAGGATGCAGACGGTGCTTAGCAGCACCCGACACCCATCGTCCACAGACCATAGACGGCTTGTTTGTTTGATTGATGTGTTGTTAAAATTGATTGTGAGGTGGAATGATTGAAAATAAATATTCATGTGTTGAAATAAATTAATTATCATTAAAAATATAATTTTTAATGTGAATATGAATAAATAAATATTCATTTACAAACCAGACGGTTTGTTTATGTACACCTATTTGAAGGACATTGATTGGGACGATAAATTTTACACGTTGCCCAACTGCGCAAATAATATTCAGTGTTTGTGGATTGAAACCCCACACGGGTGTTGGGATTATATTTGACATACACTAATCCCAATTGTTTAGTGGTATGTCGATCGTTTGATTGACAGACTGTGTTAGCGTTAATTATTTATATTTAATGCTTATGTAGTTGTGTGGTGCACTTTGGATGATGGTTGAATATTTATCGTTGTTATTATATACATGTGTTGTATGGAATCCATATAATTAAAATTATATGGTAATTGATTGGGCCTCATTCCAATTGGGAAAATAAAGAATATTATAAAATAAAGATTCATGTGTTGAATAGAATAAATAGTCATGTGTTGACGATGCTCATGTGTTGAGAATATTCATGTGTTGAAACTTATCATGTGTTGAACGAAATATTTTAACAATAAAATTTACATCTTTATCATATATAAAATTAGAAACTAACTGGAAAATAGATAAGATGAGTGGTCTCCTGGGTATTGATCTGATGTTGGTTTCGGCCTTCGGGGTTAATATTTGGGGAATCGTTCTCTTACTAATTTACGATTGGAGTCTGATTAAAAAAAATTAAACGACAGAAATCATGATTTTATAAAATATATTAAATAACAAAAATAGCATGTGTTGAAAGTACTCACGTGTTGAGAATAGTCATGTGTTGAAAGAAATATAGATTCATGTGTTGAATAGAATAAATATTCATTTATTGAATAGAATAAAGAAGTTATTGAAATATATAAAGCCGTGTTGATTAGAGATGCGCCATTTTGACATGAACGATATTTATATCGATTTTATTCGTTTTTATAATGAATATAGAAAAGGAAGTGATTTCAAAATATAACGTTTTGAAAATATTATCATTTATATAATAATGATGTGAAATATTCAATTTTTATTTGAAGTTGAATAGGAAGTTGAAATTGTTTTGAAAACGAATTTAAAACGAATTATGAAATACGTTTTGAATTGAAATCGATGATATATATAATATATATTAAATATATTAAATGGCCTGAATAGATCGCGCCGCGACCGTTCGCGAATTTCGACCATTGACTTCGAATTGACGTTGCGGGAGATCCGACCGTCACATTCTCCTAAAACCAGAACCGTTGGGTTCGTATCGAAAATATCTTTCCAATGAATATTAGAAATTTGAAATATAACGGTTGGATTTAGAATTATGTCCAAATCAAATTTGGAAAAGGTCGCTGTAAGTGTAGTTCGATGGCCGTTGATGGAAATCGACTGTACGGGCCTTGATAAAATTATTAAAAATATCAATAATTTGTGTAAAATCATAAGAAATGATTTGTGAAGAATTGGGATGAAAATTTCCAAATTTGAAAAGATAAAAATAGATTTTTGTCAAAATGAACTAGTTTTGAACTAGAATTATAATCCCATTTGTTTTTAAAATAAATAAATTGAATTTGAAAGGGGTTTTAAAAGTAACCAGAATTTCCAATAATTGAATTGGAATGGATTTGAATCGAAATTATCTTCAGAATATTTCGATGTTGGATTTCGTGATTATACATATATGGTTATGGAAATTTGAAAGATATATTTTATATCGTTATTTCCAATACGATTTTGTTGGTTTCAGAATTTGATATTGAATATAAGCCGGTATATTTTCTATTCAAAGCCTTGTATTTAATATCAAATGGGATTTTGGGTTTCGTCGTGAATGGTGTCTTAAATAACATTGCTCTTGAACCCAGTTTAGAAAAGAATAAATATTTTAATTAAGATTTAGTGAAATCGTCCAGTTAATTAGTATTTAATTGGAATTGAATTTGAATTGGTTTTTAGGGTTTACCGGGAGCGGTGTTTTGAATAACACCTGTTCTTTAACCCGATTAACAATGGGAAGTGATTTTTGGTTTATTGTGTTTTAGATGACATTGGTTCTTTAACCCAATTAGAGACAGGATATTGATTTTTGGGAAGATTAAAACTAAGTGGAGTTTTAATGAATCTTTAATTAGATTAAAATGATCGAGAATGGAGTATCACCAGTTTTGCTCCAAAGCGATAGTTAAATCTTTAATTAGATTTGAATGTGAAATGGTAATAAATTTTACCGATAGCACCGTGGTGTTAGATATGGAGTATCACCAGTTTTGCTCCATGGGATGAATAGGTTGGGATTGGGAAATAAAATAAATAATTACTTCGGTGTGGTTCGCTAATCCCGACTAGTTTGGAAAACCATAATATGGTTTGAAATGATATCCAAAGGAAGATTAAAGAATAAATTTAGAAGAATTTATCTTTGATAAAATTGATGGGAACCTTTCCCTAAGAGTGTGAAAATTTGAATAAAGAGTATTCTGAATTGGAAAGAGGCGTATGTTGTGTTTGTGTAACACGTGTTTATTATACACGCGGGTTCTTCGGAAAGGCCGGGTTTATACCCATTCTGAATAACCGACTCAACGAAATGTCGAAGATGAAGATGGTGGTTGAAGACCAGAAATCTTCACATCGTTTGGGTGATTACTGATGATCTTGATTGGGCTGTACACCCAAGAGGAGGGAAACAATTGGTGATCGTCCAGACGTACTTGGAGATCGATGGAAATGCGAGGAAAGTGCTTCCGGTTTCGTTCTGACCCAGAACGAACTTGTAAATGGATTGTGTGTCTGACATTGCATTTTATTCTGTGTTGATTGATTTCTATTAAATATATATCTGTTTGGTGGCGGAGAATTTATTCTCTTGCTTAACGCCCTTCTCTGAGACGTACGAGCTCAGAGGTTAAATATCGATAGATATCAGTCGCATGGCATGAATTGCCTGTGTGGCATGCCTAAGTGGCAGATGATCAAGTCTTTTGTTGCAAAGCAAAGTCTTGTGGTTGATGATCAAAGCACGACCTACGTGGCATAACTTTGTGTATAGCGTGAATTCGCGAGCCTCACACCTTGGTATGAGTTAAAAACGGGATACAGACCGCTAGGAGAACACGACGTTTCTTTCTAGTTATGGGTGGTTTCATTGTTTTACTAGCCCTGACATCGTCGATTATTATACCTATGTGGATGTTGGATTGCGAGGCGCCTCGATTATAGGTCTGTAAGGACCGGGAAACGTGTGTTCAAGAATTGCCAATCCTCAAACGTAAGAGAGGACCGGCCCAGCCGATTCCAAGGGTTACCCAGAGTGTGTAGTCCTGAGACATTTGCTAGAGTGTCTCGAAGCGGAGAGGAGCTTGCCCCTTGCCTCGACTCATGATGGAAATCCAATTTCTAATACGAGATATTTTGGTTTTATTTGTAGAACCTAGTATGGCGACATAGTGGTATGGGTCATTAATGTCGTCTATGATTGATATTTATGATTGAAATTGTTTTGACACTATACACTTATAATAGTATCAAATGATTTGTTTTACATGTTTGGCTATTATAAGGGAAAACCTTATCCTCCAGCTTGCGTTGCATTGTGTGATCGGACCTGGGTCTTATAATAGCTTCATTTTTCGAAAAAGCATTGTGTTGTTTATTCTATGCACTGGTATTCTTGGGAGGAAACCCGTTCCGTGTTATACGGCATGGTCCCTTGAATTACTCTCTTTTAAAGTAAAGTTTTAAATAACTGTTTTAGTTCTCACACCAGTCACATGACTGACCTGGAGTTTATTGTTTTAACCTAAACTCTGGGTGCCCTTATTTTCGACACGGGCAGCTAGTAGTTTTGGTTTTGCAGATTTATGTTCATATGATCCTGATTTACAACTGGAACGATGCTCGGAAATCTCTGTATCCGTGTATTATTTTCAGTTGTGTTTTGTAATATTTTTCTGCTGCTATGTAATTTAAATCTCTGATATTTTCTGTGTAATATTTATTCATACTCTGTATATTCTTGTATTCTGATGGAACTGTTGTAATAAACAATGAAATGTTCTTCTGTTTGTGTTCTGATTCGTCTTGTCCTCAAAGCAATTCGTGCTTTCCTTACCGGGGAAGTCACGGGTTATCACAGATCCCATCGCATAATGCAACGCAACCCAAAGGATAGAATTTTACCTTATAAAGCCAAATATGCTTAATACACTTTAAAACAAATCATTTTGATATTACTATAAGTTCATAGTGTCAAAAAAACTTCAAATATAAATGTATCAATCATAGACGACATAGTACCCCATCCTACCATATCGCCATATAGGTTTACAACTAAAACTGAAATTCGCGTATTGGAAATTGGATTCCATCTATGAGTCCAGGCAAAAGACGTCTCCTCACCGATTTGAGACACTCTAGCATATGTCTCAGGATCACACCTATGGGCAACCCTTGGATCTTCAGGGTCGCTCGACACCTAACATTTGTGGATTAGTTATTCCTGAACAATACGTTTCCCTGTCCTGTCGCACCTATCACTTGAGCCTTTTAGTCGGCTCTATATCCAAGGCACCTCATAATCCATCATCCACATAAGTAAAAATGTATGGGCTCTATACCATGACACCACTTCTAGCAAGAAAGAAATGCATGCACTCCTATAGTCACTATCTAGTTTTTGACTCGTACCGGGGTATGAAGCTCACGAATTAACGCTATACACAAAGCTATGCTACTTAAAGCCATGCTTTGATCATTGTTCACAAGGCCCTGCTTTTCAACCAATGCCTTGATCATTTGCATCTTAACATGCCACATTGTCAATTCATGCCATACAACTGATTTCTATCAATATATAACATCTAAGCTCGTATGTCTCAGAGAAGAGTGTTAAGCAAGATAATAAATTCTCCACCATCAAACAAATACATATTTAATAGAAATTAATCAATACAGAACGAAATACAATGTCAGACATAATCCATTCACAAGTCTGATCTGGGTCTGAACGAAACCGGAGGCACCTTATTCTTCATCCCATATGTCCAATACAGGAGAGAGGTCCTTGCATATCCGATCGATCTCCAAGTACATATGGACGATCACCACTTATTACCTCGTCTTGGGTGTACATCCCAATCAAGACATCGGTAATCATCCAAACGATGTGAAGATCTCTGGTCTTGAACCACCGTCTTCGTATCTTCGACTTTTAATCATCATAACAGTTATTCAGAATGTGTTAAACCCGTTCTTTCCGAATAAGTAATGTATCTTTACAACCATGTGATAAATACACAAAGATAACACACATCTCATTCCAATCCAGAATATTCTTTTATTCAAATATTCACATCTTTAGGAAAGGTTCCCATTAACTTTATCAAAGATAAGTTCTTTTAAATTTATTCTTTATTCTTCCTTTTGATATCATTTTCGTAAGATTTTATTTTATCTTTCCACAACTCAAACCAAATTAAGGTTTAAGAACTAATCGGGATTATCGAGCCTTATCGAAGTAACCATTCATTTTATTAATCCCAATCCCAACCTATTCATCCCATGGAGCAAAACTGGTAGTTCTCCATATATAATACCCATAGTGTTATCGGTAATTTAATTACCATTTCACGTTTAAATCTAATTAAGATTTAGCTATCGCATGGAGTAAAGCTAGTGGTACTCAATATCTCGATCATTTCTTGAATTCGGCAAATTTAATTACATCATTCACATTTCAATATAATTAAAGTTTCATTAAAACTCCAATTAGTTTTAATCTTAAAAATCACTACTTAATGATTATTCGAATTTAGGAATTAAATGTTGTCTTTACTTGGGTTAAAGAACAGTGTCATGCAAAACACGAGTCACGATAAACCCAAATTCATCTTCCATTAAAATGGAACCTTCACGGAAATCATAAGAGTATATAATCGATATAAATTTCCATATTAGACTAATACGATAGGTGGAATAATGATAAAGCCTTTTAAATTCCACAAAGAGTAAATGCCTTCCTTTATAGAAGCTTATTTCGAATCTTAACTTCACTGTTAATCGGATTTAAAAACTAATGTTGTTTAAAACATTGTTCACAATCAGCCCAAAATCAACTTCCATTTAATTCCAATTATATTTATTAATTGGAAAACTTCCTTAAATCTTAACGAAAAGATTTACTCTATTCTCAACTGGGTTTAAGAGAAGTATTATTAAAGATACCATTCACGACAAACTCGAAATCCAATTTGATATTAAATACAAGGCTCTGAATAGAAATCATATCGACTTATATTCAATATTAAATTCTGAAACCAATGGATGTCATATCGGGAACAACGATATCTATATTGTAACAATCCGGAAATTCTGAGCCAATTTAAAATTTTCATTTTAGCTATTTTAATGGATTTTGAATATTTAAAATGATTTATTTTAAATAATAACGACTAAAAATTTGTTTAAATCGAAGTTAGAATGTATAAATTTACTTTAATTATAAAACGAGCCTGAAATGGCGTGGTAGTTTGAAAATTCGATTTCAAATTTTAAATGAATGTACAGGATTTAATATAAATCATATTTCAGTAAAACAAGAAACATTTGAATCTGTTTAATTATATCTTTCTGAGGAATGTAAGAAACTCGGATTTCATAATATAAATTAAAAGTTATGTCCACTTTAAAATTTAAAATAGTCGCTATGGTATTTATCTATATTTTATATAGTATATAGCCCTTAAAAATAGCCATTTTGCAAACGAGCTCCGTTTTCGACGAAACCAGTGTTGTTGGATCTGGAATGTCAAATTATTGCTATATTCTAATTTTCATAATTTTTGGAATTGATATATGAGCATAGTGAATTTAAGCGTTTGGTACTTTCAGTTTCAATTTAATTGACTGGAAAATGACCATTTTTCAAACTGTCTCTAAATTCGAAGAAATTTGTTTTGTTAGGACTTTATCGTCAAAAAATAGCTAGATTTATTTTTCTATGATTTTTGGAGTCAGTATGTGCCCCTGGTAAATTAAAATTTATGTTCAAATCAATTTTGAACGTTATATAAATTTATATTCTAAATTTTGATGAAAACTGATCGAAACAGTCGAATCGGCTTACCGGAAATATCTCATTACGTTCGGAATGGGATTTTTTAGCTAGAGGCGATAGTCATTGGGTTCGATTTGGAGTTCGAAAGAACAACAAACTTTTTTGGGAATTTAAAATAAATATATAAGTTATAAAGCCCCCTCCCCTCTCTCCTCTAAACGGTCAACACACGTACAAAAAAAGAAAGCAAAAAAAAAAACGACAGGAACCTGTCGTTCACCCTCCAGCGCGGCACCGCCGGAGGCGCCGCCGCCCCACCCCAGTCACCGACCGCTGCCTCCCCCAATCCTCCTTCTCCGCCCAATCCTTCTTCCCCGAACCCAATTCGAGAAAATATGAAACCTTAGCCAAAAGCCCCGCCTCCAACCGCCTATGGGCCCGCCGTCGGCCAGAGCACCACCCCTTACCACCTGCGCCACCTCCCCTCTATGTCAGCTCCGACCCCGGGCCCCGCCCCCACTTAAAATTGTAATTTTTATCCATTTCAGTTCTACATTAAACACCCTGATGATCTGCAGCCAATATCTCTCAAACCGAGCCCCTATGGCCAAAACTCCACAGTGCCGAAATCGAAGAGCATGATTTTCTCTTCGATTTGAGTATATGAAAGCCGTGTTTTGGCTTGCGGAGTCGCCCGGAAAACGTGTCCAAAGTCCGTTGTCCAAATTCTGGCGAAATGGAGCATTTTCGGGAAAAATTCCATTAGGCGAAAGTTGTTCGGAATGGCGCGTTTAAGCTAGAAAAAAAAGACAGCGTAAAGATTGGAGCTCGTTTGCAAAATATGGAACCAGAACAACAAATCAGAGAATAAGAAAATAACGGCGGAGTGGATCTCAATGTGAGAACACCTTCTTACTAAAATTATTTTACAGTTAAATATATCCTACGTTGCAAATGGAGCTCAGTAGCTCCCGACACTATTTATTGTACAAACCATAGTTGTTTGTTTGGATTGTATTATGGAAATTTGGATTGTAGTTGTAAAATTGATTGTGAATTGATAGTGGGATTGTTTGGATTGATTTTGATTATTGTGTATTGCACGAGCCAGTACCAGGAGAGGGGTAATGCTAGACATTACTCCGGTTCTAATATCGCGCTGTTACAATGCCAAAATTTTCTGAAATAAATATTGTTCATTAAAAATATAATTTTTAATGTGTATATGAATGATATAAAATATTCGTGTGTTGAATAAAATGTTTGAACAATAAAAACATCATTTTTATTGAATGTATGAACTATTAAAAATAGTCAAGTGTTGAAATAAATATTTTATCGTTAAAAATATAATTTTTAATGTATTTATGAACAACATAAAATTCTCCTAAAATGAAAATAAATATTCATTTACAAATTGGACGATTTGTTTATGTACACCCATTTAATTGAAATGGATTGGGACGATAAATTTTACACATTGCCCAGCTGCACAAATAATATTTAGTATTTGCTAGTTGAAACTCCACACGGGTATTGAGATTATATTTGGCATACTCTAATCCCAACTGTTTAGTTATATGTCAATCGATTGGTTGATAGACTGTTGTAAGCGTTAATTATTTATATTTAATGCTTATGCAGTTGTGTAATGCACTCTGGATGATGGTTGATTTTGTATCATGATTGTTGTGTACATATGTTGTATGAAATCCATATAAATAAATTATATGGTAATTACTGGGTCTGATTCCAATTCAGAAAGAACGAATATTTTCAAATAACGAATATTTTAAAATAATATTTAGTAAAGGATTAAATGTGAATTTGATGTCCGATTTTGGATGGACATGAAAATATTAAAGCATGTGAAGCCGTGTTAATTAGATTTGTGCCATTTTAATGCGAACAATATTTATATCGATTTTATTCATTTTTATAATGAATATCGAAAAGGAAATGATTTCAAAATCCGATATTTTGAAAATATTATCATTTAAATATTATAATGATAAGGAGTATTCAATTTTGATTTAAAATTGAAATAAAAGTGGGAATCATTTTTAAAACGAATTTATAAAATACTTTTTGAACGAAATATATATTATACATATTATATATATATATATATATTAATGGCTCGAATAGAACACGCCGCGACCGTTCGCGAATTTTGACCATTAACTTCGAAATGACATTACGGGAGATCTGACTGTCGGATTCTCCTAAAACCGGAACCATTGGGTTCGTATCGAAAAGAGCTTTCCAATGAATATAAGAGATTTAAATTTTAACGTTAGATTTGGAATTATGTCCAAATCAACTTTGGAAAAGTTTGCTATGGATGAAGTTCAGTGGCCGTTATTGGAAACCGACTGTGCGGGCGTTGATAAAATTATTAAAAATATTAATAATTTGTGTAAAATCATAATAAATGATTTGGAAAGGATTTGGATGAAAAATTACAATTTTGTAAAGATAAAAATATTTTTTTTATCAAAATGAACTAGTTATTAACTAGATTTGAAATCTAATAATTTTTAAATAAATAAATTGGATTTATAAAGGGTTTTAATATAACCAGAAATTTCCAATCTATAAATTGCAATGGATTCGAATAGAAATCATCTTCGAGTGATTTCGATATTGGATTCCATGACTATACAGATATTGTGAAGGAATTTGGAAGATAGATATATATATCATTACTCCCCATACGATATGTGTTGGTTTCAGGATTTGATATTGAACGTAAGCCGATATAATTTCTGTTTAGACCCTTATATTTAATATCAAATTGGATTTTGGGTTTGTTATGAATGGTGTCTTAAATAACACTGTTCTTAAAACCCGTGTGAAAAGAATAAATCTTCTATTTAAGATTATTAGAATTTCCAGTTATATTTAGTAATTGGAATAAAATGGAATGTGGATTTGATTTATTGTGAACTGTATTTTTAACGACAATCGTTCTTTAACCTGAATAACAGTGAAATGTGATTTGGAATTTATAAATCTTTTATTAAGGTTTAACGGAAATTTTCCGAAGTAAAGTTTTCTAGTTTAATATATTAAATTGGAATTGAATGGAATTCTATTTGGTAATAATTGAAGGGAGCTTCTGCGGAGGAAGACTGTTAATATATAAGGAATTTAAAAGGCTTTGTCATTATTCCATTTGTATTATTAGTCGGATACGGAAATTGATATCGATTATATATTGATCTGTTTTCCATGATGATTCCATAGTTAATGGAATGTATTTTGGGTTTGTCGTGAACTGTATTTTAAATGACATTAGTTCTTTAACCCAGTTAAAGACAGGATTACATGTCTAACATTGTATTTCGAACCATACTGTTGATCTCTGCTAAATATATATCTGTTTGGTGGCGGAGAATTTATTCCCTTGCTTAACACCCTTCTCTGAGACGTACGGGCTTAGAGGTTATATGTAACGGCCCGCCTCTATACCCACTATCGTTCGGTTCATTTCAGAGAATTGTCGCACACCATAATGGAGAATGAGGTTTGTGAAGGGCGACCGATTGTATAATTGCTCCGTGTGAGGAATTCACATCGAATTCTGATACCGATTAAAATTTCGACATGACCATTCGGCACATAGGGCAACTACACAACGTCTATATGCAATCAGGAAAGCAGTATAAAATAGTCAACAACGACAATATAAATATGGTATATCTCAAAGCCAGACACAGAATAATCATATCATAAAGGAGGAATAGATATGTATAAATCAAGAATATGTACAACAAACAAGTGGTCAACAAAGATCCACTAATATATGTACCAAGATCTACATAAAAGAATATGTACACTACAAGATAATGTCATAGGTACAAAAGTACATAAAACTGCAGAGACATAGTAGCAAGCTGAAAGCGGAAGATCAATCCTACTATGAGTCCTAGAGGAGTACCTAAAATGACTCGGCCTGACCCGAATATTATTTATAAGGAAATAAACAATAAACGGATCAGTCTAGCTGTACTTATCAAATAAACGAAGATAACAAGAGATATAACACAGGATGACATGATTCTACTAATAACATCTAATCATAACTAAATATGAAACATAGCATGTCAACACAGCTATCTCTAAATAATCTCCTAGCTAATGTGGAATACAACATTCCAATAATCATAAATCATCAAGAAATCATAAATCATCAAGAAATCATAGATCACCAAGAAATCATAAATCACCAAGTAATCCTAAATCATCAAGTAATCATAAATCACCAAGAAATCATAAATCATCAAGAAATCATAAATAACCAAGTAATCATAAATCACCAAGAAATCATAAATCATCAAGACATCATAATTCACCAAGAAATCATAAATCATCAAGACATCATAAATCACCAAGATCACTAAGAGGCAGGCCTGTTCAACAAGATGAGATACGATCTCTAGGTAGCGAACCCATAAGTTTGAGCCGTAGCTTCCCACGGTGCCGGGCTGCCGAAGCTCCCCACCGTGCCCGGGTTGTGACCCCGGAGAGAGGAAATAATAAATCATAGAAAATCATATATAAATTTGGACCGAAGTCTCATAGATGAAGGTCACAAATCGTATATTCCCACTCGGGCGATCGTGAACCAAACAACTATGTCATAAAGGCGGATACCATGGATCCGGGCGAATAGAAATTACTCTGAGCTAGTGAATATAAGAAAACAGCAACATGTCCCATAACAACACGCTATTCTCGAATATTTATGAACCCGTAATTGGTTTCTATTCAAAACAGAGAAAATCATAGAAGGAGCATTGCCACGGTTTTCAATCGGACGAGTCCAAGAATTAACCATCGAAGCAAAAGCAAGGGTTCATAGTCCTTGATTTTACTGAGACGTTTAATTAGATTTCTCATACGAATGAGGAAAAGGTTTATAAAATATATACTAGTAGATTTGAAGAAGGTTCGTAAAACGATTTCATAAATTAGCTTCGTATAATGAAGTAAGATTGGAAACCATTTTAGTACAAGAATTTGATATCTACTAATAACATAAAATCTCTTTATATAACTTCAAAGTGGCAATAAACAATAGTACGATTGCCGAGGCAATCAATCAAGGGGGTTCACGTCACAATGACGTGATCTCAAATCATAAATCATAAACTCACATCACAACAACTTACATGAAATCAAGGGATAACGGCTGTAATTTCGATCAACGAACGAATTGAAATCCCAAATTAACACCCGAAGGTTTTAAACTACATCGGAATAGACTCGAAGGATATCGAGTCGATAATTCACGTTTTAGAGGCGTGAATCATCTTAACAAGAGTATACGGGCCTTAGAATGATCACTTATTCAATTCACATCGTAAACAAATGTGAATCGGCCAATAAGAATCAACATTGGAAGAATCACCTGAAAATCAAAGTCGGTGAATCGAGCTGCTGGAATCTGTGAATTCGTAAAGCTGAAGTTCACAAACGAAGTCCGAACGGGCCGAAACTTGGCTGGGAATGAGCTCAAACGATAATAAACTATTGACCGTGGTCCACTGGTCAATAGCAGTTTCAGGCAGACAGACGTCTGACCTGTAGTGATAGACATCTGTCACTGCAGGAAGCAGTTTTTTTATTTTTCCCGAGAGCCGGGACAGACGTCTGACCCATTTTGGTGAGACGTCTGAGCTGAAGCAATTATTTATTTTGCTCCTCAAACATTGACAGACGTCTGTCCCGCTGTAGTGATAGAAGTCTGAGCTGAAACAAGGACTATTTTTCTTAAGGAATGAGGTGCAAACGACTCACGGACAATCCCGGATCAATGGTGATGGCTTACAACATTTTCGAAGTGAAAGTGAAGCATCAATAACATGCCGAAGCAACCCATAACACCAAACAAACATGTCAAACATATATATATATATATATATATATATACGTGATTGCTTACGATTTCGATTATATATTCAAAAATGAATAAATTCCAAGCATACCGAAGCGATTGAAGCGAGTTACGAAGACTTAGAACTTTGTCGGGGGACAATGGAGCTTCACAACAACGCCAAAACAACACGCAACATACAGATGGATCATATGAGTACTCAAAATCATAATTTTCCAACTCAATGAAACATGAATACATGGAATCAACTTAGATACACTAGCTTAACCAATTCACTAGCATATGCAAACTCAATGAACACTAAATTACACTTGTGCAAGCCATAAACTTTCGGCATAGATGTGAGTTCAATGAAGAAATCACCTTTGGCACTTGAATATCAAGAACAAGCTCCAACAAGGAAGAACAAGCACACAAACGAGCAAAGCTCCTCTCTTTCATCAATTGCTTTTCCGAAATCACCTCATACATTCACATGAAGGCACATGAGTGTTAGGGCATGATTAAAATCCGAAATTGAGAGGAGAATAGGATAGAGAAGATGAAGAGAGAGCTTACCCAAGTTGTCTCTTCAATTTCCCCTTTGATTTGAGCTTGAAATTGCAAAACCTAGCTTAGGAATTTCTATTTCCCTTTCCACTCTCCATTTTCTATTTTCTTTGAGTGTTTGGAATGAATGAGAGGAAGAGAGCTAGGTGGAGCTCTTAAGTGAATGAGCTAGGTTGGCTAACTAAGCCCTAGCCCAAAGTCCCAAATTTACGAAACTCGGAACATATCGAACCTTATAGTTTTCGAACACGTAAACGATATTTTGAACTCAATGGAAGTGGTTTCGAGTTCAAATTCATTCGTATGTGAAAAGTGATATTTTGGTCATACGTTCTAATGAGAAAACGACCAAATTTCACTAACTCAAAAGGTATCGATGTTTACAGTCAAAAAGGTCGTAAACAATGATCTGGACTCAATGGAAGTGTTCCCGGATCCTAATTTTATCGTTTGTGAAAAACGACATTTTGAGAGACACATAAGATACGACGATATATTTAGACAAAATATCTAAATCTATTATCATCGAATGAGCGGGTTATTATATTATATATCAGCTGAAATCAATGGTACGGTGTAGATTGTCGATGCGACATGTTTGATTTCCCAAAGTTAAATGGTCATTAATAATGATTGTTGGAAGATTAAAACTAAGTGGAGTTTTAATGAATCTTTAACTAGATTGAAATGTGAATGTGATAATTTAAATTAACAAATTTGGGAAATGATCGAGAATGGAATACCACCAGTTTTTACTCCAGGGATAGTTAAGTCTTAAATTAGATTTCAACGTGAAATGGTAATTAAATTTAATGATAACACTGTGGTGTTAGATATGGAGTATTACTAGTTTTACTCCAAGGGATGAATAGGTTCGAATTGGGATTAATGAATAAATGATTACTTCGGTAAGGCTCGATAATCCCGACTAGTTGATCAACCTTAATTTGGTTCAGAAATGATATCCAAAGGAAGATTAAAGAATAAATTTCAAAGAATTTATCTTTGATAAAATTAATGGGAACCTTTCCCTAATGATGTGAATATTTGAATAAAAGAATATTATGAATTAGAATGAGGCATATAATGTGTTTTTAAAGCACTTGATTATTGATTATAAAATACGAAAACTATTTGGAAAGACCGGGTTTATCCCATTCTGAATAACTGATATGACGAATATAAGTCGAAGATGAAGACGGCGGTTGAAGATCGGAGTTCTTCACATCGTTAGGATGATTACTGATGTCTTGATTGGGCTGTACACCCAAGGTAAGGTAATAAGTGGTGATCGTCCAGACATACTTGGAGACTGACTGGATATGCGAGGACCTCTCTCCTGTATTAGACAAATGGGACGAGGAATAAGGTGCCTCCGGTTTCGTTCAGACCCAGAATGGACTTGTGTAATAACCCGGAAAATCTGAGCCAATTTAAAAAATTTATTTTGGCAATTTTGATGAATTTTGCATATTTAAAATGAATTATTTTAAATAAAAACGATGAGAAATTTATTTTGAATAGAATTAGAATGTATATATATTTATATAGATCGTCGTTAGAATACAAATATTTATTTTTAATTATAAAAGGAATTGAAAATGGCGCGGTAGTTCGAGAATTCGATTTCAAATTTCAAATGGATGTACCGGGTGCAAAATAAACCGGATTTTAGTGAAACCAAAAATATTAGAATCTAATTGAGAATATCTTTCCAACGAATTCGAAAAATTGAAATTTCATAGCGGGAATCAAAAGTTACGTCCAGTTGAAAATTCAGAATAGTCGTTATGGAATTATGACCCTTAAAAATGGAAATTTTGCAAACGACCTCGGTTTTCAACGAAACCACTTTTGTTGGATCCATGATGTCAAATTATTGCTAGATTCCAAAATTCGTAATTTTTCGAATCAATATGTGAGCGTGGAAAAGGAAAACGTGTTTGACCAGTTTCAGTTGAATTTAATCGGCTGGAAAATGGCCATTTTTCAAACGGTCTCGGAATTTGACGAAATCAGTTTTGTTAGGACCGTATCGTCAATACGAAGCTAGAAAATATTTTTCGGGAATTTTTAGAGTTCATATGTGGCCCCGATAAATTGAAATGCACGTTCAAATTCAATATATAGAGTTATATGTTGATTTTAATGAAAACTGATCGAAACGATCGAATCAGCTTCCGATACATATCCCATTGTGTTCGGAATGGGGGTAATTAGCTAGGGACGACAGGCGGTTGGTCTCATTTGGAGTTCGAAATAAAAAGTTACTTTTTGAATTAAATAAAATAATTAAAATATTATATACATAAATTTTTCCTAAGCCCTCCTCTCCTTCTCATTCAACCGATCATATAAAGTAAAAAAAAGGGAAAGAAAAGGGGGGGGGGAGGAGCCACTGCTCCTCCGAGCAGCGCGCCGCTCACCACCGCCGAGGGCGAGCCCCCCCTCGACGCCTCCTCCTCCGCCACTCCCTTCTTCCTCTACCTCTCTCCTACTCTGCGACGACCTAGCCCAAACCGCCGTTGGCCCCCCTACATAAACGCGCCGCCCGCCTGTGTAGCCACCAAGCCCCCCCTCGTGCGCACCTCCCTCCTCCGTCCTTCTCCTTCCTCCTTCTCTCTAAAACCCCCGAAGCCGAACCCTACAGCCCCTCCCCCAAACCCGTTCGCACCCGCCACCACACTAGCCGACGCCACCGACCCCTTGAAGCCCTCCACCTTCGATGAACTTCGATTTCCACCCCCTCCGAACGCTATAAGCTTTATATTATTATTTGTTTTATTCTTTTACCCTTTTCTCTCTTTAGGAAAAAATGTAGTTTTTAAATCTGATTTTTATATTTGTTAGAATAGTAAAAATTTGATTTTTACTTAAGTAGAGTAGTAAGAGTTCGATTTTTATAATATAGAAAGGTTAGATTTTTAGTAGTGGAAAGGCGGGATGTTTAAAGTAGAAAAGAAATGATTTTTAAATAATAAAGTTTTGATCTTTATTATCATGAAGGTAGTGGAAAAATATGATTTTTATATTATATAGATAATAAAAATTTGATCTTTATTATGTAGGAGATATAAAAATATGATTTTTATTATGTAGAAGAAGCAAAATTATAATTTTTATATTATATTGATGGTAAAGATTCGATCTTTATATTAGAAGTAGATATAAAAATATAATCTTTCTATAGGAAGGAGCGTTATAAAAATATATTCTTCACTGGAAGAATAGCAATATGAAAATATAATTTTTATACAGAGAATAGCATGATAAAAATATAATCTTTATTATATGAACAACGGTGTAAAAATAGGATTTTTATCTATATAGTAGTAGTATAAAAATGTGATTTTTATATACATAGCAACAATATAAAAATGTGATTTTTTATATATGTAGTGACTACGGGCAGTGAAATTGACAAAAGGCGAGCACGACGAAGATTTCTACAAAAGAAGAGTCGTGGCGTTTGGTATAGCTAGTCGGTGAGAACTTCTCACTTTAAATCTTGTTTTCTAGTTAAAAATATATACTAGGATGCAGACGGTGCTTAGCAGCACCCGAGACCCGTCGTCCACAGACCATGGATGGCTTGTATGTTTGATTGTTTGTTGTGGTGAAATTTGATTGTGTGATGTGAAATGAAATAAAATATTTATGTAGTTAAAAATATTTTATCGTTAAAAATATAATTTTTAACGGGTATGTGAATAAATAAAATTCTGTGGTTGTTGATTTGAAACCCCACACGGGTATTGGGATGATATTTGGCATACACTAATCCCAATTATTTAATTGTATGTCGATCGATTGGTCGACAGACTGTGTGAGCGTTAATTATTTATATTTGTTGCTTATGCAGTTGTGTGGTGCACTTTGGATGATGGTTGATTATTTATCGTTGCTATTATATACATGTGTTGTATGGAAACTATATAATTAACCTTATATGGTAACTAATTGGGCCTCATTCCAATCGGGAAAATAAAGAATATTATAAAACATTAATAATCATGTGTTGAAACTTATCATGTGTTGAGTAAAATATTTTAACGATAAAATTTACATCTTTATCATATTTAAGATTAGAAACTAACTGGAAACTAGATAAGATGAGTGGTTTCCTGGGTATTGATATGATGTTGGTTTCGGCCTTCGAGGTTAATACTTAGGGAATCATTCTCTTACTACTTTACAGTTGGAGTCTGATTAAAAATCAAACGATAGATAACATAATTTTACAAAATATATTAAATAACAAAAATTGTCATGTGTTGACAGTGCTCATGTGTTGAGAATATTCATGTGTTGAAAGAAATATAGATTCATGTGTTGAATAGAATAAATATTCATTTGTTGAATATAATAACGAATTTATTGAAATATATAAAGCCGTGTTGATTAGAGATGCGCCATTTTGACGTGAACGATATTTATATCGATTATATTCGTTTTTATAATGAATATAGAAAAAGAAGTGATTTCAAAATATAACGTTTTGAAAATATTATCATTTGTATATCGATGATGTGGAATATTCAATTTCGATTCGAAATTGAATATGAAGTTGAAATTGTTTCGAAAACGAATTTAAAACGATTTACAAATTTTGTTTTAAAAGGAAATCGACGAAATATATATATATATATATATATATATATATATATAATGGCCTGAATAGAATGTGTTGCGATGCGGCAGTTCGTGAATTTCGACCATTGACTTCGATTGGACATTACGGGAGATCCGACCGTCGGATTCTCCTGAAACTGGAACCATTGGGTTCGTACCGAAAATAGCTTTCTAACGAATATTAGAGATTTTAAATCTAACGATTGGATTTGGAGTTATATCCAAATCAAATTTGGAAAAGGTCGCTGTAAGTGCACTTCGATGACCGTTGATGGAAATCGAGTGTACGGGCCTTGATAAAATTATTAAAAATATCAATAATTTGTGTGAAATCATAAGAAGTGATTTGTGAAGAATTGGGATGAAAATTTCCAAATTTGAAAAGATAAAAATGGATTTTTATCGAAATGAACTAGTTTTGAACTAGAATTAAAATCATTTTATTTTTGAAATAAATAAATTGAATTTGAAAGTGGTTTTAAAAATAATAAGAATTTCCAATATACGAATCGGAATGGATTTGAATTGAAATTATCTTCGGAATATTTCGATGTTGGATTTCATGTCTATACATATATGGTTGTGGAAATTTGAAAGATATATTTATATCGTTATTTCTAATACGATATTTGTTGATTTCAGAATTTGATATTGAATATAAGCCGATATATTTTCTATTCAGAGTCTTGTATTTAATGTCAAATGGGATTTGGGTTCGTCGTGAATGGTGTCTTGAATAACACTGTTCTTGGACCCAGTGTAGAAAAGAATAAATCTTTTAACTAAGATTTAGTGAAATTGTCCAATTAAATAATATTTAATTGGAATTGAATTTGAAAGTGATTTTGGGTTTATCGTGAATCGTGTTTTAGATGAAATTGATTCTTTAACCCAGTTAAAGACAGGATGTTGATTTTTGGGAAGATTAAAACTAAGTGGAGTTTTAATGAATCTTTAATTAGATTGAAATTTGAATTGATAATTTAAATTATCAAATCTGAAAAGTGATCGAGAATGGAGTACCACCAGTTTTGCTCCAAAGCGATAGTTAAATCTTTAATTAGATTTGAACGTGAAATGGTAATTAATTTTATCGATAACACCATGGTGTTAGATTGGAGTATTACCAGTTTGCTCCATGGGATGAATAGGTTGGGAATGGGAAATAAAATAAATAATTACTTCGGTGTGGTTCGCTAATCCCGACTAGTTTGGAAAACCATAATACGGTTTGAAATGATATCCAAAGGAAGATTAAAGAATAAATTTAGAAGAATTTATCTTTGATAAAATTAATGGGAACCTTTCCCAAAGAATGTGAAATTTTGAATAAAAGAATATTCTGAATTGGAATGAGGCGTATGTTGTGTTTGTGTAAAACGTGTTTATTATATACGCGAGTTATTCGGAAAGGCTGGGTCTATACCCATTCTGAATAACCGATTCGACGATAAGTCGAAGATGAAGACGGTGGTTGAAGACCGAAAGTCTTCACATCGTTTGGATGATTACTGATGATCTTGATTGGGCTATACACCCAAGATGAGGAAATCAGTGGGCGATCGTCCAGACGTACTTGGAGATCGATGGATATGCGAGGAAAGTGCCTCCGGTTTCGTTCAGACCCAGAACGAACTTGTAAATGGACTGTGTGTCTGACATTGGATTTTATTCTGTGTTGATTGATCTCTATTAAATATACATCTGTTTGGCGGCGGAGAATTTATTCTCTTGCTTAACGCCCTTCTCTGAGATGCACGAGCTCAGAGGTTGTATATCGATGGACATAAGTCGCATGGAGTGAATTGCGTGTGTGGCACGCCTAAATGGCAGATGATCACGGCTTCTGTTGAAAAGCAAAGTCTTGTGGTTGATGATCAAAGCACGACCTGTGTGGCGCAGCTTTGTGTATAGCGTGAATTCGCGAGCCTCACACCTCGGTATGAGTCAAAAATGGGATACGGACCGTTGGGAGAACACGACTTTTCTTTCTAGTTAGTGGTGGTGTCTGTGCTTACATTGGCTGACATTTATATACTTTTCACCTGTGTGGTTGTTGGAATGTGAGGCGCCTCAGATATAGGTCTGTTAGGACCGGGAAACGTGTGTTCAGGAATTGCCAATCCTCAAAAGTAAGAGAGGACCGGCCCAACCGATCCAAGGATCATAGTGGGGTCCTGAGACATTTGCTAGAGTGTCTCGAACGGAGAGGAGCTTGCCCCTTGGCTCGACTCATGATGGAATCCAATTTCCAATACGTGATATTCGGTTTTATTTATTGAACCTAGTATGGCGACATAGTGGTATGGGTCATTCATGCTGCCTATGATTGATATTTAAGATTGAAATTGGTTTGACACTATACATTTATTATAGTATCAAATAATGTGTTTTTAACGTATCAAGCATGCTTTGGCTATTATAAGGTAAAAACCCTATCCTCCGGCTTGCGTTGCATTGTGTGATGGGACCTGGTTCTTATAATAGCTTCATTTTTCTTTATTTAGCATTGCGCTGTTTGTTTTATGCACTGGTATTCTTCGGAGGAAACCCGTTCCGTGTTATACGGCGTGGTCCCTTGATTTACCGAACTTTAAAATAAAGATTAATAACTGTTTTAGTTCTCACACCAGTGACATGACTGACCTGGAGTTTATTGTTTTAACCTAAACTATGGGTGCCCCTATTTTCGATACGGGCAGCTAGTAGTTTCGGTTTTGCAGATTTATATTCATAGGATCCTGGTTTACAGCTGGAATGATATTCGGAAAGTTCTATATCCGTATATCTCCTTTCAGTTGTGTTCTGTATTGTTTTTTCGCTATTATGTAATTTATTGTAATCTCTCTATATTTAGTAAATGTGTAATATTTATTCATACTCTGTATATTCTTGTATTCTGATGGAATTGTTGTTATAAACAATGAAATGTTCTTCTGTTTGTGTTCTGATTTGTCTTGTCCTCAACGCAATCCGTGCTTTCCTTCACGGGGAAGTTCGGGTCGTGTCAGTTTGGTATCAGAGCTTTGGTTTACAGAGCTCGAGAACAAGACACATTAGAACCATACGAAAGAATTCATCAGATATTGGATTAGTAATATCCAATTAGAATGACTCGTTAGAGATAGGATCAGTAGTATCCTAGAACGAGTGTGAAGAGTATAATTTTCAAATGAAAACAATTTTGTTTCGAAATTTAAATCATTTTAAAACGTATTTGAATATTTTATTTTATATTGATTTGGACAATCGAGTATATAAAGATTTTGCATATACGCGTCATGAACGTATATTCGAAGTTTTAATATGCTGGATAAATATAGAATCACATTCTAGTCGCCCGGGGATGATTCTGATGATGTGGCCACATCATCAGTATTTATGTTCGAGTGACGAAGGTGTGATATCTATATATATTTCCATTAGACTGGTGTGAGAACCAAAACTAGATTTATTGTTGTGATTTGGGGTCAAAAACATGATTTTCTGTGTATATATATCAATTATTATGAATTTGAAACGTTAATCCACTAATTGATTGATGGTTGTGTTGTTTGTTTATTTGTTTGATATTTTGAACCTTATAGCCTAATTGAACCAAATATTAAACCGTATTGAAAATTTAGTACGCAAGTACATGTATATCTATTGAACAGGTCATAACAAGGAGGCTAGAGCAGAAGAATAAAATTGTTTGCCCGACAAATAGGTACACGTTTACCATAATTTACTGTTTTGTTTGGGTGATGATGATTTTATGAGCCAATTGGCTAGCCGCTTGGCTTTTTCTTTTTCTTTTGGATTGAAGAAGGCCATGGGAGGCTATATGAAATATCCCGAAGTCCCCGGTGCAGGGGAGGTTATGGCGAAATTTTTCGGAAATTTAGGGTGTTAGCCAAATTTTTGAAAAATTTGAAAAGTTCTTAGAAACTGAAAAGTTGAAGAACTTAAGCCGTAATGAAAATATTGAAAGCTGAGTTGATTAGTTAAACCACTTTCGGCTTCGTTCCTTTTCGGGGACGAAAAGTTTTAAATGGGGGAGATTGTAATAACCCGGAAAATCTGAGCCAATTTAAAATTTTTATTTTGGCAATTTTGATGAATTTTGCATATTTAAAATAATTTTTTTAAAATAAAAACGACGAGAAATTTATTTTGAATAGAATAAGATTGTATATATTTATATAGATCGTCGTTAGAATATAAATATTTATTTTTAATTATAAAAATTATTGAAAATGGCGCGGTACTTCGAAAATTCAATTTCAAATTTCAAATGGATGTACCGGGTGCAAAATAAACCGGATTTTAGTGAAACCAAAAATATTAGAATCTAATTGAGAATACCTTTCCAACGAATCCGAAAAATTGAAATTTCATAGCGGGAATCAAAAGTTACGTCCAGTTGAAAATTCAGAATAGTCGCTATGGAATTTTGGCCCTTAAAAATGGAAATTTTACAAACGACCTCGGTTTTCGACGAAACCACTTTTGTTGGATCCGTGATGTCAAATTATTGCTTGATTCCAAAATTCGTAATTTTTTGAATCAATATGTGAGCGTGGCAAAGGAAAACGTGTTTGACCAGTTTTAGTTGAATTTAATCAACTGGAAAATGACCATTTTTCAAACGGTCTCGGAATTTGACGAAATCAGTTTTGTTAGGACCGTATCGTCAATACGAAGCTAGAAAATTATTTTCGGGAATTTTTAGAGTTCATACGTGGCCCCGATAAATTGAAATGCGCGTTCAAATTCAATATATAGAGTTATATGTTGATTTTGACGAAAACTGATCGAAACGATCGAATCAGCTTGCGATACATATCCCATTGTGTTCGAAATGGGGTAATTAGCTAGTGACGACAAGCGGTGGGTCTCGTTTGGAGTTCGAAATAAAAAGTTACTTTTTGAATTAAATAAAATAATTAAAATATTATATGTATAAATTTTTCCTAAGCCCCCCCTCCTTCTTGTTCAACCGATCATATAAAATAAAAAATAAAAAAGGGAAAGAAAAGGGGGGGATGAGCCGTTGCTCCTCCGAGCAGCGCGCCGCTCACCACCGACGAGGGCGAGGCCCCCCTCGATGCCTCCTCCTCCGCCACTCCCTTCTTCCTCTACCTCTCTCCTCCTCCGCGATGACCTAGCCCAAACCGCCGTTGCCCCCCCTACATCAACACGCCGCCGCCTGTGCAGCCACCAAGCCCCCCTCGCGCGCACCACCCTCCTTCGTCCTTCTCCTTCCCCCTTCTCTCTAAAACCCCCGAAGCCGAACCCTACAGCCCCTTCCCCAAACCCGTTCGCACCCGCCACCACACTAGCCGACGCCACCGACCCCCTGAAGCCCTCCACCTCCGATGAACTTCGATTTCCACCCCATCCGAATGCTGTAAGCTTTTTATTATTATTTGTTTTATTCTTTTACCCTTTTCTCTCTTTCTCTCTTTAGGAAAAAAACGTAGTTTTTAAATCTGATTTTTATATTTGTTAGAATAGTAAAAATATGATTTTTACTTAAGTAGAGTAGTAAGAGTTCGATTTTTATAATATAGAAAGGTTAGATTTTTAGTAGTGGAAAGGTGGGATGTTTAAAGTAGAAAAGAAATGATTTTTAAATAATAAAGTTTTGATTTTTATTATCATGAAGGCAGTGGAAAAATATGATTTTTATATTATATAAAAAATAAAAATTCGATCTTTATTATGTAGGAGATATAAAAATATGATTTTTATTATGTAGAAGAAGCAAAAATATAATTTTTATATTATATTGATGGTAAAGATTCGATCTTTATATTAGAAGTAGATATAAAAATATAATCTTTCTATAGGAAGGAGCGTTATAAAAATATATTCTTTATTGGAAGAAGAGCGATATGAAAATATAATTTTTATATAGAGAATAACATGATAAAAATATAATCTTTATTGTAATAACCCGGAAAATACGAGCCAATTTAAAAATTTTTAATTGATTATTTCAAAGGAATTTGAACAATTGAAATAGAATATTTCAATAAAATAGTAAGTTAGGAATAGTGAGTCAGTTTAAAAATTTGAATTCAAACTTTGACTGACTATGCAGGGTGGAAAATATAACGGATTTTAGCGAAACCAAAAATATTTAAATCTGTTAGTTAATACCTTTCTAACGAATCTGAAAAATCGAAGTTTCATAACGGGAATCAAAAGTTATGGCCGAATGAATTTTCAGAAGAGTAGGTATATAGAATATATAGGCCTGGAAAATTGATATTTTGCATGCGACCTCGGAATTCGACGAAACCACTTTTGTTGGGTCCGGGATGTCAAACTATTGCTAGGTTTCAAATTTCATAATTTTTGAAGCTAGTATGTGAGCGTGGCAAAAGAAAATGTGTTTGGTCGATTTCTGTTAAATTGGATCGACCAGAAAATGGCCATTTTTCAAACGACCTCAGAATTCGACGAAACTAGTTTTGTTGGGACCGTAGCATCAAAACATAGCTAGATTTATTTTTCTGGAATTTTTCGAATCAGTTTGTGGCCCTAGCAAATTGAAATGTGCGTTCAGAGTTAAAAATTAAATGTTTTATACTTTAATTTGGAAAATAACTGACTGTAACAGTCGAATTGGCCTACGAAACATATCCCATTGTGTCTGGAATGGGGGTATTTAGCTAGGGGCGACAGTAGTTGGGTTTAAAAAGGAGTTCGTTTAAGAAAACACTATTTAAAAAATTTAATATAGTCTCGGCCAATCATATTTTTCCATCCATAATAATAAAAAAAAAAACAGAAACCCCCCCCCCCCCCCCGACCCCGACATCGACGGCAGAAGCCCTCCTTCACCTTCCCAGGCGATTTCTGATCGCCACGGCCAGAATTAGCTCCTCCCCCAGTTCAACTTTTTGTAGTTCTCCCTCCCCTCTTCAAATCCATATAAGGAGCTCCCCCTATCGTCGCCTCTACGCCGAGATATCCACCTCCAAACTTCCGACCTTCAAGCCGCCGCCGCCGCCGTTCTGCGCCACCGAGTCCCACCAAACCACCGCGCGCCTGTAGCTCTCTCGAAGCTCTTCCACCTCCAACTTCCTGATCGTCCCCTCGTGTCCCGGTTCTCGCGAAAACCGCAAACCTAGTTTTGAAGCTTTCTGAAAGTGCGTTTTTCTTTGATCTTTACACTTTGAAAAATCACATCCTTTTGGTGTGTTGACGAAATTCGATGAAACAGGAAATATCGAGACCGCAAGGAAGCACTCTACCCAATAGAAGAAGCTGCGGATTTTTCTGACTTCGTATCGATTTTTAGCGCTCAGAAAACCAAGGTGAGAAATCTAAATTAACGTGAAATTGAATGGAAAATGTCGAGTATAATTTATATAAGCGAAATATAAATTACATACGTGTTGTATACCTCATGTACATGCGTAGTGAAAGCTATATGAGCGAAGTATGAATTTTTACATGCATAGAATAATTGATATATGTGTTGAAATGCTAGTGAAATATAGCAAATATATTATATATATATATATATATATATATATATATATATATACTCCCCTCGTCCACAAACCATGGACGATATTTATTGTGGTGAATTGGTATGAAATATTGGGTGAAAAATACGAATGGTTGAATAATTGTTTGTGGTTGATATTGTTTGGTTGTGGTTGAAAAATACCCATTGGTGATTGAAATGAATTGGAAATATTTGTGGAAATAAAAATAAACATGCCGCCTGCGTGCGAATTATATGCATGAATCCCCATTGTCAAAAACCGCGAGGTTTTAAGGTAGAGCGAGGAGCCGTACTAGGGACGGTGCCGGTTTTAACTACCCTGCCGTTATGCTGCCGAAATTTTGAATAATCTTTGTGTGTTAGAATTATTTTCATATGTTGAAATTATTTTACATGCATTGAAATTAAAGCCATATATTGAAACTATGTCCATGTGTGGAAATATTCATGTGTTGAAAAGTGTTGTGTGAAAATTAAATTCATTTGTGAATGAATGAAGTGTTTAATTAATAAAAATCACATTTTTATATATATATGAAGTATGCAAAATATTCGCCTTATATAAATAGTTTCAACAATCAAAATTTCATCTTTCTAATATGAACAACATAAATAAAATGTCCATGTGTGGAAATGCTCATTTGTTGAGAAGTGTGTGTAGTGGAAATATTCATGTGTTGAATAAAAAGATCGAACAATAAAAATTACATTTTTATTGAAACTATGAAGTGTTGAAACGTCTATTTGTTGAATAAATATTATAAATGATAAAAATATCATTTTTATCATATGTGTGATATGCTAAAGATATGCGGACGTTGAAATAAATATTTGTGATAGAAATATTATTTTTAACATGCATGGGAATTAAATAAAATAGTCATGTGTTGAAATCTATTTTAGTTCGCCAAAATTATCATCTTTGAAATATGAAGTGTTAAAAATAGCCACTTGTTCAAATAAACGTGCATGAGTTGAAATATACATTAACTAGCTAATGATATGATTTTAGCCTATGCATGCAACATTCGAATGAATGGTGTTTTTAAACCAAAGCAAATCAAATATGCAATTGAATGGAAAATGATAAATGTTAGAAATTGTATATATGTACATGCATATCTATTGAACAGGTTAAAGCAAAAGGGGCTAGAGAAGAGAAATAGAATTTTGTGTCCGACAAATAGGTACACATTTACCGCTTTGTTTGGGTGATGATTTTATGAGCCTGTTGGCTAGCCGCTTGGCTTTTTCTTTTTCTTTTTGATATGAGACGCCCGTGTGGCTATTTGGGAATTTTCCCAGACCCTCCCGTACAAAGGAGGTTATGGCGAAATTTTCCAAAAATTAAAGGCGTTAGTGAAATAATTGAAGTGGAAACGATATTGGAATTTTTGAAAGAAATATATTTATATAAATATATAAATATAAATAGAATTAAAACGAAACGTGGCCGTGCAGTTCATATTTTGAAACCGTGATTTCAAACGACTAGTGCGGAAGATCCGACCATTGGATTTTTCCGAAACCTCAACCGTTGGGTTCGCCTTGGAAATATCTTTCCAACGGCACCAACTTTGTGAAGATCCGACGGTTGGATTGTCTGGAATGTTTAATTCAAAACTGAAGAAAAACAGCGCCAGAAACGATTATATTTATATATATATAAATATAATTAAATTAAATCGAATAACGACGCTGCAGTTCGTAAATTGAAATCGTAACTTCAAATGGTTGGTGTGGAAGATCCGACCGTTGGATTTTCCCAAAACTGGAACCGTTGGATTCGTTTTGAAATGACCTTCCTAATGATGTAAAATTTGTGAAGATCCAACGGTTAGATTTTCCTATATGTGTAAAACAAAATTAGTGGAAAGCAGCGCCAGTGCATCGACACGACCTGAAACGTCGTTTAATTAAATATGGACGTTTTAATTAAATAAAAATGGCGATATATCGTTATAAAATACTATTGACGATATAGAGTGAAAATAAACCAATTTTGTTGTGTTTGCTTGATATGTGATGGTTGAATGTATTTGACATGAAAATTATAACTAAATAACTGAAATGTGAATGTTAAATAGTCCAACCATGTGAATAATTGATTTGAAAATCTAAATATACGTGGGTTATTTGAAAAGGCCGAGTTCATCTCATTTCAAATAATCGATCGACGTTGAGAAGTCGAAGAGTCGAAGACGACTGAAGACCGACGATCTCCACATTGGATGGATGGGCGCTACTGATGCTCGTGATTGGAGTAGCTACCATGAAGGAATTGAAGTAGTAGCCGTCCAAACATATTGTTGATTGTACGGATATGCGAGGAATTGGTGCCTCCAGTTTCGTTCAGACCCAGAACGGACTTGTAAATGGACTGTGTGTCTGACATTGGATTTTGTTCTGTGTTGACTGATCTCTGTTAAATATATATCTGTTTGGCGGCGGAGAATTTATTCTCTTGCTTAACGCCCTTCTCTGAGACGTACGAGCTCAAAGATTATGTATTGACAGAAATCAGTCGCATGGAGTGGATTGCCTGTGTGGCACGCCTAAGTGGCATATGATCAAGGCTTCTGTTGCAAAGCAAAGTCTTGTGATTGATGATCAAAGCATGGTCTATGTGACGTAGCTTTGTGTATAATGTGAATTCACGAGCCTCACACCCCGGTATGAGTCAAAAACGGGAGAAGGACCCAAGGAGTGCATGACGTTTCTTTCTAGCTATGGTGGTGTCAGTGACCTCCCAGCCCTGACATTTATATCTACATTTCACCTGTGTGGTTGTTGGAATGCGAGGCGCCTCGATTATAGGTCTGTAAGGACCGGGAAACGTGTGTTCAGGAACAATTAATCCTCAAAAGTAAGAGAGGACCGGCCTTGGAGGATCCAGGGGATTGCTGTGTGCGGTCCCGAGGCATTTGCTAGAGTGTCTCGAATCGGAGAGGAGCTTGCCCCTTGCCTCGACTCATGAAGGAATCCAATTTCCATTACGAAATATGCGGACATGATTGTATTACTAGTATGGCGACATAGTGGTATGGGTCATTTATGCCGCCTATGATTGATACTTATGATCGAAATCGCTTTTGAAACATATATGCACTAGTAATAATATCAAACTCTTTTGTTTTATTCGTATGAAGCATCTTTGGCAATTATAAGGTAAAAACTCTATCCTCCGGCTTGCGTTGCATTGTGTGATGGGACCTGAGTCTTATAATGGCTTCATTTTATAAAAAGCATTGCGTTGATTTAATCATTTATTTTATTTCATGCACTAGCACTCATTGGAGTAAACCCGTTCCGCGAAAGTGGCGTGGTCCTTTGATTTGCCTTATTACTGTTGTTAATAAGTTGAGTAGATTTCTCATACCAGTCCCATGACTAACTCGTAGTTTGTTTCACCTTGCAAACTCGGGTGCCCTCATTTTCACACGGGCAGCCTAGTTACAGGTTTCTGACGCACCTTTTGGCTCATGGCGAGGCTTGACTACACCGTGCTGGCTTGGATTTTCTCCGCCATTATTGTATCTATATTATGATTCCGCCACTGGCGATGTAGACTGATATTCCTTTTGTGTACTCTTTATGTATGATTCCGCCTCAAGCGATGGTGACTGATTTTGTATCATTATACACTAAGTTGTATCATGTACTGTGCTCTCTGATGTGATGATATCTATATGATTCCGCTGTCATATGTGTGTAAATTATTCTATTTTCTGTTTATGCTATTATCTTTGATCTGCTAATGATGATTAATGTGTTATATTCCAATGATTATCCTTAACACCGTGTCACGGGGTTTTGGGATCGTCACAGCTGGTATCAGAGCTTTGGTTAACCTTAGTTCTGGAGTCTAACACATTAAACACTTCGTCAAAATAGAATCAGTAGTATTCTAAGGCGAGTCGCTCATTAGAGATAGGACTAGTAAAGTCCTAGAATGAGCTGAGCAGATTAGCAAAAACAATTGATCAGTCCATCGTTATCTTTCCGTAGAATTTCTGCTTAATTATGCAATAGACTATCATTTCTGTTAGCTGACTTTTTCGTTACTTATACAGAATTTGACAAATGGCTACCAGAGCAGCCGCCGCTAGAGGAGGCCGTGCCGGCCGAGGCCGAGGTAGGGGAGAAATCCCAGCTCAAGAAGGACCTTTGATACAACCTCCGGCAGCTCAATACTTCGAGCTCGACCGTGTAGCTAAGAGATATAAGAACTTAGGAGGCAAGACCTTCTCGGGAACTGGCACCGTAATAGAGGCCCTTGCATGGCTCAAAACATGCGAGAAAATTCTTGAAGGCCTAAGGCTTGGAGACGAAGACAAAGCTGTTATGGGCGCCTGGCTTATGCAGGAACAAGCTGAATTATGGTCGGAATCTCTTACCGCCAGGAATAGAGAAGCTGGAAGAACATGGGATGGATTTAAAGAACTTTTCAAGGAGTTCTGAATAAATTTGTCCTCGTATTCATCGATGATATTTTAATCTACTCCAAATCAAAACCCGAGCATGAAAAACACTTAGAACAAGTATTGGAGATTCTAAGGAAGAACGTCTTCAAAGACAAATTCTCCAAATGTGTCTTCTGGCAAGAAGAAGTTAAATTTCTTGGCCATGTCGTGTCAGAGAAAGGAATTTCTGTTGACCCAAGCAAAATAATAGCGATTCAAGACTGGAAACAACCCACTACTCCCACAGAAGTTAGAAGTTTTATGGGGTTGGCTAGTTATTATCGAAAGTTCGTTAAGGATTTTTCGAAGATATCCGGTCCGTTAACGAAGCTCACCAAGAAACATGAGAAGTTTAAGTGGACTTCCGACTGTGAAGAAGCTTTCCGGGAATTGAAATCGAAGCTGACCACCGCTCCAGTGTTAACAATTATTGATGGCAATCAGGATTTAACGGTTTGGACAGATGCTTCTATTAGAGGTCTTGGTGCAGTGTTAATGCAGAGAGGCCAAGTAGTCGCTTATGCAAGCCGCCAATTGAAACCGCATGAGAAGAATTATGTGACTCATGATCTTGAGTTGCTAGCCATCGTATTTGCCTTGAAAATCTGGAGGCATTATTTATTGGGCGAGAAATTTATACTATACACAGATCATCAATCATTGAAGTATTTATATACCCAGAAAGATCTGAATCTGAGACAGCAGCGTTGGCTAGAATTTCTTGCGGCTTATGATCTTGATATCCTGTATACGCCGGGGAAAGCTAACGTAGTAGCGGATGCACTTAGTAGGAAAACCGCAATCATTGCCAATCTTATAATTACACCTGGATTGATTGATAGGATATCTGTTCTTCAAAAGAGTGACCATTTTGTGAAAGAGATGATAAAAAGGATTCATAGGGGCGAAGGCTCCAGTTTCCAAGTGGATAGTGAGGGAGTTCTGAGGCTGAATAGAAGAATATGTGTTCCCGACATTCCCGAGCTTAAAAGAGAAGTGCTGGACGAATGCCATAAGTCCAAATTTTGCATCCATCCTGGGGTGAGTAAAATGTACAACGATATCAAACGCACTTTCTGGTGGAAGGCAATGAAAAGAGATATTTCTTTGTATGTTAGCAGATGCCCTACTTGTCAATTGGTCAAGAGTGACCAACAGAAGCTAGCTGGATTGTTGCAACCGTTGGAAGTCCCAGGCTGGAAATGGGAACAGATTTTCATGGATTTCATAGATGGTTTGCCGCGAACCAAGAAAGGTAATGACAGCATTTGGGTAATCGTAGATCGCTTCACGAAGACTGCCCATTTTATACCTGTCAGATCCAATAGAACTGCCCAAAGTCTAGCACAGATATATTTCAAAGAAATTGTTAAGCTGCATGGAATTCCCATCAGCATAGTCAGTGATAGAGATCCCCTATTTACTAGCAAGTTCTGGGAGGCTTTCCAGACAGAATTGGGAACAAAACTGAATATGAGCACCGCTTATCACCCACAAACAGATGGCCAAACTGAGCGGGTGAATAGAATTCTAGAAGATTTATTGCGGGCTTGTATAATCGATTTTGGTGGGTCGTGGGAAGATCACTTGCATTTGGTAGAGTTCTCATATAACAATAGCTATCAAGCAAGTTTGAGAATGTCACCATTTGAAGCATTATATGGCAGACCATGCAGATCTCCAGCATGTTGGGTAGAACCTGGCAACAGACTTGTACTAGGACCCGATATGATTAGGGAAGCATCGGATAAAGTGGACTTCATCAAGAAGCGATTGGAAACCGCCCAAAGCCGACAGAAAAGTTATGCAGACTCTAGAAGGAGAGATTTGACATTTGCTGTTGGTGATCATGTTTATTTAAAGGTTTCTCCGATGAGGGGAGTAATCAGATTTGGAAAGACTGGGAAGTTGGCACCGAGATTTATTGGTCCCTTTCCTATACTTAAGCGAATTGGAACTCTTGCTTATAGGGTTCAATTGCCAGAATGGTTGCCTGGAGTGCACAATGTTTTTCACGTATCTCAACTTAGGAGACATGTGCATGATCCGGATCTTGTTGTAGAAGAAGCAGCGCAACGGGATGTGGAGATAACTCCAGAATTAGCACTCAAAAGAGAGCCATTAAAAATTGTTGGCAAAGAAACTAGAGAACTCAGAAGCAAAAAGGTTCGTTTAGTTAAAGTGCAGTGGAGCAGTGATCCTAGAGACTGTACTTGGGAAACTGAGAAAAGCATTAAGCAAGCTTACCCCAAATGCAGAGTGGATATCTCTGACTAACTCCGGTGCAAGGTACCTTTACAATACTTTGCATTTACATTTTATTTCCTACTTTACTGTTGTTTCCTTTTCGAGGACGAAAAGTTTTAAGTAGGGGAGATTGTAATAGCCTGGAAAATACGAGCCAATTTAAAATTTTTAAATTGATTATTTCAAAGGAATTTGAACAATTGAAATAGAATATTTCAATAAAATAGTAAGTTAGGAATAGTGAGTCAGTTTGAAAATTTGAATTCAAACTTTGACTGACTATGCAGGGTGGAAAATATAACGGATTTTAGCGAAACCAAAAATATTTAAATCTGTTAGTTAATACCTTTCTAACGAATCTGAAAAATCGAAGTTTCATAACGGGAATCAAAAGTTATGGCCGAATGAATTTTCAGAAGAGTCGGTATATAGAATATATAGGCCTGGAAAATTGATATTTTGCATGCGACCTCGGAATTCGACGAAACCACTTTTGTTGGGTCCGGGATGTCAAACTATTGCTAGGTTTCAAATTTCATAATTTTTGAAGCTAGTATGTGAGCGTGGCAAACGAAAATGTGTTTGGTCGATTTTTGTTAAATTGGATCGACCAGAAAATGGCCATTTTTCAAACGACCTCAGAATTCGACGAAACTAGTTTTGTGGGGACCGTAGCGTCAAAACATAGCTAGATTTTTTTTTCTGGAATTTTTCGAATCAGTTTGTGGCCCTGGCAAATTGAAATGTGCGTTCAGAGTTAAAAATTAAATGTTTTATACTTTAATTTGGAAAATAACTGACTGTAACAGTCGAATTGGCCTACGAAACATATCCCATTGTGTCCGGAATGGGGGTATTTAGCTGGGGGCAACACTCGTTGGGTTTAAAAAGGAGTTCGTTTAAGAAAACACTATTTAAAAAATTTAATATAGTCTCGGCCAATCATATTTTTCCATTCATAATAAAAAAAATTAACAGAACCCCCCCCCCCCCCCGACCCCGACATCGACGGCGGAAGCCCTCCTTCACCTTCCCAGGCGATTTCCGATCGCCACGGCCAGAATTAGCTCCTCCCCCAGTTCAACTTTTTGTAGTTCTCCCTCCCCTCTTCAAATCCATATAAGGAGCTCCCCCTATCGTCGCCTCTACGCCGAGATATCCACCTCCAAACTTCCGACCTTCAAGCCGCCGCCGCCGTTCTGCGCCACCGAGTCCCACCAAACCACCGCGCGCCTGTAGCTCTCTCGAAGTTCTTCCACCTCCAACTTTCTGATCGTCCCCTCGTGTCCCGGTTCTCGCGAAAACCGCAAACCTAGTTTTGAAGCTTTCTGAAAGTGCGTTTTTCTTTGATTTTTACACTTTGAAAAATCATATCTTTTTTGTGTGTTGACGAAATTCGATGAAACAGGAAACATCGAGACCGCAAGGAAGCTCTCTACCCAATAGAAGAAGCTGCGGATTTTTCTGACTTCGTATCGATTTTTAGCGCTCAGAAAACCAAGGTGAGAAATCTAAATTAACGTGAAATTGAATGGAAAATGTCGTGTATAATTTATATAAGCGAAATATAAATTACATACGTGTTGTATACCTCATGTATATGCGTAGTGTAAGCTATATGAGCGAAATATGAATTTTTACATGCATAGAATAATTGATATATGTGTTGAAGTGCTAGTGAAATATAGCAAATATATTATATATATATATATATATATATATACTCCCCTCGTCCACAAACCATGGACGATATTTATTGTGGTGAATTGGTGTCAAATATTGGGTGAAAAATACGAATGGCTGAATGATTGTTTGTGGTTGATATTGTTTGGTTGTGGTTGAAAAATACCCATTGGTGATTGAAATGAATTGGAAATATTTGTGGAAATAAAAATAAACATGCCGCCTGCGTGCGAATTAGATGCATGAATCCCCAATGTCAAAAACCGCGAGGTTTTAAGGTAGAACGAGGAGCCGTACTAGGGACGGTGCCGGTTTTAACTACCCTGCCGTTATGCTGCCGAAATTTTGAATAATCTTTGTGTGTTAGAATTATTTTCATATGTTGAAATTATTTTACATGCATTGAAATTAAAGCCATATATTGAAACTATGTCCATGTGTGGAAATATTCATGTGTTGAAAAGTGTTGTGTGAAAATTAAATTCATTTGTGAATGAATGAAGTGTTTAATCAATAAAAATCACATTTTTATATATATATGAAGTATGCAAAATATTCGCCTTATATAAATAGTTTCAACAATCAAAATTTCATCTTTCTAATATGAACAACATAAATAAAATGTCCATGTGTGGAAATGCTCATTTGTTGAGAAGTGTGTGTAGTGGAAATATTCATGTGTTGAATAAAAAGATCGAACGATAAAAATTACATTTTTATTGAAACTATGAAGTGTTGAAACGTCTATTTGTTGAATAAATATTATAAATGATAAAAATATCATTTTTATCATATGTGTGATATGCTAAAGATATGCGGACGTTGAAATAAATATTTGTGATAGAAATATTATTTTTAACATGCATGGGAATTAAATAAAATAGTCATGTGTTGAAATCTATTTTAGTTCGCCAAAATTATCATCTTTGAAATATGAAGTGTTAAAAATAGCCACTTGTTCAAATAAACGTGCATGAGTTGAAATATACATTAACTAGCTAATGATATGATTTTAGCCTATGCATGCAACATTCGAATGAATGGTGTTTTTAAACCAAAGCAAATCAAATATGCAATTGAATGGAAAATGATAAATGTTAGAAATTGTATATATGTACATGCATATCTATTGAACAGGTTAAAGCAAAAGGGGCTAGAGAAGAGAAATAGAATTTTGTGCCCGACAAATAGGTACACATTTACCGCTTTGTTTGGGTGATGATTTTATGAGCCTGTTGGCTAGCCGCTTGGCTTTTTCTTTTTCTTTTTGATATGAGACGCCCGTGTGGCTATTTGGGAATTTTCCCAGACCCTCCCGTACAAAGGAGGTTATGGCGAAATTTTCCAAAAATTAAAGGCGTTAGTGAAATAATTGAAGTGGAAACGATATTGGAATTTTTGAAAGAAATATATTTATATAAATATATAAATATAAATAGAATTAAAACGAAACGTGGCCGTGCAGTTCATATTTTGAAACCGTGATTTCAAACGACTAGTGCGGAAGATCCGACCATTGGATTTTTCCGAAACCTCAACCGTTGGGTTCGCCTTGGAAATATCTTTCCAACGGCACCAACTTTGTGAAGATCCGACGGTTGGATTGTCTGGAATGTTTAATTCAAAACTGAAGAAAAACAGCGCCAGAAACGATTATATTTATATATATATATAAATATAATTAAATCGAATAACGACGCTGCAGTTCGTAAATTGAAATCGTAACTTCAAATGGTTGGTGTGGAAGATCCGACCGTCGGATTTTCCCAAAACTGAAACCGTTGGATTCGTTTTGAAATGACCTTCCTAATGATGTAAAATTTGTGAAGATCCAACGGTTAGATTTTCCTATATGTGTAAAACAAAATTAGTGGAAAGCAGCGCCAGTGCATCGACACGACCTGAAACGTCGTTTAATTAAATATGGCCGTTTTAATTAAATAAAAATGGCGATATATCGTTATAAAATACTATTGACGATATAGAGTGAAAATAAACCAATTTTGTTGTGTTTGCTTGATATGTGATGGTTGAATGTATTTGACATGAAAATTATAACTAAATAACTGAAATGTGAATGTTAAATAGTCCAACCATGTGAATAATTGATTTGAAAATCTAAATATACGTGGGTTATTTGAAAAGGCCGAGTTCATCTCATTTCAAATAATCGATCGACGTTGAGAAGTCGAAGAGTCGAAGACGACTGAAGACCGACGATCTCCACATTGGATGGATGGGCGCTACTGATGCTCGTGATTGGAGTAGCTACCATGAAGGAATTGAAGTAGTAGCCGTCCAAACATATTGTTGATTGTACGGATATGCGAGGAATTGGTGCCTCCGGTTTCGTTCAGACCCAGAACGGACTTGTAAATGGACTGTGTGTCTGACATTGGATTTTGTTCTGTGTTGATTGATCTCTGTTAAATATATATCTGTTTAGCGGCGGAGAATTTATTCTCTTGCTTAACGCCCTTCTCTGAGACGTACGAGCTCAGAGGTTATGTATGACAGAAATCAGACGCATGGAGTGGATTGCCTGTGTGGCACGCCTAAGTGGCATATGATCAAGGCTTCTGTTGCAAAGCAAAGTCTTGTGATTGATGATCAAAGCATGGTCTGTGTGACGTAGCTTTGTGTATAACGTGAATTCGCGAGCCTCACACCCCGGTATGAGTCAAAAACGGGAGAAGGACCCAAGGAGTGCATGACGTTTCTTTCTAGCTATGGTGGTGTCAGTGACCTCCCAGCCCTGACATTTATATCTACTTTTCACCTGTGTGGTAGTTGGAATGCGAGGCGCCTCGATTATAGGTCTGTAAGGACCGGGAAACGTGTGTTCAGGAATAATTAATCCTCAAAAGTAAGAGAGGACCGGCCTTGGAGGATCCAGGGGATTGCTGTGTGCGGTCCCGAGGCATTTGCTAGAGTGTCTCGAATCGGAGAGGAGCTTGCCCCTTGCCTCGACTCATGAAGGAATCCAATTTCCATTACGAAATATGCGGACGTGATTGTATTACTAGTATGGCGACATAGTGGTATGGGTCATTTATGCCGCCTATGATTGATACTTATGATTGAAATCGCTTTTGAAACATATATGCACTAGTAATAATATCAAACTCTTTTGTTTTATTCGTATGAAGCATCTTTGGCCATTATAAGGTAAAAACTCTATCCTCCGGCTTGCGTTGCATTGTGTGATGGGACCTGAGTCTTATAATGGCTTCATTTTATAAAAAGCATTGCGTTGATTTAATCATTTATTTTATTTCATGCACTAGCACTCATTGGAGTAAACCCGTTCCGCGAAAGTGGCGTGGTCCTTTGATTTGCCTTATTACTGTTGTTAATAAGTTGAGTAGATTTCTCATACCAGTCCCATGACTGACTCGTAGTTTGTTTCACCTTGCAAACTCGTGTGCCCTCATTTTCACACGGGTAGCCTAGTTACAGGTTTCTGACGCACCTTTTGGCTCATGGCGAGGCTTGACTACACCGTGCTGGCTTGGATTTTCTCCGCCATTATTGTATCTATATTATGTTTTCGCCACTGGCGATGTAGACTGATATTCCTTTTGTGTACTCTTTATTTATGATTCCGCCTCAGGCGATGGTGACTGATTATGTATCATTATACACTAAGTTGTATCCTGTACTGTGCTCTCTGATGTGATGATATCTATATGATTCCGCTGTCATATGTATGTAAATTATTCTATTTTCTGTTTATGCTATTATCTGTGATCTGCTAATGATGATTAATGTGTTATATTCCAATGATTATCCTTAACACCGTGTCACGAGGTTTTGGGATCGTCACATTTATTATACGAACAACGGTGTAAAAATAGAACTTTTATCTATATAGTAGTATAAAAATGTGATTTTTATATACATAGCAACAATATAAAAATGTGATTTTTATATATGTAGTGACTACGGGCAGTGAAATTGATGACAGGCGAGCACGACGAAGATTTCTACATAAGAAGAGTCGTGGCATTTGGTTTAGCTAGTCGGTGAGAACTTCTCACTTTAAATCTTGTTTCCTAGTTAAAAATATATACTAGGATGCAGACGGTGCTTAGCAGCGCCCGACACCCGTCGTCCACAGACCATGGATGGCTTGTATGTTTGATTGTTTGTTGTGGTGAAATTTGATTGTGTGATTTGAAATGAAATAAAATATTTATGTAGTTAAAAATGTTTTATCGTTAAAAATATAATTTTTAACGGGTATTTGAATAAATAAAAATCTGTGGTTGTTGATTTGGAACCCCACACGGGTATTGGGATGATATTTAGCATACACTAATCCCAATTATTTAATTGTATGTCGATCGATTGGTCGACAGACTGTGTGAGCGTTAATTATTTATTTTTGATGCTTATGCAGTTGTGTGGTGCACTTTGGATGATGGTTGATTATTTATCGTTGCTATTATATACATGTGTTGTATGGAAACCATATAATTAACCTTATATGGTAATTGATTGGGCCTCATTCCAATCGGGAAAATAAAGAATATTATAAAATATAAATAATCATGTGTTGAAACTTATCATGTGTTGAGTAAAATATTTTAACGATAAAATTTACATCTTTATCATATTTAAGATTAGAAACTAACTGGAAACTAGATAAGTTGAGTGGTTCCTGGGTATTGATCTGATGTTGGTTTCGGCCTTCGGGGTTAATACTTAGGGAATCGTTCTCTTACTACTTTACGGTTGGAGTCTGATTAAAAAACAAACGATATATACCATAACTTTATAAAATATATTAAATAAAAAAAATAGTCATGTGTTGACAGTGCTCGTGTGTTGAGAATATTCATGTGTTGAAATAAATATAGATTCATGTGTTGAATAAAATAAATATTCATTTGTTGAATAGAATAACGAATTTATTGAAATATATAAAGCCGTGTTGATTAGAGATGCGCCATTTTGACGTGAACGATATTTATATCGATTATATTCATTTTTATAATGAATATAGAAAAAGAAGTGTGTGAAAACCCGTAACTTCCCCGTAAAGGAAAGTGTCGGATAGTTCGAGAACAAGCCACAACAGAACACATACAGAAGAACATTTCATTGTATATTACAACAATGCATCAGATTACAAGAATATACAGAGTATAAATGAATAAATATTACACAGAAATATCAGATATTACAATAAATTACATAGCAGCGGAAAATAATACAAAACACAACTAGAAGAGATATACGGATACAAAGCTTTCCGGATATCATTCCAGCTGTAAACCAGGATCCTGTGAATATAAATCTGCAAAACCAAAACTACTAGCTGCCCGTGTCGAAAATAGGGGCACCCGGAGTTTAGGTTAAAACAATAAACTCCAGGTCAGTCATGTGACTGGTGTGAGAACTAAAACAGTTAATCTTTATTTTAAAGTTAGGTAAATCAAGGGACCACGCCGTATAACACGGAACGGGTTTCCTCCCAAGAATACTAGTGCATAAAACCAACAGCGCAATGCTAAATAAAGAAAAATGAAGCTGTTATAAGACCCAGGTCCCATCACACAATGCAACGCAGCCGAGGATAGGGTTTTCCCTTATAACAGCCAAAGAATGCTTGATACGGTTAAAACAAATCGTTTGATACTATTATAAGTGCATAGTTCATAAAACAACTTCAAATCATAAGTATCAATCATAGGCGGCATGAGCGCCCCATCCCACTATGTCGCCATACTAGGCTCTACAAATAAAACCGCAAATGTCACGTATTTGGAAATTGGATTTCCGTCTATGAACCGAGGCAAAAGATAGTCCTCAACCGATTCGTGACTCTCTAGCCCGAGCCACAGGATCAGAACGCATCGACCTTTGGAGCGACAGGGTCGGTCCACCGATGTGGATTAAACTTAAACCCTGAACATGCGTTTCGCCGCCCTTTGGGGCGTAAGTGAGCGAACTAAATGACTCCATCGGTTCGAGAACGACCGATCAATCCGAGGCGCCTCGCAACAGCAACAACCACATAAGTCAAACTCGTCAGGGCGTGTAAAACCACTGACGCCACTTTTTAGCTAGAAGGAAACGCATGCCCTCCCTGTGGTCCGTCTCCCGTTTTTGGTTCATACCGGGTGTGATACTCGCGAAGTAAACGTTACACAAAGCTACGCCACAAAGGCCGAGCTTTGATCATCACCACAAGACTTTGCTTTTCAATAGAAGCCTCGATCAATTGCCACTTAGGCATGCCACACAGGCAATTCACTCCATGCGTTTGATATCCATCAATATATAACCCCTGAGCTCGTACGTCTCAGAAAAGGGCGTTAAGCAAGAGAATAAATTCTCCGCCGCCAAATAGATATATATTTAATAGAGATCAATCACACGGACTAAAATCCAATGTCAGACATACAGTCCATTTACAAGTCCGTTATGGGTCTGAACGAAACCGGAGGCACCTAGTACCCCGCATGTCCATCGATCTCCAAGTACGTCTGGACGATCACCAACTGTTTCCATCTTCTTGGGTGTACAGCCCAATCAAGATCATCAGTAATCACCCAAACGACGTGAAGACTTCTGGTCTTCGACCACCGTCTTCATCTTCGACTTATCGTCGTATCAGTTATTCAAAATGGGATAAACCCGGTCTTTCCGAATAACTCGCGTATATATTATAAAAGTGTTACACAGACACAACATACGCCTCATTCCAATTCATTAGTCACTAACCGTAAATTAATCAAGAGAATAATTCCCAAAATATTAACCCCGAAGGCCGAAACCAACATCAGATCAATATCCAGAAAACCATTCTGCTTAGCTAACCGACAGTTAGTTTCTAAATTTCACATTCATAGGGAAAGGTTCCCATTAATTTAAATATGGAGTTTTTCATCCCAATTCTTTCTAAATCATTTCTTATGATTTTACACAAATTATTACTATTTTTAATAATTTTATCAAGGCCCGTACAGTCGATTTCCATCAATGGCCATCGAACTGCACTTACAGCGACCTTTTTCAAATTTGATTTGGACATAATCCCAAATCCAACCATTAGATTTCAAATTTCTAATATTCGTTAGAAAGCTCTTTTCGATACGAACCCAACGGTTCCGGTTTTAGGAGAATCCGACGGTCGGATCTCCCGTAATGTCCGTTTGAACTAAATGGTCGAAATTCACGAACTGCCGCGGCGCGGCGCGTTCTATTCAGGCCATTATATTATATATATAATATATATAATATATATTTCGTCGATTTCTATTTAAAACGAATTATATAAATAGTTTTAAATTCGTTTCAAAAGCAATTTCAACTTCCTTTTCAATTCAAATCAAAATTGAATTCTTCTTTATAAATTCGTTTTAAAATTCATTTCTATTCAATTCAAATTTCAATTCAATTTGAATTCATTTCAATTCGTTTTCAATTCAATTTGAATTCGTTTTCAATTCAATTTGAATTCGTTTTCAATTCAATTCATTTCGAAATCGTTTTCAATTCAATTCATTTCGAAATCGTTTTTAATTCAATTCATTTCGAAATCGTTTTCAATTCAATTCATTTCGAAATCGTTTTCAATTCAATTCATTTCGAAATCGTTTTCAATTCAATTCATTTCGAAATCGTTTTCAATTCAATTCATTTCGAAATCGTTTTCAATTCAATTTGAATTCGTTTTTAATTCCATTCATTTCGAAATCGTTTTCAATTCAATTTGAATTCGTTTTCAATTCAATTCATTTCGAAATGAATAAAATCGATATAAATATCGTTCACGTCAAAATGGCGTCAATCTAATCAACACGGCTTCATAAATTTCTATTTTCAAATATTCTATTTCAAACATTTCTTTTTCAAAATAGTTGTTACTATCAAATTATTTCGTTCAACACATGACCAATCTCAATGGATGAGTACTGCCAACACATGAATCTTTATTTTATATTGATAAAGATGTAAATTTTATTACTAAAATATTTCGTTCAACACATGACCAATCTCAATGGATGAGTACTGTCAACACATGAACCTTTATTTTATATTATTCTTTATTTTCTAAATTGGAATGAGGCCCAATCAATCACCATATAATGTTAATTATATGGTCATACATTACACACATATAATAGCATTGAAAAATAATCAACCATCAACCAAAGTGCACTACACTGTATAAGCATCAAATATAGATATCTAACGCTTATAACAGCCTGTCAATCAATCGATCGACATATTTAATCAATCAGGATGAGTGAACTTCATATTTCATCCCAACACCCGTGTGGGGTTTCAAACAATCAAACAAATATTTTATTCGTGCAGTTGGGCGATGTGTAAAATTTATCGACCCAATCAATGTCCTTCAAATAGGTGTACATAAACAAACCGTCTGGTTTGTAAATGAATATTTATTTATTCACATTCACGTTAAAAATTATATTTTTAACGATAAAACATTTTATTCCAACATATGAATTTCTATTCAGTTCATTTTTTTTATAAAATGATATTTTTATTTTTCTAACATATTTTAGAAAATTTTGGCGGCATAACGGCACGATACTAGAAACGGGACGAGGCCTAGCCTTATCCCCGGTCTAGTGAAGGCCCACGCCATCACACATCAATCAAATCAATTCCAATTCACCCAACAGTCAAATTCAGCTCAAATCATCTAACTAATCTATGCAACCAAACAAACAAGTCCATGGTCTGTGGACGATTGTGTCGGGTGCTACTAAGCACCGTCTGCATCCTAGTATATATATATGTATAACTAGAAAATTTAAATTGAAAGGTGAGAAGTTCTCACAGATAGCTATCCAATCGTCTTGACTCTTCTTTGATAGAAATCTTCCTCGTTATCGCATCTTCGTCATCTTCGTTGCTGTAGCCACAACATATGTAAAAATCATATTTTTACTTCGCTATTCAATATATAAAAATCGAATTTTTACTATGCTATTCAGTATATAAAAATCGAATTTTTACTATGCTATTCAGTATATAAAAATCATATTTTTATAATTGCTTCATACTTTTTAAAAATCGAATTTTCACTTCGCTATTATATAAAAAGATTTCGCCTTTTTAATAATAAAGATTTCATTTTTAACCTTCCCGTGATATAAAAATTATATTTTTAATCTTTTACTATAATAAAAATTTCGTCTTTCTATGTTTAAAAATATAAACTTCATCATATAAGAAATCATACCTTTTTACATTTCAAAATCTAAACTTTTCCTAAATTAAAAATCTAATCTTTTCAGTTTTAATAACTAAGAAGAATCAGTTTTTCAGACAAAGGAAAAATCAGTTTTTGAATTAATTAAAAGTTCAGTTTTGAAATAAATAAAAATTCAGTTTTGAAATTAAAACAAAAAGAACTCACATTTATTGAGGCGAGGGGGTCACAGGTGGGCGCGACGCGTTGTGGCGGGGGGGGGGGGGGGGGAAGGGTGTCGCTTCGCTTCCGTCGATCCTAGGCTTGGGGGGGCTATGGTTGCGGAAATCGCAAGGGGGAGGGGCGGAGGTGCTGAGGATCGAGGAGGGGGGTGGAGCGATGGCCGGTGGTGGCACAGGGAGGAGGCGGCGGGCGGGTCTCCGATCCCTTTCGTTGTTTTTTTTCTCTTTTTTTTGAATCGAGAATGGGGGGGGGGGGGGCAGAAGATAAAGGAAAGGAGAGGAGAATATTTTTTTTATTATTTAATTATTAATTTAATCCCAATAGGTTGACTTTTACATAAGACCTCAAAACGAGGCCCACCGCCTGTCGTCCATAGCGTTTCACCCCCATTCCGAACACAATGGGATATGTATCGTAAGTTGATTCGATCGTTACGATCAGTTTCCGTTAAATTTACATTTAAATCACTATATTGAATTTTAAACGTACATTTCAAATTACCGGGGTCGCATACGAACTTTAAAAATTCCCGAAAAATACTTTCTAGCTTCGTATTGACGATACGGTCCTAACAAAACTAATTTCATCGAATTCTGAGACCGTTGGAAAAATGGCCATTTTCCAGTCGATTAAAATCAACTGAAACTGGTCAAACGCGTTTTCCTTTGCCACGCTCACATATTTATTCGAAAAATTATGAAATTTGGAATCTAGCAATAATTTGACATCACGGACCCAACAAAACTGGTTTCGTCGAAACCCGAGGTCATTTGCAAAATTCCCATTTTTAAGGGCCTGAATTTCATAGCGACTATTCAGAATTTTCAACTGGACATATCTTTTGATACCCGCTATGAAATTTTGATTTGTCGGATTCATTGGAAAGATATTCTCAATTAGGTTCTATTATTTTTGGTTTCACTAAAATCCGATTTATTCTGCACCCGGTACATTCAATTGAAGTTTGAAATCGAATTATCGAACTACCGCGCCATTTTCAATTCTATTTATAATTATGTATAATTATTTATATTCTAACGACGACGTATATAATATATACGTCGAATTCTATTCAAAATAAATTTCTCGTCGATATTATTTAAAATAATTCGTTATAAATAATCAAAATTCGTTAAAATTGCCAAAATAAAAATTTTAAACTGGCCAAATTTTCGGGTTATTACAATCTCCCCCACTTAAAACTTTTCGTCCCCGAAAAGGAACTAAGTCGAAAGTGGTTTGATTAATCAACTCTACGTTCGATCTAGCTTTCATTCTCCAACCTTTTAGTTTCTGAGAATTTTCAAATTCTTCAAAAATTTGGCTAACACCCTAAATTTTCGAAAAATTTCGCCATAACCTCCCCTACACAGGGAGCATCGGGGAATTTCAAATAGCTTCCCCGGTCCTTCAGATCTCAAAAAGAAAAAGAAAAAGCCAAGCGGCTAGCCAATAGGCTCATAAAATCATCATCACCCAAACAAAATAGTAAATTATGTAGTAAACATGTACCTATTTGTCGGGCAAACAAATTTTATTCTCTGCTCTAGCCTCCTTGCTATGACCTGTTCAATGTAAGTATATGTATATGCAAGCAAATGCGACCAATTTTCAATATAATTCAATATTTGATTCAATTAGGCATAATGGTTCAAAATTATCAAACAAATAAACAAACAACACAAACATCAATCAATTAGTGAATTATCATTTCAAATTCATAATTTTGATACATATAGAGAAAATCATGTTTTTGATGCCAATTCACAACAAAGTGTTCTAACTATATTAGTTTTGGTTCTCACACCAGTCTAATGGAAATATATAGAAAATCACACCTTCGCCACTCGAATATAAATTCTGATGATGATATATCAATCATCAGAATCACTCCCGGGCGACTAGAGCGTAATTCTATATCTATCCAGTATATTAAAATTTCAAATACACGTGGATCAGACGTATACGCAAAATCTTTATATACTGGACTTTCCAACTCAATATAAATAGATAATCAAATACGAATAATTGATTTAAATTTTCAAAACAAAAATTTGTTTTCACTTTCAAAAATATACTCTTCACACTCGTTCTAGGATACTACTGATCCCATCTCTAACGAGTCATTCTCGTTGGATATTACTAATCCAATATCTGATGAATTCTTTTATACGGTTCTAATGTGTCTTGTTCTCGAGCTCTGTAAACCAAAGCTCTGATACCAACTGTGAAACCCGTAACTTCCCCGTAAAGGAAAGTGTCGGATAGTTCGAGAACAAGCCACAACATAACACATACAGAAGAACATTTCATTGTATATTACAACAATGCATCAGATTACAAGAATATACAGAGTATAAATGAATAAATATTACACAGAAATATCAGAGATTACAATAAATTACATAGCAGCGGAAAATAATACAATACACAACTAGAAGAGATATACGGATATAAAGCTTTCCGGATATCATTCCAGCTGTAAACCAGGATCCTGTGAATATAAATCTGCAAAACCAAAACTACTAGCTGCCCGTGTCAAAAATAGGGGCACCCAGAGTTTAGGTTAAAACAATAAACTCCAGGTCAGTCATGTGACTGGTGTGAGAACTAAAACAGTTAATCTTTATTTTAAAGTTAGGTAAATCAAGGGACCACGCCGTATAACACGGAACGGGTTTCCTCCCAAGAATACCAGTGCATAAAACCAACAGCGCAATGCTAAATAAAGAAAAATGAAGCTGTTATAAGACCCAGGTCCCATCACACAATGCAACGCAGCCGAGGATAGGGTTTTCCCTTATAACAGCCAAAGAATGCTTGATACGGTTAAAACAAATCGTTTGATACTATTATAAGTGCATAGTTCATAAAACAACTTCAAATCATAAGTATCAATCATAGGCGGCATGAGCGCCCCATCCCACTATGTCGCCATACTAGGCTCTACAAATAAAACCGCAAATGTCACGTATTTGGAAATTGGATTTCCGTCTATGAACCGAGGCAAAAGATAGTCGTCTACCGATTCGTGACTCTCTAGCCCGAGCCACAGGATCAGAACGCATCGACCCTTGGAGCGACAGGGCCGGTCTACCGATGTGGATTAAACTTAAACCCTGAACATGCGTTTCGCCGCCCTTTGGGGCGTAAGTGAGCCAACTAAATGACTCCATCGGTTCGAGAACGACCAATCAATCCGAGGCGCCTAGCAACATCAACAACCACATAAGTCAAACTCGTCAGGGCGTGTAAAACCACTGACGCCACTTTTTAGCTAGAAGGAAACGCATGCCCTCCCTGAGGTCCGTCTCCTGTTTTTGGTTCATACCGGGTGTGATACTCGCGAAGTAAACGTTACACAAAGCTACGCCACAAAGGCCGTGCTTTGATCATCACCACAAGACTTTGCTTTTCAATAGAAGCCTCGATCAATTGCCACTTAGGCATGCCACACAGGCAATTCACTCCATGCGTTTGATATCCATCAATATATAACCCCTGAGCTCGTACGTCTCAGAAAAGGGCGTTAAGCAAGAGAATAAATTCTCCGCCGCCAAACAGATATATATTTAATAGAGATCAATCACACGGACTAAAATCCAATGTCAGACATACAGTCCATTTACAAGTCCGTTCTGGGTCTGAACGAAACCGGAGGCACCTAGTACCCCGCATGTCCATCGATCTCCAAGTACGTCTGGATGATCACCAACTGTTTCCATCTACTTGGGTGTACAGCCCAATCAAGATCATCAGTAATCACCCAAACGACGTGAAGACTTCTGGTCTTCGACCACCGTCTTCATCTTCGACTTATCGTCGTATTAGTTATTCAGAATGGGATAAACCCGGTCTTTCCGAATAACTCGCGTATATATTATAAAAGTGTTACACAGACACAACATACGCCTCATTCCAATTCATTAGTCACTAACTGTAAATTAATCAAGAGAATAATTCCCTAAATATTAACCCCGAAGGCCGAAACCAACATCAGATCAATATCCAGAAAACCATTCTGCTTAGCTAACCGACAGTTAGTTTCTAAATTTCACATTCATAGGGAAAGGTTCCCATTAATTTTATCCAAGATAAATTGCTTGAATTTATTCTTTATTCTATTTTTGAATCTCAATTCAAACTAGTCGGGATTAGCGAACCTTACCGAAGTAATCATTTATTTTAATTTCCCCATCCCGACCTATTCATCCCATGAAGTAAAACTGGTAATACTTCATATCTAACACCACAGTGTTATCGGTAAATTCAATTACCATTTCACGTTCAAATCTAATTAAAGATTTAACTATCGCCTGGAGCAAAACTGGTGATACTCCATTCTCGATCTTTTCAATCTAATTAAAGATTCATTAAAACTCCACTTAGTTCTAATCGTTAACTGGGTTAAAGAATCAGTGTCATTTAAAACACCGTCCACAATAAACCCAAAATCACATTCATTAATTATCGGGTTAAAGAACGAGTGTTATTTAAAACATTGTCCACGATAAACCCAAAAATCAATATCGATTCAATTCCAATTAAATATCATTTAATTGTTACGCTTCATTAAATCTAAATAAAAAGATTTAATCCTTTCTCAACTGGGTTCAAGAACAGTGTTAGTGAAGACACCATTCACGACAAACCCAAATCACATTTGATATTAAATACAAGGCTCTGAATAGAAAATATCCCGGCTTATATTCAATATCAAATTCCGCGACCAACAAATATCGTATTGGAAATAACGATATATATATCTATATCTTTCAAATTTCCATAACAACAACTGTATAATCACGAAATCCAACATCGAAATATTCCGAAGACAATTTCGATTCAAATCCATTCCAATGCAATCATTGGAAATTCTGGTTATTTTCAAAACCATTTCTAATCCAGTTTATTTATTTAAAAATAAATAGAATTATACTTCTAGTTTAAAACTAGTTCATTTTGATAAAAATCTATTTTTATTTTTTCAAATATGTAGTTTTTCATCCCAATTCTTTCTAAATCATTTCTTATGATTTTACACAAATTATTACAATTTTTAATAATTTTATCAAGGCCCGTACAGTCGATTTCCATCAATGGCCATCGAACTGCACTTACAGCGACCTTTTTCAAATTTGATTTGGATATAATCCCAAATCCAACCGTTAGATTTCAAATTTCTAACATTCGTTAGAAAGCTATTTTCGATACGAACCCAACGGTTCCGGTTTTAGGATAATCCGACGGTCAGATCTCCCGTAATGTCCGTTTGAAATAAATGGTCGAAATTCACGAACTGCCGCGGCGCGGCGCGTTCTATTCAGGCCATTATATTATATATATAATAAATACAATATAAATTTCGTCAATTTCTATTTAAAACGAATTATATAAATAGTTTTAAATTCGTTTCAAAAGCAATTTCAACTTCCTTTTCAATTCAAATCAAAATTGAATTCTTCTTTATAAATTCGTTTTAAAATTCATTTCTATTCAATTCAAATTTCAATTCAATTTGAATTCATTTCAATTCGTTTTCAATTCAATTTGAATTCGTTTTCAATTCAATTTGAATTCGTTTTCAATTCAATTCATTTCGAAATCGTTTTCAATTCAATTCATTTCGAAATCGTTTTTAATTCAATTCATTTCGAAATCGTTTTCAATTCAATTCATTTCGAAATCGTTTTCAATTCAATTCATTTCGAAATCGTTTTCAATTCAATTCATTTCGAAATCGTTTTCAATTCAATTCATTTCGAAATCTTTTTCAATTCAATTCATTTCGAAATCGTTTTCAATTCAATTTGAATTCGTTTTTAATTCCATTCATTTCGAAATCGTTTTCAATTCAATTTGAATTCGTTTTCAATTCAATTCATTTCGAAATGAATAAAATCGATATAAATATCATTCACGTCAAAATGGCGTCAATCTAATCAACACGGCTTCATAAATTTCTATTTTCAAATATTCTATTTCAAATATTTCTTTTTCAAAATAGTTGTTATTATCAAATTATTTCGTTCAACACATGACCAATCTCAATGGATGAGTACTGCCAACACATGAACCTTTATTTTATATTGATAAAGATGTAAATTTTATTACTAAAATATTTCGTTCAACACATGACCAATCTCAATGGATGAGTACTGTCAACACATGAACCTTTATTTTATATTATTCTTTATTTTCTAAATTGGAATGAGGCCCAATCAATCACCATATAATGTTAATTATATGGATTTTCATACATTACACACATATAATAGCATTGAAAAATAATCAACCATCAACCAAAGTGCACTACACTGTATAAGCATCAAATATAGATATCTAACGCTTATAACAGCCTGTCAATCAATCGATCGACATATTTAATCAATCAGGATGAGTGAACTTCATATTTCATCCCAACACCCGTGTGGGGTTTCAAACAATCAAACAAATATTTTATTCGTGCAGTTGGGCGATGTGTAAAATTTATCGACCCAATCAATGTCCTTCAAATAGGTGTACATAAACAAACCGTCTGGTTTGTAAATGAATATTTATTTATTCACATTCACGTTAAAAATTATATTTTTAACGATAAAACATTTTATTCCAACATATGAATTTCTATTCAGTTCAATTTTTTTTTATAAAATGATATTTTTATTTTTCTAACATATTTTAGAAAATTTTGGCGGCATAACGGCACGATACTAGAAACGGGACGAGGCCTAGCCTTATCCCCGGTCTAGTGAAGGCCCACGCCATTCACACATCAATCAAATCAATTCCAATTCACCCAACAGTCAAATTCAGCTCAAATCATCTAACTAATCTATGCAACCAAACAAACAAGTCCATGGTCTGTGGACGATTGTGTCGGGTGCTACTAAGCACCGTCTGCATCCTAGTATATATATATAACTAGAAAAATTAAATTGAAAGGTGAGAAGTTCTCACAGATAGCTATCCAATCATCTTGACTCTTCTTTGATAGAAATCTTCCTCGTTATCGCATCTTCGTCATCTTCGTTGCTGTAGACACAACATATGTAAAAATCATATTTTTACTTCGCTATTCAATATATAAAAATCGAATTTTTACTATGCTATTCAGTATATAAAAATCGAATTTTTACTATGCTATTCAGTATATAAAAATCATATTTTTATAATTGCTTCATACTTTTTAAAAATCGAATTTCCACTTCGCTATTATATAAAAAGATTTCGCCTTTTTAATAATAAAGATTTCATTTTTAACCTTCCCATGATATAAAAATTATATTTTTAATCTTTTACTATAATAAAAATTTCGTCTTTCTATGTTTAAAAATATAAACTTCATCATATAAGAAATCGTACCTTTTTACATTTCAAAATCTAAACTTTTCCTAAATTAAAAATCTAATCTTTTCAGTTTTAATAACTAAGAAGAATCAGTTTTTCAGACAAAGGAAAAATCAGTTTTTGAATTAATTAAAAGTTCAGTTTTGAAATAAATAAAAATTCAGTTTTGAAATTAAAACAAAACGAACTCACATTTATTGAAGGGAGGGGGTTTAGCAGTCGTGATCGGCGCCTAAACGTGATGGCGCTGGAGTTCGTCGGGACTGCAGCGTCTGAGTGAAAAAGGGGGGGGGGTTTGGTGGTTGCGGTGGCTGAGAGGGAGGAGGTTCGAAGGCGAGGCGGTCACAGATGGGTGCGACGCGTTGTGGCGGAGGGGGGGGGGGGAAAGGGTGTCGCGTCGCTTCCGTCGATCCTGGGCTTGGGGGGGCTATGGTTGCAGAAATCGCAAGGGGGAGGGGCGGAGGTGCTGAGGATCGAGGAGGGGGGTGGAGCGATGGCCGGTGGTGGCACAGGGAGGAGGCGGCGGGCGGGTCTCCTATCCCTTTCGTTGTTTTTTTTTTCTTTTTTTTCTCTTTTTTCTGAATCGAGAATGGGGGGGGGGGGGGGGAAGAAGATAAAGGAAAGGAGAGGAGAATATATATATATATATATATATATATTTATTATTTAATTATTAATTTAATCCCAATAGGTTGACTTTTACATAAGACCTCAAAACGAGGCCCACCGCCTGTCGTCCATAGCGTTTCACCCCCATTCCGAACACAATGGGATATGTATCGTAAGTTGATTCGATCGTTACGAACAGTTTCCGTTAAATTTACATTTAAATCACTATATTGAATTTTAAACGTACATTTCAAATTACCGGGGTCGCATACGAACTTTAAAAATTCCCGAAAAATACTTTCTAGCTTCGTATTGACGATACGGTCCTAACAAAACCAATTTCATCGAATTCTGAGACCGTTGGAAAAATGGCCATTTTCCAGTCGATTAAAATTAACTGAAACTAGTCAAACGCGTTTTCCTTTGCCACGCTCACATATTGATTCGAAAAATTATGAAATTTGGAATCTAGAAATAATTTGACATCACGGACCCAACAAAACTGGTTTCGTCGAAACCCGAGGTCATTTGCAAAATTCCCATTTTTAAGGGCCTGAATTTCATAGCGACTATTCAGAATTTTCAACTGGACATATCTTTTGATTCCCGCTATGAAATTTTGATTTGTCGGATTCATTGGAAAGATATTCTCAATTAGGTTCTATTATTTTTGGTTTCACTAAAATCCGATTTATTTTGCACCCGGTACATTCAATTGAAGTTTGAAATCGAATTATCGAACTACCGCGCCATTTTCAATTCTATTTATAATTATGTATAATTATTTATATTCTAACGACGACGTATATAATATATACGTCGAATTCTATTCAAAATAAATTTCTCGTCGATATTATTTAAAATAATTCGTTATAAATAATCAAAATTCGTTAAAATTGCCAAAATAAAAATTTTAAACTGGCCCAGATTTTCGGGTTATTACAAAGTGATTTGAAAATATAATGTTTTGAAAATATTATCATTTGTATATCGATGATGTGGAATATTCAATTTCGATTCGAAATTGAATATGAAGTTGAAATCGTTTCGAAAACGAATTTAAAACGATTTATAAATTTCGTTTTAAAAGGAAATTGACGAAATATATAATATATATATATATATATATATATATATATATATATATTATATATAATGGCCTGAATAGAACGCGCTGCGGCAGTTCGTGAATTTCGACCATTGACTTCGATTGGGCATTACGGGAGATCCGACCGTCGGATTCTCCTGAAACCAGAACTGTTGGGTTCGTATCGAAAAGAGCTTTCTAACGAATATTAGAGATTTGAAATCTAACAGTTGGATTTGGAGTTATGTCCAAATCAAATTTGGAAAAGGTCGTTGTAAGTGTAGTTCGATGACTGTTGATGGAAATGGACTGTACGAGCCTTGATAAAATTATTAAAAATATCAATAATTTGTGTAAAATCATAAGAAGTGATTTGTGAAGAATTAGGATGAAAATTTCCAAATTTGAAAAGATAAAAATGGATTTTTATCGAAATGAACTAGTTTTGAACTAGAATTAAAATCATTTTATTTTTGAAATAAATAAATTGAATTTGAAAGTGGTTTTAAAAATAATCAGAATTTCCAATATACAAATCGGAATGGATTTGAATCGAAATTATCTTCGGAATATTTTGATGTTGGATTTCCTGATTATACATATATGGTTGTGGAAATTTGAAAGATATATTTATATTGTTTTTCCAATACGAGATTTGTTGATTTTAGAATTTGATATTGAATATAAGCCGATATATTTTCTATTCAGAGTCTTGTATTTAATAACAAATGGGATTTGGGTTCGTCGTGAATGTTGTTTTGAATAACACTCTTCTTGGACCCAGTGTAGAAAAGAATAAATCTTTTAACTTAGATTTAGTGAAATTGTCCAATTAAACAATATTTAATTGGAATTGAATTTGAAAGTGATTTTGGGTTTATCGTGAATCGTGTTTTAGATGACATTGTTTCTTTAACCCAGTTAAAGACAGGATGTTGATTTTTGGGAAGATTAAAACTAAGTGGAGTTTTAATGAATCTTTAACTAGATTGAAATGTGAATTGATAATTTAAATTATTAAATCTGAAAAGTGATCGAGAATGGAGTACCACCAGTTTTGCTCCAAAGCGATAGTTAAATCTTTAATTAGATTTGAATGTGAAATGGTAATTAATTTTACCGATAACACCGTGGTGTTAGATATGGAGTATTACTAGTTTTCTCCATGGGATGAATAGGTTGGGATTGGGAAATAAAATAAATAATTACTTCGTTGTGGTTCGCTATTCCCGACTAGTTTGGAAAACCATAATACGGTTTGAAATGATATCCATAGGAAGATTAAAGAATAAATTTAGAAGAATTTATCTTTGATAAAATTAATGGGAACCTTTCCCTAAGAATGTGAAATTTTGAATAAAAGTATATTCTGAATTGGAATGAGGTGTATGTTGTGTTTGTTTAAAACGTGTTCATTATATACGCGGGTTATTCGGAAAGGCCGGGTCTATACCCATTCTGAATAACCGATTCGACGATAAGTCGAAGATGAAGACGGTGGTTGAAGACCGGAAGTCTTCACATCGTTTGGGTGATTACTGATGATCTTGATTGGGCTATACACCCAAGATGAGGAAATCAGTTGGTGATCGTCCAGACGTACTTGGAGATCGATGGATATGCGAGGAAAGTGCCTCCGGTTTCGTTTAGACCCAGACCAAACTTGTAAATGGATTGTGTGTCTGACATTGGATTTTATTCTGTGTTGATTGATCTCTATTAAATATACATCTGTTTGGCGGCGGAGAATTTATTCTCTTGCTTAACGCCCTTCTCTGAGACGTACGAGCTCAGAGGTTGTATATCGATGGACATCAGTCGCATGGGGTGAATTGCCTGTGTGGCACGCCTAAGTGGCAGATGATCAGGGCTTCTGTTGAAAAGCAAAGTCTTGTGGTTGATGATCAAAGCACGGCCTGTGTGGCGCAGCTTTGTGTATAGCGTGAATTCGCGAGCCTCAAACCTCTGTATGAGTCAAAAACGGGATACGTACCATTGGGAGAACACGACGCTTCTTTCTACCTAGTGGTGGTGTCAGTGCTTACACTGGCTAACATTTATATACTTTTCACCTGTGTGGTTGTTGGAATGCGAGGCGCCTCAGATATAGGTCTGTTAGGACCGGGAAACGTGTGTTCAGGAATTTCCAATCCTCAAAAGTAAGAGAGGACCGGCCCAACCAATCCAAGGATCATAGTGGGGTCCTGAGACATTTGCTAGAGTGTCTCGAACGGAGAGGAGCTTGCCCCTTGCCTCGACTCATGATGGAATACAATTTCCAATACATGATATTCGGTTTTATTTGTAGAACCTAGTATGACGACATAGTGGTATGGGTCATTCATGCCGCCTATGATTGATATTTACGATTGAAATTGTTTTGACACTATACATTTATTATAGTATCAAATAATGTGTTTTTAACGTATCAAGCATGCTTTGGCTATTATAAGGTAAAAACCCTATCCTACGGCTTGCGTTGCATTGTGTGATGGGACCGGGGTCTTATAATAGCTTCATTTTTCTTTATTTAGCATTGCGCTGTTTGTTTTATGCACTGGTATTCTTGGGAGGAAACCCATTCCGTGTTATACAGCGTGGTCCCTTGATTTACCAAACTTTAAAATAAAGATTAATAACTGTTTTAGTTCTCACACCAGTCACATGACTGACCTGGAGTTTATTGTTTTAACCTAAACTCTGGGTGCCTCTATTTTCGACACGGGCAGCTAGTAGTTTCGGTTTTGCAGATTTATATTCACAGGATCCTGGTTTACAGCTGGAATGATATTTGGAAAGCTCTGTATCCGTATATCTCCTTTCAGTTGTGTTCTGTATTTTTTTTCCGCTGTGTAATTTATTGTAATCTCTGATATTTAGTAAATGTGTAATATTTATTCATACTCTGTATATTCTTGTATTCTGATGGAATTGTTGTAATAAACAATGAAATGTTCTTCTGTTTGTGTTCTGATTTGTCTTGTCCTCAACGCAATCCGTGCTTTCCTTCACGGGGAAGTTCGGGTCGTGTCAACTTGTAAATGGATGTGTGTCTGACATTGGATTTCATTCTGTGTTGATTGATTTCTTTTAAATATATATCTGTTTGGTGGTGGAAAATTTATTCTCTTGCTTAACACCCTTCTCTGAGACGTACGAGATTAGAGGTTATATATTGATAGACATCTGTTGCGTGGCGTGAATTGTCAGTGTGGTATACTAAGATGCAAATGATCAAGGCTTTTGTTGAAAAGCAAAGTCTTGTGGTTGATGATCAAAGCACGGCTTTAAATAGCATAGCTTTGTGTATAATGTTAATTTGCGAGCCTCACACCTCGGTATGAGTCAAAAACGGGATCATGACTGCTGGGAGTGCACGATGTTTCTTTCTAGCTATGGGCGGTGTCATGGTATAGAGCCCAGACATTTATATTTTTACATATGTGGATGATGGAATGCGAGGCGCCTCGGATATTGGGTCCTTAGTGGCTCAGAGATAGGTCTGATAGGACTGGGAAACGTGTGTTCAGGAATAACCAATCCTCAAAAGTAAGAGAGAACCAGCCCTGAAGATCCAAGGGTTCGCCAACATCCGAGCCCTGAGGCATTTGCTAGAGGGTCTCGAATCGGTGAGGAGCCATCCCAGGCCTCGACTAATAGATGTATATCCAATTTCCAATACGTGACTTTTCGGTTTTAATTGTAGAGCCTAGTATGGCGACATAGTATATGGTAGCTATGTCGTCTATGATTGATACATCTATATCTGAAGTTGTTTGATACACAATGCACTTATAGTAATATCAAAATGATTTGTCGTAAACGTACCAAGCATGTTTGGCTATTATAAGGGAAAACACTATCCTCCGGCTTGCGTTGCATTTTGTGATGGGACCTGAGTCTTATAATAGCTTCATTTTTCCAAAAAGCATTGCATTGTTTATAAATTGTTTTATGCACTGGTATTCTTGGGAGGAAACCCGTTCTGTGTTATATGGAGTGGTCCCTTGATTTACTTTATTTTTAAAGTAAAGTTTTAGATAATTATTTTAGTTCTCATACCAGTCCTATGACTGACCTGGAGTTTATTGTTTTAACCTAAACTCTGGGTGCCCCTATTTTTCACACGAACAGTCAGTAGTTTTGGTCTTGCATATATTATTTTCCTAGGATCCTGGTTTACAGCTGGAGCTATATTCGGAAAGCTTTGTATCCATGTATCTCTTCGGTTGTGTTATGTATTATTTTCCGCTGCTATGTAATTTTAATCTCTGATATTGTATTTCCAATGTGTAATATTTATTCATACTCTGTTATATTCTTGTACTCTAATGTAATTGTTGTAATAAGCAATGAAATGTTCTTCTGTTGTGTTCTGATTTGTCATGTTCTCAACTCAATCCGAGCTTTCACATAAGGGGGAGTTTGGGTCATTTCATATATCTTTCAAATTCCTCAACAATATCTATTTTATCATGGAATCCAATATTGAAATATTCCAAAGATTATTTCCATTCCAATTCATACGTTGGAAAACTTTAGTTTGATTAAAACCATTTCAATTCCTTTCAGTTCTTTATTCTAGTTGTTAGCTAGTTCATGTAGATAAAAATATCTTTTATCTTTACAAACGTGGAATATTTCATCCAAAATCTTTTCAAATCATTTATTATGATTTTACATAATGTACTCGTGTCCATCCGAAATCGGACATCAAAATCATATTAATTATTTACTGAATATTATTTTAAAATATTCGTTATTTCTGAGTTGGAATCAGACTCAATCAATTAAAATATAATTTATTTATATGGATCCCATACATCGCATGTATTCAAAAATACAGATTAACAACTATTTAACATTCAATTCACATCTAGAGTGCAATTTTGCAAATTCATAAGCACTAAATAATTAAATAACGCTTATAATAGTTTGTCAATCAATCGATTGACATATAACTAAACACAAGGGAGATGTATGAAGTTATTATCATCTCCAGACCCTTCTGGGTTTTTCAATCAATAACCAATGACCATTATTTGCATAACTGGGCAATGTATAAAATTATCATTCCAATACCTTTGTGGGGTTTATATCACAATCCATATGCACTTACCTGATATTTGGGAGACGGGTGGGTATATTGTTATATGAATCATTTATAATATAAACCTTTAATTTATAAATATTTATAATCACAGTTTAATAATGATAACATTAAAACTGTAAACATCCATCAAACAGCAAACAAATATTGAAATCACAGGCAAACTATATATATATATATATATATATATATATATATATATAGTTATAAAAATAAATAACTATACAAAAATTTTGAGTGAGAGAGTTCTCACCTTGATCGGTTTTGAAATCATTGAAAAACGATAAACATTCGATTTTTTACATCGGACGTTTTCTTCCACCAAGAATTGCCATGAGCTCCAAATCATTCCAAATTAGTTTCATTGTAAAGCTCCCATTGATACGGTTCCAATGGATCTGGTTTCGCTGAACTTTAGCAACATATGAAAAAGTTATGGTCATTTTAGTATGTTCGGCCATTAATGGCCATGGGAATGCTATCTATTCGGCCGTTTATGGCCGTGGGAATGCTCTCTTGTCGGTCATTAATAGCCGAATGGGCTGCATATCCAAGATGATATCGGCCAATGCCCGAAGGCCTATGATGTTATATACATGCAAATGAGGCTTCTAAGACTTGCTGAAACAACTTATAACACCCAACTCTCATGCACAAACATTCATACAAGAGATTTGCAATGATTTTGATTATAAATTCCAAAACGGTCAAATTTTATAACCAAAGCTATTAAGTACGATTCAAGCGACTTGTGAAGACTTAGAACTTTGCTCGGGTGGCAACGGAGCTTCACAATGTCACCAAATCAACTAGTAGCTTATGAATTAGATTGTGCGGACAATTCTATTCAAAATTTCCAATTTAATGAAACATGAATGTATGAAACCGACTAAGTTTCACTAGCCTATCCAATTCAATAGCATATTCAAACGCAAATGAACTCTAAACTACACTCCTACAAGCTATAAGCTTGTGGCATAAATGTGGGTTCATGGACAACTCACAAAGCTCTCACCTTGGATGGTTAGAAGCAAGAAATCGATCCAATGATAGGCTATAACAACCTCTCTTCCAATATTACTCACAAATCTTCAATATAAACATGAATGCACAAATTTCCTAGAAGTTAAGTTTAGAAAATCATGTGAAATTGAAGAGGAAACAAGATGGAGAAGATGGAGAGGAGCTTACCAAAGCTTTTCCTTGGATTTACACTTGATTCCACAATAATTGGAGCACCTAGGACTGACTAGGTTTAGGGAATTTTAATTTTCCAGTCCTTATTCCCATTTTCTATTTTTGATGAAGTGTTAGAGGAATGAGGAGGAAAGGGGTTGATTTGGGGGTTAAATGATGAGCTAGTTTAGCTAAACCAAGACCCGACCCAAGTACCAAAACTCCGAAGCTTAGAATATATCGAAGTTTATAATTTTCGAATACCTAAATGACATTTTGAACCCAATGGAAGTGGTTTCGTTGAAAACGGAGATCCTTTGCAAAATGGCGATTTTTAAGGGCTATATATAATACTAAATATATATATATATATATATTCCATAGTGGCTATTCTAAATTTTAATTTAGACATAACTTACAATTTATAAAGTGAAATATCAATTCCCTACATTCGTTAGAAAGTTACAATTCAAAATATTCCAGTGTTTCTTGTTTTATGAAATTCGGATTTATATTGAAATCTATACATTCATTCAAAATTTAAAATCAAATTTTCAAACTATCGCGCTATTCCAGCTCGTTTTAATCAAATTTTGAATTTATAAGTGCTAATATCGATTAAAATAAACTTTAAATCGTTTATTCTCAAAATAACTCATCTAAAATATTTAAATTCTATGAAAATCAATTAAAAATAAATTTTAAATTGGTTCCAAAAATATGGGTTGTTACAGTTTTAGTTCTCACAAGACTCCCCTGACCGGTCCCTACTTTATTGTTTCCCACCTAAACTCTGGGTTCCCATATTTTCCACATGGGCAGTCTGGTAGTTTTGGTTTGTAAATATTCTATATAGCAGGTGCTGGATTGAAGCTAAAGCTGTGTCCAGAGCATTTTATTTCTTCCGCTGAGGGTTTATGTTTTCCGTCATGAACATGTTATATTATGATATATTTCCGATGTGCATGTATTTATTGTTGTACTCTGATGTAAAAGTTATTGCAATGATAATGAAAAGTTTATTTGTCTAGTTCTTATCAATCGTTATCCCAAATGATACGTCTTGTTGATTTGTTTAAGTCGGTTTAATGATCGATTTGAATAGGGCGGCATGGCTAGTCACATTGGTATCAGAGCTTTGGTTTATACAAAGCTTTTGGGTGTGACTCGTTTGAATGGAAGGAAAGCACCCATTAGAGACATGATTAGTAGTATCCTAGAATAATGACTCACTAGAGATAGGGTTAGTAATGCCCTGGAATGAGTTTGAAGAGCATTATATATAGAAGAAAACGAATTGTGTATCTATATAATAATGAATTTGGTTTTGAAAGATTATATATGGATAACCTACTTGATTATCATATAATAAGAGTTTGAGTGTTTTATTTGACAATGAGGTTGGACTATCGAGTATAAGAAGATTTGAAAATACACCTTTCAAACGTATATACGAAGTCTTGAATATACTAGATAGATATAGAGTCACACTCTAATCGCTTGGGAATGAAACGGGTGATTGTCACGACATCGCCAATGTTTATTTTAGAGTTTTGAAAGTGGAATGACTATATGATTCCAATTGAAACATCGAAATATGCTTAAACCCATTAAGATAAATGTTTGATTAAGATGATTTGAGCTTTAAATTTAACTAGTACAAGTTAAATAAATTGAAAAGATGGAGCTAAACTAAATGAATTAAAATATAACTTAAGTGAAGTTAAATAAAAGTGGTATTGGATTTATATTCGAGTCGAATTGGAACGATAAAACCAATGTAAAATCGGAAATTTATTGGAATTGGACACACACACACAGATATATATATATATATATATATATATATATATATATATTGGACAGGTTATTAAATGGAAGCTAAGAAGAGGAATAAAATTGAATGCCTGACACAAAGGTACTTATTCACTGTATTGATTGGGTTTGATGATTTCATTGGCCGATTGGTAAGCCGTTTGGCTTATGGATTTTCTTTTGGATTGATAAAGTGTAATGACCCAGATTTTTCGGTCATTTAAATTTGTATATTTAAATATGTTTTAAATAATGAATTTGAATTTTAAATGGGGTTTAATATAGAATTTGTTGTTAAACGAAGTTTAAATGTATACATTTATATTTAAATTTGAAACAAGCACATACTGACGATGTAGTTCATAATATTTAGTTTTGAACATCAATGAATATAGAAGATCCAATATAAGTCGGATTTCTATGAAATAAGAAACGTTTGAATCTATTTGATTATAATTTTCTAATGAAAGAGAAAATTCAGATTTCATATTATAGATTGTTAGTTATGTCCAAATCAAATGTTCAAATAGTCGCTATGGAAATCGTTAATAAAGATAACGTTTATTTAATAAACTTAAAAAGGATTTTCATATAATTTGGATATCGTTTAACTCGAAAATTGGTAATGTTGAGTACTAAAACCATATTTGGTTTATATTTGATGTTATATGATATTCCATTTGGATATTTATGATAATAATTTACTATTATTTAATTGTATTTTTTTTGAAATTAATTAATATTTTATTGATATTATATAAGCCTTAAGAATAACCACTTTGCAAACAGCCTTGGTTTTCAATGAAATTAATTTCATTGGAACCGTAATGTTAAATTATTATATGAAATCAAATTTTGTGGCAATCCTACGTCATATGTGACGACGATAGTCGTAAATGCTTGGTCGTTCTGTATAGCGCATAACTAAATGAATTTAATTTAAATAGATGGAAATTCATGTGTTACTTGAGATATAGATCGAAATTAAATACGAGATCAGTTTTGTTGAATTCGTATCAATGTTTAGAGTCAGGATAGGTAGATAATTCATTATTTTTGGAGATCGAGTATTTTAGTGTCCAAAATAGTGTTGTTTTGCGTATAAAATATCATTTTGGGAAACATTCTCAGAATGCGACGTAACTCGTGTCGTTGGATCCGTATTAGTAAGTTATTGTAGGATTTTGATTTTCATTTCAGTTGGACTTACCATTTGTGTAACGACCCAAGGACTTTTGACCTAGAAAATCAACACGAAATCCATGTTGACTGTTCAAGTACCGAGAATACTGGATCACTAATAGAAAGAACGCAGAGGGTGAGAAATAGAAAGAAAGAAAATTAGAATAGAAGAAGAAGAAGAACACAACAAAACAGAATAAGAGTAAACACGAATCTCACAGTGGAACGAGTAACATAAATAAAATATATTGTGTAACATAACTTTGAAATACAAACTTGTAATAGTATATACATACCATCATCAGAGTACAACATAACACATCACAGCGGAAATAAACTCTATATAAAATTTTACCCTTAATCATTGATCATACGCTGAACCTTTTCTTCCACCATTTCAATTACAGGAAACACGCTGCTTCCAGAAGACATTATCATCTCTTTCCCTACTAATATCTCCACCCTCGCATTCTATTCTATTTTTGTTACTTTTTTATTTGTTCTTTCTGGGTGTGTTCCAGGTTCCTGAAACAAAATGAAGTCAATGCGGCGTGCATTTAAATAGATGAGGATACTTCGATGGTAAGGATTAAGGGAATAGGCGAGGTACAGGTAGGTTGGCTAAGATTTGAAAATACAATTTTGTCGATGGTGATTATTCAATGTCTTGGTACTCATGATTTTCATAGGTACGCAACAGAAGATGGAAACTTAGCCCTGCATTAGAATTGATGGGGTATGAAGACTTAGAAGCAAAGGAATTGAAATATAAATATACATTATTTACTTTTACTGTATTATATCTAGTTTTTATTCATGTTGGAAAGAAAAATACTTATTCACATGTCATGTAGGTAGGTAGAGCACACAGGATTTTTTTTCTAAAGTTTAGACAATATCGGTACCCTGTTACACAAAACTCTGTTCACATACCAGCCGTTATGGATAAAAATAAAAATACCATTGTGACAAGCAATGTGCCACGACCTCGAAAGTATACTAATATAGACAAGATAACTTATCATGTTAATTCCCAAAAATGCTAATTCAGGGTGCAAAACACGTTAAATGGAAACTTGCTTCTTTTCCAAATTAAAAAATTATGGAAAATTTCTATAAATTAAATTAAAGACACGACTTAAAAATCTTATCCAAATTCAAAATAATTATTGTATTAAAATAAATAAATCATTATAGTTTATAAGCGATTCCATATCGATTATTCGAAAATTTGATTTGGACATAACTCACAATATATAAGATGAAATCTCCATTTTTCTCTTCCATTAGAAAATATTACTTAACAGATTCAAACGTTTCTTGTTTCGAAGAAATCCAACTTATAACGGATCCTGTACACTCAGTCGAAATTCAAAATGTTAAATTACGAACTACCACGACATTACGAGCTCGATTTAAATTATATTATAACTAAAATGTTCAACTATCGTTTATAAATAAATTCATTATTCTAATTCGAATATGAACTCGATTAAATTCCTAACATAAATCCAGTTTACACAAAATTGCCCATTCACTATTCCCAACTATTTCGGAAATTAAATTTATTGTTCCACTATTAATATTAATTAAATAATCAAAATTATTTAATTAAACCAATTAAATTACCAAACCATTATACAAAATCATTAAATAAATTAATTATTAAATCGCTAAAATTCCGGCACATTGCATTTTGATCTTATGACTAGTAAATGCCTAGATTTTTATTTAGTCGTATTATCGATTTAATTTGGAAATATAGATTAACCGATTTTCTAGCGAACTTCGTTTTCAGAGAAATTAATTTTATTTAATCCGTAACAATTTATTATTGTAGTATTTCAAATTTCAAGTTAATTGGATTTAATTTTTGATCGAATGAAATTTAAACACGTGTCGATTCACGTTGTGAAGTTATAAATGAATTTTTACAAATAGTCTCAGAATTTGACGAAACCTTTTCCATCATGTCTGGAATATTGTTTTATGCTAGGATTTCAAATTTCATCTCGATCGGAAATCTTTTGTTGATGTTTCTGTGTGTTACTTCACGATGAAGTATGATTTAATATTTAACTAATATTGTTGCCTATAAATAGAAATCACTAAACCTTAATTTGAGGTCAAAAGGAACGCTGTGTGGTCAATTGAAATACAGGCGGCCTCTATCTACTGAACCAATGACTGAAAACTACCCTTGTTAATTTCAATTTTTCTTCCAATCCATCGAGTATTTGCCCAAACTATCAACTACAAAATTGTTGGCCTTAGTGAGATGTTCAAAACCGACGGTGGTGATAGGTAGCTTCGCATCGTGGTGGCCTAAATTGGCCTCAAAATGGCATGGGGTTCGAATGGTTTTGGCAGCGATTAGGGAGGATTGGCGACACTGTATTCCTGGCGTAGGATGAAGAGGCTCAGGTGCGGTGACTGGTCATCACCGATCATGCTCCGGCGATCGTGGCAGAGCTCGGCAACATTACTTTGGGGGACAGTGTGGGTTCTGAAAATTTTGAGCACGGCAGATACTTACGAAAGGGAAGTGAATATAATCAGCCTAATTTCTTTAAGAGGTAATTAGCTAATATAAAATCTTAATTACTGTTTATAATAATAGTTATTCCTTAACTATTATTATAAACAGTAATTATGTTTTTTTATTAGCTAATTACATCTTAAGGAAATTGGGCCGTAATAGTTAAGGAATTAAGCTATTTAATTAAAGTCATGTATATTAAAATGGCTATAATTCCTTCGTATATATACAGAATTCGACAATTCAAGATGCATTGGACTTGCATTGACGAACACAACGCCATGGAATAGAACTGGACGCATTTGAATCAATTGTAATTTTTGGTTAAATTAAATGCATGTTTAATTTAACTGAAACGAGTCATTTAAACAACAAATCTGATCAAGGTGAGTAAAATTCAGTCATTTGTCCCACTTATATTTTATATAAATCGATTTAATATTTGTGTGCTATGATTGATAATAATTGGATGTTCATTGGATGTGTGTTAAATATTATATATATATATACATATTGGATGTATTAGTTAAATTAAACGATTCGTTTAATTTAATTAAAACCAAATCGTTATTTTAATGATTTGAACCAATTGAGGCAACTTAGCTTATAAGTTATGTTTGTATTTATATAAATGTGTTAAAGTAAATGGTTGATGTTAAATTATTGTTATTGGATGCTTATAGAAATTACCAGTTAAATTGTATATTCTCATAAATAATGATTATATTGAGGTAATATATTTGGATGTAGAGAAAAATAGGTTGGAGGGATCCAACTGGCTTCCTCACCATAGTTGTTAAATTTTATATATTATAATATATATCGAAATATGAATCTGTGGTGCAGAAAATGAAAATTAGAGGAATCCAATAGGATTTCTCACTAATATTGATAATGTTTATCAGTATGATGGGATATGGATTTAGTGTGAAATTAATATTTCATGGGTTTGGTACTATAGTAGACATTTGCCTTTTAATTACCGACAATAAAATAAAAGAATTTTGGAATCGATGTTAAATCAATTCTGAATGTCATATATATATATATATATATATATATATATATGGATTTGAAATACGATGTTTATTATAAAAAAGTAAGCACCAAAGTTTTATTTACATTTTTATAATTGTTTAAATTTATAACTAAAAGAACTTATGATGTTATTTAGTAATTTGAAGTCGTGATAAATTGATAATATTAAACATTTGAATATAATATAATTGACTTGTAAAAGACGTTAAGAGAATTGGAAATGAGATTATTTTTGCAATAAGATAATCGTATTTCTGAATTCTATAATAAGATATATCTAACTTTAGAAATTAATTAATTAATGGGATTGGAAATAGGACTTAACATAGTTAAGCAAATTGGATTGATGGGTTAAATGTAGATTTGAGTTTAAAACAGAATTTGAAGCAAATGAAAATGTTTGATCAAAATTAATTCAAAACAATAAAGTAAATAAGTTTTGGGATTATTTTCTGAACACAATCAGAGATATTTTCTTAAATAGAAAATTGGGTAGTATATGAGGATTGATGTAAAGAATAATAATTGGTTAAAGAAGTCGTCAAGTGCACGATGATTTATTTAAATAATTAAAATGTGATTTTTGTAACTAGTGAACATTTTTACAAACGTCGTGTTTAAATAAATGAAATGATTTGATTGTTAAAAGTTAAGGAATGTAATTAAGGTTATTAGAAACTGATTGGAGATTAATCAAGTTGAATGGCTTCCTGAGTGTCGACCTGATGTTGGTTTCGGCCTTCGTGGTTGATACGTAGGGAGTTGTTCTCTTACTAGTTTATGATTAGAGACTAATGAATATGGAAGAATAGTGATGTTTTAAATCCATAATCTAATCAAATAGCAAATGGAATGTTTTCCATAGATTGAAGTTTAAGAAGAGGAGTTTTAATTAATGATTGGTTAATTAAAGAGTCTAAATGATGTTGGGCATTGAGTCGGTGAATTTATTTTCCTTTTATGAATGAATGGTTGTTTATTTGATAGTTAAATACAAATCTGACCTATATGATGGTTGGTACGGAAAGACCGATATCAAATTTAGATTCGAAAACCATTCCGAACTAACGAATACGTTAACATGGAAGATGCTAGTTGAAGATGGGGAAATTGAAGACCACAAATCTTCATGAGTGGAAGAACTACTCGTTAAATTTGTCTAGTTTTGCCACTAGAGATATTTTGGCAGTGATTCTGTCATGATTGAAATCTTCATATTCAAGGACTACTCTCTACTGATCCATATGGTGATTCATATATAAGGACATGGTAATAGGGTGCCTTCGGTTCATCCTGTTCCTGGATAACTTGTATAGACGAGTGTATGACAAAGTATTTCCAAAGGGACCGCATACGTTGATTTTTTCAAAGGTACAATAGTTGGCGGCGTAGAAAGGTACAACCAGAGTATTTTCATGGAAGTCAATTAGTGATTTTCTGATGGATCTAACTATATGGCATTCAAAGTGAATGAATACATGATATGTTCAAAAAGATAATAGTAACCTCAAGCCTCATCAATCGGGAAATGACAAAAATCGGGCAGGCAGCATGACTATGTGGGTCACTCCCATTAGGGTGTACTATCTCCATCTCGAGAAAATTTATTTATTCCATCTATCGCTTATGTATCTCCCAGGAAATGGTCATGTCTGTGCCGACCGTTGGTGATAAGACATTCGTACACCTAGAGCAAATGAGTGGTCGATCATGTGTGGTCGCGTTGCAAGATGTTCTTGTTTAACCCAGTGTATTCCTCTCTGTACATATACTATCCGAAGATGGATCCATAGCTTTCCATAGTTGGAAACTGAATCTCCAATAAGCGCCCATGAATTTTGATTATATACTATGTATGCAAAGCGTTAGATGCAAGTGTTCTCATAGATGGTCATTTACTTGATTTAGACGCAACGAACTTCAGGTGATGAGCTGGAGGAGTTCAGACATATTAGTGTTTATTTCCGCTGTGTGTTGTATTTGAGGACAGGTTGTTATAACTGTCTAGATTTATTGATGTACTTTGATGATTGCAAGTATTTTTCAAACTTTCAATAAAGATTTATCAGAGCATAAGGTTTAGCGATAACCTTGGCTCTGTGGCGTAACTCGATAAAGATGGAGTTAGTAATAACCTAGATTGAGTTTGAGTGCATATATATAAGAGCGTATTTGTAGATTTTATAAAAATGTTATGTATTGTGTTATTTGATTGGTACAATTTTTAAACTAGCAACCGATACAATATTGTTTTGTAAAGAGGGCAAGTGAAATAATTTTACCCAAAATATATTTTTATATAGAAACGAAATAATTTTATCAAAATATCGAGATATTTGGTGTTTTTGATAGATTTGAACAGAATTCAAATTGGATTAAAAATTTGAAATGGTTTAATATAGCAAAAGGGGATTTCAATGCGAAATTAGTAAATGGGAATTTTAATATGGAATTGAATGAATCAGAATTGAACTTAATAATAAGTTAAGTACAATTCGAAGGGAAAATGGATGATTTTTGAAATAAAATCTGAATCGGGATTATAAGACGCAAGTGAAATAATTGGAAGTAACTAATGGAATATGGAATTTGAACTTAACTTGTTTAAGTGGATTTAAGAATGGATGCATAGATAAAACTAAATAAAACAAATCTGGAATTTGGGTCAATCGAATATTAATCGATTAATAATTAAAGTGTGTTAAACCAAGTGAATATTAATATTAAATGTAAATTCAGTTGACTTGATGTAACAACCCGAAAAATCTGAACCAATTTAAAATTTTTAAATTGGCACTTTTAGTGGATTTTAAATATTTAAAATAAATATTTTAAATAATAACAACGAAAAGTATGTTTGAATCGATGTTTGAAAATAAATATAATTATTTTATATTATAACCAAGGCCTGAAATGGTGCGGCAGTTTCAAAATTTGAATTCAAACTTTGACTGACTATACCGGGTGCAAAATAAAACGGATTTTAGTGAAACCAAAAATATTTAAATCTGTTAGTGAAGATCTTTCTAACAAATCTGAAAAATCGACGTTTCATAGCGGGAATCAAAAGTTATGGCCAAATGAATTTTCAGAAAGGTCGCTATAGAGAATATATAGCCCGTGAAAATAGACATTTTGCAAACGACCTCAGAATTCGACGAAACCACTTTTGTTGGATCCGAGATGTCAAATTATTGCTAGGTTTCAAATTCCATAATTTTTGAAGTTAATGTATGAGCGTGGCGAAAGAAAATATGTTTGGTTGATTTCAATTAAATTGGATCGACCAGAAAATGGCCATTTTTCAAACGGTCTCAGAATTCGACGAAACTAGTTTTGTTGGGACCATATCATCAAAACATACCTAGATTTATTTTTCTGGAATTTTTGGGATCAGTATGTGGCCCCGGCAAATTGAAATGTATGTTCAAATCACATATTGAATGTTTTATATTTTAATTTGAAGGAAAACTGACTGTAACAGTCGAATTGGCTAATGAAACATATTCCATTGTGTTCGGAATGGGGGTATTTAGCTAGGAGCGATAGTCATTGGGTTTAAATTGGAGTTAGTATGGAAAGAAGGTTATTTTTGGATTTTAAAATAAATAAAAATATAAAAATAATCTTGGGCCAATCACTTTCTTCCATCTCAGCTTCTCTCTCCCCGTAACCTCTATATCGCGCACGACGGAAATGGATCTTCCCCTTCTCTCTTCATTTTTGGCAAATCCACGCATCAAAACCATTTGCTTCTTTGGAGTTATTTGTAGATCTTGAGGAGAGCTTCAAATCCATACCAACTAGAGAATTTATCGCTCAGTATTTTGGGAGAATCACCTCGCCAAAGTCGGTGACTTCAGACCGCCGCTCGCGCCTAGGACCACTGAAGTGGACCCCACTTCAGGCGCACGTGCACCTCTCAAGGCTCGTCAGCGCGGTGAAGTCCGATTTCCTCATCGTGCTTCAGATTTGCAGAAAGATTCAACCCTAGTTTTGAAGATTTACAGAGAGGTAATGGCTGATGAGAATTTAAAAGGTTATAAACATTTAAAAGCGTTGCGAAATAGGCTGATCTATTAAATATCATATCTTTTTCGTTTGTGGTCAAAATCCAGTGAAACAAAAGACACCGGGACCGTGAGGACATCTTCTACATTTTAGAAGAGACCGGATATTTTTCTGAGCCTTCTACAATTTTTGGTGGAGTGGAACCCAATGTGAGATTTCTAAATTATAAACGATATGGAAACAACGATGTATAAATTATATAGTCAAAGTATGAGTTATATAAGCATTGTACACCTCATGTATAAGCGTTGTATATGTTGTATGTTCGATGTATAAGTTATATATGCATTGTAAAAATGATATATGCATTGAAATGAATTGAAATGATATTGAAATGAAATCGAAATATAGTTATATACATACATACATATACATACATACATATATATATATATATATATATATATATATATACTCACCTCGTCCATAGACCATGGACGATATATATTGGCTGTGATATTGTTTGGATTATTGGTTGATGTGAAAATTTGTTGAGTATCATGAATGGTTGATTTGAAATGATTGATTGTGGTTGAAATCCCAATAGGATTAGTATATGGGAAAATTCGTCTGTGTACGAACTAGAAATTGAAAATCCCCATTGTCAAAAGCTGCGAGGCTTTAAGGTAGAGCGATGAGCCGTACAAGGGACGGTGCCGATTTTAACTACCCTGCCATTATGCTGCCGAAATTTTCTGAAATATTTCTATGTTTGATTTAAATTCACGTGTTGAAATAAAATTCATGTGTTGAAATAAAATTCATGGGTTGAATAGAAATTCATGTGTTGAAATGAAATTCATGTGTTGAATAGAAATTCATGTATTGAAATAAAATCATGAGTTGAATGGAGTTCATGTATTGAATAAATTCTTTGAAAAATAAAAATCTCATTTTTATGATATAAATGAACTATATAAAATAATCGTGTTTCGATATAAATTGTTTTACAATAAAAATCACATTTTTATGATATATATGAACTATATGAAATAATCGTGTTTTGAAATAAATTTTTTTACAATAAAAATCACATCTTTATGATATATATATGAACTATAAGAAATAATCGTGTTTTGAAATAAATTGTTTTACAATAAAAATCACATCTTTATGATATGTATAAACTCTATAAAATAATCGTGTTTTGAAATAAATTATTTTACAATAAAAATCAAATTTTTATGATATATATGAACTATTAAAAAAAGTTGGTGTGTTGAAATAAATAGCTGTTGGATAAAATATCGTTTTCATCAAATGTGTGAAATGAATATGGTTTTTGAATCGAAGAATGAATTATGTTTATATATATACATATATATATAATTGAAATAAATCGAATAACGAAGCTGCAGTTCGTGTTTTGAAATCGTGATTTCAAACGATTAGTGCGGGAGATCCGACTATAGGATTTTCCCGAAACCGAAACCGTTGGGTTCGCTTTGGAAATATCTTTCCAAAGACACCCACTTTGTAAAGATCCAATGGTTGGATTATCTGGAATGTTTAATTCAAATCTGAAGAAAATCAGCGCCAGAATCGATTATATATATATATATATGTATATGTATAAATATAATTAAATTAAATCGACTAATGACGCTGCAGTTCGTATTTTGAAATCGTAACTTCAAACGATTGTACCGGGAGATCCGACCGTCGGATTTTCCCAAAACTGAAACCATTGGATTCGTTTTGAAAAGATCTTTCTAATGATATAAAATTTGTGAAGATCCAATGGTTAAATTTTCATATATGTGTAAATCGAATCTGAAGAAAAACAGCGCCACGGCCGCGTTATGACCTGAAGCGTCGTTTGAATGAATTGGCTATTTTTAAATGAATAAAAATAGCGATAAATCGTTATAAAATATTATAAACGATATGGAATGGAAACAAACCGAGTTTACCCGGTTTATTGGATATTTGATGGTTGAATGTGTTTGGCATGAAAATTACAATTAAGAACAGAATTATTGATGTCGAATAATTTAACCATTGAAATGAATTGATTTAAATTCTAAATATACGTGAATTATTTGAAAATGCCGAGTTAAATCTCATTTAAAATAATTGATTGGCGATAAGAAGTCGATGATGAAGACGGTGGTTGAAGACCGGAGATCTTCACCTCGGTTGGATGATAACTAATGTCTTGATTGGGAGGCATCCCGAAATATAGATAATAAGTGGTGATCGTCCAGACGTACTTGGAGATCGTGGATATGCGAGGTATATGGTGCCTCCGGTTTCGTTCAGACCCAGAAAGAACTTGTAAATGGACTATGTGTCTGACATTGGATTTTGTTCTGTGCCGATTGATCTCTATTAAATATATATCTGTTTGGCGGCGGAGAATTTATTCTCTTGCTTAACGCCCTTCTCTGAGACGTACGAGCTCAGAGGTTATATATCGATAGAAATCAGTCGCATGGAGTGAATTGCCTATGTGGCATGCCTAAGTGGCAGATGATCAAGGCTTCTGTTGAAAAGCAAAGTCTTGTGGTTGATAATCAAAGCACGGCTTGTGTGTCATAGCTTTGTATATAACGTTGATTCGTGAGCCTCACACCCCGGTATGAACCAGAAACGGGAGAGGACCTCAGGGAGGACATGTGTTTCCTTCTAGCTAGGGTGGTGTCAGTGACCTACCAGCCCTGACATTTATATTATTTTCACCTGTGTGGTTGTTGCTGTTGCGAGGCGCCTCAGATATATCGGTGACTATGTGGAGTCGATGGGGTCATAGGACTCATTTACGCCCCAAAGGGCGGGGAAACGCAGTGTTCAGGCATTTTAATCCACATCGGTGGACCGGCCCTGTCGCTCCAAGGGTCGATGCGCTCTGACCCTGAGATTCAGTCTAGAGAGTCTAGAAGTTGGTAAGGACTATCTTTTGCCTTGGTTCATGACAGAAATCCAATTTCCAAATACGACACCGTGCAGTTTTGATTGTATACCTATATATGGCGACATGATATATGGTACCCATGTCGTCTATGATTGATAGTTATGATTGAAATTGTTTTTGAAACATATAAACACAAGTAATAATATCAAATGCTTTTGTTTTATTCGTATCAAGCATATTTTGGCCATTATAAGGTAAAACTCTATCCTCTGGTTTGCGTTGCATTGTGTGATGGGAACTGAGTCTTATAATGGCTTTATTTTCATAAAAAGCATTGCAATGTTTAAAAGATTTACTTGTTTTAAAGCACTGGCAATCCAATGGAGTAAACCCGTTCTGCGAAAGTGGCGTGGTCCTGTGATTGGCCATATATTAAAGTAGGTTAAGTAGATTTCTCATACCAGTCCCATGACTGAATCGTAGTTTGTTTCACTTGCAAACTCGGGTGCCCCTATTTCTACACGGGAAGCCTTGTATTTAGGTTTTAGCAGGCTCTTTCTGGATAGCTGGAGCTGAAGATGGATTCTACCATTTATCTCTTTTTCTGCTGTTCAACTCCTATTGTACATATTATGTTTTGTTTTCCGCTGTAGACATTTGTGTATAGCTGAACTGTATTTTGTACTAAGTATGATCCTGTATGCTGTGTAACTCTGATGATTATGTTTATCCAGTGTATTCTATTGTACATTATCTGGTATATTTATCAATTTCTATTCTGCTGTTATCTGTTTATGTGTTATATTGCAAAGATTACCCTTGCCACCATCGTACGGGGTTTTGAGGTCGTCACAACGTGGTAACAGAGCTTTGGTTAAGCTTAGTTCTGGAATATAACATACTAACGAACTCGTCAGAGATAGAACTAGTAGAGTTCAAGGACGAATAACTCATTATAGATAGGATCAGTAATGTCCTAGTATGAGTATAGCAGAATCAGAATAACTCGTTAGAGTTTGGGTCAGAAATGCCCCAGAACGAGTTGAGAGTTATAGGTTTATAAATAACGTATTTTTGATTATATATATAGTCTGGTTTTAGAAATATGATTTTTGAATATATAAAAGATATATATTTGAAAAGTTAATCAATAAATTGATTGTTGTTTGTGTTGTGTGATTATGGATTCGATTAATTAAATTATTAGAATGATAGTTAATTTAATCAATAAGAAAATGAAGTTAAATGTATGCAATTGTACAAGTATTGAGCTGATTTAGAAATTGATTGAAACTGCATCCATATACATGTGCATTATATATGTGTGTATAGGTTATGGATAAACTGCTAAGCGGAGGAATAAAATCCCTACAAGTGTCAGCCAAATTTTTGAAGAATTAGAAAATTCTTAGAAACTGAAAAGTTAAAGAATGAAAGCCAGAAGGAAAGTTGAGTTGATTAATTAAACAACTTTTGACTTTGTTCCTTTTCGGGGACGAAAAGTTTTAAGTGGGGGAGATGTTAACAACCCAGAAAATCTGAACCAATTAAAAAAATTTAAATTGGCTATTTGAGTGAATTTTAAATATTTAAAATAAATATTTTAAATAATAACGACTAAAAGTATGTTTGAATCGATGTTTGAAAATAAATGTAATTATTTTAAATTATAACCAAGGCCTGAAATGGTGCGCCTGTTTCAAAATTTGAATTCAAACTTTGACTGACTATACCGGGTGCAAAATAAAACAGATTTTAGTGAAACCAAAAATATTTAAATCTGTTAGTGAAGATCTTTATAACGAATTTGAAAAATCGAAGTTGCAGTTCGTGTTTTGAAACCGTGATTTCAAACGATTAGTGCGGGATATCCGACCTTCGGATTTTCCCGAAACTGAAACCGTTGGGTTCGCTTTGGAAATATCTTTCCAACGACACCCACTTTGTAAAGATCCAACGGTTGGATTGTCTGGAATGTTTAATTCAAATCTGAAGAAAAACAACGCTAGAATCGATTTTATATATATATAATTAAATTAAATCGATTAACGACGCTGCAGTTCGTATTTTGAAATCGTAACTACAAACGATTGTACCGGGAGATACGACCGTCGGATTTTCCCAAAACTGAAACTGTTGGATTCATTTTGAAAGATCTTTCTAATGATATAAAAGTTGTGAAGATCCAACGGTTAGATTTTCGGATATGTGTAAATCGAATCTGAAGAAAAACAGCGCCACGGCCGTGTTATGGCCTGAAGCGTCGTTTGAATGAATTGGCTATTTTTAAATGAATAAAAATAGCGATAAATCGTTATAAAATATTATAAACGGTATGGAATGGAAATAAACTGAATTTACCCGGTTTATTGGATATTTGATGATTGAATGTGTTTGCCGTGAAAATTACAATTAAGAACAGAATTATTGATGTCGAATAATTTAACCATTGAAATGAATTGATTTAAATTCTAAATATACGTGAATTATTTGAAAAGGTCGAGTTAAATCTCATTTCAAATAATTGATCAGCGATAAGAAGTCGATGATGAAGACGGTGGTTGAAAACCGGAGATCTTCACCTCGGTTGGATGGTAACTGATGTCATGATTGGGAGGCATCTCGAAATATAGATAATAAGTGGTGATCGTCCAGACGTACTAGGAGATCGATGGATATGCGAGGTATATGGTGCCTCCGGTTTCGTTCAGACCCAGAACGAACTTGTAAATGGACTGTGTGTTTGACAATGGATTTTGTTCTATGCTGATTGATCTCTATTAAATATATATCTGTTTGGCAGCGGTTAATTTATTCTCTTGCTTAACGCCCTTCTCTGAGACGTACGAGCTCAGAGGTTATATATCGATAGAAATCAGGCGCATGGAGTGAATTGCCTGTGTGGCATGCCTAAGTGGCAGATGATCAAGGCTTCTGTTGAAAAGCAAAGTCTTGTGGTTGATGATCAAAGCACGGCCTGTGTGGCATAGCTTTGTGTATAACGTTGATTCGCGAGCCTCACACCTCGGTATGAACCAGAAACGGGAGAGGACCTCAGGGAGGACATGTGTTTCCTTCTAGCTAGGGTGGTGTCAGTGACCTACCAGCCCTGACATTTATATTATTTTCACCTGTGTGGTTGTTGCTGTTGCGAGGCGCCTCGGATATATCAGTGACTATATGGAGCTGATGGGGTCATAGGACTCATTTACGCCCCAAAGGGCGGGGAAACGCAGTGTTCAGGCATTCTAATCCACATCGGTGTACCGACCATGTCGCTCCAAGGGTCGATGCGCTCTGACCCTGAGGCTCGGGCTAGAGAGTCTCGAAGTCGGTAAGGACTATCTTTTGCCTTGGTTCATGACGGAAATCCAATTTCCAAATATGACACCGTGCGGTTTTGATTGCATACCTATATATGGCGACATGATATATGGTACCCATGCCGTCTATGATTGATAGTTATGATTGAAATTGTTTTTGAAACAAATATACACTAGTAATAATATCAAATGCTTTTGTTTTATTCGTATCAAGCATATTTTGGCCATTATAAGGTAAAACTCTATCCTCCGGTTTGTGTTGCATTGTGTGATGGGAACTGAGTCTTATAATGGCTTCATTTTTATAAAAAGCATTGCGATGTTTAAAAGATTTACTTGTTTTAAAGCACTGGCAATCCAATGGAGTAAACCCGTTCCGCGAAAGTGGCGTGGTCCTGTGATTGGCCATATATTAAAGCAGGTTAAGTAGATTTCTCATACCAGTCCCATGACTGACTCGTAGTTTGTTTCACTTGCAAACTCGGGTGCCCCTATTTCTACACGGGCAGCCTTGTATTCAGGTTTTAGCAGGCTCTTTCTGGATAGCTGGAGATGGATTCTACCATTTATCTCTTTTTATGTTGTTCAGCTCCTATTGTACATATTATGTTTTGTTTTCCGCTGTAGACATTTATGTATAGCTGACCTGTATTTTGTACTAAGTATGATCCTGTATACTGTGTAACTCTGATGATTATGTTTATCCAGTTTATTCTATTGTACATTATCTGTTGTATTTATTTATTTCTGTTCTGTTGTTATATATTTATGTGTTATATTCCTAAGAATACCCTTGCCACCATCGTACGGGGTTTTGGGGTTGTCATACTTGATTAAGTTGGTTGTCGATTGATTATTGATTTTCTGCTAGATGGATGGAATATAATTCATCGAATGGTTTATTAAGAAGTTCAATGAACTGAAGCCAAGAAAATAAATTTCAGCATAATAAATTGGAGTGGAACCGCTTATGAATTGAAACTAAATAATCTAACCCTGTATTTGCACATGAATGAATGCTACATGTTTAGTTTTGGAGATATTTTTAGCTACACTGGTTGATTAATGAAGTGTTATTTAAAAATTTCATGAAATGGTTACTTATATGATAAATTGAGTTAAGTTCAGTTACCAAAAGGCTTTGAGGATTTATTTTGGATTGCATAGAATTGGATATACAATTGAGAAAGCGTGCTCTATAGCGCTTATATAAGGTACGCCTGCGCGAAAATATAAATTTTTGGTTTTTGAATTTTGCTTTCTGACTATGTGCGTCGATGTATATATATTTATTGTTCTTGCGATATTGTAGAAGTCCCTCCGTACAGGGGAGACTGCCGAAATTTCCCAGAAATTTAATATTTTGAAAATTTTAGATATTTTTTTAATTAACAATAATGAGTTGGTTTTCTATTTAAGATAATTTGGATTTCTGAAAATTAATGGGTTTGTGACATCTTCCTACCTTAGTAATTTCGGGAACGAAATTCTTTAAAGGGGAAGAATGTAACGACCTAGATTTTTCGATTATTTAAATTTGAATATTTAAATCTGCTTTAAATAATGAATTTGAATTTTAAATGGGTTTTAATATAGAATTTGTCATTAAACGAAGTTTAAACATATACATTTATATTTAATTTGAAAACGAGCTCATAACATCGTAGTAGTTCGTAATATTGAGTTTTGAATTTTAATTAAATATACATGATCCAATATAAGTCGGATTTCTGTGAAATAAGAAACATTTGAATCTATTCTATGATAATTTTTTAATAAAAGATAAAAATCCAGATTTCATGTTATAGATTGTTAGTTATGTCCAAATCAAAATTTCAAATAGTCCTTAAGGAAATCGTTAATAAACAATAACGTTTATTTAATAAAACTAAAAAGGATTTTTATATAGTTTGGATAACGTTTAACTCGAAAATTGGTAATGTTGAGTTTTAAATCCATATTTGGTTTATATTTGAAGTTATATGATATTCCATTTGTGTATGTACGATAATAATAATTTATTATTATTTAATTGGATTGTTTTGGAATTTAATTAATATTTTATCGATATTATATAAGCCTTAAGAATATTCATTTTGCAAACCACCTCGGTTTTCGATGAAATTAGTTTCACTGGAAACGACAAATTATTGTATGAAACCAAATTTTGTGGTAATCTGATGTCATATGCGACAATGGTAGCCGTAAACGCTTAGTCGTTTTGTATAGCGCGTAATTAAATGAATTCAATTTAAATAAATGGATATTTATGTGTAACTTGAGATAATGATTGAATTTAAAAGTGAGACCAATTTCGTTGAATTCGTATCGACATTTAGAATCAAGATAGGTAGGTAGTTCATTATTTTTGGAGATCGAGTATTTTGGTGTCCAAAATAGCATTGTTATAGGTATAAAATATCGTTTTGGGAAATAGTCCTGGAATGTGACGTAACTTATACCGTTGGATCCATATTAGTAAGTTATTGTAGGATTTCGGTTTTCATATCAATCAGACTTATCTTTGATCGTGCAAATAGTAAATGTCTAGATTTTTATTTAATCCTTTTATCGAATTAGTTTGGAATTATAGACCAATTTACTAATAGACTCCGTTTTCAGCAAAATTAATTTTATTCAATCTGTAACGATTTCTTATTTTAGTATTTCAAATTTCAAGTGACTTGGATTTAATTTGTGATCATATGCAATTTGAATGCGTGTCTATTCACGTTGTGAAGTTATAAAGTATAACAACCCGGGATTATAGAACTAATTAAAAAAAATTAATATTATTTTATAAGAAAATATGGTCAAATTTCAAAATTCGATTATTTAAAGCTGATTTGAGCAGTTTACATAGGAACATTATTGAGATGACCTTAGATTTCGATGGAACTTTTTTATCGAATTTGTGGCATCGCATAATGGTAGAATTTCAAATTTCGTAATTTTTGGAGCTAACATATGGACGTTCGAGAATTAAATGTACACTAAAATCGCAAGTTGAAATTAAATTGAAACACGTTCGAAAAATAAAATGGAATGTTAAACAAACTCGGAATTTAGCGAAACATGTTCTGTTGGATCCGGAATTACGTTTATTGTTGAAATCCAAAAATTTTTGACAAATGAATTTAACTTGCGGTCATTCGATCAAGAGAAGTGTAGGCAAACTAGCCCAATTTTATAAACATTGAATTTGAAAACCTGAAATGAAACGGCGACCATCCAACAGGCCAAGGTGTTTTAGTTGTGACTCACCAGATCGCGCCACCTCAACAATCCGCGTGACGGATGGTAAATTGGAAAATAAACCCTTCCCGTTTCCTTCTTTTCCTTCCTTTTGTACACTTTTACACTTACCTCTCTCCTCTTCTTTTCTTCACTAACGGCAGCCCCCTCCACCCAAGCCGGCCCCACCTACTATTGCCCTCACCTAACCTGCCTCTCCCTTCCCGCACTGCTATGCGAAAGGCCACCGTCATCGGTAGGCCATCCCCCTCCTCCTAAAGCTCCAATTAGCTCCAAACACCCCTTTAACTTCTTTTCCACACTCCATCGCCTCAAACTCCTATCTAACTACCTGCTACACCATGCACGGATCCCAAGAACCCTTCCCCTTGCTACGATAGTCCCGAACACCGGACCCTGCAGACCCCACAACTCCAAACTCCCTCATTTCATCCTTCGTTTATCTTGAAACTTCCGGATCTTCAAGTATTCGCAAGTTAGCAAGTGTTAGCAAGTCGTTAAAGCTCCGTAGGCCATCGGAAAGTTGTGTAAAATCCCTACAAGTGTCAGCATCGACTTAACATGTTCACATTCGTTCCATTTGAAGTTTGACGGAGTGAAAATCGTCAGTGAGAAACTATTTAACGAAAGGGCCAATAAATATTTAACTATCACAATGAATTAATTGAAGTTGAGTGTTAAGTATTGATAGTTGATAAAAATTTATTAGTATGTTAAATGGTGATTTGAATAATAAAAATGTCATTTTTAGCTGATATACATTTAGTGGTTATGTGAGAAATCATAACTCACTTGTAAAAGGGCTAGATTACAAATTAACTATTCCAGTTATTTAATTTAAGTTATATCATGATTATTGGTTAATAATAAAAATTTATTATGATGATAGTTGATTGTTTGCAAGATAAAAGTATCATTTTAGTTGATATGGTGCATACGTTTGAGTGACATTAAAATTCACATAGAAAAGGGATTAAATTTAATTGACTGTCAATTGTTAATTAGAAATATTTAATAATGTTTATCCTGGTCATACAAGTTTATTGATATGTTAAACATAGAGTAATGTGATAAAAATGTGATTTTATCAATTGTTTGAGATGTTGTTTGAATTAACGACACCCGTATTTCAAATAATGTTGATTGAAAATTTGTTGGACCTTAAATGATTGTTGGATGTTTAATTTATAAATGATTGTATATCAACTATATATGAATGCGCTAATCCCCACATGGGCCTTGAGATGACATACACCCACACGTCTCTCTTGTGTGTACATAATCAACATGGATTGTGATATAATTCTTATACGGGTCTTAGGATGATAGTTTTACATATATCCCTTATGTGTATATAAGCCAATTGATTGTGTAGTAAACCCCACATAGGTCTTGAGATGACAGTTGCCTACACGTCTCTCTTATGTGTATATAAGCAACATGGATTGTGATATAATCCCTACACGGGTCCTGGAATGATATTTTTTACACATCTCCCTTATGTCCATATATGCCAATTGATTGTGTAGTAAACCCCGCACGGGTATTGGAACGGTATTTTTTTACATATTATCCATAAATTAAGGGCCTCCTTTATTTAAATAATTATTTTTTAGGATACAGGTTCGAAACAATTATTTTCTAGGACATATCTCAGAACCCGCGTCCATTTCTACCCTCTTCTTCTAATTGCATCTAGCTTCAAATGAAATCAAATAATGAAATACTATTTTTTTCTAAATCTAAATTGATTACAAACTATTTTTTCTCGATCGATTTAGTTCTATGGCGAATTTCATTTACAAGGTTTTATGCTTCAATGATTTAAGCTAACCAATTTCAGCTAAAACTAAAATACTTTCGATGAACGATCCGTGAAATCACCTCAAAAACATTCGTCGAACAATTTATGGAATCGACGAGTAAGCTTTCTTTCTAATTACAAGGTTTTGCATTTATCTTTGATTTCGGGGAGTTTGTGCGCTTTAGATTTCACCCAAGTGATTATGCTCGAATCAGGGACGGGTGGCGATCATCGTCTTCAGTGGAGGAAAAGTAGCAGTTGATTTTGATTTTAATAGCCAGAATTTAGGATTTGGATTTCTATGGATAGAAGCTTATTGTCATCAATCCATGGTATTATCATCATCTCCACAAATAGAATCTACTCAGCCCGCTCTATTAGGTAGTACAAAAAACTAGTAACATGTGTTATTTATGCATAACTAGTAATAATCAATCAGGTCGTGACATAATTTACTTGTTCCACAGATAATATGACATAATTTTGCTATTTATGCATGTATGGTTGTTTGTTGTTTTGTGATAATATAACATAATATGAAACTGTTTGGTTAATCATACGTATTTATTCCGTGGTAGGTGTTATTTTGTTGACAGCTTAAAAAGATAAATGACACGACCCAAACTTCCCCGGTCTCCGAAGAGAAGAGAAAGGACAGATTATATGAGAACACAACAAATCAGAACACAAACAGAAGAACATTTCATTACTTATTACAACAATTAACATCAGAGTACAAGAATATACATAGTATGAACAAATAATATACATTTGATAAATATCATAGATTAAAATACATTACATAGCAGCAGAAAATAATACAAAACACAACTGAAAGAGATACACAGATACAGAGCTTTCTAAATATCATTCCAGCTGTAAACTAGGATCCTGTGGGTATAAATCTGCAAAACCAAAACTACTAGCTGCCCGTATGGAAAATAGGGGCACCCAGAGTTTAGGTTAAAACAATAAACTCCAGGTCAATCATGTGTCTGGTGTGAGAACTAAAATAGTTATTAAATCTTTATTTTAAAAATAAAGTAAATCAAGGGACCACGCAGTACAACACCGAACGGGCTTCCTCCCAAGAATACTAGTGCATAGAATAAACAGCGCAATGCTTTTTGAAAAAATGAAGCTATTACAAGACTCAGGTCCCATCACACAATGCAACGCAAGCCAGATGATAGAGTTTTACCTTATAATAGCCAAACATGCTTGGTACCTTTAAAACAAATCATTTTGATACTATTATAATGTAAAGTGTATGAAAACAACTTCAAAGATAAATGTATCAATCATAGACGACATAGTGCCCCATCCCACTATGTCGCCATACTAAGCTCTACAAATAAAACCGAAATGTCACATATTGGAAATTTGATTTCCATCACGAGTCTAGGCAAGGGATGTACTCCTTTCTTGAAACGACCCGAACTTCCTCGGTCTCCGAAGAGAAGAGAAAGAACGAATTTTTTTGAGAACACGACAAAATAGAACGCATACTAAAGAACATTTCATTGTATATTACAACAATGCATCAGATTACAAGAATATACAGAGTAAAAATGAATATTACAAAGAAATATCAGAGATTTAAATTACATTTAAATACATAGCAGCGGAAAATAATACAATACACAACTAGAAGGAGATATACGGATACAAAGCTTTCCGGATATCGTTCCAGTTGTAATCCAGGATCCTGTGAATATAAATCTGCAAAACCAAAACTACTAGCTGCCCGTGTCGAAAATAAGGGCACCCAGAGTTTAGGTTAAAACAATAAACTCCAGGTCAGTCATGGGACTGGTGTGAGAACAAAACAGTTATTAATCTTTATTTTAAAGTTAGGTAAATCAAGGGACCACGCCGTATAACACGGAACGGGTTTCCTCCCAAGAATACCAGTGCATAAAACAAATAGCGCAATGCTAAATAAAGAAAAATGAAGCTATTATAAGACCAAGGTCCTATCACACAATGCAACGCAAGCCGGGGGATAGGGTTTTCCCTTATAACAGCCAAAGAATGCTTGATACGTTTAAAACAAATCATTTGATACTATTATAAGTGCATAGTGTATAAAACAACTTCAAATCATAAGTATCAATCATAGGCGGCATGGGTACCATATATCATGTCGCCATATATAGGTTTACAAATAAAACCGCAAATGTCACGTATTTGGAAATTGGATTTCCGTCTATGAACCGAGGCAAAAGATAGTCCTCAACCGATTCGAGACTCTCTAGCCCGAGCCTCAGGACCAGACTCAGGTGGGCCCTTGGAGCGACAGGGCCGGTCCACCGATGTGGATTAAAATGCCTGAACACTACGTTTCCCCGCCCTTTGGGGCGTAAATGAGCCAACGAATGACTCCATCGGACCCGGATCGTCCAATCAAACCGAGGCGCCTCACAACAGCAACAACCACACGGGTGAAAAGTATATAAATGTCAGGGCTGGTAGGTCACTGACACAATCCTAGCTAGAAAGAAACGCATGCCCTCCCTGAGGTCCTTCTCCCGTTTTTGGTTCACAACCGGGGTGCGAAACTCGCGAAGTAAACGTTACACAAAGCTACGCCACAAAGGCCGTGCTTTGATCATCACCGCAAGACTTTGCTTTTCAACAGAAGCCTCGATCAATTGCCACTTAGGCATACCACACAGGCAATTCACTCCATGCGTTAGATATCCATCAATATATAACCCCTGAGCTCGTACGTCTCAGAGAAGGGCGTTAAGCAAGAGAATAAATTCTACGCCGCCAAACAGATATATATTTAATAGAGATCAATCACACAGACTAAAATCCAATGTCAGACACACGGTCCATTTACAAGTCCGTTCTGGGTCTGAACGAAACCGGAGGCACCTAGTACCCCGCATATCCTTTGATCTCAAAGTACGTCTGGACAATCACCAACTGTTTCCATCTTCTTGGGTGTACATCCCAATCAAGATCATCAGAAATTATCCAAACGACGTGAAGACCTCCGGTCTTCGACCATCGTCTTCATCTTCGACTTATCGTCGTATCAGTTATTCAGAATGGGATAAACCCGGTCTTTCCAAATAACTCGCGTATATTTTTGAATAAGTGTTACACAAACACAACATACGCCTCATTCCAATTCATCAGTCACTAACCGTAAATTAATCAAGAGAATAATTTCCCAAATATTAACCCCGAAGGCCGAAACCAACATCAAATCAATATCCAGAAAACCATTCTGCTTAGCTAACCGATAGTTAGTTTCTAAATTTCACATTCATAGGGAAAAGTTCCCATTAATTTTATCCAAGATAAATTTCTTGAATTTATTCTTTAATCTATTTTTGAATATCAATTCAAACTAGCCGGGATTAGCGAACCTTACCGAAGTAATCATTTATTTTAATTTTCCAATCCCAACCTATTCATCCCATGAAGTAAAACTGGTAATACTTCATATCTAACACCACAGTGTTATCGGTAAATTCAATTACCATTTCACCTTCAAATCTAATTAAACATTTAACTATCGCCCAGAGCAAAACTGGTGATACTCCATTTTCGATCATTTCAATCTAATTAAAGATTCATTAAAACTCCACTTAGTTTTAATCGCTAACTGGGTTAAAGAATCTGTGTCATTTAAAAACACGGTTCACGATAAACCCAAAATCACATTCCATTAATTATCGGATTAAAGAACATGTGTTATTTAAAACACTGCTCACGATAAACCCAAAAATCAATATCAATTCAATTCAATTCCAATTAAATATCATTTAATTGGCATACTTCATTAAATCTAAATAAAAAGATTTAATCTTTTCTCAGCTGGGTTCAAGAACAGTGTTAGTGAAGACACCATTCACGACAAACCCAAATCACATTTGATATTAAATACAAGGCTCTGAATAGAAAATATATCGGCTTATATTCAATATCAAATTCTACGATTAACAAATGTCGTATTGGAGATAACGATATAAATGTATATATCTTTCAAATTTCCATAACAACATCTGTATAATCCCGAATTCCAACATCGAAATATTCCGAAGACAATTTCGATTCAAATCCACTCCAATGCAATCATTGGAAATTCTGGTTATTTTTAAAACCCTTTTCAAATTCAATTTATTTATTTAAAAATAAATAGAATTATAATTCTAGTTCAAAACTAGTTTACTTCGATAAAAATCTATTTTTATCTTTTCAAATATGGAGTTTTTCATCCCAATTCTTCTCAAATCATTTCTTATGATTTTACTCAAATTATTACTATTTTTAATAATTTTATCAAGGCCCGTACAGTCGATTTCCACCAACGGTCATCGAACTGCACTTACAGCGACCTTTTTCAAATTTGATTTGGACATAATTCCAAATCCAACCGTTAGATTTCAATTTTCTAATATCCATTAGAAAGCTCTTTTCGATACGAACCCAACGGTTCTGGTTTTAGGAGAATCCGACGGTCGGATCTCCCGTAATGTCCGTTCGAAGTCAATGGTCGAAATTCGTGAACTGCCGCGGCGCGGCGCGTTCTATTCAGGCCATTATATTATATATATATAATATATACTTCGTCGATTTCAATTCAAAACGTGCTTTATAAATCGTTTTAAATTCATTTTCAAAATGGTTTCAACTTCATATTCGCTTCAAATCAAAATTGAATATTCCAATTTAAATTCATTTTAAATTCATTACAAATTGATTTCTAATTCAATTTTAGTTCGTTTTCAATTCAATTCAATTTCAATTTGAATTCATTTTCAATTCAATTCAATTTCAATTCGAATTCATTTCTATTCAATTTCTATTCGAATTCATTTTAAAACGATTTCAATTCTATTCGAATTCATTTCAAATTCATTTCAAATCTATTCAAATTCATTTCAAATTCATTTCAAATCTATTTGAATTCATTTCAAATCGATTTCAATTCTCTTTAATATTCACTTCAATTTGAATAAAATCGATATAAATATCGTTCACGTCAAAATGGCGTCAATCTATCAACGCGGCTTCATATATTTCAATTTTCAAATATTCTACTTCAAATATTTTTTTTTCAAATATTTCTATTCAAATATTTCATTTCAAATATTTCTATTTCAAAACTGGAATGAGGCCCAGACAATTACCACATAATGTTAATTATATGGATTTTCTACAACACATGTATATATCAACAACGATGAATAATCAACCATCATCCAAAGTGCATTCTACACTGTATAAGCATCAAATATAAATATTCAACGCTTATAACAGCCTGTCAATCAATCGATCGACATACAACTAAACAATCGGGATTAGTGTACGTCAAATATCATCCCAATACCCGTGTGGGGTTTCAAGCAATCACACACAGATTTTTATTTGTGCAGTTGGGCTATGTGTAAAATTTATCGACCCAATCAATGTCATTCAAATAGGTGTACATAAACAAACCGTCCGGTTTGTAAATGAATATTTATTTATTCATATTCACGTTAAAAATTATATTTTTAACGATCAAACTATTTTATTCAGTTCATTTATTCAATAAAATGATATTTTTATTTTTCTAAATTGTTTTAGAAAATTTCGGCGGCATAACGGCACGATACTAGAAACGGGACGAGGCCTAGCCTTATCCCCGGTCTAGTGAAGGCCCACGCCATTCACACATCAATCAAATCAATTTCATTTCACCAAACAATTCAAACCAAATAATCTTACCAACTACACAACCAAACTATTTAACAAACAAGCCATCCATGGTCTGTGGATGACGGGTGTCGGGTGCTACTAAACACCGTCTGCATCCTAGTATATATATATATATATAACTAGAAAAATTAAATTGAAAGGTGAGAAGTTCTCACCAAAAGCTATCCAACTTCACGGCACTTCTAATGCAAGAAATCTTGTCGTTTTCGCCTTTTGTCACTTTCGCTGCTCGTAGTCACTACATATATAAAAATCGAATTTTCACTTCGCTATTCAATATGTAAAAATCGAATTTTCACTTCGCTATTCAATATATAAAAATCGAATTTTTACTATGCTATTCAATATATAAAAATCACATTTTTACTATGCTATTCAATATATAAAAATAACATTTTTACTATGCTATTCAATATATAAAAATAACATTTTCACTATGCTTTTCAATTCTTAAAATCGTATCTTTATACAATTGAAAATCTAATCTTTGTATAAACGAAAATTGTCTCTTCTATTTTAAAAGAAATGTTGATTTTATTTTCAAAAAGAATGCCAACTTTGTTTTCAAACCTAATTCAGATTTTGTTTTCAAAAGCAAATTCATTTTCAAAGCAAATTCATTTTCATTTTCAAATTAAAATAAATAAAAACTGATTTAAACTGTTGTTATTTGAAAATAAAAACTAACTTGCAAATTAAATGAAAAGAAGGTAGAAAAGCTTACGTTTTTCAGAAGGGGAGTGTTCGCAGGTGGTTGGGGGGGGGGGCTGGGGCGCTGAGATCGTCGGAGGGGTGGCGTGAGGCACTGCAAGGTGGCGGGGTTGCTGTCGAGGCTAGGGTTTCGGGGGTTTTGGGGGCGACGGTCCGTGGGTTCTTCGATGGAGGAGGGGCTTCGATTGGTTGAGGGGGAAGAAGGGCGAGGGCTTGGAGGTGGAGAGGTGGCCGCGGTGATGAGGAGGGTGGCGGCGGTCGGTTTCCGTCATCGACGGTTTCGTTTTTTTTTCTTCCTGAAACCGATTTCAGTAATGAATTACAGGGGGGGCCAACGTATAGGAAGAGGGGGGGGGGGAGAGAGGAAAGATTTATTTTTATTTTTTTTATTATTTTTAATTTCAAAAAGTTGACTTTTACATACGACCTCTAAACGAGGCCCACCGCCTGTCGTCCATAGCGTTTCACCCCCATTCCGAACACAATGGGATATATATTATAAGCTGATTCGATAGTTACAATCAGTTTCCGTTGAATTTACATTTAAATCATTATATTGAATTTTAAACGTACATTTCAAATTACCAGGGTCACATTCTAACTCTAAAAATTCCATAAAAATATTTTCTAGCTTCGTATTGACGATACGGTCCTAACAAAACTAATCTCATCGAATTCTGAGACCGTTTGAAAAATGGCCAATTTCCAGTCGATTAAAATCAACTAAAACTGGTCAAACGCGTTTTCCTTTGCCACGCTCACATATTGAATCGAAAAATTATGAAATTTGGAATCTAGCAATAACTTGACACCACGGATCCAACAAAAGTGGTTTCGTCGAAATCCGAGGTCGTTTGCAAAATGGCTATTTTTAAGGGCCTGAATTCCATAGCGACTATTCAGAATTTTCGACTGGACATATCTTTTGATTCCCGCTATGAAATCTTGATTTGCCGGATTCGTTGGAAAGATATCATCAATTAGATCCTAATGTTTTTTGTTTCACTAAAATCCGGATTGTTTTGCACCCGGTACATTCAATTGAAGTTTGAAATCGAATTATCGAACTACCACGCCATTTTCAATTCTATTTATAATTATATATAAATATTTATATTCTAACGACGAACTATATAATATATACGTTCGATTTCTGTATTCAAAATAAATTTCTCGTCGATATTATTTAAAATAATTCATTTTAAATGTTCCAACTTCGCTAAAAATGCAAAAATAAAAATTTTAAACTGGCCCAGATTTTCGGGTTGTTACAATCTCCCCCACTTAAAACTTTTCGTCCCCGAAAAGGAACAAAGTCGAAAGTGGTTTGATTAATCAACTCTACGTTCGATCTGGCTTCCATTCTCCAACTTTTCAGTTTCTGAGAATTTTCAAAAATTTCAAAAATTTGGCTAACACCCTAAATTTTCGAAAAATTTCGCCATAACTTCCCCTGCAATGGGAGCATCGGGAAATCTCAAATAGCTTCCCCGGTCCTTCAGATCTCAAAAAGAAAAAGAAAAAGCCAAGCGGCTAGCCAATAGGCTCATAAAATCATCATCACCCAAACAAAACAGTAAATTATGTAGTAAACATGTACCTATTTGTCGGGCAAACAAATTTTATTCTTCGGCTCTAGCCTCCTTGCTATGACCTGTTCAATGTAAGTACATGTATATGCATGCAAATGCTACCAATTTTCAATATAATTCAATATTCGGTTCAATTAGGCTAAATGGCTAAAAATTAGCAAACAAATAAACAAACAACACAAACATCAATCAGTTAGTGAATTATAGTTTCAAATTCATAATTTTGATACATATACAAAAATCATATTTTTGATGCCAAATCACAACAATAAGCCCTATCTAATTTCGGTTCTCACACCAGTCTATTGGAAATTTATAGAAATCTCACTTTCGAAACTCGAAGATAAATACTGGCGATGGTGCCCCATCACTAGAATTATTCCCGGGCAACTAGAGTATGATTCTATAACTATCCGGTATATTAAAACTTCGAATACACGTTTGCAAGACATATATGCAAAATCTCTATATATCGGATTGTCCCGATCAATATAGAATAAATAATCAAATACGAATAATTGATTTAAATTTCAAAACAAAATTGGTTTTCATTTTAAAATTTACTCTTCACACTCGTTCTAGGATACTACTGATCCCATCTCTAACCAGTAATTCTAAATGGATATTACTAATCCAATATCTGATGAATTCTTTCGTACGGTTCTAATGTATCTTGTTCTCTGCTTTGTAAACCAAAGCTCTAATACCACGATGAAACGACCCGAACTTCCCCGGTCTCCGAAGAGAAGAGAAAGAACGAATTGTTTTGAGAACACGACAAAATAGAACGCATACGAAAGAACATTTCATTGTATATTACAACAATGCATCAGATTACAAGAATATACAGAGTAAAAATGAATATTACACAGAAATATCAGAGATTTAAATTACATTTAAATACATAGCAGCGGAAAATAATACAATACACAACTAGAAGGAGATATACGGATACAAAGCTTTCCGGATATCGTTCCAGCTGTAAACCAGGATGCTGTGAATATAAATCTGCAAAACCAAACCTACTAGCTGCCCGTGTCGAAAATAAGGGCACCCAGAGTTTAGGTTAAAACAATAAACTCCAGGTCAGTCATGGGACTGGTGTGAGAACAAAACAGTTATTAATCTTTATTTTAAAGTTAGGTAAATCAAGGGACCACGCCGTATAACACGGAACGGGTTTCCTCCCAAGAATATCAGTGCATAAAACAAACAGCGCAATTCTAAATAAAGAAAAATGAAGCTATTATAAGACCCAGGTCCTATCACACAATGCAACGCAAGCCGGGGGATAGGGTTTTCCCTTATAACAACCAAAGAATGCTTGATACGTTTAAAACAAATCATTTGATACTATTATAAGTGCATAGTGTATAAAACAACTTCAAATCATAAGTATCAATCATAGGTGGCATGGGTACCATATATCATGTCGCCATATATAGGTTTATAAATAAAACCGCAAATGTCACGTATTTGGAAATTGGATTTCCGTCTATGAACCGAGGCAAAAGATAGTCCTCAACCGATTCGAGACTCTCTAGCCCGAGCCTCAGGACCCAGACTCAGGTGGGCCCTTGGAGCGACAGGGCCGGTCCACCGATGTGGATTAAAATGCCTGAACACTACGTTTCCCCGCCCTTTGGGGCGTAAATGAGCCAACGAATGACTCCATCGAACCCGGATCGTCCGATCAAACCGAGGCGCCTCGCAACGGCAACAACCACACAGGTGAAAAGTATATAAATGTCAGGGCTGGTAGGTCACTGACACCACCCTAGCTAGAAAGAAACGCATGCCCTCCCTGAGGTCCTTCTCCCGTTTTTGGTTCACAACCGGGGTGCGAAACTCGCGAAGTAAACGTTACACAAAGCTACGCCACAAAGGCCGTGCTTTGATCATCACCGCAAGACTTTGCTTTTCAACAGAAGCCTCGATCAATTGCCACTTAGGCATGCCACACAGGCAATTCACTCCATGCGTTTGATATCCATCAATATATAACCCCTGAGCTCGTACGTCTCAGAGAAGGGCGTTAAGCAAGAGAATAAATTCTCCGCCGCCAAACAGATATATATTTAATAGAGATCAATCACACAGACTAAAATCCAATGTCAGACACACAGTCTATTTACAAGTCCGTTCTGGGTCTGAACGAAACCGGAGGCACCTAGTACCCCGCATATCCTTCGATCTCCAAGTACGTCTGGAAGATCACCAACTGTTTCCATCTTCTTAGGTGTACATCCCAATCAAGATCATCAGTAATTATCCAAACGATGTGAAGACCTCCGGTCTTCGACCATCGTCTTCATCTTCGACTTATCATCGTATCAGTTATTCAGAATGGGATAAGCCCGGTCTTTCCAAATAACTCGCGTATATTTTGAATAAGTGTTACACAAACACAACATACGCCTCATTCCAATTCATCGGTCACTAACCGTAAATTAATCAAGAGAATAATTTCCCAAATATTAACCCCGAAGGCCGAAACCAACATCAGATCAATATCCAGAAAACCATTCTGCTTAGCTAACCGACAGTTAGTTTCTAAATTTCACATTCATAGGGAAAAGTTCCCATTAATTTTATCCAAGATAAATTTCTTGAATTTATTCTTTAATCTATTTTTGAATATCAATTCAAAGTAGTCGGGATTAGCGAACCTTACCGAAGTAATCATTTATTTTAATTTCCCAATCCCAACCTATTCATCCCATGAAGTAAAACTGGTAATACTTCATATCTGACACCACGGTGTTATCGGTAAATTCAATTACCATTTCACGTTCAAATCTAATTAAATATTTATCTATCGCCCGGAGCAAAACTGGTGATACTCCATTTTCGATCATTTCAATCTAATTAATGATTCATTAAAACTCCACTTAGTTTTAATCGCTAACTGGGTTAAAGAATCAGTGTCATTTAAAAACACGGTTCACGATAAACCCAAAATCACATTCCATTAATTATCGGATTAAAGAACAAGTGTTATTTAAAACACTGCTCACGATAAACCCAAAAATCAATATCAATTCAATTCAATTCCAATTAAGTATCATTTAATTGGCATACTTCATTAAATCTAAATAAAAAGATTTAATCTTTTCTCAGCTGGGTTCAAGAACAGTGTTAGTGAAGACACCATTCACGACAAACCCAAATCACATTTGATATTAAATACAAGGCTCTGAATAGAAAATATATCGGCTTATATTCAATATCAAATTCTACGATTAACAAATGTCGTATTGGAAATAACGATATAAATGTATATATCTTTCAAATTTCCATAACAACATCTGTATAATCCCGAATTCCAACATCGAAATATTCCGAAGACAATTTCGATTCAAATCCACTCCAATGCAATCATTGGAAATTCTGGTTATTTTTAAAACCCTTTTCAAATTCAATTTATTTATTTAAAAATAAATAGAATTATAATTCTAGTTCAAAACTAGTTTACTTCGATAAAAATCTATTTTTATCTTTTCAAATATGGAGTTTTTCATCCCAATTCTTCTCAAATCATTTCTTATGATTTTACTCAAATTATTACTATTTTTAATAATTTTATCAAGGCCCGTACAGTCGATTTCCACCAACGGTTATCGAACAACACTTACAGCGACCTTTTTCAAATTTGATTTGGACATAATTCCAAATCCAACCGTTAGATTTCAATTTTCTAATATCCATTAGAAAGCTCTTTTCGATACGAACCCAACGGTTCCGGTTTTAGGAGAATCCGACGGTCGGATCTCCCGTAATGTCCGTTCGAAGTCAATGGTCGAAATTCGCGAACTGCCGCGGCGCGGCGCGTTCTATTCAGGCCATTATATTATGTATATATAATATATACTTCGTCGATTTCAATTCAAAACGTGCTTTATAAATCGTTTTAAATTCATTTTCAAACTGGTTTCAACTTCATATTCACTTCAAATCAAAATTGAATATTCCAATTTAAATTCATTTTAAATTCATTTCAAATTGATTTCTAATTCAATTTTAGTTCGTTTTCAATTCAATTCAATTTCAATTTGAATTCATTTTCAATTCAATTCAATTTCAATTCGAATTCATTTCTATTCAATTTCTATTCGAATTCATTTTAAAACGATTTCAATTCTATTCGAATTCATTTCAAATTCATTTCAAATCTATTCGAATTCATTTCAAATTCATTTCAAATCTATTTGAATTCATTTCAAATCGATTTCAATTCTCTTTAATATTCACTTCAATTTGAATAAAATCGATATAAATATCGTTCACGTCAAAATGGCGTCAATCTATCAACGCGGCTTCATATATTTCAATTTTCAAATATTCTACTTCAAATATTTTTTTTTCAAATATTTCATTTCAAATATTTCTATTTCAAAACTGGAATGAGGCCCAGACAATTACCACATAATGTTAATTATATGGATTTTCTACAACACATGTATATATCAACAACGATGAATAATCAACCATCATCCAAAGTGCATTCTACACTGTATAAGCATCAAATATAAATATTCAACGCTTATAACAGCCTGTCAATCAATCGATCGACATAAAACTAAACAATCGGGATTAGTGTACGTCAAATATCATCTCAATACCCGTGTGGGGTTTCAAGCAATCACACACAGATTTTTATTTGTGCAGTTGAGCGATGTGTAAAATTTATCGACCCAATCAATGTCATTCAAATAGGTGTACATAAACAAACCGTCCGGTTTGTAAATGAATATTTATTTATTCACATTCACGTTAAAAATCATATTTTTAACGATCAAACTATTTTATTCAGTTCATTTATTCAATAAAATGATATTTTTATTTTTCTAAATTGTTTTAGAAAATTTCGGCGGCATAACGGCACGATACTAGAAACGGGACGAGGCCTAGCCTTATCCCCGGTCTAGTGAAGGCCCACACCATTCACACATCAATCAAATCAATTTCATTTCACCAAACAATTCAAACCAAATAATCTAACCAACTACACAACCAAACTATTTAACAAACAAGCCATCCATGGTCTGTGGATGACGGGTGTCGGGTGCTACTAAACACCGTCTGCATCCTAGTATATATATATAACTAGAAAAATTAAATTGAAAGGTGAGAAGTTCTCACCAAAAGCTATCCAACTTCACGGCACTTCTAATGAAGGAAATCTTGTCGTTTTCGCCTTTTGTCACTTTCGCTGCTCGTAGTCACTACATATATAAAAATCGAATTTTCACTTCGCTATTCAATATGTAAAAATCGAATTTTCACTTCGCTATTCAATATATAAAAATCGAATTTTTACTATGCTATTCAATATATAAAAATCAAATTTTTACTATGCTTTTCAATTCTTAAAATCGTATCTTTATACAATTGAAAATCTAATCTTTGTATAAACGAAAATTGTCTCTTTTATTTTAAAAACAATGTTGAATTTATTTTCAAAAAGAATGCAAACTTTGTTTTCAAAGCTAATTCAGATTTTGTTTTCAAAAGAAAATTCATTTTCAAAGCAAATTCATTTTCAAAGAAAATTCATTTTCATTTTCAAATTAAATTAAATAAAAACTGATTTAAACTGTTGCTATTTAAAAATAAAAACTAACTTGAAAATTAAATGAAAAGAAGGTAGAAAAGCTTACGTTTTTCAGAAGGGAAGTGTTCGCAGGTGGTTGGGGGGGGGCCTGGGGCGCTGAGATCGTCGGAGGGGTGGCGTGAGGCGCTGCAAGGCGGCGGGGTTGCTGTCGAGGCTAGGGTTTCGGGGTTTTTGGGGGCGACGGTCCGTGGGTTCTTCGATGGAGGAGGGGCTTCGATTGGCTGAGGGGGAAGAAGGGCGAGGGCTTGGAGGTGGAGAGGTGGCCGCGGTGATAAGGAGGGTGGCGGCGGTCGGTTTCCGTCATCGACAGTTTCGTTTTTTTTTCTTCCTGAAACTGATTTCGGTAATGAATTACAGGGGGGGCAACGTATAGGAAGAGGGAGGGGAGAGAGGAAAGATTTATTTTTATTTTTTTATTATTTTTAATTTCAAAAAGTTGACTTTTACATACGACCTCTAAACGAGGCCCACCGCCTGTCGTCCATAGCGTTTCACCCCCATTCCGAACACAATGGGATATATATTATAAGCTGATTCGATAGTTACAATCAGTTTCCGTTGAATTTACATTTAAATCATTATATTGAATTTTAAACGTACATTTCAAATTACCGGGGTCACATTCTAACTCTAAAAATTCCATAAAAATATTTTCTAGCTTCGTATTGACGATACGGTCCTAACAAAACTAATCTCATCGAATTCTGAGACCGTTTGAAAAATGGCCAATTTCCAGTCGATTAAAATCAACTAAAACTGGTCAAACGCGTTTTCCTTTGCCACGCTCACATATTGAATCGAAAAATTATGAAATTTGGAATCTAGCAATAACTTGACACCACGGATCCAACAAAAGTGGTTTCGTCGAAATCCGAGGTCGTTTGCAAAATGGCTATTTTTTAGGGCCTGAATTCCATAGCGACTATTCAGAATTTTCGACTGGACATATCTTTTGATTCCCGCTATGAAATCTTGATTTGCTGGATTCGTTGGAAAGATATCATCAATTAGATCCTAATGTTTTTGGTTTCACTAAAATCCAGATTGTTTTGCACCCGGTACATTCAATTGAAGTTTGAAATCGAATTATCGAACTACCGCGCCATTTTCAATTCTATTTATAATTATATATAAATATTTATATTCTAACGACGAACTATATAATATATACGTTCGATTTCTATATTCAAAATAAATTTCTCGTCGATATTATTTAAAATAATTCATTTTAAATGTTCCAACTTCGCTAAAATTGAAAAAATAAAAATTTTAAACTGGCCCAGATTTTCGGGTTGTTACATTTCTGCTTCGAGACAATCTAGAAAATGCCACAGGGCTACGCACTCTGGGCAACCCCTGGATCCACCAAGGCCGGTCCACACTTACATTAGTGGATTGTCAATTCTTGATCATATGTTTCCCGGTCCTATAGGATCTATCCATCGGCTACGTAGAGACCGATATAACCGAGGCGCCTCGCATTGCAACAACCACAATGGTAAAAATATATACAAATGTCATGGCTTGCAAAACGCTGACACCACCCATAGCTAGAAAGAGACATCATGTCCTCCTTGGACCCCTTATCCCGTTTTTAACTCATATCGAGGTGTGAGGCTCGCGAATTAACTCTATACACAAAGCTATGCTATATTAAAGCCGTTCTTTGATCATAAACCATAAGACTCTGCTTTTCAACAGAATCCCTGATCATTTGCATCTCAGCATGCCACACAGGCAATTCATTCCATGTGAATGATAACTATCCATATATAACCTCTAAGCTCGTACGTCTCAGAGAAGGGCTCTAAGCAAGCGAATAAATTATCCACCGCCAAACAGATATATATTTAATAGAAATCAATTAACACAGAAAAAAATCCAATGTCAGGCACACAGTCCATTTACAAGTTCGTTCTGGATCTAAACGAAACCGGAAGCACCTTATTCCTCGTCCTCTACGTCCAATACAGGGGAGAGGCCCTCGCATATCCGTCGATCTCCAAGTACGTCTGGATGATCACCACTTATTACCTCGTCTTGGGTGTACAGCCCAATCAAGACATCAGCAATCATCCAAACGATGTGAAGACCTCCGGTCTTCAACCACCATCTTCATCGTCGACTTATCGTCGAATCAGTTATTCCGAATGGGTATTAACCCGGCCTTTCCGAATAACTCGCGTATATAATAAACAATTGCTATAAAAACACAACTTACGCCTTATTCCAATTTAGAGTATTCTTTTATTCAAATATTCATATACTTTAGGAAAGGTCCCCATTAATTTTATCAAAGATAAATTCTTTTAAATTTATTCTTTAATCTTCCTTTGAATATCATTTCAAACCGTTTAAGATTTTCCAAACTAGTCGGGATTAACGCACCTTACCGAAGTAACCATTTATTTAATCTGTCAATCCCAACCTATTCATCCCATGGAGCAAAACTGGTAATACTCCATATCTAACACCGTGGTGTTATTGGAAAATTTAATTACCATTCCACGTTCAAATCTAATTAAATAATTTACTATCTCTAGGAGCAAAACTAGTGATACTCCGTTCTCTATCATCTCCCAAATTTGATAATTTAAATTATTAATTCCAATTTCAATCTAATTAAAGATTCGTTAAAACCCCACTTAGTTTTAATCTTCCCAAAAATCAAAATTAATGATTATTTAACTTTGGAAACACAAACATGTCGCATCGACAATCTACACTCTACTATATATTTTTTCCGGTATATAACCTCTGAGCTCGTACGTCTTAGAGAAGGGTATTAAGAAAGAGAATAAATTCTCCGCCACTAAACAGATATATATTTAGCAGAGATCAACCATACATCTTGAAATACAATGACAGACATGTAATCCTGCCTTTAACTGGGTTAAAGAACTAATGTCGTTTAAAACACAGTTCACAGTAAACCCAAATCACATTCCATTAGTTATGGAATCTTCACGGAAAAATGAATCAATATATAATCGATATCAATTTCTGTATCCGACTAATAAAGTAAATGGAATAACGGCAAAGGCATTTAAATTCCATATGTATTAACAGTCTTCCTCCATGGATGTTCACTTCGATTATTATCAATTGAATTCCATTCAATCCAATTTAATATATTAAATTGGAAAACTTTACTTTGGAAATTCCCGTTAAATCTAAATAAAAAGATTTATAAATTCCAAATCACATTTCACTGTAAATCGGGTTAAAGAATGAATGTCGTTAAAAACACAGTTCATAATAAACCCAATTCACATTCCATTTTTAGTTCCAATTAAATGTTAATTAATTGGTAATTCTTCTTTAAATATTAATTAAAAGATTAATTCTTTTCACATGGGGTTTAAGAACAGTGTTACAGAAAACCCCATCCCGTCAGTCTCTAACCGTAAATTAGTAAGAGAACAATTCCCTAAGTATTAATCCCGAAGGCCGAAACCAACATCAGATCAATACCCAGGAAACGATTCATCTTAGCTAATCTCCAGTCAGTTTCTAATTTTCTTAACTTCATTGGGTTTAAGAACAGTATTATTAAAGATACCATTCATGACAAACCCAAAATCTAATTTGATATCAAATATAAGGCTCTGAATAGAAATTATACCAACTTATATTCAATATCAAATTCTGAAACCAACAAATATTATTTTTGAAATAATGATATAAAATATATCTTCCAAATTTCCATAACAGTATCCGTATAATCCCGAATCCAACATCGAAATATTCCAATGATAATTTCGATTCAAATCCATTCCAATAATTATATTAGAAATTCTTGTTATTTTTAAAACCATTTCAAATCCAATTTATTTATTTAAAACTATTGGATTTATAATTCTAGTTCATAACTAGTTCATTTCGATAAAAATATATTTTTATCTTTTCAAATATGGAATTTTTCAACCCAATTCTTTCCAAATTATTTATTATGATTTTACACAAATTATTGGTATTTTTAATAATTTTATCAAGGCCCGGACTGTCGATTTCAACAAACAGTCATCGAACTACACTTATAGCGACCTTTTCTAAATTTGATCTGGACATAATTCCAAATCCAACCATTAGATTTCAAATCTCTCATATTCGTTGGAAACTTCTTTTCGATACAAACCCAACGGTTCCAGTTTTAGGAGAATCCGACTGTCGGATCTCCCGGAATGTCCATTCGAAGTCAATGGTCGAAATTCGCGAACTACCGCGGCGCGGCGCCTTCTATTCAGGCCATTAAATATATATAATATATATTTTGTCGATTTCCATTTAAAACATATTTTATAAATCATTTTAAATTCATTTTCAAAACGATTACAACTTCTTATTCAATTCCAAATCAAAATTGAATATTCCATATCATTACTATATAAATGATAATATTTTCAAAATATTAGATTTTGAAATCACTTTCTTTTCGATATTCATTATAAAAATGAATAAAATCGATATAAATATCGTTCACGTCAAAATGGCGTTAATCTAATCAACAAGGCTTTATATATTTAAATATTTACGTGTCCATCCCAAATCGGAAATCAAAATCGGATTTTGATCTTTTATTGAATATTATTTTAAAATATTCATTATTTTAAAATATTCGTTATTTTAAAATATTCGTTATTTCTGAACTGGAATCAGACACAGTCAATTACCATATATTGTTATTTATATGTATTTCATACAACACATGTACACAACAACAATCAAACTCAGTCAACCATCATCCAGAGTGCATTGCACCACTGCATAAGCGTTAAATATAAATAATTAATGCTTATAATAGTCTGCCAACCTATTGATTGACATACAACTAAATATTGGGATTAGTGTATGTCCAATATCATCCCAATACCCGTGTGGGGTTTTCAAACAACAAACACTGATTATTATTTATGCAGTTGGGCGATGTGTAAAATATATCGTCGCAATCAATATCCGTAAAATGTGTGTATAAAAACAAATCATCCGATTTGTTTATGAATATTTATTTTATTCATATACACGTTAAAAATTATATTTTTAACTATAAAATATTTTACTCAACACATGAATATTTCATTCTCAATTTCACATCACAAACCAAATTCACACAAACAATTTTCACAACGCAATACAATCAAACAAGTCATCCATGGTCTTTGGACGACGGTATCGGGTGTTGCTAAGCACCGTCTACATCCTAGTATATATTTTTAACTAGAAAGTAAATAAAAGTGAGAAGTTCTCACCGTGGGTTCCACTCCTCTATTCTTAATTTCTGAACGGCCTAGATTCCGTTTTGCTTCTAGTCAGTTTCATCGCCATCTGTTTCACGCGGTTTATATTAAAAATCATATTTTTTACAATGCTACTATATATAAAAAAAATCCTATTTTTATAATGTTGTTCATGTTATAAAAATCAAATTTTTATTTCAAATCTCTATACATAAAAATCGTATTTTTATCTCGCTTTCGTATGTATAAAAATCTAAATTTTATCTTCCCTTGCTACATATAAAATTCTAATTTTTATTTTCTCTTTCTACATAAAAAAATCTAATTTTTATTTTCAAGAAAAAAAACTGAATCTCTTTTATTTATAAAAATTATATCTTTTTTTCAAAAGGTTTCCCCAAATCAAGTTTTCAAAAGGAGCTTTCTTTATCTTCATGGCAGACTAGGGTTCCGCCTCTTCTCCTTTCACCATCGTCTATTCTTCAACCCTTTCCTTATTTCCGATCCATTCTGCCCTAATCTTCCTCCTAGCCCTCGCCCCCTCCCTAGCTTTCTACCTTGTGGACAAGCGGCTCCATCGCCAGATCTAGTTTTTGCCCCGATAATTTTCTGTCGTCGACCTAATTGTTGTTGGTTCCTTTAGCCAACCCCCTCCCTATTTTTCTCCTCATTTCTGGCAGCCTCCTTCTGCTTTCCTTTCTCTCTCTTAGACCCCTGCCCTAGCATCCCTTGATTCCCTCTTTTGCGCCTTTCCTCGCTTCTGTCCTTCTGCTTTTCCAGTTTTATGCTCGAGCATCTCCTTAGGCCGCTCCTCTTGTCAGCAGGCTTGTATCGATGCTTGTATCGTTCTGCTAGAATATTGTGCTCCCCGTTGTTTTCTCCTTCGGCTATTCCTTCAGTCTTGCACGGTCGCTAGTGATGTGCCTGTTGATGTTAGTGCGTTTTTGGTAAGTTTTTTTCGGGCTTTGCTTGTATTGGTATTGATGAGGTTGAGTCTGTTGGTCGTTGCTTATCTCTGGTCTCTCTGAAAGTAGTTAGACCTACTTGGGTGTGCCGTCTCTGTGTAAGATCTGGGAGGTTTGGACTGGTTTGTGGTTCTAGATTCTTGATGGTTGCATTTCTTGTGGGTTCAGTCTGATCTGGAATTGAGGACCATAGTACTGCTTTTTGGTTGCTATCCTTGCTTATAGCTGCTGCGTGCTGAGATCACTTCATAATCTGCATCCATTTCAACTATCTGCTCTGGTTTTCTAATATTCTGGTTCTCGGCTTCACTGAGCTATCCAGTGAGTGGTTTATTTAGGCTTGGTGCAACTGGTTTGAGTACATATATCTATTCTTTGTCTTGCTCTGTTGACAGATAAAGAAAGTTCTAATTGAGATGAAATCTGAGCTGTTACTCGTACCCGAGGTTAGTTGTTAATCTGCGAAATTCAAATCCCTGCAATTTTCATTCTCTGCATTGCAACCTTACGGCAAACTTGGATGTTGGTAATGGCCGCTTGATAAGTAATATTACAACAAAATGTATTAAATATAGGACTGCTAACAGCCTTCTTTTTTGATATGTTGAATGTGCTAAGTGTTGTACTTGTATTCTCTTGCATTTCTCCTTATCTATTCTGTAACTAATCTCACCTTGCGTGGTGATAGATAGTAGGTTTTATAGTATTAGATAGGGCAATCATGTTTGTAGCAGATAGGCATTCTGCCTATCTCCTCTTAATATTTGTACTCGTTATTTGCTATAATGAAAAAGTGGTATGGTCCACTATAAAAACGGCTGGCTTTGCCAAAAAAATTATATCTTTTCATATCAAAGAATTCATATTTTCCCAAATAAAGAAATCATATTTCTTTAACAAACAAAAATCAAATCTTTAAACAATCAAGAATCTCATCTTTAATCAAATTAAAAATCTCATCTTTCCATTATACAATGTTATATATGATGTCATGGCTGCCTAATTAGTAAATTAAATGCCTACATTAAGTAAAATGTAATAAAACTTACTATTATCGATTTTTCCAGAGGAGGGGGGGTCGATTTGATGAAAAGGGGGAAGAGGAGGTGGAGGTGACGTGAGGGGGGGGGGGTCTGGCAGTGCACCCCGACGGCGGTGGAGGCTGTTGAAGGGGGGGTTAGGGTTTAGTGGTTGTCGCGTTTCAGAAGGAGAGAGGGATAGAGAGGAGAGAGGGTGCGTTGGAGGAGGGGGTTAGAAGAAGATGGCGGCGCAGCTACTAGGGGGGCGCGACATCAGTGAACGGCGGAGGTAAGGTTGAGCGCTGCAACACTCCTTTTTTTTCTTTTGAACTGATCATGGAAGAGTAAGTGGGGGGCTTAATGAAAAAATATATATTATTTTAATTTATTTTCGTTTTATTCTCCAAAAAGTAACTTTTCTATTCGAACTCCAATCGAAACCCGACGACTGTCATCCCTATATAATTACTCCCATTCTGAACACAATGAGATATGTTCGCTAAGCCAATTCGACTGTTTTGATCAGTTTTCATCAAAATCAAAATATAAATCTATATATTGAATTGGAACACACATTTCAATTTACTGGGGCCACATACGAAACCAAAAATTCCAGAAAAATAAATCTAGCTATTTTATGACGATATGGTCCTAACAAAACTAATTTCATTGAATTTGGAGACCGTTTGAAAAATGGCCATTTTCTGGTCAATCCAATTTGAATGAAATTGACAAAACACGTTTTCTTTTTCCACACTCACATATTGATCCCAAAAATTATGAAAATTGGAATCTATCAATAATTTGACATTCCAGATCCAACGAAAGTGGTCTCGTCGAAAGCGGAGGTCGTTTGCACAATGGCTATTTTTAAGGGCTATATTTCCATAGAGACTATTCTGAATTTTCAACTGGGCATAACTTTTTATTCCCGCTATGAAATTTGGATTTTTCAGATTCCAGGAAAGACATTTTCAAATAGATTCTAATATTTTTGATTTTACTAAAATCCAGTTTATTTTGAATCCTGTACATTCAATTGAAATTTAAAATCGAATTTTCAAACTACCGCACCATTTTCAATTCCTTTTATAATTAAAATAAATTTTTATATTCTAACTTCGATTTAAATAAATATATACGTTCTAATTCTATTCAAAATAAATTTCTAGTCGTTATTATTTAGAATAATTTATTTTAAATATCCAAAATTCATTAAAATTTCCAAAATAAATTTTTTATATTGGTTCTGATGTTACAATAAAAGTGTTTATGTTTTGTTTTTAATTATTTAAATACGTATTAAACCTTCGTAATATTTGATAATTTCTGATAAATGTTTAAAAAAATCAACGAACTCCATTTTAATCAAGGGTACGATGATCAATGTTTCCAATTATTCTAGCGAACATGAATTTGTGCATCAATGTGAGAAATATAAATGATTTATCAGTGAGGAAGTTAGATCGATCCTCTTTATTTTCCACATATTAAACCTTGATGATGGCAAATTTGATTGGTTTTATTAACTATGATTACCCTTATAAACTTGAATTGCCCCAGCAGCTTTATTATATTTAGATATCGACATCCGATTAAAGATAATGGAATAATAGCTAAATAAATTTCCTTGATAGAGAACCAAGTGTATATAAGAATAAATTCATATGACATTAGAAATAGATGTGATTATGTTGTAGTTAACAGATGATAACTAACAAGCACATAAAGATTTTGGTAGAGTGTCAAATAATAATTGTTTTAAAAATGTTTATCATTTGCATTGCTGTATTCTTTTAATAATATAAAAGTATGAAAAATGATAAATATATTTATCTTTTTAAACAAAAAGTGTTTATTAAATGATAGTTGTATTTATATTTAGGGCAAAATTGTTGTATTAAATATTTTCATTTCACTTTGAAAATATGTTTACAACTTTCACAACAAAAGATAAATATGTTTATCTTTTATATAAATATTAACATATTTATCTTTTATCAAATGATAAAGCTATTTATCAATGATCAAACTATTTATTGTTTATTAAATGATAGTTATAATTATCTTTTTACAAAATGATTGCACTAACTATTGTCATTTTAGTTTGAAAATATGTTTACGTCTTTAATTAAAAAAGATAAATGTTTTTGTCTTTCATATAAATATTAACACGTTTATCTTTTAATAAATGATAAAACTATTTATCAATTAAAAAATTGGTAAAACTGTTTATTATTAAGTAAATGATAATTCTATTTTACCTTTTACTAATTGATAATTGTATAGAATGTCTTATTTTATCTTTTACTAAATGATAAATATTAACATGTTTATTTTTTTACATAGAAAATCTTATTTTATTTCAGATTTAAAAAAGATAATTGCATCTATCTTTAACTAAAAGATAAAAGATAAGTTACATATAATATCTTATTTTATCTTTTACTAAATGATAAATATTAACAGGTTTATTCTTACATATAATATCTTATTTTAGTTAAATACTCGAATAATTGGGTACTTTGTATTGTTATTGAGATGTTTCTAATTATTTTTTGTTGTACGCAATTTTTTATGTTTAATTGTTATTTGATATATACAGTTTTTAGTTTTCTTAAAATTATAAATTCAAATTTTTTTCTACCTTATAACATTTGTTTTATGCTTCCATTTTGTTGGTGTGTGAGATTAATTGCCAGTTTTTGTTGGCCTACAGACTAATTGGACATTTATATGATAAATTGTGCTTAAACAACTAAAAAAGATAAAAACATTTATCTTTTTCTTTATATTATATAACAATTTTAAACATTAGTTCAATTACAAACACCATTGTAGTGCGATGGTTTCAATAATAGTTCAGTTCATGCATTGTCTCATTGCTATTATTGTTACTGATACATTGTTTGAAATATAAAATATAATTTCAAAAAAAAAACATAAACATTATACAACATAGATGAGATTAAATTATCTTTGATCTTTGGATTTTGATTTGTAGCTACTGTTTTGTTTAGCAAGGTCCAGACCATCATCTTCTGCTAAATTTTCTCCCAACTGTCATTATGCTTTATGTTCAGTCAAAGATTTTGTACTATTCTTACCATCTATATTTTGTTAAACTTTTGTTTAATTTTTATTTTGTATACACTGTTGTCGGTTTTGTGAAAAAGATGAATTCATGTATCTTTTTTCATTATTTGATATACACTGCTGTTAGTTTCGTGAAAAAGGTAAATGGAATTAAATTGTTGATGCAGTTTGTGTCAGGGGATTCAACATCATGAGGTAGATAATATGGAGTTTCAGTTTAGTTTTGTAACTAGAATATGAGTGATGCTTATTATTTGAGTCAATGGTGAGTGCTTATCATGTGATATAAATGTTCAAAGATGGTAGGTTGTGTCATTAGAGTCACATTAATTCATTTTTTCACCGAATTCCTCAACCGAAATTGGAACAAATTTTCAGTGATTCAACTAAATATTAGTTTGAATTCAGGAAAAGATATACGGTTATACCTTTTTCTGAAAAGTGGGTAAAATGGATCTGTTATGTACTATTTTATGCATTTGGTTGCTAATTAAGATTATATATCGTAAAACATTTTTATAAACGCATTTATTTGTTTACACCTTTAATTGTAGGTGTGACTGGTTTGTAATGGTTGTGTTATTTGTTGAAATGGTTGTTGATAGTGATATAGTTGCAGATATGGATATTGGAATGTACCAGTTTGAAATGTTCGCTAATTGATAACGGAAAGCAAATGGTAATTGCAATAGCTGATGATATTCTAGAGTATTGGGCTTGTGTTCAGAACATTGCTAGAACTATATTGTTTGATGTGAAGATTGGAAGCAACCTTTTGATGTGGCCAACAATGGAGCTGGATGCAATTAGAACTTATGGCAAAGAATTTAATGGAGTTGTACTAGAACCAGGCCATCTTGATGTCGCCAACTTTTTCATTCTGTATGAAAAGATAAAATAACTTATCTTTTTTATAAAAGAACACTAGAACCTATCATAACAAATTGTATCTTTTGACTATAAGCATACATTAAGTTGTTTACATTGGCAGTTTTATAGTGTATTTTCTGCAGTTTCAGATTTATGTATATAAGTTGATATAAGTCCCATCGAATATTATGTGATTGTTTACTTTTTACGCAATGTTTTAAAAAGATAAACTCATTTATCTTTTATTAAATTGATTTTCCCTATGCTCAAATAACAAGTTCAATTATTACTCATTTTATGATTATAATCTGAATAATATGTTATCTTCATTTACATTTGTTGTTTATTGGTTTCTAGCTTAATCATGTTGATAAATTATTTTATCTACCAATGTTGGTAAATTATAGCAATGTTTAAAAAAGATAAAATTGTTTATCTTTTATTAAAATTCTGCTTATTCTCCTATATTTGGAATGTTGGAGACAGTTCGTGTAATGGCCCGCAAATCCGTGCTATCTGAATTGACTAAATACACCACACGTCCAACCCAAATAACATAGAAATACGACTCATTATTAGAAAGAAATTAGAGGATGAGAAATAGAAAGAAAGAAATATTAGAATAGAAGAAGAACGAAGATCACAACTCACAGCGGAACGAATAAAATATATTATATAACATAACTTTTGAAATACAAATCAGTAACTTTATATACATACCATCATCAGAGCACAACAGTCATTTCTGGAACAGTTATAAACACCTGTTTCCAGATACAAACAAGGTCCACAGCGGAATATATGATAGCCTATAGCTAACCGGTGAAGCCTCCTGCTTCCAGCTCCTTCAAGTGTATCTGTAAAAGCCTGAAACACTTGACTGCCCGTACAAATTTGGGCACCCAAGAGTTTAGGGAAAACAAAACAAAATAAACTCTGGGTCAGTCATGGGACTGGTGTGAGTAAACTCCAACCACTTGTTTAACTTTCAAAACTCTTTTCGGAAGAAAAGATAATAGTAAGACCAGCCCACACATAAACATGGACGGTTTTTACCTTACTATAACCCAAAACACTTTGATACGAAAATCCAGTGGTATTATAATAATGTCTACATCAAATAAATAACCAAATAGCAGAACGCTTGCATCTCACGCTCCACATATATATTATAAAAATCAAAAACCGCACGGCGCTTATTGGAGATTGGATTTCCAACATGACAAGGTATGGAACCACCTTCCGATGATGTATCTCTAGAGGCGAATACACCTGGGTTCAACAAGAACATCTTGTAACCCGGCCCACACATGACCGACCACTCATTTCGCTTAAGTGTATCGAATGTATATCACCAACGGTTGGACTCAAACCACCGTTTCCCGAATGGGCAGAATCGATAGATTTAGAAACAAAAGGAATTTCTCTAGATAGGTGATTATACACCCTAATGGGTGCGACCCACATAGCCATGCTGCCTGCCCGATTTTTGTCCTTTCCCGGTTGATGAGGCCTGAGGCTACGATTACTTACCATTCATTGATAACACAATTACTTTGAATGCCACATTGTCAGATCCGTTAATCACTAGTTGAGTTTGCACAAATATTCTGGATATTATGCTAAGGGATAAATCCGTTGCAACCATATATATTCATACAGACCAACCCATTTGATCATTGGAAATACTCTGTCAGACATTCGTCCATTTACGTTCGTTCTGGGATTGAACGAAACCGAAGGCACTATTTCTATAAATAGAAAAGCCCTTGCACTTCACTCCGTCTTCAATATATTCAGCATACTTGGTTCGCAACGCTTATGCCGATACGGAGTGGTTCTTCGGATAATAATCCAACCGGTCTCTCCATATTGACAACGATGGTCAAAAACTTCGATAGTCTGTGATTTAACTATCGAATAAAAACAAGTGTTCAATCAACATATCAAACAAATCACTGGGCCCTTTAATTAATATTTCATTAATTAAATCTCTTCTCCATTTCTTATCAATATTTGTTATCCAAATATTTTCAATAATCCTCTTGCCTCTTATGTCATTTGGAAAACGTTTCCAAATATTAACTTCTTTTATTTTCTATATATTAGAAAATATCTCTATTTGCAATTGAAAACAATTCCAATTACTTATCTCTATCCCCTTTTGTTTACAACATTCGATTTTTATATTCACTTTACTATCGAATTCAATACGTCGATACAATGATTTCAAATTATCAAAATATCTTAAAAATATTCTAACTCCTTAAATTCCCGGAAAATTTCGCCATAACCTCCCCTGTATCGGGAGCATCGGGAAATTTCAAATAGCTTCCCGGTATCTTCCTCAATCAAAAAGAAAAAGGAAAAGCCAAGCGGCTTGCCGTTACGGCGCATAAATCCCATATATGAATTAAACATGTACCTTTTTGTCGAGCACTACATTAATAACTTCATATACTTCATCCCAAACCTGCTTAACACATATTCACCTGTTTGCAATTCAATTCAATACCATCTAATCGCTTGAATTCAGTTTCGCCCATTTATTCTTTAAATTGGCCCCTTTGCTTATTTCACTTTTTGTTGAATATAACATGCTCAAATTTGATTCCACTTGCTTATACAAATCAAATTCTTTTTTTTTTCCATTTCTAGTTTCATATTTGGTTTGAATATGAAATCACAAGTTAATTTACTTATTCACAGTTTGCTCGATTCAATCGTTTTAACTAATTCATTTGTCAGTTTGCAAATTAACTCTTTTGCCTATATCACTTTGATATTTGAATATAACCTATCCAAATATATTTCAACTTGATTATACTAATTTAATTTCATTTTCAATTCACGTTCTATATTCGATTTCAAATATATATTTAAAAAATTCCCTTCACCTTTCAAAGTTCATCGTCAAAATTCGATTAACTAATTTCTCTTTGTCTTAGTCAACTCTATTCAATAATCAAAATATGATTATTGATTTCAAAAACCATTTCTTTCACTTCACTTAAGTTCGCATATATTTTATAACTCAACTCTGAAATTTTCTAAATAGTCAATTCGGATTTCATTTGCTTAAAAATCCTTTTATAAAATTAAATAAACTATTATGGCTTTAAAACGATTCTGGCGCTGTTTTCCTGAAAATTTGATTTTGACATAACTCAAAATCTATACGACAAAATTCAGATTCTTCTCCTTCATTAGAAAACTATTATCGAATCGGTCCTGACGTTTCTTGTTTCGAAGAATTTCGACTTCAATTGAGTCCTGTATACTCGATTGAAGTTCGAATCGCTATTTTTCGAACTGCAGCGCTGCGGCGAGTTCGTTTTAATTATATTTATATATAAACCTTTAAACTTCTAAACTTCTTTAAAATGAATTCAACTCCAATTAACTCTGCTTGATTCAAATTCAAATCTCACTTTTATTTGAAATTCTAAATTCAAATTCCAATTCCTTTTCTATTTGGTATTCAAATTCAATATTTGAATTTCTATTTGAATTCCCTATATTCAAATTCCATGTTTGAATTCATTTGAATTCTCTTATTCAAACTCTATATTTAAATTCCATTTGAACTTCTATATTCCAATTTCTATATTTGAATTTTATTGAAATTCAAATATTCAAACTCCTTTTTAAATTCTATATTCAAAATTCCATAGTTTAAAACCCATTTGAATTTCATATTCAAATTCCATAGATCAAATCCGATTTGAATTCAATTTGAATCTCTTATATTCAAATTTCATTTTTCATTTCCGACCCCATTTGAGTTTCTAATATTCAAATTCATTTTCAACACCATTTGAATTTCAAATATTCAAATTCATTTGAATTCCCTTGAATTCAAATTCTATCTCAAAACCATTTGGGTTTCCTATTTGAAATCCTGTTTGAAATTCTATTTCCAATTCTACTTTGAAATCCTATTTTCAAAGTTTATTTCAAATTCTATTTTGAAATCTCATATTCACATTTCTACTTGAATTTCTGTATTCAATTCCATGTTCAAATTCCATACTCGAATTTCTATTTCAAATCTCAGTTCAAATCTCATATTTAAATTCCATTCAAATCTCTATTCAAATTTCACATTTGAATTCTTCCTTGAAATACTATAATTCAAATTCTATTCAATTCTTCTTTGAAATTCTATATTTCAAATTCTATTTTGAAATTCTACGTTCAAATCTCTATTTGAATTTCTTTATTTGAATTCCTTCGAATTCAAATCTTATTTTAATTCCTTGAATTCAAATTCTATTCTAATTTCGTCTATTCAAATTCTATTTGAACTTCTATTTGAATTTCTAAAATTCAATCTTCTTTTTAAAATTCAAATATTTAACTACCTTTTAAAATTCAAATGTTATACTCAAATTTCATTTGAGTTATATATTAAAAATTTCATTTCACATCCTATTTTGAAATTCCATTTCAAATTCAAATTTCACACTTGTATTTTTATTTCTGAATTATCAAATGATAATTCTTTTCACTTCATTTATAACTTCGTTATAAAAGAATTATTTATAAACTTCGTTCATAAAGAAACTACTTGTTTTATTTTTCAAAACAAGTTTTATATTTTATTTCCATTTAAAATTCAAATTCTATTTAAAAATAGAATTTTTCCTTTTTAAATTTCAAATATCCTTTTAATTGGCCCAGTGATATTTAAACACACAAAGCAACGAATTATTTATTTTTCTAACACGTCATATATAACAATATATATGCAAACAAATAAACAAACAGATAATATATTTTTGAGGAATCCAGTTGGATTCCTCCAACCTGTTTTCCTGCATCCACAGATGTTAGCACATAAATAATACCCATTCTGCTTCGTGGCAGAATATCGCGGTATAGAAGGTCATCCACTAATCATAGCGTGGGGCGTATAGGGTAATCATCCGCTATGAAACTGCGGGCATCCGCTAATGAGGCTGCGGGAATCCAACCAATCAATCAACCCAATATATATATATATATATAGCCTAAATAACTAATATATATAAAGCAAGCAGAAAGCATTCACACAAGCAACAAAACAATTATTTTTAACGAAATAAAAATAATTAAAAATAAAAGGTGAGTGAGATTTACTCACTTCGAATTATTTGCGCTGAATATCCATTTAAATCTCGGAACATCGCAGCTACAAGTTGTCTTAAGTAAAATTCCACCTACGAATATTTATTTATGATTAACCGGATTATTGATTTTAATTAATAACTAACGATAAATAAAATAATTCTTCTATTTTTTTTAAAATAAACGTATACCTTATTTCTTGAACGACTACGAAGCCACTCAACAGCCATCGATCAACCTTTTTACTGCAAACAACCCTTAAAATTTCAGTCGTCCATTATGGCATTTTCTCGAACGCATTGCAGACACTCCATTCTTCTCGAAGTGATGACCATTTCTGTCACGCCTGCTTCCACCATAGTACATCGCTCCTCTCAAATTCCTCCCAGAAATCATGGATCGAACTTCCCAAACCTTTCACTGTCGAACTCCTCAGTACAAATGCTACAGCTCCACTATCATACGAGATTCCCAAACCGACAGTTCGCGACTTACAGAACCCATCGCACTGCTCCTGACCGACCCCTCTGACGATCCCACGAACTCCGATGCGAACCCTAGATAGTTGGTCGAAGTCGAGATTCCCATCGCGTACACCTGAAGCGTGAGCTTCACTGTCGAGCCCAATATCGACGTCGAGGTTGTGCGATACCCCTGTCACCATCGATTTCGTTTCCTTCTTCAATTTGCTGGAAAGATCGAAGCTCGACTTCGATGAAGACAAAGGATGGTTTTGGATTTTGATTTTGTTTGTGAATATAAAATTTCTCGAAGGTTTTAAAGGGAATTGGCATCGATTTTTCTTATCTGAGGGATGGAAAAATGAAAACAGAAGGGAAAAGGGGTTACGCGTTTATATAGAAGGGAGAGGGAACCAGACGTACGTCGCCATTTAATCCTTGTTGGCTTGTAAACGAAAGAGGAGGCCATTTTTCCCAGCTCGAGGTAATCAAGGTCTGCGTGATTTCAGTTTTAGGTCGGCTTCATTCAAAGTATAGGGTGGCTGATGTACATTTTAATTATTTATTTATTTTCTTATTGATTTTGTATTTATCCGTTTAAATTACATTTAGGGGTTCCGAATCCTTATTGACATCTAACAACCGACGTCTCCAAGTTTATACGATATTATGAACCTAACGGGACCGGTTCTAAAATTCAATTCGACTGTTAAAAGAGAGAACAATTTAAATTAATGATTTAAACTCAATTAAAATATAAATCGATTTTTAACTAATTAAATTTGCCGATAATAAATTACTATTATCGTTCTAATTCAAATAGAATTTATATCAATCTATAGAATTGTTTTGATACAGTTTTAATTCTGAATTCAATTGTTACTGTTCATATTATGATAATTATCAAAATAAATCATATTTCGATTATTTAATCGATAACAAAATAAAATACCATTTATACTATGAATTCAATATTTAAAACCATACTAAATATTTAGAATAAACTGTTCAAAAATCTGGGTCGTTACATTCTTTCCCCCTTAAAATAATTTCGTCCTCGAAATTGCTAAGGTAAAAAAAATGATACAAATCCATTACCTTTCAACAATCCACTTATGTTGAAACTCAACTCCTCATATTTCAACAGATTTAATTCCACCAAAACTTTTGGTCTTCACACATTTGATTCGAATGATCTACAATCAATCCATTTATATCCAATCTATATTCCATTAAACCTATTCAAATTGATTCTAGTCGATTGATTCACTTCAATCCATTTAACTTGTTTAAGTTAAATTTCAATTCCAGAATTCAAATCCCTGGGTTTTTCTTTTCAAATCCTTTGAAATCCCATAAATATATACATATATTTATTTTCATTCCCAAATTCAAAACATTTGAATTTTCAAACCACTTGTTTTTTTTTCAAACAAATTTCCTTCAAAATCTTTTCTAAGGTAGCAATTCATCACCCAGAAACTCGGAAATGAACAATGACGATGTTGCAATCATTATCAGAATTATTTCCCAGCCACTGAAGTGAGTTCAGTGCTTTATTATTTCAAAATCCATCTAATATAATTTTCTTTCAAATCCTTCCAAAACAAAGCTATATTTTATATACTTTGAAAAATATTTTTCAACTTCCCAGGATTTAAATTCCAAATTCTGGTTTGAATTTAATTCTAATTCATCTCATTTGTATATATTTTATTCATATACAAATTTTATTTGGTTATAATTAACCATTTCAATCTCATTTGATTATAAAATCAACATCCAACACATCCATATAATAATAATTCTAGAAATTATTCTTTCTATATCAAAATAGAATTTTGGGTAAAATTATTTCATCTACCCACTTGAAAACAATATCATGTTGTATTTTATGTTCAAGTTTTTAGAAATTCCTATCGACTTCGTGGCGTCCCACGATTCGACCAGAATTCATAAACCACTCACAGACTAGTCAACACAATATAAAACAACTTTTATATCAATTTACAAATACGCTCTCTCGTATATATACACTCAACTCATTCTAGGGTACTACTGACCCTATCTCTAATGAGCACATGCCACACAAGCCTAGGTATTCACTCAACCTAAGCTCTGATACCACTGTAATGGCCCGCAAATCCGTGCTATCTGAATTGACTAAATACACCACACGTCCAACCCAAATAACACAGAAATACGACTCATTATTAGAAAGAAATTAGAGGATGAGAAATAGAAAGAAAGAAATATTAGAATAGAAGAAGAACGAAGATCACAACTCACAGCGGAACGAATAAAATATATTATATAACATAACTTTTGAAATACAAATCAGTAACTTTATATACATACCATCATCAGAGCACAACAGTCATTTCTGGAACAGTTATAAACACCTGTTTCCAGATACAAACAAGGTCCACAGCGGAATATATGATAGCCTATAGCTAACCGGTGAAGCCTCCTGCTTCCAGCTCCTTCAAGTGTATCTGTAAAAGCCTGAAACACTTGACTGCCCGTACAAATTTGGGCACCCAAGAGTTTAGGGAAAACAAAACAAAATAAACTCTGGGTCAGTCATGGGACTGGTGTGAGTAAACTCCAACCACTTGTTTAACTTTCAAAACTCTTTTCGGAAGAAAAGATAATAGTAAGACCAGCCCACACATAAACATGGACGGTTTTTACCTTACTATAACCCAAAACACTTTGATACGAAAATCCAGTGGTATTATAATAATGTCTACATCAAATAAATAACCAAATAGCAGAACGCTTGCATCTCACGCTCCACATATATATTATAAAAATCAAAAACCGCATGGCGCTTATTGGAGATTGGATTTCCAACATGACAAGGTATGGAACCACCTTCCGATGATGTATCTCTAGACGCGAATACACCTGGGTTCAACAAGAACATCTTGTAACCCGGCCCACACATGACCGACCACTCATTTCGCTTGAGTGTATCGAATGTATATCACCAACGGTTGGACTCAAACCACCGTTTCCCGAATGGGCAGAATCGATAGATTTAGAAACAAAAGGAATTTCTCTAGATAGGTGATTATACACCCTAATGGGTGCGACCCACATAGCCATGCTGCCTGCCCGATTTTTGTCCTTTCCCGGTTGATGAGGCCTGAGGCTACGATTACTTACCATTCATTGATAACACAATTACTTTGAATGCCACATTGTCAGATCCGTTAATCACTAGTTGAGTTTGCACAAATATTCTGGATATTATGCTAAGGGATAAATCCGTTGCAACCATATATATTCATACAGACCAACCCATTTGATCATTGGAAATACTCTGTCAGACATTCGTCCATTTACGTTCGTTCTGGGATTGAACGAAACCGAAGGCACTATTTCTATAAATAGAAAAGCCCTTGCACTTCACTCCGTCTTCAATATATTCAGCATACTTGGTTCGCAACGCTTATGCCGATACGGAGTGGTTCTTCGGATAATAATCCAACCGGTCTCTCCATATTGACAACGATGGTCAAAAACGTCGATAGTCTGTGATTTAACTATCGAATAAAAACAAGTGTTCAATCAACATATCAAACAAATCACTGGGCCCTTTAATTAATATTTCATTAATTAAATCTCTTCTCCATTTCTTATCAATATTTGTTATCCAAATATTTTCAATAATCCTCTTGCCTCTTATGTCATTTGGAAAACGTTTCCAAATATTAACTTCTTTTATTTTCTATATATTAGAAAATATTTCTATTTGCAATTGAAAACAATTCCAATTACTTATCTCTATCCCCTTTTGTTTACAACATTCGATTTTTATATTCACTTTACTATCGAATTCAATACGTCGATACAATGATTTCAAATTATCAAAATATCTTAAAAATATTCTAACTCCTTAAATTCCCGGAAAATTTCGCCATAACCTCCCCTGTATCGGGAGCATCGGGAAATTTCAAATAGCTTCCCGGTATCTTCCTCAATCAAAAAGAAAAAGGAAAAGCCAAGCGGCTTGCCGTTACGGCGCATAAATCCCATATATGAATTAAACATGTACCTTTTTGTCGAGCACTACATTAATAACTTCATATACTTCATCCCAAACATGCTTAACACATATTCACCTGTTTGCAATTCAATTCAATACCATCTAATCGCTTGAATTCAGTTTCGCCCATTTATTCTTTAAATTGGCCCCTTTGCTTATTTCACTTTTTGTTGAACATAACATGCTCAAATTTGATTCCACTTGCTTATACAAATCAAATTCCTTTTTTTTTTTTCATTTCTAGTTTCATATTTGGTTTGAATATGAAATCACAAGTTAATTTACTTATTCACAGTTTGCTCGATTCAATCGTTTTAACTAATTCATTTGTCAGTTTGCAAATTAACTCTTTTGCCTATATCACTTTGATATTTGAATATAACCTATCCAAATATATTTCAACTTGATTATACTAATTTAATTTCATTTTCAATTCACGTTCTATATTCGATTTCAAATATATATTTAAAAAATTCCCTTCACCTTTCAAAGTTCATCGTCAAAATTCGATTAACTAATTTCTCTTTGTCTTAGTCAACTCTATTCAATAATCAAAATATGATTATTGATTTCAAAAACCATTTCTTTCACTTCACTTAAGTTCGCATATATTTTATAAATCAACTCTGAAATTTTCTAAATAGTCAATTCGGATTTCATTTGCTTAAAAATCCTTTTATAAAATTAAATAAACTATTATGGCTTTAAAACGATTCTGGCGCTGTTTTCCTGAAAATTTGATTTTGACATAACTCAAAATCTATACGACGAAATTCAGATTCTTCTCCTTCATTAGAAAACTATTATCGAATCGGTCCTGACGTTTCTTGTTTCGAAGAATTTCGACTTCAATTGAGTCCTGTATACTCGATTGAAGTTCGAATCGCTATTTTTCGAACTGCAGCGCTGCGGCGAGTTCGTTTTAATTATATTTATATATAAACCTTTAAACTTCTAAACTTCTTTAAAATGAATTCAACTCCAATTAACTCTGCTTGATTCAAATTCAAATCTCACTTTTATTTGAAATTCTAAATTCAAATTCCAATTCCTTTTCTATTTGGTATTCAAATTCAATATTTGAATTTCTATTTGAATTCCCTATATTCAAATTCCATGTTTGAATTCATTTGAATTCTCTTATTCAAACTCTATATTTAAATTCCATTTGAACTTCTATATTCCAATTTCTATATTTGAATTTTATTGAAATTCAAATATTCAAACTCCTTTTTAAATTCTATATTCAAAATTCCATAGTTTAAAACCCATTTGAATTTCATATTCAAATTCCATAGATCAAATCCGATTTGAATTCAATTTGAATCTCTTATATTCAAATTTCATTTTTCATTTCCGACCCCATTTGAGTTTCTAATATTCAAATTCATTTTCAACACCATTTGAATTTCAAATATTCAAATTCATTTGAATTCCCTTGAATTCAAATTCTATCTCAAAACCATTTGGGTTTCCTATTTGAAATCCTGTTTGAAATTCTATTTCCAATTCTACTTTGAAATCCTATTTTCAAAGTTTATTTCAAATTCTATTTTGAAATCTCATATTCACATTTCTACTTGAATTTCTGTATTCAATTCCATGTTCAAATTCCATACTCGAATTTCTATTTCAAATCTCAGTTCAAATCTCATATTTAAATTCCATTCAAATCTCTATTCAAATTTCACATTTGAATTCTTCCTTGAAATACTATAATTCAAATTCTATTCAATTCTTCTTTGAAATTCTATATTTCAAATTCTATTTTGAAATTCTACGTTCAAATCTCTATTTGAATTTCTTTATTTGAATTCCTTCGAATTCAAATCTTATTTTAATTCCTTGAATTCAAATTCTATTCTAATTTCGTCTATTCAAATTCTATTTGAACTTCTATTTGAATTTCTAAAATTCAATCTTCTTTTTAAAATTCAAATATTTAACTACCTTTTAAAATTCAAATGTTATACTCAAATTTCATTTGAGTTATATATTAAAAATTTCATTTCACATCCTATTTTGAAATTCCATTTCAAATTCAAATTTCACACTTGTATTTTTATTTCTGAATTATCAAATGATAATTCTTTTCACTTCATTTATAACTTCGTTATAAAAGAATTATTTATAAACTTCGTTTATAAAGAAACTACTTGTTTTATTTTTCAAAACAAGTTTTATATTTTATTTCCATTTAAAATTCAAATTCTATTTAAAAATAGAATTTTTCCTTTTTAAATTTCAAATATCCTTTTAATTGGCCCAGTGATATTTAAACACTCAAAGCAACGAATTATTTATTTTTCTAACACGTCATATATAACAATATATATGCAAACAAATAAACAAACAGATAATATATTTTTGAGGAATCCAGTTGGATTCCTCCAACCTGTTTTCCTGCATCCACAGATGTTAGCACATAAATAATACCCATTCTGCTTCGTGGCAGAATATCGCGGTATAGAAGGTCATCCACTAATCATAGCGTGGGGCGTATAGGGTAATCATCCGCTATGAAACTGCGGGCATCCGCTAATGAGACTGCGGGAATCCAACCAATCAATCAACCCAATATATATATATATATATAGCCTAAATAACTAATATATATAAAGCAAGCAGAAAGCATTCACACAAGCAACAAAACAATTATTTTTAACGAAATAAAAATAATTAAAAATAAAAGGTGAGTGAGATTTACTCACTTCGAATTATTTGCGCTGAATATCCATTTAAATCTCGGAACATCGCAGCTACAAGTTGTCTTAAGTAAAATTCCACCTACGAATATTTATTTATGATTAACCGGATTATTGATTTTAATTAATAACTAACGATAAATAAAATAATTCTTCTATTTTTTTTTAAATAAACGTATACCTTATTTCTTAAACGACTACGAAGCCACTCAACAGCCATCGATCAACCTTTTTACTGCAAACAACCCTTAAAATTTCAGTCGTCCATTATGGCATTTTCTCGAACGCATTGCAGACACTCCATTCTTCTCGAAGTGATGACCATTTCTGTCACGCCTGCTTCCACCATAGTACATCGCTCCTCTCAAATTCCTCCCAGAAATCATGGATCGAACTTCCCAAACCTTTCACTGTCGAACTCCTCAGTACAAATGCTACAGCTCCACTATCATACGAGATTCCCAAACCGACAGTTCGCGACTTACAGAACCCATCGCACTGCTCCTGACCGACCCCTCTGACGATCCCACAAACTCCGATGCGAACCCTAGATAGTTGGTCGAAGTCGAGATTCCCATCGCGTACACCTGAAGCGTGAGCTTCACTGTCGAGCCCAATATCGACGTCGAGGTTGTGCGATACCCCTGTCACCATCGATTTCGTTTCCTTCTTCAGTTTGCTGGAAAGATCGAAGCTCGACTTCGATGAAGACAAAGGATGGTTTCGGATTTTGATTTTGTTTGTGAATATAAAATTTCTCGAAGGTTTAAATGGAAATTGGCATCGATTTTTCTTATCTGAGGGATGGAAAAATGAAAACAGAAGGGAAAAGGGGTTACGCGTTTATATAGAAGGGAGAGGGAACCAGACGTACGTCGCCATTTAATCCTTGTTGGCTTGTAAACGAAAGAGGAGGCCATTTTTCCCAGCTCGAGGTAATCAAGGTCTGCGTGATTTCAGTTTTAGGTCGGCTTCATTCAAAGTATAGGGTGGCTGATGTACATTTTAATTATTTATTTATTTTCTTATTGATTTTGTATTTATCCATTTAAATTACATTTAGGGGTTCCGAATCCTTATTGACATCTAACAACCGACGTCTCCAAGTTTATACGATATTATGAACCTAACGGGACCAGTTCTAAAATTCAATTCGACTGTTAAAAGAGAGAACAATTCAAATTAATGATTTAAACTCAATTAAAATATAAATCGATTTTTAACTAATTAAATTTGCCGATAATAAATTACTATTATCGTTCTAATTCAAATAGAATTTATATCAATCTATAGAATTGTTTTGATACAGTTTTAATTCTGAATTCAATTGTTACTGTTCATATTATGATAATTATCAAAATAAATCATATTTCGATTATTTAATCGATAACAAAATAAAATACCATTTATACTATGAATTCAATATTTAAAACCATACTAAATATTTAGAATAAACTGTTCAAAAATCTGGGTCGTTACAGTTCGAAAGATATACATACTTTTGTGAACAATACAAAGTGTAACACCCCGTACTTTCTATGAATATCAAATTAACAAATTTAAGAACACTTAATTTTTAGAACAAGAATTGGGTGAAACGGGTTGCGTCATTGCGTTCGTCTCGAAATTCTGCTTGAGAAAGAGTCCGAGTTTGCGTAAATCGGGCTCCGTATGAAGAAGTTATGGAGTTCAAAAGATTTCAAGTTTAAACAGAAATTAAATTAAAATAATAAATAAAAGGTTAAAACTGTTCAAAATTCGAAATTCGGTCAGAGTGGGCTGAGCGGGAAATTTCCCGCTCAAAGGTGTTGCCACCCCCCCAAGGGGAGTCGACATAGGTGTCGACCCCCTATAGGGGTGTCGATCCCCCCGGTAGGGAGTCGACCCCTTTTTGATCCAGATCCTGTGACGTATTTTTACAGCTTAGGGCTGATGTGTCGTTACCTGATTGGCCTGATGACGAATTTTCTTGGACTGGATGGCTTGGATGGATACTAGGTTGATCTAAAGGTTTTGTATGGTCTCATACTCCTATATAAACACATCAAATCTTAACCCTAAACCTCACAATCTCATTCTATGAAGTCGTCATGTTGTCCATCCCTAAGCTAGCCTAGCCGTCATTCTTCAACCTAAATTCAAGAAGAAAATTAGAGAGCCTCAAATCAAATTAGAAGATTAGTTTTGCAACAACAACGATTCAATTATCTTTTCTTAATCATAGCAAGGTAAGTTCATGTTTTTTTTCAGATTTAAACACCTATTAGTAATCTTGGCATGTAATAAAATGAATCTAAGTCTATGCTTGATGATGAGACAACCTTTTCAGATTTACCCCTATCTTTCTATTGAATCTATGATTTTACATGCCTAAGAAGTTATTATATCAATTCAATCATGCCTATCTTTATTGAACATCAAATATATAATCCTTTTTGGTTCACGATGTTATTCTTATGCCTGCGATAATGATTGTATCGGCTTATTCAAAAATCTATCTTTGTTGGATCTAAATTTCTTGTATTAGGTCTGTTGTTACATGCCTATTTTTATGCCTATTCCTATTTTATGCTCCTTCTCTCTCTCTTCCCCTATTTCCTTTTTCTTTTATGAACCTGGGTTACCTTCGAACCTAGGCTGAAATCGTGAAATACGAACGATTGGAATACGGGGAATATTTGGGTATAACCTATTCTGGTGAAATTGTTGGGTATAACTTGTAATTGATATTGGGGAATAATCTATTTGGTAATAGTGGAACATAATTTGTAACTTGTGATTGGGGACATAATTGTTATTGTTGCGATCTGGGGGTAAATTGAAATATTAAATCTAGATTGGACGAAAACTGTAAAATTGGAATATTAAATCTAAATTGGGCATAACTATTGGTTGGAACGCCCAGCATCATGTATATTGTGATTTTGGAACATGACTATTATTGCAAACTTGGGAAGATTGGGTGTAACCTGTTTTGAGCAATAACTTGTAATTGAATTTGTGGGGCATAAGGGTACATTTAACTTATCCATGGCAATTAGGTAGATAGAGGTAGGATCCTCATAATAGATGTACACCTGAAGGATACCACAACTGTGGGGATTGGGATCACATTATAATTTTATACAGATTACTAGTTGGTACACTAGTTAGGTGGTGCAGAGGTATAGAAATCAGAATAATAGGGTAGTAGAGAAGCAGAGAAAGAGTAGAAGCGCATTCAGTTTATCTTGCCTTATCATATCTTATGCTAATCTTATCTTGTTCTCCCTTTTATCACGGTATTGTCTTATATTCAATTTATTCATGTCATGTTACTTTTACCTGTTTACATACTGAAAATCACTGGAATTACCAGGCTTTACGTATGACCCGTTTTCTTTCGTCTTCTTTTCTTCCGTTTCTCCCCCCAGGTAGTCAGGGAGGGAATAACTCAGCTTAGTTTGGATCGTTTCTCTTTCCAAGCTTGAAGATTCTTTGATGTATTGCTTGGATCCTCTTATCTTTGGCTATGTCTGTGTTTGCACTTTAATTTGGGGACTTATGCTACTTTGCTACGTTTTATGCTTCTTATATACTTGGAAGTTTTTGAATCAAGACAAAAGTTTTATATAGTAATTTTAAAGTATGATTGAGTCAATTGTTGTAAAAGCTTGATTGAACTACATTGCTTATAAAATGACTTTGTTTTCCGCTGCTTTATTTGTCTGTCTTGTAATTTATCTGCATCTTTTACCTATAATGCTTCATTGAAGTTAAGGCATTCCCTTTGTGAGGGGCATTAATGGAGGTGGGGTATTTCAGTTGGTATCAGAGCTGAAGGTTGCCGGATTAGATAAAAGATTTGAAAAATTATATTCAAAACGGTTTTAAAAGAAGCATTTCCAAAAGAAAATTTTTGTTTTAAAGGCATATTCCCCAAAGCCATATGCATTAACTTTTGATCCTCTGTTTGAATCCATATTTCCTTCTTTCCCGAGTCTCCGGGGCTCCTGGCTTTCTGGGAGGTAACCTCATCGCGGCATGGCTCCACAGGCTTGGTGAGGCTATGGCACTTGTCAAAGGGTGAAGAAGTGCCCAACTTCCATATATAGCCGCAGCAGTTTCACCTACGGCTAATTTTCTTTCAAGCTTTGTAGGGTTTTCCGTGCAAGGCAGCTTTCGAGAGACTTGTCAACATGTTACACAAGGATGATAAAGATGAGAATGAGGGAGTTTGGCTCAGGAGCACAACCCAAGGATGAGAAACTCACGGATATGGACTTGGTTCACAAGGAAGGAAAGGATAGTAAAACCTAAGACAAAGGGAAGTGTCTTTATTATGGTATAACGGGTCATATAATGAAGGACAAGGGCAAGAACAAAGGACAGGATTTTCAGGAGAGCAAGTGCATGCTCTCACCACCAGCGTACTGGAGAGAGAGGTAGTAAAGTTTCTGTTGAGAAAGTTTAGTTTTTCTTTTTGATCATCCTATTAGTACTCTTTTTGATTTTAACGCTTCGCATTCAGTTATATTTGCTTCCATGGTTGAGTCTCTACACCTTAGTACTTGTATAACAGAAGAACTCATTATTGTCTCAAATCCAATTGGTGGTTCGGCTCATTTATCTTTGGTTTGTAAGGATCTGAGAATAGCTATATTAAGTATTGAATTTAAGTGCAATGCTTATGTTTTTGGTTTCATGGGCTATGGGTTGATTCTAGGCATGGATTGGTTAGCTAGTAATTGTGAAAGGAGGGTAGTTAGACTTTTGACTTGCCTCGGGAATACCCTCGAGATTTCGTGCGATCCTAAGGGATCAGTTTGGCTTAGCTAGCTAGAATCACTTGATGTATCTATCGACGATTTGCGATCCGTTAGAGTAATCCATGAGTACACAGATGTTTTTGATTAGGTTAGGGGTTTGTACCCTAAAACGCGAGATAAACTTCCGCTTGTATCTAGTTGACATTGCAAAGCCAGTTGCATTACCTATACGACACATGACTCCAAGGGAAAGGAAGGGCTCAGTAAACAAGTAAAAGAGTTACTTGAGAAAGGGTTCATAAGGCAAAGTATTTCTGAATGGTGTGTTCCAGCTGTTTTCGCTACAAAGGCAGATGATTTGAGCATAGATGATGTTTTGGTTTTCTCTAAGAGTGGGGAAGAACATGCTTTGTATCTAAGGGAAATCTCGGATACCCTCCAAGCGCATCAGCTTAAGGCTAGGTTCTCCAAATATCATTCTTGGAGAGAAGAGGTAAGGTTTCTAAGACATGTGATATCCAAGGAAGGGATAATAGTAGATCCCGCAAAAGTAGTTGCAGTGCAAGATTAGAAGGTCCCAAGGAATGCAATGGGAGTAAGAAGTTTTCTTGGATTAGCGGGCTGGTATAGGAAGTTAATTAAGGACTTTGTGAAGGTATCAGCCCCACTTACTAAATTGGTGAAGAAGAATCTAACTTTGCTTGGGATTTGATTTGTGATGTTGCTTTCTACTGACTGAAGAGAACCTTGACGACAACCCCAGTCTTGACATTGCCCGAAGGGAATAAGATGTTTACAGTTTATACGGATGCATGCGGGACAGGGTTAGGTGCTCTTTTAAAGCTAGAAGAGAGGATAATTAGTTATGGAAGAAGACAACTGAAAGTACATGAGAAAGACTATCATACCCATGACTTAGAATTAGCTATTATAGTGTTCGCTCTTAAGTCATGGCATCATTATCTTTTAAGAGAGAAAGTTTGAACTATATACGGATCATAAGTCCTTAAAATATTTGTTCTCGCAAAAAGATTTGAAATTGAGGCAACAACGATAGATGGAATTTCTTGCCTCGTACGACCTTGAAATTGCTTATACCCCTAGCAAGGGTAATGTTGTGGAAGGCGCCCTAAGTAGAAAGAAACTGATCTTAAGAAGGGTAAAATTTGAAGTACATAGCAACCTTTAGCTTTAGACCCTCAGTCAAGTTTATACCTGGTTTGTTAGCATTGCTAGAAAAGCGGCCTACGGTTTTGGATCAGATAGGAGCGGCGTAACATGAAGAACCTCAAATTTGTGACATGATGGATAAGCTAAGTAGAGGAGAGACCTCTAATCATCTTAGTATATACACTTGGTATCATGGTTAACATCTGTATATCTTGGAAAGATAATCGGACCACATGAGATACCCTCTAGCATAGTAAGTGATCGAGATCCTATCTTAACTAGTGAGTTTTGAAAATGGAGGTCAAGAAGCTCCACAATTGTGAAGTTAAATTAGTTAAGGTACAGTGGAGTGAAGCTCAAAAAGATGCGACGTGGGAGACTGAAGATAATACATGCGCATCATACCCTTTTTCTTGAGGGTATATCCTTGATCTCTTTTTCTAGGAATATTATGCATACTTGTTCCTATCTTTTTAGGCATATTCTCTAGGTCATATCTTAATCCTTAGGTAGAAAGTTATGAATGTAAACATGTATTTGAAACATGTTATGATTGAAGGTTGCAAATGGTTGCAAGTGGTTGCTCGTGGATGCATATACACACATTAGATACTAGATCGGCTCAGTCACTTTCATATTGCATATGCATACATGTATTTATTTATGGATTGAAACTTGATGTGTTATCATATGGATGTTGCATTTGTATGAATCATTGGGCACTTATGAAGAAGTTATAAAGTACGATTAGGAGTAATTGCATACATGATGGACTCATGGCACTGCCATAATTCGCATTAAGGAGGTCAACTGAATCAGTAGACCGCCTGATTTTGCATTAGATAAGGACATATAAACACACTATGCATATGATCATGAAAACATTAGAAATCTTTTAAGGACATTGGATGCCTATGATTGATGGTTGAGTAGATGGATGTTGGATGTTAGGATACATTCTTCTTAACTTAGAGATTCCGGGGACGAAATCACTTACGGAGGGGAGAATGTAACACCCCGTATTTTCTATGAATATCAAATTAATAAATTTAAGAACACATAATTTTTAAAAGAAGAATTAGGTGAAACGGGTTGAGCCATTGCATTCGTCTTGGAATTATGCTTGACATAGAGTCCGAGTTTGCGTAAATCGGGTTCCGTATGAAGAAGTTATGGAGTTTAGAAGATTTCAAGTTTAAATAGGAATTAAATAAAAATAATAAATAAAAGGTCAAAACTGTTCAAAATTTGAAATTCGGTCAAAGTGGGTTGAGCGGGAAATTTCCCGCTCAGAGGTGTCGACCCCCCCCCCCCCAAAGGGAGTCGACATAGGTGTCGACCCCTCTATATGGTTGTCGACATAGGTGTCGACCCTCCCTGTAGGGAGTCGACCCCTTTCTGATCCAGATCCAGTGACGTATTTTTACAGCCTAGGGCTGATGTGTCGTTACCTGATTGGCTTGATGACGAATTTTCTTGGACTGGATGGCTTGGATGGATGCTAGGTTGATCTAAAGGCTCTGAGTGGTCTCATACTCCTATATAAACACATCAAATATTAACCCTAAACCTCACAATCTCATTCTATGAAGCCATCATGTTGTCCATCCCTAAGCTAGCCTAGCCGTCATTCTAGAGAGCCTCAAATCAAGTTAGAAGATTAGTTTTGCTACAACAACAATGATTCAATTATATTTTCTTAATCTTATCAAGGTAAGTTCATGTTATTTTCATATTTAAACACCTAATAGTAATCTTAGCATGTAATAAAATGAATCTAAGTCTATGCTTGATGATGAGACAATCTTTTCAGATATACCCCTATCTTTCTATTGAATTTATGATTTTACATGCCTAAGAAGTTATTATATCGATTCAATCATGCCTATCTTTGTTGAACATAGAATATATAATCCTTTTTGGTTCATGATGTTAGAATATGCCTGCGATAATGATTGTATCAGCTTATTCAAAAATCTATCTTTTTTGGATCTAAATTTCTTGTATTAGGTCTGTTGTTACATGCCTGCTTTTATGCCGATTCTTATTTTATGCTCCTTCTCTCTCTCTCTTCCCCTATTTCCTTTTTTTTATGAACCTGGGTTACCTTCGAACCTAGGCTGAAATCGCGAAATACGAACGATTGGTATACGAGGAATATTTAGGTATAACCTATTGTTGGGCATAACTTGTAATTGATATTGGGGAATAATCTATTTGGTAATAGTGGAACATAATTTGTTACTTGTGATTGTGGGCATAATTGTTATTGTTGCGAACTTGGGGTAAATTGAAATACTAAATCTAGATTGGACGAAAACTATAAAATTGGAGTATTAAATCTAGATTGGGCATAACTATTGGTTGGGACGCCAAGCATAATGTATATTGTGATTTTGGGACATGACTATTATTTCAAACTTAGGAAGATTGGGTGTAACCTGTTTTAAGAAATAACTTGTAATTGAATTTGTGGGGCATAACTTGCAATTGGCTTAGTTGGGCATAACTTGAGAATTGGAACATGATTAGTTTTATAAATTTGGGACAATTAGCATATAAAATCTAGATTTGGACTTGTATGGTAAATTGGTTAAAAGATGAACATGCCAAACCAGAGGTTAATTGAGTTGCGGTGTAAGTCTGCCTGGAACCGCCCGGCACATCCAGCAACTGCAACAACAGGTCTAATGTGAGAAGTTAGCGCATAAAGCCCAAAACCCGAGGTTAGAATGAGTTTGCAGAAGAAGTCTGTCGGAATCGCCCTGCACATTCAGCAACCGCAAACAACAGTTCTAATGTGAGAGGTTAAGGCATTAATGAACGAATTATTGCTAATGAACAGGGTTAAGGTAATAGGAAAAACTTAACCAAATTCAACATGATGAATGAGTAGGGTTAAGTTAACCAACATAACATGATAAATGAGTGGGGTTAAGGGGAAACACTTAACCAATATAACATGATGAATGAACTGGGTTAAGTTAATAGGAAACACTTGACCAATACAACATGATGAATGGGAAGGGTTAAGTTAACAAGAAACACTTAACCAATATGACATGTTAGGTGGGTGGGTTAAGTTAACATGGACAAGAAGACAACTTAACCAATATTACATGAACAAAATGGATAGGGTTAAGGCAAGCTTAACCAATAATATATGGACTTGATAAGGGGAAAGGGTTATGTAAATCTTGGGTAAGTGGGTAATATTAGTATATATAGGCCCACAAACTTAACCGTTAAATAAACATGCGTGAATCAGTGAGAAGGTTAAGTAACATATGAATAGGCACCACTTAACCAGTACAACATGTTAATTAAGAAAATGGGTGGGGTTAAGTTAAATTGAAAACACTTAACCATTATAACATGTTGATTAGGAAACCCAAGTAACGGGGACCCATTTCAGCAGTAACCCACATAGATGCATCATGGTACCCTGAGCTAGGCAGGGTGGGGCACGATTACTGGGTTGATTATAAGCGGTCAAAATAGCGGCGAGTGGTGCAGCAGTGTAGTTCCGACGGAGTATGGGCGTGCACGTGCTCCGGAGTGGAAAAGCAGGCATTGGGCATCAGTAGTGTATACTGTGCATCTTGAATCGTGTCGGGTTGCCATCATGGGAATTGATGCACCCCATGATGGGGCCAGCACAGGTATCGACATACAAGCGGGGCCGAATGACACAAGTAATGAATACATACACGCGAGGCCGAATGACACGAGTAATGAACACAGAGAAGCAGGGCCGAATGACACAAGTAATGAATACATACAAGCAGGGCTGAATGACACAAGTAGTAAATGAATACTAGTAGGGTGTCGATCGATAGTGTAATAAGGGTACATTTAACATATCCATGGCAATTAGGTAGATAGAGGTAGGATCCTCATAATAGATGTACACCTGAAGGCTACCACAACTGTGGGGATTGGGATCACATTATCATTTTATACAGATTACTAGTTGGTACACTAGTTAGGTGGTGCAGAGGTATAGAAATCAGAATAACAGGGTGGTAGCGAAGCAGAGAAAGAGTAGAAGCGCATTCAGTTTATCTTTCCTTATCATATCTTATTCTAATCTTATCTTGTTCTCCTTGTTATCACGGTATTGTCTTATATTCAGTTTATTCATGTCATGTTACTTTTACCTATTTACGTACTGAAAATCACTGGACTTACCAGGCTTTATGTCTGACCCGTTTTCTTTCGTCTTCTTTTCTTCCGTTTCTCCCCCTAGTTAGTGAGGGAGGGAATAGCTCAACTTAGTTTGGATTGTTTCTCTTTCCAAGCTTGAAGATTCTTTGATGTATTGCTTGGATCCTCTTATCTTTGGCTATGGCTGGGTTTGCACTTTAATTTGGGGACTTATGCTACTTTGCTATGTTTTATGCTTCTTATATACTTGGAAGTTTTTGAATCAAGATAGAAGTTTTATGTAGTACTTTTAAGTATGATTAAGTCAATTGTTGTAAAAGCTTGATTGAACTACATTGCTTATAAAATGACTTTGTTTTCCGCTGCTTTATTTGTCTGTCTTGTAATTTATCTACATCTTTTACCTATAACGCTTCACTGAAGTTAATGAATTCCCTTTGTGAGTGACATTAATGGAGGTGGGGTGTTTCACAAAGACACAGGCAATAGTTCTGTAAATCATGCACTTTATAATTTTCCATATACTTGCTTCTCTCTACAATTTCAAGCTCTACCTAAACTTCTGTAAATCATGCATTTTAAAATGAGAATAAACACAGATAACAGTTAACAAAATTGACTTTCAAAATAGGATAGACACAGTTGATAGGTATTAGTTAATGAGATCATATTACATTGACAAACAGGCTAATCAACATAAATTCAGTTCAGAAAATTTATTGAACAGAAGAGAATAAACACTGATTCAAACAAAGGTGATAGGACATAACAGAATATCATGTTGTAGCATCCAAAAACAAAGTGGTGCTCAAATTCAAAGGATGCATATACATGGCAGATTCGGTTATGAACTTGTCCACGATTATAGCGGCTCGGAAGTTCGCCGCTTGAATTTCGACATTAATACATCCTGTATCCAAACTCAAGTATCAAAAATCTAGTAAGCCAATAGAAAGAAATAAGAAGATGAGAACATATAAGACAGAAACATTAGAATATAAGAATAAGAAGAAGAATAAACACTACATAGGATCTCACATCGCAGCGGAATAAAATATAATACAAATACTTTATTGAAAGCTTAAAAAAGTACTTACAATCATCAGAGTATAGCAGTCAAACAATCTGGATAGTTATAATAACATGTTCTCAATACAACACACAGCGGAATAATACTATATATCATATGTCTAGACTCCTCCAACTCTCTCCATGTGTGATTCTTACGAAGACTTCAACTTCTTCGAACACTCTCCATGTCTGAAGCACGGGTCCTAATCTAATAATACTATATACCATACGTTTTGACTCCTTCAACTTGTGTCTGAACTCCACAACATCTGGTACCTTGAACATGTAACTCAGACTGTCCCGAGACATTGCAAATGCCACAGACCATTCTGGTGAACCAGCATGAGAAAACTCACTAAGTTTATAAATAACATCCATATTGCTTAACTTTGAAACCTTTTGAAAGAAAAGGTAATAGTAAGACCAGCCCACACATAAAGACGAACGGTTCTTACCTTACTATAACCAAAACATTTTTGAAATCAATACTAGTATGATATTATAATAGTGACGTAAATCAAGTAAATAACCAAGTAGTAGAACGCTTTAATCTCACGCTCTACATATGTAACACCCCGTATTTTCTATGAACATAAAAGTAACAAAACAATGTATACTTAATTTTTAAAATAAGAACTAAGAGCACCGGGTTACGCCATTACGTTCGTCTCGAAATTCTGCTTGGAATAGTGTCCGAGTTTGCGTAAATCGGACCCTGTATGAAGAAGTTATGGCCCTCAAAAGTTTCAGGAATTTAAATAAATTAAAACAGCTCAGATTTAAGTTTGAAATTCAAATCACACACCTGGGCTGGGCGGGAAATTTCCTACCTAGGACCCAGGTCGACCAGGGGATCGACCTTGGGGTCGACCTGGGTCACATAAGTCGACCAGGGGGTCGACCTCCCCCTATTTCTAGATCCGAGGACTGGTTCATTTTTATGCATTTGGACGCCCGTTCTGACCAGATTCGTTGATCTCTATGCTATTTAAACACCCCCAAACCCCACTTTTTCTCCACTCCAAACCATTGTAACGCTATGCTGCCTCAATTCTAATTAAAACAAATCAATGGCGTCTCTACTCTGCCGAAACCTAAGCTAGAACTATTGCTTCTTCTTCTTCCAATCTGAATAGGATTAAAAGAGAACAACTACAACACTTTTTCTTTTAGAATCCAACCAAGGTGAGTACAGTTATTTTCAGATATGAAATTTAATTACAATCTTGACATGGCTACAAAACTGAATTTGAGATTATGCATATTCTTGTTTATCAGATCTGTTTTTCTGTGTAGATCTATTTTATTAATATTATAGTAACTATTATGTATCTCTTCCTTCCTTCTATTCTATAGCTAGGCTACCAGGAGCCTAAGCCAAATCTCATAAGAGATTGACGCACGAATGCTAAATTTGGGGAAAATAGTGAATGATGCATAATTAGACCTGACTGATTTGTGACTGAATTGAGAAAAGAACATATGTTGCAATTTAAGATCTGGATCTGGGCAAACTATATATGATAGTCTGTGATTTGGAAGAAGGAGAATTATTGTGCATATGACTTAGGCGCAAAGATCTATATTATAATAGGATAACTATTAAATGTGAATATGCCTAAATGGGGATTTGGGATATTAGGCATACGCTGAAATCAAAAGATATAATTTGGCATAATTCGTATTGTATATCATGTTTGGGGTTTTTGGAGGACAATCTGTACTGTGTAAATTTAAATAAAATTAGGGGCATATGTTATGTTGTGAATTATGATCATAATTCGGGCATGTAAAATTAGGATTAGTTTTATGATTAAATATGTTAAATTGCCTAATCTACTAAATCTGTTGAAACTGAATACGGTAAATTTGGGGTATGAAAATCTGTAGGCTCGATCTAAAATTGAGCAAAACAAGTTAATAGAACTTTGAATAATCTGTTGTAGCTTCTAAAGAAGTTTAACTTGTTGAATTGGCATAACTAGTCTGATATTGGCATAATCTGTGAATGAATACTTTAGCTAAAAATAAGAATGTTGAGACACGAGGTTAGACTCTGTTTGCAGTAGAAGCCTGCCCGGACCCAACTAGCTTAACTAGCAACCACAAACTGTCAGTATAATGTGAGAGGTCATACACATAGCTACAAGATGCTTAGACACGAGGTTAGGTCTGGCTTGTGACAGAAGTCTGCCTGGAACCGCCCGACACATCCAGCGGCCATAAGCTACCGACCTAATGTGAGAGGTCTGTGCATTAGTAATTAATTAATGCAAATCTAGGATAAATATGATGCTTAAAACGTGTTGGGTGGATAAGGGTAAACCAACTCAGTGGATGAATCTAATAAACCCGTTTCGTAAATCTGTAGGCCCAATACAAGGTTTGGTCAAACAATCTGTAAGTCTGCTAATCTGGATATCTGATCCGTTAGTCTGAAAAACTTGTTAACCTATTTGTCTGATCTGAGAACTAGTTAATCTAAACTTTGTACATCTGAAATCTATAAGCAAGTTAATCTGAAATATGTTAGTCTGGGGACACAAGGTTAGGAGGGGTAATTACTTATGTCATCTGTTGTGTGGGACCCATATTAGTTAGTAACCCTTTTCTGGTATCAAAACTATGATCCAACACTAGGAGGGGTCCGGGCATGCTTACTGAACTAATTGTAAGAGGTTCACTCTGATAATGGTGACGTGTGTCGATGGCGCATTCCAACCGGGTCATGTGCGTGCATGGATCCGGTCTGCTCTGAGGATGTAAGACACCGTGACATATGTAAATAGGTCTGTGTCTACAGGTTGCCACTTTATGGAATGATACACCCTTCTGTGGGGCCGGCACAGGGTATTTATGTATTAGGGAGCCGATAGCTTGGGGTAGAATTTAGGGTACACCTAGATCTGTTTGTTTCTGTTGGTGTACCGTCTGTTTCTGTTGGGGTGGTAAAGGCCCATTAGTTGGGGTGGTAAAGGCCCATTATTAGCATTCTATTTCTGTTTCAGTTAGGGTGGTAAAGGCCCATTACTAGCATTCTATTTCTGTAGAGATTATTCTTTTTCCGTTTCTGTTTCAGTTTAGACATTTGAATAACACCTAATCCTGTTATACTAAGTATTAGTGCAGAGAAGTAAGATATTTTTAAGAAGCATATCTTGGTCTATATAATTCTGTTTCTTCTGTTTAACTTAAGCATACCTGCTACTCCTGTTGCTGTAATCTCTTATCCAGCTTTATTTACATGTCATGATACTACTATCTGTTTATATGCTGAAAGTTACGGGACTCGCTAGACTTTATGTCTGACCTCGTTTGTTTTCTCCTCTTTTTCTTTCTGTTCCCCCCAAGGTGCTCAGGGTGGAAACATAGGACCTTGATTCATATTCTCTTTGCTTGAAGTATTGCTTGGCTTTGACTCTACCTTCTTATGGCAGTTTATGTTAGGGATTATGGTTTTAAAATTATGCATTCTGAAGGATTTTGGTATAAGACTGATACTTGTGTACTTGGGTTTTGGTATTGTAATTTTGAAGGATGTAATCAAACTTATTTCTGTTTCTGCTGTAATAAAGTTATAAAATTTTCAAGTACTACTTTACGTATCTGTCTTGTAATATTCTGTTCTGTTTACTTATAATGCTTCATGGAAGTTAATGCATTCCCTTTGTGAATGACATTAACGGACATGGGGTGTTTCAACATATATAGTACAAAAATCAAAAACGCAGGGCTCTTATTGGAGATTGGATTCCAACTAAACAAGGTATGAGACCACCTTCCAATCAGTGTACTGTAGAGGGGATACACTAGGGTTCAACAAGAACATCTTGCGACCTGGCCACACATGACCACCACCTTATTTAGCTTAAGTGTAGTGAATGTATTATCATGCAACAACTTTAAGGGTCCACTGTCCATCCACGGAGATACAGAATCGAAAGAAGAACAAATAAGGAATTTTTCTAGACTGGTGATAACACACCCTTGGGAATGACCCACCTAGCCATAATACCTGCCGATTTTTGTCATTTCCCGGTTGTGAGGCTTGAGGCTACGTTAACTTCTAGAATAGCACACCATCATTTACTTTGAATGCCACATCGTCAAACCATCCAAATCACAAATTAATTTTCCCAAAATTAATACGGGTATAAATCTAAGAGAAACGAATTTCTCTACCACTAAACATAAATAAATTTGTGGTAATCAACACATAATTTGTTAGGTATACTCTGTCATACATTCGTCCATACAAGTCATCCAGGAACAGGTTGAACCGAAGGCACCCTCCTACCGCATCCAAAGGATCAGTAGCGAGTAGTCCTTGCAAATCCATAAATTATCAACCACGAACGAATCACATCAGAATACCTCTGGTTGCTATTCTAGAGAATATTCAACAATTAATCCTTCCGCTTATGAAAGTCCACGGTATTCAATTGCTCTATATTCTATCTTCAACGTTACGTATTTGCTGGTCGGAATGGTTGTTGAATATAAATTCGATCCCAGTCTTTCCATACCAACTATCAAAATAAAACAACCATTCATCCATAAAAAGAAAATGAATTCACTGATTCAATATCTAGCATTGTTTGGCCTCTTTGATTAACCATCGGTTAATTAAACTTCTAAAATCTTTAATCCTTCAACATTCAGAGAACATCTCCATCTCCATTTTAATATTCAATTTAAAACAATCTTTAAAACTATTAACACTCATCAGCTTACCTCATTTATTCAATCCTCGCTATCGAACCTGACTATTCCTCAGTCAACAATGAAACCAATCAAGTAGGGGTATAATTACCTCTCAGACCTTAACTGAACAACAATATTAACTTCGAAATAGACAGACTTCACAAGCTCAAGTATCAACAACATTTAACTTCTGTAACTCTTGGATTCAGCTTAAGAATCTACTTCTTTTACGAAAATAACATCGGTTATAATAATAGACTTAAAATCCACGTTTTCAAAATATTCATCTTTAAAATATACTTTCATTTTGTTAATCTGAATAAATAAATAAATACTTAAATAAATCATTAAATTTGTTTACTCCACCATTTACTATTATTAAAAAAGTAAATCTTTCTTTAAAAATTATTAACATAATAATCGACTTTAAATAGTTAACACAAAGCATTTTGATTTATTAACCAACTCCCATTAACGATATAATCGACTTAAACAAATTCCATTCAGCTTATCACTTACGTTTATAAATAATGTTATAACTGGTTTCATTAGATTGAAACATTTACAAATCTTATTTTAAAGAATTTAATTTACAAAACTGGTTTTATAAACACATTTCCATTAATACTATTTTTTTCTCGATGGTACTAAAGAGGCAAATGTCTACTAAAGCACTGAACCATGAAATATTAGTTCATTTCACTTTCAATAACAATATATGATCATACTGATTGACATTATCGATAATAGTGAAGAATCCGGTTGGATTCCTCTAACCTGTCCTTCCCTGCATCACAATGGGTTACCTTAATGACAATATATTTAATTTTACAATAAATAGAAATAAACAGTTTAACAAGTATCATTCAACAATCAGTTCAATCACATTCTTTCAAGCATCAAATTATTTATTAACTACGTTTATATTAAAGTAAATAAAACTAACCAGGTAAATTACCGCTGTTGGAAATATAATCATTAAAATAACGATCTAATTCGATTAAATTAAAAAAAAAACGTTTAATTTAATCAAGGAATATTTAAAATATTCAGCATTTATGCAAACAGTCATCAAACATCAATCATTAGCAAATATTGCACACAAAATAAAAATCCGGCTAAAAAAAATATAAGCAAGATAAACTGAGTGAGTCGAACTCACCGTGGTTTCATTCGTCGCTAAAGCGATTTGGTTTCAGTTGAATTTACAGACGTTTAATTGAAAACTCCCGTTGTCTCCAGCTCTGTTCCAATCAGTTTCAAAATGTAGGGTTCGCGGGTACAGTTCCGGCGTCACTTGTTTCGTTCAAATCTGATAACATAGGTTAAAGTTATATCATTATGAGTATACACGCTTCTAAATTAAATAAAATATTCCCTAACTAAAATCATTAAGTAAAATTACTTCATCAAGGCGGAAATATATGTTCTCTCCTTTACTATTTTACTCCTTTAATTCCTCTCGAGTACCGCTGATTCTGGAACTTGCCCCTTCACTGCTCTACTGCTTTAATCCATCTCTAATTCCCATTCTGTCATCCACCTCCCTTTTTTCCTTCCTTTTTTTCCTCTTCTTGATAATCCCAATGCCCAAGGTGGTATTCCACAACATTCCCCTTCTTTTCTTCACGTATGCTCCTTCCATGAACTTCCCATGCAACATCATTCCACCCTTTATATACCCAGCGTCATCTTTTTTAATTTATTATTATATTTTTACAAAGCCCATCCGCTATTTTTTTTTAAATTTGTCCCGAAGCCCATTTATGTTTCCAGGAATGAACAACCCATTTCTCTACCCTTGCTTTCTTCTCAAAAACCGAACAGGAGGTTTCAGTCCTCTTCTACCTGCTATCAAACATCTCCAACTCCTCTTCTCCAGTTTTTTCATTTTTTCCTTTTTCTTTATTCTCTCCATTTGCTTGATTGATGTGAGTTATCTCCTTTCCCAAAGCCTTCCCCCATTTATTTGAATGCGCATAAATTGATGCCCTTCTCATTGTTGATCCACTGCATTAGCCCTTCCACGCATCTCCTATTTTCACATTTGACACCATTTCAGTTCGTCACACTCCTCCTAACGATAGCAGTGCTTCAAAAATTTTGGCCTCTTCCTAACATCAGACCGGCCATCCCCAATCTTGCATTGCCTCCATGAACACGAAACTGCACCAACAACTGCTGTGCCACGCTTAACCTACTACCAGTCCACCGGCCTTATTGGAAATTTGGATATAAAGAGGAGAAGAGAGATTAAACGTATAATAATTGAATGACTACATTTTTTTTGCTTCACTTTTTTTTTCATACAACTTGATTACAAATGAGAGAGTACAACCCTTTTATAACATAACCAAGTATCTAGAGTCTTCTTATTCTAGATTTTTCTTTTATTCTCTAATTTCTACTTTCCTCAACAAATCAATTCTAGAATTCTCCATTTGGTAAATCTAAATTTTCTTATCATATATTTTAACATTCCCTTAATACAATAATTAAATTCATTGCACAATTAATATTTTCCTAAAAACCAAGTTTATTTCCAACAGCCCTCAACAACTCTCCTAATTTTCTTCATGTTAAAAACCAAACTACTCCTTCGGATATTATAATTTCTAAACCAACCTCACCTGCATTTTGTTTCACCACAACTTCAGTCTCGTAGCGGAAAACAATGTTGCACCTCCCTTCCATGCGCAACACACTTCGTTCAGTCTTTCTAACAGTATCTCCACTTCATTTCTCCATTGCCGTACACATCACAGGACCCCACCTGAGCCTCGCCGCTGCTACCACTAGCTTCTGACTCAGTCCCCCTCTAACCTCTCCACACACTACTACTCAGCGTGCACGCCGTATATACCATCTCCATCAATCTGAGCTCGCAGGGCATTCTACTACCTCCAATCCACGGCTACAGTACAGTAGCGTGTATATATATATATATATATATATATAAAACGGGTTTGGTTATATTTTGTTTACAGGAGAGGCATAGTTGAAAATGAAATGAATGATTTTTATTTTAATTTTAATTTGCTGAAACAAAACAAAATGAAATAGACGGTGTGTATTTATAGAAGACAACATAAGTAGATAAGAAGCGAGAGCAAATCACCTGTACCCAAATCCCTTGTCCCCTCTATACCCAACCAATCAGGATATTTTATTTTCATCTTTTTGCAATTAAGTCCAAGGGGTTAATTACAAAAAGGTGAAATTCAGGGGTCCTTATTGGTTGGGTATAGAGGGACAGGGAAAATTGGGTACAGGGGATTTCATTCCATAAGAAGCATGTCGCTTCTTGTTTCGTACGAGGTAGGTCGGCTAAATATTGTAGGTAGGCAGAAATGTGTCGGCTGCTGAAGAGCTAATAAATAGCTTAGAGTATGCTGGCTGAAAAAGAAGGGGACATGGTGTTATGTGGAAATAGAAATATAGGGTTTATAGCTTACTGAGTTTTACTCTTTAATAATATTATATACCAGGACGCATGGAATTTTAATCGTTTGACAATATTGTAGATGTATCATAAATTTTAGAACGTAAAATTCGTATGTAAAACTGTTATAGCACATCGTATCTATCTAGCTAAGGTTAATCCAAAGGAATGTGTAATTAATTTTATTTTAGTTTTATTTAGTTGGTTTGTTCTTTTGTTTTTACTTCGCTAAAATATTCTACCGTTGTTTACATTGAGGGTTTAGTATTTACACCGATATATGCGAACCCCAAAAATAGTGAAAGTGTACGTTATGGTATAATTTGACGTTATGGTCCTAATGAAAACTAATTTCGTTGAAAACGGTCACCGTTTACAAAAATGACGCTATTTAGATCTCAATTTATTTATTGGTTCTCATTTAAAATTTCACCTACCGACAAAACTACTCCATTTGGCTCCAAATTAAAAATCTAACAATCGTTAATTATACGCATTCCAATAAAACTCGTTTCATTGAAAACGGAAGTCATTTGAAAAACGGCTATTTTTAAAAGCATATATAACAACGATTAAATCCAAAACAATCCAGATTAAATAATAATAAATTATTATCGTATCTCTCCAAATACAATCGTATACAACTTCAAAATATAGCAATATAGATTTCTAATTCAATATTTTATAATTTCGGGTTAATGATACATAAAAACCATTAATACTTTATCAAATAAGCGTAATCGTTAATTAACGAATTACATAGCGACTATTTGAAATTTTGATTTGAATATATCTTACAATTTATACGATGAAATCTCGATTTTTCTCTTTGTTATAAAATCACTATCCAACAGATTCAAATGTGTCTTGTTTCACAGAAATCTGACTTAAAACGTATTCTGCATATTCAGTTAAAGCTCGAAACTCAATATTACGAACTACCGCAGCATTTTGAGCTCGTTTTAATTAATATATAAAACGTTCAACTTTGTTTTTAATGAATAAATTTGATATAGAAATCCACTAATATTATCAAATCAATATTTAAAACTAATTTAAATATTCTTAATTAACATTCAAAAATCTGAGACGTTACAACTATTAATTAACCGGTTGGCTCTTTCACTAGGATGAAATCCATCCCACTACACATATTCATCTCTATCCCCGCATAAATTCGACAATGCAGTACACAACTCTATCCCATTATACGCTCCTTGCCCACGACATGCGCCCTTAGATATCACAAACTCTTCCATATATAAATCAGTCACCACTTAACACTACATTCATGTATGTATAAAGCACAATTATTTTAATATTAAGTTAAAATAACAAACAACAAAAAATAGGAACTTAGTAAAAAGGCCATATAGCAAGCTGAAAAAGATATATACATTTATCTTTTCCTTATTTTCCTTTGTTTCTTTTCTTTTCTCAACTTTTCCCAACCTATTTTAATATAAAATAATATGATGACAACAAAAAACACATGTAACAAATGAACATTTTTTTCATTTCCATCACACTCTGCACAAAGAACGGTATTCATCTTAGCAATTTTGCTATTCCCTTCTTTCTACACTAAAAAAACAAAATTTCATTTCATTTCAGGAAACCAAATTATGGACCAAAGAAAATCCCAAACTTTACATCGTAAGACATTATATACAAATTGTAACATGTGATAGTACATGAAATATCCTCATGTAAATACAATATATTGTTAATAACAAATTATGTCACAACCTTAAAAATATTATCAGTAAAAGATAAAATGATTTATCTTTCTTCAAAAAGCGGTAGAACCATATTGCAAATTATAAACTCATGCTCAATCATCTGAATAACATAATCAACCATTAGAAATTCATTATCAAATTCATCATTAAAGTTTCAACATCAGCCATTACAAAATCATCAGTAAATTCAGGTAAATTAAAAATATTATCAATAAAAGATAAAATGATTCAGGTTTCTTTAAATAGCAGTAGAACCATATGTTCGAACTTCTAAAACATATATGCTTGAACTTTCAAAACATAAGAAGACTTATGTTCATAATTCATGCATAAAAATATTAACTGTAACAATCCGGGATTTCAGAACCAATTTAAATTTGTTTATTTTAGCTATTTTAATGGATTTTGAATATTTAAAATGATTTACTTTAAATAATATTGACTAAAAAATTATTTAAATCGAAGTTAGAACTTATAAAACAAGCATAAAATGGCGCGGCAGTTTGAAAATTCGATTTTAAATGTTAAATGAATGTATAGAATTCAAAATAAATTGAATTTCAGTAAAACCAGAAATATTTGAATCTATCTAATTAACGAATGTGAAAAATCTAGATTTCATAATATAAATTGGAAGTTATGTCCAATTTAAAATTTAAAATAGTCGCTATGGAACTTATATATATTTTAATATAATATATAACCCTTAAAAATAGCCATTTTGCAAACCACCTCCGTTTTCGATGTAACCAATTTTGTTGGATCCTGAATGTTAAATTATTGTCAGATTCCAATTTCCATAATTTTTGGAATTAATATGTGAGTGTGGCAAAAGAAAACGTGTTTTATCAATTTCAGTTGAATTTAATCGACTGGAAAATGGCCATTTTTCTAACGGCCTCCAAATTCATTGAAATTAGTTTTGTTAGGACCGTATCATCAAAACATAGCTACATATAATTTTTCTGTAATTTTTGGGATCAGTATGTGGCCCCGGTAAATTGAAATATACGTTTAAAATTCAATATATTGATTTATATTTTAAATTTGATAAAAACCTATCAAAACAACTGAATTGGTTTACGATACATATCCCACTGCGTTCGGAATGGGGGTATTTGGTTGGAGGCGACAGTCGTTGGGCTCGATTTGGAGTTCGAATAAAAATTCACCTTTTTGAAAGAAAAATAATAATAATAATATAATATAAATATTTGCAGTCAGCCCCCCAAACATTCATTATCTTCATTCACGAGAGAAAAACAAAATCCCCAAATTCGAAATAAATGGCGACGGGGTCAGCCGCGCCCACCACCGTCGCACTCCCCTCCGGCCAGCCGACACCGCCTCTCTCATCACCCCGCCCCTTCCTCCGCCTCCCCTCCACCATCTTCCCCGTCGATGCCTACATCCCGCGCTCCAGCCGCAATCTTGAGAAACTCGAGACCTCCACCACGTCGCCCCCCTTTCTACATGGCCGCCAGCTCCATCGACCACCGCACCTGCCTCCCATCCCCGTCCATAGCCACCGCCTCCTTCATTCGATTCACGCAGCAGAAACCCCCCTTCTCCATTTCAATCTGCCTAAAGCCCCAGTCAATCCGAGCAAGCCCGAATGTTGATTCTCTGATTTCTCTGATGCTTTGATTGCTCTATCGATCGATTGATTTGGCTTGAGCTCTCTCTTGATCGAAACCCTAGAAAATTGTGAGTTTTCTGTTTTTAATTCTTTGATTGAATATTTTTAGTTATATAAAGATATGATCTTTAGTTATATAAAGAAATGATTTTTAGTTATATAAAGATACTATTTTTAGTTATATAAAGATATGATTTTTAGAAAAAAAATGATTTTTAGTTATATAAAAATATGATTTTCATATTATATACGAGATATATAAAAAATCATACAATGAAATAATTTTTAGTTATATAAAAATATGATTTTTTTTACTTATTTATGTTATTTATAAAATAGACATGTGGGATTTCTTGTAACAACCCGGAAAATCTGAGCCAGTTTAAAATTTTTATTTTGGCGATTTTAGCGAAGTTTGATTATTTAAAATGAATTATTTTAAATAATATCGACGAGAAATTTATTTTGATTTGAATTCGACGTATATATTTATATACGTTGTCGTTAGAATATAAATATTTATATATAATTATAAATGGAATGGCAAATGGCGCGGTAGTTCGATAATTCGATTTCAAACTTCAATTGAATGTACCGGGTGCAAAACAAACCGGATTTTAGTGAAACCAAAAACATTAGGATCTAATTGATGATATCTTTCCAACGAATCCGAAAAATCAAAATTTCATAGCAGGAATCAAAAGATATGTCCAGTTGAAAATTCTGAATAGTCGCTATGGAATTCAGGCCCTTAAAAATGGAAATTTTGCAAACGACCTCGGATTTCGACGAAACCACTTTTGTTGGATTCATGATGTCAATTTATTGCTAGATTCCAAATTTCATAATTTTTCGAATCAATATGTGAGCGTGGCAGAAGAAAACGCGTTTGACCAGTTTCAGTTGATTTTAATCGACTGGAAAATGGCCATTTTTCCAACGGTCTTAGAATTCGACGAAACTAATTTTGTTAGGACCGTATCGTCAATACGAAGCTAGAAAATATTTTTCTGGGATTTATAGAGTTCGTATGTGACCCCGATAAATTGAAATGCGCGTTCAAATTCAATATATAGAGTTATATGTTGATTTTGACGAAATCTGATCGTAACGATCGAATCAGCCTACGATACATATCCCATTGTGTTCGGAATGGGGGTAATGTGCTAGGGGCGACAGTCGGTGGGCCTCGTTTCGAGTTCGAATTTAAAAGCAACTTTTTGGATAATTAATTAATTAAATAAAATATAAAAAGATCAACCTCTCCCCTTTCTCTATACCGAAGTCAACCCCTCCCATTCCCCAATTATCCAAATCGGTTTCAGGAAGAAGAAAAAAAAAATGAAACCGTCGATGACGGAAACCGACCGCCGCCACCCTCCTCATCATCGCGGCCACCTCTCCACCTCCAAGCCCTCGCCCTTCTTCCCCCTCAGCCAATCGAAGCCCCTCCAACATCGAAGAACCCACGGACCTTCCCCCAAGGCCCACTCGACCCCGCGCCTCCTGCACCCCAACCGCCACCGCATCGGCGACCGCACCCATCGTCAGACCCGCCACCAACCGTGCCAGACCACTTCTCCCCCCTCCTTTCCGCCGCACACACACACACCCTCCTCTCACTAAAACTGCCGCGCCCTGGCCCTTGAGACCGCCGCTACCCCCGTTCAACCACCAGGAAGTCTGCCGCCGACCCCCTAGCATGTGGAGCACTCCCCCCTTCGATTCACAGTGAGTTGTATATTTTTTTAGGTGATAAAAAAAACTGTTTTTTTATGTTATAAAAACTGATTCTTATTTTGTTATAAAACTGAATTTTATTTTGTTATAAAATTGATTTGTTTTATTTATTTATGCATACTTTAATGGGATTTTTATATATAAAAATATGGTTTTTATTTATATTTTTAACCTATAATGATTTGATCTTTATTTATATGAACAAGGATAAAAAAAATATAATTTTTATCATATGAAGTGTTATAGAGAAAAATTCGATTTTTAATATATGTAAAGCGAGATGAAAAGATTAGATTTTTATTTATAAAAGATTAGATTTTTATACGTGAAAAGTTTAGATTTTTAAACAAGAAAAGATATGATCTTTATTTTATGTTAAGCATTGAAAAGATTGGATTTTTGAAAACAAAAAGATTAGATTTTTAGATTAGAAAAGGAGAGATTTTTAACAACATAAAGCTTTGATTTTTATTTACGTAAAAATATAATTTTTGGGTAGATAAAAATGAGATTTTTATCGTATGAATGTCATGAATGAAGTAGCCATGCTATGGAATTATTTTTAGGAAGACGAAAATATAATTTTTATGTAGACAACATAATAAAAATACGATTTTTATCATATGAAGAGCGGTATAAAAAGATATGATTTTTATTGTTGGATTGGCAAAGTAAAAATATGATTTTTACAAAGTAAAGATCGTGATAAAAATTTGATTTTTATGCAGACGAAGTAGAAATAAAAATATGATATTTACTTATATAGTGGCGCTATAAAAATATGATTTTTATACGAACAATATAAGAATAAAAATGTGATTTTTATATATGTAGCGAATACGGACGACGAAAGTGACAAAAGGTGAACACGGCGAAGATTTTCTACATATGAAGAGTCGCGGCGTTTGGTTTAGCTTATAGGTGAGAACTTCTCACTCAAAATCTTTTTTTCTAGTTATATATATACTAGGATGCAGACGGTGTTTAGTAGCACCCGACACCCGTCATCCACAGACCATGGATGGCTTGTTTGTTAAATTGTTTGGTTGTGTAGTTGGTTAGATTATTTGGTTTGAATTGAATTGTTTGGTGAAATGAAATTGATTTGATTGATGTGTGAATGGCGTGGGCCTTCACTAGACCGGGGATAAGGCTAGGCCTTGTCCCGTTTCTAGTATCGTGTCGTTATGCCGCCGAAATTTTCTAAAAATAAGTTAGAAAAATAAAGATAACATTTTATTTAATAAATGAACCGAATAGAATATTCATAGGTTGAATAAAATAGTTTGATCGTTAAAAATATAATTTTTTAACGTGAATGTGAATAAATAAATATTCATTTACAAACCGGACGGTTTGTTTATGTACACCTATTTGAAGGACATTGATTGGGACGATAAATTTTACACATCGCCCAACTGCACAAATAAAAATCTGTGTTTGATTGCTTGAAACCCCACACGGGTATTGGGATGATATTTGACGTACACTAATCCCAATAATTAGTTGTATGTCGATCGATTGATTGACAGGCTGCTATAAGCGTTGAATATTTATATTCGATGCTCATACAGTGTAGAATGCACTTTGGATGATGGTTGATTATTTATCGTTGTTATTGTATACATGTGTTGTAGAAAATCCATATAATTAACTTTATATGGTAATTGATTGGGCCTCATTCCAGTTTCGAAATAGAAATATTTGAAATAGAAATATTTGAAATAGAATATTTGAAAATAGAACCATATGAAGCCGTGTTGGTTAGATTGACGCCATTTTGACGTGAACGATATTTGTATCGATTTTATTCATTCTTCAATGAAAATTGAATAGATTGGAAATTGAATAGATTTGAAATTCGAACTACATAGAAATGAATTCGAACTAAATAGAAATGAATTCGAACTATATAGAAATGAATTCGAATTGAAAATAAATAGAATGAATTCGAATGGAAAATAAATAGAAATGAATTCGAATTGAAAATAAATAGAAATGAATTCGAATTGAAAATAAATAGAAATGAATTCGAATTGAAAATAAATAGAAATGAATTCGAATTGAATTTGAATATAAATGAATTCGAATTGAAATCGATTCGAAAAGAATTTAAAACGAATTTATATTGGAATATTCAATTTTGATTTGAAATTGAATATGAAGTTAAAACCATTTTGAAAATGAATTTAAAACGATTTATAAAGCACGTTTTAAAAGGAAATCGACGAAGTATATATTATATATATAATATAATGGCCTGAATAGAACGCGCCGCGCCGCGGCAGTTCGCGAATTTCGACCATTGACTTCGAACGGACATTGCGGGAGATCCGACCGTCGGATTCTCCTGAAACTGGAACCATTGGGTTCGTATCGAAAAGAGCTTTCTAACGAATATTACAAATTTGAAATCTAACGGTTGGATTTGGAATTATGTCCAAATCAAATTTGAAAAAGGTCGCTGTAAGTGCAGTTCGATGGCCGATGATGGAAATCGACTGTACGGGCCTTGATAAAATTATTAAAAATAGTAATAATTTGTGTAAAATCATAAGAAATGATTTGGGAAAAATTGGGATGAAAAACTCCATATTTGAAAAGATAAAAATAGATTTTTATCGAAATGAACTAGTTTTGAACTAGAATTATAATTCTATTTATTTTTAAAATAAATAAACTGGATTAGAAATGGTTTTGAAAATAACCAGAATTTCCAATAATTATATTGGAATGGATTTGAATCGAAATTGTCTTTGGATTATTTCGATGTTGGAATTCGGGATTATACAGATGTTGTTATGGAAATTTGAAAGATATATATATATATCGTTATTTCCAATACGATATTTGTTGGTCGTAGAATTTGATATTGAATATAAGCCGATATATTTTCTATTCAGAGCCTTGTGTTTAATATCAAATGTGATTTGGGTTTGTCGTGAATGGTGTCTTCACTAACACTTTTCTTGAACCCAGTTGGGAAAAGATTAAATCTTTTTATTTAGATTTAATGAAGTGTACCAATTAGATAATATTTAATTGGAATTGAATTGATATTGATTTTTGGGTTTATCGTGGACAGTGTTTTAAATAACACTCGTCCTTTAACCCGATAATTAATGGAAGGTGATTTTGGGTTTATCGTGAACCGTGTTTTAAATGACACTGATTCTTTAACCCCGTGAAAGATTAAAACTAAGTGGAGTTTTAATGAATCTTTAATTAGATTGAAAAGATCGAGAATGGAGTATCACCAGTTTTACTCCAGGCGATAGTTAAATCTTTAATTAGATTTGAACATGAAATGGTAATTGAATTTACCGATAACACTGTGGTGTTAGATATGAAGTATTACCAATTTTACTTCATGGGATGAATAGGTTGGGATTGGGAAATTAAAATAAATGATTACTTCGGTAAGGTTCGCTAATCCCGACTAGTTTGAATTGATATTCAAAAATAGATTAAAGAATAAATTTTAAAGAATTTATCTTTGATAAAATTAATGGGAACCTCTCCCTATGAATGTGAAATTTAGAAACTAACTGTCGGTTAGCCAAACAGAATGGTTTTCTGGATATTGATCTGATGTTGGTTTCGACCTTCGGGGTTAATATTTGGGGAATTATTCTCTCGATTAATTTACGGTTATTGACTGATGAATTGGAATGAGGCGTATGTTGTGTTTGTGTAACACTTATTTAAAATATACGCGAGTTATTCGGAAAGACCGGGTTTATCCCATTCTGAATAACTGATACGACGATAAGTCGAAGATGAAGACGATGGTCGAAGACCGGAGGTCTTCACGTCGTTTGGGTGATTACTAATGATCTTGATTGGGCGGTACACCCAAGAAGATGGAAACAGTTGGTGATCGTCCAGACGTGCTTGGAGATAGATGGATATGCGGGGTAATAGGTGCCCCCGGTTTCGTTCAGACCCAGAGCGAACTTGTAAATGGACTGTGTGTCTGACATTGGATTTTAGTCTGTGTGATTGATCTCTATTAAATATATATCTGTTTGGCGGCGGAGAATTTATTCTCTTGCTTAACGCCCTTCTCTGAGACGTACGAGCTCAGGGGTTATATACTGATGGATATCAAACGCATAGAGTGAATTGCCTGTGTGGCATGCCTAAGTGGCAAATGATCAAGGCTTCTGTTAAAAAGCAGAGTCTTGTGGTTGATGATCGGAGCACGGCCTTTGTGGCGTAGCTTTGTGTAACGTTTACTTCGCGAGCTTCACACCCAGTATGAACCAAAAACGGGAGAGGACGTCAGGGAGGGCATGCGTTTCTTTCTAGCTAGAAGTGGCATCAGTGGTTTTACACGCCCTGACGAGTTTTACTTATGTGGTTGTTGCTGTTGCGAGGCGCCTCGGTTTGATCGGACGATCCGGGTCCGATGGAGTCATTCGTTGGCTCATTTACGCCCTATAGGGCGGGGAAACACATGTTCAGGGTTTAAGTTTAATCCACATCGGTGGACTGGCCCTGAGGATCCAAGGGTCGATACGCTCTGACCCTGAGGCTCGAGCTAGAGAGTCTCGAATCGGTTGAGGACTATCTTTTGCCTCGGTTCATAGACGGAAATCCAATTTCCAAATACGTGACATTTGCGGTTTTAATTGTAGAACTAGTACGGCGACATGATATATGGTACCCATGCCGCCTATGATTGATACTTATGATTTGAAGTTGTTTTATATACTATGTACTTATTATAGTATCAAATGATTTGTTTTAAACGTATCAAGCATTCTTTGGCTGTTATAAGGGAAAATCCTATCCCCCGGCTTGCATTGCATTGTGTGATAGGACCTGGGTCTTATAACAGCTTCATTTCTCTTTATTTAGCATTGCGCTGTTTGTTTTATGCACTGGTATTCTTGGGAGGAAACCCGTTCCGTGTTATACGGCGTGGTCCATTGATTTACCTAACTTTAAAAATATAGATTAATAACTGCTTTAGTTCTCACACCAGTCACATGACTGACCTGAAGTTTATTGTTTTAACCTAAACTCTGGGTGCACTTATTTTGACATGGGCAGCTAGTAGTTTTGGTTTTGCAGATTTATATTCACAGGATCCTGGTTTACAGCTGGAACGATATCCGGAAAGCTTTGTATATGTATATCTCTTCTAGTTGTGTATTATATTATTTTCCGCTGCTATGTATTTAAATGTAATTTAAACCTCTGGTATTTCTGTGTAATATTCATTTATACTCTGTATATTCTTGTAATCTGATGCATTGTTGTAATAACAGTGAAATGCTCTTTCGTCTGCATTCTGTTTTGTCGTGTTCTCAAACGATAGGGCATTTCGAACGGTCTGGGTAGGTTTAGCGACTGGTTCGGACCGAGCGAAATTCCTTTTCGTCACAGTTGGTATCAGAGCTTTGGTTTGCAAAGCTCAGAGTACAAGATACATTAGAACCATACGAAAGAATTCATCAGATATTGGATTAGTAATATCCAATAGGAATGACTCGTTAGAGATAGGATCAGTAGTATCCTAGAACGAGTGTGAAGAGTATATTTTTAAGATGAAAACAAATTTTGTTTTGAAAATTTAAAATCAATTATTCGTATTTGATTATTTATTTTATATTGATTTGGACAGTCCAGTATATAAAGATTTTGCATATGCGCCTTGCAAACGTATATTCGAAATTTTAATATACTGGATAGATATAGAATTACACTCTAATCGCCCGGAGATGATTTTAATGATGGAGCTCCATCATTAGAATTTATATTGGAGTGACGAACGTGTAATATCTATATATCTCCTATTGACTGGTGTGAGAACCAAAATTAGATAGGGCCTATTGTTGTGATTTGGCATCAAAAATGAGATTTTTGACTATATATCAAAGTTATGAATTTGAAAACTCTAATTCACTAATTGATTGATGTTTGTGTTGTTTGTGTATTTGTTTGCTAAATTTTAGCCATTTAGCCTAATTGAATCACATATTGAATTATATTGAAAATTGGTTGCATTTGCTTGCATATACATGTACTTACATTGAACAGGTCATAGCAAGGAGGCTAGAGCAGAGAATAAAATTTGTTTGCCCGACATATAGGTACATGTTTATTACATAATTTACTATTTTGTTTGGGTGATGATGATTTTATGAGCCTATTGGCTAGCCGCTTGGCTTTTTCTTTTTCTTTTTGAGATCAGAAGGCCTGTATGGCAATTTCGGGATTTTCCCGTGGCTCCCGGTGCAGGGGAGGTTATGGCGAAATTTTTCGAAAATTTAGGGTGTTAGCCAAATTTTTGAAGAATTTGAAAATTCTTAGAAACTGAAAAGTTGGAGAATGGAAGCCAGATCGAACGTAGAGTTGATTAATCTAAACACTTTCGACTTTGTTCCTTTTCGGGGATGTAAAGTTTTAAGTGGGGGAGATTGTAACAACCCGGAAAATCTGAGCCAGTTTAAAATTTTTATTTTGGCGATTTTAGCGAAGTTTGATTATTTAAAATGAATTATTTTAAATAATATCGATGAGAAATTTATTTTGAATTGAATTCGACGTATATATTTATATACATCGTCGTTAGAATTTAAATATTTATATATAATTATAAATGGAATGGAAAATGGCGCGGTAGTTCGATAATTCGATTTCAAACTTCAATTGAATGTACCGGGTGCAAAACAAACCGGATTTTAGTGAAACCAAAAACATTAGGATCTAATTGATGATATCTTTCCAATGAATCCGAAAAATAAAAATTTCATAGCGGGAATCAAAAGATATGTCCAGTTGAAAATTCTGAATAGTCGCTATGGAATTCAGGCCCTTAAAAATGGAAATTTTGCAAACGACCTCGGATTTCGACAAAACCACTTTTGTTGGATTCGTGATGTCAATTTATTGCTAGATTCCAAATTTCATAATTTTTCGAATCAATGTGTGAGCGTGGCAGAAGAAAACGTATTTGACCAGTTTCAGTTGATTTTAATCGATTGGAAAATGGCCATTTTTCCAACGGTCTCAGAATTCGACGAAACTAATTTTGTTAGGACCGTATCGTCAATACGAAGCTAGAAAATATTTTTCTGGGATTTATAGAGTTCGTATGTGACCCCGGTAAATTGAAATGCGCGTTCAAATTCAATATATAGAGTTATATGTTGATTTTGACGAAATCTGATCGTAACGATCGAATCAGCCTACGATACATATCCCATTGTGTTCGGAATGGGGGTAATGTGCTTGGGGCGACAGTCGGTGGGCCTCGTTTCGAGTTCGAATTTAAAAGCAACTTTTTGGATAATTAATTAATTGAATAAAATATAAAAAGATCAACCTCTCCCCTTTCTCTATACCGAAGTCAACCCCTCCCATTCCCCAATTATCCAAATCGGTTTCAGGAAGAAGAAAAAAAATGAAACCGTCGATGACGGAAACCGACCGCCGCCACCCTCCTCATCACCGCGGCCACCTCTCCACCTCCAAGCCCTCGCCCTTCTTCCCCCTCAGCCAATCGAAGCCCCTCCTCCATCGAAGAACCCACGGACCTTCCCCCAAGGCCCACTCGACCTCGCGCCTCCTACACACCAACTGCCACCGCATCGGCGACCGCACCCATCGTCAGACCCGCCACCAACCACGCCAGACCACTTCTCCCCCCTCCTTTCCGCCGCACACACACACACCCTCCTCTCACTTTAGCGACTGGTTCGGACCGAGTGAAATTCCTTTTCGTCACATTTATGGAAAAATTTAAGATTGACAATCAAAGAATGGCGGAGTGGAAACCCAAGGTGAGAATTCCTTCTTACTCCAATTAATTTACAGTTAAACATATATGTAACGTCCCACATATTTATCGAATCAATGTTTGAATATTTAAATTTGTTTAAATATTGAATTCGGAATATAAATGGAATTTTATATTAATTAAAACGAAGTTGAACGTATAAATATATATTAATTTATAAATGAGCTCGAAATGGCGTGGTAGTTCAAAATTTACGATTTGAACTTCAACTGAGTGTACAGGATCCGTTCGATGTCGGAATTCGCTGAAACAAAAAATAATTGAATCTGTTGAACTATAATTTTCTAATGAAAGAGAAAAATCAGAAATTTGTATTTTTTATTAACAATTATGACCAAATCAAATTTTGAAATAGTCATTGTGAAATCATTTATAAACCATAACGGTTTATTTAATAAAATAAATCGATTTTTAATAAACAGAGTATTGGTCTAACCTATATCGAGTTTAAAATTTAAGTCAGTGTATTCTGGAATTTATATAAGTTCAGTTTGTGTGTATTTATATAAATATAATAACTTATTTGTTAAGTTTTTCGAATTAACTGTTAAATCATTAATTTAGTTTAATGTCTTCTGTATATGGTCAAATTAGACCGTGGAACCTGTTTCAGTGTGTTCAGAATGGTGATAGAACCCTGGAAATGTCGTTCGTTGAGTTCAAATAGGAGTTTGATAGCATGCAATATTTTAAATGGGGTGAAACCACACCAGTTCAACCGGAAAATTAAAATAAATAAATTAAAATAATTATCTTATAGGGGACGACCTAAAATTTTAGCACAGCTACTCTGTAAATTTTCATCGTCATTTCCTTTAACTTTCACATCTGAATTCAAGTCCTTCTCCATGAAGCTTCACAGTAACCTAATCTATCGATACCTTCAGCGTGATTTCTTTTCTTCCATTTCAGCATGATCGTGTCTTTTCTTCCCAGAAGTGCCAATACAATGCAAATCTATGGCTACTCCTAACCTACACGAATTGATGTTGTTTCTATCTTCCAATCCCTCACTTATATAAACACCCTCTCGCATTTGTTGTATGCCCAAACCAATCCATTTCTATCCTCTCGTTCTTTTCTTCTAATCACGGAAATCGTTCCTCAGTAGAAAACAAAGTATTCGAAACTGGAATTTGCGAAATCGAAACGGTTCTTAAAAAAAAGAACGGAAAACAAAATCGAAAAAGGGAGGTCGCGATTGAAAATACAAAATTGTGGTTACCACTATTATCGCAATTCAAACCACAGCGAATCTCAAGCTTGAGGACAAGCTCCAAGCATCGCATATAGGAAAAATGAAAGTGTTGATTCATTCGAAGTTTTGCTAATGGGTTTCGACGTTGGTTAAGGCATGCGGTTAGGGGAAGTTCACTGTGATTTCAGTTGGGTTGTTCGGGAGGCTGATGATGGTATGAAATGGCGACTGTATCGTGAAGGGCTGAGGGATGTACTAGAGTGCGTTTTCCAGATATTGATTTGAGAAGGTGGATGAGTTCGATACTGGTATTGATGCGAAGTGGGGTTCGTTCCTTTGTTGAACGTGAGAATCTGAGTAATATGCTATTTGGTGATGGACTGAAGTCCGAATGTACTGTTGTCGGACTGGATTGGGATTCAACGGAATGATGGATGATTTGCGAGTCTGGAGGTACAACAGTGGGAGGTTAAGGGGAGAGTTTGGTGTCATATTTTTGATTTGTGGATGCAGACTGTCGGTGGAAGGTTTGAAATGAATATGGGTGATTGGGTGCCTGCGGACATGAAGCACTGGTGATAGATATAAGGCCACCTATTGGAGGGTTCTGTCAGGTCAATGAGGCAGACGGTTCGATGCAGAACAGTGGGAGCAAATTGTCTGTATGCAGTTCGAGTTAATGCCGTATTGAAGCTGGGTGCAGTTTAGGAGATGTTCGATGGCTTGCTACGAGAATTGTCGAGTAATTGGCAGTTACTACAAGGTATAAAATTAAATTACATAGAAAAATTATTTATTGGTTAGGTAGTTAATTTAAATAAATAGTTAATCGGCAAATTTGAATTTAAATTATTGTAGGAGCCAATAAATTTTATTTGAGACTAATGTAGTAGCCGCGTAACTAAGATGATATGGAAACGGATATTCATCAAAGGAAAATCGAGGTGAGTTAAACTCACTCAATTAATTATTCGAAACTATTTTTAATAGTTCAAATTTATTGCTTGCTGGCTGCTAAACTGATTGATATAAAGTGATAATAATATATTATAAAAATATATAAAAATAATATTGGTGATTGGTGATTGGATATACCCGAAGTACCATTAGCGGATGCCCGCAGTACCATTAGTGGATGATTTCCCTATGCACCCCACAATATATATAGTGTATGACCTTCTATATCGCGATGTCCTGGCTCGAAGCAGGATTGGTATTATTATTGTTGACTAACATCTGTGGATGCAGGAAAAACAGGTTGGAGGGATCCAACTGGATTCCTCAACATTTATTTATTTGTTTTCATATGTATGCTGGTATATTATGTGATTATAACCTATGACTGTTTATGGTATATTTGGATGTGATAGTGACACCGATTATTGATTTTGGATATTTTAAATATCCTAAATAACAATATATGGATTTCAAAACAGGAATTTGAATATAAAAAGAATTTTAAAATATTTATTTCAAATGAAAATGGTTAGTTAGAATCCAAATTAATAGGATTTAAAAGCAAATATTTGTTTAAATAAATATCATGAAGAAGTGATTTTATAGACGACATTATGAGAAGTGGAATTATTATTTTGGAAATTTGAGAAAAACGTGAAGTGTGTACAAAATTGGAAAAGGAATGGGAATCATAAAATAAACCATTATTTTAGAATAAAATGAAATTGTCTTGGGGGAAATACCTATTTTTAAATAAAATTGTTCATTTGAAATCCGAATTATAAATACGGTTTAAAGGAAAAGATTTGTTTAAACAAATGTGTTAGTGAGGTGATTTTATAAACAATGTTTATAAAGAGATGAACGATTACCGTTGGAGAATTTGGAAAATATGGATTCCAAAATAGCATTGAAATATGAAAAGAGCTTAGAAGAAAATGTTTATTTTCAAATAGGAATGTTTATTTAGAAACCAAATTAAATAGAATTAAAAAGTAAATGTTGTTTTAACAAATAAGGTGGGAACTCGATTGTATAAGTGAGATTTATAAAGTGAAAACCATATGTTGAAGTATTTGAGAAAATTGTAATTTAAGCCTGGCTTGGAAAAAAGAAGTGGAAATGTGGTTTTAAACTAACATTTGAAATGGATTAAAATTTTCCAATTATAAAGGAAAATATAAAGGAGATTTTTGAAATAACTCAATAGAAGTTATAAATAGAATTTTAAACTTGAAATTGCCAATATGAATTCAGATTGACTAAATAAGTCAAGTATAGGCTTGTATTAAGAAATATTATTAACGGTTGAGACAAATAAGGGGAAAAGCAAATATTTTGAAAATGAGAATCATTAGAAGTAAGAGTTGTTTTAAATTTATAAATTATAATGGAATTCAAGTTGAACTAAATTGCAAAATAATACAGATTGTATTAAAGAATTTTATATAAGATTTATAGTAAAAATTATGAAATGTAAGAATTTACAAATGATATTTTTATATGTTTATTTTGGATATAGAATGCAGTTTATTGAAATAAAGCTGAATTAAGTTGTAGTAAATCTAAAGAGTTGTTTATGGAAATTATCTATGGAATAGGGACTTTATTTTATGAAGTTTAAAATGAAATTGAATTAGTAAATAAAATTATATCGTATAAGAAGTACTTTATTCCAGTTTAGAGATAAATAAACATTTAACAAATATTTTGTAATCGTATCTTTAGTAATGGTAGTAGCAAATGGGTTGACAATCACATTTGTAAGTAAAATATTCGAAATACTTATAAGTCGAGATAAATATATCTTTCCAAGTGATAATGAATAATTGGAATTCTTATTTGTTAGATGTTTAAATATGGAGTTAAGGAAATTAGAGCTGACTAGAGGTTAATGAGTTGGATTATTTTCTTAGCGTCGATCTGATGTTGGTTTCGTCCTTCGAGGTTGATACTTAGAGAAGTATTCTCTTGCTAATTTATGGTTAGAGACAAAAGATCAAGATGATAAATACATTTTAAAAGTATTTTAAATTGAAGGGATTTTGAATATTCTTATATTAATATAAGATATGAAATGAGGATTCCAGATATTGAAAAGAAAGAGAAGTTTTTGAATTAACGAATAGTTAATCAAAAGAGGCTAAAACGATGGAGAATATTAAAATAGTGGATTCAATTTTCTTTTATGGATGAATGGTTGTTTTATTTGATAGTTAAATAACTGACTATCAAAATTGGCCTATACGCTTGTTGGTACGGAAATACCAGGATCGAATTTATTCGTAAACCATTCTGAACTAACTAATACGTAAATGTAGAATATACGGATTGAAGATGGAGCAGTGAAGACCGTAGATCTTCATAACTGAAAGGACTACTGGTCGAATTCTCTGGAGTCGCGCCCGGAGATATTTTGCTGGTGATCCTATCGTGGTTGAAATCGACGAATGGCAAGGACTACTCGCTACTGATCCAGAGGGTGATTCCTAGGATGTGGTAGGAGAGTGCCTTCAGTTTGTCCAGTCTCAGGACAACTTTTATGGACGATTGTCTGACAAAGTATTTCCAACGGACCACATACATTGATTTCCTTAAACGTATTTCTATTGATACCGAAGAAGACGCCTTCTCTTAGCTTGAATACTAGAATACTTTTGTGGATGTCGATTAGTGATATCTGACGGATCTGACGATGTGGCATTCAAAGTGAATGGTGGACAGATGATTTAGAATACGATTATAATCTCAAGCCTCACAACTGGGAAATGACAAAAATCGGCCAGACGGCATGGCTATAGAAGTCGCCCCCATTAGGGTGTATTGTCACCATCTAGAGAATATTCATATTTGTTACTTCTTTTCGCTTCTGTATCTCCCAGTAACGGTTATGTTGCTAGCAACCGTAGGTGATAATATATTCGATACACTCAAGAGAAATGAGTGGTCGGTTATTTGTGGGTCGGGTTGCAACACGTTCTTGTTGAACCCAGTGTATTCCCCTCTAGAGATACACTATCGGAAGGTGGTTCCATACCTTGTCATAGTTGGAAATCCAATATCCAATAAGCGCCCGCGGTTTTGATTGTATACTATATATGTAGAGCGTGAGATGCAAGCGTTCTGCTAGATTGATATTTATCTGTATTTAGACACTATTATAATATCAGAAAAGATATCGATTTCAAAAATGTTTTGGGTTGTCGTAAGGTAAAAACCGCCCATGTTTATGTGTCGATTGATCTTACGATTATCCTTTTCTTTCGAAATGATTTTTAACTTTAAAATCAAGTTGGATGATACCAATAATTCAGTGGGTTTTTCTCACGCTGGTTCACCAGACTGACCTTGGCGTTTGAAATGCTCGGGTCAGACCCAATTGGGTCAGAGCGAGTTGTACAGGTTCAAGGCACGAACTGGAGGAGGTCAGACGTATTACATATTTAGATATTATTCCGTTGTGTTTTGAAATGTGAGGACAGACTGTTATAACTGTCCCAATGATTTGGACAGCCGTTGTACTCTGATGAATTGTAAGTATTATTTCAAGTTTTTAGATAAAGATTTATTTCTGTATTATATTTTATTCCGCTGCGATGTGAGACTCAGATATTGTGTTTAGTTCTTCTTCTTCTATTCTAATATTTCTTTCTTTCTTATCTCACCCTCTAACTTCTTTCTATTAACTATCTGGAGTTTCAATACTTGGATTTTTGACAAGTAATACAAGATCAAGTATTATTGTCGAAAATTCGAGCGTCGAAATTTTCTAGTTTGTTACAGTGGTATCAGAGCTATTGGTTTAGGAATAACCTTGGCTCTGTGGCGTAACTCAATAAAGATAGGGTTAGTAACACCCTAGATTGAGTTGAGTGTATATATATGAGCATATTTGTAGATTTCATATACAAATGTTTTGTATTGTGATGGTTGACCAGTTCAAGTGTTGAAAAGCATTGAATTGGAAATTGATACAATATTGCTTTATAAATAGGGTAAATGAAATAATTTTGCCCGAACTTTTTAAAAAAACTATTTAATCAAATTATTATTGATATTTGATTGCTTGAATAATTTGAATGAAATTCAAATGGTATTGTGGAATTGAACTGGTTAAATATAACCAGAAAAAGAAATAAATGATGTTTGAAATAAAAATCAGAATTCGGAAAATAAATTGGAAGCTAAGAAACAAATTCCAGTATAATGAATGGAATGGATTGAAACTTGACTAAAAGTTAAGTTAAACAAATTTGGATTGAAATTAAAACCATATTGAACTAAAACGAACCATTGAATCAATATGGAATGGGAATGCTAAAAGTCTAGTGGAAATACAAATAAATTTAATGTTGATAATCTAAATGTAACTCGACACATGTAGTTTGAATGTATCGAGTGAAATAATAAGTTGATTGCAATAAATCCAATTCGAGTAAAAAAAAATGAATATGACTAGAAATATTATTCAATTGAGTTTAGCTAAGGAATTGAGTTTTGAAATAGAAGTGTATGTGTATATTGGATGGTGAATATAAACATGGATTGTATAAACTTGAGTTGAATAGAAAATGAATAAAAAAATAAATCAAAATAAGTTTGATTGAGATTTGAACTAAGTATTTATATGGACTCGTAAATAAAACTTGGAACTCAAGTAAAAATTAAATGAACTTGTGAATTGAAAATTAACCTGGAACTTGAGTTATAAATAAAACTCGATTTGGTGGTAAGCAAAAGTATATATGCAAACATGGTTGGTTAGATTGGCACAAGTGAAGTAAGAAAACCAATAGATGGTTGAACGGGTAAAATTGGAAGTAAGAAGTTAAATGGATTGTGATCAAATAAGGAATGGATATGTATATAATTGGACAGGTTTATTGTAACACCCCACATCCATTAAGGTCACTCGCAAAGGGAATGCCTTAACTTCAATGGAGCATTATGGGTACTGGAACAGAAATATTACAAGACAGACATATATAAAACAGCAGAAAGTAAAGTAAAAGTACTTCAAATCATTTATTAAATATAATTGTTTACAATAAAAGCCCATCAACTTCCAATACCCAATTACATAGCTAAAATATCTGTCTTGCTCAAAAACAAAGAAGCATAAAAATAAATTGTAGTATTCCCCAATAAAGCAAAGCAAGCCATAGGCAAGAGAAATCCAAGCAGTACATGAAAGAGCCTTGGAGCTTGGTAAGATCCGAACTAAGCTGTATTCCCACCCTGCGAACCTGGGGGGGAACGGAAGAAAAAGAGGCAAAACAAAACGGGTCAGTCATAAAGACTGAGTAAGTCCTAGTGACTTTCAGCATAAAAATAGGTAAAGATAACATGGCATGAATAAACTGAAAATAAACATAAGCATGATGACAAGATAAGCTACATGCACGATAACTAAGAATAACATCATATGACTTCTGTCATGTATAACATTGCAAGGTTCCCATTCAAGATGAACTAAGTATAGTTTCGCAAGATTTCTATCAAGCATCGCAAGATTTCTCTGCTTCACCATTAAAATGATATCTATTTGCTCTGCACCACCTAACTAGTGTCCCAACTAGTAATCTATATAAAATCATAACGTGATCCCAATCCCTGAAATTAAGGTTGCTTTCACGTGTACATCTATTATTTATTACCTAGATCTAATCTAGGGTTTTCTATCGAGCACTTCCTAGATTCAACCAGGATTTATGCCACCGAGGTCCAACCTATTGAACGCTTCTCGGATTTAGGGTTTATGCCACCTAGGTCGAACCTAGGGATTACGCTATGTACGTGTATCATACGGCCCCCAATGATTGTAGATACCTATGCTGGTCCCACCATGGGGTGTATCCAGTCCCATGGTGGCGGCCCGACACAATTCTAGAATTCATAGGGTATACTACTGGTGCCCTCCAGTGCCCTGTTTTTCTGCTCCGGAGTTGCGTGCACGCCCGCACTCTGTTAGAACCACACTGTGCGCCACCTGCCATCGCTTTGACCGCTTACAATCAGCCCAGTAATCGTGCCTCACCCTGCCTAGTTTCAGGGTACCATGATACCTAATTGGGTTACTGCTGAAATGGGTCCCTGTTACTAGGGTTTCCTACTGGTTAAGTTTGTGGGCCTATATATACAGATATTACCCACCTTCCCGTAATGTACTTAACCCACCGATTCAAACATGTTTATTAATGGTTAAGTTTGTGGGCCTATATTTACTAATATTACCCACCAACCCGATATGTACTTAACCCTCTCCGTCCATCACGTTAAGTTGGTTAAGTGTTTTCTCTTGTTTTACTTAACCCTACCACACATCATGTTTTATTGGTTAAGTGTTGTTCCTTGTGTTACTTAACCCTACCACAAGCCTTGTTCTACTGGCCAAGTGTTCTCCCTTGTGTTAACTTAACCCCACCGCATGTCATGTCATATTGGTTAAGTGTACATTGACTTAGCCCACCTACTTATCATGTTGTGACGGATAAGTGTTACCCTCTGTTGTTACTTAACCTTACCACACATCACGTTATATTGGTTAAGTGCATGTTAACTTAACCCCATCCACCAGTCACATTATAACGGTTAAGTGTTACCCTCGAGTGTTTACTTAACCCTACCACGTATCAGGTTATATCGATTGGGTGTTATCAACCTATTCAAGTTAGCCCAACCCATCCGCTAGTCATGTTATAACGGTTAAGTGTCATTAGCCTAACCACGTTACTTAACCCACCCATTCATATCATATTGGTTAAGTGTCATTAGTCTAGTCATATTACTTAACCCACCCATTGGTCTGATTAACAGTTATGTTGGTTGAGCCTACGTTTATAAGTTTTACATGTTCTTAACTCATACCGGTTAGGTCCACATTTACATGTCAAATTTCCATGTCATCCCACCTAACCCTCTAACCATACCCACGTCTTATTATGGTTAGTATTCCTTAATTCATTCATTATGACGAACGAATCATGACCTCTCACATTAGACCGTGCATTTTGTGGCCACTGGATATGCCGGTCGGTTCCAGGCAGATTTACACCACAAACTGGGTCTAACCTCGTGTCATAAACCGTTACGCCTACAATTTGGCCTTCGACCTCTCACATTAGACTGACACTTTGTGGCTACTGGATTTGCCGGGCGGTTCCGGGCAGATTTACACCACAAACTGAGTCTAACCTCGTGTCAAAAATTCATTAATGGTCGTATTCCACCCAAAACCCCAATATCAGTTCATGTGTTTAACATATAGAAATGTTCATGATTCATGTTTTTGCCCCAAAACTTATTCCCAAATTATTATCATAATTCACTATAAGGTTATGCCAAGTTATATCCTTTTATTACAATACATGTCAGTTGCCCAAGTTCGTAATACATGTTTATGCCAACTTTCAAGTTTATGATTGCTTTCATGTTCAAATTCCCCATTCTACATATGCCTAATTAACATAAGCCCAATCTTTTGATTCAATTTACATAGTCCCAAACTCGTGATTTAATTTACATGCCAACTCATGTATGCCCAAACTTGCAATTTCACTTATATTGACAACACCCAAATATCCAATTTCATGTTAATGGTAGTAATACCCAAATATCCAATTTTTATGTTATGCCATCAATTCCACCAAACACATATATTCCATTAGGCAATATTCAAATACTTCCCCCGTATACCATCGCATGTATATTGTAGTTTAGGCCTAGGTCCGAAATTGACCAAGGTTCATCAAGAGAAAATAAATAGGGGAAGGTAGAATTTTGCATAAAAATAAGATCAGAGAGAAAAACATCATCACAGGCATTAAGATTACAACTTGGTAATAATACCAATATGAATCAAGAAAACTTATTTACGACAGGCTGAATAGATCATAAACTAGACATGGGAATAAAGATAGACAAGTCTCAAGATCCAAGAAGCAACAGAAATAGATCGATAAACATACTTAAATCCAATTTCACTTCATCACATGCCCATATTATATTTAAATATTTTAATCTGAAAATAACTAGAACTTACAGGGCATGGCTAATGAATTAAGAACTAAAATTGTCATAGAACGTTGTAGTAGTGTTGATTTATCGTTTGAACCATTGTTGAAGCTTTGTTCTTCGAATTGATTTGAGTTTGAATGCTTAAGCTTTAATTTGGGGACGGCGGCCATGGTTCAAGAGGGAGTTCAGCAGCATAATAGTGTAAGAGAGATTTGATATGAATTAGTTTAGGACTTAGGGTGTTTTTATAGGTGTAGGAACTAGTTTAGGCCCTTAGATAAACCATAGAATCAATCCGGACCATCAAAACATGTTTTAGGCTTCAAAAATGAGTTCTGGGTCAAAACAGGCCGACCAAGTCGACCTGTAAGGGGGGGAGGTCGACACTATGGTCGACCTGGGGGGTAGGTCGACCCTATGGTCGACCTGAGGAGGGGGGGTAGGTCGACCTTATGGTCGACCTGAGGGGGGGGGGGGTAGGTCGACCCCTTGGTCCAGTGTTGCCTGAAATCTGCTAAATCTTCTACAGACCATAACTTCTTCATCCGGACTCCGATTTTCGAAAACTCGGACTCTATTTAATGTAAAATTTTGGGATGAATGCAATGGCGCAACCCGTTTTCCCTGATTCTTATTTTAAAATTTAATTCTGCCTTGATTCTTGTTTTAACATGTTATCAAAATTCGGGTTGTTACATTCTCCCCTCCTTAAAGGATTTCGTCCCCGAAATCTTCAAGTTAAGAAGAATGTGTCCTACCGTCCAATATCAGACTGATACCCAAAGCACCAGCCCCGAAGACCGAAATCAACATCAGACTGATACCCAAAGAATTAACCAACCAATATATATGTTTCTAGGAAACTAAGCATGATGGACTCCTTTTTGGTCACAAGAAATCCCTTCCTAAGACCAACCCATGTCCTATAAAACCCAAAATGTTTAGTTAACCCAACGGACACCCTCAAGCCCCAACATGTATTACTAACAGATGAGTCATACTCCCTATGGGGTTTGCAACAGAAATAGGATGGAGAATAGGACCGAGAGGTTATACTCAAAAGATAGCATGCAAATAAGCTCTACAGGAAAAGAGGGATCAAGGATATACTCTTAAAAAGAGATATGATGTGTGTGTCCAGTCTTCAATCTTCTAAGTCGCATTTCCTTGAGCTTAACTCCATTGTGCTTTGACCGTCTTTAGCTTCACAATTTCGTAGCTTCTTAATTCCTATTTCCAAAATATGAGTTGGAACTCATTTCACTGTCGCCTCTCGTTCCAATTTCACTTATTCTTTTTCTAGTATACTCGACTTAAACATAACTGCATACTCATGGTTTCATGCAAGCTCTCCAAAATTCACTAGTGAATCTTGGATCTCATTCACTTACTAGAAGGTATTCCACATAAATGAATTATCTCTTGAAAATAAACAAATGCCAACCATGTTGCCAAGTGTACTTACTAAGGTGATTTTCTATAATTCATGCATAAATGAGATGAACCATCCGCCTTGGTGGCGAACACTACTCGAGCGGATCAATAAATATATCAAGAGATTCTAGGTAACTAAGCATGGAAGAACCCTAAGGGTTACACTAGACTTCGAGGGCATTACCGGGGTAAGTCAAGAGTCTAACTACCCTCTTTTCATACTCGAGAATGGTATCATTTTTGGAAAACCACTCCATTCCTAGAATCAACCCATTGCCCAAAAACATAAGCATTACTTCTAAACTCAACACTTAGCATAGACATTCTCAAATTCAACCAAGTCATGAATAAATGAGCCGATTCCCCACAGGATTTGAGACAAAAATGGGTTCCTCTACTACGCTAGTACTAAGGTGCAGAGACTCAACTATCGAAGCAGAATTAAAAGGATGCGATGTACCAAAAACAAAGTTCCCACGGTATGATAGAAAAGAAAAGCTAAACTTTTAACAGAAACGTTACCACCTCTCTTAAGTATGCTAGTAGTGAGAGCATTCAATTGCCCTCTCGACGATCTTGTACTTAGGCTTGTGTTCTTTATCCTTGTTCTTACTATCCTTGTATAGTTTGTTGGCCAGTTTCTCGAAAGCTATCTCCGTCACACTACATCCCTACAAAGCTTGAAATAAGATTAGTCGCAGATGGAACTACTGCGACTACAGATGGAGGTTGGGCACTCCTTTGTCCTTCGACATGTGTCGTACGCCCACAAAACTATAGTGAAAAAGAAAGAGAGAAGAGACTCAAGGAGAGAATCAAAAGATGGTGCATATGGCTTTGGGGAATATGCCTTTCACAAAACAAAACTTTCCTTTAGAAAAATGCTTCTTTGTAAACGTTTTGAAAATAATTTCAGAAGGTTTTTATAAGCTTTTTCCCAATCTGGCAACCTTCTGCTCTGATACCAAATGTAACACCCCACATCCATTAAGGTCACTCACAAAGGGAATGCCTTAACTTCAATGGAGCATTATGGGTACTGGAACAGAAATATTACAAGACAGACATATATAAAACAACGGAAAGTAAAGTAAAAGCACTTCAAATCATTTATTAAATATAATTGTTTACAATAAAAGCCCATCAACTTCCAATACCCAATTACATAGCTAAAACATCTGTCTTGCTCAAAAACAAAGAAGCATAAAAATAAATTGTAGTATTCCCCAATAAAGCAAAGCAAGCCATAGCCAAGAGAAATCCAAGCAGTACATGAAAGAGCCTTGGAGATTGGTAAGATCCGAACTAAGCTGTATTCCCACCCTACGAACCTGGGGGGGGGGACGGAAGAAAAAGAGGCGAAACAAAACGGGTCAGTCTAAAGACTGAGTAAGTTGTAGTGACTTTCAGCATAAAAATAGGTAAAGATAACATGGCATGAAAAACTGAAAATAAACATAAGCATGATGACAAGATAAGCTACAGGTACGATAACTAAGAATAACATCATATAACTTCTGTCATGTATAACATTGCAAGGTTCCCATTCAAGATGAACTAAGTATAGTTTCACAAGATTTCTATCAAGCATCGCAAGATTTCTCTGCATCACCATTAAAAATGATATCTATTTCTCTGCACCACCTAACTAGTGTCCTAACTAGTAATCTATATAAAATGATAAAATCATAAAGTGATCCCAATCCCCGAAATTAAGGTTGCTTTCACGTGTACATCTATTATTTATTACCTAGATCTAATCTAGGGTTTTCTATCGAGCGCTTCCTAGATTCAACCAGGATTTATGCCACCTAGGTCCAACCTAGGGATTATGCTACCTATTGAACGCTTCTCGGATTTAGGGTTTATGCCACCTAGGTCCAACCTAGGGATTATGCTACTATGTGTATCATACGGCCCCCAATGATTATAGATACCTATGCTGGTCCCACCATGGGGTGTATCCAGTCCCATGGTGACGGCCCGACACAATTCTTGAATGCATAGGGTATACTACTGTTGCCTTCCAATGCCCTGTTTTTCTGCTCCGGAGTTGCGTGCACGCCCGCACTCCGTTAGAACCACACTGTGCACCACCTGCCGTCGCTTTGACCACTTACAATCAGCCCAGTAATCGTGCCCCACCCTGCCTAGTTTCAGGGTACCATGATACCTAATTGGGTTACTGCTGAAATAGGTCCCCGTTACTAGGGTTTCCTATTGGTTAAGTTTGCAGGCCTATATATACAGATATTACCCACCTTCCCGTGATGTACTTAACCCACCGATTCAAACATGCTTATTAATGGTTAAGTTTGTGGGCCTATATTTACTAATATTACCCACCAACCCGATATGTACTTAACCCTCTTTGTCCATCATATTAAGTTGGTTATGTGTTTTCTCTTGTTTACTTAACCCTACCACACATCATGTTTTATCGGTTAAGTGTTGTTCCTTGTGTTACTTAACCCTACCGCAAGCCTTGTTATACTGGCTAAGTGTTCTCCCTTGTGTTAACTTAACCCCACCGCATGTCATGTCATATTGGTTAAGTGTACATTGACTTAGCCCACCTACTTATCATGTTGTGACGGTTAAGTGTTACCCTCTGTTGTTACTTAACCTTACCACGCATCACGTTATATTGGTTAAGTGCATGTTAACTTAACCCCATCCACTAGTCATATTATAATGGTTCAGTGTTACCCTCGAGTGTTTACTTAACCCTACCACGTATCAGGTTATATCGATTGGGTGTTATCAACCTATTCAAGTTAGCCCAACCCATCCGCTAGTCATGTTATAACGGTTAAGTGTCATTAGCCTAGCCACGTTACTTAACCCACCCATTCATATCATATTGGTTAAGTGTCATTAGTCTAGTCATATTACTTAACCCACCCATTGGTCTGATTAACAGTTATGTTGGTTAAGCCTACGTTTATAAGTTTTACATGTTCTTAACTCATACCGGTTAGGTCCACATTTACATGTCAAATTTCCATGTCATCCCACCTAACCCTCTAACCATACCTACGTCTTATTATGGTTAGTATTCCTTAATTCATTCATTATGACGAACGAATCATGACCTCTCACATTAGACCGTGCACTTTGTGGCCACTGGATTTGCCGGGCGGTTCCGGGCAGATTTACACCACAAACTGGGTCTAACCTCGTGTCATAAACCGTTACGCCTACAATTTCTCCTTCGACCTCTCACATTAGACTGACACTTTGTGGCTACTGGATTTGCCGGGCGGTTCCGGGCAGATTTACACCACAAACTGAGTCTAATCTCGTGTCAAAGGTTCATTAATGGTCGTATTCCACCCAAAACCCCAATATCAATTCATGTGTTTAACATATAGAAATGTTCATGATTCACGTTTTTGCCCCAAAAAGTATTCCCAAATTATTATCATAATTTACTATAAGGTTATGCCAAGTTATATCCTTTTATTTACAATACATGCCAATTACCCAAAACCCAACTTAGGCGCGTTCATATTAAACCTCTACTAAGTCATAAATTATCATATATGTTTCAACTCCAAATTTTTACATAATTAACATATGCCCAAGTTCTAGGTTACATGTCAGCTTTACATATGCCCAATTCATACCAAATTTACATATGTTCAATTCATGTCGTTTTACATGTATGCCAATTTTATGCCAATTTACACATATACCAAGTTTCATGCCCAATAGACCCAAATCATGATTCATGATGTAGTTGTCCCAAACTATAATCTTTTTATTACAATACATGTCAGTTGCCCAAGTTCGTAATACATGTTTATTCCAACTATCAAGTTTACGATTGCTTTCATGTTCAAATTCCCCATTCTACATATGCCTAATTAACATAAGCCCAATCTTTTGATTTAATTTACATAGTCCCAAACTCGTGATTTAATTTACATGCCAACTCATGTATGCCCAAACTTGCAATTTCACTTATATTGACAATACCCAAATATCCAATTTCATGTTAATGGTAGTAATACCCAAATATCCAATTTTTATGTTATGCCATCAATTCCACCAAACACATATATTCCACTAGGCAATATTCAAATTCTTCCCCCGTATACCATCGCACGTATATCGTAGTTTAGGCCTAGGTCCGAAATTGACTTAGGTTCATCAAGAGAAAATAAATAGGGGAAGGTAGAATTTTGCATAAAAATAAGATCAGAGAGAAAAACATCATCACAGGCATGAAGATTACAACTTGGTAATAATATCAATATGAATCAAGAAAACTTATTTACAACAGGCTGAATAGATCATAAACTAGACATGGGAATAAAGATAGACAAGTCTCAAGATCCAAGAAGCAACAGAAATAGATCGATAAACATATTTAAATCCAATTTCACTTCATCACCTGCCCATATTATATTTAAATATTTTAATCTGAAAATAACTAGAACTTACAGGGCTTGGCTAATGAATTAAGAACTGAAATTGTCATAGAACATTGTAGTAGTGTTGATTTATCGTTTGAACCATTGTTGAAGCTTTGTTCCTCGAATTGATTTGAGTTTGAATGCTTAAACTTTAATTTGGGGGCGGCGGCCATGGTTCAAGAGGGAGTTCAGCAGCATAATAGTGTAAGAAAGATTTGATATGAATTAGGTTAGGACTTAGGGTGTTTTTATAGGTGTAGGAACTAGTTTAGGCCCTTATATAAACCCTAGAATCAATCCGGACCATAAAAACATGTTTCAGGCTTCAAAAATGAGTTCTGGGTCAAAACAGGCCGACTAGGTCAGCCTGTAAGGGGGGAGGTCAACACTATGGTCGAACTGGTGGGTAGGTCGACCCTATGGTCGACTTGGGGGGGGGGGGGGGGGGGGTAGGTCGACCCCTTGGTCCAGTGCTGCCTGAAATGTGCTGAATCTTCTACAGGCCATAACTTCTTCATTCAGACTCCGATTTTCGAATACTCGGACTCTATTTCATGTAAATTTTCGAGATGAACGCAATGGCGCAACCTATTTTCCCTGATTCTTATTTTAAAATTTAATTCTGCCTTGATTTCTTGTTTTAACACGTTATCAAAATTCGGGTTGTTACATTTATTGGATGAAGCCAAGTATGAAGAATAAATATGAGTTCCCGACAAAAAGGTACATGTTTAATTCAATATGAGCTTTTATATGCCAAATCGGCAAGCCATTTGGCTTTTTGATTTTCTTTTTGAATGAGAAGGGCCTAGAGAGGCGAATTGAGGTTTGAACTATTGACCGGTACAAGGGAGGTGCTGGCGATTTTTTTTGAAAATTTAGGGAGTTAGAAATTTTTTCAAAAGTTTTGAAAATTTTAACAAGAAGTTGATCGAAGTTAAAATTAATATGTGAAATTAGAACTAGTGAGTTAGTTGAGTAGTAACAATATTGAGGTGAGTATTGAGTTGCATGAATGGGTTTGGAGAAGTTAATGAGATATAGCTATTTTTCCTACTTAGTAATTTCGGGGACGAAATTCTTTCAAGGGGGAAGGAATGTAACGTCCCGCATATTTATCAAATCAATGTTTAAATATTTAAATTTTCTTAAATATTGAATTCAGAATATAAATGGTATTTTATATTAATTAAAACAAAGTTGAACTTATATATATATATATATATTAATTTATAAATGAGCTCAAAATGGCACGGTAGTTTGATATTTATGATATGAACTTCAACTAAGTGTACAGGATCAGTTCGAAGTTGGAATTCGCTGAAACAAGAAATAATTGAATCCATTGAACTATAATTTTCTAATAAAAGAAAAAAATCAAAAATTTGTATTTTTTATTGACAATTATGACCAAATCAAATTTTGAAATAGTCATTGTGAAATTATTTATAAACCATAGTGATTTATTTAATAAAATAAATCGATTTTTAATAAATTTAGTATTGGTTTAACCTATATCGGGTTTAAAATTTAAGTCAGTGTATTCTGGAATTTATACAAATTCAGTTTGTGTATATTTATATAATTATAATAACTTATTTGTTTATGTTTTCAAATTAAATGTTAAGTCATTAATTTAATTTAATATCTTCTGTATATGGTCAAATTAGATAGTGGAAACTGTTTCAATGTGTTCAGAATGGTGGTAGAACCCTGGAAATGTTGTTCGTTGCGTTCAAATAGGAGTTTGATATCATGCGATATTTTAAATGGGGTGAAACCACACTGGTTCAACCGGAAAATCAAAATAAATAAATTAAAATAATTATCTTATAGGGGACGACCTAAAATTTTAGCACAGCTACTCAGTAAATTTTCATCGTCATTTCCTTTCACTTTCACATCTGAATTCAAGTCCTTATCCATGAAGCTTCACAGTAACCTAATCTATCGATACCTTCAGCGTGATTTCTTTTCTTTCATTTCAACATGGTCGCGTTTTTTCTTCCCTGAAGTGCCAATACACTGCAAATCTATGGCTACTCCTAACCTACACCAATTGATGTTGTTTCTATCTTCCAATCCCTCACTCATATAAATACCCTCACGCATTTGTTGTCTACCCAAACCAATCCATTTCTATCCTCTCGTTCTTTTTTTCTAATCACGAAATTTGTTCCTTAGTAGAAAAAAAAGTATTCGAAACTGGAATTTGTGAAATCGATTCTTTAAAAAAAAGAACGGAAAACAAAATCAAAAAAGGGAGGTCGCAATTGAAAATACAAAACTGTGGTATCACAATTCAAACCACAGAGAATCTCGAGCTCGAGGACAAGCTCCAAGCATCGCATATAGGAAAAATGAGGATGTTGATTCATTCGAAGTTTTGCTGATGGGTTTCGACGTTGGTTGTAACAACCCGGAAATTCTTAGCCAAATTAAAATTTTTATTTTAGAAATTTTAATGGATTTTGAATATTTAAAATTATTTATTTTAAATAATAACGACTAAAAATTTATTTTAATCGAAGTTAAAACGAATAAATTTTATTTAAATTATAAAAGGAGTTAGAAATAGCGCGCAGTTTGAAATTTTGATTTTAAACTTTAACTGAATGTACAAGATTCAAAATAAATCGAACTTCAGTAAAACCAAAAATAGTTGAATCTGTTTAACAATATCTTTCTAACGGATGTGAAAAATCTAAATTTCACTTTATAAATTAAAGGTTATGGCCAGTTTAAAATTCAGAATAGTCGTTGTAGAATTTATATACATATATTAATATAATATATAGCCTTTAAAAATAGCCATTTTACAAACGACCTCCGTTTTCAACGAAACCACTTTTGTTGGAACTGGAATGTCAAATTATTACTAGGTTTCAATTTTCATAATTTAACGAATTAATATGTGAGCGTGGCAAAAGAAAACGTGTTTTGTCAATTTTAGTCAAATTTAATCGACTTGAAAATGACCATTTTTCAAACAGTCTCAGAATTCGACGAAATTAGTTTTGTTAGGAACGTATCGTTAAAACAAAGCCAGAAATAATTTTTCTGGATTTTTCTAAGTTCGTGTGTGGCCCTAGTAAATTAAAATGTATGTTTAAATTAAATATATATTAATTTATATATTAATTTAAGGAAAAACATATCGTAACAGCCGAATTGGGTTATGAAACATATTCCATTGTGTCCAGGATATGGGTTATTAGGTAGGGGCGAATCATTGGGTTTGAATTGGAGTTCATATAGGCTAGAGGGTATTTATTGAACAAACAAAGAATTAAATAAATAAATATTATAAAAATACGTACACCGTATAAATACGTGTACTGTCAACCCTAATACGTATTTTAATCAGCCGCCTTCCTCAAACCATTCATGGCCTAAACACTTCCAACCTTTCTCCTCCAATTCCTCTTAATCCATACACCAAAACTTTCCCATCCTTTAGAACTTTCTGAAGAGAATCGAATAAGCTCCACATCCATACCGAGTTTACATTTTTCCACTGAGAATCCGAGGAGAACCAGCTCCACGAACCAGCTCCGCTTCGAGCGCCGCCCAGCCCTGATGCCACGATCGCGCCTGACGCGCGGGACACCTCTACGTGTGCCTCTCTCTCCTCTACGACGCCGTAGTGTCCGATCGTCGGCCAAGTCCTTGTGTAGTTCACAATTTACTGACCTAAGTTCAAACATTCACTGAAAGTAGCGGCCGTTATCTGAGGTGGAAGATGATCGAGTAAATTCCTAATTAATTTATTTATTTAACTTTATTTAAAATGTTAACAACTTAAAATAAATCATAACTTATTCATATGAACTCAGAACTGGACGATTTTCGAAGCGTTGCGATCGTAAGATAAAGATCTACGATTCTAGACTAAAAAGAAGCGATTCAGAGCCGGTTGAATTTTGGACAAAATTGCAGATCCGAACAATTCAGATTCACACGACTGTGAGATTTCTATTTTTAAAATTAAACTTAACTGTTTATTTCATTGTGATATTTATATTTATTCTATCTAAAATTCATGATTGGTGTTGTATATACCTATTGGAATGATGATTGGTGTTGTATATACCAATAAATTTAATTGGGTGTATTCATGTTTGTCAGAATTTTGTGTACACAATAAAAACCATATTTTTATTGTATATATAAAATATATAATATACATGTTTGTTGTAAAATAGATGAAAACAAAAATATCATGTTTGAAACAAATAGATGAAACAGGTTTAACACATATTTGTTGAAATAATAATTAGCATTTCTATTTGCTAAGTTAGATTAGAAAAAAGAAACAAATGAATTATCCTTTTATTTGTTATTAGAATGTAAACATTTGAAATATACTTTTATATGTCATTAGAATTCATAGTAAAATGTTAAGATTAGTTAAAATACCATTTAGTTATAAAATGTTAAGGTGATAAAGAATATCACTTTTTATTTGTTAGAATTGAAGACAAAACGAAATATCACCTTTATACGTTTTGTTGAATGAGAGATGTCGACAAAACAAATATATCACTTTTATAAATGTTGTTGAATTAGAGTTGTCGACAAAACAAATATACCACTTTTATATGTTTTTGTTGAAATAGAATTGTCGATAAAAACAAAGTTATCTTTTTTTATTTGTTTTTGTTGAAATGTAGAATTGATTTAACATAAAAATATTCTTTTTATTTTAATATGAAAGGTTAGAATATTGTTTACATATAAAATGTTCTTTTATATGATATTTAGAACACATTGAAAAATGCAAACAAATAAATATTATTTATTTTGACATTTGAATATATAGTAAATTGTTTACAAATAAATCATTCACTTATTTGTCATTGAAATACCTAGAAAATTGTATACCAATAAATCATTTTTTATTTGTCATTCAAATACATAGAAAATTGTTTAACAATGAATTTTCATTTATAATGTATATGAAACATTAAAAATAAACATTATTATATAAAAATGTGTTTACACTGAATTTTGTATTTTTAATGTAAACGGACCATTAAAATAATCATTGTTAAATGAAAAGGTCTTTATATTGAAATTTACATTTTTATGTAAATAAAAGTATATATATAATAGAAATCCACTTTTATTATATAGATTACATATTTATGCTATGTAAAAAAATTACATTTTTATGCCATATAAAAAGATTACATATTTATGCTATGTATAAAGATTACAGTTTTTATGCCATATAAAAAGATTACATATTTATGCTATGTAAAAAGATACATTTTGTTTATTAGAAAGAATGAGACATTTTTTATCATTAAAAATGATTAGACAAAAAGATACATTTTATTCATTAGAAAGAAGGAGACATTTTGTTCATTAAATAGAAAAACTAAAACATTCATTTTTGTCTAAATTGAGAAAGAATGAAATTTAACATTCATTTTGTCATTAAATTAGAAGTAGACAAAAACATTCATTTTTGTCCAATTTAAAAGAATGACACTAAACAATCATTTTTGTCTAATTTGAATAAGAATATAAATAAACATTCATTTTGTCAAATTTAAAAGAATGTAACCAAACGTTCATTTTTGTGTCATTTAAATAGAATGAGACTAAAATATTTCTTTTTGTCATTTCAAAAGAATTAAGTAAAAATGTTCATAGTTTGAACAAAACATGATTTCATAAAAATATACTTTTTTAATGTAATGTTAAAAATAAAGAAAATTTTCATGTTTTAACCAAAACTCGAATTCATTAAAGATATACATTTTTAATGAAATGTTAAAAATAGAGAAAACGTGCATGTTTAGAGATAAAAACATGTAGTCATTAAAACCCATATTTTAATGTCATTAAGGAAATTAGCAAAATGTTCATAGTTTGAACAAGAACAAGAATTCATTAAAATATACAATTTTAATGCTAAGATGAGAATAGAAATAAAAGTTACCTTTTTATTTACATTTTAGACGTAAATAAAAACATAGATTAAAAAGTTACATTTGTATTTACACTTTAGATGTAAATAAAAAGATTAGATGAAAAGTTACATTTTTTGTACATTTTAGTTGCAAATAAAAAGATTTGATTAAAAGTAACATTTTGATTTACATTTTAGAAGTAACAAAAAGAGTAGATTGAAATGTTATATATTTATGGTCAAATTAGAGACAATGAGAAAAAAAAAGATAGAATCAAAAGTTATTTTTATGTACATTTTTGATGTAAATAAAAAAGAATAGATTTTAATGTTACATTTTTATCGTCATTTTAGATGCGATAAAAAAGAAGAGATTTTAATGTTACATTTTTTTTAGAATGTAATAAAAAGAAAGTAAAGATTACATTTGTCTATAATGAAAGGAAAAATTACATTTTCTATGTAATTAAAGAATGAAAGGAAAAATTACATTTTCTATGTAATTAAAGAATGAAAGGAAAAATTACATTTTCTATGTAATTAAAAAATGAAAGGAAAAATTACATTTTTCAATATAAGTAAAGATTGAATAAAGGATTACATTTTTTAGTGTAATAAAAGATTGAATAAAAAACTACATTTTTCAATGTAATAAAAGATTAAATAAAAAAGATTACATTTTTCGATAGTGTAATAAAAGAATAGAAAAAGGTTTACATGTTGATGTAATATAAAAATGTCATGTTTTAAATGATGAAAACATGTTTACCTTAAAAACCTCATTTCTAATGTAAGAAATGAAATTAGAAAATAGTTCGTGTTTTAAAAATGAAACATGTTTACCTTAAAAATCACATTTTTAATGCAAAGAAAGAGAAATGATAAAGGAATGAAGACAATGTAAATTACATTTTTATTGTAATGTAATAAATGAAGAAAAATATTTATCGTTTGAAATAGAAACGATAAACAATAAAAATTCACAATTTTATAATCATATAAGGAATGAAGACAATGTACATGTTTTGAAATAGACTTCTGTTCATTAAAAATAACTTGAACACGAAGTGTAGAAAATTATTTAAAGAATAAATAATTTGAAATCGTCGAACGAATGAATTATATATATATATATATATATATTGCGACGAAAAGGAATCTCGCTCGATCCGAACCAGTCGCTAAACCGACCCAAACCGTTCGAAACGCCCTATCGTTTGAGAACATGACAAAACAGAACGCAGACGGAAGAACATTTCATTGTATATCACAACAACGCATCAGAATACAAGAATATACAGAGTATAAATGAATATTACACAGAAATATTAGAGATTTAAATTACATTTAAATACATAGCAGCGGAAAATAATACAATACACAACTAGAAGTAGATATACAGATAAATAGCTTTCCGGATATCATTCCAGCTGTAAACCAGGATCCTGTAAATATAAATCTGCAAAACCAAAACTACTAGCTGCCCGTGTCAAAATAGGGGCACCCAGAGTTTAGGTTAAAACAATAAACTCCAGGTCAGTCATGTGACTGGTGTGAGAACTAAAACAGTTAATCTTTATTTTTAAAGTTAGGTAAATCAAGGGACCACGCCGTATAACACGGAACGGGTTTCCTCCCATGAATACCAGTGCATAAAACAAACAGCGCAATGCTAAATAGAGAAAAATGAAGCTGTTATAAGACCCAGGTCCTATCACACAATGCAACGAAAGCCGGGGGATAAGGTTTTCCCTTATAACAGCCAAAGAATGCTTGATACGTTTTAAAACAAATCATTTGATACTATTATCAGTGTATAGTGTATAAAACAATCTTCGAATCATAAGTATCAATCATAGGCGGCATGGGTACCATATATCATGTCGCCATACTAGTTCTACAATTAAAACTGCAATGTCACGTATTTGGAAATTGGATTTCCGTCTGTGAACCGAGGCAAAAGATAGTCCTCAACCGATTCGAGACGCTCTAGCCTGTGTCTCAGGAACAGCCGCAACTGCCCCTTGGATCGTCAGGGCCGGTCCACCGATGTGGATTATTATGCCTGAACACTACGTCTCCCCGCCCTTTGGGGCGTCAATGAGCAAACGAATGACTCCATCGGACCCGGATCGTCCGATCTAACCGAGGCGCCTCGCAACAGCAACAACCACATAGGTGAAAAGTATATAAATGTCAGGGCTGGTAGGTCACTGACACCACCCTAGCTAGAAGGAAACGCATGCCCTCCCTGATGTCCTCTCCCATTTCTGGTTCACAACCGGGGTGTGAGGCTCGCGAATTCACGTTACACAAAGCTGTACCATACAGGTTGTGCTTTGATCATCACCACAAGACTTTGCTTTTCAACAGAAGCCTCGATCAATTGCCACTTACGCATGCCACACAGGCAATTCACTCCATGTGTTTGATATCCATCAATATATAACCTCTGAGCTCGCGCGTCTCAGAGAAGAGCGTTAAGCAAGAGAATAAATTCTCCGCCGCCAAACAGATATATATTTAATAGATATCAATAACGCGGACTAAAATCCAATGTCAGACACACAGTCCATTTACAAGTCCGTTCTGGGTCTGAACGAAACCGGAGGCACCTAGTACCCCACATATCCATCGATCTCCAAGCACGTCCGGACGATCACCAACTGTTTCCATCTTCTTGGGTGTACAGCCCAATAAAGATCATCAGTAATCACCCAAACGACGTGAAGACTTCTGGTCTTCGACCACCGTCTTCATCTTCGACTTATCGTCGCATCAGTTATTCAAAATGGGATAAACCCGGTCTTTCCGAATAACTCGCGTATATTTTAAATAAGTGTTACACAAACACATCATACGCCTCATTCCAATTCATCAGTCACTAACCGTAAATTAATCAAGAGAATAATTCCCCAAATATTAACCCCGAAGGCCGAAACCAACATCAGATCAATATCCAGAAAACCATTCTGCTTGGCTAACCGACAGTTAGTTTCTAAATTTTACATTCATAGGGAAAGGTTCCCATTAATTTTATCAAAGATAAATTCTTTGATTTATTCTTTAATGTACCTTTGAATATCAATTCAAACTAGTCGGGATTAGCGAACCTTACCGAAGTAATTATCTGTTTTAGTTTCCCAATCCCAACCCATTCATCCCATGAAGTAAAACTGGTAATACTTCATATTTAACACTACGGTGTTATCGGTAAATTCAATTACCATTTCACGTTCAAATCTAATTAAAGATTTAACTATCGCCTGGAGCAAAACTGGTGATACTCCATTCTCGATCATTTCAATCTAATTAAAGATTCATTAAAACTCCACTTAGTTTTAATCTTTAACTGGGTTAAAGAATCGGTGTCATTTAAAACACAGTTCACGATAAACCCAAAATCACATTCCATTAATTATTGGGTTAAAGAACGAGTGTTATTTAAAACACTGTCCACGATAAACCCAAAAATCAACATCAATTCAATTCCAATTAAATATTATTTAATTCGTACACTTCACTAAATCTAAAGAAAAAGATTTAATCTTTTCTCAACTGGGTTCAAGAACAGTGTTAGTGAAGACACCATTCACGACAAACCCAAATCACATTTGATATTCTATACAAGGCTCTGAATAGAAAATATATCGGCTTATATTCAATATCAAATTCCACGATTAACAAATGTCGTATTGGAAATAACGATATATATATATATCTTTCAAATTTCCATAACAATATCTGTATAATCATGAAATCCAACATTGAAATATTCCGAAGACAATTTCGATTCAAATCCATTCCAATGCAATCATTGGAAATTCTGGTTATTTTCAAAACCATTTCAAATTCAATTTATTTATTTAAAAATAAATAGAATTATAATTCTAGTTGAAAACCAGTTCATTTCGATAAAAATCTATTTTTATCTTTTCAAATATGGAGTTTTTCATCCCAATTCTTTCTATATCATTTCTTATGATTTTACACAAATTACTACTATTTTTAATAATTTTATCAAGGCCCGTACAGTCAATTTCCATCAACGGCCATCGAACTGCACTTACAGCGACCTTTTTCAAATTTGATTTGGACATAATTCCAAATCGAACCGTTAGATTTCAAATTTCTAATATTCGTTAGAAAGCTCTTTTCGATACGAACCCAACGGTTCCGGTTTCAGGAGAATCCGACGGTCGAATTTCCCGTAATATCCGTTTGAAGTCGATGGTCGAAATTCGCGAACTGCCGCGGCGTGGCGCGTTCTATTCAGGCCATTATATTATATATATATAATATATACTTCGTCGATTTCAATTCAAAACGTGCTTTATAAATCGTTTTAAATTCATTTTCAAAATGGTTTCAACTTCATATTCAATTTCAAATCAAAATTGAATATTCCAATATAAATTCGTCTTAAATTCATTTCAAATTAATTTCAATTCAAATTCATTTATATTCAATTTCAATTCGAATTTATGTTCAATTCTTTTCAAAATATCAGATTTTGAAATCACTTTCGATATTCATTATCAAATGAATAAAATCGATATAAATATCGTTCATGTCAAAATGGCGTCAATCTAATCAATACGGCTTCATATATTCCTATTTTCAAATATTCTATTTCAAATATTTCTTTTTCAAATATTTCTTTTTCAAATATTTCTATTTCAAATATTTCTATTTCAAATATTTCTTTTTCGAAACTGGAATGAGGCCCAATCAATTACCATATAAAGTTAATTATATGGATTTTCTACAACACATGTATACAATAACAACGATGAATAATCAACCATCATCCAAAGTGCATTCTACACTGTACAAGCATCGAATATAAATATTCAACGCTTATAACAGCCTGTCAATCAATCGATCGACATACAACTAAACAATCGGGATTAGTGTACGTCGAATATCATCCCAATACCCGTGTGGGGTTTCAAGCAATCAAACACAGATTTTTATTTGTGCAGTTGGGCGATGTGTAAAATTTATCGTCCCAATTAATGTCCTTCAAATAGGTGTGCATAAACAAACCGTCTGGTTTGTAAATGAATATTTATTTATTCTCATTCACGTTAAAAATTATATTTTTAACGATCAAACTATTTTATTCAACATATGAATATTCTGTTCGGTTCATTTATTAAATAAAATGTTATCTTTATTTTTCTAACTTATTTTTAGAAAATTTCGGCGGCATATCGGCACGATACTAGAAACGGGACAAGGCCTAGCCTTATCCCCGGTCTAGTGAAGGCCCACGCCATTCACACATCAATCAAATCAATTTCATTTCACCAAACAATTCAATTCAAACCAAATAATTTAACCAACTACACAACCAAACAATTAAACAAACAAGCCATCCATGGTCTGTGGATGACGGGTGTCGGGTGCTGCTAAGCACCGTCTGCATCCTAGTATATATATAACTAGAAAAAGAAATTGAAGAGTGAGAAGTTCTCACCGATAGCTATCCCAACTTCCACGACACTTCATTTAGAGAAATCATCGCCATTCTCGCCCTTTGTCGCTTTCGTTGCCCGTAGCCACTACATATGTAAAAATCGAATTTTTTACTTTGCTATTCAATATTTAAAAATCGAATTTTTACTATGCTATTCAATATATAAAAATCGAATTTTTACTATGTTATTCAATATATAAAAATCGAATTTTTACTTCACCATTCAATATATAAAAATCGAATTTTTACTATGCTATTCAATATATAAAAATCGAATTTTTACTATGCTATTCAATATATAAAAATCGAATTTTTACTATGCTATTCAATATATAAAAATCGAATTTTTACAGCTTCAACTTCACGTTAAAAAACGGATTTTTATCACTTCAACTACGTATTAAAAATCGGATTTTTATGGTTCTTCTTACATACAAAAAATCAATTTTTATCGTATCAAAAATCTATTCTTTCTTGCTTAAAAATAAAATCTAATAATAATTTTTTCTGTTTTTAAAGTTAACAAAAATCAATTGTCAAAGTAAGCAAAAATCAGTTTTGAAATTAAACAAAAATCAGAAACTTACTATATTTCTAAGCAGGGAGGAGGGTTCACCATTCGCCGCAGGGGTGCCAGAGAGGAGGTCATGGGGGGGTGCGCATCTGGTGGATGGTGCTCATCTCGATGGCGGCGGAAGCAGTTAAAAAGGGGGCTAAGGTTTTCCAGCGTAGTCGCGACCTAGGTAAAAGGGGGCAGCTCGATTTGGGGGGGGGGGGGGCTAGGCCTGAACGGAGAAGGGGTAATGAGGGGCGGAGGTCTGGTGCCGTTGACGAGATGCGGCGGCGGAGTCCTGGCCGGAGGGCGACGACGAACTGATCGGGGGGGGGGGGCGCTTGTCGATTAGGTTTTTTTTTCGAACGGTAGAAAGAAAGTGAGGAGAGAGAGTAAAGGATTTATATAAATATTTATTATTTTTAATTTCAAAAAGTTGACTTTTTTATTCGAGGCCCACCGCCTGTCGTCCATAGCTAATTACCCCCATTCTGAACACAATGGGATATGTATCGTACGCTGGTTCGAACATTTCGATCAGTTTCGATTTAAATTAAAATATAAATCAGTATATATTCAATTTGAATGCACATTTTAATTTACCGGGGTCACATACTAACTCGAAAAATTCCCGAAAAATATTTTCTAGCTTCGTATTGACGATACGGTCCTAACAAAACTTGTTTCGTCGAATTCCGAGACCGTTTGAAAAATGGCCATTTTCCAGTCGATTAAAATCAACTGAAACTAGTCAAACGCGCTTTCCTTTGCCACGCTCACATATTGAATTGAAAAATTATGAAATTTGAAACCTAGCAATTGCTTTACATCATGGATCCAACAAAAGTAGTTTCGTCGAAATCCGAGGTCATTTGCAAAATGTCCATTTTTAAGGGCCTGAATTGCATAGCGACTATTCAGAATTTTCAACTGGACATATCTTTTGATTCCCGCTATGAAATTTTGATTTTTCGGATTCGTTGGAAAGATATCATCAAATAGATCCTATGATTTTTGGTTTCACTAAAATCCGGTTTATTTTGCACCCGGTACATCCAATTGAAGTTTGAAATCGAATTATCAACCTACCGCGCCATTTTCAATTCTATTTATAATTATATATAATTATTTATATTCTAACGATGACGTATATAATATATTCGTTTGAATTCTATTAAAAATAAATTTCTCGTCGATATTGTTTAAAATAATTCATTTTAAATAATCAAAATTCGCTAAAATTGCCAAAATAAAAATTTTAAACTGGCCCAGATTTTCGGGTTGTTACAATCTCCCTCACTTAAAACTTTTCGTCCCCGAAAAGGAACAAAGTCGAAAGTGGTTTGATTGATCAACTCTACGTTCGATCTGGCTTCCATTCTCCAACTTTTCAGTTTCTGAGAATTTTCAAATTCTTCAAAAATTTGGCTAACACCCTAAATTTTCAAAAAATTTCGCCATAACCTCCCCTGCACCGGGAGCCACGGGAAAATCCTGAAATTTCCATACAGGCCTTCTGATCTCAAAAAGAAAAAGAAAATGCCAAGCGGCTAGCCAATCGGCTCATAAAATCATCATCACCCAAACAAAATAGTAAATTATATAGTAAACATGTACCTATTTGTCGGGCAAACAAATTTTATTCTCTGCTCTAGCCTCTTTGCTATGACCTGTTCAATGTAAGTACATGTATATGCAAGCAAATGCGACCAAATTTCAATACAATTCAATATTTGACCAATTTGGTTAAAGTTTCAACATTTAATTATTCAAACAATAATCAAACAACACAACCACCAATCAATTAGTGAATTATCATTTCAAATTCATAACTTTGATATATAGTCAAAAAACTCATTTTTGATGCCAAATCACAACAATAAATCCTATCTAATTTTGGTTCTCACACCAGTCAATAGGAAATATATAGAAAGTCCACTTTCGTCACTCGAACATGAATTCTAATGATGGAGCTCCATCATCAAAATCATCTCCGGGCGATTCGAGTGTAATTCTATATCTATCCAGTATATTAAAACTTCAAATACACGTTTGCAAGGCGTATATGCAAAATCTTTATATACCGGAGTGTCCAAATCAATATAAATAAATAATCAAATACGAATAATTGATTTAGATTTTCAAAACAAAGTTTGTTTTCACTTTAAAAATATACTCTTCACACTCGTGCTAGGATACTACTGATCCCATCTCTAACGAGTCATTCCCGTTGGATATTACTAATCCAGTTTCTGATGAATTATTTCATATGGTTCTAATGCGTCTTGTTCTCTGAGTTTTGTAAACCAAAGCTCTGATACCAACTGTGACGAAAAGGAATCTCGCTCGATCCGAACCAGTCGCTAAACCGACCCAGACCGTTCGAAACGCCCTATCGTTTGAGAACATGACAAAACAGAACGCAGACGGAAGAACATTTCATTGTATATCACAACAATGCATCAGAATACAAGAATATACAGAGTATAAATGAATATTACACAGAAATATCAGAGATTTAAATTACATTTAAATACATAGCAGCGGAAAATAATACAATACACAACTAGAAGTAGATATACGAATACAAAGCTTTCCGGATATCGTTCCAGCTGTAAACCAGGATCCTGTAAATATAAATCTGCAAAACCAAAACTACTAGCTGCCCGTGTCAAAATAGGGGCATCCAGAGTTTAGGTTAAAACAATAAACTCCAGGTCAGTCATGTGACTAGTGTGAGAACTAAAACAGTTAATCTTTATTTTTTAAGTTAAGTAAATCAAGGGACCACGCCGTATAACACGGAACGGGTTTCCTCCCAAGAATACCAGTGCATAAAACAAACAGCGCAATGCTAAATAGAGAAAAATGAAGCTGTTATAAGACCCAGGTCCTATCACACAATGCAACGCAAGCCGGGGGATAGGGTTTACCCTTATAACAACCAAAGAATGCTTGATACGTTTTATAACAAATCATTTGATACTATTATCAGTGTATAGTGTATAAAACAATCTTCGAATCATAAGTATCAATCATAGGCGGCATGGGTACCATATATCATGTCGCCATACTAGTTCTACAATTAAAACCGCAATGTCACGTATTTGGAAATTGGATTTCCGTCTGTGAACCGAGGCAAAAGATAGTCCTCAACCGATTCGAGACGCTCTAGCCCGTGTCTCAGGAACAGCCGCAACTGCCCCTTGGATCGTCAGGGCCGGTCCACCGATGTGGATTATTATGCCTGAACACTACGTCTCCCCGCCCTTTGGGGCGTCAATGAGCCAACGAATGACTCCATCGGACCCGGATCGTCCAATCTAACTGAGGCGCCTCGCAACAGCAACAACCACACAGGTAAAATGTATATAAATGTCAGGGCTGGTAGGTCACTGACACCACCCTAGCTAGAAGGAAACGCATGCCCTCCCTGATGTCCTCTCCCGTTTCTGGTTCACAACCGGAGTGTGAGGCTCGCGAATTCACGTTACACAAAGCTGTACCACACAGGCTGTGCTTTGATCATCACCACAAGACTTTTCTTTTCAACAGAAGCCTCGATCAATTGCCACTTACGCATGCCACACAGGCAATTCACTCCATGCGTTTGATATCCATCAATATATAACCTCTGAGCTCGCGCGTCTCAGAGAAGAGCGTTAAGCAAGAGAATAAATTCTCCGCCGCCAAACAGATATATATTTAATAGAGATCAATCACGCAGACTAAAATCCAATGTCAGACACACAGTCCATTTACAAGTCCGTTCTGGGTCTGAACGAAACCGGAGGCACCTAATACCCCGCATATCCATCGATCTCCAAGCACGTCCGGACGATCACCAACTGTTTCCATCTTCTTGGGTGTACAGCCCAATCAAGATCATCAGTAATCACCCAAACGACGTGAAGACTTCTGGTCTTCGACCACCGTCTTCATCTTCGACTTATCGTCGCATCAGTTATTCAAAATGGGATAAACCCGGTCTTACCGAATAACTCGCGTATATTTTAAATAAGTGTTACACAAACACATCATACGCCTCATTCCAATTCATCAGTCACTAACCGTAAATTAATCAAGAGAATGATTCCCCAAATATTAACCCCGAAGGCCGAAACCAACATCAGATCAATATCCAGAAAACCATTCTGCTTGGCTAACCGAGAGTTAGTTTCTAAATTTTACATTCATAGGGAAAGGTTCCCAGTAATTTTATCAAAGATAAATTCTTTGATTTATTCTTTAATCTACCTTTGAATATCAATTCAAACTAGTCGGGATTAGCGAACCTTACCGAAGTAATTATCTGCTTTAATTTCCCAATCCCAACCCATTCATCCCATGAAGTAAAACTGGTAATACTTCATATTTAACACTACGGTGTTATCGGTAAATTCAATTACCATTTCACGTTCAAATCTAATTAAAGATTTAACTATCGCCTGGAGCAAAACTGGTGATACTCCATTCTCGATCATTTCAATCTAATTAAAGATTCATTAAAACTCCACTTAGTTTTAATCTTTAACTGGGTTAAAGAATCAGTGTCATTTAGAACACAGTTCACGATAAACCCAAAATCACATTCCATTAATTATCGGGTTAAAGAACGAGTGTTATTTAAAATATTGTCCACGATAAACCCAAAAATCAATATCAATTCAATTCCAATTAAATATTATTTAATTGGTACACTTAATTAAATCTAAAGAAAAAGATTTAATCTTTTCTCAACTGGGTTCAAGAACAGTGTTATTGAAGACACCATTCATGACAAACCCAAATCACATTTGATATTCTATACAAGGCTCTGAATAGAAAATATATCGGCTTATATTCAATATCAAATTCCACGATTAACAAATGTCGTATTGGAAATAACGATATAAATATATATCTTTCAAATTTCCGTAACAATATCTGTATAATCACGAAATCCAACATCGAAATATTCCGAAGACAATTTCGATTCAAATCCATTCCAATGCAATCATTGGAAATTCTGGTTATTTTCAAAACCATTTCAAATTCAATTTATTTATTTAAAAATAAATAGAATTATAATTCTAGTTCAAAACCAGTTCATTTCGATAAAAATCTATTTTTATCTTTTCAAATATGGAGTTTTTCATCCCAATTCTTTCTAAATCATTTCTTATTATTTTACACAAATTACTACTATTTTTAATAATTTTATCAAGGCCCATACAGTCGATTTCCATCAACGGCCATCGAACTGCACTTACAGCGACCTTTTTCAAATTTGATTTGGACATAATTCCAAATCCAACCGTTAGATTTCAAATTTCTAATATTCTTTAGAAAGCACTTTTCGATACGAACCTACCGGTTCCGGTTTCAAGAGAATCCGACGGTCAAATCTCCCGTAATATCCGTTTGAAGTCGATGGTCGAAATTCTCGAACTACTGCGGCGCGGCGCGTTCTATTCAGGCCATTATATTATATATCTAATATATATAATATATACTTCGTCGATTTCAATTCAAAACGTGCTTTATAAATCGTTTTAAATTCATTTTCAAAACGGTTTCAACTTCATATTCAATTTCAAATCAAAATTGAATATTCCAATATAAATTCGTCTTAAATTCATTTCAAATTGATTTCAATTTAAATTCATTTATATTCAATTTCAATTCGAATTTATGTTCAATTTTTTTCAAAATATCAGATTTTGAAATCACTTTCGATATTCATTATAAAATGAATAAAATCGATATAAATATCGTTCACGTCAAAATGGCGTCAATCTAATCAATAAGGCTTCATATATTCCTATTTTCAAATATTCTATATCAAATATTTCTTTTTCATATATTTCTTTTTCAAATATTTCTATTTCAAATATTTCTATTTCAAATATTTCTATTTCAAATATTTCTTTTTCGAAACTGGAATGAGGCCCAATCAATTACCATATAAAGTCAATTATATGGATTTTCTACAGCACATGTATACAATAACAACGATTAATAATCAACCATCATCCAAAGTGCATTCTACACTTTACAAGCATCGAATATAAATATTCAACGCTTATAACAGCCTGTCAATCAATCGATCGACATACAACTAAACAATCGGGATTAGTGTACGTCGAATATCATCCCAATACCCGTGTGGGGTTTCAAGCAATCAAACACAGATTTTTATTTGTGCAGTTGGGCGATGTGTAAAATTTATCGTCCCAATCAATGTCCTTCAAATAGGTGTGCATAAACAAACCGTCTGGTTTGTAAATGAATATTTATTTATGCTCATTCACGTTAAAAATTATATTTTTAACGATCAAACTATTTTATTCAACATATGAATATTCTATTCGGTTCATTTATTAAATAAAATGTTATCTTTATTTTTCTAACTTATTTTTAGAAAATTTCGGCGGCATAACGGCACGATACTAAAAACGGGACAAGGCCTAGCCTTATCCCCGGTCTGGTGAAGGCCCACGCCATTCACACATCAATCAAATCAATTTCATTTCACCAAACAATTCAATTCAAACCAAATAATTTAACCAATTACACAACCAAACAATTAAACAAACAAGCCATCCATGGTCTGTGGATGACGGGTGTCGGGTGCTGCTAAGCACCGTCTGCATCCTAGTATATATATATAACTAGAAAAAGAAATTGAAGAGTGAGAAGTTCTCACCGATAGCTATCCCAACTTCCACGACACTTCATTTAGAGAAATCATCGCCATTCTCGCCCTTTGTCGCTTTCGTTGCCCGTAGCCACTACATATGTAAAAATCGAATTTTTACTTTGCTATTCAATATTTAAAAATCGAATTTTTACTATGCTATTCAATATATAAAAATCGAATTTTTACTATGCTATTCAATATATAAAAATCGAATTTTTACTTCATTATTCAATATATAAAAATCGAATTTTTACTATGCTATTCAATATATAAAAATCGAATTTTTACTATGCTATTCAATATATAAAAATCGAATTTTTACACCTTCAACTTCACGTTAAAAATCGGATTTTTATCACTTCAACTACGTATTAAAAATCGGATTTTTATGGTTCTTCTTACATACAAAAATTCAATTTTTATCGTATCAAAAATCTATTCTTTCTTTCTTAAAAATAAAATCTAATAATAATTTTTTCTGTTTTTAAAGTTAACAAAAATCAAACTTCAAAGTAAGCAAAAATCAGTTTTGAAATTAAACAAAAATCAGAAACTTACTATATTTCTAAGCAGGGAGGAGGGTTCACCATTCGCCGCAGGGGTGCCAGAGCGGAGGTCATGGGGGGGGGGTGCGCATCTGGTGGATGGTGCTCATCTCGATGGCGGCGGAAGCAGTTAAAAAGGGGGCTAAGGTTTTCCAGCGTAGTCGCGACCTAGGTAAAAGGGGGCAGCTCGATTTGGGGGGGGCGGGGCGGCTAGGCTTGAACGGAGAAGGGGAAATGAGGGGCGGAGGTCTGGTGCCGTTGACGAGATGCGGCGGTGAAGTCCTGGCCGGAGGGCGACGGCGAACTGATCGGGGGGGGGGGGGGGCGCTTGTCGATTAGGTTTTTTTTTTCGAACGGTAGAAAGAAAGTGAGGAGAGAGAGAGTAAAGGATTTATATAAATATTTATTATTTTTAATTTCAAAAAGTTGACTTTTTTATTCGACCCCTAAACGAGGCCCACCGCCTATCGTCCATAGCTAATTACCCCCATTCCGAACACAATGGGATATGTATCGTACGCTGGTTCGAACGTTTCAATCAGTTTCGATTTAAATTAAAATATAAATCAGTATATATTCAATTTGAACGCACATTTTAATTTACCGGGGTCACATACTAACTCGAAAAATTCCCGAAAAATATTTTCTAGCTTCGTATTGACGATACGGTCCTAACAAAACTTGTTTCGTCGAATTCCGAGACCGTTTGAAAAATGGCCATTTTCCAGTCGATTAAAATCAACTGAAACTGGTCAAACGCGCTTTCCTTTGCCACGCTCACATATTGAATTGAAAAATTATGAAATTTGAAACATAGCAATTGCTTTACATCACGGATCCAACAAAAGTGGTTTCGTCGAAATCCGAGGTCATTTGCATAATGTCCATTTTTAAGGGCCTGAATTGCATAGCGACTATTCAGAATTTTCAACTGGACATATCTTTTGATTCCCACTATGAAATTTTGATTTTTCGGATTCGTTGGAAAGATATCATCAAATAGATCCTATGATTTTTGGTTTCACTAAAATCCGGTTTATTTTGCACCCGGTACATCCAATTGAAGTTTGAAATCGAATTATCGAACTACCGCGCCATTTTCAATTCTATTTATAATTATATATAATTATTTATATTCTAACGACGACGTATATAATATATTCGTTCGAATTCTATTCAAAATAAATTTCTCGTCGATATTGTTTAAAATAATTCATTTTAAATAATCAAAATTCGCTAAAATTGCCAAAATAAAAATTTTAAACTGGCCCAGATTTTCGGGTTGTTACAATCTCCCCCACTTAAAACTTTTCATCCCCGAAAAGGAACAAAGTCGAAAGTGGTTTGATTGATCAACTCTACGTTCGACCTGGCTTCCATTCTCCAACTTTTCAGTTTCTGAGAATTTTCAAATTCTTCAAAAATTTTGCTAACACCCTAAATTTTCGAAAAATTTCGCCATAACCTCCCTTGCACCGGGAGCCACGGGAAAATCCCGAAATTGCCATACAGGCCTTCTGATCTCAAAAAGAAAAAGAAAAAGCCAAGCGGCTAGCCAATCGGCTCATAAAATCATCATTACCCAAACAAAATAGTAAATTATATAGTAAACATGTACTTATTTGTCGGGCAAACAAATTTTATTCTCTGCTCTAGCCTCTTTGCTATGACCTGTTCAATGTAAGTACATGTATATGCAAGCAAATGCGACCAAATTTCAATACAATTCAATATTTGACCAATTTGGTTAAAGTTTCAACATTTAATTATTCAAACAATAATCAAACAACACAACCATCAATCAATTAGTGAATTATCATTTCAAATTCATAACTTTGATATATAGTCAAAAAACTCATTTTTGATGCCAAATCACAACAATAAATCCTATCTAATTTTGGTTCTCACACTAGTCAATAGGAAATATATAGAAAGTCCACTTTCGTCACTCGAACATGAATTCTAATGATGGAGCTCCATCATCAAAATCATCTCCGGGCGATTCGAGTGTAATTCTATATCTATCCAGTATAATAAAACTTCAAATACACGTTTGCAAGGCGTATATGCAAAATCTTTATATACTGGACTGTCCAAATCAATATAAATAAATAATCAAATACGAATAATTGATTTAGATTTTCAAAACAAAGTTTGTTTTCACTTTAAAAATATACTCTTCACACTCGTTCTAGGATACTACTGATCGCATCTCTAAAGAGTCATTCCCGTTGGATATTACTAATCCAGTTTCTGATGAATTCTTTCATATGGTTCTAATGCGTCTTGTTCTCTGAGTTTTGTAAACCAAAGCTCTGATACCAACTGTGACGAAAAGGAATCTCGCTCGATCTGAACCAGTCGCTAGACCGACCCAGACCGTTCGAAACGCCCTATCGTTTGAGAACATGACAAAACAGAACGCAGACGGAAGAACATTTCATTGTATATCACAACAATGCATCAGAATACAAGAATATACAGAGTATAAATGAATATTACACAGAAATATCAGAGATTTAAATTACATTTAAATACATAGCAGCGGAAAATAATACAATACACAACTAGAAGTAGATATACGGATACAAAGCTTTCCGGATATCGTTCCAGCTGTAAACCAGGATCCTGTAAATATAAATCTGCAAAACCAAAACTACTAGCTGCCCGTGTCAAAATAGGGGCATCCAGAGTTTAGGTTAAAACAATAAACTCCAGGTCAGTCATGTGACTGGTGTGAGAACTAAAACAGTTAATCTTTATTTTTAAAGTTAAGTAAATCAAGGGACCACGCCGTATAACACGGAACGGGTTTCCTCCCAAGAATACCAGTGCATAAAATAAACAGCGCAATGCTAAATAGAGAAAAATGAAGCTGTTATAAGACCCAGGTCCAATCACACAATGCAACGCAAGCTGAGGGATAGGGTTTACCCTTATAACAGCCAAAGAATGCTTGATACGTTTTAAAACAAATCATTTGATACTATTATCAGTGTATAGTGTATAAAACAATCTTCGAATCATAAGTATCAATCATAGGCGGCATGGGTACCATATATCATGTCGCCATACTAGTTCTACAATTAAAACCGCAATATCACGTATTTGGAAATTGGATTTCCGTCTGTGAACCGAGGCAAAAGATAGTCCTCAACCGATTCGAGACGCTCTAGCCCGTGTCTCAGGAACATCCGCAACTGCCCCTTGGATCGTCAGGGCCGGTCCACCGATGTGGATTATTATGCCTGAACACTATGTCTCCCCGCCCTTTGGGGCGTCAATGAGCCAACGAATGACTCCATCGGACCTGGATCGTCCGATCTAACCGAGGCGCCTCGCAACAGCAACAACCACATAGGTGAAAAGTATATAAATGTCAGGGTTGGTAGGTCACTGACACCACCCTAGCTAGAAGGAAACGCATGCCCTCCCTGATGTCCTCTCCCGTTTCTGGTTCACAACCGGGGTGTGAGGCTCGCGAATTCACGTTACACAAAGCTGTACCACACAGGCTGTGCTTTGATCATCACCACAAGACTTTTCTTTTCAACAGAAGCCTCGATCAATTGCCACTTACGCATGCCACATAGGCAATTCACTCTATGCGTTTGATATCCATCAATATATAACCTCTGAGCTCGCGCGTCTCAGAGAAGAGTGTTAAGCAAGAGAATAAATTCTCCGCCGCCAAACAGATATATATTTAATAGAGATCAATCACGCGGACTAAAATCCAATGTCAGACACACAGTCCATTTACAAGTCCGTTCTGGGTCTGAACGAAACCGGAGGCACCTAGTACCCCGCATATCCATCGATCTCCAAGCACGTCCGGACGATCACAAACTGTTTCCATCTTCTTGGGTGTACAGCCCAATCAAGATCATCAGTAATCACCCAAACGACGTGAAGACTTCTGGTCTTCGACCACTGTCTTCATCTTCGACTTATCGTCGCATCAGTTATTCAAAATGGGATAAACCCGGTCTTTCCGAATAACTCGCGTATATTTTAAATAAGTGTTACACAAACACATCATACGCCTCATTCCAATTCATCAGTCACTAACAGTAAATTAATCAAGAGAATAATTCCCCAAATATTAACCCCGAAGGCCGAAACCAACATCAGATCAATATCCTGAAAACCATTCTGCTTGGCTAACCAACAGTTAGTTTCTAAATTTTACATTCATAGGGAAAGATTCCCATTAATTTTATCAAAGATAAATTCTTTGATTTATTCTTTAATCTACCTTTGAATATCAATTCAAACTAGTCGGGATTAGCGAACCTTACCGAAGTAATTATCTGCTTTAATTTCCCAATCCCAACCCATTCATCCCATGAAGTAAAACTGGTAATACTTCATATATAACACTACAGTGTTATCGGTAAATTCAATTACCATTTCACGTTCAAATCTAATTAAAGATTTAACTATCGCCTGGAGCAAAACTGGTGATACTCCATTCTCGATCATTTCAATCTAATTAAAGATTCATTAAAACTCCACTTAGTTTTAATCTTTAACTGGGTTAAAGAATCAGTGTCATTTAAAACACAGTTCACGATAAACCCAAAATCACATTCCATTAATTATCGGGTTAAAGAACGAGTGTTATTTAAAACACTGTCCACGATAAACCCAAAAATCAATATCAATTCAATTCCAATTAAATATTATTTAATTGGTACACTTAATTAAATTTAAAGAAAAAGATTTAATATTTTCTCAACTGGGTTCAAGAACAGTGTTAGTGAAGACACCATTCACGACAAACCAAAATCACATTTGATATTCTATACAAGGCTCTGAATAGAAAATATATCGGCTTATATTCAATATCAAATTCCACGATTAACAAATGTCGTATTGGAAATAACGATATAAATATATATCTTTCAAATTTCCATAACAATATCTGTATAATCACGAAATCCAACATCGAAATATTCCGAAGACAATTTCGATTCAAATCCATTCCAATGCAATCATTGGAAATTCTGGTTATTTTCAAAACCATTTCAAATTCAATTTATTTATTTAAAAATAAATAGAATTATAATTCTAGTTCAAAACCAGTTCATTTCGATAAAAATCTATTTTTATCTTTTCAAATATGGAGTTTTTCATCCCAATTCTTTCTAAATCATTTCTTATTATTTTACACAAATTACTACTATTTTTAATAATTTTATCAAGGCCCGTACAGTCGATTTCCATCAACGGCCATCGAACTGCACTTACAACGACCTTTTACAAATTTGATTTGGACATAATTCCAAATCCAACAGTTAGATTTCAAATTTCTAATATTCGTTAGAAAGCTCTTTTCGATACGAACCCAACGGCTCCGGTTTCAGGAGAATCCGACGGTCGAATCTCCCGTAATATCCGTTTGAAGTCGATGGTCGAAATTCTCGAACTGCTGCGGCGCGGCGCGTTCTATTCAGGCCATTATATTATATATATAATATATAATATATACTTCGTCGATTTCAATTCAAAACGTGCTTTATAAATCATTTTAAATTCATTTTCAAAACGGTTTCAACTTCATATTCAATTTCAAATCAAAATTGAATATTCCAATATAAATTCATCTTAAATTCATTTCAAATTGATTTCAATTCAAATTCATTTATATTCAATTTAAATTCGAATTTATGTTCAATTTTTTTCAAAATATCAGATTTTGAAATCACTTTCGATATTCATTATAAAATGAATAAAATCGATATAAATATCGTTCACGTCAAAATGGCGTCAATCTAATCAATACGGCTTCATATATTCCTATTTTCAAATATTCTATATCAAATATTTCTTTTTCAAATATTTCTTTTTCAAATATTTCTATTTCAAATATTTCTTTTTCGAAACTGGAATGAGGCCCAATCAATTACCATATAAAGTTAATTATATGGATTTTCTACAACACATGTATACAATAACAACGATGAATAATCAACCATCATCCAAAGTGCATTCTACACTTTACAAGCATCGAATATAAATATTCAACGCTTATAACAGCCTGTCAATCAATCGATCGACATACAACTAAACAATCGGGATTAGTGTACGTCGAATATCATCCCAATACCCGTGTGGGGTTTCAAGCAATCAAACACAGATTTTTATTTGTGCAGTTGGGCGATGTGTAAAATTTATCGTCCCAATCAATGTCCTTCAAATAGGTGTGCATAAACAAACCGTCTGGTTTGTAAATGAATATTTATTTATTCTCATTCACGTTAAAAATTATATTTTTAACGATCAAACTATTTTATTCAACATATGAATATTCTATTCGGTTCATTTATTAAATAAAATGTTATCTTTATTTTTCTAACTTATTTTTAGAAAATTTCGACGGCATAACGACACGATACTAGAAACGGGACAAGGCCTAGCCTTATCCCCGGTCTAGTGAAGGCCCACGCCATTCACACATCAATCAAATCAATTTCATTTCACCAAACAATTCAATTCAAACCAAATAATTTAACCAATTACACAACCAAACAATTAAACAAACAAGCCATCCATGGTCTGTGGATGCATCCTAGTATATATATAACTAGAAAAAGAAATTGAAGAGTGAGAAGTTCTCACCCATAGCTATCCCAACTTCCACGACACTTCATTTAGAGAAATCATCGCCATTCTCGTCCTTTGTCGCTTTCGTTGCCCGTAGCCACTACATATGTAAAAATCGAATTTTTACTTTGCTATTCAATATTTAAAAATCGAATTTTTACTATGCTATTCAATATATAAAAATCAAATTTTTACTATGCTATTCAATATATAAAAATCGAATTTTTACTTCATTATTCAATATATAAAAATCGAATTTTTACTATGCTATTCAATATATAAAAATCGAATTTTTACTATGCTATTCAATATATAAAAATCGAATTTTTACTATGCTATTCAATATATAAAAATCGAATTTTTACAGCTTCAACTTCACGTTAAAAATCAGATTTTTATCACTTCAACTACGTATTGAAAATCGGATTTTTATGGTTCTTCTTACATACAAAAATTCAATTTTTATTGTATCAAAAATCTATTCTTTCTTGCTTAAAAATAAAATCTAATAATAATTTTTTCTGTTTTTAAAGTTAACAAAAATCAATTGTCAAAGTAAGCAAAAATCAGTTTTGAAATTAAACAAAAATCAGAAACTTACTATATTTCTAAGCAGGGAGGAAGGTTCACCATTCGCCGCAGGGGTGCCAGAGCGGAGGTCATGGGGGGTGCGCATCTGGTGGATGGTGCTCATCTCGATGGCGGCGGAAGCAGTTAAAAAGGGGGCTAAGGTTTTCCAGCGTAGTCGCGACCTAGGTAAAAGAGGGCAGCTCGATTTGGGGGGGGGGGGTCTAGGCCTGAGCGGAGAAGTGGAAATGAGGGGCGGAGGTCTGGTGCCATTGACGAGATGCGGCGGCGGAGTCCTGGCCGGAGGGCGACGGCGAACTGATCGAGGGGGGGGGGGGCGCTTGTCGATTATGTTTTTTTTTCGAACGGTAGAAAGAAAGTGAGGAGAGAGAGAGTAAAGGATTTATATAAATATTTATTATTTTTAATTTCAAAAAGTTGACTTTTTTATTCGACCCCTAAACGAGGCCCACCGCCTGTCGTCTATAGCTAATTACCCCCATTCTGAACACAATGGGATATGTATCTTACGCTGGTTCGAACGTTTCGATCAGTTTCGATTTAAATTAAAATATAAATCAGTATATATTCAATTTGAACGCACATTTTAATTTACCGGGGTCACATACTAACTCAAAAAATTCCCGAAAAATATTTTCTAGCTTCGTATTGACGATACGGTCCTAACAAAACTTGTTTCGTCGAATTCCGAGACCGTTTGAAAAGTGGCCATTTTCCAGTCGATTAAAATCAACTGAAACTGGTCAAACGCGCTTTCCTTTGCCACGCTCACATATTGAATCGAAAAATTATGAAATTTGAAATCTAGCAATTACTTTACATCACGGATCCAACAAAAGTGATTTCGTCGAAATCCGAGGTCATTTGCAAAATGTCCATTTTTAAGGGCTTGAATTCCATAGCGACTATTCAGAATTTTCAACTGGACACATCTTTTGATTCCTGCTATGAAATTTTGATTTTTCGAATTCGTTGGAAAGATATCATCAAATAGATCCTATGATTTTTGGTTTCACTAAAATCCGGTTTATTTTGCACCCGGTACATCCAATTGAAGTTTGAAATCGAATTATCGAACTACCGCGCCATTTTCAATTCTATTTATAATTATATATAATTATTTATATTCTAACGACGACGTATATAATATATTCGTTCGAATTCTATTCAAAATAAATTTCTCGTCGATATTATTTAAAATAATTCATTTTAAATAATCAAAATTCGCTAAAATTGCCAAAATAAAAATTTTAAACTGGCCCAGATTTTCGGGTTGTTACATATATATATAAATTAAAATAAAAAGAATCACGCTGCTGTAGTTCGCGATTTCAAATCGTAACTTCAAACGATTATACCGAAAGATCCAACCATCGAGTTTTCCCAAAACTGGAACCGTTAGGACCACTTTGGGAAGATCTTTCCAACGATATAAACTTTGTTAAAATCCAACTGTTATATTTCCAGATAAATGTAAATTAAATTACGATAAAAACAACGACGGGGCCTCCCATTGGCCTGAAGCGTCGTTAAATGGAAATAGCTATTTTTATATAAATAAAATAGCGATAAATCATTATTAATCCTATTAACGATATGAAATGATTTTAATATATATATATAGATATATATGCGAGGATCATTTGAAAAGTCCGAGTTCAATCTCATTTCAAATGATTATACGACGATCTAAGTCGAAGATTTGAAGACGGTGATTGAAGAACAGCGATCTTCACATCGAATGGATGAGTTGCTACTGATGCCCATGATTGGAGTAGCTACCTTGAAAGGGATACAGTGGTGGTCGTCCGGACGTACTTGTTGATCGTCCGGATATGTGAGCACCTCACTTCCGTATTGGACATATGGGACAAGGAATAAGGTGACTCCGGTTTCGTTCAGACCCAGAATGGACTTGTAAATGGATGCATGCCTGACGTTGGAGTTCATTCCATGTAAATTAAATCGATTTCTATCTAATGTATATCCGTTTGGTGGTGGAGAATTTATTCCCTTGCGTAACACCCTCAGAGGGTATATATGGATAGTTATTGATTGCATGGCGTGAATTGTCAATGTGGCACACCAAGATGCAAATGATCAAGGCTTTTGTTGAAAAGCAGGACTTGTGGTTGATGATCAAAGCATAGCCTGTTTAGGTGTAGCTTTGTGTATAGCGTGACTTTACGAACCTCACACCTCGGTTTTATAGGTTTTTTGTGGACATATTAGAGGTTCAAAAGAACCAGGAAGCGTGTGTTCAGGCATAATTAATTCACTAGCGTTATGTGTGGACCGGCCCTGAAGATCTAAGGGTTCACTACGGGGAATCCTGAGGCATTTGCTAGAGTGTCTCGAATCGGAGAGGACGATCCCTAGCCTTGACTCATGATGGAAACCCAATCTCCAATAAGACATTACGACTTTGATTGTAAACCTATATATGGCGACATAGTATATGGTAGCTATGCTGTCTAGGATTGATACATTTACTTTGAAGTATTTTAAAACTGATTAGACACTAATAATAATATTAAAATATTATTTTTTATGTATTAAGTAATGTTTGATCATTATAAGGTAAAACTCTATCCTCCGGTTTGCATTGCATTATGTGATGGGACTTGAGTCTTATAATGATTTCATTTTTCCAAAAAAGCATTACGTTGTTTTGTATAGAAATTTATTTAAAGTATGCACTGGCAATCTAATGGAGTAAACTCGTTCCGTGTTAGCGGTGTGGTCCTATAATTAGCCATACTGTTAGATTATATAAGAAAGATTTCTCATACCAGCCCCTTGACTGACTCGTAGTTTGTTACACTTTGCAAACTCGGGTGCCCTCTTTTCCACATGGGCAGTCGAGTAGCTTTTTGCAGATATTTATCTGTTGAGCAAGATTCTGGATCGAAGCTTAAAGCTATGTCCAGAGCATAGAAAGTCTTCCGCTGTGTATTGTATTAATTTATTGTAATAAGTCTTCCGCTGTATTTTATTTATCGATGTACTCTGATGTATCATTATTATGATGTTTATAAAAGTCTTTTGTTATTTGTTCTGATGTGTTGTATATCCAGAGTTAATGCATACGAGAATTTCCAACTTTTGGATCAGACCTGTGTGGTTTATGGTCGATTCAAATGGCTGGGATTTATGGGTCATTACATATGGTATCAGAGCTCTGGTTAGCTCTAATCTTTGGGATACAACCCGTCAGAACTGAACAAAAGACTCATCAGAAATTGGATTAGTAATATCTAATAAGAATACTCTTTAGAGATAGGATCAGCAGTATCCTAGAATGAGAAAACTCATTATAAATGGGGTTTTTGGTGCCCTAGAATGAGTTCAGAGTGAGAAATTTATAATTAACGTATTTGAATAATCCGATCATAGAAAATATGATTTTTGGATATTTAAAGGTTATATATTTTAAAATTTTATCAACTAATAAAATTATTGAAACCAATAAAAATAGAAATGAAAATGAAAATAGAATGGTCAATTAAACAACTTTTAGCTTCGTTCATATTCGAGGACGAAAGATTTTAAGTGGGGGAGATTGTAACAACCCGAAAATTCTGAGCCAATTTAAAAATTTTATTTTAGAAATTTTAATGGATTTTGAATATTTAAAACTATATATTTTAAATAATAATGACCAAAAATTTATTTTAGTCGAAGTTAAAACAAATAAATTTTATTTAAATTATAAAAGGAGTTAGAAATAGCGCTGCAATTTGAAATTTTGTTTTTAAACTTTAACCGAATGTACAGGATTCAAAATAAATCGAATTTCAGTAAAACAAAAAAATTTGAATCTGTTTAACAATATCTTTCTAACGGAGTTTATATATTTTTCAATATAATATATAGCCTTTAAAAATAGCCATTTTACAAACGACCTCCGTTTTCGACGAAACCACCTTTGTTGGAACCGGAATGTCAAATTATTACTAGGTTTCAATTTTCATAATTTTCGAATAAATATGTGAGCGTGGCAAAGGAAATTTGTTTTGTCAATTTCAGTCAAATTTAATCAACTTGAAAATGACTAATTTTCAAACAGTCTCAGAATTCGACGAAATTAGTTTTGTTAGGACCGTATCTTTAAACCAAAACCAGAAATAATTTTTTTGGATTTTTCTGAGTTCGTATGTGGCCCCGGTAAATTAAAATGTATGTTTAAATTAAATATATATTAATTTATATTTTAATTTAAAGAAAAATATATCGTAACAGCCGAATTGGGTCACGAAACATATTCCATTTTGTCCGGGATGGGGGTTATTAGCTAGGGAAGGCACTCGTTGGGTTTGAATTGGAGTTCGTATGGGATAAGGGGTATTAATAGAATAAACAAAGAATTAAATAAATAAATATTATAAAAATACGTACACCGTATAAATACGTGTACTGTCAACCCTAATACGTATTTTAATCAGCCGCCTTCCTCAAACCGTTCATGGCCTAAACTCTTCCAACCTTTCTCCTCAAATTCCTCTCAATCCATACACCAAAACTCTCCCATCCGTTAGAACATTCTGAAGAGAATCGAATAAGCTCCACATCCATACCGAGTTTACATTTTTCCATTGAGAATCCAAGGAGAACTAGCTCCCCGAACCTGCTCCACTTCGTGCGCCGCCCGGCCCCGAAGCCACGATCGCGCCTAATGCGCGGTACCCCCTGCGTGCGCCTCTCTCTCCTCTACGACGCCGCAGCGTCCGATCGTCGGCCAAGTCCTTGTGCAGTTCACAATTTACTGACCTAAGTTCAAACATTTTGTAGTGTCCCGAAATTCCGGTACAATTTGAACTGACCAAATAACGCAAGTCCAATCCAAAATACACTAGAAACTAGAAAACTAATAAAAAGAAAACAGAGGGTGAGAATAGATAAGACAGAAACTTAGAATAGAAGAAGAAGAACCACACAACATCAGAGTAACACGAACCTCACATCGGAATGAATAACATATAACATATAACATAACTTTGAAATATAAATATGTACTTGAATATACATATCATTTCCAAAGTACAACACTTACAACACAGTGGATATAACCATAGCTATATAATTCTGAAGCCTCCTGCTCCAGATCTCCAAATATATCTGTAAATCCCAACTACTTGACTGTGCGTACAAAATTGGGCACCCAAGAGTTTAGGGAAAATAAAACAAAATAAACTCCAGGTCAGTCATGTGACTGGTGTGAGTAAACTTAAATCATTTGTTTAACTTTAAAAATCCTTTCTAAAGAAAGAATAATCGTAAGCCCGATCCACACATAAACACGGATGGTTTTTACCGTACGATAACCCAAATCATATGTAAAACAATATTATTCTGATATTATAATAATGGCTAACACAAGTAATATCAATCTAGTAGAAACACTTGCATCTAACGTTCTACATATATAATATACAATCAAAACCACGGGCTCTTATTTGGGGAATGGATTCCAACTATGACAAGGTATGGATCCACCTTCCGCTCAGTGTACTCTAGAAGCGATACGCTGGAGTTCAACAAGAACATCTTGTAACTCAGCCACACATGACCGACCACACATTTCGCTTGAGTGTATCGAATATATTGTCAACTTACAGCTGGTAAACCAACATAACCATTCCCGGGAGATACAGAATTGAAAGAAGTAACAAATATAATATTCTCTAGATGGTGACAATATACCCTACTTGGGTGCGGCCCACTTAGCCATGCTGCCTGCCTGATTTCTGTTATTTCCTAGTTGATGAGGCTCAAGGTCAAAACGTGTCTTTTAACAGATCATTCCTCCATTTATTTCGAATGTCACATTGCCACACCCGCCAAATAACAAATTGATTTCCTCAAAAATATCACGGGTATAAAGCTAAGAGAAATGAATTCCTCCGCCACCAACGTAAATACGTTTGAAACGATCAACTCACGTGATCCACCAGATATACTCTGTCAAACATTCTTCCATACAGGTTGTCCTGGGACTGGACAATCCGAAGGCACTATTCTGCAAAAAAGATAGCCCTTTGCATAACTCCGTCTTCAATCTGTATTCGTTCTATTTGATTCGAAACGCTAAACCCCATACGGAGTGGTTCTCGGATAATAACCCAACCAGTCTCTCCGTATTGACGACGGAAAAATGGTCAAAACTTTGATATTCTGTGATTTAACTATCAAAAGAAAACTCGTGTGCAAACAACGATATTATTTCCAAATGGAAATTTTATCGATAAATCAACATTCAACATTTATCCCTTTAAATTTATTTATCATTAATTTATTTATTTCCCGTTTTCATATATTCGTAAAATCCTTATTTTCTAAACTTAGAAAATATACATTATTAATCACTGGAAAACGTTTCCATATTTATTCCCATTTCTTATTTTCTATTATCAGAAAACGTTTCTGGTTCTTATTGGGAAAACATTTCCAAAACTCCTTCATTTGATTTAAACTGGTGTTTAAATAAACATCGCTATGCCAACACAAACCATTATGCTCATTAACTAAATTCACTTAACCTAGCTTTACTATCAAACTTTAAACATTCCTTAGTTAAGAAGAAAGTCAATCAAGTTGGGATATAATTACCTCTCAGACCTTAACTGAACAACGTTTTAACTTCGGAATAGACAAATTTTATCTTTATAAACCTTTAACAACTTCCTTGCGAACCTCACGGATTCTATTTATGAATCCACTTATTTTATAAAAACATTTGGTTATAACGATAACGTTATAATCCCTACTTTCGAAATATCTAACTTCAAATATAACTTTTATTCTTTAATTTGAATAAATAAATAAACATCTAATTTATAAATAAATAAATCTTGATTTAAACACTGGAAAGTATAAATACTTTCCTGAATTCGATATAATCGAATTCGACGATTTACTCTCTTCGAATAACTAATATTCGATTGACTCACTCCGAATAACTAATATTCGATTATCTCTCTTCGAATAACTAATATTCGATTATCTCCTTTAATTCCATTCGAATAAACTATATTCGATTAACTCCTATTGAATAACTCATATTCAATTAACTCCTATTGAATAACTTATATTCAATTAACTCCTATTGAATAACTCATATTCAATTAACTCCTATTGAATAAATCATATTCAATTAACTCCTATTGAATAACTTATATTCAATTAACTCCTATTGAATAACTTATATTCAATTAAATAATATTCAACTAACTTTATTTGATTACAAATACTCGATTACTCTATTCAATTAACTCTAACTCGATTCACTCTAACGATAAATTCAAATTCGATTAACTCTATTGGATCAACCTTATCAATTTACTCTAATGAATTAACTCTAATTGATTAACCGTATTCGATAACTTCTTTTTTCTATTCGAATAAACTATATTAGATAACTCCTTTTCTCTATTCGAATAAACTATATTCGATTAACTACTTTAACTCTATTCCGACTAACACTACAAGTACTTCCTTTTCTATTTGTTTATACAAGTATTCCCTTTTCTATTGGTTTTACAAATATTCCATTTTCTATTTGTTTATTTAACAAATAAATATTTCCTTTTCACTTCTATTTATTTTCTATGTAAATATTTCTATTTGTAAATGTTTTACAAATATTTCCTTTTAAATTCTATTTGTAAATTGTCTTACAAATATTTCTCTTTATATTTGTTTTACAAATATTTTCCTTTTATATTTGTCTTGCAAATATTTTCCTTTTATTTGTCTTACAAATATTTACCTTTCTAACTCTTTGATTTTATAATTATTCCCTTTAAAAGAAATCCTTTTTCCTTTTATATATAAAATCCATTGATTTTATATAAATAATTTATTTTCAAAAATATACTTTGAAAATCCCCTTTTTACATCCCAGTATTTCTTACGGTCATTAAAATACCAAATCACAGTGATCGATATCATTCAAACACACATAATCAACAATAGATTATATATCACATCATATATTACAATATACGAAAAACAGTTAAATAAATGTTAAGGAATCCAGTTGGATCCCTCCAACATGTTTACCTGCATCATAGATGTTAAACAATATAATTAACATCGATTTCATTCCACTATGAAATATTCTGCTAAACAGAATCAATATTTGATTAATGATTTATGTATATATCGTTATCTATAATTTCAACCAATACATAAGCAATTCAACCAAACAGTTAACACAAAGCAATAAACAGATAATTATCAGTTCTAAGAATTCGTTATAAAAATAAAATTGGACGATCATCGTTAATAACAATAACCATCGCTTGATTCAGACGGATAATTTATTTTGCTATAAATTGTAACGAGCTCCAATTCACTCCTAGTCAGTTCCATTTTGTAGGTGCCGTTCATATGATCCCAATGGATCCAGTTTTGTCCAGTTCTGATATCATATGGCGAAGATATGATATTTACAAGTTAAATACACATTTAAATTAAATTTAAACTAAGTTCATTTATAACTGGGCTTAACTTGATTATCCGACCCAATTCCTTTATCCACATGCAGCGTTAAAGCCCACCGAACTTCTTCTTCTACCCAGACTTTACCTCGTCCACTCCTCATTAGTTCCGCAGCCATTTCTCCAAACTTTCGATCGCAACTACCCCTCCATCACTCCACCGCTTCACCAACGAACACCACCAAATCACTTCTCTTGAACTCCTCTTCCATTCTCACACCAAATAGATTTAGCTCGCACCCAAAAACCCATTTCCGTCGAATTCCTTTTTCACCAAGAATAGGAAATCGCACGACACTTTATTTACAAGAAAAATCCCAAAATTACATAACCAGGGCTATTCGATCTCCTGAGTTCAGATTCGAACTCGATTTCATGAACTAATCACCACAAAATTGAAGAAAACGAACCCTAGAATGAATGAACCAACGCTGTACGAAACCCGTGACCGAAAAGAATGGATCGGACCCTTTGAAAAGTATATACGAATGAAGAAAACATCATATGAAGCTCATAAAATTGGTTTGAGGAATTTAGGAATTTTATTGGATTTCTATTGATTTTATGAAGATCAACATTCTCGTTGGAAATAAGAAAATTGATGGCGTAACAATTGTTTGACCGAAATGAGAGATGACTTAGGTTTAGAAATAGTTTAAGGTAATATATAGTAGGATTTTAATATTTGAATATTATATTTATTTTTAAGCGAACGCTACTTCTGTTCGTCTTTAAAAATCCCCATGCTTGCATTTGTGTGAAAACCCGCAACTTCCCCGTAAAGGAAAGCGTCGGATAGTTCGAGAACAAACCACAACAGAACACATATCAAAGAACACTTCATTGTATATTACAACAATGCATCAGATTACAAGAATATACAGAGTATAAACGAATATTACACAGAAATATCAGAGATTTAAATTACATTTAAATACATAGCAGTGGAAAATAATACAATATACAACTAGAAGAGATATGCGGATACAAAGCTTTCCGGATATCGTTCCAGCTGTAAACCAGGATCCTGTGAATATAAATCTGCAAAACCAAAACTACTAGCTGCCCGTGTCAAAATAGGGGCACCCAGAGTTTAGGTTAAAACAATAAACTCCAGGTCAGTCATGTGACTGGTGTGAGAACTAAAACAGTTATTAATCTTTATTTTTAAAGTTAGGTAAATCAAGGGACCACGCCGTATAACACGGAACGGGTTTCCTTCCAAGAATACCAGTGCATAAAACAAACAGCGCAATGCTAAATAAAGAAAAATGAAGCTGTTATAAGACCCAGGTCCTATCACACAATGCAACGCAAGCCGGGGGATAGGGTTTTCCCTTATAACAGCCAAAGAATGCTTGATACGTTTTAAAACAAATCATTTGATACAATAATAAGTGTATAGTGTATAAAACACTTCAAATCATAAGTATCAATCATAGGCGGCATGAATGGCCCATAACACTATGTCGCCATATATAAGTTTACAATCAAAACCGCAAATGTCGTATTGGAAGTTGGGTTATCATTTATGGTATGAACCGAGGCTAGGGGCAAGATCCTCAACCGATTCGAGACGCTCTAGTCCGCCCCTCAGGAACAGCCGCAACTGCCCCTTGGATCGTCAGGGCCGGTCCACCGATGTGGATTATTATGCCTGAACACTACGTTTCCCCGCCCTTTGGGGCGTAAATCTGGCCCGTCAGCCGACCAGAAGCATCGGCCGAAACCGATATCACGAGGTGCCTCGCTTTTCAGCAAGTAATAATAAGTAACATCCACATGAGTCAAACTCATCAGCCAGTTCAAGCACTGACGCCACTCATAACTAGAAAGAAACGTAGGTCCTCCCTGATGTCCGTCTCCCGTTTTTGATTCATACCGGGTGTGATACTCGCGAATCAACGTTACACAAAGCTACGCCACAAAGGCCATGCTTCGATCATCAACCACAAGACTTTGCTTTTCAACAGAAGCCTTGATCATTTGCCTCTTAGCATGCCACACAGGCAATTCACTCCATGCGATTGATATCCATCAATATATAACCCCTGAGCTCGTACGTCTCAGAGAATGGCGTTAAGCAAGAGAATAAATTCTCCGCCGCCAAGCAGATATATATTTAATAGAGATCAATCACACGGACTAAAATCCAATGTCAGACACACAATCCATTTACAAGTCCGTTCTGGGTCTGAACGAAACCGGAGGCACCTAGTACCCCGCATATCCATCGATCTCCAAGTACGTCTGGACGATCACTAACTGTTTCCATCTTCTTGGGTGTAAAGCCCAATCAAGATCATCAGTAATTACCCAAACGACGTGAAGACCTCCGGTCTTCGACCATCGTCTTCATCTTCGACCTATCGTCGTATCAGTTATTCAGAATGGGATAAACCCGGCCTTTCCGAATAACTCGCGTATATTTTAAATAAGTGTTACACAAATACAACATACGCCTCATTCCAATTCATCAGTCACTAACCGTAAATTAATCAAGAGAATAATTCCCCAAACATTAACCCCGAAGGCCGAAACCAACATCAGATCAATATTCAGAAAACCATTCTGCTTAGCTAACCGACAGTTAGTTTCTAATTTTCACATTCATAGGGAAAGGTTCCCATTAATTTTATCCAAGATAATTTCCTGAATTTATTCTTTTATCATCCTTTGAATTTCGATTCAACTAGTCGGGATTAACGAAACTTATCGAAGTAATCATTTGTTTTAATTCCCCAATCCCAACCTATTCATCCCATGAAGTAAAACTGGTAATACTTCATATCTAACACCAGTGTTATCGGTAAATTCAATTACCATTTCACGTTCAAATCTAATTAAAGATTTAACTATCGCCTGGAGCAAAACTGGTGATACTCCATTTTCGATCAATTCAATCTAATTAAAGATTCATTAAAACTCCACTTAGTTTTAATCTTCGACCGGGTTAAAGAATCAGTGTCATTTAAAACACGGTTCACGATAAACCCAAAATCACCTTCCATTAATTATCGGGTTAAAGAACAAGTGTTATTTAAAACACTGTCCACGATAAACCCAAAAATCAATATCAATTCAATTCCAATTAAATATTATTTAATTGGTACCTTTCATTAAATCTAAATAAAAAGATTTAATCATTTCTCAATTGGGTTCAAGAACGGTGTTAGTGAAGACACCATTCACGACAAACCCAAATCACATTTGATATTAAATACAAGGCTCTGAATAGAAAATATCCCGGCTTATATTCAATATCAAATTCTACGATTAACAAATGTCGTATTGGAAATAACGATATAAATATATATCTTTCAAATTTCCATAACAACACCTGTATAATCACGAATTCCAACATCGAAATATTCCGAAGACAATTTCGATTCAAATCCACTCCAATGCAATCATTGGATATTCTGGTTATTTTTAAAACCCTTTTTAAATTCAATTTATTTATTTAAAAATAAATAGAATTATAATTCTAGTTCAAAACTAGTTCATTTCGATAAAAATCTATTTTTATCTTTTCAAATATGGAGTTTTTCATCCCAAATCTTCACAAATCATTTCTTATGATTTTACACAAATTATTACTATTTTTAATAATTTTATCAAGGCCTGTACAATCGATTTCCATCAACGGTCATCGAACTGCACTTACAGCGACCTTTTTCGAATTTGATTTGGACGTATCTCCAAATCCAACCGTTAGATTTCAAATTTCTAATATTCATTAGAAAGCTCTTTTCGATACGAACCCAACGGTTCCGGTTTTAGGAGAATCCGACCGTCGGATCTCCCGTAATGTCCGTTTGAAATAAATGGTCGAAATTCACGAACTGCCGCGGCGCGGCGCGTTCTATTCAGGCCATTATATTATATATATAATATATATTTCGTCGATTTCTATTTAAAACGAATTATATAAATAGTTTTAAATTCGATTCAAAAGCAATTTCAACTTCCGTTTCAATTCAAATCAAAATTGAATTCTTCTCTATAAATTCGTTTTAAAATTCATTTCTATTAAATTCAAATTTCAATTCAATTTGAATTCGTTTCAATTTGCTTTCAATTCAATTTGAATTCGTTTTCAATTCAATTCATTTCGAAATCGTTTTCAATTCAATTCATTTCGAAATCGTTTTCTATTCAATTCATTTCGAAATCGTTTTCAATTCAATTCATTTCGAAATCGTTTTCAATTCAATTCATTTCGAAATCGTTTTCAATTCAATTCATTTCGAAATCGTTATATATTCAATTCATTTCGAAATCGTTATATATTCAATTCATTTCGAAATCGTTTTCAATTCAATTCATTTCGAAATCGTTATATATTCAATTCATTTCGAAATCGTTTTCAATTCAATTCATTTCAAAATCGTTATATATTCAATTCATTTCGAAATCGTTTTCAATTCAATTCATTTCGAAATCGTTATATATTCAATTCATTTCGAAATCGTTATATATTCAATTCATTTCGAAATCGAATAAAATCGATATAAATATCGTTCACGTCAAAATGGCGTCAATCTAATCAACACGGCTTCATAAATTTCTATTCTCAAATATTCTATTTCAAATATTTCTTTTTCAAAATAGTTGTTATTATCAAAATATTTCGTTCAACACATGACCAATCTCAATGGATGAGTAATGTCAACACATGAACTTTTATTTTATATCGATAAAGATGTAAATTTTATTACTAAAATATTTCGTTCAACACATGACCAATCTCAATGGATGAGTACTGTCAACACATGAACTTTTATTTTATATCGATAAAGATGTAAATTTTATTACTAAAATATTTCGTTCAACACATGACCAATCTCAATGGATGAGTACTGTCAACACATGAACTTTTATTTTATAATATTCTTTATTTTTCAAATTGGAATGAGGCCCAATCAATTACCATATAAAGTTAATTATATGGATTTTCATGCATTACACACATATAATAGCATTGAAAAATAATCAACCATCAACCAAAGTGCACTACACTGTATAAGCATCAAATATAGATATCTAACGCTTATAACAGCCTGTCAATCAATCGATCGACATTTTTAATCAATCAGGATGAGTGAACTTCAAATTTCATCCCAACACCCGTGTGGGGTTTCAAACAATCAAACGCACATTTTATTTGTGCAGTTGGAAGATGTGTAAAATTTATCGACCCAATCAATGTCCTTCAAATAGGTGTACATAAACAAACCGTCTGGTTTGTAAATGAATATTTATTTATTCACATTCACGTTAAAAATTATATTTTTAACGACAAAACATTTTATTCCAACCTATGAATTTCTATTCAATTCATTCTTTAAATAAAATGATATTTTTATTTTTCTAACATATTTTAGAAATTTCGGCGGCATAATGACACGATACTAGAAACGGGACGAGGCCTCGCCTTATCCCCGGTCTAGTGAAGGCCCACGCCATTCACACATCAATCATTTCAATTCATTTCACCACACAATTCAATTTCAATCAAATAATCTAACTAATTTTTGCAATCAAACAAACAAGTCCATGGTCTGTGGACGATTGTGTCGGGTGCTACTAAGCACCGTCTGCATCCTAGCATATATATATAACTAGAGAAAAGAAAGTGAAAGGTGAGAAATTCTCACAAATAGCTATCCAGCTCCACGGCTCTTCATTTGTAGAAGTCTTCGTCGTTTCGCCTTTTTGTCACTTTCGTTGCCCGTATTCACTACATATGTAAGAATCGAATTTTTACTTCGCTTTTCAATATATAACAATCACATTTTTAATTCGAAGTTCAATATATAAAAATCGTATTTTTAATTCGAAGTTCAATATATAAAAATCATATTTTTAATTCGAAGTTCAATATATAAAAATCATATTTTTAATTCGAAGTTCAATATATAAAAATCATATTTTTAATTCGAAGTTCAATATATAAAAATCATATTTTTAATTCGAAGTTCAATATATAAAAATCATATTTTTAATTCGAAGTTCAATATATAAAAATCATATTTTTAATTCGAAGTTCAATATATAAAAATCATATTTTGACTTTGCTATTCTTTATATAAAAATCGAATTTTTACTCTAACGCTATATACAGATTTATATATATATATATATACATATATATAATCCCATTCTTATACTATGTTTATATATTAAAAATGTGATATTTCTATTTTTAAAAACAATTCTACTTCTATATTTTTAAAATCAATTCTGCCTTTATTTTCAAAAATAGTTCTAATTGTATTTTCTCTTTTAAAAACAATTTTATTTTCTCTTTTAAAAAAAAATTATTTTCTCTTTTAAAAACAATTTTATTTTCTCTTTTAAAAACAATTTTATTTTCTCTTTTAAAAACAGTTTTATTTTCTCTTTTAAAAACAATTTTATTTTCTCCTTTAAAAACAATTTTATTTTCTCTTTTAAAAACAATTTTATTTTCTCCTTTAATCTAATCTTTCCATTTTAGAAATAATCCGATCTTTTCATATTTAAAAATCCGTTCTTTGCGTATTTAAAATCTTGCAATTTTATATTCCAAAAATCATGCCATTTTATATTTCAAAAACTGATTTTTTTAAAACAATGTATCATTATTTTTAAACAGATTTTAAACAATGGAAATTTATATAAAAAAAACTGTTTTAAACAATGTAGATTTATATAAATCTGTACCTCAGTTAATTGATTCGAGACTTGGTTTCGAAATCTTGTTCAATCGGTGAATCTTGGCCGAGATCAGACCGCTCCACGTTGTCGAGCGTCGAAGGAGCTTCCAGGCGCTGGCTCGATGGTGAACTCGGAGTCCTGGTGGCGGCGGAATCCCATTCGACGCGGAGGAAGTTTTGAAGCTCGAATCTCGAGATTTACTCCACGAAAAAATACAATACTTGCATAGATTTGAAGCTGAAGGGATTCTCCACCAAATCTTCAACTAGGTTGATCGATTTTATTGAGCCGGTGGAGAGATAAAGAGGAGAGAAGCTTTGAACTGGTTTTCGCCGTCGGTTTCAGCAGTTGTCGGGTTTGGGAAGAAAAGGAGTGGGTCAACGTTGAAATCCTATTGGTTAATATATTATATAATTTATTTTTAATTCATTTAAATACAAAAATACCCGTTTCTCCATACGATCTCCAATTCAAACCCAACGACTGTCACCCCTAGCTAAATACCCCTATTTCGATCGCAATAGGATATGTATCGCAAGCTGATTTGACCGTTTCGATCAGTTTCCTTTGAATTTACATTTAAATCACTATATTGAATTTTAAACGTACATTTTAAATTACCGGGGTCACATACTAACTCTAAAAATTCTCGAAAAATATTTTCTAGCTTCGTATTGACGATGCGGTCCTAACAAAACTAGTTTCGTCGAATTCTGAGACCGTTGGAAAAATGGCCAATTTCCAGTCGATTAAAATCAACTGAAATGGTCAAAACACGTTTTCCTTTGCCACGCTCACATATTGATTCGAAAAATTATGAAATTTGAAACCTAGCAATAACTTTACATCCCGGACCCAACAAAACTGGTTTCGTCGAAATCCGAGGTCGTTTGCAAAAGGGCTATTTTCAAGGCCTTTATATTATATAAAATATATATAAATTCTACAGCGACTATTCTGAATTTTCAACTGGACGTATCTTATCATTTCTAAAGTGAAATCCCAGTTTGTCAACTTCATTAGAAAGATATTCTTCATCAGATTCAAATATTTCTTGTTTCGTCCAATTCCGACTTAAAACGAATTCTGTATATTCATTTGAAATTAGAAATCGAATTTTCAAACTACCGCGCCATTTTCAATTCCTTTTATAATTATATATAAATATTTATATTCTAACGACGACGTATATAATATATACGACGAATTATATTCAAAATAAATTTCTCGTCGATATTATTTAAAATATTCCATTTCGATTATTTCAAAATTCGCTAAAATCGCCAAAATAAAAATTTCAAACTGGCTCGCATTTTACGGGTTGTTACAATCTCCCCCACTTAAAACTTTTCGTCCCCGAAAAGGAACAAAGTCGAAAGTGGTTTGATCATTCAACTCTACGTTCGATCAGGCTTCCATTCTCCAACTCTTTAGTTTCTGAGAATTTTCAAAACCTCAAAAATTTGGCTAACACCCTAAATTTTCGAAAAATTTCGCCATAACCTCCCCTGCACCGGGAGCATCGGGGAATTTCAAATAGCTTCCCCGGTCCTTCAGATCTCAAAAAGAAAATGCCAAGCGGCTAGCCAATAGGCTCATAAAATCATCATCACCCAAACAAAACAATAAATTACGTAGTAAACATGTACCTATTTGTCGGGCAAACAAATTTTATTCTCTGGCTCTAGCCTCCTTGCTATGACCTGTTCAATGATATACATGTATATGCAAGCAGATGCGACCAAATTTTCAATACAATTCAATATTTGGTTCAATTAGGCATAATGGTTCAAAATTATCAAACAATTAAGCAAACAACACAAACATCAATCAATTAGTGAATTAGAGTTTCAAATTCATAATTTCGATACATAGTCAAAAATCATGTTTTTGATGCCAAATTACAACAATTAGCCCTATCTAATTTTGGTTCTCACACCAGTCTAATGGAAATATATAGATATTACACGTTCGTCACTCGAATATAAATTCTGATGATGATATATCAATCATCAGAATCACTCCCGGGCGACTAGAGCGTAATTCTATATCTATCCAGTATATTAAAATTTCGAATACACGCGGATCAGACGTATATGCAAAATCTATATATACTGGATTGTCCACATCAATATAAATAGATAATCAAATACGAATAATCGATTTAAATTTTCAAAACAAAAATTTGTTTTCACTTTCAAAAATATACTCTTCACACTCGTTCTAGGATACTACTGATCCCATCTCTAACGAGTCATTCTAATTGGATATTACTAATCCAATATCTGATGAATTCTTTCGTAGGGTTCTAATGTTTCTTGTTCTCTAGCTTTGTAAGCCAAAGCTCTGATACCAACTGTGAAAACTCGCAACTTCCCCGTAAAGGAAAGCGTCGGATAGTTCGAGAACAAACCACAACAGAACACATATCAAAGAACACTTCATTGTATATTACAACAATGCATCAGATTACAAGAATATACAGAGTATAAACGAATATTACACAGAAATATCAGAGATTTAAATTACATTTAAATACATAGCAGCGGAAAATAATACAATATACAACTAGAAGAGATATGCGGATACAAAGCTTTCCGGATATCGTTCTAGCTGTAAACCAGGATCCTGTGAATATAAATCTGCAAAACCAAAACTACTAGCTGCCCGTGTCAAAATAGGGGCACCCAGAGTTTAGGTTAAAACAATAAACTCCAGGTCAGTCATGTGACTGGTTTGAGAACTAAAACAGTTATTAATCTTTATTTTTAAAGTTAGGTAAATCAAGGGACCACGCCGTATAACACGGAACGGGTTTCCTTCCAAGAATACCAGTGCATAAAACAAACAGCGCAATGCTAAATAAAGAAAAATGAAGCTGTTATAAGACCCAGGTCCTATCACACAATGCAACGCAAGCCGGGGGATAGGGTTTTCCCTTATAACAGCCAAAGAATGCTTGATACGTTTTAAAACAAATCATTTGATACTATAATAAGTGTATAGTGTATAAAACACTTCAAATCATAAGTATCAATCATAGGCGGCATGAATGGCCCATAACACTATGTCGCCATATATAAGTTTACAATCAAAACCGCAAATGTCGTATTGGAAGTTGGGTTATCATTTATGGTATGAACCGAGGCTAGGGGCAAGATCCTCAACCGATTCGAGATGCTCTAGTCCGCCCCTCAGGAACAGCCGCAACTGCCCCTTGGATCGTCAGGGCCGGTCCACCGATGTGGATTATTATGCCTGAACACTACGTTTCCCCGCCCTTTGGGGCGTAAATCTGGCCCGTCAGCCGACCAGAAGCATCGGCCGAAACCGATATCACGAGGCGCCTCGCTTTTCAGCAAGTAATAATAAGTAACATCCACATGAGTCAAACTCGTCAGCCAGTTCAAGCACTGACGCCACTCATAACTAGAAAGAAACGTAGGTCCTCCCTGATGTCCGTCACCCGTTTTTGATTCATACCGGGTGTGATACTCGCGAATCAACGTTACACAAAGCTACGCCACAAAGGCCGTGCTTCGATCATCAACCACAAGACTTTGCTTTTCAACAGAAGCCTTGATCATTTGCCTCTTAGCATGCCACACAGGCAATTCACTCCATGCGATTGATATCCATCAATATATAACCCCTGAGCTCGTACGTCTCAGAGAAGGGCGTTAAGCAAGAGAATAAATTCTCCGCCGCCAAGCAGATATATATTTAATAGAGATCAATCACACGGACTAAAATCCAATGTCAGACACACAATCCATTTACAAGTCCGTTCTGGGTCTGAACGAAATCGGAGGCACCTAGTACCCCGCATATCCATCGATCTCCAAGTACGTCTGGACGATCACTAACTGTATCCATCTTCTTGGGTGTACAGCCCAATCAAGATCATCAGTAATTACCCAAACGACGTGAAGACCTCCGGTCTTCGACCATCGTCTTCATCTTCGACCTATCTTCGTATCAGTTATTCAGAATGGGATAAACCCGGCCTTTCCGAATAACTCGCGTATATTTTAAATAAGTGTTACACAAACACAACATACGCCTCATTCCAATTCATCAGTCACTAACCGTAAATTAATCAAGAGAATAATTCCCCAAACATTAACCCCGAAGGCCGAAACCAACATCAGATCAATATTCAGAAAACCATTCTGCTTAGCTAACCGACAGTTAGTTTCTAATTTTCACATTCATAGGGAAAGGTTCCCATTAATTTTATCCAAGATAATTTCCTGAATTTATTCTTTTATCATCCTTTGAATTTCGATTCAACTAGTCGGGATTAACGAAACTTATCGAAGTAATCATTTGTTTTAATTCCCCAATCCCAACCTATTCATCCCATGAAGTAAAACTGGTAATACTTCATATCTAACACCAGTGTTATCGGTAAATTCAATTGCCATTTCACGTTCAAATCTAATTAAAGATTTAACTATCGCCTGGAGCAAAACTGGTGATACTCCATTTTCGATCAATTCAATCTAATTAAAGATTCATTAAAACTCCACTTAGTTTTAATCTTCGACCGGGTTAAAGAATCAGTGTCATTTAAAACACGGTTCACGATAAACCCAAAATCACCTTCCATTAATTATCGGGTTAAAGAACAAGTGTTATTTAAAACACTGTCCACGATAAACCCAAAAATCAATATCAATTCAATTCCAATTAAATATTATTTAATTGGTACCTTTCATTAAATCTAAATAAAAAGATTTAATCATTTCTCAATTGGGTTCAAGAACGGTGTTAGTGAAGACACCATTCACGACAAACCCAAATCACATTTGATATTAAATACAAGGCTCTGAATAGAAAATATCCCGGCTTATATTCAATATCAAATTCTACGATTAACAAATGTCGTATTGGAAATAACGATATAAATATATATCTTTCAAATTTCCATAACAACACCTGTATAATCACGAATTCCAACATCGAAATATTCCGAAGACAATTTCGATTCAAATCCACTCCAATGCAATCATTGGATACTCTGGTTATTTTTAAAACCCTTTTTAAATTCAATTTATTTATTTAAAAATAAATAGAATTATAATTCTAGTTCAAAACTAGTTCATTTCGATAAAAATCTATTTTTATCTTTTCAAATATGGAGTTTTTCATCCCAAATCTTCACAAATCATTTCTTATGATTTTACACAAATTATTACTATTTTTAATAATTTTATCAAGGTCTGTACAGTCGATTTCCATCAACGGTCATCGAACTGCACTTACAGCGACCTTTTTCGAATTTGATTTGGACGTATCTCCAAATCCAACCGTTATATTTCAAATTTCTAATATTCATTAGAAAGCTCTTTTCGATATGAACCCAACGGTTCCGGTTTTAGGAGAATCCGACGGTCGGATCTCCCGTAATGTCCGTTTAAAATAAATAGTCGAAATTCACGAACTGCCGCGGCGCGGCGCGTTCTATTCGGGCCATTATATTATATATATAATATATATAATATATATTTCATCGATTTCTATTTAAAACGAATTATATAAATAGTTTTAAATTCGATTCAAAAGCAATTTCAACTTCCGTTTCAATTCAAATCAAAATTGAATTCTTCTCTATAAATTCGTTTTAAAATTCATTTCTATTGAATTCAAATTTCAATTCAATTTGAATTCGTTTCAATTTGCTTTCAATTCAATTTGAATTCGTTTTCAATTCAATTCATTTCGAAATCGTTTTCAATTCAGTTCATTTCGAAATCGTTTTCAATTCAATTCATTTTGAAATCGTTTTCAATTCAATTCATTTCGAAATCGTTTTCAATTCAATTCATTTCGAAATCGTTTTCATTTCAATTCATTTCGAAATTGTTTTCAATTCAATTCATTTCGAAATCGTTATATATTCAATTCATTTCGAAATCGTTATATATTCAATTCATTTCGAAATCGTTTTCAATTCAATTCATTTTGAAATCGTTATATATTCAATTCATTTTGAAATCGTTTTCAATTCAATTCATTTCGAAATCGTTATATATTCAATTCATTTCGAAATCGTTTTCAATTCAATTCATTTCGAAATCGTTTTCAATTCAATTCATTTCGAAATCGTTATATATTCAATTCATTTCGAAATCGTTATATATTCAATTCATTTCGAAATCGAATAAAATCGATATAAATATCGTTCACGTCAAAATGGCGTCAATCTAATCAACACGGCTTCATAAATTTCTATTCTCAAATATTCTATTTCAAATATTTCTTTTTCAAAATAGTTGTTATTATCAAAATATTTCGTTCAACACATGACCAATCTCAATGGATGAGTACTGTCAACACATGAACTTTTATTTTATATCGATAAAGATGTAAATTTTATTACTAAAATATTTCGTTCAACACATGACCAATCTCAATGGATGGGTACTGTCAACACATGAACTTTTATTTTATATCGATAAAGATGTAAATTTTATTACTAAAATATTTCGTTCAACACATGACCAATCTCAATGGATGAGTACTGTCAACACATGAACTTTTATTTTATAATATTCTTTATTTTTCAAATTGGAATGAGGCCCAATCAATTACCATATAAAGTTAATTATATGGATTTTCATGCATTACACACATATAATAGCATTGAAAAATAATCAACCATCAACCAAAGTGCACTACACTGTATAGGCATCAAATATAGATATCTAACGCTTATAACAGCCTGTCAATCAATCGATCGACATTTTTAATCAATCGGGATGAGTGAACTTCAAATTTCATCCCAACACCCGTGTGGGGTTTCAAACAATCAAACGCACATTTTATTTGTGCAGTTGGGCGATGTGTAAAATTTATCGACCCAATCAATGTCCTTCAAATAGGTGTACATAAACAAACCGTCTGGTTTGTAAATGAATATTTATTTATTCACATTCACGTTAAAAATTATATTTTTAACGACAAAACATTTTATTCCAACCTATGAGTTTCTATTCAATTCATTCTTTAAATAAAATGATATTTTTATTTTTCTAACATATTTTAGAAAATTTCGGCGGCATAACGGCACGATACTAGAAACGGGACGAGGCCTCGCCTTATCCCCGGTCTAGTGAAGGCCCACGCCATTCACACATCAATCATTTCAATTCATTTCACCACACAATTCAATTTCAATCAAATAATCTAACTAATTTTTGCAATCAAACAAACAAGTCCATGGTCTGTGGACGATTGTGTCGGGTGCTACTAAGCACCGTCTGCATCCTAGTATATATATAACTAGAGAAAAGAAAGTGAAAGGTGAGAAATTCTCACAAATAGCTATCCAGCTCCACGGCTCTTCATTTGCAGAAGTCTTCGTCGTTTCGCCTTTTTGTCACTTTCGTTGCCCGTATTCACTACATATGTAAGAATCGAATTTTTACTTCGCTTTTCAATATATAACAATCACATTTTTAATTCGAAGTTCAATATATAAAAATCGTATTTTTAATTCGAAGTTCAATATATAAAAATCATATTTTTAATTCGAAGTTCAATATATAAAAATCATATTTTTAATTCGAAGTTCAATATATAAAAATCATATTTTTAATTCGAAGTTCAATATATAAAAATCATATTTTTAATTCGAAGTTCAATATATAAAAATCATATTTTTAATTCGAAGTTCAATATATAAAAATCATATTTTTAATTCGAAGTTCAATATATAAAAATCATATTTTTAATTCGAAGTTCAATATATAAAAATCATATTTTGACTTTGCTATTCTTTATATAAAAATCGAATTTTTACTCTAACGCTATATATATATTTATATATATATATATATACATATATATAATCCCATTCTTATACTATGTTTATATTTTAAAAATGTGATATTTCTATTTTTAAAAACAATTCTACTTCTATATTTTTAAAATCAATTCTGCCTTTATTTTCAAAAATAGTTCTAATTTTATTTTCTCTTTTAAAAACAATTTTATTTTCTCTTTTAAAAACAATTTTATTTTCTCTTTTAAAAACAATTTTATTTTCTCTTTTAAAAACAATTTTATTTTCTCTTTTAAAAACAATTTTATTTTGTCTTTTAAAAACAATTTTATTTTCTCTTTTAAAAACAATTTTATTTTCTCCTTTAAAAACAATTTTATTTTCTCTTTTAAAAACAATTTTATTTTCTCCTTTAATCTAATCTTTCCATTTTAGAAATAATCCGATCTTTTCATATTTAAAAATCCGTTCTTTGCATATTTAAAATCTTGCAATTTTATATTCCAAAAATCATGCCATTTTATATTTCAAAAACTGATTTTTTTAAAACAATGTATCATTATTTTTAAACTGATTTTAAACAATGGAAATTTATATAATAAAAACTGTTTTAAACAATGTAGATTTATATAAATCTGTACCTCAGTTAATTGATTCGAGACTTGGTTTCAAAATCTTGTTCAATCGGTGAATCTTGGCCGAGATCAGACCGCTCCACGTTGTCGAGCGTCGAAGGAGCTTCCAGGCGCTGGCTCGATGGTGAACTCGGAGTCCTGGTGGCGGCGGAATCCCATTCGACGCGGAGGAAGTTTTGAAGCTCGAATTTCGAGATTTACTCCACGAAAAAATACAATACTTGCATAGATTTGAAGCTGAAGGGATTCTCCACCAAATCTTCAACTAGGTTGATCGGTTTTATTGAGCCGGTGGAGAGATAAAGAGGAGAGAAGCTTTGAACTGGTTTTCGCCGTCGGTTTCAGCAGTTGTCGGGTTTGGGAAGAAAAGGAGTGGGTCAACGTTGAAATCCTATTGGTTAATATATTATATAATTTATTTTTAATTCATTTAAATACAAAAATACCCGTTTCTCCATACGATCTCCAATTCAAACCCAACGACTGTCACCCCTAGCTAAATACCCCTATTCCGATCGCAATAGGATATGTATCGCAAGCTGATTTGACCGTTTCGATCAGTTTCCTTTGAATTTACATTTAAATCACTATATTGAATTTTAAACGTACATTTTAAATTACCGGGGTCACATACTAACTCTAAAAATTCTCGAAAAATATTTTCTAGCTTCGTATTGACGATGCGGTCATAACAAAACTAGTTTCGTCGAATTCTGAGACCGTTGGAAAAATGGCCAATTTCCAGTCGATTAAAATCAACTGAAATGGTCAAAACACGTTTTCCTTTGCCACGCTCACATATTGATTCGAAAAATTATGAAATTTGAAACCTAGCAATAACTTTACATCCCGGACCCAACAAAACTGGTTTCGTCGAAATCCGAGGTCGTTTGCAAAAGGGCTATTTTCAAGGCCTTTATATTATATAAAATATATATAAATTCTACAGCGACTATTCTGAATTTTCAACTGGACGTATCTTATCATTTCTAAAGTGAAATCCCAGTTTGTCAACTTCATTAGAAAGATATTCTTCATCAGATTCAAATATTTCTTGTTTCGTCCAATTCCGACTTAAAACGAATTCTGTATATTCATTTGAAATTAGAAATCGAATTTTCAAACTACCGCGCCATTTTCAATTCCTTTTATAATTATATATAAATATTTATATTCTAACGACGACGTATATGATATATACGACGAATTATATTCATAATAAATTTCTCGTCGATATTATTTAAAATATTCCATTTCGATTATTTCAAAATTCGCTAAAATCGCCAAAATAAAAATTTCAAACTGGCTCGCATTTTACGGGTTGTTACAATTTGACACCAAAAAATCATGAAAATTGACATATAGCTACAGTTCGCCATTACGGACCCAATGAAACTGGTTTTGTCGAATTCCGACTCCGTTTGCTCACACAGCGTATTTTTAACCATCCAAATACTGATTGTTTTTCACATTAAAAATCCGTACGTCCACACACCGACTCTAAAAATCACGAAACTGGAAATCTAACAATAATTTATATTACAGTTCCAACAAAATTAGTTTCATCGAAAACGGAGGTCGTTTGCAAAACTGGCTATTTTTAAAGCTCTAAACAACCCTTTTAAATATATAAATATATTTAAAACTAATTAAATTAAATATTTAAAAATAAATATTATCGTATATATTCATATAGAATATCACATAGCTCCATAGGGATTTATAACTCGATATTCCAAATCCAGTGTTACATCGATATTCGATTTATATTTAAAATCCATTTAAAAATATAAATAAATCGATATAAATTATAAAGGAATTCCATAGCGACTTTTCTAAAATTTGATTTGGACATAACTCAAAATCTACACGATGAAATCCTGATTTTTCTCTTCCATCAGAAAAATATACTTCACCAGCTCCGAACGTTTCTTGTTTCACAGAAATCCAATTTAAAACGAATCATGTATATTCAGTTGAAGTTCAAATCGCCAAATAGCGAACTGCCTCCCCATTTCGAGCTCGGTTTTAATTATATTATAATTATACGTTCAACTGTCGTTTATATAATATATTTGTTGTTCGAATTCAATTCCAAACTGAATTATATATATTTTGAATTGCCCAATTCTCATTATATTGTCAATTCACTATTTCTGATTATTTCAGAATTAAATATATTATTTATATTAATTAAATATTTAATATAATTTTAATTAAACAGCCATTTTCACTATTTAAATAAATAAATAAATAAATTATATATCGCTGAAAATACGGGTTGTTACATTCTTCCCCCCTTAATATAATTTCGTCCTCGAAATTGCTAAGGTAGAAACAACTCTATTAACTGGGTTTAAAATTATTTGTTTACTTCTTAACTTCAGTTTCAATTGAACAAATAAAATTCAATTTAAAATATTAATTCATTCCTATTAACGAAAATTTTCAAAAATCTTGAAAATTTTCTAATACCTTAACTTTTCGAAATATTCGCCGGAACCTCCTTTGTACTGGTCCATAGCTCAAACTTTAACTCGCCTCTCTAGGCCATCTCCAACCCAAAAGAAAATCAAACAGCTAAGCGGCTTGCCAATTCGGCTCATAAATCTCATATCCAATAGAAATATAACCTTGTACCTTTTTGTTGGGCATATCATTATCTCATTTCCATCTGCTGCCAATTCAGCATATACCGATATCATCCCAATCAATTTTCAATCAATATCTGTTCAACACAGCTATTCGCTTATATCCAAACAAAATTCCTATCTCCCAATACAATTGTATTCGATATCACTCTAATCGAATCCAATTTTAATTTACCACTTAACTGATTTCAGTTCAATTCTAGCTTGATTTCACAAATTTCTATTTAAATTTGTTTTAAATTCAAACAATCTCTTCCTGGGAGTTTTAAACAACTTTGTTTTTCTTAAAAATCAAACTATCCTTTTTAGGATTCAAAACAACTTGTTTTCCTCAAAACAATTCAACACAAAATCTTTAGTAGTAATCTGTCACTTACCACTCGAAAATAAACACCGATGATGTCAAGATCATCATCGGAATCTATTTACAGCTATCGAAGTGAGTTCAATAATATATCACTTTCAAAACCATATTTAAACACTTCCATTTTGGAATCCATTTCAAAATACCATTCACACGGCTTGTAAAACAATTTAAAATTTCCAGGGTTTTAATTTCAATTCTGATTTAAATTTCAGATTTAATTCAATTCATTACACTTATCTGAATTCTGATTGGTTATTTACATAACCATTTCACTTTTTATAATCTTACTCGATTATAATAACAACCAATATATCCAATATATTATAATCATTTCAATATAAATCTTTTATATCAAAATATAATTTGGGCAAAATCATTTCATTTACCCTCTTTTCAAAACATACCGTGTCGGTTCATCGTACTCGAGTGTTCAGAAACTCCTACCGATATAGTGGATCAAACTGATCGACCAGAATCCATAAACAACTCAACCAATATATATCCACAATATAAAACAATTTTTATAAAATCTACAAATACGTTCACTCGTATATATAAACTCAACTCAATCTAGGGTATTACTAACCCCATCTCTACTGAGTCATGCCACAGAGCCAAGGTAATCACTTAACCTTAAGCTCTGATACCAAATATAGTGTCCTTAAATTCCGGTACAATTTGAACTGACCAAATAACACAAGTCCAATCCAAATTACACTGGAAACCAGAAAACTAATAGAAAGAAAACAGAGGGTGAGAATAGATAAGATAGAAACTTAGAATAGAAGAAGAAGAACAACACAAAATCAGAGTAACACGAACCTCACAGCGGAACGGATAACATATAATATATAACATAACTTTGAAATAAAAATCTGTACTTGAGTATACCTATCATTTCCAAAGTACAGCACTTACAACACAACGGAAATAACCATAGCTATATAATTCTGAAGCCTCCTGCTCCAGCTCTCCAAATAAATCTGTAAATCCCGACTACTTGACTGCCCGCACAAAATTGGGCACCCAAGAGTTTAGGGAAACTAAAACAAAATAAACTCCGGGTCAGTCATGTGACTGGTGTGAGTAAACTCAAATCATTTTTTTTAACTTTAAAAATCCTTTCAAAAGAAAGAATAATCGTAAGACCGATCCACACATAAACACGGATGGTTTTTACCTTACGATAACCCAAATCATTTGTAAAACAATATTACTCTGATATTATAATAATGTCTAACACAAGTAATATCATTCTAGTAGAAATGCTTACATCTAACGTTCTACATATATAATATACAATCAAAACCGCGGGCTATTATTTGGGGAATTGATTCCAACTATGACAAGGTATGGATCCACCTTCCGCTCAGTGTACTCTAGAAGTGATACACTAGAGTTCAACAAGAACATCTTGTAACTCGGCCACACATGACCGACCACTCATTTCGCTTGAGTGTATCGAATATATTGTCACCTTACAGTTGGTAAACCAACATAACCATTCCCGGGAGATATAGAATTGAAAGAAGTAACGAATATGAATATTCTCTAGATGGTGATAATATACCCTACTTGGGTCCGGCCCACTAAGCCATGCTACCTGCCCGATTTCTCTCATTTCCCAGTTGATGAAGCTCAAGGTCAAAATGTATCTTTTAGCAGATCATTCCTCCATTTACTTCGAATGTCACATTGCCATACCCGCCAAATCACAAATTGATTTCCTTAAAAATATCACGGGTATAAAGCTAAGAGAAACGAACTCCTCGCCACCAACGTAAATACATTTGAAATGATCAACTCACGTGATCCACCAGATATACTCTATCAAACATTCCTCCATACAGGTTGTCCTGGGACTGGACAAAATGAAGGAACTATTCTGTAAATAGGATAGCCCTTGCATAACTCCGTCTTCAATTTGTCTTCGATCTATTTTATTCGAAACGCTAACGCCCATACGGAGTGGTTCTCGGATAATAACCCAACCGGTCTTTCCGTATTGACGACGGAAAAATGGTCAAAACTTTGATAGTCTGTGATTTAACTATCAAAAGAAAACTCGTGTGCAAACAATGATATTATTTCCAAACGGAAATTTTTTCGATCAATTAACATTCAACATTTATCCCTTTAAATTTATTTATCATTAATTTATTCATTTCCTTATTTCCCGTTTTCATATATACGTAAAATACTTATTTTCTAAACTTAGAAAATATACGTTATTAATCATTGGAAAATGTTTCCTTATTTATTCCCATTTCTTATTTTCTATTATCAGAAAATATTTCTGATTCTTAATTGGAAAACATTTCTAAAACTCCTTCATTTGATTTAAACTGATGTTTAGATAAACATCACTATGCCAACACAAACCATTACGCTCATTAATTAATTCACTTAACCTACCTTTACTATCAAACTTTAATCATTCCTTAGTTAAGAAGGAAGTCAATCAAGTTAGGGTATAATTACCTCTCAGACCTTAACTGAACAACGTTTTAACTTCGGAATAGACAAAGTTTATCTTTATAAACCTTTAACAACTTCCTTGCGAACCTCACAGATTCTATTTACGAATCCACTTCTTTTATAAAAACATTTGGTTATAACGATAACGTTATAATCCCTACTTTCGAAATATCTAACTTCAAATATAACTTTTATTCTTTAATTTGAATAAATAAATAAACACCTAATTTATAAATAAATAATCTTGATTTAAACAACGAAATTTATAAATACTTTCACGAATTCGATATAATCGAATTCGACGATTTACTCTCTTCGAATAACTAATATTCGATTAACTCACTCCGAATAACTAATATTCGATTATCTCTCTTCGAATAACTATTATTCGATTATCTCCTTTAATTCCATTCAAATAAAATATATTCGATTAGCTTCTATTAAATAACTCATATTAAATTAACTCCTATTGAATAACTTATATTCAATTAACTCCTATTGAGTAACTCATATTCAATTAACTCCTATTGAATAACTCATATTCAATTAACTCCTATTGAATAACTGATATTCAATTAACTCCTATTGAATAACTTATATTCAATTAAATAATATTCAGCTAACTTTATTTGATTACAAATAATCGACTAACTCTAACTTGATTACTCCATTCAATTAACTCTAACTCGATTCACTCTAATCGATAAATTCTAATTCGATTAACTCTATTGGATCAACCCTATCGATTTACTCTAATGAATTAACTCTAATGAATTAACTTTAGTGAATTAACTCTAATTGGTTAACAATATTCGATAACTTCTTTTCTCTATTCGAATAAACTATATTCGATAACCCCTTTTCTCTATTCGAATAAACTATATTCGATTAACTACTTTAACTCTATTCTGACTAACACTACAAATACTTCCTTTTCTATTTGTTTATACAAATATTCCCTTTTCTATTGGTTTTACAAATATTCCCTTTTCTATTTGTTTTTTTAACAAATAAATATTTCCTTTTCACTTCTATTTATTTTCTACATAAATATTTCTATTTGTAAATGTTTTACAAATATTTCCTTTTAAATTCTACTTGTAAATTGTTTTACAAATATTTCTCTTTCTATTTGTTTTACAAATATTTTCCTTTTATATTTGTCTTGCAAATATTTTCCTTTTATTTGTTTTACATATATTTCCCTTTCTAACTCTTTGATTTTATAATTATTCCCTTTAAAACAATCCTTTTTCCTTTTATATATAAAATCCATTGATTTTATATAATTAATTTATTTTCAAAAATATACTTTGAAAATCCCCTTTTTACATCCCAGTATTTCTTACGGTATTTAAAATACCAAATCACAGTGATCGATATCATTCAAACACACATAATCAACAACAGATTATATATCACATCATATATTACAATATATGAAAAACAATAAAATAAATGTTGAGGAATACAGTTGGATCCCTCCAACCTGTTTACCTGCATCACAGATGTTAAAGAATATAATTAACATCGATTTCATTCCACTATGAAATATTCTGCTAAATAGAATCAGTATTTGATTAACGATTTATATATATATCGTTATCTATAATTTCAACCAATACATAAGCAATTCAACCAAACAGTTAACACACAACAATCAACAGATAATTATCAGTTCTAAGAATATGTTATAAAAATATAACTGTTTAGAGTTGGTGAGTTTTACTCACATTGGACGATCATCGTTAATAACGATAACCATCGCTTGATTCAGACGGACAATTTATTTTGGTATAAATTGTAACGAGCTCCAATTCAATCCTAGTCAGTTCCATTTTGTAAGTGCCATCCATACGATCCCAACGGATCCAGTTTTGTCCAGTTCTGATCGTACGACGAAGATATGATATTTACAAGTTAAATACACATTTAAATTAAATTTAAACTAAGGTTTGTTTAAACCTGGGCTTAACTTGATTATCCAGCCCATTTCCTTTATCCACCCGCAGCCTTAAAGCCCACCGAACTTCTTCTTCTACCCAGACTTTACCTCGTTCGCTCCTCATTAGTTCCACTGCCATTTCTCCAAACTTTCGATCACAACTACCCCTCCATCACTCCACCGCTTCACCAACGAACACCACCAAATCACTTCTCTAGAACTCCTCTTCCATTCTCACACCAAATAGATTTAGCTCACACCCAAAAACCCATTTCCGTCAAATTCATTTTTCACCAAGAACAGGAAATCGCACGACACTTTATTTACCAGAAAAAAAATCCCAAAATTACATAACCAGGGCTATTCGATCTCCTGAGTTCAGATTCGAACTCGATTTCATGAACTGATCACCACAAAATCGAAGAACTCGAACCCTAGAATGAATGAACCAACGCTGTACGAAACCCATGACCGAAAAGAATGAATCAGACCCTTTGAAAAGTATATATGAATGAAGAAAACATCATATGAAGCTCACAAAACTGGTTTGAGGAATTTAGGAATTTTATTGGATTTCTATTGATTTTATGAAGATCGACATTCTCGTTGGAAATAAGAAAACCGATGGCGTAAAAATTGTTTGACCGAAATGAGAGATGACTTAGGTTTAGAAATAGTTTAGGGTAATATATAGGAGGATTTTAATATTTTAATATTATATTTATTTTTAAGCGAACGCTACTTCTGTTTGTCTTTAAAAATCCCTATGGTCACATTTGACATCCAAAAATCATGAAAATTGACATGTAGGTACAATTCGTCATTACGGGCGCAACGAAACTAGTTTCACCGAATTCCGACTCCGTTTGCTCAAACAGCATATTTTTAATTGTCCAAATACTAACTGTTTTTCACATTAAAAATCCGTACGGCCACACACTGACTCTAAAAATCACGAAACTGGAAATCTAACAATAATTTAATATTTCGGATCCAACAAAATTAGTTTCATCGATAACGGAGGTCATTTGCAAAACTGGCTATTTTTAAAGCTCTAAATAACCCTTTTAAATATATAAATATATTTAAAAATAATTAAATTAAATATTTAAAAATAATTATTATCGTATATGTTCACATCGAATATCACACAGCTCCATATGGGATTTATAACTTGATATTCCAAATCCAGTGTTATATCGATATTCGATTTATATTTGAAATCCATTTAAAAATTATACGTTCAACTGTCGTTTATATAATATATTCGTTATTCGAATTCAATTCCAAACTGAATTATATATATTTTGAATTGCCCAATTCACATTATATTGTCAATTCACTATTTCTGATTATTTCAGAATTAAATATATTATTCTATTATTTATATTAATTAAATATTCAATATAATTTTATTTAAACAACCATTTTCACTATATAAATAATTAAATAAATTAATTATATATTGCTGAAAATATGGGTCATTGCACATTCACCAAAAGTAGAGGTCGTTATCTGAGGTAGAAGAAGATAGAGTAAATTCCTAATTAATTTATTTATTTAACTTTATTTAAAATGTTAACAACTTAAAATAAATCATAACTCATTCATATGAACTCAGAACTGGATGATTTTCGAAGCGTTGCAATCGTAAGACAAAGACCTACGATTCTAGACTGAAAAGAAGCGATTTTGAGCTGGTTGAATTTTGGACAAATTTGTAGATCCGAACAATTCAGATTCACACGACTGTGAGATTTCTATTTTTAAAATTAAAATTAATTGTTTATTTCATTATGATATTTATATTTATTATATCTAAAATTCATGATTGGTAATGTGTATACCTATTGGAATGATGATTGTTTGTGGTTGAGTTGAACCACTGAATTGAATTGGGTGTATTCATGTTTGTCAGAATTTTCTGTATACAATAAAAACCATATTTTTATTATATATATAAAATATATAATATACATGTTTGTTGTAAAATAGATGAAAACAAAAATATCATGTTTGAAACAAATAGATGAAACAAGTTTTACACATATTTGTTGAAATAAAAATTAGCATTTCTATTTGCTAAGTTAGATTAGAAAAAAGAAACAAATGAATTATCCTTTTATTTGTTATTAGAAAACATATGAAATATACTTTTATATGTCATTAGAATTCATAGTAAAATGTTAGGATTGGTTAAAATACCATTTAGTTATAAAATGTTAAGTTGATAAAGAATATCATTTTTTTTTTGTTAGAATTGAAGACAAAAAGAAATATCACCTTTATATGTTTTGTTGAATGAGAGTTGTCGACAAAACAAATATATCACTTTTATAGGTTTTGTTGAATTAGAGTTGTCGACAAAACAAATATACCACTTTTATATGTTTTTGTTGAAATAGAATTGTCGATAAAAACAAAGTTATCTTTTTTATTTGTTTTTGTTGAAATGTAGAATTGATTTAACATAAAAATATTCTTTTTATGTTAATATGAAAGGATAGAATATTGTTTACATATAAAATGTTCTTTTATATGATATTTAGAACACATGGAAAAATGCAAACAAATAAATATTCTTTGTTTTCACATTAGAATACACAGTAAATTATTTACAAATAAATCACTCAATTCTTTGTCATTGAAATAACTAGAAAATTGTATACCAATAAATCATTCTTTTATTTGTCATTAGAATACATAGAAAATTGTTTAACAATGAATTTACATTTTAATGTATATGAAACATTAAAAATAAACATTGTTATATAAAAATGTGTTTACACTGAATTTTGCATTTTTAATGTAAACGGACCATTAAAATAATCATTGTTAAATGAAAAAGTCTTTATATTGAAATTTACATTTTATGTAAATAAAAGTGTATATATATATATAATAAAAATCCACCTTTTATTATACAGATTATATATTTATGCTATGTAAAAAGATTACATTTTTTATGTCATATAAAAAGATTACATATTTATGCTATGTAAAAAAGATTACATTTTTTGTGTCATATAAAAAGATTACTTACTTATGGTATGTAAAACGATACATTTTGTTCATTAGAAATAATGAGACATTTTTGCTCATTAAAAATGATTACACAAAAAGATACATTTTGTTCATTAGAAAGAAGGAGACATTTTGTTCATTAAATAGAATAACAAAAACATACATTTTTGTCTAAATTGAGAAAGAATGAAATTTAACATTCATTTTGTAATTAAATTAGAAGTAGACAAAAACATTCATTTTTGTCCAATTTAAAAGAATGACACTAAACACTCATTTTTGTCTATTTGAATAAGAATATAAATAAACATTCATTTTGTCAAATTCAAAAGAATGTAACCAAACATTCATTTTTGTGTCATTTAAATAGAATGAGACTAAAATATTTCTTTTTGTCATTTTAAAAGAATTAAGTAAAAATGTTCATAGTTTGAACAAAACATGATTTCATAAGAATATACATTTTTAATGTAATGTTAAAAATAAAGAAAATGTTCATGTTTTAACCAAAACCTGAATTCATTAAAGATATACATTTTTAATGAAATGTTAAAAATAGAGAAAACGTGCATGTTTAGAGATAAAAGCATGTAGTCATTAAAAACCATATTTTAATGCCATTAAGGAAATTAGCAAAATGTTCATAGTTTGAACAAGAACAAGAATTCATTAAAATATACAATTTTAATGCTAAGATGAGAATAGAAATAAAAGTTACCTTTTTATTTACATTTTAGATGTAAATAAAAACATAGATTAAAAAGTTACATTTGTATTTAAACTTTAGATGCAAATAAAAAGATTAGATGAAAAGTTACATTTTTATGTACATTTTAGTTGTAAATAAAAAGACTTGATTAAAAGTAACATTTTGATTTACATTTTAGAAGTAACAAAAAGAGTAGATTGAAATGTTATATTTTTATGGTCAAATTAAAGACAATGAGAAGAAAAAAAAGATAGAATCAAAAGTTATTTTTATTTACATTTTTGATGTAAATAAAAAAGAATAGATTTTAATGTTATATTTTTATCGTCATTTTAGATGCGATAAAAAGAATAGATTTTAATGTTACATTTTTATCGTCATTTTAGATGCGATAAAAAAGAAGAGATTTTTATGTTACATTTTTTTTAGAATGTAATAAAAAGAAAGAAAAGATTACATTTGTCTATAATGACATGAATTTTTTTTAATATAAGTAAAGATTGAATAAAGGATTACATTTTTCAGTGTAATAAAAGATTGAATAAAACACTGCATTTTTCAATGTAACAAAAGATTAAATAAAAAAGATTACATTTTTCAATAGTGCAATAAAAGAATAGAAAAAGGTTTACATGTCGATGTAATATAAAAGTGTCATGTTTTAAATTATAAAAACATGTTTACCTTGAAAACCTCATTTCCAATGTAAGAAATGAAATTAGAAAATAGTTCATGTTTTAAAAATTGTAATGACCCGGATTTTTCGTCTACTTGAATTTGAATAATTAAATTGGCTTTAAATATTATATTTGGAAATATTAATGGATTGGTTTCAAATCCGTAAATAAAAACATCAAAATATATTGAAATGTCTGTTTTCGTTGCATTTGAAGATCGTATGTGACAGAACATATAATTAGTGTTCGACGTAAATAACAGTAAATTTAATAAATGTATTAGATTAAAATAAATTTATATAACTTCACACCTATATCAAAATTTGTATGCATACCCAACATAGACCACTGTTGGAATTTAAAATCTACCCTATTAACATAACAGATGGGTACAGTTTACCAATAAATGAAAATAGCACATGTATGTTCTCACCAAATACATGAATGAAGTTACCAACAGCACATACCTTCATTTTTAAGTATGAAGATTGAAGTACCTTGCCTACATCCTATAAACATGCCTAGGCCCAGCTACCTCCTACTTTCCTCTACCAATCACAGTGTAATTTCAAATCAAAATCTACCCTAACACAATACAGAGATGTATTGTCTTCTCAACATCCTTACATGAGACAACATCCATTTCTTCCTTCCCAGGATGGTGTCGCAGCCATACTTCTCCTCTGTCAAACTCTTGCAGACCTAAGATATTAATAACACATGCTACTATTTCCAAACCTATCCTCTACACTTTGAAACACACATGCCAGATTTTGGAATTTACACCTAAATATTACAGAGAAGCCTATATTTTTGTTTTCTAAGCTATCCTATCTTACTGTGGAGTCTCCATCAGTCCTATACCCTTATGCAAACACTGCAAATGAAAAATAGCACCGTACCATAAAAGCTTCAGCTACCATTCCCCTTAGTAGTGAACTCGCACGTGATATGCCAAGATAGGGGGATGCAGACTAATATGTTCATGCCGTGGGTGCCAAGACTTCTCCCCAGATAAATACGTACCAAGAGCCTCGTCATTTTTCATCTTCTACCACACAGCGAACAACAATGGCTACCGCAAGCTTCCACATATCAAAGAATATAAATATATATATAAATATAAAACGAAAAACGAAATGAATTGAAGCCTCGTGCGTACAACAAGGTATTGGGTGACAAGGTGGCGGGAGTGGGGCGGAAATGGAAGGAGTATTTTTTAGGAAGCCATGTTTTTCTTTGTTCATGGAGGAGAACATATGCGGGTTCGGGGGCATAGCAGGATGTGCAAAGTGTTGTATTCAAAGAAGAACAATATCATGGGTTGGAGAGCTACTGAAATGAAGCATTTTGGGATGTTTTTGTCAAGTGCATATGAAAGGAGATACCAAGCAGTATATAAGATGGAGTTTAGTGATGTTGTTGTCAACGTTGGGTAGTGTTGTGAGGCGAATTAGTTAAACACGTTGAAGCAGTGATCGTCAGTATGAAGGGAGATATGTGTGGCCACCGTTGTTTGTCTCGGTGCAGTACTATATCGAAGTTCATGAGTTTCAAGTTGTACATGAGCAAGGAACTAAGGCTCGTCAGCAACGGAGTCGTGGTAGCCAGTCAGGGAGGAGGTCTGACGATAGGAAGTCGAGATGCTCTGGTGTGATGCAAACAGTAAACGCAAATGGAAGTGTTGAGGGGAGTTTTATGGTGCACGTGTTACTGAAGTGGAGACAAAATAAGAAGGTGAATGGTGGAAAGAGTGTGCTGCAGTATGTATAAGTGGAAGAAGAGCTATATGTGATGACAGTGAGGCATGCATTGTGTAACAACCCGTTAATTTTTTTACGATTTAAATTCCGATTTAAATCAATATTTTTATTTTGAAGATATTTTATAATTTCTCATAACGGGAATTTGATATTTGAAATAGGTACAGTGAGATATAGCAGTAGTGAAAATTTCATCGAAAAATTTGAATGTTTTTCGATCGTTCAATTTTCAGTGCAATGCTGCGCATAACCATTCAAATTTTCATCGATTTTAAAATCTTTCTGAATCCAGTTCGGACAAACTTGAAAAATATTCTATTCGCTGTCAGTAATCCAACGGCGGAATTCGTTTCGTGAAAAACGGGCGTTTTGACATCCGCATTTTTAGATTTAAGGGGTCCGTAACGCATTTTTGAACGGAGCATCCTGGCACTGCAAATTTTATACCGTTGTGTCCGTCTCGTCACGCTGATTTCCGCTATATATTCATTTGTCAGTTTCGGTGTTCGGTTCGCGCTGAAATTGTGAAAATGCTTGCACAGTTCATTTTTGAAACAGAGCCATTTGAGTTCGATGTGTCCCTTTTTCCGATCTTACATACTTTTCTAGATATTTTGGGTCTGCAAAACCCTTCCTTTTATTTTACTAAACCACCGGTTTAATTTTTTTGTTTTTTTAAAGGCTTAGTTTGGACATATTTTAAGTGACACCTTATTACAAAAGGCATGCACGCACTTTTTTTTTCTTCCTTGCATTCAACGTTACACTTCAACTTTTACATTTAGCATGCGCCATTTTATTTTTATTTTTTTCAAAGTGGACACATTCTTTTCACAAAGGTTCTCCTTATTCATGCATGCACGTCCATTACTTTTATTTGTCTTTGTGTATCCAAAACTAATGTGCATGCGTTCCATTTGCATTTACATTTTTATTTAGCCATGCATGTTCATTCCATTTGGAAGCACTTGTTGGAATAATAAAAATATCCGTTCATTTCCCCAACCCCAACCTTCTGTTCATTATGTATTTGTAGAACTAGTCGTTTGCTTTTCGTTTGTGCTTTTTAACTGTTCATTTCTGGTGTGTTCCCAAGGGCGTTTTCCTTCAATTCAAAAGCTACTTCGTTACCTTTGATTTAAAACCGTTCCTTTGTATATATAAAATATAAAACAAAAAGAAGAAAATAAACATTTCTTTAAATCCTCAACGGTAGCTTGGTGAATTGAAACTTTCAAAACTCCTTTTATTTCGTGATTAGAGCGTGTGCACGACCAGTTCAGCAAACCGTTCCTTTATTTATTTTCCACTCAGGAGAAAATGAAGTCCGCTCACCCACTTTCTTTCCCATCACCACGTATTTTCTCCATTCCATTTTCAAGAAGCAACTCCTTTATTATTTAACTTCGTGAATGGTCACAGCTGAAATAAAGAGATAAGCTCATCTCTTCCTTTTATTTTTCATTGGCAATTCCATTCTAATTGCAACATTACTTCTCTCAATCAAAAAAAGGGAAATGTTGTCCAACTTCTGTCAGAAGTTTTATTTTCATGTCCGTACAAAAAAGCTGTCCATCTTCATTGTTCACTCTAGCATGCAATATTGCATATGCTTGGTGATCTTTGCCAAAATAGAAAACTTGGCCACTTTTATTTTGGCCTATAACGTTATGTTTAACATGTCCAGTGCCATGTGTAATAACCCGGAAAATGTGAACCAGTTTAAATTTTTTAAATTAGGTTATTAACAAGAAATTTGAATGATTAGAATAGCCTATTTCCATAAAATATAGGATTGTGTATAATATGGCAGTTTGAAATTTTGAATACAAACTAAGTCTGACTGTACCGGGTGGAAAATATGACGGATTTTAACGAAACTGAAAATATTTAAATCTGTTTATCAATACCTTTCTAACGAATCTAAAAAATCGAAATTTCATAACGGAAATCAAAAGTTATGGCCAAATGAATTTTCAGAAAGGTCGCTATATAGTATATATAGCCCTTGAAAATAGAGATTTTGCATACGACCTCGGAATTCGACGAAACCACTTTTTGTTGGGTCCGGGATGTCAAATTATTGCTAAGTTTCAAATTTCGTAATTTTTGAAGCTAGTATGTGAGCGGGGCAAAAGATAACGTGTTTGGTCAAATTCTATTAAAATGGGTCGACCTAAAAATGGCCGTTTTTCAAACGAGCTCAGAATTCGACGAAACTGGTTTTGTTAGGACCGTATCGTCAAAACAAAGCTAGATTTATTTTTCTGGAATTTTTCGATTCAGTTCGTGGCCCTGGCAAATTGAAATGTACGTTTAAATTAAATATCGAATGTTTTATATTTTAAATTGAAAAATAACTGACTGTAATAGTCGAAATGGCCAACGAAACATATCCCATTGTGTCCGGAATGGGGGTATTTAGCTAGGGGCGACAGTCGTTGGGTTTAAAAAGGAGTCCGTTTGCAAAAACACTATTTAAAAATTTCCTATAAGTATAGACCAATGAGAAATTTTCTTTATAAAAAAAAAACCTAAAAACCCTAGCCGCCAGTTGAAACGAACGATCCACGTCGCTCGTCGCTTTCCCTCTCTTTTCCGATCGCCACAGGCGACGCTAGGCCGCGCCACCACCGTCAGTCGACAGCCCTACGCCTCCTCTCCACATCCGACCTAGCCTCACCCCCAACAGAGCCGCCGTCGACGAGTTCGAGCGCTTCAAAGTCGCCGCCTTCCTGGAGCCGCCGCCGCCTGGATTCGCCATCGCATCGTCTCAGACAACCACCGATAGGAAGCTCTTTCCTCCCTCGACGACGACCAACAGTCCGATCATCCCCTAGGGCTACGGATCAAGAGAAAGATTCAAACCTAGATTTGAACAGGTTTTTAAATTAACGGCTTATTTAATTTTAAAACTGTTTTAACACTTTAAAGCGTTGCAAAACTTTGAAAAATAATATCTTTTTCGTTCTTCAACGAAATTCGATGAAACAGGAGACACCGTGACCGCAAGGAGGCTCTCTACATTCTAGAAGGAGCCGCGGATTTTTCTGACCTTCCTACGATTTTTAGCACCGCAAGAACCAATGTGAGGAATCTAAACTATTTGTGTGAATGTAATCGCGTTGTATAAATTATATAAGCGAAGTGTAAATTATATACGCATTGTATACCTCATGTACATGTGTTGTATAAGTTATATTAGCGATGTATAAATTATACAAGCGTTGTTTGAAACATATATGCTTTGAATTGTGATGAAATGCAAGTGAATTATTATATTATATTATATATATATATACTCCCCTCGTCCACAGACCATGGACGATATTTATTGCTTGTGTTTGACGTGATATTATATGGTATGACGAATGGTTGGAAATAATTGTTTGTGGTTGATATTGTGGTTGAAAAATACCTTTATGGTTGAAAAATACCTTTGTGGTTGAAAAATACCTTTGTGGTTGAAACAAAATAGAATAGGATTGTGGAATTGAAAATAAAACATGCCGCCTGCGTGCGAACTAGATGCATGATCCCCATTGTCAAAAACCGCGAGGTTTTAAGGTAGAGCGAGGAGCCGTACTAGGGACGGTCCCGGTTTTAACTACCCTGCCATTATGCTGCCGAAATTTTCTGAAATATTTATGTGTTAGAATAATTTTCCTTCATTGAAATTATTTTCATAACGATATCGAATATTCATGTGTTGAGTTGCAATTCATTTGTTGAGTTGAAATTCATGTGTTGAATATTATTTGAATTTAAACAAATGGCTTTAGCGATAAAAATCACATTTTTATATATATACAAATGATATCGAATATTCATGTGTTGAGTTGCAATTCATTCGTTGAGTTGAAATTCATGTGTTGAATATTATTTGAATTTAAACAAATGGCTTTAGCGATAAAAATCACATTTTTATATATATACAAACGATATCGAATATTCATGTGTTGAGTTGCAATTCATTCGTTGAGTTGAAATTCATGTGTTGAATATTATTTGAATTTAAACAAATGGCTTTAGCAATAAAAATCACATTTTTATATATATACAAACGATATTGAATATTCATGTGTTCAGTTGCAATTCATTCGTTGAGTTGAAATTCATGTGTTGAATATTATTTGAATTTAAATAAATGGCTTTAGCAATAAAAATCACATTTTTATATATATACAAACGATATCGAATATTCATGTGTTGAGTTTCCAATTCATTCGTTGAGTTGAAATTCATGTGTTGAATATTATTTGAATTTAAACAAATGGCTTTAGCAATAAAAATCACATTTTTATATATATACAAACGATATCGAATATTCATGTGTTGAGTTGCCAATTCATTCGTTGAGTTGAAATTCATGTGTTCGATATTATTCGAATTTAAACAAATGGCTTTAGTAATAAAAATTACATTTTTTATATATACAAACTATATAGAACATTCATGTGTTGAATTTCAATTTATTCGTTGAGTTGAAGTTCATGTGTTGAATGTTATCATCTTTTAAAAATAAAATGAATCGACATTGAAAACTATATTTTTATGATAAATATGAAGTGTTAAAAATACACATGTGTCGAATAAATATTTTTGATGATAAAAATATTCCTTTTATCATGTATACGCTTAGTTAAAAATACACACGTGTTAAAATAAATAATAGTTTGCTAGGAACATTATTTTTAGCTTTGTTCTGCATATATATACATGTGTTGAACAGGAAAAATGGATTAGCTGTTGAGTAAAGAAATTATTTGCATGCCCGACAAATAGGTAAACCTTGATGAGTTGGCTGCGCAATTTTATTTATATATCAACTCTTGTGAATGCCATTGGATGCGGAGTGCTGGTTTTTCTGTGTGAAATAATAAACAACGCCATAGGATAGTAACAATTAATTTTGAACTACACTACATGGCATACTTCTTGACGATAGGCATACTTCATCATATTCCACATAAGCAATTGGAGCTTGTGTGACGAGGTGGAAGATTTACCATATAAGCAAGAGGCTTGTATGGCGATGACTATGTACTACAGGTTGAACTGATGACTGATATGGACTATATAAATTATAACGATAAAATGCCAGATTAATAAAAAAACCCCACACGGGTCTAGAGTTGACAATAATCACGTCGCTCTAGTTATTAGATACGGCACATGGACTATTTATTTCCACACGGAAACGGGGTGACGGGAATTTATTCTCTGGAGTGATTATCAGTACATGCTCCCCCGTAAACACCAGAATATATCACTAAAAATATGTGAATGCTTTTTTGGATTTTTTGGGTACCTAATACGGCCCAATAAATTTCCAAACCCCTCCCCGTACAAAGGAGGTTATGGCGAAATTTTTCGAAATATTAAGTCGTTAGTGAAATATTTGAAGTGAAAACGAAGTTGAAAATATAAAATAAACTATAGTTGAAACTATGGAATGAACTATATTTATATACATAAATATAAATATAATTAAAGGAATGGAGGCCGTGCAGTTCGCGTTTCGGAATCGTAATTTGAAACGATTAGTACGAGAAATCCGACCATCGGATTTTCCTGAAACTGCAACCGCCGGGTTCGCCTTGGAAATATCTTTCCAACGGCACCAACCTTGTGAAAATCCAACGGTTGGATTGTCCGGAATGTTTAATTCAAATCTGAAGAAAAACAGCGCCAGAATCGTTTATATTTATATATAAATATAAATATAATTAAATTTAATCGAATAACGACGCTGCAGTTCGAATTTTGAAACCGTAACTTCAAACGACTAGTGTGGAAGATCCGACCGTCGGATTCTCACGAAACTGGAACCGTTGGGTTCGCTTTGGGAATATCTTCCCACTGATATAGACTTTGTAGAAATCCAACGGTTAGATTTTCCGATATGTGTAAAACAAATTAAGGGAAAAACAGCGCCAGTGACACGAAATGACCTGAAACGTCGTTTAATTAAATATGGCCATTTTTAAGTAAATAAAAATGGCGAAAAATCGTTATAAAATATTACAAGCAACATAGGTTGCAAATAAACCAATTGTGCTTGAATTGTTTGATATTTGATGGTTGTATGTGTATGACATGAAAATAACACTAAATAACTGAAAGATGGATGTCGAATAATATAACCATATAAAGAATCGATTTAAATTCTAATGACGTGAATTTTTTGAAAAGGCCGAGCTAACCCTCATTTCAAATAATTCATCGAGCGATACGAATTGGAAAATGCAAAGACGATTCAAGACCGACGATCTTCGTATCGGTTGGATGGGCGCTTCTGAGGTTCCTAACCGGAGTAGCTACCGGAAAGGGACGGAAGTAGTAGCCGTCTGAACGTATATGTTGATTGGACGGATATACGAGGAATTTGACGCCTCCGGTTTCGTTCAGACCCAGGACGGAATTGTAAATGGACTGTGTGTCTGACATTGGATTTTGTTCTATACTGACTGATCTCTGTTAAATATATATCTGTTTGGCGGCGGAGAATTTACTCTTTTGCTTAACGCCCTTCTCTGAGACGTACGAGCTCAGAGGTTATATATCGATGGAAATCAATCGTATGGAGTGGACTGCCTATGTGGCATGCCAAGATGATGTGATCAAGGCTTCTGTTGAAAAGCAAAGTCTTGTGGATGATGATCAAAGCAAGGTCTACGTGGCCTAGCTTTGTGTATTTCGTAGATTCGCGAACCTCACACCCCGGTATGAGTTAAAAACGGGATACGGACCGCTGGGAGAGCACGACGTTTCTTTCTAGCTATGGTGGTGTCAGTGACTTACCAGCCCTGACATATATATCTACTTTTCACCTTTGTGGTTGTTGGAACGCGAGGCGCCTCGATTATAGGTCTGTAAGGACCGGGAAACGTGTGTTCAGGCATAATTAATCCTCTAACGTAAGTGAGGACCGGCCCAGCCGAATCCAGGGGTTACCCAGTGTGCGTATTCCTGAGGCATTTGCTAGAGTGTCTCGAAGCGGAGAGGAGCTTGCCCCTTGCCTCGACTCATGACGGAAATCCAATTTCCAATACGAGATAACGGCTTCGATTGTAACTTATATATGGCGACATAGTGGCATGGGACGCTCATGTCGCCCATGATTGATATTTATGATGCTATTCGTTTTTGAAACATATATGCACTAGTAATAATATCAAATGATTTCTCTTTATACGTATCAAGCATATTTGGCTATTATAAGGTAAAACTCTATCCTCCGGCTTGCGTTGCATTGTGTGTTGGGACTTGAGTCTTATAATGGCTTCATTCTTTCTAAAAGCATTGCGTTGTTTTAAAAGAATTTACCTTGTTTTAAATGCACTAGCAATCACTGGAGTGAACCCGTTCCGCGAAAGTGGCGTGGTCCTATGATTTGCTATTACTGTTGTTTAACTGTCAAATAGATTCCTCATACCAGTCCCCATGACTGACTCGTTGTTTGTTTCACTTTGCAAACGCGGGTGCCCTTATTTTCACACGGGCAGCCTAGTACACAGGTGACAGGTGATTTTTGGTTCTGCACTGCTGCATAGCATGCACTTTTGGCTCTTGGCGAGGCTGACTTTATAGAGATGACTTAGATATTCTCCGCCATTACTGTATTTATATTATGATTCCGCCACTGGCGATGCAGACTGATTTACTTTTCGTATTTCTCACTATATGTATATGTATTCCGCCTTCGGCGATGTAGACTGATACTCTTATTATGTCACTACATGTATGTATTCCGCCTCTGGCGACGATGACTGATCACTTCCCTTTCTTTTTACTAAGTATATCCCACGCTATGCTATTCTGATATTCCTACATGTTGTGATTCCGCTGTCATATCCATGTAAAATTATTTTATCTATTGTTTCTGCTATTATCTGTACTCTGCTATGATGATTAATCTGTTATTTCCCAATGATTATCCTTAATACCGCCCCTCGGATTTTGGGATCGTCACAGTTGGTATCAGAGCTTTGGTTAGCCTTAGTTCCGGGATCTAACACATTAAACACCTCGTCAGAACAGAATCAGTAGTGTTCTAATGCGAGTAGCTCATTAGAGATAGGATTAGCAATGTCCTAGAATGAGCTAAGCAGATTAGCAAAACAATTTGATTAGTACATCATCATTATCTTTCTTTGTATTCCCTTGCTTTATCGTTTATGAAAATTATCAAATCTGTGAGCTTGACTCTTTTCTTCCTTATACAGTATTCTCTTAGATGGCTACACGAGCAGCAGCAGCTGGAGGAGGCCGTGGAGGCCGAGGAGTTGCAGCAGGAGGACGGGGGAATATCCCCGTAGCTGTGGAGATCCCTATTATTCAGCCACCAGCACCAGAAGACTTTGAGTTAGATAAAGTGGCAAAGAGATACCGAAATCTTGGAGGGAAACCTTTTACTGGCACTGGCACAGTGACCGAAGCTATCGCTTGGCTGAAAACCTGTGAGAAAATCTTCGAAGGTATGGGCATGGGAACTAACAATAAAGCCCGACTTGGCATTTGGCTCCTTTAGGAAGAGGCAGAGCTGTGGTGGGATGCCATTACTTCTGGGGATGCAGCTGGTACTATCCGGACTTGGGAGCAGTTCAAGACTTTATTCAATGAGAAGTTTGTACCGGAACAAGCGCTTGAGAGGATGCGGGAGCAATTTGCTAATCTCCAGCAGGGAGACCTCCCTATTCAAGACTATCTGAATAAGTTCACTCAGCTATCGCGCTATGCTCCAGAGTTGGTTTTGACCGACAAAGCGAAAAATAAGAGATTCATATTTGGGCTGAAGCGCAAATACCATGATAGAGCTATGAGCAACATCAAACTCTCTTTTACAGAACTCGTAGAGATGGCTTGCAACTACGAAGACATGGATGAGAGGCATGCTAGCCAAGACCGCGCTAAGAGCCAAGCAGGGAATAAGCGCAAGACCTCAACTGACCAACCCGAATCTAGCATTACCGCGGCCGCTACTCAAAAACCCGCAAAGATGCCGAAAGGAAACAGCTACAATTGCGGGAAGCCCGGTCATTTTTCTAACGTATGCAAAGCCCCAAAGAAGCCAAAGGCAAAAGACTCAGCCGAGTGCTACAACTGCCACAAGAAGGGGCACTATAGCAAGAATTATCCTCTGAAGAAGAGCGCACTAGTGGCCCATGTTTATGACGGGAAGACCCCGCCAGCTATCACCGACGGATCAGGTAAACCCGACGTCTTGGGAGGTACCCTTACCATTAAAAATATTCCTGTTTCTGTACTTTTTGATACCGGTGCATCACGTAGCTTCATTTCTGGTAATATTGTTCATAAGTTAAAATTGAAACAAAGAATTCTAAAGGAACCGATTAAAGTTCAAAACCCGATAGGAGGTTCTGTTAGTCTCAGTATATACTGCAGAGTGCCTATCTCTTATTCACGTTACAAGTTTCCCATCCACTTAATTGTCATGGATTTATCAGAATTCGATGTTATTCTTGGTTTGGAATGGTTAACCAAATATAAGGCCGAAGTTAGATGTGCCGAAAGAATCGTTAAAGTCGAAACGAAGCTTGGACCTATATATATACCATGCCATGGCTCAGAAATAAATAGAACCGAATTTTGGTCTTCTTTAGAAGTTATCCCCCCTTCATTAGAAAAGATACCGGTCGTGAAAAATTATGCGGATGTGTTTGAAGAAGTAGAAAACTTACCGCCGCAAAGAGAAATTGAATTTAGAATTGATCTAATTCCGAATGCCCGACCAGTAGTACATCCGATAAGAAGAATGGCCCCGAAAGAAAAAGAAGAGCTAAGTAGCCAAACCCGAGAATTGCTTTGGAAAGGTCTGATCAGACCAAGCTTTTCAGCATGGGGAGCCGCAGTAGTATTTGTCCTGAAATCAGACGGTACTCTAAGACTATGCGTTGACTACCGAGATCTCAATAAACAAACACTGAAGAACAAATATCCTTTGCCCCGAATAGACGATCTGTTAGATCAATTAAATGGAGCAACTGTATTCTCCAGAATGGACCTAGCTACAGGTTTCCACCAATTGCGTATAGCCGAAGACTGTGTTCCTTTGACAGCCTTCACGGGTCCCGATTTATTCTACGAATGGTTAGTAATGCCGTTCGGCTTGTGCAACGCTCCGGCTTACTTCGTTGATCTTATGAACAGAGTGTTCCGTGGTGTGTTGAATAAATTTGTTCTAGTCTTCATCGATGACATTCTAATCTACTCTAAGTCGGAAGAAGAGCATGCAAAACATTTAGAACAAGTGTTGAAAATTCTAAGAAGAAATGTCTTGAAAGCTAAATTTTCTAAGTGTGTCTTCTGGCAGAATGAAGTCAAATTCCTAGGCCATGTCGTATCAAAAGAAGGAATTGCTGTTGATCCAAGCAAAATTACAGCGATTCAGAACTGGAAACAACCTACTACACCCACTGAAGTTCGGAGTTTCCTTGGATTAGCTAGTTACTATCGGAAATTCGTTCAGGATTTTTAGAAGATATCAGGAGTATTGACAAAGCTTACAAAGAAGCATGAAAAATTCAGATGGACCCCCGAATGTGAAGAAGCTTTCCAGGAGCTGAAACTGAAATTGACAACCGCTCCGGTATTGACAATAATAGAGGGTAACCAAGACTTGACCGTATGGACAGATGCTTCTATTAGAGGGCTAGGAGCAGTGTTAATGCAAAAAGGCCAAGTGATCGCTTGTGCCAGTTGATCGACGCTAGTCTATGAATTAGAAAAGCGCGACATTTGTAATAAATTCTGCAAGCATACAGGTGTGTAGCATACAGGTCGAACACAGGGAGGAAAGTTAAATTTTATTATTTATATGTTTCGTGGGCGTGTTAGACAAACTTTGGAGGTAGATTTTGCAAAACAAAACAAAATTAAAACTGTAATTTGATTCAGAACAGATCTAACTGAACCGACGATCAAATCACAATTTCAATGGAAAGCAATTGAAACTATGAATTAGATTTGAATATAATCAAACCCAATTTGACCTAAGAAAATAATAAAAAGCAGAAATTGAAATTACAGAAATTGAAATTACAGAAATTGAAATAACAAACAAGAATTAAAATTAGGATTTCCGCTGAATCTAATCAGACGGTAAATCACTAATGCAAATGAGTGCAAAATACAAATAGTGTTCTACCGAATCTAATCGTATAGACAACACTAGTTGCTAAGAAAACAAAAAAATGAAGAAAATAAAAGAGAAAGAAGAACTTTTATTAGAACAATGGAATAAGAGATGAGATGAGATAGGATGGTGGCTACAATGCCATTACAAGGGTATATATAGGGTAGATAGCCAAACCCTAACCCTAACCCTAATGGTAAATGGGCCTGGTCATTACACCACTAATTTGTTTACAATGAGAAACATAAATGGGCCTTAGATAAATAAAGCAAATTTGGGCCTTTTCTCTTTTTCCTCTTGCTTCCTTGATATTTCTTCATTGATTTGTGATGTGCAAAGCCTTTTTATCACTCCTTTTCTTGTCCAACAGCAACTAGATGTGATATCTTCATCTACAATTCTTCAAAATGCAAATAAACAGCAAATTGAACTCTCTTTCTCTACATTTCTGGTTGCATGCGGGCTGGGTTGGACTATCTGTAAAAATAACAAAACAATACCCAAGTAATATTTATTTATATACAAAAGATAAGATATAAGAGCATAAAATAAACATATTTCTATGTCAATCAAATACCCCCACACTTATCTTTTACTCGTCCTCGAGTAAAACAAGAAATTTAAAACTAACTAGATAGGTCACACTTTCGTAGGAAACACGATTGCATTGAGCGTATGCAACAAGCCGTTAAACCTCTAGGTGTCCCTAGTAGGACGAGTGGTGTCTCGTGAGGGTTTTCAGCGGATACTACCCACAAAATCCAAATGCAGTATGCTATGATTCTAATGAAACTACATGAATGCAATGGACATATGCAAAAAAAATAAAAACGAAAAATGAAAACACGACTTATTTTAGGAAAGTGGTACAACGAATTAAGTTAATAATTTCTAATCAGTTGATTTTATTTTAGATACCTCGACTTGTCACAAATTTTCAATATAAATCAAGTTTTCAAATGTTAAATTCCAGTTTGGCCAGTTAGTTCGGTTGATAACATAGTGCAGCCATGAAATAGATTCTTCGTTTGCTTGGCACAGTTGTAAAGTGGTATTCTAATTTCCTCATGTATGGCTAGCCAAATCAATAAGGTCAAGAAGTGTTTGGGTATCATCGCTTATTCTTTATTCTATAAAATTTTAAGATTTATGATTAAGTACATACACCTAAAAAGACCAAGGTTTACCACCCATGCACTGCCTCGCGGACTAACGGAGAGTGGGTAAAGAGCTTGGCGGATTGTGCAGGCCGACTTTGACTTTGTCAACAACGTGTCGGTAATCCTTAGGTGTCCAATCCCATAAAATGAGACCAAGATATTCCAACTTTGATTTTGTCAACAACGTGTCGGATAGAGCTTGGCGGGTTTGCACACCAACGCTCGATATACAAGCAATGTTGGATACCCTTGGAATACTATTATTATTATTATCGAAAATATAAGCACAAAAGAGAGTTACGCGAATTCAACTTAACACAACTTAGTTTTAAAGATTTGAAAAGCCAATATAAGTATTTTAAGTCCTCCAATTATTTAAACAAAGTCTACAATATAGAAAAGATTTCATGGCCATCACCTAAGAATCTCCCTATGTACCGGTTACACTATTATCCCTCAAAATTAACTTTTCATTATATTTCTTATTCGATCTAAGTTGAGAGAAAAAAATACTATCAACTGGCTAAAAATTGTAAACTTATTTTGTTGTATCAATTGAAAATGAGTCGTATTTTAAAAAAAAAAAAATTTATGGTATGTTACTACGATATAAAATGTATGATGGTCCTACTTAAATGATGAAAATAAAAAGAAATAAAACGAAGAAAAATGAGAATGGATGAAATGCAGACTCCCCCCCACACTAGAACTATACAGTGTCCACACTGTAATTTTTTTTCTAGATTTGAAAGATCGTACCCAAAGGTGGATTAAATGCAAAATTATTTGCAGAATGAAATGCAGTCTAGCTATGTGTAAGAATGGATCATATGTACAATGATATATGTGTTTGCGGTGCACACGATGCAAAGTATTCCACCAACTTTTTCCCCCACACTTGGTTCTAGCCCGATGAGTACCATTCCCACTGTGTCTAGACATGTTTTCTAACAAGCAAGAGTTTTTGAAAACCATCTCATCTTTATACCTAGATTTATAGTCTAGGAGATAAATATCCAGGGTCGTCCTAACATGAAGTTTTTCAACAAAGCTAACATTCCAAAAATAGTTCATGTGTTCAACAAATTTGTCAGTGTAATTTTTCAAAAATTTGTGATCGTATATAAATTCAGTGAAATTTAAAATCCGAGTGTTGTTCAAGACTATGTGATCACATTTCTCAAAGTTGTTCAAGACACTGACAATCTCAAGTTCATTTGAAACCTCAAAATCACATTTTTCGAACTCGTGATGTGAATCTACTTCATTTGGCAACTCTTCCTCATACAATCCAAAGAATTCATGTTCGTTAAAACCTTTTTCCACATTTGAATTGAGAAATTCAACATTTTTATTCTGTTCAATTTCAAAGATTTCAAGTTTCTCACAGCCTGAAAGAGGAAGATCAAAATTTAAGCTTAAATCTTCTTCCTGAAAAGAGTTGAAGTTCAAATCATTTGTTGAGTTTTGAAAAGCTTCATCAAGATGATTATTCTCAATTTCCAAAGTCATTATTTGAAAATTTTCAATGTCAGTAGAAATTGGATTATTTGCTGATTCAACGCCCATTTGATTTTGTTGCTCTTGTTGCTCTTTCAAAGATGTCAGTAAACAAAGAAGTTCGTCTGCCCTCTCTCTAAGAATTTTAAGATGATATTCTTCAGAATCGTCGAATTGAGAGCTATCGTTTTGGTTTCCTTGATTCTCAAAAATATTTGAATTTTCAGAAAGATGATAATGATGTTGGAAATCATTTTGATTTTGAAAATTAGGTTCGTAACCAAAGCTGTCGAAATTCGAGGGAAAATTGCGATTTTGGTCATATTCAAGATGTGGATATGGGTTGTAATTTTGAAAATTCTGATCGAATTGAAAATCATTTCCAAAATTATTTTCGAATTGGTTTCCAACCCCATATTGTTGTGGATCAAAGCTATATTGGGATTCAAAGTCGTTTTGATACGGATGTGGCCCATAATCGAAATTATTGAAATTTGAATTGAAATCATCATTTCGATCATTTCTATGATTTTGAAAATGTTGGTTGGTTGGAAAATTTTGAAAATTGTTGGCATTGGGCTCACAAAATTTTGGAAAATTTTGCCTCATGAGTTGTAAGTCATACTCATACTCTTCAAGCGGACGTCTACTCCGATTATTATCCCACATTTCTCTCAATGATTTTTTTGAATTAGACATTTGAATGAAGTCAGGGTAAGACATAAATTATTCCTATTTCAAAATAATATAAAAGAATGAGTTGTGCTCTATTAATTAACTGACTCAATTGGAAGGGGGAAGAGGGTCTTATGGCCGTTCACGTATAGTATAAAACTAAGGGATACGACCAATGTTTTACGGGTAGTATGCAACCTCTTTTGCTAATAGTTCAATAAATTGAACTAATATATATCCGCGATCCAATTATACGAGACAGTCAACTTCACAAAACACCACTTTTCAATTATATTATTTTGAAAATCAAAATTTTATTGTTGAAAAACGAGGAGAGTGGTGGTCGTAATTATAAAAATTCGTTTCTCACAAATAGATTCAGAATATCAGCCACAGAACAGACACAGAATTATAACAGTCACAGAACAGAACAGACACAGAACAGAAAATTAAAATATTGTACAAGCAAGCCGCTGCCCCTGCAGAAGATTTTTACAAGCAATTTTCTATATTTTCAAAACAGCTTCAGCACCTGTAGAGTTTAGAAAAATATTACCGTGGGGTATGGCAGTCCGTCCAGAGCAGTTGAGCGGTGAGCGATTGAAATCACAGTGTTTGCAAATTTCTTGACTCTTGAGTCCCCTGTTCGATTTCTTGAAATTCCCTTCTTCTCCTTCTTTTTTTTAGAAAAAGAAGAAATAGAGAATTAAAAACAAAACAAGACCAACAGCTAAACAAAAGACTCAATCACTCAATACAAATAAAAATAATTGAAACAACTTGACTAAACCAAAAATAAAAGTGTTCAAGCTGACCAAAACCTAGTTAGCCAAGAAAAGGATTTCTCAGTCCTTACCCACTCAAACAAAAATCGTGAATCGCACTGCTTCCATTATTTCTCTTTTTTTTTCTTGGCCACAAATACTCTAAGCAAACCACAATAAATGAGCCACAAAATCACAGTCCAGAATCAAAAAACATAAATCGACACTGTTCAATTCTGAAAACAGAAAATTGCAATCATGCCTTCTTTAATTCTAGAAACGAATCCCGAGTACTCCATCTCGCGTTTTCTTTTTTTCGAAAATCAAAATTGGATTGGTCCGAATTGCGAATTGGGTATTGGGATTCGGTTGCAAGATGGAAACCATTTTGGTGAGTCTGGACTTGGTCAGCTTTGTGAACGTCAAGCAACTGGAGTCTGAGGGAATTGTCGGATGTGGGGATGATGGAATGCGGACTTTTGTGGACTGATGTTTGGAAGCGTGATGGATTTTGGGGTATTGGCTTTGGATGGGATGTATGCGGTGGTTTTGTTTGAGTTGGCGAGGACCGTGGCAGAAAGGTGGTGACTGGAAGGTTATGTTGATGGAGATGAAAGTGGTGGAGGGGGCTTTGCTTTTGTATGGGGTACAGTGATGTGAATAGGAATATGGACGTGGGTAAGGTAGGTTGGTGATGATGTGTGAATCGATGGTAGGAAGATGGGGAGGATGTGAACTGTTTTGTGATGGAAGGATAGTTGTATTTGGAGATGTACTGTGTTGGATGTATACGGTTTGTGGATTGCCGGAAGTTCGGGTCTTGATGGTGTCAGCAACTACAGGGGAGAGTTGGATTGGATGGATTGGTAGTTTCTGTGTTAGAGGGGTTTGTGTTGGGTAGGTAATGGAGTTTGGGTAGGTGCGAATTCCTGTGGTGATGAGGCTGCGCGAGTTTGTTGTCGTGGTGGATGTTGTATGTGTTGCGTCAAAGAAAGAGGAAGAGAACAGAAAATTTGCAAAGGATTTTTTTTTTTTGTTGTTGTTGTAAAAGAGAATAAGGCAAGAAATAAATTTAAGAAAAGGAAAGAGAGTTAATGCAGAAGAGAGAATTAAGGAAAAAAAAAAAGAAAAGAGGAAAGAAAAGAGAAAAAGAAAGCAATAAATTTTGGCCTATTTTTTTTTATTTGTAAAAAGAAGAAAAGGAATGTATAGATAATGGAAAGGGGATTGAAACAAGAGAAGCAATAAAAGAGAAGATAAAAACAGAAAGTTTTTTTTTTGTTTTTTAAACAAAATCAAACAAAATAAAAATAAAACAAAACTGACAAGAATCAGAAATTAAATAAATAATAAAATTTAATCGTTACCTCCCCGGCAACGGCGCCAAAAACTTGATCGACGCTAGTCTATGAATTAGAAAAGCGCAACATTTGTAATAAATTCTGCAAGCATACAGGTGTGTAGCATACAGGTCGAACACAGGGAGGAAAGTTAAATTTTATTATTTATATGTTTCGTGGGCGTGTTAGACGAACTTTGGAGGTTGATTTTGCAAAACAAAACAAAATTAAAACTGTAATTTGATTCAGAACAGATCTAACTGAACCGACGATCAAATCACAATTTCAATGGAAAGCAATTGAAACTATGAATTAGATTTGAATCTAATCAAACCCAATTTGACCTAAGAAAATAATAAAAAGCAGAAATTGAAATTACAGAAATTGAAATTACAGAAATTGAAATAACAAACAAGAATTAAAATTAGGATTTCCGCTGAATCTAATCAGACGGTAAATCACTAATGCAAATGAGTGCAAAATACAAATAGTGTTCTACCGAATCTAATCGTATAGACAACACTAGTTGCTAAGAAAACAAAAAAATGCAGAAAATAAAAGAGAAAGAAGAACTTTTATTAGAACAATGGAATAAGAGATGAGATGAGATAGGATGGTGGCTACAATGCCATTACAAGGGTATATATAGGATAGATAGCCAAACCCTAACCCTAACCCTAATGGTAAATGGGCCTGGTCATTACACCACTAATTTGTTTACAATGAGAAACATAAATGGGTCTTAGATAAATAAAGCAAATTTGGGCCTTTTCTCTTTTTCCTCTTGCTTCCTTGATATTTCTTCATTGATTTGTGATGTGCAAAGCCTTTTTATCACTCCTTTTCTTGTCCAACAGCAACTAGATGTGATATCTTCATCTACAATTCTTCAAAATGCAAATAAACAGCAAATTGAACTCTCTTTCTCTACATTTCTGGTTGCATGCGGGCTGGGTTGGACTATCTGTAAAAATAACAAAACAATACCCAAGTAATATTTATTTATATACAAAAGATAAGATATAAGAGCATAAAATAAACATATTTCTATGTCAATCACCAGTCGTCAACTAAAGCCGCATGAAAGGAACTATGCTACTCATGATCTTGAGTTATTAGCTATCGTGTTTGCTTTAAGAATATGGAGGCATTATTTACTGGGCGAGAAATTCGAACAATACACCGATCATCAATCCTTGAAATACCTGTTCACCCAGAAAGATTTAAACCTGAGGCAACAGCGTTGGTTAGAATTCCTTCCAGCATACGATTTTGAAATTATATACACTCCAGGGAAAGCCAATGTTGTAGCAGATGCGCTCAGCAGGAAAAATGAAATCATTGCCAGTTTTATCATTACTTCTTCCTTACAAGATAAGATTACTATTCTTCAGAAGGACGATGAATTCATTAAAAGGATTAGCCAGCGGATCCAAGAAGGAAAACCCTCAGATTTTAGCCTCGATAGCCAAGGGGTCCTAAGATTAAAAGGGAGAATTTGTGTGCCTGGGATTCCAGAGCTCAGAAGAGAAATACTTGATGAGTGCCATAAGTCCATATTAAGTATCCACCCTGGTGTGAGCAAAATGTATAATGATATTAAACGCACATTCTGGTGGAAGGCGATGAAAAGAGATATTTCAATATATGTTAGCAGATGCTCCACTTGTCAGCTAGTTAAGAGTGATCAGCAGAAATTGGCTGGACTATTACAACCATTAGAAATTCCAGGATGGAAGTGGGAACAAATTTCGATGGATTTCATCGATGGCCTGCCGCGAACTAGAAAAGGAAATGACAGTATATGGGTAATCGTAGATCGCTTCACGAAGACTGCCCATTTTATCCCTGTCCGATCTAACAGAACGGCTCAAAGTCTAGCACAGATTTACTTCAAAGAAATAGTTAAACTTCATGGAGTACCGCTCAGTATAGTCAGCGATAGAGATCCCCTGTTCACTAGCAAATTCTGGGAAGCATTCCAGGAAGAATTGGGAACCAAATTAAATCTAAGCACCGCTTATCACCCTCAGACAGACGGCCAAACTGAGCGGGTGAATAGAATTTTAGAAGATTTGCTGCGGGCTTGCGTTATTGATTTTGGAGGCTCATGGGAAGATCATTTACACATAGCAGAATTCTCTTACAACAATAGCTATCAAGCAAGTTTGGGAATGTCCCCATTTGAAGCACTATACGGTAGACCGTGTAGATCTCCCGCATGTTGGGTAGAACCTGGCAACAGACTTGTGTTAGGGCCCGATATGATTCAAGAAGCATCGGATAAAGTCGATTTCATTAAGAAGCGATTAAAAACCGCACAGAGCCGACAGAAAAGTTATGCTGATGCGAGAAGAAGGGATATATCGTTTGCCGTTGGCGATTATGTTTATTTAAGAGTTTCTCCAATGCGAGGGGTAATCAGATTTGGCAAGACAGGGAAGTTGGCACCGAGATTTATTGGTCCCTTTCCTGTACTTGAACGGATTGGAACTCTTGCATATAGGGTTTCATTACCTGATTGGTTGCCTGTTGTACATGATGTGTTCAACGTATCTCAGCTCAGAAAACATGTTCATGATCCAGATCTTGTTGTAGAAGAAGCAGCACAACAGGATATTGACATAACTCCAGAATTAGCACTCAAGAGAGATCCATTAAAGATAGTTGGCAAAGAAACTAGAGAGCTAAGGAGGAAAAAGATTCATTTAGTCAAAGTGCAGTGGAGTGGTGATCCTAGAGACTGTACTTGGGAAACTGAGGAAAGCATTAAACAAGCCTATCCCAAATGCAGAGTGGACATCTCTGACTAACTCCGGTGCAAGGTACCTTTACAATACTTTGCATTTACATTTTACTTCCTACTTAACTGTTATTTCCTTTTCGAGGACGAAAAGTTTTAAGTGGGGGAGATTGTAATAACCCGGAAAATGTGAACCAGTTTAAAATTTTTAAATTAGGTTATTAACAAGAAATTTGAATGATTAGAATAGCCTATTTCCATAAAATATAGGATTGTGTATAATATGGCAGTTTGAAATTTTGAATACAAACTAAGTCTGACTGTACCGGGTGGAAAATATGACGGATTTTAACGAAACTGAAAATATTTAAATCTGTTTATCAATACCTTTCTAACGAATCTAAAAAATCGAAATTTCATAACGGAAATCAAAAGTTATGGCCAAATGAATTTTCAGAAAGGTCGCTATATAGTATATATAGCCCTTGAAAATAGAGATTTTGCATACGACCTCGGAATTCGACGAAACCACTTTTTGTTGGGTCCGGGATGTCAAATTATTGCTAAGTTTCAAATTTCGTAATTTTTGAAGCTAGTATGTGAGCGGGGCAAAAGATAACGTGTTTGGTCAAATTCTATTAAAATGGGTCGACCTAAAAATGGTCGTTTTTCAAACGAGCTCAGAATTCGACGAAACTGGTTTTGTTAGGACCATATCGTCAAAACAAAGCTAGATTTATTTTTCTGGAATTTTTCGATTCAGTTCGTGGCCCTGGCAAATTGAAATGTACGTTTAAATTAAATATCGAATGTTTTATATTTTAAATTGAAAAATAACTGACTGTAACAGTCGAAATGGCCAACGAAACATATCCCATTGTGTCCGGAATGAGGGTATTTAGCTAGGGGCGACAGTCGTTGGGTTTAAAAAGGAGTCTGTTTGCAAAAACACTATTTAAAAATTTCCTATAAGTATAGACCAATGAGAAATTTTCTTTATAAAAAAAAAATAATAAAAACCTAAATCCCTAGCCGCCAGTTGAAACGAACGATCCACGTCGCTCGTCGCTTTCCCTCTCTTTTCCGATCGCCACAGGCGACGCTAGGCCGCGCCACCACCGTCAGTCGACAGCCCTACGCCTCCTCTCCACATCCGACCTAGCCTCACCCCCAACAGAGCCGCCGTCGACGAGTTCGAGCGCTTCAAAGTCGCCGCCTTCCTGGAGCCGCCGCCGCCTGGATTCGCCATCGCATCGCCTCAGACAACCACCGATAGGAAGCTTTTTCCTCCCTCGACGACGACCAACAGTTCGATCATCCCCTAGGGCTACGGATCAAGAGAAAGATTCAAACCTAGATTTGAACAGGTTTTTAAATTAACGGCTTATTTAATTTTAAAACTGTTTTAACACTTTAAAGCGTTGCAAAACTTTGAAAAATAATATCTTTTTCGTTCTTCAACGAAATTCGATGAAACAGGAGACACCGTGACCGCAAGGAGGCTCTCTACATTCTAGAAGGAGCAGCGGATTTTTCTGACCTTCCTACGATTTTTAGCACCGCAAGAACCAATGTGAGGAATCTAAACTATTTGTGTGAATGTAATCGCGTTGTATAAATTATATAAGCGAAGTGTAAATTATATACGCATTGTATACCTCATGTACATGTGTTGTATAAGTTATATTAGCGATGTATAAATTATACAAGCGTTGTTTGAAACATATATGCTTTGAATTGTGATGAAATGCAAGTGAATTATTATATTATATATATATATATATATATATATATATATATACTCCCCTCGTCCACAGACCATGGATGATATTTATTGCTTGTGTTTGACGTGATATTATATGGTATGACGAATGGTTGGAAATAATTGTTTGTGGTTGATATTGTGGTTGAAAAATACCTTTATGGTTGAAAAATACCTTTGGGGTTGAAAAATACCTTTGTGGTTGAAACAAAATAGAATAGGATTGTGGAATTGAAAATAAAACATGCCGCCTGCGTGCGAACTAGATGCATGATCCCCATTGTCAAAAACCGCGAGGTTTTAAGGTAGAGCGAGGAGCCGTACTAGGGACGGTCCCGGTTTTAACTACCCTGCCGTTATGCTGCCGAAATTTTCTGAAATATTTATGTGTTAGAATAATTTTCCTTCATTGAAATTATTTTCATAACGATATCGAATATTCATGTGTTGAGTTGCAATTCATTCGTTGAGTTGAAATTCATGTGTTGAATATTATTTGAATTTAAACAAATGGCTTTAGCGATAAAAATCACATTTTTATATATATACAAACGATATCGAATATTCATGTGTTGAGTTGCAATTCATTCGTTGAGTTGAAATTCATGTGTTGAATATTATTTGAATTTAAACAAATGGCTTTAGCGATAAAAATCACATTTTTATATATATACAAACGATATCGAATATTCATGTGTTGAGTTGCAATTCATTCGTTGAGTTGAAATTCATGTGTTGAATATTATTTGAATTTAAACAAATGGCTTTAGCAATAAAATCACATTTTTATATATATACAAACGATATCGAATATTCATGTGTTGAGTTGCAATTCATTCGTTGAGTTGAAATTCATGTGTTGAATATTATTTGAATTTAAACAAATGGCTTTAGCAATAAAAATCACATTTTTATATATATACAAACGATATCGAATATTCATGTGTTGAGTTGCCAATTCATTCGTTGAGTTGAAATTCATGTGTTGAATATTATTTGAATTTAAACAAATGGCTTTAGCAATAAAAATCACATTTTTATATATATACAAACGATATCGAATATTCATGTGTTGAGTTGCCAATTCATTCGTTGAGTTGAAATTCATGTGTTCGATATTATTCGAATTTAAACAAATGGCTTTAGTAATAAAAAGCACATTTTTTATATATACAAACTATATAGAACATTCATGTGTTGAATTTCAATTTATTCGTTGAGTTGAAGTTCATGTGTTGAATGTTATCATCTTTTAAAAATAAAATGAATCGACATTGAAAACTATATTTTTATGATAAATATGAAGTGTTAAAAATACACATGTGTCGAATAAATATTTTTGATGATAAAAATATTCCTTTTATCATGTATACGCTTAGTTAAAAATACACATGTGTTAAAATAAATAATAGTTTGCTAGGAACATTATTTTTAGCTTTGTTCTGCATATATATACATGTGTTGAACAGGAAAAATGGATTAGCTGTTGAGTAAAGAAATTATTTGCATGCCCGACAAATAGGTAAACCTTGATGAGTTGGCTGCGCAATTTTATTTATATATCAACTCCTGTGAATGCCATTGGATGCGGAGTGCTGGTTTTTCTGTGTGAAATAATAAACAACGCCATAGGATAGTAACAATTAATTTTGAACTACACTACATGGCATACTTCTTGACGATAGGCATACTTCATCATATTCCACATAAGCAATTGGAGCTTGTGTGACGAGGTGGAAGATTTACCATATAAGCAAGAGGCTTGTATGGCGATGACTATGTACTACAGGTTGAACTGATGACTGATATGGACTATATAAATTATAACGATAAAATGCCAGATTAATAAAAACCCCACACGGGTCTAGAGTTGACAATAATCAGGTCGCTCTAGTTATTAGATACGGCACATGGACTATTTATTTCCACACGGAAACGGGGTGACGGGAATTTATTATCTGGAGTGATTATCAGTACATGCTCCCCCGTAAACACCAGAATATATCACTAAAAATATGTGAATGCTTTTTAGGATTTATTGGGTACCTAATACGGCCCAATAAATTTCCAAACCCCTCCCCGTACAAAGGAGGTTATGGCGAAATTTTTCGAAATATTAAGGCGTTAGTGAAATATTTGAAGTGAAAACGAAGTTGAAAATATAAAATAAACTATAGTTGAAACTATGGAATGAACTATATTTATATATATAAATATAAATATAATTAAAGGAATGGAGGCCGTGCAGTTCGCGTTTCGGAATCGTAATTGGAAACGATTAGTACGAGAAATCCGACCATCGGATTTTCCTGAAACTGCAACCGCCGGGTTCGCCTTGGAAATATCTTTCCAACGGCACCAACCTTGTGAAAATCCAACGGTTGGATTGTCCGGAATGTTTAATTCAAATCTGAAGAAAAACAGCGCCAGAATCGTTTATATTTATATATAAATATAAATATAATTAAATTTAATCGAATAACGACGCTGCAGTTCGAATTTTGAAACCGTAACTTCAAACGACTAGTGTGGAAGATCCGACCGTCGGATTCTCACGAAACTGGAACCGTTGGGTTCGCTTTGGGAATATCTTCCCACTGATATAGACTTTGTAGAAATCCAACGGTTAGATTTTCCGATATGTGTAAAACAAATTAAGGGAAAAACAGCGCCAGTGACATGAAACGACCTGAAACGTCGTTTAATTAAATATGGCCATTTTTAAATAAATAAAAATGGCGAAAACTCGTTATAAAATATTATAAGCAACATAGGTTGCAAATAAACCAATTGTGCTTGAATTGTTTGATATTTGATGGTTGTATGTGTATGACATGAAAATAACACTAAATAACTGAAAGATGGATGTCGAATAATATAACCATATAAAGAATCGATTTAAATTATAATGACGTGAATTATTTGAAAAGGCCGAGCTAACCCTCATTTCAAATAATTCATCGAGCGATTCGAATTGGAAAATGCAAAGACGATTCAAGACCGACGATCTTCGTATCGGTTGGATGGGCGCTACTGAGGTTCCTAACCGTAGTAGCTACCGGAAAGGGACGGAAGTAGTAGCCGTCTGAACGTATATGTTGATTGGACGGATATACGAGGAATTTGACGCCTCCGGTTTCGTTCAGACCCAGGACGGACTTGTAAATGGACTGTGTGTCTGACATTGGATTTTGTTCTATACTGATTGATCTCTGTTAAATATATATCTGTTTGGCGGCGGAGAATTTATTCTGTTGCTTAACGCCCTTCTCTGAGACGTACGAGCTCAGAGGTTATATATCGATGGAAATCAATCGTATGGAGTGGACTGCCTATGTGGCATGCCAAGATGCTGTGATCAAGGCTTCTGTTGAAAAGCAAAGTCTTGTGGATGATGATCAAAGCAAGGTCTACGTGGCCTAGCTTTGTGTATTTCGTAGATTCGCGAACCTCACACCCCGGTATGAGTTAAAAACGGGATACGGACCGCTGGGAGAGCACGACGTTTCTTTCTAGCTATGGTGGTGTCAGTGACTTACCAGCCCTGACATATATATCTACTTTTCACCTTTGTGATTGTTGGAACGCGAGGCGCCTCGATTATAGGTCTGTAAGGACCGGGAAACGTGTGTTCAGGCATAATTAATCCTCTAACGTAAGTGAGGACCGGCCCAGCCGAATCCAGGGGTTACCCAGTGTGCGTAGTCCTGAGGCATTTGCTAGAGTGTCTCGAAGCGGAGAGGAGCTTGCCCCTTGCCTTGACTCATGACGGAAATCCAATTTCCAATACGAGATAACGGCTTCGATTGTAACTTATATATGGCGACATAGTGGCATGGGACGCTCATGTCGCCTATGATTGATATTTATGATGCTATTCGTTTTTGAAACATATATGCACTAGTAATAATATCAAATGATTTCTCTTTATACGTATCAAGCATATTTGGCTATTATAAGGTAAAACTCTATCCTCCGGCTTGCGTTGCATTGTGTGTTGGGACTTGAGTCTTATAATGGCTTCATTCTTTCTAAAAGCATTGCATTGTTTTAAAAGAATTTACCTTGTTTTAAATGCACTAGCAATCACTGGAGTGAACCCGTTCCGCGAAAGTGGCGTGGTCCTATGATTTGCTATTACTGTTGTTTAACTGTTAAATAGATTCCTCATACCAGTCCCCATGACTGACTCGTTGTTTGTTTCACTTTGCAAACGCGGGTGCCCTTATTTTCACACGGGCAGCCTAGTACACAGGTGACAGGTGATTTTTGGTTCTGCACTGCTGCATAGCATGCACTTTTGGCTCTTGGCGAGGCTGACTTCATAGAGTTGACTTAGATATTCTCCGCCATTACTGTATTTATATTATGATTCCGCCACTGGCGATGCAGACTGATTTACTTTTCGTATTTCTCACTATATGTATATGTATTCCGCCTTCGGCGATGTAGACTGATACTCTTATTATGTCACTGCATGTATGTATTCCGCCTCTGGCGACGATGACTGATCACTTCCCTTTCTTTTTACTAAGTATATCCCAAGCTATGCTATTCTGATATTCCTACATGTTGTGATTCCGCTGTCATATCCATGTAAAATTATTTTATCTATTGTTTCTGCTATTATCTGTACTCTGCTATGATGATTAATCTGTTATTTCCCAATGATTATCCTTAATACCGCCCCTCGGATTTTGGGATCGTCATACCACGCCACTACCAAAGACCGATCATCCAAGACACCGCACCGCCTGAGTCACCTGTCTTCGATCCGCCCTCCATTGCATCTGACCGAAGACCAGTTCCGGCCATGCTTCTCTTACTGGCCATGAACATGCCTTGCTGTGCTTCCCCTTTTGGAACTTATGTTATGTTTCATCTTTGCTGTATAAAATAAAAATGAGTTATGTCCATCGTCGTTCATCTTGGCTTGCTGATCCCATTTAAATTTGGCGACGTGCTTGGTTTAAGCGTCGTGCAGGATTTAACACAGTTGGGTAGCTTGCTTATTTGTATCTGTGTCCGTCGTTTTGGCGTCTCCGTTCCATGTCGCAGAAAGGTGAGTTTATCTCACACATGACTCACATTTATTTCATGGATGTTAGATCAGCTATCTGAATTGTTACAAAATGTATATGACTGCTAGTAGAAATTGTTTGTTTAATATGTACACATTCATATATGACACGATATTTATATGACACGTAGGTGCACTGATTTTATTTGACTATGATGTGATTGATGCTATGTATTGATTTGTTATATTTTTGATGCCCCTAGTTTAAGGAAAAATCAATAAGGGTTGAAATGATACATACCCAAACGGACATTAAAATAGGGAAAAATCATTATGGATTGAAATGATAGACCTGAATGATTTTTACTGAATATGGGATCGCGGGTTGAAATGATAGACCCGTAGAAATTTTATAAATTGCGGGTTGAAATGATAAATATTCGTATCACTTGACCATAGGACAGAAAACTATATACGGACACCGTTGGTCGTATTTTTGAAGTATTTTGATTTGGGAATTTGATTTTTTTTTAAATAATAACTTAAGATTTATTTTAATTTATTTTTATATATCTATATATTCATATTTTAAATTTATATTTCTATAATTTTGAATTATTTGATTTAAAATGATTTTTATTAGTAAATACAGATTTAAAGCTTATTTAAGTTTTTAATTATAATTTATTTATTTTAAACTATATAACTTAATTATATAAGTATTTTTAACTTTTTATAGTATTATGAATAATTATTTTAAACTCATTTTCTATATTAGTTTAATTTTATATATGCTTATAATCTACATTCTAATTAATTTTGGAAGTTCATAAACTTATATATATATATATATATATATATTCAAAATTTATTTTCTTATATGTATTTTTTAAACTTTGATAATAAATGTCAAGATGGATAGGTTAGATTTCGCGATATATTCGAAGTTTAAAGATGTAAATTTGTATAACGATACTTGTATAACGAATGTACTCATATTAAGTTATGAATTCGAATTGGTATGAACTTTTAGTAAAGATGAATTTGAATTGCGTAAATTGATGTTTAAATCGAAATTTATAATTGATATGAAATTGAGTTTGAATTGCTTTAAATTATGAACTTTTATAAGAAATGAATGTGAATTGGGTAAATTGATTTATTTTAAATTTATAATCTATATGAATTGAATTCAATTTTAAGTGATTTAACATGAATTGGAATATATATATATGTATGTAGAATTGATTCTTATATCATTTGGTTTGAATTAAGAATTTGTTAAATCGATGTAAAAAGAATGGTTTTAAATCGTAATTTGTTCGAATGGAAATATAAGATTTTGATTCAAAATGTAGAAGTAGCAATTTTGAACTATATGACTTGAATTATAAGTACGATTTAATTTGTTTAAATTGAAATATAAGTTTTGACTTGAATCGTATATTCGAATTCGAACAAATTTGTTAGATTTAAATGAATCGACTTGAAACGATTTCTTATAAAGGAAAATTTTGAATTATTTGAATTGTTTAGAACTTGAATTCTTGCGAATATAAACCGAACCGAATATATTACCAAAGTTAAATGTTTGGTATTTAAATGGAAATTAAGACCTTTACGATATGATTTCTAAATCGATTCGATTTAACTGAATGAGTTACAAAATTTTATATACTTGAAGTTAGATATTTAATTTTGATTTCAAACTCGAATATGAGATTTCGTATAAACTATTTTATAAAGTGATTTATAAAATAATGACCACGGTGTGAAAAATGCAAACGATTGGTTGTTAAAGAGACCGGATCGGCTATTGTCATACTCTCTGCCAATACCGAAAACCACTTTAACAACTGTATACGTGGTGGAGTTCCAGAATGAAGGGGATGATTTGGTGAACGACTCCATTTTATTTTATTTCAAATTGATTACGAGACCCTGACTACCTTGAGCCAGCTTGATATGGCTAAAACAGGAGCTATGCACGGACCAAGTGAGGTCATACCTCTTATCGAGCACACTTCTTCGATGTTATTCAATTACTGTTGAGATTCGATTTGGGCCCTTTTGATTATGGGAGTGTGTATCGAGGTGGGCGGTAGTAGCTACTATGCATTACCACTAGTCTGTCTCTACAAACGGTGAATCCACCCTGGCATTCCTTGCGTGCCTTGTCACATGCCTTATACGATCCCACTACGACTTTGTTTTGTACCGTTTTATATGGAGTGCCCTCTGATCAACCTCCAGTTTACGGAGGAATTACGGTACTGTATATACTATGAGAATATATGAATAGTGTAAGGGTAATCATGGTAATCCCGCTTACGCTATTTTGATATTTTTTACTTTACTGATAGACACTATTGTATATAGCGTATTATAATATATAGTATTAGTTTGACGGATCCTTAAAGGATGGTGATCCCAAACATCCTTTAAGTTACCGACTGCATTTCATCAAACATTTCATTTGAGTTGATTTACTTCTATGAGAATGTTAGTCCTGATCCGAGTTGTTTTGTTTTGCATTATTGCTCGGGTCAGATCGAGTATTACAGCTTTTGAGACTCACTTTCGGAGTCGGAGTTTATATTGGATTTGCTCACCTGTATCTACCTGTTCAGTTGATCCAGTTCCAGCTATTCTTGTCATTTCTATTTCAAATTGTTATCATTTATTTATGTATCTGAAATTTAGTGTATCATACTTCCGCTGTATTATCTTGTAAACTCTATTGTAAATTTTATTTGGTAGCTTCATTAACTACTATTGTATTATGTATTTTCCGCTGCGAGATATTATATTACTCTGTGTCTGTGATTTGTGATTCTGTGTTGTTCTATTTACCTCAGAAGCTAATAACAATCTGTTGTTTTGGACGTTTCGAGTTGACATGTTTTGTCGATTCGACACGGTCAAAATGGCGGGTCGTTACAGATGGTATCAGAGCTTTGGTTTTATCAAAGCTTTAGCCTATGGGGTAAGAACTCATTAAAGATAGGGCAACAATACCCTAGAATGAGTGAAATCAGTCACATAATCCCTCTTGAGAGAGCGTATTTGGAACATATAAATGATTTTAAAATGTTTTAAACAAATATTTTTGGATATATATATATATATATATTTGTTTAAATCTTTTCTGGAAGTCCCTTTCCAATTGAATCCATCTTCCTTCGTAGATCCTCTTTGATTAGGTTCTTTCGTTTGTTCAGCTTTTAACTCGAAGTCTATTTCTTACCCTTGTCCATTACAAGGTAAGAAGTAGAAAGAGAGTATAAATCTTCTAGCGAATTCATCCTTATTAAATATCGGTTTGAAATAAATATTATAATATAAGATTTTCTTGATTAAATATTGAAATTTTGATATATTTGTGCAAGATGTATATTTGTAAATAATATTATGTTTTGGTAATACCAATATTCTGAAGATGTGATGTTTATACTTTAAGGTTTTATATTTTATAAGTTATATACTTTGAATAAGATTTAAAGACATAGGTTTTGCAAGAAATGATTTTATCTTGGTTGAATAATATTATTGTTTATAAATGTTTGTATATATTAGAACTTATAAATTTAAATTTGTTTATAAAGATTTTTATTTGTGATATGTATATATGTTAAATATAAATAACATTGATTTGAAAATCTTTATGATAGTATAGAATAATATTGTTATGTATTTGATTGAATAATAATATTGTTAGTATATTTATTTTGATTTAAGTTGAATTTTAATAAATAAATGAGTGGGGGAGAGATATAATTTTCCCTACTTTAAATTTTAATGATTTGATATCTATTATTTATAACATATAATTTGGAAATTTTGTATATATTCTGTTTAAATATAGAAAGTTGTTTTGAGTACTTACCTAACGTTAAAATTGGCCTATCGAATACCTAGTGATTTGGGTATACGTCTGATCAATGTATATGTTAAATCCTATGTGTATTAGATAGATATAATGTCACACTCTAGTCGCTTGAAAATGATTCTGGTGATGACCACGACATCATCAATATCTACTTTTAGGTTTCGACGGTGGGATAGATATATATCGCCAATCGAGACCTCAAGTGAATACTTGAAACTATTTTGAAATGTTTGAGAATATATTAACTTTTGATTTATATGTATATTTAAAAATCATATATATGTATGAGGAAAAAAATATATGAGCCATTTGGTTTAAATATATTATATAATTACTATTGTTTTCTACCTCGTTCCTTTTCGGGGACGAAATTTTTTGAGTAGGGGAGAATGTAACAACCCGTTATTTTTTTTTACGATTTAAATTCTGATTTAAATCAATATTTTTATTTTGAAAATATTTTATAATTTCTCATAACGGGAATTTGATATTTGAAATATGTACAGTGAGATATAGCAGTAATGAAAATTTCATCGAAAAATTTGAATGTTTTTCGATCGTGCAATTTTCAGTGCAATGCTGCGCATAACCGTTCAAATTTTTATTGATTTTAAAATCTTTCTGAATCCAGTTCGGACAAACTTGAAAAATATTCTATTCACTGTCAGTAATCCAATGGCGGATTTCGTTTCACGAAAAACGGGCGTTTTGACATCCGTTTTCCATCCGCATTTTTACGTCTAAGGGGTCCATAACGCATTTTTGAACGGAGCATCCTGGCACTGCAAATTTTATACCGTTGTGTCTGTCTCGCCATGCTGATTTCCGAAATATATTCATTTGTCAGTTCTGGTGTTCGGTTCGCGCTGAAATTGTGAAAATTCTTGCACAGTTCATTTTTGAAACAGAGCCATTTGAGTTTGATGTGTCCCTTTTTCCGATCTTACATACTTTTCTAGATATTTTTGGTATGCGAAACCCTTCCTTTTATTTTACTAAACCACCGGTTTAATTTTTTGTTTTTTTAAAGGCTTAGTTTGGACATATTTTAAGTGACACCTTATTACAAATGCACGCACTTTTTTTCTCTCCCTTGCATTCAACGTTACACTTCCACTTTTCCATTTAGCATGCGTCATTTTTTTTTTCAAAGTGGACACATTCTTTTCACAAAGGTTCTCCTTATTCATGCATGCATGTCCATTACTTTTATTTGTCTTTGTGTATCCAAAACTAATGTGCATGCGTTCCATTTGCATTTTTATTTAGCCATGCATGTTCATTCCATTTGGAAGCACTTGTTGGAATAATAAAAATATCTGTTCATTTCCCCAACCCTAACCTTCTTTTCATTATGTATTTGTAGAACCAGTCGTTTACTTTTCGTTTGTGCTTTTTAACTGTTCATTTCTTGTGTGTTACCAAGGGCGTTTTCCTCCAATTCAAAAGCTGCTTCGTTACCTTTGATTTAAAACCGTTCCTTTGTATATATAAAATATAAAACAAAAAGAAGAAAATAAACATCTCTTTAAATCCTCAACGGTAGCTTGGTGAATTGAAACTTTCAAAACTCCTTTTATTTCGTGATTAGAGCGTGTGCACGACCAGTTCAGCAAACCGTTCCTTTATTTATTTTCCGCTCAGGAGAAAATGAAGTCCGCTCGCCCACTTTCTTTCCCATCACTATGTATTTTCTCCATTCCATTTTCAAGAAGCAACTCCTTTATTATTTAACTTCGTGATTGGTCATAGCTGAAATAAAGAGATAAGCTCATCTCTTCCTTTTATTTTTCATCGGCAATTCCATTCTAATTGCAACATTACTTCTCTCGATCAGAAAAAAAGGGAAATGTTGTCAACTTTTGTTAGATGTTTTGTTTTCATGTCCGTACACAAAAGTTGTCCATCTTCATTGTTCACTCTAGCATGCAATATTGCATATGCTTGGTGATCTTTGCCAAAACAGAAAACTTGGCCACTTTTCTTTTGGCCTATAATGTTATGTTTAACATGTCCAGTGCCACGCCACTGCCAAAGACTGATCATCCAAGACACCGCACCGCCTGAGTCACCTGTCTTCGATCCGCCCTCCCTTGCATCTGACCGAAGACCAGTTCCGGCCATGATTCTCTTACTGGCCATGAACATGCCTTGCTATGCTTCCTCTTTTGGAACTTGTGTTATGTTTCATCTTTGCTGTATAAAATAAAAATGAGTTATGTCCATCATCGTTCATCTTGGCTTGCTGATCCCATTTGAATTTGGCGACGTGCTTGGTTCAAGCATCGTGCAGGGTTTAACACAGTTGGGTAGCTTGCTTATTCGTATCCGTGTCCGCCGTTTTGGCGTCTCCATTCCATGTCGCAGAAAGGTGAGTTTATCTCACACCTGAGTCACATTTATTTCATGGATGTTAGATCAGCTATCTGAATTATTATAAAATGTATAAGATTGCTGGTATAAATTGTTTTTTTAATATGTACACTTTCATATATGACACGATATTTATATGACACGTAGGGGCACTGATTTAATATGACTATGATGTGATTGATGCTATGTAATGATTTGTTATATTTTTGATGCCCCTAGTTTAAGGAAAAATCACTAAGGGTTGAAATGATACATACCCAAACGGACATTAAAATAGGGAAAAATCATTATGGGTTGAAATGATAGACCTGAATGATTTTTACTGAATATGGGATCGTGGGTTGAAATGATAGACCCGTAGAAATTTTATAAATTGCAGGTTGAAATGATAAATGTTCGTATCACTTGACCATAGGATAGAAAACTATATACGGACACCGTTGGTCGTATTTTTGAAGTATTTTGATTTGGGAATTTGATTTTTTTTTTTAAATAATAACTTAAGATTTATTTTAATTTATTTTTATATATTTATATATTCATATTTTAAATTTATATTTCTATAATTTTGAATTATTTGATTTAAAATGATTTTTATTAGTAAATACGGATTTAATGCTTATTTAAGTTTTTAATTATAATTTATTTATTTTAAACTATATAATTTAATTGTATAAGTATTTTTAACTTTTTATAGTATTATGAATAATTATTTTAAACTCATTTTCTATATTAATTTAATTTTATATATGCTTATAATCTACATTCTAATTAATTTTAGAAGTTCATAAACTTATATATATATATCTATTTTCAAAATTTATTTTCTTATACATATTTTAAACTTTAATAATAAATGTCAAGATGGATAGGTTAGATTTCGCGATATATTCGAAGTTTAAAGATGTAAATTTGTATAACGATACTTGTATAACGAATGTACTCATATTAAGTTATGAATTCGAATTGGTATGAACTTTTAGTAAAGATGAATTTGAATTGCGTAAATTGATGTTTAAAATTAAATTTATTATTGATATGAAATTGAGTTTGAATTGTTTTAAATTATGAACTTTGATAAGAAATGAATGTGAATTGGGTAAATTGATTTATTTTAAATTTATAATCAATATGAATTGAATTCAGTTTTAAGTGATTTAACATGAATTGGAATATATATATATATATATATATATATATGCAGAATTGATTCTTATATCGTTTGGTTTGAATTAAGAATTTGTTAAATCGATGTAAAAAGAATGGTTTTAAATCGTAATTTGTTCAAATGGAAATATAAGATTTTGATTCAAAATGTAGAAGTAGCAATTTTGAACTATATGACTTGAATTATAAGTACAATTTAATTTGTTTAAATTGAAATATAAGTTTTGACTTGAATCGTATATTCGAATTCGAACCAAAATGTTAGATTTAAATGAATCGACTTGAAACGATTTCTTATAAAGGAAAATTTTGAATTATTTGAATTGTTTCGAACTTGAATTCTAGCGAATATAAACCGAACCGAAAATATTACCAAAGTTAAATGTTTGGTATTTAAATGGAAATTAAGACCTTTACGATATGATTTCTAAATCGATTCGATTTAAGTGAATGAGTTTCAAAAATTTATATGCTTGAAGTTAGATATTTAATTTTGATTTCAAACTCGAATATGAGATTTCGTATAAACTATTTTATAAAGTGATTTATAAAATAATGACCACGGTGTGAAAAATGCAAACGATTGGTTGTTAAAGAGACCGGGATCGGCTATTGTCATACTCTCTGCCAATACCGAAAACCACTTTAAAAACTGTATACGTGGTGGAGTTCCAGAATAAAGGGGATGATTTGGCGAACGACTCCATTTTATTTTATTTCAAATTGATTACGAGACCCTGACTACCTTGAGTCAGCTTGATGTGGCTAAAACAGGAGCTATGCACGGACCAAGTTGCGACGAAAAGGAATTTCGCTCGATTTGAATCAGTCGCTAAACCGACCTAGACCGTTCGAAACGCCTGATTGTTTCGAGAACACGAAAAAATAGAACGCAGACGGAAGAACATTTCATTGTATATTACAACAATTCCATCAGAATACAAGAATATACAGAGTATGAATGAATCAATATTACACAGAAATATCAGAGATTTAAATTACATTTTGTTTACACACTTTTCGATCAAAGTCGCATCATCAACAAAGAAAGGCCCGAAAATCCTACCAGACGACCTTTTCTACGTTCGAAAACAGCAATTACAGAGCTGAGCCCAGTAACTCTTGTAGCTCTCTGAATAAGCTTCAGTTTGAGCTTTGATTTGGCTCAATCGGACTTACGGTTTGAAAGTTATGCCCGTTTCCGTGAACGGGTGTAATCCGGCAACCTCCTGGATCGGATCGCTTCTCCTCGGATCGCCCCCTTTGGATCGTGGAGCACATGTAGATCGCGACCCGACCACTCCAGCTCGTCATCACCTTGCTCGCTCCCTCCGACCACGATCCATTCGTGGTGCACACCATATCACGACCCGATCCCATGACCGCGAACCGACCTTCAGATCTGCAGATACGCGCACTGTTCTGATCTATTCTCACGCCACATCTTGCTCCTACTTTCCCGAATCACCTGCCACATACCCCATCACGATCCGGTCAACTCAGAAGCTCTCCTACAGTTATAAGTACACCATTTGAGGGCATTTTCAAGGATCTTTTTGGCCATTCTTCTTCACTGCTTCCACCATTACTGAAGTGCAAGGACTTTGCACCTTCATACACTCAAATTCTTCTCTTTTCAATACAATTAACACATTGATTGTGTACTTGCATGTAACTGATTCTTGTAATCTGTCAGTATAGCAATAAGATTATAAAGTGGACGTAGGCTACATCAACAGCCGAACCACTATAAAAACCTTGTGTGTCTCCTCTTTATTTACTCTTTTCTGCATTCTGTGATCTGTGATATGCATTTGGGTGTTAAGCCTAATTTTTGGTCTAACACATTTAAATACATAGCAGCGGAAAATAATTCAATGTACAACTAGAAGAGATATGCGGATACAAAGCTTTCCGGATATCATTCCAGCTGTAAATCAGGATCCTGTGAATATAAATCTGCAAAACCAAAACTACTAGCTGCTCGTGTCAAAATAAGGGCACCCAGAGTTTAGGTTAAAACAATAAACTCCAGGTCAGTCATGGGACTGGTGTGAGAACTAAAACAGTTAATCTTTATTTTTAAAGTTAGGTAAATCAAGGGACCACGCCGTATAACACGGAACGGGTTTCCCCTCAAGAATACCAGTGTATAAAACAAACAGCGCAATGCTAAATAAAGAAAAATGAAGCTATTATATGATCCAGGTCCTATCACACAATGCAATGCAAGCCGGGGGATAGGGTTTTTACCTTATAATAGCCAAGAATGCTTGATACGTTTAAAACAAATCATTTGATACTATTATAAGTGCATAGTTTATAAAACAACTTCAAATCATAAGTATCAATCATAGACGGCATAAGTGCCCCATCCCACTATGTCGCCATACTAGGCTCTACAAATAAAACCGCAAATGTCACGTATTTGGAAATTGGATTTCCGTCTGTGAACCGAGGCAAAAGATAGTCCTCAACTGATTCGAGACAATCTAGCCCGTGTCTCAGGATCAGAACGCATCAAACCTTTGGATCGTCAGGGTCGGTCTACCCGATGTGGATTATTATGCCTGAACACTACGTTTCCCTGCCCTTTGGGGCGTAAATGAGCCAACAAATGACTCCATCGGACCCGGATCGTCCGATCTAACCGAGCCGCCTCGCAACAGCAACAACCACATAAGTCAAACTCGTCAGGGCGTGTAAAACCACTGACGCCACTTTTAGCTAGAATGAAACGCATGCCCTCCGTGAGGTCCATCTCCCGTTTTTGGTTCACACCGGGGTGTGAGGCTCGCGAATCAACGTTACACAAAGCTATGCCACAAAGGCCGTGCTTTGATCATCCACCACAAGACTCTGCTTTTCAACAGAAGCCTTGATCATATTGCCACTTAGGCATGTCACACAGGCAATTCACTCCATGCGTTTGATATCTATCGATATATAACCCTTGAGTTCGTACGTCTCAGAGAAGGGCGTTAAGCAAGAGAATAAATTCTCCGCCGCCAAACAGATATATATTTAATAGAAATCAATCACACAGACTAAAATCCAATGTTAGACACACAGTCCATTTACAAGTTCGTTCTGGGTCTGAACGAAACCGGAGGCACCTAGTACCCCGCATATCCATCGATCTCCAAGTACGTCTGGACGATCACCAACTGTTTCCATTTTCTTGGGTGCACGGCCCAATCAAGATCATCAGTAATTATCCAAACAACGTGAAGACCTCCGGTCTTCAACCACCGTCTTCATCTTCGACTTATCGTCGTATCAGTTATTCAGAATGGGATAAACCCGGTCTTCCCGAATAACTCGCGTATATAATAAACATGTATTACACAAACACAACATACGCCTCATTCCAATTCATCAGTCACTAACTGTAAATTAACAAGAGGATAATTCCCTAAATATTAACCCCGAAGGCCGAAACCAACATCAGATCAATATCCAGAAAACCATTCAGCTTAGCTAACCGACAGTTAGTTTCTAAATTTCACATTCATAGGGAAATGTTCCCATTAATTTTATCAAAGATAAATTCTTTAATTTATTCTTTAATCTACTTTTGAATATCAATTCAAACTAGTCGGGATTAACGAACCTTACCGAAGTAATCGTTTGTTTTAATTTCCCAATCCCAACCTATTCATCCCATAAAGTAAAACGGGTCTTACTTCATATCTAACACCACGGTTGTAACAACCCGGAAATGCGAGCCAATTTAAAAATTTTATTTTGGCAATTTTAGCGAATTTTGAACATTTAAAATGAATTATTTTAAATAATATCGACGAGAAATTTATTTTGAATAGAATCGAACGTATATATTATATACGTCGTCGTTAGAATATAAATATTTTATTTTAATTATAAAAGGAATTAAAAATGGCGTGATAGTTCGATAATTCGATTTCAAACTTCAAATGAATGTACTGGGTGCAAAATAAACTGGATTTTAGTGAAACCAAAAATTATAGGATTTAATTGAGAATATATTTCCAATGAATCCGAAAAATCGATATTTCATAGCGGGGTTCAAAAGATATGTCCAGTTGAAATTTCAGAATAGTCGCTATGGAATTCAGGCCCTTAAAAATGGGAATTTTGCAAACGACCTCGGATTTCGATGAAACCACTTTTGTTGAATCCGCGATGTCAAATTATTGCTAGGTTTCAAATTTCATAATTTTTTGAATCAATATGTGAGCGTGGCAAAGGAAAACGCATTTGACCAGTTCAGTTGATTTTAATCGACTGGAAAATGGCCATTTTTCCAATGGCCTCAGAATTCGATGAAATTAGTTTTGTTAGGACCGTATCGTCAATACGAAGCTAGAAAATATTTTTCTGTAATTTTTAGAGACTGTATGTGGCCTCGGTAATTTGAAATGTATGTTTAAATTGAATATACAAAGAATTATACTTTGATTTAAATGAAAACTGATTGTAACAGCCGAATCAGCTTACGATACATATCCCATTGTGTTCGGAATGAGGGTAATTAGCTATGGACGACAGGCGGTGGGCCTCGTTTTGAGGTCGAAAATAAAAGTTGCTTTTTGAAATTAAATAAATAAATAAATAAATACACCCTCTCTCTCTTCCTTTTAACTCCTCTGCCCCCCCCCATTCGAAATCGAATCAGAGAATAGAAAAGAAAAAAAAACGATCGAGCGCGCCACCCACCAGGCCGTCATCGTCGTTCACCCTCCGCCCACCACCACGCTCCCCAGCACCACCCCCCGCCTTCCCCTTCTCTTCCTCCTCCAACCTCCCACCTCGAGCCCGAAGTCCCCTGAGACCCCTACGCACCTCGAACTCCATGCTACCCCCAGCGCGCCCCCTCCGATCCTCCACAGCTCCGACGCGAGCTCCGTCAGCTCGAGACCCCCCCTCCTCTAGACGCTGTAAGTTTTTTATTTTATTTTATTTTATCTTATTTTGTTTTTATTTTAATTTACTTTAAATATTAGGTTTAGGATAATTAAAATGGCTTTGTTTATTTTCTGATTTTTGTTTTTGAAATATAAATCAATTTTATATATTCTACCAAATTGAAAGGAAGAGATTTTTGCAATAAAAAGATTTGATTTTTAATTCTATAAAGACTTGGTTCTTAGTGAAGTAAGGACGATGTTGTTATAAGCAGAAAGGCGAAATCTTTTATATTGTAGAAGTATAAAAATATAATCTTTTATATTGTAGAAGTATAAAAATATAATCTTTTATATTGTAGAAGTATAAAAATATAATCTTTTATATTGTAGAAGTATAAAAATATAATCTTTTATATTGTAGGAGTATAAAAATATAATTTTTATATAGTTATGATAATAAAGGCGAAATCTTTAATATTGAAAAGGCGAAATCTTTAATTTTGAAAAGGCGAAATCTTTATATTTGGAAAGGTGAAATCTTTATATAGAGAATAGCGGTGTAAAAATAGAATTTTTATCTATATAGTAGCGGTGTAAAAATAGAATTTTTATCTATATAGTAGCGGTGCAAAAATAGAATTTTTATCTATGCAAAAATAGAATTTTTATCTATATAGTAGCGGTGTAAAAATAGAATTTTTATCTATATAGTAGCGGTGCAAAAATAGAATTTTTATCTATATAGTAGCGGTGTAAAAATAGAATTTTTATCCATATGGAGTTATTATAAAAATATGATTTTTATATACATAGCAACAATATAAAAATGTGTTTTTTATATATGTAGTGACTACGGGCAACGAAAGTGACAAAAGGCGAGAACAGCGATGACTTCTACATAAGAAGAGTCGAGGCGTTTGGATTAGCTAATCGATGAGAACTTCTCACTCTAAATTTCTTTTTCTAGTTATATATATCTACTAGGATGCAGACGGTGCTTAGCAGCACCCGTCATCCACAGACCATGGATGGCTTGTTTGTTTGATTGATGTGTTGTGAAAATTGTTTGTGATGTTGATGTGAAATCGATAATAAAATGTAAATGGTTGAAATAAATGAATTATCGTTAAAAATATAATTTTTAACGTGAATGTGAATAAATAAATATTTATAAACAAATCTGCCGATTTGTTTATATACACTGATTTGACTAATATTGATTGGGTCGATAAATTTTACACATCGCCCAACTGCACAAATAAAAATATGTGTTTGTTGATTTGAAACCCTACACGGGTATTGGGATGATATTTGGCATACACTAATCCCAATTATTTCATTGTATGTCGATCGATTGGTCGACAGGCTGTGTAAGCGTTAATTATTTATATTTGATGCTTATGCAGTTGTGTGGTGCACTTTGGATGATGGTTGATTGTTTATCGTTGCTATTATATACATGTGTTGTATGGAATCCATATAATTAACATTATATGGTGATTGATTGGGCCTCATTCCAATCGGGAAAATAATGAATATTATAAAAGAAAATTCATGTGTTGAATACAAAAATAGTCATGTGTTGACGCTGTTCATGTGTTGAAACTATTTATGTGCTGAGAAAAATATTTTAATAATAAAATTTACATCTTTATCATGTTTAAAATTAGAACTACTTTACGGTAGGAGTCTAATTGAAAATCAAACGATAGATACCATAATTTTATAAAATATTTTACATAACAAAAATAGTGATGTGTTGACAGTACTCATGCGTTGAGATTAATCGTGTGTTGAAAGAGATATAGATTCATGTGTTGAATAGAATATATATTCATTTGTAGAATAGAATAATGAATTTATTGAAATATATAAAGCCGTGTTGATTAGAGATGCGCTATTTTGACGTGAACGATATTTATATCGATTATATTCGCTTTTATAATGAATATTGAAAAGGTAGTGATTTCAAAATATAACGTTTTGAAAATATTATCATTTATATAGTAATGATATGAAATATTCAATTTTGATTTGAAATTGAATATAGAGTTGAAATGGTTTTGAAAACGAATTTAAAAAGATTTATAAAATACGTTTTAAAAGGAAATCGAAGAAATATATATATAATATATATATATTATATATAATGGCCTGAATAGAACGCGCCGCGCTGCGGCAGTTCGTGAATTTCGACCATTGACTTCGAATTGACTTTGCGGGAGATCCGACCGTCGGATTCTCCTAAAACCGGAACCGTTGGGTTCGTATCGAAAAGAGCTTTCCAATGAATATTAGAAATTTGAAATCTAACAGTTAGATTTGGAATTATGTCCAAATCAATTCCAGAAAAGGTCGCTGTAAGTGCAGTTCGATGGCCGTTGATGGAAATCGACTGTACGGGCCTTGATAAAATTATTAAAAATATTGATAATTTGTGTAAAATCATAATATGTGAATTGGAAAGAACTGGGGTGAAAAATTCCACATTTAAAAGGGTAAAATATATTTTTATCGAAATGAACTAGTTTTGAACTAGAATTAAAATCAAATTATTTTTGAAATAAATAAATTGAATTTGAAAGTGATTTTAAAAATAATCAATATTCCCAATTCGTGAATTGGACTGGAGTGAATCGAAATTATTTTCAGAATATTTCGATGCTGGATTTCGTGACTATACAGATATTGTTATGGGAATTTGACAGATATATTTTATATCGTTATTTCCAATACGATATTTGTTGGTTTCAGGATTTGATATTGAATATAAGCCGGAATATTTTCTATTCAGAGCCTTGTATTTAATATCAAATGTGATTTGGGTTTGTCATGAATGATGTCTTCAGTAACACTGTTCTTAAGCCCAATAGAGAAAAAGATTAAATCTTTCTATTTAGATTTAATGAAGTATATCAATTAAATAATATTTAATTGGAATCGAATTTGAATTTCTTTTTGGGTTTATCGTGAGCGGTGTTTTGAACAACACCTGTTCTTTAACCCGATTAATAATAGAGTGTGATTTTGGGTTTATCGTGAATCGTGTTTTAGATGACATTGGTTCTTTAACCCAGTTAAAGACAGGAAATTGATTTTTGAAAGATTAAAACTAAGTGGAGTTTTAATGAATCTTTAATTAGATTGAAATGTGAATTGATAATTTAAATTATCAAATCTGAAAGGTGATCGAGAATGGAGTACCACCAGTTTTGCTCTAAAACGATAATTAAATCTTTAATTAGATTTGAACGTGAAATGGTAATTAAATTTACCGATAACACCGTGGGGTTAGTTATGGGGTAATAACAGTTTTGCTCCATGGGATGAGTAGGTTTGGATTGGGAAATAAAATAAATAATTACTTCGGTGTGGTTCGCTAATCCCGACTAGTTTGGAAAACCATAATTTGGTTTGAAATGATATCCAAAGGAAGACTAAAGAATAAATTTAGAAGGATTTATCTTTGATAAAATTAATGGGAACCTATTCCCTAAGAATGTGGTTTTGTGAAGAAGAGAATATTCTGAATTGGAATGAGGCGTTTGTGTGTTTGTGTAACATTTGTTTATTATATACATGGGATATTCAGAAAGGCCAGGTTTATACCCATTCTGAATAACCGATTCGACGAGATGTCGAAGATGAAGACGGTGGTTGAAGACCGGAGGTCTTCACATCGTTTGGGTGATTACTAATGATCTCGATTGGGTTGTACACCCAAGATGAGGGAAACAGTTGGTGATCGTCCAGACGTACTTGAAGATCGATGGATATGCGAGGAAAGTGCTCCGGTTTCATTCAGACCCAGAACGAACTTGTAAATGGATTGTGTGTCTGACATTGGATTTTATTCTGTGTTGATTGATCTCTATTAAATATACATCTGTTTGGCGGCAGAGAATTTATTCTCTTGCTTAACGCCCTTCTCTGAGACGTACGAGCTCAGAGGTTGTATATCGATGGACATCAGTCGCATGGCATGAATTGCCAGTATGGCACGCGTAAGTGGCAATTGATCAATGCTTCTATTGAAAAGAAAAGTTTTGTGGTTGATGATCAAAGCACGGCCTGTGTGGCATAGCTTTGTGTGTAACATGAATTAGCGACCCTCACACCCCGGTATGAGTCAAAAACGGGAGACGGACCGCTGGGAGAGCACGACGTTTCTTTCTAGCTAGGGTGGTGTCAGTGACCTACCAGCCGTGACATTTATATACTTTTCACCTGTGTGGTTGCTGGAATGCGAGGCGCCTCGAATATAGGTCTGTAAGGACTGGGAAACGTGTGTTCAGGAATTGCCAATCCTCAAAAGTAAGAGAGGACCGGCCCAGCCAATTCCAAGGATCAAAGTGGGGTCCTGAGACATTTGCTAGAGTGTCTCGAACGGAGAGGAGCTTGCCCCTTGCCTCAACTCATGACGGAAATCCAATTTCCAATACGTGATATTGCGGTTTTAATTGTAGAACTAGTATGGCGACATGATATATGGTACCCATTCCGTCTATGATTGATATTTATGATTGAAATTGTTTTGACACTATACACTTATAATAGTATCAAATGATTTGTTTTAAACGTACCAAGCATGTTTGGCTATTATAAGGGAAAAACAAATCCTACGGCTTGCGTTGCATTGTGTGATGGGACCTGGGTCTTATAATAGCTTCATTTTTCCAAAAAGCATTGTGCTGTTTTGTTATATGCACTAGTATTCTTGGGAGGAAACCCGTTCCGTGTTATACGGCGTGGTCCCTTGAATTACTCTCTTCTAAAGTAAAGTTTTAAATAACCGTTTTAGTTCTCAAACCAGTCACATGACTGACCTGGAGTTTATTGTTTTAACCTAAACTCTGGGTGCCCCTATTTTCCGCACGGGCAGCTAGTAGTTTTGGTTTTGCAGATTTATATTCACAGGGTCCTGATTTACAGCTGGAACGATGCTCGGAAAGCTCTGTATCCGTGCATTACTTCTAGTTGTGCTTTTGTATTATTTTCCGCTGCGATGTATTTAAATGTAATTAAAATCTCTGATATTATTCGAATGTATTTTATTCATTTATGCTCTGTATATTCTTGTATCTGATGGAATTGTTGTAATAACAATGAAATGTTCTTCCGTCTGAGTTCGATTTTGTCTTGTGCTCAACGCCATCCGTGCTTTCCTTCACGGGGAAGTTCGGGTCGTGTCAGTTTGGTATCAGAGCTTTGGTTTACAGAGCTCGAGAACAAGACACATTAAAACCATACGAAAGAATTCATCAGATATTGGATTAGTAATATCCAATTAGAATGACTCGTTAGAGATAGGATCAGCAGTATCCTAGAACGAGTGAAGAGTATATTTTTCAAATGAAAACAATTTTGTTTTGAAAATTTAAATCGCTTTGTACGTATTTGATTATTTATTTACTTTGAATTTGGACAATCGAGTATATAAAGATTTCGCGTATACGCGTCATGAACGTATAGTCGAAGTTTTAATATACTGGATAGATATAGAGTCACATTCTAGACACCCAGGGATAATTCTGATGATGTGGCCACATCATCAGTATTTATGTTCGTATTTTGAAGGTGTGATATCTATATATTTCCATTAGACTGGTGTGAGAACCAAAACTAGATAGATTTATTGTTGTGAATTGGCATCAAAAACATGATTTTCTGTATATATATCAAAATTATGAATTTGAAACATTAACCCACTAATTGATTGATGTTTGTGTTGTTTGTTTATTTGTTTGATAATTTTGAACCATTTAGCCTAATTGCATCAAATATTGATTTGTTTGAAAATTGGTCACATTTGCTTGCATATACATGTACTTACATTGAACAGGTCATAGCAAGGAGGCTAGAGCAAAGAATAAAATTTGTTTCCCGACAAATAGTTACATGTTTACCATAATTTACTGTTTTGTTTGGGTATTGATGATTTTATGAGCCGATTGGCTAGCCGCTTGGCTTTTTCTTTTTCTTTTTGAGATCAGAGGGCCTGTATGGAAATTTCAGGATTTTCCCGGTGCTCCCGGTGCAGGGGAGGTTATGGCGAAATTTTTCGAAAATTTAGGGTGTTAGCCAAATTTTTGAAAATTTTGAAAAGTTCTTAGAAACTGAAAAGTTGAAGAACTTAAGCCGTAATCAAAATAATGGAAGTTGAGTTGATTGGTGAAACAACTTTCAGCTTCATTCCTTTTCGGGGACGAAAAGTTTTAAGTGGGGGAACACCACGGTGTTATCGGTAAATTTAATTACCATTTCACGTTTAAATCTAATTAAAGATTTAACTATCGCCTGGAGCAAAACTGGTGATACTCCATTCTCGATCATTTCAATCTAATTAAAGATTCATTAAAACTCCACTTAGTTTTAATCTGCGACTAGGTTAAAGAATCAGTGTCATTTAAAACACGGTTCACGATAAACCCCAAAATCACATCACATTTCAATCAGTCCCTAACCGTAAATTAGCAAGTGAGCAATTCCCTAAGTATTAACCCCGAAGGCCGAAACCAACATCAGATCAATACCCCAGAAACCATTCAACTTAACTAATCTACAATTAGTTTCTGATTTTCTTAACTCCATTGGCACTAAGAACAGTATTATTGAAGATACCGTTCACGACAACCCAAAATCACACTTCATTAATTATCGGGTTAAAGAACAAGTGTTATTTAAAACACTGTTCACGATAAACCCAAAAATCAATATCAATTCAATTCCAATTAAACATTATTTAATTGGTACACTTCATTAAATCTAAATAAAAAGATTTAATCTTTTCTCAACTGGGTTCAAGAACAGTGTTAATGAAGACACCATTCATGACAAACCCAAATCACATTTGATATTAAATACAAGGCTCTGAATAGAAAATATATCGGCTTATATTCAATATCAAATTCTACGACCAACATATATCGTATTGGAAATAACAATATATATATCTATATCTTTCAAATTTTCATAACAACATCTGTATAATCACGAAATCCAACATCGAAATATTCCGAAGACAATTTCGATTCAAATCCATTCCAATGCAATCATTGGAAATTCTGGTTATTTTCAAAACCATTTCAAATCCAATTTATTTATTTTAAAAATAAATAGAATTATAATTCTAGTTCAAAACTAGTTCATTTCGATAAAAATCTATTTTTATCTTTTCAAATATGGAGTTTTTCATCCCAATTCTTCCCAAATCATTTCTTATGATTTTACACAAATTATTAATATTTTTTATAATTTTATAAAGGCCCGTACAGTCAATTTCCATCAATGGCCATCGAACTGCACCTACAGCGACCTTTTCCAAATTTGATTTGGACATAATTCCAAATCCAACCGTTAGATTTCTAATTTCTAATATTCGTTAGAAAGCACTTTTCGATACGAACCCAATGGTTCCGATTTTAGAGAATCTGACGGTCGGATCTCCCGCAATATCCATTTGAAGTCAATGGTCGAAATTCATGAACAACCGCAGCGCGGCGCGTTCTATTCAGGCCATTATATTATATATATATAATATATACTTCGTCGATTTCCTTTTTAAACGTATTTTGTAAATCATTTTAAATTCGTTTTCGAAACGATTTCAACTTCATTTCAAATTCAAATCAAAATCGAATTTTTCAATATAAATTCATTTTGATTTCATTTTAAATCGATTCAATTCAAATTGATTTCTAATTCAATTTCAGTTTGTTTTCAATTCAATTCAATTTCAATTCGAATTCATTTCTATTCAATTTCAATTCGAATTCATCCCTATTCAATTTCAATTCAAATTCATTTCTATTTAATTTTAATTCGAATTCAATTCTTTTCAAAATATCAGATTTTGAAATCACTTTCGATATTCATTATAAAATGAATAAAATCGATATAAATATCGTTCACGTCAAAATGGTGTCAATCTAATCAACACGGCTTCATATATTTCTATTTTCAAATATTCTATTTCAAATATTTCTATTTCAAAACAGGAATAAGGCCCAATCAATTACCATATAATGTTAATTATATGGATTTTCTACAACACATGTATACAATAACAACGATGAATAATCAACCATCATCCAAAGTGCATTCTACACTGCATAAGCATCAAATATAAATATTCAACGCTTATAACAGTCCGTCAATCAATCGATCGACATACAACTAATTACCGGGATTAGTGTACGTCATATATCATCCCAATACCCGTGTGGGGTTTCAAACAATCAAACACAGATTTTATTTGTGCAGTTGGGCGATGTGTAAAATTTATCGTCCCAATCAATATCAATCAAATCAGTGTATATAAACAAATCTCCGATTTATTTATTAATATTTATTCACATTCATGTTAAAAATTATATTTTCAACTATAAAATATTTTTAACTACATAAATATTTTATTCCATTTCACATCACACAATCAACTACACATCAAAATCAAACAAACAAGCATACAAGTTGTCCATGGTCTGTGGACGACGGGTGTCGAGTGCTACTAAACACCGTTTGCATCCTAGTATATATTATTAACTAGGAAACAAAATTAAAAGGTGAGAAGTTCTCACAGAGGGTTCCACTCCATCGTGCTTTGCTGTTGAACTGCTAGATTCCTTTGAAATTCCAATACAGTTCTTTTCACGCTGTTCAAAAAAAAATTTATATTTTTATTGCTTCATTCAATAAATAAAAATCATATTTTTATTCTCTTTCTATAATATAAAAATTATATTTTTATACTTCACATCATATAAAAATATGATCTTTTCCTCATTAAAAATATGACCTTTGCCTCATTAAAAATATGATCTTTTTAATTTCAAAAATCAAATCTTGTTCATTGTTAAAAATCCAATCTTGTTTAACATTAAAACTCCAATCTTGTTTAACATTAAAATTCCAATCTTGTTTAACATACTAATATAATCGAAACTGAAATTCTTCTATGTATTATATATTTTAAATCAATGTTATTTATATATATATATATATATATATATATATATAAGCATATAACTAGAATAAATAAATCAGAAAATGAAATCTATGCTCTTTTTAATTTATAAAAAATCCGATTACTGTTTATTTACTATTTTAAATAAACTGATTACATGAAAATAAATAAGAAAATTAAAAAAAACTTACTTTAATTCGGTTTTCAGTGGAGCGGGGTTGTTGTTGACACAAGGGGGGTTGCTGTTCACGGCCGGAGGAGGAGCAGGCGGGCGCAGGGCTATGGGAGGTTGGGATGGCTTCGGGGGTCGACGGTGGGAAGGTCGCGTCGGTTAAGGCTTCGATTTGGAGGGCTAGGGGGCGCGTTTGTTTCCATAGGAGAGGGAGGGGGCGCGGGAAAGTCAGAGGGTGGTTGGGGAAGTTCGTCGGAGGGGCGGCGCGTCGATCGATGGGGAGGCTGAGGGGGGCGACGGGTTTAGGTCATCGGGGTTTTTTTTCTGCAATCTGTAAAGTGAAAAGGAGGAGAGAGAGTAGAGGGTAAGGGAGATATTATATATAATATTTATTTTATTTTATTTTTGTTTCAAAAAAATGTTGACTTTCATACTAACTCGAAATCAAGTCCACCGACTGTCGTCCCCAGCTAATTATCCCCTTCCCGAACACAATGGGATATGTTTCGTTAGCCAATTCGGCCGTTACGATCAGTTTCCGTTCAAATTAAATTATAAATCTATATATATTCAATTTGAACGTACATTTCAAATTACCGGGGCCACATACTAGCTCGAAAAATTCCAGAAAAATTATTTCTAGCTTCGTATTGACGATACGCTCATAATAAAACTAATTTCGTCAACTTTTGAGACCGTTTGAAAAATAGTCATTTTCCAGTCTATTAAAATCAACTGAAACTGGTCAAACGCGTTTTCCTTCGCCACGCTCACATATTGATTCGAAAAATTATGAAAATTGGAATCTAGCAATAACTTGTCATCACGGATCCAACAAAAGTGGTTTCATCGAAATCCGAGGTCGTTTGCAAAATGGCTATTTTTAAGGGCCAGAATTCCATAGCGACTATTCTGAAAATTCATTTGGGCATATCTCTTGATTCCCGCTATGAAATTTTTATTTTTCGAATACGTTGGAAAGATATTCTCAATTAGATTCTAATATTTCTAGTTTCGTTAAATTCCGGTTTATTTTGCACCCGGTACATTCATTTGAAGTTTGAAATCGAATTATCGAACTACCGCGCCATTTTCAATTCCTTTTATAATTTAAAATAATTATTTATATTCTAACGACGAACTATATAAATATATTCGTTCGAATTCTATTCAAAATAATTTTCTCGTCGTTATTATTTAAAATAATTCATTTTAAATAATCAAAATTCTTTAAAATTGCCAATTTAAAAATTTTAAACTAGCCCAGATTTTCGGGTTGTTACACAAGTGAGGTCATACCTCTTATCGAGCACACTTCTTCAATATTATTCAATTACTGTTGAGATTCGATTTGGACCCTTTTGATTATGGGAGTGTGTATCGAGGTGGGCGGTAGTAGCTACTATGCCTTACCACTAGTCCGGCTCTGCAAACAGTGAATCCACCTTGGCATTCCTTGCGTGCCTTGTCACATGCCTTATACGATCCCACTACGACTTTGTTTTGTACCGTTTTATATGGAGTGCCCTCTGATCAACCTCCAGTTTACGGAGGAATTACGGTACTGTATATACTATGGGAATATATGAACGGTGTAAGGGTAATCATGGTAATCCCGCTTACGCTATTTTGATATTTTTTACATTACTGATAGACACTATTGTATATAGCGTATTATACTATATAGTATTAGTTTGATGGATGCTTAAAGGATGGTGATCCCAAACATCCTTTAAGTTACTGACTGCATTTCATCAAACATTTCATTTGAGTTGATTTACTTCTATGAGAATGTTAGTCCTAATCCGAGTTGTTTTGTTTTGCATTATTGCTTGGGTCAGATCGAGTATTACAGCTTTTGAGATTCATTTTCGGAGTCGGAGTTTATATTGGATTTGCTCACCTGTATCTACCTGTTTAGTTGATCTAGTTCCAGCTATTCTTGTCGTTTCTATTTCAAATTGTTATCATTTATTTATGTATCTGAAATTGAGTGTATCATACTTCCGCTGTATTATCTTGTAAACTCTGTTGTAAATTTTATTTGGTAGCTTCATGAACTACTATTGTATTATGTATTTTCCGCTGCGAGATATTATATTACTCTGTGTCTGTGATTTGTGATTCTGTGTTGTTCTATTTACCTCAGAAGCTAATAACAATCTGTTGTTTTGGACGTTTCGAGTTGACATGTTTTGTCGATTCGGCACGGTCAAAATGGCGGGTCGTTACATGTTGTATTAATGAAGTATGTGGTATCATGAATGTTCATGCAGGTGGGTTGGAGTTTACTTGGAAATGAACTGATGAGGTAAACGGTGGAGGTGGATTAATGAGATCCATAGTTTTTGATGGTTCCGTTTACAAGGGGAGTGGCACCAGGCGATCAACAAGATGGCCTGGGTATTTCTGTTCAGGCGCTACAGGGTTAAAAGGAGTGAGTTGTGATTCCTTTGTAGTGTTCGAGTACAAGTGCGAAGTCTGAGTCGGCAGGAAAGTGCAGCTGCTATAGGTGTAGTGGGAGAGTATGGTATGGAGTTGAACGTGGGGACAACACTTTCGGCACTCTGGCTGATGATGGAAGGATGCGGCAAAGGCGCCGGAGGTAAAGGATCAGTCTCAGGTCATCTGGAAGTGCCACGGTGATCATCTAATGGCAGATGGGCTCCTTATTTTGGAACAAAACGATACACGAAGATGCTGGAAGATTTTGTTTGGATAAGCTACAAGAGCGCCGGTTTTACCCTTTGAAAGAGAAATAATGATGTGATATTCTGGGCTTGGGCCTTATTAGTTTATTAAAAAAAGGAAAAGAAAAAAAAATGTTGGCGTGGCAGAACGAAGAAACAAGGGAGGCAATATTTTCTTTCTAAACGAAAGTGGCAAGAAGGAAACAAGAAGAAAAGAACGCATTGAAGTGTAGAAGATGTTTTGGAGACAGGCTATAAGTGGTGTAAAGGCTTGGGCCTTTTGGGCTTAAAGGTTTTTAAGTAGAAAGAAAAATATAACAAAGGGAAGCCGTCTTATCGCTAAACAAAGGAAGTGAACCATCTTATTATGAGTGAAGATCAAATGAACCTAAAAAAAAAAGAAGTGGATGGTATACTTGCGTGGAACAACAGATGGTCGAGGTTTATTTGGAGAACGGGCTTCAGGATGGTGAAGAGGATGAAGCCACACGATAATTAAGGTAATGATTTAGATTAATTAATTAATTCTTAAATAAATAATTTATAATAATAAATTAGTTATAATTTATACCTTAAATTTTGTACTAGGGATAACTCGTTCGTACGTTAAAAAAATGTCGCAAAATAGGATTCGTTGGATTTGTGACGATGAGTACTTCACGTTCGGACAGGAATGGAGTAATTCAATGATAGCAGGAATTTTATTTAATTTTAAACATTTGTTTAAAATTAAATGAAACCAACGCGCGAACCGACAGCTGTAACAACTCGGAAAATCCAAACCAATTTAAATTTTTTATTTTGGCAATTATGACGAATTTTGAACATTCAAAATGATTTATTTTAAATAATAATGACGAAAAATTTATTTTCAATAGAGTTCGAACGTATATATTTATATAGATCGTCGTTAGAATATAAATATTTTATTTTAATTATAAAAGGAATTGAAAATGGCGCGGTAGTTCAAAATTTCGATTTCAAACTTCAAATGAATGTACAGGATTCAAAATAAACTGGATTTTAGTGAAACCAAAAATATTAGAATCTATTTGAGAAAATCTTTCCAACAAATCCGAAAAATCAAAATTTCATAGCGGGAATCAAAAGTTACGTCCAGTTGAAGTTCAAAATAACCGCTATGGAATTCTGGCCCGTAAAAATGGAAATTTTGCAAACGACCTCAGAATTCGACAAAACCACTTTTATTGGATCCGTGATGTCATGTTTTTGCTAGGTTTCAAAATTCGTAATTTTTCGAATCAATATGTGAGCGTGGCGAAGGAAAACGCATTTGACCAGTTTCAGTTGATTTTAATCGACTGGAAAATGGCCATTTTTCAAACGTTCTCAGAATTTGACGAAATTAGTTTTGTTAGGACCGTATCGTCAATACGAAGTTAGAAATATTTTTAGGGAATTTTTAGAGTCCGTATGTGGCCTCGGTAAATTGAAATGTACGTTTAAAATTCAATATAAGGATTTAAATGTTAATTTAAATGGAAACTGGTCGAAACAATCGAATCAGCTTACGATACGTATCCCATTGTGTTCAGAATGGGGGTAGTTAGCTATGGATGACAGTCGTTAGGTCTCGTTTGGTGGTCTAGTGAAAATTCAGCATTTTAGAAATTTAAAATAATAAAATAATATAACCCTCCCCCTTTTATTCTCTCTAACCCACATTTACTTTTCAGAATCGAAAATGAAAAAAAAATAAAAAAAAGAGGAGGAGGGAGGAGCCGTGCTCCTCCCATCATTGCGCAGCCGCGCCCTTTGGCGCGCCGCCGCCAGTGCGAGGGCCCCCCTTCCTCTCTCCTCTCGAGCCTCCCCTTCCTCCTCTTCCTTCCTCGATCCACGCAAACCCCCCCTCGTTCGATTTCCCTTGAGCCCCTCCCCCCGAAAACCCTAGCTGAATCAAATCGCCGCCACAACTCCTCCTCCGCCCACCGCCAGTCTGCTCCGACCGCCACCACCTGCGCAGCCATCCTCCGACTCCCTCTGCCACGTCAGCAACGCCCATGGCCCCCTTCTCAGTAAAAACACGACGGAAAGTGATTTTTTAAGTTTAATTAGCTTAATTAAATAGCTTATAGTTTCCTTTTCTTATTTTGTTTAATATAATTAGGATTGAAGAAAAAAATCAGATTTCTATATACATAGATTCTTGAATATGGAAAATATAGATTTTTGAATATGAAGGTAGCATATAAAATAAGATTTTTTAATCATAGAAAGACGATATTTTTATATAAGGAAAGGCGAGATTTTTAATCATAGAAAGACGATATTTTTATATAAGGAAAGGCGAGATTTTTAATCATAGGAAGACGTGATTTTTATATAAGGAAAGGCGAGATTTTTATAAATATGAGGTGAAGATAAAAATTCGATTTTCATATATATGAAGTGGCGATAAAAAAAATGATTTTTATATATGTGAAGCGGGAATAAAATAATGATTTTTATTATATATATGTTGAAATAAAAATGTGATTTTTATAACGATGATATAAAAATTCGATCTTTATATATGAAGTAGAAATAAAAATATGATTTTTATTTATTGGAATGAAGCAATAAAAATATAATTTTTATTATGAACAACGTGAAAAGGACTGCATGGAATTTCCAACGGATCTAGACGGTTTCAGCAGTTCAACAGTAAAGCACGGCGGAGTGGAACCCTCTGTGAGAACTCCTCACTTTTTTTAAGTTGAAATATATACTAGGATGCAGACGGTGCTTAGCAGCACCTGACACCCATCGTCCACAGACCATGGACGGCTTGTTTGTTTGATTGATGTGAAAAGTGATTGTGTGATGCGGAATGAAAATAAATATTTTATAGTTAAAAATATAATTTTTAACGTGTATATAAAATAAATATTTATAAACAAATCGGACGATTTGTTTATATACACTGATTTGACTGATATTGATTGGGACGATAAATTTTACACATCGCCCAACTACACAAATAAAAATCTGTGTTTGTTGATTTGAAACCCCACAGGGGTATTGGGATGATATTTGATGTACACTAATCCCGATGGTTTAGTTGTATGTCAATCGATGGGTTGACAGACTGAGTAAGCGTTAATTATTTATATTTAATGCTTATGCAGTTGTGTGGTGCACTCTGGATGATGGTTGATTATTTACCATTGCTATTATATACATGTGTTGTAGAAAATCCATATAATTAATGTTATATGGTAATTGATTGGGCCTTATTCCAATTTAGAAAATAAATTCATGCGTTGAATTGAAAATAAATTCATGTGTTGAATAGAAAATAAATTCATGTGTTGAATAGAAAATAATTTCATGTGTTGAAATAAAATAATTTCATGTGTTGAATAAAAGTCGTGTTGATTAGATTAACGCCATTTTGACATGAACGATATTTATATCGATTTTATTCATTTTTATAATGAATATAGAAAAGAAAGTGATTTCAAAATATAACATTTTGAAAATATTATCGTTTGTATATCGATGATGTGGAATATTCAATTTTGATTCGAAATTGAATATGAGGTTGAAATCGTTTCGAAAACGAATTTAAAACGATTTATAAAATACGTTTTAAAAGGAAATCAACGAAATATATATAATATATATATTATATATATAATGGCCTGAATAGAACGCGCCGCACCGCGACAGTTCGCGAATTTCGACCATTGACTTCGAATGGATATTGCGGGAGTTCCGACCGTCGGATTCTCCTAAAACTGAAACCGTTGGGTTCGTATCGAAAAGAGCTTTCTAATGAATATTAGAAATTTGAGATCTAACGGTTGGATTTGGAATTATGTCCAAATCAAATTTGGAAAAGGTCGTTGTAAGTGCAGTTTGATGGCCGTTGATGGAAATCGACTGTATGGGCCTTGATAAAATTATTAAGAATATCAATAATTTGTATAAAATCATAAGAAATGATTTGTGAAGAAATGGGATGAAAAACTCCATATTTGAAAAGATAAAAATAGATTTTTGTCGAAATGAACTAGTTTTGGACTAGAATTATAATTCTATTTATTTTTAAAATAAATAAAGTGAATTTGAAATGGTTTCAAAAGTAACCAGAATTTCCAATAATTGAATTGGAATGGATTTGAATCGAAATTGTCTTTGGAATATTTCAGTGTTGGATTTCTTGATGATAAAGAGATTGTTACGGGAATTTGAAAGATATATTTATATCGTTATTTCAAATAAGATATTTGTTGGTCGTAGAATTTGATATTGAATATAAGTCGATATATTTTCTATTCAGAGCCTTGTATTTAATATCAAATGGGATTTGGCTTTGTCGTGAATGGTGTCTTCATTAACACTGTTCTTAAACCCAGTTGAGAAAAAGACTAAATCTTTTTATTTAGATTTAATGAAGTATACCAATTAAATGGTATTTAATTGGAATTGAATTTGAATTGATTTTAGGTTGTCGTGAATGGTATCTTTAATAATAATGTTCTTATATCCAATGGAGTTAAGAAAATCAGAAGCTAATTGAAGATTAGTTAAGTTGAATGGTTTCTTGGGTATTGATCTGATGTTGGTTTCGCCCTTAGGGGTTAATACTTAGGGAATTGCTCACTTGCTATTTTACGGTTATAGGCTGATAGGATGGAATGTGATTTTGGGTTTATCGCGAACCGTGTTTTAAATGACATTGATTCTTTAACCCAGTTAAAGACAGAAAGATTAAAACCAAGCGGAGTTTTAATGAATCTTTAATTAGATTGAAAAGATCGAGAATGGAGTATCACCAGTTTTGCTCCAGGCGATAGTTAAATTTTTAATTAGATTTGAACGCGAAATGGTAATTGAATTTACCGATAACACCGTGGTGTTAGATATGAAGTATGACCAGTTTTACTTCTGGGATGAATAGGTTGGGATTGGAAAATAAAATAAATGATTACTTCAGTGTGGTTCGCTAATCCCGACTAGTTGAATTGATATTCAAAAGAAGATTAAAGAACAAATTTAAGGAATTTATCTTCGATAAAATTAATGGGAACCTATCCCTAAGAATGTGAAATTTAGCAACTAACTGAAGATTAGTTAAGATGAATGGTTTCCTGGGTATTGATCTGATGTTGGTTTCGGCCTTCGGGGTTAATATTTGGGGAATTATTCTCTTGCTAATTTACGGTTAGTGACTGATGAATTGGAATGAGGCGTATGTTGTGTTTGTGTAACACTTGTTTATTATATACGCGAGTTATTCGGAAAGACCGGGTTTATCCTGAATAACTGATACGATGATAAGTCGAAGATGAAGACGGTGGTTGAAGACCGGAGGTCTTCACGTCGTTTGGGTGATTACTGATGATCTTGATTGGGCCGTACACCCAAGAGTAGGGAATCGGTTGGTGGTCGTCAAGACGTACTTGGAGATCGATGGATATGCGAGGTACAAGGTGCCTCCGATTTCGTTCAGACCTAGAACAAATTTGTTAATGAACTATGTGTCTAACATTGGATTTTATTCTGTGTGATTGATTTCTATTAAATATATATCTGTTTGGCGGCGGAGAATTTATTCTCTTGCTTAACGCCCTTCTCTGAGACGTACGAGCCCAGGGGTTCTATATCGATGGATATCAATCACATGGAGTGAATTGCCTGTGTGGCATGCCTAAGTGGCAATTGATCAAGGCTTCTGTTGAAAAGCAAAGTCTTGTAGGTGATGATCAAATCACGGCCTGTGTGGCATAGCTTTGTGTAGCATTAATTCGCGAGCCTCACACCCCGGTAGTTGACCAAAAACGGGAGAGGACCTCAGGGAGGGCATGCGTTTCCTTCTAGCTAGAAGTGGCGTCAGTGGTTTTACACGCCCTGAAGAGTTGGACTTATGTGGTTGTTGTTGTTGCGATGCGCCTCGGATATATCGGTGACTATGTGGAGCCGATGGAGTCATTTGTTGACTCATTTACACCCAGAAGGGTGGGGAAACGCAATGTTCAGGCATTTTAATCCGCATCGGGGGACCGGCCCTGATGATCCATATAACGACCCGAACTTCCCCGGTGAGGAAAGCCCGGATTGAGATGAGAACAACACACATCGGAACGCAAACAAAAAAAAAATTCATTGTTTATTACAACAATTCCATCAGAATACAAGAATATACAGAGTATGAACAAATATTACACATTTGATAAATATGAGAGATTACAATAAATTACAAAGCAGCGAAAAAACAATACAAAACACAACTGAAAATAATACATGGATACAGAGCTTTCCGAGCATCGTTCCAGTTGTAAATCAGGATCCCGTGAATATAAATCTGCAAAACCAAAACTACTAGCTGCCCGCATGGAAAATAGGGGCACCCAGAGTTTAGGTTAAAATAATAAACTCCAGGTAAGTTATGTGACTGGTGTGAGAACTAAAATAGTTATTTAAAACTTTACTTTAAAAGAGAGTAATTCAAGAGACCACGCCGTATAACACGGAATGGGTTTCCTCCCAAGAATACTAGTGCATATAACAAAACAGCGCAATGCTCTTTGGAAAAATGAAGCTATTATAAGACCCAGGTCCCATCACACAATGCAACGCAAGCCGAAGGATAGGGTTTTCCCTTATAATAGCCAAAAATGCTTGGTACTTTAAAACAAATCATTTGATACTATTATAAGTGTATAGTGTCAAATCAATTTCAATTATAAATATCAATCATAGACGGCATGGGTACCATATATCATGTCGCCATACTAGTTCTACAATTAAAACTGCAATATCACGTATTGGAAACTGGATTTCCGTCATGAGTCGAGGCAAGGGGCAAGCTCCGCTCCATTCAAGATACTCTAGCAGATGTCTCAGGACCCCACTATGATCCTTGGAATCGGTTGGGCCGGTCCTCTCTTACTTTTGAGGATTGACAATTCTTGAACACACGTTTCCCGGTCCTAACAGACCTAATATCGAGGCGCCTCATCCAACAACCACACAGGTGAAAAGTATATAAATGTCAGCATGTTTAAGCACTGACACCACCCATAGCTAGAAAGAAACGTCGTGTTCTCCCAACGGTCCGTATCCCGTTTTTGACTCATACCGAGGTGTGAGGCTTGCGAATTCACGCTATATACAAAGCTACGCCACACAGGTCGTGCTTTGATCATCAACCACAAGACTTTGCTTTTCAACAGAAGCCTTGATCAATTGCCACTTACGCGTGCCACACTGGCAATTCACTCCATGCGACTGATGTCCATCGATATACAACCTCTGAGCTCGTACGTCTAAGAGAAGGGCGTTAAGCAAGAGAATAAATTCTCCGCTGCCAAACAGATTTATATTTAATAGAGATCAATCAACATAGAATAAAATCCAATGTCAGACACACAGTCCATTTACAAGTTCGTTCTGGGTCTGAACGAAACCGGAGGCACTTTCCTCGAATATCCATCCATCTCCAAGTACGTCTGGATGATCACCAACTGGTTCCCTCATCTTGGGTGTACAGCCCAATCAAGATCATCAGTAATCACCCAAACGATGTGAAGACTTCCGGTCTTCAACCACCGTCTTCATCTTCGACTTATCGCCGAATTGGTTATTCAGAATGGGTATAAGCCCGACCTTTCTGAATAACCCACGTATATAATAATCAAATTTTACACAAACACAACAAATGCCACATTCCAATTCAGAGTATCCTTTTATTCACAAAATCACATTCTTAGGGAAAGGTTCCCATTAATTTTATCCAAGATAAATTCTTCTAAATTTATTCTTTAATCTTCTTTTGGATATCATTTCAAACTAGTCGGGATTAGCGAACCACACCGAAGTAATTATTTGTTTTATTTCCCAATCCCAACCTATTCATCCCATGGACCAAAACTGGTAATACTCCATATCTAACACCACGGTGTTATCGGTAAAGTTAATTACCATTTCATGTTCAAATCTAATTAAAGATTTAACTATCACTTTGGAGCAAAACCGGTGATACTCCTATCTCGATCACCTTTCAGATTCGATAATTTAAATTATCAATTCACATTTCAATCTAATTAAAGATTCATTAAAACTCCACTTAGTTTTAATCTTTTCAAAAATCAATATCCTGTCTTTAAATGGGTTAAAGAACCAGTGTTATCTAAAACACGATTCACGATAAACCCAAAATCACATTCAAATTCAATTCCAATTAAATATTATTTAATTGGTACTCTTTATTAGATCTAAATAGAAAGATTCAATCTTTTTCTCTATTGGGTTTAAGAACAGTGTTAATGAAGACACCATTCACGAAAAACCCAAATCACATTTGAAATTAAATTCAAGACTCTGAATAGAAAATATATCGGCTTATATTCAATATCAAATTCTGAAACCAACAAATATCGTATTGGAAATAACGATATAAATATATCTTTCAAATTTCCATAACAATATATGTATAATCACGAAATTCAACATCAAAATATTTTGAAGATAATTTCAATTCAAATCCATCTCAATTCACGTATTGGAAATTCTGATTATTTTTAAAACCACTTTCAAATTCAATTTATTTATTTCAAAAATAAATTGATTTTAATTCTAGTTCAAAACTAGTTCATTTCGATAAAAATCTATTTTTATCTTTTCGACTGTGGAATTTTTCATCCTAGTTCTTCACTAATCATTCCTTATGATTTTACACAAATTATTGATATTTTTAATAATTTTATCAAGGCCCGTACAGTCGATTTCCATCAACGGCCATCGAACTGCACTTACAACGACCTTTTCCAAATTTGATTTGGACATAATTCCAAATCCAACCGTTAGATTTCAAATTTCTAATATTCTTAAGAAAGCTCTTTTCGATACGAACCCAACGGTTCCGGTTTTAGGAGGATCCGACGGTCGGATCTCCCACAACGTCAATTCGAAGTCAATGGTCGAAATTCACGAACTACCGCGGCGCGGCGCGTTCTATTCAGGCCAATATATATATGCATAATATATATATTATATATATATATATGTTTCGTCGATTTCCTTTAAAACGTATTTTATAAATCGTTTTAAATTCGATTTTGAAACGATTTCAACTTCACATTCAATTCCGAATCGTAATTGAATATTCCACATCATCGATATACAAATGATAGTATTTTCAAAACGTTATATTTTGAAATCACTTCTTTTTCTATATTCATTATAAAAACGAATATAACCGATATAAATATCACTCACGTCAAAATGGCGCATCTCTAATCAACACGGCTTTATATATTTCAATAAATTCGTTATTCTATTCAACAAATGAATATTTATTCTATTCAATACACGAATATATATATTTCTTCTTACTTACAATAAAAAGGTAAATTTTATTGTATAAATATTTTATTCAACACATGAATACACTTTCAACACATGAATATTCTCAACACATGAGCACTGTCCACACATGACTATTTATATTATTTAATATATTTTATAAAATTATGGTATCTATCGTTTGATTTTTAAATCAGACTCCAACTGTAAAGTAGTAAGAGAATGATTCCCTAGGTATTAACGCCGAAGGCCAGAATCAATATCAGATCGATACCATGTAAACCACTCATCTTATCTATTTTCCAGTTAGTTTCTAACTTTAAATATGATAAAGATGAAAATTTTATTGTTAAAATATTTCTTTCACCACATGATAATTTTCAACACATGATTATTTATTCTATTCAACACATGAATATATACTTCATTCTATTCTTTATTTTCCCAATTGGAATGAGGCCCAATCAATTACCATATAATGTTAATTATATGGTTTCCATACAACACATGTATATAATCACAACAATAAATAATCAATCATCATCAAAAGTGCACCACACTGTATAAGCATCAAATATAGATATCTAACGCTCACACAGTCCGTCGACCCATCGATCGACGTACAACTAATCAATCGGGATGAGTGGACTTCAAATATCATCCCAACACCCGTGTGGGGTTTCAAATCAACAAACACATATTTTTATTCACACACACGTTAAAAACAATATTTTTAACGATAAAATATTTTTAACTATATAAATATTTTATTTCACGTCACACAATCAATTTTCATCACAGCAAACAATCAAACATACAAGTCATCCATGGTCCGTGGATGACGGGTGTCGGGTGCTGCTAAGCACCGTCTGCATTCTAGTATATATTTTAACAAGAAAAACAAGATTTTAAGTGAGAAGTTCTCACCGACTAGCTAATCCAATACCACGACTCTTCATATGTAGAAATCTTCGTCGTTCCCGCCTTTTGTCACTTTCATTGCCCGTAGCCACTACATATACCAAAATCACATTTTTATATTATTGCTATGTATATAAAAATTCTATTTCTACACTACTACTATATAGATAAAAATTCTATTTTTACATCGCTACTATATAGATAAAAATTCTAATTTTACATCGCTACTATATAGATAAAAATTCTATTTTTACATCGTTACTATATAGATAAAAATTCTATTTTTACATCGTTACTATATAGATAAAAATTCTATTTTTACATCGTTACTATATAGATAAAAATTCCATTTTTACATAGAATTTTTACATCGTTACTATATAGATAAAAATTCTATTTTTACATCGTTACTATATAGATAAAAATTCTATTTTTACATCGATGTTCATATAATAAAGATTATATTTTTATCACGCTATTCTCTATATAAAGATTTCGCCTTTTCAAATATAAAGATTTAATTTTTATTTCATCACTATAAAAATCACATTTTTATTTCAACATACATATAATAAAAATCAGATTTTTATTTCGCTACCTATATAAAAATAATATTTTTATATTCTCTATTATATAAGGATCATATTTTTATTCTCACTACTACATAAAGATCAAATTTTTATCATCATACCTAAATAAAAATTATATTTTTAACTTTTCTACAATATAAAAATCATATTTTTACTTCTCTACTAACATAAAAATTATATTTTTACATCTTCTATAAATTAAAATTTAATCTTTTCGTATTTAAAAATATAATTTTTCGTTATAGAAATCCTAACTTTTTCTATCATCTTAAACTGAAAATCATCGTCACTATAAACTGAAAACAAACATACCATTCACATCTAAACTGAAAATAAAAATAGAAATCATTTTAAATTTACTTACACTGTGAATTTGGGGAGAGGGGTTGCGTCGGTTTCGAGTTGGTGAAGGGAGAAGGAGAAGAGTAGGGCGCAGGAGCTGGGCGGATTGGGGATTCGGGGCCTGGAAGCGGCGCAGGGGGGGTCGACTTCGTCTCGCGAGGTGGAGGCTGGCGGGGGTGTTCGCTGGTGGTAGCAGCAGCATGGGCGGCAACTGTTTTTGATGGGGGGATGAAATCGAAGGGGAGAAGAAGAGGGAGAGAGCGCGTGAGAGAGGGAGGCGGTGGTGCGCCTACCACCAGTGGCGGCGGCGGCGACGAGCCCCCCCTGCGATCGTCGATCGCGATCTGCCCCCTTTCCCTTTTTTTTATTTGATTTGGTCAACTCTTCTAAAAGAAGGAGGGAGGGAGGAGTGTAGTTTTATATAAATAAATATATTTTTAAATTTTAAATTTTCTAAAAAGTAACTTTTATTTTTGACCTCGAAACGAGACCCACCGCCTGTCGTCCATAGCTAATTACCCCCATTCCGAACACAATGGGATATGTATCGTAAGCTGATTCGATCGTTTCTATCAGTTTTCGTCAAAATCGACATATAACTCTATATATTGAATTTGAATGCGCATTTCAATTTACTGAGGTCACATACTAACTAGAAAAATCCCAGAAAAATATTTTCTAGGTTCGTATTGACGATACGGTCCTAACAAAATTAATTTCGTCGAATTCTGAGATCGTTTGAAAAATGCCCATTTTCCAGTCGATTAAAATCAACTGAAACTGATCAAACGCGTTTTCCTTTGCCACGCTCACATATTGATTCGAAAAATTATGAAAATTGGAATCTAACAATAATTTGACATCATGGACCCAAAAAAAGTGGTTTCGTCGAAATCCGAGGTCATTTGCAAAATTTCCATTGCGACTATTTTGAAATTTCATTTGGACATAACTTTTGATTCCCGCTATGAAATTTTGATTTTCCGGATTCGTTGGAAAGATATTCTCAATTAGATTCTAATATTTTTGGTTTCACTAAAATCCGGTTTATTTTGCACCCGGTATGTTCAATTGAAATTTGAAATCGAATTATCGAACTACCGCGCCATTTTCAATTCCATTTATAATTAAAATAAAATTTTATAATCTAACGACGACGCGTATAAATATATACGTTCTAATTCTTTTCAATATAAATTTCTCGTTGATATTATTTAAAATAATCATTTTGAATATTCAAAATTCGTTAAATTAGCCAAAATAAAAAAAATTAAACTGGCTCGCATTTCCAGGTTGTTACAATCTCCCCCACTTAAAACTTTTCGTCCCCGAAAAGGAACGAAGCCGAAAGTTGTTTAATAAATCAACTCAACTTCCATTATTTTCGTTACGGCTTATGTTCTTCAACTTTTCAGTTTCAAAGAACTTTTCAAATTTTTCAAAAATTTGGCTAACACCCTAAATTTCCGAAAAAAATCGCCATAACCTCCCCTGCACCGGGGACTTCGAGATATTTCATATAGCCTCCCATGGCCTTCTTCAAATCAAAAGAAAAAGAAAAGGCCAATTGGCTCATAAAATCATCATCACCCAGACAAAACAGTAAATTATGGTAAACATGTACCTATTTGTCTGGCAAACAATTTTATTCTTCTGCTCTAGCCTCCTTGCTATGACCTGTTCAATGTATATATATGCATATACATACAAATGCGACCAATTTTCAATACAGTTCAATATTTGGTTCAGTTAGGCTAAATGGTTCAACATATAATTAATTCAAACAATAATCAGACAACACAACCATCAATCAATTAGTTGATTAGAATTTCAAATTCATAATTTTAATACATAGCCAAAAATCATGTTTTTGATGCCAAATCACAACAATAAATCTATGTAAGTTTTCGTTCTCACACCAGTCTAATGAAAATATATAGATATCACACCTTCGAAACTCGAATATGAATACTGATGATGATGCACCATCATCAGAATCATCCCCGGGTGTCTAGAATATGATTCTATATCTACCTAGTATATTAAAACTTCGAATATATGTTCATGACGCGTATACGCGAAATCTTTATATACTAGATTGTCCAAATCAATATAAATAAATATTCAAATACGTATAAAACGATTTAAATTTTCAAAAAAAAATTTGTTTTCATTTGAAAAATATACTCTTCACACTCGTTCTAGGATACTACTGATCCTATCTCTAACGAGTCATTCTAATTGGATATTACTAATCCAATATCTGATGAATTCTTTTGTTCGGTTCTAATGTGTCTTGTTCTCGAGCTCTGTAAACCAAAGCTCTGATACCACTTTATAACGACCCGAACATCCCCGATGAGGAAAGCCCGGATTGAGATGAGAACAACACACATCGGAACGCAAACAGAAGAACATTTCATTGTTTATTACAACAATTCCATCAAAATAAAAGAATATACAGAGTACGAACAAATATTACACATTTGATAAATATCAGAGATTACAATAAATTACAAAGTAGCGGAAAAACAATACAAAACACAACTGAAAGTAATACACGGATACAGAGCTTTCCTAGCATCGTTCCAGTTGTAAATCAGGATCCTGTGAATATAAATCTGCAAAACCAAAACTACTAGCTGCCCGTGTGCAAAATAAGGACACCCAGAGTTTAGGTTAAAACAATAAACTCTAGGTCAGTCATGTGACTGGTGTGAGAACTAAAACAGTTATTTAAAACTTTACTTTAAAAGAGAGTAATTCAAGGGACCACGCCGTATAACACGGAACGGATTTCCTCCCAAGAATACTAGTGCATATAACAAAACAGCGCAATGCTCTTTGGAAAAATGAAGCTATTATAAGACCCAGGTCCCATCACACAATGCAACGCAAGTCGGAGGATAGGGTTTTCCCTTATAATAGCCAAACATGGTTGGTACGTTAAAACAAATCATTTGATACTATTATAAGTGTATAGTGTCAAATCAATTTCAATCATAAATATCAATCATAGACGGCATGGGTACCATATATCACGTCGCCATACTAGTTCTACAATTAAAACCGCAATATCACGTATTGGAAACTGGATTTCCATCATGAGTTGAGGCAAGGGGCAAGCTCCTCTCCGTTCGAGACACTCTAGCAAATGTCTCAGGACCCCACTATGATCCTTGGAATCGGTTGGGCCAGTCCTCTCTTACTTTTGAGGATTGGCAATTCCTGAACACACGTTTCCCGGTCCTAACAGACCTAATATCGAGGCGCCTCATCCAACAACCACACAGGTGAAAAGTATATAAATGTCAGCCAGTTTAAGCACTGACACCACCCATAGCTAGAAAGAAACGTCGTGTTCTCCCAATGGTCTGTATCCCGTTTTTGACTCATACCGAGGTGTGAGGCTCACGAATTCACGCTATACACAAAGTTGCGCCACACAGGCCATGCTTTGATCATCAACCACAAGACTTTGCTTTTCAACAGAAGCCTTGATCGATTGCCACTTACGCGTGCCACACTGGTAATTCACTCCATGCGACTGATGTCCATCAATATACAACCTCTGAGCTCGTACGTCTCAGAGAAGGGCGTTAAGCAAGAGAATAAATTCTCCGCTGCCAAACAGATTTATATTTAATAGAGATCAATCAACACAGAATAAAATCCAATGTCAGACACACAGTCCATTTACAAGTTCGTTCTGGGTCTGAACGAAACCGGAGGCACTTTCCTCGCATATCCATCCATCTCCAAGTACGTCTGGATGATCACCAACTGATTCCCTCATCTTGGGTGTACAACCCAATCAAGATCATCAGTAATCACCCAAACGATGTGAAGACTTCCGGTCTTCAACCACCATCTTCATCTTCGACTTATCGCCGAATCGGTTATTTAAAATGGGTATAAGCCCGGCCTTTCTGAATAACCCACGTATATAATAATCAAATGTTACAAAAACACAACAAACGCCTCATTCCAATTCAGAATATCCTTTTATTCACAAAATCACATTCTTAAGGAAAGGTTCCCATTAATTTTATCCAAGATAAATTCTTCTAAATTTATTCTTTAATCTTCTTTTGGATATCATTTCAAACTAGTCGGGATTAGCGAACCACATCGAAGTAATTATTTGTTTTATTTCCCAATCCCAACCTATTCATCCCATGGAGCAAAACTGGTAATACTCCATATCTAACACCACGGTGTTATCGGTAAAGTTAATTACCATTTCACGTTCAAATCTAATTAAAGATTTAACTATCACTTTGGAGCAAAACTGGAGATACTCCTATCTCGATCTCCTTTCAGATTTGATAATTTAAATTATCAATTCACATTTCAATCTAATTAAATATTCATAATAACTCCACTTAGTTTTAATCTTTTCAAAAATCGATATCCTGTCTTTAAATGGGTTAAAGAACCAGTGTCATCTAAAACACGATTCACGATAAACCCAAAATCACATTCAAATTCAATTCCAATTAAATATTATTTAATTGGTACTCTTCATTAAATCTAAATAGAAAGATTCAATCTTTTTCTCTATTGGGTTTAAGAACAGTTTTAATGAAGACACCATTCACGACAAACCCAAATCACATTTGAAATTAAATACAAGACTATGAATAGAAAATATATCGGCTTATATTCAATATCAAATTCTGAAACCAACGAATATCATATTGGAAATAACGATATAAATATATCTTTCAAATTTCCATAACAATATTTGTATAATCACGAAATTCAACATCGAAATATTCCAAAGATAATTTCAATTCAAATCCATCTCAATTCACGTATTGGAAATTCTGATTATTTTTAAAACCACTTTCAAATTCAATTTATTTATTTCAAAAACAAATTGATTTTAATTCTAGTTCAAAACTAGTTCATTTCGATAAAAATATATTTTTATCTTTTCGAATGTCGAATTTTTCATCCTAGTTCTTCACTAATCATTCCTTCTAATTTTACACAAATTATTGATATTTTTAATAATTTTATCAAGGCCCGTACAGTCGATTTCCATCAACGACTGTCGAACTGCACTTATAGCGACCTTTTCCAAATTTGATTTGGACATAATTCCAAATCCAACCGTTAGATTTCAAATTTCTAATATTCGTTTGAAAGATCTTTTCGATACGAACCCAACGGTTCCGGTTTTAGGAGGATCCGACGATCAGATCTCCCGCAACGTCAATTCGAAGTCAATGGTCGAAATTCACGAACTGCCGCGACGCGACGCGTTCTACTCAGGCCATTATATATATAATATATATATTTCATCGATTTCCTTTTAAAACGTATTTTATAAATCGTTTTAAATTCGTTTTCGAAACGATTTCAACTTCACATTCAATTCCAAATCGAAATTGAATAGTCCACATCATCGATATACAAATGATAATATTTTCAAAACGTTATATTTTGAAATCACTTCTTTTTCTATATTCATTATAAAAACGAATATAATCGATATAAATATCGCTCACGTCAAAATGGCGCATCTCTAATCAACACGGCTTTATATATTTCAATAAATTCGTTATTCTATTCAACAAATGAATATTTATTCTATTCAACACATGAATATATATTTCTTCTTACTTACAATAAAAAGGTAAATTTTATTGTATAAATATTTTATTCAATACATGAATACACTTTCAACACATGAATATTCTCAACACATGAGCACTGTCCACACATGACTATTTATATTATTTAATATATTTTATAAAATTATGGTATCTATCGTTTGATTTTTAAATCAGACTCCAACTGTAAAGTTGTAAGAGAATGATTCCCTAGGTATTAACGCCGAAGGCCGGAACCAATATCAGATCAATACCCTGGAAACCACTCATCTTATCTATTTACTAGTTAGTTTCTAACTTTAAATATGATAAAGATGTAAATTTTATTGTTAAAATATTTCTTTCACCACATGATAATTTTCAACACATGATTATTTATTCTATTCAACACATAAATATATACTTCATTCTATTCTTTATTTTCCCAATTGGAATGAGGCCCAATCAATTACCATATAATGTTAATTATATGGTTTTCATACAACACATGTATATAATCACAACAATAAATAATCAATCATCATCCAAAGTGCACCACACTGTATAAGCATCAAATATAGATATCTAACGCTCACACAGTCTGTCGACCCATCGATCGACATACAACTAATCAATCGGGATGAGTGGACTTCAAATATCATCCCAACACCCGTGTGGGGTTTCAAATCAACAAACACATATTTTTATCCACACACACACGTTAAAAACAATATTTTTAACGATAAAATATTTTTAACTATATAAATATTTTATTTCACGTCACACAATCAATTTTCATCACAGCAAACAATCAAACATACAAGCCATCCATGGTCTGTGGATGACGGGTGTCGGGTGCTGCTAAGCACCGTCTGCATCCTAATATATATTTTAACTAGAAAAACAAGATTTAAAGTGAGAAGTTCTCACAGACTAGCTAATCCAATACCACGACTCTTCATATGTAGAAATCTTCGTCGTTCCCGCCTTTTGTCACTTTCGTTGCCCGTAGCCACTACATATATCAAAATCACATTTTTATATTATTGCTATGTATATAAAAATTATATTTTTACACTACTACTATATAGATAAAAATTCTATTTTTACATCGCTACTATATAGATAAAAATTCTATTTTTACATCGTTACTATATAGATAAAAATTCTATTTTTACATCGTTACTATATAGATAAAAATTCTAATTTTACATTGTTACTATATAGATAAAAATTCTATTTTTACATCGTTACTATATAGATAAAAATTCTTTTTTTACATCGTTACTATATAGATAAAAATTCTATTTTTACATCGTTACTATATAGATAAAAATTCTATTTTTACATCGTTACTATATAGATAAAAATTCTATTTTTACATCGATGTTCATATAATAAAGATTATATTTTTATCACGCTATTCTCTATATAAAGATTTCGCCTTTTCAAATATAAAGATTTAATTTTTATTTCATCACTATAAAAATTACATTTTTATTTCAACATACATATAATAAAAATCAGATTTTTTTTCGCTACCTATATAAAAATAATATTTTTATATTCTCTATTATATAAAGATCATATTTTTATTCTCACTACTATATAAAGATCAAATTTTTATCATCATACCTAAATAAAAAATATATTTTTAACTTTTCTACAATATAAAAATCATATTTTTACTTCTTTACTAACATAAAAATTATATTTTTACATCTTCTATAAATTAAAAATTTAATCTTTTCGTATTTAAAAATATAATCTTTTCGTTATAGAAATCCTAACTTTTTCTATCATCTTAAACTGAAAATCATCGTCACTATAAACTGAAAACAAACATACCATTCACATCTAAACTGAAAATAAAAATAGAAATCATTTAAATTTACTTACAGTGTGAATTTGGGGAGAGGGGTTGCATCGGTTTCGAGTTGGTGAAGGGAGAAGGAGAAGAGGAGGGCGTAGGGGCTGGGTGGATTGGGGATTTGGGGTCTAGAAGCAGCGCAAGGGGGGTCGACGTCGTCTCGCAAGGTGGAGGCTGGCTGGGGTGTTCGCTGGTGGTAGCAGCAGTAGGGGCGGCGACTGTTTCTGGTGGGGGGTTGAAATCGAAGGGGAGAAGAAGAGGGAGAGAGCGCGTGAGAGAGGGGGGTGGTGGTGCGCCTGCCACCAGCGGCGGCGGCGGCGACGAGCCCCCCCCCTGCGATCGTCGATTGCGATCTGCCCCCTTTCCCTTTTTTTTATTTGATTTGGTCAACTCTTCTGAAAGAAGGAGGGAGGGAGGAGTGTAGTTTTATATAAATAAATATATATATATTTTATTATTAAATTTTCTAAAAAGTAACTTTTATTTTCGACCTCGAAACGAGACCCACCGCCTGTCGTCCATAGCTAATTACCCCCATTCCGAACACAATGGGATATGTATCGTAAGCTGATTCAATCGTTTCGATTAGTTTTCGTCAAAATCAACATATAACTCTATATATTAAATTTGAACGCGCATTTCAATTTACTGAGGTCACATACTAACTAGAAAAATCCTAGAAAAATGTTTTCTAGGTTCGTATTGAAGATACGGTCCTAACAAAACTAATTTCGTCGAATTCGGAGATCATTTGAAAATGGCCATTTTCCAGTCGATTAAAATTAACTAAAACTGGTCAAATGCGTTTTACTTTGCCACGCTCACATATTGATTCGAAAAATTATGAAAATTGGAATCTAGCAATAATTTGACATCACGGACCCAACAAAAGTGGTTTCGTCGAAATCCGAGGTCGTTTGCAAAATTTTCATTTCGACTATTTTCAAATTTCATTTGGACATAACTTTTGATTCCCGCTATGAAATTTTGATTTTTCGGATTCATTGGAAAGATATTCTCAATTAGATTCTAATATTTTTGGTTTAACTAAAATCCGGTTTATTTTGCACCCGGTATGTTCAATTGAAATTTGAAATCGAATTATCGAACTACCGTGCCATTTTCAATTCCATTTATAATTAAAACAAAATTTTATATTCTAACGACGACGTGTATAAATATATACGTTCTAATTCTTTTCAATATAAATTTCTCGTTGATAATATTTAAAATAATCATTTTAAATATTCAAAATTCGTTAAATTAGCCAAAATAAAAAAATTAAACTGGCTCCCATTTCTGGGTTGTTACAATCCAAGGGCTTGACTGAGTACTTGTCCTGAGACTCGGGCTAGACAGTCTCGAAATCGGTAGAGGACTATCTTTTGCCTCGGTTCACAGATGGAAATCCAACTTCCAATACGTGACTTTGCGGTTTTGATTGTAGAGCCTAGTATGGGGACATAGTGGTATGGGGCACTTATGCCGTCTATGATTGATACTTATGATTTGAAGTTGTTTTATACACTATGCACTTATTATAGTATCAAATGATTTGTTTTAAACGTATCAAGCATTCTTGGCTATTATAAGGTAAAAACCCTATCCTCCGGCTTGCGTTGCATTGTGTGATGGGACCTAGGTCTTATAATAGCTTCATTGTTTTTTATTTAGCATTGCGCTGTTGTTTTATGCACTGGTATTCTTGGGAGGAAACCCGTTCCGTGTTATACGGCGTGGTCCCTTGATTTACCTAACTTTGAAATAAAGATTGATAACTATTTTAGTTCTCACACCAGTCCCATGACTGACCTGGAGTTTATTGTTTTAACCTAAACTCTGGGTGCCCTTATTTTGACACGGGCAGCTAGTAGTTTTGGTTTTGCAGATTTATATTCACTGGATCTTGACTTACAGCTAGAGCGATACTCGGAAAGCTCCGTATCCGGGTATTACTTCTAGTTGTGTTTTGTATTATTTTCCGCTGCGATGTATTTAAATGTAATTTAAATCTCTGATATTTTTCTAAGTAATATTTATTCATACTCTGTATATTCTTGTATTCTGATGGAATTGTTGTAATATACAATGAAATGTTCTTCTGTTTGCATTCCGATGTGGCTTATCCTCAACTCAATCCGTGATTTCCCGTAAGGGGGATTTCGAGTCGTTTCAACAGCCGAGAACAAAGGTGAGTTAATTCTCACATATTTCTGAAATGCTAGAATGTGCTAAATTCATATAATTAGATTAAATCATTGATAATTGGTTGATTGGATGCCTTGAATGCTTATGGTTGATTTATATGGTTGACGTGAATTATATTATCGTCGGTTAATATATTCAAATGAAAATCATATGCTATTATAAATTATATGTTGATCTATGATGTAGGGAAGAACATGTAGGAGGAATCAAACCGGATTCCTCAAATATTTAGTATGTTGTTATTTCATATTTTGATATGAACTGTTTAAACCCGTAGACTTTAAAACCTTTTTGGTTATTGATTGTGGTTGAGCTTTGAATCAATATATAGTATTGATTGCGGAATAGATAGCAGATGACCCAGATATACAAACTATTTTATAAAGATTGATTCACCGTCAGGTGAATTGCTAGAAATGGTGTTATGAAATTTAATTTATAATCGAATATAGATTTTTAAATATATTATTTCAAATGAAGTTTCTAAAAAGGGAATAAACCAACCACATGCATACATTGATTGTTTTAACCACAAATTACCATTTTGATACCTAAATCTAACGTGCGTAAAGCACGTGCTTATTAAGTGATTATTAAAAACGCACTTATTTAGCTAATTCAAGTAACCAGGATTAACATAATGGGTTTATATTGAATAGAATCAAAGTGAATATAATCATTTAGATTAATTAATTTAAATGGCAAGATTAATAATGATTTGACTAACGGGTTAATCATTTTTAGAGTTGACCAAGTTAATAGTGTTAACTGGAATTGTTTATTAAATTAGTTAATTAATTTAAAGAGGGTAGTTAATGGTAAAGTAACCCAGATTTATTTTAATAAATATTGAAAACTTGATTATTGGTCATTTAAATAATAATCGAAGTGATAATTTGGAAAGTGAAATATAGTAAGGAAAGTTTGTAGAGTTAAAGCCGTGTTTATCAAGCAATTTAATATTTATGTGAAATCGAAATTTTAACTTGATTGTTACTGAATTATATTTAACTGGATTCTATGAATCCAAGTTATACGAAGTTATAAAACCCAAGTTTATTTGAATATATAAATGGAGTGAGTTATTCGAAGTGACATTTGAATAAAGTAAAAGCTAGGTTTGGAAATTTAAGAATTAGAACTTAACTGTGAATCAGTTGGGATAACTGATTTTCTGAATATTGATCTGATGTTGGTTTCGTTCAGCAGGTTAAGTGTTGTCATTTAAATTCGTGACTTAACCCCATTAGTCTAGCAGGTCAAGTTGGTTAAGTGTTGTGTTTCATGTTCATGACTTAACCCTATCATGTGGCATTAATTTGTTAATGCACCCTAACCTCTCACATCTGACCTGTTGTTGTGGTCACTGGATATGTCGGGCGGTTCTGGGCATATTTACACCACAACTCAGTCTGACCTCGGGTTTCAAGCGCGATATGACCAACTACCCACATTGGATCCTATTGTTTGCAATCATTGGATTTGCCGGGCGGTTCCGGGCAGAATTACACTGCAAACTCAACCCAACCTCGAGTTGGACATTTTCAAGTTCATTCTAGTGTCATGTCCATGTTCAAATTTCAGGTCAAGTTCATGTCAAGTTTCATGGCAAGTTTCAGGTCAAGATTCAACTTATGCCTATTATCAAGTTCATGATTCATGTTCATAAACAATTCATGTTTTTCCTAATCTACCCAAATTGTATTCCCATCGCATGTAAATGTGAATCGATCTAAATTACAAGTAAATCCAAATCCAAAAATAAAGGGAATAACATCAAAACTATGATAGGCACAAAGGACGAGCATAAAGTGATAAAAGGGATTACAAGACTAGCATGGCATAACTTGAGATAATTGGTTACAACATCACTGGCGTATAGAAAATAATAGGATTTCAAGTCTAGCATAATAAGGTGACAGTCATGGCATAAGGTGATAGTCCCAAACTTGCAAATAATAGACTGATTCAACATCACAGGCATGATAATGTTATGGACATGAAAGAGTTTGATTTACAACATGAATAGGTCCAAATTGATTTCATAGCAATATTCCCAAATGTCAAGATCCAAGACGGAAACTAGAATAGATGTGAATTGATTATCATACTTAAGTCCAATTTCACTTTATCTCATGTCCAAATTACAATTAACAAGTTTAAATCTCAAAGTAACTAGAACTTACAGATCGTGGTCTAAGAAATTGAGATGCAGAAGTTGAATCTATAAACTAGTCGTCGAATTGTTGAATCGTTGAATCTTGATTTGATTGTAGAAGCAAATCCCCAATATGAAATTCCTAGCCGTAGTCTTCAAGAAATAGTCTTCGCGATTTATTTTACTTTAATTTAATTTAAAAGAAGCCATGTCCATCAAGAATTTGTGCAGCATAAGGTTAGAGAAGAATGGTGTAAAGAGAATGAGGCTAGGAGGCTGTTTATATAGGATTAGGCGGACGAATCTAGACTGAAAACGAGACTAGAAACATCAGGATGAACCCAGGCTCAAAACTGGGTTCTGGCACCAGGTCGACCCCCAGGTCGACCTGGTCCCTGGGAGGTCGACCATAGTGTCGACCCCCAGGTCGACCTGGTCCTGGGTGGGAAAATTTCCGCCCAGTCTGCGCTGGGGTTTGAATTCGAATTCGAATTTCGAGCTTTTTTTTATTCTGAAAATTCCCGAAACTTTGGAGTGTCATATCTCCCTCATACGGAATCCATTTTTCAAAAACTCGGACTCGTTTCCAAGCAGAATTTTGAGACAAACGCAATGGGGCAACCCGTTTCCCTTGATTCTTATTTTAAATTTTAATTCTGCCTTGATTTATGGTTTAAACATGTTATAAAAATACGGGTTTTACATTCTCCCCTCCTTAAATGATTTCGTCCCTCAAATCTTCAAGTTAAGAAGAATGCATCCTATCATCCAATCATCCATCTACTAAACCATCATCCACAAGCAAACATTGTCCTTAAAAGATTTCTAATGTTGTATGAACTTTTGCAAGAGTGTGTGTATATGAACTTATCTAGTGCAAAAGATCAGGCGGTTACCGATTTAGTAGACCTCCTTAATGCGAAATATGTTAGTGTAATGAGTCCAACATTTATGCAAATTCCTAACATACTTTATAATCTCTACATGAGTGCATAAACATTCATCCATATGCAACATCCAAATGATAGCATATCAAGTTTCCATCCATATACAAGTATAAGCAACCATGCATATGCAATATGAAATATGTGACTGAGCCGATCTAGTGCCTAATGTGTGTTATGCAACCACGAGCAACCACTTGCAACCACTTGCAATCATCAACCATAACATGTTTCAATCACATGTTTACATCCAAAAGGGTTTTACCTAAGGTTCTCAAGATAAGATCGAGAAGATAACACGACAAACATGGATAGCAAAAGCATGTACACGATACGAAGGTATGTAAACTTATAGGAAAAAGAGATTGAGAAAGTACGCTAAAAAAGAAATAGGTATAGCGAGCGTATCTTCTCTTCGGTTTCCCAAGTTGCGTCTTCTTGGGCTTCACTCCACTGTACTTTAACTAGCTTGACTTCTCTATTCCTTAGCTTCTTAATCTCCGTTCCTAAGATACGAATCGGAACTCGCCTTAATGTTGCTTCCTTCTCCACTTCTACACCTTCAAGGATGCTTGGCTCAACCACTTCGGCAGACTCATGTAAGCACTTTTGGAGACGGGAAACGTGAAAGACATTGTGTACTCCGGCCAGCCTTTCGGGTAATTCTACCTTATACGCCATCTATCCAATCCTCTCGATGATAGGGAACGGTCCTACGAACATCGGTGGTAACATTCCAACCGAACCACATTGCGTAAAGGGGAAACTTTTATAAAGACCATATCTCTGACTTTGAACTTTAGGTCTGTCCTTCTCTTGTCCGCGTAGGATTTCTGTTTATCTTGGGTCGTTTTCATCCGTCTTCGTATCAGCTCAACCTTCTCGGAAGTGTCCCTTATCATGTCGGGTCCAAGTATGAGCTTGTCTGTCGACTCCCATGTTGGTGACTTGCACGGTCTTCCGTATAAAGCTTTGAATAGTGCCAATCCTATGCTAGCTTGGTAACTATTATTATACGCGAACTCAACGAGAGGTAGGTGATCTTCCCAAGTACCACCAAAGTCAAGAATGCATAGTCTCAAAAGATCCACTAGTACCTTATTTACCCTTTCGGTTTGTCCATCCGCCTGTGGGTGATAGGCCATGCTTAAACTTAGTCGTGTACCCATTGCTTCTTGTAAACTATTACAAAATTCGCTAGTGAAAATGGGGTCACGATCGCTAACTATACTAGAAGGAACTTCGTGCAACCGCACTATTTCTCGAAGGTATATAGACGCTAGCCATGATGCGGTCCTCTTGCTCCTCATAGGAATGAAGTGAGCGCTCTTTGTGAGTCTATCTACTATAACCCATATGCTAGTATTGCCCTTCCTTGACCTAGGCAATCCATCCACGAAATCCATCGAGACACTCTCCTATTTCCACTGCGGAACCTCCAAAGGATGCAATAGCCCACCGGTCTTTTTCGATTCGGCCTTTACTTGTTGGCACACCATGCACTTAGAAACGAATTCCGCCATGTCCTTTTTCATCCCATTCCAAAAGAAAATGCGCTTCATATCCTTGTACATTTTATCCCCTCCGGGATGTATAGTCATCTTCGAGTGACGCGCCTCTTCGAGAACTCTCTTTACTAATCTCTCACCTGTGGGACACATAGTCTCCCATCACGCCTTAGCCATCCCTTGTCATCTATGGCATATCTACTGAGGTGACTTGACATCTCACCTCTAATCAACTTGTCTATGATCTCGACTATCTGTGGGTCTTCCTTCTGTGAAGTCCCTACTTGGTCTAGAAGCGTGGGCCTTAACTCAAGAGATGCTAACGTGCTAGCCAATGACTCAACAATAGGTGTGAAATCAAAGGTTGCTATAAACTCTAGATTTTTCCTTTCAACAAACAAAGGACTCAAAGTCAACCTTTTCCTACTTAGCGCATCCGCCACCACGTTACCCTAGCCAGGGGTATAGGCTATATCGAAGTCATACGATGCCAAGAATTCCATCCACCTCTGTTGCCTTAAATTCAAATCTTTTTGCGAAAAGTGGTACTTAAGCGATTTGTGATTGGTATACAACTCGAACTTCTCACCTAGAAGATAGTGGCGCCAAGACTTAAGCGCAAAGATAATCGCAGCCAATTCCAAGTCATGTGTAGGATAGTTTTTCTCGTGAACTTTAAGTTGTCAACTCCCGTAGCATATCACTTTCTCTTCTTGCATAAGGACAGCGCCTAATCCCGTGCCACACGCATCTGTGTACACCGTAAACATCTTACCTCCGTTGGGTAATGTCAAAACTGGAGTTGTGGTAAGGGCTCTCTTAATCCTTTGAAAAGCAATGTCACATTCTATGTCCCATGCAAAAGCTAGGTTCTTCTTCATTAACCTAGTAAGAGGGGCTGAAATTTTAGCGAAGTCCTTAATGAACTTCCTATAGTAGCCCGCCAAACTGAGATTCTCACTTCCGTTGCGTTCTTAAGGACTTTCCAGTCTTGCACCACAGCTACCTTTGCGGGGTCCACAGCTATACCTTGCTTAGAAACTACATGTCCAAGAAACCGAACTTCTTTTCTCCAAAAATGACATTTGGAGAACTTGGCCTTTAACTCGTGTGCTCTAAGCGTATCTATGACTTCCTTGAGATGTCTAGCATGTTCTTCCTCATCCTTTGAGAAGATCAAAATATCGTCGACGAAGACCACCACAAACTTGTTAAGGAACTCCCTAAACACCCTACTCATCAAGTCGACGAAATACGCGGGTGCATTCGTTAAACCAAACGGCATGACGAGCCATTCGAAGAAACCATCCGGAGTCCTAAACGCGGTCTTGTCAATGCTATCCTCAGCCACTCTAAGCTGATGGAATCCTGTAGCTAGATCGAGTTGAGAGAAAACAGACGCTCCTACAAGCTGGTCGAACAAGTCGTCGATTCTCGATAGTGGGTGCCTATTCTTCTTAGTCAGCTTGTTTAACTCACGATAATCTACGCATAGACGAAGCGAACCATCCACCTTAGTAGCGAATACCACCGGAGCACCCCATACAGAAATGCTTCGCCTAATGAAATTTTACTCAAACAACTCCTTAACTTGCTTACTAAGCTCTTTTCTCTCCCGCGGGGCCATGTGTCTAACGGCAATTGAAACATCCCACCTCCGTTAGGGTCACTCTCAAAGGGAATGCCCTAATTTTGGTGGAGGTTTATAAGTACAAGTCACAGATATACAAAACAGATATAAGAACACATATTTGTAAACAGCGGAAGAACAACAAATTTTATTTCATAAAGTCAAATACGTGTTACAACAACATCCTTTCCAAAAACATAACATAACACTTTCATAATCTGTCTTGAGTACATTATTTTTAAAGAAGCATAAATAAAACATAGATGAACTGCAAAAGCCCCATAGTGGATTGTCCAAAGCCATAGTTCAAAACAGGAAAGTCCAAGCAATACATTTCTCTTCTTCAAGCTGGATGTCAAGGCTGATCAAGCTGCTGTGTTCCCTCCCTGTGGACCTGGGGGGGGGGGGAAACAGAAGAAAGAAGACGAAAGAAAAGTAGAGTCAGACATAAAGCCTGAGTAAGTCTAGTACTATTTTGTCTATGAATAAAGAACTGGGTATGATAAGTATAAACAAGAAGTGGGCATGCACTATAAACTTGGTTAAGTTGTCTAGGGTCGAATATACTATCGTACCCCATATTAATCTCTGAACCCATATAAACTAGTTTCCAATTTGCACCCCATAATCAGGGTGATGTGATCCATTCAATGATGATCGGCTCCTACTCGCATAGTTACATGTGTCTTACGTCCCCCGATGTCTGTAGTTACCTATGCTGGTCCCACCATGGGGTGTATCAAGTCCCATAGTGGCAACCCGACACAACCTTAGAGTGCACAGGTATGCTACTGGTGTCCAGTGCCTTATTTTTCTGTGCCGGAGTGTGTGCACGCCCGCACTCCGTTAGAACCTACACTGCTACACCACCGCCGTCGCTTTGCCCTCTTACAATCAGCCCAGTAATCGTGCCCCACCCTGCCTAGTTTCAGGGTATCCTGATACACCTTTTAGGGTTACTGCTGAAAAGGGTCCCCCATTACTAGGCTTTCTATCTCTAGCCAACATGCTAAGTTGGTTAAGTGTTTCCTACCTAACCCCCCACCAGTCCGTTTTGTTTAGCATGTTCTATTTTGATTAAGTCTTTAGTTCACTTAATCCTATCAATCCTGACTCAGCCTTAATTGTCTTATTAAGGCCCTGACCTCTCACATTGGACAGGTATTGTTGTGGCTGCCTGTTGCCGGTTGGTTCCGGGCAGTCTTACGCCACAACTCAGTCTAACCTCGGGTCCTTGCTGGGCTCCATGTTTAACCTCCCACATTGGATAGGTATTGTTGTGACTACTGGACAGCTGGGCGGTTCCGGGCAGGTTTACACCACAACTCAATCCAACCTCGGGTTAAACACATCGTATTTTCTACACTTATATATTTTGTCTTTCTCCTTTATTTTCTTATATGTAAATATTTGTGGCCAATTATTAAGTTAATGGTGTAAAGGTTACACCAAACATGGGCCCAACCCATACTTGAATTTGGGCCCTTCTATTTTATATTTTCATTCATTAATTAATTTTAACCCAACGTTATTTTCCCCCGTTTTACACGTCCGTTTATATATATATATTGGGCTTAGCCTTTTAAAGCCCAATTTAGCCATGCGAAAAGGGGAGGCTTATGGCGTGATTACATACACAAAGAGGGGAAGGTGAGCGCATGAACTTGCAATTCGACGTTGGAAATACAAAATAGAAATTGGTGTACTTGCATAGTGGTAACATAGGTGACATGAATCAAAGCATGTGAACTTGCATAGGTTTAACTACAACATGAACCTATATTCTTATTTAGGCATAATGTCAAACATAAGCATGTCATAAATATTTCTAGCATAAGCATAGCATAATGTCAAGCATAAGCATGGCATAAATACTTTTAGCATAAACATGGCATAAACATAAACAAGTCATGTTCATAAGGTTTCTACATGTTTACAAAGGGGATACTTTGTTACTAACACAAAAACATAGATCAACTTAATTATGGTTTAAGTCCAATCATATAACGATAGTATAAATATACTTATGCATAAATATTCCTAATCATGGTGTTTGCTTTAAACTTGCAAAAAGGGATTTTTGAGTCTAACCTAGCCATGTCTCACATATGTCATCATATAATCCTTGTAAACAAGATAGACTTAATCATAGATTTCAATTATGCCAAATATCATTCATAGCCTAGCCATATTCATAAGTTTTGCAAAAGCATGACTTAATACATGGATTATGGTGTCAAAATTCCAACATAGTTTCATATGAACTATAACAACCAAACTTGTTTCAATTACTTGCAAAATGATTTATGCACAAAAATATACATCATGATGGCATAATAACAAAGCCCCAAACTTGCATGAATTTCAATCAACTACATACATGCAGCTTCAACATAGATTACATAATTTGCGCAATATTCCAAACGTATACTTGCATAGAACTACCGCATGTAGTTCTTTATAATGAACAATTTTGCACAAATATGAATTACTTTATTATCCCAATTCAAGCATACAAATCAATACAGTTGTTTATTCATACCAAAGTAATACTCTACTTACAATGGTTGCGGCGAATTCTCTAATTAAGAGATATGATTCCTTTGTCGAATTGATTGGCTTTAGGTTACTTGAATTGCTTTAGGCTTTAGAACTTTCTTCCTAATTCCCTCTCTAGTTGGCGGCTACTCTTAGTCGTTCCTCAGCAACATGGCGGCTATGTTCTTAATTTGAATGAATAGATTAGGGTTTAGTCTAGGGTTGTTTATATAGAGGTTAGGAATTGATTAGGACCATTGATGTTGCTAGGTTAGATCGTAGCCATTCATTAGATAGAGAGACCAATAAAAACCCACCACCTAGCCCTAATGACAAAGCAGACCACAGAGATTCGACCAAACACAGACCTGGCCAGCCAGGTTGACTGGGCTCGACCAGGTCGACACCCCTGTCGACAGGGTTGTCGACAGCCCTGTCGACATGGGTAGCCCAGGTCGACAGCCCAGTCGACCTGGGTGGCCTAGGCGGGTGTTTATCCGCCCTGGCCCATTGGGCCCGATTTTTAATTATTTTATTCTGTTTGAATTTTAAATTTAATTCAAAACTTCCGAAGGCCATATCTTCTTCATACGGACTCCGTTTTTCGAAAACTCGGACTCTATTTCGCGTATTTTTCCGAGACGAACGCAATGGCGTATCCCGTTTCCCTTAGTTCTTTGATTTCAAATTAATTATTTGTTAATTTCATAGTTATAGAATTTTCGGGGTGTTACAGCAATGCAACTGGCTTAGCATTATCAACAAGATATATACGGAAATCTATCTCGCATTTAAGGGGTAACCCCTTAACCTCATCAAAGACATTGGGATATTCTCGGACTACCTTTACTGATTGCAAATCATCGATAGACGAGTCAAGAGATTCTATATGACATAACATGACAGGACCCATAGGGTTACAAGAAATTTCAAGGGTATTACCAAGGCGAGTCACGAGTCTAACTACCCTTCGTTCACAACCGAGAATGGATCCATTATTGGACAGCCAATCCATGCCTAGAATCAAACCGTATCCTATAAATCCGAGAACATAAGCATTACACGTGAATTCTACGCTTAAGATAGAAATCCACACAAATCATAGATAAATGAGCAGGGCCACCAACTGGATTTGAAACAATAACGGGATCCTCAACTAGACTAGTACTTAGGGGCAGAGTTTCAACAATATCAGAAGAAATAAAAGTATGCGATGCGCCAGAATCAAACAAGGTTCGAACAGGATGATCAAAAAGATAGACTAAACTTTCGACAGAAATATTTCTACCTTGTTCTTGCGGAGGTACCGTGAGAGCGTGGACTTGTCCTCCAGAAGAAGGTCCATCTCCCTGCCCTTGCTTCCTTGGGCAGGCCTTAGCCATGTGTCCTATCTCTCCACAGTGGAAACAGCCACCCATCTTCCGTTTCTTCTTCTTGCAGTCTTTGACCAGATGTCTAGGGATGCCACAGAAATTACACTTTCTCTTCTCACGGGGTTTGTTGTTCTTCCCGCCTTTCTTTGGATTAGCCTTCTTGTTCTGTTACCCTTCCCCCTTCTTATCTTGAGGCAATTCTGCTTTTGCCTCATTGTTTCCCTTGTCTTCCTCATTTAAGAGTGCCATGTCTACTAACCTTTCGTAAGTAGCCCCCATAGGTATGTGGGTCATAGCCAAGCTGTGAAGTGGCTCATTCAATCCCTTGACAAAACGGAGAGCCTTCTTATGAGGAGTATTCACTAAGTCCAGTCCAAACCGAGCTAGATGATTGAATTGATTGACATACTCCTTGACTATCATATTCCCTTGCTTAAGAGATAAAAACTTTTCCAGCTGTAGACTTCGTTCAGCTTGTGAAAGGAATTTCATCTCAAACCTTATTCTGAAATCCATCCATGTTTCAACCGGCCTCTCAACGTTAGTGACTTCCCACCAATAGGAAGCTTCGTCTTTGAGTAACCATACTGCCAACTGTTCCTTCTGCCTATTGTCCACCTCGAAGATAACGAACAGATCCTCAGTTTCTTTGAGCCAGTTCCTCGATCGCTTCTACGAATGATTCAGTTCCCTTGAAATCCTTTCCGCCCATGGCCTAAAATCTCTACAGATCTTTGAGAAAGCATTTGCACGAGGAGGGGGCAGAGGAGGAGGAACCGCTGCAGCTGGAGGAGGAATATCTGTTGGGCCTGCATCGTTGGCCCTAGCCTCTAAGTACCTCCTGAACCAGCCAGGTATTGGCACGCCCTCTGGATGGTTAAGATTCCCGGACATGCTGAAATGAAAAAGAAGAGATTCAAAACGAGGAAACAAAGGATAATGCTAATGGCTTTTGGGGAATAGCCTTTAAATAAAACAAGACTTTTCTTGAAAAAAAAGCTTCTTTGTAAAGGGTTTTGAAAATAGTTTTAAAAGGTTTAAAAAAAACTTTTGCCCAGTCTAGTAACCTTCTACTCTGATACCAAGTGTAACACCCCACCTCCGCTAGGGTCACTCACAAAGGGAATGCACTAGTTTTGGAGGAGCGTTATCTAGGTAAACAAACACAGAAATATTACAAGACATAACATAGATAAAACAGTGGAAGAATCAAAAGATAAATTTCATTACTTTCAAAAAGATTCAAAACCTTTTACATCCAAAGTACCAAATAGCTAAAGTCATTATTTTCCATTACAACAAATTCTGTCTTGCATAAATAAAGAAGCATAAACTTAAAACAAAAAAATTAGCTTAATTCCCCAAAGGTAGCAGAAATGCAGCCATAGCATAGCTCAAGATCAAACCGTACATGAGCTGAACCGAAAGCAAGCGAAATCCAAGCTAAGTGCTAGAGTTTCCTCCCTGAGAACCTGGGGGGGGGGGAACGAAAGAAAACGGGTCAGTCATAAAGACTGGTAAGTCCTATTGACTTTCAGCATAAAAACAGGTAAAGGTAACATGACATGTATAAACTGAAACTAAACATAAGAATGCTGTCAAGATGGGCAAGATAGACTAAGATGGCATGATAATTCAAGTATAAATCAAGTATAGCATCGCATGTTCAAGGTTCGCTGCACCAACTATACTAGTATCCCAAACCCATGTCATATATTGACCATGAAATGATCCCTTGGCCCAATATCATGAAATGACCCATTACTAGGTACAACGGAACGATCCATTAATCGATCGGCTCCCTACAACTTCTAACTCGTCATGTGTCTGTGTCATACGGGCCTATCACGAATGTAGTTACCTGTACTAGGTCCACCAAAGGGTGTATCAAGCCCTAGGGTGCCAACCATCGACACGAATCAAGCATGCACAGTGTAAACCTACTGATGCCCAGTGCCTACTTTTTCAACTCCGGACTACATGCACGACCATAGTCCGCCTGAACCTACACTGGTGCACCAACTCAGCCGTCGTTCTGGTCGCTTACAATTCAGCCCAGTAATTGTGCCCTACCCTGCCTAGTTCCAGGGTACCATGATACATCTAAATGGGTTACTGCTGAAATGGACCGCATAACTAGGGTTTCGTTCAGCAGGTTAAGTGTTGTCATTTAAATTCGTGACTTAACCCGATCAGTCTAGCATGTCAAGTTGGTTAAGTGTTGTCTTCCATGTTCTTGACTTAACCCTATCATGTGGCATTAATTCATTAATGCACCCCAACCTCTCACATCAAACCTGTTGTTGTGGTCACTGGATATGCCGGGCGGTTCCGGGAAGATTTACACCACAACTCAGTCTGACCTCGGGTTTCAAGTGCGATATGACCAACTACCCACATTGGATCCTATTGTTTGCAGTCACTGGATTTGTCGGGCAGTTCCAGGCAGAATTACATTGCAAACTCAACCCCACCTCGAGTTGGCCATTTTCAAGTTCATTCTAGTGTCATGTCCATGTTCAAATTTCAGGTCAAGTTCGTGTCAAGTTTCATGGCAAGTTTCATGTCAAGTTTCAACTTATGCCTATTATCAAGTTCATGATTCATGTTCATAACCAATTTATGTTTTGCCTAATCTACCCAAATCGTATTCCCATCGCATGTAAACGTGAATCGATTTAAATTACAAGTAAATCCAAATCCAGAAATAAAGGGAATAACATCAAAACTATGATAGGCACAAAGGACGAGCATAAAGTGATAAAAGGGATTACAAGACTAGCACGACATAACTTGAGATAATTGGTTACAACATCACTGGCATATAGAAAATAATAGGATTTCAAGTCTAGCATAATAAGGTGATAGTCATGGCACAAGGTGATAGTCCCAAATTGCAAATAATAGACTGATTCGACATCACATGCATGATAATGTTGTGGACATGAAAGAGTTTGATTTACAACATGAATAGGTCCAAACTGATTTCGTAGCAATATTCCCGAATGTCAAGATCCAAGATGGAAACTAGAATAGATGTGAATCGATTATCATACTTAAGTCCAATTTCACTTTATCTCATGTCCAAATTACAATTAACAAGTTTAAATCTCAAAGTAACTAGAACTTATGGTCTAAGAAATTGAGATGCAGAAGTTGAATCTATAAACTAGTCGTCGAATTGTTGAATCGTTGAATCTTGATTTGATTGTAGAAGCAAATCCCCAATATGCAATTCCTAGCCGTAGTCTTCAAGAAATAGTCTTCGCGTTTTATTTTATTTTATTTTATTTTAATTTCAAAGAATCCATGTCCATCAAGAATTTGTGCAGCATATGGTTAGAGAAGAATGGTGTAAAGAGAATGAGGCTAGGAGGCTGTTTATATAGGATTAGGCGGACGAATCTAGACTGAAAACGAGACTAGAAACATCAGGATGAACCCAGGCTCAAAATTAGGTTTTGGCACCAGGTCGACCATAGGGTTGACCTGGTCCCTGGCAGGTCGACCATAGTGTCGACCCCTAGGTCGACCTAGTCTTGGGTGGGAAAATTTCCGCCCAGTCTGCGCTGGGGTTTGAATTCGAATTTCGAGCTGTTTTTGATTCTGAAAATTCCCGAAACTTCGGAGGGTCATATCTCCCTCATACGGAATCCGTTTTTCGAAAACTCGGACTCGTTTCCAAGTTGAATTTTGAGACGAACGCAGTGGCGCAACCCGTTTCCCTTGATTCTTATTTTAAAATTTATTTCTGCCTTGATTTATGGTTTTAACATGTTATAAAAATACGGATTGTTACAATTGTTTTACGAATGAAAAATTGAATCGATATAATAATAAGAAATGTTATAGCAATGTTTTGAAATGTTAGTTGAAGGTTAAATTAGATATGATTTTAAGATATTTTCTAGGTATATAGGTAAAAGGGATTTGAGAATATTAATATATTTAAACCAATATATTATTGGGTATTTCAACTGATATATTATTAATGGCCAAGTGATGATGTGTAATAGACTAATGGATCTGTTTATTTTTATGGTTGTTTATTTTGATAGTTAAATAACCGACTATCAAAATCAGACCCAACGTTATTGGTACGGAAAGAACGGGATCGAACGTATATTCGAAAAACCATTCCGACCAATAAGTACGAATACGTCAAAGATGTTGGTCGAGATGGAGCAATTGAAGACTGTAAGTCTTCATGAGCGGAAGAACTATTGTTAAACACCTCTGGCTGATCCCCAGAGTTAACAATGATTCTTTCGTGATTGGAATCTACGGATTGCAAGGACTACTCGCTATTGATGTGTAGGGTGATTCCTAGGATGTGGCAGGATGGTGCCTTCGGTTCATCATGTTCCTGGATGACGTGTATGCACGATGTGAACGGTGGCCAGATATTCCAAAGGTCGATTATAACCTCAAGCCTCAACAACCGGGAAATGACAAAAATCGGGCAGGCAGCATGGCCATGTGGGTTGCACCCATTAGGGTGTATTGTCACCATCTAGAGAATATTCATATTTGTTACTTCTTTTCATTTCTGTATCTCCCAGGAAAAAGGTAGCTGCGCAGCCATGAGGTGACAATATATTCGATACACTCAAGAGAAATGAGTGGTCGGTCATGTGTGGGCCAGGTTGCAAGACGTTCTTGTTGAACCCAGTGTATTCCTCCCTAGATATACACTATCGACAAGTGGATCCATACCTTGTCATAGTCGGAATCCAGTCTCCAATAAGCGCCCGCGGTTTTGATTGTATACTATATATGTGGGGCATGAGATGCAAGCGTTCTGCTCGATTCTATTTACTTGTATTTAGACACTATTATAATATCAGAGTAAGATATTTCTTTCAAAATGTTTTGGGTTATAGTAAGGTAAAAACCGTCTGTATTTATGTGTGGGCTGGTCTTACTATTATCCTTTTATTTCAAAAGGATTTTCAAAGTTAAACAAGTTGTTGTGTTATGAATTTATCACTGAAAGTATTCCAAACTGATCCCGTTGAATTTTGCTTTGCTTCAAATGTGCTCGGGTCAGACCGAGTATATTTTCAGGTTAGGTATCTCTTGGAGCTTCAGAAAAGGAGATGAAGTCGAGACGTATTCCATATATTTACTAGTACTAGTTTATTTCCGGTGTGTGTTGTATTGATTTGAGTGTACACTCTGATGTTGTAAGCATATATACAGTTTTTTTGTATAAAGTATTATTGATTATTATACTTTGTCCATTCCGCTGTGAGACTCTGACCTTCTTATTCTTGTATTCTAATATTTCTTTCTTCTCTCACCCTCTATCTTCTTTCTATTAGCTTTCTGGGGTTTTGATACTGGAGTTTTGGACATGAGATATATTAGTGTCTGAGATTCGAGTATCAGATTTCTCGGGTCGATACAGTTGGTATCAAAGCAATGGTTTAGGAATAACCTTGGCTCTGTGGTGTGACTCGATAGAGATTGGGCTAGTAATACCCTAGATCGAGTAGAGTGTATATATATACGAGAGTGCGTATTTGTAATTGAATATACAATTATTTTTATATTGTTTCAACCCAAAATATTTTATAAAAAGGTAAAACTTATAATTTTCTCAAATTATTATTTAATTCAAAACTTGTATGAAGTTGGAGACATTTCAAATATGAAATGGGAATTAATTTTAACTTGTATGAGTTAAAATGAATCCTTTGAATTGGAATTGAGACAAGCCAACAAGAATTTGACTTGTGTTGGGTAAAATAAAAAGTGAATGAATCCAAAAAGAATAAATTGAAATTTGTTGGATGGTATGTTTGGAATAAATTTCATAAGCACGAATCTGAATATGGATTTGAACTTGACCGAGAATTGATTGGGGGTAAATAAATTGAAATAATATTCAAATATACTGAATTTGAATGGAGTATATAAAAGAGTTAGTTATGAATAAAATATCAGGGAAACTGAATTGTATGATTGAAATATGGATTTCAATTGGATTTAGAACCAATGAATGAGTTGGGCTTGTGAATCCTTTTCTGAAACTAAAAAGGAAATTAAAGTTATTTGGTTAAAGTGATTGTATATTGTGAATTGTTTGTTTATTGATTGCTAGATTAATCGAATATAAGAATTCATCAACAGTTGAATGAACTAAAACTAAAATAAATAAATTTCAGTATAAAAATCAATATGAAATAGAACAAAAAGGATTTAACCCGGTATTGGTTATTTCCAATATATATCGAGTTGAGTACAGGTTGAAAATGGAAGAGCTGTTAGTTGCCGAACTTCGTGATTTGAGTATATGTTGCTCGACAAAAAGGTAAACCTTAATATTAATGATTGTTTGTTTGAATTTAAACCCGAGATGGGTAACCGCTTGGCTTTTATTTTCTTTGGATTAATATGAAAGGCCCAGAGTGGCATTTGTAGTTATTTGGATCGAATAGTACAGAGGAGGTGCTGGCGAATTTTTCGAAATTTTTTTGAAACTTAGAAACATTTTTAATAATGTTTCAAATGGATTATTTTGGAAATAATCAAGATCAAAACATTCTTCTTACTTTATAATTTCGGGGACGAATTTCTTTTAAGATGGGAAGGATGTAACGACCCGAATTTTTCGACTACTTGAATTCGAATAATTAAATTAGCTTTAAATATTATATTGGGAAATATTAATGGATTGATGTCAAATCTGTAAATAAAGATGTCAAAATGTAGCGAAATGTCTATTTTGTTGCATTTGAAGATCGTATGTGATAGAACATATAATTAGTGTTCGACGTAAATAATGGTAAATTTAATAAACGTATTAGATTAAAATAAACTTATATAACTTCACTCCTAAATCAAAATTTGTATGCGTACCCAACATAGACCACTGTTGGAATTTAAAATCTACCCTATTAACATAACAGATGGGTATAGTTTACCGATAAATGAAAATAGCACATGTAAGTTCTCACCAAATACATGAATGAAGGTACCAATAGCACATACCTTCATTTGTATGTATGAAGATTGAAGTACCTTGCCTACATCCTATCAACATGCCTAGGCCCAGCTACCTCCTACTTTCCTCTACCAATCACAGTGTAATTTCAAATCAAAGTCTACCCTAACACAATACAAAGATGTATTGTCTTCTCAACAGCCCTACATGAGACAACAACCAAATCTTCCTTCCTAGGATGGTGCCGTGGCCATACTTCTACTCTGTCAAACTCATGTAGACCTAAGATATTAATAACACATGCTACTATTTCCAAACCTATCATCTACACTTTGAAAACACATGCTAGATTTTGGAATTTACACCTAAATATTATAGAGCAGCCTATATTTTCATTTTTTTAAGCTATCCTATCTTATTGCGGAGTCTCCATCAGTCTTATATCCTTACGCAAACACTGCAAATGGAAAATAGTACCGTACCATAAAAGTTTCAACTACCATTCCCCTCAGCATTGAACTCGCCTATGCTATGCCAAGATAGGGGGATGCAGACCTATATGTTCATGTCGTGGGTGCCTCTCCCCATATAAATACGTACCAAGAGCCTCGTCATTTTTCATCTTCTTCCAAACAGCGAACAACAATGGCTAACGCAAGCTTCCACATATCAAAGAATATAAATATATATATACACAAAACGAAAAATGAAATAAATTGAAGCCCCGGGCATACAACAAGGTATTGGGTGACAAGGTGGCGGGACTGGAGCGGAACTATAAGGAGTATTTGTTAGGAAGCCATGTTTTTCTTTGTTCATGGAGGAGAACATATGCGGGTTCGGGGGTGTAGCAGGATGTGCAAAGTGTTGTATTCAAAGAAGAACAGTATCATGGGTTGGAGAGCTACTGAAGCGAAGCATTTTGGGATGTTGTTGTTAAGTGTATATGAAAGGAGATACCAAGCAGTATGTAAGATGGAGTTTAGTGATGTTGTTGTCAATGTTGGGTGGTGTTGTGAGCCGAAGTAGTTAAACACATTGTAGAAGTGATCGTCAGTATGAAGGGAGATATGTGTGGCCACCGTTGTTTGTCTCGGTGCAGTACTATATCAAAGTTCATGGGTTTCAAGTTATACATGAGAAAGGAACTAAGGCTCGTCAGCAACGCAGTCGTGGTATCCAGTCAGGGAGGAGGTCTGACGATAGGAAATCGAGATGCTCTGGTGTGATGCAAACAGTAAACGCAAATGGAAGTGGTGAGGGGAGTTTTATGGTGCACGTGTTACTGAAGTGGAGACAAAATAAGAAGGTGAATGGTGGAAAGAGTGTGCTGCAGTATGTATAAGTGGAAGAAGAGCTATATGTGATGACAGTGAGGCATGCGTTTTATTAATGAAGTGTGTGGTATCATGAATATTCATGCAGGTGGGTTGGAGTTTACTTGGAAATGAACTGATGAGGTAAACGGTGGAGGTGGATTAATGAGATCGATAGTTTTTTATGGTTCCGTTTACAAGGGGAGTGGCACCAGGCGATCAACAAGATGGCCTGGGTATTTATGTTCAAGCGTTACGGGGTTAAAAGGAGTGAGTTGTGATTCATTTGTAGTGTTCGAGTACAATTGCAAAGTCTGAGTCAGTAGGAAAGTGCAACTGCTAAAGGTGTAGTGGGAGAGTACGTTACAGAGTTGAACGTGGGGACAGGACTGTCGGCATTCTGGCCGATGACTGGAGGATGCAGCAAAGGCGCCGGAGGTAAAGGATCAGTCTCAGGTCATCTGGAAGTGCCACGTTGATTAGGTGATGTTGGATGGGCTCGTCGTTTTGGAACAAAACGATACATGAAGATGTTGGAAGCTTTGGTTTGGATAAGCTACAAGAGCTACCCATTGAAAGAGAAATAATGATGGGATATTCTGGGCTTGGGCCTTATTAGTTTATAAAAAAAGGGAAAAGAACAAAAAATTGTTGGCATGGCAGAACGAAGAAACAAGGGAGGCAATGTTTTCTTTCTGAACGAAAGTGGCAAAATGGAAACAGGAAGAAAAGAACGCATTGAAGTGTAGAAGATGTTTTGGAGACAGGCGATAAGTGGTGTAAAGGCTTGGGCCTTTTGGGCTTAAAGGTTTTTAAGTAGAAAGAAAAATATAACAAAGGGAAGCCGCCTTATTGCTAAACGAAGGGAACGAACCATCTTATTATGAGTGAAGACCAAATCAACCTAAAAAAAAAACTTGACGGTATACTTGCATGGAACAACAGATGGTCGAGGTTTTATTTGGAGAATGGGCTTCAGGATGGTGAAGACGATGAAGCCACACAATAATTAAGGTAATGATTTAGATTAATTAATTAATTCTTAAATAAGTAATTGATAATAATAATTTAGTTATAATTTATACCTTAAATTTTGTACTAGGGATAACTCATTCGTACTTTAACAAAATTTCGCAAAATAGGATTCGTTGGATTTGTAACAATGAGTACTTCACGTTCGGATGGGAATGGAGTAATTCATGGATAGCTGGAATTTTATTTAAACATTCGTTTAAAATTAAATGAAACCAACGCGCGAACCGACAGCAGATAACAAAGGTGAGTTAATTCTCACATATTTCTGAAATGCTAGAATGTGCTAAATTCATATAATTAGATTAAATCATTGATAATTGGTTGATTGGATGCCTTGAATGCCGATGGTTGATTTATATGGTTGACATGAATTATATTATCATCGGCTAATATATTCAAATGGAAATCATATGCTGTTATAAATTATATGTTGATCTATGATGTAGGGAAGAACAGGTAGGAGGAATCAAACCGAATTCTTCAAATATTTAGTATGCTATTATTTCATATTTTGATATGAACTGTTTAAAACCCACTGACTTTAAAACCCTGTTGGTTGTTGATTGTGGTTGAGCTTTGAATCAATATATAGTATTGACTGAGGAAAAAATAGCTGATGGCCCAGATATACAAACTATTTTGTAAAGATTGATTCACCATCGGGTGAATCGCTAGAAATGAAGTTATGAAATATATATTATAACCGAATATAGATTTTTAAATATATTATTTTAAATGAAGTTTCTAAAAAGGGAATAAACCAACAACATACATACATTGATTGTTTTAACCACAAATTACCATTTTGATACCTAAATCTATCGTGCGCGAAGCACGTGCTTATTAAGCGACTATTAAAAATGCTCTTATTTAGCTAATTCAAGTAACCAGGATTAACGTAATGGGTTTATATTGGATAGAATCGAAGTGAATAGAATCATTTAGATTAATTAATTATTAATTAATTAAAATGGCAAGATTAATAATGAATTGACTAACGGGTTAATCATTTTTAGGGTTGAACAAGTTAACAGTGTTAACTGGAATTGTTTATTAAATTAGTTAATTAATTTAAAGAGGGTAGTTAATTGTAAAGTAACCCTGTTTTATTTTAATAAATATTGAAAACTTGATTATTAGTCATTTAAATAATAATCGAAGCGATAATTTGGAATGTGAAATATAGTAAGGAAAGTTTGTAGAGTTAAAGCCGTGTTTATAAAGCAATTTAATATTTATTTGAAATCGAAGTTTTAACTTGATTGTTACTAAATTATATTTAACTGGATTATATCAATCCAAGTTAATTTGAATATATAAATGGAGCGAGTTATTCGAAGTGACATTTGAATAAAGTAAAAGCCAGGATTGGAAATTTAATAATTAGAACTTAAACTGGGAATCAGTTGGGTTAACTTATTTTCTGAATATTGATCTGATGTTGGTTTCGGCCTTTGGGATGAATATTTAGAGAATTATTTCCAGATTGATTTACAGTTAGAAACTAGGGGAGATATGAAAGGGGAAGTCAAAATTAAACCCCAGTTTGAATAAGAATAGTTAAACGAGATAAATTATAAAGATGCGATTTTGAACCGCTATTTTTAAGAAGAGATGATATTTCATCAAAATGAAATTAAAATGGGAATTGTTGTGATATGGGGAATGAATATCAGTTTTTGTACTACAACTGATATTTATCTTAAGATAAGAACGTTGTTAATTAATGTCTGAGAGTTAATTAGATTACCCCAACTTGAACAACTTCGGGATTATCAAAGGATGATATTCGTCGTAATGGTGAAGATGTTAGAGTAAAATATTTTAGGAAAAACAACAACATAACGTTATTAGAAGGATTTGGAAATATATTTATAATGAGATTCTGAAAATAAAAGGAAATGAAAAGGGGCTTGATGGTATGAAATGATATCTCTATAATGAAAGAAATAAAAAGGAGATTGGTGGAAATATAATGGTATGTTTAAAGTTATGAAATGAGATTTAAATGGATTTATTCTAAAAGGATGAGTGGTGATTTTGGTGTTAAAATAACGAAGCCAAAGAATATGTCATAATGATTGTTTTACGAATGATAAATTGAATCGATATAATAATAAGAAATGTTATAACAATGTTTTGAAATGTTAGTTGAAGGTTAAATTGGATATGATTTTAAGATATTTTCTAGGTGTATAGGTAAAAGGGATTTGAGAATATCAATATGTTTAAACCAATTTATTATTGGGTATTTCAACTGATATATTATTAATGGCCAAGTGATGTTGTGTAATAAACCAATGGATCTTTTTATTTTTATGGTTGTTTATTTTGGTAGTTAAATAACCGAGTATCGAAATCTGGCTCAACATTATTGGTACAGAAAGACTGGGATCGAACTTATATTCGAAAAACCATTCCAACCAATAAGTACGAATAAATCAAAGATGCTGGTCGAGATGAAGCAATTGAAGACCGTAAGTCTTCGTGAGCGGAAGAACTATTATTAAACACCTCTGGCTGATCCCCAGAGTTAACAATGATTCTGTCGTGATTGGAATCTATGGATTGCAAGGACTACTCGCTACTGATCTATAGGGTGATTCCTAGGATGTGGTAGGATGGTGCCTTCGGTTCATCCTGTTCCTGGATGACATGTATGGACGATGTGAACGTTGGCCAGATATTCCAAAGGTCGATTATAACTTCAAGCCTCAACAATCGGGAAATGACAATAAACGGGCATGCAGCATGGCCATGTGGGTCGCACCAATTAGGGTGTATTGTCACCATCTAGAGAATATCCATATTTGTTACTTCTTTTCATTTCTGTATCTCCCGGGAAAAACAGTAGCTGCGCAGCCGTAAGGTGACAATATATTCGATACACTCAAGAGAAATGAGTGGTCAGTCATGTGTGGGCCGGGTTGCAAGACGTTCTTGTTGAACCCAGTGTATTCCTCTCTAGAGATACACTATCGGCAGGTGGATCCATACCTTGTCATAATCGGAATCCAATCTCCAATAAGCGCCCGCGGTTTAGATTGTATACTATATATGTGGAGCGTGAGATGCAAGCGTTCTACTAGATTCTATTTACTAATATTTAGATACTATTATAATATTAGAGTAAGATATTGATTTCAAAATGTTTTGTGTTATAGTAAGGTAAAAACCGTCCTTATTTATGTGTGGGCTGGTCTAACTATTATCCTTTTATTTCAAAAGGATTTTCAAAGTTAAACAAGTTATTGTGCTATGAATTTATCACTGAAAGTATTCCAGACTGATCCAGTTGAATTTTGCTTTGCTTCAAATGTGCTTGGGTTAGACCGAGTATATTATCAGGTTGGGTATCGCTTGGAGCTTCAGAAAAGGAGGTGAAGTCGAGACGTATTCCATATATTTACTGGTACTAGTTTATTTTCGTTGTGTGTTGTATTGATATAAGTGTATACTCTGATGTCGTAAGCATATATACTGTTTTTTTTGTATAAAGAATTATTGATTATTGTACTTTATCCATTCCGCTGTGAGATTCTGACCTTCTTATTCTTCTATTCTAATATTTCTTTCTTCTCTCACTCTCTAACTTCTTTCTATTAGCTTTCTGGGTTTTTGATACTGGAGTTTTGGACATGTGATGTATTAGTGTCTGAGATTCGAGTATCAGGTTTCTCGGGTCGCTACAAAAATAAAACATGTTTACCTTAAAAATCACATTTTTAATGTAAAGAAAGAGAATATAAAAATATTCATAGTTTGGAATGGAAAGGATAAACAATAAAAATTTACATTTTTATTGTGATGTAATAAATGAAGAAAAATATTTATCGTTTGAAATAGAAATGATAAACAATAAAAATTCACAATTTTATTGTCATATAAGGAATGAAGATAATGTACACGCTTTGAAATAGACTTCTGTTCATTAAAAATAACTTGAATACGAAGTGTAGAAAATTATTTAAAGTATAAATAATTTGAAATCGTCGAACGAATGAATTATATATATATATATATATATATATATATATATATATATATATATATATAAATTAAAATAAAACTAATCTCGCTGCTGTAGTTCATGATTTGAAATCGTAACTTCAAATGATTATACCGAAAGATCCAACCGTCGAGTTTTCCCAAAACTGGAACCGTTAGGACCGCTTTGGGAAGATCTTTCCAACGATATAAACTTTGTTAAAATCCAACGGTTAGATTTCAAGATAAATGTAAATTAAATTATGATAAAAACAGAACAAGGGCCGCCCATTGACCCGAAGCGTCGTTAAATGGATATAGTTATTTGTATATAAATAAATTAGCGATAAATCGTTATTAATCCTATTAACGATATGAAATGATTTTAATATATATATATGCGAGGATCATTTGAAAAGTCTAAGTTCAATCTCATTTCAAATGATTATACGACGATCTAAGTTGAAGATTTGAAGACGGTGATTGAAGAACGACGATCTTCACATCGAATGGATGAGTTGCTACTGATGCCCATGATTGGAGTAGCTACCTTAAAAGGGCTACAGTGGTGGCCGTCCGGACGTACTTGTTGATTGTCTGGATATACGGGCACCTCACTTCCGTATTGGACATATGGAACGAGGAATAAGGTGACTCCGGTTTCGTTCAGACCAAGAACGGACTTGTAAATGGAAGCGTGTCAGACGTTGGAGTTCATTCCATGTAAATTAAATTGATTTCTATCTAATGTATATCTGTTTGGTGGCGGAGAATTTATTCTCTTTCTTAACACCCTCAGAGGGTATATATGGATAGTTATTGATCGCATGGCGTGAATTGTCAATGTGGCATGCCAAGATGCAAATGATCAAGGCTTTTGTTGAAAAGCAGGCCTTGTGGTTGATGATCAAAGCATAGCCTGTTTAGGTGTAGCTTTGTGTATAGCGTGACTTCGCGAGTCTCACACCCCGGTATGAGTCAAAAACGGGAGTAGGACTGCTGGGAGTGCACACGTTTCTTTCTAGCAAGAGTGGTGTCAATGACCTACCAGCCCTAACATTTTTACTTATGCGGATGATGGATTATGAGGTACCTCGGTTTTATAGGTTGTTAGTGGCCATATTAAAGGTTCAAAAGAACCGGGAAGCGTGTGTTCAGGCATAATTAATCCACTAGCGTTATGTGTGGACCGGCCCTGAAGATCCAAGGGTTCACTGCGGGGAATCCTGAGGCATTTGCTAGAGTGTCTCAAATCGGAGAGGAAGATCCCTAGCCTCCACTCATGGTGGAAACCCAATCTCCAATACGACATTACGACTTTGATTGTAAACCTATATATGACGACATAGTATATGGTAGCTATGCCGTCTAGGATTGATACATTTACATTGAAGTATTTTAAAACTGTTTAGACACTAATAAAAATATTAAAATATTATTTTATACGTATCAAGTCATGTCTGATCATTATAAGGAAAAACTCTATCCTCCGGTTTGTGTTGCATTGTGTGATGGGACTTGAGTCTTATAATGATTTCATTTTTCCAAAAAAGCGTTACATTTTTTGTATAGAAATTTATTTAAATTATGCATTGGCAATCTAATGGAGTAAACCCGTTCCGCGTTAGCGGCGTGGTCCTGTGATTAGCCATACTGTTAGATTATATAAGAAAGATTTCTCATACCAGTCCCATGACTTACTCGTAGTTTGTATCACTTTGCAAACTCGGGTGCCCTCTTTTCCACATGGGCAGTCGAGTAGCTTTTTGCAGATATTTATCTCTTGAGCAGGATTCTGGATCGAAGCCTAAAGCTGTGTCCAGAGCATAGAAAGTATTCCGCTGTGTATTGTATTAATTTATTGTAATAAGTCTTCCGCTGTATTTTATTTATCGATGTACTCTGATATTTTGTACTCTGATGTAACATTATTATGATGTTTATAAAAGTCTTTTGTTATTTGTTCTGATGTGTTGTATGCCCAGAGTAAATGCATTTGGGAATTTCCAACTTTTGGATCAGACCTGTGTTGTTTATGGTCGATTCAAAGGGTGGGGATTTTCGGGTCATTACATTGGTTAAGGCACGCGGTTAGGGGAAGTTCACTGCGATTTCAGTTGGGTTGTTCGGGAGGCTAATGAAGGTATGAAATGGCGACTATATCGTGAAGGGCTGAGGGATGTACTGGAGTGTGTTTTCTAGATAATGATTTGAAAAGGTGGATGAGTTCGATATTGGTATTGATTCGAAGTGGGGTTCGTTCCTTTTGTTGAACGTGAGAATCTGAGTAGTATGCTATTTGGTGATGGACTGTAGTCTGAATGTACTGCTGTCGGACTGGATTGGGTTTCGATGGAAGGATGGATGATTTACGAGTCTAGGGGTACAACAGTGGGAAGTTAAGGGGAGAGTTTGGTGTCATATTTTTGATTTGTGGATGCAGACTGTCGGTGGAAGGTTTTAAATGAATGTGGGTGATTGGGTGCCTGCGGATATGAAGCACTGGTGATAGATATAAGGCAACCTATTGGAGGGTTCTGCCAGGTCAATGAGGTAGATGGTTCGAAGCAGAACAGCGGGAGCAAATTGCCTGTAAGTTGTTCGAGTTAATGCCGTATTGAAGATGGGTGTAGTTTTGGAGATGTTCGGTGGCTTGCTACGCGAATTGTCGAGTAATTGGTTGTTATTACAAGGTATATATTTTAACAAAAATTAAATTACATAGAAAATTTATTTATTGGTTAGGTAGTTAATTTAAATAAATAGTTAATCGGCAAATTTGAACTTAAATTATCGTAGGAGCCAATAAATTTTATTTGAGACTAATGAAGTAGCCGCGTAACTAAGACGATATGGAAACGGATATTCATCAGAGGAAAATCGAGGTGAGTTAAACTCACTCAGTTAATTATTGGGAACTATTTTTAATAGTTCAAATTTATTGCTTGCTGACTGCTAAATTTATTGATATAAAGTGATAATAATATATAACAATAATATATAAAAATAATATTGGTGATTGGATATACCCGCAGTACCATTAGCAGATGATTTCCCCATGCGCCCCACAATATATATAGTGGATGACCTTCTATACTGCGATGTCCTGCCTCGAATCAGGATGGGTATTATTATTGTTGACTAACATATGTGGATGCATGAAAAACAGGTTGGAGGGATCCAACTAGATTCCTCAACATTTATTTATTTGTTTTCATATGTATGCTGGTATATTATGTGATTATAACCTATAACCGTTTATGGTATATTTGGATGTAATAGTGACACCGATTGTTGAATTTGGATATTTTAAATATCCTAAATAACAATATATGGATTTCAAAATTGGAATTTGAATATAAAAAAGAATTTTAAAATATTTATTTCAAATGAAAATGGTTAGTTAGATTCCAAATTAAATAGGATTTAAAAGCAAATATTTGTTTAAATAATTATCGTGAAGAAGTGATTTAATAGACGACATTATGAGAAGTGGAATTATTATTTTGGAAATTTGAGAAAAAAGTAAAGTGTATATGAAATTGGAAAAGGAATGGGAATCATAAAATAAACCGTTATTTTAGAATAAAATGAAATTGTCTTAGGGGGAAATACCTATTTTTAAATAAAAATGTTCATTTGAAATCCAAATTATAAATACGGTTTAAAGGAAAAGATTTGTTTAAACAAATGTGTTAATGAGGTGATTTTATAAACAATGTTTATAAAGAAATAAACTATTACCATTTGAGAATTTGGAAAATATGGATTTCAAAATAGCATTGAAATATGAAAAGGGCTTAAAAGAAAATGTTTATTTTCAAATAGGAATGTTTATTTTGAAACCAAATTAAATAGAATTGAAAAGTAAATGTTGTTTTAACAAATAAGGTGGGAACTCGATTGTATAAGTGAGATTTATAAAGTGAACACCATATATTGAAGTATTTGAGAAAATTGTAATTTAGGCATGGCTTGGAAAAAAGAAGTGAAAATGTGGTTTGAAAATAACATTTGAAATGGATTAAAATTTTCCAATTATAAAGGAAAATATAAAAGAGATTTTTGAAATAACTCGATGAAAGTTATAAATAAAATTTTAAACTTGAAATTGCCAGTATGAATTCAGGTTGACTAAATAAGTCAAGTATAGACTTGTATTAAGAAATATTATTAACGGTTGAGACAAATAAGGGAAAAAGCAAATATTTGAAAATGAGAATCATTAGAAGTAAGAGTTTTTTTAAACTAATAAATTATAATGGAATTCAAGTCGGACTAAATTGGAAAATAATACAGATTGTATTAAAGAATTTTATATAAGATTTATAGTAAAAATTATGAATAGTAAGAATTTACAAATGAATTTTTATACGTGTATTTTGGATATAGAATGCAGTTTATTGAAATAAAGCTGAATTGAGTTGTAGTAAATCTATAGAGTTGTTTATGGAAATCATCTATGGAATGGGGACTTTATTTTACGAAGTTTAAAATGAAATTGAATTAGTAAATAAAATTATATCGTATAAGAAGTACTTTGTTCCAGTTTAGAGATAAATAAACGTTTAACAAATATTTTGTAATCGTATCTTCAGAAATGGTAGTAGCAAACGGGTTGACAATCAAATTTGTAAATAAAATATTTTAAATAGTTATAAGTCGAGATAAATATATCATTCCAAGTGATAATGAATAATTGGAATTCTTATTTGTTAGAAGTTTAAAAATGGAATTAAGGAAATTAAAGCTGGCTGGAGGTTAGTGAGTTCAATTATTTTCTGAGTGTAGATTTGATGTTGGTTTCGGCCTTCGGGGTTGATACTTAGGGAAGTATTCTCTTGCTAATTTATGGTTAGAGACAAAGGATCAAGATGATAAATACGTTTCAAAAGCATTTTAAATTGAAGGGATTTTGAATATTCTTATATTAATATAAGAAAGGAAATCAGGATTCCAAATATTGAAAAGAAAGAGAAGTTTTTGAATTAATGAATAGTTAATCAAAAGAGGCTAAAACGATGGAGAATATTAAAACACTCCATTCAATTTTCTTTTATGGATGAATGCTTGTTTTATTTGATAGTTAAATGACCGACTATCAAATCCGGCCTATACGCTTGTTGGTACGGAAAGATCAGGATCTAATTTATTCGAAAACCATTTCGAACTAACTAATATGTAAACGTAGAATATACGGATTGAAGATGGAGTACTGAAGACCGTAGATCTTCAAAAGCAAAAGGAATACTGATCGAATTCTCTGGAGTCACGCCCGCAGATATTTTGATGGTGATCCTTTCGTGGTTGAAATCGACGGATGGCAAGGACTACTTGCTACTGATCCAGAGGGTGATTCCTAGGATATGTTAGGAGAGTGCCTTCGGTTTGTCCAGTCCTAGGACAACTTGTATATACGAATGTTTGACAAAGTATTTCCAATGGACCACGTACATTGATTTCCTCAAACATATTTCTGTTGAGGCGGAGAAGACACCTTCTCTTAGCTTGAATGCTAGAATACTTTTGTGGACGTCAATTAGTGATATCTGACGGATCCGATGATGTGGCATTCATAGTGAATGGTGGCCAGATGATCTAGAATACGATTATAACCTCAAGCCTCACAACCGGGAAATGAAATAAATCGGGCAGGAAGCATGGCTATGTGGGTCGCCTCCATTAGGGTGTATTGTCACCATCTAGAGAATATTCATATTTGTTAATTCTGTTCACTTCTGTGTCTCCCGGGAACGGTTATGTTGCTAGAACCGTAGGTGACGATATATTCGATACACTCAAGAGAAATGAGTGGTCGGTCATGTGTGGGCCGGGTTGCAAGACGTTCTTGTTGAACCCAGTGTATTCCCCTCTAGAGATACACTATCGGAAGGTGGTTCCATACCTTGTCATAGTTGGAAATCCAATATCTGATAAGCGCCCGCGGTTTTGATTGTATACTATATACGTAGAGCATGAGATGCAAGTGTTCTGCTAGATTGATATTTATCTGTATTTAGACACTATTATAATATCAGAAATGATACTGATTTCAAAAATGTTTTGGGTTATCGTAAGGTAAAAACCGTCCTTGTTTATGTGTGGATTGGTCTTATGATTATCTTTTTCTTTCGAAATGATTTTTAACTTTAAAATCAAGTTGGATGATACCAGTAATTCAGTGGGTTTTTCTCACGCTAGTTCACCAGACTGACCTTGGCATTTGAAATGCTCAGGTCAGACCCAATTAGGTCAGACCGAGTTGTACAGGTTCAAGGCAAGATGATATAGACTTTAAGAGACGAGCTGGAGGTACTCATATGTATTACATATTTAGATATTATTCCGCTGTGTGTTGAAATTTGAGGACAGACTGTTATAACTGTCCCGATGAATTGGATAGCCGCTGTACTCTGATGAATTGTAAGTATTATTTCAAGTTTTTAAATAAATATTTATTTCTGTATTATATTTTATTCCACTGCGATGTGAGACTTTGATATTGTGTTTAATTCTTCTTCTTCTTCTATTCTAATATTGCTTTCTTTCTTATCTCACCCTCTAACTTCTTTCTATTAACTATCTGGAGTTTCGATACTTGGGTTTTTTACAAGTAATACGGGATTAAGTATTGTTGTCAAAAATTCGAGCATCGAAATTTTCTGGTTCGTTACAATATACTAGGATGCAAACGGGGATTAGAAGCCCTTGACACTATTTATTGTACAAACCATGATTGTTTGTTTGGATTGTATTGTGGAAATTTGGATATTGATTGATTTATTTGTTTGGATTTGATTTGGATGTGAATTGGACTGAAATTCATTTATGTATGGCGTGAGCTAGTGTCAGGAGAAGGGTAATGCTAGACGTTACTCCGTTTTTAATATTGCGCCGTTATAATGCCGAAAATTCCTGAAATAAATATTTATTCATTAAAAATATAATTTTTAATGTGTATATGAATGGTATAAAATATTCATGTGTTGAAATAAATATAATTTTTAACGTATATATGAACAACATGAAATTCTCGTAAAATGAAAATAAATATTCATTTACAAATCGGACAATTTGTTTATGTACACTTATTTATCTTATATTGATTGGGACGATAAATTTTACACATCGCCCAACAGCGCAAATAAAATATGTGTTTGTTGATTGAAACCCCACACAGGTATTGGGATGATATTTGACGTACACTAATCCCAATTGCTTAGTTGTATGTCGATCGATTGGTTGACAAACTGTTGTAAGCGTTAATTATTTATATTTGACGCTTATGCAGTTGTGTAATGCACTCTGGATGATGGATGATTGGTTATTATTGTTGTTATATACATGTTTTGTATAAAATCCACATAAATAACATTATACGGTAATTTTCTGTGTCTGATTCCAATTCAGGAATAATGAATATTTTAAAATAACGGATATTTTAAAATAAGATTCTGTAAAGGATTAAAATATGATTTTGATGTCCGATTAGGGATGGACACGAAAATATTGAAATGTGTGAAGCCATATTAATTAGTTATGCGCCATTTTGATGCGAATGATATTTATATCGATTTTATTCATTTTTGTAATGAATATCGAAAGGGAAATTATTTCAATGGTCGTTTATGGAAATCGACTGAAAGGGCCTTAATAAAATATTAATAACTTGTGTAAAATAATAATAAATGATTTGGAAAGAATTAGGATGAAAAATTCCACGTTTGAACAAATAAAAAAAATATTTTTATCAAAATGAACTAGTTATTAACTAGTATAATAATAATCCAATATTTTTAAAAGAAATAAATTGGACTTGAAATGGTTTTAAAATAACCAGAATTTTCCAATGAATAAATTGGAATGGATGGGAATGGAAATAATCTTCGGAATATTTCGATATTGGGTTCCGTGGTTGTACGGATATTGTTATGGGAATTTGTAAGATACATATATCGTTATTCCCAGTACGATATCCGTTAGTTTCAGGATTTAATAATGAATATAAGCCGATACAGTTTCTATTCAGAGTCTTATATTTAATATTAAATTGGGTGTTGGGTTTATCGTGAACGGTGTATTAAATAACACTTGTTCTTTAACCCAATTAGCAGCGAGGAGTGGATTTGGAATTTATAAATCTTTTAATTAAGATTAATGGAAATTTGTGACGGCCCGCCCCGCACCAGCCGACATTTCCAATGAAAGTGTGTTGTGTCGATGTCCAACTAGCACGGGTTGATCGTCAAAGAAAGGAAAGAAGGGAATTTGAACTAACAAGGAACCTGTAGAATGTCTCACAGCGCATGGAATAAAATATAATAATAACATACTTGACATAAAACAGACGAGACAGTGCATAAGCTGAGAACTAAACCATAATCATCATAGCAGCGGAAATTCAAAATACAGCTTATGTTCCACATCATCATTATTACAACTTTTAAAACCGTCTCTAAAGCAAAATAAGAAAGGTACACTACTAATACGTGGAAGCCTCCTGCTCGTCTCCGGTACAGCTCGTGCATACCACCTAACCTGTCGCTAGTCTACCCGTTTAAGAGAACCCAGAGTAATAAGAAGAGTCATAAAACTCTAGGTCAGACAAAAGTCTTGTATGAGCGATAAGCAGCAAAACAGAACAATAACAGGTATACTAAACTATACCTGAACCTGGACATGCAACCAAAGAGTCAGCACAACTGGATGTACAGTACTCTAGAGTGACACTAACATATGGTGTAAAGATACAGGGGTGGGGGTGTGCATGTCATAGTGATATCAAACAATCAAGCATAGCATCCATCCTCACATCTCTCACTCAGTGTGTAAAGCATAGGATATCCACCGCTTTGACCATCCAAATCCTTTGCTATGATCACTCTGCCCCATGGAGTCATGATGGCTCCACTGCATTGATCCATAGCTACTAATCCTTTGCTATATCCACTCTGCCCCCCATGAAGTAATGGAGACTCAACTGCACTGGCTCATAGCCGTGCTACGATTACTCTGCCCCATGGAGTAATAACTACTCCACTGCACTGATCCGTAGCCTAACATTCGTCTTGGTGGTGAATCAAAGCTAAGGACGTCAATAACCCCTTTGCACACGTCCCGCGGCAAAGCCCAACTCATGAAGTTAACTCATTGGTTCCCAAGTTGATCCTAAGTTCTACTTCCTATTTGGACTACCTTTGCATCTCAGGTTTTGGTCTCCTCCGGATCGGCTCGGTTGTCCACTTCTCTTCACTTTAGGTCGCGCTCCCAGTTCGGTTCATGGCTCACGTCTCTACTCCAAGCACCTTGGTTCGGATCGATTATGATTACCCCTGGCGGTTTGGTTCGTGGAGCTCTGGTAATGGTGACTCGTGGTGCCCTTGGTCGGATCGTGGCTCGCATGAACGGTTCAGGGTCCACCTTTCCTAGGTGCTTTGGTTCATAGCTCTCGCTCCGGTTCGTGATTGACACATCGGTTCGGATCATGGTACATAAGCCAAGAATGGGATCGGTTCGTGATATCAGCTCCAGAGCATCAGGTCGTGATTGGCATCTTCAGGTGAGCGGTTCAGGTCGGTTTCCATGATCACGAGCGGGTCGGTTCGGATAGGGGTGTCACAGTAGGGTCGGGCGATCCTATCCGGTCCGGTTTCCTGCACAATTTTCCTACACCCTTTCCAACGACTATTTTTCGCCACACGACAAAGTTTTTGACCATTCTAACTGTTCTTAGCAATCATAAAGCATTCCAAACAGTCATAGCAACATGTGAAATCAACCACAAACACCAAAACAACAATTTGATATTTTAAAATGGATCAAACATACCCAAAAACCCATGTTTTCCCTTAATCCCGCTTAATCATGTTTAAACATACCATTAGCAAAACTTATCCAATTTAGCCCAAATTTCTATCAGATCCTTAAAATAATATTTTAGAATTTTACAAATTTTTCAGATTTTTCTAAGCCATAATTTCGCTAATTATTACTAATCACCCCTAATTAGCCGTAATTATTGAAAAACAATGCAAATCACTCACCTTAGCCACAATATAAACTTAGATCTGAAATGATTCTTTAAATGGCACGAATTCCAATGCACACAGCAGCCTTTGCCTCTAATTTGATGTTGATTTGCCTTGATTTGTTGTAGATCTTCTTAATTAGTGAGTAGAAGGTGATTTGGAATGATTTTAGAAGGTGGTGGCCATGGCTAGGGTTAGAGAAATAATTTAGGCGGTTGAGAAAATGAAAATAGATCGTTTCCTAACTGATTTCAACCTCCCCATAACCCTAATCCCGAAATGGATTTCTGGGCCTAGCTACTACTCACCCTAATTAGGCCCGGTTAAGCTGTTTTTCACCTTCTAAACCTTGTTTCAGCCATATCTCCCAAACGGTAAGTCTGTATGGCTAATGTTACCACTCTACGGAATTGTAAACCATCATCTAAATCCAATGGAAGTGGTTTTAGGTCAAAACTCCTTACCAATCAGAAGTTATGACCAAAACAAGAGCAGCTAGGGGCAAAATGATCATTTAAAAATCGGCAAAAATCGTGAACATGGGAAATGACCCCAATAGTCGTTCCCCAAGTTACACGACTATAGGACTTCATATGAAAATGAAATAAATATTGTACGATCCTCCGATGCATAGAATGTGGGTCGTTACACTCTCCCCACTTAAGAAATTTCGCTTCCGACACTAGGTAGACCAACAAACACTACCCTCCGCCCATCATCCGCTCTAACTGTCACCAAAAAGCCCTCACAGCCCACCACCACCCCGTACCTTTGGAGCCAATCGAATCCCAAAATAATGCCAAAACCAGTAAAGCCCAAAACAAAGCAATTACAAGCAAACATACATCCATGACTCGATAAGACCACACTAAGACAAATCATACTACGGCTGGTCGAACCACCAATTGGGCTCGTCACCGCTAAAGGTCTATCGACTATCTCAGGTTCCAATCCCAACCTATCTACCAGATCACTATATATGAAGGAACAGGAAGCTCCGGTATCAAACAATACCCGACAGGAATATCATAAACAGAACGCATACCTTGAATGATGACATTCTTTCCTTTCTCCGCCGCAGTTGGGGCATTCGACGAAGAAGGAACAACACTAAGATCATATGCTTTCACAATCTGCTTCTCTTTAGGGGTTGCGGACATTTATCCTTGTGATGTCCCACTTTGCCATAGTTGAAGCACTTCCTGTCCGCTGGTTTCGTTCGACATTCTTTAGCATAGTGGCCCTTCTTGCCACAACTAAAGCACTCAACATATTTCTTGTCTTTCTTTCTCTGACCATCCTTAGCTTGGTTCTGTATCCTCTTACTCTGCGAATTATTCTTGCCTCCACCGCCTGCTTGCGATTTTGGCCCTCCTTCAGATACCACAGCAACTTCGGTCTTTGACTTAGGGTAAAGACTCTCCGATCTCAATGCTTTTCCCATAATGGATTCAAACGTCTCATCGATGTGGTTAATAAGTCTTTCCCCCAAGTACCCATCCAAGCCAGTTATGAACTTCTCATTCTTCTTCTCGGGACTGTCAACAAGGGATAATCCATACTTCGATAAAGTATCGAACTCAACAATATATTCCGAGACTGCCCTACCGTTCTGTTTTAGCTCCAAAAACTTCCTAAACAACTCTATTTTCTGAGCAGATGGGATAAACTTATCGCTAAAGCGGGTCCTGAACTGATCCCAAGTAACTTGATCCTCTGGAGTCGCTGCTTTGATAGCATTCCACCAGTTCATTGCCCGTCCTTGCAGTTGTCGGAATGCTAACCTTCTCTTCATCGCATCCTCGATACCCAAGTCTTCGAAGATACGCTCGCAGCTATCCAACCAATCCTGAACTTCTGTAGTTGATTCAGTTCCATGTAACGGCTTCCCACCAAGACTAGTGTAATCCTTGTAAAGCTTGGCGAAATCGGCCCTAGGCGCTTGCACCGCTACACCACCACAATTTGCAGCTTTAGGAACTGCTCCTTGCACATTTCTAAGCATCTCTCTCATGAGGTTAGTGAACATCGCCCTCATATCAGGAGCAGTCCCATTATTACCTCCTCTACCAGTACCCCTTGTATGTCGGCTCATCGTTCAATCTGTAAGGAGAAAGCGATTAATCTACTCTTCAGTGGTGCCAGTGCAGTGCGACTCCATCCTTAGATATACTAATAGTATATATATAGCTTTTGAAAACAAAAATATAACAAATACGGGCTCTCATATACGTACTATCTCTCCCGGGTGTCTTTCCCTAGGTTAACTATGCAACCTAGAGATCTGATACCAAGTGTGACGGCCCGCCCCGCACCAGCCTACATTTCCAATGAAAGTGCGTTGTGCCGAGTCTAACCAGCACGGGACGATCGTCCTAGAAAGGAAAGAGGGGAATTTGAACTAAAAAGGAAACTGTAGAATGTCTCACAACGCATGGAATAAAATATAATAATAACATACTTGACATAAAACAGGCAAGACAGTGCATAAGCTGAGAACTAAACCATAATCATAATAGTAGAGGAAATTCAAAATACATCTTATGTTCCACATCATCATTATTACAACTTTCAAAACTATCTCTAAAGTAAAATAAGAATGGTACACTCCTAATGCCCAAAGTAGTGACCAGCAGCGACACAGGGAGAATATATATATATCATATGAGGAAGCCTCCTGCTCGTCTCCGGTACAGCTACTCGTGCACACCACCTAACCTATCTCTAGTCTGTCCGTTTAAGAGCACACAGAGTAATAAGAAGAGACATAAAACTCTGTGTCAGACAAAAGTCTGGTATGAGCGATAAGCAGCAAAATAGAACAGTAACAGGTACCTAAACCTGCAACCAAAGAGTCAACACAACAGGATGTACAATACTCTAGGGTGACACTAACATATGGTGTAAAGATAAGGGGGTGGGGGTGTGCATGTCATAGTGATATCAAACAATCAAGCATAGCATCCATTCTCATATCTCTCACTCAGTGCGTAAAGTATACGATATCCACTGCTTTGACCATCCAAATCCTTTGCTATGATTACTCTGCCCTATGGAGTCATGATGGCTCCATTTCACTAATCCATAGCCACTAATCCTTTGCTATTTCCACTCTGGCCCATGAAGTCATGGCGACTCCACCGCCCTGGCTCATAGCCATGCTACGATCACTCTGCCCCATGGAGTAATAACTACCCCACTGCACTGATCTGTATCCTAACATCCATCTCAGTAGTGAATTAAAGCTATGGACGTCAATAACCCCTTTGCACACGTCTCGTAGCAAAACCCAACACATGAAGTTAACTCATTGGTTCTCAACTGGATCCTGAGTTCTACTTCCTATTTGGACTACCTTTGCATCTCGCGTTTTGGTCTCCTCCGGATCGGCTCAGTTTTCCACTTCTCTTTACTTCAGGTCGCGCTCCTAGTTCGGTTCATGGTTCATGTCTATAGTCCAAGCACCTTGGTTCGAATCGGTTATGATTACCCTTGGCGGTTCGGTTCGTGGCGCCCTGGCAATGGTGACTCAAGGTTCCCCTGGTCGGATTGTGGCTCACATGAACGGTTCAGGGTCCTCCTCTCCTGGGTGCTTTGGTTCATTGCTCTCGCTCTAGTTCGTGATTGACACATCGGTTCGGATCGTGGTACATTGGCCACGAATGGGATCACTTCGTGATATCAACTCTAGAACATCAGGTCATGATTGGCATCTTCAGATGAGCATTTCGGGTCGGTTTCCATCATCGCGAGCGGGTCGGTTCGGATAGGGGTGTCACGATCAGGTCGAGTGATCCGATCCGGTCCGGTTTCCTGCACAATTTTCCTACACCCTTTCCAGCGACTATTTTTCTCCACACGACGGCGTTTTCGACCATTCTAGCTATTCTTAACAATCATAAAGCATTCCAAACAGTCATAGCAACATGTGAAATCAACCACAAACACCAAAACAACAATTTGATATGTTAAAATGGATCAAACATACCCAAAACCCATGTTTTCCCTTAATCCCCCTTAATCATGTTTAAACATACCATTAGCAAAACTTATCCAATTTAGCCCAAATTTGTATCAGAGCCCTAAAATAATATTTTAGAATTTTACAAAATTTTCCAGATTTTTCTGAGCCATAATTTCGCAAATTATCACTAATCACCCGTAATTAGCCGTAATTAGTGAAAAACAATGCAAATCACTCACCTTAGCCACAATATAAACTCATATCTGAAATGATTCTTTAAATGGCACGAATTCCAATGCACACAGCAGCCTTTGCCTCTAATTTGATGTTGATTTGCCTTGATTTGATATACATCTTCTTAATTAGTTATTAGAAGGTGATTTGGAATGATTTTAGAAGGTGGAGGCCATGACTAGGGTTAGAGAAATGTTTTAGGCGGTTGAGAAACTGAAAATAGATCGTTTCCTAACTGATTTTAGCCTCCCCATAACCCTAATCCTGAAATGGGTTATGGGCCTAGCTGCTAATCACCCTAATTAGGCCCGGTTAAGCTGTTTTTCACTTCTAAACCTTGTTTCAACCATATCTCCCAAACGGTGAGTCTGTTTGGCTAATGTGACCACTCTATAGAATTGTAAACCATCTTTCGAATCCAATAAAGGTGGTTTCAGGTCAAAACTCCTTACCAATCAAAAGTTATGGCCAAAACAAGATCAGCTAGGGGCAAAACGGTCATTTAAAAATTAGCAAAAATCGTGAACATGGGAAATGACCCCAATAGTTGTTCCCCAAAGTTACACAACTGTACGACTTCATATGATAATGAAATAAATATTCTACGATCCTCCGATGCGTTGAATGCGGCTTGTTACAAAATTTTCCGAAGTAAAGTTTTCCAATTAAATATACTAAATTGGAATTGAATGGAATTCGATTTGGTAATAATCGAAGTGAACTTCTGTGGAGGAAGACTGTTAATATATATGGAATTTAAAAGGCTTTGTCGTTATTCCATTTATATTATTAGTCGGATACGGAAATTGATATCGATTATATATTGATCTGTTTTCCGTGAAGATTTCATAATTAATGGAATGGGATTTTGGGTTTATTATGAGCTATGTTTTAAATGACATTGCTTCCTGAACCTTGTTAAACACAGGATTTCATGTATAACATTGTTTTCGAACTGTATTATCGATCTCTGCTAAAGATATATATATATATGTTTGGTGGCGGAGAATTTTTTCTCTTGCTTAACACCTTCGTTGAGACGTACGAGCTTAGAGGTTATATATCGGTAGAAATCAAGGGTACGGTGTAGATTGTCGATGCGTCATGTTGGATTTCCCAAAATTAAATAATCATTAATAATGATTTTTGGGAAGATTAAAACTAAGTGGAGTTTTAATGAATCTTTAATTAGATTAAAATGAGAATGTGATAACTTAAATTATCAAATTTGGGAATTGATCGAGAATGGAGTACCACCAGTCTTACTCCAGGTGGTAGTTAAATCTTTAATTAGATTTGAGCGGGAAATGGTAATTAATTTTACCGATAACACCGTGGTGTTAGATATAGAGTATTACCAGTTTTGCTCCATGGGATGAATAGGTTGGGATTAGGAAATTAAACAAATGATTACTTCGGTAAGGTTCGCTAATCCCAACTAGTTGATAAACCTTAATTTAGTTTAGAATTGATATCCAAAGGAAGAATAAAGAATAAATTTAAAGAATTTATCTTTGATAAAATTAATGGGAACCTTTCCCAAAGTATAAAAATATTTGAATAATGCGTATGTTGTGTTTTTATAGCACTTGATTATAAGATACGTGAATTATTCGGGAAGGCCGGGTTTATACCCATTCTGAATAATTGATACGACAACAAGTTGACTATGAAGACGGTGGTTGAAGACCAGAGGTGTTCACATCGTTTGGATTATTACTGATGTCTTGATTGGGCTGTACACCCAAGACAAGGTAATAAGTGGTGATCATCCAGACATACTTGGAGATCGACCGGATAAGCGGGGACTTCTCTCCTGTATTGGACATATAGGACAAGAAATAAGGTGCCTTCGGTTTCATTCAGACCCGGAACGAACTAGTAAATAGATGTGTGTGTCTGACATTGGATTTTATTCTGTGTTGATTGATTTCTATTAAATATATATCTGTTTGGTGGCGGAGAATTTATTCTCTTGCTTAACACCCTTCTCTAAGACGTATGATATTAGAGGTTATATATCGATAGACACCAGTCGCATGGCATGAATTGTCAGTGTGGCATGCTGAGATGCAAATGATCAAGGCTTCTATTGAAAAGCAGAGTCTTGTGGTTGATGATCAAAGCACGGCTTTAAATAGCATAGCTTTGTGTACATTAATTCGCGAGCCGCACACCTCGGTATGAGTAAAAAACGGGATCGTGACTACAGGGAGATCACGATGTTTCCTTCTAGCTACGGGTGGTGTCATGGTATGGAGCCCAGACATTTATTTTATTTTTTACCTATGTAGATGATGGATAGCGAGGCGCCTCGGATATATCGGTTATTATGGAGCCGATGGATAGGTCTGATAGGACCGGGAAACGTGTGTTCAGGAATAATTAATCCACAAACGTAATGGGGGACCGACCTTGAAGATCCAAGGGTTAATGTAACAACCCACGTCCATTATTGTCACTCCCAAATGCATTAACTTTCATGGAGTATTATTGGTGTATAGAACAGAATATAACAAGACAGATACATATATTGGTACTTGAAAAATTAAAACAACTTTCATTGCAACGGATAAAAAGTTTGGTTACATCAAAAACCAACAATAAAACCAAGTACACTTAATATCCATCTTTACAAATTGTTTTCTGAGTACATAAAGTAAAAAAGCATAACCCTAACATAAGTAGCCATAAAGAGATAAGCTAAACTTTACTTTCAGCAATCCAATCACTTCCAAAAGAGAGGGAAAGATCCAAATCAAGCTCCACTAGCACTAGTCCCACCCTGAGAACCTGGGGGGGAGGAAGAAAAGAGGCGAAAACAAAGGGGGTCAGACATAAAGTCTGGCAAGTCAAATAACTTTAACAATATAATTATTAAAGTAATAAGGATAAGGCATAAACTGGTAAAACAAGGAATGACTGTGAAACAAATGGGCATGACAAAGCAAACAGGAAGAATAAGATAACGTTAATTGCGCCTCCAACACTATAGGATAATTACTACACTGCACCATTAATAGTCACCCTAAAATTTGATCCCGCCTTCTGAACATAATAATCATAATGGTAGTTTCGTGTACCCCTAGCAATATTCATAGGTGTCGTTTGCTCCTATCTCCACTAGTTGTACCCACTACCCTCCCCATTCTAATTACAATATTTATCCATAATATGGTAGTTGGACTCCTAGCTGTCTTCATAGGTGTCGCCTGCTCCTATCTCCGCTAGTCGTACCTACTACCTTCCCCATTCGATTGGCTCCCTAACTCGTAGATACCCGTGCTGGTCCCACAATGGGGTGTATCACTTCCCAAAGTGGCAACTCAATACCACTAAAGATGCACGACTTATACCTACACGATGCAACAACATCTTACCTACCAACCCGGGCCCACGCATGCACATGACCCCGTTGGACTTGCGTTGCCACTGCTAACCCGTTTTGACCTCTTACAATCAAACCCAGTAAGCGTGTCCCGTCCTCGATCTAGATCAAGCTCACTTAGATACTAAATGGGTTACTGGTTGAAAAGGGTCCCCACACTTGACACAAACTTTCCACATATGCTTGGTCCCCACTAGGATTTCCCACTTAACCCCCTCTTATTCATGTCTTCTTACATGTTTCAACTTGGTTAAGTGTTTATAATTATATCCCACATGTCACCCATGTTACCCACTTATCAAATCAACATGTGTTACTGGTTAAGCTTGTCTTAACCCTATCCGCTTATCAGATCAATATATATATTACTGGTTAAGCTGGTCTTAACCCTATCCACTTATATATTATTGGTTGAGTTGGTCTTAACCCTATTCGCTTATCAGATCAATATGTATTATTGGTTAAGTTTGTCTTAACCCTATCCACTTATCAGATATATATTATTGGTTAAGCTGGTCTCAACCCTACCCACTTATCAAATTAATATATATTATTGGTTAAGCTGGTCTTAACCCTACCTACTTATCAGATTATAGGTTAAGCTGGTCTTAACCCTATCCACTTATCATGTTTTATGTATCATATATATATATATATATATACATATATATCGTATAACAGGTTTTACTTAATTTATGATTAAGTACATCTTAGTTAACAGATACATTGGTTAAGAGAATAACTCCCTAAGTATCAACCCCGAAGACCGAAATCAACATCAGATTGGTACTCAGAGAATTACTCAACTCAACCAAACTTCTGTTTGTCATTCATATTCTTCTTTGATCAGCATTAATTAATTATTAATGCACATACCTCTCACATTAAGTCGATTGCTTGTGGCCGCTGGATATGCCGGGCGGTTACGGGCAGACTTCCACCATAAGCCAGACTTAACCTCGTGTCTAAGGATCTTTTAATTATGCCTACGACCTCTCACATTAGACTGCCGTTTGATGTTGCTGAATGTGCCCGGAGGGTCCAGGCAGTCTTATACCACGAACGAGTCTTACCACGTGTCTTAGGCATTTATTACTCATTTAATTTATGCCTTTGACCTCTCACATTAGACTACCGTTTGTGGTTGCTGGATATGCCAGGCGGTTCTGGGCAGTCTTATACCACAAACGAGTCTAACCTCATGTCTCAGGCATTTATCATTACACATTATTATTCAACCCCAATTAAAATTAATATCCCTATTTCAAATTGTCAATAACTTCCAAATTAATCTATGTCCATAATTGTCACCTAAATTATGTCCATAATGTCTATGCATATAAATTAGGCCAATTAATGTCTCAAATTTATTATATGTTTTTGAGTCATTTTATGCCAATTTTCACAATATTAATATTAAATATTTTCTCATTGCCCCTACGTTGTTCGTATGTGTAATACATATAATACGTAGGCTAGAAAATAGCCTAACTCATAAAAACATCACAACTTGCATAACACGTAAAAATAGTTCTAACGCGCAAATAAAAAGAGGCTAGCATGGATCAAAACATGCATGATTATAATTTATATAATCATAAATTTGCATAATCAATAACTTGCATAGGCAATAGGCATAATTTGCATAAACTACAAACTAGCATGGATCAAATTATACAAGATATGATTTGCATAGATCTATACACATAAAGGTGAACTTGCATATATGAACATGGTTTTCGCATAAACTTGCATATGATCTACATAAAAAATTGTATTAAACTTGCATATGCAATTTAGACATGTAAATTAAGACTGACATATGATTCGCATACAATCTTACAAATAAACTAGCATATGATTCACATCCAAACTTATATATAAACTTGCATATATAATTTAGACATGTAAATTAAGATTTACATTTACACTTGCATATGATTTAGACATGTAAATGTCACAAAATGAATCAAATATGGCATATGTGTTTAGACATATGAACCAACATCATGAATTTAAACATGTAAACTAATATCACACGTTTTACACATAAACTCGCATGTATATATATATTTGATTCACATATAAACTTGTGTATAATTCGCATACAGACTTGCATATAAACTAATGTCATAAAATGAATCAAGTTAAACATATGTGATTGGACATATGAAATAGATCCACTAACATAAGTTAACAAAACCGTCATATGTTCACAAACAGACGATAAAAAAATTAAGTAACGTCACATGATTCAACAGGCATGTTCTCATAATCCAAATTATAACTCATCATAATTAATTTATTAATTATTTTGTGAAAGATATTGTACTCACAAAGACGGGTTAGAGAAGAGAATAATTCGTTCATTGTTTGTATTAGAATCTTGACTTGCAATTCCTAAGCTTTAAGAAGAAGAACTATTCTAGCAGCAGCATGGAGGCCAAGAGACTAATTTAGTTTAGGTTTAGGGCTTGAGTCTATGCGTGCTTATATAGAAGTTTAAATGAACATAAGCCGTTAGATTATCATAGGAGCAATCACAGTCGTCCAGACTAGATAGAGTTATCCAGAATTGCCACCTATGCCCTAGTGACTCAGCAACAGGTCAGAAAAGACTCAGCAACAAGTCAGGATCATCTCATTTCAGATCTGCTCTGGGGGTTAGGTCGATCCCCAGGTCGACCCCCTGGTCGACCTGTATAAGGGAGGTCGACCCCCTGGTCGACCCCTTGGTCGACCTGGCCTTGGGCGGGAGAGATCCCGCCCATCCCGCTTCCTTGTTTGAATTTGAATTTTGAATTTCTTTCTGAACTGTTTTAATTTATATAAAATTCCTGAAACTTCTGAATGCCATAACTTCCTCATACGAAGTCCAATTTACGGAAACTTGGACTCTATTCCAAGAAGAATTTTGAGATGAACGCAATAGCGTAACCCGTTTCCCTTAATTCTCACTTTAACAATTAAGTATTCTTAAGTTTGTTAATTTTAATATTTAAAATTACGGGGTGTTACATTCTCCCCTCCTTAAAGGATTTCACACCCAAAATCTCCAAGCTAAGGAGAATGTATATCTTAACATCCAATCATCCATCTACTCAACCGTCAAACACAGGCACCCATTGTCCTTACAAGATTTCTAATGCCATATGAACATATGCAAAAAGTGTGTGTATATGTTCCTTATCCAAATGCAAAATCAGGCAGTCCACTGATTCAGTTGACCTCCTTAATGCAAATTATGATAGTTCCATGCATCCATTATGTATGCAATAGAGTCCTAACGATACATATTACTTCTACATGTGTGCACAACCATTCATCAAAATGCAGCATCCATATGATAATACAACCATTATACATCCATTTATTTAAATATGCACACATATTTATGTGCAATATGAAAGTGATTGAGCCGATCTAGTGCCTAATGTGTGTGTATATGCATCCACAAGCAACCACTAGCAACCACTTCCATCCGCTTGCATCCACCAGACATAACATGTCTCAAACACATTGTAACACCCCACCTCCATTAAGGTCACTCTCAAAGGGAATGCCTTAACTTCGGTGGAGCATTTTAAGGTACAAGATACTAATAAATTACAAGACAAAAAATTTATGCAGCGGAAAAAGATCAATATTATTTCATAAATACTTGTTCAACACAACAATTCAACAACTGTTTCAACCTTCCAAATTATTACAACTTTTCATCTGTCTTGAAAACATAAAGAAGCAATACTAAAAATAAAATGACATAAATCCCCAATAAATGCTTGACCATAGCCATAGCTCAAAAAGGAAAGTCCAAGCCTTACATCTACGGTCTTCAAGCTTTGGCTAACCTAGACTAAGCAGAAGTGTTTCCTCCCTACGGACCTTGGGGGGGGGGGGGACGGAAGAAAAGAATCGAAAGGAAAATGGGTCGGACATAAGTCTAGTAAGCCCAGTTATTTAATAGCATGTAAACAAATAAAAGACTATGGCCTCCGGAAGTTTTAGAATTCAGGTTAAAATTCAAACAGACGAAAACAGCTCAGAAAAACAAGTTTAAAATTCAAAATCGGGCCCAATTGGCCAGGGCGGGAAAATTCCCGCCTAAGGCACCCAGGTCGACTTGGCAGTCGACCTGGGCTAGCCAGGTCGACAGGGCTGTCGACCTAGGTGTCGACTGGGCTGTCGACCTGGCCCCAGAGCCAGGTCGAACCCAGCCCATCCTGGCTGGCCAGGTCTGTGTTTGGTCGATTTTCTGAGCCTTGCCTTGTCACTAGGGCTAGGTGTCAGCTCCTGATTGGTCTCTCTTTCGAATGAATGGCTACGATTAACCCAAGCAACATCGACGGTCCTAATCAGTTCATAAACTCTATAAAAATGACCCTAGACTCTACCTAATCTATTCATTCAGAAATAAGAATGAGGCCATCATGCTGCTGAAGAACGACTAGGAGTAGCCACCAATTTGAGAGACAATTAGGAGGCAAACTCTAAAGCATAAAGCAACTACAAGTTAAACTTAAACAAATCAAATCAACGCCTACATCAAAGGAATAGCATCTCCAAATCCAGAATTCAGATTCCTGAATTGAAGAATTCGTCACACGATTGTAAGTAGAGTACTATTCCGGTATGAATTAAATAACTGTGTTTGATTTGTGTAAAATGAGAATTACACTTGATTTGTGGTGATAGTAATTCATGTTTGTGCGTTGCTATGATTCTAATCGATTTGGAATGTTGTGATATAATGCTTGGATATTCGCAAGTATGTAATTCATGATAAAAACTACATGTTTGCGGTAGTTTATTTGAGATTCATGCAATTATACGATTGGATATTCGCAAGTATGTAATTCATGTTGAAGTTACATGTTTGTGGTTGTTTAATTGAGATTCTTGCAAGTATGTGGTTTTGCTACTATGCCAACATAATGTATATTTTTGTACAAAATCACTTTGTGTGTAATTAGATCAAATTTGGGGTATTATGATTCATATGAAATTATGTTGGAATTGGCATCATGATCTATGTATAAAACCATACTTTTGTATTAGAAACAAAAGTAAGCCTCTTTGTGAACTTATGTTGATTTTATGAATATGACTAGGCTATGTTTGGTATTATGCCTAATTGAAAAACATGTTAGGCCTATATTGTTAACAAGAATTATATGATAATATATGTGACACATAGCTAAGTTAGATTTACATTCCAATTGCAAGTTTGCATGAATAAAGTAAAAACCATGATTTCATGTTTAGGAATATTTATGCCATGATTATATGAATAGATCAAAAACCATCATTTCATGTTTGGGTATATTTGTGCCATGATTATGTGAATAGATTAAAAATCATGATTAAGTTGGAATAATTCTAGTTGAACTATACTTTTGTATTAGTAACAAAAGTAAGCAACTTTGTAAACATATAGTAACTTTATAAACATGATTTGCTTATGTTTGACATTATGCCTAAGTAAAAATATAGGTTTATGTTGTAGTTAAGACTATGTGTCAATAATGATATCTAATTTTGTTAGATTCTTAACTTAACTACAAGTTTACATGGTTTGATTCATGTCACTTATGCTTTATGACCAAAGTATATGTTACCACAATGCAAGTACACCAGTTTCTATTTTGTAGTTCCAACGTTATGTTGCAAGTTCATGCGTTCACATTCCCCTTTTTGTGTATATAATCACGTTCTAAGCCTCCCCTTTTTCACGTGGCTAAGTTGGGCTTAAAAGGCTAAGCCCAACATATATTATAATAAACGAACGTATTAAACGGGGGAAATAGCGTTGGGCCAAATTAATTAATAAATGGAAATATAAAAGTAGAGGGGCCCAAATTCAAGAATGGGTTGGGCCCATGATTGGTGTAAACCTTTACACCATTAGCTTAAATTGATTTTGAATAATGGGCCGCAAATATTTACATATAAGAAAATAAAGAAGAAAGACAAAATATCTAAATGTAGAAAATACGATGTGTTTAACCCGAGGTTGGATTGAGTTGTGATGTAAACCTGCCCGGAACCGCCCGGCTGTCCAGTAGTCACAACAACACCTATCCAATGTGGGTGGTTAAACATGGAGACCAATAAGGACCCGAGGTTAGACTGAGTTGTGGCGTAAGACTGCCCGGACCCAACCGGCAACAGGCAGCCACAACAATACCTGTCTAATGTGAGAGGTCAAGGCTTTAATAAGACAATTAAGGCTGAGTCAAGATTGATAGGATTAAGTAAATTATATTAATACTTAATCAAGATGGAACATGCTAAACTAAACAGACTGATTGGGGGTTAGGTTTATAAAACACTTAACCAACTTAGCATGTTGGCTAGAAATAGAAAAACTTAGTAGCGGGGGACCCTTTTCAGCAGTAACCCTATAAGGTATCAAGATACCCTGAAACTAGGCAGGGTGGAGCACGATTACTGGGCTGACTGTAAGAGGTCAAATCGACGGCGGTGGTGCAGCAGTGTAGGTTCTAACGGGGTGTGGGCGTGCACTCACTCCGGTGCAAAAAAATAAGGCACTGGGCACCAGTAGCATACCTGTGCATTCTAGGATTGTGTCGGGCCGCCATCATGGGACTTGATACACCCCATGGTGGGACCAGCATAGGTAACTACAACATCGGGGGCCGTAAGACACATGTAACTATGCAAGTAGGAGCCGATCAACATAAAATGGATCACTTCACCCTGATTATGGGGTGCCTGTTGGGAACTAGTTTATATGGGTACAGAGATTAATATGGGGTACGATAGTATATTCGACCCTAGACAACTTAACTAATTATATGATGCTTTCCCATTTCTAGTTTATACTTATCATACCCAGTTCTTTATTCATAGACTGAATAGTCCTAGACTTACTCAGGCTTTATGTCTGACTCTACTTTTCTTTCGTCTTCTTTTCTTCCGTTCCCCCCCCCCCCCCGGTCCACAGGGAGGGAATACCGCAGCTTGACCAGCCTTCATATCCAGCTTGAAGAGAAAGAATGTATTGCTTGGATCTTTTCGTTTTGGACTATGGCTTTGGACATCAATTATGGGACTTTTGCAGTTTATTTATGTTTTCTTTATGCTTCTTTAAATAATGTAATCAAGACAGTTATGAAGATGTTATGCTTTTGGAAGTATTGTAAGACGATTATGGTATGGTTGTTGTAACACGTGTTTTTGGTGAAATAAAAGTTGTTGTTTTTCCGCTATTCAAAAATATGTGTTCTTATATCTGTCTTGTATATCTGTGACTTATACTTATAAACCTCCACCAAAATTAGGGCATTCCCTTTGAGAGTGAACCTAACGGAGGTGGGGTGTTTCACTTGGTATCAGAGCATAGGTTTACCAGATAAGATAAAAAGTTTTGAAAAATTATTTTCAAAAAGGAAATTTAAAGAAGCATTTTTTTTAAAGAGATAAAATATTATTTTATTTTAAAAGGCAAAGTCCCCCCAAAGCCATAGGTACTATCTCTTATCCTTCGTTTTGAATCTATCCTTTTTGTTTCAGCATGTCCGAAGAACTTAACTTGCCAGAGGGTGTACCAATACCTGGTTGGTTTAGACGGTTCTTAGAAGCAAGGGCCACTCAGCCAGGTCCTACTGTCCCTCCTCCCCCAGCTGCAGGAAATCATCCAGCTGCAGCAGCACCTCTTCCTCCCCTCTTCCACGGGGAAACACGTTTGCTAAGATATGTAAAGATTTTAAAGCTATGGGAGGAAAGGATTTTCATGGAACTGAGTCCTTCGTGGCAGCTAGAAATTGGCTGAAAGAAACCGAGTACTTATTCATCATCTTTGAGGTAGAAGATAGACAGAAAGTACAACTGGCAGTGTGGCTACTAAAAGGTGAGGCTTCCTACTGGTGGGAAGTCACTAATGCAGAAAGACCAGTGGAGACATCGGAGGACTTTAGGGCAAGGTTTGAGGCTAAATTTCTCTCAGATGCGGAAAGGAGTTTGCAGTTGGAAAAATTCTTATTTCTTAAGCAAGGGAACAAGACAGTCAAAGAGTATGTTAATCAGTTCGATGAGCCGGCTAGGTTTGGGCTGGACCTAGTCAACACCCCGCACAAGAAGGCTCTCCGTTTCGTCAAAGGGTTGAATGAGCCATTACACAGTTTGGCCATGACCCATATACCCATGGGAGCTACATACGAAAGGTTGGTACAAATGGCATTGCTGAACGAAGAGGATAAAGGCAAGAAGGAGACAAAGGCAGAAAGCTCTCAAGGGAAGAAAGAGGGTTTGCAGCCTAAGAAGACAGACTTTAAGAAGGGCGGGAAAGGCAACAAAGAGAAGAGTAAGTGTAATTTCTGTGGCAAAGTGGATCACTTAGTGAAAGATTGCCGGAAAAAGAAGGCCAAGGAGAATGGTGGGTGCTTTTCTTGCGGTGAGACAGGCCACAGGGCTAAGGACTGCCCAAAGAAACGAGGACAGGGGCAGAGGGCTGGATCCACCTCAGGGGCACAAGTTCATGTGCTAGAAGCGCCACCTCTGCAACAGCGAGGTATAAATACTTCTGTAGAAAGTGTAGTTTATCTTTATGATCACCCCGTTCGCACTTTATTTGATTCTGGCGCATCACACTCCTTTATCTCGTCTGCTTTAGTATAATCTCTGCACCTAAAAACTAGTATGGTAGAGGACCCCTTAATTGTTTCAAACCCAATTGGGGGCCCAGCTCATTTGTCTATGATCTGTTTGGGATTGAAAATTTCTATTCTAAGCGTAGAATTTCAATGTAGTGCCTTTGTTTTGGGCTTTTCGGGATATGGTTTGATTTTGGGCATGGATTGGCTATCCAGTAATGGGGCCATCCTTGATTGTGAGAAAAGGGTTGTTAGGCTCCTAACCCAGCTCGGTAATACTTTGGAAATTTCTTGTAATCCCTCGTATGCGGTTATGCTTAGTTACCTTGAATCGCTAGATGCCTCTGTTGAAAATTTGCAATCAGTTAGAGTGGTCCGGGAATATCCGGATGTCTTCGAAGAGGTGAAGGGCTTGCCTCCGAAGCGGGAGATAGACTTCCGCATATACCTTGTAGATAATGCAAAGCCCGTTGCGTTGCCCGTTAGACACATGGCTCCACGGGAAAGAAAAGAGCTCAGTAAACAGATTAAAGAGCTTCTAGAGAAGGGGTTCATTAGGAGGAGCATTTCAGAATGGGGCGCTCCAGTGGTGTTCGCTACAAAGGCGGATGGTTCACTCCGTCTATGTGTTGACTATAGGGAGCTCAACAAGCTAACGAAAAAGAATAGGCACCCTCTCCCCAGAATTGACGATTTGTTTGATCAGCTTGTAGGAGCGTCTGTTTTCTCCCAACTCGATTTAGCGATCGGTTTTCATCAGCTAAGGGTGGCTGAAGATAGTATCGATAAAACGGCATTCAGAACCCCAGACGGCTTCTTTGAATGGCTTGTCATGCCTTTCGGCTTGACAAATGCACCTGCTTACTTCGTGGACCTGATGAGTAGGGTATTCAGAGATTTCCTCAATAAGTTCGTAGTGGTCTTCGTAGACGATATCCTTATCTTCTCAAAGAGTGAAGAGGAACATGCTCAGCACTTAAGGGCAATCATGGAAACTCTGCGAGTCCATCAGCTAAAAGCCAAATTCTCCAAATGCCACTTTTGGAGAGAAGAAGTGAGGTTCCTTGGGCACATAGTATCCAAACAAGGGTTAGCAGTGGACCCTGCTAAGGTAGTGGCGGTACACGATTGGAAGACACCAAGGAATGCAACTGAGGTCCGAAGTTTTCTAGGACTAGCAGGTTTCTATCGAAAGTTCATAAAGGATTTTTCGAAAATCTCAGCTCCGCTCACGAAATTGACCAAGAAGAATCTAGCATTCAATTGGGACTTGGATTGCGAGTTTGCTTTCCAGCGACTAAAAAGGGCTCTTACAACAGCCCCAGTTTTGACGTTGCCAGATGGAAGCAAGTTGTTCACTGTTTATACAGATGCATGTGGGACAGGGCTAGGCGCCGTCTTAATGCAAGAAGGAAGGGTAGTAGCTTATGGCGGGAGGCAGTTGAAAGTGCACGAAAAGAACTACCCGACACACGATCTTGAGTTAGCTGCCAACATCTTTGCACTCAAGTCTTGGCGACACTATCTCCTAGGTGAGAAGTTCGAACTTTACACTGACCATAAATCGTTGAAATATCTTTTCTCGCAGAAAGATCTTAACTTGAGGAACCAGAGATGGATGGAGTTTCTTGCCTCGTATGATTTCGAGATCTCCTACACTCCGGGCAAAGGCAACGTAGTGGCAGACGCGTTGAGCCGAAAGAAATTGACCCTAAGCCCGCTGTTTGTTGAAAGACAAAGCCTAGAGTTTATAGCCAGCTTCGACTTTAGGCCTTCCTCCGATTTTGTACCAGGCTTGCTAGCGTCTCTCGAAGTGCGCCTGACTTTAGTGGACTCAATAGGGACAGCACAACGCGAAGACTCTCAGCTTGTGGAAACGATTGATAGGCTAATTAAGGGTGAGACTTCAAGTCACCTCAACAGATACTCCATCGACGATAAGGGTTGGCTAAGGCGAGACGGAAGACTATGCGTCCCACAGATAAGGGATTTAGTAAAGAGGGTTCTCGAGGAAGCACATCACTCCAAGATGACGATACACCCAGGCGGAGATAAAATGTACAAGGACATAAAAAGAACTTTCTTCTGGAACGGCATGAAAAAGGATGTGGCAGAATTCGTTTCTAAGTGTATGGTGTGCCAACAGGTTAAGGCGGAACAGAAAAAGCCTGGCGGTCTACTACATCCTCTAGAGGTCCCGCAGTGGAAGTGGGATAGCATCTCAATGGACTTCATCGATGGGCTGCCTAGGTCTAGGAGTGGCAACACTGGCATTTGGGTAATAGTGGATAGGCTTACTAAAAGCGCCCACTTTTTACCTTTCAAAAGTAAAAGAACTGACTCATCCCTAGCATCTCTTTACCTCAAGGAAATTGTCCGACTCCACGGAATACCATCCAGCATTGTTAGTGACCGAGACCCTATCTTCACAAGTGAGTTTTGGCAGAGTCTGCAAGAAGCGGTAGGAACGCAGTTATGCTTGAGCACAACCTATCATCCCCAAACCGACGGCCAAACAAAAAAAGTGAACAGAGTTTTGGAGGACCTTTTAAGACTGTGCGTCCTTGACTTCGGAGGAACGTGGGAAGACCATCTTCCTTTGGTGGAATTTGCCTACAACAACAGCTATCAAGCAACCATCGGAATGGCACCCTTCGAAGCTTTATATGGAAGACCGTGCCGATCGCCCACTTGTTGGTGGGAGTCTACTGATAAGCTCATACTTGGACCAGATATGATCCGAGAGACTTCAGAGAAAGTAGACTTAATACGAAGAAGGATGAAGACGGCCCAAGATAGACAAAAGTCCTACGCCGACAAGAGGAGGACCGACCTTGAATTTGAGGTTGGGGACAGAGTTTTTCTTAAGGTATCTCCGCTAAGGAACGTTGTTCGTTTTGGAACCACAGGAAAGCTAGCACCAAGGTTCGTAGGGCCATTCCCTATCATCGAGAAAATTGGGAAAATAGCCTAAAGATTTGAGCAACCCGAAAAGCTGGCCGGAGTTCACAACGTTTTTCATGTTTCACATCTCCAAAAATGTGTACATTAGTCTGCTGAAGTGGTAGAGCCAAATATCCTAGAAGAAGCTGAAGTGGAGCGCGAAGCAACCGTGAGGAAAGTTCCAACCCGCATATTAGGAACGGAAGTGAAAAGGCTATGCAACCGCGAAGTCAAGCTCGTCAAAGTTCAGTGGAGCGACGCCGAAGGAGATGCAACTTGGGAAACTGAAGCTAGAATACGCGCTGCCTACCCTTTTCTTTTTGAGGGTACATCCTTGATCTTTCTTTTTCCTTAAGTTGCGCTTTTATCTATTTTTTTTAGGTATATCTCCTCGACCCTATCTTTTAGGTAGAAACTCTTTGGATGAATACATGTAGTTGAAACATGTTATGGATGATGGTTGCAAGTGGTTGCAAGTGATTGCTAGTGGTTGCTCGTGGTTGCATATACACACACAATCTAGGCTTTAGATCGGCTCAGTCACTTCATATTGCATATGCATATATGTTTGCATTCGTATATGGTTGAACTTTAATGTGTTATCATATGGATGTTGCATTTGTATGAATGATTGTGCACTCATGTAGAATCATGAATAGGAAAAATTTGCATACATAATGGATTCATGGCACTTACATAATTCGCATTAAGGAGGTCAACTGAATCAGTAGACCGCCTGATTTTGCATTAGATAAGTAGATGTACACACACACTTCGCATATGATCATGAAGCACTAGAAGTCTTTTAAGGACAATGGATGCTCGTGTTTGATGGATGAGTAGATGGATGTTTGGATGTTAGGATATACATTCTTCCTAACTTGAAGATTTCGGGGACGAAATCCTTTTAAGTGGAGGAGAATGTAACACCCCGTGTATTCTATAACAGTGAAATTCATAAATTAAAGCATAACTAAATTCAAATCAAAGAATTAAGGGAAACGGGATACGCCATTGTGTTCATCTCGAAAAAATACGCGAAATAGAGTCCGAGTTTTCGAAAAACGGAGTCCGTATGAAGAAGATATGGCCTCCGGAAGTTTCAGAATTCAGGTTAAAATTCAAACAGACGAAAACAGCTTAGAAAAACAAGTTTAAAATTCAAAATCGGGCCCAATTGGCCAGGGCGGGAAATTTCCCGCCTAAGGCACCCAGGTCGACTTGGCAGTCGACCTGGGCTAGCCAGGTCGACAGGGCTGTCGACCTGGGTGTCGACTGGGCTGTTGACCTGGCCCTAGAGCTAGGTCGAACCCAGCCCATCCTGGCTGGCCAGGTCTGTGTTTGGTCGATTTTCTGAGCCTTGCCTTGTCACTAGGGCTAGGTGTCAGCTCCTGATTGGTCTCTCTTTCGAATGAATGGCTACGATTAACCCAAGCAACATCGACGGTCCTAATCAGTTCATAAACTCTATAAAAATGACCCTAGACTCTACCTAATCTATTCATTCAAAAATAAGAATGAGGCCATCATGCTGCTGAGGAACGACTAGGAGTAGCCACCAATTTGAGAGACAATTAGGAGGCAAACTCTAAAGCATAAAGTAACTACAAGTTAAAATTAAACAAATCAAATCAACGCCTACATCAAAGGAATAGCATCTCCAAATCCAGAATTCAGATTCCTGAATTGAAGAATTCGTCACACGATTGTAAGTAGAGTACTATTCCGGTATGAATTAAATAACTGTGTTTGATTTGTGTAAAATGAGAATTACACTTGATTTGTGGTGATAGTAATTCATGTTTGTGCGTTGCTATGATTCTAATCGATTTGGAATGTTGTGATATAACGCTTGGATATTCGCAAGTATGTAATTCATGATAAAAACTACATGTTTGCGGTAGTTTATTTGAGATTCATGCAATTATACGATTGGATATTCGCAAGTATGTAATTCATGTTGAAGCTACATGTTTGTGGTTGTTTAATTGAGATTCATGCAAGTATGTGGTTTTGCTACTATGCCAACATAACGTTTATTTTTGTACAAAATCACTTTGTGTGTAATTAGATCAAATTTGGGGTATTATGGTTCATTTGAAATTATGTTCGAATTGGCATCATGATCTATGTATAAAACCATACTTTTGTATTAGAAACAAAAGTAAGCCTCTTTGTGAACTTATGTTGATTTTATGAATATGACTAGGCTATGTTTGGTATTATGCCTAATTGAAAAACATATTAGGCCTATATTGTTGACAAGAATTATATGATAATATATGTGACACATAGCTAAGTTAGATTTACATTCCAATTGCAAGTTTGCATGAATAAAGTAAAAACCATGATTTCATGTTTAGGAATATTTATGCCATGATTACATGAATAGATCAAAAACCATCATTTCATGTTTGGGTATATTTGTGCCATGATTATGTGAATAGACAAAAAATCATGATTAAGTTGGAATAATTCTAGTTGAACTATACTTTTGTATTAGTAACAAAAGTAAGCACCTTTGTAAACATATAGTAACTTTATAAACATGATTTGCTTATGTTTGACATTATGCCTAAGTAAAAATATAGGTTTATGTTGTAGTTAAGACTATGTGTCAATAATGATATCTAATTTAGTTAGATTCTTAACTTAACTACAAGTTTACATGGTTTGATTCATGTCACTTATGCTTTATGACCAAAGTAAATGTTACCACAATGCAAGTACACCAGTTTCTATTTTGTAGTTCCAACGTTATGTTGCAAGTTCATGCGTTCACATTCCCCTTTTTGTGTATATAATCACGTTCTAAGCCTCCCCTTTTTCATGTGGCTAAGTTGGGCTTAAAAGGCTAAGCCCAACATATATTATAATAAAAGAACGTATTAAAAGGGGGAAATAGCGTTGGGCCAAATTAATTAATAAATGAAAATATAAAAGTAGAGGGGCCCAAATTCAAGAATGGGTTGGGCCCATGATTGGTGTAAACCTTTACACCATTAGCTTAAATTGATTTTGAATAATGGGCCGCAAATATTTACATATAAGAAAATAAAGAAGAAAGACAAAATATGTAAATGTAGAAAATACGATGTGTTTAACCCGAGGTTGGATTGAATTGTGATGTAAACCTGTCCGGAACCGCCCGGCTGTCCAGTAGTCACAACAACACCTATCCAATGTGGGTGGTTAAACATGGAGCCCAATAAGGACCCGAGGTTAGACTGAGTTGTGGCGTAAGACTGCCCGGACCCAACCGGCAACAGGCAGCCACAACAATACCTGTCTAATGTGAGAGGTCAAGGCTTTAATAAGACAATTAAGGCTGAGTCAGGATTGATAGGATTAAGTAAATTATATTAATACTTAATCAAGATGGAACATGCTAAACTAAACAGACTGATTGGGGGTTAGGTTTATAAAACACTTAACCAATTTAGCATGTTGGCTAGAAATAGAAAAACCTAGTAGCGGAGGACCCTTTTCAGCAGTAACCCTATAAGGTATCATGATACCCTGAAACTAGGCAGGGTGGGGCACGATTACTGGGCTGACTGTAAGAGGTCAAATCGACGGCGGTGGTGCAGCAGTGTAGGTTCTAACGGGGTGTGGGCGTGCACTCACTCCAGCGTAGAAAAATAAGGCACTGGGCACCAGTAGCATACCTGTGCATTCTAGGATTGTGTCGGGCCGCCACCATGGGACTTGATACACCCCATGGTGGGACCAGCATAGGTAACTACAACATCGGGGGCCGTAAGACACAAGTAACTATGCGAGTAGGAGCCGATCAACATAAAATGGATCACTTCACCCTGATTATGGGGTGCCTGTTGGGAACTAGTTTATATGGGTACAGAGATTAATATGTGGTACGATAGTATATTCGACCCTAGACAACTTAACTAATTATATGATGCTTTCCCATTTCTAGTTTATACTTATCATACCCAGTTCTTTATTCATAGACTGAATAGTCCTAGACTTACTCAGGCTTTATGTCCGACTCTACTTTTCTTTCGTCTTCTTTTCTTCCGTTCCCCCCCCCCCTCCCCGAGGTCCACAGGGAGGGAATACCGCAGCTTGACCAGCCTTCATATCCAGCTTGAAGGGAAAGAATGTATTGCTTGGATCTTTTCGTTTTGGACTATGGCTTTGGACAGCAATTATGGGACTTTTGCAGTTTATTTATGTTTTCTTTATGCTTCTTTAAATAATGTAATCAAGACAGTTATGAAGATGTTATGTTTTTGGAAGTATTGTAAGACGATTATGGTATGGTTGTTGTAACACGTGTTTTTTGTGAAATAAAAGTTGTTGTTTTTCCACTATTCAAAAATATGTGTTCTTATATCTGTCTTGTATATCTGTGACTTATACTTATAAACCTCCACCAAAATTAGGGCATTCCCTTTGAGAGTGACCCTAACGGAGGTGGGGTGTTTCAGACTATGACATGAATAAACTGAACTTAGAATGAAACCACAAGGATAGGGTAGTCCTAAAACGAGGTAAAGTAAGATTTAACTAGATTTGGCTATCGCACCCACTTTTACTTCTCTGCACCCACTAAGAGCTGTTTAACTAGCAATGTATGTTCATGATAAAGTGATCCCATTCATGTATTGATCGGCCCCTACTCGCATTCATGTATTGTCGGTGTCATGCGGCCCCACATGATTTTCAAGTACTTGTGCTGCTTCCAATATAGGGTGTATCAAGTCCTATAATGGCAACCCTGACACGATTCAAAAATGCACAAGTGTACGCCTGGTGCGCAGTGCCTGCTTTTTCCACTCCGGAGCCCATGCACGCCCATACTCCATCGGAACCTACACTGACGCACCTAACCGCCGCCCTTTTGACCGCTTATATTCAGCCAAGTAATCGTGCCCCACCCTGCCTAGTTCAGGGTACCTTGATACATCCATATGGGTTACTGCTGAAACGGGTCCCCATTACTAGGGTTTTTCTAGTCAATATGCCAAATTGGTTAAGTGTCCTTGGCTTGACTTAACCCCTATCAATCTTGTCTAGTTAACATGTTAAGTTGGTTAAGTGTTTCCTCAATTACTTAACCCCACCAATCTTGTCTTGTTAACATGTTAAGTTGGTTATGTGTTCCCTTAATTACTTAACCTCACCATTTCTAGCTTGATTGTTTATGAGTTTTAATTAATTAATTAATTAAAGCACCAACCACTCACATTAGATAGGTATTGTTGTGGTTACTGGATGTGCAGGACGGTTCTGGGCAGTTTTACACCACAACTCAGTCTAAGCTTGGGTCTTTCTGGGCTTGGTGCACTAACCACTCACATTAGACAAGTATTGTTGTGGTCACTGGATGTGCCGGTCGGTTCCGGGCAGGTTTACACCACAACTCAGTCTAACCTCGGGTTAGGCATATTCATCTTTTAAATTTTATATATGTGAATTTTCGACAAGTGTTTCATGTCACATATTTTAATTATGTTCATGACTAATGGTATAAATTATACCATTCATGGACTTAACCATTTACATGGTTTTGGGCCCACCTACATTATTAACATATTTTGATTTAATAACTATCCCAACGTTACCCCCGTTTATTTGTTCGTATTAATCACATAAAGTCATTGGGCCAGCATATTAGCCCAATTTATAAACAAGAGGTAAAGAAGGGAACATACATAATATAGATTCAACCAAACTTATAAATTTTGCATAAACCTTTATTCATATAATTTAACATGTCACATGAACTCGCATATAATTTAGACTTAGATAATCATAAGCCTAAAACATGTTAATATGTAGATCTAGGCATGTGTGAACATAACCTCAACTATAAACTAGCATATGACATAATCATGACATGTCCAATCCCAAGGCAAGTATAATTTTAACATTAACATACAGGTGTGAACTAGATCTAATAAGGTGAACTTGCATAAGTCCACTTTATGAACATGCATATAAATATAGATCTAGTTTTGGACCTAACATGTAACTTGCATATGAACATATGTATAATTAGATCATGACTTGGATCTATCTTAAAACATATAACTTGCATTAATCATATGAAGCTAGATAGATCTTGACATGGATCCAACATAAAACTTGTAACTTGCATATGAATATATGAACATATATATATAGGCATATGGATCTAACAGAAAGCATATGAATATATATACGTAGATCTTGACTTGGATCTAACATAATACATACAACTTGGATTAATCATATAAAGATATATATGTAGATCTTAATATGAAACATATAACTTGCATATGATATTTATAGTTTCATTCTCAATCTTTAATAGATCCAACACCAAGTCCAATAAGCCACAAACATTCCAAGACAATTCATGATAAAATCATCACATGAAAAAAAACATGAATTAGCATCGTCAATATTATACAACATGGTATAATTCTATTTTTCACTTTATATCAAATCACATCTTTAATTTATTTACATCTAAAATATAACTACACGTATAAATGACAATCTTGATTTCTGGAATCTGTATTCTGAAGTTGAAATGATCTCCATTGATGTAGACAATCATTGTTTTAATTAAATTTTGATTTGATTTGGTTTGTCTCTTTTAATTTGCTTCAAGTTGAACGGCGGCTACTCGAGGTTGTCAATGGCAGCATGAAGGCTCTTGGTTTGATTTTTAATATGATTTAGGGTTGACGTATTAGGTTGCTTATATAGAAGTTTGATTTAATAGGAACCGTCAGATTAACCTAGAGCAAATCAAAGCCATTCAGACAAGATAGAATAGCCACATCAGCCCTAATGACTCAGCAAGGAGTCCATCAGAACCAATCAGATGCCACATCTGCCTTAGAGCGAATCGGCCCATGGGTTGATAGCCAAACACCCAGAATCAACCCCTAGTCGACCCAGCGGATCTCGGGTCGACCTCAAAAATGGGCCGGTTCGGTTATTCCCCCTCCTGATTCGCTGTTTTGAACTTTTTTGCATATTTATTTATTTAATTTTTATATCTATCTATCTATCTATATATATATATTTCTCATATGCATACAAACTTCAAGGCTTAATAACTTCTTCATAAGGTATCCGTTTTATGCAAACCAAATGTCTATCTTGACCAAAATTTTGAGACGAACGTAATAGCGCAACCCATTTCACTTAATTCTTCTTCTAAAAATTAAGTGTTCTTGAATTTGTTAATTTTAATATTCTCAGAAAATTCGGGGTGTTACATTCTCCCCTCCTTAAAGGATTTCGCCCCCGAAATCTTCAAGTTCAGAAGAATGCATCTTAACATTCAATCATCCATCTACTTTTCCATCATCCACAAGCATCCATTGTCCTTAAAAGACTTGTAATGCCATATGAACTTATGCAGAGTGTGTGTATATGTCTCTTATCTAGTGCAAAATCAGGCGGTCTACTGATCCAGTTGACCTCCTTAATGCGAATCATGAGAGTGCCATGAGTCCATTATGTATGCAATTTTTCCTATTCATAATTCTACATGAGTGCACAATCATTCATACAAATGCAATGTCCATATGATAACACATCAAGTTTCAATCCACATACAATTTCATGCGTTCATATGCAAATGCAATATGAAAGTGATTGAGCCGATTTAGAACCTAATGTGTATGTGCATATGCATCCACGAGCAATCACTAGCAAACACTTGCAACCACTTTGCAACCATTAACAATAACATGTTTCAAATACATGTTTACATCCATTAATTTCTACTAAGGATCAAGAAATAGGACCGAGAAGATAACTAAGCATGAATAAACTTATGATAAAGGAGAGATCAAAGATGTACCCTCAAAAAGATAAGGGTAGGCTGCGCGTATCTTGCTTTCGGTCTCCCAAGTTGCGTCTTCTTCATTGTCACTCCATTGTACTTTAACAAGCTTGACTTCACGGTTGCGTATCTTTTTGACTTTCGTTCCCAAGATACGAGTTGGGATTCTTCTCACTGTTGCTTCTCGTTCCACTTCTACCTCTTCTAGTATCTTTGGTTCCACCACTTCCGCAGACTCATGTAAGCACTTCCGTAGGTGAGAAACATGAAAGACATTGTGAACTCCAGCCAACTTTTCAGGTAGCTCTAATCTGTAGGTCATCGTCCCAATTCTTTCAATGATAGGAAATGGTCCTATGAATCTAGGTGCCAATTTCCCTTTGGATCTAAAGCGAACAACATTCCTCAAAGGAGATACTTTAAGGAACACTCTGTCTCCAACCTCAAACTCAAGGTCGGTCCTTCTTTTATCTGCATAGGACTTCTGTAACAACCCGGAATTTGGAGCCAATTTAAAAATTTTCATTTTAGAGATTTTAAGGGTGATTAATAAATTATTTTAAATAAGAACAACTAGAAATCTATTTTAATTGAATTTAGTATGAATATATTTAATTTAATTATAAAAGGAATTAGAAAAAGGACGGTAGTTTGAAAAGTCAAACCTGAGCTTTGACTGACTACACAGGATGCAGAATGAACCGAATTTTGGTGAAACAAAAAATATTTAAATCTGTTAATGAATATCTTTCTAAAGAATCTGAAAAATCGAAGTTTCATAGCGGGAATCAAAAGTTATGGCCAAATGAATTTTCAGAGAGGTCGCTATAGAGATTATATCGCCCTTGAAAATAGACATCTTGCATACGACCTCGGAATTCGACGAAACCACTTTTGTTGGAACCGGAATGTCAAATTATTGCTAGGTTTCAAATTTCATAATTTTTGAAGTTAATATGTGAGCGTGGCAAAGGAAAATGTGTTTTGGTCAGTTATAGTTAAATTAGATCGACCAGAAAATGGCCATTTTACAAACGATCTCAGAATTTGACGGAATTAGTTTTGTTAGGGCCGTATCATCAAAACATAACCAAAAATAATTTTTCCGGATTTTTCTGAGTTCGTATGTGACCCCGGTAAATTTATTTGTACGGTGGAAATTAAAATAAATGATTTATAATTTGAAACCGAGAAACGGGGGCCAAGACGATCATTTAGGCCTACGGGACATAGCCAGATGAGTCCAGAATAGGGGTAAATAGCCAGGAATGACAGTCATTGGGCTGAAATTGGTGAAAGTTGCTAAACAGGCTTTATTGGGCTAATTAAAAATTAATAAACTAAACCTAATTTTATATTATTATATATACCGTACCCTTTCATCGTTCTCTCCTGATCAAATGAACCCATAGCTACCTAAACACTCCCAACTTCTCTCTTCTTTTTCTCCAAATCCATGGAGAATTAGCATAGGCCCTTTTGGACTTTTTTGAAGCTCTTCTCTTCCTCTTCCATCTCCGACAAGAATCAACTCCCCTCGTGGCCTGTAGCTCTCGGATTTTGTGCACGAACCCGCGACCTTCGCTGCCCCGCCGCGCCGCCATCATAGCGCCGAAGTCCACCGCCTTCCAGGCGTGTGTGCGCCCCTCCCCCCTCTCCAATCTCCAACAAACCTCTCCTGAAACCATCAACTACATCTCCCGAAAATCGAATTCAAAGTTTTGAACTTTCTGAAATTCAAGGTAAATTTCAATTCCACATTTGCGACACTTTTAAATGTCACAGTGACAGTTGTAAAAAGTTGGTTTCTAATTTATGCATATGAACTTCAAATTAAAATCTCTCAGATCCGAAACCGCCGTGCCTTTGAAAATGAGATCTGATCGAGTTTAGACCTTCATTTCAAATCCAAGCAATGTGAGAATTTATTTTTAATTCAATTTAATTAATTTAATTATTATTCTTGCGTTATGTGAAGTTTGAATGGCAAATATAAATGGATCTGCGATGGATGTTATTCTATGTTATGGATCTGAATTATTTGTGATGTTATAATACTAGATCTGAAAATATAAAGATGATGTTCTTACATTGAAAATATAAAGATGATGTTCTTACATTGAAAATATAAAGATGATGTTTTTACATTGAAAATATAAAGATGATGTTTTTACATTGAAAATATAAAGATGATGTTTTTACATTGAAAATATAAAGATGATGTTCTTACACTGAAAATATAAAGATGATGTTTTTACATTGAAAATATAAAGATGATGTTCTTACATTGAAAATATAAAGATGATGTTTTTAAATTGAAAATATAAAGATGATGTTTTTACATTGAAAATCGATGTTTTTACATTGAAAATATAAAGATGATGTTTTTACGTTGTAAAGTAAAGAGATACTTTTTTTTTCATTGTAAAGTAAAAGATGAGATTTTTGCCATGTAAATATAAGTAGAATTTGCATCGTAGTAAAATTTACATTTTTATATGTAATTAAAAATGAGAATTAGCATCGTAGTAAAATTTACATTTTTATATGTAAATAAAAATGAGAATTAGCATCGTAGTAAAATTTACATTTTTATGTGTAAATAAAAATGAGAATTAGCATAGTAAAGAAAATTTACATTTTTATATGTAAATAAAAATGAGAGTCAGCATAGAATAGAAAATTTACATTTTTATAATGTAAATAAGAAGAAGAGTTTGCATTGTAATAGAATGTACATTATTATATATGAATTAAAAGTAGGATTTTGCAATGTAATCAAATTTACATTTTTGTATGTAAATTAAAAATAGAAATTTGACATGTAATCAAATTTACATTTTTACATGTAAATTAAGGGAAAGGATGGAATTTACATTCCTAATGTAAACAAAGAATGAATTTAGGATGTTGTAGTATTATCGTCATTTTCAAATGAATTAAAATAATATTAACGAATAAGAATGATTTTCAATAAGTATGTATATACGAGGATTATTTGGAAAGTCCGAGTTACTCTCATTCCAAATAATCATACGACGTTAAGAAGTATAAAGACGGCGTATGAAGACCGTAAATCTTCCATCGAGAGGACAACGATCGAGGCCCTGATTTGACTTGCTCCCAATTCAAGGGTCATGGTCATTGCCCAAACGAACATGTTGATTTCACGGGTTTGGTTTTCGCTCAGACCCAGAGCATAAGCTAATAACTGGATTATGTGTCTGATATCGTACTCCATTAAATATTATGTTATTAATTTTCTGTCGAGTGTACGAATGATTGGTGGTAGAGAATTCATTCTCTCGCTTAACACCCTTTCGTATATTTTGGCAAAGAATTTGTAGTATGATATGGAGTGACAATGTGGCATACTAAGATGCAATGATCAAGGTTTCTTTTTGAAAAGCAGAACCTTGTGGTGACGATCAAAGCACATCTTGAATAAGCATAGCTTTGTGTATTACATAACTTCACGAGCCTCACAACCTAGTGGAGTCTAAAACGGGAGAAGGGAACGCAGGGAGAGCAGCACGTTTCTTTCTAGCTATAAGTAGTGTCGGTGCTTAAACTGGCTGATATTTTACTTATGTGGATGATGGTATGAGGCGCCTCGGATGATAGGTCCTATAGGACTGGGAAACATGTGTTCAGGAATAACTAATCCGCAACTCGTACGGTGGACCGTCCCTGCAGCTTTCCAAGGATTCATTACGGGGGATCCTGAGACATTAGCTAGAGTGTCTCGAATCGGTAAGGAGCTCCTCCCTAGCCTTGACTCATGATGGAAACCAAAATCGAAATACGACCCTACGAATTTGATTGTATTACTAGTATGGAAGCATAGTATTATGGTATCTATCTGTCCTAGGATTGATACATTTATTTTGAAATGTTTTATATACACTAATGATAATACTAGGTTCGTATTTACCGTATTTAGCATGTTTAATAACCATAAGGTAAAACCCTATCCTCTGGTTTGTGTTGCATTGTGTGATGGGACATGGGTCTTATGGTGATTCCATTTTTCTCAAAAGCATAGCGTTGTTCTACGTTTTACTTATTTATTTGTTCAATCACCTTAAATTATGCACGGCAATCCATTGGAATAAACACGTTCCGCGTTAGCGGCGTGGTCTTTGGATTTGCCTTATTACTAGTAGTTAAATTAGTTAAAAATTCTCACACCAGTCCCATGACTGACTCGTAGTTTATTTCACCTTTTTGCAAACTCGGGTGCCCTCCTTTCTACACGGGCAGCCAAGTAAACAGGTTCATTCTTTGCTTGGGGTCTTTTCTTTGAAGCTGCTTATTATCTTTCTTGGATTTGCTTTCGTGGAGAGGTGATGACTTGGAGCTTGAAAACATCTATTATTTGCTACTATTGCATTTTTCTCTCTTTAATTTCAGACATCAAACTTGTTTCATTTCACGTTGTTTTATGTTGGAGTTGGAACTTATTTCATTTTCTGCAAACTTGATGTAATAATTTAGAATTCTGTGACTGTGGACTTTCTGTGGTTGATGACATTATATTTCCGCTGCTATGATGTTGTTACTCTATGAATTTCCTATGCTATGTTGTATCTGTGACCTGTATTGTTATATTTATGTTGTATTCCAAATGATCATTCCTTACTTTCATTCGGCGGAAGTTTGGGGTTATTACAGTTGGTATCAGAGCTTTGGTTAAACTTAGCTTTGGAGTATAACATATTTATAATAATTCATTTACGTAGAATCCCAATATTCTATGGCAGACATTTCATGTGAATACATAATAGTCAGTCACTTCATCATCATCTTTTTGTCCATCCTTTTATCTTTATCATTTCTTCAAATCACCATTACAGTTGTTCTGACTCTTTCCTAGATCGTACAGAACTAACTAAAAATGAGTACCGCTGCCGCTAAAACTACTAGAGTTAGAGCAATAGGGCAAAATGATATTGGAATGGAGGAGCCCGCAGTTTAACAGCCACCACCACCGCATCCCTTTGACTTGGTGAGGGTAGTGAAGGATTTCAAGAATTTAGATGGAGTTCCGTTCACAGGTACGGAGACCGTGATACAGGCTCAGGCATGGCTTACGAATTGTGAAAAGATATTTAGAGTGTTAGAACTGGAAGATCAAAAGAAGATATTAGTGGCTTCATGGATGCTCCAAGGCGAAGCACAGCTTTGGTGGGAGGAGATCAATATAGGAGGTGATGAAGAAATATGACTTGGACCAAATTTAAAGAGCTGTTTAATGAAGAGTATACTGCAAGTCAAGAGGTGGAAAGGCTTCATGATGAGTTTGCCCGTTGCTATGAAGAGAAGGACAAGAAGAGTTCATAGCAAGATAGAGAAAGGGGCTTGGCCAACAATAATAAAGGGAAGCAACCCGAGAAGAAGACTGAAGGAAGTGGTTCTGGAGCCGCTAAGACTATGATAAGACTAAGCTGCAATGCTACCACTGCCAGAAGTTTCGACACTATCGCAAGGACTACGGGAATCCAAAGAATTCCAGAAGGGAGGACACTAGAAGATGCTATAACTGCCATAAAAAGGGTCACATCAAACTTAATTGTCCACTATTGAGGAGTTCCCAAGTTGTCCATGTGTACGAGGAAGCAAGTGCACCACCTTCTTCCGCACCTACTTCTTCTGAAAGAGCAGGTAAGCCGGATATTTTAGGTGGTACTATTCCTGTTAAAAACATTCTTTATATTGGTCCCTAATCTTCTACATTCCTTTTTTCCTTTTCGAGGACGAAAAGTTCTTAAGCGGGGGAGATTGTAACAACCCGGAATTTGGGGCCAATTAAAAAAATTTCATTTTAGAGATTTTAAGGGTGATTAATAAATTATTTTAAATAAGAACAACTAGAAATCTATTTTAATTGAATTTAGTATGAATATATTTAATTTAATTATAAAAGGAATTAGAAAAAGGACGGTAGTTTGAAAAGTCAAACCTGAGCTTTGACTGACTACACAGGATGCAGAATAAACCGGATTTTGGTGAAATGAAAAATATTTAAATCTGTTAATGAATATCTTTCTAAAGAATCTGAAAAATCGAAGTTTCATAGCGGGAATCAAAAGTTATGGCCAAATGAATTTTCAGAGAGGTCGCTATAGAGATTATATCGCCCTTGAAAATAGACATTTTGTATACGACCTCGGAATTCGACGAAACCACTTTTGTTGGAACCGGAATGTCAAATTATTACAAGGTTTCAAATTTCATAATTTTTGAAGTTAATATGCGAGCGTAGCAAAGGAAAATGTGTTTTGGTCAATTACAGTTAAATTGGATCGACCAGAAAATGGCCATTTTACAAACGATCTCAGAATTCGACGAAATTAGTTTTGTTAGGGCTGTATCGTCAAAACATAACCAAAAATAATTTTTCCGAATTTTTCTGAGTTCGTATGTGACCCCGGTAAATTTATTTGTACGGTGGAAATTAAAATAAATGATTTATAATTTGAAACTGTGAAACGGGGGCCAAGACGACCATTTGGGCCTGCGGGACATAGCCAAATGAGCCCGAAATAGGGGTAGATAGGTAGGAATGACAGTCGTTGGGCTGAAATCGGTGAATGTTGCTAAACGGGCTTTATTGGGCTTATTAAAAATTAAAAAACTAAACCTAATTTTATATTATTATATATACCGTACCTTTTCATCGTTCTCTCCCGATCAAATGAACCCATAGCCGCCTAAACACTCCCAACTTCTCTCTTCTTTTTCTCCAAATCCATGGAGAATTAGCATAGGCCCTTTTGGACTTTTTTGAAGCTCTTCTCTTCCTCTTCCATCTCCGACAAGAATCATCTCCCCTCGTGGCCTGTAGCTCTCGGATTTTGTGCCCGAAACCGCGACCTTCGTTGCCCCGCCGCGCCGCCACCGAAGTCCACCGCCTTCCAGGCGTGTGTGCGCCCCTCCCCTCTCTCCAACCTCCAACAAACCTCTCCTAAAACCGTCAATTACATCTCCCGAAAATCGAATTCAAAGTTTTGAACTTTCTGAAATTCAAGGTAAATTTCAATTCCAGATTTGCGACGCTTTTAAATGTCACAGTGACAGTTGTAAAAAGTTGGTTTCTAATTTATGCATATGAACTTCAAATTAAAATCTCTCGTATCTGAAACCGCCGTGCCTTTGAATACGAGATCTGATCGAGTTTGGACCTTCATTTCAAATCCAAGCAATATGAGAATTTATTTTTAATTAAATTTAATTAATTTAATTATTATTCTTGCGTTATGTGAAGTTTGAATGGCAAATATAAATGGATCTGCGATGGATGTTATTCTATGTTATGGATCTGAATTGTTTGTGATGTTATGATATTAGATCTGAAAATATAAAGATGATGTTTTTACATTGAAAATATAAAGATGATGTTCTTACATTGAAAATATAAAGATGATGATTTTACATTGAAAATATAAAGATGATGTTTTTACATTGAAAATATAAAGATGATATGTTTTTACATTGAAAATATAAAGAAGATGTTTTTACATTGAAAATATAAAGATGATGTTTTTACATTGAAAATATAAAGATGATGTTCTTACATTGAAAATATAAAGATGATTTTCTTACATTGAAAATATAAAGATGATGTTTTTACATTGAAAATAAAAAGATGATGTTTTTACATTGAAAATATAAAGATGATGTTTTTACATTGAAAATATAAAGATGATGTTTTTACATTGAAAATATAAAGATGATGTTTTTACGTTGTAAAGTAAAGAGATACATTTTTTTTCATTGTAAAGTAAAAGATGAGCTTTTTGCCATGTAAATATAAGTAGAATTTGCATCGTAGTAAAATTTACATTTTTATATGTAAATAAAAATGAGAATTAGCATCGTAGTAAAAGTTACATTTTTATATGTAAATAAAAATGAGAATTAGCATAGTAAAGAAAATTTACATTTTTATATGTAAATAAAAATGAGAGTCAGCATAGAATAGAAAATTTACATTTTTATAATGTAAATAAGAAGAAGAGTTTGCATTGTTATAGAATGTACATTTTTATATGTGAATTAAAAGTAGGATTTTGCAATGTAATCAAATTTACATTTTTATATGTAAATTAAAAATAGAAATTTGACATGTAATCAAATTTACATTTTTACATGTAAATTAAGGGAAAGGATGGAATTTACATTCCTAATGTAAATAAAGAATGAATTTAGGATGCTGTAGTATTATCGTCATTTTCAAATGAATTAAAATAATATTAACGAATAAGAATGATTTTCAATAAGTATGTATATACGAGGATTATTTGGAAAGTCCGAGTTACTCTCATTCCAAATAATCATACGACGTTAATAAGTATAAAGACGGCGTATGAAGACTGTAAACCTTCCATCGAGAGGACAACGATCGAGGCCCTGATTTGACTTGCTCCCAATTCAAGGGTCATGGTCATTGCCCAAACGAACATGTTGATTTCACGGGTTTGGTTTTTGCTCAGACCCAGAGCATAAGCTGATAAATGGATTAAGTGTCTGATATTGTACTCCGTTAAATATTATGTTATTAATTTTATGTCGAGTGTACGAATGATTGGTGGCAGAGAATTCATTCTCTCGCTTAACACCCTTTCGTATATTTTGGCAAAGAATTTGTAGTATGATATGGAGTGACATTGTGGCATACTAAGATGCAATGATCAAGGTTTCTTGTTGAAAAGCAGAACCTTGTGGTGACGATCAAAGCACAGCTTGAATAAGCATAGCTTTGTGTATTACGTAACTTCACGAGCCTCACAACCTGGTGGAGTCTAAAACAGGAGAAGGGAACGCAGGGAGAGCAACACGTTTCTTTCTAGCTAGAAGTAGTGTCGGTGCTTAAACTGGCTGATATTTTACTTATGTGGATGATGGTATGATGCGCCTCGGATGATAGGTCCTATAGGACCGGGAAACGTGTGTTCAGGAATAACTAATCCGCAACTCGTATGGTGGACCGTCCCTGCAGCTTTCCAAGGGTTCACTGCGGGGGATCCTGAGACATTAGCTAGAGTGTCTCGAATCGGTAAGGAGCTCCTCCCTAGCCTTGACTCATGATGGAAACCAAAATCCAAATACGACCCTACGAATCTGATTGTATTAATAGTATGGAAGCATAGTATTATGGTATCTATGTGTCCTAGGATTGATACATTTATTTTGAAATGTTTTATATACACTAATGATAGTACTAGGTTCGTATTTACCGTATTAAGCATGTTTAATCACCATAAGGTAAAACCCTATCCTCTGGTTTGTGTTGCATTATGTGATGGGACTTGGGTCTTATGGTGATTCCATTTTTCTCAAAAGCATAGCGTTGTTCTACGTTTTACTTATTTATTTGTTCAATCACCTTAAATTATGCACGGCAATCCATTGGAATAAACACGTTCCGCATTAGCTGCGTGGTCTTTGGATTTTCCTTATTACTAGTAGTTAAATTAGTTAAGAATTCTCACACCAGTCCCATGACTGACTCGTAGTTTGTTTCACCTTTTTGCAAACTCGGGTGCCCTCCTTTCTACACGGGCAGCCAAGTAAACAGGTTCATTCTTTGTTTGGGGTCTTTTCTTTGGAGCTGCTTATTATCTTTCTTGGATTTGCTTTCGTGGAGAGGTTATGACTTGGAGCTTGAAGACATCTATCATTTATTGCTATTGCATTTTTCTCTCTTTAATTTCAGACATCAAATTTGTTTCATTTCACGTTGTTTTATGTTGGAGTTGGAACTTATTTCATTTTCTGCAAACTTGATGTAATAATTTAGAATTCTGTGACTGTGGACTTTCTGTGGTTGATGACATTATATTTCCGCTGCTATGATGTTGTTACTCTATGAATTTCCTATGCTATGTTGTATCTGTGATCTGTATTGCTATTTTTATGTTGTATTCCAAATGATCATTCCTTACTTCCATTCCGCGGAAGTTTGGGATTATCACAACTTCTGTCTCTATCTTGAGCAGTCTTCATTCGTCTTCTTATTAGGTCCACCTTTTCTGAGGTTTCCCTAATCATGTCTGGCCCAAGTACAAGCTTATCTGCGGATTCCCACCAACAGGGTGGTGGTCAACACGGTCTCCCGTATAAGGCTTCAAAGGGTGACATGCCTATTGTAACTTGGTAGTTATTGTTGTAGGCGAACTCCACCAGAGGAAGATGATCTTCCCATGTCCCTCCAAAGTCAAGAACACACAATCTCAAGAGGTCTTCTAAGACTCTGTTCACCCTTTTCGTATATCCATCGGTTTGGGGGTGGTAGGTCATGCTTAAACATAGTTGTGTGCCTACAACCTCTTGCAAACTCTTCCAGAACTCGCTTGTAAAGATAAGGTCTCGATCGCTTACTATGCTGGAAGGTATCCCATGCAGTCGAACTATCTCTTTAAGATATAGATATGCTAGAGATGAGGCAGTCCTTCTACTTTTGACAGGTATAAAGTGAGTGCTTTTCGTGAGCCGGTCCACTATTACCCAAATACTGGTATTGCCCCTTCTTGACCTAGGCAACCCATCAATAAAGTTCATCGAAATGATATCCCATTTCCACTGTGGGACCTCTAGAGTATGAAGCAAACCACCGGGCTTCTTCTGCTCCGCCTTGACCTGCTAGCATATCATGCACTTAGAAACGAATTCAGCTACTTCCCTCTTCATGCCATTCCAAAAGAAAACTCTTTTGATGTCTTTATACATTTTGTCTCCGCCTGGGTGTATGGTCAGCTTTGAATGGTGTGCTTCTTCTAGAACTGTTTTCACTAAATCTCTTACTTGTGGGACGCATAGCCTTCCATCCCGTCTCAACCATCCCTTATCATCGATGGAGTATCTATTGAGGTGACTCGAAGTCTCACCCCTAATCAGCTTATCTATGACATCTACTAGCTGAGGGTGTTCACGTTGTGTGGTTCCTATTGAGTCAAAAAGTGTAGGCCGCACTTCTAGTGTTGCTAACAAGCCAGGTACAAATTCAGAGGAGGGTCTAAAGTAAAAGTTGGCTATGTACTCCAAGCTTTTCCTTTCTACAAAGAGAGGGCTTAAGGTCAGCTTCTTTCTACTCAGAGCGTCTGCCACCACATTTCCCTTGCCAGGAGTATAGGAAATCTCAAAATCATATGAGGCAATAAACTCCATCCATCTTTGCTGCCGCAAGTTGAGATCTTTCTGCGAGAAAAGGTACTTCAACGATTTATGGTCAGTACACAATTCAAACTTCTCACCTAGGAGATAATGGCGCCAAGACTTAAGAGCAAAAACGATGGCCGCTAATTCTAGGTCGTGGGTTGGGTAGTTTATCTCATGTACTTTCAACTGCCTTCCACCATAAGCTACTACCTTCCCTTCTTGCATCAAGACAGCGTCTAATCCTGTACCGCATGCATCCGTGTATACGGTAAACATCTTGCTCCCATCAGGCAATGTCAGAACTGGGGTTGTTGTTAGAGCCCTTTTCAAGCATTGGAAAGCAATATCGCAACTCAAATCCCAAGCGAAAACTAGGTTCTTCTTCGTCAACCTTGTAAGTGGAGCTGAGATTTTTGCAAAGTCTTTGATGAACTTCCGGTAAAAGCCTGCTAGCCCGAGAAAGCTTCGGACTTCAGTTGCATTTCGTGGAATCTTCCAATATTGCACAGCAACCACTTTTGCGGGGTCCACGGCTAACCCCTCTTTGGACACCATATGTCCAAGGAATCTAACTTCTTCTCTCCAGAAATGACATTTGGAGAATTTGGGTTTCAATTGATGTGCACGGAGAGTATCCATGACTTCCCTTAAGTGCTGAGCATGCTCTTCCTCACTCTTCGAGAAGATCAAAATATCGTCCACGAAGACCACCACAAACTTATTGAGGAATTCCCGAAACACCCTGCTCATCAAGTCCACGAAATAGGCAGGTGCGTTTGTCAAGCCGAAAGGCATGACAAGCCACTCGAAGAAACCATTTGGGGTCCTAAATTCGGTCTTGTCAATGTTATCCTCAGCCACTCTTAGCAGATGAAATCCGGTAGCCAGATCTAGTTGGGAGAAAACGAATGCACCTACGAGCTGATCAAACAGATCGTCAATTCTAGGGAGTGGGTGCCTATTCTTCTTGGTCAGCATGTTCCGCTCCCTATAATCCACGCATAGGCGGAGTGAACCATCAGCTTTGGTCGCGAACACTACTGGAGCACCCTATTCAGAAATACTCCATCTTATGAACCCCTTTTCAAGCAGCTCTTTAACTTGCTTGCTGAGTTCTTTTCTCTCCCTTGGAGCCATGTTTCTAATAGGTAAAGCAACGGGTTTTGCATTGTCAACAAGGTATATGCGGAAGTCTATCTCCCGCTTCGGAGGTAAGCCCTTTACCTCTTCAAACACATCCGAGTATTCACGTACCACTCTAACAGACTGTAAATTCTCAACAGACGCATCAAGAGATTCTAGATAACTTAGCATAACAGAATTCATGGGATTACAAGAGATTTCGAGAGTGTTACCAAGGCGAGTGTAACGACCCGCATTCTACGCATCGTAGGATCGTAGAATATTTAATTATGCCACATACGAAGTCGTATGGTCATGTAACTTTGGGAGACGACTATTAGGGTCATTTCCCATGTTCATGATTTTTCCCGATTTTTTAATGACCATTTTACCCCTAGTTGGTACTGTTTTGGCCATAACTTTTGACTGGGAAGGAATTTTGACTTGAAACCACTTCCATTGGCTCCGGATGATGGTTTCTCTTTCCGTAGAGTGGTCACATTAGCCAAACGGACTCACTGTTTGGGAGATATGGCTGAAACAAGTTTCAGATGGTGAAATACAACTTAATTGGGCTTAAGCGGGTGATTAGCAGCTAGGCCCAGAGGGGAATTTCGGGTTTAGGGGTATATAGGGGCTGATTAGGGTTAGAAAACATTTCTTTAGACATTTTCCAGCCGCCACTTTCATCCTTAGACACTCTAGCAATGGCCTCCTACATCTAAAACACCCCAAATCACTTTCTAATTGAAGATTAGGCTTAGCAACATCAAATTAAGAAGAAAAAGCACCAAAGCAAGGTTATAGCTGCTGTTGGACATCAGTATTTGCCCCAAATCAGAGAAGTTTCAGTTCTGAGAATTTTATTTGTGGCCAAGGTGAGTGATTTGCATAAAATTTGCACTAATTACGGTAATTAAGGGTAATTAGTGAAGATTAGCGAATTTACACACTAATAAATTCTGGAAAAATGTTTAGAAATTCTTAAATAATGTTTTATACCTCTGGTTGAAATTTGGTTCGATTTGATTAAGTTTTGTTAACCCTATGATTAGTTCTACTTAAACATGTTATGGGAAAATATGAAGTTTTAGTCACCTTTGATCCATTTTGATTCATTTGAATTGTTGTTTGCTGTTTGTGGTTGCCATTACATGTTGCTATGACTCTATGGTATGTTTTATGATTGATTAGAATAGTTAAATTGGTCGAAAACGTCGTCGAATGGCGTAGAAAGCTCGCTGGAAAGTTGCAGAAATGTGCAGGTTCCTAACCGGTTCGGATCGGATGAGGCTCGGATCGGATATGTGAACTGGGCAAGAAAACCGACCCGAACTGGAGTTTGGCACATAGGAGACTTGGCGAGAAGGAAGGCCATTTAATTAGAGTTGGAGTGGACAAAAGAGATCGGATCGAAAGAATAATGGAGACCAGATCGGATCGGCTCAAGAATGGAAGGCTACGACTGGAGCAAGGCGAAGGGAGCGGATCGGATCAGGGCAGATGAAGAACGGGGGCGGATCGGATCAGAGTAGATGGAAAACGAGGGAGCTGATCGGAGGAAACTGGAAAGAAGACAGTGACCCGACCCGACCCGGAGGAGGACACCGACCCGACCCGAAGTGGACTACCGACCCGAACCGATGAAGGTGATGACTACCGAACCGAACCGAATTCTAGGACTGTTAATACGCGACAACTCTTCTGAAGACCCACTCCAATTCGACCAAACCCGAGATGCAAAGGAAGTCCAAATGAGAAGTTAGAGCTTAAGATTCAGATGGGAATCAACGAGTTCGCTTCATGGTTGGGCTTTGCTGCGGGACGCGTGCCAAGGAGTTATCGACGTCTATAGCTTTGGACCACTACGGTAGGAGGTACGAAGGCGGATGCAGGGCCATTATGGCATCGGTAGGACCAAGGGCTACAACCAATGAAGTGGGTCATTGAAATGTTTGGTCATGACTCCATATGTTTAGCTTGGTCATAGCAGGGTTTCTACAAGTCGGGATTCGTCGTTGCCTCAGTTTGTCTAGTGTTCCAAAGTGGTAGATATCGTACGCTTTACGCACTGAGTGAGGGATGTGAGGATGGTTGCTATGGATGATTTGTTTGCTATCATTGTGACATGCACACCCCACCCCCGTATTCTTACACTATTTATTATGGCACCTTGGAGTATTGTACGGTATGTGGTACTAACTCTTTGGTTGCAGGTCCAGGTTCAGGTATGGTTTAGTATACCTGTTATTATTCTGTTTAGATGCTTATCGCTCATACCAGGCTTTATGTCTGACCCAGAGTTTTATGTCTCCTCTTATTACTCTGGGTGCTCACACGAGCAGACTAGAGACAGGTTAGCTGGTGATGCACGGGTAGATGATCCGGAGACGAGCAGGAGGCTTCCACGTAACATATATATAGTATTCTCCCTGCGTTGTTGAAGATCACTGCTTGGGCATTGGTGGTGTATCTTCTACTTTGACTTTCTTTTGTTTAGAGTCAGTAGATTTTGAAAAGTTGTAATAAGCTGTATTTGGATTTCCGCTGCTCTGATGATTGATGTTGATTTTAGTAATCAGCTTATGCACTGTCTCACCTGTTTTATGTCAAGAATATTATTATTATTATATTTTATCCCATGCACTGTGAGACATTCTACAGGTTCCTTGATTTGTTCATTCTCTTCTTTCCTTTCTCTTGACGACTGTCCCATGCTAGTCGGGCATGTGTACAGCGCACTTTTGGAGTAAATGCAGGCTGGTGCGGGGCGGGCCGTCACAGCGAGTCATGAGTCTAACCACTCTCTTTTCACAATCGAGGACGACACCATTACTGGATAGCCAGTCCATGCCTAGAATCATCCCATAGCCCGTGAAGCCCAAAACATAAGCATTACATTTAAACCCAACGCTTAAAATAGAGATTTCCAAATCCAAACAAATCATTGACAAATAAACTGAGCCCCCAATTGGATTTGAAACAACCAAGGGATCCTCTACTATATGGGTGTCTAGGTGCAGAGATTCAAATAAAGAAGTAGATATAAAAGAGTATGATGCGCCAGAATCAAAGAGAGTACGAACAGGATTATCAAACAGATAAACTAAACTCTTGTAATGACCCGGATTTTTAGAGACTTTGGTTATCGACATAAACACGATGACGACTAACCAAACATCGAAAAATATCGATCATTAATGAAAGAAATTAGAGGGTGAGGAAAGATAAGATAGAAACTTAGAATAGAAGAAGAAGAAGAACACAACATCAGAGTAACACGAACCTCATAGCGGAATGAATAACATATAATATATATAACATAACTTGAAATATACATCTGTACTTGAATATACATCATTATCAAAGTACAACACTTACAACACAGCGGAAATAACTATAGCTATATAATCCTGAAGCCTCCTGCTCCAAGCTCTTCCAGTATATCTGTAAATCCTAACTACTTGACTGCCCGTACAAAATTGGGCACCCAAGAGTTTAGGGGAAACAAAACAAAATAAACTCCGGGTCAGTCATGGGACTGGTATGAGTAAAACAGTTTAAAACAGTTGAACAAGTAAACGATATCTCATAAGACCACGCCGTATAACGGAACGGGTTTTTCCCTTATGAGAATCCAAATTTATCTTTATATCAAAAACCTTTTGATATTATAATAATCTCTATCAACCACAATATAATAATCATCTAGCAGAAACGTTTTCATCTCACGTTCTACATATATAGTATACAATCAAAATCGCAAGCACGTATTGGGTAATGGATTTCCAACTATGACAAGGTATGGAACCACCTTTCGCTAGTGTACCTCTAGAAAGGAATACACTGGGTTCAACAAGAACATCTTGCAACCCGGCCACACATGACCGACCACTCATTTCGCTTGAGTGTATCGAATGTATATCACCAACGGTTGGGATCAGCAACCGTTCCCGAAAGGGACAACATCAACAGTAGATTTTTAGAAATAAATGAAACTCTAGATCAGGTGATTATACAACCTACTTCGGTGTGACCGACTTAGCCATGCTACCTGCCCGATTTCTGTCATTTACCGGATGTGAGGCTAGAAGCTACGCTTTATCATCACACCAGATTCACTTTGAATGCCACATCGTCAAATCAATCAAATCACCGATTGACGTCCTCAACCATACATTATGTGTTAGCTAAAAGAAGTTTCCTTCTCCGCTTCCACTCTTGGTACGGTTGGAGAAATCAATATACGTGATCGTCTGGAAATACTCTGTCAGACATCCGTCCATACAAGTCATCCAGGAATAGGATGAACTGAAGGCACTATTCTGTAAACAGGATAGCCCTTGCATAACTCCGTCTTCAATTTCCTTTGGCATATATGATTCGCAACGCTTATGCCAATACAGAGTGGTTCTTTGGATAATAATCCAACCTGTCTCTCCACATCAACAACGTTAAAATGGTCAAAACTTCGATAGTCTACGAGTTAACTATCAAAGAAAAACAAGTGTGCAAAACAACGATATTACTTCCAGATGGAAATTATATCGAACAAACATCATTTAACATTAATCTCTTTAGTTCATTTTACATCTCCTGTTTCCCTATATTCAACATTTGCTATTTTCTATATTTAGAAAATATATGTTATTAACACTGGAAACACTTCCATTCCTTGTTTTCTGTATTTAGAAAACATTTCTGATTCTTGTTAGAAAATATTTCCAAAACTCCTACGTTTGGATTAAGCAGATGTTTAGATAAAACATCGCTATGCCAACTCAACCATTTCCTATATTTGCTAAATTCACTTAACTACTTTCACTCTCGAACCTTACCCATTTCTAAATTAAAACGAAGTCAATCAAGTTGGGATATAACTACCGCTCAGACCTTAACTGAACAACATTTCAAATCTCGAAATAGGGCAAGTTCATCTTTTAACCCTTTAACACTTCCTTACGTGACTCTCGTTCGAATAAATCTCTATTTGATAACTCCTCCCTTCGAATAAGGTATATTTGATAACTCTATTCAATTTACTCTATTCGATTAACCCTTATCAATTTACCCTATTGGACTAACGCTATTTGATTAACTCTAATGGACTAACGCTATTGATTAACTCGTCTCACTTAACTCCTTTCGAATATACTATATTCGATAACTCCTTTAACTCTATTCGAATAAACTATATTCGATTAACTCCTTTTAATTTCTATTCGAATAAACTATATTCGATTAACTCCTTTTACTTTCTATTTGAGTAAACTATATTCGATTAACTCATTTAACTCTATTCGAATAAACTATATTCGATTAACTCTTTTAATTCTATTCGAATAAACTATATTCGATTAACTCTTTTAACTCTATTTGAATAAACTATATTCGATTAACTCTTTTAACTCTATTCTATTAACTCTTCTGACTTTATTCGAATAACTATATTCGATTAACTCTTCTGACTCTATTCGAATAAGCTATATTCGATTAACTCTTTTAACTCTATTCGAATAAACTATATTCTATTAACTCTTTTAACTCTATTCGAATAAACTATATTCAATTAACTCTTTTGATTTAACTCTAATCGATCAACTCCATCGAATAACTAAATTCGATAACTCCTTCGAATAACCTAGTTAGATTATTCCTTTCGAATAAACTATATTCGATTACTTACTTCGATTAAACTAATCGATAACTCTTTTCGATTAAACTATAATCGATAACTCCTTTCTTTTAACTATATTAGATTTGATAACTCCCCTTTGATTCTATTCGAATAAACTATATTGGATTAACTCCTTTTTACTTATTTAAAACACTCATATTCGATTACTCCTATTTGATTAACTCTAATCGAATAACTAAATATTTGATTAACTCATTTAACTCTACTCCTTTTATTTATTCCTTTTCTATTTGTTTACTTAACAAGTAACTATTCCCTTTTTCTTTTCTATTTATTAACAAATAAATATTCCTCTTTCTTTTCTATTTATTAACAAATAAATATTCTTTTTAACTTTATTTATTTATTAACTAATAAATATCCCTATTTAATCTATTTGTAACTGTTTTACAAATATCTCTTTTTTTCTATTCGTCTTGCAAATATCTTCCTTTGTATTTGTTTTACAAATATATTTCCTTTTATATTTGTTAACAAATATTTTCCTTTATATTTGATTTCACAAATATATTCCTTTATATTTGATTCCACAAATATATTCCTTTATATTTGATTCCATAAATATATTCCTTTATATTTGATTTGATTTTTATAATTACTTCCTTTTGTATATATAAAATCCATTAATTTTATATAAATAATTCATTTTCAAAATACACTTTGAAAATCCCCTTTCCCACATCCAGCATTTCTTATGGTTTTTAACATACCATATAACAACGATAAATATTGTCCAAACACACATAATCAACAACAAATTATATATCACATCATATATCACAATATATGAATCACATTAAAATAAATGTTGAGGTATCCAATTGGATTCCTCTAACCGGTTTCCCTGCATCACATATGTTAAACAATATAGATAACATCACTTTCAGTTCCATATGATATATTCTGTTAAACAGAATCAAAATAGAAATTCAACAAACTGACTAGCAGTTCAATCAAACAGTCAACACATAGTCAATCAGCCAATATTTAACAGTTCTAAAAATACAACATGAAATTATAAACTGTTCAGAGTTAGTGAGATTTACTCACATTGGACTATCATCGTTAATTAACGATAATTTTCGTTTGATTTGAATCAAATAGTTTATTTCTCCGTAAATTCAAACGAGCACCGATCCACTTCCAATCAATCCCAGTGTGTAGCCACCGTCCATACGATCCTGACGGATCTTGTTTCGCTGAATTTCGATATCGTATGTAAGAGTTATACATTTTTAAAGTTAACATACTATCTTAAATCCAATATAACTAAATAAAAATCTTAATTTGGGCCCAACCTTTTTACCAAAGCCCAAACCCATCCTTAACACACCCAGGCCCGTTCGAATGCTTCTTCCTCTATTGAAAATTCTGCCGTGACCTGCTAAATGAAACTCCACCATTTCGATGATCGTTGACCTCCTCAATCCTCATTCGTTCCTCCATTAAATCACTCAATCCCACCATCGTTCTTCTTCTCTTCGAGTCCTCTTTTCAATCATACACATACTGTTCAGTTCGATCCCCATATACAAATCGCGATTCCCAACTTCAAACTGTGCAAGTCGCGACTCTTTTATTCCGAAAACCCTTGAAAATCTTCAGACACTCACGGTCTCCCATTCATAGTTTAAACCCATCCTCCACTTCGTCCAACACAACCCCAATCTCCCCGAATTTACAACCCTAGGTTCTGTCGTTCCACTTGGAGCAACCGGAAAATCCATCGCACCCTGCTATTTGCATATTAGGTCGAAGAGGACAAGCTCAGGAACTCCAATACATATAATTAGAAATTTATAAACTTTTATTTGGATTTCTTTTGATTTCAGAAGAGTAAGATTTTCATGGTTTCTTACTTAAAGTGGAGGCGCAATGTCTGTTGACTAGGAAGAGAAATGAATTAGGTTAGAGGGGTTAAACGTGTTATAAAGGGTATTTTATAGATGAGGTGGCACAAGCAGGACCAAGTGTATAAATATATTTGCTCACTTTAAAACTCTAAAAATTCCTACGATCACATACAATACCCAAAAATCACGAAAATGGACATGCAGCTACAGTTCGACGTTATGGTCCCAACGAAACGGGTTTCGTCAAATTCCGACTCCGTATGCTCACACAGCGTATTTTTAAAGGTCAAAATACTGACTGTTTCTCACTCTAAAAATCCGTACGACTACATAGTGACTATAAAAATCACGAAACTGGAAATTTAACAACTATTTGACATTGCGGATCCAAAAAAATTAGTTTCGTCGAATTCCGACTTCGTTTGCAAAAGTGGCTATTTTTAAAGCTCTGGATGACCCATTTAAATATATAAATATATTTAAATATAATTAAATTCAATATTTAAAAATAAATATTATCGTCTATATTCACAGTGGAATACCATACAACTTCAGAAAATCCTATGTGGGTTTCTAACTCAATATCTCAAATCTGGGTCAACCCGATATTTGATTTATATTGAAATTCCCTTTTTGAAATATAAATAATTCCTTTATAAATTATAAAGGAATTCCACAGCGACTTTTCTAAAATTTGATTTGGACGTAAATCAAAATCTACCCGACGAAATCCAGATTTTCCCCTTCCCCTAGAAAGATATACTCCACCAGCTCCACACGTTTCTTGTTTCACAGAAATCCGGCCTAAAACGAATCATGTACATTCAGTTGAAGTTCAAATCGCCAATTTACGAACTGCAGTGCCATTTCGAGCTCGATTTTAATTATAATATAATTTATACGTTCAACCATCGTTAATTAAATATATTCGTTATTCAAATTCAATTCTAAACTGAATTAAATATCACAGATGATCCAGTTCACGCCATATCACCATTTCAGCCAATCCTGATTATTTCAGAATTAAATATATTATTTAATTATTATTTTAATTAATTATTCACTATTATTTTATTAATGACCATTAAATCCTTTTAATCACCTTTTAAATAATTAAATAAATTAATTATAATACCTCTGCAAATGTGGGTCATTACAATCTTTCCCACTTAAAATAATTTCGTCCTCGAAATTGCTAAAAGGTAGAGGACGACCCTATCGACTAGTTAGAACATTTTTGTTCACTTCTTAACTTCAGTTTCAACTGAACCAATTTAATTTTAATTAAATTATTAATTAATTATTATCAATGAAAATTTTCAAAAATCCTGAAAATTTTCTAACGCCTTAACTTTTCGAAAATTTTCGCCAGCACCTCCTTTGTACTGGTCAATAGGTCAAACTCCAACTCACCTCTCTGGGCCATCTCCAACCCAAAAGAAAATCAAATAGTCAAACGGCTTGCCAATTCGGCTCATAAATCTTATATCCAATAGAAATATAAACTTGTACCTTTTGTCGGCATATCAACTCTATCCTTTCCACCTGTTATCAATTCAGCGGATACAAGGGTCATCCCAATCAAATTCCAATCTGCTTTTATCCATAACACCACCATTTGCTTATATCCGAGCCAAATATCATTTCAACTCGAGTTTCTTCTCGATTCTCAACTCTTAACTTGATTATCACATTACACTTCATATTTGAATCTCACAATCCAGTTTGTCTTGATATCATTCTAATTCAATCTCAGTTACCGCTTTACTGGCTTTAATTTAATTCAAATTTGCTTTCACAAATTTATGTTAAATTTGTTTTTAATTGAAACAGTCTTTTCCCTAGGAGTTTTTAAACTGTTTACTCTTTTCAAAAATCAAATTTTCCTTTTTGAAATTCAACACAACTTGTCTTTCCCAAAACAAATTCAAAACAGTATCTCTGGTAGTAATTCGTCACTTACAACTCGAAAATGAATACTGATGATGCAGCTGTCATCATTAGAATCTATTTTCCAGCGATCGAGGTGAGTTCAATATTATAAAACCATTTCTAAACATTTCCACTTTGAAATTCATTTCAAAATATAATTCACCCTGCTTGTAAAACAATTTAAAATCTCCCAGCATCTTAAATTTTCCTTATTTTTTTTTACCCAAATTCATTTACAAACACTTATCCAATTTTCCAGAGTTTTAACTCAATTTCTGGTTTAAAATTTCAGATTCAACTCATCTGATTTCACGTATTTCACTTTTATGAATTCTGATTGATTATTTACATAACCATTTAATTTATAATCTTACTCGATTATAATAACAACCAATATATCCACTATATTATAATTATTCCAATATAAATCCTTTATATCAAAATATAATTTTGGTAAAATTATTTCATTTACCCACTTTTCTAAACATATCGTGACGGTTCATCGTATTCGAGTGTTTATAAACTCCTACCGATACAGTGGATCAAACTAATCGACCAGAACCCATAAGCAACTCAACCAATGAATCTCCATAATAGAAAACAAATTTTTATATCAATAACAAATACGTTCACTCGTATATATATACTCAAACTCAATCTAGGGTATTACTAACCCAATCTCTACTGAGTCACGCCACAGAGCCAAGGTAATTCACTTAACCTGGCTCTGATACCAACTGTAATGACCCGGGCTTTTCTCGACTTTGGTTATCGACATAAACACGATGACGACTAACCAAAGTCGAAAAATACCGATCATTAATGAAAGAAATTAGAGGGTGAGGAAAGATAAGATAGAAACTTAGAATAGAAGAAGAAGAAGAACACAACATCAGAGAAACACAAACCTCACAGCGGAACGAATAACATATAATATATATAACATAACTTGAAATATACATCTGTACCTGTATATACATCATTATCAAAGTACAACACTTACAACACGGCGGAAATAACTATAGCTATATAATCCTGAAGCCTCCTGCTCCAAGCTCTTCCAGTATATCTGTAAATCCTGACTACTTGACTGCCCCTACAAAATTGGGCATCCAAGAGTTTAGGGGAAACAAAACAAAATAAACTCCGGGTCAGTCATGGGACTGGTATGAGTAAAACAGTTTAAAACAGTTGAACAAGTAAACGATATCTCATAAGATCACGCCGTATAACGGAACGGGTTTTTCCCTTATGAGAATCCAAATTTATCTTTATATCAAAAACCTTTTGATATTATAATAATGTCTATCAACCACAATATAATAATCATCTAGCAGAAACGCTTTCATCTCACGTTCTACATATATAGTATACAATAAAAACCGCAAGCACGAATTGGGTAATGGATTTCCAACTATGACAAGGTATGGAACCACCTTTCGCTAGTGTACCTCTAGAAAGGAATACACTGGGTTCAACAAGAACATCTTGCAACCTGGCCACACATGACCGACCACTCATTTCGCTTGAGTGTATCGAATGTATATCACCAACGGTTGGGATCAGCAACCGTTCCCGAATGGGACAGCATCAACAATAGATTTTTAGAAATAAATGAAACTCTAGATCAGGTGATTATACACCCTACTTCGGTGCGACCGACTTAGCCATGCAACCTGCCCGATTTCTATCATTTACCAGATGTGAGGCTAGAAGCTACGCTTTATCATCACACCAGATTCACTTTGAATGCCACATCGTCAAATCCATCAAATCACTGATTGACGTCCTCAACCATACATTATGTGTTAGCTAAAAGAAGTTTCCTTCTCCGCTTCGCCTCTTGGTACGGTTGGAGAAATCAATATACGTGATCGTCTGGAAATACTCTTTCAGACATACGTCCATACAAGTCATCCAAGAACAGGATGAACCGAAGGCACTATTCTGTAAACAGGATAGCCCTTGCATAACTCCGTCTTCAATTTCCTTTGACATATTTGATTCGCAACGCTTATGCCAATACAGAGTGGTTCTTTAGATAATAATCCAACCGGTCTCTCCATATTAACAACGTTAAAATGGTCAAAACTTCGATAGTCTGTGAGTTAACTATCAAAGAAAAACAAGTGCGCAAAACAACAATATTACTTCCAGATGGAAATTATATCGAACAAACATCATTTAACATTAATCTCTTTAGTTCATTTTACATCTCCTGTTTCCCTATATTCAACATTTGCTATTTTCTTTATTTAGAAAATATACGTTATTAACACTGGAAACACATCCATTCCTTGTTTTCTGTATTTAGAAAACATTTCTGATTCTTGTTTGGAAAACATTTCCAAAACTTCTACGTTTGGATTAAGCAGACGTTTAGATAAAACATCGCTATTCCAACTCAATCATTTCCTTTAATTACTAAATTCACTTAACCACTTTCACTCTCGAACCTTACCCATTTCTAAATTAAAACGAAGTCAATCAAGTTGGGTTATAACTACCTCTCAGACCTTAACTGAACAACATTTCTAATCTCAAAATAGGGCAAGTTCATCTTTTAACCCTTTAACACTTCCTTACGTGACTCTCGTTCGAATACATCTCTATTCGATAACTCCACCCTTCGAATAAGGTATATTCAATAACTCTATTCAATTTACTCTATTCGATTAACCCTTATCAATTTACCCTATTGGACTAACGCTATTGATTAACTCTTCTCACTTAACTCCTTTCGAATAAACTATATTCGATAACTCCTTTAACTCTATTCGAATAAACTATATTTGATTAACTCCTTTTACTTTCTATTCGAATAAACTATATTCGATTAACTCCTTTTACTTTTTATTCGAATAAACTATATTCGATTAACTCATTTAACTCTATTCAAATAAACTATATTCAATTAACTCTTTTAACTCTATTCGAATAAACTATATTCGATTAACTCTTTTAACTCTATTCGAGTAAACTTTATTCGATTAACTCTTTTAACTCTATTCGATTAACTCTTCCGACTCTATTCGAATAACTATATTCGATTAACTCTTCTGACTCTATTCGAATAAACTATATTCGATTAACTCTTTTTACTCTATTCGAATAAACTATATTCGATTAACTCTTTTAACTCTATTCGAATAAACTATATTCGATTAACTCTTCTGATTTAACTCTAATCGATCAACTCCATCGAATAAATAAATTCGATAACTCCTTTGAATAACCAAATTCGATAATTCCTTTCAAACAAACTATATTCGATTACTTACTTCGATTAAACTAATCGATAACTCTTTTCAATTAAACTATAATCGATAACTCCTTTCCTTTAACTCTACTAGATTTGATAACTCCCCTTTGATTCTATTCGAATAAACTATATTCGATTAACTCCTTTTAACTTATTTAAAACACCAATATTCGATTACTCCTATTTGATTAACTCTAATCGAATAACTAAATATTCGATTAACTCATTTAACTCTACTCCTTTTATTTATTCCTTTTCTATTTGTTTACTTAACAAATAACTATTCCCTTTTTCTTTTCTATTTATTAACAAATAAATATTCCTCTTTCTTTTCTATTTATTAACAAATAAATATTCTTTTTAACTTTATCTATTTATTAACAAATGAATATCCCTATTTAATCTATTTGTAACTGTTTTACAAGTATCTCTTTTTTCTATTCGTCTTGCACATATCTTCCTTTGTATTTGTTTTACAAATATATTTCCTTTTATATTTGTTTTACACATATTTTCCTTTATATTTGATTTCACAAATATATTCCTTTATATTTGATTCCACAAATATATTCCTTTATATTTGATTCCATAAATATATTCCTTTATATTTGATTTGATTTTTATAATTACTTCCTTTTATATATATAAAATCCATTGATTTTATATAAATAATTCATTTTCAAAATACACTTTGAAAATCCCCTTTCCCATATCCAGTATTACTTATGGTATTTAACATACCATATAACAACGATAAATATTATCCAAACACACATAATCAACAACAGATTATATATCACATCATATATCACAATATATGAATCACAGTAAAATAAATGTTGAGGAATCCAGTTGGATTCCTCCAACCTGTTTCCCTGCATCACATATGTTAAAGAATATAGATAACATCACTTTCAGTTCCATATGATATATTCTGTTAAACATAATCAAAATAGAAATTCAACAAACTGACTAGCAGTTCAATCAAACAGTCAACACACAGTCAATCAGCCAATATTTAACAGTTCTAAAAATACAACATGAAATTATAAATTGTTCAGAGTTAGTGAGATTTACTCACATTGGACTATCATCGTTAATTAACGATAATTTTCGTTTGATTTGAATCAAATAGTTTATTTCTCCGTAAATTCAAACGAGCACCGATCCACTTCCAATCAATCCCAGTGTGTAGCCACCGTCCATACGATCCTGACGGATCTTGTTTCGCTGAATTCCGATATCGTATGTAAGAGTTATACATTTTTAAAGTTAACATACTATCTTAAATCCAATATAACTAAATAAAAATCTTAATTTGGGCCCAACCATTTTACCAAAGCCCAAACCCATCCTTAACATACCCAGGCCCGTTCGAATGCTTCTTCCTCTATTGAAAATTCTGCCGTGACCTGCCAAATGAAACTCCACCATTTCGATGATCGTTGACCTCCTCACTCCTCACTCGTTCCTCCATTAAATCACTCAAGCCCACCATCGTTCTTCTTCTCTTCGAGTCCTCTTTTCAATCATACACATACTATTCAGTTCAATCCCCATATACACATTGCGATTCCCAACTTCAAACTGTGCATGTCACGACTCTTTTATTTTCGAAAACCCTTGAAAATCTTCAGACACTCATGGTCTCACATTCTTAGTTTAAACCCGTCCTCCAATTCGTCCAACACAGCCCCAATCTCCCCGAATTTACAACCCCAGGTTCTGCCGTTCCACTTGGAGCAACCGGAAAATTCATCGCACCCTGCTATTTGCATTTTAGGTCGAAGAGGACAAGCTCAGGAACTCCAATAAATATAATTAGAAATTTATAAACTTTTATTTGGATTTCTTTTGATTTCAGAAGAGTAAGATTTTCATGGTTTCTTACTTAAAGTGGAGGCGCAATGTCTGTTGACTAGGAAGAGAAATGAATTAGGTTAGAGGGGTTAAACGTGTTATATAGGGTATTTTGTAGATGAGGTGGCACAAGCAGAACCAAGTGTATAAATATATTTGCTCACTTTAAAACTCTAAAAATTCCTACGATCACATACAATACCCAAAAATCACGAAAATGGACATGCAGCTACAGTTCGACGTTATGGTCCCAACGAAACTGGTTTCGTCGAATTCCGACTCCGTATGCTCACACAGCGTATTTTTAAAGGTCAAAATACTGACTGTTTCTCACCTAAAAATCCGTACAACTTCATAGTGACTCTAAAAATCACAAAACTAGAAATTTAACAACTATTTGACATTGCGGATCCAACAAAATTAGTTTCGTCGAATTCCGACTTCATTTGCAAAAGTGGCTATTTTTAAAGCTCTGGATGACCCATTTAAATATATAAATATATTTAAATATAATTAAATTTAATATTTAAAGATAAATATTATCATATATATTCACAGTGGAATACCATACAGCTTCAGAAAATCCTATATGGGTTTCCAACTCAATATCTCAAATCTGGGTCAACCAGATATTTGATTTATATTGAAATTCCCTTTTTAAAATATAAATAATTCCTTTATAAATTATAAAGGAATTCCACAGCGACTTTTCTAAAATTTGATTTGGACGTAAATCAAAATCTACATGACGAAATCCAGATTTTTCCCTTCTACTAGAAAGATATACTCCACCAGCTCCACACGTTTCTTGTTTAACAGAAATCCGGCCTAAAACGAATCCTGTACATTCAATTGAAGTTCAAATCGCCAATTTATGAACTGCAGCGCCATTTCGAGCTCGATTTTAATTATAATATAATTTATACGTTCAACCATCATTAATTAAATATATTCGTTATTCAAATTCAATTCTAAACTGAATTAAATACCATAGATGATCCAGTTCACACCATATTGCCATTTCAGCCAATCCTGATTATTTCATAATTATATATATTATTTAATTATTATTTTAATTAAATATTCACTATTATTTTATTAACGACCATTAAATCCTTTTAATCACCTTTTAAATAATTAAATAAATTAATTATAATACCTCTGACAATGCGGGTCATTACAACTCTCAACAGAAATATGTCTACCTCGTTCCTGCAGAGGTGCAACGAGAGCATGAACCTGCACTCCAGAAGATGATCCAGTCCTCTGTCCCTGCCCTTGCCTTTTTGGGTAGTCCTTAGACAAGTGTCCTGTATCCCCGCACTGGAAACAAGCGCCCAATTTCCTCTTTTTCTTTCTACAGTCCCTAGCCAAGTGTCCAGGTATCCCATAGAAATCGCACTTCATCTTCTTATGGAATTTATTATCCTTCCCGCCTTTCTTGGGGTCCGTCTTCTTGTTCTGAGACCCGTCTCCTTTCTTGTTTTGAGGCTCTTCCTTCTTCACCTCCTTCTTGCCATCTTTGTTCTCCTCTTGCAACAGAGCCATGTCCACCAGTCTCTCGTAAGTTGCTCCCATAGGTATATGGGACATTGCCAAACCTTGTAGTGGCTCGTTCAATCCTTTGGCAAAGCAGAGAGCCTTCTTGTGTGGAGTGTTTACTAACTTCAGTCCAAATCGAGTAAGCTGGTTGAATTTATTAACATATTCTTTGACCGACAAGCTGCCATGTTTAATTGATAGGGACTTCTCCATTTGCAGACTCTGCTCAGCTTGTGAGAGGAACCTCATTTCAAATCTCGCCCTGAAGTCCTCCCAAATCTCTATCGATCTTTCAGCATTAGTGACTTCCCACCCGACGGAGGCCTCGTCTTTGAGCAAGCACACCACCACCTATAGTTTCTGCCTCTTATCTACTTTAAAGATAACGAATAAGTCCTCAGTCTCCTTGAGCCAGTTTCTAGCTTCCACGAATGATTCACTCCCCTTAAAGTCTTTTCCACCCATGGATCTAAAGTCTCTACAGATCTTTGAGAAAGCATTTCCTCTCGGAGGAGGAGCAGCAGCTGGGGGAGGAGGAATGTCTGCTGGGCCTACGTCATTGGCCCTAGCTTCTAGGTATCTCCTAAACCAGCCAGGTATCGGTACACCCTCTGGAAGGTTAAGATTCCCAGACATGCTGAAACAAAAAGGAAAGATTCAAAACAAAGGATAAAAAGATAGTGCATATGGCTTTGGGGATTATGCCTTTTAAAATTAACACTTTTTCTTGAAAATGCTTCTTTATGACTTCTTTTTGAAAAATAGTTTCAGAAATTTAACCCGATCTGGTAACCTTTAGCTCTGATACCAAGTGTAACACCCCACCTCCGTTAAGGTCACTCTCAAAGGGAATGCCTTAACTTCGGTGGAGCGTTTTAAGGTACAAGATACTAATAAATTACAAGACAGAAAATTTATGGAGCGAAAAAAGATAAATATTATTTCATAAATACTTGTTCAACACAACAATTCAACAATTGTTTCAACCTTCCAAATTATTTCAACTTTTCATCTGTCTTGAAAACATAAAGAAGCAATACTGAAAATAAAATGACATAAATCCCCAATAAGTGCTTGACCATAGCCATATCTCAAAAAGGAAAGTCCAAGCCTTACATCTACGGTCTTTAAGCTTTGCCTAACCTGGATCAAGCTGAAGTGTTTCCTCCCTGCGGACCTAGGGGGAACGGAAGAAAAGAAGCGAAAGGAAAATGGGTTAGAAATAAGTCTGGTAAGCCCAGTTATTTAATAGCAAACTAGTAAAAGACTATGACATGAATAAACTGAACTTAGAATGATACCACAAGGATAGGATAGTCCTAAAACGAGGTAAAGTAAGATTTAACTAGATTTGGCTATCGCACCCACTTTTACTTCAATGCACCCACTAAGAGCTATTTTACTAGCAATGTATGTTCATGATAAAGTGATCCCATTCATGTATTGATTGGCCCTACTCGCATTCATGTATTGCCGGTGTCATGCGGCCCCACGTGATTTTAAAGTACTTGTGCTGGTTCCAATATAGGGTGTATCAAGTCCTATAATGGCAACCCTGACACGATTCAAAGATGCACAAGTGTACGCCTGGCGCCCAGTGCCTGCTTTTTCCACTCCGGAGCCCATGCACGCCCATACTCCGTCGGAACCTACACTGACGCACCTAACCGCCGCCCTTTTGACCGCTTATATTCAGCCCAGTAATCGTGCCTCACCCTGCCTAGTTAAGGGTACCTTGATACATCCATATGGGTTACTGCTGAAACGGATCCCCGTTACTAGGGTTTTTCTAGTCAACATGCTAAATTGGTTAAGTGTCCTTGGTTTGACTTAACCCCTATCAATCTTGTCTAGTTAACATGTTAAGTTGGTTAAGTGTTTCCTCAATTACTTAACCCCACCAATCTTATCTTGTTAACATGTTAAGTGTTCCCTTAATTACTTAAACTCACCATTTCTAGCTTGATTGTTCATGAGCTTTAATTAATTAATTAAAGCACCAACCACTCACATTAGACAGGTAAACTTGTGGTTACTGGATGTGCAGGTCGGTTCCGGGCAGTTTTACACCACAACTCAGTCTAAGCTCGGGTCTTTCTGGGCTTGATGCACTAACCACTCACATTAGACAAATATTGTTGTGGTTACTGGATGTGCCGGTCGGTTCCGGGCAGGTTTACACCACAACCCAGTCTAACCTCGGGTTAGGCATATTCATCTTTTACATTTTATATATGTGAATTTTCTACAAGTGTTTCATGTCACATATTTTAATTATGTTCAAGACTAATGGTATAAATTGTACCATTCATGGCCTTAACCATTTACATGGTTTTGGGCCCACCTACATTATTAACATGTTTTGATTTAATAACTATCCCAACGTTACCCCCGTTTGTTCGTTCGTATTAATCACATAAAGTCATTGAGCCCGCATATTAGCCTAATTTATAAACAAGAGGTAAAGAAGGGAACATGCATAATATAGATTCAACCAAACATGTAAATTTTGCATAAAACTTTATTCATATTATTTAACATGTCACATGAACTTGCATGTAATTTAGACTTAGATAATCATAAGCCTAAAACATGTTAATATGTAGATCTAGGCATGTGTGAACATAACCTCAATTATAAACTAGCCTATGACATAATCATGACATGTCCAATCCCAAGGCATGTATAATTTTAACATTAACATATAGGTGTGAACTAGATCTAACAAAGTGAACTTGCATAAGTCCACTTTACAAACATGCATATACATACAGATCTAGTTTTGGACCTAACATGTAACTTGCATATGAACATATGTATTTTTAGATCGTGACTTGGATCTATCATAAAACATATAACTTGCATTAATCATATGAACCTAGATAGATCTTGACATGGATCCAACATAAAACTTGTAACTTGCATATGAACATATATATAGGCATATGGATATAACATAAAGCATATGAATATATATATGTAGATCTTGACTTGGATCTAACATAATACATACAACTTGCATTTATCATATAAACATATATATAAATATATGTAGATCTTAACATGAAACATATAACTTGCATATTATATCGATAGTTTCATTCTCAATCTTTAATAGATCCAACACCAAGTCCAATAAGCCACAAATATTCCAAGAAAATCCATGATAAAATCATCCCAAGAAACAAACATGAATTAGCCTCATCAATATTATACAACGTGGTATAATTCAATTTTTCACTTTATATCAAATCACGTCTTAAATTTATTTACATCTAAATGATAACTACACTTACAAAAGACAATCTCGATTTCTGGAATCTGTATTCTGAAGTTGAAATGCTCGCCTTTGATGTAGACAATCGTTGTTTTAGTTAAATTTTGATTTGATTTGGTTTGTCTCTTTTAATTTGCTTCAAGTTGAACGGCGGCTACTCGAGGTTGTCCAATGGTAGCATGAAGGATCTTGGTTTGATTTTTAATATGATTTAGGGTTGAGGTATTAGGTTGCTTATATAGAAGTTTGATTTAATAGGAAGCGGTATATTAACCTAGAGCAAATCAAAGCCATTCAGACAAGATAGAATAGCCACATTAGCCCTAATGACTCAGCAAGGAGTCCATCAGAACCAATCAGATGCCACATATGCCTTAGAGCGAATCGGCCCACGGGTTGACAGCCAAACACCCTGAATCAACCCCTAGTCGACCCAGCGGGGCTTGGGTCGACCTCAAAAATGGGTCGGCTCGGTTATTCCCACTCCCGATTCGTTGTTTTGAACTTTTTTTCATATTTTTTTATTTTTTTATATATATCTATATATATTTTTCTCACATGCATACAAACTTCAAGGCTTAATAACTTCTTCATAAGGTATCCGTTTTATGTAAACCGAATGTCTATCTTGACCAAAATTTTGAGATGAACGTAATAGCGCAATCCATTTCACTTAATTCTTCTTCTAAAAATTAAGTGTTCTTTAATTTGTTAATTTTAATATTCTTAGAAAATTCAGGGTGTTACACACGTGTTTACAACCATGGGGTTTTTCCTAACTAAAGATCGAAGATATCATCACAAAGACATACTAAATGATAGGGCAAGTATCAACAAAGCGGTAGGAAAAGGAGAAGTTAAAAACATATCCTCAAAAAGGAAAGGGTACAACATACGCATCTTGTCTTCCATCTCCCAAGTCACGTCTCCTTGATCATCTCGCCATTGCACTTTAAACGACATGACCACTTTGTTGCATAGCTTTATGACCTCCGATCCAAGGATGCATGTAGGGGCTCGTCTAATCGGGGCATCTCACTTCACTTCCACTTCTATAAGCCTGCTCGGCTCTACTACCTCCGCGATATCTTGTAAACACTTCCGCAAATGTGACACGTGAAACACGTCGTGAACACCACTAAACTCGTTGCCTCTTCTCATGTCCCTCCAACATCTAGGATACATAACCTCAAAAGATCCTCAAGGATTCTATTCACCCCTTTCTGTCCGTCCATCCGTCTATGGATGATAAGCAATACTCGTACTTGCTGCCTTTGCATATCACCTTTTCCTCTTGCATCGAAAACTGCTCCAAGCCATGTCCCGCAAGCACCGGTATACACTGTGAATGGCTTTCTTCCATCTGGAAAAACTAAAACTGGAGTTGTCATCAAAACCCTCTTCAAATGTTAGAAAGCATCATCACAGTCAACATCCCAAGAAAAAGTCAAGTTCTTCTTCGTTAACTGAGTAAGTGGGGCTAATATCTTCACGAAGTCGTTAATGAACTTCCTATAATAGCCCACCAGCCCTTAAAAAGCTTCTTACTTTTGTTGCGTTCTTAGGAATCTTCTAATTTGGGATTGCCACCACCTTTGCAGGATCCACAGCTATCCCTTCCTTAGAGACCACTTGTCCTAAGAACCTCACTTCTTTTCTCCAAAAATGGCATTTGGAGAACTTAGCTTTGAGTTGATGCGCTCGTAGGGTCTCTTAGACTTCTCTAAGATGTAGGACATGCTCTTCCTCACTTCTAGAGAAAATCAAGACATCGTCTACAAAGACTACCACAAACTTGTTTAGAAACTCCCTAAACACCCTACTCATTAAGTCAACGAAGTATGCGGGTGCATTCGTCAAACCAAAAGGCATGACGAGCCACTCGAAGAAATCGTCAGGAGTTCTAAATGTAGTCTTATCTATGCTGCCTTCAGTCACTCTTAGCTGATGAAATCTTGTAGCCAAATCCAGCTGCGAGAAAACCGAAGCGCCAACCAACTGATCGAATAAATCATCTATCCTCGGCAATGGATGTATGTTCTTCATTGTGAGCTTATTCAGTTCTCTATAGTCTACGCATAATCTAAGTGAACCATCAGCCTTCGTAGCAAAAACAATTGGAGCACCCCATTCCAAAATACTTCTTCTTATGAACCCCTTCTCAAGCAACTCTTTCACTTGCTTACTGAGTTCCCTTCTCTCTCTCGGAGCCATGTGGCGCACTGGTAATGCAACTGGCTTTGCATTATCTACTTGGTATATACGAAAGCCTATCTCGTGCCTCGGGGTAAACCCCGAACTTCATCGAAGACGTCACCATATTCACGGACCACATGAACAAATTCCAAATCATCGTTGGATGCGTTAAGAGATTCTAGGTAGCTAAGCATCACTGGACCTCTAGGGTCACAAGAAATACAAGGGTCTTTCCACAACGAGTCAACAATTTAACCACACTTCTTTCACAGTCTAGGATGGCACCGTATCTGGCTAGCCAATCCATGCCTATAATCAAGTCGTAGCCCATGAAGCCAGGAACGAAGGCGTTGCATTCAAATCCAATGCCCAAGATAGACACTCTCAAATTCTGATAAATCATTGAAACATGAACCAAACCACCAATAGGATTTGAAAATACTATGGGATCCGTAACTAGGTTAGTATTTAGGTGCAGTATTTCAACTAACGAAGCAGATACAAACGAGTGTGAGACGCCAGAATCTAACAAGATTCGGACAGGGTGATCAAAAAGAAAAACCAAACTTCCAACTAAGATATTTCTACCTCTATCAGGTATGCCAGCCGTGAGGGAACACGTCTGCCCTTCGGAATATCTTGTACTTTGTCCTTACCTTTGGCTTTTGCTTCTTTGGACGATATCTAATAAGATGTCTTGTTTCTCCGTAACGATAACAACTAGTCTTCTTCTTCTTCTTTCTAACGTCTTTATTTAAGTAGTCAGTTATTTCACAAGTGTGGCTCTTCCTTTTCTCTTGGCCCCTTGTTATCCTTACCGCCTTTCTTTGGATCTACTTTCTTATCGTGTGTCTTATCCATGTCATTCTTGCACATTCTCTATTCGTGACCTCCTACCATAATGAGGCTTCGTCCTTCATTAACCAAGCAGCTAATTGAACTTTTCTCCCATCGTCTATCTTAAAAGTACCAACAAGTCCTCCGCTTCCTTCTAGCTTTGACAAACGTCCCAGTCCCATAAAGTGGTTTTCCGCCCATCGTACAGAAGTTCTTACATATCTTAGAAAAAGCGTCTATACGTGGAGGAAGAAATTCAAAAAGGAAAGAGGAAGATATTTAAAACGGAGAATCGAAGGAAAGATATATGGCTCTTGGGGGTTATGTTTTTCAAAATAAACTTTTCTCTTGAAAATACCCTCCTTAAAACCTATTTTTGAAAGTATTTCCTTATAAAATGCTTTTACAAAACAGTTTTTCAAAAACTCTTATCTGTTCTTGGTAACCTTTAGCTCTGACACCACGTGTAACACCCCACGTCCATTAATGTCACTCTCAAAGGGAATGCATTAAATTTCATGGAGTAATATTGGTGTATAGAACAGAATATAACAAGACAGATACATATATTCGTACTTGAAAAATTAAAACAACTTTTATTGCAGTGGAGAAATAGTTTGGTTACATCAAAAACCAACAATAAAACCAAGTACACTTAATATCCATCTTGACAAATTGTTTTCTAAGTACATAAAGTAAAAAGCATAACCCCAACATAAGTAGCTATAAAGAGATAAGCTGAACTTTACATTCAGCAATCCAAGCACTTCCAAAAGAGAGAGAAAGATCCAAATCAAGCTCCACTAGTACTAGTCCCACCCTGAGAACCGGGGGGGAAAGGAAGAAAAAAGGCAAAAAAAAGGGGGTCAGACATAAAGTCCAGTGAGTCCAATAACTTTAACAATATAATTATTATAGTAATTAGGATAAGTCATAAAATGGTAAAACAAGGAATGACTGTGAAGCAAATGGGCATGGCAAAGCAAACAAGAAGAATAAGATAACGTTAATTGTGTCTCCAACACTATAGGATAATTACTACACTGCACCATTACTAGTCACCCTAAATGTTGATTCCGCCTTCTAAACATAATAATCATCATGGTAGTTTCGTGTACCCTTAGTTGTCTTCATAGGTGTCGCCTGCTCCTATCTCCACTAGTTGTACCCACTACCCTCCCCATTCCAATTACAACATTTATTCATAATATGGTAGTTGGACTCCTAGCTGTCTTCATAGTTGCCGCCTGATCCTATCTCCGCTAGTCGTACCCACTACGTTCCCCATTCAATCGGCTCCCTAACTCGTAGATACCCGTGCTGGTCCCACAGTGGGGTGTATCACTTCCCAAAGTGGCAACCCGAACCACTAAAGATGCACGGATTATACCTACACGATGCAACAACGTCTTACCTACCAACTCGGGCCCATGCACGCACATGACCCCGTTGGACTTGCGTTGCCACTGCTAACCCGTTTTGACCTCTTACAATCAAACCCAGTAAGCGTGTCCCGTCCTCAATATAGATCGAGCTCACTTAGAGACTAAATGGGTTACTGGTTGAAAAGGGTCCCCACACTTGACGTAAGCTTTCCATCTATGCTTGGTCCCCACTAGGATTTCCCACTTAACCCCCTCTTATTCATGTCTTATTACATGTTTCAACTTGGTTAAGTGTTTATAATTATATCTCACATGTCACACATGTTACCCACTTATCAAATCAACATGTGTTATTAGTTAAGCTTGTCTTAACCCTATCCGCTTATGAGATCAATATATATATTATTAGTTAAGCTGGTCTTAACCCTATCCACTTATATATTATTGGTTAAGTTGGTCTTAACCCTATCCACTTATCAGATCAATATGTATTATTGGTTAAGTTTGTCTTAACCCTATCCACTTATATATTATTGTTTAAGTTGGTCTTAACCTATAACACCCCGTGTATTCTATAACAGTGAAATTCAAAAATTAAAGTATAAGTAATTTCAAATCAAAGAATTAAGGGAAACGGGATACGCCATTGCGTTCGTCTCGGAACTCTGCTTGAGATAGAGTCCGAGTTTGCGTAAAACGGACTCCGTATGAAGAAGATATGGCCTCCGGAAGTTTCGGAATTCAGTTTAAAATTCAAACAGACAAAAACGGCTCAGAAAACAAACTCAAATTCAAAAATCGGGCCGGATTGGCCAGGGCGGGAAATTTCCCACCCAAGGCACGCAGGTCGACTGGGTAGTTGACTTGGGCTACCCAGGTCGACTGGGTAGTCGACCTGGGGCACCCAGGTCGACTACATAGTCGACCTGGGGGGGTTGACTGGGTAGTCGACCTGGCCCCTGAGCCAGGTCGAACCAAGCCCCTCCTGGCTGGCCTGGTCTGTGCTTGGCCGAATTTCTGAGTCTTGCCTTGTCACTAGGGCAAGGTGTAAGCTCCTGATTGGTCTCTCCTTCAAACGAACGGCTATTATTAAACCAAGCTCCATCGACGGTCCAAATCAACTCACAAACTCTATAAAAAGGACCTAAGACTCCACCTAATTCACACAAACAAAAATGAATATGAGACCGTCATGCTGGTGGGGAAAGATTAGGAATAGCCGTCAAAATTGAGAGACAATTAGGAGACAATTCGAAATCTTAAAGCAACGTCAATTAAATCAAAACAATGCCTACAACAAAGGATAGCATCTCCAAATTCAGAATTCAGATTCCTGAATTGAAGATTCGTCATACGTTGTGAGTAGAGTGCTATTCCGATGTGAATGAACAATTGAGTTTTGATTTATGTAAAATGAGAAATGGAATTGTACTTAATTTAATTTATGATTGTATGTTGCTATGATTTTAATTCTGAATCGATTTGGGATATTGTGGTATAACGATGTTAGGCCTATTGGATATTTGCAAGTATATGATTCATGTTAACGACCATATGTTGTGGTAGTTTATTTGAGATTCATGCAAGTATATGATTCACCATTATGCCAATATGATGTACATACTTTTATGATCACTTTTAGTGTGTAATTGGATTCAACTAAGTATTATGGTTTATATGAATTTATGTTGGAATTGGCATCATGATTCAAGTGTAAAACCATACTTTTGTATTAGTGACAAAAGTAAGCATCTTTATGAACATGACTAAACTATGTTTGGTGTTATGCCTAGTTGAAAACATGTTTTAGGTCTATGTTGTTATCAAAATCATATGATGATATATGTGACACATAATTAAGTTAGATTTACATTCCAATTGCAAGTTTACATGAATAGATTAAAAACCATGATTCATGTTTAGGTATGTTTATGCCACGATTATATGAATAGAATGGTTCATGTTTAGGTATGTTTATCCCATGATTATATGAACAGAATGATTCATGTTTAAGTATGTTTATGCCATGATTATATGTTATTTCAATGCAAGTTCACAAGTGCCAAACTTATGTTAATTAGTTCGCTATGTTGCAAGTTCATGCGTTCACACTCCCCTTTTTATGTTACTCAGAATATATAAACACCAGGTTCTAAGCCTCCCCTTTTTCATGTGGCTAAGTTGGGTTTAAATGTTAAACCCAACATATGATATATTGTAGCGAACGTATAAAACGGGGGTAATGAAGATTGGGTTAAAATATAGAACATATGTGTTGGCATGGTTGACGCATGCCAACAACCTTGAAAAACAATTAAGTGGTATAAATTAATTTTACCCAATAAAGATGAATTTGAATAATGGGCCGCAAATATTTACATATAGAAAGAAAAGAGACAAAATATGTTAATTTAGAAAATACGATGTATTTAACCCGATGTTGGATTGAGTTGTGATGTAAACCTGTCCGGAACCGCCCGGCTGTCCAGTAGTCACAACAATACCTATCCAATGTGGGTGGTTAAACACGGAGCCCAATAAAGACCCGAGGTTAGTCTGAGTTGTGGCGTAAGACTGCCTCGACCCAACCAGCAACAGGCAGCCACAACAATACCTGTCTAATGTGAGAGGTCGAGGCTTTAATAAGGCAATTAAGGCTGAGTCAGGATTGATAGGATTAAGTAAATTGAATTAATACTTAATCAAAAATGGAAAATGCTAAACTATACAGACTGATTGGGGGGTTAGGCTTACAAAACACTTAACCAACTTAGCATGTTGGCTAGAAATAGAAAACCTAGTAGCGGGGAACCCTTTTCAGCAGTAACCCTATAAGGTGTATCAGGATACCTTGAACTAGGCAGGGTAGGGCACGATTATTGGGCTGACTGTAAGAGGTCAAATCGACGGCGGTGGTGTAGCAGTGTAGGTTCTAACGGGGTGCGGGCGTGCACACACTCCGGCGCAGAAAAATAAAGCACTGGGCACCAGTAGTATACCTGTGCATTCTAGAATTGTGTCGGGCCACCACCATGGGACTTGATACACCCCATGGTGGGACCAGCATAGGTAACTACAACATCGGGGGTCGTAAGACACATGTAACTATGCGAGTAGGAGCCGATCATTAGAAACGGATCACTTCACCCTGATTATGGGGTGCTTGTTGGGAACTAGTTTATATGGATGCAGAGATTAATATGGGGTACGATAGTATATTCGACTCTAGACAACTTAACTTAGTTTATGGTGCTTTCCCATTTCCAGTTTATACTTATCATACCCAGTTCTTTATTCATAGACTGAATAGTCCTAGACTTACTCAGGCTTTATGTCTGACTCTACTTTTCTTTCATCTTCTTTTCTTTCGTCCCCCCCCCCCCCAGGTCCACAGGGAGGGAATACCGCAGCTTGACCAGTTTTCACATCCAGCTTGAAGAGAAAGAATGTATTGCTTGGATCTTTTTCGTTTTGGACTATGGCTTTGGACAGCAATTATGGGACTTATGCAGTTTACTTATGTTTTTATGCTTCTTTAAATAAGGAAATCAAGACAGTTATGAAGATGTTATGTTTTTGGAAGTATTGTAAGACAAATTATGACATGGTTTGTGTAACACGTATTTTGTTGAAATAAAAATTTCTGTTGTTTTCCGATGTTCAAAAATATGTGTATTTATATCTGTCTTGTGTATCTGTGACTTATACTTATAAACCTCCACCAAAATTAGGGCATTCCCTTTAAGAGTAACCCTAACGGAGGTGGGGTGTTTAATAACCCTATCCACTTATCAGATCAATATGTATTATTGGTTAAACTAGCATATGATTCACATCCAAACTTATATATAAACTTGCATATATAATTTATACATGTAAATTGAAATTGAAATTTACACTTGCATATGTCTTAGACATGTAAATGTCACAAAAAGAATCAAATCTAGCATATGTGTTTAGACATATGAACCAACATCATGAATTTAAACATGTAAACTAATATCACACGTTTTACATATAAACTCGCATGTATATACATACTTGATTCACCTATAAACTTGTGTATAATTTGCATACAGACTTGCAAATAAACTGATGTCATAAAATGAATCAAGTTAAACATATGAGATTGGACATATGAAATAGATCCACTAACATAAGTTAACAAAACCGTCATATATTCACAGACAAACGATAACAAAATTAAGTAACGTCACATGATTCAACAGGCATGTTCTCATAATCCTAATTATAACTCATCATAATTAATTTATTAATTATTTTGTGAAAGATATTGTACTCACAAAGACGGGTTAGAGAAGAGAATAATTCGTTCATCGTTTGTATTAGAATCTTGACTTGCAATTCCTAAGCTTTAAGAATAAGAACTATTCTAGCAGCAGCATGGAGGCCAAGAGACTAATTTAGTTTAGGTTTAGGGCTTGAGTCTATGCGTGCTTATATAGAAGTTTAAATCAACATAAGCCGCTAGATTATCATAGGAGCAATCACAATCGTCCAGACTAGATAGAGTTATCCAGAATTGCCACCTATGCCCTAGTGACTCAGCAACAGGTCAGAAAAGACTCAGCAACAAGTCAGGATCGTCTCATTTCAGATCTGCTCCGGGGGGTAAGTCGACCCCTAGGTCGACCCCCTGGTCGACCTGTATAGGGGAAGTCGACCCCCTGGTCGACCTGGCCTTTGGCGGGAGAGATCCCGCCTAGCCTGCTTCCTTGTTTGAATTTGGATTTTGAATTTCTTTCTGAACTGTTTTAATTTATATAAAATTCCTGAAACTTCTGAATGCCATAACTTCCTCATACGAAGTCCGATTTACGAAACTTGGACTCTATTCCAAGAAGAATTTCGAGACGAACGCAATGGTGTAACCCGATTCCCTTAATTCTCACTTTAACAATTAAGTATTCTTAAATTTGTTAATTTTAATATTTAAAATTACGGGGTGTTACATTCACCCCTCCTTAAAGGATTTCACCCCCGAAATCTCCAAGTTAGGAAGAATGTGTATCCTAACATCCAATCATCCATCTACTCAACCGTCAAACACAGGCATCCATTGTCCTTACAAGATTTATAATGCCTTATGAACATATGAAAAAAAGTGTGTGTATATGTTCCTTATCCAAATGCAAAATCATGCGGTCCACTGATTCAGTTGACCTCCTTAATGCAAATCATGATAGTGCCATGCGTCCATTATGCGTGCAAAAGAGTCCTAACGATACATATTACTTCTACATGTGTGCACAACCATTCATAAAATTGCAGCATCCATATGATAACACAACCATTATACATCCATTAATTTAAATATGCACACATATTTATATGCAGTATGAAAATGATTGAGCTGATCTAGTGCCTAATGTGTGCGTACATGCATCCACAAGCAACCACTAGCAACCACTTGCATTCACCAAACATAACATGTCTCAAACACATGTTTACAACCATAGGGTATTTCCTAACTAAAGATCGAAGACATCATCACAAAGACATACTAAATGATAGGACAAGTATCAACAAAGCGGTAGGAAAAGGAGAAGTTAAAAACATATCCTCAAAAAGGAAAGGGTATAGCGTACGCATCTTGTCTTCCGTCTCCCAAGTCGCGTCTCCTTGATCATCTCCCCATTGCACTTTAACCGAGTTTACCTCTTTGTTGCATAGCTTTATGACCTTCGATCAAAGGATGCATGTAGAGGCTCGTTTAATCGGGACATCTCACTCCACTTCCACTTCTATAAGCCTGCTCGGCTCTACTACTTTCGCGATATCTTGTAAACACTTCCGCAAATGTGACACGTGAAACATGTCATGAACACCACTAAGCTCGTTGCCTCTTCTCATGTCTCTCCAAAATCTAGGATACATAACCTCAAAAGATCTTCAAGGATTCTATTCACCCCTTTCTGTCCATCCAACCGTATGTGGATGATAAGCGATACTCGTACTTGCCGCCTTTTTCATATCACCTTTTCCTCTTGCATCGAAAACTGCTCCAAGCCATGTCCCACAAGCACCGATATACACTGTGAATGGCTTACTTCCATCTAGCAAAACTAAAACTGGAGCTGTCATCAAAACCCTCTTCAAATGCTGGAAAGCATCACCACAGTCAACATCCCAAGAAAAAGTCAAGTTCTTCTTCATTAACCGAGTAAGTGGAGCTAATGTCTTCGCGAAGTCCTTAATGAACTTCCTATAATAGCCCGCCAGCCCCTAAAATGTTTCTTACTTTTGTTGTGTTCTTAGGAATATTCCAATCTGGGATTACCACCACCTTTGCGGGATCCACAGCTATCCCTTCCTTAGAGACTACTTGTCCTAATAACCTCACTTCTTTTCTCCAAAAAGGGCATTTGGAGAACTTAGCTTTGAGTTGATGCGCTCGTAGGGTCTCTAAGACCTCCCTATGATGTAGGGCATGGTCTTCCTCGCTTCTAGAGAAAATCAAGATAACGTTTACAAAGACTACCACAAACTTGTTCAGAAACTCCCTAAACACCCTACTCATTAAGTCAACGAAATATGCTGGTGCATTCGTCAAACCAAAGGGCATGACGAGCCACTCTAAGAAATCATCAGGAGTTCTAAATGCAGTCTTATCTATGCTGCTTTCAGCCACCCTTAGCTGATGAAATCCTGTAGCCAAATCCAGCTGCGAGAAAACCGAAGCGCCAACCAACTGATCGAATAAATCATCTATCCTCGGCAATGGGTGTCTGTTCTTCTTAGTGAGCTTATTCAGTTCTCTATAGTCTACGTATAATCTAAGTGAACCATCAGCCTTCATAGCAAAAACAACTGGAGCACCCCATTCTGAAATACTTCTTCTTATGAATCCCTTCTCAAGCAACTCTTTCACTTGCTTACTGAGTTCCCTTCTCTCTCTCGGAGCCATGTGGCGCACTGGTAATGCAACTGGCTTTGCATTATCTACTAGGTATATACAAAAGCCTATCTCGCGCCTCGGCGGTAAACCCTGAACTTCATCGAAGACGTCACCATATTCACCGACCACACGAACATATTCCAAATCATCGTTAGACGCGTTAAGTGATTCTAGGTAGCTAAGCATCACCGGACCTCTAGGGTCACAAGAAATATTAAGGGTCTTTCCACAACGAGTCAACAATTTAACTACCCTTCTTTCACAGTTTAGGATGGCACCGTATCTGGCTAGCCAATCCATGCCTAGAATCAAGCCGTAGCCTATGAAGCCAAGAACGAAGGCGTTGCATTCAAACCCAATGCCCAAGATAGACACTCTCAAATCCCAACAAATCATTGAAAGATGAGCCGAACCACCAATAGGATTTGAGACTACTATGGGATCCGTAACTAGGCTAGCATTTATCCGTAACTAGGCTAGCATTTAGGTGCAGTATTTCAACTAACGAAGCAGATAAAAATGAGTGTGAAGCGCCAGAATCAAAGAAGGTTCGAACAGGATGATCAAAAAGAAAAACCAAACTTCCAACTAAGATATTTCTACCTCTATCAGGTAAGCTAGCCGTGAGGGAACGCGTCTGCCCTCTGGAAGATCTTGTGCTTTGTCCTTCCCTTTGGCTTTTGCTTCTTTGGACGATCCTAATAAGATGCCATGTTTCTCCGTAACGATAACAAGTAGTATTCCTCTTCTTTCTAACGTCTTTATTTAAGTAGTCAAGTATTTCACAAGTGTGGCTCTTCCTTTTCTCTTGGCCCCTTGTTATCCTTACCGCCTTTCTTTGGATCTACTTTCTTATCATGTGTCCTATCCATGTCTCTCCTGCATATTCTCCATTCGTGACCTCCTACCAAAATGAGGCTTCGTCCTTTATTAACCAAGCAGCTAATTGAACCTTCCTCTCATCGTCTATCTTAAAGGTATCAACAAGTCCTCTGCTTCCTTCTAGCTTTGACAAACGTCTCAGTCCCAAGAAGAGGTTTCCCGCCCATCGTACGGAAGTTCTTACATATCTTAGAAAAAGCGTCTATACGTGGAGGAAGAAATTCAAAAAGGAAAGAGGAAGAGATTTAAAATGGAGAATCGAAGGAAAGATATATGGCTCTTGGGGATTATGTTTTTCAAAATAAACTTTTCTCTTGAAAATTCTCTCCTTAAAACCTATTTTTGAAAGTATTTCCTTATAAAATGCATTTATAAAACAGTTTTTCAAAATCTCTTATCTGTTCTTGGTAACCTTTAGCTCGGATACCATGTGTAACACCCCACGTCCATTAATGTCACTCTCAAAGGGTATGCATTAACTTTAATGGAGTATTATTGGTGTATAGAACAGAATATAACAAGACAGATACATATATTGGTACTTGAAAAATTAAAACAACTTTTATTGCAGCGTAGAAATAGTTTGGTTACATCAAAAACCAACAATAAAACCAAGTACACTCAATATCCATCTTGACAAAAAAAAATTTGAGTACATAAAGTAAAAAGGCATAACCCCAACATAAGTAGCCATAAAGAGATAAGCTGAATTTTACTTTCAGCAATCCAAGCACTTCCAAAAGAGAGAGAAAGATCCAAATCAAGCTCCACTAGCACTAGTTCCACCCTGAGAACCTGGGGGAGAAGGAAGAAAAGAAGCGAAAACAAAAGGGGCCAGACATAAAGTCTGGAGAGTCCAATAATTTTAACAATATAATTATTAAAGTAATTAGGATAAGGCATAAACTGGTAAAACAAGGAATGATTGTGAAACAAATGGGCATGACAAAGCAAACAAGAAGAATAAGATAATGTTAATTGCGCCTCCAACACTATGGGATAATTACTACACTGCTCCATTACCAGTCACTCTAAAAGTTGATCCCGCCTTCTGAACATAATAATCATAATGGTAGTTTCGTGTACCCCTAGCTGTCTTCATAGGTGTTGCCAGCTCCTATCTCCACTATTTGTAACCACTACCCTCCCCATTCTAATTACAACATTTATTCATAATATGGTAGTTGGACTCCTAGCTGCCTTCATAGGTGCCGCCTGCTCCTATCTCCGCTAGTCGTACCCACTACCTTCCCTATTCGATCGGCTCCCTAACTCGTAAATACCCGTGTTGGTCCCACAATGGGGTTTATTACTTCCCAAAGTGGCAACCCGATACCACTAAAGATGCACGACTTATACCTACACGATGCAACAACGTCTTACCTACCAGCCCGGGCCCACGCACGCACATGACCCCGTTGGACTTGCGTTGTCACCGCTAACACGTTTTGGCCTCTTACAATCAAACCCAGTAAGTGTGTCCCATCCTCGATCAAGATCGAGCTCACTTTGATACTAAATGGGTTACTGGTTGAAAAGGGTCCCCACACTTGACACAAGCTTTCCACCTATGCTTGGTCCCCACTAGGATTTCCCGCTTAACCCCCTCTTATTCATGTCTTCTTACATGATTCAACTTGGTTAAGTGTTTATAATTATATCCCACATGTCACCCATGTTACCCACTTATCAAATCAACATGTGTTATTGGTTAAGCTCGTCGTAACCCTATCCGCTTATCAGATCAATATATATATTATTGGTTAAGCTGGTCTTAACCATATCCACTTATATATTATTAGTTGAGTTGGTGTTAACCCTATCCACTTATCAGATCAATATGTATTATTGGTTAAGTTTGTCTTAACCCTATCCACTTATCAGATATATATTATCGGTTAAGCTGGTCTCAACCCTACCCACTTATCAAATTAATATATATTATTGGTTAAGCTGGTCTTAACCCTATCCACTTATCATGTTTTATGTATCATATATATATATATACATACATATATATATATATATATATCGTATAACATGTTTTACTTAATTTATGATTAAGTACATCTTAGTTCACAGATACATTGGTTAAGAGAATAACTCCCTAAGTATCAACCCCAAAGACCGAAATCAACATCAGATTGGTACTCAGAGAATTACTCAACTCAACCAAACTTCTGTTTTTCATTCATATTCGTCTTTGATCAGCATTAATCAATTATTGATGCATAGACCTCTCACATTAAGTCGATTGCTTGTGGCCGCTGGATATGCAGGGCGGTTCCGGGCAGACTTCCACCACAAGCCATACCTAACCTCATGTCTAAGCATCTTTTAATTATGCCTACGACCTCTCACATTAGAATGCCATTTGCGATTGATGGATGTGCCGGGCGGGTCCGGGTAGTCTTATACCATAAACGAGTCTAACCTCTTGTCTTAGGCATTTATTACTCATTTAATTTATGTCTTTGACCTCTCACATTAGACTACCGTTTGTGGTTGCTGGATGTGCCGGGCGGTTCCGGGCAGTCTTATACCACAAACGAGTCTAACCTCGTGCCTCAGGAACTTATTATTACACATTATTATTCAAACCCAATTTGAATTAATATCCCTATTTCAAATTATTAATAACTTCCAAATTAATCTATGTCCATAATTGTCACCTAAATTATGTCCATAATTTCTATGCATATAAATTAGGCCAATTAATGTCTCAAATTTATTATATGTTTTTAAGCCATTTTATGCCAATTTTCACAATATTAATATTTAATATTTTCCCATTGCCCCCACGTTGTTCGTACGTGTAATATGTATAATACGCAGTCTAGCAAATAGCCTAACTCACAAAAACATAAGAACTTGCATAACACGTAAAAATAGATCTAACTCGCTAATAAAAAGAGGCTAGCATGGATCAAAACTTGCATGATTATAATTTATATAATCATAAATTTGCATAATCAATAACTTGCATAGGCAATAGGGATAATTTGCATAAACTACAAACTGGCATGGATCAAATTATACAAGATATAATTTGCATAGATCTATACACATAAAGGTGAACTTGCATATATGTACATGGTTTTTGCATAAACTTGCATATGATCTACATACAAACTTGTATTAAACTTGCACATGCAATTTAGACATGTAAATTAAGACTTACATATGATTCGCATATAATCTTACATATAAACTAGCATATGATTCCCATCCAAACTTATATATAAACTTGCATATATAATTTAGACAAGTAAATTAAGATTTACATTTACACTTGCATAAGATTTAGACGTGTAAATGTCACAAAATGAATAAAATCTAGCATATGTGTTTAGACATATGAACCAACATCATGAATTTAAACATGTAAACTAATATCACATGTTTTACATATAAACTCGCATGTATATATGTACTTTATTCACATATAAACTTGTGTATAATTTGCATACAGACTTGCATATAAACTGATGTCATAAAATGAATCAAGTTAAAAATATGTGATTGGACATATGAAATAGATCCACTAACATAAGTTAACAAAACCTTCATATGTTTACAAATAGACGATAACAAAATTAAGTAACATCACACGATTCAACAACCATGTTCTCATAATCCAAATTATAACTCATCATAATTAATTAATTTATTATTTTGTGAAAGAAATTATACTCACAAAGGCGGGTTAGAGAAGAGAATAATTCATTCGTCGTCTATATTAGAATCTGGACTTGCAATTCCTCAGCTTTAAGAAGAAGAACTATTCTAACAGCAGCATGGAGGCATATAGACTAATTTAGTTTAGGATTAGGGCTTGAGTCTATGCATGCTTATATAGAAGTTTAAATCAACATAAGCCGTTAGATTATCATAGGAGCAATCACAATCGTCTAGACTAGATAGAGTTATCTAGAATTGCCACCTATGCCCTAGTGACTCAACAACAGGTCAGAAAAGACTCAGCAACAAGTCAGGATCGTCTCATTTCAGATCTGCCCCAGGGGGTAGGTCGACCCCTACCCCTGGTCGACCCCCTGGTCGACCTGGCCTTGGGCGGGAGAGATCCCACCCAGCCCGCTTCCTTGTTTGAATTATAATTTTGAGTTTCTTTCTGAAATGTTTTAATTTATATAAAATTCCTGAAACTTCTGAAGGCCATAATTTCCTCATACGAAGTCCGATTTACGAAAACTTGGACTCTATTCCAAGCAGAATTTCGAGACGAATGCAATGGCATAACCCGTTCCCTTTAATTCTCACTTTAACAATTAACTATTCTTAAATTTGTTAATTTTAATATTCAAAATTACAGGGTGTTGCAGTTAACTAACGGGATCCTGGGGCATTTGCTAGAGTGTCTCGAATCAGTGAGGAGCCATCCCTGGCATCGACTCATAGATGGAATCCAATTTCCAATATGTGAAATTTCAGTTTTAATTGTAGAGCCTAGTATGATGGCATAGTAGCATGGGATACCATGTCGTCTATGATTGATACATTTATATTTGAAGTGATTTTGACACAATACACTTATAGTAATATCAAAATGATTTGTTTTAAATGTACCAAGCATGTTTGGCTATTATTAGATAAAACTCTATCCACCGGCTTGCATTGCATTATGTGATGGGACCCGAGTCTTATAATAGCTTCATTTTTTCAAAAAGCATTACATTGTTTGTTTTATGCCCTATTATTCTTGGGATTAAACACGTTCTGTGTTATACGGCATGGTCCCTTGATTTACTTTATTTTTAAAGTAAATATTTAATAACTGTTTTAGTTCTCACACCAGTCCTATGACTGGTCTGCAGTTTATTGTTTTAACCTAAACTCTGGGTGCCCCTATTTTCTACACGGGCAGCTAGTAGTAGGGTTTTTGTAGATATTTCTTTCCCAGGATCCTGGATTTACAATTGGAGCTATATTCGGAAAGCTCTATATCTGTGTATTTCTTTCAGTTGTGTTATGTATTATTTTCCGCTGCATTTAAATCTTTGATATTTTTCTGCTGTATATTATTTATTCATACTCTGTTATATTCTTGTACTCTAATGTAAATTGTTGTAATAGCAATGAAATATTCTATTGTTTGGGTTCTGATTTGTCTTGTTCTCAAAGCAGTCCGCCTTCTTGTTCGGTTTAAACCGGCCGGGAAGTTCAAGTCGCTTTATTTTGGTATCAAAGCTTTGGTTTACAGATCTCGAGAACATGGCAAATTAGAACCGAACGAAAGAATTCATCAGAGATTGGGTTAGTAATATCCAATGAGAATGACTCGTTAGAGATGGGATTAGTAGTACCCTAGAATGAGTTTCAAAGAGTGTTATTTTTAAAATAAAAATGAAAATAAATTTAGTTTTGAAATTTTAAAACCATATTATACATATTTGAATATTTATTTTATATTGAGTATGGACAATCGAGTATATGAAAATTTTGCATATGCGCGTCATGAATGTATATACGAAGTTTCAGATATAGTGGATAGATATAGAATCACTGTAACGACCCAGGCATATTCGACCCTAAAAATCGACATAAAACCCATGTGAATATTCAAGCATCAAAAATACCAGATCATTAATAGAAAGAAGTTAGAGGGTGAGAAATAGAAAGATAGCAAATTAGAATATAAGAAGAAGAAGAACACAACAGAATCAGAGTAACCCGAATCTCACAGGGGAACGAATAAAATATATAATATTTAACATAACTTTAAAATACAAATTGTATTTGTGCTTACATATATCATTAGAGTACATCACATGTGTATCACAACGGAAATATACTCTATATATAACTAGTGTTGAAGCCTCCTGCTCCAAGCGCCTCCAAGTACCTGTAAAATCATAATTACTACTTGACTTCCCGTACAAATTTGGGCATCCAAGAGTTTAGGGAAAACAAAACAAAATAAACTCTGAGTTAGTCATGGGACTGGTGTGAGTAAACTCTAGCTATTCGGTTTAGCTTTACAAAATTCTTTCCAAAAGAAATGATAATCGTAAGACCAATCCACACATAAATACGAATGGTTTTTACCTTACGATAACCCAAAACATTTTCAAAATCAATACTTTTCAGATATTATTATAGTGTCTAAATACAAATAAATAACTTTCTAGCAGAACGCTTGCATGTCACGCTCCACATATATAGTATACAATCAAAACAGTGGGCGCTTATTGGAGATTGGATTCCGACTATGACATGGTGTGGAACCACCTACTGATAGTGTATCTCTAGAGAGGAATACACTGGGTTCAACAAGAACGTCTTGCAACCCGGCTACACATGACCAACCACTCATTTCTCTTGAGTGTATCGAATGTACTATCACCTACGGTTGTTAGCAACATAACCGTTCCCAGGAGATACAGAAGCAAAAAGAAGTAACAAATATGAATATTCTCTAGATGGTGACAATACACCCTAATGGGGGCGACCCACATAGACATGTTGCCTGCCCGATTTTTGTCATTTCCCGATTGATGAGGCTTTAGGTCATAACGTATTTCTTGATAGATCACACTTTCATTTACTTTGAATGTCACATCGTCTACCCGCCAAATCACAAATTGATTTCCAAAAAAATACCATGGGTATAAATCTTAAGCGAAACGAATTTCTCTGCCACCAAACGTGAATATGTTTGAAGAGATCAACTTACGCAATCTATTAGATATAATTTGTCAGGCATCCGTCCATACAAGTTGTCCTATGAATGGGCAAACCGAAGGCACTATTCTGTAAATCAATCTTAGGCAATTTCTACCTAACATCGCCAGAATTGCTCTTACATAAACTTCGCCTTCAATTATCTTCATTATATTTGTTTCACGATGCTAATGCTAATACAGAGTGGTTTTCGGATAGTAATTTTGATCCTGATCTCTCCGTATTGACAACAGAAAATGGTCAAAAACTTTGACAGCCAGTTGTTTAACTATCAAAGGAAAAAACAACCATACAAACAACGATCTTATTTCCAAATGGAAATTTTATCAATCAATATTGGGCCGTTTAAATAGACTTATCAACAATCAATTTATTTCCCCAATATCTTGTTCCCATATTTTCCAAAATATTTCTAAAAACCCGTTTTGCCTCACATGATCCTTAGAAAAACATTTCCATCTATTTAAACTATTTATTTTCTATATTTAGAAAATTTATCTTCTTAACATTGGGAATTAATTCCATATATTCACAACTCTTATTTTCTACATTTAGAAAATATACATTATCTAACATCAGAAAATATTTCCATTACATATTCATGCATCACTATCTTTTCACATTCATCAGTCACTAACCGTAAACTAGTCAGAGAACAATTTCCCAAGTATCAACCCAGAAGGCCGAAACCAACATCAGATCAATACTCAGACAGTCATTCAACTTGACTAGTGTTTGGTTAGTTTCTAATTTCTTTAACTCCACTCTTAACTTTAAAATTATTCCATTTTCTATACAAAAAAACATCTCCGGGCATATTTGGAAAATGATTCCAAAATCGTTTTATATATATTTAAATGAACATTGTAAAAACATGGAGTATAATGACAATGTCATATACTTGCTTCCAAAATGTTAAAAATATAACTTTTCTTTATTTAGATTTAATAAATAATATTAATTAATTAATTAAATATTAATTAAATGGAAAGTAAATGGTACCATTCCTAGGTTCGATATAATCGAATTTCAAATTATAACTCCCTTTTGAATAATCTCCACTCGATTAATACTCCGAACGTCGGAATAAATTCACCTTTTTTAGGTTTACTCGATTTCTAAATTCATTTTTGAATTCATCACTTCCAAACATTTACCAATTCCCGGTATAACCATTTTAATCTGCCAACGTTTACTTTTAAAATCAATATTCACTTTAAAACGTGAATATAATTCCTTTACCGAAATTGTACTCATTTAATCAAACCAATCCTTATTTTTATTTATAATTGTCATTATTGAGTTATTTTATAAATTAGTATTCAAATTCCACTTCATAAACTCTGTTTATTAGTCAACTCCTTATTAATAATATATCACGTTTATAACTTCATCTCGATTTTATATTCCATTATAACCTATTGGGTTTAATCCAAATATCAACTATGTCGTCAAATTCTAAATTTACATAATATATTATTTCTAAAAAAAATTAAATAACATTCAACATTATCGAATCCTCATAACAAATCTTTTTTGTTTTATTTCAATTTTACTTTATATTTCAATCATCGAAATTCATTGTTTCCTTTTAAAATGATTTCCATATTCCCTTTTTTATAAATTCACTCTTGAAATTACATTTTTTTAAATTATCTGATTATTTCATTGCATTTAAAACCATGGTTTATAAATCAAACTATTTTTTTTATTATTAAAACAAATTAATATATCCTAGCCCAATCAAAATTTAATTTCTATTTAAAATAGATTTTTGCCTTTTCAAAATCCTAAATTATTTCCCAATATATTTATGGTATTTAAATACCAATTATTTTAGGTCAATGTTGTTCAACATCCCAAACACACAATAATCAATCACGGATTATTCACCACATCATATAATGCAATATATAAAAAACAACAATATATTTGTTGAGGAATCTAGTTGGATCCCTCCAACCTATTTTCCTGCATCCACGGATGTTAATCAATATAAATAACACAATTTCATGTCAATATGAAATTATTTAATCAGTATTTAACCAATGCTCCATTTATATAACTATCAACTAGTTTAATTGTAAATCATACAAACAACCATCACACATAGCATTCAATCATTTTTATCAATATTAAGTAACGTTTATAAAATTATAAAACTGGATAGAGTTAGTGAGTTTACTCAGCTTGATCGTTAATCGTTGAAAAACGATTAACGTCAGTTGATTAAATAAGACGTTTGATTTTTCCTAAAATTGTAACGATCTCCAAATGGTTCCAACCCAACTTCATGACACAGCCTGCCTTTGTACGATTCCAATGACTCAGACGGTTTGAAAACCTGAGTTTGTATGACATAAATATTCGATTTAAGTTAATTCGAACATTTAGTTACTAAATATTTTATTTAATTTTAAAACAACTTAACCTTGAGTGTCCTAAAACCAACAAACCCATCCGCGTCCAATGTATTTCATCTTCCTCGATAATATTTAAATTCAGCTCACAACTGCATTGCTGCTTTTTCTGATAACGTGTTATTTGATTTAAACCAACTTATACAATGTATATATAATAAAATTAATAGGCTCTCACCAATATTTTTTGTCGTCACTTCCTTTAACCCGTAACTGCCATGTACACAGTGCTTTAACATAACCCTCCGCTCCAGTTAAATACCATCCTGCCATTCACCGTCCACTTACGTTTCATTTGAAACTCCTCCCCTGTTTTTATATAAACTAGGCTTCACCCCTACATTGGCCCACGTCCATCCATAAGCCTAGACCCCTATAAAATATCCACAGACCCATTTGAACAAATAGCCCATCTTCGTATCCCACTCACCCATTCTTCTCCTCCCAGAAAACAAATACGTTGCTCTTCCTGTACATTTATCCCATGGCCGATACTTCATCCTTTTATGCACCTTCACCACACCTTAAAATGTCAAGCCGAAAATACTACGTTGCTTCTTATATCGGCCTTTTCTCCTTACTAACACCATCTGTCGGAGCTTGCACCCTTACATCATCCACAAGAGAATCAAGCACCGCCTAACCACCCATCTAAACCCCTCTGCAACTTCGCCTCCGCCTAATATAGCGATCCTGGAATAGAACTGAACGCTACAGGAAAGTTAGCGACCTTTTCAGGGAACAAAACTCACCGTCCGCCGCCAACATGAGGCGCCTTGACTTCCGAAACCCGCCAACAAGCATTGCACCCATCTATCAATATGACCCTCCCTGTATATACATAGCACGCACAAATACACTTCAGTATACTAATGCCTGCATACTTTCCATGTATCCATTCTCTTCTTCACACGTCCTTTAACCAACGTTGAACCAGCTTACGCTCTTTCCAACAGGCCTTCCACTTTTCACATTATTTTCTTCCTTATATATATACATACTCGCTTGTTCCAGTACCCTGAGTTCCCTTTCTCTACTACTGTTCTTTTTTTTCCTCCCCCATACTATTTTTCTTCGATCCCTCAACACAATCTACATCACACCAACATCACCTTGGAGCATCCAACTTCCCCTCCATATCCCTACTTCATGCTGTGCCCAAAAAGAAGCGAACCATAATGACTATCAATCTTTCCAAACTCAAACCAAAAGGAAAAGAGTTAGCTTGGTAATCCAGAAATATATATCACGATTTTAGAAGCTGGGCTATATTGGTTTCAAAATTTATAGAGGAATGTAATTAAATTTTATTGTCGTTGAATAGTTGGACACTTCGCGCTGTGGAAGACGAAGAAATGAAGCCGTATTTATATACTGATATACTTCGTGGCCAAGTAATAGTCTGTAGGAGGTAGACCAAGGTTTGCAGATTTCAATTAATTTTGATTAGCCAAGACACATTGATTTGTGATAGACAAGGTATGGCTGTGTGAGTTACAGTTACCTAGGATGTGTGTTTACAGTATTATATAGGGTAGGTACTTTTTTTATAACATTTGCATGTGCTTAGGGATTAGCCTGTGCATTTTTGCATTGCCTAGTACAGGTTACGTGCGATTTGAAAACACACGTATAGGGTGCCTGCAATAGCTACTTGTCTACGTTTCTTATTAGGCATATGCTCCATAACAAAAATCACCCTCACGTCATGAACTAAAAAAGATTAAATAAACTAAAGATATTAATGTATGTGTAAACTAATTTTGTTTAATAAATTCATTCAAAAGAAAGTGCGTACCAAGCAGAAAGTTTGGCTAAAGAATGATGTCCACAGTATATGTTTGATAAAAGTACAGCATGAGCATGTTTGCAATTTTCAGTGTATGTGATTCTACATTTAGACACGTGTTTTCATTTTCAACGTTCTGATTTGATTTTGAAAGCAGTATGACATGATTTGAAATATTAGGGTAGATTAGCATACGGTTTAAATTTAGAGGAGTGGGTTTAAGGAGCAGTAGCCCAGCGTGATATGTGGTTTCACTGAATTTGCTCAGGCTTTAGGTAGGTATTTTATAGCACGGCCAAGAAGATATTGTTGTATACAGTTAGATTTGCAGTAATTTGTTTTGCAGCTTATGCGGTTTCTATTGTAAAGAATTCCGTTTATTTAAGGACTGCTCTAGACAAAAATAAAAATACCGTTGAGACGAGCAACATTCCATGATCCAAAAAATATAATACAATAGACAAGTTAACTTATTTTGTGAAACCGCAAAATGTTATTATAGGGTGTAAAATACTTCAAATAAAAAGTTGCTTATTTTTTAAATTAAAAATAAAAGTAAAATTCTAAAAATTAAATTATAACGACATCTCAAATATCTTGTCCAAATTCGGAATAAATATTTTATTATAATTAAATAACTATTATGCATTATAAACGAATCCGTAGCGACTATTCGAAAACTTGATTTGGACATAACTCACAATCTATAAGCCAAAATCCCGATTTTTCACTTTCATTAGAAAACTACAGCTCAACAGATTTGAACGTTTCTTGTTTCGAAGAAATCCGACTTATAACGAATCATATATACTCAATTGTAGTTCAAATCGGAATGTTACAAACTACCGCGACATAACGGACTCGATTATAATTATATTATAATTATTACGTTCAAATATCGTTTATTAAAATATATTCGTTATTCTGACTCGAATTTGAACTCAACTGAATATATTAAATTATCTAATTCACATAACATCATCAATCAGGCTATTTCTGACTATTTCATAATTTAAATTATATTATCACACTATTTATATAAATTAAATATTCAAAACATTTGAATTTAAACCATTGGAATTATCAAATCAATATCCATTAAATAAATTAATTATTTAATCATTAAAAATACGGGATGTTAAATTCCTTCCCCCTTAAAAGAATTTCGTCCCCGAAATCACCAAGGCAGGTAAAATGCTACAAATCTTTATCTGCCAGATTAAAATATATTTATTTTACTTTTCAATTTCAGTTTCAAATGAACTAATTAATTTAAATTAAAATATTAATTCATTTCTGCTAACTAAAATTTTCATAAATTCTGAAAATTTTCCAACACCTTAAAATTTTGAAAAATTTCGTCAGCGTCTCCTTTGTACAGCTCAATTGGTACAACTACAACTCGCCTCTTTAGGCATTCCCTAATCTAAATAAAAATCAAACGACTAAGCGACTTGCCAAATAGGTTCATAAATCTCAAACTTAGGTAAAATATAAGCTCGCACCTTTTTGTCAGGCATTTAACTCCATCTCTTTCACTTGCTACCGTTTCAGCATAAACCAATGTTATCCCAATCAATCTCCAATCAATGCATCCTCAACACAATTATTCGCTTATATCCAAGCCAAATTCCAGTTACAATCCCAATTTCAAATTCCATTTCTATTCTGAATTCTTGCTCAATAATCCAATTCCGTTCCAGGTTACCTCTAATCCAATCCAATTTTATTTAACTTAATTTAAGTTAAATTCTAATTTATTCATTCACTTTTACCATTTCAATTTATTTAACTTCATTCATAATTTAAACTTCAGTATTGAAATTCTTGGGTTTTATTTCAAATTAATTTGAAATCGTTTACATCTAATAATAGCAATTCAAAACATTTGAATTTTTGAACAACTTATTATCCTAAAACAAGTCAAAAACAAAATCAATGGTAGTAATCTGTGACTTAGAAACTCGAAAATGACACTGATGATGCGGTTGTCATCATCAGTACCATTTTCCAGCGAACGAAGTGAGTTCAATACTATATCATTTCCAAACCTGTTTTTAAACACTTTCTTTTGGAAATTACTTCAAATTTTTCTTCGCAATATTTCGAAAATATTTCCAAATTCACCCAGGATATTAAAATTCTCATTTATTCAATCGTAAAAACATTTACAAACACCTTTCCAATTTTCCAAAGTTTAATCTCGATTTTGGTTTAAATCCAAATTTAATTCATCTAAATTTGTTAATATGAATTCTAATTGGTTACTTATAACCATTTCGATTATAATCTTATTTGATTATAATTACAAATCAACACATCCAATTTATTTTGATAATCCCAATATATATACTTCTTTTTATATCAAAATATATTTCCACTAAAATTGTTTCATTTACCCTCTTTCCAAACAATACTATGTTGAATTACTCTATTCAAGAGTTTAGAAAAACTTTTCGATATAGTGTGCACTACTATATTGGCCATAATTTTTAAACCACTCGATAAACCAATCAGCACAATATAAAATCATTTTTAATCAATTTACAAATACGCTCTCTCGTATATATACACTCAGAATCAATTTAGGGTATTACTGAACCTATCTCTATTGAGTCATGCCATAGAGCCAATGTAATCACTTAACCTTTAGCTCTGATACCACTGTAACGACCCATTCATTTTTGACCCGGAAAATCGACACAAAGCCCATGTCGAATATTCAAGCATCAGAAATACCAGATCATTAATAGAAAGAAGTTAGAGGGTGAGAAATAGAAAGATAGAAAAATAGAATAGAAGAAGAAGAACACAACAGAACAGAGTCAGAGTAACCCGGATCTCATAGTGGAACGAATAAAATATATAATATATAACATAACTTTAAAATACAAACTGTATTTGTGCTTACATATATCATCAGAGTACATCACATGTGTATCACAGCAGAAATAAACTATACATATAACTAGTGTTGAAGCCTCTTGCTCCAAGCTCCTCCAAGTATCTATAAAATCCTAATTACTACTTGACTGCCCGTACAAATTTGGGCACCCAAGAGTTTAGGGAAAACAAAACAAAATAAACTCTGGGTCGGTCATGTGACTGGTGTGAGCAAATTCCAACTATTTGGTTTAACTTTTCAAAATCCTTTCCAAAAGAAATGATAACTGTATGACCGATCCACACATAAATAGAGATAGTTTTTACCTTATGATAACCGAAAACATTTTCAAAATCAATATTTTTATGATATTATAATAGTGTCTAAATACAAATAAATAACAATCTAGCGGAACACTTGCATCTCACGCTCCATATATAGAGTATATAATCAAAACCGCGGGCGCTTATTGGAGATTGGATTCGGACTATGACAAGGTATGGAACCACCTGCCGATTGTGTATCTCTAGAGAGGAATACACTGGGTTCAACAAGAACGTCATGCAACCCGGCCACACATGACCGACCACTCATTTCTCTTGAGTGTATCGAATATATTGTCACCTATGATTGCTAGCAACATAATCGTTCCTTGGAGATACAGAAGCGAAAAGAAGTAACAAATATGAATATTCTCTAGATGGTGACAATACATCCTTATGGGGAAGACCCACATAGCCATGCTGCCTGCCTGATTTTTGTCATTTCCCGTTTGATGAGGCTTGAGGTCATAATGTATCCCTTGATAGATCACACTTCCATTTACTTTGAATACCACATCGTCATACCCGCCAAATCACAAATTGATTTCCATAAAAATACCACGGGTATAAAACTAAGAGAAGCGAATTTCTCTGCCACCAAATGTGAATACGTTTGAAGAGATCAACTTGTGCGATCTATTAGATATACTTTGTCAGGAATCCATCCATACAAGTTGTCCAGGGACTGGATAAACCGAAGGCACTATTCTGTAAATCCACCTTAGGCAATTTCTACCTAGGATCGCCAGAACATCCCTTGCATAAACTTCGCCTTTAATTATCTTAATTATATTTGTTTCGCAACCCTAATGCCCATACGGGGTGGTTTTCAGATAGTAATTCTGATCCCGGTCTCTCTGTATTGACAATCGAAAATGGTCAAAAACTTTGATAGCCGGTTTTTTAACTATCAAAGGAAAAAACAACCATACAAACAACGATCTTATTTCCAGATGGAAATTTTATCGATCAACCATTAATCAACATTGGGCCCTTTAAATAGACTTATCAGTAATCATTTTATTTTCCCAATTTCCTATTCCCGTATTTTCCAAAATATTTCTGAAAACCCGTTTTGCCTTACACGACCCTTGGAAAAACGTTTCCGTCTATTTAAACTATTTTTTCTATATTTAGAAAATATCTCTTCTTAATATTGGGAATTAATTCCATATATTCACAACTCTTATTTTCTACATTTAGAAAATATACGTTATCTAACATCGGAAAATATTTCCAGGCATCACTATCTTTTCACATTCATTAGTCACTAACCGTAAAGTAGTCAGAGAACAATTTCCCAAGTATCAACCCCGAAGGCCAAAACCAACATCAGATCAATACTCAGACAGCCACTCAACATGGCTAGTGTCCGGTCAGTTTCTAATTTCTTTAACTCCATTCTTAACTTTAAAATTATTCCATTTTCTATACTCAGAAAAAAATCTCTAGGCATATTTGGAAAATGATTCAAAAATCTGTTTATATATATATTTAAGCGAACATTGTAAAAACATTGATTATAATGACAATGTCATTATACTTGCTTCCAAAATGTTAAAATATAACTTTTCTTTATTTAGATTTAATAAATAATATTAATTAATTAATTAATTAAATTTTAATTAAATGGAAAGTAAATGATACCATTCCTGGGTTCGATATAATCAAATTTCAAATTATAACTCCCTTTCGAATAATCTCCACTCGATTAATACTTCGAATGTCGGAGTAAATTCACCATTTTTAGGTTTACTCGATTTCGAAATTCATTTTTGAATTTATCACTTTCAAACGTTTACCTATTCCCGGTATAACCATTTTAATCTGGCAATTTTTGCTTTTAAAATCAATATTCACTTTAAAATGTGAATATAATTCCTATACCGAAATTGTACTCATTTAATCAAACCAAATCCTTATTTTTATTTATAATTGTCATTATCGAGTTATTTTATAAATTAATATTCCAACTCCACTTCATAAACTCTATTTACCAGTCAACTCCTTGCTAATAATATATCACGTTTATAACTTCATCTCGATTTTATATTCCATTATAACCTATTGGGTTTAATCCTAATATTAACTATGTTGTCAAATTCTAAATTTACATAATATATGATTTCTAAAAAAAGTATTATATTAAATAACATTCGACATTGTCGAATCCTAATTACAAGTCTTTATGGTTTTATTTCAATTTTACTTTATATTTCAATCATCGAAATTCATCGTTTCCTTTTAAAATGATTTCCCTATTCCCTTTTTTATAAAATTCACTCTTGAAATTACATATTTTTTTTTATAAATTACCTGATTATTTCATTGCATTTATAACCATGGTTTATAAATCAAACTACTTGTTTTATTATTAAAACAAATTAATATATCCTAGCCCAATCAAAATTTAATTTCTATTTAAAATAGATTTTTTCCGTTTCAAAACCCCAAATTATTTCCCAATATATTTTACAGTATTTAAATACCAATTATTTCAGGCTAATGTTGTTCAACATCCCAAACACACAATAATCAATCACGGATTATTCACGACATCATATAATGCAATATAAAAAAAACAATATATTTGTTGAGGAATCCAGTTGGATCCCTCCAACTTGTTTCCCTGCATCCAGAGATGTTAATCAATATAAATAACACAATTTCATATCAATATGAAGTTATTTAATCGATATTTAACCAACGCTTCATTTATATAACTATCAACCAATTTAATTGTAAATCATCCAAACAATCATCACACATAGCATTCAATCATTTTTATCAATATTAAATAGCATTTATAAAGTAATAAAACTGGATAGAGTTAGTAAGTTTACTAACCTTGATCGTTAATCGTTGAAAAACAATTAATGTCAGTTGATTAAATAAGACATTTGATTTTTCCTAAAATTGTAACGATCTCCAAATGGTTCCAACCCAGCTTCATGGCGCAGCCTTCTTTTGTACGATTCCAGTGACTCAAACGGTTTGAAAACCTAAGTTTGTATGATATAAATATTCGATTTAAGTCAATGCGTACGTTTAGTTACTAAATATTTTATTTAATTTTAAAACAAATTAACCTTGAACGGCCCAAACTCAACAAGCCCATCCACGTCCAATGTATTTCTTCTTCCCCGATAATATTTAAATTCAGCTCACAACTGCATTGCTGCTTTTTCTGATAATGTGTTATTTGATTTAAACCAACTTATTATATATATATATATATATATAATAAAATAAATAGACTCCCACCAATATTTTCCATCGTAACTTCCTTTAACCCATAACTTCCATGTGCATAGTGCTTTCACCTAACCCTCCGCTCTAGTTAAATACAATACAGCAATTCACTGTCCCACTTATATTTCATTTGAAACTCCTCCCTTTTTTTTATATAAACTGGGCTTCACTCCTACTTCGGCCCACGTCCATCCATAATCCCAGACCCCTATAAAATATCCACTGACCCATTTGAACAAACAACCCATCTTTGTATCCCACTTACCCGTCCTTATCCTCCCAGAAAACAAATAACATTGCACCTCCTGTACATTTATCCCATGGTCGATACTTCAGCCTTTTTTTGCACCTTCACGACACCTTAAAATGTCAAGCTAAAAATACTACATTGCTTCTTATCTTTGCCTCTTCTCCTTACTAACACCATCTATCGGAGCTTGCACCCTTACATCATCCACAGGAGAATCAAGCACCACCTAACCACCCATCCGAACCCCTCCGCAACTTCGCCTCCGCCTCATATAGCGGTCTCAAACCAGAACTGAATGCTACAGGAAAGTTAGCGACCTTTCGCGCACCAAAACTCACCGCACGCTGCCAACATGAGGCGCCTTGACTTCCGAAACCCGCCGACAAGCATTGCCCCCATCTATCAATATGACCCTCCCAGTATATACATAGCACGCACAGATACAAATCGGTATACTAATGCCTGCATATTTTTCATGTATCCGTTCTCTTCTTCATAGGTCCTTTAACCAATGTTGAACCTGCTTATGCTCTTTCCAACAAACCTTCCACTTTTCACGTTATTTTCTTCATTATATATATACTTGCTTGTTCTAGTACCCTGAGTTCCCTTTCGTTGCTACTGTTCTTTTTTTTCCTCCCGCATACTATTTTTCTTCGATCCCACAACATAATCTTCATCATGCCAACATCACCTTGGAGCATCCAACTTGCCCTCCACATCCCTACTTCATGCTGCTTCACGTTGTGTCCAAAAAGAAGCGAACCATAATGACTGTCAATCTTTCCAAACTTGTGATAACCCTAAACTCTCGTAGTACAAAAGCAAGGATAATCATTGGAATATATTACATAAACAATGACAGCAGAACAGAAATATAGAATTACAGCAGATAAAGTATCACAAATTACAATGGAAATAATACATCATCAGAGTTACACAGCATAATTGGATCATACTTAGTACATAATACAGTTTCCAGCTTAATATAAAATGTCTGCAGTGGAATCAAACATAATATACTAAATGAAGTCTGAACAGCATAATAGAAATGATAGGATCCATCTTTAGCTCCATAGCTATCCATAATGAGTCAAAGTGAAACAAACTATGAGTCAGTCACGGGACTAGTATGAGAAATCTTACTTAACCAATTTAATAATAAGGCTAATCACAGGACCACACCCCTAACGTGGAACGAGTTTACTCCATTGGATTGCCAGTGCATAAATAAAGTAAATCGTTAAACAACGAAATGCTTTTTAGAAGAATGAAACCATTATAAGACTTAAGTCCCATCACACAATGCAACGCAAGCCGGAGGATAGAGTTTTACCTTATAATGGTCAAAAATGCTTGATACGGTAAAATGATTTGATATTATTAATAGTGTATATATGTTTCAAAAACATTTCAATCATAATGTATCAATCATAGATGGCATAGCTACCACATACTATGTCGCCAAAGATAGGTTTACAATAAAAACTGCATGGGTCGTATTGGAAGTTAGATTTCCATCATGAACCAAGGCAAGGGATTGTCCTTACCGAATTCGAGACACTCTAGCCCGTGTCTCAGGCTCAGAGCTCGAGTAAGCCTTGGAGCGCCAGGGTCGGTCCACAAATATGTTAGTGGATTGGTTATGCTTGAATAATATGTTTCCCCGCCCTATGGGGCGTAAATCAAGAGCCACTAGGGACTCAATTCTGAGGCACCTCGCTTTCCATCATCCACATAAGTAAAAATGTTTGGGCTCCATACCATGACACAACTTATAGCTAGAAAGAAATGCATGCTCTTCCTTGGGTCCTTCTCCCATTTTTGGTCCGTACCGGGGTGTGAGGCTCGCGAAGTAACACTACACACAAAGCTATGCTAAATAAAGCTGTGCTTTGATTATCAACCACAAGGCTATGATTTTCAACAAAATCCTTGATCTTTTGCATCTTGGTATGTCACACTGACAATTCACGCCATGCGACTGATGTCTATCAATATATAACCTCTGAGCTCGTACGTCTCAGAGAAGGGTGTTATGCAAGAGAAAAAATTCTCCGCCACCAAACAGATATATATTTAATAAAAATCAATTCACACAGAACGAAATTCCAATGTCAAACGCACATCCATTTACAAGTCTATTTTGGGTCTGAACGAAACCGGATACACCTTATTCCTTGTTCCATATGTCCAATACGGAAGAGAGACTCTCGCATATCCGGACAATCAACAAGTACGTCCGGACAACTACCACTGTAACCCTCTCAAGGCAGCAACTCCAATCAAAGGCATCAGTAGTCATCCATTCAATGTGAAGATTGCTGGTCTTCAACCACCGTTTTCAAATCTTCGACTTCCAATCATCGTATAATTATTTGAAATGAGATTTAACTCGGCCTTTTCAAATAATTCGCAAATATATACAATTCAAATCAATTCTTTTCATTCCATATCGTTTATAATATTTTATAATGATTTATCGCTATTTTATTCATATAAAATAGTCATTTTTAATTAAACGACGCTTCAGGTCATTACATGGCCCTGACGTTGTTTTCATCAAAATTTGATTTACATATTTCTCGAAATCTAACCGTTGGATCTTAGCAAATTTTATATCTTTGGAAAGATCTTTCCAAAGCGAACCCAACGGTTCCAGTTTTGGGAAAATCCGACGGTTGGATCTTCATGTATAATCGTTTGAAGTTACGATTTCAAATCGTAAACTACAGCAGCGCGATTCGTTTTATTTTAATATATATATATATATATATATATATATATATATATATATATATATATATATATATATATATATAGATATATATATATCGTTCACGATTTCAACACCATTTCCTTTCTACCATATAGTTAACATCATTTTAATGAATCATAATTTCATTAAAATGTAATTTTTAATGTTTTCAACATTTTTATCAAACTATGAATATTTTAAATGAAATCATAATTTCATTGGAAATGTAACTTTTTATGTTAAAACATATTACCAAACTTGAATCTTTTTAATGATATCATACATTACATTAAAAATGTAATTTTTTAATGTTAACCACATTTTCATTTCAACATTGATTCTTTTATATGAAATCATATATTACATTAAAAATGTAATTTTTAATGTTAAACACATTTTCATTTCAGCATTGATTCTTTTATATGAAATCATATATTACATTAAAAATGTAATTTTTAATGTTAAACGCATTTTCATTTCAATATTGATTCTTTTATATGAAATCATATATTACATTAAAAATGTAATTTTCCTTATCTTTCTTTTATTACATTAAAAATGAAATCTTTCTTATGTAATATTTTATTACATTAAAATGTAAACTTAAATGCTAACACATTTTTAACAAAGTTTGATCCTTTTAATGAATCCTTTATTACATTAAAAATGTAATTTTAAATGTTAACACATCTATTAAACAATACCTCTTTTTCTAATGATTCATTTACATTGAAAATGTAAATTTCAATGTAAAAACATTTTTATTTAACAATGATTCTTTTTGATGTTTTCTTTTACATTAAAAATGTAAATTTCAATGTAAAAACATTTTTATTTAACAATGATTCTTTATAATGTTTTCTTTTACATTAAAAATGTAAATTTCAATGTAAAACCATTTTTATTTAACAATGCTTATTTTTAATGTTTTATTTACATTAAAAATGTAAATTTCAATGTAAACACATTTTTATATAACTATGCTTATTTTTAATGTTTCATTTACATTAAAACTGTAAATTTCAATGTAAACACATTTTTATATAATAATGCTTATTTTTAATGTTTCATTTACATTAAAAATGTAAATTTCAATATATAAACATTTTATTTAACAATGCTCATTTTTAATGGTTCATTAACATTAAAAATGTAAATTTCAATGTAAACACATTTTTATATAACAATGCTTATTTTTAATGTTTCATTTACATTAAAAATGTAAATTTCAATATATAAAATTTTTATTTAACAACGCTCATTTTTAATGATTCATTAACATTAAAAATGTAAATTTATTGTTAAACAATTTTCATTCTAAATAATGATCATTTTTAATTTTATATATACATTAAAAATATAATTTTTATTGTTCAAACAATTTTATATCATAACATGAATATTTCACAACACATAAATATTTCAGAAAATTTCGGAGCATAATGGAAGGGTAATTAAAAACCGGCACCGTCCCTAGTACGGCTCCTCGCGCTAACCTAGGCCTCACGGTGATACAAGGGTTTTATTTTCCTAATACAAATTTTGTAACAACCCGGATTTTTAGCCGTTGAATTCTGAATATTTAATTTTTATTTTAAATATATTATTATATATAGGAATTTTTATGGAATTTATTAATTAAACTATAAATGAGCTCGAAATAGTCGCGGTAGTTCGTAATTTATGATATAAACTTCAACTGAATATATAGAATCCAATATAAATCGGAATTCAATGAAACAAGAAACGTGCGAATCTATTAAATAGTATATTTCTAATGGAAGTGAAAAATCAAGATTTCGTCTTATATATTGTGAATTATGTCCAAATCAAATTTTCGGAAAGTCGCTGTGGAATCGTATATAAGCCATAATGGTTATTTAAGTATATCTAGATATCGGTATTAAATTTGGACAAGCCCTTTGAGACGTTTGATAATTTAATTTTTAGAATTTTACTGTAATTCTTAATTAATTAAATACGAAACTTTTTATTTGGAGTATTTTGCACCCTATATCAATATTTTGGGGTTTCATAATATAAGTTAAACTACCGATATTATTATATTTTTGGGATCGTGGTACCTGGCTGGACACGACCATACTCTTATTTATGTCCATAGCAGTTTGTATGCAAACAAAATTTTATATAACCGGGTACGCTTTATAACTTTAAACATATGATATGTAATTAATAATATACAAGAGATAGGCATGGTGATTAAGTAAATATGTTTTAGTACTTAGGTCAGTTTGATGTTGATCAATTTGATGTCAAACTATGGTAAGTAGGAGCTTGAGAGAAGACACAGTAAAGGAGTAAAACCATACATGAAATCGTGCTCTCCCTTTGAAACCGTTTCTCAACCTGTATCCTTCAAAAAAAATTGTCTCCTCGTCTGCCACGTTCTCAACCCGTGTTCCTCACGCCACTTGAACCCATGCATCCTAAGTAATTTCAACTCCGTGGTATCCAAGCTTCCCATTTCCGTGTACCTCAAGTTATTGACACCGTGAATACCACGCTTCTAAAACCCATATAATAAACAAAACCAGCCGACCCTTATTCATTTTTCCTCCCCATCAGCAAAAACAAATAAAAATATATATAAGAAAATCCAAGGCTCCTTGAAATCGTCCCCTTCTTAATCCACTGACTTATTTTCTCAAAAGCTTTGTGTTCATATTATTCTCACGTGGTGCGGCGGGATATCCTTGTAATCGAATTGACGAGCAACGAACTAAGGGTTGAGCTGGGTTGACGTCAAGGTAACCTGAGGTTTCGCTACTTCATGGCGCACTAATTGGTGTGGAGAAGTGGTGCTCCGGTTAAGGGGATCGGAATCCGACCCATTTCAGGATGCGCGATGGAAGTTTAGGGTCGGAGATGGAAGAGACTGCGATGGGGGAGCTCGAGTCTTGAAAATAGTAGAGGGTGGATGGATGGTGGCGACTGGAGAATGGTGGGTGGAGTCCAGGTTGGTAATCATATTGATGAAGTTTGGGTGGCGCAGATTATGGTGTAACGAAAGAGGAATGGAGTTTTAAACAACCAGCAAAAGTGAAGTGTAGTAGCAGAAGTAGGGGTGATGAGCAGTTTCGAATTTTTTTTTTTTTTTTTACAGATGTTGGCTTGATAATTTTTAGCGAAATGGAGTGGATGCTGATAAGGTAAGGTGCGGTTATGGAGGCATGGCAAACAGGAATTTTGGAAGATGGATGTAGCACTATACAAATGTGAGAGGGGTTCTGGTGTTGAACGAGAAAGGGGCAAAACGTTATTTATAATATATATGAAAAATGGGAACTGGTTCATTTGAATGGATTGGAGAAGGAACGTTCAATTGTTATTTAATGGTGGGTGAACAAGTGCGGTTATGGTGTGAAATGGATGAAGTGTCGGTTTACCTGGAGGAATGGAAAAATTAATGAATGCCTGGAACGATATTGAAGTGGACTGGGAAACGAAGTACTGATGGTGGAAATTTCGTGATTTAATAATCATGGGTCTAAAGGGTTAAGCGCGATCTGACAATGATCAACGAAAACCATGATTTGAACGATGATTAAGCAGCTTCTTAAGATAAGGTAAATAAATAGAAATTTAATCAGATAATGATGTTATTTAAAATATAAAGCTATTCTGATTCATATAAAAACTTGTAGTGACCGTATACTATTCACTCCTAAGCAGAATCAAAACCAACATGCCGCGTTGGTATCATAACGGCATCACATGGAATTAATGTGGCCAGAAGCTGAGTTACTGGAATTTCATAGAGAAATCAAACGGTTGTTTGATCTAAATGAAATGAAAAGCAGAACCGTCAACTGCAAAACAAGGTGAGTAAACTCAATAACTTTACTTCGTTTATATTTTTATATAAACGAGGTTTTAAATTTATTTATAGTAGTTTTATACTGTGCAATGGTTGATTGGTAGAATAGTTGATAAAATTTGTTGAAATGGTTGATATGACTACATCGTTGATCGATCATTAGTTCTGATATTTCGTATTGATGTGAAATAATATTATAGATGTTGATTAACATTTGTGGATGCAGGGAAACAGGTTGGAGGAATCCAACTGGATTCCTCAACAATTATATTGTTTTTTTATACCGTGTTATATGATGTGGTATATTATGTGATGAATTTTTGTTGTGTTTGGATACCAGTGGCCCTAGAATTTTGGTATACCTTAAAATATTTTCAAAAATAGAAAATGAAAGTTGAGTTTTAAAAAGGAAATTTATTTCTATAAATATATATATGTAAATGTAATTTCGAATACAATTGAAATTAAAAACATGTAAATGGAGAAAATAAGAAATTATTTATAATCGAGGATATAAATTTAGTAAATTATTTATCATTGGATAAATTGAAATGTAAATTCAACTTTGAATTCTACATTTGAAAAAGGAATCAGTTTTGAGATCAATATTTGAAATGATATTTTGAACATAACAATTATAAAGACATTTGAAATAAGATTATAAGTGTTGGAATAAAAATTGAGATTTTCTATGATAATTCTGAATAGAAGTTATAAATAGACTTTGGGTTTAAGAGAATATGTATAAGTATGAAATCAAAAGGTTGTATATAAAAAAAGGTATACTCAAGATTAAAGGGAATAATGGTTCAAAGGAAATATTTATAAAGGGAAACACATAAGATAGCTTTGTGTTAGACATTGATAAATGGATTTTTTTTAAATAAAATCCAAGGAAAGAGGTCTTGTTATAAAGAAGGTGGAAAGCGGATTTTTATCCTTATATACCCTTTATCTTATGGGTTTTGACAAAATAGAATAGTGTATGTTTGCATTGTTTTAATCCAGACATTTTGACTATCTTTTAAAAATGAACAACGGAAGTGTGTGCGTCGCACACGGTACTTTATTCAAAACAGCGATTATAACACTACTGTTATAATAAATGTTTTGTAAATCTAAACAACGATTTTTAACGCTGCCATTATAATAATTTTTTTGTAATTCTAAACAGCGATCTTAACGCTATTGTTATAATAAGTGTTCTATAATTCTAGACAGCGATTGTAACGCTGTTGTTAAAAGAAATGTTTTATAAATCAAATATTTGGAAACAGTGATTGTAACGCTGTGGTTAAAATGAAATGAATTGGTCATTGAAGAGTTAAGAAAGGGAATTTGGAAATATTTTCTGATATTAATAATGTATATTTTCAGAATATAGAAAATAAGGATTGTGAATATTTAGAAATGTTATCCTAACTAAGAAATATCTTCTCGAATAAAGGAATTATAATATTGAAAATGTTTTTTCAAAAAAAATCGAGAGGGGAAATCGAGCTTCTAAAGCATATGAAAGATGGGAAATGAGAATTGTAAATGATAATATAATAAGGAATTAATTTAAAGGAGCCAATGTTGATTGATGATTGATCGATCGAATTCCTACCTGGAAATAAGATCGTTGGTTGTACACTTATTTTTCTTTGATAGTCAAATCACCAACTATCGAAATTTTTGACCATTTTTCTGTCGTTAATACGGAGAGACCGGGATCAGATTTATTATCTAGAAATCACTCCGTATGGACATTATCGTTGCGATCAAATATGATGAAAATAATTGAAGATGGAGTTATGCAAGGGCTATCCTGGTTACGGGATAGTGCCTTCAGTTTGTCCAGTCCTAGGACAACGTGAATGGACGAATGTCTGACAGAGTATATCTAACGGATCGCGTAAGTTGTTCTCTTCAAACGTACTTACGTTGGTGGCGGAGGAACTCATTTCTCTTAGCTTTATACCTGTGGTATTTTTAGGGAAATCAATTTGTGATTTGGCGGGTATGACGATGTGGCATTCAAAGTGGATGGTGGCCAGATATTCTGAAAGATAATTTAAACCTCAAGCCTCACAACCAGGAATTGACAAAAAAATCGGGCAGGCAACATGACTATGTGGGTCGCTCCCATTAGGATGTATAATCATGTAACAACCCGTATTTTTGAATAACATGTTATAACATAAATGGAGGCAGAATTAAACTGTAAAATCTGAATCAAGGGAAACGGGCTATGCCATTGCGTTCGTCTCAGAAAAATACGCGAAATAGAGTCCGAGTTTTCGAAAATCGGAGTCCGTATGACCAAGATATGGCCTCGCGAAGTTTCACGAAAAATTCCCAAATTAAAGTATACTTAATTAAGTGAAATGGGTTGCGCAGAGAAATATATATATATATATATATATATATATATATATATATAATTGAAAATTAAATAAATAAATATGCAAAAATGTTCAAAACAGCGAATTGGGAGAGGGGAATAACCGAACCGGCCGATTTTTGAGGTCGACCCGAGCCCGCTGGGTCGACTAGGGGTTAATCCAGGGTGTTTGGCTGTCAACCCGTGGGCCGATTCGCTCAAATGCAGATTTTTCATTTGAATGGTTCTCATGGTTCATCTTTAATCTAAAGGCCCTAGATGGTTCCTACACTTGACTTCTTCCCCAAGACATGCTTTGATGGCTTGGATTGAATCTAGGTTTAATCCTATGGCCTAAAACACTTGCCTAATCTATAAATAAGACCCTAACCTACCATAAATCATCATTATTCATTCATACAACTAAACTATGGCAAAATCAATCCTCTCATGGCCTCCACTCTCTTCATAAAATTCCTAAATAAATTCCTAAGTGATTTTCCATGCATACAAGTGTTTTCAAACTTGTATGAGCATCATTAGCTTGCATTCAAGTCAAGTTTATATATTTGCATCATAAAGAAAGAGTCTTGATCATTTTGGCTCAAGGGTTTTGCTTGCATTTTGGGTTTAATTGATTTCATAAGGGCTTTGTCATATTTTTGTGACTTCTTAAGCATTGTAAGCCCTATTCTACTTTCATACTTAAACTCTAAAGTTAAATGTATGATATGCAAGTTTTCTATGATGTAATATGCAAGTTTATCATGTTATGCAAGTTTTCTATGATGTAATATGCAAGTTTATCATGTTATGCAAGTATGCTATGATATGATATGCAAGTTCATCATGTTATGTTATGCAAGTTTGATATGCAAGTTGTCATATGATATGCAAGTTGTGTTATGCAAGATTGGGTTGAACATTTTGTTCATGCTATCATGTTATGCAAGATTATCTTGGGTTTATGAACATAAAGCTTCAAGCTTTATGCCAAAGGTGGCATTTTGGCAACATGTAAGTTATCATATTTCTTATGTTAACTTGCATGTGAGGCTAAATGCGAACTTATGGCCATGTCTACATGTCATTTAGCACCATGTATCATCAATATGCCAAGTTTGATTTTATGCATGCTTTTGGGGCCTAAAAATGTAATATGCAAGTATATGAACATATGTACATTTCTTATGCCACCATGTTGAACTTGTGGCTTCAATACCTTTATGTCATGATTATGCCAAGTTCCCTCTTTCTATCCTTTATGCGCTATTGCGATATGTAAGCGATGGGATTGCGTTTGGGGTTGGGTAAACTTAAAAGACATAAAACATAAGCTTGGGAATTTACCTATTAAGTTAGGTCTACCCATTGGGAATTTACCTATTAAGTTAGGTCTACCCAATTGCTTGAAAACTTGTAACATGTTTTGGAAACATGATGGACATGACACTTAGAAAAGATAAGTGTGGCCAACTCGAGGTTGGGTTGAGTTTGTAGCGTAAACCTACCCGGAACCGACCGGCTTAACTAGTTGCTACAAACAATAGGACCCAATGTGAGAAGTTGGTCATGTTGTACCTTGAACCCGAGGTTAGACCAAGTTGTGGTGTAAAGCTACCCGGACCCGCCCGGCTTAACTAGTAACCACAACAAGGTCTAATGTGAGAGGTTAAGGCGCATTAAATTAATTAATGCCTCGTGATTAGGGTTAAGTCATGGTCCACTTAATACTTAACCAATTTGGGCTTGGTAGATTAATCGGGGTTAAGTCGTGAACTCATCGTTACACTTAACCAAGTTAATCCAGGATTAGCAAGAGGGTTAAACCGTACTTAACCCACTAGAAAAATCCTAGCAATGGGGGCCCACTCCAGCAGTAATCCCAAGTTAGTATCATCATGACCCTAGGGACTAGGCTAGGGTGGGGGCATGATTACTGGACTGGAGGTAAGTGACCAAAAGCGACGGCAGAGGGTACGCCGGTGTAGTTCCGGGCGGACTCTGGTCGTGCACATAGTCCGTAGCTGGAGAAAACATGCATGGGTACCAGTAGATCGGGACTGTGCACTCATGTTCATGGTGTCCAGGGGTTGACACCCTAGGGCTTGATACACCCGAAGGGTGGACCCGGCACAGCTCGACTACAATTATGATTGGGCCGTATTGACCCCAACACGTGACGAGTTAGGCTTAGGGAGCCGATCGACTAGACCGTTTGGTTGGACCTTGTATTAGGGTCATTTCATGTTATTGGGCCAAAGCTTGGGCCAAGGGATCAATACTTGTTTATTCAAGTCATGTTAGTTTGCTAGTACACCTGTGGTGCAAAACCTTAATCCTGATCATGCGATGACACCTTTATCTACCTTGTTAGTTAATCATCATGCTAGTATATTGTTATCCTTATGTTCATCCCTGCTGCTCATGCCAGTTAACTTTATCAGTTTACATTGATTGTAGTAGGGCTTACTCAGTCTTTTTGACTGACCTGTTTTCTTTTGCCTCTTTTCTTCCGTTCCCCCCCCCCCCCCCCCAGGTTCTCAGGGAGGGAATACTGGAGCTTAGCTTGGATTTCAGACTGCTTGCTTGTGGGATTTAGCTCATGTGCGGTTTGACATGGAGCTAGCTATGGCTATCACTTCTTTTGGGGATTAGTACTTATGTATTTCAGTTTTTCAGTCGATGTTGTTTTATCTAGACTTGTGTATTTGGGAAGCTATGTTGTACCAGACTTGTTTTGAAAAGTTTTGAAATCTTCCGCTGTTTTATCTATGATATTTACTCTGTTTACATATATACATATGTTCTTGTTCTGCCTTGATATATCATTATGCATGTTTACCTGATTCAAACGCCCCTCCAAAGTCAGAGTGCTTGCAAGAGACACCCTGGCAGAGGCGGGGTGTTACAATTTGGTATCGGAGCATAAGGTTTACGAGAAGGAACAAAAAGGTTTTTAGAAAACTTTTGGAAAACTATTTTCAAAACTAAGTATAAAGTATTTTCCAAAGAAAAGTCTAGTTTATTTTAAAGGCTATTCCCCAAAAAGCCATTAGCAAAATTCCTTCGTTTTCCGCCATTCTGAATCTGTCTTTTTCTTCGTTTTCAGCATGGCCGATAACTTTGCTATTCCGGAGGGAGTGCACGTACCTGTTTGGTATAGGAGACTTTTGGAGGCTAGGGCGACCGAAGCCGGCCCCGCAGATGTTCCTCCTCCTCCTCCAGTAGTTAATGTTCCTCCTCCTCCTCCTCCAGTAGTTAATGTTCCTCCTCCTCCTCCTCCAGTAGTTAATGTTCCTCCTCCTCCAGTAGTTAATGTTCCTCCTCCTCCTGTCGCTGAGGTTCCTCTTCCTCCTCCCCCTCAGCATCCTCAAGTGGACTTCGCAAAGACTTGCAAAGATTTCAAAGCAATGGGTGGCAAGAACTTTCAAGGCACTGAGACTTTTGTAGAGGCCAGAAATTGGTTGAAAGAGACCGAGGATTTGTTTGCTATCTTTGGGTTAGACGATCAGAGGAAGCTCTTGTTGGCGGTTTGGCTTATGAAGGATGAAGCCGCTTATTGGTGGGAAGTCACCAATGGTACTAGGCCTGTTGAGACTTGGGCCGATTTCAGGGCAAGGTTCATGCTTAAGTTTCTATCTTCTGCTGAGGAGAATCTGCAAATGGAGAGGTTCATAACTTTGAAACAAGGAGATATGTCTGTCAAAGAATATGTGAACAAGTTCAATCAGTTAGCTCGTTTTGGCTTGGATATGGTGAATACTCCTCAGAAGAAGGCGCTTCGTTTTGCTAGAGGATTGAATGAGCCATTGCAGGGATTGGCTATGTCACATATTCCCCATGGGGCCACGTTTGAGAGTTTGGTTGATATGGCGTTACTTCAGGGAGATGTCAAGAAAGAGACCAAGATGAATGATACTCAAGCCAAGAAGACTGATTCCCAGGGAAAAGGAAATCAGGGTAATCCAAGTGGTCAGAGCAGTCAAGGCAATCAGAACAAGAACAAGAGTCAAGGCAACAAGGGGAACAACAACAAGGGCAATAACAACAAGGGCAATAACAACAAGGGCAAGAACAACAAGGGAAGTGCCATTATTGCGGTTCAGTTGGGCATCTTATTAAGGATTGTAAGAAGAGGAAAAGGAAGAATGGTGAATGCTTTTTCTGCGGCGAGACTGGACATTTCAGTAAGGATTGCCCGAGGAAGCAAGGGCAAGGCCAGGGTCAGACTCAGCGTGCTGGACCTTCAGGAGGGCAAGTTCATGCTCTCAATGTCGCTCCAGTTCCCGATCGAGGTAGTATTTCTGTTGAGAGCCTTGTATATATTTCTGATTTTCCAGTTCGTACCTTGTTTGATTCTGGTGCATCGCATACCTTTATCTCATCTGATCTTGTTGATAGTTTGCACCTTAGTACTAGCTTGGTAGATGATCCCGTCTGTGTCTCAAATCCTATTGGGGGTTCCGCCCATTTGTCTATGATATGTGGGGATTTGAGGATCTCTATACTGAGTGTAGAGTTCTTGTGCATTGCTTATGTTCTTGGTTTTAGGGGATACGGATTGATATTGGGCATGGAATGGCTGTCCAGATATGGAGCCATTCTTGATTGTGAGCATAGGGTTGTGAGGCTCGTGACTCGCCTCGGAAACACCCTAGAGATTTCTTGTGATCCGAGAGGTCCCGTCATGTTGTGCTATCTGGAATCACTCGACTCGTCAATGGAAACTCTTCAGTCTCTGAGAGTGGTTCGAGAGTATCCGGATGTTTTCGATGAAGTTAGGGGGTTGCCCCCTAAGCGAGAGATTGATTTCCGCATTTATCTGGTGGATAATGCAAAGCCTGTTTCTTTGCCCATTCGGCACATGGCTCCGCGTGAAAGGCGGGAGCTAAGTAAGCAAGTGAAAGAGTTGCTTGAGAAGAACTTCATTAGACGAAGTATATCTGAATGGGGAGCGCCTGTGGTATTTGCTACCAAGGCGGATGGTTCTCTCCGACTTTGCGTTGACTATCGAGAGTTGAATAAGCTGACTAAGAAGAACAGACACCCGTTACCGAGGATTGATGATCTCTTTGACCAGCTTGTCGGTGCTTCTGTTTTCTCTCAGCTTGATCTTGCTACGGGTTTCCATCAGCTCAGGGTAGCTGAAGATAGTATAGACAAGACTGCGTTCAGAACTCCAGATGGATTCTTCGAATGGCTTGTCATGCCGTTCGGCTTGACTAATGCACCCGCATATTTCGTGGACTTGATGAGTAGGGTGTTCAGGGAGTTCTTGAACAAGTTTGTCGTGGTCTTCGTAGACGATATTCTGATCTTCTCTAAGGATGAGGAAGAGCACGCAAGGCATCTCATGGAGATGATGGATACACTTAGAGCGCATCAGTTGAAGGCCAAGTTCTCCAAGTGTCACTTTTGGAGAAGGGAAGTTAGATTCCTTGGGCATATAGTATCTAAGCAAGGCTTAGCGGTGGATCCCTCTAAGGTAGTGGCAGTTCAGGATTGGAAGACTCCAAGGAATGCAACCGAAGTGAGAAGTTTTCTAGGTCTTGCAGGTTTTTACCGGAAGTTCATCAAGGACTTCGCGAAGATATCCGCTCCTCTCACTAAATTAACGAAAAAGAATTTAGTTTTTGCTTGGAGCATAGAATGTGGGCTTTCTTTTCAGAAGCTCAAGAGAGCCCTTACATCAGCACCTTTTCTAGCTTTGCCCGAGGGAGGGAAGTTATTTACAGTATACACCGATGCATGTGGCACGGGGTTAGGAGCTGTTCTTATGCAAGAAGGAAGGGTGATATGCTTTGGCGGTAGACAACTCAAAGTGCATGAGAAGAATTATCCCACTCATGACTTAGAGTTGGCAGCAATAGTATATGCACTCAAGGCTTGGCGCCATTATCTTCTGGGAGAAAGATTTGAGCTTTATACTGATCACAAGTCATTGAAGTATCTCTTTTCTCAGAAGGATCTGAATCTGAGGCAACAAAGATGGATGGAATTCTTGGCGTCCTACGATTTTGAGATAGCTTATACCCCTGGCAAGGGGAATGTGGTAGCAGATGCATTGAGTAGAAGAAGGTTGACCCTAAGTCCTCTATTCGTTGAGATGAAGAATTTAGAGTATGTGGCAACCTTTGATTTCTCTTTGGCGATTGAGTCGATGACCGGTTCTTTAGCATCTCTGGAACTCAGACCTACCCTTCTTGATCAAGTTGGGGCTTCGCAGAGAGAAGACCCTCAGATAGTTGAGATTATGGATAAGCTAATTCGAGGAGAGACGTCTAGTCATCTCGCTCGATATTCTATTGATGACAAGGGTTGGCTGAGGAGAGACGGAAGGTTATGTGTTCCAATGGGAGAAGATCTAGTAAGAAGAGTTCTTGAGGAAGCGCATCGCTCTAAGTTGACTATACATCCGGGCGGAGATAAGATGTATAAAGATATGAAGCGCATTTTCTTTTGGCCTGGGATGAAGAAGGATGTGGCAGAATTTGTCTCTAGATGTATCATTTGCCAACAAGTTAAGGCCGAGTCGAAGAAGCCCGGTGGGCTATTGCATCCTCTAGACGTTCCACGATGGAAGTGGGAGAGTATTTCCATGGATTTTATCGATGGGCTACCAAGGTCAAGGAAAGGGAATACGAGCATTTGGGTTATTGTGGATAGACTTACGAAGAGTGCTCATTTCATTCCGGTGAAGAGCAAGAGGACCGCATCTTGGCTAGCGTCTGTATATCTTCGTGAGATTGTGAGACTACATGGAGTCCCTTCTAGTATAGTCAGTGACCGTGACCCAATCTTTACAAGTCAATTCTGGAATAGCTTGCAAGAAGCCATGGGCACGAGGTTGAATCTAAGTACTGCTTATCACCCACAGACGGACGGTCAAACCGAAAGGGTGAATAGGGTACTCGAGGATCTGTTGAGTCTTTGTATTCTGGATTTTGGTGGTACTTGGGAAGACCATCTTCCTCTTGTTGAATTTGCATATAATAACAGTTATCAGGCAAGCATAGGGATGGCACCATTTGAAGCTTTATATGGGAGGCCGTGCAAGTCGCCTACATGTTGGTGGGAGACTACAGATGAGCTTATACTTGGGCCTGATATGATCAGGGACACATCCGAGAAGATCGAGTTGATTCGGAGACGGATGAAAGCGGCCCAAGACCGACAGAAATCCTATGCTGATAAGCGAAGAACGGATTTGGAGTTTGATGTTGGGGATATGGTTTTCGTGAAGGTTTCTCCTTTGCGGAATGTGGTCCGATTTGGAGCTGTTGGGAAGTTGGCACCGAGGTTTGTTGGACCATTCCCTATTATAGAGAGGATCGGGCAGATGGCTTATAGAGTGAAGTTGCCCGAGAAGCTTGCTGGAGTACACGATGTTTTTCATGTCTCGCATCTCCGGAAGTGTTTACATGAATCAGCAGAGGTTGTTGAGCCAAGTGTTCTAAAAGATGTAGAAGTGGAGAAAGAGGCTACCTTGAGGAGAGCTCCGATTCGTATCTTGGGGACGGAGACCAAGAAGCTAAGGAATCGAGAGGTCAAATTGGTGAAGGTTCAATGGGGTGAAGCCGAAGAAGACGCAACTTGGGAAACCGAGGAGAAGATGCGTGGGCTTTATCCATTCCTTTTTGAGGGTACACTCTCAATCTCTTTTCTTTATTAGCATATCTTTCTCTTTGCTATCCATGTTTATCTAGTTTATCGTGTTAATCTTGTCATGAGAACCTTAGGTAGAAACCCTTTGGATGAAACATGTGTTTGAAACATGTTATGCTTGATGGTTGCAAGTGGTTGCAAGTGTTTGCAAGTGGATACTCGTGGATGCATAATACACGTTAGGCACTAAGATCGGCTCACACACTTTCATACCGCATATGCATGAGTGTTTATGCTTATTCATGGATGAAAACTTGTTATGCTATCACGTGGATGTTGCATATGGATGAATGTTATGTGCACTCATGTAGAGATTATAAATTATGTTAGGAATTTGCATACATATGGACTCATTTCACTAACATATTTTGCATTAAGGAGGTTTACTGAATCAGTAACCTCCTGATTTTCGCATTAGATAAGTACATATACACACACCTTTGCATATGATCATACAGCATTTAGAACCTTTTAAGGAAAATGATTGCTCGTGGATGATGTTTTGAGTAGATGGACGATGGATGGTAGGATACGTTCTTCCTAACTTGGAGATTTCGGGGACGAAATCCTTTAAGGAGGGAAGAATGTAACTACCGGTATTTTTGAATAACATGTTATAACATAAATGGAGGCAGAATTAAACTGTAAAATCTGAATCAAGGGAAACGGGCTATGCCATTGCGTTCGTCTCGGAAAAATACGCGAAATAGAGTCCGAGTTTTCGAAAATCGGAGTCCGTATGACCAAGATATGGCCTCGCGAAGTTTCACGAAAAATTCCCAAATTAAAGTATACTTAATTAAGTGAAATGGGTTGCGGAGAGAAATATATATATTGATATATATATATATATATATAATTGAAAATTAAATAAATAAATATGCAAAAATGTTCAAAACAGCAAATTGGGAGAGGGAAATAACCGAACCGGCCGATTTTTGAGGTCGACCCGAGCTTGCTGGGTCGACTAGGGGTTAATCCAGGGTGTTTGGCTGTCAACCCGTGGGCCGATTCGCTCAAATGCAGATTTTGCATTTGAATGGTTCTCATGGTTCATCTTTAATCTAAAGGCCCTAGATGGTTCCTACACTTGACTTCTTCCCCAAGACATGCTTTGATGGCTTGGATTGAATCTAGGTTTAATCCTATGGCCTAAAACACTTGCCTAATCTATAAATAAGACCCTAACCTACCATAAATCATCATTATTCATTCATACAACTAAACTATGGCAAAATCAATCCTCTCATGGCCTCCACTCTCTTCATAAAATTCCTAAATAAATTCCTAAGTGATTTTCCATGCATACAAGTGTTTTCAAACGTGTATGAGCATCATTCGCTTGCATTCAAGTCAAGTTTATATATTTGCATCATAAAGAAAGAGTCTTGATCATTTTGGCTCAAGGGTTTTGCTTGCATTTTGGGTTTAATTGATTTCATAAGGGCTTTGTCATATTTTTGTGACTTCTTAAGCATTGTAAGCCATATTCTACTTTCATACTTAAACTCTAAAGTTAAATGTATGATATGCAAGTTTTCTATGATGTAATATGCAAGTTTATCATGTTATGCAAGTTTTCTATGATGTAATATGCAAGTTTATCATGTTATGCAAGTATGCTATGATATGATATGCAAGTTCATCATGTTATGTTATGCAAGTTTGATATGCAAGTTGTCATATGATATGCAAGTTGTGTTATGCAAGTTTGGGTTGAACATTTTGTTCATGCTATCATGTTATGCAAGCTTATCTTGGGTTTATGAACATAAAGCTTCAAGCTTTATGCCAAAGGTGGCATTTTGGCAACATGTAAGTTATCATATTTCTTATGTTAACTTGCATGTGAGGCTAAATGCGAACTTATGGCCATGTCTACATGTCATTTAGCACCATGTATCATCAATATGCCAAGTTTGATTTTATGCATGCTTTTGGGGCCTAAAAATGTAATATGCAAGTATATGAACATATGTACATTTCTTATGCCACCATGTTGAACTTGTGGCTTCAATACCTTTATGTCATGATTATGCCAAGTTCCCTCTTTCTATCCTTTATGCGCTATTGCGATATGTAAGCGATGGGATTGCGTTTGGGGTTGGGTAAACTTAAAAGACATAAAACATAAGCTTGGGAATTTACCTATTAAGTTAGGTCTACCCATTGGGAATTTACCTATTAAGTTAGGTCTACCCAATTGCTTGAAAACTTGTAACATGTTTTGGAAACATGATGGACATGACACTTAGAAAAGATAAGTGTGGCCAACTCGAGGTTGGGTTGAGTTTGTAGCGTAAACCTACCCGGAACCGACCGGCTTAACTAGTTGCTACAAACAATAGGACCCAATGTGAGAAGTTGGTCATGTTGTACCTTGAACCCGAGGTTAGACCAAGTTGTGGTGTAAAGCTACCCGGACCCGCCCGGCTTAACTAGTAACCACAACAAGATCTAATGTGAGAGGTTAAGGCGCATTAAATTAATTAATGCCTCGTGATTAGGGTTAAGTCATGGTCCACTTAATACTTAACCAATTTGGGCTTGGTAGATTAATCGGGGTTAAGTCGTGAACTCATCGTTACACTTAACCAAGTTAATCCAGGATTAGCAAGAGGGTTAAACCGTACTTAACCCACTAGAAAAATCCTAGCAATGGGGGCCCACTCCAGCAGTAATCCCAAGTTAGTATCATCATGACCCTAGGGACTAGGCTAGGGTGGGGGCACGATTACTGGACTGGATGTAACACCCCACGTCCATTAATGTCACTCACAAAAGGAATGCATTAACTTACATGGAGGTTTTAAGTGAATATAGAACAGTAAAATTACAACAAGACATATATAAAATAGTACTTAGAAATTCAAAAACTTTATTTCATTGTAGCAGAAGTCAAAACATGTTTGATTACATCATAACACCATATTCAATGTCAAGTACAATATCTATCTTGATAAAACAAGTACATAATCCCATTACATGAATAGCCATTAAAAAGAAAGATAACAAGCTGGACTTTACTTCAGCAGTCCAAGCTTTCCAGAAGATAAGCGATCCAACTAGACTCCACTAGAACTTGGCCCAACCTGCGGACCTGAAGGGAGAAAAAGGATGGAAAAGAGGGGGTCAGACATAAAGTCTGGTGAATATGATAATTCTACAATACTATTACCAAAATAACTGGACTAAGGCATAAGCTGGAAAACAAGAAAATGTCTATGATGAGCAGATTAAGGACATAGACAATCGCTAAAGGCAACGTTATAGGCGCTCCTAAATACTAAAGGATAAACACTATATTGCACCACACCAGTCACCCTAAAGATTCATCCCACTTAGCTTCACTTAGAAACTTTCCCAATGGCTTTACGTACCCCTAGCTGACTACATAGGTGTCGCCTGCCCCTATCTCCACTAGGTGTACCCTACTTCCCATTATTCGATCGGCTCCCTAACTCGTAGATACCCGTGCTGGCCCCACAGTGGGGTGCATCACTCCCCTAAAGTGGCAACCTGATACAACGGACATGCACGGCTTATACCTACACGATGCAACAACGTCTTACCTACCAGCCCGGGTCCACACACGCATATGAAACCCGTTGGACTTGCGTTGCCACCGCTCCCTGTTTTGGCCTCTTATAGTCAAACCCAGTATGCGTGTCCCGTCCTCGACTTGGGTCGAGCCCACAAAGATACGTTTTGGGATACTGGTTGAAATGGGCCCCCACTATTTACCACAAGCATTCCACCTAAGCTTGTCCTCATTAGTCCATCCCACTTAACCCACTTAGTCATGTTCATTTACATGTGTGTTTGGTTAAGTCTAATCGTATTTCAAATGCCTCTAAAGGCAACCACCAGATTCCTCATGCCACCCAAGGCACCTACTTAACCCCCATGTCCCACCTTACATGATTATCTGGTTAAGTATTTCTTAGTTCATTAAGACCATAACCTCATAAAGACCTCTCACATTAGACTGGCATTTATGGCAGCTGGATTTGCCGGGCGGGTCCGGGCAGTCTTACACCATAAAAGAGTCTAACCTCGTGTCTTTACAACTGTTATGCTTTAGTTTGGGCCTAGGACCTCTCACATTGGGCCGACATTTGTGACTACTGGATTTGCCGGGCGGGTCCGGGCAGGTTTACGTCACAAACGGGTCCAACCTCGTGTCCTAAGCATTGATTATTAATAATAATCCACTTTCCCCCAATTTTAATAATTCCCTACTTGAATTATTAATTACTTCCTATTTTTAACAATGTCCATAATTGACTCAATTATGGACATCCATTCATGGTATGCAAAATCTTACAAAATTGCACCCAATTTATTAATTCCTAATATTACCCCTACCCCACGTTTGAACGTTTATTCGCAAAATATATGTTAGACTCGAATAGCCTAACTCATAGCATAAAAGAGATTATCATAATAACAACATGTATATGTGACCAAATGAATCATAATAAGGGGTGAAACTTGCATATATCCAACTTGCATAGATTATACATGTCATGGACCTAAAGGTGTCAACTTGTTCAAAATTCACCTAATATAATCTCAATCAATTTTCATAAACTTACATATGAACATGTGTGAATCAACATCATCTAATTTTTTAACAACATGGTTTTATATGGGTACACCTAACTCAATAGGCAAATTCCCATAATCAAGTTTTATTTAATTATAGTTTCAAGTTTATGGGTACACCTAACCTGATAGGCAAATTCCCATAAACAAGATCTATTTAAATTAAGAAAAAAAAACATAACTTTAAGCATGATCCAACAACATGATTTTTCAACATAATATAGCATGATTTATAACATGGCATAGTATGATAGTATAACATAGCTTGACATGATTCTCAACATAGCACGACATAGCATAAGAGAATTTACAACATAGCATGACATAGCATATATAATTTACATCATACGACAACATAATAACATAATAAGAGATCCACAATATATAGAATTTACAATTACAAATCACATCACTTTCTTGTGATCCATTCATAACTGAGTCAAATTAGTTTGTAATAGTCTTGTGAGAATCATCATACTCACCAACAAAAGAAAAGAATTAGAGAAAGAGAGATCTTTTGATTTGATTTGTGTAGATTTAGTTGTAGATGATTAGGCTTCCTCTTCTTAATTTGTGACGGCTATGCTGAACTCCATGGCAGCAGCATGACGGTAGCTTCTCTAATTTTACAAGTGATTTAGGTCTAGGGTATACCCACTTATTTATAGATTTTAGAATTCATTCTAGACCATTAGATTTAACCTAGAAATAACCGCAGCCGTTCAGACAAGATGGGGTTTATCTTGTTGACTCAGCAATGAGTCAGAAGTGACTCAGCAATGAGTCAGAAGTGACTCAGCATACTAATAAACTTCTATTCATGTCATAAATATATATATATATTTTCTACAATGTACATATTAGATACATCCCCCTTTACTTATAATTGTTTTTATATACATATTAGATACATCCCCTTTCTCACACACTTATTAATATTTTTATATTCATATTAGATACATCCCCTCTCTTACACAGTTATTAATATTTTTATATTCATATTAGATACATCCCCTCTCTTACACACTTATTAATATTTTTAGCAACTTTAGTGTTAATAGAAAATTCGGGGTGTTACATTCTCCCCTCCTTTTAGGATTTCGTCCCCGAAATCTTCAAGTCTGGAAGAATGTATATCCTACCATCCAAACGTCCATCTACTCATCCATCATACACAGGCATCCATTGTCCTTACAGACTTCTAATGCTTTCATGTTTAAATGCACAGTGTGTGTATATGTCCGTATCTAATGCAAAATCAGGCGGTCCACTGATTCAGTTGACCTCCTTAATGCAACTATGATCGTGCCTTGCATCCATTATGTATGCAAAATATTCTTAATGCTACATAATACTTCTATATGCGTGCACAACCATCATCTGAATGCAGCATCCACATGATAATACAACCATCGTTCATCCATTTTACTAAATACATCCATATATATATGCAATATGCAATATGTAGTGACTGAGCCGATCTAGTGCCTAAAGTGTGTGTATATATGCATCCACGAGCAACCACTAGCAAACACTTGCATCCATTTTGCATCCATCATACATAACATGTCTCAAACACATGTTTCAACCATAGGATTATCCTAACTAAAGGTCAAAGATACTAATGAGAGGACATACTAAAGATAAGATAAGATAAGCTAAGCGATAAAGGAGAAATTAAAAGACATACCCTCAAAAAGAAAAGGGTACAACGAACGCATCTTCTCTTCTGTCTCCCAAGTTGCGTTGCTCTCATCATCTCCCCATTGCACTTTAACCCGTCTGACCTCTCGATTCCTCAACTTTTTGATCTCCGACCCAAGAATGCATGTAGGAGCTCGTCTAATTGTTGCATCACGCTCTATTTCCACCTCTTTAAGCAAGCTCGGCTCTACCACCTCCGCGGTCTTGTGCAAACACTTCCTCAAATGTGATACATGGAATACGTCGTGTACTCCACTAAGTTTCTCAGGCAACTCCACCCTATATGCCATCTTCCCAATCCTGTTTTTTACAGGAAACGGCCCTACAAACCTTGGTGCTAATTTCCCCATGGACCCAAAGCGAACAACATTCTGTAACGGAGATACTTTGATAAAAACCATGTCCCCAATGTCAAACTCAAGATCTGTCCTCCTCTTATCAGCATACGATTTTTGCCTATCTTGTGCTGCTTTCATCCTCCTTCGAATCAACTCAATCTTCTCCGAGGTTTCCCTAACCATATCGGGCTCAAGTAGGATTTTATCGGTAGATTCCCACCAACATGTAGGCGAACGGCAAGGCCTTCCATAAAGAGCTTCGAAAGGTGCCGTGCTAATACTAGACTGAAAGCTATTATTATATGTGAATTCTACTAACGGAAGGTGCTCTTCCCATGTACCCCCAAAGTCTAGGATACAAAGCCTTAAAAGATCCTCTAGAATGCGATTCACCCTCTCGGTCTGGCCGTCTGTCTGAGGATGATATGTGGTGCTCAAACATAGCTGAGTCCCTACCACCTCTTGTAAACTCTTCCAAAATTCGCTAGTAAAGATGGGGTCACGGTCGCTTACTATACTAGAAGGAATACCGTGCAAACGAACTATCTCCTTAATGTATACAGAAGCCAACCACGGAGCAGTCCTCTTACTTTTCACGGGAATAAAATGGGCGCTTTTAGTAAGTCTATCTACTATAAACCAAATCCCCGTGTTACCCTTCCTTGATCTTGGTAATCCATCCACAAAATCCATTGAGATGCTTTCCCATTTCCATAGTGGAACTTCTAATGGGTGAAGCAACCCACCGGGTTTCTTTTGTTCTGCTTTAACTCGTTGGCACACCAAGCATCTAGCGACGTACTCGGCCACATCCTTTTTCATACCGACCCAAAAGAAAACCCGCTTCATATCTTTGTACATCTTATCCCCGCTGGGATGAATGGTCATTTTTGAGTGATGAGCATCATCAAGAATGGCCTTCCTTAAGTCTTCGTCTTGTGGTACACAAAGTCTATTATCCCTTCGTAACCAACCCTTATCGTCTAGGGTATACCTACGAAGATGGCTTGACGACTCCCCCCCTTTGAGCTTTTCTACTATCTCAACCAACTGTGGGTCGTCTCGCTGTGCCTCACCAACCCGTCCTAGAAGTGTAGGTCTAACCTCCAAGGATGCTAACAGACCGGGTACTAAGTCAACGGAGGGTCTAAAGTCAAACATAGAGATGAATTCTAAGCTTTGTCGTTCAACAAACAACGGACTCAAGGACAACCTTTTCCTACTTAAGGCGTCTGCCACCACGTTACCCTTGCCCGGGGTATATGCTATTTCAAAATCGTAGGAGGCTAAGAATTCCATCCACCGTTGCTGCCTTAAATTCAAATCCTTCTGAGAGAATAAGTATTTTAATGATTTGTGGTCAGTGAACAGTTCGAATTTCTCACCAAGAAGATAGTGACGCCAAGACTTAAGCGCGAAAACAATTGCGGCTAGCTCTAAGTCATGCGTGGGGTAATTCTTTTCATGAACCCTCAACTGCCTTCCACCATAGGCTATTACTCTTCCCTCTTGCATGAGAACCTCGCCAAGTCCCGTCCCACAAGCATCAGTATAGATGGTAAACGGTTTATTCCCGTCTGGCAGCACTAAGACTGGGGCTGAAGTTAAGAAACGTTGGAACGCATCATCGCAATCTTTGTCCCACGTAAAAACCAGGTTCTTCTTCGTTAACCGTGTTAATGGAGCTGATATTTTTGCGAAGTCTTTGATAAACTTCCCATAATAGCCAGCCAACCCCAAGAAACTTCTTACTTCGGTTGCATTTTTAGGGACCTTCCAATCTTGGATGGCCACCACCTTTGCGGGATCCACTGCTATCCCTTCTTTGGAAACCACGTGCCCTAAGAACCGTACTTCCTTCCTCCAGAAGTGACACTTAGAAAAATTTTCCTTAAGGTTATGCGCTCGAAGGGTTTCCAACACTTCCCTAAGATGTAGGGAGTGCTCTTCTTTATTCTTAGAAAAGACTAAGATGTCATCCACAAAGACTACCACGAATTTGTTAAGGTATTCTCTAAACACCCTACTCATCAAATCAACAAAATATGCAGGGGCGTTTGTCAAACCAAAGGGCATCACTAGCCATTCATAGAATCCGTCAGGAGTCCTAAAAGCAGTCTTATCTATACTATCCTCAGCCACTCTCAGTTGATGAAAGCCAGTGGCTAAGTCCAACTGGGAAAATACTGAGGCGCCAACTAACTGATCAAAGAGATCGTCAATCCTCGGCAGTGGGTGTCGGTTCTTTTTAGTAAGCTTGTTTAGTTCTCTATAGTCCATACAAAGTCTAAGAGACCCATCCGCCTTTGTGGCAAAAACTACTGGAGCACCCCACTCCGATATACTACGTCTTATGAACCCCTTCTCAAGCAACTCCTTTACTTGCTCATTGAGTTCCCTCCTTTCACGAGGAGCCATGTGGCGCACTGGCAAAGATACGGGTTTAGCATTATCCACAAGATAAATTCGAAAGTCTATCTCCCGCTTTGGAGGTAAGCCCTTCACCTCCTCAAACACATCCGGATATTCCCGGACCACTTCTACCGATCGCAGGTTCTCTACAGACGCGTCAAGCGATTCAAGATAACTTAGCATAACGGAATTTATGGGATTACAAAAGATGTCGAGAGCATTACTAAGGCGAGTCACAAGCCTAACTACTCTCCTTTCACAATCAAGAATGGCCCTATTTCTAGACAACCAATCCATTCCTAAAATTAGCCCATAGCCCGTGAAGCCCAATACATAAGCATCACATTTAAATTCAACGCTAAGTATAGAGATTTTCAAATCCAAACATATCATGGTCAAATGAGCCGAACCCCCAATTGGATTTGAAACGACCAAGGGATCCTCTACTAAACTGGTGTTCAAGTGCAGTGATTCAACTAATGATGCAGAGATAAACGAATGAGATGCGCCAGAATCGAATAAGGTACGGACAGGATGATCAAACAGAAAAACTAAGCTTTCAACAGAAATTGTTCTACCTCTTTCTTGCAGCGGTGGGGCCGCAATAGCCTGAACTTGCCCCCTTGCCTGCCCTGGTGCCATAAGAGCCTGCACCTGTCCTCCCGAGGTAGACCCTGCCCTCTGCCCCTTCTTTGGACAGTCCTTAACTAAATGTCCCGCATCTCTACAATGAAAACAACCAGTCTTCTTTTTCTTTCTACAATCTTTGCTGAGATGGCCAGGCATCCCACAATTGAAGCATTTCTTCTTCCCTTCGCCATTATTGTTTTTACCACCCTTCTTATTTTGCTGTTGGGGTTTCTTCTGATCCCCTTTCTTTTCAACTGCCTTATCCTCATGCATAAGTGCCATTTCTACTAGCTTTTCAAAGGTGGCTCCCATAGGGATGTGGGTCATAGCCAACCCTTGCAACGGTTCATTCAAGCCTCTAACGAACCTCAAAGCTTTCTTCTCTGGCGTGTTCACCAACTCCAAGCCAAACCTTGCTAACTGATTAAATTTATTGACATATTACTTTACTGATGAGCTCCCTTGCTTTAGTGCCAGGAATTTTTCCATATTTAAGTTCTCTTCTGCCCTTGAAAGAAACTTTGCCTCAAACCTTCGTCTGAAATCCGCCCATGAATCAACTGGACGTTCCCCGTTAGTGACCTCCCACCAAAACGAGGCCTCTCCCTTCATTAACCAAGCAGCTAAACGGACTTTCCTCCCATCTTCCACTTCAAAGATATCCAACAATTCCTAAGTCTCCTTAAGCCAATCTCTGGCCTCCACAAACGTCTCAGTCCCTTGAAAAGTTTTTCCTCCCATAGCCTTGAATTCCTTGCACGTCTTTGCAAAAGTGTCAACACGAGGAGGAGGAGGAGGAGGAATGGGTGCAAATAGGGGTGGAGGAGTATCCGCTGGGCCTGCAGTGGTGGCCCTAGCCTCCAAGTATCTCCTAAACCACCCTGGAATCATCACACCTTCTGGGAGATTAAGATCTTCAGCCATGCTGAAACGAAAAAGGAAAGATTCAAAATGGAGAATTCGAAAGATAAACATAAGGATATGGCTATTTGGGATTATGTTTTTCATAAAAACTCTCTTTAAATAACATGTTTTTTTTTTGAAAGCACTTCTTCCAAAAATACTTTAGAAAAAAAAATATTTTTTTTAAAAAAAATTTATCTATTCTGGTAACCTTATGCTCTGATACCACGTGTAACACCCCACGTCCATTAATGTCACTCACAAAAGGAATGCATTAACTTCCATGGAGGTTTTAAGTGAATATTGAACAGTAAAATTACAACAAGACAGATATAAAATAGTACTTAGAAATTCAAAAACTTTATTTCATTGTAGCAGAAGTCAAAACATGTTTGATTACATCATAACACCATATTCAATGTCAAGTACAATATCTATCTTGATAAAACAAGTACATAATCCCATTACATGAATAGCCATTAAAAAGAAAGATAACAAGCTGGACTTTACTTCAGCAGTCCAAGCTTTCCAGAAGATAAGCGATCCAACTAGACTCCACTAGAACTTGGCCCAACCTGCGGACCTGAAGGGAGAAAAAGGATGGAAAAGAGGGGGTCAGACATAAAGTCTGGTGAATATGATAATTCTACAATACTATTACCAAAATAACTGGACTAAGGCATAAGCTGGAAAACAAGAAAATGTCTATGATGAGCAGATTAAGGACATAGACAATCGCTAAAGGCAACGTTATAGGCGCTCCTAAATACTAAAGGATAAACACTATACTGCACCACACCAGTCACCCTAAAGATTCATCCCACTTAGCTTCACTTAGAAACTTTCCCAATGGCTTTACGTACCCCTAGCTGACTACATAGGTGCCGCCTGCCCCTATCTCCACTAGGTGCACCCTACTTCCCATTATTCGATCGGCTCCCTAACTCGTAGATACCCGTGCTGGCCCCACAGTGGGGTGTATCACTCCCATAAAGTGGCAACCTGATACAACGGACATGCACGGCTTATACCTACACGATGCAACAACGTCTTACCTACCAGCCCGGGTCCACACACGCATATGAAACCCGTTGGACTTGCGTTGCCACCGCTCCCTATTTTGGCCTCTTATAGTCAAACCCAGTATGCGTGTCCCATCCTCGACTTGGGTCGAGCCCACAAAGATACGTTTTGGGATACTGGTTGAAATGGGCCCCCACTATTTACCACAAGCATTCCACCTAAGCTTGTCCCCATTAGTCCATCCCACTTAACCCACTTAGTCATGTTCATTTACATGTGTGTTTGGTTAAGTCTAATCGTATTTCAAATGCCTCTAAAGGCAACCACCAGATTCCTCATGCCACCCAAGGCACCTACTTAACCCCCATGTCCCACCTTACATGATTATCTGGTTAAGTATTTCTTAGTTCATTAAGGCCATAACCTCATAAAGACCTCTCACATTAGACTGGCATTTATGGAAGCTGGATTTGCCTGGCGGGTCCGGGCAGTCTTACACCATAAAAGAGTCTAACCTCGTGTCTTTACAACTGTTATGCTTTAGTTTGGGCCTAGGACCTCTCACATTGGGCCGACATTTGTGACTACTGGATTTGCCGGGCGGGTCCGGGCAGGTTTACGCCACAAACGGGTCCAACCTCGTGTCCTAAGCATTGATTATTAATAATAATCCACTTTCCCCCAATTTTAATAATTCCCTACTTGAATTATTAATTACTTCCTATTTTTAACAATGTCCATAATTGACTCAATTATGGACATCCATTCATGGTATGCAAAATCTTACAAAATTGCACCCAATTTATTAATTCCTAATATTACCCCTACCCCACGTTTGAACGTTTATTCGCAAAATATATGTTAGACTCGAATAGCCTAACTCATAGCATAAAAGAGATTATCATAATAACAACATGTATATGTGACCAAATGAATCATAATAAGGGGTGAAACTTGCATATGTCCAACTTGCATAGATTATACATGTCATGGACCTAAAGGTGTCAACTTGTTCAAAATTCACCTAATATAATCTCAATCAATTTTCATAAACTTACATATGAACATGTGTGAATCAACATCATCTAATTTTTTAACAACATGGTTTTATATGGGTACACCTAACTCAATAGGCAAATTCCCATAATCAAGTTTTATTTAATTATAGTTTCAAGTTTATGGGTACACCTAACCTAATAGGCAAATTCCCATAAACAAGATCTATTTAAATTAAGAAAAAAAAACATAACTTTAAGCATGATCCAACAACATGATTTTTCAACATAATATAGCATGATTTATAACATGGCATAGTATGATAGTATAACATAGCTTGACATGATTCTCAACATAGCACGACATAGCATAAGAGAATTTACAACATAGCATGACATAGCATATATAATTTACATCATACGACAACATAATAACATAATAAGAGATCCACAATATATAGAATTTACAATTACAAATCACATCACTTTCTTGTGATCCATTCATAACTGAGTCAAATTAGTTTGTAATAGTCTTGTGAGAATCATCATACTCACCAACAAAAGAAAAGAATTAGAGAAAGAGAGATCTTTTGATTTGATTTGTGTAGATTTAGTTGTAGATGATTAGGCTTCCTCTTCTTAATTTGTGACGGCTATGCTGAACTCCATGGCAGCAGCATGACGGTAGCTTCTCTAATTTTACAAGTGATTTAGGTCTAGGGTCTACCCACTTATTTATAGATTTTAGAATTCATTCTAGGCCATTAGATTTAACCTAGAAATAACCGCAGCCGTTCAGACAAGATGGGGTTTATCTTGTTGACTCAGCAATGAGTCAGAAGTGACTCAGCAAACAATCAGCATATTAATAAACTTCTATTCATGTCATAAATATATATATATATTCTACAATGTACATATTAGATACATCCCCCTTTACTTATTATTGTTTTTATATACATATTAGATACATCCCCTCTCTCACACACTTATTAATATTTTTATATTCATATTAGATACATCCCCTCTCTTACACAGTTATTAATATTTTTATATTCATATTAGATACATCCCCTCTCTTACACACTTATTAATATTTTTAGCAACTTTAGTGTTAATAGAAAATTCGGGGTGTTACACTGGAGGTAAGTGACCAAAAGCGACGGCAGAGGGTACGCCGGTGTAGTTCCGGGCGGACTCTGGTCGTGCACATAGTCCGTAGCCGGAGAAAACATGCACGGGTACCAGTAGATCGGGACTGTGCACTCATGTTCATGGTGTCCAGGGGTTGACACCCTAGGGCTTGATACACCCGAAGGGTGGACCCGGCACAGTTCGACTACAATTATGATTGGGCCTTATTGACACCAACACGTGACGAGTTAGGCTTAGGGAGCCGATCGACTTGACCGTTTGGTTGGACCTTGTATTAGGGTCATTTCATGTTATTGGGCCAAAGCTTGGGCCAAGGGATCAATACTTGTTTATTCAAGTCATGTTAGTTTGCTAGTACACCTGTGGTGCAAAACCTTAATCCTGATTATGCGATGACACCTTTATCTACCTTGTTAGTTAATCATCATGCTAGTATATTGTTATCCTTATGTTCATCCCTGCTGCTCATGCCAGTTAACTTTATCAGTTTACATTGATTGTAGTAGGGCTTACTCAGTCTTTTTGACTGACCTGTTTTCTTTCGCCTCTTTTCTTCCGTTTCCACCCCCCCCCCCCAGGTTCTCAGGGAGGGAATACTGGAGCTTAGCTTGGATTTCAGACTGCTTGCTTGTGGGATTTAGCTCATGTGCGGTTTGACATGGAGCTAGCTATGGCTATCACTTCTTTTGGGGATTAGTACTTATGTATTTCAGTTTTTCAGTCGATGTTGTTTTATCTAGACTTGTGTATTTGGGAAGCTATGTTGTACCAGACTTGTTTTGAAATGTTTTGAAATCTTCCGCTGTTTTATCTATGATATTTACTCTGTTTACATATATACATATGTTCTTGTTCTGCCTTGATATATCATTATGCATGTTTACCTGATTCAAACGCCCCTCCAAAGTCAGAGTGCTTGCAAGAGACACCCTGGAGGAGGCGGGGTGTTACAAATCACCTATCTAGAGAAATTCTAATTGCTTCTTTAATCTACCGATGCTGTCCCTTTCAGGGAACGGTTGCTGATCCCAACCGTTGGTGATATACATTCGATACACTCAAACGAAATGAGTGGTCGGTCATGTGTGGGCCGGGTTGCAAGACGTTCTTCTTGAACCCAGTGTATTTGCCTCTAGAGATACACTATCGGCAGGTGGACCCATAACTTGTCATAGTTGGAATCCAATCTCCAATAAGCGCCCTGCGATTTTTGATTTTATATTATATATGGAGCGTGAGATGCAAGCGTTCCGCTAGATTTCTATTTATTTGATTTAGACACTATTGTAATATCACTGGATTTGATATCAAAATATTTTTTGGTTATCGTAAGGTAAAAACCATCCGTGTTTATGTGTGGATCGGTCTTACAATTATCTTTTCTTTCTAAAGGATTTTGAAAGTTAAACAAATGATTGGAATTTACTCAAACCAGTCCCATGACTGACCCAGAGTTTATTTTGTTTTGTTTTCCCTAAACTCATGGGTGCCCAAATTTGTACGGGTAGTCAAGTAGTCGGGATTTTTCAGATTCACTTGGAGGAGCTAGAAGCAGGAGGCTTCACCAGTTAGATATAGACTATCATATTTCCGTTGTGTACTATGTTGTATCTGGAAACAGGTGTTTATAACTATTCCAGAGATAACTGTTGTGTTCTGATGATGGTATGTATATAAAGTTACTGATTTGTATTTCAAAAGTTATGTTATATAATATATTTTATTCGTTCCACTGTGTGACTTGTGTTCTTCGTTTTCTTCTATTTTAATATTTCTTTCTTTATATTCCTCATCCTCTAACTTCTTTCTAATAATGATTCTTATTTCTGTGCAATTTGAGTTGGACATGGGGTGTTATTAGTCGACTCAAAGGGTATGGAAATTCGGTCCATTACAAATTTTTTCACTATACAACGAATTTTCTACAAACACAATCAATTTTGTTTCAATACACAATCAATCAACTACAAACACAATCAATTTCACACCACAATACAATCAAGTCGTCCATGGTCTGTGGACGACGGTGTTGGAAGTTTATAAACTCTGTCTGCAACCTAATATAATTTTATTTATTTATTTTGGATTCAGAAATATCACATCACTTTTTATTTCTTCTAAAATCGTAGAAGGTTCCAAAAATTCTCCTGGTCAGTTCTGCGATGTAGTACTCGACAAGAGGATTCCAATGGTCCTTGAATCGTTCGATTCTGACTCTGTTTGCAAAAGATATGGTCATTAATGCATTAGATCATTTAATTAATTAATAATTAAAAAACTTAATTACATTTAACAGAAAAAGAAAAGCCGTCGTTTTCCTTTCTTCTTCTTCTAGGTATGCTCAAGAAAAACGAAACCAATCTCAACCCAAACCTCCCCCTATCGCACGCCAAACCGCACCACCTGCCGACGATCAAACTCCACCACTTGAATTCGCGTGGTCTCGCCACCCAACGCCGCCTGTAACACCTCGTATTTTCGGTGAACGTCAAAGTAACAAATTAAAGTATACTTAATTTTTAAGAGAAGAATTAAGGGGAAACGGGTTACGCCATTGCGTTCATCTCAGAATTCTGCTTGAGATAGAGTCCGAGTTTGCGTAAATCGGACTCTGTATGAAGAAGTTATTACCTTCAGAAGTTTCAGAGATTTAAACAAAATAGCTCAGGTTTGAAATTCGAAATTCAAATCACACACCCGGGCTGGGCGAGAAATTTCTAGCCTAGGACCCAGGTCGACCTGAGGGTCAACCAGGGGGTCGACCTCTCCCTTATTTCCAGATCCGAGGACAGATTCATTTTTCTACATTTGGACACCCATTCTGACCAGATTCGTTGATCCTTATGCTATATAAATACCCCTAAGGCTTCAGTTTTCTCAACACAACTTCATTACGCCTATACTCTACCCTAATTCATATCAAAATAAATCAAAGACGGGGTTATGCTACTCAAGTAGAATCAAGTTAGAATTCAAGTAGAGATTCAAAGGCTAATTCAACGACTTCAATAACTATTTATAAGAATAAAATCAAATCTAAATTAGAAGAACTAATAGTCTACTTCAAGGGAGAGCTATTCAGTTTCAGAATACAGATCCCAGAATTCAAGACCGTTCTGTAATTTTTAAGTTCACGTTACTTTCAAAAATAAAAGTTAATTGTGATTCTATGCCTATTTCTATCTGTATTTCTATATCCTTTGGATCTATCTCATTGGTAATATTATGCCCATTCTTTGTCTCTTCTTTCCTTCTTTCCTTTTTTGTTTTATAGCCAGGCTACTGCGAGCCTGAGCCAAATCTCATAAGAGATGAACGTACGTTGGAAATAAAATTGGGCATAAAATATGATTTGGACATGACTAGCGCCAAAAATTAGGAAAGTATTAAATTGTGTATAATTGGGCATAATTGAGTTGTAACTGATTTGAGGACATAACACACGTTGTATTCAAAACATAAAGTGTATCGAACATATGACTTGACATTTGAGGCATAAAGTATTGGACATATGACTTGAGATTTGAGGCATAAAGTATTGGACATATGACTTGAGATTTGAGGCATAAAGTATATTGGACATATAACTTAGGATTTGGGGCGTAAATTAAACTGTAAACATGTAAGTTCAAGTTATTTTCAGATTTAAACACCTAATAGTTATTTTGGCATATAATGAAATGGATCTAAGTCCATGCTTGATGATAAGACAAACCTTTTAGATTAATTCCTATCTTATCAATTGAATCAATGATTTACATCCTAGAAAGTTATTATTCAATCATGCCTGTCTTTGTTGGACATCTGATATATAATCCTTTTAGGTTCTTGATGTTATTTATATCAGATCTATATTTCTATGAGGTTATTTCTGTCAGTATGTTTCAGATCTATCTTTGTTATACCCCAACTTTAACAGATCTGTAATCCTCTTAGGTCCAAAATAATATTTGACAGATCTGTTATTTGTAAATATGTAAATTAGCGAAAAGACGAATGTGCCTGACCAGAGGTTAGATTGAGTTGTGGTGTAAAACTTCCCGGAACTGCCCGGCACATCCAGTAACCACAACAACACCTATCTAATGTGAGAGGTTAGTGCATCATGCCCAAGATAAACTCGAGGTTAGATTGAGTTGTGGTGTAAAACTTCCCGGAACCGCCCGACACATCCAGTAACCGCAATAACACATATCTAATGTGAGAGGTTGGTGCATTAATAAATCATTTAATGCTAATGAACAAGACATGCTAAGATGAATGACTAGGGTTAAGTAATAAGAACACTTAACCAATATAACAAGATGAATGACTAGGGTTAAGTTAATAGGAAACACTTAACCAGTATAGCATGATGAATGGGTAAGTTAAGTAATAAGAAACACTTAACCAATATAACTTGATTTGTGGTAAGGTTAAGTTAAAACAAGAGGGAAACACTTAACCAATATAACTTGATTTGTGGTAGGGTTAAGTTGACACAAGAAGGCAACACTTAACCAAAGTAACATGACAAGCAGGTGGGTTAAGTTAACTTGAATTGATTGATGACACTTAACTAATACAACATGATGAACACGTGGGGTTAAGTTAACAAGAAACACTTGACCAATATAACTTGATGGACGAACGGGATTAAGTTAATAAGAAACACTTAACCAATCCAACATGATAAGTGGGGAGGGTTAAGTACAACTCGTGTAGGTGGGTAATATTTGTATATATAGGCCCACGAACTTAACCATTAAATAAACATGTTGAATCGGTGGGAGGGTTAAGTACATCTCGTCTAGGTGGGTAATATTTGTATATATAGGCCCACGAACTTAACCATTAAATAAACATGCTTGAATCAGTGGGAGGGTTAAGTACATCTCGTGTAGGTGGATAATATTCGTATATATAGGCCCACAAACTTAACCATTAGGAAACCCTAGTAACGGGGACCCTTTTCAGTAGTAACCCAGATAGATATATCATGGTACCTTGAACTAGGCAGGGTGGGGCACGATTACTGGGCTGATTATAAGCGGTCAAAATAGCGGCAAGGGGTATGTCAGTGTTGGTTCCGACGATTTACGGGCGTGCACGTACTCCGGAGTGGGAAAAAGCAGGCACTGGGTACCAGTAGTTATACACTGTGCATCTTGAATTGTGTCGGGTTGCTATCATAAGGATTGATACACCTTATGGTGGGACCAGCACAGGGTATCTACACGCAAGAGAGGGCCGATTGACACAGACACATGGAACATTAATGCAAGTAAGGAGCCGATCGATACGGTAGTAAGGGTACATCTAACATGTTCATGGCAATCAGGAAGATTGAGGTGGAATCCTCACGATAGATGTACACCTGAAGGCTACCACAATTACAGGGATTGGGATCACGTTATCATTTTATGCAGATTACTAGTTGGGACACTAGTTAGGTGGTGCAGAGATAGATATAGAAATCAGAATAACAAAGTAGTAGCGAAGCAGAGAAAGAGTAGAAGCGCATTCAGCTTATCTTGCCTTATCATACCTTATGCTTATCCTATGTTATCAAGTTATCCTTGTTATCACGGTATTGTCTTATATTCAGTTTATTCATGTCATGATGATTTTACCTTTTTATATGCTGAAAGTCACTGAGCTTACCAAACTTTTGTCTGACCTCGTTTTGTTTTGCCTCTTTTCTTCCATTTCCCCCCCACCCACCCCCAGGTTCACAGGGAGGAAATGTTACCACTTAGCTTAGTTTTTCCTTCCAAGCTCGAAGATAGTCGATGTGTTGCTTTGGACTCTCTCTTCCACTGCTATGGCTGGTTCACGCTTTATTGGGGAATATCATTGTTATTTTTATGCTTCTTTTATACTTGGAAGTTTTTAAATCAAGACAGAAGCTCTATGTATTACTTTTAAGTATGATTGAAATAACTATTGTAAAAGCTTGAGTGAATCACATTGTTTATAAAATGACTTTATTTTCCGTTGTTTTATTTGTCTGTCCTGTAATTTATCTGCATCTTTTCCCTAAAATGCTCCACCAAAGTTAAGGCATTCCCTTTGTGAGTGACCTTAACGGAGGTGGGGTGTTTCATCACCACTATGGGCGAACTCGAGCCCCCCTATATGGTCTGAAATCGGTCGAGAACAGAAACTCTTTGAGAGGCAGTTTTGAACAAATTACTCCACGATTTTAGATCATTCCCGTATAGAATTAAAGAGCTCCAGAATCTCATCAGTTTTCGTATTGAAATCACAAGTTAATTCAAGAAGATTTGAGAGAGATTAATGGAATAAATAGGAACAATTCTTTCCATTAAAACATTAGAGGCGACGGGTTCTATTTCTAAAGAGAATTAGGGTTTTCTAATAATATATATATATATATATATATTATATTTAATAAAAAATAATTTGTAAAATAGTGGTTTAACACATCGAACTCCAAATCAAACCCAATGACAGTCGCCCGCAGCCAAATACCCCCATTTCGAACACAATAGAATATGTTTCATAAGCCCATTCGACTGTTTCAGTTAGTTTTTCTTTAAATTATATAATAAAACATTTTACTATTTAATTTGATCGTACATTTTAATTTACCGGGGCAACACACTGACTCCAAAAATTCCCAAAAAAATAAATCTAGCTATGTTTTGACGATACGGTCTTAACAAAACTAATTTCATTGAATTTGGAGACAATTTGAAAAATGACCATTTTCTGGTCGATGAAAATTGACTAAAACTGTCAGAACACATTTTCTTTTTACATGCTCACATATTGATTCAAAAAATTATGAAAATTGGAATCTAGCAATAATTTGACATTCCGGATTCAATCAAAGTAGTTTCATCAAAAACGGAGGTCGTTTGCAAAATGGCTATTTATAAGGGCTATATATTATTTAAAATTCCATAGCGACTATTCTGAATATTCAACTGGCCATAACTTTTTATTCCCGCTATGAAATTTCAATTTTTCAGATCCATTGGAAGGATATTTTTAAAAAGATTTAAATATTTTTGGTTTTACTAGAAACCCATTTATTTTGAATCTTGTACATTCAGTCAAAGTTCAAATTCAAATTTTCAAACTTTCGCGCTATTTCTAATTCCTTTTATTATTAAAATAAATATATTCATTCTAACTTCGATTTAAATAAATTTTTAATCGTTATTATTTAAAATAAATTATTTTAACCGTTCAAAATTCAATAAAATAGTCAAAATAAAAAATTTAAATTATTTTTGATTTTCCGGGTAGTTACAAAACTCATATCGAAAGGAAGAGAGTTAGCTCGAGAATCCAGAAATATATATCACGATTTTAGAAGCGGGGTTGTATTGGTTTCAAAATTTATAGAGGAGTGTAATTAAATTTTATTGCCGTTGAATAGTTGGACACTTCGCGCTGTAGAAGGCGAAGAAATGAAGCCATATTACAATTAGCTTTGTAGTAATTTTTTGTAGCTTATGTGGTTTCTGTTGTACAGAATTTCATTTATTTACAGACTGCTCTAGACAAAAATAAAAATATCGTTGAGATGAGTAATGTGCCACGATGCCAAAAATATAATAAAATAGACAAGATAACTTATTTTGTGAAACCCCAAAATGTTGTTATAGGGTGTAAAATACTTCAAGTAAAAAGTTGCTTATTTTCCTAATTAAAAATTACAGTAAAATTCTAAAAATTAAATTATAACGGCGTCTCAAATATCTTGTCCAAATTCGAAATAAATATTTTATTATAATTAAATAACCATTATGCTTTATAAATGAATCCATAGTGACTAGTCGAAAATTTGATTTGGACATAACTCACAATCTATAAGATGAAATCCCGATTTTTCACTTTGATTAGAAAAATATAGCTCAACAGATTCGAACATTTCTTATTTCGGAAAATCCGACTTATAATGAATTCTGTATACTCGGTTGAAGTTAAAATTGAAATGTTACGAACTGCCGCGACATAACGGACTCGGTTATAATTATATTATAATTATTACGTTCGAATATCGTTTATTAAAATATATTCGTTATTCTAACTCGAATTTGAACTCAATTGAATATATTAAATTATCCAATTCACATAACATCGTCAATCCGGCTATTTCTAACTATTTCATAATTTAAATTATATTATCTCACTATTTATATAAATTAAATATTCAAAACATTTGAATTTAAACCATTTAAATTATCAAATCAATATCCAAATAATTAAATAAATTAATAATTTAATCATTAAAAATACGGGACGTTACAATCACACTCTGGTCGCTCGGAGATGATTCTGATCATGACATGTCATCATCAGCATTTATGTTTGAGTTTCGAAAGTGGATATCCATATATTTCCAATTGACTGGTGTGAGAACCAAAAACTAGTTAGTGTTACTGTTTGTGATTTGACACTAAAAATTGGATTTTTGTGTATATATATTAAAGATATATGATTGAAAAGCTATTCAACTAATTGATTGCTGGTTGTGTTGTTTGATTATTAGTATAACTAATAAAAATATTGGAATGATAATTAATTTAACCAATATGTAAATGAATGGCAAATTTAGCCAAATCGAATCAAATATTAAACTGAATTGAAAATTGATTGGAATTGCATACATGTACATATATATGTGTGAACAGGTCATAGCATGGACGCTAAGAAGAGGAACAAAATTATATGCCTGACAAATTGGTACATGTTTATTGTATTTCTTGGGTTTTGATGATTTTATGAGCCGATTGGCAAGCCGCTTGGATTTTTCATTTTCTTTTGGATTGATGAGGGCCCTGTGAGGCTAGTTGCGGTTTTAAAGGTCTCACCGTACAAAAGAGGGTATGGCGAAATTTTCGAAAATTTAGGGCGTTAGCCAAATTTTTGAGAAATTGGAAAATTCTTAAAAACTGAAAATTTGAAGAATGGAAGCCAAAATGAAAGTTGAGTTGGTAGTTAAACAACTTTCAGCTCCGTTCCTTTTCGAGTACGAAAAGATTTTAAGTGGGGAAGATTGTAACAATCCGGGATTCCAGAACCAATTTAAAAATTTTATTCTAGATATTTAATGGATTTTGAATATTTAAAATGATTTATTTTAAATAATAACGACTAAAAATTTATTTAAATCGAAGTTGGAATGTATAAATTTATTTTAATTATAAAACGAGCAGAAATGGCGCGGTAGTTTGAAAATTCGATTTTAAATTTCAAATGAATGCATAGAATTCAAAATAAATCGGATTTCAATAAAACCAAAAATAGTTGAATCCGTTTAATTATTTCTAACGAATGTGAAAAATCCAGATTTCATAATATAAATTGAAAGATATGTCCAGTTTAAAATTTAAAATATTCGCTATGGAATTTATATATATATTAATATAATATAGCCCTTAAAAATATCCATTTTACAAATGACCTTCATTTTCGATGAAACACTTTTGTTGGATCCAGAATGTCAAATTATTGCTAGATTCCAATTTCCATAATTTTTGGAATTAATATGTGAGCATCGCAGAATAAAACGTGATTTGTCAATTTCAGTTGAATTTAATCAACTGGAAAATGGCCATTTTTCAAATGGCCTCCAAATTCGATGAAATTAGTTTTGTTAGGGCCATATCGTCAAAACATAGCTAGATATAATTATTCTATAATTTTTGGGGTCAGTATATGGCCCGAGTAAATTGAAATGTACATTTAAAATTCAATATATTGATTTATATTTTAAATTTGATAAACACCTATCGAAACAACCGAGTTGACTTACGATACATATCCCATGGCGTTTGGAATGGGGGTATTTGGTTGGAGGCGACAGTCGTTGGGCTCGATTTGGAGTTTGAATAAAAATTCATCTTTTTCAAAGAAAATAATAATAATATAGTATAAATATTTGCCCTTTGCCCCCAGACATTCATTTTCTTCATCCACGAGAGAAAATCGAAATCCCCAAATTTGAAATAAATGGTGACAGGGTCAGCTGCGTCCACCACCGTCGCTCTCTACTCCGACCAGCCGACGTCGCTCCTCTCATTGCACTGCCCCTTCTTCCGCCTTCCCTTCTCCATCTTCCCCGTCGAAGCCTGCATCCCGCGCTGCAGCCGCGAGCTTGAGAAACTTGAGACCTCCACCACGTCGCCCCCTTTTCTATACGTCCGCCAGCTCCATCGACCACCGCACATGCCTCCCCTCCCCGTCCACAGCCGCCGCCTCCTCTATTCGATTCTTGCAGCAGAAACTCCCCCTCTGTCGCTCTCCATTTCAATCCTCCTAAACCCCCAATCAATCCGCGCAAGCTCAGATGTTGATTCTCTGATTGCTCCGATGCTTTGATTGCTTTCTGGGTTGATTGATTTGGCTTGAGCTCTCTCTTTATCAAAACCCTAGAAAATTGTGAGTTTTCTATTTTTAATTCTTTGATTGGATATTTTTAGTTATATAAAAATATGATTTTTAGTTATATAAAGATATGATTTTTAGTTACATAAAGATATGATTTTTAGTTATGTAAAGATATGATTTTTAGTTAAATAAAAATATGATTTTTAGATTATATATGAAATATATAAAATAATCATACTATGAAATAATTTTTAGTTAGATAAAAATATGATTTTTTTTACTTATGTATGTTATTTATAAAATAGACATGCGGGATTTCTGGAAAAATTTAAGATTGACAATCAAAGAATGGCGGAGTGGAAACCCAAGGTGAGAACTCCTTTTCACTCTAATTAATTTACAGTTAAATATATACTAGGGTGCAGATAGGGCTTAGAAGTCCCCGACACTATTTATTGTACAAACCATGATTGTTTGTTTGGATTGTAATGTGGAAATTCGGATATTGATTGAGTTATTTGTTTGGATTTGATTTGGATTGAAATCGGTTTATGTATGGCGCGAGCCAGTGTCAGGAGAGGGGTAATGCTAGACATTACTCCAATTTTAATATCGTGTCGTTATAATGCCGAAATTTTCTAAAATAAATATTTATTCATTAAAAATATAATTTTTAATGTGTATATGAACGATATAAAATATTCATGTATTGAAATAAATATAATTTTTAACGTGTATATGAACGACATAAAATTCTCCAAAATATAAATATTCATTTACAAATCGGACGATTTGTTTATGTACACCTATTTATCTGATATTGACTGGGATGATAAATTTTACACATCGCCCAACTGCACAAATAAAATCTGTGTTTCTTGATTGAAACCCCACACGGGTATTGGGATGATATTTGACGTACACTAATCCCAATTGTTTAGTGGTATGTCGATCGATTGGTTGACACACTGTTGTAAGCGTGAATTATTTATATTTGACGCTTATGCAGTTGTGTAATACACTCTGGATGATGGATGATTGGTTATTATTGTTGTTATATACATGTGTTGTATGAAATCCATATGTAACAACCTGGGTTCAGGCAGACCGATTTTTTTTCAAAATTCCAATATACCAAAACCCGAGTTGGTTTGCCCTAGTATCCTGCAGAAAAGATAGAGATATAAATTATATCAGAGCTCAGAAAAACATCTCACAGCGGAAGGGATAAGATATAATATAAGCAAACATAGCCTTACCGTAGTAAGAATACTGCCTACCCAGTATTCAAAGCTATAACATCCCTCCCATAAACCTAACCTGCGAATGTTATGAGGAGGGGGTCAGAACATAAGTTCTATGTGACTGAATTTAAACTACACATCTTGGATAATCCTACATATACCGTTCAGTTACATTTTCTTATTTGTTAGGTTAATTGTGTTAACATCACTCAAGGCTTACACACACGTCGTACCCATCTACTCCCTAGTAGATTAAACTAATATAGTGTATATGTAGCTACCCCCAAAATTAAGGTACACCCCATGGTACCCTACTCGCACGGCCTTCACCGTATCATCGCAGGAATATACGCAGTCCCTCATCCTACGTCCGAGTGACATACGGATCTCTGTATATAACGACGCTACATCTGCATGGAACCACTATAACTATATTACATAAGCGTAATAACTACCATCATCGAATAATGCCCTCTAGTCTACGATACACCACCCAGAGCAGACATGTGTGTACCTAGACTTTCCCACGTACGTATCGCCAAACGTATTCGATGCCTAACCCGCACACCTATTATGCGTGTGTGCCCGAGTTCCGTAGCAGGGCTACACATGGAACTCGGTCGGGAGCTTTCCTTATATTAGTGCAGGCCCGCCTTTAAGAGCCTCTCACACAAATATCCCTAGGGTCTGTTTTTCTATGGTGGCTATGGCCCCACCTCGGCCCCTTTCTTAACAAGCAAAGACTATAAGAGCTAAGTGACAAGCCTCTAAGCAAACAATATAGACATCCACGTGGCGTCTCCCCTCAACCACCATCCCAGGATAGTGAATGGTTAATGGTTATCTTGAGTCTAGCTCCAGTCTTTCTGCATCCTACTGGTTGCCAATGACAGGCACTCGATGACCTACTATCCTTGTTGGTCCTGACCCTCCGCCTCCTATGAGACAACCTCTGAATCACCCTTAATGTCACCACGTCACAGCATTCTGACTGCCCCCTACTTGTGAAGTCAAGGCCCACCCACCTGACAGTTACGTGTAGACCCAACCTCTGTGAGCACTATCCGAAACTACACCACCACAGAGGACTAAAAGGAGCACCTTTAATGTCTTAGGAAGCCTGCGTGCTACCCCTTCCAGTCCGTCAGAGCTGCCAGAATGACCATATTAATGTGTGCTCCCCTTGGGCCTTATGACACCGTGATGATCTCCCTCGTTGGGCTATTCATCCTATAACATACGGACTATTCCAAGCGCCTCAGTTTAATATGTCATTAGACCCTACGTCTAATCATTAATTACGCGCTTGCTCCACCTCATCAGTTTTCTTATTAACTTGGTTATTCTCATTCATAATGACTTCCTTTTCAAGTTTACCAAGTTACCCTTAATTATTAATTCCATTTATAACTTAATCCATTTAAGCTCATTAATAAGCCTATAACATGTTATTCTCCTAATCTATTCATTATCCCATCTTACTATAACATGTTCTACTTAATTTATAATTAAATACATCTTAATTCATATATACCTTGGTAAGAGAACAACTCCCTAAGTATCTACCCCAAAGACAGAAATCAACATCAGATTGACAATCAGAGAATCACTCAACTCAACCAATCTCCTAATAGGTCCTAATCCCTTTCCATTCATATAACTTATGTTATCTTCATCCATAGATTTATTCTTGTCCTTGCAGATTGCTTAATTAACAATTGAGTACAACTTACCTTATTACATAAGTTATTTCATTTTCCCCTATCGTTCATTATAACTTACGTTATAATTCTTACTTGTCCCTAGGACAAGTCTACCTATTATATAACATTCTCATTAATGTAATTTATTTATAATAGGTTATTATCATTCCCCATTTATTCACATTATCTTCTATACCGTTGTAATTATCTTTCATTCAAATTCATTTATTTTCATTAATTACAATTAATGGTATTTATCGGTCCTGCCTTTTACATAATTTCATATATGTATATATATATATATATGTGCTAGATCTCTCACATTAAGTCAACACTTGTGGATGCTGGATTTGTCGGGCGTCCGGGCACTCTTCTACCACAAGTTGACTTAACCTCGTATCTTAGCATAACTACTTGTTTTATTTATGCACTTAGACCCCTCACATTAGGTTCAACATTAGTGGCTACTGGATATGCCGGTCGGGTCCGCATAGACTTCTACCACAATGCAACCTAACCTCGTGCCTAAGCGTTGTTCAGTTTTAGGCATATTTATTTTTCTCAGAATTTTACTTTATTCTTTTCTTATATATTATGCCTAACATTTATAACATATTTTATCCAACACATAATTTCTTTTAAGGTTACATCGACCCAAAATGTCTTAATCTTCCCAATCAAGCTTTACCCATGTACATATAATTCAAGCCTATAATTTTAGGTCCACAATAAATAGCTTCTTTCCATATCCCCTTATTCATTACCCAAGCATATCTATTTGTTCTAATTTAAATTGCTCATATTTCCATTAATATTCCAAATTAATATCTGTAATTATATGCCAATTACCCAAAAATTCCTAATTTCAAGTTATATCCATAATTCATCATAAGTTATGTTATAATTCCCTAATCATAGATTATACTCAAATTACCCAAACATTTTCCCTACTATTTCAATGTTGTTTATACGCATTTTTTTCATGAGATTTGGACTAGGCTCGAAGGTAGCCTAGTCTTAAAAATAAAAGGAAAGGGGAAGAAGAACATAATAGACATAAAATAAAGGCAATATTATTTCATTAAATTGAACATTTTAATTGGGAGTTGCTAAATGATATGCATACTATTATTCAACAAATGTATTCTAAATCCGCTCACCTTTCATGCTTTCCCCAAATTTTGGATCTGATCCATTCTATCATCCATGGTTTTCCTTTCCTCTTTTAATTCAATTTACAACCTTGCTTTGAATAATCTTTTATTAACGTTGATCTTCTCCATAATTTTCCAAGACTAATATTTTAATTTCAGAATAGATTTGAGGAGAGAGAGAGAGAGAGAGCAAGCCATGCCAGAGCTCCAGCGTAGCCGCCGAATTGTGAGGTTTAGGGTTAGGTCTAGGGGTTTATTTATACGTGTTATAGCAAGATATGGGCCTTTAGATCTAACTTAAAACTCCATCAGAACTATCCATGTCAACCAACCAATAGGAAATGGCCATGTCGCAGTGTCCAGCAACCAAAGTATTCCACGTGTGCAGTATGACGCGCAGGGGTGCCGACACCCCCGCTTGGGTGTCGTCCCCCATATATATATTATTTATTTACTTATTTATTTATTTGAAATTTGATTTATTTAATAGTGTATAAAGCAAATTTCAAACATCCTTTCTTTGCTTTCTTTTTTGTTCGTGCGCAACCTCTATTTTGAATTATGTTCATATGTATTTAACTCTTGCGCGTATGTTAATCTTTTATATGCGAACAATTTCAAATTTCAAACCAATTAATGTATATTTTTTTTCTTTTGAAACATTCTCTCAATTAAACCCCCTTTTAACCCTTTTCATACTAAGCCACTTTTTAACCGCTTTCACACTAAGCCACTTTTTAGCCATTCCTTTAAAAAACATATGGCGCTGGTGGGAATCGAACTCTCAACCTCTTGTATACAAGTCACATGTTCTAACCAACTGATCTACTAAGTCTTTTGTTAACAAGACTTATGACAATGCTAGATATTATCCTTTTTCTCATTTCTCTTTTTCATGTTTTGTTACATTATTTAAATTAACGATATCTCTTTCATTTTAAATCGGTTTTCTACAAGCCATAGGTCTAAATTGACCGGAAAATCGCCACGAACGCAATGACGCTAATTTCATGACCAAATTCCGGAAACTTTTCAAATTTTCCTTTTTATTTAGTTTTAAATGTTCGCATGCAATTTTAATTACATTACAATGCATTTCTTCTCATTTCATATATTGTATGTAATTTCTTTTATTAATCTTTTTCTTCATTTCACCACATGAACTTATTACATGCAATTATATTAATAATTTAATTTTTCCTTTAAATACGTCTATGCATACAATATATACATGTATGCATCTTTTTAATTGTCATTAAAAATGTTGGGTGTTAGATTCTCCGACCCTTAAGAAATTTCGTCCCCAAAATTTAGTAAGGGTAAAATCAAATAATCCCTCGCATAATATACACCCATTATGTGTACATCCAATTTTTGCAACCATTGTGCACATGTGCATAGTACAATACATCACAATAATACATGTATGCCTAAGTGGTACCTCCTATATGTATGCAAATTCTTCAAAAATCCTTTAAAAATATGATGCTCACACCCTAAATATACTGGCAGTTCTACATGAATGCAATATTTTGAAATTCAAAACACCTTTTTCATCCAAATTTTCCCACACTCTACTGAATAAGAGCGTAGTTCATCCAATTGTTGCATCCAAAACCCTACCAACCATCATTAAATTTCGAAATTTAGAAAAAACTAATTTTCTAAATTTGATTTCTTATGTTACAAAAAGGTATAAAATGGAAAATTTACATTTTCCATTTTTCTTTTATGTACCTTTTCTAATTGTACTTGGATTTTATGTAACTACTCTATAAAAGTTTACTATTTTCCTGTCCAAGCACAACAACATAAGAAAACTTCTTTTTCTATTTCAACTTCTCTTGGAAAATTTTCATTTTTATTCATCTTTTCTTAATATTTTCATTTTCTTTTCTCGTCATGTTTGTTGCTTCTCTGAATTTATTGTTTTCTTTTTAGTTAGGCTATTTTTCTTCGTTAGCTTATTTTACTTAATCCAATGATTTAAGTTTATTTTCAAATAAGCTTTTCCACCATCCTACACAGCTACTGCTAAGGGTCAAGAATCCTAAGACTGTTTCACTTAATAAAAGACCAACCACAAACTCTCAACTCTCACTTTCCCTTCTCTATCTAGTAGTCACTACTAGTCCTTGCTGTGTATTACTAGCCTACACTTTTCTTTCAAGCAACAATCCTAAGCTTTACAATGCTTATGCATTCTACGGGAAATTTTTTATTATTCCAAGATAATCCTTATCTACTCCGTTATTTTAAAAACATGGTTCGGCCCCCATTTTTTTCAAAAATTAAAAATGCTAAAACTTTTATTTTCTTCTTCAAAACTTACTTTCGCCAAACCGTAAAAACATGTCACAACATAAAAATACAAAACATTTTTTTTCAAACCACAAAAACTGGAGTAGACAAAGACAACTATTTCTTAATTGGTTTTACATTGTTTCTACCTACAGTTTTAATTTAGCTATTTACCACAAGGTGCAAACATTTACTCTATTCTTATTCTCTACAACTTATTCTGTCCACCCACCAAAAAAAATTAAACAAGAAATCATTATTTCCAAAAACATGTCCCACTTTACTTTAAAACCCAATATGCACTAAATATGTTCTTTACATATTTTTCTCAAACATCAAAAATACTTTTAAGAATAAAACTTGAAAACACCTCAAATTATTTTGTCAAAACTTTTACATTTTCAAGTTCTTAAAAGTTAACAAATGGGTTATACTCAAAGTGGGTCTCCAACACAACTAGGCTTTCCTAGACACTCCCACAAAGTTAATTCTCTCAAATATATATATATATATATATATATTCCTAATCCATTTTCCACTTTTTAACCTTTCTCTAATTTTTAAGGTTTCACTACCAAACCCACTAATCTGAAATACTAACATTTCAGTTACTAACATATGGGATACATCCTCCTTTTATACCAACCATTTTGTACACTTTCCACCCAACTTACTTAAGGGTCCCAAATTTCCATATTCATTCTTTTAGCGTACAAAACTAATATCCTAACCCTTTCCATATTATACACTTTTTATTTTGTGGGCTCCTTATTGGATCTAGGTTTATATAAAATATATTGATAATTTTCGAAAATACAAATACGTTCACTCACTATCTATATAGGAATACTAAACCTAAGATCTAATACCAAGTGTAACAACTCGGGTTCAGGCAGACTGAATTTTTTTCAAAATTCCAATCTACCAAAACCCGAGTTTTGGTTTGTCCTGGTATCCTGCAGAAAAGACAGAGATATAAAATATATCACAGCTCAGATAAACATCTCATAGTGGAAGAAATAAAATATAATATAATCATACATAGCCTTATCGTACTAAGAATACTGCCTAGCCAATATCCAAAGCTATAACATCCGTTCCATAAACCTAACCTGCGAATGTTATGAGGAGGGGGTCAGAACAAAAGTTCTGTGTGACTGGATTTAAACTACACATCTTGGATAATCCTACATATACCGTTCAGTTACATTTTTATTTATTAGGTTAACTGTGTTAACAGCATTCAAGGCTAACACACACGTCGTACCCATCTACTCCCTAGTAGATTAACCTAATATAGTGTATATGTAGCTACCCTCAAATTAAGGTACAACCCATTGTACCCTACTCGGACGTCCTTCACCGTATCATCGCAGGAATATACACAGTCCCTCATCCTACGTCCGAGTGACGTACGGATCTCTGTATACAACGACGCTACGTCTGCATGGAACCACTATAACTATATTACGAAAGCATGATGACTTCCATCATCGAATAATGCCGTCTAATCTACGATACACCACCCAGAGCAGACATGTGTGTACCTAGACTTTCCCACATACGTATCGCCAAACATATTTGGTGCCTAACCCGCACACATATCATGTGTGCATGCCTGAGTTCCGTGGCAGGGATACACACGGAACTCAGTCGGGATCTTTCCTTATAATAGTGCAGGCCCGCCTTTAATTGCCTCTCACACAAATATCCCTAGGGTCTGTTTTTCTATGGTGGTTATGGCCCCACCTCGGCCCCTCCCTTAACTAGTAAAGACTACAAGAGCTAAGCGACAAGCTCCTAAGAAAACAATCTAAACATCCATGTGGCGTCTCCCCTCAACTACCATCCCAAGATAGTGAATGGTTAATGGTTATCTTGGGTCTAGCTTTAGTCTTTCCGCATCCTACTGGCTGCCTATGACAGGCACTCATTGACCTACTATCCTTGTTTGCTCGGACCCTCCGCCTCCTTTGAGGCAGCCGCTGAATCACCCTTAATGTCACCACGTCATAGCATTATGACTGACCCCCACTTGTGTAGTCAAGGCCCACCCACCTGATAGTTAGCGCAGACCCAATCTCTGTGAGCATAGTCTGAAACTACACTACCACAGAGGACTACCAGGAGCTCCTTTAACGTCTTAGGAAACCTGCGTGCTTCCCCTTCTAGTCCGTCGGAGCTGCCGGAATAATCAGATTAACGTGCGCCCCCCTTGAGCCTTATAATATCGTGATGATCTACCTCGTTGGGCTATTCATCCTATAACATAAGGACTCTTCCAAGCGCCTCAGTTTAATATGTCATTATATCCTACGTCTAATCATTAATTACGCGCTTGCTCCACCTCATCAGTTTTCTTATTAATTTGGTTATTCTCATTCATAATGACTTCCTTTTCAAGTTTACCAAGTTACCCTTGCTTATTAATTCCATTTATAACTTAATCCATTTAAGTTCATTAATAAGCCTATAACATGTAATTCTCATAATCTATTCATTAACCCATCTTACTATAACATGTTATACTTAATTTATAATTAAGTACATCTTAATTCATATATACCTTGGTAAGAGAACAACTCCCTGAGTATCAACCCCGAAGACCGAAATCAACATCAGATTGACACACAAAGAATCACTCAACTCAACCAATCTCCTGTTAGGTCCTAATCCCTTTCCATTCATATAACTTATGTTATTTTCATTCATAGATTTATTCTTGTCCTTACAGATTACTTAATTTACAATTAAGTACAGCTTACCTTACTACATAAGTTATTTCATTTTCCCATATCATTCATTATAACTTACGTTATAATTCTTACTTGTCCCTAGGACAAGTCTACTTATTATATAACATTCTCATTAATGTAATTTATTTATAATAGGTTATTATCATTCCCCATTTATTCACATTTTCTTCTTTACCGTTGTAATTATCTTTCATTCAATTTCATTTATTTTCATTAATTACAATTAATGGTATTTATCGGTCCTGCCTTTTACATATTTTCGTATATGTATATATATATGTACTAGACCTCTCACATTAAGTCTACACTTGTGGATGTTGGATTTGTTAGGTGGGTCCGGGCACTCTTCTACCACAAGTTGACTTAATCCCGTATCTTAGCACAACTACTTGTTTTATTTATGCACTTAGACCCCTCACATTAAGTTCAACATTAGTGGCTGCTGAATATGCCGGTCGGGTCCGGGCAGACTTCCCCCACTAATGCAACCTAATCTCGTGCCTAGGCGCGGTTCAGTTTTAGGCATATTTATTTTTCTTAGAATTTTACTGTATTTTTTTCTTACGTATTATGCCTAACATTTATCGCATGTTTTATCCAACACATAATTTCTTTTAAGGTTACATCAACCCAAAATGTCTTAATCTTCCTAATATAGCTTTACCCATGTACATATAATTCAGGCCTATAATTTTAGGTCCACAATAAATAACTTCTTTCCATGTCCCCTTATTCATTACCCAAGCATATCTAATTGTTCTAATTTAAATTGCACATATTTCCATTAATGTTCCAAATTAATATCTGTAATTATGTGCCAATTACCCAAAAATTCCCATTTTCAAGTTATACCCAAAATTCATCATAAGTTATGCTACAATTCCCCAATCATAAATTATACTCAAATTACCCAAACATTTTCCCCACTATTTCAATGTTGTTCATATGCATGTTTTTTTACGAGATTTGGACTAGGCTCGAAGGTAGCCTAGTCTTAAAAATAAAAGGAAAGGGGAAGAAAAATAGAATAGACATAAAATAAAGGCTATATTATTTCATTAAATTGAACATTTTAATTGGGGAATTGCTAAACGATATGCATACTATTATTCAACAAATGTATTTTAAATCCACTCACCTTTCATGCTTTCCCCAAATTTTGGATCTGATCCATTCTATCATCCATGGTTTTCCTTTCCTCTTTTAATTCAATTTGCAGCCTTGCTTTGAATAATCTTTTATTAATGTTGATCTTCTCCATAATTTTCCCAGACTAATATTTTAATTTTAGAATAGATTTGAGAAGAGAGAGAGAGGAAGCCATGGTAGAGCTCCAGCGTAGCCACCGAATTATGAGGTTTAGGGTTAGGTCTAGGGGTTTATTTATAGGTGTGGTAGCAAGATATGGGCCTTTAGAACTAATTTAAAACTCCATCATAACTATCCATGTCATCCAACCAATAGGAAATGGAAATGTCGCAGCGTCCACCAACCAAAACAGTCCACGTATGCAGTATGACGCGCGGGGGTGCCGACACACCCGCTTGGGTGTCGTCCCCCATATATATATATACACACTTATTTATTTATTTGAAATTTGATTTATTTATTTGTGTATAAATCTAATTTCAAACATCTTTTCTTTGCTTGCTTCTTTGTTCACGCGCAACCTCTATTTTGAATAATGTTCATATGTATTTAACTCTTGCGCGTATGCTAATCTTTTATACGCGAACAATTTCAAATTTCAAACCAATTAATGTATATTTTTCCTCTTTTGAAACATTCTCTCAATTAAACCCCCTTTTAACCCTTTTCATACTAAGCCACTTTTTAACCGCTTTCACACTAAGCCACTTTTTAGTCATTCCCTTAAAAAAACATATGGCGCTGGTGGGAATCGAACTCTCAACCTCTTGTATATAAGTCACATGTTCTAACCAACTGAGCTACTTAGTCTTTTGTTAACAAGACTTATGACAATACTAGATATTATCCTTTTTCTCATTCCTCTTTTTCATGTTTTGTTACATTATTTAAATTAAAGATATCTCTTTCATTTTAAATCGGTTTTCTATAAACCATAGGTCTAAATTGACCAGAAAAATCGCCATGAAAACAATTACGCTAATTTCATGACTAAATTCTAGAAGCTTTTCAAATTTTCCTTTTTATTTCTTTTTAAATGTTCGCATCCAATTTTAATTGCATTACATTGCATTTCTTCTCATTTCATATATTGCATATAATTTCTTTTATTAATCTTTTTCTTCATTTCACCGCGTGAACTTATTACATGCAATTATATTCATTATTTAATTTTTCTTTTAAATATGTCTATGCATAAAATATACATATATGCATCTTTTTAATTATCATTAAAAATGCGGGGTGTTACACCATATAAATAACATTATATGGTAATTGTTTGTGTTTGATTCCAATTCAGGAATAATGAATATTTTAAAATAATGGATATTTTAAAATAAGATTCTATAAAGGATTAAAATATGATTTTGATGACCGATTAGGGATGGACACGGAAATAAATGTGTGAAGCCTTATTGATTAGTTATGCGCCATTTCAACGCGAACGATATTTATATCGATTTTATTCATTTTTATAATAAATATCGGAAGGGAAATTATTTCAAAATCTGATATTTTGAAAATATTATTGTTTAAATATTATAATGATAAGGAGTATTCAATTTTGATTCAAAATTGAAATAAAAGTAGGAATCGGTTTTAAAACGAATTTATAAAATACATTTTGAATGAAATTTTTATTATATATATATATATATATATATATATATTAATGGCTTGAATAGAACACGTCGCGCCGCGATCATTCGCGAATTTCGACCATTGACTTAGAATTGACATTACGGGAGATCCGACCATCAGATTCCCCTAAAATCGGAACCGTTGGGTTTGTATCGAAAAGAGCTTTACAACGAATATAAGAGATTTGAAATCTAACGGTTGAATTTGGAATTATGTCCAAATCAAATTTGGAAAAGGTCATTTTAAGTGCAGTTCAATGACCGTTTATGGAAATCGACTGTAAGGGCCTTAATAAAATTATTAAAAATATTAATAATTTATGTAAAATCATAATAAATGATTTCGAAAGAATTGGGATGAAAAATTCCACATTTTAACTGACAAAAATTTATTTTTATCAAAATGAACTAGTTATTAACTAGTATAATAATCCAAAAAAATTAAAAGAAATAAATCGGACTTGAAATGATTTTAAAATAGCCAGAATTTTCCAATGAATTGGAATGGATGGGAATGGAAATAATCTTCTTAATATTTCGATATTGGGTTCTATGGTTATACGGATATTGTTATGGGAATTTGGAAGATACAGATATCGTTATTCCCACTACGATATCCGTTAGTTTCAGGATTTGATATTGAATATAATCCGATATAATTTCTATTCAGAGTCTTGTATTTAATATTAAATTGGATTTTGGGTTTATCGTGAACGGTGTTTTAAATAACACTTGTTCTTTAACCCAATTAACAGTAAGGATAAGATTTGGAATTTGTAAATCTTTTAATTAAGATTATTGGAAATTTTCAAAAGTAAAGTTTTCCAATTAAATATATTAAATTAGAATTGAATGGAATTCAATTTTGTAATAATTGAAGTGAACTTCTGTGGAGGATGACTGTTAATATATATGGAATTTAAAAGGCTTTGTCGTTATTACGTTTATATCATTAGTCGGATATGGAAATTAATATCGATTATGTATTGATCTGTTTTCCGTGAAGATTCCATAATTAATGGAATGTGATTTTGGGTTTATCGTGAACTGTGTTTTAAATGACATTGGTTCTTTAACCCAGTTATAGACAGAATTTCATGTCTAACATTGTATTTCGAACTGTATTATTGATCTCTGCTAAATATATATATTTGTTTGGTGGCGGAGAATTTATTCTCTTGTTAACACCTTTCTCTGAGACGTAAAAGCTTAGAGGTTATATATCGGTAGAAATCAAGGATACGGTGTAGATTGTCGATGCGGCATGTTCGATTTTCCAAAGTTAAATAATGATTAATAATGATTTTTGGGAAGATTAAAACTAAGTGGAGTTTTAATGAATCTTTAATTAGATTAAAATGAGAATGTGATAATTTAAATTATCAAATTTGGGAAATGATCGAGAATGGAGTACCACCAGTCTTACTCCATGCGGTAGTTAAATCTTTAATTAGATTTGAGCGGGAAATGGTAATTAATTTTACCAATAACACCGTGTTGTTAGGTATGGAGTATTACCAGTTTTTCTCCATGGGATGAATAGGTTTGGATGGGAAATTAAACAAATGATCACTTCGTTAAGGTTCGCTAATCTCGACTAGTTGATAAACCTTAATTTGGTTTAGAATCGATATCCAAAGGAAGATTAAAGAATAAATCTAAAGAGTTTATCTTTGATAAAATTAATGGGAGCCATTCCCAAAGTATAAGAATATTTGAATAAAAGAATATTCTAGATTGGAATGAGGCGTATATTGTGTTTTTATAGCACTTGATTATAAGATACGTGAATTATTCGAAAAGGCCGGGTTTATACCCATTCTGGATAATTGATACGACGATAAGTCGACGATGAAGACGATAGTTGAAGACTGGAGGTCATCACATCGTTTGGATGATTACTGATGTCTTGATTGGGATGTACACCCAAGACAAGGTAATAAGTGGTGATCGTCTAGACGTACTTGGAGATCGACCGGGTACGCGAGGACCTCTCTCCTGTATTGGACATATGGGACGAGGAATACAGTGCCTTCGGTTTCGTTCAGACTCAGAACGAACTAGTAAATGGATGTGTGTATGACATTGGATTTTATTCTATATTGATTGATTTCTATTAAATATATATCTGTTTGGTGGTGGAGAATTTATTCTCTTGCTTAACACCCTTCTCTGGGACATACGAGCTTAGAGGTTATATATCGATAGACATCAGTCGTATGGCGTGAATTGTCAGTGTGGCATGATGAGATGCAAATGATCAAGGCTTCTGTTGAAAAGCAGAGTCTTGTGGTTGATTATCAAAGCACAGCTTTAAATAGCATAGCTTTGTGTATAGTGCTAATTCGCGAGCTTCACACCTCGGTATGAGTCAAAAACGGGATCGTGACTGCAGGGAGTGCAAGACGTTTCCTTCTAGCTAAGGGTGGTGTCATGGTATGGAGCCCAAACATTTATATTTTTTTTACTTATGTGGATGATGGATAGCAAGGCGCCTCAGATATATTGGTTACAATGGAGCCGATGGATAGGTCCGATAGGACTGGTAAACATGTGTTCATGAATTATTAATCCACAAACGTAAGGGTGGACCGTCCCTGAAGATCCAAGGGTTCACTGCGGGGGTTCCTAAGGCATTTGCTAGAGTGTCTTGAATCGGTGAGGAGCCATCCCTGGCCTCGACTCATAGATGGAATCCAATTTCCAATACGTGACATTTCGGTTTTAATTGTAGAGCCTAGTATGACGACATAGTAGCATGGGATACTATGTCGTCTATGATTGATACATTTATATTTGAAGTGATTTTGACACTATACACTTATAGTAATATCAAAATGATTTGTTTTAAACATACCAAGCATGTTTGTCTATTATAAGGTAAAACTCTATCCTTCGGCTTGTGTTGCATTGTGTGATAGGACCTGAGTCTAATACCTCCACTTTTCCAAAAAGCATTACGTTGTTTGTTTTATGCACTGATATTCTTGGGAGAAAACCCGTTTCATGTTATACGACGTGGTCCGTTGATTTACTTTATTTTTAAAGTAAATATTTAATAATTGTTTTATTTCTCACACCAGTCCCATGACTGACCTTGAGTTTATTATTTTAACCTAAACCTGGGTGCCCCTATTTTACACATGGGCAGCTAGTAGTTGGGTTTTTGCATATATTTCTTTCCCAGGATGTTGGATTTACAACTGGAGCTATATTCGGAAAGCTTTGTATCCGTGTATTTCTTTCAGTTGTGTTATGTATTATTTTCCGCTGCATTGTAATTTTAAATCTCTAATATTTTTCTGTTGTATATTATTTATTCATACTCTGATATATTCTTGTACTCTGATGTAAATTGTTGTAATAACAATGAAATTTTCTATTGTTTGGGTTTTGATTTGTCTTGTTCTCAAAGCAGTCTTCCTTCTTGTTCGGTTTAGGCTGGCTGAGAAGTTCGGGTCGCTTCATTAACATAAAACATATATTCTTTTATCTTACTTAAAAACTTCTAAAAGATATAAATATTAACATAAACAGCAGTGGAAACATAATTCATGCATACAATACAATGACTTATGTTCGAACATCCAAAATATATATACTTTTATCTTTTCTATATGTTGTTTAAATCATTTGTATACCTTATGTAACAACATAAAAATATTAACATAAAACATATATGCTCTTATCATATGTAAGAACTTCTAAAAGATAAAAATATTAACATAAAAAGCAGTAGAGACATAATTCATGCATACATTACAAAGACTTATATTCAAACTTTTAAATCGTATATGCTTTTATCTTTTCTATATGTTGTGTAAATCATTTGTATGCCTTATGTAAGAACTTCAAATCACGAGCTAAATGATAAATATGTTTAACATCCAGTAGTAACTATGATATGTACCTACGGCTCAATATGTTATTTAATTCTTTACCTTAAAAGATAAATGCATTTATCTTTTAAAACTCCTATATACAGTAACACCTGGTACATCAAATTAAAGAACATTAAATCTTTTACAATGTTTTTTTGGATCAAATATACAAAGGACATTAAAAACATTGTGAAATGTTTGAGGGTAATTTTATAATAATAAGGAGCATTATTGTATATTAAACATTTGTACTTACTTTGTAACTAGTGCATCTAGATTAAAGATGTTAGAGATAAAAACATTTATGCATTTTTCAGCTGAAATATAATAACTTCTAGTGAATCCACTATAACCACAAGGTATCATGACATTGTTGACTAAACTAAAAAAATAAAACATTTAAATATAACGTTGATCATTCTTAATTTTCAGTAGAACTAAATTAAGAGTATAAATTCATTTCTACAATAATTTCACATGCTAATCCCTAACGCAGAAGAAACTATAATGAATTGAACTGGATATTACTACATTTGAAACGACCAAATGCACTATATTTGAAGTAGTACTATATAACATTAGACCAATGTTTTACAATTTTTTATTACAGTATAAAAAGGATAAAAGCAATTATCTTTTCTAGTCCTATAACATCTGTTGTTATTCGAATAAACATTATAATACTTTTCCATAATACATTTCATTTATCACACAGTTTAAAATAGATAAAACCAATTATCTTTTTAAGTCCTATACATATGTTATGTTATTCGAATAAACAAATCACCCACTAACAAAACAGTAAACCCGTTTATCTTTTCCATAATACATTTCCATCATGATTCTTTTCAGTCATCCATGTTGAATTCAAAAATCCAATGTTATCCATATATGAATTACCAATGCATTATATAAATTAACAAAAGTACAATATTTAATAAGAAAAATATTGTACCTTTCAGCTACTTGATACCATAAATGACTATTGAACCTTGAAATTCACCTCGCCTTGATAAAACTACATAATCCAAAAAAAACAAGAATAAAAAAAATGAGATAATTATATGACAATTTAGGACTTGATAGAATTATAATCGAAGATTCATTTGAAAAGGATGAAAATCGCCTGATAAAACTGAAAAAAAATCGCTTCTTTAATCTCGTGAAGGTATTAAATTGATTTCGAATTTCAGAATAGAAATAAAAACGAAAAAGATAAACCTGACCTGATAAAATAAAAAATGTAGCACGAAATCGAAAACCGCCTAAACATTTTGACAAATTTGAGAGATCGAATTTAGAAATCACCGCTTGATAAATTTGGGGAAAACGATTGTTCTAAGCAATTTTTCAATTTGAGAAATCTTTTTTTTAATTGTTAGATGAAGATCGATTTTTCAATTTGAGAAAGGGGCAAATGGGTTTGTGAAATAAGCAGCGCATAAATTTTTGTCCTTAAAAATAATTCCGACGAAGCCATGTCCTTAAAACAAATTGGACCGGGCTAGCAAGCCCTTGATGCAAATCTACACTTGTTTTTATTTGTATATTAATCTATTGAATGATGAGGGCCTAAAGAGGTGAGTTGCAGTTTTTCCGATCACTCCGTACAAAGGAGGTTATGGCGAAATTTTTCGAAAATATAAGGTGTTAGCCAAATAATTAATAAACAATTATAGAAACGACGAGATTAAATATTTATGATACGACACAAACTCGCCCTTACGGGAAAGCCCAGATTGAGTTGAGAACACGACAAATCGGAACACAAACAGAATAACATTTCATTGCTATTACAACAATTTACATCAGAGTACAAGAATATACAAAGTATGAACAAATAATATACATTTGATAAATATCAGAGATTAACAAATTACAATGCAGCAGAAAATAATACAAAACACAACTAAAAGAAATACATGGATACAGAGTGTTCTGAATATAGCTCCAGTTATAAACCAGGATCCTATGAATATAATATCTGCAAAACCAAAACTACTAGCTGCCCATGTGGAAAATAAGGGCACCCAGAGTTTAGGTTAAAACAATAAGCTACAGGTCATCCATGTGACTGGTGTGAGAACTAAAAACATTTATTAAATCTTTTACTCTAAAAGTAAATCAAAGGACCATGCCGTATAACACGGAATGGGTTTCCTCCCAAGAATACCAGTGCATAAGACAAACAGTGCAATGCATTTTGGAAAAATGAAGCTATTATAATACCCAGGTCCCATCACACAATGCAACTCAAGCCGGAGGATAGGTTTTCCCTTATAATAGCCAAACATGCTTGGTACGTTTGAAAAAATCATTTGATACTATTATAAGTGCATATTGTATAAAACAACTTCAAATATAAATGTATCAATCATAGACGGCATGGGTACCATATATCAAGTCGCCATACTAGGCTCTACAAATAAAACCGAAATGTTGCGTATTGGAAATTGGATTTCTGTCATGAGTCGTGGCAAGGGATGTACTCCTCGCCAGCTTCGAGATACTCTAGAAAATGCCTCAGGATCTCCCGCAGAAGAACCTTGGTTGCTTCAGGGACGGTCCACACGTTCGTGGATTGGAAATTCTTAAACACACGTTTCCCGGTCCTATAGGACCTATATCCATCGGCTCCGTAGTAACTGATATACCCGAGGCACCTCGCAATCCAACAACGACATAGTTAAAAATATAATAAATGTTTGGGCTCCATACCATGACACCACCCATAGCTAGAAAGAAACGTCGTGTTCTCCCTGCAGTCCCGTATCCCGTTTTTGACTCATACCGAGGTGTGAGGTCGCGAATTAACGCTATACACAAAGTTATTCCATATTAAAGTCGTGCTTTGATCATCAACCACAAGACTCTGCTTTTCAACAAAAGCCTTGATCATTTGCATCTCTGCATGCCACACAAGCAATTCACGCAACGTGACTGATGTCTATCGATATATAACCTCTGAGCTCATAAGTCTTAGAGAAGTGCGTTAAGCAAGAGAATAAATTCTCCGCCGCCAAGCAGATATATATTTAATAGATATCAATCAGCACAGAATAAAATCCAATGTCAGACACACATCCATTTACTAGTTCATTCTGGGTCTGAACGAAACCGGAGGCACCTTATTCCTCGTCCCATATGTCTAATATAGGAGAGAGGTCCTCGCATATCCGGTCGATCTCCAAGTACATATGGACGATCACCACTTATTACCTTGTCTTGGGTTTACAGCCCAATCAAGACATCAATAATCATTCAAACGATGTGAAGACCTCTGGTCTTCAACCACTATCTTCATCGTCGACTTGTCGTCGAATCAGTTATTCAGAATGGGTATAAACCCGGTCATTCCGAATAACTCGCGTACATAATTAATAAGTGCTATAAAAACACAACATACGCCTCATTCCAATCCAGAATATTTTTTATTCCAATATTCTTATACTTTGGGAAAGCTTCCCAATAATTTTATCAAAGATAAATTCTTTTAAATTTATTCTTTAATCTTCCTTTGGATATCAATTTTAAACCAAATTAAGGTTTATCCAAATTAGTCCGGATTAACAGACCATACTGAAGTGATCATTTGTTTAATTTCCCAATCCCAACCTATTCATCCCATGGAGAAAAACTGGTAATACTCCAAATCTAACACCACCGTGTTATCGGTAAATTTAATTACCATTTCACGTTCAAATCTGATTAAATATTTAACTTTCGCCTGGAGCAAAACTGGTGATACTCCATTCTCAATCATTTCTCAAATTTGATAATTTAAATTATCATATTCACCTTTCAATCTAATTAAAGATTCATTATACTCCACTTGGTTTTAATCTTCCCAAAAATCAATATTAATGATTATTTAACTTTGGAAAATCAAACATGTTGTATCGACAATCTACACCGTACTATTGATTTCTGCCTATATATATCCTCTAAGCTCGTACGTCTTAGAGAACGGTGTTGAAACACCCCACATCCGTTAATGTCACTCACTAAGGGAATGCATTAAGTTTTGTGAAGCGCTATAGGTAAACAGACGCAGAATAATTACAAGACAGAGATAAATAAGGCAGTAGTGGAGAATTTAAACTTTTATTTCAAAAGTCATAATACCGTGGTCCACAATTTCATAAGTCACAAAAACCATTACAATAAAAATACTTCTGTCTTGTAAAATCAGAGTACATAAGTAAATAAAAGCATCATTCCCCCAATAAAAAAAGAGTTAAGCCATAGTAGAGTCAACAACTTGAGCCATACTTCAGAAGTAGCTCCTAGCAAGATGATATCAGATTCCTGATTAAGTCTGAGTGTTTCCTCCCTGAGAACCTTGGGGGGAATGGAAGAAAGAAGGAGAAACTACAGGGTCAGACATAAAGTCTGGCGAGTCTAGTTACTTTTAGCCAATAGATAATTAAAGCAACATGATAGGCATATAAATTGGATAAGAGAGAGATCACTACATAAATGGTAGGTGTGACAAGGTAAGCAAGTTAAGGTATATGTGCCTCACAATTATTACTCTGCATTATTACTAGTATAACTGAAATAAGATGATCCTTTCCACTATAAGTTGGTAGGCATAGGTCATACATCCAAGTTTACCCTAACCACTACCCTAATCGATCGGCCCCATATCCTGTAGATATCCTGTGATGACCCCACAGTAGGAGGTATCACTTCCTAAAGTGGCAACCTACGGTGTGCACAATCATATCTACTGGTGTCACGGTCGTCTTAGCCCCCTCTGCCCGGCCCATGCACGCACTGTCCCCGGTCGGTTTGCGCCGCCCACACCATCCGCCTCGTTTGGATCTTTTATAATCAATTAGAAAGCATTCCCCTTCTCTGCCTAGTACGGAGGTATTTACTTGATGCCAACTTCGGGTTACTGACTGAAATGGGTCCCTCCCAATATGATACAAGCTCTCCCCCTTGTCTTTTATCCCCACTAGGTTTTCTACTGACTATGTATTCTCTTAGGTGTCTTTAATTACATAGCCCTATACTAGTTATTCTTACCCTAAAGGGTGTCTTTAATTACATAACTTTATTACATCATCTACCGGTTATGTATACCGCTAGGTGTCTTTAATTACATAACCCTGTTACACTATCTACTGGTTGTGTATACAATTTAATTACATAACCTTATTGGATAAAGAATGTGGGCCTATATATACATATCACCCATCCCCTCCAATTTACTTAACTCACCACTACCCATCCAATTTTACTTAACCCAAACTTAAGTCCATACTCATATTAAATTAGGTTAAGTTGTTCATTTCTTTACCATGTCCAGTTATGGTTATAATGGGCTAGACCTCCCACATTAGGCCTATAATGTGTGGATGTTGGATATGCCGGTCGGGTCCGGGCAGTCTTATTCCACAGCTAGGCCAACCTCGTGTCTTAGCCCGATTCGTATTTGCGTACTTAGACTCCCACATTAGGTTCAATATTAGTGGCTACTGGATATGCCGGTCGGGTCCGGGCGGACTTCCACCACTAATGTAACCTAACCCCATGTCATAAGTACAATTTACAATTCCTAATTGTAAATTACTAAATGTTCCAAAATAATCCAAATCTACCTATGTCATTATAGGTAACTATTTCTATGTTTTCCCCATTTGAATTACAAGTCCCTTTTTCATATTAAACATTGCATAAATCATGCCAATTATAATCCCTTTTTTCCCCGTTCTCTCTCTAACGTATTCATACGTAATTTTGGCGACATCTAGACTATAAAGTAGCCTGGTTATAATAATAAAAAGGGAATATGACGAGGGTGGTAGTTTCAACATGTCTTGGCATAAACATGAACATAAATTGGCATAGTTACAAAGTGAATGGACATGTGATTAACATTATAATAAAGTGGACATCAAACTAGTAACTTATGGCAATCACTATGATGTTTAAGCAAGCATAATGAGATTTAGATTTAACATTAGGTGTCCAATTACCTAGATCTAGCATAGTTAGGGTGACATAGCAACATGTTTAGATCAAAAGTAGATTCACATGTCAAGTTTACAACATATATCAATGTATCACAATATGACAAGTAAAGGTGATTAACATAAAGATCTAGATCCAAGTAAAGTCATAGTTGTCCAAATTAATATATGTACTCCCATCATAACATGGTTACAATTCAAGATCCATATAAACATCATAATCAGATCACCACAATTATATTAGATCTAGGAAATTAGATCTGTCATGACATAGGATAGAATTTCAAATTAACATAGAATCATACTTTACAACATATCCAATTCATTGTCTATCAAAGCACACTTTATTTATCTAAACCTAAAAGTAATCTAGAAACTCACAGCGTTAGGTTTAGGGAATTTAGGAAGAATAGATCTAGAATTTCTGAATTGGATATGTAGAGTACGTCGTTGTAGAAACGGTTCAGTTTGCACTCCAGCAGCATATGGCATCCATGACTCCCAATGAACAGAATATGAGAAATATGACACATATTTATAGCTGCAGAGCCCGCTGAAGCCGAGTGCCACCTCAGCCCTAGCGGTGTCGACACCCCTGTGGGTGGGTCGACCCCTTAGGTCGACACCCCTTCAGGGGGGTCGACACCCCTCTAGGGCGGTCGACCCCTAGGTCGACACCCGTCTAGGGGGGTCGACCCCCTAGAGAGGGAATTTTGCCGCTCAGAGGAAAATTTCGAATTTGAACTCTCTGGATAGGATTTTGACTCATCTCTAACTCACCTCTGACTCATGTGCATATATAAAATATCTCTATGCGTGTACAAACTTAAAACTCTCATAACTTCTCCATACAGTGTCCGTTTTATGCAAACCAAATGTCTATTTTGACCAGAATTTCGAGACGGGCGCAATGGTGCAGTCCGTTTCCTCTAATTATGAACACTAAATTAATTATTATTTAATTTATTCTCTTTAATGTCGTTTAAAAATTCGGGGTGTTACATTCTCCCCTACTCAAAGGATTTCGTCCCCGAAATCTCTAAGTGGAGAAGAGTCCATATCCTACCATCCATTATCCGTCTACTCATCAACCAATCACTGGCATCCATTGTCCTTAAAGATTTCTAATGTTTATATGAATATATGCAAAGGTGTGTGTATATGTCCCAACACTATAGCGAAGATCAGACGGTATACCGATTCAGTTGACCTCCTTAATGCAATATATGTTAGTGCCATGAATCCAATATGTATGTGTAACACCCCACTCCCGCAATGGTCACTCGCTAAGGGAATGACATAACATCGGTGGAGTATTTTAAGTGAATATAGAACAGAGAAATTACAGCAAGACAGATATAAGTAATACTTGAAAATTTAAAACATCACTTCATTGCAGCGGAAAGTAAAACATGTTTGGTTACATCACAAAACCATAATAAGAGTCAAGTACAAAATATCCATCCTGATAAATAAAAATACATAATCCCAATACATGAACTGATAGCCATAAAAGAAAAGGGTAAGCTGAGCTCTACATCTAGGGTCCAAGCTCCAAGAGAGTAATAAAAGCAGCCTGATCAAAGCCCACTCGTGCTGGGCCCACTCTGAGAACCTGAGGGTTGGGAAAAAGATAAAAACAACAGGGTCAGACATAAGTCTGAGCGAGTCCTATAACTTTAAAAATGCAATCATTAAAGTAATTAGGGTATGATATAACTTGGTACAGTGTGACTGGGGATAAATGACTACACTCAGTAGCCAATCAGACTTAGAATGAACTAAGATAACGATAAAGACGCATTTACCCACCCAAGGATAATTACTACACTGCACCACACCAGTCATTTCCTACTTAACGGTTGATCCCTCCCAAGGACTTAGTAAATTTACCCAGTAGTTTCGTGTACCTACCCGGCCGGGTCCACACACGCATATGAAACCCGTTGGACTCGCGTTGCCACCGCTACCCCGTTTTGGCCTCTTATAGTCAAGCCCAATATGCGTGTCCCGTCCTCGACATGGGTCGAGCCCACAAAGATACGTTTGGGATATTGGTTGAAATGGGCCCCCACAAGCTACCCACCTAAGCTTGTCATTTCTAGTGTATACCACTTAGCCCTTTAATCATGTTTTAATTACATGTTCCACTTTGGTTAAGTATTCTAATCGTATTTTCTATTGCCACCCAAGGCAACCACTAGATTTCCACATGCCACCCAAGGCACCCACTTAACCCCTCATGTCCCTCTTCATGCTAATATGGTTAAGTGTTTCTTAATTAATTAATTAAGATCATGACCTCATAAAGACCTCTCACATTAGACCATCTTTTATGACTGCTGGATATGCCGGTTGGGTCCGGGCAGACTTCCTTCATAAAAAGGGTCTAACCTCGTGTCTTTACTTTAATCACGTATTTAATTTATGACTAAGACCTCTCACATTGGGCCAATCATTTGTAGCTGCTGGATTGCCGGTCGGTTCCGGGCAGACTTCCGCTACAAAAGGGTCCAACCTCGTGTCTTAGTTGATTAATTACACCTAATTAATCACCCCCATAATTTGTATTAATTATCCCTAATTAATTACACATTTTTAAGAATATGGGTAGACCTAACTCAATAGGTAAATTCCCAATTCCATAGTATGGGTAGACCTAACTTAATAGGTAAATTCCCAACTCCATAATATGGGTAGACCTAACTTAATAGGTAAATTCCCAATTATGTCCATTCATTTTATGTTATGCTTAAGCATACCAACTTTACACATTTCTATTAACATGCATATTAACCCCATCGTTTCCCCCGTAATTCGTTCTCATGACATGTCATATAAATGGGGAGTTTCATTATAAATGTAATGGGTTCAATCTTAGCACAACGTTGGCATTTACATGGGTTTAAAAGGTGTCAACTTGCATCATAACATTAAACCCAACTAGCATAAATCATTAACCCAAACTTGCATATCAACTTGCATATAAACTTGCATATGAACTTGCATATAAACTTGCATATGAACTTGCATATAAACTTGCATATGAACTTGCATATAAACTTGCATATGAACTTGCATATAAACTTGCATATGAACTTGCATATCATGTCATACATAGAGGCAACCTTGCATATGTTATGCATATCATAAAAAGAGACAAACCTGCATATGAACTTGCATATAAACTTGCATATGAGCTTGCATAACATGTCATATCATAAGAAGAAACAAACTTGCATATGAACTTATAACATATGACAACCACAACATGCATAGATCCTCATTTACATCCATAGCCTCCTAATATCCTATCCTAATTAGTTTAGCAATTGCTTGCTAAAGGCATAGGAACTCACAAATCACTAATTAGCACTCCAATGAGGAAGATTAAGTTGCTAGAGTGGATTAGAACTTGATTAGAGTTGATTTGAGATGCCAACTTCCTCTCAAATTTGGTGGAGGCTCCTCCTAGTTTTAATTTGACGGAATGAGGCCCTTGAATCTATTTTTAGTATGAATTAGGGTAGTGTTATGGTGTATTTATAGATTAGGCAAGTGTTTTAGGCCATTAGATTAACCTTGAATTAGATTAGGACCATCAGATCTCGGAAGCTTCTAGAGAACAGCCCAAAACACAGCCAAACCCTAAAATGGTGCACCAGGTTAAACTGGCCGAGCACCCCCTGTCGACACCCAAGTCGACAGGGCTGTCGACTTGGTCCTAGCCAAGTCGACTGCCCAGTCGACAGGGCTGTCGACTTGGGTAGCTAGGCGGGAATTTTCCCCGCCTGCGCCCAATGGCCCCAATTTCGAAATTTGAACCTGAATTTTAAATCTGTTTTGAACTTTGAATTTTCTGCAAACTTCATTGGGCCATAACTGGGCCATATGGACTCCGATTTACAAAATTTTGGACTCTATTTCGCGTATTTTTCCGAGACGAACGCAATGATGCAACCCATTTCCCCCAATTCTCACATCTGAGATTATTTATTCTGCAATTAGTGAATTTTAGCATTAACTGAAATACGGGGTGTTACAGTAAAATAAACCTATTGTATCATATAAGTTCTATATGTGTGCACACCCATTCGTCCAAATGCAACATCCATATGCCAGTTCATCCATTTTCATCCATAAAAGAAAAGAAAATGCACACACATCCATATGCGATACGAAATTGATTGGGCCGATCTTAGTGCCTAATGTGTGTGTATATGCGTCCACAGGCAACCACTAGCAAACACTTGCATCCACTTGCATCTATCAAACATAACATGTTTCAAACACATGTTTACATCCATAGTATTCCTATCTAAAGGTCGAAAATACTATGGATAAGATAAATTCTATTGACAGAAACAAATACTGATAAAACTTAAGAATGGAGTTAAGAACATACCCTCGAAAAGAAAAGGGTACGAAGAACGAATCTTATCTTCGGTCTCCCAAGTCGCATCTTCTGGTTTATCTCCCCATTGAACCTTTAGCAACTTGATTTCCTTATTGCGCGGCCTCTTAACCTTTGATCCAAGAATACGGGTGGGGACTCGTCTGACTGTCGCCTTCCGTTCCACTTCAACTTCTTCTAACATGCTCGTCTCAACAACTTCCAAGGTGTCATGCATGCACTTCCGTAGATGAGCGACATGAAAAACGTCATGAACACCGGATAAATTTTCTGGGAGCTTTACTCTGTAGGCCCTTTGGCCAATCCTTTCAGTTATGGGAAATGGTCCCACAAACCAAGGTGCCAACTTCCATACGGATCCGAAGTGAACCACATTCCTCAAAGGTGATACTTTGATAAAAACTAAGTCTTCTACTTCGAATTCAATGTCAGTCCTTCTCTTGTCTGCATAGGATTTCTGCCTATCTTGAGCTGTCTTCATCCGCCATCGAATAAGGTCAATCTTTTCAGACGTTTCCCTAAACATATCTGGTCCAAGCAATAATCTTTTTGTAGATTCCCACCAACAAGCTGGCGATCTACAGGATCGTCCATACAATGCTTCGAAGGGTGCCAGCCCGATACTAGCCTGATAGTTGTTATTATAGGCAAATTCTACTAAAAGAAGATGCTCTTCCCAAGTCCCTCCGAAGTCAAGGATACACAGCCTTAAAAGATCTTCTAGAATTCTGTTCGCCCTCTCTGTCTGCCCATCGGTCTGAGGATGGTAAGCGGTGCTCAAACACAACTGTGTACCCAATGCTTTTTGCAAGCTCCTCCAAAATTTGCTGGTAAAGATGGGGTCACGATCGCTCACGATGCTGGAAGGAACTCTTTGGAGACGACTTATCTCACGAACATAAATTGTTGCCAATCATGGTACCGTCCTTTTACTTTTAACTGGAATAAAGTGAGCACTCTTAGTGAGCCTGTCTACTATCACCCAAATATTTGTATTGCCTTTCTTCGATCTAGACAAACCATCTATGAAATCCATATAGAGACGCTCTACCATTTCCACTGTGGAACCTCCAACAGACGAAGTAATCCACCGGGCTTCTTTTTCTCAGCTTTGACTTGCTGGCAAACCAAACATTGAGAAACAAATTCAGCCACGTCCTTCTTCATCCCATCCTCAAAGAAAACCTTCTTCATGTCTCTGTACATCTTGTCACCGCCTGGATAAATGGTCATCTTAGAATGGTGGGCTTCTTCTAGGACTGCCTTTATCAAGCTTCCAGTTTGAGGAACACAAAGCCTTCCATCTCGTCGTAACCGCCCCTTTTCATCTATGGCATACCTACTGAGGTGACTAGAAGTCTCCCCTTCTGATCTTATCCATGATGTCAAGAATCTGTGAGTCACCTTGTTCCGAAGCTCCTATCTGATCCATAAGAATCGGTCGTATCTCCAAGGATGCAAATAAATCAGGCAAAACCTCGATGGATGGTCTAAAATCAAAAGCTGATATGAACTCCAAATTCTTTATTTCCACAAACAGAGGACTCAAGGCCACCCTCTGCCTACTTAGTATGTCTGCCACCACATTTCCCTTGCTAGGGGTATAAGCAATCTCAAAATCATATGAAGCTAAGAACTTCATCCACCGTTGTTGCCTCAAGTTGAGATCCTTCTGTGAGAATAGATACTTGAGAGATTTATGATTGGTGTATAACTCGAATTTTTCTCCAAGTAAATAATGACGCCACATCTTTAACGCGAATACTATGGCAGCTAGCTCTAGATCATGGGTGGGGTAGTTCTTCTCATGAACTCTCAACTATCTACCCCCATAACATATTACTTTCCCTTCTTGCATCAAAACCACACCAAGCCATGTACCGCACAGATCAGTGTAAACAGTAAACACTTTACTCCCATCGGGTAAGGTCAAGACTGGGGCTGTTGTCAAAGCCCTTTTTAATCATTGGAAAGCAACGTCACAGTCTATATCCCATGAAAATGTCAAATTCTTCTTTGTCAGCCTGGTGAGAGGAGCTGATATCTTCATGAAGTCCTTAATGAACTTCCTATAATAACCTACCAACCCAAGAAAGCTTCTTACCTCGGTTGCATTTTTAGGAATCTGCCAATCTTGTACTGCAACCACCTTCGCGGGATATACATCTATCCCTTCTTTGGAGACTACATGCCCTAATGATCTTACCTCCTTTCTCTTGAAATGGAATTTGGAGAACTTTTCTTTTAGCTGATGGTCGCGGAGAGTTTTCAGAACTTCTCCCAAATGTTGGGCATGCTCTTCTTCACTCTTGGAGAAGATCAAAATATCATCAACGAAGACTACGACGAATTTGTTTAGGAACTCCTAAAACACCCTACTCATCAAATCAACAAAGTAGGCGGGTGCATTTGTCAACCTAAATGGCGTAACTAGCCATTCAAAGAAACCGTTTGGAGTTCTGAAAGCAGTCTTATCTATTTTGTCCTCAGCCACCCTCAGTTGATGGAACCCCATAGCCAAGTCCAACTGAGAAAATACCGAGACACCAACAAGCTGATCAAATAAATCATCAATCCTCGGAAGAGGGTGTTTATTCTTCTTGGTGAGCTTATTTAACTCTCTATAGTCAACACACAAACAAAGCGAACCATCCATTTTAGTTGCGAATACTAATGGAGCACCCCAATTAGATATGCTTCGTCTGATAAACCCTTTTTCAAGTAACTCCCGTACTTGCTTACTCAGCTCCCTCCTTTCTCTTGGAGCCATGTGGCACACTAGTAATGCAACTTTCTTTGCATTGTCCACCAGATATATACGGAAGTCGATCTCATGCCTTGGAGGTAAACCCCGTACCTTATCAAAAACATCTGAATAATCTCGAACCACTGGAACAGATTGCAACTCGTTTATGGATGCATCTAGATACTCTAGGAAGCTAAGCATAACAGACCCTTGGTGGTCACAAGAAACTTTGAGGGTCTTTCCATGACAAGTCAGGAGTCTAATAGCCCTCCTCTCACAATCCAGAATGGCCCCATACGTGGTAAGCCAATCCATTCCTAGAATCAACCCAGAGCCCATAAACCTAAGCACATACGCATCGCATTCAAATTCGACGCCCAACACAGATATTTTCAAACCCCGACAAATCATCGATAAATGAGCCGAACTACCAATGGGGTTCGAAACAACTGTGGGATCTACTACCATACTATTAATTAAATGCAGAGATTCAACCACGGAACTGGATACTAACGAGTGTGAAGAACCAGAACCAAAAAGTGTTCTAACTAGATAGTTTAAAAGAGAAACTAAACTTTCTACGAATTGGATACACGTTTGCAAGACTAGATAGTTTGAAAGAGAAACTAGATACTAACGAGTGTGAAGAACCAGGCTTTGTATACACGTTTGCAAGACGTATGTGCAAAATCTTTATATACTCGATTGTCCAAATTCAATATAAAATAAATATTCAAATACGTATAAAATGGTTTAAATTTTCAAAACAAAATTTGTTTTTATAAATAATACTCTTCTAACTATTCTAGGATACTACTGATCCTATCTCTAACGAGTCATTCTTATTGGATATTGCTAATCAAATCTCTAATGAATTCTTTTGTTTGGTTCTAACGTGTCTTGTTCTCGAGCTCTGTAAACCAAGGCTCTGATACCAAGTTGACACGACCCAAACTCGCCCTTACGGGAAAGCCTGGATTGAGTTGAGAACACGACAAATAAGAACACAAACAGAAGAACATTTCATTGCTATTACAACAATTTACATCAGAGTACAAGAATATACAGAGTATGAACAAATAATATACATTTGATAAATATCAGAGATTTACAAATTACAATGTAGCGGAAAATATTACAAAACACAACTGAAAGAAATACACGGATACAAAGCGTTCCGAATATAGCTCCACCTGTAAACCAGGATCCTATGAATATAATATCTGCAAAACAAAAACTACTAGCTGCCCATGTGGAAAATAGGGGCACCCAGAGTTTAGGTTAAAACAATAAACTCCAGGTCAGTCATGTGACTTGTGTGAGAACTAAAAACAGTTATTAAATCTTTTACTTTAAAAGTAAATCAAGGGACCATGCCGTATAACACGGAACGGGTTTCCTCCGAAGAATACCAGTGCATAAAACAAACAGCGTAATGCTTTTTGGAAAAATGAAGCTATTATAAGACCCAGGTCCCATCACACAATGCAACGCAAGCCAGATGATAGGGTTTTCCCTTATAATAGCCAAACATGCTTGGTACGTTTAAAACAAATCATTTGATGCTATTATAAGTGCAGTGTATAAAACAACTTCAAATATAAATGTATCAATCATAGACGGCATGGGTTCAATATATCATGTCGCCATACTAGGCTCTACAAATAAAATCGAAATGTCATGTATTGGAAATTGGATTTCCATCATGAGTCAAGGCAAGGGATGTACTCCTCGCCGGCTTCGAGACACTCAAGCAAATGCCTCAGGATCTCCCGCATAAGACCCTTGGATGCTTCAGGGGCGGTCTACACTTACGTTCGTGGATTGGAAATTCCTGAACACACGTTTCCCGGTCCTATAGGACCTATATCCATCGGCTTCGTAGTAACCGATATATCTGGGGCGCCTCGCAATCCAAAAACCACATAGGTAAAATATAATAAATGTTTGGGCTCTATACCATGACACCACCCATAGCTAGAAAGAAACGTCGTGTTCTCCCTGCAGTCCCTTATCCCGTTTTTGACTGATACCGAGGTGTGAGGCTCGCGAATTAACGCTATACACAATGCTATGCTGTATTAAAGCCATGCTTTGATCATCAACCATAAGACTCTGCTTTTCAACAGGAGCCTTGATCATTTGCATCTCAGCATGCTACATAGGAAATTCACGCCATGCGACTGATGTCTATCGATATATAACCTTTGAGCTCGTACATCTCAGAGAAGGGTGTTAAGCAAGAGAATAAATTATCCGCCGCCAAACAGATATATATTTAATAGGCATCAATCAGCACAGAATAAAATCCAATGTCAGACACACATCCATTTACTAGTTCGTTCTGGGTCTGAACGAAACCGGAGGCACCTTACTCCTTGTCCCATATGTCCAATACAGGAGAGAGATCCTCGCATATCTGGTCGATCTCCAAGTACGTCTGGACAATCACCACTTATTACCTTGTCTTGGGTGTACAGCACAATCAAGACATCAGTAATCATTCATGCGATGTGAAGAACTCCAGTCTTCAACCACCGTCTTCATAATCGACTTATCGTCGAATCAGTTATTTAGAATAGGTATAAACCAGTCTTTCCGAATAACTCGCGTATATAATAAATAATTCTATAAAAACACAACATACGCCTCATTCCAATCCAAAATATTCTTTTATTCCATTATTCTTATAATTTGGGAAAGGTTCCCATTAATTTTATCAAAGGTAAATTCTTTTAAATTTATTCTTTAATATTCCTTTGGATATCAATTTTAAACCAAATTAAGATTTATCCAAACTAGTCGGGATTAACGGACCATGCCAAAGTGATCATTTGTTTAATTTCCCAATCCCAACTTATTCATCCCATGGAGAAAAACTGGTAATGCTCCATATCTAACACCACAGTATTATTGATAAATTTAATTAGCATTTCACGTTTAAATCTAATTAAAGATTTAACTATCGCTTGGAGAAAAACTGTTTATACTCCATTCTTGATCATTTCCCAAATTTCATAATTTAAATTATCATATTCACCTTTCAATCTAATTAAAGATTCATTAAACTCCACTTGGTTTTAGTCTTCCCAAAAATCAATATTAATGATTATTTAACTTTGGAAAATCAAACATGTCGCATCGACAATCTACACCGTACTATTGATTTCTACCTGTATATAACCTCTAAGCTCGCACGTCTTAGAGAAGGGTGTTAAGCAAGAGAATAAAACCATACAGTTCGAAATACAATGTTAGACATGTAATCCTGTCTTTAACTGGGTTAAAGAACTAATGTCTTTTAAAACAAAGTTCACGATAAATCTAAATCACATTCCATTAATCATGGAATCTTAACGGAAAATAGATCAATATATAATCGATATCAATTTCCGTATCTGACTAATAATATAAATGGAACAATGAAAAAGCTTTTTAAATTCCATATATATTAACAGTCTTCCTCCACAGACGTTCACTTCGATTATTATCAAATCGAATTCCATTCAGTTCCAATTTAATATATTAAATTGGAAAATTTTACTTTGGAAAATTCCCGTTTAATCTTAATAAAAAGATTTATAAATTCCAAATCACGTTTCACTGTAAATCGGGTCAAAGAACGAATGTCGTTAAAAACACAGTTCACAATAAACCCATTTCACATACCATTTTATTCCAATTAAATGTTAATTAACTGGAAACTCTAGTAATCTTAATTAAAAGATTTATTCTTTTCACATGGGGTTTAAGAACAGTGTTATTTAAGACACCATTCATGACAAACCCAAAATCCAATTCATTATTAAATACAAGGCTCTAAATAGAAATTATATCGGCTTATATTCAATATCAAATTATGAAATCAATAAATATCGTATTGGGAATTACGATATATATGTCTTCCAAATTCCTCCACAATATCCGTATATTCACGGAATCCATTATCGAAATATTCCGAAGATAATTTCGATACAAATCCATTCCAATTCATATATTGGAAATTTTGGTTATTTTTAAAACCCTTCCGAATCCAATTTAGTTTATTTAAAAATTATTGGATTTCAAATCTTGTTAATAACTAGTTCATTTTGATAAAAATATATTTTTATCTTTTCAAAAGTGGAATTTTTCATCCTAATTCTTTCCAAATCATTTGTTATGATTTTACAAAAATTATTAATATTTTTAATAATTTTATAAAGGCCCGTAGAGTCGATTTCCATAAACGGTCATCGAACTGCACTTACAACGACCTTTTCCAAATTTGATTTGGACATAATTCCAAATCCAACTATTGGATTTCAAATCTCTTATATTTTTTGGAAAGTTCTTTTCGATACGAACACAATGGTTCCAGGTTTAGGAGAATCTGACGGTCGGATCTCATGTAATATCAATTCGAAGTCAATGGTTGAAATTCGCGAACGGTCGCGGCGCGGCGCGTTCTATTCAGACCATTAAATATATATAATATATATATTATATATTTTGTCGATTTCCAATTAAAATGTATTTTATAAATTCATTTTAAAATGATTCTAACTGCATTTGCAATTTTAAATCAAAATTGAATTTTCCTTATCATTATAATATATAAATGATAATATTTTCAAAATATCAGATTTTGGAATCATTTCCTTTTTGATATTCATTATAAAAATGAATAAAATCGATATAAATATCGTTAACATCAAAATGGCGTTAATCTAATCAACACGGCTTCATATATTTCAATATTTTCGTGTTTATCCCAAATCGGACATCAAAATCATATTTTGATCCATTACCGAATATTATTTTAAAATATTAGTTATTTTAAAATATTCATTATTTGTAGTTTTAAAATATTCATTAATTTCAGATATTCGTTCTTTCTGAACTGGAATCGGACACAGTCAATTAGCATATAATTTTATTTTTATCGATTTTATACACGCATGTACACAACAATAATCAAACATAGTCAACCATCATCCAGAGTGCATTACACTACTGCATAAGCGTTAAATATAGATAATTAATGCTTACAACAGTCCATCAACCCATCGCTTGTCATACAACTAAAAATTGGGATTAGTGTATGCCAAATATCATCCAAATACCTGTGTGGGGTTTTCAAACAACAAACATTGATTATTATTCGTGCAGATGGGCAATGTGTAAAATATATCGTCCCAATCAATATCAGTCAAATGTGTGTACATAAACAAATCATCCAATTTGTAAATGAATATTTATTTTGTTCATATACTCATGAAAAATTATTTTTTTAACAATAAAATATTTATTTCAACATATGAATATTTTTAATATCTCATATATTCAATAAAAATGATATTTTTATTGCTCAAATAATTTATTCAACACATGAATATTTTATATAGTTCATATACACATAAAAATGTTATTTTTAACTAACACGTTTTATTTTAGAAAATTTCAGCAACATAACGGCAGGATATTTAGCACTGGCACCGTGTTTAAGCACGGCTCCTCTGCTAACCTAGGCCTCGCGGCATTACAATTATTTCATTTCACCACAACACAACCAATTCATCACAAACAACCAATTTACCACAAACATTTCAAACAACCAAACAACCATGGTTTCAATCAAAGGTGTCGGGTGCTATTAAGCACCGTCTAATCCTAGTATATATATTTAACTAGAAAATAAATTAGAGTGAGAAGTTCTCACCTTTGGGATCCACTCCTCTGGTTCTATTTCTGAATTTTTGAACCGTTTGAATTTGGCTGAAATTCCAACTCAATCTTTTCCACGCTGTTCATTATAAAAATCACATTTTTAATACGGTGTTTATTTACTTAAAAATCGCATTTTTATATCGCTATATATAATAAAAATCATATTTTTATTTCACTATTCATGTAATAAAAATCATATTTTTGTATGCCACTCAAATAAATAAGAATCCAATTTTTATATGCTATTTCTTACCATTTCCTTTTTAAAAATCATATTTTTCTATTTTTAAAAATCATAACTTTCTATTTTTAAAAATTTAATCTTTTCTCTATAGAAAATGTTAATCTTTTATCTATAAAAAAAATGTTAATCACTGAATTAATTACATTCATTAAATTAAAAAAATAAAATAAATAGAAAAACTCACTGTTATTTGGACGAAGAGGAAGTAGGAGGTTCCGGTAATGGATGACGGCTTAGGGGGTCGGGGGGAAGCTCAAGCAGCGGCGGGCCCAGGCAGTTGTAGTGAAGGTGGTTTTAAGGGGGGCTAGGGGATCGCGGATTGGAGGTTTGCAAAAGAAAGAGGGGGGAGAGAGAGGGTACAGTGGTTGAACGCGACGGCGTAGTGGGGCGGCGCTCGTGGTGGGGCGGCGGCAAGGAGAGGTAGCGACGATGTGGAAAGGGGCGACGGGTCTGGGAGGGGTTCGACATTTTTTTTTCTTCTTTTTATCCAATTTCTGAAATGAACAATAACGGGAGGAAGGAAAGAGAAATAAAGGGGTTGACTAATTATTACATATATATAATCTATTTTAAATCCAAAAAGTAACTTTTTCTTTCGAACTCCAAATCGAACCCAACGACTATCGTCCCTAGCTAACTACCGCCATTACGAACACAATGGGATATGTTTCATGAGCCAATTCTACTGTTTCGATCAGTTTTTGTTGAAATTAAATTATAAATCCATTTATATTACATTTGAACGTACATTTTAATTTACTAGGGCCACATACTGATCCCAAATATTCTAGAAAAATAAATCTAGCTATGTTTTGACAATACGGTCCTAACAAAACTAATTTCGTCGAATTTGGATACCATCTGTAAAACGGTCAATTTCCAGTCGATTAAATTCAAACTAAATTGACCAAACACTTTTAAATCTGCCACGCTCACTAATTCCAAAAATTATGAAAATGGAATCTAGCAATAATTCGACATTCTGGATCCAACAAAAGCAGTCTCGTTGAAAACGGAGGTCATTTGCAAAATGGCTATTTTTTATTAAAATATATATAAATTCCATAGCGACTATTCTGAATTTTCAACTGGACATAATTTTTTATTCCTGCTATCGGATTTTCCCGAAATTGGTACTATTGGATTTGTCTTCAAAGGATCTTTCAAGTGATAAAAAGAGTTTTGAAGTTCAACGGTTAGATCTTTAGAAATATTTAATTCAAATTTGAATGAAAATAATGCCAATGCTGCAGATTGACCTGAAACGTCCTTGAATGGAAATGGACTATTTATATATATATATATAAATAGAGAAAAATAATTTTAAAATATTATAAATGATTTGGAATAAGTATATACCAATTTCACTTTGTTTTAAATGATAAAAACGGTTTAGTTGAATTTGGCAATTTTTGTATAAATGCTTATATAACCGATTTGAGAAAGAAATTGGAAATATGAATTTTAATTTTTAATTTGAATAAAATTATTAAGTAGCCCTTTTAAATAAGAATATGAACTGAATTATGAAAGCCAAATAATTTAACCAGATTTGAGGATAAGATCTTAAATCTTAGGATAGGAACCAACTAAAAAGTAATTTAATTGGTGAATCAATAATTCAAGTAAGAATTTGATTTATTTTGGCGAGAAGGCCAGGTTAAATCCCATTTCAAATAATTAAACGATGATTAAAAGTCGAAGATATTAAAGATGGTGCAAGACCGACAATCTTCACATCGAAAGGATTACCACTGATGCCCTGGATTTGGGTAGCTCCCTTGAAGGTGTTATAGTGGTAGTTGTTCGGACGTACTTGTTGATTGTTCGGATATGCAAGGACCTCTCTCCTGTATTGGATATATGGGACCAGGAATAAGGTGCCTTTGGTTTCGTTCAGACCCAGAACGAACTTGTAAATGGATCGTGTGTCTGACACATTATTCTGAACTATATTAATTGATTTCTTCTAAATATATATTTATTTGATGGCACAGAATTTATTCTCTTAGCTTAACATTATCTTCTGAGACGTACGAGCTTAGTGCTGATAGGGAATGCGGAATGTAGATCTTAAGGCAAGACTAACACTAGAGGGGGGATGAATAGTGTTTACGAGGAATTTATGAAAATCTTAAACTTAAATGGTCTACTATATGAATCACACTCAACAAAGATTATCACAGAACATAATCAAACACAAATACAGAAACAGGTAAACATAAAATGCAGAAAAGGGAAGAACACACCAGATTTTATACGGGTTCAGATTACTCCTACATCCAGTCCCACGCAATGCTGGATTAAACAGAGTTTTATTATTATCAATATCCAAGTACAATCCCCTTGATTTCACGGCTACAAGGTTAACACCACTGCAAACACTCTTGATTCTACGGCTACAAGGTAAACACCGCTCTCTTTCCTTGATTTCAAGGCTACAAGGAACATACCCTTTCCCAAAAACTTCCCAAATGATTACAACAACCCTATAACTCCTCAATAGCACTTCAATTCATAGAGTAGTAGATTGGGAAAAGATGAAGTTTTATATAATTTGAGTAGAAATCGGCAAAGTATAAGTATAGAAATCAATAAAATTGTAAAGAATAATGGTGGGATGAAGAGGGGTGAAGACAGAGAAGTATGAAAAAAATTGAAATCACCCTGTATTTATAGTATGTGAAAGGTTGCAACATCTCAAAAACGTTACAAATAGGGAAAAGAAACTTCCTTTAAAAATTAAATTTTGACAGCTGTATGTCGACATAGCTATATATGTACGTCGACATATGTACATAATTTTTATTTTTAAAACTATTTTTCAAGTGTTTAAACATATATATTATTCTGGAAATTCTTGAATTAAAACTTAGTGATATAAATGAATATTCTAAAGTGTAAAATCATATGAAATCTTAAAAATATATTATATAAACATAATTATAAATTTATAAGGTTTAAAACTATATAATTATGAAACTATATAAACTTATATATTAAACTTTAAACTTGTATGTTTTAAATCATAAGTAAGATAAAATAATTTTAAATCATAATTTGAATTTTGAAAACAGAATATGAAATTTGAAAATAAGAATTTGAAAAACAGAATTTGAAAAACAGGATTTGAACCTGGAGTGCTATTCATAGTCTTACATATAAACTAGACTTTATCACTATATTTGTCTTGAACTCTTGACAACTTGATAACTCATGAGTCTTGAATCTCTCTTGAATTCTGAATCTCTTGGAACTCTGAAATTGTACAGTCTTCGGTATTTAAGTCCTGTATACAAATCTTGCATATATATGTGTGTGTGTGTGTGTGTGTATATATATATATATATTCTAGATAGAAATGTTAGTATTTTATAATCAATTAGTGATGATAACTGAAATAAGGTTGTTGTCATCAAAGCACCATTCTACAACAATGTAAGAACCCGTAACTTCCCCGGTAAGGAAAGCACGAATTGCTTTGAGAACAACACACATTTGAATGCAAACAAAAGAACATTTCATTGTTTATTACAACAATTCCATCAGAATACAAGAATATCACAGAGTATGAATCAATATTACACATTTGAAAAATATCAGAGATTTAAATTACATTACTACAGTGGAAAAATAATACAAAACATAACTGAAAGAAATACATGGATACAGAGCTTTCCGAATATCACTTCAGCTATAAACCAGGATCCTGTGAATATAAATCTGCAAAACCAAAACAACTAGCTGCCCGTGTCGAAAATAAGGGCACCTAGAGTTTAGGTTAAAACAATAAACACCAGGTCAGTCATGTGACTGGTGTGAGAACTAAAACAGTTATTAATCTTTATTTTTAAAGTTATGTAAATCAAGGGACCACGCCATATAACACGTAACGGGTTTCTGCCCAAGAATACCAGTGCATAAAACAAATAGCGCAATGCTAAATAAAGAAAAATGAAGCTATTATAAGACCCGGGTCCCTTCACACAATGTAACGCAAGCCGGAGGATAGGGTTTTACCTTATAATAGCAAAAGAATACTTGATACATTTAAAAACAGATTATTTTGATATTACTATAAGTGTATAGTTTCAAAACAATTTCAATCATAAGAATCAATCATAGACGGCATAAGTGTCCCATACCACTATGTCGCCATACTAGGCTCTTCAAATAAAACCGAAATATCACGTATTGGAAATTGGATTCCATCATGAGTCGAGGCAAGGGGCAATCTCCTCTCCGTTTGAGACACTCTAGCAAATGTCTCAGGACCACACAAGGTGATCCTTGGATCTTCAGGGTCGGTCCTCTCTTACTTTTGAGGATTGGCAATTCCTGAACACACGTTTCCCGTTCCAATAGGACCTATATAATGGTCTGTACGTTGGCTCACATAGTGCCAGTTATCGACCATATATTCAAGGCGCATCGCATTCCAACAACCACACAGGTAAAAAGTATATAATGTCAGCCAGTTTAAGCACTGACACCACCACTAGCTAGAAACAAACGTCGTGCTCTCCCTGCAGTCACTATCCCGTTTTTGACTCATACCGAGGTGTGAGGCTCGCGAATTAACGCTATACAAAAAGTTGCGCCACACAGGCCGTGCTTTGATCATCAACCACAAGACTTTGCTTTTCAACAGAAGCCTTGATCATTTTCCACTTAGGCATGCCACACAAGCAATTCACTCCATGCGACTGATGTCCATCAATATACAACCTCTGAGCTCGTACGTCTCAGAGAAGGGCGTTAAGCAAGAGAATAAATTCTCCGCCGCCAAACAGATGTATATTTAATAGAGATCAATCAACACAGAATAAAATCCAATGTCAGACACACAGTTCATTTACAAGTTCGTTCTGGGTCTGAACGAAACCGGAGGCACTTTCCTCGCATATCCATCGATCTCCAAGTATGTCTGGACGATCACCAACCGATTCCCTCCTCTTGGGTGTACAGCCCAATCAAGATCATCAATAATCATCCAAACGATGTGAAGACTTCCGATCTTCAACCACCGTCTTCATCTTCGACTTATCGTCGAATCGGATATTCAGAATGGGTATAAACCCGGCCTTTCCGAATAACCCGCGTATATAATAAACAAGTGTTACACAAACACAACATACACCTCATTCCATTTCAGAATATTCTTTTATTCAAATTTTCACATTCTTAGCGAAAGGTTCCAATTAATTTTATCAAAGATAAATTCTTCTAAATTTATTCTTTAATCTTCCTTTGGATATCATTTCAAACCATATTATGGTTTTCCAAACTAATCGGGATTAGCGAACCACACCGAAGTAATTATTTATTTTATTTCCCAATCCCAACCTATTCATCCCATGGAACAAAACTGGTAATACTCCATATCTAACACCGCGGTGTTATCGGTAAATATTAATTAACATTTCACGTTCAAATCTAATCAAAGATTTAACTACCGCTTTGGAGCAAAACTGGTGATACTCCATTCTCGATCACTTTTCAATCTAATTAAGGATTCCTTAAAACTCCACTTAGTTTTAATCTTCTCAAAAATCAATATCCTGTCTTTAACTGGGTTAAAGAACCAATGTCATCTAAAACACGGTTCACGATAAACCAAAAATCACATTTCATTGTTAATCGGGTTAAAGAACAGGTGTTATTCACAACACCGCTCACGATAAACCCCAAAAACCAATTTTAATTCAATTCCAATTAAATACCAATTAACTGGACAATTTCACTAAATCTTAATTAAAAGATTTATTCTTTTCTAAACTGGTTCAAGAAGAGTGTTATTTAAGATACAACTCACGACGAACCCAAAATCCCATTAGATATTAAATACAAGGCTCTGAATAGAAAATATATCGGCTTGTATTCAATATCAAATTCGGAAACCAACAAATATCGTATTGGAAATAACGATATAAATATATCTTTTAAATTTCCACAACCATATCTGTATAATCACGAAATCCAACATCGAAATATTCCGAAGATAATTTCGATTCAAATCCATTCCAATTCACGTATTGGAAATTCTGATTATTTTCAAAACCACTTCAAATCCAATTTATTTATTCGAAAATATTGGATTATAATTCTAGTTCAAAACTAGTTCATTTTGATAAAAATATATTTTTATCTTTTCAAATGTGGAATTTTTCATCCCAGTTCTTTCCAATTCATATACTATGATTTTACACAAATTATTAATATTTTTAATAATTTTATCAAGGCCCGTACAGTCGATTTCCACAAACGGCCATCGAACTGCATTTACAACGACCTTTTCTGAATTTGATTTGGACATAATTCCAAATCCAACCATTAGATTTCAAATTTCTAATATTCATTGGAAAGCTCTTTTCGATACGAACCCAACGATTTCGGTTTCAGGAGAATCCGACGGTCGGATTTCCCGCAACGTCAATTCGAAGTCAATGGTCGAAATTCGCGAACTACCGCGGCGCGACGCATTCTATTCAGGCCATTATATATATAATATATATGTTATATATATATATATTGTCGATTTCCTTTTAAAAACGTATTTTATAAATCGTTTTAAATTCATTTTTGAAACTATTTCAACCTCATATTCAATTTCGAATCAAAATTGAATATTCCAGATCATCGATATACAAATGATAATATTTTCAAAACATTATATTTTGAAATCACTTCCTTTTCCTATATTCATTATAAAAACGAATATAATCGATATAAATATCGTTCGCGTCAAAATGGCGCATCTCTAATCAACACAGCTTTATATATTTCAATAACTTCGTGATTCTATTCAACAAATGAATATTTATTCTATTCAACAAATGAATCTATATTTCTTTCAACACATGAATATTCTCAACACATGAGCATCGTCAACACATGACTATTTTTGTTATTTAATATATTTTATAAAATTATGATAAAGATGTAAATTTTATTGTTAAAATATTTTACTCAACACATGATAAGTTTCAACACATGAATATTCTCAACACACGAGCATCGTCAACACATGACTATTTATTTTATTCAACACATGAATTTTTATTTTATAATATTCTTTATTTTCCAAATTGGAATGAGGCTCAATCAATAACCATATAATGTTAATTATATGGATTCCATACAACACATGTATATAATAGCAACGTTAAATAATCAACCATCATCCAAAGTGCACCACACAACTGCATAAGCATTAAATATAACTAATTAACGCTCATACAGTCTGTCGACCAATCGATCGATATACAACTAAATAATTGGGATTAGCGTACTCCAAATATCATCCCAACACCTGTGTGGGGTTTCAAATCAACAAACACTGGTTTTTATTGTGCAGTTGGGCGACGTGTAAAATTTATCGTCCTAATCAATATCCTTCAAATAGGTGTACATAAACAAACCGTCCGGTTCGTAAATGAATATTTATTTATTCACATTCAAGTTAAAAATTATATTTTTAACGATAATTAACTTATTTCAACACAAGAATGTTTTATTATCCATTACACATCAACATCACAAACAAACTTCACAACACATCAAACAAGCATACAAGTCGTCCATGGTCTGTGGACGACGGGTGTCGGGTGCTGCTAAGCACCATCTGCATCCTAGTATATATTTTTAACTAGAAAACAAGATTTAAAGTGAGAAGCTCTCACCGACTAGCTAAACCAATACATCGCGACTCTTCATATATAGAAATCTTCGTCGTGCTCGCCTTTTGTCAATTTCATTATCCGTAGCCACTACATATATAAAAATCACATTTTTATATTGTTGCTATGTATATAAAAATCACATTTTTATAATCACTCTATATGGATAAAAATTACTTTTTTATACCGCTACTATATAGATAATAATTCTATTTTTACACCGCTACTATATAGATAAAAATTCTACTTTTACACCACTACTATATAGATAAAAAATTCTATTTTTACACCGCTACTATATAGATAAAAATTCTATTTTTATAACGGTGTCCATATAATAAAGATTATATTTTTCCCTCACCATTCTCTATATAAAAATCACATTTTTATATTATCACTCCATGGATAAAAGTTATATTTTTATATTGCTCTATACGTTGTAAAGATTATATTTTTACTTTGCTAAAATATATATAAAAATCATAAATTTATATTAGCATAAAAATCGTATTTTTATTTTACTTCTCATATAAAAATCCGACCTTTCTTTGCTAATATCCCATATAAAAATCCGACCTTTACACGCTACATACCTATATAAAAATCTGATTTTTATATAAATCAAAATCCTAACTTTACTTTGTTAAAAATCAAATTTTTTTCCCATGTAAACAAATAAAAATCGATATTTTTTTCATCCTAGAAAACAAATAAAAATCGAATTAAAACATACCTGCTATTTTGGGGTTGGAGAGGGCGGTCTGAGGTAGGTCTTGAGCTTGCAGTCGCGGCGGAGGGTGGCTGGCGGTTCTCCGACACTGTGGTGGCTCGATTTGGGTCCTGGTGCATTCGGGGGTTCGATTTTTAGGAGGGGGAAGGAGGAGCGAGGGTAGAGAGGAGGGGGGAGGAAGGAGGCGCAAGGGGGGATCTTCCTGGGTGGCGGCGCCGGGGGTGCGCCGCCCCTAGTGGCCGCGGCGGCGGTCTTCCTCCCCCGCCGTTCGCCCCTTTCTCTTTATTTTATTTATTTGAATCGTGAAAATCCATTGACTAAGAGAGAGGATGGGGGGAATATTTTATTTATTTAATTAATTATTTTATTTTCTCCATAATTATGATTTTGTATACGAACGCCAAACGAGACCCAACGACTGTCGCCCCTAGTTAATTACCCCCATTCCGAACACAATGGGATATGTTTTGTAGGCCAATTCCATTGTTTCGACCAGTTTCCGTCAAAATCAAAATATAAATCTTTATATATTCAATTTAAACGCACATTTCAATTTACCGGGGCCACGTATGGACTCTAAAAATTCCTGAAAAATATTTTCTAGCTTCGTATCGAAGATACGGTCCTAGCAAAACTAATTTCATCAAATTCTGAGATCGTTTGAAAAATGGTCATTTTCTGGTCGATCGAAATTGACTGAAACCGTCAAAACACGTTTTCTTTCGCCACGCTCACATATTGATTTGAAAAATTATGAATTTTGAAACCTAGAAATAACTTGACATCACGGATCCAACAAAGTGGTTTCGTCGAAAACTGAGGTCGTTTGCAAAATTTCCATTTTTAAGGGCTCAAAATTCCATAGCGGCTATTCTGAAATTTCAACTGAGCATAACTTTTTATCCCCGCTATGAAATTTCAATTTTTCGGATTCATTGGAAAGATATTTTCAAATAGATTCAAATATTTTTGGTTTCACTAAAATCCGATTTATTTTGCACCTGGTACATTCATTTAAACTTTGAGATCGAATTTTCGAACTACCGCGGCATTTTCAATTCCTTTTATAATTTAAAATAAATATTTATATTCTAATGATGATCTATATAAATATATACATTCTATTACTATTCAAAATAAATTTCTCATTGTTATTATTTAAAATAATTCATTTTAAATATTCAAAATTCATCAAATTTGCCAAAATAAAAAATTTTAAATTGCTCGGATTTTTCGGGTTGTTACAAACAATCTCCCCCTTTTTGATGATGACAATCTTAATTTATAAAATATTCATACATGTTCATTACATGTTGATACTATCATATCTGGTCCTACTCCTCCTTAAACTATGTCTAACTAATCCTTATTTTATAATTTCTCCCCATTTGTCATCAAAAAAAAGAAATTCTAAATGTACCCCACTAAATCTATACCATAAATAACTACAACATACATATCAATATATTCTAAGACTATAATCCTTAATTCTATACTAAAGTGTATATATATATATATATATATATATATATGACTCCCCCAAAATTCATGCCTAGTATAAAAAAATCAATCAATCCAAGTATTATAGTTAATATCTACAAATGTTTAAATCCATATATACAAGTTTCAATATCCAAGCAATCCAAATCAAGCAATATTTGTACACAAGTTCAAGCAAATTCAAACATATTTAAATCATACCAAACAATTTCAAATCAAACATCCCTTGGAACTTTTACCCTTTCGTCTTTTCCAAAGATTGGGTCCTTGTTGATCTCCTTTCAGCCTTCTTCATTGGTGAGTGGTGCTTTGTTGTTTTCATCTCTGAAATGGGAAGATATGGCCCAACGAATTACGCCAAAGTGTTTCTCTTGATATTCAACCATTCTCATTTGAATCAATTCTAGATGATGCTGATTACGTAGTATTATGGATAGTATATTCTTGAATGAATTCAAAGTTTCTTTAAGATTTTCACTCAAATTATGAATTAGATTTTCCATAATTTGATATTTTAGATAAGAATTGATTAGAGAGGAAGAAGAAATGATAGAATAAATTTTTCTGGAAGAAATAGGTTTATATAGGGTCTGGTATTCGTTGGAATTGAATAGACATGAGTTAGTTATTTATATTTTGAATTTTGAACCAATTTGAAAACTTGGCAGTAAATGTCGACATAAGGAAAAATGTATGTCGACATACATAAGTTTTATTTTTAAAACTATTTTTCAAGTGTTTAAAGATATATATTATTCTAGAAATTCTTGAATTAAAACTTAGTGATATAAATGAATATTCTAAAGTGTAAAATGATATGAAATCATAACAATATATTATATAAACATATTTATAAATTTATAAGGTTTAAAACTATATAACTATAAAAATATATATAAACTTATGTATTCAACTTTAAACTTATATGTTTGAAACCATAAGTAAGATAAAATAATTTTAAATCATAATTTTAATTTTGAAAACATAATTTGAAATTTGAAAAACAGAATTTGAACCTGGAGTGCTATTCAGAGTCTTACATAAAAACTAGACTCTATTACTATATTTGTCTTGAACTCTTGACAACTTGATAACTCATGAGTCTCAAATCTCTCTTGAGTTCTGAATCTCCTAGAACTCTAAAATTGTATAGTCTTGATTATTTAAGTCATATATACAAATCCTGCATATATATGTGTGTATATATATATATTCTAGATAGAAATGTTAGTATATATATTTTATAATCAATTAACGATGATAATTGAAATAAGGTTGTCGTCATCAAAACTCCATATTCCAACAAAAGGTTATATATTGGTGGTTATTAGTTGTATGGTCTAGAATGAATGTGTGGCATGTTGAGATGCATAGATCAAAGCTTTTGTTGAAAAGCTGAGTTTAGTGGACAGTGATCAAAGCACCACTTATATAGCATAGCTTTGTGTATGGATTTAATTTGCAAGCTTCACACCGCGGTATGAGTCAAAAACAGGATGACAGACCGCGAGGAGGACATGCGTTTCTTTCTAGCTAGAAGTAGTGCCATTGTATGGAGCCCAGGCATATTTACTTATATGGATGTTGGAAAGCGAGGCACCTCAGATATGGCCTCACAAGGCCAAGATGGTTGACACACTAACCAAGAGGTCCAATAGGACTGGGAAACGCATTGTTCAGCAATTGCCAATCAGCTAAAGTAACCCTGTAGCTCCAAGGGTCACGTGTGTTGGTCCTGGACATCTTGCTAGAGATGGTCCAAATCGGATAAGGAAAATCCTTTGCCTCGGCTCATGATGGAAAACCAAATTCCAGTACGCGATTTTACGGTTTTAGTTGTATACATATGGTGACGTAATAGGATGGGGTATTATGTCATCTAAGGTTGGTACATTTATTTTCAAAATTGTTTTATAACACTTAGACACTAATAATAATATCAAATGATTTTTATTTTTCTTGTATCAAGCATGTTTGGCCATTGTAAGTTGAAACTCTATCCTCTGGCTTAAGTTACATTGTGTGATGGGACCTGAGTCTTATAATGGCTTCATTTTTCTTACAAGAATTGCCTTGTTTTATTTTATTTCATGCATAACATGCGTGTGGAGTAAAATCTTTCTGTGTCATTTGGTGTGGTCCCATGATATGCTTATTTTAAATAAGTTAAGTTAACTGTAGGATTTCTCATACCAGTCCCACGATTGACTCATAGTTTGTTTTCCCTTGCAAACTCGGGTACCCATTATTTGCACATGGGCAGCCAAGTTATCATGTTATTAGCTCTCTTTTGGATATGTACTGGAGCATTTATGTCTATTTTGGACTTCGATCTGAAGAAGGTGTTGTATATAACGGTGTTGTATACACAATTATATGATTTTTGTTTGATGATAACAACCAAATATATATATTCTTTTAAATGTGTTTGTTATTGTACTGTTATAAAACATCACAGACTGGAATATAATATTTTTATATAATAGAATACGACTGTGTTATATTCAAATATTAACACATTATTTTATTTAAATAAAATATTTTATTTCAATATTCAAACAGTACAACTAATCGTAACTCTACTATTTAAGCACTTCACTTAAAACTGTACTTGTATATAAACTGAATACGATAAACAATTTTGTTTGAACACAAGTTTAAACACAATAAAATAATATTTTATTTCAAACAAATTTGTTTATTACAAATATTAGTACAATATTCTTTTTCATTCACAGCTCCTACAACACTCATTCGATTATACATTTTCAGTTATACATTCACAGACTCAAATACAGACACTTTCACTATTACACACTGTTCCTGTTTTCTGCCTTCTGTCTTCTTGTCTTCACAGCTTTCAGTCCAGTCACTTCAGTCCAGTCTCATCCTCTTACCTGTCACATGAAACAGAAACACACAGTGTACTGCAATAGAAATAATACTGAATATATGCAAATATAAATTTTAATTTTAAAATTTTACTTGCCTCAGATTTCTGGTGTGTTTCCCATCATTTTTCATGACTTGATCTGATTCATCTGTGTCCAGACAGACAGTTTGTATATGTACAGGGATAGAAATTTTTTTGATCGACTACAAATACACACGTGTATAAATACACGTGTGCACTGCCTCGCCAATCAGTGTGCAACTGAGGAGCAGCAACATTGACCAACTCGACTCAGTGCATTCATGAAAAACAACTCAATGTAAAAGTCAAACCAGCAAGTCCATGAGTCGAGCAAAAATACACATAGCCCAAGGGTCGAGCCATAGTCAAGTAAAGTCAAGGCACATATACAGGAAAGCTCAAACTCAATGGTCACAAAAAAACACAAATATACATGCATATGTATACATGAAGACATGGATCAAAGCAGATTTTCAAATGTATGGCACAGCACACAAGCAGGTTCAGCTTTAAACATAAATGGAGCAAGCCAGGTTCACAAAACATAGTCAAAACAGTTTGGAAACATATGCATACAGTGGCTAAACATCAAAAGCAACTATCACAAAGTCAAGTTTTGCCTGCAATTGTATGTACAAGGGCAGATGAGCAAAAGGTAGCTTTAAAAGTGATAATGCCATATACAAATCAACATGGACATGCACATATGGGAAACAAACCAACAAAATGCAAATGGGCATTGCAAGTGGACTGGAATTAGCATGCACAAGCTCTAGGAAGATTCAAATACAAGCATACATGATCAGGTTCAAGACTTTTTAAAGTGGTGCAGCCAAGACATGTATGTATGTACATGTAAACAGCAAAGTGACATGGCAGTATGGAATTGATATACAAGCATGATTCATGAGCAAAAGATCACTGTAATTCCAAATGCAGTGAATACAACAGTGAAGACATGGTGGAGCAGCATTTAAAAGTAACTACTTGGTGCAATGCATGATTCATAAGAAGCAGCAAAACCAATTCTATAATTAGCTCTCAGCTTAATCATGTTTCAAATGATTTCCAGATTTTATTATGAAGAAATCTTTGGGAAAGTTATTAAAACATTTCCAGAAATACTCACGCAGTTTTAAGGACCAAAGAAATTCACATAGGAACAACACATACAAGCCAACAAGTTTTCAAGAATGAACAAAGACAAAGCACTGAATTGAGACAGGCCAAAATATTGTCAAGCACATATGAATGGTGCAGCAAAAATAAATAGGTTTTTGCACACAAATGGACAAGCTCGTTTTAAATATGTCATGGCAACCTCTTTATATCAAATGCAGATAATCAGCATACAGTTGATGGGATGGAGCACAGAAATCAAAAGCATTTAATTTTCTTCCAGAAATAGCAAATCTGTTTTTGGCAAGCATGTTTTAAGCAGTTCAGAAAATCAGGAATTGCATCAGCAAATTGAGAAATCAAGTTTTGAATCTTTTTGGGAAAGTTTTCTAATTATCTGTTCAATTCAAATTCGAGTGTGGACAATCATATGTGGCAAGAATTCACTGCTGATTTGATTAAGGAATCAAGAATCTCTTTAGACAACAATCGAAGAAAGAATTTATTTTGTTTCCTGTTTTACTAAACAGTTAACAATATGTTTTTAACAAGAATGTTTCTTTCTAGTTTTTTTAATCATTTCCAGAAATGCATCAATCGAATTCAGGGGGCCACAAATAAATTCTTTCCAGAACTTCTCATTTCATTAAAGTAGATTCAAATTCATTCAAAGCCGTGGAAGGAAAAAGGGAAAGCCAAACAATCAGGTCGAGTCACATGTTTTTGAAATCAGAGATTTTATAGGAGTTTCTATAACCCTATAATACACCTATCATCATCGGCATAATATCCATCCAACTCACGAAAACATCAACAATTTTTCTCAAGTAAAATCAAGAGACTTACAGAGTTGGAGCAAGGAGGATCAAGCTTCGAATTCGTGCTTGAAGCCAACATCAATCAACTAAAGGAGCGACATTTTTTTTTGTAATCAATCTTAAAAGTCAATTTGAAGCAGAAGAAAACCCTTGCCCAAAATTTCCAGAGACGCCGCCATGTTTTTGAAAGAAGAATGATCGGGAGATAAATGAAATTAAGGGTGGAACCTAATTGAACAAGGCCGGCCAAGTCTATCCAAGTTTAAAGTGCAAAAAGGGATATTTAAATTCCTTTATACTCCTAGGGTTTTATCTTGTTTTTAATTTCTATTTTAATTGTTTAATTTCTTTTGTAACAAATTCGAACAGTTCTAGAGTCTGTAAAATCTAGGGGGAATCAATCAGGGTATTGACTGACAGTTGACAGAGTCTGTAAAATCTGGGTTACTGGTTACGGGGTCGTAATCAGGGGAAATCTGATCGAGTGGATATCGGTCAGTCTACGGTTTTGAGCGTAGGGTTAGAATAGGAGAAGGGTTTGCGAGTGTACATGGTCTTGTATGCGGGATCTGTTCTATCACCTAGTAGAAACCTTAGGTATGCAGCAGTAGGCAGAGTTTTGTCGAAGCTGGGTATATCTTGTGTCATTTACTTTCTGCATTTCTGTTTCTGCTATATTCTGTGATCTATTTATTTTTATATATCCCGTTAGATTTTTTAATTCTGCGATAAACTGTAATAAACCCTATTCCCCACCCCTCTAGGGTTAATCTAGATCCAACAAGTGGTATCAGAGCAGGTATTTTCTTTAACTATAGAGTCATGGGTAACCCTAGTGAGAGTCAGCCCAGTTCATCTCCAACTATTTTCACTAGAACAGATTTTTCAAACTGGAAATCCAAAATGGAATTTTATTTAAAATATGTTAATATAAAATGTTGGGATATTGTTATCAATGGGTATGATATGGTAGATAAAGTTTTTAATTCTCGTTCTACACATATTCTATATTCTTATCTTGATGATGATCAATATAATCTGATCTCTCATTGTTTAACTGCGTAGGAAATATGGAGAACTCTCGAAGCAAAATACGGACGAAATGACAAAAATTGCTCAAAACCCCACTTGGACAACTCAAGTTCAGAATTTTGCCTGACTGGATTTTCCAAGGATGAATCTGAAGATGGAGACTCAATAGACAATGAGACAAGAGATTACTCGTATGAAGATTTGGTTCATTTTTGTACTGAATTAACAAAAGTTATTGATAGTCTCAAATCTAAAAATAAAACTCTGAAATCTGAAAAACTTGAGTTGATCACCAAAAATAACATTTTGGAATTAAAGCTTGAAAATGTCAGAAATTTAGAAAATTCCGACTGCAAAAAATGTTTCAATTTCAAATCTGATTTAGTTCATCAAAATGAAGATCTGAAAAATCTAGAAAATGAAATCATGTTTTTAAAAGAAAAAGAGAATGAACTAATTTGTAGAAACAATATTTTGCAAAAGGAATTAGATAATCTCAAGACATCTGAAAATTCCAAATTTGAAATTTTTGAAAGAGAGAGCCTGTTGAAAACTGAATCTATTTTGAAAGAACTTAAAAATGAGATTGAAAGATCTAAGAAATTTGAATCCGAAAAACCAAAAATATTTGAATCTGAGATCTCTGAGTCCCAAGCCAAAATTAAATTACTTGAATCTGAAAATTTGGTTTTGAAACAACATGATATTGAAAGAAAGATCACTAATAATCGATGTTTTGATTTAATAAAAGAAAACAGTGACCTTAAATCCAAAATTCAACGATTAGAATCAACTTTGGATAAATTTTCTAATGGGGAAAAATCGTTGAATATGTTGTTGCAAAATCAAGTTTCTATTGGAAATAAATACGGTATTGGCTTTGGGAAAAATAATGTTTTTGAAAATATCAATTCAAATGGTTTTAAAAATCTCTTAAGTTGCTTCAAGAAGGATAGTTTTGAAAAGTTGAACTCTGGAAATTTCAAAAGTTTTTTGAATCACAAACGTGATAAGAAATTGTTTGATAACAGTTTATCTAATCCACTTTGGACCCCAAAAGGAAATAAAGTGAATTCATATAAATTCAAACAGATATGGGTTCCTAAAGGAACTTTGGTAAATTCTGATGGACTGTTATACAAACAAGTTTGGGTACCGAAAGATGTTAACAAAACTATGAGTGGTTTTACTGCTTTTGTTAGACCACTCAATCCTCTTAACAGTTAGGTACCGAAGGAGGCTGAGGAACTGCATTGCTATAGGAAAATTGGATTCAACCCACTACATATCACAGAATCATTCACAGTTCCTTAGCCACATCTGATGAGTCGGAGATTCTGGTTTACACTGATTTCAGGTATGATCTCTGAACTTACCTTTGTATATATTCTTTGTTTTTTTCTTGCTTATTTTCTCCTTCTGTCTCCTTCTGTGTTTGTTTTTTGTGTTTTGATTTATCACTGCCATACTATTTCTTTTTATTCTGAGCTTCTTCTAACTTCCAATTGCAGTATTCATGATCTTCTAGAAATTCGTTTTATTTGAATAGAACTCTAATGTCTTTAATAATTTCCAGATCTTGAATTTAAACTTGCAAATATCTGCAATTTTTTTAATGTTTATTTTTTATTTCTGAATTCATAACAGTGCTGATGTATTCCTGTCATATCTTGAACACTGTTAATTTGAATTCTAAATTTTTGAAGATCTGAAAAACAATTGAAATTTCACACAAATCTGCTATTTTGAGTCTCTTCTAATTCAGTTTAGAAAAGCTTGAAATATTATACTCATTACAGCACACTGCTACTTATCAGTCGTGATAATTTCATTGATTTTTTAGATTGGCTTAGATATTCTTGAAACATTGCTTACATCTTGAAATTCTCCGTTATTCATGATCATCTGGTTTGGATTTTTGTTTGTTTAAGATCATTTGAAATTTCTGGTATTTTGAATCTCACACACCTCTCATATCTGCAATTATTAATCATGTGTGATTGATTCATTGTATCTCAAGAATTACATTTATTTCAAGTAATTTTGAATAAACCACTATTTTTGGATCATGAATTTTCTTTCAAACTTGATGTAAATATTCTGAAACATTCTTTGTACTTGTCAGAGATACTTGTGAAAAATTCTTTGAAAATCCGGTCTTAAATCTCTCTATTTTTTCATGAATATTTGATTTGAATATATATTTGTTTAAAATCATTTGAAGTTGTTGATTTATTGAATCACACACATAACTTGAATCTGAAATTTATATTCTGGTGTGATTGATTCACTGAATCTTGAGAGTTTCATATTTTTCAAATGATTTCAAATAAACGGTATTTTTATTCATTTGATAATGAATCATCTTTTGTGACCATCATCTTGCCTTGTCTGCTTGGAAACTGTCCTTGTACTGCTCTGATACTATTCTTAGATAACTGCTTGTTTATGATCTGTTTGCTGCTCTGATAAATGTGCCTAATTTGTCATCTTGTCTGCTTGGGCCTTGTGATTGATTTTCAATTTGTCCGTGAAATCCTGGTTTATCTCCAGTGTGATTATAATCCTCATTACTAGGTAAACCAAGTGGTATCAGAAGTGCCTTATATTTGTCTCACCAATCTGTACTTAGATTCAAATCTTCACCTTGTATAGATCTACACACTTTTTTCCTTGTACAAATTTTATCCCTCTTGGCATGTATAGATCTTCTTATTCCTCTTGTAATTGATTTTCAATTTTAAGATTATTTATTGATTATTCATTCAGAAATTGAAATCAATATCCAAATTGAACTATATTTATAATTCATCAAAAAATTTATCAGATTTTGAAATTGTGATGAATCGTGATTGCAATATATTTCACAACAAGGGGAGATTCTATTTTTTCATGATGGTTGAACGTTTATTATAATATCTTTGAACTGGCAATTATTTCACGACCATCTTCATTATCTATCATCCTTCTGCTATCCATTATGTTTTTGTATTAATGTGGAGAGTTAATTTTTCTTAAATAGTGGAAATATTCGTGATAGATATGGGACTATATTATTATTTAGAATTAGTGATAATTGAGAATTTTCAGTAATCCCGGTAAAGTTGAGTATATTTCATAATATAATTAATTTAGAAATTTATTTCACAGACCATTTTTGTACCTACCGCATTTCTATCATCCATTTTTTTTGGTTTTATATTCTGAGGAGTTTTTCATTTTGAAACTGAAAATGATAAATATATAATAAATATATAAGTGTGTCTCTAACCTCATTTAAAAATCCAAGCTCTGGTCATGCATGGTTAAGAGATAACTTATAATTTAAGTTGCGACTGACCTCATTTAAAAATCCAAGCTCTGGTTATGCGTGGTCAGTGTGCTCTTAAATAAAATAAAAAGAAAAAGGAAATATTGTGCTATAAATTGAAATTATTCTGAAATTCTCCTCGGTGTATAAAAATCAGCTTATCAATCCATCTTTCTAATCTGTGAATTGTGTTGAAATCTTATGACGTATTATGATATGTTGATTGATAGGCATTGGGATTTGAGATTATACAATATTGTCACTTGAGTTGAAATTGTAATAATAGTCCAAATCCATCATTGATTTTGTGCTTCAATTTATAAAATTCTTTTGAAAATAATTGGGAAATATTCATATTTTTTTAACTCTCCTCATTATTATATAATTCATCGTAAATCCGTCATTCTCTACAATGTGAAATATGCCACTAGTTCTCAGTTTATTATGATTTTTGTTTGACTGATTGAGATTTATGATGATCGTTCTTCCTCTTATGCTGAAATTATATTTTTAGTCATTTTTCTTCTAAATTTTAAATTCTGTATCCTTTTGATGATAACAAAAGGGGGAGAATGGATTGAGATTTTGTTTTATGAGTGAATATTGTATAAATATTTTTAATTTTGAAAATTCATTAAATTCATTTATTTCACTCATGCACAATTATAGGGGGAGTTTTCTGTTGTGGGGGAGCTAATAAATAGGGGGAGTTCAATATTCACTGTCAAACACATTTACTATGCTCAAAATCTTTTATTTGTTTGTCATCATCAAAAGGGGGAGATTGTTGTATATAACGGTGTTGTATACACAATTATATGATTTTTGTTTGATGATAACAACCAAATATATATATTCTTTTAAATGTGTTTATTATTGTACTGTTATATAACATCACAGACTGGAATATAATATTTTTATTTAAAAAGAATACGACTGTGTTGTATTCAAATAATAACACAGTATTTTATTTAAATAAAATATTTTATTTCAATATTCAAACAGTACAACTATTCGTAACTCTACTATTTAAGCACTTCACTTAAAACTGTACTTGTATATAAACTGAATACGATAAACAATTTTGTTTGAACACAAGTTTAAACACAATAAAATAATATTTTATTTCAAACAAATTTGTTTATTATAATATCAATACAATATTCTTTTTCATTCACAGCTCCTACAACACTCATTCGATTATACATTTTCAGTTATACATTCACAGACTCAAATATAGACACTTTCACTGTCACACACACTGTTCATGTTTTCTTCCTTCTGTCTTCTTGTCTTCACAGCTTTCAGTCCAGTCACTTCAGTCCAGTCTCATCCTCTTACCTATCACATGAAACAGAAACACAAAGTATACTGCAATAGAAATAATACCAAATATATGCAAATATAAATTTTAATTTTAAAATTTTATTTGCCTCAGATTTCTGGTGTGTTTCTCATCATTTTTCATGACTTGATCTGATTCATCTGTGTCCAGACAGACAGTTTGTATATGTACAGGGACAGAAAATTTTTTGATCGACTACAGATACACACGTGTATAAATACACGTGTGCACTGCCTCGCCAATCAGTGTGCAACTGAGGAGCAGCCACATTGACCAACTCGACTCAGTGCATTCATGAAAAACAACTCAATGTAAAAGTCAAACCAGCAAGTCCATGAGTCGAGCACAAATACACATAGCCCAAGGGTCGAGCCATAGTCAAGTAAAGTCAAGGCACATATACAGGAAAGATCAGACTCAATGGTCACAACAAAACACAAATATACATGCATATGTATACATGAAGACATGGATCAAAGCAGATTTTCAAATGTTTGGCACAACACACATGCAGGTTCAGCTTTAAACATAAATGGAGCAAGCCAGGTTCACAAAACATAGTCAAAACAGTTTGGAAACATATGCATACAGTGGCTAAACATCAAAAGCAACTATCACAAAGTCAAGTTTTGCCTGCAATTGTATGTACAAGGGCAGATGAGCAAAAGGTAGCTTTAAAAGTGATAATGCCATATACAAATCAACATGGACATGCACATATGGGAAACAAACCAACAAAATGCAAATGGGCATTGCAAGTGGACTGGAATTAGCATGCACAAGCTCTAGGAAGATTCAAATACAAGCATACATGATCAGGTTCAAGACTTTTTAAAGTGGTGCAGCCAAGACATGTATGTATGTACATGTAAACAGCAAAGTGACATGGCAGTATGGAATTGATATACAAGCATGATTCATGAGCAAAAGATCACTGTAATTCCAAATGCAGTGAATACAACAGTGAAGACATGGTGGAGCAGCATTTAAAAGTAACTACTTGGTGCAATGCATGATTCATAAGAAGCAGCAAAACCAATTCTATAATTAGCTCTCAGCTTAATCATGTTTCAAATGATTTCCAGATTTTATTATGAAGAAATCTTTGGGAAAGTTATTAAAACATTTCCAGAAATACTCACGCAGTTTTAAGGACCAAAGAAATTCACATAGGAACAACACATACAAGCCAACAAGTTTTCAAGAATGAACAAAGACAAAGCACTGAATTGAGACAGGCCAAAATATTGTCAAGCACATATGAATGGTGCAGCAAAAATAAATAGGTTTTTGCACACAAATGGACAAGCTCGTTTTAAATATGTCATGGCAACCTCTTTATATCAAATGCAGATAATCAGCATACAGTTGATGGGATGGAGCACAGAAATCAAAAGCATTTAATTTTCTTCCAGAAATAGCAAATCTGTTTTTGGCAAGCATGTTTTAAGCAGTTCAGAAAATCAGGAATTGCATCAGCAAATTGAGAAATCAAGTTTTGAATCTTTTTGGGAAAGTTTTCTAATTATCTGTTCAATTCAAATTCGAGTGTGGCCAATCATATGTGGCTAGAATTCACTGCTGATTTGATTAAGGAATCAAGAATCTCTTTAGACAACAATCGAAGAAAGAATTTATTTTGTTTCCTGTTTTACTAAATAGTTAACAATATGTTTTTAACAAGAATGTTTCTTTCTAGTTTTTTTAATCATTTCCAGAAATGCATCAATCGAATTCAGGGGGCCACAAATAAATTCTTTCCAGAACTTCTCATTTCATTAAAGCAGATTCAAATTCATTTAAAGCCGTCGAATGAAAAAAGGAAAGCCAAACAATCAGGTCGAGTCACATGTTTTTGAAATCAGAGATTTTATAGGAGTTTCTATAACCCTATAATACACTTATCATCATCGGCATAATATCCATCCAACTCACGAAAACATCAACAATTTTTCTCAAGTAAAATCAAGAGACTTACAGAGTTGGAGCAAGGAGGATCAAGATTCGAATTCATGCTTGAATCCGACATCGATCAACTAAAGGAGCGACATTTTTTTTGTAATCAATCTTAAAAGTCAATTCGAAGCAGAAGAAAACCCTAGCTCCAAATTTCCAGAGATGCCGCCATGTTTCTGAAAGATGAATGATCGAGAAATAAATGAAATTAAGGGTGGAACCTAATTGAACAAGGCCGGCCAAGTCTATCCAAGTTTAAAGTGCAAAAAGGGATATTTAAATTCCTTTATACTCCTAGGGTTTTATCTTGTTTTTAATTTCTATTGTAATTGTTTAATTTCTTTTGTAACAAATTCGAATAGTTCTAGAGTTTGTAAAATCTAGGGGGAATCAGTCAGGGTATTGACTGACAGTTGACAGAGTCTGTAAAATCTGGGTTACTGGTTACGGGGTCGTAATCAGGGGAAATCTGATCGAGTGGATATCGGTCAGTCTACGGTTTTGAGCGTAAGGTTAGAATAGGAGCAGGGTTTGCGAGTGTACATGGTCTTGTATGCGGGATCTGTTCTATCACCTAGTAGAAACCTTAGGATTGCAACAGTAGGCAGAGTTTTGCCGAAGCTGGGTATATCTTGTGTCATTTACTTTCTGCATTTCTGTTTCTACTATATTCTGTGATCTATTTATTTTTATATATCCCGTTAGATTTTTTAATTCAGCGATAAACTGTAATAAACCCTATTCACCCTCCCCCCCCCCCTCTAGGGTTAATCTAGATCCAACAGAAGGAACTAATATATAAATAAATATATATATATATATATCTTTTGAACTCTGTCGAGAGTTCATATGTCATAAACTATCTTTTAATCCCGCTACATTATTATTTACTATCTGAAACTGGTTATGTACTAAGTATGATCATGTAATATTGTGTACCTCTAATGAAGTTTTATTTTCCCCTGATGTAAATTGATGTAAATTATTCTCTGGTATGTTATTTATATGTTATGTTCAGTGATATGTTGATGTATTTATGTTATATTCCAAAGACTATCCATTACGGGATCGGGGGTTTGAGGTTGTCATAGGTGGTATCGGGGCCAAGGGTTAACCTTAGTTCTGGAGTATAATGTATAACTCATCAGAGATATAATCAGTAGCATTCTATGATAAGTGACTCATTAGAGATAGGATTTGTAATATCCTAGAATGAGTACAACAGTATAGCATATACCTCACTAAATACATCTTTATTTATGTATGTGTTTCCATGCTCTTACAATACCAAAAGATATCTTTTCTGTTGGCCTGATCTTTTCTTGCTATTTGTAGACATAGAAGAAAATGAGTGGAAGAGGCAGAGACAGAGGAGGTAAAGGAAGAGGACGGGGAGATGTTCCGACTGAGAATCAACATCCTGACCCCGTAGAAGTTGCTATTGCACCAGTATTGCCTCAACAACAGCAATAACAACACGATCTGGATAAATATAAGAACTTGGGAGGATTGCCATTTTTGGGCAGAGAATCTGTTATCGAAGCACAAGCATGGATGTAATTTTATTAGAAAATCTTCGAAGGCTTAAAATTGACAGATAATCGGAAGAGGTTTCTTGCATCTTGGATACTCAAAGATGAAACCCTAATTTGGTGGGAAGTTGTTACAATGGGTAATCCAGGTGGTAATTTGACTTGGGAAAGGTTCAAATAAATTTTTGAGGAGAGGTTTGTTCCCCAAGAAGAAGTCGAGCATCTATGTAATGAGTTTGCTAATCTCAAGCAAGGGGATAAGGCCATCCATGAGTATGTGAACAAATTCAATGAACTTTCTCGTTTTGGTCCAGAGCTAATTCAGATTCCGACTAAGAAGAATAAGATATTCATTGAGGGTCTTCAGAGAAGGTATCGAAGCAGAGTGACATCTCATAAAGGGATTCCGTTTGCTGGGATGGTTGAAATGGTTTGTAGGTATGAAAATATTGATAAGAAGAATGCTCAGGAAGATAAGGAAAAAGGTTGTTCTGGTAATAAAAGAAAATCCATGAACAAGAATCCCGAGGCAAGAAAAACTGAAGAGGCGAAGGCCAAAGATGATAGGTCAAAGGGGATTAAATGTTATAACTTTGACAAATATGGGAATTGGGCTAGGGATTGCAGAGCTCCCAAGAGGCCGAGAAGGAATGAATCTGTGCCAGAAACTCGAGATAACAAGGAACGCTCCAATTGCTATAAGACGGGTCATATTTCAAGGTACTGCCCACTGCTAAAAAGACCAAAATGGCTCATGTTTACAATGTAGAGGATGCCCCTAACAACTTTTGCTGGCAGGGGAAGGTCAGATGTCTTGGAAGGTACACTTACAGTTAAAGATATTTCGGTTAAAGTTTTATTTGATACAGGAGCGTCACGAAGTTTTATTTCAAGTAATATGGTTAAGAAAATGAATTTAAAATTGAGATGCCTTAAAGAGCCTATTAGTGTTAACAATTCGACTGGGGTTTCCATTGATCTTTGTTGGTATTGTAGAGTGTCACTTTCTTATTCCCGTTATCGATTTTCCTTCGATTTGATCATTATGGATCTTACTGAGTTATATATTATCCTTGGGTTAGATTAGTTGACGAAGTATGAAGTTGAAGTTAAATATGTTGAAAGGGTTGTTAAGGTTAAAATGAAATTTGGAAATTTCATAACTATACCATGCAAAGGTTCAGATACTGATAGAAAGGAATTTTGGGATGCTCTTTAAATTTCGCCCACTTCTATAGAAAATAATCTTGTTGTGAAGAACTACGCGGATGTATTTGAGGAAGTTGATAGCCTTCCGCCGCGAGGAGAGATTGATTTCAACATTGACCTAGTTCTGAATGCGAGGTCGGTTGTGCATGCAATTTAGAGGATAACATTGAAAGAGAAAGAAGAATTGACCAATCAAACTTGACAATTGTTGTGGAAAGGTCTGATTAGGCCTAGTTTATTGAGTTGGGTAGCAGTAGTGGTGTTCGTTCCGAAGTCAAATGGTACTCTCAGATTATGTGTGGATTACCGTGACCTCAACAAGTAGAAGCTTAAGAATAAGTACCCACTGCCGCGTATTGATGATTAATTAGACTGTTTGAATGGAGTGAGAGTATTTTCGAAGATGGACCTAGCTAAACATTTTCATTAATTAAGAATTACAGAAGAATGTGTTCCTTTGACATCTTCCAGAGGTCCAGATTTATTTTATGAATGGTTGGTAATGTCGTTCGGGTTATGCAACGCCCCTGCTTATTTCGTTGATTTAATGTATCAGGTATTCCGTGGAGTGTTGAATAAATTTGTATTAGTCTTTATCGATGATATTCTGATCTTTTCGAAGTCAGTAGAGGAGCATGCTAGACATTTAGAACAGGTACTGGAAATTCTAAGGAAGAATATATTAAAAGCCAAATTTTCTAAATGCATATTCTGGAAAGAAATTCTTTGGTCATGTAGCATCAAAGGAAGGGATATCAGTAGATCCGAGAAAGATTTCGGCCATCCAGGTTTGGAAGAAACCAATGACACCCACTGAGGTAAGGAGTTTTCTTGGATTAGCAAGTTATTACCGGAAATTCGTTAAAGATTTTTCGAAGTTATCTAGTCCATTGACGAAGCTTACTAAGAAGCATGTTAAGATTAATTGGACATCTAAATGTGAAGCAGCTTTTCAAGAGCTGAAAGAAAGATTAACTGAAACACCCCACCTCCATTAAGGTCACTCACAAAGGGAATGCATTAACTTCGGTGAAGCATTATAGGTAAAAGATACAGATAATTTACAAGACAGACATACAAACAGCGGAAAAACTGGAATTATTTCATAAGCAGCGTGGTTTATTCAAAACGTTACAACCATTGTCTCAAAACCCAACTTCCAAGTCATTACAATAAAACCTCTGTCTTGATTAAAAACTCCAAATACATAAAGAAGCATAAAACAGTAGTAAAGCGGCATAAATCCCCAATAAAAGTGTAACCACAGCCATAGCCCAAGAAAAGAGAATCCAAGCAATACATCTACTCTCTTCAAGCTGGAAAAGGCCTGAACTAAGCTGAAGTATTCCCTCACTGCGGACCTGGAGGGGAGGGAATGGAAGAAAAGAAGACGAAAGAAAACTGTTAGACATAAAGCCTGGTAAGCCCAGTGATTTTCAGCATGTAAACAAGAAAAAGAATCATGACATGAATAAACTGAATATAAGACAATACCATAGTGACAAGATAACTTATGACAAGGTAAGGAAAGATAAAGTGAACATGCTATCGCACTCATTCCTATTTCTCTGCACCTGCTAACAATTATTTCAACTAGCCTCATGTGTTCATAATAAAATGATCCCTTTATCGATCGGCTTCTACTCGCATGTATTTATTACTTGTGTCATTCGGCCACGCTTGTTTGTAGATACCAGTGCTGGTTTCACCATGGGGTGTATCAATCCCTATGATGGCAACCCGACACAATTCAAGATGCACAGTGTATAACAACTGATGCACAGAGCCTGATTTTTCCACTTCGAAGTATATGCACGCCCGTACTCCGTTGAAACCTACACTGACGCACCACCTGCCACTATTTTGACCGCTTATAATCAGCCCAGTAATCATGCCCCACCCTTCCTAATTTAGGGTACCGTGACACATATTTGTGGGTTACCGCTAAAATGGGTCCCCGTTACTAGGGTTTACTAACCAACATGTTATAATGGTTAAGTGTTCTCAATTTAACCTAACCCCACCCATTTGTTTAATTAACATGTTGCATTGGTTAAGTGTTGCCTACGTTAACTTAACCCTACCATTCTTAGTATATTTGTTCATTAGCATTAATTCATTCATTAATGCACCAACCTCTCACATTAGAACTGTTGTTTGCGGTTGCTGGATGTGCCGGGCGGTTCCGGGCAGACTTCTACCGCAAACTCATTCTAACCTCGAGTTTTGGGCTGAATGCGCTAACCTCTCACATTAAAACTGTTGTTGCGGCCATTGGATGTGTCGGGCGGTTCCGGGCAGCCTTACACCGCAACTCAATCTAACCTCGGGTTAGGCATGTTCATCTTTTAGCCAATTTACATATTTATCATTCATGTCCAAATCCAGATTTTTGTATGCAATTATCCATAATTGTAGTCAATTCAAGTTATGTCTCATTTACTTGTTATGTCCAAAATTACTCCAATAAGTTATATCCAATTCCCCCCGTTACAATCTCACGTACAACAAGATTCAACAAGGTTTCCAAATTCCAAGTACTCAAAAAATAAAACGGAAATGGGATAGAGAGAAAACACAAGAATTGACATAAGGAAAGTAGGCATATAAACTTGTACCAAATACCATAATCGTGTTTCCAATAGACATGTTGTACATTAACAATGAATATGAGCAAACTATGGAAAATACATCATAGGTATACAGATTCGATAGGATTGAACGTAAAGAAATTACTAATCTGATGTATAACATGATAGGTTCAATTGTATCAATCACAACAGTCTCATAGGCATTGGTAATTTCAGATTTGACAAAAGGATAAGCATGAATCAGAATTGATTATCTCACAATTAGGCATAGTTCTAGATTCGATTCATTACAAGTCATGATTTCTATTACATGTTCCAAATCTGAGAAATAACTGAATTTACAGTGATAGGATTAGAAAAAGAGAATTATTTGACGTTGTAGCGATTCTAATCTCTCTTTGTTGATTGAAGCGGAAAACCTTTACTTTAATTTGAAGCTCTCCAATTTGATTTCTAGTTTGGAGAAGAAGGAGGCTAGGCTAGTTTAGAGATGGACAGCATGGTGGCATCATAGAATAGGGTTATGAGGTTAGGGTTAAGTTTAGATATGTATTTATAGATGTGTAGGATTAATTAGAACCTTTAGATCAACCTAGGATCCAACCAAACCATCCAATCCAAGAAAATGCATCATCAGGCCAATCAGAGAAGGCCACATCAGCCCTAGGCTATAAAATAAATCACTGGACCTGGATCTAACATGGGTCGACTCCCTACAGGGGGGTCGACACCCTTATAGGGGGGTCAACACCTATGTCAACTCCCCTTGGGGGGGTTGACATCTCTGAGCGGGTGTGACGGCCCGCCCCGCACCAGTCGATATTTCATTGAAATGCGCTGTACTGATGTCCAACCAGCACGGAACGGTCGCCAAAAGAAAGGAAAAGGAAAGGATTTGAAGAATTGAATTAGCACAGAACGTGTAACATATCTCATAGCGCATGGAATAAAATATAATAATAACATACTTGACATAAACATGCGAGACAGTGCATAAGCTGAAAACTAAATCAGAACCATTATAGCAGCGGAAATCCAAAATACAGCTTATTACAACTTAAAAATACTGTCTCTAAAGCAAAAAGGAAAGGTACACTACTAATGCCCAAAGTAGTGACCAGCTGCGACACAGGGAGAATATCTATATATCATACGTAGAAGCCTCCTGCTCGTCTCCGGATCAGCTATTCGTGCATACCACCTAACCTGTCTCTAGTCTGCTCGTGTGAGCACCCAAAGTAATAAGAAGAGACATAAAACTCTGGGTCAGACAAAAGTCTGGTATGAGCGATAAGCAACTAAACAGAACAATAACAGCTATACCAAACCATACCTGAACCTGGACCTGCAACCAAAGAGTTAGCACTACATACTGTACAATACTCTAAGGTGCCTCGAAACAAGTGGTGTAAAGATACGGGGGTGGGGGTGTGCATGTCATAATGATAGCAAACAAATCAATCATAGCAACCATCCTCACATCTCTCACTCAGTGCGTAAAGCATACGATGTCCACCACTGTCAATCACTAGACCCATTGAAGTAGTGACGGAGTTCGACTTGTACAACTACTGCTACTACCAAGCTTACCACATGGAATCATGACCAAACCTTTTCAATGATCCCACTTCATTGGCCTATAGCTACTTTTAGTTGTACCTAGGTCACTACATACTGTGACCCTGAATCCGTTCACATAATTCCCATACATAGTGATCCAAAGATACAGACATCGACAACTCCTTAGCACACGTCCCGCAGCAAAGCCCAATCATGAAGTGAACTCATTGGTTCCTAACTGGGTCCGGGATCCTGAGCTCTAACTTCCATTTGGACTACCTTTGCATCTCGGGTTTTTGGTCTTCACCGGATCGGTCTTCTTCACTTCGCTTGCTTCGGATCGGTCAAACGTCATCAGTTCGGCTCGGTCAACCTTCAGCTTCCGGTTCGGGTCGGTCGTGCCGAGTTTCTCCGCTTGGTCGGTCAAAACACCCTGGTCGGTTTTTCCCTCATCTCGATACTGGTCGGTTTCATCGCCTCAATCCTGGTCGTTCGAAGCTCCTCTGGTCAGTCCAAAACATGGTCGGTCGAAGCTCCTCTGGTCGGTCCAAAACATGGTCGATCGAAGCTCCTCTGGTCAGTCCAAAACATGGTCGGTCGAACACTTCACCATTCCTGGTCGGTCGTACTTCACCATTCGTGGTCGGTCGAACACTTCACCATTCCTGGTCGGTCGTACTTCACCACCCCTGGTCGGTCGATATTTCATCATCGTATGGGGACGGTCGAACATCGCATAGTGGTCGGCCTTTCCCAACCTGATCGGTCTCCCCTGGTCGATCGAACTCGACCCGAGGAAAACCTGCACCATTCAGCAAGCTATTTTCGCCTCTCGACGGTGTTTTCAACCATTCTAACTTTATAGTGCAATCATAAATCATGTCAAACAATCATAGCAACATATGGGATAGACCACAAACACCAAAACATAAATCATAGCATGTGAAATAGATCAAACATACCCGAAAACCATATTTTTCCCTTAAGCATGTTCAAGCAAACTTAATGATAGAATTAACAAAATTTAACCGAATCAGCCAATTTTTCTAACAGAGGTCTAAAATAATATTTTAGAATTTGTAAATATTTTTCCAGATTTTTAACATGCATAAATTCGCTAATTTCCACTAATCACCCCTTAATCCCCCAAATTCCGGGATTTGCAAAATTAGTCGAAATTAACCCAAATTCATATCAGAGGCATAAAATGATGTTTTAGAATTTTAGGAATTTTTCTAGATTTTTCTGAGTTATAATTTCGCTAATCTTCGCTAATTACCCTAATTAGCCGTAATTAGTGTAAAACAAAGCAAATCACTCACCTTTGGCACAATTAAACTTTCAGAACTGAAACTCCTCTGATATAGATCCAATCTCTATGTATTCTTGCAACTCTCTCTGGATTTGGTGCTAATCCCCTTTGGTTTAATGTGGTTTTGCTTAATCTTTGATTAGAAAGTGATTAGAGGTGATTTAGAGTGAAATTAGAAGGTGGAGGCCATGGCTATACTTGAAGGAATGTCTTAGGCAGCTGGAAAATGAAGTAAAAACTGAAATCATAACCCTAGCAGCCCTTAAATACCACTAAACCCGAAATCCCCCTTTGGGCCTAACTGCTAATTACCCGGTTAAGCCCAATTAGCTGAAAATAACCCTTTAAACCTTAATTCAGCCATATCTCTCAAACGGTAAGTCCGTTTGGCTAATGTAAACACTCTACGGAAAGAGAAACCATCATTCGAATCCAATGGAAGTGGTTTCAGGTCAAAACTCCTTTCTAGTCAAAAGTTATGGCCAAAACAGTACCAACTAGGGGTAAAACGGTCATTTAAAAATCGACAAAAATCATGAACATGGGAAATGACCCCAATAGTCGTCTCCCAAAGTTACATGACCATACGACTTCATATGTGAAAGAAATAAATATTCTACGATCCCATGATGCGTAGAATATGGGTCGTTACAGCGGGAAATTTCCCGCTCAACCACTTCTTCTATTGTGAATTTCGAACTGGTTTTCTAATTTTTAATTATTATTTTAATTTATATTATGCTTAAACTTGAAATCTTCTAAGCTCCATAATTTCTTCATACGGAGTCCGATTTACGCAAACTCGGACTCTATCTCAAGCAGAATTCCGAGATGAACGCAATGGCGTAACCTATTTTACTTAATTCATCTTTTAAAATTTAAGTGTTCTTAATTCGTTATTTTAATATTCATAGAAAATACGGGGTGCTACATTCTCCCCTCCTTAAAGGATTTCGTCCCCGAAATCTCTGAGTTAAGAAGAATGTATCCTAACATCCAACATCCATCTACTCAGTCATCAATCACGGGCATCCATTGTCCTTAAAAAGATTTCTAATGCTTCTATGATTATATGCATAGTGTGTGTATATGTCCTTATCTAATGCAAAATCAAGCGGTCTACTGATTCAGTTGACCTCCTTAATGCAAATTATGTCAGTGCCATGAGTCCATCATGTATGCAATTATTCCTAATCGTACTTTATAACTTCTACATGGGTGCACAATCATTCATACAAATGCAACATCCATATGATAACACATCAAGTTTCAATCCACATACAAATACATATACGCATATGCAATATGAATGTGACTGAGCCGATTTAGTACCTAATGTGTGTGTATATGCATCCACGAGTTACCACTAGCAACCACTTGCAACCATCAATCATAACATGTTTCAAATACATGTTTACATTCATTGGTTTCCACTTAGGATCAAGAATAGGACCGAGGAGATATACTTAAAAGATAGATACAAGCATGCACAAATTTATGGGGAAAAAAAGATCAAGGATGTACCCTCAAAAATAAAAGGGTAGGTTGTGCGTATCTTGTCTTCAGTCTCCCAAGTCGCGTCATCTTCAGCGTCACTCCATTGTACTTTAACTAGCTTGACCTCACGATTGCGTAGCTTTTTAACTTCGGTTCCCAAGATACGAGTTGGAACTCTTCTCACCGTCGCTTCTCGTTCCACTTTTACTTCCTCTTGTATGCTTGGCTCCACAACTTCCGCAGACTCATGTAAGCACTTTCATAGATGAGAAACATGGAAAACATTATGAATTCCATCCAACCTTTTGGGCAGCTCTAATCTATAAGCCATCGTCCCAATCCCCTCAATGATAGGAAATGGCCCTACAAATTTTGGTGCCAATTTTCCTACGGATCCAAAGCGAATGAAATTCCTCAAAGGTGACACTTTAAGGAATACCATGTCTCCAACCTCAAACTCAAGGTCGGTCCTTCTTTTATCCGCGTAGGACTTCTATCTATCTTGTGCGGTCTTCATTCGTCTTCGTATCAAGTCCACCTTCTCTGATGTTTCTCTGATCATGTCGGGCCCAAGTACGAGCTTGTCTGTAGATTCCCACCAACAAGTTGATGATCGGCATGGTCTTTCATATAAGGCCTCAAAAGGTGCTATGCCTATGGTGGCTTGGTGGTTATTGTTATAGGAGAACTCCACCAAAGGAAGATGATCTTCCCACGTTTCCCCAAAATCAAGAATGCACAATCTCAAAAGATCTTCTAATACTGTGTTCACCCTTTCAGTCTGACCATCAGTTTGAGGGTGATAGGCAGTGCTTAAGCATAACTGTGTGCCTACAGCCTCTTGCAAACCCTTCCAAAACTCACTCGTAAAGATAGGATCTCGATCACTTACTATGCTAGAGGGTATCTCATGCAGTCGGACTACATCTTTAAGATAAATGGATGCTAATGATGAGGCAGTTCTCCTACTTTTAACAGGTATAAAATGAGCACTTTTAGTGAGCCTGTCAACTATTACCAAAATACTGGTATTGCTCCTTCTTGACATAGGCAACCCATCTATAAAGTCCATCGAAATGCTATCCATTTCCACTGTGGGACCTCTAGAGGATAAAGCAAACCACCAGGCTTCTTTTGCTTCGCCTTGACTTGCTGGCATATCAAGCACTTAGAGACGAATTCAGCTACATCTTTCTTCATGCCATTCCAAAAGAAAACCCTTTTTATGTCTTTATACATCTTGTCTCCATCTGGGTGTATGGTCAACTTAGAATGGTGTGCTTCTTCAAGAACTGTCTTCACCAAATCCATTGCTTGTGGTACACATAGTCTTCCATCTCGTCTCAACCAACCCTTGTCATCTATGGAGTATCTATTGAGGTGGCTAGAAGTCTCACCTCTAATTAACTTATCCATCATATCAACTATTTGAGGGTCTTCATGTTGCGCGGTTCCTATTGAGTCCAAAAGCGTAGGCCGCACCTCTAGCGTTGCTAACAAACCAGGTACAAACTCAAAAGACGGTCTAAAGTCAAAGGTTGCTATGTACTCCAAGTTTTGTCTTTCCACAAAGAGAGGACTTAAGGTCAGCCTTTTCGTACTTAAGGCATCTGCTACCATGCTACCCTTGCCAGGGGTATAAGAAATCTCAAAATCATATGAGGCAAGAAATTCCATCCACCTTTGTTGTCTTAAGTTGAGATCTTTTTGTGAGGAAAGGTACTTTAATGATTTATGGTCAGTAAACAATTCAAACCTTTTTCCTAATAGGTAATGACGTCATGACTTAAGAGTGAAAACAATGGTAGCTAGTTCTAAATCATGAGTTGGATATTTCTTCTCATGTACCTTCAACTGCCTTCCCCCATAACGAACTACCTTGCCTTCTTGCATCAAGACAGCGCCCAATCCTGTACCACATGTGTCTGTGTGTACCGTAAATATCTTACCCCCATCAGGCAATGTCAGAACTGGGGCTGCTATTAGAGCCCTTTTCAATCGTTGGAAAGAAACATCACAATCCAAATCCCAAGTGAAAGTTAGGTTTTTCTTCATCAATCTTGTAAGTGGGGATGAGATCTTCGCAAAGTCTTTAATCAACTTTCTGTAATGGCCCGCTAGTCCAAGAAAACTTCGTACTTCGGTTGCATTCCGTGGAATCTTCCAATCTTGCATCGCAATTACTTTTACGGGACCCACATCTATCCCCACTTTGGACACCACATGTCCAAGAAACCTTACTTCTTCTCTCCAAAAATGGCATTTGGAATATTTTGCTTTCACCCGATGTGCTCGAAGAGTATCCATAACTTCCCTTAACTACAAAGCATGTTCTTCCTCACTTTTTGAGAAAATCGAAATGTCGTCCATGAAGACCACTGCAAACTTATTAAGGAAGTCCCTAAACACCCTACTCATCAAGTCTACGAAATAGGCGGGTGCGTTTGTCAAGTCGAAAGGCATGACAAGCCATTATAAGAAACCATCCGGGGTCCTGAACGCGGTCTTATCTATGCTATCTTCAGCAACTCTTAGCTGATGAAATCGGTAGCCAGATCTTGTTGGGAGAAAACTGATGCACCTATGAGCTGGTCGAACAAGTCATCTATTCTTGGAAGTGAGTGCCTATTCTTCTTGGTTAGCTAGTTTAGCTCCCTATAATCCACGCATAGGCGAAGTGAACCATCCGCTTTGGTTGCGAACACTACTGGAGCAACCCATTCAGAAATACTCCGCCTTATAAACCACTTTTCGAGCAACTCTTTAACTTGCTTACTGAGCTCCTTCCTTTCCCTTGGAGCCATGTGTCTAACGAGTAAAGCAACTGGTTTTGCATTATCAACTAGGTATATGCGGAAATCTATCTCTCGCTTTGGAGGTAAACCCTTCACTTCTTCAAAGACATCCGAGTACTCACGGACTACTCTAACAGATTGCAAATTTTCAACAGACGCATCAAGAGATTCTAGGTAGCTAAGCATAACAAAACTCATAGAATTACAAGAGATTTCGAGAGTATTACCGAGGCGAGTCGTATGTCTAACCACTCTCTTTTCACAATCGAGGATGGCACCATTACTGGATAACCAATCCATGCCTAGAATCGACCCATAGCCCGTGAAACCCAAAACATAAGCATTACTAAACCCAACGCTTTGTATAGAAATTTCCAAATCCAAACAAATCATTGAAAAATAAGCCGAACCCCCAATTGGATTTGAAACAACCATGGGATCCTCTACTATACTGGTATCTAGGTGCAGAGATTCAACAAAGGCAGTAGATATAAAAGAGTGCGAAGCGCCAGAATCAAAAAGAGTACGAATAGGATGATCAGAAAGATAAACTATACTCTCAACAGAAATATTTCTACCTCTTTCCCGTGTAGGTGCTGTGAGAGCGTGAATCTGCCTTCCAGAAGTAGACCCACTCCTCTGCCCTTGCCTTTGCCTTCTTGGGCAGTCCTTGGCCATATGTACTGTCTCGCCGCATTGAAAACAACCACCCATCTTCCTCTTCTTCCTGCAGTCCTTAACCAGATGTCCAGGTATGCCACAAAAATTACACTTCCTCTTGTCACAGGGTTTGTTATTCTTTCTGCCCTTCTTGAAATTCGTCTTCTTATTCTGCAATCCCTCCACTTTCTTGTCTAGAAGTTCTTCCATCTTTGCCACTTTCTTCCCATCCTTGTCTTCCTCCTGTAACAGTAATAGTGCCATGTCCACCAATCTCTCATAGGTCGCGCCCATAGGTATATGGGACATAGCTAGGTCGTGCAGTGGCTCATTTAACCCTTTAGCGAAACGGAGAGCCTTTTTATGCAGGGTGTTTACCAACTCCAGTCCGAATCTAGCCAGCTGGTTGAACTTGTTTACGTATTCCTTAACCTATAGGATTCCCTGTTTGAGTGCTAAGAACTTCTCCATCTGTAGGCTTTGTTCATCTTGCAAGAGGAACTTCATTTCAAACCTCATTCTGAAATCCTCTCAAGTCTCAACTGGTCTCTCAGCATTAGTAACTTCCCACCAGAAAGAGGCTTCGTCCTTAAGTAACCATACAGCCAACTGTATCTTCTGCCTATCGTCCACTTCGAAGATAATAAACAAATCTTCTGTTTCCTTGAGCCAGTTTCTTGCTTCCACGAATGATTCAATCCCATTAAATTTCTTTCCGCCCATAGCTCGGAAGTCTCTACATATCTTTGAGAAAGCATTCACACACGGAGGAGGAACGATGGGTACAGCTGGAGGAACGTTTCCTTGGCCTTCGGCGGGTGCCACGGCCTCCAAATACCTACGGAACCATCCGGGTATTATGACTCCCTCTGGAAGATTAAGATCCCCAGACATGCTAAAACGAAAAGAAAACATTCAAAAAAAAGGATAGAAATATAATGCATATGGCTTTGGGGAATATGCCTTTAAAATAAAACAACGCTTTTCTAGAAAATGCTTCTTTAAAACTTCTTTTTTGAAAAATAGTTTTCAAAACTTTTATTTGATCTGGTAACCATCAGCTCTGATACCATGTGAAACACCCCACCTCCGTTAAGGTCACTCACAAAGGGAATGCATTAACTTCGGTGAATCATTATAAGTAAAAGATACAGATAATTTACAAGACAGACATGCAAATAGCGGAAAAACTGGAATTATTTCATAAGCAGCGTGGTTTAGTCAAAATATTACAACCGTTGTCTCAAAACCCAACTTCCAAGTCATTACAATAAAACCTATGTCTTGATTAAAAACTCCAAATACATAAAGAAGCATAAAATAGTAGTAAAGCGGCATAAATCCCCAATAAAAGTGTAACCACAGCCATAGCCCAAGAAAAGAGAATCCAAGCAATACATCTACTCTCTTGAAGCTGGAAAAGGCCTGAACTAAGCTGAAGTATTCCCTCCCTGTGGACGTGGGGGGAGGAACGGAAGAAAAGAAGACAAAAGAAAATGGGTCAGACATAAAGCCTAGTAAGCCCAGTGATTTTCAGCATGTAAACAAGAAAAAGGATGATAACATGAATAAACTGAATATAAGACAATACCATTGTGACAAGATAACATAAGACAAGGTAAGGAAAGATAAACTAAATATGCTATCGCAATCATTCCTATTTCTCTGCACCTACTAACAATTGTTTCAACTAGCCTCATGTGTTCATAATAAAATGATCCCTTTATCGATCGGCTTCTACTCGCATGTATTTATTACTCGTGTCATTCGGCCCCGCTTGTTTGTAGATACCTGTGCTGGTTCCACCATGGGGTGTATCAATCCCTATGATGGCAACCCGACACAATTCAAAATGCACAGTGTATAATTACTGATGCATAGTGCCTGATTTTTCCACTCCAGAGTACGTGCATGCCCGTACTCCGTTGGAACCTACACTGACGCACCATTTGCCGCTATTTTGACCGCTTATAATTAGCCCAGTAATCGTGCCCCACCCTGCCTAGTTCAGGGTATCATGATACATCTATGTGGGTTACTGCTGAAATGGGTCCCCGTTACTAGAGTTTCCTAACCAACTTGTAATAATGGTTAAGTGTTCTCAATTTAACTTAACCCCATCCATTTGTTTAATTAACATGTTGCATTGGTTAAGTGTTGCCTTCGTTAACTTAACCCTACCATTCTTAGCATATCCGTTCATTAGCATTAATTCATTAATTAATGCACCAACCTCCCAAATTAGAACTGTTGTTTGCAGTTGTTGGATGTGCCAGGCGGTTCCGGGCAGACTTCTACCGCAAACTCATTCTAACCTCGGGTTTTGGGCTTAATGCGCTAACCTCTCGCATTAGATTTGTTGTTGCGGTCGCTGGATGTGCGGGGCGATTCCGAGCAGCCTTACACCGCAACTCAATCTAACCTCGGGTTAGGCATATTCATCTTTTAGCCAATTTACATATTTACCATACATGTCCAAGTCTAGATTTTTGTATGCCAATTATCTATAATTGTAGTCAATTCAAGTTATGTCTCATTTACTTGTTATGTCCAAAATTACTCCAACAAGTTATATCCAATTCCCCGCGTTACAATCACACGTACAACAAGATTCAACAAGGTTTCCAAATTCCAAGTACTCATAAAATAAAATGGAAAGGGGATAGATAGGAAACACAAGAATTGACATTAGGAAAGTAGGCATGTAAGGTTGTACCAAATACCAGAATCGTTTTTCCAATAGACATGTTGTACATTAACAATGAATATGAGCAAACTAAGGAAAATATATCATAGGTATATAGATTCGATAGGATTAAACATAAAGAAATTACTAATCTGATGTATAACATGATAGGTTCAATTGTATCAATCACAACAGTCTCATAGTCATTGGTAATTTCAGATTTGTCAAAAGGATAAGCATGAATTAGAATTGATTATCTCACAATTAGGCATAGTTCTAGATTCGATTCATTACAAGTCATGATTTCTATTACATGTTCCAAATCTGAGAAATAACTGAACTTACAGTGATAGGATTAGAAAAGGAGAATTATTTGACATTGAAGCGATTCTAAACTCTCTTTGTTGATTGAAGCAAAAAACCTTTAATTTAATTTGAAGCTCTCCAATTTGATTTCTAGTTTGGAGAAGAAGGAGGCTAAGCTAGTTTAGAGATGGATAGCATGGTGGCATCATAGAATAGGGTTATGAGGTTAGGGTTAAGTTTAGATGTGTATTTATAGACGTGTAGGATTAATTAGAGCCTTCAGATCAACGTAGGATCCATCCAAACCATCCAGTCCAAGAAAATGCATCATCAGGCCAATTAGAGAATGCCACATCAGCCCTAAGCTGTAAAATACGTCACTGGACCTGGATCTAACAGGGGTCGACTCCCTACAGATGGGGTCGACGCCTATGTCAACACCCTTATAGGGGGGTAGACATCTTTGAGCAGGAAATTTCCCTCTCATCCTCTTCTTCTTTTTTGAATTTCGAACTGGTTTTCTAATTTTTAATTATTATTTTATTTTAAATTTTGCTTAAACTTGAAATCTTCTAAGCTCCATAACTTCTTCATACGGAGTCTGATTTACATAAACTCGAACTCTATCTCAAGCAAAATTCCTAGACGAACGCAATACCCTAACCCATTTTACTTAATTCATCTTCAAAAATTTAAGTGTTCTTAATTCTTTTTTTTTAAATATTCATAGAAAGTACGAGTTGTTACATTAACTACTGCGCCAATATTGACAAGTATAGGTGGCAATCAAGATTTAACTGTTTATATTGATGCTTTTCATGAAGGAGTAGGTGCAGTGTTGATGCAAAGTGGCAAATAAGTTGCTTATGCAAGTTGTCAGTTGAAGTCGCATGAGAAAAGGTAAGCTACTAACAATTTAAAGTTGTTAGCTATGGTGTTTGCTTTGAAGATTTGTTGGCATTACCTATTGGGTGAGAAGTTTGAGTTATTTACAGATCATAAATCTTTGAAGTATCTATTCACCCATAAGGATTTTAATATAAGACAACAGCATTGGCTGGAGTTTCTTGCAGCATATGATCCTGACATTTTATATACTCCAGGGAAGCCAATGTTGTGGCGGACACGCTTAGTAGAAAGAACGCGATTATTACTATTCTGATTATTACACCCTCACTAATTGAGAAGATTTATGTTCTTCAGAAAGATGATGAGTTTGTTCAAAGGATTAGCAAAAGGATTCAAGATGGTGAAGTCTTAAATTTGCAAATTGATAGCAAAGGAGTTCTAAGATTGCAAAGACGAATTTGTGTTTTGAATATTCCTGAGCTCAAAATAGAGGTAATGGATGAATGTCACAAGTCTAAGCTTAGTATACATCCATGGATGAGTAAGATATACTGAGATTTAAAACACACATATTGGTGGAGATTTATGAAGAGAGATATTTCTATACACGTTAGCAAGTGTACAACTTGCCAACAAGTTAAGAGTGATCAACAGAAGGTCGTTGGATTGCTACAGCCATTAGAAATTCCGAAATGGAAGTGGGATCAGGTTTCTATGGACTTCAATGATGGTTTGCCTAGAACCAAGAAAGGTAACGAAGGCATATAGGTTATTATAGATCGTTCGACGAAGTTCGCCCATTTACTTCCAGTGAAACCTAACATAACGGCTTAGAATTTGGCTCAGTTATATTTTAGAGAAATCATTAGACTACATGGAGTGCCCAGCAGCATTGTCAGTGATAGAGATCTGATTTTTGCCAGTAAGTTCTATGAAGCATTTCAGCCTGAGTTGGGGGCAAAGTTGAATCTTAGCACTGCATATCATCCCCAGACAGATGGTCAGACTGAGAGGGTAAATCGTTTGGAAGATCTGTTGAGAGCTTGAATTCTTGATTTCGGAGGATCTTGGGAAGATCATATACATCTGGTTGAGTTCTCGTATAATAACAGCTTACAAACTAGTTTGAAAATGTCACCGTTTGAGGCACTATATGGTCAACTGTGCAAATCTCCTGCATGTTGCATTGAGCTTGGTAATCGGCTAGTGTTGGGTCCATATATGATCCAAGAAGCTGCATATAAAGTGGATTTTATTAAGAAGCAATTGAAAGCAGCACAAAGCCGACATAAAAGTTATGCGGATTTTAGAAGAAGAGATGTAGCATTTACTGATGGTGATCGAGTATATTTGAAAGTTTCTCCATTGAGAAGAGTGGGTCGATTCAAAACAGGAAAGTTAGCACTTAAACATATTGGTCCGTTCTCGATACTGGAAAGGATAGGAACTCTAGCTTACAAGGTTCAGCTGTCAAATTAGTTGTTTGGAATGCATGATGTATTTCACGTTTCTCATCTCCGGAAATATGTGCATGATCCAGAGTTGATTGTAGAAGGGGCATTGCAAGAGGATTTGGATATTACTCCGAATTTAGCAGTGCGTAGAGAGTAGATGAAGATAATTGGCCGAGAAACCAGAGTACTAAGGACCAAGAAAGTAAACCTTGTCAAGGTACAATGGAGCAGCGATCCTAGAGACCATACGTGGGAAACAGAGAATAGCAATAAACAGGCTTATCCCGGGTGCAAAGTGGATATCTCTGAGTAGCTCTTATGAGAGGTAAACTTGTGTTATGTTATCATTTTATTTCCAACTTTACTGTTTTCTTCCTTTTCGAGGACTAAAAGTTTTAAGTGAGGGAGACTGTAACAACTAAGAATTTTTGAACAAATTTAAAAAATAATTTTATAAGAAAATATGGTCAAATTTCAAAATTCGATTATTTAAAGCTGATTTGAGCAGTTTACAAAGGAACACTATTGAGATGACCTCGGATTTCGACAAAACTTTTTTCATTGAATCTATAGCATCGAATAATGGTTGAACTCCAAATTTTTTAATTATTGGAGCTAACATGTGGGCATGCGAGAACAAAGCGTATGCTAAAATTGCATGCGTTCGAAAAATAAAACGGAAGGTCAAAAAAACTCGGAATTCGACGAACCATGTTGCGTTGGGTCCGGAATTACATTTATTAATAGGATTCAAAATTTTGTAACAAACGGATTTAGTGTGTGGTCGTGCGATCAAAAGAAGTGGAGGCAAACTAGCACACTTTTATAAACGTTGAAGTTGAAAACTTGTAATGAAACGGCGACTATCTAACGGGCCAAGGTGTTTTAGTTACGACTCATTAGATCACGCCACCCAAGCGATCCGCATGAGTATTGGTAAATTTTCAAATAAACCCTTCCCTTTTCCTTCTTTTCCTTCCTTCTCCCTCCACTTCTTTTCTTCTCTAATGGCAACCCCCTTCACCCAAGCTGTTCCCACTTGTTGTCGCCCCACCTAACCCACCTCCCCCTTCTCTTAAAGCTCCATTTAGCTCCAAACACCCCTTTTTACCTCTTTTCCACACTCTATCACCTCAAACTCCTCTCTAACCACCTCTTGCACCATGCGCGAACCCCGAGAACCCCTTCCCTCGCTGCGACAGTCCCAGACAGCGGACCCCGAGAACCCCACAGCCCCAAATACCCTCATTTCACCCTCCGTTTAGCTCCAAACTTCCGGATCTTCTGTGTTCGCAAGTTAGAGAGTGTTAGCAAGTCGTTTGAGCTCCGTAGGCCACTGGGAAGTTGTGTAGAAACCCAACAAGTGTCAGCATCGAGTTAGCATGTCTGCATTCCTTCCATTCGAAGTTTGGTGAAGTGGAAATCGTCGGTGAGAAACTATTTAACGAAAGGGCTAATAAATAATTAACTATCACCATTAATTAATTGAAGTTGGGTGTCAAGTGGTTAATAAAAATTTATTAGTATGTTAAATGATGATTTGCATATTAAAAATGTCATTTTTAGCTGATATACATTAGTGGTTATGTGAGAAATCAACACTCACTTATAAAAGAGCTAGATTAATAATTAACTATTCCGGTTATTTAGTCTGAGTTATATGCTGAGTATTGGTTAATAATAAAAATTTATTATGATGCTGGTTGATGGTTAGCAAGATAAAATTATCATTTTTAATTGATATGTACGTACTTATATATGTTTGAGTGACATTAAAATTCCCGTAGAAAAGGGATTAAATTTAACTGTAGTAAACTCCTTCTCGTTGTACCGAAATGGAGGTCTGATTTAAACGACCAAGTACAGCATCACATTTGACACCTGAAGAAGGTACAACCCAACTATGAGGTACATCAGCGGGAGTCCCATAAGGTTTGGTGATCCCGTAAAATCTGACCCATTTTCTCATCGAGTGAGGGGTACGAAATAAATTAGATTGATTTTTCAATCAAAAAAAAAGTACTATGTGAAATCTTCGGTTCTTCCTCTATCCCATAGGTACAGCGTTTGGTTTGAATCAATGGAGAACCTTTTCTTCTGTATGAAACGATATTATTACATTCCAATTCCTTCCCGATACCTCCCAAGGAAAATATTGAATTAAATCCAAAATTGATGATTGTCGATTGTTAATTAGAACTATTTAATAATATTTATGTTGATCATACCAGTTTATTGATATGTTAAACATAGAGTTGTTGATAAGAATGTGGTTTTTATCTGTTATTTGACATGCTATTTGAAATACGACACCCGTATTTTAAGCAATGTTGACTGAAAGTTGGTTGGACCTTTAATGGTTGTTGGATGTTTAATTTATTAACAATTGTATATTGATTGCATATGAATGCGTTAATCCCTACACGGGTCTTAAGAAGACATACGCCTACGCATTTCTCTTGTGTGTGTATATGCAACATGGATCGTGATGTAATCCCTACACGGGTCCTGGGATGATATTTTTACACATCTACCTTGTGTGTATATAAGCCAATTGATTTAGTAAACCCGACACGGGTCTTGAGATGACAGTAACCTACATGTCTCTCTTGTATGTATACGAGCAACATGGATCGTGATATAATCCATACACGGGTCTTGGGATGACGTTCTTTTATACATCTCCCTTGTGTGTATATAAGATAATTGATTGTGTAGTAAATCCCGCACGAGTATTGGTATGGTATTTTTTTTACACATCTCCCAATTATTTTTATTTGTATGTTAATTTATTGATTGATGAAGGCCTAGAGAGGCGAGTTGCGATTTTTTCGATCACTCTGTAGAAAGGAGGTTATGACGAAATTTTTCGAAAATATAAGGTGTTAGCCAAATAATTAATAAACTATTATAGAAACGACGAGATTCAATATTTATATATTTATATAAGTCGAATATAAATTAAAATATAACGTATTGAGCAGTGATAATTCGCGTTTTTGACGTGCGACATTAAACGAGTATACCGGGAGATCCAACCATCGGCTTTCCCTAAAATTGAAGCCTTTGGATTCGCCTTGAAAAGATCTTCCAAATGATAATAAGAGTTTTAAAATCCAACCAAGAGATCGTTAGAAATGATTAATTCAAATTTGAATGAAAAGAACGCCAATGCAGTAGAATGACCTGAAATGTCGTTCAATTAAAATGGACTATTTATATAGAAAAATAGAGAAAATCATTTTAAAATATAATAAATGATTTGGGATAAGCATAAACCAATTTCACTTAGTTTTGAATGATAAAAACGGTTAAGTTGAATTTGGCAATTTTTATATAAATGCTTATATAACTGATTTTAAAGAGAATTTGAAAATAATAATTTTAATTCTTAATTTGAATAAAATTCTTAAGTAGCCCATTTAAATAAGGATATGGATTGAATTATGAAAGCCAAGTAACTTAACCAGATTTGAGGATAAGATTTTTAATCTTATGAAAGGAACCAGTTAAAAAGTAATTTAATTGGTGAATCAATAATTCAAGTAAGAATTTAATTTGATTTATTTTGGCAAGAATTATTTGAAAAGGATGGGTTAAATCTCATTTCGAATGATTAAACGACGATTAAAAGTCAAAGATCTTGAAGACGGCGCAAGACCGACGGTCTTCACATCGAAAGGATTACTACTGATGCCTTGGATTTGGGTAGCTCCCTTGAAGGGGTTATAGTGATAGTTGTCCGGATGTACTTATTGATTGTCCGGATATGTGAGGACCTTCCTTCTTTATTGGACATATGGGACAAAGAATAAGGTGCCTCCGGTTTCGTGCAAACCCAGAATGAACTTATAAATGGATCGTGTGTCTGGCACTTTATTCTGAACTGTATTAATTGATTTCTGCTAAATATATATATATATATATATATATATATATCTTTTTGGTGGTGGAGAATGTATTCTCTTAGCTTAACAACCTTCTTTGAGACGTACGAGCTTAGAGGTTATTTATTGGTGGTTATAAGTTGTATGGTCTGGAATGACTATGTGTGACGATCCCAAAATCCGAGGGGCGGTATTAAGGATAATCATTAGGAAATAACACATTAATCATCATAGCAGAGTACAGATAATAGCAGAAACAATAAATAAAATAATTTTACATGGATATGACAGCGGAATCACAACATGTAGGAATATCAAAATAGCATAACGTGGGATATACTTAGTAAAAGGAAAGGGAAGTGATCAGTCATCATCGCCAGAGGCGGAATACATACATGCAGTGACAAAATAAGAATATCAGTCTACATCGCCGAAGGCGGAATACATATACATATAGTGAGAGATACGGAAAGTAAATCAGTCTGCATCGCCAGTGGCGGAATCATAATATAAACATAGGAATGGCGGAAAATATTTAAGTCATCTCTATGAAGTCAGCCTCGCCATGAGCCAAAAGTGCATGCTATGCAGCAGTGCAGAACCAAAAACCACCTGTCACCTGTGTACTAGGCTGCCCGTGTGAAAATAAGGGCACCCGCGTTTGCAAAGTGAAACAAACAACGAGTCAGTCATGGGGACTGGTATGAGGAATCCATTTAACAGTTAAACAATAGTAATAGCAAATCATAGGACCACGCCACTTTCGCGGAACGGGTTTACTCCAGTGATTGCTAGTGCAGTTAAAACAAGGTAAATTCTTTTAAAACAACGCAATGCTTTTAGAAAGAATGAAGCTATTATAAGACTCAGGTCCCATCACATAATGCAACGCAAGCCGGAGGATAGAGTTTTACCTTATAATAGCCAAATATGTCTAATACGTATAAAGCAAAATCACTTGATATTATTACTAGTGCATATATGTTTCAAAAACGAATAGCATCATAAATATCAATCATAGGCGACATGAGCGTCCCATGCCACTATGTCGCCATATATAAGTTACAATCGAAGCCGTTATCTCGTATTGGAAATTGGATTTCCGTCATGAGTCGAGGCAAGGGGCAAGCTTCTCTCCGCTTCGAGACACTCTAGCAAATGCCTCAGGATTACGCACACTGGGTAACCCCTGGATGCTTCAGGGCCGGTCCTCACTTTCGTTAGAGGATTGGCAATTCCTGAACACACGTTTCCCGGTCCTTACAGACCTATAATCGAGGCGCCTCACATTCCAACAACCACAAAGGTGAAAAGTAGATAAATATGTCAGGGCTGGTAAGTCACTGACACCACCATAGCTAGAAAGAAACGTCGTGCTCTCCCTACAGTCCGTATCCCGTTTTTAACTCATACCGGGGTGTGAGGTTCGCGAATCTACGAAATACACAAAGCTAGGCCACGTAGGCCTTGCTTTGATCATCATCCACAAGACTTTGCTTTGCAATAGAAGCCTTGATCACAGCATCTTAGCATGCCACATAGGCAGTCCACTCCATACGATTGATTTCCATCGATATATAACCTCTAAGCTCGTACGTCTCAGAGAAGGGCGTTAAGCAAGAGAATAAATTCTCCGCCGCCAAACAGATATATATTTAACAGAGATCAATCAGTATAGAACAAAATCCAATGTCAGACACACAGTCCATTTACAAGTCCGTCCTGGGTCTGAACGAAACCGGAGGCGTCAAATTCCTCGTATATCCGTCCAATCAACATATACGTTCAGACGGCTACTACTTCCGTCCCTTTCCGGTAGCTACTCCGGTTAGGAACCTCAGTAGCGCCCATCCAACCGATACGAAGATCGTCGGTCTTGAATCGTCTTTGCATTTTCCAATTCGAATCGCTCGATGAATTATTTGAAATGAGGGTTAGCTCGGCCTTTTCAAATAATCCACGTCATTAGAATTTAAATCGATTCTTTATATGGTTATATTATTCGACATCCATCTTTCAGTTATTTAATGTTATTTTCATGTCATACACATACAACCATCAAATATCAAACAATTCAAGCCCACTTAGTTTATTTGCAACCTATGTTGCTTATAATATTTTATAATGATTTTTCGCCATTTTTATTTATTTAAAAATGGCCATATTTAATTAAACGACGTTTCAGGTCGTTTCGTGTCACTGGCGCTGTTTTTCCCTTAATTTGTTTTACACATATCGGAAAATCTAACCGTTGGATCTTCCCAAATTTTACATCACTAGGAAGGTCTTTTCAAAACGAACCCAACGATTCCAGTTTTGGGAAAATCCGACGGTCGGATCTTCCACACTAACCATTTGAAGTTACGATTTCAATTTACGAACTGCAGCGTCGTTATTCGATTAAATTTAATTATATTTATATATATATATATAAATATAATCGTTTCTGGCGCTATTTTTCCTTAATTTTGAATTAAACATTCCAGACAATCCAACCGTTGGATTTTTACAAGGTTAGTGCCGTTGGAAAGATTATTCCAAGGCGAACCCGACGGTTGAGGTTTCGGGAAAATCCAATGGTCGGATCTTCCGCACTAGTCGTTTGAAATCACGGTTTCAAAATACGAACTGCACGGCCTCGTTTCGTTTTAATTTTATTTATATTTATATATTTATATAAATATAGTTCATTCGATGATTTCTATATCGTTTTCACTTCAAATATTTTTCTAACACCCTAAAATTTTGGAAAATTTCGCCATAACCTCCCCTGCACCGGGAGCATCGGGAAATCGCAAATAGCGTTCCCGGTCCTTCTAATCTCAAAAAGAAAAAGAAAAAGCCAAGCGGCTAGCCAACAGGCTCAAAATTATCACCCAAACAAATCAGTAAATGTGTACCTATTTGTCGGGCACAAATTTTGTTCCTCTTCTCTAGCCCCTTTGCTATAACCTATTAAATATGCAGGTACATATATATACAGTTCTTATCAATTATCATTTTCTATTCAACTTCATATTTGATTTCTGTTTGGTTTAAAAACACCATTCATTCTAATGTTACATAAATAGGTGCAAATCATTTCATTGGCTAATTAATGAATATTTCAACTCATATATGTTTATTTTGAACAAGTGGCTATTTTTAACACTTCACATTTCAACGATTTATGCATACAATAAAAATGTGATTTTTATTGCAAAACAATTCATTTCAAAACACTATTCTTCTATATGGTTTAAGTTAGTGATAAAAATGGGATTTTTATCATAAACAATTTGTTTCAAAATATGAATACCATTCAACACATGAATTTCTAAACAACGAATGAATATCAATTCAACACATGAATGTTTTCTATAGTTTCTATATATAGATAAAAATGTGATTTTTATTATCGAACAATTTATTTCAAAATTTGAATACCATTCAACACATGAATTTCTAAACAACGAATGAATATCAATTCAACACATGAATGTTTCTATAGTTTCTATATATAGATAAAAATGTGATTTTTATTATCGAACAATTTATTTCAAAATATGAATATCATTCAACACATGAATTTCTAATCAACGAATGAATATCAATTCAACACATGAACGTTTTCTATAGTTTCTATATATAGATAAAAATGTGATTTTTATTATCGAACAATTTATTTCAAAATATGAATACCATTCAACACATGAATTTCTAAACAACGAATGAATATCAATTCAACACATGAATGTTTCTATAGTTTCTATATATAGATAAAAATGTGATTTTTATTATCGAACAATTTATTTCAAAATATGAATATCATTCAACACATGAATTTCTAATCAACGAATGAATATCAATTCAACACATGAACGTTTTCTATAGTTTCTATATATAGATAAAAATGTGATTTTTATTATCGAACAATTTATTTCAAAATATGAATATCATTCAACACATGAATTTCTAATCAACGAATGAATATCAATTCAACACATGAACGTTTTCTATAGTTTCTATATATAGATAAAAATGTGATTTTTATTATCGAACAATTTATTTCAAAATATTAATATCATTCAACACATGAATTTCTAATCAACGAATGAATATCAATTCAACACATGAATGTTTTCTATACAATGAATAAATATAGTTTAAGCATATGAAAATAATTCAAACACAAGAATATCATTCAAAATTTCGGCAGCATAACGGCAGGGTAGTTACACCGGCACCGTCCCTAGTACGGCTCCTCGCTCTACCTTAAAACCTCGCGGTTTTTGACAATGGGAATCATGCATCTAATTCGCACGCAGGCGGCATGTTTATATTTTTTTATTTCCACAAACTAATCCTATGTGGTTTCAACCAAATATTTTCCAATCACAAACGGGTATTTTTCAACCACAATCAATCCATATCAATCACAAACAATCCCAAACAATCATTCGCTATCAATCAATTTTCACAACAATTTCAACCAATAAATATCGTCCATGGTTTGTGGACGAGGGGCGTATGTATATATATATATATATATATATATATATATTTATATATAGCAATTCACTTTCATTTTCAACATATATAATATTTATATAAAAAGAAATTGAAGAGTGAGAAATCCTCACCAATAGCTATCCAATAACACGATTTTTCCTCAATAGAAACCTTCGCCTATTTCGCCTTCTTGTTGCTTTCGTTGCCTGTAATCTCTACATAGGTAAAAATCGAATTTTTACTATGTTATTCAATATATAAAGGTCATATTCTAAAAACAAAGATTATATTTTTAATACTCCTATGATGTAAAAATTATATTTTTATTGCTTTAAAAATATAAGAATCATACCTTACTTCTTCTACTTAACAAAAATCCCGTCTTTTCTCTTTTTAAAAATATGATCTTTATTTTTGCAAGTTCAAATCTTTTTTTTAATAAAAGATTAAATCTTTTTCTATTTCAAAGTTTAAACCTTTTTTATTCTATTTCAAAGTTTAAACCTTTTTTTCCATTTTAAACCTTAAAATAAAATTAGTTTTCTTTTCCTTTTCAAATCAGTTTTTAAATCATTTAAAAATCCAGTTTTTATATCATTAAAAAAAAATCCAGTTTTTAAAATCCTTAATCATTTAAAAAGAATCAGTTTATAATTCTTTTTAAATCAGTTTATGCAGTTTTAAAAAAACAGCTTTTACATCCCTTAAAAAAACAGTTTTTATATCATTATCAAATCAGTTTTAAAACTTTAACAAATCAGTTTTTAAAAATTTAACAAATCAGTTTTAAGTCTTTTTTTTTTAAAAAACAGTCTTCTATTTTCCTAAAAAAACAGTTTTCTATATTCAAAAAAAAACCAGTTTATAAATCTAATTAAAATCAGTTTATAATCTTTTTAAAAATTCAGTTTTTATCTTTTATAAAATCAGTTTTTATTTATTTAAAAATTCAGTTTATAAAACTAAAAAAACAGTTTTTAAAATCTTAAAAAAAATAGTTTACTGCAAAACCAAAAAAAAATAAAAATAAAAATAAAAATAAAAATGAAATAATCCTAAATGCTCACCGCTGGATGCGAAGGGGGGGCTCGATGGTGTTGTTCGTCGGCGGCAAGGGTTCAGGGGGCGTCGCGATGATGTTCGAGGTGGAGGCTTCGATTGCGTCGCGACTGGGAGGGGTGTTCGGGGGGTTTCGAGGTGAAGGCGGCTTCGAGGTGGGGGCGGCGTCGAGGGGTTATTCGGTGGTGGGAGGAGTTCGTCGGCGGCAAGGGTCCAGGCGGCGGCTCGATTAGGTTTTAGGTTTTCTTTTTTTTTATATATCGTTTCTGTATAATGAAACGGGGGGGCCAATGAAGAAGAAAAAGGGGGAAAGTTATGTTTTTTTATTTTTATTTTATTATTTAATTATTTATTTTTGCCAAAGGGTTGACTTTTACATATGACCTCGAAACGAGGTCTACCGCCTGTCGTCCATAGCGTTTTACCCCCATTCCGAACACAATGGGATATGTATCGTAAGCTGGTTTGATCGTTACAATCAGTTTCCGTTGAATTTACAATTTAAATCTTTATATTGAATTTTAAACGTACATTTCAAATTACCGGGATCACATACTAACTAGAAAAATTCCCGAAAAATATTTTCTAGCTTAATATTGACGATACGGTCCTAACAAAACTAGTTTCGTCGAATTCTGAGACCGTTTGAAAAATGGCCAATTTCCAGTCGATTAAATTCAACAGAAACTGGTCAAACGCGTTTTCCTTTGCCACGCTCACATATTGATTCTAAAAATTATGAAATTTGAAACCTAGCAATAGTTTGACATCCCGGACCCAACAAAAGTGGTTTCGTCGAATTCCGAGGCAATATGCAAAATATCAATTTTCCAGGCCTATATATTCTGTATACCGACTCTTCTGAAAATTCATTCGGCCATAACTTTTGATTCCCGTTATGAAACTTCGGTTTTTCAGATTCGTTAGAAAGGTATTGACTAACAGATTTAAATATTTTTGGTCTCACTAAAATCCGTCATATTTTCCATCCTGCACAGTCAGACTTAGTTTGTATTCAAAAACTCAAACGACCATATTATACACAATTCTATAATTTTATGGAAATAGGCTATTTTAATCATTCAAATTTCTTGTTAATAACCTAATTTAAAAATTTTAAACTGGTTCACATTTTCCGGGTTATTACAATCTCCCCCACTTAAAACTTTTCGTCCTCGAAAAGGAAATAATAGTTAAGCAGGAAACAAAATGTAAACGCAAAGTATTGTAAAGGTACCTTGCACCGGAGTTAGTCAGAGTTATCCACTCTGCATTTAGGATAGGCTTGTTTAATGCTTTCCTCAGTTTCCCAAGTACAGTCTCTAGGATCACTACTCCACTGCACTTTGACTAAATGGATCTTTTTCCTATTTAGCTCTCTGGTTTCTTTGCCAACTATCTTTAATGGATCTCTTTTGAGTGCTAATTCTGGAGTTATGTCAATATCCTGTTGTGCTGCTTCTTCCACAACAAGATCTGGATCATGAACATGTTTTCTGAGTTGAGATACGTGGAACACATTATGTATACCAGGCAACCAATTAGGTAATGATACCCTATATGCAAGAGTTCCAATCCGTTCAAGTATAGGAAAGGGACCAATAAATCTCGGTGCCAACTTCCCAGTCTTGCCAAATCTGATTACTCCTCGCATTGGAGAAACTCTTAAATAAACATAATCGCCAACGGCAAACGATATATCCCTTCTTCTCGCATCAGCATAACTTTTCTGTCGGCTCTGTGCGGTTTTTAATCTCTTCTTAATGGAATCGACTTTATCCGATGCTTCTTGAATCATATCGGGCCCTAACACAAGTCTGTTGCCAGGTTCTACCCAACATGCGGGAGATCTGCACGGTCTACCGTATAGTGCTTCAAATGGGGACATTCCCAAACTTGCTTGATAGCTATTATTGTAAGAGAATTCTGCTAAATGTAAATGATCTTCCGATGAGCCTCCAAAATCTATAACGCAAGCCCGCAGCAAATCTTCCAAAATTCTATTCACCCGCTCAGTTTGGCCGTCTGTCTGAGGATGATAAGCGGTGCTTAGATTTAATTTGGTCCCCAATTCTTCTTGGAATGCTTCCCAGAATTTGCTAGTGAACAGGGGATCTCTATCGCTGACTATACTGAGCGGTACTCCATGAAGTTTAACTATTTCTTTGAAGTAAATATGTGCCAGACTTTGAGTCGTTCTGTTGGATCGGACAGGTATTAAATGGGCAGTCTTCGTGAAGCGATCTACGATTACCCATATACTGTCGTTTCCTTTTCTAGTCCGAGGTAGGCCATCAATGAAATCCATCGAAATTTGTTCCCACTTCCAACTTGAAATTTCTAATGGTTGTAATAATCCAGCCAATTTCTGCTGATCACTCTTAACTAGCTGACAAGTGGGGCATCTGCTAACATATATTGAAATATCTCTTTTCATCGCCTTCCACCAGAATGTGCGTTTAATATCATTATACATTTTGCTCACACCAGGGTGGATACTTAATTTGGACTTATGGCACTCATCAAGTATTTCTCTTCTGAGCTCTGGAATTCCAGGCACACAAATTCTCCCTTTTAACCTTAGGACCCCTTGGCTATCGAGGCTAAAATCTGAGGGTTTTCCTTCCTGGATCCGCTGGTTAATCCTTTTAATGAATTCATCGTCCTTCTGAAGAATAATTATCTTATCTTGCAAGGAAGAAGTAATGATAAAACTGGCAATGATTTCATTTTTCCTGCTGAGCGCATCTGCTACAACATTGGCTTTCCCCGGAGTGTATATAATTTCAAAATCGTATGCTGCAAGGAATTCTAACCAACGCTGTTGCCTCAGGTTTAGATCTTTCTGGGTGAACAGGTATTTCAAGGATTGATGATCGGTAAATAGTTCGAATTTCTCGCCCAATAGATAATGCCTCCATATTCTTAAAGCAAACACGATAGCTAATAACTCAAGATCATGAGTAGCATAGTTTCTTTCATGCGGCTTTAGTTGACGGCTGGCATAAGCGATCACTTGGCCTTTTTGCATTAACACTGCTCCTAGCCCTCTAATAGAAGCATCTGTCCATACAGTCAAGTCTTGGTTACCTTCTATTATTGTCAATACCGGAGCGGTTGTCAATTTCAGTTTCAGCTCCTGGAAAGCTTCTTCACATTCGGGAGTCCATTTGAATTTCTCATGCTTCTTTGTAAGCTTTTTCAGTACTCCTGATATCTTTGAAAAATCCTGAACGAATTTCCGATAGTAACTAGCTAACCCAAGGAAACTTCGAACTTCAGTGGGTGTAGTAGGTTGTTTCCAGTTCTGAATCGCTGTAATTTTGCTTGGGTCTACAGCAATTCCTTCCTTTGATACGACGTGGCCAAGGAATTTAACTTCATTCTGCCAGAAGACACACTTAGAAAATTTAGCTTTCAAGACATTTCTTCTTAGAATTTTCAACACTTGTTCTAAATGTTTTGCATGTTCTTCTTCTGACTTAAAGTAGATTAGAATGTCATCGATGAAGAATAGAACAAATTTATTCAACACACCACGGAACACTCTGTTCATAAGATCAACGAAGTATGCCGGAGCGTTGCACAAACCGAACGGCATTACTAACCATTCGTAGAATAGATCGGGACCCCTGAAGGCTGTCAAAGGAACACAGTCTTCGGCTATACGCAATTGGTGGAAACCTGTAGCTAGGTCCATTCTGGAGAATACGGTTGCTCCATTTAATTGATCTAACAGATCGTCTATTCGGGGCAAAGGATATTTGTTCTTCAGTGTTTGTTTATTGAGATCCCGGTAATCAACGCAAAGTCTTAGAGTACCGTCTGATTTAGGGACAAATACTACTGCGGCTCCCCATGCTGAAAAGCTTGGTCTGATCAGACCTTTCCAAAGTAATTCTCGGGTTTGGCTACTTAGCTCTTCTTTTTCTTTCGGGGCCATTCTTCTTATTGGATGCACTACTGGTCGAGCATTCGGAATTAGATCAATTCTAAATTCAATTTCTCTTTGGGGCGGTAAGTTTTCTACTTCTTCAAACACATCCGCGTAGTTTTTCACGACCGGTATCTTTTCTATTGAAGGGGGAGTAATTTCTAAAGAAGCCCAAAATTCGGTTCTATTAATTTCTGAGCCTTGGCATGGAATATATATAGATCCAAGCTTCGTTTCGACTTTAACGATTCTTTCGGCACATCTAACTTCAGCCTTATATTTTGTCAACCAGTCAAGTCCCAGTATAACATCAAATTCGGAAAGGTCCATAACAATCGAATCAAAAGAGAACTTGTAACATGAATAAGAGATAGGCACTCTGCAGTATAAACTGAGACTAACAGAACCTCCTATCGGGTTTTGAACTTTAATCGGTTCCTTTAGAATTCTTTGTTTCAATTTTAACTTGTGTACAATTTTACCAGAAATGAAGCTACGTGATGCACCAGTATCAAAAAGTACAGAAACAGGAATATTTTTAATAGTAAGGGTACCTCCCAAGACATCGGGTTTACCTGATCCGTCGGTGATAGCTGGCGGGGTATTCCCGTCATAAACATGGGCCACTTGTGCGCTCTTCTTCAAAGGACAATTCTTGCTGTAGTGCCCCTTCTTGTGGCAATTGTAGCACTCAGCTGAGTCACTGGCCCTTGGCTTCTTTGGGGCTTTGCATACATTAGAGAAATGACCGGGCTTCCCGCAATTGTAACAGTTTCCTTTCGGGATCTTTGCGGGTTTTTGAGTAGCGGCCGCGGTAATGCTAGATTCGGGTTGGTCAGTTGAAGTCTTGCGCTTATTCCCTGCTTGGCTCTTAGCGCGGTCTTGGCTAGCATGCCTCTCATCCATGTCCTCATAGTTGCAAGCCATCTCTACGAGTTCTGTAAAAGAAAGTTTGATGTTGCTCATAGCTCTATCATGGTATTTGCGCTTCAGCCCAAAAATGAATCTCTTATTCTTCGTTTTGTCGGTCAAAACCAACTCTGGAGCATAGCGCGATAGCTGAGTGAACTTATTCAGATAGTCTTGAATAGAGAGGTCTCCCTGTTGGAGATTAGCAAATTGCTCCCGCATCCTCTCAAGAGCTTTTTCTGGCACAAACTTCTCATTGAATAAAGTCTTGAACTGCTCCCAAGTTCGGATAGTACCAGCTGCATCTCCAGAAGTAATGGCATCCCACCACAGCTCTGCCTCTTCCTGAAGGAGCCAAATGCCAAGTCGGGCTTTGTTGTTAGTTCCCATGCCCATACCTTCGAAGATTTTCTCACAGGTTTTCAGCCAAGCGATAGCTTCGGTCACTGTGCCTGTGCCAGTAAAAGGTTTCCCTCCAAGATTTCGGTATCTCTTTGCCACTTTATCCAACTCAAAGTCTTCTGGTGCTGGTGGCTGAATAATAGGGATCTCTGCAGCTACGGGGATATTCCCCCGTCCTCCTGCTGCATCTCCTCGGCCTCCACGGCCTCCTCTGGCTGCTGCTGCTCGTGTAGCCATCTAAGAGTACTGTATAAGCAAGAAAAGAGTCAAGCTCACAGATTTGATAATTTTCATAAATGATAAAGCAAGGAAATACAAGGAAAGATAATGAGGATGTACTGATCAAATTGTTTTGCTAATCTGCTTAGCTCATTCTAGGACATTGCTAATCCTATCTCTAATGAGCTACTCGCATTAGAACACTACTGATTCTATTCTGACGAGGTGTTTAATGTGTTAGATCCCAGAGCTAAGGTTAACCAAAGCTCTGATACCAACTGTGACGATCCCAAAATCCGAGGGGCGGTATTAAGGATAATCATTAGGAAATAACACATTAATCATCATAGCAGAGTACAGATAATAGCAGAAACAATAAATAAAATAATTTTACATGGATATGACAGCGGAATCACAACATGTAGGAATATCAGAATAGCATAACGTGGGATATACTTAGTAAAAAGAAAGGGAAGTGATCAGTCATCATCGCCAGAGGCGGAATACATACATGCAGTGACAAAATAAGAATATCAGTCTACATCGCCGAAGGCGGAATACATATACATATAGTGAGAGATACGGAAAGTAAATCAGTCTGCATCGCCAGTGGCGGAATCATAATATAAACATAGGAATGGCGGAAAATATTTAAGTCATCTCTATGAAGTCAGCCTCGCCATGAGCCAAAAGTGCATGCTATGCAGCAGTGCAGAACCAAAAACCACCTGTCACCTGTGTACTAGGCTGCCCGTGTGAAAATAAGGGCACCCGCGTTTGCAAAGTGAAACAAACAACGAGTCAGTCATGGGGACTGGTATGAGGAATCCATTTAACAGTTAAACAATAGTAATAGCAAATCATAGGACCACGCCACTTTCGCGGAACGGGTTTACTCCAGTGATTGCTAGTGCAGTTAAAACAAGGTAAATTCTTTTAAAACAACGCAATGCTTTTAGAAAGAATGAAGCTATTATAAGACTCAGGTCCCATCACACAATGCAACGCAAGCCGGAGGATAGAGTTTTACCTTATAATAGCCAAATATGTCTGATACGTATAAAGCAAAATCACTTGATATTATTACTAGTGCATATATGTTTCAAAAACGAATAGCATCATAAATATCAATCATAGGCGACATGAGCGTCCCATGCCACTATGTCGCCATATATAAGTTACAATCGAAGCCGTTATCTCGTATTGGAAATTGGATTTCCGTCATGAGTCGAGGCAAGGGGCAAGCTCCTCTCCGCTTCGAGACACTCTAGCAAATGCCTCAGGATTACGCACACTGGGTAACCCCTGGATGCTTCAGGGCCGGTCCTCACTTACGTTAGAGGATTGGCAATTCCTGAACACACGTTTCCCGGTCCTTACAGACCTATAATCGAGGCGCCTCGCATTCCAACAACCACAAAGGTGAAAAGTAGATAAATATGTCAGGGCTGGTAAGTCACTGACACCACCATAGCTAGAAAGAAATGTCGTGCTCTCCCTGCAGTCCGTATCCCGTTTTTAACTCATACCGGGGTGTGAGGTTCGCGAATCTACGAAATACACAAAGCTAGGCCACGTAGGCCTTGCTTTGATCATCATCCACAAGACTTTGCTTTGCAACAGAAGCCTTGATCACAGCATCCTAGCATGCCACATAGGCAGTGTGAAGACCCGTAACTTCCCCGTAAAGGAAAGTGCCGGATAGTTCGAGAACAAACCACAACGAAACGCATACGGAAGAACATTTCATTGTATATTACAACAATGCATCAGATTACAAGAATATACAGAGTATAAATGAATATATGTTACACAGAAATATCAGAGATTTAAATTACATTTAAATACATAGCAGCGGAAAATAATACAATACACAACTAGAAGGGATATATGGATACAAAGCTTTTCGGATATCGTTCCAGCTGTAAACCAGGATCCTGTGAATATAAATCTGCAAAACCAAACTACTAGCTGCCCGTGTCAAAAATAGGGGCACCCAGAGTTTAGGTTAAAACAATAAACTCCAGGTCAGTCATGTGACTGGTGTGAGAACAAAACAGTTATTAATCTTTATTTTCAAAGGTAAATCAAGGGACCACGCCGTATAACACGGAACGGATTTCCTCCCAAGAATACCAGTGCATAAAACAACAGCGCAATGCTAAATGAAGAAAAATGAAGCTGTTATAAGACCCAGGTCCCATCACACAATGTAACGCAGTCGAGGATAGGGTTTTCCCTTATAACAGCCAAAGAATGCTTGATACGTTTAAAACAAATCATTTGATACTAATATAAGTGCATAGTGTATAAAACACTTCAAATCATAAGTATCAATCATAGGCGGCATGGGTACCATATATCATGTCGCCATAAATAGGTTTACAATCAAAACCGCAATGTCGTATTTGGAAATTGGATTTCCATCTATGAACCGAGGCAAAAGATAGTCCTCAACCGATTCGAGACAATCTAGCCCATGTCTCAGGCAAGTGCGCAGGCAAGCCTTGGAGCGACAGGGCCGGTCCACAAGGAGTGGATTATTATGCCTGAACAATACGTCTCCCCACCCTATGGGGTGTAAGTCTGGTCCGTCAGCCGACCAGAATGCATTCGGCCGAAACCGATATAACCGAGGCGCCTCGCAACCGCAACAACCACATAAGTCAAACTCGTCAGGGCGTGTAAAACCACTGACGCCACTTCTAGCTAGAAAGAAACGCAAGTCCTCCCTGAGGTCCGTCTCCCGTATTTGGTTCATACCGGGTGTGAAACACGCGAGGTAAACGTTACACAAAGCTACGCCACAAAGGCCGTGCTTTGATCATCACCACAAGACTTTGCTTTTCAACAGAAGCCTTGATCATTTGCATCTTAGCATTCCACACAGGCAAACCATCCTATGCAACCGATATCAGTCACACAGAATGAAATCCGATGTCAGACACACAGTCCATTTACAAGTCCGTTCTGGGTCTGAACGAAACCGGAGGCACCTAGTACCCCGCATATCCATCGATCTCCAAGTACGTCTGGACGATCACTAACTGTTTCCATCTTCTTGGGTGTACAGCCCAATCAAGATCATCAGTTATCCCCCAAACGACGTGAAGACCTCCGGTCTTCGACCATCGTCTTCATCTTCGACTTATCGTCGCATCAGTTATTCAGAATGGGATAAACCCGGTCTTTCCGAATAACTCGCGTATATTTTAAATAAGTGTTACACAAACACAACATACGCCTCATTCCAATTCATTAGTCACTAACCGTAAATTAATCAAGAGAATAATTCCCCAAATATTAACCCCGAAGGCCGAAACCAACATCAGATCAATACCCAGAAAACCATTCTGCTTGGCCAACCGACAGTTAGTTTCTAAATTTCACATTCATAGGGAAAGGTTCCCATTAATTTTATCCAAGATAAATTCCTTGAATTTATGTTTGAATCTCAATTCGAACTGGTCGGGATTAGCGAACCTTACCGAAGTAATCATTTGTTTTAATTTCCCAATCCCAACCTATTCATCCCATGAAGTAAAACTGGTTATACTTCATATCTAACACCACAGTGTTATCGGTAAATTCAATTACCATTTCACGTTCAAATCTAATTAAAGATTTAACTATCGCCTGGAGCAAAACTGGTGATACTCCATTTTCGATCATTTCAATCTAATTAAAGATTCATTAAAACTCCACTTAGTTTTAATCTTTGACTGGGTTAAAGAATCAGTATCATTTAAAACACAGTTCACGATAAACCCAAAATCTCATTCCATTAATTATCGAGTTAAAGAACGAGTGTTATTTAAAACACTGTTCACGATAAACCCAAAAATCAATATCAATTCAATTCCAATTAAATATTATTTAATTGGTACACTTCATTAAATCTAAATAAAAAGATTTAATCATTTCTCAACTGGGTTCAAGAACAGTGTTAATGAAGACACCATTCACGACAAACCCAAATCACATTCATTAATTATCGGGTTAAAGAACAAGTGTTATTTAAAACACTGTTCACGATAAACCCAAAAATCAATATCAATTCAATTCCAATTAAATATTATTTAATTGGTACACTTCATCAAATCTAAATAAAAAGATTTAATCTTTTCTCAACTGGGTTCAAGAACAGTGTTAGTGAAGACACCATTCACGACAAACCCAAATCACATTTGATATTCAATATAAGGCTCTGAATAGAAAATATATCGGCTTATATTCAATATCAAATTCTACGATTAACAAATGTCGTATTGGAAATAACGATATAAATACATATCTTTCAAATTTCCGTAACAACATCCGTATAATCACAAATTCCAACATCGAAATATTCCGAAGACAATTTCGATTCAAATCCACTCCAATGCAATCATTGGAAATTTTGGTTATTTTCAAAACCCTTTTCAAATTCAATTTATTTATTTTTAAAATAAATAGAATTATAATTCTAGTTCAAAACTAGTTCATTTCGATAAAAATCTATTTTTATCTTTTCAAATAGGGAGTTTTTCATCCCAATCCTTTCTAAACCATTTCTTATGATTTTACACAAATTATTACTATTTTTAATAATTTTATCAAGGCCCGTACAGTCGATTTCCAACAACGGCCATCGAACTGCACTTACAGCGACCTTTTTCAATTTTGATTTGGACATAATTCCAAATCCAACCGTTAGATTTCAAATTTCTAACATTCATTAGAAAGCTCTTTTCGATACGAACCCAACGGTTCCGGTTTTAGGAGAATCCGACGGTCGGATCTCCCGTAATGTCCGTTTGAAATCAATGGTCGAAATTCGCGAACTGCCGCAGCGCGGCGCGTTCTATTCAGGCCATTATATTATATATATAATATATATAATATATATTTCGTCGATTTCTATTTAAAACGAATTATATAAATAGTTTTGAATTCGTTTCAAAAACATTTTTCAACTTCCATTTCAATTCAAATCAAAATTGAATTCTTCTTTATAAATTCGTTTTAAAATTCATTTCTATTCAATTCAAATTTCAATTCAATTTGAATTCATTTCAATTCGTTTTCAATTCAATTTGAATTCGTTTTCAATTCCTTTCGAAATCGTTTTCAATTCCTTTCGAAATTGTTTTCAATTCTATTTATTTCGAAATCGTTTTCAATTCAATTCATTTCGAAATCGTTTTCAATTCAATTCATTTCGAAATCGTTTTCAATTCAATTCATTTCGAAATCGTTTTCAATTCAATTCATTTCGAAATCGTTTTCAATTCAATTCATTTCAAATATTCGATTTCGAGATCACTTTTCAATATTCATTTCAAAATGAATAAAATCGATATAAATATCGTTCACGTCAAAATGGCGTCAATCTAATCAACACGGCTTCATAAATTTCTATTTTCAAATATTCTATTTCAAATATTTCTTTTTCAAAATAGTTGTTATTATCAAAATATTTCGTTCAACACATGACCAATCTCAATGAATGAGTACTGTCAACACATGAACTTTTATTTTATAATATTCTTTATTTTTCAAATTGGAATGAGGCCCAATCAATCACCATATAAAGTTAATCATATGGATTTTCCTACAACTCATGTATAATAGCATTGAAAAATAATCAACCATCAACCAAAGTGCACTACACTGTATAAGCATCAAATATAGATATCTAACGCTTATAACAGCCTGTCAATCAATCGATCGACATTTTTAATCAATCAGGATGAGTGAACTTCAAATTTCATCCTAACACCCGTGTGGGGTTTCAAACAATCAAACACATATTTTATTTGTGCAGTTGGGCGATGTGTGAAATTTATCGACCCAATCAATATCAGTCAAATCAGTGTATATACAAACAAATCGGCCGATTTGTTTATAACTATTCATTTATTCACATTCACGTTAAAAATTATATTTTTAACGATAAAACCTTTTATTTCAACCTATGAATTTCTATTCAATTCATTTATTCAATAAAATGATATCTTTATTTTTCTAACTTATTTTAGAAAATTTCGGCGGCATAACGGCACGATAATAGAAACGGGACGAGGCCTAGCCTTATCCCCGGTCTAGTGAAGGCCCACGCCATTCACACATCAATCAAAATCACCAAACAACCAAATTCAAATCAAATCATATAACTAATCTATGCAACCAAACAAACAAGTCCATGGTCTGTGGACAATTGTGTCGGGTGCTACTAAGCACCGTCTGCATCCTAGTATATATATATAACTAGAAAATAAATTGAAAGGTGAGAAATTCTCACATATAGCTATCCTAGCTCCACGGCTCTTCATTTGCAGAAGTCTTCGTCGTTTCGCCTTTTTGTCACCTTCGTTGCTGCTTTCACTACATACGTAAAAATCACATTTTTACTTCACTATTCAATATATAAAAATCGAATTTTTACTTCGATGTTTAATATATAAAAATTCTACTTTTCTATCGAAGTTCAATATATAAAAATTCTATTTTTCTATCGAAGTTCAATATATAAAAATTCGATTTTGACTTCGCTTTCAATATATAAAAATATGATTTTTCTTTTTAAAGAAATCAGTTTTCAAAACTCTTTTATAAAAATGCAGTTTTTACCTTATTTAAAAATGCAGTTTTATTTTCTAGAAAAATGCAGTTTTTAAATTCTAACAAATCAGTTTTTTTTTTTCTTCTTTTTAAAACAGTTTTTATAATCCTTTTAAAAATTCTGTTTTAAAAAGCTAAAACAAAAATCAGTTTTTGTTCTTTTATAATTTCAGTTTATAAAACTAAAAAGAAACAGTTTTCAAATCATATAAAAAAAACAGTTTTTAAGGTAGATAAAAATCAGTTTTTAAAACAAAATAAAATCAGTTTTTAAAAATCACTAAAAATCAGTTTTAAAAATCACTAAAAATCAGTTTTAAAAATCACTAAAAATCAGTTTTAAAAATCACTAAAAATCAGTTTTAAAAATCACTAAAAATCAGAATTAGTTTTTAATCTCTAAAATAAAAATAAAATAAAAGTAAAAATGCTTACTGAATGCGAAGGGGGGCGTCGGATTCGTCGAGGGTTCGGAGGAAGGAGGGGGTCGGCTTCGTCGAGGGTTCGGAGGAAGGAGGAGGAGGGGGACCTGCGGGTGGGTGTGGGTTTCGGCGGCGGTGCGGTGCCAAGGGAAGAGGTCGGAGGGAGATCGACGGTGGCTGCTGCGTTTTTTTTTTTTTGTTATGAACGGCTGAATTGGGGGGGGGGCCAGAAAGATAAAGGGAGAGGGATATTATATTTTTTTTATTTATTAATTAATTTATTTTATCCTAAAGAGTCGACTTTCACATACGACCTCGAAACGAGGCCCACCGCCTGTCGTCCATAGCGTTTTACCCCCATTCCGAACACAATGGGATATGTATCGCAAGCTGATTTGATTGTTACAATCAGTTTCCGTTAAATTTACATTTAAATCACTATATTGAATTTTAAACGTACATTTCAAATTACCGGGGTCACATACTAACTCTATAAATCTCAGAAAAATATTTTCTAGCTTCGTATTGACGATACGGTCCTAACAAAACTAGTTTCGTCGAATTCTGAGACCGTTTGAAAAATGGCCAATTTCCAGTCGATTAAATTCAACAGAAACTGGTCAAACGCGTTTTCCTTTGCCACGCTCACCTATTGAATCGAAAAATTATGAAATTTGAAACCTAGCAATAACTTCACATCCCGGACCCAACAAAACTGGTTTCGTCGAAATCCGAGGTCGTTTGCAAAATTGCTATTTTTAAGGGCCTTATATATATAAAAATATATATAAATTCCACAGCGACTATTTCTAATTTTAAACTGGACATATCTTATCATTTCTAAGATGAAATCTCAGTTTGCTAATTTCGTTACAAAGATATAGTTATACAGATTCAAATATTTCTTGTTTCGTTCAATTTTGACTTAAATTGAATTCTGTATATTCATTTGAAATTAGAAATCGAATTTTCGAACTACCACGCCATTTTCAATTCTATTTATAATTATATATAAATATTTATATTCCTACGACGACGCGTATAAATATATTCGTTCGAATTATATTCAAAATAAATTTCTCGTCGTTTTTATTTAAAATAATTCATTTTAAATAATCAAAATTCGCTAAAATTGCCAAAATAAAATTTTCAAACTGGCTCGCATTTTACGGGTTGTTACAATCTCCCCCACTTAAAACTTTTCGTCCCCGAAAAGGAACAAAGTCGAAAGTGGTTTGATTAATCAACTCTACGCTCGATCTGGCTTTCATTCTCCAACTTTTCAGTTTCTGAGAATTTCCAAAATCTCAAAAATTTGGCTAACACCCTAAATTTTCGAAAAATTTCGCCATAACCTCCCCTGCACTGGGAGCATCGGGGAATTTCAAATAGCTTCCCCGGTCCTTCAGATCTCAAAAAGAAAAAGAAAAAGCCAAGCGGCTAGCCAATAGGCTCATAAAATCATCATCACCCAAACAAAACAGGAAATTATGTAGTAACATGTACCTATTTGTCGGGCAAACAAATTTTATTCTCTGCTCTAGCCTCCTTGCTATGACCTGTTCAATGTGAGTATATGTATGCAAGCAAATGCAAGCAAATGCGACCAATTTTCAATACAGTTCAAAATGTGATGCAGTTAGGCATAATGGTTCAAGATTATCAAACAATTAAACCAACAACACAATCATCAATCAATTAGTGGATTAGAGTTTTCAAATTCATAATTTTGATATATAGTCAAAAATCAGATTTTTGATGCCAAATCACAACAATAGGCCCTATCTAATTTTGGTTCTCACACCAGTCAATAGGAAATATATAGAAATCACACCTTCGAAACACGAAAATAAATACTGGTGATGGCGCACCATCATCAGAATCATGTCCGGGCGACTAGAGTGTGACTCTATATCTATCCAGTATATTAAAATTTCGAATACACGCGGATCAGACGTATACGCAAAATCTATATATACTGGATTGTCCACATTAATCTAAATAGATAATCAAATACGAATAATTGATTTAAATTTTCAAAACAAAAATTTGTTTTATTTTAAAAATAAACTCTTCACACTCGTTCTAGGATACTACTGATCCTATCTCTAACGAGTCATTCTCATTGGATATTACTAATCCAATTTCTGATGAATTCTTTCGCATAGTTCTAATGTGCCTTGTTCTCTGAGCTTTGTAAACCAAAGCTCTGATACCAACTGTGAAGACCCGTAACTTCCCCATAAAGGAAAGTGCCGGATAGTTCGAGAACAAACCACAACGAAACGCATACGGAAGAACATTTCATTGTATATTACAACAATGCATCAGATTACAAGAATATACAGAGTATAAATGAATATATGTTACACAGAAATATCAGAGATTTAAATTACATTTAAATACATAGCAGCGGAAAATAATACAATACACAACTAGAAGGGATATACGGATACAAAGCTTTCCGGATATCGTTCCAGCTGTAAACCAGGATCCTGTGAATACAAATCTGCAAAACCAAACTACTAGCTGCCCGTGTCAAAAATAGGGGCACCCAGAGTTTAGGTTAAAACAATAAACTCCAGGTCAGTCATGTGACTGGTGTGAGAACAAAACAGTTATTAATCTTTATTTTCAAAGGTAAATCAAGGGACCACGCCGTATAACACGGAACGGATTTCCTCCCAAGAATACCAGTGCATAAAACAACAGCGCAATGCTAAATGAAGAGAAATGAAGCTGTTATAAGACCCAGGTCCCATCACACAATGTAACACAGTCGAGGATAGGGTTTTCCCTTATAACAGCCAAAGAATGCTTGATACGTTTAAAACAAATCATTTGATACTAATATAAGTGCATAGTGTATAAAACACTTCAAATCATAAATATCAATCATAGGCGGCATGGGTACCATATATCATGTCGCCATAAATAGGTTTACAATCAAAACCGCAATGTCGTATTTGGAAATTGGATTTCCATCTATGAACCGAGGCAAAAGATAGTCCTCAACCGATTCGAGACAATCTAGCCCATGTCTCAGGCAAGCGCGCAGGCAAGCCTTGGAGCGACAGGGCCGGTCCACACGGAGTGGATTATTATGCCTGAACAATACGTCTCCCCACCCTATGGGGTGTAAGTCTGGTCCGTCAGCCGACCAGAATGCATTCGGCCGAAACCGATATAACCGAGGCGCCTCGCAACCGCAACAACCACATAAGTCAAACTCGTCAGGGCGTGTAAAACCACTGACGCCACTTCTAGCTAGAAAGAAACGCAAGTCCTCCCTGAGGTCCGTCTCCCGTATTTGGTTCATACCGGGTGTGAAACACGCGAGGTAAACGTTACACAAAGCTACGCCACAAAGGCCGTGCTTTGATCATCACCACAAGACTTTGCTTTTCAACAGAAGCCTTGATCATTTGCATCTTAGCATGCCACACAGGCAAACCATCCTATGCAACCGATATCAGTCACACAGAATGAAATCCGATGTCAGACACACAGTCCATTTACAAGTCCGTTCTGGGTCTGAACGAAACCGGAGGCACCTAGTACCCCGCATATCCATCGATCTCCAAGTACGTCTGGACGATCACTAACTGTTTCCATCTTCTTGGGTGTACAGCCCAATCAAGATCATCAGTTATCCCCCAAACGACGTGAAGACCTCCGGTCTTCGACCATCGTCTTCATCTTCGACTTATCGTCGCATCAGTTATTCAGAATGGGATAAACCCGGTCTTTCCGAATAACTCGCGTATATTTTAAATAAGTGTTACACAAACACAACATACGCCTCATTCCAATTCATTAGTCACTAACCGTAAATTAATCAAGAGAATAATTCCCCAAATATTAACCCCAAAGGCCGAAACCAACATCAGATCAATACCCAGAAAACCATTCTGCTTAGCCAACCGACAGTTAGTTTCTAAATTTCACATTCATAGGGAAAGGTTCCCATTAATTTTATCCAAGATAAATTCCTTGAATTTATGTTTGAATCTCAATTCGAACTGGTCGGGATTAGCGAACCTTACCGAAGTAATCATTTGTTTTAATTTCCCAATCCCAACCTATTCATCCCATGAAGTAAAACTGGTTATACTTCATATCTAACACCACAGTGTTATCGGTAAATTCAATTACCATTTCACGTTCAAATCTAATTAAAGATTTAACTATCGCCTGGAGCAAAACTGGTGATACTCCATTTTCGATCATTTCAATCTAATTAAAGATTCATTAAAACACCACTTAGTTTTAATCTTTGACTGGGTTAAAGAATCAGTGTCATTTAAAACACAGTTCACGATAAACCCAAAATCTCATTCCATTAATTATCGAGTTAAAGAACGAGTGTTATTTAAAACACTGTTCACGATAAACCCAAAAATCAATATCAATTCAATTCCAATTAAATATTATTTAATTGGTACACTTCATTAAAACTTAATAAAAAGATTTAATCATTTCTCAACTGGGTTCAAGAACAGTGTTAATGAAGACACCATTCACGACAAACCCAAATCACATTCATTAATTATCGGGTTAAAGAACAAGTGTTATTTAAAACACTGTTCACGATAAACCCAAAAATCAATATCAATTCAATTCCAATTAAATATTATTTAATTGGTACACTTCATTAAATCTAAATAAAAAGATTTAATCTTTTCTCAACTGGGTTCAAGAATAGTGTTAGTGAAGACACCATTCACGACAAACCCAAATCACATTTGATATTCAATATAAGGCTCTGAATAGAAAATATATCGGCTTATATTCAATATCAAATTCTACGATTAACAAATGTCGTATTGGAAATAACGATATAAATACATATCTTTCAAATTTCCGTAACAACATCCGTATAATCACAAATTCCAACATCGAAATATTCCGAAGACAATTTCGATTCAAATCCACTCCAATGCAATCATTGGAAATTTTGGTTATTTTCAAAACCCTTTTCAAATTCAATTTATTTTTTTTAAAAATAAATAGAATTATAATTCTAGTTCAAAACTAGTTCATTTCGATAAAAATCTATTTTTATCTTTTCAAATAGGGAGTTTTTCATCCCAATCCTTTCTAAACCATTTCTTATGATTTTACACAAATTATTACTATTTTTAATAATTTTATCAAGGCCCGTACAGTCGATTTCCAACAACGGCCATCGAACTGCACTTACAGCAACCTTTTTCAAATTTGATTTGGACATAATTCCAAATCCAACCGTTAGATTTCAAATTTCTAACATTCATTAGAAAGCTCTTTTCGATACGAACCCAACGGTTCCGGTTTTAGGAGAATCCGACGGTCGGATCTCCCGTAATGTCCGTTTGAAATCAATGGTCGAAATTCGCGAACTGCCGCAGCGCGGCGCATTCTATTCAGGCCATTATATAATATATATTTCGTCGATTTCTATTTAAAACGAATAATATAAATAGTTTTGAATTCGTTTCAAAAACATTTTTCAACTTCCATTTCAATTCAAATCAAAATTGAATTCTTCTTTATAAATTCGTTTTAAAATTCATTTCTATTCAATTCAAATTTCAATTCAATTTGAATTCATTTCAATTCGCTTTCAATTCAATTTGAATTCGTTTTCAATTCCTTTCGAAATCGTTTTCAATTCCTTTCGAAATCGTTTTCAATTCTATTTATTTCGAAATCGTTTTCAATTCAATTCATTTCGAAATCGTTTTCAATTCAATTCATTTCGAAATCGTTTTCAATTCAATTCATTTCGAAATCGTTTTCAATTCAATTCATTTCGAAATCGTTTTCAATTCAATTCATTTCAAATATTCGATTTCGAGATCACTTTTCAATATTCATTTCAAAATGAATAAAATCGATATAAATATCGTTCACGTCAAAATGGCGTCAATCTAATCAACACGGCTTCATAAATTTCTATTTTCAAATATTCTATTTCAAATATTTCTTTTTCAAAATAGTTGTTATTATCAAAATATTTCGTTCAACACATGACCAATCTCAATGAATGAGTACTGTCAACACATGAACTTTTATTTTATAATATTCTTTATTTTTCAAATTGGAATGAGGCCCAATCAATCACCATATAAAGTTAATCATATGGATTTTCCTACAACTCATGTATAATAGCATTGAAAAATAATCAACTATCAACCAAAGTGCACTACACTGTATAAGCATCAAATATAGATATCTAACGCTTATAACAGCCTGTCAATCAATCGATCGACATTTTTAATCAATCAGGATGAGTGAACTTCAAATTTCATCCTAACACCCGTGTGGGGTTTCAAACAATCAAACACATATTTTATTTGTGCAGTTGGGCGATGTGTGAAATTTATCGACCCAATCAATATCAGTCAAATCAGTGTATATACAAACAAATTGGCCGATTTGTTTATAACTATTCATTTATTCACATTCACGTTAAAAATTATATTTTTAACGATAAAACCTTTTATTTCAACCTATGAATTTCTATTCAATTCATTTATTCAATAAAATGATATCTTTATTTTTCTAACTTATTTTAGAAAATTTCGGCGGCATAACGGCACGATACTAGAAACGGGACGAGGCCTAGCCTTATCCCCGGTCTAGTGAAGGCCCACGCCATTCACACATCAATCAAAATCACCAAACAACCAAATTCAAATCAAATCATATAACTAATCTATGCAACCAAACAAACAAGTCCATGGTCTGTGGACGATTGTGTCGGGTGCTACTAAGCACCGTCTGCATCCTAGTATATATATATAACTAGAAAATAAATTGAAAGGTGAGAAATTCTCACATATAGCTATCCTAGCTCCACGGCTCTTCATTTGCAGAAGTCTTCGTCGTTTCGCCTTTTTGTCACCTTCGTTGCTGCTTTCACTACATACGTAAAAATCACATTTTTACTTCGCTATTCAATATATAAAAATCGAATTTTTACTTCGATGTTTAATATATAAAAATTCTATTTTTCTATCGAAGTTCAATATATAAAAATTCTATTTTTCTATCGAAGTTCAATATATAAAAATTCGATTTTGACTTCGCTTTCAATATATAAAAATATGATTTTTCTTTTTAAAGAAATCAGTTTTCAAAACTCTTTTATAAAAATGCAGTTTTTACCTTATTTAAAAATGCAGTTTTTTTTTTCTTCTTTTTAAAACAGTTTTTATAATCCTTTTAAAAATTCTGTTTTAAAAAGCTAAAACAAAAATCAGTTTTTGTTCTTTTATAATTTCAGTTTATAAAACTAAAAAGAAACAGTTTTCAAATCATATAAAAAAACAGTTTTTAAGGTAGATAAAAATCAGTTTTTAAAACAAAATAAAATCAGTTTTTAAAAATCACTAAAAATCAGTTTTAAAAATCACTAAAAATCAGTTTTAAAAATCACTAAAAATCAGTTTTAAAAATCACTAAAAATCAGTTTTAAAAATCACTAAAAATCAGAATTAAAAATCATTAAAAATCAGAATTAGTTTTTAATCTCTAAAATAAAAATAAAATAAAAGTAAAAATGCTTACTGAACGCGAAGGGGGGGGCGTCGGATTCGTCGAGGGTTCGGAGGAGGGAGGGGGTCGGCTTCGTCGAGGGTTCGGAGGAAGGAGGAGGAGGGGGACCTGCGGGTGGGTGTGGGTTTCGGCGGCGGTGCGGTGCCAAGGGAAGAGGTCGGAGGGAGATCGACGGTGGCTGCTGCGTTTTCTTTTTCTTTTTCTTTTTTTTTTTTGTTATGAACGGCTGAATTGGGGGGGGGGCCAGAAAGGTAAAGGGAGAGGGATATTATATATTTTTTTTTTTTGCCACGCTCACCTATTGAATCGAAAAATTATGAAATTTGAAACCTAGCAATAACTTCACATCCCGGACCCAACAAAACTGGTTTCGTCGAAATCCGAGGTCGTTTGCAAAATTGCTATTTTTAAGGGCCTTATATATATAAAAATATATATAAATTCCACAGCGACTATTTCTAATTTTAAACTGGACATATCTTATCATTTCTAAGATGAAATCTCAGTTTGCTAATTTCGTTACAAAGATATAGTTATACAGATTCAAATATTTCTTGTTTCGTTCAATTTTGACTTAAATTGAATTCTGTATATTCATTTGAAATTAGAAATCGAATTTTCGAACTACCGCGCCATTTTCAATTCTATTTATAATTATATATAAATATTTATATTCCTACGACGACGCGTATAAATATATTCGTTCGAATTATATTCAAAATAAATTTCTCGTCGTTTTTATTTAAAATAATTCATTTTAAATAATCAAAATTCGCTAAAATTGCCAAAATAAAATTTTCAAACTGGCTCGCATTTTACGGGTTGTTACAGGTAGTCCACTCCATACGATTGATTTCCATCGATATATAACCTCTAAGCTCGTACGTCTCAGAGAAGGGCGTTAAGCAAGAGAATAAATTCTCCGCCGCCAAACAGATATATATTTAACAGAGATCAATCAGTATAGAACAAAATCCAATGTCAGACACACAGTCCATTTACAAGTCCGTCCTGGGTCTGAACGAAACCGGAGGCGTCAAATTCCTCGTATATCCGTCCAATCAACATATACGTTCAGACGGCTACTACTTCCGTCCCTTTCCGGTAGCTACTCCGGTTAGGAACCCCAGTAGCGCCCATCCAACCGATACGAAGATCGTCGGTCTTGAATCGTCTTTGCATTTTCCAATTCGAATCGCTCGATGAATTATTTGAAATGAGGGTTAGCTCGGCCTTTTCAAATAATCCACGTCATTAGAATTTAAATCGATTCTTTATATGGTTATATTATTCGACATCCATCTTTCAGTTATTTAATGTTATTTTCATGTCATACACATACAACCATCAAATATCAAACAATTCAAGCCCACTTAGTTTATTTGCAATCTATGTTGCTTATAATATTTTATAACGATTTTTCGCCATTTTTATTTATTTAAAAATGGCCATATTTAATTAAACGACGTTTCAGGTCGTTTCGTGTCACTGGCGCTGTTTTTCCCTTAATTTGTTTTACACATATCGGAAAATCTAACCGTTGGATCTTCCCAAATTTTACATCATTAGGAAGGTCTTTTCAAAACGAACCCAACGATTCCAGTTTTGGGAAAATCCGACGGTCGGATCTTCCACAATAACCATTTGAAGTTACGATTTCAATTTACAAACTGCAGCGTCGTTATTCGATTAAATTTAATTATATTTATATATATATAAATATAATCGTTTCTGGCGCTGTTTTTCCTTAATTTTGAATTAAACATTCCAGACAATCCAACCGTTGGATTTTTACAAGGTTGGTGCCGTTGGAAAGATTATTCCAAGGCGAACCCGACGGTTGAGGTTTCGGGAAAATCCAATGGTCGGATCTTCCGCACTAGTCGTTTGAAATCACGGTTTCAAAATACGAACTGCACGGCCTCGTTTCGTTTTAATTTTATTTATATATTTATATAAATATAGTTCATTCGATGATTTCTATATCGTTTTCACTTCAAATATTTTTCTAACACCCTAAAATTTTGGAAAATTTCGCCATAACCTCCCCTGCACCGGGAGCATCGGGAAATCGCAAATAGCGTTCCCGGTCCTTCTAATCTCAAAAAGAAAAAGAAAAAGCCAAGCGGCTAGCCAACAGGCTCAAAATTATCATCCAAACAAATCAGTAAATGTGTACCTATTTGTCGGGCACAAATTTTATTCCTCTTCTCTAGCCCCTTTGCTATAACCTGTTCAATAAATATGCAGGTACATATATATACAGTTCTTATCAATTATCATTTTCTATTCAACTTCATATTTGATTTCTGTTTGGTTTAAAAACACCATTCATTCTAATGTTACATAAATAGGTGCAAATCATTTCATTGGCTAATTAATGAATATTTCAACTCATATATGTTTATTTTGAACAAGTGGCTATTTTTAACACTTCACATTTCAACGATTTATGCATACAATAAAAATGTGATTTTTATTGTAAAACAATTCATTTCAAAACACTATTCTTCTATATGGTTTAAGTTAGTGATAAAAATGGGATTTTTATCATAAACAATTTGTTTCAAAATATGAATACCATTCAACACATGAATTTCTAAACAACGAATGAATATCAATTCAACACATGAATGTTTTCTATAGTTTCTATATATAGATAAAAATGTGATTTTTATTATCGAACAATTTACTTCAAAATATGAATACCATTCAACACATGAATTTCTAAACAACGAATGAATATCAATTCAACACATGAATGTTTCTATAGTTTCTATATATAGATAAAAATGTGATTTTTATTATCGAACAATTTATTTCAAAATATGAATATCATTCAACACATGAATTTCTAATCAACGAATGAATATCAATTCAACACATGAACGTTTTCTATAGTTTCTATATATAGATAAAAATGTGATTTTTATTATCGAACAATTTATTTCAAAATATGAATACCATTCAACACATGAATTTCTAAACAACGAATGAATATCAATTCAACACATGAATGTTTCTATAGTTTCTATATATAGATAAAAATGTGATTTTTATTATCGAACAATTTATTTCAAAATATGAATATCATTCAACACATGAATTTCTAATCAACGAATGAATATCAATTCAACACATGAACGTTTTCTATAGTTTCTATATATAGATAAAAATGTGATTTTTATTATCGAACAATTTATTTCAAAATATGAATATCATTCAACACATGAATTTCTAATCAACGAATGAATATCAATTCAACACATGAACGTTTTCTATAGTTTCTATATATAGATAAAAATGTGATTTTTATTATCGAACGATTTATTTCAAAATATGAATATCATTCAACACATGAATTTCTAATCAACGAATGAATATCAATTCAACACATGAATGTTTTCTATACAATGAATAAATATAGTTTAAGCATATGAAAATAATTTAAACACAAGAATATCATTCAAAATTTCGGCAGCATAACAGCAGGGTAGTTACATCGGCACCGTCCCTAGTACGGCTCCTCGCTCTACCTTTAAACCTCGTGGTTTTTGACAATGGGAATCATGCATCTAATTCGCACGCAGGCGGCATGTTTATATTTTTTTATTTCCACAAACTAATCCTATGTGGTTTCAACCAAATATTTTCCAATCACAAACGGGTATTTTTCAACCACAATCAATCCATATCAATCACAAACAATCCCAAACAATCATTCGCTATCAATCAATTTTCACAACAATTTCAACCAATAAATATCGTCCATGGTTTGTGGACGAGGGGCGTATATATATATATATAGATATTTATATATAGCAATTCACTTTCATTTTCAACATATATAATATTTATATAAAAAGAAATTGAAGAGTGAGAAATCCTCACCAATAGCTATCCAATAACACGATTTTTCCTCAATAGAAACCTTCGCCTATTTCGCCTTCTTGTTGCTTTCGTTGCCTGTAATCTCTACATAGGTAAAAAATCAAATTTTTACTATGTTATTCAATATATAAAGGTCATATTCTAAAAACAAAGATTATATTTTTAATACTCCTATGATGTAAAAATTATATTTTTATTGCTTTAAAAATATAAGAATCATACCTTACTTCTTCTACTTAACAAAAATCCCGTCTTTTCTCTTTTTAAAAATATGATCTTTATTTTTGCAAGTTCAAATCTTTTTTTTTACTAAAAGATTAAATCTTTTTCTATTTCAAAGTTTAAACCTTTTTTTTCTATTTCAAAGTTTAAACCTTTTTTTCCATTTTAAACCTTAAAATAAAATCAGTTTTTAAATCATTTAAAAATCCAGTTTTTATATCATTAAAAAAAATCCAGTTTTTAAAATCCTTAATCATTTAAAAAGAATCAGTTTATAATTCTTTTTAAATCAGTTTATGCAGTTTTAAAAAAACAGCTTTTACATCCCTTAAAAAAACAGTTTTTATATCATTATCAAATCAGTTTTAAAACTTTAACAAATCAGTTTTTAAAACTTTAACAAATCAGTTTTAAGTCTTTTTTTAAAAAAAACAGTCTTCTATTTTCCTAAAAAAACAGTTTTCTATATTCAAAAAAAAACCAGTTTATAAATCTAATTAAAATCAGTTTATAATCTTTTTAAAAATTCAGTTTTTATCTTTTATAAAATCAGTTTTTATTTATTTAAAAATTCAGTTTATAAAACTAAAAAAACAGTTTTTAAAATCTTAAAAAAAATAATTTACTGCAAACCAAAAAAAAAAAATGAAATAATCCGAAATGCTCACCGCTGGATGCGAAGGGGGGGCTCGATGGTGTTGTTCGTCGGCGGCAAGGGTTCAGGGGGCGTCGCGATGATGTTCGAGGTGGAGGCTTCGATTGCGTCGCGACTGGGAGGGGTGTTCGGGGGGTTTCGAGGTGAAGGCGGCTTCGAGGTGGGGGCGGCGTCGAGGGGTTGTTCGGTGGTGGGAGGAGTTCGTCGGCGGCAAGGGTCCAGGCGGCGGCTCGATTAGGTTTTAGGTTTTCTTTTTTTTTATATATCGTTTCTGTATAATGAAACGGGGGGGCAATGAAGAAGAAAAAGGGGGAAAGTTATGTTTTTTTATTTTTATTTTATTATTTAATTATTTATTTTTGCCAAAGGGTTGACTTTTACATATGACCTCGAAACGGGGTCTACCGCCTGTCGTCCATAGCGTTTTACCCCCATTCCGAACACAATGGGATATGTATCGTAAGCTGGTTTGATCGTTACAATCAGTTTCCGTTGAATTTACAATTTAAATCTTTATATTGAATTTTAAACGTACATTTCAAATTACCGGGATCACATACTAACTAGAAAAATTCCCGAAAAATATTTTCTAGCTTCGTATTGACGATACGGTCCTAACAAAACTAGCTTCGTCGAATTCTGAGACCGTTTGAAAAATGGCCAATTTCCAGTCGATTAAATTCAACAGAAACTGGTCAAATGCGTTTTCCTTTGCCACGCTCACATATTGATTCTAAAAATTATGAAATTTGAAACCTAGCAATAGTTTGACATCCCGGACCCAACAAAAGTGGTTTCGTCGAATTCCGAGGCCATATGCAAAATATCAATTTTCCAGGCCTATATATTCTATATACCGACTCTTCTGAAAATTCATTCGGCCATAACTTTTGATTCCCGTTATGAAACTTCGATTTTTCAGATTCGTTAGAAAGGTATTGACTAACAGATTTAAATATTTTTGGTCTCACTAAAATCCGTCATATTTTCCATCCTGCACAGTCAGACTTAGTTTGTATTCAAAAACTCAAACGACCATATTATACACAATTCTATAATTTTATGGAAATAGGCTATTTTAATCATTCAAATTTCTTGTTAATAACCTAATTTAAAAATTTTAAATTGGTTCACATTTTCCGGGTTATTACACTATGTGGCATGCTGAGATGCACAGATCAAAGGTTTTTTTAAAAGCAGAGCTTTGTGGATGATGATAAAAGCATGGCTGATATAGCGTAACTTTATGTATGGCATTGATTCGCGAGCTTCACACCCCGGTATGAGTTAAAAACGGGAAGGACCGCAGGGAGGACATGTGTTTCTTTCTAGCTAGATGTAGTACCATGGTATGGAGCCCAGTCATATTTATTTATGTGGATGTTGGAAAGAGAGGCGCCTAGGATATGGATGCACAAGGCCAAGATGGTCAACGTATTGACCAAGAGGTCCAATAAGACCAGGAAACGTATTGTTCAGGAATTGGCAATCGGCTAAAGTAAGTGATGACCGGCCCTACCGCTCCAAGGGTCACGTGTGTTGGTCTTGGACATCTTGCTAGAGATGGTCCAAATCGGATGAGGAAAATCCTTTGTCTCGGCTCATAATGGAAATCCAAATTCCAATACGTGATTTTACAGTTTTAGTTGTATACATATGGCGACATAATAGGATGGGGTATTATGCCATCTAAGATTGATACATTTATTTTCAAAATTGTTTTAAAACACTTAGACACTAATAATAATATCAAATGATTTTTATTTTTCTCGTATCAAGCATGTTTGGCCATTATAAGGTAAAACTCTATCCTCAGGCTTGCGTTGTATTGTGTGATGGGACCTGAATCTTATAACGGCTTCATTTTTCTAAAAATCACTACGTCGTTTATTTTATTTTATGTACATCATTTGTGTGGAGTAAACTCGTTCCGTGTCATACGGCATGGTCTCATGATATGCTTATTTTAAATAAGTTAAGTTAACTGTAGGATTTCTCATACCAGTCCCATGACCGACTCGTAGTTTGTTTTTCCCTTGCAAACTCGGGTGCCCATTATTTTCACACGGGCAACCAAGTGATCAGGTTATTAATTCTCTTTTGGATATGAAATAGAGCATATACATTTATTTTGGACTTGGAGCTGAAGAAGGAGCTTTTATATATATATATATATATATATATATATATATATCTTTTGAACTCTGTCGTGACTTCATATGTCATAAACTATCTTTTAATTCCACTGTATATTATTTACTATTTGAAACTTGTTACGTACTAAGTATGATCCTGTAATACTGTGTAACTATAATGATGTTTTATTTCCGCTCATGTAAAATGATGTGAATTATTCTCTAGTATGTTATTTATATGCTATGTTTTGTGATCTGTTGATGTATTTAATATGTTATATTCCAAAGACTATCCATTCCGCCAGGATCGGGGGTTTGGGGTTGTCACAAAAAGGAAATTTTACAAACAATCTTGGAATTCGATGAAACCTTTTCATCGTGTCTGAAATATTGTTTATGCTAGGATTTCAATTTTCATCTCGATTGGAAATCGTTGGTTGATGTTTTTGACTGTTACTTCATGATGAAGTATCATTTAATATTTAAATAATATTGTTGCTTATAAATAGAAATCACTAAACCCTAATTTGCGGTCAAAAGAAATGTTGTGTGGTCAATCGAAATATAGGCCGCCTCCATCTACTGAACCAACGAATGAAAACTGACCTCATTCATTTCAATTTTGCTTCCAATCCATCGATAATTTTTCCGAACTCTCAACTACGAAATTGTTAGCCTCAGTGAGATGTTCAAAACCGATGGTGGTTATGGGAAGCTTCGCATCGCGGTGGCCGAGATTGGCCTCAAAACAACATGGGGTCCAAATGGTTCTGGCAATGATTGGGGAGGATTGCCGACGCTAGATTCCTGGCGTGGGACAAAGAGGCTCGGGAGTGCCAACTAGTCATCATCGATCGTGCTCTGGCGATCGAGGCAAGGCACGATAACGTTATACTCTGGGACAACCTGGGTTTTGGAAATTTGGAGCGAGGCGGATACTTACGAGAGGGAAGGGAGTACAATCGGCCTAATTTCTTTAAGTTTAAAAGGTTTTTCTTCTTTTTTTAATGGCAGCTGAGCCGAACATCCCTCCCGCCCAATCCCATCAAACCCATACCTCTTCTCTCTCCTCTGACAAAGCGCTGCCCAACGTCAATCTAACCCAAACCCCTCCTAAACGTCCCCCAGACCCTGACCCAAACACCCATACAAGCTCCACTAACCCGCTGCCTCTCCCAATACCAACCATCCCATCCTCCCAAAACCCTTAGTTTCTGCTATTACCCCAACAGATACAACCACTGAACAAGCTTGGACTGGCAAACGCCTCTTTCAGCACCTACCTCGCAACGCGGGCCAGTACAAGCCTATTCAGTATGAAATCCACTACCAAGATGGAAAGATGGTGCCTTCTTCTGAAATTGTTGAAGCGATAACAGAAGTATGGAAGAATTATGTCATTGGGTTTTTCCTAGATCAACCTTTGTCATATACTTAAGTAATTGAGACGCTGAAATGGAGATGGAATCTGAAGGAAACTTTAAAGTCAAATCAGATGGGTCAGTTTTTCTATTTGAATTTGATAATGACGATGACAAAGAAAAGGTGATTAGGGGAGATCCGATAATAATGAGAAATAAGATATTCATAACAATGCAATGGAATCCATCGATAAGCAATGTAAGTGGCTCAATAAAAGCAGTGCCAGTATGGGTTAAATTTACAAATATCCCAATTTATTTATGGTCACATCTGGGGATCAACTGGATTGCAAATAGAATTGGGAAGCTAATATGTCTTGACAGCGCGACTGAATCACTAGCAAGGATAAATGATGCAAAATGCCTGATTGAAATTACGCCGCAGATTGAATTGGATAGGTCCTTTGAAGTCCTGAACCCGGATGGAACGACGCAGTTAATATATGCTGAGTACTTATGGCAACCCGACATATGTACGCACTGCAAAGTTTTTGGCCATAAGACAGCAGTGTGTAAGAAAGCTAAAGAGGAAGAACTAAAAAGCAAAGGAAGTTCAATTGATGGAACAAAAGTAACAAAAGGGAAGGAAGCTGAGGTGGTTGTTCAAAAACAACAGAAGGAAGTTCAACAAACAAATGCATGGCAAAGGGTGGAAATAAATAGAAGGAGAGGTAACAACAAACGACAAAGCGAAAGGGAGCAAGTTTATAAAAAGAGATTAGCGCAAGAGGCAGTTAAAACAAATGTAAATGCAATGAAAAGGATTAATGGGAACACAAGTGAGAGTGTGCAACACAATAGTTTTAATGTATTAAACACTCCTGAAGACCGTGACAATGGTGACGATACAAACAATGAACAACGAAGTGGCCAAAGAGACAGAGAGGAAGAAATGGAATTTCTTAGTGCAAATGAAGCAGGGGAAGTTGAAGGAAATGAAAAAACAGAGGAAGATGGAAGAATGGAAACTGAAAATAGAGGAGCAAAGAATAGAATATCGGTGACAAGCACAAAAAAAGATGAAGGCAGTACAAATAAACATTTGGAGAAGGGAAGACAACTAGGAAAGCAAGAAAACAAGAAAAAAAAGATAACAAAAGGAAATAAAGAAGAGAATGGGGAAGAAGTTGCATGCAAAACTGTTGATTTGCATGGCAAAATGAAGGCTAATAAATGTAGTGCAACTACTACTGATACCAACCATAACCCAATTCCTGGCATAAAACCCACTGTCCCACTCATCTCCTACCCATTGACAGGCTTACAATCCTCTTCAACCTACCTAACCAAACCCTCATATACAAACCCATTGGCCTCCTTGATAAGTACCAAGCCAAATTACAATGCAGATGTCCAGCCCAAACCTACTACCATGTCTGATTTTGCCACCTCATCCAAAACCGCTTCCAAACCCTCCAAATCTAGCAATCCCAAGGATAGTGTTCCAACTGCTATTTCCAGAGACAAATATTTAAAGTCAAATATAGCGATCGAACCTGGTCTTATGCCAGTTAAAAATAAAAAAAAGGGCAAAAAGAAAAGAAGCAAGTGCATCCCGGAACCTCTTAGCTTGTCTCCCCTTGGCTCAGACTGGGAGACGGATGCAACAAACTCAACTATCCCTGGGATATCTCCACCATCTTCTCCAAGAAGAACTAGAAGTTTCTCTAAAATTCCGTTGTTTAACGATGCAGAGTAACATCGCAGCATGGAACATAAGGGGAGCTTACAAACCAATGAAGCAAGACCAAATAAAGAATCTAATTCATGACCATAACCTTTCCCTCTTATCCATTTCTGAAACCAAATTAAACCCCCTTCTCTCTTCCAAAGCCTCTTCGTATATTAACCCTTCCTGGTTCTTTGTAACCAACCATAACCCTGCTCCTTACGGTCGTCTGATGGTAATATATGATCCTTCAGTTTTTATCCTCACCCCAATAATCATTCACCGCCAATTTATCCATGCTAAAGTTCACAATATCCCTTCGAAAATGTCCTTGTACATGACATTTGTTTATGCTAGCAATATATCTAATGAGCGGCAAAATTTACTAGATTCCTCACTTCAGACAAAATACCCATCCATGGCTAGTGATTGGAGATTTCAACTGCTGCTACAAGTCTGATCATAAACATGGTGGCATCCCGCTAACTGTAGCTGATTTTTCTCCTCTGCATAATGCCATGCTTAATGCTGAATTGATTGAAGTTCCCTCTATTGGAAGTGAATTCACATGGTCAAACAAAAGTCTTGATGGCCCTAGAACATTAACTAAAATTGACCATGCTTTAATGAACCTTGTTACTCTAAACTTATGGCCAACCATCAAAGTTAAAATCACCATGCCCCTCTTATCTGACCATTGCCCCTTGATCCTCTCACTCGGCTCAGCATCTATTAAAAAACAGGTGAATTTCAAATTTTTTGATGTTTGGACAACAAATTCTACCTTTATGCAGGTTGTTCGGGAAGCATGGTCAATTCATACATATGGAAATCAGATGCTCAACTTGCAAAGGGAACTAAAAAATACAAAAGAAGCGCTTAAAAAGTGGTCTGTAGAGATATACGGAAATGGAAACAAAAACTCGGACTCTCTCACAAATGACCTGAAACTGATACAGATGCGGACTTTACAACCAAACGCTGATCCTGAAGACTATCAGAAGGAGAAAGACAAAATTCAACAACTTGAAGAATCCCTCAAATCCGAAGCTTGCATGGCCTCTCAGAAAAACAAACAGAAATGGGCTACTAAGGGAGACAGAAATACAAAGGAATTCCATGCTTCGTTGAAGATAAAGCAAGCAAAAGACTACATCCATCAAGTTAAGGACACAAGTGGCATTACACAAACTGAACCCTCTTCCATTGATAATGCTTTTCTGGAATACTATTCTGAATTACTTGTAAAGGATCCTCCTGTTTTAGACACGTCCTTCCTTGAAAATGTTGTATTACCTTCCCTATCGAATGACCAGCAAGATGTAATATTGAGGCTAGTTACTGATGATGACATCAAAGACTCAATATTTACTATGAGAAAGGCTGCTTTGCCAGGTCCGGATGGGTTCACTGTGATGTTTTTCATACAATGTTGGTCGATCATCTCTCCTATGGTGCTTCGAGCTGTTCATAGTTTTTTCTTGTCTAGCAAAATACTCAGCTCAATAAACTCAACAAACCTAGCCTTAGTTCCTAAAATCAGCAACCCGGAAGAAGTAACTCAATACAGGCCTATAGCATGTTGCAACGTTATATACAAAGCGATCTCTAGAATATTGGCTAGAAGACTAAAAGAAGTATTGCCAACTATAATATCTCCGAACCAGGCAGCTTTCTTACCGAATAGATGTATACTTGATAATGTAATGCTAACGCATGAACTATTGAATGGTTACCATACTAAGAACATATCGCCTCGAGCGATGCTTAAAGTGGATATAATGAAAGCTTTCGATTCCGTTAGATGGTCTACTCTGATCAACGTAATGAAGAAAATTAATTTTCCGGAATTATTTATCAATTGGATCTACTTATGTATATCCATTGTTCGGTACACTCTAGTCTATAATGCTCACTCTGTTGGGTACTTTAAAGGGTGCAATGGGCTATGGCAAGGGGATCCTATCTCCGCCTATTTATTCATCGTAGTCATGGAAGCGCTATCTACGGAGCTGATAAGACAAGTCCACCTAAAGAATTATCACCTACACCCGAAATGCAATTCTCCATTGATAACCTCCCTTGCATTCGCTGATGACCTGCTCATATTCACCAAACCTTCCCACAAATCCTTACTGACCATAATTTCAACCCTGTCCTCTTTCCATAAATTCTCTGGCTTTGAAATGAACTGCTCCAAATCGAAAATTCTATTGGCAGGTCTTTCTCCTCGTCACTCCTCTGTTTGCCTCTCCATAACTGGGTTGTCTTTCATTGATAATGATATGACATACTTAGGAATTTCTTTATCGACAAAAAGAATTACAAAAGCGCAATGCATGCCTCTCTATGACAAGATAACCTCTGTCTTTGCGCGTTGGGAAAATAGATATCTAACATAGTCAGGAAGGCTAGTGATTCTTAAATCGGTTATATTCTCCATGATGGTATATTGGTCTAGAACACTACTACTACCGAACAAACTCCTATCAATGATCAAGACAGCGATGAGAAACTTTTTATGGTTCGGTACAGTCCACTCATCAAAGCTTACTCCGATAGCGCACAAAAAACTAGAAAGACCGAAAAAGAAGGGTGGGTTGGGATTAAAAGACATCAAACTATAGAATGTGGCGGCGTTATCAAAGCATTATGATAACCTGGTAACTCAAAAGCAATCAATATGGGTTGAATGGTGTATGACACACAATTTGAAAGATGACAACATTTGGACTGTAAAGCCAAAAGAACATCATAGTTGGGTATGGAAAATGATAATAAAGGTTAGAGAAAAAACAAAGGCTATGTTAAAAATCAACATATCAGAGGGAGCAATGCAAGCTTTTGGAATAGCCCATGGATAGACAAAGGACTAATACTTTCTGATGTAATTAGTTACAATGACAGAATGACTACTGGAATTCCAATAAATGCGAAGGCAAGGAACTACATCACAAATGGGAGGATAAGGCTTGAGAGCACGCATAGTGTTCATGTGAATGAGTTATGGGGGAAATACAACAATAAGGAATACAGGTATCCGAATAAAGATGAATACGTGTGGAATGAGAATGAAGGGAAGCATAATATTGCGTCTGTGTACTCGGCGCTGAATGAAGAAGAGACGATGAGCAGATGTCCGTGGTATAAAAGGATACGGAATGAGAGAAATACGGAAAAGCTGAACTTTCTAATGTGGAAAGTATGCTATAACGGCCTAAACACTATGAAAAAACTGAAGCAAAGGGGAATAAATGTCTCTGACAGGTGCATACTGTGTACAATGGGAGAAGAGGAAGGTATTCATCTATATTTTAACTGTCCTTTCTCCAACTATGTATGGAGGAAAATAAAAAGCAAAGGAGGTTTTGTTGCACCTAGTTTAAACAGCAAAGAGAAGTGGCATAACATCTATAAAGCAACAAGATGGAAAAATAATACCTCCTATGAGCTGCTAATCATGCTCAAAGTGGTCATAAGTGAAGTGTGGAATGAGAGAAATGCTCGGGTTTTCAACTGAAATAGAAGAAGCAGGATGGAAGTCTATTATGCAGCAATGAGATGAATTGGCAATGAAATCAACATGTCTTCCTTTGATTTTGATATTTCTATCAAAAACAAGTGGAAATGATCTACACCCCCCCCCCCTTTTATTATCCTTATTATTCTAATATTATGTAATGATTTATGTTGTAAGACCTTCTTATGATATAAATATATGGTAGGGGCCATTAATCCCCGCTGGCTTTGCCAAAAAACAAAAATTAAGGAATTAAGCTATTTTTTAAAAATCGTATAATTAAAATTGTTATAACTCCTTCATATATATACATAATTCGATGATTCAAGATGCGTTGGACTTACATTGACGAACACAATGCATGGAACAGAACTGGACGCATTTGGAATCAACTTTACTTTTCAATTAAATTAAACGCTTGCTTAATTTAACTGAAACAAGATGTTTAAACAATGAATTAGATCAAGGTGAGTAAAACACACTCAGTTGTCCCAGTTATATTTCATATAAGCCGGGTTTAATTTTTGTGTGCTATGATTGATAATTATTGGATGTTTGTTGAATGTGTGCTAAATATTATATATATATATATATATATATATATATATATATATATATATATTGGATGTATTGGTCAAATTAAACGGTTTGTTTAATTTAATTATAACTAAATCATTACTTTAACAATTTGAACCAGCTGAGGAAACTTACCTTATTGGTCACTTTTATATTTATATGAATGTGTTAAATTAAATGGTTGATGTTAAATTATTGTTATTGGTTGCTTATAGAAATTATCAGTTAAATTGTATGTTCTCACAAATAATGATTATATTGAGGTAACGTATTTGAATGCAGGGAAAAACAGGTTGGAGGGATCCAACTGGATTCCTCATCTTAGTTGTTAAATTTTATATATTATAATATATGTTGAAATATGAATTTATGGTGTAGGAAACGACAAATTGGAGGAATCCAACATGATTTCTCACTAATATTGATAATGTTTATTGTAACACCCCGAATTTTGGGTTAATACTAAAATTCACTAATTACAGGATAAATAATCTCAGATGTGGGAATTAGGGGAAACGGGTTGCGTTATTGCGTTCGTCTCGGAAAAATACGCAGAATAGAGTCCGAGTTTTCGAAAATCGAAGTCCGTATGGCCCAGTTATGGCCCGATGAAGTTTGCAGAAAATTCAAAACTAAAACAGATTTAAAAATTTAAAATTTCAGACTGTGGGATGGAACAGGCGGGGTCAGGCGGGAAGATTCCCGCCCTACCCATGTCGACAGGGCTGTCGACAGGCCTGTCGACAGGGGTGTCGACTTGCCTGTCGACTTGCCTGTCGACAGGGGCGCGCCGTCCATTGAACCTGGGTGCACCAGGTTGCACCAGGTTGGGTTTCAGGCTGGTTAGGAGGGCTGGTTCTAGAGATTTCCGAAATCTAAGGGTCCTAATCTAATCTAGGGTTAATCTAAGGGCCTAAAACACTCACCTAATCTATAAATACACCCTAAAACCCCCTTAATCCTTACCAAAAATAGAAATGATGGCCTCATGCCGCCAAATTAAATCCTAAGAGGAGCCTCCACTAATTTATGAAGGAAGTTGCAAGCTAATCACTCTCTAATCAATCTTTAATCATCATTATCTTCATAGTTAGCAACTAATTCTACTTCATAAGGTTGCTAATCTTGAGTTTGGTGAGTTTCTATCACTTTAACATCAATTGTTAAAGTAAGTAGATTGGGTGTAATGAGACTTATGGTCTTAAATGCGGATTAGTGAGTTTGAATCATTTATAATGATATGTTACTCTATGTTGTTCTATGTTTATGCATGTTTGACAAGTTGGTTTATGCATGCTTAATAAGTTGATTTATGCATGTTTAACAAGTTGGTTTATGCATGTTTAACAAAGTGAGTTATGCAAGTTAAGTATATGTTTAAATGCAAGTTTAATGTGATATGCAAGTTATGCATGCTTATGCAAGTGTATGGATGCTTATGCAAGTCATGTATATGTTTAAATGCAAGATTTATGTGATATGCAAGTTATGCATGCTTATGCGAGTATATGAATGCTTATGCAAGATATGTATATGCTTAAATGACATGATATGCAAGTTATGCATGTTTAGGCAAGTATGTGAATGCTTATGCAAGTATGTGGATGCTTATGCAAGTATGTGAATGCTTATGCAAGTTATGTGTATGCTTAAATGCATGTTTAACATGTTATGCAAGTTATGAGAATGCCTATATGCAAGTTTAACATGTTATGCAAGATATGTGTATGATAATATGCAAGCTCCTATGCAACATGTTATGCAAATCATGTGTATGATAATATGCAAGTTTGGGTTATATGTAGTTGGGTTAATATGTGTTCATATATGCAAGTTGACATCCTCTTAACCCATGACAAAGTTATATGCTAAACCCATGATATTTGTGATGGATCTTCCCCTTTATTATGTCATGAAATGAGAACGATTTACGTGGGGAACGATGGGGTTGGTAAATATGTTAATAAATGAATGATTGGGTATGATTAAGCATACCATAAAAATAAATTACCATAAGTGGGAATTTACCTATTGAGTTAGGTCTACCCCATGGGAATTTACCTATTGAGTTAGGTCTACCCATGTTATGGAAAACTTAATATTAATTAGGGATAATTAATATGAGGGTGATTAATTAGGTGTAATTAATCGACTAAGACACGAGGTTGGACTCATTTGTAGTGTAAAACTGCCCGGACCCGACCGGCTTAACCAGTTGCTACAAATGTCAGCCCAATGTGAGAGGTCTTAGCCATGAATTAAATACGTGATTAAGGTAAAGACACGAGGTTAGACTCTGTTATGACGTAAGACTGCCCGGATTCTACCGGCTTAACCAGGCGGTCATAACAGCCAGTCTAATGTGGGAGGTCTTTATGGGAGATCACGGTCTTAATTAATTAAGAAACACTTAACCATAATAGCATGTAGTGGGACATGAGGGGTTAAGTGGGTGCCTTGGGTGGCATGTGGAAATTTAATGGTTGCCTTGGGTGGCATGTGGAATCTAGTGGGTTGCCTTGGGTGGCAATAGAAAATACGATTAGAATACTTAACCAAGAGAAACATGTAATTAAACATGATTAAAGGGTTAAGTGGGATACACTAGATATGTGACAAGCTTAGGTGGGTAGCTTGTTGGGGGCCCATTTCAACCAATATCCCAAACGTATCTTTGTGGGCTCGACCCATGTCGAGTGACGGGACACGCATATTGGGCTTGATTATAAGAGGCCAAAACGGGTTAGCGGTGGCAACGCAAGTCCAACGGGTTTCATATGCGTGTGTGGGCCCGGGCTGGTAGATAAGCCGTTGTTGCATCGTGTAGATATAAAGCCGTGCACCGTTGATAGTATTGGTAGCCACTTTAGGGGAGTGATACGCCCCACTGCGGGACCAGCACGGGTATCTACGGTAGGGAGCCGATCGATGGGGAGTAGTGGGTACACCTAATGAAGATAGGGGCAGACGGCACCTATGTAGGGGTACACGAAACTACTGGGTAAGAATTACTGAGTACACCTAGTGGAGATAGGGGCAGACGGCACCTATGTAGTGGGCTAGGAGTACACGAAACTACTGGGGAAATTTTCTAAGTCCTTGGAAGGGATCAACCTTTAAGTAGGAATGACTGGTGTGGTGCAGTTAGTAATTATCCTTGGGTGGGTAGATGCGTCCTGACGGTTATCTTAGTTTATCCTAAGTCTACCAAGCTGCTTAGTGTAGCCATTCATCCCCAGATATTACCGTAGGTCAAGTTTATATCTTCTCTGGTTACTTTAATGATTGTATTGTTAAAGTTATAGGACTCACTCAGACTTATGTCTGACCCCGTTGTTTTTATCTTTTTCCAACCCTCAGGTCCTACGGTGGATCCTAGCGGTAGTAGAGCTTGATTGGATTGCTGTTCCAGTCTTTAGGAGCTTGGGTAGATGTAAAGCTCTAGTTATCCAGTTATCTTTTCTTTTGTTCTGGCTATTGTATGAGAGAGTGGGATTATGTACTTCTTTATTTTGATGGATATTGTACTTGACTTTTATCGTGGTTTTATGATGTAACCAGACATGATTATTTCCGCTGTTATGAGATGATGTTTTAAATTTTAAGTACTATTTATATCTGTCTTGTTGTAATTTTTCTGTTCTATATTCACTAAAATACTCCACCGATGCTATGGCATTCCCTTAGTGAGTGATCATAGTGGGCGTGGGGGTGTTACACGTGGTATCAGAGCAAAGGTTACCGGAACATATAAAATTTTTAGAAAGCTATTTTTCTAAAACATTTTTGGAAAAGATATTTTCTAAAACATGTCTTTTAAGAGAAAAGTTTTTGAAAGAAAAGCATAATCCCCAATAGCCATATCTATATCCTTCGAATTCTCCGTTTTGAATCTTTCCTTTTCCGTTTCAGCATGGCCGAGAATCTTAATCTTCCGGAGGGTGTGACGGTACCAGTATGGTATAGGAGATTGATGGAGGCTAGGGCCACCACTACGGGTCCAGCAAATGTTCCTCCACCAACCGTAGCACCCGATCTTCCTCCTCCCCCCCCCCTCCTCGCACGGATGCTTTTGCTAAGACTTGCAAGGAATTTAAAGCTATGGGAGGGAAACCTTTTCAAGGATCTGAAACTTTTGTGGAAGCTAGAGATTGGCTTAAGGAGGTGGAAGAGTTGATAGATATCTTTGAGATGGAAGAAGGGAAGAAAGTCAAGTTGGCTGCTTGGTTAATGAAGGGAGAGGCCTCATTCTGGTGGGAGGTCACTAATGGAGAACGCCCCGTTGACTCTTGGGCGGATTTTAGGCAAAGATTTGTGGCAAAGTTTCTCTCAAGGGCGGAGGAAAGCTTGTATATGGAAAGATTCTTGACTCTAAAGCAAGGAAATCTCTCGGTGAAGGAATATGTCAACAAGTTTAATCAATTGGCAAGGTTTGGCCTAGATATGGTGAATACACCAGAGAAGAAGGCTTTGCGGTTCGTGAAAGGCTTGAATGAACCTATGCATGGGTTGGCTATGACTCATATCCCTATGGGGGCCACCTTTGAGAAGCTAGTTGACATGGCACTCATGTATGAGGAAGAGAAGGGTCCTAATGCTAATAAGGCACCCGAGAAGAAGGGAGATCAAAAGAGACCTCAGCAACAACAACAAAGCAAAGGTGGGAAAGGCAACGGTGGCAAGAGCAAGAAAAAGAAGTGTTTCAATTGTGGGACACCTGGCCACCTAAGCAAGGATTGTCGCAAGAAGAAGAAGACCGGCTGCTTCCACTATGGCGAAGTAGGGCATTTAGTGAAGGATTGCCCTAAGAAGGGGCAAAGGACGGGATCTACCTCAGGAGGACAGGTGCAAGCTCTTATGGCACCGAGTCAGGCTAGGGGGCAAGTACAGGCTCTCGCGGTTCCACCGATTCAGGAGAGAGGTAGAACTATTTCCGTTGAAAGTCTGGTTTTTTCTATTTGATCATCTTGTCCGTACATTGTTTGATTCAGGCGCATCGCATTCGTTTATCTCATCATCATTAGTTGAGTTACTACACTTAGACACCAGTCTGGTAGATGATCCCTTGGTTGTTTCAAATCCAATTGGGGGCTCCACTTATTTGTCCATGATATGTTTGGGTTTGAAGATTTCTATACTTAGCATTGAGTTTAGATGTGATGCTTTTGTATTGGGCTTCACGGGCTATGGGTTGATTTTGGGCATGGACTGGTTATCCAGTAATGGTGCCGTTCTTGATTGCGAAAGGAGAGTTGTTAGGCTCATGACCCGTTTGGGTAACACTCTCGAGATTTCTTGTAATCCCAGGGACTCTGTTATGCTAAGTTATCTTGAATCGCTTGACGCTTCGGTCGAGAGTTTGCAATCTGTTAGAGTGGTCCGGGAATATCCGGATGTGTTTGAGGAGGTGAAGGGCTTACCTCCGAAGCGGGAGATTGACTTCCGAATATATTTGGTGGATAATGTTAAACCGGTATCTTTACCAGTGCGCCACATGGCTCCTCGTGAGAGGAGGGAACTCCATAAGCAAGTAGGGGAGTTACTTGAGAAGGGGTTCATAAGACGGAGCATATCGGAGTGGGGTGCTCCGGTAGTATTTGCTACGAAGGAGGATGGGTCCCTCAGACTTTGTGTAGACTATAGAGAACTCAACAAGCTCACAAAGAAGAATAGACACCCATTGCCGAGAATAGATGATCTTTTCGATCAGTTGGTTGGCGCTTCAGTATTTTCTCAGTTGGACTTGGCCACGGGGTTTCATCAGTTGAGGGTGGCTGAGGATAGCATAGACAAGACTGCCTTTAGAACTCCGGATTGTTTCTATGAGTGGCTGGTGATGCCATTTGGGTTGACGAACGCCCCTGCATACTTTGTTGATTTGATGAGTAGGGTGTTCAGGGAGTTCCTTAATAAATTCGTGGTGGTCTTTGTGGATGATATCTTAGTATTTTCTAAGAGTGAAGAAGAGCATGCCCTACATCTTGGGGAAGTGTTGAAGACTCTTCGAGCACATAGCCTTAAGGCTAAATTCTCTAAATGTCACTTCTGGAGGAAGGAGGTGCGATTCTTGGGGCACGTGGTCTCCAAGGAAGGGATAGCTGTGGATTCCGCGAAGGTAGTATCAATTCAGGATTGGAAGGTTCCGAAGAATGCTACCGAAGTAAGAAGTTTCTTGCGGTTGGCGGGTTATTATAGGAAGTTTATTAAAGACTTCGCGAAGATATCAGCCCCATTAACCCGCTTAACAAAGAAGAATCTTGTTTTTGCATGGGACGTAGATTGTGATGATGCGTTCTGACGGTTAAAGAGAGCTTTAACCACGGCTCCAGTTTTAGTGTTGCCAGATGGGAGCAAGCCATTTGTTGTCTATACCGATGCCTGTGGGACAGGACTTGGCGCAGTCTTAATGCAAGAGGGAAGGGTAATAGCCTATGGTGGAAGGCAGTTGAGGGCACATGAGAAAAATTACCCTACCCATGATCAAGAGCTGGCCGCTATTGTTTTTGCGCTTAAGATTTGGCGCCATTATCTTCTTGGTGAGAGCTTCGAGTTGTTCACTGACCATAAATCTTTGAAGTACTTGTTCTCTCAGAAGGATCTAAACTTAAGACAGCAAAGGTGGATGGAGTTCTTAGCATCTTATGATTTCGAGATAGCATATACCCCTGGCAAGGGTAACGTGGTGGCGGACGCCTTGAGTAGGAAGAGGTTGTCCTTGAGTCCATTGTTCGTGGAACGACGAAACTTGGAGTTTATCTCGATGTTTGATTTCAGACCTTCCATTGATTATGTACCCGGTTTGCTAGCTTCCTTGGAAGTTAGGCCTACTCTTTTGGGGCGGATTGGAGAAGCACAGAGGGGCGACCCACAGTTGGTTGAGTTAGTAGAGAAGCTCATGAGGGGGGAGTCGTCCAGCCATTTGAGTAGGTACACCCTAGACGATAGGGGGTGCTTGCGTAGAGACGGTAGGCTTTGCGTACCGCAAGACGAGGGTTTGAGGAAGGCTATTCTTGATGACGCACACCGTTCTAGGATGACCATTCATCCCGGTGGGGACAAGATGTACCAAGACATGAAGAGGGTTTTCTTCTGGGCCGGTATGAAGAAAGATGTGGCCGAGTATGTCGCTCGATGTTTGGTGTGCCAGCAAGTGAAGGCGGAGCAAAGGAAACCAGGTGGGCTGCTTCACCCATTGGAGGTTCCGCAATGGAAGTGGGATAGCGTCTCGATGGATTTTATTGACGGGTTACCCAAATCGAGGAAGGGTAATACAGGAATTTGGGTGGTGGTAGACAGACTTACTAAGAGCGCCCATTTCATACCTGTGAAGAGTAAGAGGACTGCTCCATGGCTAGCTTCAGTATATCTTCGAGAGATAGTTCGATTACATGGGGTACCCTCTAGCATAGTAAGTGATCGAGATCCTATCTTCACTAGCGAGTTCTGGAGAAGTTTGCAAGAAGCAGTGGGGACTCAATTGTGTCTGAGCACCGCATATCATCCTCAGACGGACGGCCAGACTGAGAGGGTGAATCGTGTTCTAGAAGACCTTTTGAGGCTTTGTGTCTTAGATTTTGGAGGTACATGGGAAGAGCATCTTCCATTGGTGGAGTTCGCATATAATAACAGCTTTCAGTCCAGTATTGGTATGTCTCCTTTCGAAGCTCTCTATGGAAGGCCTTGTCGATCACCTACATGTTGGTGGGAATCTACGGATAAGATCTTGCTTGGGCCCGATATGGTTAGGGAGACTTCTGAGAAGATTGACTTGATTCGAAGAAGGATGAAAGCAGCGCAGGATAGGCAAAAATCTTATGCGGACAAGAGAAGGACGGATCTTGAGTTTGAGGTTGGGGATATGGTTTTTGTTAAGGTATCTCCGTTGAGAAATGTTGTTCGCTTCGGATCCGTTGGGAAGTTAGCACCGAGGTTTGTTGGGCCGTTTCCTATCAAGGAAATGATTGGACGGATGGCATATAGGGTGGAGTTGCCCGACAGACTTAGCGGTGTTCATGATGTATTCCATGTATCACATCTGAGGAAGTGCTTACATGAGACGACAGAGGTGGTAGAGCCAAGCTTCCTTAGAGATGTAGAGGTAGAGCGTGATGCGACTATTCGACGAGCTCCTACTCGCATCCTTGGGTCAGAGACTAGGAAGTTGAGAAACAGAGAGGTTCAACTAGTCAAGGTGCAATGGGGAGAAGATGAGAGCAACGCAACTTGGGAGACGGAAGCAAAGATGCGTTCATTGTACCCATTTCTTTTTGAGGGTATGTCTTTACTTTCTCCTTTATCGCTTGTCTAGTACTTATCTTATCTTCGGTATGTCCTCTCGTTAGTACCTTTGACCTTTAGATAGGGTAAACCTATGGTTGAAACATGTGTTTGAGACATGTTATGGTTGATGGATGCAAGTGGATGCAAGTGTTTGCTAGTGGTTGCTCGTGGATGCATATACACACACTCTAGGCACTAGATCGGCTCAGTCACTTCATATTGCATATTGCATAAAATTGTGTGTAGGAAGATATATTTATGGATGTATAATGGTTGTGTTATCACATGGATGATGCATCTTGGTGAATGATTGTGCACTCATGTAGATATTGTATGTGTCGATAGGGTTCTTTCGCATACATAATGGATGCATGGCACTATCATGGTTTGCATATGTTCATACATTAGATAGGGAACATATACACACACTCTTTGCATATGCTCATACATCATTAGAAATTGTTCTAAGGACAATGGATGCCCGTGTTTGATGGATTGAGTAGATGGATGTTTGGATGGTAGGATATTCATTCTCCTTAGCTTAGAGATTTCGGGGACGAAATCCTTTAAGGAGGGGAGAATGTAACACCCCGAATTTTGGGTTAATACTAAAATTCACTAATTACAGGATAAATAATCTCAGATGTGGGAATTAGGGGAAACGGGTTGCGTTATTGCGTTCGTCTCGGAAAAATACGCAAAATAGAGTCCGAGTTTTCGAAAATCGAAGTCCGTATGGCCCAGTTATGGCCCGATGAAGTTTGCAGAAAATTCAAAACTAAAACAGATTTAAAAATTTAAAATTTCAGACTGTGGGATGGAACAGGCGGGGTCAGGCGGGAAGATTCCCGCCCTACCCATGTCGACAGGGCTGTCGACAGGCCTGTCGACAGGGGTGTCGACTTGCCTGTCGACTTGCCTGTCGACAGGGGCGCGCCGTCCATTGAACCTGGGTGCACCAGGTTGCACCAGGTTGGGTTTCAGGCTGGTTAGGAGGGCTGGTTCTAGAGATTTCCGAAATCTAAGGGTCCTAATCTAATCTAGGGTTAATCTAAGGGCCTAAAACACTCACCTAATCTATAAATACACCCTAAAACCCCCTTAATCCTTACCAAAAATAGAAATGATGGCCTCATGCCGCCAAATTAAATCCTAAGAGGAGCCTCCACTAATTTATGAAGGAAGTTGCAAGCTAATCACTCTCTAATCAATCTTTAATCATCATTATCTTCATAGTTAGCAACTAATTCTACTTCATAAGGTTGCTAATCTTGAGTTTGGTGAGTTTCTATCACTTTAACATCAATTGTTAAAGTAAGTAGATTGGGTGTAATGAGACTTATGGTCTTAAATGCGGATTAGTGAGTTTGAATCATTTATAATGATATGTTACTCTATGTTGTTCTATGTTTATGCATGTTTGACAAGTTGGTTTATGCATGCTTAATAAGTTGATTTATGCATGTTTAACAAGTTGGTTTATGCATGTTTAACAAAGTGAGTTATGCAAGTTAAGTATATGTTTAAATGCAAGTTTAATGTGATATGCAAGTTATGCATGCTTATGCAAGTGTATGGATGCTTATGCAAGTCATGTATATGTTTAAATGCAAGATTTATGTGATATGCAAGTTATGCATGCTTATGCGAGTATATGAATGCTTATGCAAGATATGTATATGCTTAAATGACATGATATGCAAGTTATGCATGTTTAGGCAAGTATGTGAATGCTTATGCAAGTATGTGGATGCTTATGCAAGTATGTGAATGCTTATGCAAGTTATGTGTATGCTTAAATGCATGTTTAACATGTTATGCAAGTTATGAGAATGCCTATATGCAAGTTTAACATGTTATGCAAGATATGTGTATGATAATATGCAAGCTCCTATGCAACATGTTATGCAAATCATGTGTATGATAATATGCAAGTTTGGGTTATATGTAGTTGGGTTAATATGTGTTCATATATGCAAGTTGACATCCTCTTAACCCATGACAAAGTTATATGCTAAACCCATGATATTTGTGATGGATCTTCCCCTTTATTATGTCATGAAATGAGAACGATTTACGTGGGGAACGATGGGGTTGGTAAATATGTTAATAAATGAATGATTGGGTATGATTAAGCATACCATAAAAATAAATTACCATAAGTGGGAATTTACCTATTGAGTTAGGTCTACCCCATGGGAATTTACCTATTGAGTTAGGTCTACCCATGTTATGGAAAACTTAATATTAATTAGGGATAATTAATATGAGGGTGATTAATTAGGTGTAATTAATCGACTAAGACACGAGGTTGGACTCATTTGTAGTGTAAAACTGCCCGGACCCGACCGGCTTAACCAGTTGCTACAAATGTCAGCCCAATGTGAGAGGTCTTAGCCATGAATTAAATACGTGATTAAGGTAAAGACACGAGGTTAGACTCTGTTATGACGTAAGACTGCCCGGATTCTACCGGCTTAACCAGGCGGTCATAACAGCCAGTCTAATGTGGGAGGTCTTTATGGGAGATCACGGTCTTAATTAATTAAGAAACACTTAACCATAATAGCATGTAGTGGGACATGAGGGGTTAAGTGGGTGCCTTGGGTGGCATGTGGAAATTTAATGGTTGCCTTGGGTGGCATGTGGAATCTAGTGGGTTGCCTTGGGTGGCAATAGAAAATACGATTAGAATACTTAACCAAGAGAAACATGTAATTAAACATGATTAAAGGGTTAAGTGGGATACACTAGATATGTGAAAAGCTTAGGTGGGTAGCTTGTTGGGGGCCCATTTCAACCAATATCCCAAACGTATCTTTGTGGGCTCGACTCATGTCGAGTGACGGGACACGCATATTGGGCTTGATTATAAGAGGCCAAAACGGGTTAGCGGTGGCAACGCAAGTCCAACGGGTTTCATATGCGTGTGTGGGCCCGGGCTGGTAGATAAGCCGTTGTTGCATCGTGTAGATATAAAGTCGTGCACCGTTGATAGTATTGGTAGCCACTTTAGGGGAGTGATACGCCCCACTGCGGGACCAGCACGGGTATCTACGGTAGGGAGCCGATCGATGGGGAGTAGTGGGTACACCTAATGAAGATAGGGGCAGACGGCACCTATGTAGGGGTACACGAAACTACTGGGTAAGAATTACTGAGTACACCTAGTGGAGATAGGGGCAGACGGCACCTATGTAGTGGGCTAGGAGTACACGAAACTACTGGGGAAATTTTCTAAGTCCTTGGAAGGGATCAACCTTTAAGTAGGAATGACTGGTGTGGTGCAGTTAGTAATTATCCTTGGGTGGGTAGATGCGTCCTGACGGTTATCTTAGTTTATCCTAAGTCTACCAAGCTGCTTAGTGTAGCCATTCATCCCCAGATATTACCGTAGGTCAAGTTTATGTCTTCTCTGATTACTTTAATGATTGTATTGTTAAAGTTATAGGACTCACTCAGACTTATGTCTGACCCCGTTGTTTTTATCTTTTTCCAACCCTCAGGTCCTACGGTGGATCCTAGCGGTAGTAGAGCTTGATTGGATTGCTGTTCCAGTCTTTAGGAGCTTGGGTAGATGTAAAGCTCCAGTTATCCAGTTATCTTTTCTTTTGTTCTGGCTATTGTATGAGAGAGTGGGATTATGTACTTCTTTATTTTGATGGATATTGTACTTGACTTTTATCGTGGTTTTATGATGTAACCAGACATGTTTATTTCCGCTGTTATGAGATGATGTTTTAAATTTCAAGTACTATTTATATCTGTCTTGTTGTAATTTTTCTGTTCTATATTCACTAAAATACTCCACCGATGCTATGGCATTCCCTTAGTGAGTGATCATAGCGGGCGTGGGGTGTTACATTTATCAATATGATGGGATGTGTGAGATTTAATGTGAAATTAATATTTCATGGGTTTGATGCTATAGTAGACATTTGGCTCTTTAGTACTGACGATAAAATAAAAGATTTTTGGAACCATTGTTAAATTGATTCTGAATGTTGTAATATATATATATATGGATTTGAAATACAATGTTTTTTCCAAAAAGTAAACGCCGAAGTTTTATTTACGTTTTTGTAATCATTCAAATTTATCACTAAAAGAACTTATGACGTTATTTAGTAATTTGAAGTCGTGATTAATTGATAATATTATTGATTTGAATATAATATAATGGTCTTGTGAAAGATGTTAAGAGAATTGGGAACGAGATTATTTTTATAATAAAATAATCAGATTTTTGAATTCCATAATAAGAGATATCTAATTTGAGAAATTAATTAGTTAATGGGATTGCGAATAGGACTTAGCATAGTTAAGAGAATTGGATTGATGGGTTAAACATAAATTTGAGTTTAAAAGAGAATTTGAAGCTAATGAAATTGTTTGATCAAAATTGATTCAAAATAATAAAGTAAATAAGTTTTGGGATTATTTTCCGAATAAAATCAAAGATATTTTCTTAAACAGAAAATGAGGCAATATACGAGGATTGATTTAAGGAATAACAATGGGTTAAAGAAATCGTCAAGTGTACGATGATTTATTTAAAGAACTAAAAAGTGATTTTTGTAACTAATGAACATTTTAACAAACATTCTGTTTAAATAAATGAAAAGATTTGATAGATAAGAAGTTAAGGAACGGAATTAAGAAAATTAGAAACTGACTGGAGATTAGTCGAGTTGAATGGCTTCCTTAGTGTCGATCTGATGTTGGTTCCAGTGTTCAGGGTTGATACTTTGTGAGTTGTTCTCTTACTAGTCTACGGTTAGAGACTAATGAATGTGGAAGAATAGTGATGTTTCAAAACCATAATTTAATCAAATAGCAAATGGAATGTTTTCCAAAGATGGAAAGTTTAAGAAAAAGTGTTTTAATTGACGTTTGGTTGATTAAAGAGGCTAAAGATGCTGGATACTGAATCAATGAATTCATTTTCTTTTTATAAATGCATGGTGGTTTATTTGATTGTTAAATGACCGGTTATCAAATCTGGCATATACGATGGTTGGTACGGAAAGACTGGGATCGAATTTATATTCGAAAACCATTCTGAATCAACGAATATGTAAACATGGAAGATTCTAGTTGAAGATTGAGCAATTGAAGACCGTGGATCTTCATGAGCGGAAAAACTACTCGTTAAATTTCTCTGGCTTTGCCGCCAGAGATATTTTGGCGATGACTCTATTGTGATTGAAATCTTCGGATTGCAAGGACTACTCGCTACCGATCCATAAGGTGATTCCTATATAAGGATGTGGTAGGAGGGTGCATTCAGTTCATCCTGTTCCTGGATGGCTTGTATGGATGAGTGTCAGATAAAATATTTCCGAAGGGACCGCGTACATTGATTTTTTTTCAAATGTACTATAGTTAGTGGCAGAGAAGGGTACTTCTCTTAGCTTAACAACCAGAGTACTTTCCTTGACGTTAATTAGTGATTTTCAGATAGATCTGACAATGTGACATTCAAAGTGAATGAAGATGTGTTATGTTCAAAAAGGTAATAGTAACCTCAGTCCTCATCAATTGGGAAATGACAAAAATCGGGGAGGTAGCATGGCTATGTGGGTCGATCCCATTAGGTTGTACTATCACCATCTAGAGAAAATTTATTTATTCCATCTATCTCTTATGTATCTCCAGGAAACGGTCATGTAGGCACCGATCGCTGGTGATATCGGTTCACTTAGAGTAAATGAGTGGCGAGTTGCAAGATGTTCTTGTTGAACCCAGTGTATTCTTCTCTTGAGATATACCATCGGAAGATGGATCCATACCTTCCCTAGTACAAAATATTCTTGTTGCTTCGCCTCATTTGCTTCGATTATGCTTACAACAGAAGCAAATAGTATCATTTGCCTTGGTTATGTTAACAACAGAAGAAAATACTCCGTAGCAAATAGTGTTATTTGCTTCCGTTATTCTCACAACTGAAGCAAATAGTATCATTTGCTTCGGTTGTGTTACCGAACAAAGCAATTGTACCAAAGCAAATAATGTTATTTACTTCGGTTGTCTTTATAACCGAAGCAAATAGTGTTATTTGCATCTGTTCCGTAGCAACCGAAGCAATTGCGCTGAAGTAAATAGCAGTATATGCACCAATTCCATAGAAATCAAAGCAGATGCACTTAAACAAGTGCATATTAATTTAATCGAGTCGAATGCACATATCAATAACCATAAACAACAACATACATATGTCATTATTACTAACTTATCATACTAATTATTATTAATAAATTAATTGTAATTTCTAATAATTTTAAATAGTCAATAATTATTTTATATTCAATAATTTTTTACAGTTAGTTATCAATAATTAGTAAAATAAAATTAATTTTTATTAATAAATAATTAAATTCCTAATAAATATTAAATAACTAGTAAATAATACTCAATATTTAACAAGTAATGTTTAATATAGTATTGTCTAATGATGACTAATGAAAAATAAATAGATAATAATCAATTATAATTAAAAGAAAATAAACAATTCTTAATTAATAAGAAACATTAATAATTAAGAAGTAACATTTAACATTTTATGATTATAATTACTAATTATATTTGATATTTAATATTAAAAAACTAAAATTAGTAAATAATTATTTCTATCCAATGATTATTATTTATTGAATAATATTGATTAATATTTACTAACAATAATTATTTCTATCCAATAATAATTTACTAATTAATATTGTTCATTTAATAATTAATAATTATTCCGAGTAATTACATTAAAAAAATATTAATATTTAATGTGTTTACTTACTTATAAATAAATACTATTATATAACTATTATTTGATAATTAATAATTATTTTTTATATAATATATAATAATTAAAAATTATGATTTAAAAAGTAGCATTAAATAATATTAATTCTAACCGTTAATTTCAAATAAACATTATTACATAATTAAGTAGTAAAAACTAATAACTAATTAATAAGTAGTAGTCAAAAGAGTAAGACAAATATTTAATATTTACGGTTTAATATTGAATTATGATCGATGTATATTATTTATCATAATCAAAATTAAATTTTAAAATATTCATAAAATTTGAAAATAAAAATTTAATTGTCATAAATTGAAAAGTAAAAAAGATAAAATTTTATATAATTTTAAAATTTAATATAATATTCAAATTTTTAAAAATAATGTATGAATAATTGTATACACTTAATATTTGATAATTTACACTTAATATTCTATTAATAATAAATCATACACAATGCTTTTCTTAAATTAGTTTTTATGTACTAATAGTTTATAATTAATAATAAACGAAGATTTACATTTTGCATCAAATAAATTGAAATTAATAATAATTAATAAATAATCAATAATTAAGAAAGCGCTTAATGATGTATAATTAATAAGAAATATTTATAATTGAAAAGTAACATTTAGCATTTAATATTTTATAATGTAATTGATAGTTAATATTTAATAATTGATTTGTGTCAAATGAATATTTTTTTTAAAAAGTTGCATTTGAAGGGTTTACTTTTTGTATATTTAGTTTTTGCTTCATGTAACTTGTTTCTGCCTTTTTATTTCTAAACAACGAAGATGAATACTCCAGCGTACATCAATAATTAAGAAGGTGGCACGGGACCGGTTAGAAAATATTCACGTGTAACCATCCTGATCTTCAAACCCTAACCCTCCATCGTATAAATCCCAAAATTCTTACCATTTCCGCCGCTTCTCTCGTTTCCTCTTTTCCAGTTTCGTTTCGTTATTTTCGTTCAAAGTTCGATCCCCAAAAAAAGACGTTGCCGATTTATGTTTCACTCGATCTTCAAATTCGAAATTGATACATTGCCTTCTCGATCTGGTTGGTATATCATAAGCCGTGTTCTGAATATTTTTTCGTTTAAGCATTTTCGGCTTTTTCGATCGTTTGTTATAACTGACCTTCTTTATCTTTAAATTGTGTTTGATTTTTGTTTGAGGATCTATAACCAGCACTTACCTTCTTTGTGAGATCTTTTCATCTTGATTATGTCATAGGTTTATTTGTGTCTCGGTCTTTGAAGGGCGCGTACTTATTTGTAGTTTGATTGTGATTGATTATATCTATAACAACCTAGAATTTCTGAACCAATTTAAAAATTTTATTTTTGCTATTTTAATGGGTTTTGATAATTTAAAATGATTTATTTTAAATAATAACAACTAAAATTTATTTAAATCGAAGTTGGAATGTATAAATTTATTTTAATTATAAAACAAAACAAGAAATATTATTAGTTCGATAAAAATATAATTTTTATCGCATATATTTAGTATATAAAATCGTCATTCTATGGAATAATTAATTTTTGGGTAAAAATATTATTTTTAACAAATATATACAATATATAAAATTATCATTAAATGAAATTGGAATAAATATTCATTTACAAGCCGGACGACTTGTTTATGTACACCTATTTATCTGATATTGATTGGGACGATAAATTTTATACATCACCCAACTGCACAAATAATAATCAGTATTTTTTGTTTGAAACCCCACATGGGTATTGGAATGATATTTGACACACGTTAATCCCAATATTTAGTTGTATGTCAATCGATGGGTTGACAGGCTGTGATGAGCTGAAGCGACCCGAACTTCCCCGGTCTCCGAAGAGATGAGAAAGAACGAATTACTGTGAGGACAAGACAAATCAGAACGCAGACAGAAGAACATTGCATTGCTTATTACAACAATTCCATCAGAATACAAGAATATACAGAGTATAAATGAATACTATACATTCGATAAATATCAGAGATTACAATAAATTACATAGCAGCGGAAAATAATACAAAGCACAACTGAAGGTGATATACGGATACAGAGCTTTCCGGATACCATTCCAACTGTAAACCAGGATCCTGTGAATATAAATCTGCAAAACCAAAACTACTAGCTGCCCGTACGGAAAATAGGGGCACCCAGAGTTTAGGTTAAAACAATAAACTCTAGGTCAGTCATGTGACTGGTGTGAGAACTAAAACAGTTATTTAAAACTTTACTTTAAAAGAGAGTAATTCAAGGGACCACGCCGTATAACACGGAATGGGTTTCCTCCCAAGAATACCAGTGCATAGAATAAACAACGTAATGCTTTTTCGAAAAATGAAGCTATTATAAGACCCAGGTCCCATCACACAATGCAACGCAAGCCGGAGGATAGGGTTTTCCTTTATAATAGCCAAACATGCTTGGTACGTTTAAAACAAATCATTTGATACTATAATAAGTGTATAGTGTCAAAACAGTTTCAATCATAAATATAAATCATAGGCGGCATGAATGTCCCATACCACTATGTCGCCATACTAGTTCTACAATTAAAACCGAAATACACGTATTGGAAATTGGGCTTCCGTCATGAGTCGAGGCAAGGGGCAAGCTCCTCTCCGCTTCGAGACACTCTAGCAAATGCCTCGGGACTACACACTCTGGGCAACCCCGGATGCGGTTGGGCCGGTCCTCACTTACGTTAGAGGATTAGCAATTCCTGAACACACGTTTCCCGGTCCTTACAGACCTATAATCGAGGCGCCTCATTCCAACAACCACAAAGGTGAAAAGTATATAAATGTCAGGGCTGGTAAGTCATTGACACCACCATAGCTAGAAAGAAACGTCGTGCTCTCCCAGCGGTCCGTATCCCATTTTTAACTCATATCGAGGTGTGATGCTCGCGAATTCACGTTATACACAAAGCTACGCCACAAAGGCCGTGCATTGATCATCAACCCCAAGACTTTGCTTTTCAACAGAAGCCTTGATCCATGCAACTCAGCGTTCCACACAGGCAATTCATGCCATGTGATTGATATCTATCGATATATAACCTCTAAACTCGTACGTCTCAGAGAAGGGCGTTAAGCAAAAGAATACATTCTCCGCCGCCAAACAGATATATATTTACTAGAAATCAATCAACACAGAATAAAATCCAATGTCAGACACACAATCCATTTACAAGTTCGTTCTGGGTCTGAACGAAACCGGAGGCACTTTCCTCGCATATCCATCGATCTCCAAGTACGTCTGGACGACCACCAACTATTTCCATCCTCTAGGGTGTACAGCCCAATCAGGATCGTCAGTAATTATCCAAACGATGTGAATACTTCCGGTCTTCAACCACTGTCTTCATCTTCGACATATCGTCGAATCGGTTATTCAGAATGGGTATAACCCGGCCTTTCCGAACAACCCGCGTATATTAAAAACAAATGTTACACAAAAACAACATACGCCTCATTCCAATTCAGAATATTCTTAGGGAAAGGTTCCCATTAATTTTATCCAAGATAAATTCTTTAAAATTTATCCTTTAATCTTCCTTTGGATGTCATTTCAAACCAAATTATGGTTTTTCCCAAACTAGTCGAGATTAGCGAACCGTACCGAAGTAATTATTTATTTTATTTCCCAATCCCAACCTATTCATCCCATGAAGCAAAACTGGTAATACTCCATATTTAACACCACAGTGTTATCGGTAAAATTAATTACCATTTCACGTTCAAATCTAATTAAAGATTTAACTATCGCTTTGGAGCAAAACTGGTGATACTCCATTCTCGCTTATTTTCCAAATTTGATAATTTAAATTATCAATTCACATTTCAATCTAATTGCATATTCATTAAAACTCTTTTTACTGGGTTAAAGAACTAATGTCATTTAAAACACAGTTCACGATAGACCCAAATCACATTCTATTTATTATCGGGTTAAAGAACTAGTGTTATTTAAAACACCGTTCACAATAAACCCACAAATCAATTCTAATTCAATTCAAAATCAAATATATTAGGAATTCCGATTATTTAAAACCCCTTTTTGAATCTAATTTATTTATTTAAAAATAATTGGGTTTTGAATTTAGTTCAACTAGTTCATTTCGATAAAATCTATTTTTATCTTTTCAAATATGGAGTTTTTCATCCCAACTTTTCCCAAATCATTTCTTATGATTTTACACAAATTATTGCTATATTTAATAATTTTATCAAGGCCCGTACAGTCGTTTCCATCAATGGCCATCGAACTGTACTTACATCGACCTTTTCCAAATTTGATTTGGACGTATCTCCAAATCCAACCGTTAGATTTCAAATTTCTAACATTCGTTAGAAATCTCTTTTCGATACGAACCCAACGGTTCCGGTTTCAGGAGAATCCGATGGTCGGATCTCCCGTAATGTCCGTTTGAAATAAATGGTCGAAATTCACGAACTGCCGCGGCGCGGCGCGTTCTATTCAAGCCATTATATTATATATATAATATATATTATCGTCGATTACTATTCAAAACGAATTTTATAAATAATTTTGCAATCGTTTCAAAAACAATTTCAGCCTTTATTTCAAATTCAAATCAAAATTGAAATTTTCCTTTATAAATTAATTTTAAAATTCATTTCTATTCAATTCAAATTTCAATTCAAATAGAATTCAATTCAATTCGTTTTCAATTCAATTCGAATTGGTTTTCTATTCGATTCAATTCAAATTCGTTTTCTATTCGATTCAATTCAATTTGGTTTTCTATTCGATTCAATTCAAATTGGTTTTCTATTCGATTCAATTCAAATTGGTTTTCTATTCGATTCAATTCAAATTGGTTTTCTATTCGATTCAATTCAAATTGGTTTTCTAATCGATTCGATTCAAATTGGTTTTCTATTCGATTCAATTCAAATTCCATTATATATTCAATTGAAATCAAATTTGTTTTCTATTCAATTCAATTCGAAATCGTTTTATATTCAATTCATTTCGAAATCTTTTTATATTCAATTCATCTATTCATTTCGAAATCGTTTTATATTCAATTCATTTCGAAATCGGTTTATATTCGATTCATCTATTCATTTCGAAATCGTTTTATATTCAATTCATTTCGAAATCGGTTTATATTCGATTCATTTCGAAATCATTTTATATTCAATTCATTTCGAAATCGTTTTCTATTCAATTCATTTCGAAATCGTTTTATATTCAATTCATTTTGAAATCGGTTTTCTATTCGATTCAAATTTCATTTCAAAATATTCGATTTCGAAGTCACTTTTCAATATTAATTTTAAAATGAATAAAATCGATATAAGTATCGTTCACGTCAAAATGGCGTCAATCTAATCAACACGGCTTCATATATTTCTATTTTCAAATATTCTATTTCAAATATTTCTTTTTCAAATATTTCCTTTTCAAATATTTCTATTTCAAATATTTCCATTATTAAAATATTTCATTCAACACATGACTAATCTCAACGGATGAGTACTGTCAACACATGAACCTTTATTTTATAGTGATAAAGATATAAATTTTATTATTAAAATATTTCGTTCAACACATGACTAATCTCAAAGGATGAGTACAGTCAACACATGAACCTTTATTTTATAATATTCTTTATTTTCTAAATTGGAATGAGGCCCAATCAATCACCATATAATGTTAATTATATGGATTTTCATACATCACACGTATATAATAGCATTGAAAAATAATCAACCATCAACCAAAGTGCACTACACTGTATAAGCATCAAATATAGACATCTAACGCTTATAACAGCCTATCAATCAATCGATCGACATATTTAATCAATCAGGATGAGTGAACTTCAAATTTCATCCCAACACCCGTGTGGGGTTTCAAACAATCAAACACAGATTTTAGTTGTGCAGTTGGGCGATGTGTAAAATTTATGGACCCAACCAATGTCCTTCAAATAGGTGTACATAAACAAACCGTCCGGTTTGTAAATGAATATTTTATTTTATTCACTTCACTTTAAAAATTATATTTTTTTTAACGATAAAACATTTTATTCAACCTATGAAAATATTCAATTCAGTTCATTTATTAAATAAAATGATTTCTTTATTTTTCTAACTTTTTTTAGAAAATTTTGGTGGCATAACGGCACGATACTATAAACGGGACAAGGCCTAGCCTTATCCCCGGTCTAGTGAAGGCCCACGCCATTCACACATCAATCAAATCAATTCCATTTCACCAAACAATTCGATTCAAACCAAATAATCTAACCAACTAAACAACCAAACAATTTAACAAACAAGCCATCCATCGTCTGTGGATGACGGGTGTCGGGTGCTACTAAACACCGTCTGCATCCTAGTATATATATATATATCTAGAAAAAGAAATTGAAGAGTGAGAAGTTCTCACCGATAGCTATCCAACTTCACGACACTTCATTTATAGAAATCTTCATCGTTCTCGCCTTTTTGTCATCTTCGTTGCCTGTATTCTCTACATATGTAAAAATCACATTTTCACTTTGACATTCAATATATAAAAATCGAATTTTTACTTTGTTATTCAATATATAAAAATCGAATTTTTACTACGCTATTCAATATATAAAAATCGAATTTTTATTATGCTATTCAATATATAAAAATCGAATTTTTATTATGCTATTCAATATATAAAAATCGAATTTTTATTATGCTATTCAATATATAAAAATCAAAATTTTATTATGCTATTCAATATATAAAAATCGAATTTTTACTACGCTATTCAATATATAAAAATCTCCCCTTTTCTATTGTAAAGATTTCGCCTTTTCTATTATGAAGATTTCGCCTTTTCAAAAGTAAATATTTCGCCTTTTCTATTACATCACTGTAAAGATGATATTTTTATTATTCATATAATATGAAAATTACGTTTTTGATTCACTACGTATATAAAGATCAAATCTTTTCGTTATTAAAACTCTTATCTAAGGCAAGATCATATCTTTACATTATAAAAATATCTTCTCTGTATTTATAAAAATTCCTTCTGTGTATTTATAAAAATTCCTTCTGTGTATTTATAAATTATTCCTACAAAAAGAACTGAAATTTAACTAAATTAAATTAGTTAATAATTGATTAAATAAGTAAATTAATTACCTCATTAACGTAGCTCAAACAAATCAGGGTTAACTGCGGGTAAAAGGGCCGCGGCGTTAAAGATGTGCCAGGGGAGTCACGGCCGTCGAGGTGGTGGGTCTTGGGTTGCCGGCGGATCTCGATTTGGGTTGGATGGTGTCGATTTGGGTGGAACGGGGCTGCGCGTTTTCCAACAGAGAAGGGGTGTGCGGTTTTGGAGGGGGGATATTAGAGAGGAAGGCGGAGGCGATTTGAGGAGGAGGGCGCCGGTCACAGGGGTGGCGGTGGTGGCCGTAACGGGGCGACGACGGGGAGCAGTTCTTCGTTGTTGTTGTTTTCATCTGAAAAGTGAAGTCAATGGGAGGGACTGAGGGGGTTAAGTGGTAAAAGGGAGATATATATATATTTTTATATAAAATTTATTATTATTTTAATCCAAAAAGTTAATTTTATTTTCGCACTCTAAATCAAACCCAACGACTGTCGTTCCTAGCGTATTACCCTCATTCTGAACACAATGGGATATGTATCGCAAGCTGAGTCGATCGTTTCGATCAGTTTTCATCAAAATCAACATATAACTCTATATATTGAATCTGAACGCGCATTTCAATTTACAGGGGTCACATACTAACTAGAAAAATTCCAGAAAATATTTTCTAGCTTCGTATTGACGATACGGTCCTAACAAAACTAGTTTTGTCGAATTCTGAGACCGTTGGAAAAATGGCCAATTTCCGGTCGATTAAAATCAACTGAAACTGGTCAAACGCGTTTTCCTTTGCCACGCTCACATATTGATTCGAAAAATTATGAAATTTGGAATCTAGCAATAACTTGACATCACAGATCCAACAAAAGTGGTTTCGTTGAAATCCGAGGTCGTTTGCAAAATTCCCATTTTTAAGGGCCTGAATTCCATAGCGACTATTCAGAATTTTCAACTGGACATATCTTTTGATTCCCGCTATGTAATTTCGATTTTTCGGATTCGTTGGAAAGATATCATCAATTAGATCCTAATGTTTTTGGTTTCACTAAAATCCGGATTGTTTAGCACCCGGTACATTCAATTGAAGTTTGAAATCAAATTATCGAACTACCGCGCCATTTTCAATTCTATTTATAATTATATATAAATATTTATATTCTAACGACGACGCGTATAATATATACGTTCGAAATATATTCAAAATAAATTTTCGTCGTTTATACTTAAAATAATCTATTTTAAATGTTCAAAATTCATTAAAATTTCCAAAATAAAATTTTTTAATTTGGTTCAGAATTTCCGGGTTATTACAATCTCCCCCACTTAAAACTTTTCGTCCCCGAAAAGGAACAAAGTCGAAATGGTTTGATTAATCAGCTCTACGTTCGATCTGGCTTCCATTCTCTAACTTTTCAGTTTCTGAGAATTTTCAAATTTTCAAAAATTTGGCTAACACCCTAAATTTTCGAAAAATTTCGCCATAACCTCCCCTGCACCGGGAGCCACGGGAAAATCCCGAAATTGCCATATAGGCCTTCTGATCTCAAAAAGAAAAAGAAAAAGCCATGCGGCTAGCCAATAGGCTCATAAAATCATCATCACCCAAACAAAACAGTAAATTATATAGTAAACATGTACCTATTTGTCAGGCAAACAAATTTTAATCTCTGCTTTAGCCTCCTTTCTATGGCATGTTCAATGTAGTACATGTATATGCAAGCAAATGCCACCAATTATCAATACAAATCAATATTTGGTTCTATTAGGCATAATGGTTCAAAATTATCAAACAAATAAACAAACAAAACAAACATCAATCAATTAGTGAAATAGAGTTTCAAATTCATAATATTTTGATATATATACAAAAACCACATTTTTTACGCCAATTCACAACAATGTGTTCTAGCTATAGAAGTTTTGGTTCTCACACCAGTCTAATGGAAATATATAGATATCACACCTTCGTCACTCGAAAATAAATGCTGATGATGTTTCGAACCACCATTAGAACATCTCCGAGCTACTAGAGTGCGGTTCTATATCTATCCGGTATATTAAAACTTCGAATATACGTTCATGACGCGTATATGCAAAATCTTTATATATTGGATTGTCCAAATTCAAAATAAATAAATATTCAAATACGTATAAAATGGTTCAAATTTTCAAAACAAAATTGTTTTCATTTGAAAAATATACTCTTCACACTCGTTCTAGGATATTACTGATCCTATCTCTAACGAGTCATTCTAATTGGATATTACTAATCCAATATCTGATGAATTCTTTCGTAGGGTTCTAATGTGTCTTGTTCTCGAGCTCTGTAAACCAAAGCTCTGATACCAAATGAAGCGACCCGAACTTCCCCGGTCTCCGAAGAGATGAGAAAGAACGAATTACTGTGAGGACAAGACAAATCAGAACGCAGACAGAAGAACATTGCATTGCTTATTACAACAATTCTATCAGAATACAAGAATATACAGAGTATAAATGAATACTATACGTTCGATAAATATCAGAGATTACAATAAATTACATAGCAGCGGAAAATAATACAAAGCACAACTGAAGGTGATATACAGATACAGAGCTTTTCGGATACCATTACAGCTGTAAACCAGGATCCTGTGAATATAAATCTGCAAAACCAAAACTACTAGCTGCCCGTGCGGAAAATAGGGGCACCCAGAGTTTAGGTTAAAACAATAAACTCCAGGTCAGTCATGTGACTGGTGTGAGAACTAAAACAGTTATTTAAAACTTTACTTTAAAAGAGAGTAATTCAAGGGACCACGCCGTATAACACGGAATGGGTTTCCTCCCAAGAATACCAGTGCATAATATAAACAGCACAATGCTTTTTCGAAAAATGAAGCTATTATAAGACCCAGGTCCCATCACACAATGCAACGCAAGCCGGAGGATAGGGTTTTCCCTTATAATAGCCAAACATGCTTGGTACGTTTAAAACAAATCATTTGATACTATAATAAGTGTATAGTGTCAAAACAGTTTCAATGATAAATATAAATCATAGGCGGCATGAATGTCCCATACCACTATGTAGCCATACTAGTTCTACAATTAAAACCGAAATACACGTATTGGAAATTGGGTTTCCGTCATGAGTCGAGGCAAGGGGCAAGCTCCTCTCCGCTTCGAGACACTCTAGCAAATGCCTCGGGACTACACACTCTGGGCAACCCCGGATGCGGCTGGGCCGGTCCTCACTTACGTTAGAGGATTGGCAATTCCTGAACACATGTTTCCTGGTCCTTACAGACCTATAATCGAGGCGCCTCATTCCAACAACCACAAAGGTGAAAAGTATATAAATGTCAGGGCTGGTAAGTCACTGACACCACCATAGCTAGAAAGAAACGTCGTGATCTCCCAGCGGTCCGTATCCCGTTTTTAACTCATACCGAGGTGTGAGGCTCGCGAATTCACGTTATACACAAAGCTACGCCACAAAGGCCGTGCTTTGATCATCAACCACAAGACTTTGCTTTTCAACAGAAGCCTTGATCCATGCAACTCAGCGTGCCACACAGGCAATTCATGCCATGCGATTGATATCTATCGATATATAACCTCTAAGCTCGTACGTCTCAGAGAAGGGCGTTAAGCAAAAGAATAAATTCTCCGCCGCCAAACAGATATATATTTACTAGAAATCAATCAACATAGAATAAAATCCAATGTTAGACACACAATCCATTTACAAGTTCGTTCTGGGTCTGAACGAAACCGGAGGCACTTTCCTCGCATATCCATCGATCTCCAAGTACGTCTGGACGACCACCAACTATTTCCATCCTCTAGGGTGTACAGCCCAATCAGGATCGTCAGTAATTATCCAAACGATGTGAAGACTTCCGGTCTTCAACCACCGTCTTCATCTTCGACATATCGTCGAATCGGTTATTCAAAATGGGTATAACCCGGCCTTTCCGAACAACCCGCGTATATAAAAACAAATGTTACACAAAAACAACATACGCCTCATTCCAATTCAGAATATTCTTAGGGAAAGGTTCCCATTAATTTTATCCAAGATAAATTCTTTAAAATTTATCCTTTAATCTTCCTTTGGATGTCATTTCAAACCAAATTATGGTTTTTCCCAAACTAGTCGAGATTAGCGAACCGTACCGAAGTAATTATTTATTTTATTTTCCGATCCCAACCTATTCATCCCATGAAGCAAAACTGGTAATACTCCATATTTAACACCACAGTGTTATCGGTAAAATTAATTACCATTTCACGTTCAAATCTAATTAAAGATTTAACTATCGCTTTGGAGCAAAACTGGTGATACTCCATTCTCGCTTATTTTCCAAATTTGATAATTTAAATTATCAATTCACATTTCAATCTAATTGCAGATTCATTAAAACTCTTTTTACTGGGTTAAAGAACTAATGTCATTTAAAACACAGTTCATGATAGACCCAAATCACATTCTATTTATTATCGGGTTAAAGAACTAGTGTTATTTAAAACACCGTTCACAATAAACCCACAAATCAATTCTAATTCAATTAAAATCAAATATATTAGGAATTCCGATTATTTAAAACCCCTTTTTAAATCTAATTTATTTATTTAAAAATAATTGGGTTTTAAATTTAGTTCAACTAGTTCATTTCGATAAAAATCTATTTTTATCTTTTCAAATATGGAGTTTTTCATCCCAACTTTTCCCAAATCATTTCTTATGATTTTACACAAATTATTGCTATTTTAATAATTTTATCAAGGCCCGTACAGTCGTTTCCATCAATGGTCATCGAACTGTACTTACAGCGACCTTTTCCAAATTTGATTTGGACGTATCTCCAAATCCAACCATTAGATTTCAAATTTCTAACATTCGTTAGAAATCTCTTTTCGATACGAACCCAACGGTTCCGGTTGCAGGAGAATCCGATGGTCGGATCTCCCGTAATGTCTGTTTGAAATAAATGGTCGAAATTCGCGAACTGCCGCGGCGCGGCGCGTTCTATTCAGGCCATTATATTATATATATAATATATATTATCGTCGATTACTATTCAAAACGAATTTTATAAATAGTTTTGCATTCGTTTCAAAAACAATTTCAACCTTTATTTCAAATTCAAATCAAAATTGAATTTTTCCTTTATAAATTCGTTTTAAAATTCATTTCTATTCAATTCAAATTTCAATTCAATTTGAATTCAATTCAATTCGTTTTCAATTCAATTCGAATTCGTTTTCTATTCAATTCATTTCAAATTCGTTTTCTATTCGATTCAATTCAAATTGGTTTTCTATTCGATTCAATTCAAATTGGTTTTCTATTCGATTCAATTCAAATTGGTTTTCTATTCGATTCAATTCAAATTGGTTTTCTATCCGATTCAATTCAAATTGGTTTTCTATTCGATTCAATTCAAATTGGTTTTCTATTCGATTCAATTCAAATTGGTTTTCTAATCGATTCAATTCAAATTGGTTTTCTATTAGATTCAATTCAAATTCCATTATATATTCAATTGAAATCAAATTTGTTTTCTATTCAATTCAATTCGAAATCGTTTTATATTCAATTCATTTCAAAATCATTTTATATTCAATTCATCTATTCATTTCGAAATCGTTTTATATTCAATTCATTTCGAAATCGGTTTATATTCGATTCATTTCGAAATCGTTTTATATTCAATTCATTTCGAAATCGTTTTCTATTCAATTCATTTCGAAATCGTTTTATATTCAATTCATTTCGAAATCGGTTTTCTATTCGACTCAAATTTCATTTCAAAACATACGATTTCGAAGTCACTTTTCAATATTCATTTTAAAATGAATAAAATCGATATAAGTATCGTTAACGTCAAAATGGTGTCAATCTAATCAACACGGCTTCATATATTTCTAGTTTCAAATATTCTATTTCAAATATTTCTTTTTCAAATATTTCCTTTTCAAATATTTCTATTTCAAATATTTCCATTATTAAAATATTTCGTTCAACACATGACTAATCTCAACGGATGAGTACTGTCAACACATGAACCTTTATTTTATAGTGATAAAGATATAAATTTTATTATTAAAATATTTCGTTCAACACATGACTACTCAACGTATGAGTACAGTCAACACATGAACCTTTATTTTATAATATTCTTTATTTTCTAAATTGGAATGTGGCCCAATCAATCACCATATAATGTTAATTATATGGATTTTCATACATCACACGTATATAATAGCATTGAAAAATAATCAACCATCAACCAAAGTGCACTACACTGTATAAGCATCAAAAATAGACATCTAATGCTTATAACAGCCTGTCAATCAATCGATCGACATATTTAATCAATCAGGATGAGTGAACTTCAAATTTCATCCCAACACCCGTGTGGGGTTTCAAACAATCAAACACAGATTTTAGTTGTGCAGTTGGGCGATGTGTAAAATTTATCAACCCAACCAATGTCCTTCAAATAGGTGTACATAAACAAACCGTCCGGTTTGTAAATGAATATTTTATTTTATTCACTTCACTTTAAAAATTATATTTTTTTAACGATAAAACATTTTATTCAACCTATGAAAATATTCTATTCAGTTCATTTATTAAATAAAATGATTTCTTTATTTTTCTAACTTTTTTTAGAAAATTTCGACGGTATAACGGCACGATACTAGAAACGGGACAAGGCCTAGCCTTATCCCCGGTCTAGTGAAAGCCCACGCCATTCACACATCAATCAAATCAATTCCATTTCACCAAACAATTCAATTCAAACCAAATAATCTAACCAACTACACAACCAAACAATTTAACAAACAAGCCATCCATGGTCTGTGGATGACGGGTGTCGGGTGCGACTAAACACCGTCTGCATCCTAGTATATATATATATATATATATATATATATATATATATATATATATCTAGAAAAAGAAATTGAAGAGTGAGAAGTTCTCACCGATAGCTATCCAACTTCACCACACTTCATTTATAGAAATCTTCATCGTTCTCGCCTTTTTGTCATCTTCGTTGCCCGTATTCTCTACATATGTAAAAATCACATTTTCACTTCGCCATTCAATATATAAAAATTGAATTTTTACTTTGTTATTCAATATATAAAAATCGAATTTTTACTATGCTATTCAATATATAAAAATCGAATTTTTATTATGCTATTCAATATATAAAAATCGAATTTTTATTTTGCTATTCAATATATAAAAATCGAATTTTTATTATGCTATTCAATATATAAAAATCGAATTTTTATTATGCTATTCAATATATAAAAATCGAATTTTTACTACGCTATTCAATATATAAAAATCTCCCTTTTTCAATTGTAAAGATTTCGCCTTTTCTATTATGAAGATTTCGCCTTTTCAAAAGTAAATATTTCGCCTTTTCTATTACATCACTATAAAGATGATATTTTTATTATTCATATAATATGAAAATTACATTTTTGATTCACTATGTATATAAAGATCAAATCTTTTCGTTATTAAAACTCTTATCTAAGGCAAGATCATATCTTTACATTATAAAAATATCTTCTCTGTATTTATAAAAATTCCTTCTGTGTATTTATAAAAATTCCTTCTGTGTATTTATAAATTATTCCTGCAAAAAGAACTGAAATTTAACTAAATTAAATTAGTTAATAACTGATTAAATAAGTAAATTAATTACCTCATTAACGTATCTCAAACAAATCAGGGTTAACTGCGGGTAGAAGGGCCGCGGCGTTAAAGATGTGCCAGGGGAGTCACGGCCGTCGAGGTGGTGGGTCTTGGGTTGCCGGCGGATCTCGATTTGGGTTGGATGGTGTCGATTTGGGTGGAACGGGGCTGCGCGTTTTCCAACAGAGAAGGGGTGTGCGGTTTTGGAGGGGGGAATTAGAGAGGAAGGCGGAGGCGATTTGAGGAGGAGGGCGCCGGTCACGGGGGTGGCGGTGGTGGCCGTAACGGGGCGACGACGGGGAGCAGTTCTTTGTTGTTGTTTTTTTTTCATCTGAAAAGTGAAGTCAACGGGAGGGTCTGAGGGGGTTAAGTGGTAAAAGGGAGATATATATATATATTTATATTAAATTTATTATTATTTTAATCCAAAAAGTTAATTTTATTTTCGAACTCTAAATCAAACCCAACGACTGTCGTTCCTAGCGTATTACCCTTATTCTGAACACAATGGGATATGTATCGCAAGCTGAGTCGATCGTTTCGATCAGTTTTCGTCAAAATCAACATATAACTCTATATATTGAATATGAACGCGCATTTCAATTTACCGGGGTCACATACTAACTAGAAAAATTCCATAAAATATTTTCTAGCTTCGTATTGACGATACGGTCCTAACAAAACTAGTTTCGTCGAATTCTGAGACCGTTGGAAAAATGGCCAATTTCCGGTCGATTAAAATCAACTGAAACTGGTCAAACGCGTTTTCCTTTGCCACGCTCACATATTGATTCGAAAAATTATGAAATTTGGAATCTAGCAATAACTTGACATCACGGATCCAACAAAAGTGGTTTCATCGAAATCCGAGGTCGTTTGCAAAATTCCCATTTTTAAGGGCCTGAATTCCATAGCGACTATTCAGAATTTTCAACTGGACATATCTTTTGATTCCCGCTATGAAATTTCGATTTTTCGGGTTCGTTGGAAAGATATCATCAATTAGATCCTAATGTTTTTGGTTTCACTAAAATCCGGATTGATTTGCACCCGGTACATTCAATTGAAGTTTGTAATCGAATTATCGAACTACCACGCCATTTTCAATTCTATTTATGATTATATATAAATATTTATATTCTAACGACGACGCGTACAATATATACGTTCGAAATATATTCAAAATAAATTTTCGTCGTTTATACATAAAATAATCTATTTTAAATGTTCAAAATTCATTAAAATTTCCAAATTAAATTTTTTTAATTTGGTTCAGAATTTCCGGGTTATTACATGAGCGTTATTTATTTATTTTAACACTTATACAGTTATAGAATGCACCCTGGCTGATGTTTGAATGTGCAATGACTATTTATCATTATTGTTGAATACATCCGATGTATGAAATCAAAATAACTGAAATTATATGATAATTGATTGAGTCGCATTCCAATTCAGAAATAAAGGATATTTTAAAATAAAGAATATTTTAAAATAACGAACATTTTAAAATAAAGAATATTTTAAAATAATATTCAATGAATAATAAAACTATGATTTTGAATTCTGATTTTGGATGGACACAAAAATATTAAAATGTGAAGCCGATTTAAGTAGTAAACAGCATTTTAAATCGAACGGGGTTATTAATCAATTTTATTCTTTTTATAATGAATATCGAAAAGGAAATAGATTTCAAAATATGATATTTTGAAAATATTATCATTTTAATATTATAATGACATGGAATATTCAATATTGATTTAAAATTGAAAATGAAGTTGAAAACGTTTTAAAAACGAATTTAAAATGATTTATAAAGTACGTTTTAAATGGAAATCGACGATATATATATATATATATATATATATATATATATATATATATATAATGGCCTGAATAGAACGCGTCGCGCAGCTACCGTTCACGAATTTCGACCATTAACTTCAAATGGACGTAACTGGGAATCTAACCGTCGCATTCTCCTAAAACCGAAACCATTGGGTTCGTATCGAAAAGAACTTTCCAGTAATAATAAGAGATTTGAAATCTAATGATTAGGTTTTAAGATATGTCCAAATCAGTTTTGGAAAAGGTTGTTGTAAATGCAGTTCGATGGCCGTTTATGGAAATTGGTTGTACGGGCCTTTATAAAATTATTAAAAATATGGAAAAAAATTGTAAAATAATAATAAATGATTTGTAAAGAGTTTGGTGAAAAATTCCAAGTTTGGAAAGATAAAAGATATTTTTATCTAAATGAATTAGTTATTAACTAGAATAGTAATCCAAATGATTTTTAAATAAATAAATTGGATTTGTAAATGGGTTTTAAAATAACCAAAATTTCTCCAACGTATGAATTGGAATGGTTTCGAATAGAAATAATCTTCGGAATATTTCGGTATTAGATTCCGTGATTATACGGATATTGTTGAGGAAATTGGAAGATACAGATATCGTTATTCCTAATACGATATCTGTTAGTTTCAGAATTTGATATTGAATATAAGCCGATATAATTTCTATTTAGAGCCTTGTATTTAATATCAAATTGGATTTTGGGTTTGTCGCGAACGGTGTCTTTAATAAAATTGTTCTTAAACCCCAATGAGAAAATAATAAATCTTTTAAATAAGAATTAGAAAAGTTTGCCAATTAATTGATATTTAATTGGATTGAATTGAAATTGGATTTTTGGATTTATCGCGAACAATGTTTTAAATAACATTCGTTCTTGAAACTAATTAACAGTAAAGATATGATTTGGAATATATAATCTTTTAAATAAGATTCATGGAATTTTCCAAAGTAAAGTTTTTCAATTTAATATATTAAATTGGAATTGAATGGAATTCGATTTGGTACTAATCGAGTTGAGCTTCTATGAAGGAAGATTGTAACTATATATGGAATTTAAAAGGCCTAGCTGTTATTCTATTTATAGTATTAGTTTGATACGGAAATTTATATCGATTATATACTGTTGGATTTTCATGAAGATTCCATTTTTATGGAAGATGATTTGGGTTTATTGTGAATTGTGTTTTTAATAACATCGGTTCTTTAACCCAGTTAAAGAAAAGATTATTTTCTTAAAAGTTGAATAATCATAAAATAATGACTTTTGGAGATTAAAACTAAGCAGAGTTTTAATGAATCTTTAATTAGATTGAAAGCTAATGTGGTAATTAAATTTGCCAAATTTGAGAAATGATCGAGAATGGAGTACCACCAGTTTTACTCCAAGCAACAGTTAAATCTTTAATTAGATTTGAACGTGAAATGGTAATTAAATTTACCGATGACACCATGGGTGTTTGATATGGGGTACTACCAGTTTTGCTCCATGGGATGAATAGGTTGGGATTGGGATTAATAAATAAATGATTACTTTGGTAAGGTTTGATATTCCAGACTAGTAAATAAAATCTTTTGAAAACATTATCAAAAGGAAGATTAAAGAGAAAAATTAAAAGAATTTATCTTTGATAAAATAAATGGAAACCTTTCCCTAAAGATGTGAATATTTAAATAAAAATATATTCTGAGTTGGAATGAGGCGTATGATGTGTTTTATAACACTTGATTATAAGATACGCGAATTATTCAGAAAGAACGGGTTTAACCCATTCTGATTAGTTAATACGACGATTGAAAGTCGACGATGAAGACGGTGGTTGAAGACCGGAGATCTTCACATTGTTTGGATGATTACTGATGTCTTGATTGGGATATAAACCCAAGACAAAGTAATAAGTGGTGATTGTCTAGACGTACTTGGAGATCGACCAAATATGCGAGGGCCACTCTTCTGTATTGGACATATGGGACGAGGAATAAGTGCATCCGGTTTCGTTTAGACCCAGAACGAACTTGCAAATGGATAGTGTGTCTGACATTGTATTCCTTTATACTGCATTCTTTGCTCTCTGCTAAATATATATCTGTTTGGTGGCAGAGAATTTATTCTCTTGCTTAATGTGACACCTCACGTCCGTCAATGTCACTCGCTAAGGGAATGCATTAAGTTTCGTGAAGTGCTATAGGTAAACAGACACAGAATAATTACAAGACATATATAAAATAGCAGTGGAATTAAAAAATACTTTTATTAATCATAAAGCATGGTTGCACCATATGTCTGAAAATACATAAACTCGGTACATCATTAAAACTTCTTTCTTGTACTTTAAATATCAGAGTACAATAACAAAGAAAGCATAATCCCCAAACCAAAAGCCATAGTAGCAAAGATAGAAGCTTGAGCAATACGTCTAGAAGTTCCAAGCAAGACAATAGCAGAATCCTGACTAAGCCTTAAAATTCCCTCCCTTGAGAACCTTAGGGGCGAACGGAAGAAAGAAGAGGAAACAAAAAGGGTCAGACATAAAGTTTAGCAAGTCCAGTTACTTTTAGCCAGTAAATAAATAAAAGTAATATGATAGGCATATAACATGGATGAGAGAGATCACTACATAAATGGCAGGTGTGACAAGATAGACAAAATAAGGGGTATTTGCTCCTAATGATTACTCTGCACTATTACTAGTGTAATTGAAATGAGATGATCCCTTCCACTATGAGTTGGTAGGCTTAGGTCATACGTCCAAGTATACCCTAACCACTACCCTAATCGATCGGCTCCCATACTCTGTAGATATCCAGTGCTGGCCCTACAGTAAGAGGTATCACTTCCTAAAGTAGCAACCCAAGATGTGCACAACCATATCTACTGGTGTCACGGTCGTCTTAGGCCTCTTTGCTCGGCCCATGCACGTACATGTCCCCAGTCGGTTTGCGCCGCCTACACCATCCATCTCGTTTGGATCTCTTACAATCAATCAGTAAGCATGTCCCTTCTTCGCCTAGTACAGAGTTCTTTACTTGATACCAACTCCGGGTTACTAACTGAAATGGGTCCCACACAATATGATACAAGCTCTCCCTCTTGTCTTGTATCCCCACTAGTTTTTCCACTATGTATACCCTTAGGTGTCTTTAGTTACATAGCCCCAATCTTTCTACCCGTTATGCTTACCTATAGGTGTCTTTAATACATAACCCCCAATCTTCCAACCGGTTATGCTTACCTATAGGTATCTTTAATACATAGCCCTATTATTTCTACAAGTTATGTTTACCCTAAAAAGTGTCTTTAATTTCATAGCTTTATTATTTCCACCGATTATGTATACCACTAGGTATCTTTAATTACATAACCTTATCGAGTTAAGTTTGTGGTCCTATATATACTAATGTTGCCCACCTGCCTAAGATTTACTTAACCCTCCCACTGATCCAAGCATGTTTATTTAACGATTAAGTTTATGGGCCTATATATAATAATATTACCCACCTACCCAAGATTTACTTAACTCTCCCACTGATCCAAGCATGTTTATTTAACGGTTAAGTTTGTGGGCCTATATATTAACCCACCTACCCAAGATTTACTTAACCCTCCCACTGATCTAACCAATTTTACTTAACCCTAACTTCAGTTCTTATTAATACAATCCCTTATGGATTAGTTTAGGTTAAGTAGTCCAATTTATTACCATGTCCATTCATGGTTTATAATGGGCTAGACCTCCCACATTAAGCCTACAACATGTGGATGCTGGATATGTCGGTCGGGTCCGGGCAGTCTTATTCCACAGTTGGGCCTAACCTCGTGTCTTAGCCCGATTCGTATTTACGTACTTAGATCTCCCACATTAGGTTCAACATTAGCGGCTGCTGGATATGTCGGTCGGGTCCGGGCAGACTTCCACCACTAATGCAACCTAACCTCGTGTCATAAGTACAATTACAATTCCTAATTGTAATTACTAGACATTCCGTTTTTAATTAATTTACCAATTAATTAATCCTTTCCTTTTATAGGTGTCAATACCTATTTTACCCAATAATTTGGATTACATGTCCAAGAATGTTCATATTCAAATTATGCCATTTTTAACCCTTTTTCCCTCATTCCTTAACTAGCGCCCTTATAAGATTGGCAACTTGCCTAGGCTAGACAATAGCCTAGTCATAAATGATAATAGGGAAAATAATGGGAATATAACTAAAATGATCATCTTGACATAAACATAAACTTATCATGATAACAAGGTGAGTGAACATGTAATTTTCATCATAACAAGATGAACATAAAACTAGTGAACATAACATGATGTCTCATAAGCATACTAAGATCTAAATCAGCAGTTTAGATGTCCAATTTGTTTAGATCTAACATAATAACACATAGTGATAGATTAGATCACATGATTCAGATCTAGAGGTTAAATTAGATCAAACATGACAACACAAGGTGATAAATTAGATTACATAAAATGGATCTAACATGATAACACAAGGTGATAATCTAGATCTGACTAACAGTTTCAATGTCCACATAAATTAGATCTACTAGTTTAGAAATAGATCTACACAAATCCACATTATAACATGCCATAGAAGTTACAATTTAGAACCAATCCTAACCAATTCAAGGTGGCATATGTTCATGATTTACATAAATGATTAGATCTATCCAATGACATACCTATTCAAATTAACAGATTTATATTAACCACAATATAGTCACAAACCAAGATCCATAATAATAACATAGTAGAGTAGTCACCATTGAATTGGATCCTAAAAAAATAGATCTATCATGACATAACAGAATAATCACAATTTGAATTGGATCCAAAGAAATAGATCTATCATGACATAGCAGAATAATCACAAAGAAATAGATCTATCATGATATAGTATCAGATATGATAATAGCATAGATTCATGGTTTACACATATCCAAATAACAGTCTTTCATAATTTACTTTTATTTATCTAAACCTAAAAGCAACTAGAACTCACAATGTTAGGTTTAGAGAATTGAGAAAGAACGGATCTAGAATTTCTGAATTTGATTATCAAAGTGTGTTGTTGTAAAAAAACGGTTCAGTTTGCACTCCAGCAGCGTATGGCCTCCGTGACTTCCAATGAAAAAATTATGAGAAATAGCCACATATTTATAGCTGCAGAGCCCTCTGAAACTGACTACCACCTCAGCCCTAGGGGTGTCGACACCACTGTGGGTGGGTCGACCCCTAGGTCGACACCCCTTCAGGGGGTTCGACCCCTAGGTCGACACCTGTAATGATCCGCATTGGCAGAGGTAGTATAATTAATTTATTTAATTATATAAATAGTGATATAGTGAATTAAATGGTCGTGGAATTAAATAATGGTGAATATTTAATTAAAATAACAAATTAAATAATATATTTAATTCTGAAATAAACAGAATTGGTTGAAATGGCGATATGGTGTGAACTGAATCATCTTTGATATTTAATTCAGCTTGGAATTGAATCTGAAATAACGAATATATTATATAAACTACAGTTTGAACGTAGAGTTATAATATAATTAAAATCAAGCTCGAAATGGCGCTGCAGTTTGTAAATTGGCAATTCGAACTTCAACTGAATGTACGGGATTCGTTTTAAGCCGGATTTCTGTGAAACAAGAAACGTGTGGAATTGGTGGAGTATATCTTTCTAGTGGAATAGAAAAATCTGGATTTCGTCGGGTAGATTGTGATTTACGTCCAAATCAAATTTTAGAAAAGTCGCTGTGGAATTCCTTTATAATTTAAAGGAATTATTTATATTTTAAAAAGGGATTTCATTTTAAATCGAATATCGATTTAATCGGGATTTGAGATATCGAGTTATAAATCCCAGTAGAGTTGTATGGTATTCCATTGTGAATATATACGATAATATAAATTCATTTATATTTAATTTAATTATATTTAAATATATTTATATATTTAAATGGGTCATCCAGAGCTTTAAAAATAGCCACTTTTGCAAATGGAGTCGGAATTCGACGAAACCAGTTTCGTTGGGACCGTAATGTCGAACTGTAGCTACATGCCAGTTTTTGTGATTTTTGGGTATCGTATATGAGCACAGGAATTTTTAGAAGACAAACCGGATATAAAATGAATAAAATAAAATATCTAACAAATATCTAAAAATATCTAGATATTTTATCACCTTATAAATACCATCCTTAACACCCTAAAAACCTAATTCAATCCTCCCTAAGTCAACAGATAATGCGCCGCTGTTTATTTTCCTCCTTCAGTGAGATTTTCGATCTTCAAAAATTCAGAAGAATTCAAATAAAACCTTATAAAATCCAACACAAGTATTTTTGGATTCAGCAAGGGAAGTTCTTCAAAGCAGTAGCCTTTTTGGGGTGTTCGACGGCTGTTCTACGGTGCTGGTTTGCTGAACCGCAACCTAGGGTTCGAGTTTTAGGCCAAATGAGAAGTTACTGGTTGGTTTCGAGTTCATTTTTGGGTTAAGGAAGTAAAGCAGCACAGGTGGGCAAAATTCTCGGGTGTACGATGCCATTTGGTGTCGCTACGTATGGTCAGATGGGGGGAACGCAAGGCGGAGGAAGGCGTCGAACAGGGTACAGAGGGTATGATTTTGTAGAGGAGATGAAGGGGAGTATGGTGATTGTTTTAGTTCGATTTGTAATGTTGTGGTTTGAATGATAAATGGGAGTATCAAAATCGAATTTGTCCATTGAAGAAATAATGGAGTCGCCATGCATTTTGGGGGAAGAAGGATTGGGAGGCCGGGTTTTGAAGGTTTGGGTTTGGGCCGAGAAATAGTGGTGAGGCCCAATTGTTTTTAACTTAAGTTTTATTTAAAATTTAATTTGTATGCATGAACTTGTAAAATACGTATCTTCTACATACGATATCAGATTGACGAACCGTAAGTTGCGTTGGGACCGTATGGACGAGAGATTCACAATGAAGCTGACTAGAAGTGGATTGGGCCTCATATGAATTTATGGAGAAATAAATTATTTGATTCAAATCAAACAACAGTTTATCGTTCTTTAACGATGAACTGCCACAGTGAGTAAATCTCACTAACTCTGAACAGTTTATAATTTCATGTTGTATTTTTAGAACTGTTAGATATTGTTTGATTGACTGTGTGTTGACTGTTTGATTGAACTGCTAGTTAGTTAGTTAGTTGAATTTCTATATTGATTCTGTTTAACAGAATATATCATATGAAACTGAAAGTGATGTTGATTTTACTGTGTAACATTTGTGGATGCAGGGAAACATGTTGGAGGAATCCATCCAACTGGATTCCTCAATAGTTATTTTATTGTTTTTCATATATTGTGATATTTGATGTGATATATAATCTGTTGTCGATTATATGTGTTTGGACGATACTGATTATCGTGATTTGATATGTTGAATACCATAACATACCGAAATGTTGATAAGGGAATATTTTCAAAGTGATATTTGAAAATAAAATATTTATAAATGGAATATTTATAAATAAGAAATATTTATAAATTGGAATATTTATAAATAGGAGATATTTAGAAAAAGGGAAAGCGTTATAAAAAGGAAACTGTTATAAGAAGAAAATCATTTTTAAAGTGGAGAACCGTTACTAAAAGTAAATCTTTAAAAATGAATAAACGTTGTTAAAAGGGAAATCTTTATAAAGCGAATAAAGGAGTTAAATCGAATATGGTATTCGAAAGGAGTTAAATCGAATATGGTATTCGAAAGGAGTTAAATCGAATATGGTATTCGAAAGTAGTAAATCAAATTAGTTATTCGAAAGGGGTTAGTCAAGTTAACTGAATAGAGTTAATCGAATATTTGTTAATCAATTAGAGTTAACCAGTTAGAGTTAATCAGTTAGAGTAAATCAATAGAGTTAAATCAAACTAGAGTTATTCAAATGGAGTTATCGAATATTAGTTTATTCGAATAGAGTTAAAGGAAAGGAATTATCGATTATTAGTTTAATCGAAGTGAGAAATTGATTATTAGTTAATCGAAGGAGTTATCGATTTTAGTTTAATCGAAAAGAGTTATCGAGTAGTTAATCGAAGTGAGTAATCGAATATAGTTTATTCGAAAGGAATTATCAAATTTGGTTATTCGAAGGAGTTATCGAATTTAGTTATTCGATGGAGTAAATCGATTAGAGCTAAAGTAAATAGAGTTAAGCGAATATAGTTTATTCGAATATAAAGTAAATAGAGTTAAGCGAATATAGTTTATTTGAATATAAAGTAAATAGAGTTAATCGAATATAGTTTATTCGAATATAAAGTAAATAGAGTTAATCGAATATAGTTTATTCGAATATAAAGTAAATAGAGTAAATCGAATATAGTTTATTCGAATATAGAATCCGTTGAGTTAATCGAATATTAGTGATTCGAATAAAGTAAAAGGAGTTATCGAATATTAGTTATTCGAACAGAGTTAAACACATAAGAGTTATTGAATGAGTTAATCGAAAGGGGTTATCGATTATAGTTTAATCGAAAGGAATTATCGAATTAGTTATTTGAAAGGAGTTATAGATTATAGTTTAAATAAAGGAGTTATCGAATTAGTTATTCGAAAGGAGTTAAGTAAAAAGAGTTAATCGATTAGGGTTAAATAAATAGAGTTAATCAAATTTAGTTTATTCGAAGAAAGGTTTTCGAATCTAGTTATTCGTAAGAGAGATTATCAAATATAGTTATTCGAAGGAAAGAATTATCGAATAAGAGATGAATCGAAAGAGAGTTGCGTAAGAAGTGTTAATGAAATATAAAGTGAACTTTGCCTATTTCAAAGTTAGAAATGTTGTTCAGTGAAGGTCTGAGAGGTAGTTCTACCCCAACTTGATTGGCTTCATTTTTAACTAAGGAATGGTTAAGGTTCGGCGGTAAAGGATGGTAAAGTGAATTTAGTAATTAAGGGAAATGGTTTGAGTTGGCATCGCGATGGTTTGTTTAAACATCTGTCTAAGTCCAATGAAGGAGTTTTAGAAAGGTTTTCCAAATAAGAACCAGAAATGTTTTCTGATATAGAAAACAAGGAATGGAAATGTTTTCCAATGGTAATAACATATATTTTCTAAATTTTGAAAATAGCAAATGTTGAATATAGGGAAACAGGAGATGAAAAATGAACTAAGGATATAAATGTTAAATGATGTTTGATCGATATAATTTCCATTTGGAAATAATATCGTTGTTTGCACACTTGTTTTTATTCGATAGTTAAATCACAGACTATCGAAGTTTTGACCATTTTAACGTTATTAATATGGAGAGACCGGTTGGATTATTATCCAAAGAACCACTCTGTATTGGCATAAGCGTTGCAAATCATATATGCCAAAGGAAATTGAAGACAGAGTTATGCAAAGGCTATCCTGTTTACAGAATAGTGCCTTCGGTTCATCCTGTTCCTAGATGACTTGTATGGACAGATGTCTGACAGAGTATTTCCAGATGATCACGTATATTGATTTTTCTCCAACTGTACCAAGAGTGGAAGCGGAGAAGGAAACTTCTTTTAGCTAACACATAATGTATGGTTGAGGACGTCAATCAGTGATTTGATGGATTTTACGATGTGACATTCAAAGTGAATTTGGTGTGATGATAAAGCGTAGCTTCTAGCCTCACATCCGGTAAATGACAGAATCGGGCAGGCAGCATGGCTAAGTCGGTCGCTCCGAAGTAGGGTGTATAATCACCTGATCTAGAGTTTCATTTACTTCTAAAATCTATTGTTGATGTTGTCCCATTCGGGAAACAGTTGCTGATCCCAACCGTTGGTGATATACATTCGATACACTCAAGCGAAATGAGTGGTCGGTCATGTGTGGCCGGGTTGCAAGATGTTCTTGTTGAACCCAGTGTATTCCTCTCTAGAGGTACACTAGTGAAAGGTGGTTCCATACCTTGTCATAGTTGGAAATCCATTACCCAATACGTGCTTGCAGTTTTGATTGTATACCATATATGTAGAACGTGAGATGAAAGCGTTTCTGCTAGATGATTATATATACTGTGGTTGATAGACATTATTATAATATCAAAAGGTTTTGATATAAAGATATTTTGGATTCTCATAAGGGAAAAACCGGTTCCGTTATGCGGCGTGGTCTTATGAGATATTGTTTACTTGTTCGAACTATTTTTAAACTGTTTTACTCATACCAGTCTCATGACTGACTCGAGGTTTATTTGTTTGTTTTCCCTAAACTCTTGGGTGCCTAAATTTGTACGGGCAGTCAAGTAGTCAGGAATTTGCAGATACTTGAAGAGCTGGAGCAGGAGGCTTCAGGATCATATAGCTATAGTTTATTTCCACTGTGTTGTAAGTGTTGTACTCTGATAATGTATTGTATACATATAATGATTTATTTCAAGGATATGTTATCTATTATATGTTATTCGTTCCGCTGTGAGGTTCGTGTTACTCTGATGTTGTGTTCTTCTTCTTCTTCTATTCTAAGTTTCTACCTTATCTTTCCTCACCCTCTAATTTCTTTCAATAATGACTGGTATTTTTCGATGTTTGGTTAGTCGTCATCGAGTTTATGGCGATAACCAAAGTCGTCAAAATCCCGGGTCATTACAGTTGGTATCAGAGCAGAAGGTTAATTGATTAACTTGGCTCTGTGGCGTGACTCGGTAGAGATAGGGTTAGTAATACCTTAGATTGAGTTGAGTGTGTATATACGAGTGAACGTACTTGTTATTTGATATAAAATTTGTTTTATATTGTAGTGATTTATTGGTTGAGTTGTTTATGAGTTCTGGTCGATCAGTTTGATCCACTGTATCGGTAGGAGTTTATAAACACTCGAATACGATGGGTCGACACAATATGTTTTGACAAGAGGGTAAATTAAAATAAGTTTACCCAAGGTATATATTGATATAGAGAAGATATATATATCGAAATTAGAATATATTGGATATATTGGTCGTTATTAAAATCGAGTAAGATTATAAATTTAATGGTTATGTAAATAACCAATCAGAATTCATATAAGTGAAATACGTGAAATCAGATGAGTTAAATCTGAAATTTAAACCAGAAATTGAGTTAAAACTCTAGAGAATTGGATAAGTGTTTGTAAATGGATTTGGATTAAAAATAAGGAAAAATTAAGATCCTGGGAGATTTTAAATTGTTTTACTAGCAGTGTGAATTATATTTTGAAATGGATTTCAAAGTGGAAATGTTTAGAAATGGTTTTATAGTATTGAACTCACTTCGATCGCTAGAAAATAGATTCTGATGATGACAGCTGCATCATCAGTATTCATTTTCGAGTTGTAAGTGGCGAATTACTACCAGAGATACTGTTTTGAATTTGTTTTGGGAAAGACAAGTTGTGTTGAATTTCAAAATAGGATTTATAATGTATAGAATTGAATTTGAAATTTGAATATAGAAGTTTCAAATAGAATTGAAATGAAATAAAGAGAATTCAAATAGAGTTGAAATGGAATTTGAATATAGAATTCAAATAGAGTTGAAATGAAATTTGAATATAGAATTCAAATAGTTTGAAATGAAATTTGAATATAGAATTCAAATAGATTGAAATAGAATTTCAAAATAGAATTTGAAAAGGGAGTTTGAATATATGAAATTCAAATAGAGTTTGAATATAGAAATTCAAATGGAATTTGAATATAGAATTCAAATGGAATTCAAATATAGAATTTGAATATAGAAATTCAAATGGGATTTATAGTATAAAAATTTGAATAGAAATTGAATAGAATTAACTAAGTCGAAGAGGAATTAGTTAACTGAGTTTGGAATTTGAAATTGAACTTTGAAAGGTGAATTGGATTTGTAAATGGATATTCGAAATCCAATATAGAACTTAAATTTGAAATTTGGATTCAAATTTGTTAATAAGAAAGTTAAAATATATTTGAACATGTCATGTTCAAATATAAAAGTGAAATAGACTAAAGAGTTAATTAACAAATTAATTAACGAATTGAGTTAAAACGATCAGGTATAGTTAAAATAGATTGGGCAGGTATAAATATACACGAGATAGGTATGGATAAGGTATGAAGGTATATAAATAGAATGCTCGATTAAAAGGTATGTATTTAATTCATATATGAGATTTTGATGAGCCGAATTGGCAAGCCGCTTGGCTGTTTGATTTTCTTTTAGGTTGGAGATGGCCTAGAGAGGCGAGTTGTGGTTTTACCGATAGGGCTGTACAAAGGAGGTTATGGCGAAATTTTTCGAAAAAATTTAAGGCATTAGAAAATTTTCAGGATTTTTGAAAATCTTCGTTGATAATAATTAATTAACATTTAATTGAAATTAAATTGGTTCAGTTGGAAACTGAAGTTAAGAAGTAAACAAATATGTTCTAACCAGTCGATAGGATCGTTCTCTACCTTAGCAATTTCGAGGACGAAATTATTTTAAGTGGGGAAGATTGTAATGACCCGCATTGGCAGAGGTATTATAATTAATTTATTTAATTATATAAATAGTGTTATAGTGAATTAAATGGTCGTGGAATTAAATAATGGTGAATATTTAATTAAAATAATAAATTCAATAATATAATTAATTCTGAAATAAACAGAACTGGCTGAAATGGCGATATGGTGTGAACTGAATCATCTGTGATATTTAATTCAGCTTGGAATTGAATTTGAAATAATGAATATATTATATAAACGACAGTTTGAACGTAGAGTTATAATATAATTAAAATCGAGCTCGAAATGGCGCTGAAGTTCGTAAATTGGCAATTCGAACTTCAACTGAATGTACGGGATTCGTTTTAAGCCGGATTTCTGTGAAACAAGAAACGTGTGGAGCTGGTGGAGTATATCTTTCTAGTGGAAGAGAAAATCTGGATTTTGTCGGGTAGATTGTGATTTACGTCCAAATCAAATTTTAGAAAAGTCGCTGTGGAATTCCTTTATAATTTAAAGGAATTATTTATATTTTAAAAAGGGATTTCATTTTAAATCGAATATCGATTTAATCGGGATTTGAGATATCGAGTTATAAATCCCAGTAGAGTTGTATGGTATTCCACTGTGAATATATACGATAATATAAATTCATTTATATTTAATTTAATTATATTTAAATATATTTATATATTTAAATGGGTCATCCAGAGCTTTAAAAATAGCCACTTTTGCAAACGGAGTCGGAATTCGACGAAACCAGTTTCGTTGGGACCGTAATGTCGAACTATAGCTACATGCCAGTTTTTGTGATTTTGGGTATCGTATATGAGCACAGGAATTTTTAGAAGACAAACCGGATATAAAATGAATAAAATAAAATATCTAACAAAGATATAAAAATATCTAGATATTTTATCACCTTATAAATACCATCCTTAACACCCTAAAAACCTAATTCAATCCTCCCTAAGTCAACAGATAATGCGCCGCTGTTTATTTTCCTCCTTCAGTGAGATTTTCGTTCTTCAAAAATTCAGAAGAATTCAAATAAAACCTTATAAAATCCAACACAAGTATTTTTGGATTCAGCAAGGGAAGCTCTTCAAAGCAGTAGCCTTTTTGGGGTGTTCGACGGCTGTTCTACAGTGCTGGTTTGCTGAACCGCAACCTAGGGTTTGAGTTTTAGGCCAAACGAGAAGTTATTGGTTGGTTTCGAGATCGTTTTTGGGTTAAGGAAGTAAAGCAGCACGGGTGGGCGAAATTCTGGGGTGTACGATGCCATTTGGTGTCGCTACTGTACGGTCAGATGGGGGGGAACGCAAGGCGGAGGAAGGCGTCAAATAGGGTATAAGGGGTATGATTTTGTAGAGGAGATGAAGGGGAGTATGGTGATTGTTTTAGTTCGATTTGTAATGTTGTGGTTTGAAAGATAAATGGGAGTATCAAAATCGAATTTGGCCATTGAAGAAATACTGGAGTCGCCGTGCATTTTGGGGGAAGAAGGATTGGGAGGCCGGGTTTTGAAGGTTTGGGTTTGGGCCGAGAAATAGTGGTGAGGCCCAATTGTTTTTAACTTAAGTTTTATTTAAAATTTAATTTGTATGCATGAACTTGTAAAATACGTATCTTCTACATACGATATCAGATTGACGAACCGTAAGTTGCGTTGGGACCGTATGGACGAGAGCTTCACAATGAAGCTAACTAGAAGTGGATTGGGGCTCGTATGAATTTATGGAGAAATAAATTGTTTGATTCAAATCAAACAACAGTTTATCGTTCTTTAATGATGAACTACCAAAGTGAGTAAATCTAACTAACTCTGAACAGTTTAAAATTTCATGTTGTATTTTTAGAACTGTTAGATATTGTTTGATTGACTGTGTGTTGACTGTTTGATTGAACTGCTAGTTAGTTAGTTAGTTGAATTTCTATATTGATTCTGTTTAACAGAATATATCATATGAAACTGAAAGTGATGTTGATTTTATTGTGTAACATCTGTGGATGCTGGGAAACAGGTTGGAGGAATCCATCCAACTGGATTCCTCAACAGTTATTTTATTGTTTTTCATATATTGTGATATTTGATGTGATATATAATCTGTTGTCGATTATATGTGTTTGGACGATACTGATTATCGTGATTTGATATGTTGAATACCATAACATACCGAAATGTTGATAAGGGAATATTTTCAAAGTGATATTTGAAAATAAAATATTTATAAATGGAATATTTATAAATAAGAAATATTTATAAATTGGAATATTTATAAATAGGAGATATTTAGAAAAAGGGAAAACGTTATAAAAAGGAAACTGTTATAAGAAGAAAATCATTTTTAAAGTGGAGAACCGTTACTAAAAGTAAATCTTTAAAAATGAATAAACGTTGTTAAAAGGGAAATCTTTATAAAGCGAATAAAGGAGTTAAATCGAATATGGTATTCGAAAGGAGTTAAATCGAATATGGTATTCGAAAGGAGTTAAATCGAATATGGTATTCGAAAGTAGTAAATCGAATTAGTTATTCGAAAGGGGTTAGTCAAGTTAGCTGAATAGAGTTAATCGAATACTTGTTAATCAATTAGAGTTAACCAGTTAGAGTTAACCAGTTAGAGTTAATCAGTTAGAGTAAATCGATAGAGTTAAATCGAACTAGAGTTATTCAAATGGAGTTATCGAATATTAGTTTGTTCGAATAGAGTTAAAGGAAAGGAATTATCGATTATTAGTTTAATCGAAGTGAGAAATCGGTTATTAGTTAATCGAAGGAGTTATCGATTTTAGTTTAATCGAAAAGAGTTATCGATTAGTTAATCGAAGTGAGTAATCGAATATAGTTTATTCGAAAGGAATTATCGAATTTGGTTATTCGAAGGAGTTATCGAATTTAGTTATTCGATGGAGTAAATCGCTTAGGGCTAAAGTAAATAGAGTTAAGAGAATATAGTTTATTCGAATATAAAGTAAATAGAGTTAAGCGAATATAGTTTATTCGAATATAAAGTAAATAGAGTTAATCGAATATAGTTTATTCGAATATAAAGTAAATAGAATTAATCGAATATAGTTTATTCGAATATAAAGTAAATAGAGTAAATTGAATATAGTTTATTTGAATATAAATTAATAGAGTAAATCGAATATAGTTTATTCGAATATAGAATCAGTTGATTTAATCGAATATTAGTGATTCAAATAGAGTAAAAGGAGTTATCAAATATTAGTTATTCGAATAGAGTTAAACACATAAGAGTTATTGAATGAGTTAATCGAAAGGGGTTATCGATTATAGTTTAATCGAAAGGAGTTATCGAATTAGTTATTCGAAAGGAGTTATCGATTATAGTTTAATCGAAAGGAGTTAAGTAAAAAGAGTAAATCGATTAGGGTTAAATAAATAGAGTTAATCAAATTTAGTTTATTCGAAGAAAGGTTTTCGAATTTAGTTATTCGTAAGAGAGATTATCAAATATAGTTATTCGAAGGAAAGAATTATCGAATAAGAGATGAATCGAAAGAGCGTTACGTAAGGAATTGTTAATGAAATATAAAGTGAACTTTGCCTATATCAAAGTTAGAAATGTTGTTCAGTTAATGTCTGATAGGTAGTTCTACCCCAACTTGATTGGCTTCGTTTTTAACTAAGGAATGGTTAATGTTCGGCAGTAAAGGATGGTAAAGTGAATTTAGTAATTAAGGGAAATGGTTTGAGTTGGCATCGCAATGGTTTGTTTAAACATCTGTCTAAGTCCAATGAAGGAGTTTTGGAAAGGTTTTCCAAATAAGAACTTGAAATGTTTTCTGATATAGAAAACAAGGAATGGAAATGTTTTCCAATGGTAATACATATATTTTCTAAATTTTGAAAATAGCAAATGTTGAATATAGGGAAACAGGAGATGAAAAATGAACTAAGGATATAAATGTTAAATGATGTTTGATCGATATAATTTCCATTTGGAAATAATATCGTTGTTTGCACACTTGTTTTTATTCGATAGTTAAATCACAAACTATCGATGTTTTGACCATTTTAACGTTGTTAATATGGAGAGATCGGTTGGATTATTATCCAAAGAACCACTCTGTATTGGCATAAGCGTTGTGAATCATATATGCCAAAGGAAATTGAAGACGGAGTTATGCAAGGGCTATCCTGTTTACAGAATAGTGCCTTCGGTTCATCCTTTTCCTGGATGACTTGTATGGACGGATATCTGATAGAGTATTTCCAGACGATCACGTATTTTGATTTTTCTCCAACCGTACCAAGAGTGGAAGCGGAGAAGGAAACTTCTTTTAGCTAACACATAATGTATGGTTGAGGACGTCAATCGGTGATTTGATTGATTTGACGATGTGGCATTCAAAGTGAATCTGGTGTGATGATAAAGCGTAGCTTCTAGCCTCACATCCGGTAAATGACAGAAATCGGGCAGGCAGCATGGCTAAGTCGGTCGCTCCGAAGTAGGGTGTATAATCACCTGATCTAGAGTTTCATTTACATCTAAAAATCTATTGTTGATGCTGTCCCATTCGGGAAACTGTTGTTGATCCCAACCGTTGGTGATATACATTCGATACACTCAAGTGAAATGAGTGGTCGGTCATGTGTGGCCGGGTTGCAAGATGTTCTTGTTGAACCCTATGTATTCCTCTCTAGAGGTACACTAGTGAAAGGTGGTTCCATACCTTGTCATAGTTGGAAATCCATTACCCAATACGTGCTTGCGGTTTTGATTGTATACCATATATGTAGAACGTGAGATGAAAGCGTTTCTGCTAGATGATTATATATACTGTGGTTGATAGACATTATTATAATATCAAAAGGTTTTGATATAAAGATATTTTGGATTCTCATAAGGGAATAACCCGTTCCGTTATGCGGCGTGGTCTTATGAGATATCGTTTACTTGTTCGAACTGTTTTTAAACTGTTTTACTCATACCAGTCTCATGACTGACCCAGAGTTTATTTGTTTGTTTTCCCTAAACTCTTGGGTGCCTAAATTTGTACGGGCAGTCAAGTAGTCAGGAATTTGCAGATACTTGAAGAGCTGGAGCAGGAGGCTTCAGGATCATATAGCTATAGTTTATTTCCGCTGTGTTGTAAGTGTTGTACTCTGATAATGTATTGTATACATATAATGATTTATTTCAAGGATATGTTATCTATTATATGTTATTCGTTCCGCTGTGAGGTTCGTGTTACTCTGATGTTGTGCTCTTCTTCTTCTGCTATTCTAAGTTTCTACCTTATCTTTCCTCACCCTCTAATTTCTTTCATTAATGACCAGTATTTTTCGATGTTTGGTTAGTCGTCATCGAGTTTATGGCGATAACCAAAGTCGTCAAAATCCCGGGTCATTACAACACCCCTCTAGGGGGGTCGACCCACTAGAGCGGGAATTTTGGCGCTTTGACGAATTATTCAAATTCGAACTGTTCTGGATAGAATTCTAACTCGGCTCTGACTCATATGTATGTATATAATTTTTTCTACATGTATACAAACTTAATACCCTCATACGTTGTCCGTTTTACGCAAACCAAATGTCTATCTTGACCAAAATTTTGAGACGGACGCAATGGTGCAGTCTATTTCCTCTAATTCTGAATATTAAATTAATTATTATTTAATTTATCCTCTTTTAGTGTCGGTATGAATTCGGTGTGTTACACTTAACACCCTTCTCTGAGACATACGAGCTTAGAGGTTATATATTGGTGGAAATTAGTGGTACTGTATGGATTGATAGTGTGGCATGCTGAGTTGCATGGATCAAGGTTTTTGTTGAAAAGCAGAGTCTTGTGGTAGATAACCAAAGCACAACTTTAATTAGCATAGCTTTGTGTAGCGTTAATTTGTGAGCTTCACACCTAGGTATGAACCCAAAACGGGATCGTGACTGCATGGAAATGGACATATGTTAGTTCTAGCAATGAGTAACATCATGATATGGAGCCCAAACTGTTTACTTATGTGGATGTTGGAAAACTTTATTGATGGAAAGCGAGGTACCTCGATCATTGGGCCGATTGAAAGGCTCTGTGATAGTGATCCCTAGTGGCTCTTGAGTGGTCGACATACTGACCTATTTTGGAGGTTCGATAGAACCGGCTAACATATAGCTTATGGTATAACTAATCATCGACAGATGACCGACCATGAAGATCCAAGTGTTGCCCGTAGGTTTGATCCTGAGGCATTTGCTAGAATATCTCGAAATCGGTGAGGATGATCCCTTGCCTCGGTGCATAGATGGAAACCCAATTTCCATTACGCGATTTTACGGTTTTAGTTGTAAACCTATATGGTGACGTAATATTATGGTGCCTACGCTGCCTATGATTGATACATTTATATCTGAAGTTGATTTCTTCACTTATGGTAATAATAAAAGATGAAATTTCACGTATCAAGCATTTTTGGCTATTATAAGGGAAAACTCTATCCTCGACTGCGTTCATTGTGTGATGGGACCTGAGTCTTATAAAAGCTTCATTTTTCTCTTTAGCATTGCGCTATTATTTTTATGCACTGGTATTCATGGGGGATAAACCCATTCCGTGTTATACGGCGTGGTCCCATGATTTACCTAACTTTAAAATCAAGTTAATAACTGATTTAGTTCTCACACCATTACCATGACTGACCTGGATTTTATCGTTTCTACCTAAACTCTGGGTGCCCATATTTTCCACACGAGCAGCTAGTAGTTTTGGTTTTCGCAGATACTTCTTTTCCCAGGATCCTGGATTACAACTGGAGCTATATTCGGAAAGATTTGTATAAGTATATCTCTTTCAATTGTGTCAGTTGTTATTTTCCGCTACGCATTGTACTTATGTATTATTTTCCGCTGCTATGTAAATTGTAAATCTCTGATATTTATTTCCCACTATATCATATTTATTCATACTCTGGAATATTCTTGTTCTCTGATGTAAATTGTTGTAATTGTAACACCCCGAATTTCACTTAATATTAATGTTTAGTAATTAAAGAATAATTAATCTCAGACGTGAGAATTAAGGGAAATGGGTCACGCCATTGTGTTCGTCTCGGAATTCTGGTTGAGATAGAGTCCGAGTTTGTGTGATTTGGACTTCGTATGAAGAAGTTATGGCCATCCGAAGTTTCAGAAAATTCAAAACAGATTTAAAATATTCAAATTTCAAATTTCAGAAGAGGCGGGAAAATTCCCGCCAGACAGAGGGTGTCGACACTAGGGTCGACATGGGTGTCAACCCCCCCCCCCAACGGGTCGACCCAGGGTGGACCCCCCCTGTCGGTCAGTTTGGCCTGGGTGCACTGATTTGAGCTTTGGGCTGTGTTTTGGTGGCTTGTGACGAAATCTGACAGCTCTAAACTAAATTAGGGTTAATCTAAGGGCCTAAACTACATCCTAATTCTATAAATACACCCTAAGACTACCCTAATTCATACTAAAAATAGATACAACGTCGTTATGCCGTCAAAATGCAACTTGAAGGAGCCTCCATCAAATTGTAGAAGAAGATAGCTTCTCAAATCAACTTCTAATCAACTCTAGCAACTTAATCTTCTTCATAGGAGTGCTAATCAACAAGTTGTGAGTTTCTATGCCTTTAGCAAGCAATTGCTAAACTAATTATGATAGGATATAATGAGGTTATGGTTATGTATGTGGATCAATGCAAGTTATGTTATCATATGCTATGTGTTCATGATGTTATGCAAGTTATGCAAGTCATATGCTATGTGTTCATGATGTTATGCAAGTTATGCAAGTCATATGTTATGTGTTCATGATGTTGTGCAAGTTATGCAAGTCATATGCTATGAGTTCATGATGCTAGTTATGCAAGTTTTATGCTATATGTTCATGATGCTAGTTATGCAAGTTTTATGCTATGTGTTCATGATGCTAGTTATGCAAATCACTATGATAAACATTGGTCCATTATGACACCATGTTATGCAAGTTTGGTGTTTGATTATATGCAAGTTCATATATGACGTGTTATGCAAGTTTGGTGTTTGATTATATGCATGTTCATATATGACATGTTATGCAAGTTTGGTGTTTGATTATATGCAAGTAACATGTGCAAGTTAACCTGTAACACCCCACCTTCGCCAGGGTGTCTCTTGCAAGCACTCTGACTTTGGAGGGGCGTTTGAATCAGGTAAACATGCATAATGATATATCAAGGCAGAACAACAACATATGTATATATGTAAACAGAGTAAATAACATAGATAAAACAACGGAAGATTTCAAACCATTTCAAAACAAGTCTGGTACAACATAATGCCAACTTTCCAAATAAACAAGTCTAGATAAAAACAACATCAACTGAAAAACTGAAATACATAAGTACTATCCCCAAAATAAGTGATAACCATAGCTAGCTTCATGTCCAATCGTACATGAGCTAAATCCCACGAGCAAGCAATCCGAAATCCAATCTAAGCTCCAACGTTCCCACCCTGAGAACCTGGGGGGAGACGGAAGAAAAGAGGCGAAAGAAAACAGGTCAGTCAAAAAGACTGAGTAAGCCCTACTACAATCAATGTAAACTGATAAAGTTAACTGGCATGAGAAGCAGGGATGAACATAAGGATAACAACATACTAGCATGATGATTAACTAACAAGGTAGATAAAGGTGTCATCGCATAATTAGGATTAAGGTTTTTGCACCACAGGTGTACTAGCAAACTAACATGACTTGAATAAACAAGTATTGATACCTTGGCCCAAGCTTTGGCCCAATAACATGAAGTGACCCTAATACGCGGTCCAACCAAATGGTCTAGTCAATCGGCTCCCTATAAGCCTAACTCGTCACGTGTTGGTGTCAATGCGGCCCAAACATAATTGTAGTCAGACTGTGCAGGGTCTCCCGTTGGGTGTATCAAGCCCTAGGGTGTCAACCCCTGGACACCATAAACATAAGTGCACAGTCTCGATCTACTGGTACCCGTGCATGTTTTCCCCGGCTTCGGACTATGTGCACGACCATAGTCCGCCCGGAACTACACCGGCGTACCCATCTGCCGTCGCTTTTGGTCACTTACCTCAAGTCCAGTAATCGTGCCCCCACCCTAGCCTAGTCCCTAGGGTCATAATGATACAAACTTGGGATTACTGCTGGAGTGGACCCCCATTGCTAGGATTTTCTAGTGGGTTAAGTACGGTTTAACCCTCTTGCTAATCATGGATTAACTTGGTTAAGTGTAACGATGAGTTCACGACTTAACCCTGATTAATCTACCAAGCCCAAATTGGTTAAGTATTAAGTGGACCATGACTTAACCCTAATCACGAGGCATTAATTAATTAATGTGCCTTAACCTCTCACATTAGACTCCGTTGCGGTTACTAGTTAAGCCGGTCGGTTCCGGGTAGCTTTATACCACAACTTGGTCTAACCTCGGGTTCAAGGTACAACATGACCAACTTCTCACATTGGGTCCTATTGTTTGTAGCAACTAGTTAGGCCGGTCGGTTCCGGGTAGGTTTACGCTACAAACTCAACCCAACCTCGAGTTGGTTACACTTATATTTTCTAAGTGTCATGTCCATCATGTTTCCAAAACATGTTACAAGTTTTCAAGCATTTGGGTAGACCTAACTTAATAGGTAAATTCCCAAAGGGTAGACCTAACTTAATAGGTAAATTCCCAAGCTTATGTTTTTATGTCTTTTAAGTTTACCCAACCCCAAACGCAATCCCATCGCTTACATATCGCAATAGCGCATAAAGGATAGAAAGAGGGAACTTGGCATAATCATGACATAAAGGTGTTGAAGCCACAAGTTTAACATGGTGGCATATGAAATGTACATATGTTCATATACTTGCATATTACATTTTTAGGCCTCAAAAGCATGCATAAAACCAAACTTAGCATATTGGTGATACATGGTGATAAATGACATGTAGAAATGGCCATAAGTCCGCATTTAGCCTCACATGCAAGTTATCATAAGAGATATGACGACTTACATGTTGCCAAAATGCAACCTTTAGCATAAAGCTTGAAGCTTTAAGCTCATAAACCCAAGATAAGCTTGCATAACATGATAACATGAGCAAAATGATCAACCCAAACTTGCATAACATAACTTGCATATCATATGACGAACTTTCATAACATAACATAACTTGCATATCATATGACAAACTTGCATATCAAACTTGCATAACATAACTTCATAACATGGCAAACTTGCATAACACATCATAGTAAACTTGCATATCATAATGATCAACCAAACTTGCATCATTCATTTAACTTTAGAGTTTAAATATGAAAGTAGAAAAGGGCTTACAATGCTTATGAAGACTCAAATGAATATAAGCAAATATAAGATTGAGACAAAGCCCTTATGCACTCAAATAAACCCAAAATGCAAGCTCCAAATCAATAAAAACCCTTGCTTTATGATGTAAATATGGAAACTTGACTTGAATGCAAGCTAATGATGCTCATACACGCTTGAAAACACTTGTATGCATGCAAAATCTCTCATAGAAATTTATTTAGAATTTTATGAAGAGAGTGGAGGCCATGAGAGGATTGATTTTGCCATAGTTTAGTTGTAGGGTTGATTAATGATGATTTAGGGTTAGGTTAGGGGCTTATTTATAGAGATTAGGATTAGTTCTAGCCTTAGGATTAAACCCTAGTTCCAATCCCAGCCCTCAAAACCGAATCTGGCCCCCAAACTCAACCTAACTCCAAAATGGTGCACCAGGAAGAACTGCCCGGCTGAACCCAGTCGACAGCCAAGTCGATAGGGCTGTCGACTTGGGTCCAACCAAGTCGACTCCCAAGTCGACAGGGCTGTCGACTTGGGTGCTCTGGCGGGAATTTTCCCGCCTGGCCCAATCTGCCCTAATTTTCCAAATTCAAACTTGAATTTGAAATCTGTTTTTACTTTGAATTTTTCTGAAAACTTCGTTGGGCCTTAATCGGGTCATACGGACTCCGATTTTCGAAAACTCGGACTCTATTTCGCGTATTTTTCCGAGACGAACACAATGGCATAGCCCGTTTCCCTTGATTCAGATTTATAAATTAAATTCTGCCTCGATTTACGTTATAACAGGTTATTGAAAATACGGGTTGTTACATTCTCCCCTCCTTAAAGGAATTCGTCCCCGAAATCTTCAAGTTAGGAAGAACGTATCCTACCATCCAACATCCATCTACTCAAAACATCATCCAAGAGCAATCATTGTCCTTACAAGATTCTAAATGTTGTATGAACATATGCAAAGGTGTGTGTATATGTACTTATCTAATGCAAATATCATCAATGCAAATTATGTTAGTGAAATGAATCCATATGTATGCAATTCCTAACATAATGTATAACATCTATATGTGTGCACATAACATACATCCATATGCAACATCCATGTGATAACACAAAAATTTTCATCCATGAATAAGCATAAACACTCATGCATATGCAATATGAGGAGTGTGTGAGCCGATCTAGTGCCTAATGTGTATAATGCATCCACGAGTAACCACTTGCAAACACTTGCAAACACTTGCAACCACCAAGCATAACATGTTTCGAACACATGTTTCATCCAAAGGGTTTCTACCTAAGGTTCTCATGACAAGATTAACACGATAAACTAGATAAACATGGATAGCAAAGAGAAAGATATGCTAACAAAGAAAAGAGTTTGAGAGTGTACCCTCAAAAAGGAATGGATAAAGCACACGCATCTTCTCCTCGGTTTCCCAAGTTGCGTCTTCTTCGGCTTCACCCCATTGAACCTTCACCAACTTGACCTCTCGATTCCTTAGCTTCTTGGTCTCCGTCCCCAAGATACGAATCGGAGCTCTCCTCAAGGTAGCCTTTTTTTCCACTTCCACATCTTTCAGAACACTTGGCTCAACAACCTCTGCTGATTCATGTAAACACTTCTGGAGATGCGAGACATGGAAAACATCGTGTACTCCGGCAAGCTTCTCGGGCAACTCCACTCTATAAGCCATCTGCCCAATCCTCTCTATAATAGGGAATGGTCCAACAAACCTCGGTGCTAACTTCCCAATGACTCCAAATCGGACCACATTCCGCAAAGGAGAAACCTTCACGAAAACCATATCCCCAACATCAAACTCCAAATCAGTTCTTCGCTTATCAGCATAGGATTTCTGTCGGTCTTGGGCCGCTTTCATCCGTCTCCGAATCAACTCGACCTTCTCGGATGTATCTCTGATCATATCAGGCCCAAGTATAAGCTCATCTGTAGTCTCCCGCCAACATGTAGGCGACTTGCACGGCCTCCCATATAAAGCTTCAAATGGTGCCATCCCAATTCTTGCCTGATAACTGTTATTATATGCAAACTCAACAAGAGGAAGATTGTCTTCCCAAGTACCACCAAAATCCAGAATACAAAGCCTCAACAGATCCTCGAGTACCCTATTCACCCTTTCGGTTTGACCGTCCGTCTGTGGGTGATAAGCCGTTCTTAGATTCAACCTTGTGCCCATAGCTTCTTGCAAGCTATTCCAGAATTGACTTGTAAAGATTGGGTCACGGTCACTGACAATACTAGAAGGGACTCCATGTAGTCTCACAATCTCACGAAGATATACAGACGCTAGCCAAGATGCGGTCCTCTTGCTCTTCACCGGAATGAAATGAGCACTCTTCGTAAGTCTATCCACAATAACCCAAATGCTCGTATTCCCTTTCCTTGACCTTGGTAGCCCATCGATAAAATCCATGGAAATACTCTCCCACTTCCATAGTGGAACGTCTAGAGGATGCAATAGCCCACCGGGCTTCTTCGACTCGGCCTTAACTTGCTGGCAAATGATACATCTAGAGACAAACTCTGCCACATCCTTCTTCATCCCAGGCCAAAAGAAAATGTGCTTCATATCTTTATACATCTTATCTCCGCCCGGATGTATAGTCAACTTAGAGCGATGCGATTCCTCAAGAACTTTTCTTACTAAATCTTCTACCATTGGAACACATAACCTTCCGTCTCTCCTCAACCAACCCTTGTCGTTAATAGAATATCGAGCGAGATGACTAGACGCCTCTCCTCAAATCAGCTTATCCATAATCTCAACTATCTGAGGGTCTTCTCTCTACGAAGCCCCAACTTGATCAAGAAGGGTAGGTCTGAGTTCCAGAGATGCTAAAGAACCGGTCATCGACTCAATCGCCAAAGAGAAATCAAAGGTTGCCACATACTCTAAATTCTTCATCTCAACGAATAGAGGACTCAGAGTCAACCTTTTTCTACTCAATGCATTTGCTACCACATTCCCCTTGCCAGGTGTATAAGCTATCTCCAAATCGTAGGACGCCAAGAATTCCATCCATCTTTGTTGCCTCAGATTCAGATCCTTCTGAGAAAAGAGATACTTCAATGACTTGTGATCGGTATAAAGCTCAAATCTTTCTCCCAGAAGATAATGGCGCCAAGCCTTGAGTGCATATACTATTGCTGCCAACTCTAAGTCATGAGTGGGATAATTCTTCTCATGTACTTTGAGTTGTCTACCGCCAAAGCATATCACTCTTCCTTCTTGCATCAGAACAGCTCCTAACCCCATGCCACATGCATCGGTGTATACTGTAAATAACTTCCCTCCATCGGGCAAAGCTAGAATAGGTGCTGATGTGAGAGCTCTCTTGAGCTTCTGAAAAGCAAGCTCGCATTCTATGCTCCAAGCAAAAACTAAATTCTTCTTCGTCAATTTAGTGAGAGGAGCAGAAATCTTCGCGAAATCCTTGATGAACTTCCGGTAAAAGCCTATAAGACCTAGAAAACTTCTCACTTCGGTTGCATTCCTTGGAGTCTTCCAATCCTGAACTGCAACTACCTTAGCGGGATCCACAGCTAAGCCTTGCTTAGATACTATATGCCCAAGGAATCTAACTTCCCTTCTCCAAAAGTGACACTTGGAGAACTTGGCCTTCAACTGATGCGCTCTAAGCGTATCCATCACCTCCACGAGATGCCTTGCGTGCTCTTCCTCATCCTTAGAGAAGATCAGAATATCATCTACGAAGACCACAACAAACTTGTTCAAGAACTCCCTGAACACCCTACTCATCAAGTCCACGAAATATGCGGGTGCATTAGTCAAGCCGAACGGCATGACAAGCCATTCGAAGAATCCATCTGGAGTTCTGAACGCAGTCTTGTCTATACTATCTTCAGCTACCCTGAGCTAATGGAATCCAGTAGCAAGATCAAGCTGAGAGAAAACAGAAGCACCGATAAGTTGGTCAAAGAGATCATCAATCCTCGGTAACGGGTGTCTGTTCTTCTTAGTCAGCTTATTCAACTCTTGATAGTCAACACAAAGTCGGAGAGAACCATCTGCCTTGGTAGCAAATACCACAGGCGCTCCCCATTCAGATATACTTCGTCTAATGAAGTTCTTCTCAAGCAACTCCTTCACTTGCTTACTTAGCTCCCGCCTTTCACGCGGAGCCATGTGCCGAACGGGCAAAGAAACCGGCTTTGCATTATCCACCAGATAAATGCGGAAATCAATCTCTCGCTTAGGGGGCAACCCCCTAACTTCATCGAAAACATCCGGATACTCTCGAACCACTCTCACAGACTGAAGAGTTTCCATTGACGAGTCGAGTGATTCAAGATAGCACAACATGACGGGACCTCTCGGATTACAAGAAATTTCTAGGGTGTTTCTGAGGCGAGTCACGAGCCTCACAACCCTATGCTCACAATCAAGAATGGCTCCATATCTGGACAGCCAATCCATGCCCAATATCAATCCGTATCCCCTAAAACCAAGAACATAAGCACTACACAAGAACTCTACACTCAGTATAGAGATCCTCAAATCCCCACATATCATCGACAGATGGGCGGAACCCCCAATAGGATTTGAGACACAGACGGGATCATCTACCAAGCTAGTACTAAGGTGCAAACTATCAACAAGATCAGACGAGATAAAGCTATGCGATGCACCAGAATCAAACAAGGTACGAACTTGAAAATCAGAAATATATACAAGGCTCTCAACAGAAATACTACCTCGATCGGGAACTAGAGCGGTATTGAGAGCATGAACTTGCCCTCCTGAAGGTCCAGCACGCTGAGTCTGACCCTGGCCTTGCCCTTGCTTCTTCGGGCAATCCTTACTAAAATGTCCAGTCTCACCGCAGAAAAAGCATTCACCATTCTTCCTTTTCCTCTTCTTACAATCCTTAATAAGATGCCCAACTGAACCGCAATAATGGCACTTCCCCTTGTTGTTCTTGCCCTTGTTGTTGTTCCCCTTGTTGCCTTGACTCTTGTTCTTGTTCTGATTGCCTTGACTGTTCTGACCACTTGGATTACCCTGATTTCCTTTCCACTGGGAATCAGTCTTCTTGGCTTGAGTATCATTCATCTTGATCTCTTTCTTGACATCTCCCTGAAGTAACGCCATATCAACCAAGCTCTCAAACGTGGCCCCATGGGGAATATGTGACATAGCCAATCCCTGCAACGGCTCATTCAATCCTCTAGCAAAACGAAGAGCCTTCTTCTAAGGAGTATTCACCATATCCAAGCCAAAACGAGCTAACTGATTGAACTGGTTCACATATTCTTTGACAGACATATCTCCTTGTTTCAAAGTTATGAACCTCTCCATTTGCAGATTCTCCTCAGCAGAAGATAGAAACTTAAGCACGAACCTTGCCCTGAAATCGGCCCAAGTCTCAACAGGCCTAGTACCATTGGTGACTTCCCACCAATAAGCGGCTTCATCCTTCATAAGCCAAACCGCCAACAAGATCTTCCTCTGATCGTCTAACCCAAAGATAGCAAATAAATCCTCGGTCTCTTTCAACCAATTTCTGGCCTCTACAAAAGTCTCAGTGCCTTGAAAGTTCTTGCCACCCATTGCTTTGAAATCTTTGCAAGTCTTTACGAAGTCAGCTTGAGGATGCTGAGGGGGAGGAGGAAGAGGAACCTCAGCGACAGGAGGAGGAGGAACATTAACTACCGGAGGAGGAGGAGGAGGAACATTAACTACTGGAGGAGGAGGAGGAGGGACATCTGCAGGGCCGGCTTCGGTCGCCCTAGCCTCCAAAAGTCTCCTATACCAAACAGGTACGTGTACTGTGACGGCAAGGGATTTCGCTCGGTCCGAACCAGTCGCTAAACCGATCCAGGCCGTTCGAAACGCCCTATCGTTTGAGAACACGACAAAACAGAACGCATACAGAAGAACATTTCATTGTATATTACAACAATGCATCAGATTACAAGAATATACAGAGTATGAAACAATATTACACAGAAATATCAGAGATTTAAATTACATTTAAATACATAGCAGCGGAAAATAATACAATACACAACTAGAAGGAGATATACGGATACAAAGCTTTCCGGATATCGTTCCAGCTGTAAACCAGGATCCTGTGAATATAAATCTGCAAAACCAAAACTACTAGCTGCCCGTGTCGAAAATAGGGGCACCCAGAGTTTAGGTTAAAACAATAAACTCCAGGTCAGTCATGTGACTGGTGTGAGAACTAAAACAGTTGTTAATCTTTATTTTCAAAGGTAAATCAAGGGACCACGCCGTATAACACGGAACGGGTTTCCTCCCAAGAGTACCAGTGCATAAAACGAACAGCGCAATGCTAAATAAAGAAAGATGAAGCTGTTATAAGACCCAGGTCCTATCACACAATGCAACGCAAGCCGGGGGATAGGGTTTTCCCTTATAACAGCCAAAGAATGCTTGATACGTTTAAAACAAATCATTTGATACTATAATAAGTGCATAGTGTATAAAACAACTTCAAATCATAAGTATCAATCATAGGCGACATGAGCGTCCCATGCCACTATGTCGCCATATATAGGTTTACAAATTAAAACCGCAAATGTCACGTATTTGGAAATTGGATTTCCGTCTATGAACCGAGGCAAAAGATAGTCCTCAACCGATTCGAGACGCTCTAGTCCGTGTCTCAGGACCCAGACACAGGTGGGCCCTTGGATCCTCAGGGCCGGTCCACCGATGTGGATTAAAATGCCTGAACACTATGTCTCCCCACCCTATGGGGTGTAAGTCTGGTCCGTCAGCCGACCAGAATGCATTCGGCCGAAACCGATATAACCGAGGCGCCTCGCAACAGCAACAACCACATAAGTCAAACTCGTCAGGGCGTGTAAAACCACTGACGCCACTTCTAGCTAGAAAGAAACGCATGCCCTCCCTGACGTCCGTCTCCCGTTTTTGGTTCATACCGGGTGTGAAACACGCGAGGTAAACGTTACACAAAGCTACGCCACAAAGGCCGTGCTTTGATCATCACCACAAGACTTTGCTTTTCAACAGAAGCCTCGATCAATTGCCACTTAGGCATGCCACACAGGCAATTCACTCCATGCGTTTGATATCCATCAATATATATTTAATAGAGATCAATCACACGGACTAAAATCCAATGTCAGACACACAGTCCATTTACAAGTCCGTTCTGGGTCTGAACGAAACCGGAGGCACCTAGTACCCCGCATGTCCATCGATCTCCAAGTACGTCTGGACGATCACCAACTGTTTCCATCTTCTTGGGTGTACAGCCCAATCAAGATCATCAGTTATCACCCAAACGACGTGAAGACTTCTGGTCTTCGACCACCGTCTTCATCTTCGACTTATCGTCGCATCAGTTATTCAGAATGGGATAAACCCGGTCTTTCCGAATAACTCGCGTATATTTTAAATAAGTGTTACACAAACACAACATACGCCTCATTCCAATTCATCAGTCACTAACCATAAATTAATCAAGAGAATAATTTCCCAAACATTAACCCCGAAGGCCGAAACCAACATCAGATCAATATCCAGGAAACCCTTCTGCTTAGCTAACCGACAGTTAGTTTCTAAATTTCACATTCATAGGGAAAGGTTCCCATTAATTTTATCAAAGATAAATTCTTGAATTTATTCTTTAATCTACTTTTGAATATCAATTCAAACTAGTCGGGATTAGCGAACCTTACCGAAGTAATCATTTGTTTTAATTTCCCAATCCCAACCTATTCATCCCATGAAGTAAAACTGGTAATACTTCATATCTAACACCACAGTGTTATCGGTAAATTCAATTACCATTTCACGTTCAAATCTAATTAAAGATTTAACTATCGCCTGGAGCAAAACTGGTGATACTCCATTTTCGATCATTTCAATCTAATTAAAGATTCATTAAAACTCCACTTAGTTTTAATCTTCGACTGGGTTAAAGAATCAGTGTCATTTAAAACACGGTTCACGATAAACCCAAAATCCCATTCATTAATTATCGGGTTAAAGAACGAGTGCTATTTAAAAACACTGTTCACGATAAACCCAAAAATCAATATCAATTCAATTCCAATTAAATATTATTTAATTGGTAAACTTCATTAAATCTAAATAAAAAGATTTAATCTTTTCTCAACTGGGTTCAAGAACAGTGTTAGTGAAGACACCATTCACGACAAACCCAAATCACATTCGATATTCAATACAAGGCTCTGAATAGAAAATATATCGGCTTATATTCCATATCGAATTCTACGACTAACAAATGTCGTATTGGAAATAACGATATACATATATATCTTTCAAATTTCCATAACAACACCTGTATAATCACGAATTCCAACATCGAAATATTCCGAAGACAATTTCGATTCAAATCCACTCCAATGCAATCATTGGAATTTTGGTTACTGTTAAAACCCTTTTCGAATTCAATTTATTTATTTAAAAATAAATAGAATTATAATTCTAGTTCAAAACTAGTTCATTTCGATAAAAATCTATTTTTATCTTTTCAAATATGGAGTTTTTCATCCCAAATCTTCACAAATCATTTCTTATGATTTTACACAAATTATTACTATTTTTAATAATTTTATCAAGGCTCGTACAGTCGATTTCCATCAACGGCCATCGAACTGCACTTACAGCGACCTTTTCCAAATTTGATTTGGACATAATTCCAAATCCAACCGTTAGATTTCTAATTTCTAATATTCGTTAGAAAGCTCTTTTCGATACGAACCCAACGGTTCCGGTTTTAGGAGAATCCGACGGTCGGATCTCCCGTAATGTCCGTTTGAAATAAATGGTCGAAATTCACGAACTGCCGCGGCGCGGCGCGTTTTATTCAGGCCATTATATTATATATATTATATATATAATATATATTTCGTCGATTTCTATTTAAAACGAATTATATAAATAGTTTTGAATTCGTTTCAAAAGCAATTTCAACTTCCTTTTCAATTCAAATCAAAATTGAATTCTTCTTTATAAATTCGTTTCAAAATTCATTTCTATTCAATTCAAATTTCAATTCAATTTGAATTCGTTTTCAATTCATTTCGAAATCGTTTTCAATTCAATTCATTTCGAAATCGTTTTCAATTCATTTCATTTCGAAATCGTTTTCAATTCAATTTGAATTCGTTTTCAATTCAATTTATTTCGAAATCGTTTTCAATTCAATTTGAATTCGTTTTCAATTCAATTTATTTCGAAATCTAATAAAATCGATATAAATATCGTTCACCTCGAAATGGCGTCAATCTTATCAACACGGCTTCATAAATTTCTATTTTCAAATATTCTATTTCAAATATTTCTTTTTCAAAATAGTTGTTATTATCAAAATATTTCGTTCAACACATGACCAATCTCAATGAATGAGTACTGTCAACACATGAACCTTTATTTTATATTGATAAAGATGTAAACTTTATTATTAAAATATTTCGTTCAACACATGACCAATCTCAATGAATGAGTACTGTCAACACATGAACTTTTATTTTATAACATTCTTTATTTTTCAAATTGGAATGAGGCCCAATCAATCACCATATAAGGTTAATTATATGGATTTTCATACATCACATGTATATCATAGCATTGAAAAATAATCAACCATCAACCAAAGTGCACTACACTGTATAAGCATCAAATATAGATATCTAACGCTTAAAACAGCTTGTCAATCAACCGATCGACATATTTAATCAATCAGGATGAGTGAACTTCAAATTTCATCCTAACACCCGTGTGGGGTTTCAAACAATCAAACACATATTTTATTTGTGCTGTTGGGCGACGTGTAAAATTTATCGACTCAATCAATGTCCTTCAAATAAGTGTACATAAACAAACCGTCTGGTTTGTAAATGAATATTTATTTATTCACTTCACGTTAAAAATTATATTTTTAACGATAAAACATTTTATTTCAACCTATGAATTTCTATTCAATTCATTTACACAATAAAATGATATTTTTATTTTTCTAACATATTTTAGAAAATTTCGGCGGCATAACGGCACGATACTAGAAACGGGACGAGGCCTAGCCTTGTCCCCGGTCTAGTGAAGGCCCACGCCATTCACACATCAATCAAATTAATTTGTTATGCAAACCACAAAATTTGGAGTAAGTGCCTAACCTAGCCTTACTCCTTCGCCTTATAACGGCGCACGTCTAATCCTAACCAATTTATCGATTCGATTTTTCACACCACAAACCACATTCAAACCAATATCACAATCAATAACCAAACAGCCAAACAAACAAGTCCATGGTCTGTGGACGATTGTGTCGAGTGCTACTAAGCACCGTCTGCATCCTAGTATATATATATATATAACTAGAAATAAAATTGAAAGGTGAGAAGTTCTCACTTATAGCTATCCTAGCTCCACGGCTCTTCATTTGCAGAAGTCTTCGTCGTTTCGCCTTTTTGTCACCTTCGTTGCTGCTTTCACTACATACGTAAAAATCACATTTTTACTTCGCTATTCAATATATAAAAATCGAATTTTCACTACGATGTTCAATATATAAAAATCATATTTTTTATTTCGAAGTTCTATATATATAAATCATATTTTTATTTCGAAGTTCTATATATATACATCATATTTTTATTATTTACATGATATAAAAATTATATTTTTATTCTTCAAAATCAGTTCTATTTCAGTTTCTAAACAATATAAACCTCAGTTTCTAAACTATATAAATTCAGTTTTTATCCATATAAAAATTCAGTTTTAACTATTAATAAAAATCAGTTTTAACTATTAATAAAAATCAGTTTTAACTATTAATAAAAATCAGTTTTAACTATTAATAAAAATCAGTTTTTAACTTTCTTTTCAAAAATTCTGTTTTTACATTCTAAAAAAACAGTTTTTAAATCTTAAACAAATCAGTTTTATTTTTCTAAAAAAAAAATCAGTTTTAAATCTGTTAAAATAAAACAGAAATAAAATAATAAATAAAATAAAAAAAACGAAAACTTACAGCCGAAAAAGGGGGGGTTTCTTCCTGCGTCGAAGGGCGGTTTTGGGGGAGGAAGCAGGCGGGGAAGAAGGAGCGGGAGGAAGGAATCGAGGAGGAGGAGAAGCTGGAGGGGGCTTTGTCGAGTTGGGGGTTGCGCGGCGCTTGTCAGCGCTGGAGGAGGTCGAGGCAGGGGAATGGGGTTTCGAGGTGGCGCCCCACCTCTGAGGAGGCAGCGGCGATCGATCGGAGGGGAGGCGGCTCCTCCGATCCACGTTCTCTTTTTTTATATATATATAAATCGATTTCTGAGAAATAAGGGGAGGGGGGGTCGGCTGATAAAGGGGAAGAGGATTTCTCTCTTAGGTCCTATCACACAATGCAACGCAAGCCGGGGGATAGGGTTTTCCCTTATAACAGCCAAAGAATGCTTGATACGTTTAAAACAAATCATTTGATACTATAATAAGTGCATAGTGTATAAAACAACTTCAAATCATAAGTATCAATCATAGGCGACATGAGCGTCCCATGCCACTATGTCGCCATATATAGGTTTACAAATTAAAACCGCAAATGTCACGTATTTGGAAATTGGATTTCCGTCTATGAACCGAGGCAAAAGATAGTCCTCAACCGATTCGAGACGCTCTAGTCCGTGTCTTAGGACCCAGACACAGGTGGGCCCTTGGATCCTCAGGGCCGGTCCACCGATGTGGATTAAAATGCCTGAACACTACGTCTCCCCACCCTATGGGGTGTAAGTCTGGTCCGTCAGCCGACCAGAATGCATTCGGCCGAAACCGATATAACCGAGGCGCCTCGCAACAGCAACAACCACATAAGTCAAACTCGTCAGGGCGTGTAAAACCACTGACGCCACTTCTAGCTAGAAAGAAACGCATGCCCTCCCTGACGTCCGTCTCCCGTTTTTGGTTCATACCGGGTGTGAAACACGCGAGGTAAACGTTACACAAAGCTACGCCACAAAGGTCGTGCTTTGATCATCACCACAAGACTTTGCTTTTCAACAGAAGCCTCGATCAATTTCCACTTAGGCATGCCACACAGGCAATTCACTCCATGCGTTTGATATCCATCAATATATATTTAATAGAGATCAATCACACGGACTAAAATCCAATGTCAGACACACAGTCCATTTACAAGTCCGTTCTGGGTCTGAACGAAACCGGAGGCACCTAGTACCCCGCATGTCCATCGATCTCCAAGTACGTCTGGACGATCACCAACTGTTTCCATCTTCTTGGGTGTACAGCCCAATCAAGATCATCAGTTATCACCCAAACGACGTGAAGACTTCTGGTCTTCGACCACCGTCTTCATCTTCGACTTATCGTCGCATCAGTTATTCAGAATGGGATAAACCCGGTCTTTCCGAATAACTCGCGTATATTTTAAATAAGTGTTACACAAACACAACATACGCCTCATTCCAATTCATCAGTCACTAACCATAAATTAATCAAGAGAATAATTTCCCAAACATTAACCCCGAAGGCCGAAACCAACATCAGATCAATATCCAGGAAACCCTTCTGCTTAGCTAACCGACAGTTAGTTTCTAAATTTCACATTCATAGGGAAAGGTTCCCATTAATTTTATCAAAGATAAATTCTTGAATTTATTCTTTAATCTACTTTTGAATATCAATTCAAACTAGTCGGGATTAGCGAACCTTACCGAAGTAATCATTTGTTTTAATTTCCCAATCCCAACCTATTCATCCCATGAAGTAAAACTGGTAATACTTCATATCTAACACCACAGTGTTATCGGTAAATTCAATTACCATTTCACGTTCAAATCTAATTAAAGATTTAATTATCGCCTGGAGCAAAACTGGTGATACTCCATTTTCGATCATTTCAATCTAATTAAAGATTCATTAAAACTCCACTTAGTTTTAATCTTCGACTGGGTTAAAGAATCAGTGTCATTTAAAACACGGTTCACGATAAACCCAAAATCCCATTCATTAATTATCGGGTTAAAGAACGAGTGCTATTTAAAAACACTGTTCACGATAAACCCAAAAATCAATATCAATTCAATTCCAATTAAATATTATTTAATTGGTAAACTTCATTAAATCTAAATAAAAAGATTTAATCTTTTCTCAACTGGGTTCAAGAACAGTGTTAGTGAAGACACCATTCACGACAAACCCAAATCACATTTGATATTCAATACAAGGCTCTGAATAGAAAATATATCGGCTTATATTCCATATCGAATTCTACGACTAACAAATGTCGTATTGGAAATAACGATATACATATATATCTTTCAAATTTCCATAACAACACCTGTATAATCACGAATTCCAACATCGAAATATTCCGAAGACAATTTCGATTCAAATCCACTCCAATGCAATCATTGGAATTTTGGTTACTTTTAAAACCCTTTTCGAATTCAATTTATTTATTTAAAAATAAATAGAATATAATTCTAGTTCAAAACTAGTTCATTTCGATAAAAATCTATTTTTATCTTTTCAAATATGGAGTTTTTCATCCCAAATCTTCACAAATCATTTCTTATGATTTTACACAAATTATTACTATTTTTAATAATTTTATCAAGGCTCGTACAGTCGATTTCCATCAACGGCCATCGAACTGCACTTACAGCGACCTTTTTCAAATTTGATTTGGACATAATTCCAAATCCAACCGTTAGATTTCTAATTTCTAATATTCGTTAGAAAGCTCTTTTCGATACGAACCCAACGGTTCCGGTTTTAGGAGAATCCGACGGTCGGATCTCCCGTAATGTCCGTTTGAAATAAATGGTCGAAATTCACGAACTGCCGCGGCGCGGCGCGTTCTATTCAGGCCATTATATTATATATATTATATATATAATATATATTTCGTCGATTTCTATTTAAAACGAATTATATAAATAGTTTTGAATTCGTTTCAAAAGCAATTTCAACTTCCTTTTCAATTCAAATCAAAATTGAATTCTTCTTTATAAATTCGTTTCAAAATTCATTTCTATTCAATTCAAATTTCAATTCAATTTGAATTCGTTTTCAATTCATTTCGAAATCGTTTTCAATTCAATTCATTTCGAAATCGTTTTCAATTCATTTCATTTCGAAATCGTTTTCAATTCAATTTGAATTCGTTTTCAATTCAATTTATTTCGAAATCGTTTTCAATTCAATTTGAATTCGTTTTCAATTCAATTTATTTCGAAATCTAATAAAATCGATATAAATATCGTTCACCTCGAAATGGCGTCAATCTTATCAACACGGCTTCATAAATTTCTATTTTCAAATATTCTATTTCAAATATTTCTTTTTCAAAATAGTTGTTATTATCAAAATATTTCGTTCAACACATGACCAATCTCAATGAATGAGTACTGTCAACACATGAACCTTTATTTTATATTGATAAAGATGTAAACTTTATTATTAAAATATTTCGTTCAACACATGACCAATCTCAATGAATGAGTACTGTCAACACATGAACTTTTATTTTATAACATTCTTTATTTTTCAAATTGGAATGAGGCCCAATCAATCACCATATAAGGTTAATTATATGGATTTTCATACATCACATGTATATCATAGCATTGAAAAATAATCAACCATCAACCAAAGTGCACTACACTGCATAAGCATCAAATATAGATATCTAACGCTTAAAAAAGCTTGTCAATCAACCGATCGACATATTTAATCAATCAGGATGAGTGAACTTCAAATTTCATCCTAACACCCGTGTGGGGTTTCAAACAATCAAACACATATTTTATTTGTGCTGTTGGGCGACGTGTAAAATTTATCGACTCAATCAATGTCCTTCAAATAAGTGTACATAAACAAACCGTCTGGTTTGTAAATGAATATTTATTTATTCACTTCACGTTAAAAATTATATTTTTAACGATAAAACATTTTATTTCAACCTATGAATTTCTATTCAATTCATTTACACAATAAAATGATATTTTTATTTTTCTAACATATTTTAGAAAATTTCGGCGGCATAACGGCACGATACTAGAAACGGGACGAGGCCTAGCCCTGTCCCCGGTCTAGTGAAGGCCCACGCCATTCACACATCAATCAAATTAATTTGTTATGCAAACCACAAAATTTGGAGTAAGTGCCTAACCTAGCCTTACTCCTTCGCCTTATAACGGCGCACGTCTAATCCTAACCAATTTATCGATTCGATTTTTCACACCACAAACCACATTCAAACCAATATCACAATCAATAACCAAACAGCCAAACAAACAAGTCCATGGTCTGTGGACGATTGTGTCGGGTGCTACTAAGCACCGTCTGCATCCTAGTATATATATATATAACTAGAAATAAAATTGAAAGGTGAGAAGTTCTCACTTATAGCTATCCTAGCTCCACGGCTCTTCATTTGCAGAAGTCTTCGTCGTTTCGCCTTTTTGTCACCTTCGTTGCTGCTTTCACTACATACGTAAAAATCACATTTTTACTTCGTTATTCAATATATAAAAATCGAATTTTTACTTCGATGTTCAATATATAAAAATCATATTTTTTATTTCGAAGTTCTATATATATAAATCATATTTTTATTTCGAAGTTCTATATATATACATCATATTTTTATTATTTACATGATATAAAAATTATATTTTTATTCTTCAAAATCAGTTCTATTTCAGTTTCTAAACAATATAAACCTCAGTTTCTAAACTATATAAATTCAGTTTTTATCCATATAAAAATTCAGTTTTAACTATTAATAAAAATCAGTTTTAACTATTAATAAAAATCAGTTTTAACTATTAATAAAAATCAGTTTTAACTATTAATAAAAATCAGTTTTTAACTTTCTTTTCAAAAATTCTGTTTTTACATTCTAAAAAAACAGTTTTTAAATCTTAAACAAATCAGTTTTATTTTTCTAAAAAAAAAAATCAGTTTTAAATCTGTTAAAATAAAACAGAAATAAAATAATAAATAAAATAAAAAAACGAAAACTTACAGCCGAAAAAGGGGGGGTTTCTTCCTGCGTCGAAGGGCGGTTTTGGGGGAGGAAGCAGGCGGGGAAGAAGGAGCGGGAGGAAGGAATCGAGGAGGAGGAGAAGCTGGAGGGGGCTTTGTCGAGTTGGGGGTTGCGCGGCGCTTGTCAGCGCTGGAGGAGGTCGATCCAGGGGAATGGGGTTTCGAGGTGGCGCCCCACCTCTGAGGAGGCAGCGGCGATCGATCGGAGGGGAGGCGGCTCCTCCGATCCACGTTCTCTTTTTTTTTTATATATATATAAATCGATTTCTGAGAAATAAGGGGAGGGGGGGTCGGCTGATAAAGGGGAAGAGGATTTCTCTTTTTTTTATTATTTTATTATTTACTTACTTTTAAAAGTTGACTTTCACCTATGTCATCTAAACGAGGCCCACCGCCTGTCGTCCATAACGTTTTACCCCCATTCCGAACACAATGGGATATGCACCGTAGGCTGATTCGACTGTTTCGATCAGTTTCCGTTGAATTTACATTTAAATCACTATATTGAATTTTAAACGTACATTTCAAATTACCGGGGTCACATACGAACACGAAAAATTCCAAAAAAATATTTTCTAGCTTCGTATTGACGATACGGTCCTAACAAAACTAGTTTCGTCGAATTCCGAGACCGTTAGAAAAATGGCCAATTTCCAGTCGATTAAATTCAACTGAAATGGTCAAAACACGTTTTCCTTCGCCACGCTCACATATTGATTCGAAAAATTATGAAATTTGAAATCTAGCAATAACTTAACATCACGGACCCAACAAAAGTGGTTTCCTCGAAATCCGAGGTCGTTTGCAAAATGTCCATTTCTAAGGGCCTGAATTCCATAGCGACTATTCAGAATTTTCAACTGGACATATCTTTTGATTCCCGATATGAAATCTTGATTTTTCGGATTCGTTGGAAAGATATTACCAATTAGATCATAATGTTTTTTGTTTCACTAAAATCCGGATTGTTTTGCACCCGGTACATTCAATTGAAGTTTGAAATCGAATTATCGAACTACCGCGCCATTTTCAATTCTATTTATAATTATATATAATTATTTATATTCTAACGACGACGCGTATAATATATACGTTCGAATTATATTCAAAATAAATTTCTCGTCGATATTATTTAAAATAATTCATTTTAAATAATCAAAATTCGCTAAAATTGCCAAAATAAAAATTTCAAACTGGCTCGCATTTTACGGGTTGTTACAATCTCCCCCACTTAAAACTTTTCGTCCCCGAAAAGGAACAAAGTCGAAAGTGGTTTGATCATTCAACTCTACGTTCGATCTGGCTTCCATTCTCCAACTTTTCAGTTTCTGAGAATTTTCAAAAATTCAAAAATTTGGCTAACACCCTAAATTTTCGAAAAATTTCGCCATAACCTCCCCTGCAATGGGAGCATCGGGGAATTTCAAATAGCTTCCCCGGTCCTTCAGATCTCAAAAGAAAAAGAAAAAGCCAAGCGGCTAGCCAATAGGCTCACAAAATCATCATCACCCAAACAAAACAGGAAATTATGTAGTAAACATGTACCTATTTGTCGGGCAAACAAATTTTATTCTCTGGCTCTAGCCTCCTTGCTATGACCTGTTCAAGGATATATATGTATATGCAAGCAAATGCGACCAAATTTCAATATAATTCAATATGTGATTCAATTAGGCATAATGGCTAAAAATTAGCAAACAAATAAACAAACAACACAAACATCAATCAATTAGTGAATTAGAGTTTGAAATTCATAATTTCGATACATAGTCAAAAATCAGATTTTTGATGCCAAATCACAACAATAGGCCCTATCTAATTTTGGTTCTCACACCAGTCTGATGGAAATATATAGAAAATCTCCCTTTCGTCACTCGAACATAAATTCTGATGATGATGCATCAATCATCAGAGTTCTCTCCGGGCGACTTAGAAGGTGATTCTATATCTATCCAATATATTAAAATTTCGAATACACGCGGATCAGACGTATACGCAAAATCTATATATACTGGATTGTCCACATCAATATAAATAAATAACCAAATACGAATAGTTGATTTAAATTTTCAAAACAAAGAATGTTTTCACTTTAAAAATTTACTCTTCACACTCGTTCTAGGATACTACTGATCCCATCTCTAACGAGTCATCCCCATTGGATATTACTAATCCAATATCTGATGAATTCTTTCGTATGGTTCTAATGTGCCTTGTTCTCCGAGCTTTGTAAACCAAAGCTCTGATACCAACTGTGACGGCAAGGGATTTCGCTCGGTCCGAACCAGTCGCTAAACCGATCCAGGCCGTTCGAAACGCCCTATCGTTTGAGAACACGACAAAACAGAACGCATACAGAAGAACATTTCATTGTATATTACAACAATGCATCAGATTACAAGAATATACAGAGTATGAAACAATATTACACAGAAATATCAGAGATTTAAATTACATTTAAATACATAGCAGCGGAAAATAATACAATACACAACTAGAAGGAGATATACGGATACAAAGCTTTCCGGATATCGTTCCAGCTGTAAACCAGGATCCTGTGAATATAAATCTACAAAACCAAAACTACTAGCTGCCCGTGTCGAAAATAGGGGCACCCAGAGTTTAGGTTAAAACAATAAACTCCAGGTCAGTCATGTGACTGGTGTGAGAACTAAAACAGTTGTTAATCTTTATTTTCAAAGGTAAATCAAGGGACCACGCCGTATAACACGGAACGGGTTTCCTCCCAAGAGTACCAGTGCATAAAACGAACAGCGCAATGCTAAATAAAGAAAGATGAAGCTGTTATAAGACCCAGGTCCTATCACACAATGCAACGCAAGCCGGGGGATAGGGTTTTCCCTTATAACAGCCAAAGAATGCTTGATACGTTTAAAACAAATCATTTGATACTATAATAAGTGCATAGTGTATAAAACAACTTCAAATCATAAGTATCAATCATAGGCGACATGAGCGTCCCATGCCACTATGTCGCCATATATAGGTTTACAAATTAAAACCGCAAATGTCACGTATTTGGAAATTGGATTTCCGTCTATGAACCGAGGCAAAAGATAGTCCTCAACCGATTCGAGACGCTCTAGTCCGTGTCTCAGGACCCAGACACAGGTGGGCCCTTGGATCCTCAGGGCCGGTCCACCGATGTGGATTAAAATGCCTGAACACTATGTCTCCCCACCCTATGGGGTGTAAGTCTGGTCCGTCAGCCGACCAGAATGCATTCGGCCGAAACCGATATAACCGAGGCGCCTCGCAACAGCAACAACCACATAAGTCAAACTCGTCAGGGCGTGTAAAACCACTGACGCCACTTCTAGCTAGAAAGAAACGCATGCCCTCCCTGACGTCCGTCTCCCGTTTTTGGTTCATACCGGGTGTGAAACACGCGAGGTAAACGTTACACAAAGCTACGCCACAAAGGCCGTGCTTTGATCATCACCACAAGACTTTGCTTTTCAACAGAAGCCTCGATCAATTGCCACTTAGGCATGCCACACAGGCAATTCACTCCATGCGTTTGATATCCATCAATATATATTTAATAGAGATCAATCACACGGACTAAAATCCAATGTCAGACACACAGTCCATTTACAAGTCCGTTCTGGGTCTGAACGAAACCGGAGGCACCTAGTACCCCGCATGTCCATCGATCTCCAAGTACGTCTGGACGATCACCAACTGTTTCCATCTTCTTGGGTGTACAGCCCAATCAAGATCATCAGTTATCACCCAAACGACGTGAAGACTTCTGGTCTTCGACCACCGTCTTCATCTTCGACTTATCGTCGCATCAGTTATTCAGAATGGGATAAACCCGGTCTTTCCGAATAACTCGCGTATATTTTAAATAAGTGTTACACAAACACAACATACGCCTCATTCCAATTCATCAGTCACTAACCATAAATTAATCAAGAGAATAATTTCCCAAACATTAACCCCGAAGGCCGAAACCAACATCAGATCAATATCCAGGAAACCCTTCTGCTTAGCTAACCGACAGTTAGTTTCTAAATTTCACATTCATAGGGAAAGGTTCCCATTAATTTTATCAAAGATAAATTCTTGAATTTATTCTTTAATCTACTTTTGAATATCAATTCAAACTAGTCGGGATTAGCGAACCTTACCGAAGTAATCATTTGTTTTAATTTCCCAATCCCAACCTATTCATCCCATGAAGTAAAACTGGTAATACTTCATATCTAACACCACAGTGTTATCGGTAAATTCAATTACCATTTCACGTTCAAATCTAATTAAAGATTTAACTATCGCCTGGAGCAAAACTGGTGATACTCCATTTTCGATCATTTCAATCTAATTAAAGATTCATTAAAACTCCACTTAGTTTTAATCTTCGACTGGGTTAAAGAATCAGTGTCATTTAAAACACGGTTCACGATAAACCCAAAATCCCATTCATTAATTATCGGGTTAAAGAACGAGTGCTATTTAAAAACACTGTTCACGATAAACCCAAAAATCAATATCAATTCAATTCCAATTAAATATTATTTAATTGGTAAACTTCATTAAATCTAAATAAAAAGATTTAATCTTTTCTCAACTGGGTTCAAGAACAGTGTTAGTGAAGACACCATTCACGACAAACCCAAATCACATTCGATATTCAATACAAGGCTCTGAATAGAAAATATATCGGCTTATATTCCATATCGAATTCTATGACTAACAAATGTCGTATTGGAAATAACGATATACATATATATCTTTCAAATTTCCATAACAACACCTGTATAATCACGAATTCCAACATCGAAATATTCCGAAGACAATTTCGATTCAAATCCACTCCAATGCAATCATTGGAATTTTGTTTACTTTTAAAACCCTTTTCGAATTCAATTTATTTATTTAAAAATAAATAGAATTATAATTCTAGTTCAAAACTAGTTCATTTCGATAAAAATCTATTTTTATCTTTTCAAATATGGAGTTTTTCATCCCAAATCTTCACAAATCATTTCTTATGATTTTACACAAATTATTACTATTTTTAATAATTTTATCAAGGCTCGTACAGTCGATTTCCATCAACGGCCATCGAACTGCACTTACAGCGACCTTTTTCAAATTTGATTTGGACATAATTCCAAATCCAACCGTTAGATTTCTAATTTCTAATATTCGTTAGAAAGCTCTTTTCGATATGAACCCAACGGTTCCGGTTTTAGGAGAATCCGACGGTCGGATCTCCCGTAATGTCCGTTTGAAATAAATGGTCGAAATTCACGAACTGCCGCGGCGCGGCGCATTCTATTCAGGCCATTATATTATATATATAATATATATTTCGTCGATTTCTATTTAAAACGAATTATATAAATAGTTTTGAATTCGTTTCAAAAGCAATTTCAACTTCCTTTTCAATTCAAATCAAAATTGAATTCTTCTTTATAAATTCGTTTCAAAATTCATTTCTATTCAATTCAAATTTCAATTCAATTTGAATTCGTTTTCAATTCATTTCGAAATCGTTTTCAATTCAATTCATTTCGAAATCGTTTTCAATTCAATTCATTTCGAAATCGTTTTCAATTCATTTCATTTCGAAATCGTTTTCAATTCAATTTGAATTCGTTTTCAATTCAATTTATTTCGAAATCGTTTTCAATTCAATTAGAATTCGTTTTCAATTCAATTTATTTCGAAATCTAATAAAATCGATATAAATATCGTTCACCTCGAAATGGCGTCAATCTTATCAACACGGCTTCATAAATTTCTATTTTCAAATATTCTATTTCAAATATTTCTTTTTCAAAATAGTTGTTATTATCAAAATATTTCGTTCAACACATGACCAATCTCAATGAATGAGTACTGTCAACACATGAACCTTTATTTTATATTGATAAAGATGTAAACTTTATTATTAAAATATTTCGTTCAACACATGACCAATCTCAATGAATGAGTACTGTCAACACATGAACTTTTATTTTATAATATTCTTTATTTTTCAAATTGGAATGAGGCCCAATCAATCACCATATAAGGTTAATTATATGGATTTTCATACATCACATGTATATCATAGCATTGAAAAATAATCAACCATCAACCAAAGTGCACTACACTGCATAAGCATCAAATATAGATATCTAACGCTTAAAACAGCTTGTCAATCAACCGATCGACATATTTAATCAATCAGGATGAGTGAACTTCAAATTTCATCCTAACACCCGTGTGGGGTTTCAAACAATCAAACACATATTTTATTTGTGCTGTTGGGCGACGTGTAAAATTTATCGACTCAATCAATGTCCTTCAAATAAGTGTACATAAACAAACCGTCTGGTTTGTAAATGAATATTTATTTATTCACTTCACGTTAAAAATTATATTTTTAACGATAAAACATTTTATTTCAACCTATGAATTTCTATTCAATTCATTTACACAATAAAATGATATTTTTATTTTTCTAACATATTTTAGAAAATTTCGGCGGCATAACGGCACGATACTAGAAACGGGACGAGGCCTAGCCTTGTCCCCGGTCTAGTGAAGGCCCACGCCATTCACACATCAATCAAATTAATTTGTTATGCAAACCACAAAATTTGGAGTAAGTGCCTAACCTAGCCTTACTCCTTCGCCTTATAACGGCGCACGTCTAATCCTAACCAATTTATCGATTCGATTTTTCACACCACAAACCACATTCAAACCAATATCACAATTAATAACCAAACAGCCAAACAAACAAGTCCATGGTCTGTGGACGATTGTGTCGGGTGCTACTCAGCACCGTCTGCATCCTAGTATATATATATATAACTAGAAATAAAATTGAAAGGTGAGAAGTTCTCACTTATAGCTATCCTAGCTCCACGGCTCTTCATTTGCAGAAGTCTTCGTCGTTTCGCCTTTTTGTCACCTTCGTTGCTGCTTTCACTACATACGTAAAAATCACATTTTTACTTCGCTATTCAATATATAAAAATCGAATTTTTACTTCGATGTTCAATATATAAAAATCATATTTTTTATTTCGAAGTTCTATATATATAAATCATATTTTTATTTCGAAGTTCTATATATATACATCATATTTTTATTATTTACATGATATAAAAATTATATTTTTATTCTTCAAAATCAGTTCTATTTCAGTTTCTAAACAATATAAACCTCAGTTTCTAAACTATATAAATTCAGTTTTTATCCATATAAAAATTCAGTTTTAACTATTAATAAAAATCAGTTTTAACTATTAATAAAAATCAGTTTTAACTATTAATAAAAATCAGTTTTAACTATTAATAAAAATCAGTTTTTAACTTTCTTTTCAAAAATTCTGTTTTTACATTCTAAAAAAACAGTTTTTAAATCTTAAACAAATCAGTTTTATTTTTCTAAAAAAAAAAAATCAGTTTTAAATCTGTTAAAATAAAACAGAAATAAAATAATAAATAAAATAAAAAAAACGAAAACTTACAGCCGAAAAAGGGGGGTTTCTTCCTGCGTCGAAGGGCGGTTTTGGGGGAGGAAGCAGGCGGGGAAGAAGGAGCGGGAGGAAGGAATCGAGGAGGAGGAGAAGCTGGAGGGGGCTTTGTCGAGTTGGGGGTTGCGCGGCGCTTGTCAGCGCTGGAGGAGGTCGAGGCAGGGGAATGGGGTTTCGAGGTGGCGCCCCACCTCTGAGGAGGCAGCGGCGATCGATCGGAGGGGAGGCGGCTCCTCCGATCCACGTTCTCTTTTTTTTTATATATATAAATCGATTTCTGAGAAATAAGGGGAGGGGGGGTCGGCTGATAAAGGGGAAGAGGATTTCTCTCTTTTTTTTATTATTTTATTATTTACTTACTTTTAAAAGTTGACTTTCACCTATGTCATCTAAACGAGGCCCACCGCCTGTCGTCCATAACGTTTTACCCCCATTCCGAACACAATGGGATATGCACCGTAGGCTGATTCGACTGTTTCGATCAGTTTCCGTTGAATTTACATTTAAATCACTATATTGAATTTTAAACGTACATTTCAAATTACCGGGGTCACATACGAACACGAAAAATTCCAAAAAAATATTTTCTAGCTTCGTATTGACGATACGGTCCTAACAAAACTAGTTTCGTCGAATTCCGAGACCGTTAGAAAAATGGCCAATTTCCAGTCGATTAAATTCAACTGAAATGGTCAAAACACGTTTTCCTTCGCCACGCTCACATATTGATTCGAAAAATTATGAAATTTGAAATCTAGCAATAACTTAACATCACGGACCCAACAAAAGTGGTTTCGTCGAAATCCGAGGTCGTTTGCAAAATGTCCATTTTTAAGGGCCTGAATTCCATAGCGACTATTCAGAATTTTCAACTGGACATATCTTTTGATTCCCAATATGAAATCTTGATTTTTCGGATTCGTTGGAAAGATATTACCAATTAGATCATAATGTTTTTTGTTTCACTAAAATCCGGATTGTTTTGCACCCGGTACATTCAATTGAAGTTTGAAATCGAATTATCGAACTATCGCGCCATTTTCAATTCTATTTATAATTATATATAATTATTTATATTCTAACGACGACGCGTATAATATATACGTTCGAATTATATTCAAAATAAATTTCTCGTCGATATTATTTAAAATAATTCATTTTAAATAATCAAAATTCGCTAAAATTGCCAAAATAAAAATTTCAAACTGGCTCGCATTTTACGGGTTGTTACATGTACTCCCTCCGGAATAGCAAAGTTATTGGCCATACTGAAAACGAAGAAAAAGACAGATTCAGAATGGAGAAAAACGAAGGAATTTTGCTAATAGCTTTTTGGGGAATAGCCTTTAAAATAAACTAGACTTTTCTTTGGAAAATACTTTATACTTGGTTTTGAAAATAATTTTCCAAAAGTTTTAAATACCTTTTTGTTCCTTCTCGTAAACCATATGCTCTGATACCAAATGTAACACCCCACCTCCGCCAGGGTGTCTCTTGCAAGCACTCTGACTTTGGAGGGGCGTTTGAATCAGGTAAACATGCATAATGATATATCAAGGCAGAACAACAACATATGTATATATGTAAACAGAGTAAATAACATAGATAAAACAACGGAAGATTTCAAACCATTTCAAAACAAGTCTGGTACAACATAATGCCAACTTTCCAAATAAACAAGTCTAGATAAAAACAACATCAACTGAAAAACTGAAATACATAAGTACTATCCCCAAAATAAGCGATAACCATAGCTAGCTTCATGTCCAACCGTACATGAGCTAAATCCCACGAGCAAGCAATCCGAAATCCAAGCTAAGCTCCAACGTTCCCACCCTGAGAACCTGGGGGGTGGGAACGGAAGAAAAGAGGCGAAAGAAAACAGGTCAGTCAAAAAGACTGAGTAAGCCCTACTACAATCAATGTAAACTGATAAAGTTAACTGGCATGAGAAGCAGGGATGAACATAAGGATAACAACATACTAGCATGATGATTAACTAACAAGGTAGATAAAGGTGTCATCGCATAATCAGGATTAAGGTTTTTGCACCACAGGTGTACTAACAAACTAACATGACTTGAATAAACAAGTATTGATCCCTTGGCCTAAGCTTTGGCCCAATAACATGAAGTGACCCTAATACGCGGTCCAACCAAATGGTCTAGTCGATCGGCTCCCTATAAGCCTAACTCGTCACGTGTTGGTGTCAATGCGGCCCAAACATAATTGTAGTCAGACTGTGCAGGGTCTCCCGTCGGGTGTATCAAGCCCTAGGGTGTCAACCCCTGGACACCATAAACATAAGTGCACAGTCTCGATCTACTGGTACCCGTGCATGTTTTCCCCGGCTTCGGACTATGTGCACGACCATAGTCCGCCCGGAACTACACCGGCGTACCCATCTGTCGTCGCTTTTGGTCACTTACCTCAAGTCCAGTAATCGTGCCCCCACCCTAGCCTAGTCCCTAGGGTCATAATGATACAAACTTGGGATTACTGCTGGAGTGGACCCCCATTGCTAGGATTTTCTAGTGGGTTAAGTACGGTTTAACCCTCTTGCTAATCATGGATTAACTTGGTTAAGTGTAACGATGAGTTCACGACTTAACCCTGATTAATCTACCAAGCCCAAATTGGTTAAGTATTAAGTGGACCATGACTTAACCCTAATCACGAGGCATTAATTAATTAATGTGCCTTAACCTCTCACATTAGACTCCGTTGCGGTTACTAGTTAAGCCGGTCGGTTCCGGGTAGCTTTATACCACAACTTGGTCTAACCTCGGGTTCAAGGTACAACATGACCAACTTCTCACATTGGGTCCTATTGTTTGTAGCAACTAGTTAGGCCGGTCGGTTCCGGGTAGGTTTACGCTACAAACTCAACCCAACCTCGAGTTGGTTACACTTATATTTTCTAAGTGTCATGTCCATCATGTTTCGAAAACATGTTACAAGTTTTCAAGCATTTGGGTAGACCTAACTTAATAGGTAAATTCCCAAAGGGTAGACCTAACTTAATAGGTAAATTCCCAAGCTTATGTTTTTATGTCTTTTAAGTTTACCCAACCCCAAACGCAATCCCATCGCTTACATATCGCAATAGCGCATAAAGGATAGAAAGAGGGAACTTGGCATAATCATGACATAAAGGTGTTGAAGCCACAAGTTTAACATGGTGGCATATGAAATGTACATATGTTCATATACTTGCATATTACATTTTTAGGCCTCAATAGCATGCATAAAACCAAACTTAGCATATTGGTGATACATGGTGATAAATGACATGTAGAAATGGCCATAAGTTCGCATTTAGCCTCACATGCAAGTTATCATAAGAGATATGACGACTTACATGTTGCCAAAATGCAACCTTTAGCATAAAGCTTGAAGCTTTAAGCTCATAAACCCAAGATAAGCTTGCATAACATGATAACATGAGCAAAATGATCAACCCAAACTTGCATAACATAACTTGCATATCATATGACAAACTTTCATAACATAACATAACTTGCATATCATATGACAAACTTGCATATCAAACTTGCATAACATAACTTCATAACATGGCAAACTTGCATAACACATCATAGTAAACTTGCATATCATAATGATCAACCAAACTTGCATCATTCATTTAACTTTAGAGTTTAAATATGAAAGTAGAAAAGGGCTTACAATGCTTATGAAGACTCAAATGAATATAAGCAAATATAAGATTGGGACAAAGCCCTTATGCACTCAAATAAACCCAAAATGCGAGCTCCAAATCAATAAAAACCCTTGCTTTATGATGTAAATATGGAAACTTGACTTGAATGCAAGCTAATGATGCTCATACACGCTTGAAAACACTTGTATGCATGCAAAATCTCTCATAGAAATTTATTTAGAATTTTATGAAGAGAGTGGAGGCCATGAGAGGATTGATTTTGCCATAGTTTAGTTGTAGGGTTGATTAATGATGATTTAGGGTTAGGTTAGGGGCTTATTTATAGATATTAGGATTAGTTCTAGCCTTAGGATTAAACCCTAGTTCCAATCCCAGCTCTCAAAATCGAATCTGGCCCCCAAACTCAACCCAACTCCAAAATGGTGCACCAGGCAGAATTGCCCGGCTGAACCCAGTCGACAGCCAAGTCGATAGGGCTGTCGACTTGGGTCCAACCAAGTCGACTCCCAAGTCGACAGGGCTGTCGACTTGGGTGCGCTGGCGGGAATTTTCCCGCCTGGCCCAATCTGCCCTAATTTTCAAAATTCAAACTTGAATTTGAAATCTGTTTTTACTTTGAATTTTTCTGAAAACTTCGTTGGGCCTTAATCGGGTCATACGGACTCCGATTTTCGAAAACTCGGACTCTATTTCACGTATTTTTCCGAGACGAACGCAATGGCATAGCCCGTTTCCCTTGATTCAGATTTATAAATTAAATTCTGCCTCGATTTACGTTATAACAGGTTATTGAAAATACGGGTTGTTACATAACCCCTTTGTATGTCATACATACATATGCAAGTTTACCCCTTTGTATGACATAAGTAACTTACGCAAGTTACCCTCTTTATGACATATGTGATTCATGCAAGTTTGGGTTGATTATTTATGCTAGTTGGGTTTGATGCTATGGTCATATATGCATGTTGACACCTTTAAAACCCATGTTGATGCTAATGTTATGCAAGTTGAACCCATTGTGTTTGTGATGAATCTCCCCTTTTATGTATGTCATGTCAACGTATTACGTGGGGAACGATGGGGTTAATATTCATGTTAATAAAATGGTGTGAAGTTGGTATGATTATGCATACCATAAAGTGGATGGACATAATTGAGTCAATTATGTACATCGTTAAATTTGTGATTAATTAGGGATAATTAATACAAATTATGGGGGTGATTAATTAGGTGTAATTAATCGACTAAGGCACGAGTTTGGACCCTTTTGTAGCATAAGACTGCCCGAAACCGACCGGCAAATCCAACAGCTACAAATGATTGGCCCAATGTGAGAGGTCTTAGGCATAAACTAAATACATGACAAGTGTAAAGACACGATGTTAGACTCTGTTATGGCGTAAGGCTGCCCGGAACCGACCGGCAAATCCAGCTGCCATAAAAGACAGTCGAATGTGAGAGGTCTTTACAAAAGTTACGTTCTTAATCAATTAAGAAACACTTAACCAGATAAGCATGTAGTGGGGCATGAGGGGTTAAGTGGGTGCCTTGGGTGGCATGTGGAAATCAAGTAAGTGACTTGGGTGGCATGTGGAAATCTAGTGGGTTGCCTTGGGTGGCAATAGAAAATACGATTAGAATACTTAACCAAGTGGAAACATGTAATTAAACATGATTAAAGGGTTAAGTGGGATGCACTAGAAAAAGGGACAAGCTTAGGTGGGTAGCTTGTGGGGGCCCATTTCAACCAGTAACCCATATGTATCTTATTGGGCTCGACCCATGTCGAGGACGGGACACGCGTACTGGGCTTGACTATAAGAGGCCAAAATGGGTTAGCGGTGGCAACGCAAGTCCAACGGGTTTCATATGCGTGTGTGGACCCGGGCTGGTAGGTAAGACGTTGTTGCATAATGTAGGTATAAGCGTGCACCGTTGGTTGTATCGGGTTGCCACTTTGGGAAGTGATACACCCCACTGTGGGGCCAGCACGGGTATCTACGTTAGGGAGCCGATCGCTTGGGGAGTAGTGGGTACACCTAGTGGAGATAGGGGCAGACGACACCTATGTGGTCAGCTAGGGGTACACGAAACTACTAGTTATATTTTCTAAGTCCTTGGGTGGGATCAACCTTTAAATAGGAATGACTGGTGTGGTGCAGTGTAGTAATTACCCTTGGATGGGTAGATGTGTCTTTACCGTTATCTTAGTTCATCCTATGTCTAGTTGGCTGCTTAGTGTAGTCATTTATCCCCAGTCATCACTGTACCAAGTTTATATCATACCCTAATTACTTTAATGATTGTATTGTTAAAGTTATAGGGATCACTCAGACTTATGTCTGACCCCGTTGTTTTTATCTTTTTCCCAACCCTCAGGTTCTCATAGTGGGCCTAGCACTAGTGGGCTTTGATCAGATTGATTTATCTATCTTTTGGAGCTTGGACCGTGATGTAAAGCCCAGCTTATCTTTTCTATTATGGCTATTAGTTATGTAGTGGGATTATGTACTTATGATTTACCAGGATGGATATTTAGTACTTGACTCTTGTTTTAGTTGGTTTTGATATGTAACCAAACATGTTTATCTTCCGCTGCAATGAAATGATGTTTTAGATTTCAAGTATTATTTATATCTGTCTTGTTGTAATTTTTCTCTTCTATATTCACTTAAAATACTCCACCGAAGTTAAGGCATTCCCTTAGTGAGTGACCTTAGCGGGTGTGGGGTGTTACACGTGGTATCAGAGCTGAAGGTTACCGGAACAGATAAAATTTTTAGAAAACTATTTTTCTAAAACATTTTTGGAAGAAGTATATTCAAAAACATGTCTTTTAAGAGAAAAGTTTTTGAAAGAAAAGCATAATCCCCAATAGCCATATCTTTATCGTTCGAATTCTCCGTTTTGAATCTTTCCTTTTTCGTTTCAGCATGGCTGAAGATCTTAACTTTCTGGAGGGTGTGACGATACCAGTATGGTATAGGAGATTGATGGAGGCTAGGGCCGCCGCTGCGGGTCCAGCAAATGTTCCTCCACCAACAGTTGCACCCGATCTTCCTCCTCCTCCACATCCTCACGCGGATACTTTTGCTAAGACTTGTAAGGAATTTAAGGTTATGGGAGGGAAACCTTTTCAAGGATCAGAAACTTTTGTGGAAGCTAGAGATTGGCTTAAGGAGGTGGAAGAGTTGATAGATATCTTTGAGATGGAAGAAGGAAAGAAAGTCAAGTTAGCTGCTTGGTTAATGAAGGGAGAGGCCTCGTTCTGGTGGGAAGTCACTAATGGAGAGCGCCCTGTTGACTCTTGGGCGGATTTCAGGCAAAGGTTTGTGGCAAAGTTTCTTTCAAGAGCGGAAGAAAATCTGTATATGGAAAGGTTCTTGACTCTAAAGCAAGGAAACCTATCAGTAAAGGAATATGTCAACAAGTTTAATCAACTAGCAAGATTTGGCATAGACATGGTGAATACACTAGAGAAGAAGGCTTTGAGGTTCGTTAAGGGCTTGAATGAACCAATGCATGGATTGGCTATGACTCACATCCCTATGGGGGCCACCTTTGAGAAGCTAGTAGACATGGCACTCATGCATGAGGAAGAGAAGGGTTCCAATGCTAATAAGGCACCCGAGAAGAAAGGAGATCAGAAGAGACCTCAACAGCAACAGCAAAACAAGGGTGGGAAAGGCAACGGTGGCAAGGGAAAGAAGAAGTGCTTCAATTGCGGGACACCAGGCCACCTAAGCAAAGATTGTCGGAAGAAGAAGAAGACGGGTTGCTTCCACTATGGCAAAGCAGGGCATCTAGTGAAGGACTGCCCTAAGAAGGGGTAGAGGACGGGATCTACCTCAGGGGGACAGGTGCAAGCTCTTATGGCACCAGGTCAGGCAAGGGGGCAAGTTCAGGCTCTCGCGGTTCCACCGATTCAGGAAAGAGGTAGAACTATTTCCGTTGAAAGTCTGGTTTTTCTGTTTGATCATCATGTCTGTACTTTGTTTGACTCTGGCGCATCGCATTCGTTTATCTCATCATCATTAGTTGAGTCACTGCACTTAGACACCAGTCTAGTAGATGATCCCTTGGTTGTTTCAAACCCAATTGGGGGCTCCACTTATTTGTCCATGATATGTTTGGGTTTGAAGATTTCCATACTTAGCGTTGAGTTTAGATGTGATGCTTTTGTTTTGGGCTTCACGGGCTATGGGTTGATTTTGGGCATGGACTAGTTATCCAGTAATGGTGCTGTTCTTGATTGTGAAAGGAGAGTTGTTAGGCTCATGACCCGCTTGGGTAACACTCTCGAGATCTCTTGTAATCCCATGGATTCTGTTATGCTAAGTTATCTTGAATCGCTTGACGCTTCGGTCGAGAGTTTGCGGTCTGTTAGAGTGGTCTGGGAATACTCGGATGTGTTTGAGGAGGTGAAGGGCTTACCTCCGAAGCGGGAGATAAACTTCCGAATATATCTGGTGGACAATGCTAAGCCAGTATCTTTGCCAGTGCGCCACATGGCTCCTCGTGAGAGGAGAGAACTCCATAAGCAAGTAGGGGAGTTGCTTGAGAAGGGGTTCATAAGACGAAGTATATCGGAGTGAGGTGCTCCAGTAGTTTTTTCCACGAAGGCGGATGGGTCCCTCAGACTTTGTGTAGACTATAGAGAACTCAACAAGCTCACAAAGAAGAATAGACACCCATTGCCGAGGATTGATGATCTCTTTGATCAGTTGGTTGGCGCCTCAGTGTTTTCGCAGTTGGACTTAGCCACGGGGTTTCATCAGTTGAGATTGGCTGAGGATAGCATAGACAAGACTGCCTTTAGGACTCCGGATGGTTTCTATGAGTGGCTTGTGATGCCATTTGGTTTGACGAACGCCCCTGCATACTTTGTTGATTTGATGAGTAGGGTGTTCAGGGAGTACCTTAATAAGTTCGTGGTGGTCTTTGTGGATGACATCTTAGTCTTTTCTAAGAGTGAAGAAGAGCATGCCCTACATCTTAGGGAAGTGTTAGAGACTCTCCGAGCGCATAGCCTCAAGGCTAAATTCTATAAATGTCACTTTTGGAGGAAGGAAGTGCGGTTCTTAGGGCACGTGGTCTCTAAGGAAGGGATAGCTGTGGATCCCGCGAAGGTAGTATCCATCCAAGATTGGAAGGTTCTGAAGAATGCTACCGAGGTGAGGAGTTTCTTGGGGTTGGCTGGCTACAATAGGAAGTTTATCAAGGACTTCGCAAAGATATCAGCCCCATTAACTCGCTTGACAAAGAAGAATCTAGTCTTCGCATGGGACGTAGATTGTGATGATGCGTTCCAACGGTTAAAGAGAGCTTTAACCACAGCTCCAGTCTTAGTGTTGCCAGATGGGAGTAAGCCATTTGTTGTTTATACCGATGCTTGTAGGACAGGACTAGGCGCTATCTTAATGCAAGTGGGAAGGGTAATAGCCTATGGGGGAAGGCAATTGAGAAAGCATGAGAAAAATTACCCTACCCATGATTTAGAGTTGGCCGCTATTGTTTTTGGGCTTAAGACTTGGTGCCATTATCTTCTTGGAGAGAGGTTTGAATTGTTCACTGACCACAAATCATTGAAGTACTTGTTTTCTCAGAAGGATTTGAACTTGAGACAGCAAAGGTGGATGGAGTTCTTAGCATCCTATGATTTCGAGATAGCGTATACCCCTGGCAAGGGTAACGTGGTGGCAGACGCCTTAAGCAGAAAAAGGTTGTCCTTGAGTCCATTGTTCGTGGAACGACGAAGCTTGGAATTTATCTCGATGTTTGATTTCAGACCTTCCGTTGACTTTATACCCGGTTTGCTAGCATCCTTAGAGGTCAGACCTACTCTTTTGGGACGGATTGGCGAGGCACAGCGGGATGACCCACAGTTGGTTGAGCTAGTAGAGAAGCTCAAAAGGGGGGAGTCGTCCAGCCATTTGAGTAGGTACAGCCTAGACGATAGGGGGTAGTTGCGTAGAGACGGTAGACTTTGTGTACCGCAAGACAAGGGTTTGAGGAAGGCTATACTTGATGATGCGCATCGTTCGAAGATGACCATTCATCCCAGTGGGGACAAGATGAACCAAGACATGAAGCGAGTTTTCTTTTGGGCCGGTATGAAGAAAGATGTTGCCGAGTATGTCGCTAGATGCTTGGTGTGCCAACAAGTGAAAGCGGAGCAAAAGAAACCTGGTGGGTTGCTTCACCCATTGGAAGTTCCGCAATGGAAGAGGGATAGCGTCTCGATGGATTTTATTGATGGGTTACCAAGATCGAGGAAGGGTAATACGGGAATTTGGGTTGTGGTAGACAGACTTACTAAGAGCGCCCATTTCATACCCGTGAAGAGCAAGAGGACTGATCCATGGCTAGCTTCAGTTTACCTTCGAGAGATAGTTCGATTGCATGGGGTACCTTCTAGCATAGTGAGTGATCGAGATCCTATCTTCACTAGCGAGTTTTGGAAAAGTTTGCAAGAGGCAGTAGGGACTCAGTTGTGTTTGAGCACTGCATATCATCCTCAGACGGACGGCCAGACCAAGAGGGTGAATCGTGTTCTAGAAGACCTTTTGAGGCTATGTATCTTAGATTTTGGAGGTACATAGGAAGAGCATCTTCCATTGGTGGAGTTCACGTATAATAACAGCTTTCAGTCTAGTATTGGTATGGATCCTTTTGAAGCTCTTTATGGAAGGCCTTGTCGATCACCTACATGCTGGTGGGAATCTACGGATAAGATCTTGCTTGGGCCCGATATGGTTAGAGAGACTTCGGAGAAGATTGACTTGATTCAAAGAAGGATGAAAGCGGCACAAGACAGGCAGAAATCTTATGCGGACAAGAGGAGGACAGATCTTGAGTTTGATGTTGGGGACATGGTCTTTATCAAGGTGTCTCCATTACGGAATGTAGTTCGCTTTGGATCCGTTGGGAAGTTAGCACCAAGGTTTGTAGGACCGTTTCCTATTAAGGAAAGGATTGGACGGATGGCATATAGAGTGGATTTGCCCGAGAGACTTAGTGGGGTACATGACATATTCCATGTGTCACATTTGAGGAAGTGCCTACATGAGACCGCAGAGGTGGTAAAGCCGAGCTTGCTTAGAGAAGTGGAGGTAGAGAGTGATGCGACTATTCGACGAGCTCCTACCCGCATCCTTGGGTCAGAGATTAGGAAGTTGAGAAACAGAGAGGTTCGACTAGTCAAAGTGCAATGGGGAGAGGATGAGAGCAATGCTACTTGGGACACAGAAGCGAAGATGCGTTCACCGTACCCATTCCTTTTTTAGGGTATGTCTTTTAACTTCTCCTTTATTGTTTGTCTAGTACTTATCTTATCTTTAGTATGTCCTCTCATTAGTACCTTTGACCTTTAGATAGGATAAACCTATGGTTGAAACATTTGTTTGAGACATGTTATGATTGATGGATGCATGTGGATGCAAGTGTTTGCTAGTGGTTGCTCGTGGATGCATATACACACACTTTAGACACTAGATCGGCTCAGTCACTTCATATTGCATATTGCATAATTGTGTGTAGGTAGCTAAATTGATGGGTGTATGATGGTTGTGTTATCATATGGATGATGCATTTTGGTGTATGGTTGTGCACATATGTAGTAATAGTATGTGTCGGTAGGATTCTTTCGCATACATATTGGATGCATAGCACTATCATGGTTTGCATTAAGGAGGTCGACTGAATCAGTAGACCGCCTAATTTTGCATTAGTATATGGACATATACACAGACTTTTTGCATATGTTCATACATCATTAGGAATTTCTAAGGACAATGGTTGCTTATGGTTGATGGTTTAGTAGATTGTTGTTTGGTTGGTAGTATACGTTCTTCTAGACTTAGAGATTTCGGGGACGAAATCCTTTAAGTAGGGGAGAATGTAACACCCCGAATTTCACTTAATATTAATGTTTAGTAATTAAAGAATAATTAATCTCAGACGTGAGAATTAAGGGAAACGGGTTGCGCCATTGTGTTCGTCTCGGAATTCTGGTTGAGATAGAGTCCGAGTTTGCGTGATTTGGACTTCGTATGAAGAAGTTACGGCCATCCGAAGTTTCAGAAAATTCAAAACAGATTTAAAATATTCAAATTTCAAATTTCAGAAGAGGCGGGAAAATTCCCGCCAGACAGAGGGTGTCGAAACTAGGGTCGACATGGGTGTCGACCTCCCCCTCCCCAAGGGGTCGACCCATGTGTCGACCCAGGGGTCGACCCCCCCCCCTATCGGTCAGTTTGGCCAGGGTGCACTGATTTGAGCTTTGGGCTGTGTTTTGGTGGCTTGTGACGAAATCTGACGGCTCTAAACTAAATTAGGGTTAATCTAAGGGCCTATACTACATCCTAATTCTATAAATACACCCTAAGACTACCCTAATTCATACTAAAAATAGATACAACGTCGTTATGCCGTCAAAATGCAACTTGAAGGAGCCTCCATCAAATTGTAGAAGAAGATAGCTTCTCAAATCAACTTCTAATCAACTCTAGCAACTTAATCTTCTTCATAGGAGTGCTAATCAACAAGTTGTGAGTTTCTATGCCTTTAGCAAGCAATTGCTAAACTAATTATGATAGGATATAATGAGGTTATGGTTATGTATGTGGATCAATGCAAGTTATGTTACCATATGCTATGTGTTCATGATGTTATGCAAGTTATGCAAGTCATATGCTATGTGTTCATGATGTTATGCAAGTTATGCAAGTCATATGCTATGTGTTCATGATGTTATGCAAGTTATGCAAGTCATATGCTATGTGTTCATGATGTTGTGCAAGTTATGCAAGTCATATGCTATGAGTTCATGATGCTAGTTATGCAAGTTTTATGCTATATGTTCATGATGCTAGTTATGCAAGTTTTATGCTATGTGTTCATGATGCTAGTTATGCAAATCACTATGATAAACATTGATCCATTATGACACCATGTTATGCAAATTTGGTGTTTGATTATATGCAAGTACATATATGACGTGTTATGCAAGTTTGGTGTTTGATTATATGCAAGTTCATATATGACATGTTATGCAAGTTTGGTGTTTGATTATATGCAAGTAACATGTGCAAGTTAACCCCTTTGTATGTCATACATACATATGCAAGTTTACCCCTTTGTATGACATAAGTAACTTATGCAAGTTACCCTCTTTATGACATATGTGATTCATGCAAGTTTGGGTTGATTATTTATGCTTGTTGGGTTTGATGCTATGGTCATATATGCATGTTGACACCTTTAAAATCCATGTTGATGCTAATGTTATGCAAGTTGAACCCATTGTGTTTGTGATGAATCTTCCCTTTTAGGTATGTCATGTCAACGTATTACGTGGGGAACGATGGGGTTAATATTCATGTTAATAAAATGGTGTGAAGTTGGTATGATTATGCATACCATAAAGTGGATGGACATAATTGAGTCAATTATGTACAACGTTAAATTTGTGATTAATTAGGGATAATTAATACAAATTATGGGGGTGATTAATTAGGTGTAATTAATCGACTAAGACACGAGGTTGGACCCTTTTGTAGCATAAGACTGCCCGGAACCGACCGGCAAATCCAGCGGCTACAAATGATTGGCCCAATGTGAGAGGTCTTAGGCATAAACTAAATACGTGACAAGTGTAAAGACACGAGGTTAGACTATGTTATGGCGTAAGGCTGCCCGGAACCGACCGGCAAATCCAGCTGCCATAAAAGACAGTCTAATGTGAGAGGTCTTTACAAAGGTTACGTTCTTAATCAATTAAGAAACACTTAACCAGATAAGCATGTAGTGGGGCATGAGGGGTTAAGTGGGTGCCTTGGGTGGCATGTGGAAATCAAGTAAGTGCCTTGGGTGGCATGTGGAAATCTAGTGGGTTGCCTTGGGTGGCAATAGAAAATACGATTAGAATACTTAACCAAGTGGAAACATTTAATTAAACATGATTAAAGGGTTAAGTGGGATGCACTAGAAAAAGGGACAAGCTTAGGTGGGTAGCTTGTGGGGGCCCATTTCAACCAGTAACCCATATGTATCTTATTGGGCTCGACCCATGTCGAGGACGGGACACGCGTACTGGGCTTGACTATAAGAGGCCAAAACGGATTAGCGGTGGCAACGCAAGTCCAACGGGTTTCATATGCGTGTGTGGAACCAGGCTGGTAGGTAAGACGTTATTGCATCGTGTAGGTATAAGTCGTGCACCGTTGGTTGTATCGGGTTGCCACTTTGGGGAGTGATACACCCCACTGTGGGGGCCAGCACGGGTATCTATGTTAGGGAGCCGATCGCTTGGGGAGTAGTGGGTACACCTGGTGGAGATAGGGACAGACGGCACCTATGTGGTCAGCTAGGGGTACACGAAACTACTAGTTATATTTTCTAAGTCCTTGGGTGGGATCAACCTTTAAATAGGAATGACTGGTGTGGTGCAGTGTAGTAATTACCCTTTGGTGGGTAGATGCGTCTTTACCATTATCTTAGTTCATCCTATGTCTAGTTGGCTGCTTAGTGTAGTCATTTATCCCCAGTCATCACTGTACCAAGTTTATATCATACCCTAATTACTTTAATGATTGTATTGTTAAAGTTATAGGGCTCACTCATACTTATGTCTGACCCCGTTGTTTTTATCTTTTTCCCAACCCTCAGGTTCTCAGAGTGGGCCTAGCACTAGTGGGCTTTGATCAGATTGCTTTATCTATCTTTTGGAGCTTGGACCGTGATGTAAAGCCCAGCTTATCTTTTCTATTATGGCTATTAGTTATGTAGTGGGATTATGTACTTATGATTTACCAGGATGGATATTTAGTACTTGACTCTTGTTTTAGTTGGTTTTGATATGTAACCAAACATGTTTATCTTCCGACGCAATGAAATGATGTTTTAGATTTCAAGTATTATTTATATCTGTCTTGTTGTAATTTTTCTCTTCTATATTCACTTAAAATACTCCACCGAAGTTATGGCATTCCCTTAGTGAGTGACCTTAGCGGGTGTGGGGTGTTACAGTAATAGCAATGAAATGTTTTTCTGTTTGAGTTCTAATGCATCGTGTTATCAAAGAAATCCGGGCTTTCCCGTAAGGGGGATTTCGGGTCGTTTCAATATTTGCAGTTTGAAATGTCAAATCTCAGTTATATAGTTAAATTGTGTATGATTTATTTGTGGTTTTAGCTTTAACTTTTGACTAGGAATGTGCTTGTTTATTTGAATAGGTAGGCTTGTTCAGTTTGAATGGTTAGAATACTCTTTTGTGTTATGTGATTGTTATGAACAGTCACTTCTTTGTTTGCATCTTGAATGCTTCTGATAAGAATTGAGAAATATGTATTTTTTCCTGAAGCACTTCCTTTTTTTCGTTGATCATTTTAATTCTGAATGTTTTGGAACTTATAATTTGGAAGTCTGGTATAATATGTGGATGTGTTTCTTTGTATGTCAATGTTACTTATGGCAAATGCTTCATCATTCAAATGCTTCCTTACTAGTCTTCCTAATATTGCACTAATTTTTATTCAGAAAATTTTAGATTCCATGCCTGTGATAGGTAGATGTTGCTTTAATGCAATACATTGAAACTGTGGTTCATCGGTGGTTATGAATTATTCCTTGTGTTGGTTGTGTAGGTGTGTAATTCTGTGCATTTTGTTGGAAATTGTAACAACCCACGTTCTGACGGACCTATTTTTTTTTCAAAAAACCCAATACATCGAAACCCGAGTTGGTTTGCTCTGGTATCCTGCAGAAAAGACAGAGACATGAAACATGTCAGTGTTCGGAAAATATCTCACAGCGGAAGGAATAAAATATAATGTAATTAAAACATAGTTTTACCTTAATAATAATACTGCTAAACCAGTATCCAAGGCTATACAGTCTCTGTCATGAACCTAACCTGTGAATGTTGTGAGGAGGGGGGTTAGAACAAAAGGCCTGTGTGACTGGATTTAAATTATACTTCTGGATAATCCTACATATACTGTTCAATTACATTTTCTAATTTATTGGGTTATCTGTGGTATTAGCATTCAGGGCTTACACACGTCGCACCCATCTGCTCCCTAGTAGATTAACCTAATACAGTGTATATGTAGCTACCCCCAACTAAGGTACAACCCATGGTACCCTACTCGCACGGTCTCCACCGTATCATTGCAGGAATATTGCAGTCCCTAAACCTACACCTGAATGTCGTACGGATTTCTGTATATATGTCAACGCTACGTCTGCAAAGAACCACTACTTCTATATTACGTAAGTGTTCGGACTGCCATCTTTGAACCATTCGATCGAATTAGGTTCCATCCTCGAATTATTCCCTCTAGTCTTATGATACACCACCTAGAGCCATGAGTGTACCTAGACTTCCCACGTATGTATTGTCAATCGTTCTCGACGTCTATTGCACATGTTCTCTATATGTGCTCCCGAGTCCCGTCGCAGGGCTAATCAAGAAACACGGAACTCGGGCAGGAGCTTTCAGATATCTACCGATTGCAGATGCTAAGGTCTTCTTTTATAGTGGTTATGGTCCCACTAGACCCCTCCCTCAACTAATGAAAGGCACCCAAAAATATCAAGAATGAGAACTTAACCCCGGCCCCCTATGCCCTTCAAACCTATTGGCCAACCTCACCCATAACTAGAAAGCAAAGTATATGGTCTTTTGGAGTTCTCCCCCTTTCCGCTTTACGTACTAACTGAAGATGGTAGGTAGACGACGAGCTGCTATCACAGGGCACTAACTGGTCTCGCCGAATCACGCTAGTCCATCTTAATCTTTTGATTTCCCCTTATTATTGCAATCAAGACATACTCATTGGTTCACCTACGTAGACCTAACCTCTGTGAGTACAGGCGGATCATCTACCACTCACAGAGGAATACCAAGAGTACCCTACGTCCCCGGAAGCTGCATCCTTCTTAACCCAGTCCGTTGGAGCCTACAAGAATATCTAGATGGATATGTGCTCCTCTTTGTGTCTTTTGACACCCCGATGATCTACCCCTTATGGTTATTCATCCTCTAACGTATGGACTGGTCCAAGCGCCTCAGTTTTATATGTCATTAGACCCTACGTCTAACCATTAATCACGTGCTTGCGCCACCTCGTGAGTTTTCTCATTTAACTTGGTTATTCTCCTTCACGTTGACTTCCTTTTCAGGTTTACCAAGTTACCCTCGCTTATTAATTCAATTTATAACTTAACCCATTTAAGTTCATCAATAAGCCTACAACATGTTATTCTCTATATTGTAATTCAAATTCATGTCCCATCTCATGGTTGCCATAACATGTTCTACTTAATTTATAATTAAGTACATCTTAATTTACATGTTTTCTATCGTTCAACATTTATGATTAAATAAAACTTACTTATCTCCATAAATTTTCCTTCTTCTTTCTCATTTAATCATAATCTTGTCATACACTGCCATTATAATTTATCATAATTTACTTATTAACTTAGTTCTCTTAACTAAGGTTTACTAATAAGTTTCCCTTTTCCTTCATATAACTTATGTTATCCACATTTATGGATTTATTCTTATTCTCGCTAATTACTTAATCTTCGATTAAGTACAACTTTATTACATAAGTTATTTCATTTTTTTCTATCGTTCATTATAATTTACCTTATTCCATAAGTTATAATTCCCACTTGTCCCTAGGACAAGTTTACCTATTATCTTTCCTTATCTTGAGTTTATTCATAATAGGTTATTATCATTCCCCAATCGGTCCCTTTTCCTTACAGTTGTTATTATCTTTCATTCAATTTCATTGATTTCCATTTATTACAATTAATGGTATTTGTCGGTCCTGCCATTTACATATTTTCATATATGTGTATATATATGTACTAGACCTCTCACATTAAGTCGGCACTTGTGGATGCTGGATTTGCCAGGCGGGTCCGGGCAGTCTTCTACCACAAATTGACTTAATCTCGTGTCTTAGCACAACTACTTGTTTCATTTATACGTACTCGGCCTCTCACATTAGATTCACCACTTATGGTTGCTGGATATGCCGGTCGGGTCCGGGCAGACTTCTACCACAAGCGCAATCTAACCTCGTGCCTAGGCGCGGTTCAGTTTTAGGCATATTCATCTCTATTCCATTATTTATGTTCATATCAAATTGCGCCTTCAATTTAAAGTCTTAAAACATAATACATGTTTATTCCCCAATTCAAGTTTATGCTCATAATTCTACCAATAAGTTATGCCTATAATTTATATGCACAATTTCCAATTCACATTCATAATTCCAATTCAATTTATATGCATAATTTCTAATTCACATTCATAATTCCAATTCAATTTATATGCATAATTTGCACCCTAGTTACGCCATTAATCCCATCACAATTTATACCCCCAAATCTCTGAATATGAGTCGCATGTCTTTCTACATGTAATTAATAATATGTAGATCTCAAATAGTGCATCTTTTACCCAATGTCTCAATTATCCAATTTTATAGGTTCATAAAATGGATCTATACAACAGTGTTCAACTTAAACATTCAAATAAATGTACATCTCAATTGATTGAACCTAATTTTCATTTTAGCGCAATTATCCATCGCATCAATTAACTTTTTCAATGCATTCATTATAAATATCCATGGGGAATGATTAAACGATAAACATACTATTATTCACAAAGGATAATTTAAACCCACTCACCTTTAAGCTTTCCCAAAATTTTGGAACTGATCCGTTCTATCATCCATGGTTTTCCTTTTCCCTTTAATTTGATTCACGACCTAATGACTATGCATTTATTATTTCATGAAAGGAGAAGAGAAAGAGAAATAATTTAAATAGATTGGTTCTTAGAGGTTTACCTTGCTTTCACGATTCAATAATCTTTTTATTAACGTTGATTTCCTCTTCCAGATCTGAATTCATAATCCTCCTAGGATAATATTTTAATTTCAGAATAGATTTGAGAAGAGAGAGAGAGGGAGTCATGGAAGAGCTCCAGCGTAGACGCCGAATTGTGATGTTTAGGGTTAGGTCTAGGGTCTTATTTATAGGTGCTCAAGACCTTACCGTACACGCAGCGCTGAGTCAGCATTGAACCCAGTTAAGAAAACAGTCCAGGTTCATAGATGAATCTAGCTAAATCTTATCGTACACACAGTGTTGAGTCAGCATTAGGTCCCACAAGCTGTTTTGGCGCAGAAATTTGAATTTCAAATGTTTGAATTATTTTGGCGTAGAAATTTGATTTTCGAACTTTTGAATTTCTGGAATTTATTTAACTGTTTTATTCACATGAAATATTCTTATATGTATAAAATTCCTCTAACGACCGTTTTACGTGTATATATATGCACAACTTTCATTTTATTTTCAAAATTCAAACGATGTTGCACCGTTATTTGATTCTTGCCATATTTCATTGATTGTACCCTTATCTTGAATTTTATCTTTCGTATACGTATATTTCTGCATATACATATATTCTCATATATATACATGTATTTTCTTTATTTCCTTATATGTACGTTCTTATCTTTTCACATTTTGAATTTGTATACATACATATATTTGCATGTTCAGTTGGCCCTCTCTAGAACAAAGATAAAAAAATTGCCGCCACCGGGATTCAAACCCCCGACCTCTATGTTACAAATTCAATGCTTTAACCAACTGAGTTATGAAGTCTTTTGTTAATAATTCTTATAACAATGATAATTATTGCTCTCTCCTTACTTCTCTTTTTCATGTTAGTTACAATACTTAAATTAAACCATTGCATGAATCCTTTTCTTTTATTTTTCTTTTAATGTTAATGCATTATGTTTGCAAATCAGTGCATGCAACATATTTACATTGCATGCAACCAATCCTTTCTTTCAATGCATGTATTACATTTTTTCCAGTGCATGTATTTATTACATGCAATCCTTATTTTATTCTTTATTTTTTTATTTTAATTTGTTTGTATATATATATATATATATTTCTCTTGTGCGTATACAAACGTCTAGGCTTAATAACTTCTTCATATGATGTACATTTTACGCAAATTAGGTGTCTATCATGACCAGAATTACGAGAGGGATGTAATGGCGTAGTCCGTTTTACCTAATTCTCATTATTTAATTAAGTTATTCTTATTTTATTATCTTAAAAATAAGGGGTGTTACATTCTCCCACCCTTAGAAAATTTTGTCCCTAAAATTTATTAAGGGTAAAATCAATTAACCCCTCGCATAATATACATCCATCATGTGTGCATCCAATTTTTTTGCAACCATTGTGCACACGTGCATAGTGCAATACATCACAATAATACATGTATGCCTAAGCGGTACCTCCTATATGTATGCAAATTTTCAAAAAAATCCTTTTAAAACATGATGCTCACATCCTAAATATACTGGTAGTTCTATATGAATGCAATATTTTGAAAATTAAAACACCTTTTTCATCCAAATTTTCCCACACTCTTACTGAATAAGAGCGTAGTTCATCCAATTGTTGCATCCAAAACCCTACCAACCATCATTAAATTTAGAAATTTAGAAAAATCTAATTTTCTAAAATTGATTTCTTATGTTACAAAATGGTATAAAATGGAAAAAATTTACATCTTCCGTTTTTCTTTTATGTACCTTCTCCAATTGTACTTGAATTTTATGTAATTATTCTGTAAAAATTTCCTATTTTCCTATCCAAGAACAACTACATAAGAAAAAAAATTCAACTTATCATGGAAAAATTTCATTTTTATTCATCTTTTCTTAAGATTTTTATTTTATTTCCCATCATGTTTGTTGCTTTTCTGAATTTATTGTTTTCTTTTTAGTTAGGCTATTTTTCTTCCTTTCTTAGCTTATTTTACTTAATCCAATGATTTAAGTTTATCCTTTTCAAATAAGACTTTCCATCTTTCAACATCCTACACAGCTACTACTAAGGGCCAAGAATCTTAACAACTATTTCACTTAATAAAAGTCCAACCACAAACTCTCATCACTTACTTGTCCTTCACTATCTAGTAGTCTTTACTAGTCCTTGCTGTGTATTACTAACCTATATTTTTTTTCAAGCAACAATTCTATGCTTTACAATGCTTATGAATTCTATAGGAATTTTTTTCTTTATTCCAAGTTTACTTCATAGCTTCAAACTTTCTTTTTCAAAAATTAAAAATGCTAAAATTTTTATTTTCTTCTTAAAACAATAATTAAAATTTATTGTCAAAAGAATAAAGATTACAAAACTTCTTACAAAATGCAACATTTTGTATGCTTTACTTTTTAATCCTTTCATATATTATAAGATGAAAACTAATGAGCTATACATGCTCTATAATGTACACCTTTGCATGAGAGAATTCTTTTTAAAACAAGAAATCATTGTTTTCAAAAACATACCCCCTTTTACTTTAAAACCCAATATGCACTAAATATGTTCTTTTAAATATTTTTCTCAAACATCAAAAATACTTTTAAGAATAAAACTTGAAAACACCCCAAACTATTTTGTCAAAACTTTTACATTTTCAAGTTCTTAAAAGTTAACAAATGGGTTAGACTCAAAGTTGTCTCCAACACAACTAGGTTTTCCTAGACACTCACATGAAATTAATTCTCTCAACTATATATATATTCCTAATCCATTTTCCACTTTTTAATCTTTCTCTAATTTATAAGGTTTCACTACCAAACCCACTAATATGAAATACTTAATATTTCGGTTACTAACATATGGAATACATCCTCGTTTTATACCAACCATTTTGTACACTTTCCACCCAACTTACCTAAGGGCCCCAAATTTCCATATTCAATCTTTTAGTGCACAAAACTAATATCCCAACTCTTTCCATTTAGTGGGCTCCTTTATGGATCTAGGTTTATATATAATATATTTATATTTTTGCAAATACAAATATGTTCACTCGCTATCTATATAGGAATCCTAAACCTAGCTCTGATACCAGATGTAACAACCCGCATTCTGACGGACCGATTTTTTTTTTCAAAAATCCCAATCCATCGAAACCAGAGTAGGTTTGCTCTAGTATCCTGCAGAAAAGACAGAGACAAGAAACATGTCAGTGTTCGGAAAACATCTCACAACGGAAGGAATAAAATATAATGTAATTAAAACATAGTTTTACCTTAACAATAATACTGCTAAACCAGTATCCAGAGCTATACAGTCTCTATCGTGAACCTAACTTGTGAACGTTGTGAGGAGGGGGTCAGAACATAAGCCCTGTGTGACTGGATTTAAATTATACTTCTGGATAATCCTACATATACCGTTCAATTACATTTTCTAATTTATTGGGTTATCTGTGGTATTAGCATTCAAGGCTTACACACGTCGCACTCATCTACTCCCTAGTAGATTAACCTAATACAGTGTATATGTAGCTACCCCCAACTAAGTCACAACCCATGGTACCCTACTCGCACGGTATCCACCGTATCATCGCAGGAATATAGCAGTCCCTAATCCTACACCTGAATGTCGTACGGATTTCTGTATATATGTCAACGCTACGTCTGCAAAGAACCACTACTTTTATATTACGTAAGTGTTCGAACTGCCATCTTTGAACCATTCGATCGATTTAGGTTCCATCCTCGAATTATTCCCTCTAGTCTTATGATACACCACCCAGAACCATGAGTGTACCTAGACTTTCCCACGTACGTATCGTCAATCGTTCTCGATGTCTATTGCACATGTTCTTTATATGTGCGCCCGAGTCCCGTCGCAGGGCTAATCAAGAAACACGGAACTCGGTCGGGAGCTTTTAGATATCTGCTGATTGCAGATGCTAGGGTCTGCTTTTACAGTGGCTATGGTCCCACTAGACCCCTCCCTCAACTAATGAAAGGCACCCAAGAATATCAAGAATGAGAACTTAACCCCGGCCCCCTATGCCCTTCAAACCTATTGGCCAACCTCCTCATAACTAGATACCAAAGTATATGGTCTTTTGGAGTTCTTCACCTTTCCTATTTACGTACTAACTGATGATGGTAGGTAGATGACGAGTTGCTATCACAGGGCACTAACTGGTCTCGTCGAATCACGCTGGTCCATCTTAGTCTTTTAGTTGCCCCTTATTATTGCAATCAAGGCATACTCATTGGTTCACCTACGCAGACCTAACCTCTGTGAGTTCAGGCGGATCATCTGCCACTCACAGAGGAATACCAAGAGTACCCAACGTCCCTGGAAGCCGCGTGCTTCTTAACCCAGTCCGTTGGAGCCTACAAGAATATCTAGATGAACATGCGCTCCTCTTTGTGTCTTTTGACACCCCGATGATCTAACCCTTATGGTTATTCATCCTCTAACGTATGGACTGGTCCAAGGGCCTCAGTTTTATATGTCATTAGACCCTACGTGTAACCATTAATCACGCGCTTGTGCCACCTCGTGAGTTTTCTCGTTTAACTTGGTTATTCTCCTTCACGTTGACTTCCTTTTCAAGTTTACCGAGTTACCCTCGCTTATTAATTCAATTTATAACTTAACCCACTTAAGTTCATTAATAAGCCTACAATATGTTATTCTCTATATTGCAATTCAAAATTCATGTCCCATCTCATGGTTGTCATAACATGTTCTACTTAATTTATAATTAAGTACATCTTACTTTACAAGTTTTCTGTCATTCAACATTTATGATTAAATACAACTTACTTATCTCCATAAATTTGCCTTCTTCTTTCTCATTAAATCATAATCTTGTCATACACCGCCATTACAATTTATCATAATTTACTTATTAACTTAGTTCACTTAACTAAGGTTTACTAATAAGTTTCCCTTTTCCTTTATATAACTTATGTTATCCTCATTTATGGATTTATTCTTATTCTCGCTAATTAGATAATCTTCGATTAAGTACAACTTTATTGCATAAGTTATTTCATTTTTCTCTATCGTTCATTATAACTTACCTTATTCCATAAGTTATAATTCCCACTTGTCCCAAGGACAAGTTTACCTATTATCTTTCATTTTCTTGAGTTTATTCATAATAAGTTATTATCATTCCCCATTCGTTCCCTTTTCCTTACAGTTGTTATTATCTTTCATTCAATTTCATTCATTTCCATTTATTACAATTAATGGTATTCGTCGGTCCTGCCATTTACATATTTTTCATATATGTGTATATGTACGTATTAGACCTCTCACATTAAATCTACACTTGTGGATGTTGGATTTGCCGGGCGGGTCCAGGAAAGTCTTCTACCACAAATTGACTTAACCTCGTGTCTTAGCACAACTACTTGTTTCATTTATACGCACTAGGCCTCTCACATTAGATTCACCACTTATGGTTGCTGGATATGTCGGTCGGGTCCGGGCAGACTTCTACCACAAGTGCAATCTAATCTCGTGCCTAGGCACGGTTCAGTTTTAGGCATATTCATCTCTATTCCATTATTTATGTTCATATCAAATTGCGCCTTCAATTTAAAGTCTTAAAACATAATACACGTTTATTCCCCAATTCAAGTTTATGCTTATAATTCTGCCAATAAGTTATGCCTATAATTTATATGCATAATTTCCCATTCACATTCATAATTCCAATTCAATTTATATGCATAATTTCTAATTCACATTCATAATACCAATTCAATTTATATGCATAATTTGCACCATAGTTATGCCATTAACCCCATTATAATTTATGCCCCCAAATCTCTGAATATGAGTCGCATGTCTTTCTACATGTAATTAATAATATGTAGATCTCAAATAGTGCATCTTTTACTCAATGTCTCAATTATCCTATTTTATAGGTTCATAAAATTGATCTATACAACAATATTCATCTTAAACATTCAAATAAATGTACATCTCAACTGATTGAACCTAATTTTCATTTTAGCGCAATTATCCATCGCATCAATTAACTTTTTCAATACATTCATTATAAATATCCATGGGGAATGATTAAACGATAAACATATTATTATTCACAAGGGATAATTTAAACCCACTCACCTTTAAGCTTTCCCCAAATTTTGGATCTGATCCGTTCTATCATCCAAGGTTTTCCTTTTCCCTTTAATTTGATTCACGACCTAATGACCATGCATTTATTATTTCATGAAAAGAGAAGGGAAAGAGAAATAATTTAAATAGATTGGTTCTTAGAGGTTTACCTTGCTTTCATGATTCAATAATCTTTTTATTAACGTTGATTTCCTCTTCCAGATCTGAATTCATAATCCTCCTAGGCTAATATTTTAATTTCAGAATAGATTTGCGAAGAGAGAGAGAGAGGGAGCCATGGCAGAACTCCGTCGAATTGTGATGTTTAGGGCTGGTTCTACGGTCTTATTTATAGGTGCTCAAGACCTTATCGTACACGCAGCGCTGAGTCAACATTGAACCCAGTTAAGAAAACAGTCCAGGTTCGTAGATGAATCTAACCAAATCTTATCGTACAGGTAGTGCTGAGTTAGCAATGGGTCCCACAAGCTGTTTTGGCGCAGAAATTTGAATTTCAAATGTTTGAATTGTTTTGGCGTAGAAATTTGATTTTCGAACTTTTGAATTTCTGGAATTTATTTAAATGTTTTATTCTCATGAAATATTCTTATATGTATACTATTCCTCTAACGACCATTTTACGTGTATATATATACGCAAAACTTTCATTTTATTTTCAAAATTCAACCGATGTTGCACCGTTATTTGATTCTTGCCATATTTCATTGACTGTAGCCTTATCTTGAATTTTTTCTTTTGTATACATATATTTCTGCATATATATATATATATATATATATATATATATTCTCATATATATACATGTACTTTCTTTATTTCCTTATATGTACGTTCTTATCCTTTCAAATTTTGAATTTGTATATGTATATATATTTGCATGTTCAGTTGGCCCTCTCTAGAACAAAGATAAAATTTTTGCCGCCACCGGGATTCGAAGCCCCGACCTCTATGTTACAAATTCAATGCCTTAACCAACTGAGCTATGAAGTCTTTTGTTAATAAGTCTTAGAATAATAATAATTATTGCTCTTTACTTACTTCTCCTTTTCATGTTAGTTACAATACTTAAATTAAACCATTGCATGAATCTTTTTCTTTTATTTTTCTTTTAATGTTAATGCATTATGGTTGCAGATCAGTGCATGCAACATATTTACATTACATGCAACCAATCCTTTCTTTCTTTCAATGCATGCATCACATTTTTTTCAATGCATGTATTTATTACATGCAATCGTTTTTTTATTCTTTATTTTTTTTATTTTAATTTGTTTGTATATATATATATATATCTTTTGAGTATACAAACGTCTAGGCTTAATAACTTCTTCATATGATGTACGTTTTACGCAAATCAAGTGTTTATCTTGACCAGAGTTCCGAGAGGGACGTAATGGCGCAGTCCGTTTTACCTAATTCTCATTATTTAATTGAGTTAATCTTATTTTATTATCTTATAAATACGGGGTGTTACAGAAATGGATGGGATAATGAGGGTTAATCCCTAAAAAATCCATACGCACATTGAGTAAAGGGTACGGAACAGACATCATCAGGGTCGATCATGCGCAAGGTTATCCAAGGCACTTAAACGGCCAAATATCAAACCCAAGACGAGTCAAGTCAACCAGCACGACCGAGGATGATGGCATGATATGTAATGGGAAGTGCAGCCCAAAAAGGATAGAGATCGTATATCATGTGAAGTCGCTAACTGATTTCCCGTAAAAAGACCAAGCCTAAGATGGAGCTGCAATATAGGCGCTTGCAACATCTTATGTGACTATTTCTCCAACCAAAGTTAGACACGAATTGTGATTCAGGTGCGGAAGCCAAGGTCGGTCATTCATATTGAGACAAAGCTGCTCAAACACAGGAGCAAAGCAAATCGTCCATTCAACATAGGCGAAAGCGACCACATAGCATAGCTGTAAGGACAAACAACGCCATGTAAAAGCAGCAAAAGGATGAGCGCCCTTGAACTAAGAAGGTCGGTCGCGCAAGGAATAGGAGAGTCTCAGGTCCAGTCCGGCGTTCCGCTCTTATAAAAGTTTCCAAGTTTCCCAAAGCATTCACTCTTACAGGGACGCCTGCTCCTATGTACCCACTCAACTACTTAAGGCGCTCACTCCATTGAGTCACTCGCGCATCACAACCAAATACAGATCTGGACAGCTGGCTATAGCTAGCCGATAGCATGATTGTAATTAATAGAATGAACGTTCTGTAGCCTGCATAAACGGATTTCAGATCATTTCCCAGGGGAAACTCACCTATAAATGCACCATGGCTGCCAACATAATGGGGATCCAATCTTGAAAACCACAAAGTGCTGCTAAAATATATCCTTAACCACTGATTCAGCCATGGCATCAAGAACAATATGGTGATCATGGAAGACGAAGACATCCTCCTTCTCAACCATTCATCCATCCTTCTTCTCTTCAAATTCTACCATTCTCTTGTATGATTCCAAGATTGAAATATATAAATGAGGGTATATTGAGTGAATATAGAGATGTGTGGAGAGATGGAAATGATGTATTTTGTAATCCTCGTTATAAGATTGAAAATCACATAGTGGACGTAGGCCTAAATAACGGCTGAACCACTATAAATCTCATCTCTACTATACCTTTTCTCGCATTTTTTTTCAATTGCTGATTAAACACGGTTCCGTTTATTTTTTACCAAATTGGTGAAGTACAGTTTAGTACCTTGGGTGTTTAGACCATTTTTGGTGTAAACATTTTGGCACCCACCGTGGGGCCGTGTTCATAATTCCCTTTCGTAGTTCAGCAGTCTAAAAAAAAAATATCCAAAAACGCTTTCTCCTTTGAAACCATGGTCGGATCAAAGAAAAGCAGCAAATCTAATAAAGTTACCACGATCAGTGAGAATGATATTGCTAACGAAGCTACGCCTCAAATCTTGAATCAAGGTGCAGGGGACACCCCTAGGCCACCTATAACGCAAGATGAATTGAATGTGGTTGTAACCAGCCTGAACGAGAAAATGGATAATACAACGAAGATGATAATGGAAAGGTTTGATGTCCTGACCAATGTTCAAGCCAATCTGTTACCACCAAACGCTGTGGTTAATACTGGTGAAAAAGAGGACTCATCAGCCTCAGACCCTGGACGGCCTCACAACCTAGTGGGAGACAGGGGAGAGGCCGTCGTTGAGGATCCTAAGGACAAATCTCCACGGCGCAAAGGAGAACGCGCGGCTCGGGCTGTCGTAGGTCCCACCAACGTAACATCCCTCAAAAAGGATGCAAGGCGCCGAAGCTCAAACCGTGGTCGCACTGATAAAAACGTCAATGCCGATCTCGATGAACAAGCAGGTGACGAGAGGCGCATCACAGACATGATCCAGCGAATAATGAAGGAGAAGGCGACCCGGGAAGATGAGGAGAAAGAATGGGAGTTTTCTCCTAACAAAACCCATTCACAGAGGAAATCCGACAAGCGAAATTCTCGAAGAAATTCATACCCCCAACAATAGCACCTTATAACGGAGTTGGAGATCTAACCATTTTCCTGTTCAAGTATGACCAGCACATGAATGGAGCTAGGGCCACTGATGAAATCAAGTGCTTATACTTTCCCGTGTGCCTGGAGGGTGTGGCCTCATTATGGTTCATCGGACTTCCACCTAAATGTATCGACCAGTTTGCTGATCTGGCAAGGAGATTTCAAGATCAGTTCCGACTACAAACCACCAAGGACGGGGATGCAATGTCACTATGCGAAATGGAACAAAAGCATAGGGAAACCATTAGAGCTTTCCTTACGCGCTTCCATGCTTCAGCAACGGAGGTCATAGAACCAGAGCCTTGGTACTTATTGGCAGCCCTGAGAGGAGCTATCGATAAGAAGTCAGAATTTGGAAAGTGGCTCAAGATGAAGAAACCAAAAACTCTAAAGAAGTTTTACAAAAAAGCTGAGGAGTACATCAGTGTAGAGGGTGAAACTTCGAGTGTCCAGAAGACTTAGAAAGTAACGCCGCCAGAGAAGGAAAGAGCAATGAGTCTAGGGTCGAACAGAAGAGCGAGTTGGGACAAAAGAGGGGAAACGATGAGAGGAATAGCAAAGCTTATAAAAAGACGCGGCTATACAAACCATCCGAGCTAACCCTCATAAACGAAACCCGAGAAAGAATTTACCAAACCGCAAAGGAATTGGGCATTTTTCCTCAGATGAAGCCGCAGAAGGTAACTGAGCAGCAAGCAAATTCCGGAAAATTTCTGCCGGTTTCATAGCCAACCAGGGCACAGCACCAACGAATGCCGGCACCTGAAGAGTTTAATTAAAGAACTCTTTAGAAAGAACCGACTCCAGCAGTATGTGAAAAATCCCCAAAGTACTCCAGCTGCGCAAGGACATAACAATGCGGCTAACTAGCCCAACTCGAGTAAAGAAACCCAAATGCCAGTCGACTCGAGGCCAGTAATCAATATGATATTTGGAGGTCCCCAGCCGGCCGGAAACAGTTGGGCAGATATGGAAATATACGCTAACGAATTGAAGGGTGTCACGGAAGAGGAAGGATGCATGATCTTGAACAATGAGCTTCCGACGAAAATGCTCAAAACCTCGACCGAGGATGTGATATTCAAAGATAAAGATGCGGAAGGCATAATTACACCAACTGTCGATGCCATGGTAATCACAATTGGTCTCGGACCTACGGTGGTAAAAAGGGTCCTAGTTGACACCGGGGCATCAGTTAATGTGATTTTTATAAACACTTTCCAAAAGGTGAATCTCCCTATGGCAAAGGTGCGCGCATACCCAAATAAGAATCATGGTTTTACAGGTCAACCTACACAACCAATCGGAACGATAGACTTACCTGTGGAATTGGCAGATGGGGAATACAGGGCTTCCATGGTACAAACCTTTGTTCTAATAGATGAGTTTTCATCTTACAACGCATTCCTTGGTAGGCCGACTCTTTCGGGTTTCAAGGTTGCATTAGCTCCATGGTGCTTGACCATGAAGTTTCCAACTGAAAGGGGAATTGGTGTAATCAAGGGCGACCAAATCGCTGCAAGGGACTGCTATGTGATAGAACTGAGAGAAGCTAAGAAAAAAGACTCGGGAAAGGATGCGGAGGCTCTCCCCCGCATCCAAAACCCTCCTTTGTAGCAATTAAAGAAGGGTCCACGCACTGGCGAGCATAGTGGAGTGCAAAGAGAGATCGATCCCAGGGAATACAGTGCAGAGGATGAGAGGGCGATATCGGCTGAAGACACAATCCCTATAGCTGTAAATTCGAAGGACCCAAACCGTGTGTTGAACATAGGATCTCGGATAAGCCCTAAAATAAAAAATCAATTGATTGCTTTTCTAAGAGCTAACTTAGATGTGTTCGCATGGAACCATTCCAACATGTGCGGCATATCTCCAGACATTGCAGTCCATAAGTTAAACATTGACCTGCGCACTCCGGCTATCAAACAAAAAAGAAGAACCTAGGGGTCGGAGAGCTCACGAGCCTTAAAGGAAGAAATCGACAGATTAATGGAGAATGGTTTTATTAGAGAATCTACTTATCCGAAATGGGTGTCCAACCCGGTACTCGTGAAGAAGTCAAACGGAAAATGGCAGGTCTGCATAGATTATTCAAACCTGAATAAAGCTTGGCTGAAAGATAGTTTCCCTCTTCCCAGAATTGACCAATTGGTGGATTCTACAGCTGGTCATGAATTGCTATCTTTCATGGATGCATACTCCGGCTATAATCAAATCATGATGTATGGTCCAGACCAGGAAGACACAAGTTTCATTACTGATTTCGGTCTATACTGGTATAAGATGATGCCATTTGATCTAAAAAACGCAGGAGCAACTTATCAGCGACTGGTAAATGCTATGTTCAAAAAGCAAATTGGTAGGACGATGGAAGTCTATGTTGATGACATGTTGGTTAAGTCAAAGAGAGCAATAGACCATTTAGAGGACTTAGCCCGAATGTTCGATATCTTACGACAGTATGGCATGAAGTTGAATCCCTTGAAATGTTCTTTTGGAGTAGGCTCAGGCAAGGTCCTCGGATACATGGTCAACTCTAGAGGTATTGAAGCTAATCCAGCTAAAATATCATCTTGGAGAGAAATGCGTGCCCCAAGAACCAAGAAGGAACTTCATTGTTTGAATGGGAAGATCGCAGCCTTAAATCGCTTTATATCTAGGGTGACAGACAGATGTCGTCCATGCTTCGATGCCCTTAGAAATGGAAAGAAAGAGATACAGTGGACCCCTGAATGCCAAAAAGCCTTCGAAGAGTTGATCCAACACCTGGCAACACCTCCTATGCTATCAAAGCCTAGTGACGGAGAAGGCTTGTTTTTGTACCTGGCGGTTTCTACCCATGCCTTAAGCGCAGCACTGATCAGAGAAGATTTGAAGGTACAAAAACCGGTTTATTACATCAGCACGAGGCTATCCGGAGCAGAGCTCAATTATCCAAAACTTGAAAAACTTGCTTATTGTTTCCTCATCGCATCAAAGAAACTCCTGCCCTACTTTCAGGCTCATCCCATCAAGGTTCTCATAGACCATCCTCTGAGGCAAGTTCTGTCCCGACCAGAAAACTTCCAAAGATTATTAAAATGGAATGTAGAGCTCAGTCAGTACGACATTATGTATCACCCTCGGAAAGCAATCAACGAACAAGCGCTCGCTGACTTTATCATAGAATTTACCAACCGAGGGGAGGATGAGGAGGAAGATGATACTGAAACTAATATCCAATGAAAATTATTTGTAGGTGGGGCATCGAACGATCACTGTTTTGGGTCAGGGGTAGTTCTCGAAACCCCTGAGGGAAGATCCTTATGCTATGCGTTAAGGCTAGAATTTCCGTCAACCAACAACGAAGCTGAGTATGAAGCCCTTATCACGGGAATAAAGCTAGCAAAAGAGTTGCAAATAAAAACTATACAAATCTTCAAGGACTCTCAACTCGTAGTATGCCAGATTCTGGGGGAATTCCAAGCCAAAATGGGTAACTTGCCAGATTATCTTACCAAAGCCTTGGAATTATTGGAAGCTTTCAAGCATTACACTATATCGCATATTCCTAGAGAGGAAAATACTAAAGCTGATTCATTAGCCAAATACGCAAGCACAGGGATGCACAGCTAATGGGGTTAGTTCTAGTGGAAGTCCTTTTCAGCCCGAGCACAAAGAAGACTGAAATGGATTGGATCATGGAAACAACTGATGACTCAAATTCATGGATGTTGCCAATTAAAGAATATCTCGCAACTGGGGCACTCCCGGCTGAAGCCAAACCCCAAAGAAAGATGTTGCGAAAAGCTCCCTTATACCTTATCCAAGATGGACGACTGTATAGACGGGGATTTTCTACACCGTTACTTCGTTGTGTTCCAAAGGAGTCTAAGGCAATCATGGCAGGACTACACGAAGGGGAATACAGAGGATATATCGGTGGACAAACTTTGGCCAAGAAAATCCTACGATATGGTTACTTCTGGCCAGATATCAATAAAGCTTCCACGGCCTACACTAAAAAATGTGATAGGTGCCAGAGATTTGCCAAGATTCAAAGGATGCCATCGACAACCATAACTCACATGGTCAGCCCACGACCATTTGCTATCTGGGGCATCGACCTCATAGGAGCCCTTCCCACTGCAAAATCCAGTTTTAAATACGCAATTGTTGTCGTTGATTACTTTACAAAATGGACTGAAGTAGAACCATTAGCCACTATAACTTTAAAGAAAGTTATTAACTTTGTCTTGAAAAATATCATATGCAGGTTTGGGGTACCACAAAAGATAATCAGAGACAACGGGACTCAATTTGAAAGTGAAGAGTACCAAAGCTTTTGTGCCAAGTATAAAATCCAGAAAAGCTTTTCAGCAGTCGCTCATTCACAAGGGAGTGGGCAGGTGGAAGCGGTAAATAAAATCATCAAGACTACCATTAAGAAGCAACTAGAAAAGGCTAAAGGTGGATGGGTAGATGAACTCCCGTTGGCATTATGGGCATATCGCACCATACACAAAACCGCAACAGGGCATACTCCCTTTTCTTTATCGTATGGCTCTGAAGCTATGATACCAGTGGAGTTGGAAGTCCCTACGCATAGAAGGATACACTTTGATCCCAAAGAAAACGAGAAGCTACAGCTCGAAGACCTCGACCAACTTAAGGAAAGAAGAAAAGAAGCGGGACTCTGAGTAACTGCACACCAAAGAAGGGTGGCCAGGCACTTCAATTCAAAAGTCAAACATAGAACTTTTGAAATTGGAGACCTCATTCTGAAAAAGATAACGATCGGTACTGGAGTCTTCGGACCCAATTGGGAAGGGCCTTATGTCATAAGAGAAACTCCATGATGGAACTTTCAAATTGGCCACCACAGATGGGAACCAGATCCCACGAGCATGGAACAACAAGCATATTTGTCGTTATTTCTTATAACATGTTATTCAAATACATAGAAAATGCTGTAAAGATTTATGAAATTTTTGCATTTTGAATGACGCACATAAAATGACTGAGTATGGAATTCTAATTACATGTACAAATCACTTATTCACAGGCTCGCACTAAAAGTTGACTTCCATGTGTAGGCAAACGAGCGACCAAGTGGCGCCAACTCGAGGAGTTCCGACTTTCATTAGGAAACACTGGATCTCTCAATACAGGACCAACAAAAGATTGGTACCAGATTAAAAGAGTCAATGTTGGAGTAAAGTTAACTCAAAAAGTCCCATTGTTAAAATCCCACGGATAAAATCACCGAGCCCACCAAAGAAACACCTTCTTAGGTGCTGGACACAGGTTCTCCAACTTGAAAAAAAGTCAATGAGGTGAACCATTGTCTGTTTCCTAGGGCAAGGCACAAAGTCGGAAAAACCGACATGTCCCGAAACGGAAAAATTGCTAATCCACAAAAAACGAGGGGCGCCTTGTTAGGTGAAGGACACGAATTTATCTCTTCTGAGCCAAAGCTCGATGAGATGAATTATTGTCCGCTCTTCGGGATGAAGCATAAAAATTGGGAAGGATTAAACATGCTGGAAGGACCAGCGCAAATCAGAAATCCTAGCCGAAAGGGTGTAATTAGAAATCCTAGCCGTATGGGGGTATCGATTCTTGTTCTTTGCTGTTAACCAAGTCAAATGAAGCCAAAACTGGATTGCAACATTGGAACCAAAGTCCTCCCATGGGGGCACGCATAAAAATGCATCAAGAAAATACCCCAAACAAATAAACAGGAGATTTAATATAAAAAAATCTAAATGGCTAAATTGCCAAAGTTAAAACAATGAAAAGCTTACCAATCAAGCCAAATACTAAAAACTGGATAATCCTAGCTTAATAAGAACGTTGTAAGACTAACTGTAATACGATTTTAACGTATGAATGCCCCGTGATACGATATCAACGTGCGAACGAACGCCCCGTAATATGATACTTACGCACGATCACCACAAAAAAAAAATGTGTGCGTTGTTAAGCAGGGAAAAGAGACATGGCGTGACAAAGACACGAAAAAGCATCATAAAGCCAGCCAAACAACTATTCATAAGGATCGCGGAAGTGTCACAGATCAAACACAAGTCACAACCAGCATAATGTCATGAGCGAGGACCGGCACCCGCTAACACAACTGGTCTTAAAAGTTCAAAAAGCAAAATAGCCAAAGAGAAGAAAAAGAGATTATGGATCTCTAACCTTCCTTGGCCTGCCTACCTTCTTCTTAACCTGAACAGAAAAGGATGGAAGATCATCAGCATATTTAGGCACCACAGACTCAACATCTCCTAGGGCGAAAGCAGCAACCACACTATCTTTGGACCTAAGAGCTTGGATCAACTTCGCCTTATCATTTTCTAGAACACAGATGCGCTCAAGATTGTCCTTGTGAAGTCTTTGGAGATTGCAGGCCAAGGTATGCCAGTCGTTCATCCGCTTCGCAGAATGATTTCTCAGCAAATTCGTCTGTTTCCCAAATTGATGCACAGCAGTCTCGAGGCGGGCAAACATCTGACCTTTAGCCGTGGTCATGTCATAAGGGAAAGTCTAAGGATCAGACGGAGATATATCCACATTCGAAGATACTCCATGCAAACTCCACCCCCCGAAACCGCTTGGTTAGCCTAGGGCTGCAAGGCCCAGGAATGTGGTGCGACATGTTAATGATAGTTTGAAGCTCTGTATAAGAGGGACTGGAGGGAGAATTTACAGACGGTTGACCAGTTGATTGAATCTCGTCCGCTGGAACATCCAAATCGAAGAAAGTTTCCCATTGACGTCATTATGGAGATGGAACCATCCTGCAGACGGATCAGGGAATGACCATGAGGTCCAAAAGAAGAATGAGCATAAATAGAAATTGACAAACCTAAATAAGAGATAGAAAGGAATACGGAATTTTCTTCTTGGTTGAGAAACCCTATTGGAAAGAAATAGGAGCAAATTGAATGAAGAAGTAAGAAAATAAAGGGGGAGATTAAAGGACACACATCAAAAGCACTCCTCGCCACATCAGCTCAATACTCGAGTACTGAAATGGGTGTCCCATCAAAGTCCAGATGGCGTATTCACTTCCCCATGATTTAGCTATTTGCAATAATGACAAAATAGTTCAAGCAGCTCTCTTAGAGGTGAAGACATCAACCAGCTGCAATGAAGCAATCTTAATCTTTTTGCACGAACGACCCCTCGACAAGTCAGGATAAATCTACCAAACAATGTGCGATCAAATATATCGAAGCCAGTAATTCCTTACTAAAAGAAATCACGGACTTCGAGGGGCAAGCGTTAATCCCTAAAAAATCAATACGCACATTGAGTAAAGGATACGGAACGGACATCATCAGGGTCGATCGTGTGCAATGTTATCCGAGGCACTTAAATGGCCAAATATCAAACCCAAGATGAGTCAAGTCAACCAGCACGACCGAGGATGATGGCATGATACGTAATGGGAAGTGCGGCCCAAAAAGGATAGAGATTGTATATCCTGTAAAGCCACTCACTGATTTCCCGTAAAAAGACCAAGCCTAAGATGGAGCTGCAATACAAGCGCTTGCAACATCTTATGTGACTATGTCTCCAACCAAAGTTAGACACGAATCGTGATTCAGGTGCGGAAGCCAAGGTCGGTCGTTCATATTGAGACAAAGTTGCTCAAACACAGGAGCAAAGCAAATCGTCTATTCAACATAGGCGGAAGAGACCTCATAGCATAGCCATAAGGACAAACAGTGCCATGTAAAAGCAGCAAAAGGACGAGCGCCCTTGAACTAAGAAGGTCGATTGCGCAAGGAACAGAGGAGAGTTGAAACACCCCACCTCCGTTAGGGTCACTCTCAAAGGGAATGCCCTAATTTTGGTGGAGGTTTATAAGTCACAGATATACAAGACAGATATAAGAACACATATTTGTAAATAGCAGAAAAGCAGCAACTTTTATTTCATAGAAGTAAATACGTGTTACAGCAACATCACCATGATTGTCTTACATCCTTTCAAAAAAAAAACATAACACCTTCATAACTGTCTTGATTACATTATTTTAAAGAAGCATAAAGAAAACATAAATAAACCGCAAAAGTCCCATAGTTGTTGTCCAAATCAAAGGTATAGGCCTAGTCAAGGAAATAATCCTTGTAGTCACAGTCACAGTCATAGGAAATGTCCATAGTCATATGCGATGTTCATAGTCCAAAAGGGAAAATAATTCCCATAGTCATAAGTCATTGTCATAGGCAATGTTTTATATGTCCCAAAATCAAAGGCTTATGTCATAGTCCAAAGGCATATGCTTTCAAAGGCCACAGTTTTATAGTCATAGTCACGGTTACAGTCTTACTTGTCCTCGAATCGTAACAGTTCTTAATTCAGTCCAAGAGTATAAACACAGATTCGAAGAGAGAGAGAGAGATTTGGCATATTCCTTTATTCCTTTAATTTCATGTCACAAATAAAACAAAATATTCAGATCTAGAAATAACCAACTTACAGAAAATAGATCTAGAAAAGAAGGAAAGCATGGATATGATTTGTGCGTCGTTGCTTGAAACTTGTTTGAGCTAGCCTTTGAATTCTTCACTTGAAACTTTGATTTGAATCCCTCCTTAAAAGTCTTTTAGCAGCATCTCCTCGTCTTGAATCATATTTTATTTTATTTATTTAAGAAAATTTAGAGGAGGGGAAGAAGCCATGAATCTTAGCAGCATAAGGATAGAAGAGAATTGGTGCAAAGAGAATGAAGACTAGGGCTGTTTATATAGCTGCTCAAGAAGTGGTTTAGTGTGAAAATGGGTAATTGGGAAGATAGAGAAAAAAATGAATATATAAATGTATTTTCATGCTTCTTTATTTTATAAAGACAGATGATACTCTGATATTGTAAAAGAATCTTGTACAGACTAAATTATCAATAAAGCAAAGTTCTATTTTCCACTGTTTAATAATTTGTCTGTCTTGTAATTTATCGGCATCTTTTACCCAAAATGCTCCACAGAACTTAGTGCATTCCCTTTGTGAAACACCCCACCTCCGTTAGGGTCACTCTCAAAGGGAATGCCCTCTCCTAGACCTAGGCATCACTTTACCTCAAAGAAATCGTTCGACTCCATGGAATACCATCCAGCATTGTTAGTGACCGAGACCCCATCTTCACCAGTGAGTTTTGGCGGAGTCTGCAAGAAGCAGTAGGAACGAAGTTATGCTTGAGCACAGCCTATCATCCCCAAACCGACGGCCAAACAGAAAGAGTGAACAGAGTTTTGGAGGACCTTTTAAGACTGTGCGTCCTTGACTTCGGAGGGACATGGGAAGACCACCTTCCTTTGGTGGAATTTGCCTACAACAACAGCTATCAAGCAACCATCGGAATGGCGCCCTTCGAAGCTTTATATGGAAGACCGTGCCGATCGCCCACTTGTTGGTGGGAGTCTACTGATAAGCTCATACTTGGACCAGATATGATCCGAGAGACTTCAGAGAAAGTAGACTTAATACGAAGAAGGATGAAGACGGCCCAAGACAGACAAAAGTCCTACGCCGACAAGAGGAGAACCGACCTTGAATTTGAGGTTGGGGACAGAGTTTTCTTAAGGTATCTCCGCTAAGGAACGTTGTTCGTTTTGGACAACCACTATGGGGCTTTTGCAGTTTATTTATGTTTTTTATGCTTCTTTAAATGATGTAATCAAGACAGATTATGAAAGTGTTATGTTATGTTTTTGGAAAGGATGTAAGACAATCATGGTAATGTTGTTGTAACACGTATTTGCTTTTATGAAATAAAAGTTGCTGTTTTTCTGCTGTTTACAAATATGTGTTCTTATATCTGTCTTGTATATCTGTGACTTATACTTATAAACCTCCACCAAAATTAGGGCATTCCCTTTGAGAGTGACCCTAACGGAGGTGGGGTGTTTCACTTGGTAAAGGTTACACCAATCATGGGCCCAACCCATACTTGAATTTGGGCCCTTCTACTTTATATTTTCATTTATTAATTAATTTGGCCCAACGTTATTTTCCCCCGTTTAATACGTTCGTTTATTATAATATATGCTTGGCTTAGGCTTTTAAGCCCAACTTAGCCATGAGAAAAAGGGGAGGCTTAAAGCACGATTACATACACAAGAAGGGGAATGTGAACGCATGAACTTGCAACGTGACGTTGGAACTACAAAATAGAAACTGGTGTACTTGCATAGTAGTAACATATACTTTGGTCATAAAGCATAAGTGACATGAATCAAACCATGTAAACTTGTAGTTAAGTAAAGAATATCACAATTGACACATAGGCTTAACTGCAACGTAAACCTATATTTTATTTAGGCATAATGTCAAACATAAGCAAATCATGTTTATAAGATTACTACATGTTTACAAAGGTGCTTACTCTTGTGACTAATACAAAAGTATAATTCAACTAGAATTAATCCAACTTAATCATGATTCTAAATCTATTCACATAACCATGGCACACATATACTTATGGCATAGATATTTCTAACATGAAATCACGATTTTTACTTTAGTCATGCAAACTTGCAAATGGGATTTTGAATCTAACCTAGCTATGTACCACATTTGGCATCATGATCTTTTACCCAAAACTCTGATTTGGCATAGTCCCGTGTTTTGCTCTTATAAAAGTTTCCAAGTTTTCCAAAGTATTCACTCTTACAGGGACGCCCGCTCCTATGAACCAACTACTTAAGGCGCTCGCTCCATTGAGTCACTCGCGCATCACAACTAAATACAGATCTGGGCAGCTGGCTACAGCTAGCTGATGGCATGATTGTAATTAATAGAATGAACGGTCTGTAGCCTACATAAACGGATTTCAGATCATTTCCCAGGGGAAACTCACCTATAAATGCACCATGGCTGCCAACATAAAAGGGATCCAATCTTGAAAACCACAAAGTGCTGCTAAATTTTATCCTCAACCACTGATTCGGCCATGGCGTCAAGAACAATAAGGTGATCATGGAAGACGAAGACATCCTCCTTCTCAACCATTCATCCTTTCTTCTTCTCCTCAAATTCTACCATTCTCCTGTATAATCCAAGATTGAAATATATAAATGAGTGTATATTAAGTGAATATAGAGATGTGTGGAGAGAGAGAATTGGTGTATTTTGTAATCCTCGTTATAAAATTGAAAATCACCTTCACAGTGGACGTAGGCCAAAATAACGGCTGAACCACTATAAATCTCGTCTCTACTTTACATTTTCTTGCAATTTTCGTTTTCAATTGCTGATTAAACATGGTTCCATTTATTTCTTACCAAATTGGTGAAGTACAATTTAGTACCTTGGGTGTTTAGACCATTTTTGGTGTAAACAATGAGGACAGTGGTGTTTAGAGACTAGAAAAGCATACAAAAGTGAAGAAAATCATAGGGATGTTGGAGTGGTCACATTCATGATCATGAAGAGGGGTTGTTCAATTTTTATTGTTTTTGAGTCTTACTGGACTGGTGAATATGCATTGTTTGGCCCAACAACCGCTTTTGTAGTTATTCCATTTTGGTTATGTATTTTATTTCATTTGTATACTCGGTTTCTTGTTGTATAAAAATTGTGAATGTTTTATATGGATCGTGGTCCGTAAATATCGTAAGCCTTGAATAACCTTTTCAATTATGTTGTTTTTTTGCTATTGTTACAGCAAAAAATTGATATGACAACTCTTCATTATTTCATTGATGTTGCGTTGTAGTTTGGTTAATTTACTATTTTTTTGTATTCAAAAATTGGTATGAGGATCTCATATGATTTATTAAATAAGCGTCACCTATTGAGTTAGCTGTTTTGCAGGGTTTTTTGCTTTAGTTGTTACGAAATTGGAGGCAAAAAAATCTTTTTTTATGGCAAGAACTCTTATTTTTTGCTCCTGTTTTTAAAAAACTGAAGCAAAAAACTACTTGATGCTTCCGTTATATAGCCGAAGCAACAAGTTTAGGTCTATTGCGTCTTCTACATTTGCTTCGGTTGTTGAACAGAAGCAACAGGGGGTAAACAACCGAAGCAATTGACCTGTTTTGTAGTAGTGCCCATAGTTTTTGATTATATACTATGTATATAGAGCGTGAGATGCAAGCGTTTTACTAGATGGTTATTTATTTGATTTAGACACTATTATAATATCAGAATAAATATGACTTCAAATATTTTGGGTTAACATAAGGTAAAAACCGTCCGTGTTTATGTGTGGATTGGTCTTACGATTATCCTTTTCTTTCAAAGAAAAAGTTTTTTAAACTAAAATCAAGTTGGATGTTAATTACAAACTTAGTGGGTTTTCTCACTCTGCTTTACAAGACTGATCTTGACAATTGCAATGCATGGGTCAGACCAATTTTTACAGGTTCAGATTAGAGTGCTACGAACTTTAGGAGACGAGATGAAGGAGTTCAGACGTTTTATTGTTTATTTCTGTTGTGTGTTGTATATTAGGGCAGGTTATTACAACTGTCTAGATTTATTGATGTACTGATGACTGCAAGTATTTTTCAAGCTCTCAATAAAGATTTATTTCTGTATTATATTTTGATCCGCTGTGTTGTGAGACTCTGTGTTGTGTTGACTCATCTTCTTATTCTTCTATTCTAAACTTTCTTTCTTATCTCACCCTCTAATTTCTTTCTATTAACTATTTGATGTTTTCGATACTTGGAGTTTGGCAAGTAATACAAGTTAATGTACTATTGTCGAAATTCGAGCGTCGAATTTTCGCCGAGTCATTACATAAGGGCCTAGAGAGGCGAGTTGTAGTTTTACAAATAGGGTTGTACAAAGGAGGTTATAGTGAAAATTTTCGAAAATTTAAGGCATTAACCAAATTTTGAGAAATGGGAAGTTCTTAGAAACTGGAAAGTTGAAGAACTTGAGTTAGTAGAATGAAGGCTGGGTTGGTTGAGTAAACGACCTTTAGTTCATTCTTCGAATTCGGGGATGAAATCTTTTTGAGTGTGGAGGGTTGTAACAGACTGGGTTTTATTAAGAAATATTTAATGAATATTTTGAATATATAAAACGATTTATTTAAAAATTAATGAATTGAAATTTATTAAAACGAAGGTTGGAATGTATTAAATGAATGTATAGGATCCATTATAGGTCAGAATCTGTTGAAATAAGAAACATTCAAATTTATTGAACTATATTTTTCTAATGAAAGAGAAAATTCGAGTTTTCATCTTATAGATCGTAAGTTATGCCCAAATCAAATTTCCAGAAAATCTCTATGGAATCCTTTATAAAACATAACGATTTAGTAATATAAATAAAAGGATTTTAAAATAAATTGAATATCGATTAGCTTGAAAATAGAGATATCGAGTTTAAAATCCAATATAGTTTATTCTGAAGCTATATGAAGTTTTATTTAGATATATACGATAACTATAATTTTCTCTTCAAAGAATTTGAATATTTTGAATTTAAAATATATTTTATCGATTTAATTGAATATAAAAAATAACCATTTTGCAAACGATATCGGATTTCGACGAAACACTCAATGTGTCCAATCGGAGTTAGTATGTGGCCGTGCGAGATATAAACACTCAATTTAAATACATATGTATAATAAATCAATAATTTAATCTTGAATGAGCGCTTTTTGAGCAAACAGACTCGGATTTCGACGAAACAAGTTTCATTAGGACCGTAATGACAAACCATAGCTAATATCAGTTTTCACCCTGAACGAAGTTCATATGTGCCCATGCGAAATTTCAAACGACGAATGGAGATAGCAACAGCTTATAAATAATAAAATACACGAAGTTTCATCTATAAGATAACTAAAAATCTTCTCCATAAATTTACCTCCTCCTCCACCATTTGCTAACCTATTATTTTGGACTTCCATTTTGCAATAAATCCCCTCCTCCATTTATAATTTTTATCTCCCAAACCATTTGGAATTAGCTAAAGGTCCCAACATGAAAGTTGTACTGTAGTTACGGGCTTCTTATTGTAAAAATTTGGTGGTGAACGAGTGTCGGCGGTGGCCGGAATCTCGCCGACCATGACTAGGTCACTTTCGGTTTTGGTGAAATTGTAGCAATTATGGTGATCATTGGCCAGAGGTGCCAACTAAGAAGTTGGAGAAGGGAGAGAGGGCTACAACTTTGTAGTTGGGGATTCGGCCCGAAAGTGGTCATAGTGATGGCAATATCGACATGAACGTGGACGATGGGTTTTTTGTTGCAGCGATTGGATTTTTGGAGTTTATGGACATGAACTTTCTGGTGATGGGTCTATCTAGGAACTGGTAGAGGAGGTCGAGGCGCAGGTGGTGTTCAAATTTCACAACAAACGGTGGTCGGAATGGCTCAAATTTTGGGACTACATCGATCTTGTTCGAGGTCAAATCGGGGATTGACGACGTCGAACTACGAAGCGGGGTTTAAGACATGGCTAGGCCAGGTGATGGCGCAGGCGATGGAGGCAGCGGTTGGCGGTATGGGGGCCTGTAGTGGCGGCGGCAGGTGACGATGAGGGAGGAGCACGGTGACGTGAAAATTGAAGAATGAGTGATTAAATAATTATTATTTAATTAAATTACATAATTATTCAAAGTTCGAACATTTATAATTTGTTTGTATGAACTCATAATTGAACGAAACAAGAAACGCTGGAATCATGGAGTTGAGAGCTTCACAATAAAACTGTTTCGGATGAATTGGAGCTAGTTGGAATTTGGGATTAAATTAAACCCACGTTTAATTTAACCCAAAGCGATTGTTATTATAACGATCAAAAATCATGGTGAGAACTCCCTGAACTAGTTTAAAAGTTGTTATAAACTTATCTTATTATATATTAATTGCTTGTGGTTGCTATGATTGCTTCGTGGATGTTGGACGTTTATTTACAGTTTTATTTATACTGTTATGTACATATAAGTGTTAACAATTTTAAACGATTATCTTATGACTGTTGTTTGATGGTTGATAATTTTTGTGGTTGTTTTATTATTATTTACACAATTTACATCATGAATATGAAATTAATTGGGAATTTATTGACTCGAGTTCCATTGAGGTCTTAAATGAATATTTTATTCATTTAAGTGAAATAAGACGTAAAAATGAAAATTGTATTTTTATATCCGAAACGATTTAGAAACGAAGTTAATACGATTTCAAACAACTATTGAAAATGTTAGAATGGATTTGAAAGTGTTTTGAATTAGAATTGACTTGTTTTAATTTAAAAATAGATTTGAATAGTAAATTCAAAAGTGAATTCGAGTTAGATATATAAACGACGTTTTAAACTCGAACGGATTGTTTAAATGATCTTATTTATTTTTATTATGGATTTCAAGAAAATTTGGATTTAAGAATATTATATTTTGAAAAATATTATTATTTTAATATTATAAGAATATAAATATCCAATTTTGATTTAAAATTGATTTTGAAGTTTGAACCATTTTTAAACGAGTTTATAAACATTTTATAAAATATGTTTTGGTTGAATTGATCGAGTTTTATATTAAATTATAATATGGTTTGAATAGCATGTGTCGAGTAGCAATAATTCACGAATCTCAACCATAAACTTCAAATGGCTGTAACTAATGCAATTTGAATCAGATTTGCATGAAACTGGAAATATTTGTTTCCTATTAATTATATCTTTAAAATAAAATAAGAATTTTATAATTTCAACTTATAGATTTATAGTTATGTTTAAATCTATTTTTGAAAAGGTCGGTATAAACGCAATTCGGCGACCATAATTGGAAATCGATCGAAATAGCCGTATAATAATTAAAAAAATATGGAAAAATTATGATAAATCATAACAAGTGATTTTAAAGAGACTTAGGAAAGAAATATGAAGTTTTCAACTATATCTCAATATTTGTGTTTTCAACCTAACTTATTGAATACGGTAAAAGACGTTTTTTGACATTTAAAGTTAAATACTGAATAAATAGTTTTCAAAGATATTATATATGGTTTATATAATTAATAATTATTTGGAAGGCAATTTGTCCTGATTTTAAATTATAATCGAGATTTAGTCTGACTAGGACTAGTCGCGCAGCGACAGTTCGCGAACATCGACCGTTAACTTTATATTGACGTACCAGGAGATCAGGCCATCTGGTTCTCCTGAAATGAAAAACTTTTAGTTCGTAATGAAAAGAGTTTTCAAATGCAAAAGAAAGTTAAAAGATCCAACGGTTAGATCTTGAAATAAGTTCAAAACAGATATGAATAAATTGAATTTGGATAGAAATGATCTTCAGATATTTGGTATTGATTAACGTTGTGTAGATGTTTACTATTTGAGTCATTTGAAAGATATTTATATCATTATTCCATTATAGTATTAATTGATTACGAGAATCGTGTTGAATATAAATGGATGTAAATTCTGTTTAAAACTTATATTTAATATAAATTGGTTTAGGGTTTGTCGTGAATGGTGTCTTTAATAACATCGTCCTTTAACCCAGTTAAAGATGAAGTATATGGAATCAATCTTTTAATTAAGATTTAATGAAGCTTTCCAAAGTGAAGTTTTCCAATTAATAAATTAAATTGGAATGCAAGTACGGTTTTGTGACAAAGATGTGATTTGGGAAAGTTTAATGAACATCTTTGTCGCAAATCGTACTTGCATTCCAATGGTTAATGAATGATTTGGATTTGAGTAGTGTGTTTTCACGTAATGATAAGATGTAATCTTTGATTATATTTGAAATAAAAGGAGGTACTTAAACTTACCCAAAATACGAGGGTATTTGGTATGGAGTACCACCAGTTTTGCTCCATGGGATGAATAGATGGTAAATAGGAATAATGATATGAAAATTTACCTTTATCCGTAGGATTTGATATCTCCAATAAAGCATAGAAAATTCGATTTAAGTTAAGTTGAGAAACGAGATTTTTTAATCATCTGAAATAATTTCCAAGGAAAGATTTAAACAGTGGTTTAAAGAATGTTAATATTTCATAAGATTTAAGGGAGAAATTACCAAGGTAAAGAATGATTTTAGTAAATGAATATTCTGAGATGGAATGAGACCCATGATATTCTATATATCAATTATAGTTTGTAAAGATGTTCCAGATATTCGGAAACACTTGATTTCGACCCATTCTGAATAGTTATACGACGAGTATTGAAGATACTGAAGATGGTGGTTGAAGATCGGGGATCTTCACATCGTTTGGATTACTGCTGATGTCTCGATTGGGAGGTAGACCCATGACGAGGTTATAAGTGGAAGTCGTTCAGACGTACTTTGAGATTGACCGGATTTGCAAGAGCCTATCTCCTTTATTGGACGAGGAATAAGGTGCCTTCGGTTTCGTTCAGGCCCAGAACTGACTTGTAAATGGATGTATGTCTAATGTTGTATTTAACAACATAACTAATTGGTTTCTAATAATGTTATATCAGTTGGTGGTGAAGAATGTTTTCTCTTAGCTTAACAACCTCCTCCGAAACTTATGTACTCAAAGGGTTATGATGCTATAGTGCAATATTTGTTTCCAATGTTATATAACGTGTTATACTCTAAAGGCAATATGTTTTTTGGGCAATTGGAATGTCGATATCCCAGGTATCGAAAGGGTGTGTCGTCACAGTGTCAGTCCAAATTTCGTGAAGTTCACATCCTGAAATGGAAGTCAAAAAACCAACGTTGAGTCGAAATTTTGTATCCCACTGTTCACAAATTTCGAACCCTAGAAAGCGTTGCCAAACCCGTGTTGATCACGCAGAAAGTGATGATCCGCACGTATAAAACCGGTTTGCCAAATTTCATTTGGCATTTACCAAATTTGAATCCCTTGATCTAGTATGATTTTTGTATCAAAATCCACGTCTCGGAGCTGGTGAAATTTCGAATCCGCCTGAGTCGATCCACCCTTTTTCCTCATGCCAAACTCTATATCCCCCGCCCTTGCTAAATTTCGACTCCCTTTTTTTCCTTGCCAGAGTCAAAGATTTACTTGTCGAGGTCGATGCTTGACAGGGGATTTCAAATTCCTAAACTGCACCATGTTTTTGAAATGTGGAGGATTCGAAATTCCATTGTCGAACCATGTTTTTGAGCCAATTTTCAATGGTGATCCGACCGAGTAGCACAAGTGGTTTTCCACGTTTTCCCTTGTGCCAATAAAGCATTTTGAAAGTGTCAAATCCAATTTTGCAAATTGCCAAATTGATTGGCCTAAGTTTTGGATGTGGTTTTCAGCTGACCCATCGTGTCGATCATCTTTTTGACGTGTTAGATAATCTTTTTGCAAAATTGCCAGATTCGAGTGTCATGAGTCGCTTAAGCCATTTTTGTGATCGACACGTGTCAATTAGATATTTTTGAGTGCGCAACGGTGTTTTTTAAACCAAAATCCATTTATTTTTCCACGACGAGTTTTGTCATGTGATCGGACTGAAGCGCTCAAGCGTTTTGAGCTGATCGGATCGAGACGATCACGTATTTTCACTGCGCTAGTCTCTCTAAGTCATTCGACGTTGTTTTCCAAATCGATGCCATTTCCAATCCTTTCGGACACACCATGAGTTCGACCAAATCGCCTTGTGCTTTCTAACGACGTTCTCGACGCACACTTTAGCACGTTGTTAACCAAATCTTGACGTGTTGTAACACCCTGAAATTTGAACGACGCCAAAGATGATGAATTAAAGAATAATTAGTGTGAAATACATTGTTAACAATGAATTAAGGAAAACTTAATTATATATTCAGAATTAAGTAAAACGGACTGCGCCATTGCGTCCGTCTCGAAATTCTGGTCAAGATAGACATTGGGTTTGCGTAAATCTGACAATGTATGAAGAAGTTATTAAGGTTTGAAGTTTGTATGCATATAAGGAAGATATATATACATATAAATTCAAAAATATTCGAAAATAAGCAAAACTAGAAATCCAGCGCGCAAATTGAGGAAAGGCCGACATTTTGAAGTCGACCCGAGGCCCTGCTGGGTCGACCTATGGGTCGACTCAGGCTCATGGGGGTTGGCCTCGGGGTCGACCTACGGGTCGACCCACCTAAAGGGGGGTCGACCCACCCGTGGTTCTGGAATCTTCTCTGACGTGGACAATTCTGATGGCTTCTGGTCCAATCTAAAGGTCTTAGTTGCTCCGCTACTCCTATATAAGGGACCCTAAACCTAGGTTTTATCCACATAAAAAAAATGGTGATGGCGAAGCTCTGCTGCAATGGAAAATTAAGATGGCTTTTCTTCTTCTTCTTCTAAATCAATTCAAAGAAGATTATACATATTCGAAAGTTGCTACTACAAATTCAACGGTGGCAACAACAACTTATTCAACATGTTCTTCGCAGTAGTTCAGATCCGTTTCCGTAGATCTATTCACTGTGAGTTCATGTTGCTTTTAGATCTAAATATTTAAATAGTAATCTTGATATGTATGTAAAAATTGGATCTTGAATTGGTGCCTAATCAGTTATATTATGACATAACTATCAGATCTGCTTTTATATGTTCATACCGCCGCCACGTTAAATCTGGTCATAATATGCCTATTCAGTTTATGTCTATTTCTATGAGTTTATTATTGTTGATTCGTTATTATGTATGTTCTCGATTCTCTTCTCTCCCTCTTTCCCCTTTTTATTTTTATATAGCCAGGCTACCTTCGAGCCTAGGCCTAACGCTGAAAAATGCGAACATGAGAAATTTGGAACGATGGGGAAAGACATAATTTGAGGCATAATTGATATTGGAAAATATGGATCTAAATTTGGGAATAAATTTGGAAATATACGAATATGGGTTTGGGGGCATATGTCTTGTTGGATAATATGAATTTAGGCACGCATTGGAATAAATGTAAATATGGAATTGGGTATAAAATGGGATATGTCTAAATACTGATTCTGGACATAAATTAGGATGTATGTGAATATGAATCTTAGGCATACATTGGAAAATATGAGAATGTGGATTTGGGTATAACTTGTATTAAAATGGGTGAATATGGACTAGGGACATAAATTGGGAAATATGTAGATTTGGGTTTGCGCATAACACACACACACATATATATATATATTCCTTGATTTATGACATGGGAAAAAAGAGCGTATAGTGCATAATTAAAGGGTTAATTGAAAAGGGGTGTAAAAGTCGATGATTTGAATTGTGAATTGGGCATATAATTAAATATGGGGAAAAAGAGAAATAATCACCTATAATGACATAGGTAGATTTGGATAAAAATGGAATATTTAGTAATTACAATTAGGAATTGTAATTGTACTTATGACACAAGGTTAGGTTGCAGTAGTGGCGGAAGTTTGCCCGGACCCGACCGGCATATCTAACAGCCACTAATGCTGAACCTAATGTGAGAGGTCTAAGTGCGCAAATATGAATCGGGCTAAGACACGAGGTTAGGCCCAACTGTGGAATAAGACTGTCTGGACCCGACTGGCATATCTAGCATCCACACATTGTAGGCCTAATGTGGGAGGTCTAGCCCATTATAACCATAATTGGACATGGTAATGAATTGGACTACTTAACCTAATTTAATCCATAAGGATTGTATGATTATGAACTTGAGTTAAGGTTAAGTAAAACTGGATGGGTAGTGGGTGGGTTAAGTAAAATAGAGGGGGTGGATAATATTTACATATAGGCCCACGAACTTAACCCAATAAGGTTATGTAATTAAAGACACCTAGTGGTATACATAACCAGTTGAAAATATAATAAAGTTATGTAATTGAAGACACCCTTGTAGGGTAAGCATAACTTGTAGAAATGATAGAATTAGATATGCGTAATAATCTGCTAAGTAAACAACGATAAGTTGTAGTGAAGAGTGTAAATTGAGTTTATGATTAAATGAGAAAGAATGAGGAAAACTTATAAAATAAATAAGTTATATTTAATCATAAATGGTAAGTGACATGTTAATTAGGAAACATGTGCATTGAGATATACTTAACAACATATTAAGGAGAACATGTTATTGTAATCATGTAACCAAGCAATAATATAAAATATATTGTGGATTACAGACCTTGGGCCACAATCTAGAAAATAACATGTTGTGAGCTTATTAATAAACTTAAATGGATTAAGTTATATGACTGAAATTAATAAGCAAGAGAAACTTGATAATTTGAATAAGAATTCAATATGAATGGGAATAACAAAGTTAAACGGAAACCCGATGAGGTAAGGCAAGCGCGTAAAAGAGTGTTTAGACATAGGGTGTAACAACATATTAAAGAAAGGCGCTTGGACCAGTCCGTAAGTTTGAGGATGAATAACCTAACGGGGTAGATCATCGAGGTGTTATAAGACACGAAGGGAGCGCACATTCATCTGATTGTTATGACGACTCCAAAGGAATGGGAAGGGGAAGCACGCAACTTCCTGGAGTACGTAAGGTGCTCCTAGAAGTCCTATGTGCGGTGACATATGTCTTAGGCTGTACTCGCAGAGGTTGGGTCTGCGCGTAACTACTAGGTGGGTGGGCCTTGACTGCAGATGTAGCTATGCAGTCAGAATGCCGTGACGAGGTGACACCAAGGTGATTCGACGATTGCCTCACGAGGAGGTAGAGAGGGTCACCACCAACAAGGATAGTAGACCGTCGGATAACCGTCATCGACAGCCAGCGGGATGTGAAAAGACTAGGGCTAGACCCAAGATATCATTTCACCTTTCACTATCGAGGTACAGGGTTCAGGGTAGACGCCACATGGATGTTTAGATTGGTTGTTATTAGGGGCGGTCTCTTAGCTCTGTAGTCTTTACTAGTTGAGGGAGGGGCCATAGACACCATGAAAAACAGACCCGAGGAATATCTGTATTTGAAGGCACTTAAAGGCGAAAAGCTCTCGACCGAGTTCCGTGTTTCTTGTTTAGCACTGCCACGGAACTCGGTGCACATTAAAGGACGTGCGATTGAGACATCGAGCTACAATTATAGTACATACGTGGGACAGTCTAGATACATGCATATCTGCTCTGGGTGGTGTATCGTAGACTAGAGGGCATTATTCCGATAAGGAATCTGATTCGATCGATGGTGGAAGTCCATATGCTTATGTAGCGTAGTAATGGTAGATATATGTGGAACATAACATTTTATATAGAGATTCGTACGTCACTCCGGCGTGGGATGAGGTACTGCGTTCATTACGGTGGAGACCGCACGAGTGGGGTACCATGGGGTATATCTCAATATTGAGAGATAGCTACATATATTGTATTAGGTGAATCCATGGGAAAGTAAATGGGTATGATGCGCGTATAAGTCTTGAGTGCTATTAACCCAAGTAACCTAAAAATCAAGAAAATATAATGGAACGGTTTTAGTAGGGATCATTCTATTTCTGATATGCTAGTATCTGCGTAGTGCAGAGAAATGTATTTAAGAAGCGCAATATATCCTGTTCATCTTATCTTGCTCAGTTCACACTTGTTATTTTTACTGTTATCTTGTTCTTCCAGTTTTGTATACCTTTCATGATACTTTTATTTATTTATATTTAAAAGTAACTGGACTCGCCAGACTTTATGTCTGACCATTTTTGTTTCCTCTTCTCTCTCTTCCATCCCCCCCTCCCCCCCCCCCCCCAGGTTCTCAACGTGGAAGTGCTTAGAGTTGATTTGGATTCTTTTAGCTTAGCTTGGATTTTGGATATAGATGTACTGCTTTGACTTCTTGTCAACTCTCTTATGGCTTTGCAAGGGAAATATGGTTCTATGCTTTTGAACTCTTATATTTTGACAAGACAGATTATTAATGTAATTAGTTACTTATGATGTAAACTCGGTATTTGGGACCATGATGTTTGATTTAAATAAAGTTTTTAATTCCACTGTTATTTTACATGTCTGTCTTGTGCTATTACGTTCTTATTTACCTATAACGCTTCATGAAACTTAATGCATTCCCTTAGTGAGTAACATTAATGGACGTGGGGTGTCACACGTGTAACAGCTTTGACCAAAAAGCATGTCAACATAAGCCATATGTTTATATGTTGTACAATTTAGTTTCAGATACATAAACTCATTGCGATCTTTATTTCCATATCACCGAATTTGGTATTATGGGTATCTAGTTTACTAGTCGAGTGTCAGAAATTATCTTACGCATCCTAAATGCATGTGCGTTTATATATTGGTCACCAATTGTGGAGTTTCAAATGTTAATGATCGTAAACGTTACTCTAAAAAGCCCTCAAGTTGGTTGTAACGTATCAAGCATAGCTCAGAATGTCATATGTAACATAAACGTTTATTTCAAAATATCCTCGAGTTGGAAGACGGCTTCAGATCTTAACTAGCACAGGGCAAAAGCAAACCATGTCGCATCTTAGAATAAATTATGAATGTCACCCTAGTTAAAAGCTTCCCACTAAGAGATTTAAATATCCCACTTAAATTCAAATGTTTCCACCAAAATTTCAGATTTAAATGCCTAAATATAGATACCCCACCAAGAAACACATCAAGAATACTGTCACATTAAATGACTAGAGTATATTAATAACACTCTGCCAAATCTAAAGATCAAAAGGCAAGCACCAAATAAAAGGTGCACAAATCCATATGCATTTTACAGTATAGAAGGGAAACAAGCATTATTTAGAAAAAAATGTTTTGCTTTAAAAAATTTAGGTTGCTAGGGAAGAAACAGATTGACAACAATCAATATTTGTACAAAATAAAGAATGAAAAGTATTTCTCTCGATGGACATAAATAGTTAACATTTGAACCGCGTAAATTTTTGTTACCTGTCACGACCACCCATAACCACTTCCCCACATCGGACAGAAATAGCCTTTACATCAAACAATTTAACCATTCATCCATAGAGACCAGAACACCCATTCAATCACGGAAAACTACTCATGCCATCCAAATTATATGTATATCCCATGTAAACCACCCTAATCGAATTCAACATCCCTCAAGCACAAGCCTCATAGGCTGAAACCAATATTAGATAAGCACCCAAGGAGCATCTCCTTCGATGTTGGACATCCTACATGAGATGGTGCAAATAGAGCATCCACATAAACAAACATCCATGTGTGACTCTGGCTATCACCGCCAAACCTGCTTTGAAACCATCATTAATCGTATGGCGGCCAACCTTGCCATAAGTCAAGGGCTAATAGTAACCCCAGTTCTAGCATAAACTCCATATGTCTTTCAACGATAAGTATGCATCTCCAACCTTGACAACTAGGCCTTTTAACGATACTCAGGGTACTCAACCTACGACCGGTCTTTTAGGTGCCCCTATCCTACCCCTGCTTTGAGCCTACTAGAATTTACGACGATGATAATTTCTTGACCTTTGCATCTCTAGTCATCACATCCAACGACTCTTCATAGCTCAAGCAACCACTATCCACCAACTCACGACCTTTGAGTTGTCATCTCATTCATTGTTCTACACCGATCAACGAACACGTTCAACACTTCTAACATCCTCATTTGGAATCTCGTTGATGCTATCATCATCATCGAACCAAGCAACATCAACATAAGGTTCAATATATTCCACAGCATCATATTAATTTGCTAAAGGAACAAACTATAGCACTCATGCCATTCATCACAGCATTTTAAAGCACTGCCAAACTCATCATCTCTCCTCGACCGACCGATCCCTGGGAGCACAATCGAACCCTACATGCACGACCGACCCAATCTTCCCGGCTCGACCGACCACTTATGTTTGAACCATACACCCATGCTTCAGACTTATGCGACCGACCAGCTCCTCCTTTCATAACCCAGAGATGACCGACCGACTAGATTAATTTACATACAGGCTCGCTCGCTCGAAATTTCCACCCAAGGTCATTCGAACCCTTCATCCAAGCTGGCTTGGACCATTACTTTCCCTTAGGGTCGCTCGTCCGACCCTGTTCATCTTAGGTTTGCTCCACCAACTACTTTTGCCTCCAGCTTCACATTTGAACGACCGACCCAACTCATTAGGAGCGACCGACCAAACCACTAGGAGCGACCGACCCATCCACTTGCCCCTCATAATCCTACTCCAGAATAGGCTTTCCATCCGCTCGACTAATCCACTCCCTGGCTCGTTCGAGCCTGTCTCCTATCTTGTTCCCCAAGAAATCTACCATGATGCGCAATCGACCCCCCTACGCGTGACCCAAAACCTGCACTTCACAATTTCCACTCCAATTTCCACCAAAACATCGCCAAACGATAGATCCGATGAAACCAACTTGTCCAATCCATCAAATATGATCAATAACACGGTATGAATCCGCTAACAACATGAAAACAATAGTTTTCTCCAAATAATGCAAATCACTCCAAAAATCATAATGAATGGTCATAAGGACAAAAGTATATATATATCTAATTTGCATAATCATATGGAAAATCATGGAATCAATGATTTTAACTTATTAAATGAGATCATAAGATGATTCATGTAAAAAGGAACTTAATATGGCATAGATCTATGGAAAACACTTAAATATGATGAAAAACATGATCAAACGCTCATACACTTCATTGAATCCATGTGAGAGATGCAAACCACTCACCGACTCTCCAAAACAAGCTAAAATGATAGAAATATGAATCCGAACAGCAAGCACTTCGCACCAAACCCCTTGATCCGATGAATCCTTGCTTCTATCGATTTAGATCTAGCCTCCAATGGTGTAGATCTATGATTCCCCTCCTTGGATTTTGACTTTTAATGGTGGAAAAGTGTTAGAGGAAGGAGGAGCACAAGGCCACCTAATGAGAGAATGGAGAAGTAAACTATTTCCCATACCTCTCATCCCCTATTTATACCCTTCCACTAGTCCACCAATGGGCCTTCCCAAATCAGCCCATTGTTGTTTCCAAAACCTGAACAACCAACTGAAAAACTTTAAAACAATGACTCCTCCCAAACCGCTTTGCCAAATCTTTAATGTAACCACTCTACGAAAAGGCAAACATCGATTCCTTTCCAATGGCACAGGTCTCACCCTCTGATTCGACTTAAGTCAAAAGTTATGCCCTATACAAGACTGAGAGGGGCAAAATGGTCACAAAATAAATCGGTAAAAATTATGGATATGTCTCACATCCCCATAGGCAACATATTAAAAGATGAGAATGATCCAACCCTTAGGGAATCAAACAAAAATATTTTATGATATTCCGATATGTAAAATGCGGGCCGTTACATTCTTTCCCCCTTAAGAATTTCACCCCCGAAATTCCAAGCAAACACAAGCAACCACAACAATTCCGCATGCCTATCATCCATGAGAAGCCAATTCTATCATCCAAACTAGCAACCATCAAGCCATGCATCAATAGCCTTATCCTAACACATGGAATTCTATCAAACAACAACAAGATACAACGATATATAACGATGATACGATATCAAAGGGTCCTAACGGTGAAGAGTTCTAAATGAGTCACCTTCTTGCTCTCTTCCATCTCCCACGTACAATCGTCGCCGTCTTCACTACATTATACCTTGACCAACTTAATCGTCTTTCTCCTAAGTTGTTTCGTGTCTTTCCCCAAAACACAAAAAGTAGCTTATGAGGTTTCGCAACTGCGGTTTCTACTTCTAGGTCTTCGTACCGCTCCATAGATACCACCTCATTCGAATCATGCACGAACTCCCATAGAAACGACACATGGAACACATTATGCACACTCGACATCTTCTCGGGTAACTCCAATCTATATGCGAGCTTTCCAATTCACTCGACTATCGGAAATGGTCCAACAAACCTTTGAGATAACTTTCCTTTATTTCTGAATCGCACCACATGCTTTAACGGTGAAATCTTCACGAAAACCATATCACCAACGTCGAACTCCAAATCTATTCGACGCTTATCGGCATAACTCTTTTGACGATCTTGGGCTGCCTTCATTCGTTGCCGAATGATCTCGATACAATCCTAGGTTCCTCTTATCATCTCTGGCCCAAGTATCAACTTATCTCCAGTTTCCAACCAGCAAGCTGGAGAATTACACAGTCTACCATACAACGCCTTGTATGGTGCCATCCTAATACTCGACTGGTAGCTATTATTGTATGCAAATTTTATCAAATGCAGATGGTCTTCCCATGATCCCCCAAATCTAACACACAAGCCCTTAGGAGATCTTCCAAGACCCGATTAACTCTCTCGGATTGACCATCAATTTAGGGATGGTAGGCCGTGCTCAAACACAATTCGGTTCCCAAAGCTTCTTGCAAACTCTTCGAAAATCCACTCGTAAATAATGGATCTCGGTCACTCACTATGCTCTTCGGAATACCATGGAATCTAACTATCCATTTCACATAAAGTTCAGCCAATTTCGATGCCGTCCTAGTCGACCTGACAGGAATGAACCTTGCACTTTTGGTCAAGCAATCCACGATGATCCAAATCCCTTCGTTTCATGCGCTAGTCCTCGATATCTGCTACCATTTCCATGTAGGAACTTCCAACGGCTGAAGCAAACCACCCGGCTTTTCCTGTTCAGCTTTTACCAACTGACAGTTCATACACTTGGAAATGAAGTTTTTATAATATCTCGCTTCATCCCCTCCCAGTAATAGACTCGCTTCATGTCCCGATACATCTCATTACCACTGGGATGAATCATCAACTTCGAGTGATGACATTCTCTCAGAACCTCTCTCTCAATCCGTCAATATCAGGAACAACTAATCTCCCTCGTTTTCGAAGCCAACCTTCTTGATCGTCCTTGAACTCTCTATCTTCTGGTTCCAGCTTCTGGATAAACTTAACAAGCTTTACATCTCACTTTTGGCTCTCACTAATCCTTTCTATAAGAGTAGGTCTTATCGATAAGCTTGCCAATATTTCAGGTTCCAACTCACATCGTGGCTTGAAATCGAATCTTGCCAAATACTCAAGGCTCTTCCATTCCGAAAAATCGCCCCTAAACTGGCGTGTTTTCGACTCAATGCATCTGCCGTTGCGTTACCTTTGCCAAGAGTATAGGCTATACCAAAATCACACGATGCCAGAAACTCCAACCATCGTTGCTGTCGAAGATTCAAACCCTTTTGGGAGAAAAGATATTTCAACAACTTGTGATCCGTGAACAACTCGAATCGAACTCCTAACATGTAATGTTTCCACATCTTCAGAGCAAACACAATCGCCGCCAACTCCAAATCATGAGTTGGGTAATTTCTCTCATGTGGCTTTAGCTGTCGACTCGTGTAGGCCACAACCTTATCCTTCTACATTAGCACTGCTCCAAACCAAGTGCCCACATGCATCGGTATATACCACCATCTCTTCACTTGGAATGGTCAACAAAGGAGCACTCGTCAGTCTCTCCTTCAGGATTCCAAACGCTTGCTCACACTTTGCATCCCAGGTGAACACTTGGTTCTTCCTCATCAATCCTGTCAATGGTGCAGCTGTCTTGGAGAAATCCTTGATAAACCGTCGATAATATCCTGCCAACCTAAGGAAACTCCAAACATCCGTCGCATTGTTAGGTCGATCCCGGTCCTGGATTGCTTCCACCTTAGCGGCGTTAACCACTATCCCATTTCCAAAAACAACAAGGTCTAAGAACCTCACTTCACTCTTCCAGAAGTGACACTTTGAAAACTTAACTCTCAGTTGATGCTTTCGTAGGATTTTCAACACTACTCTCAAGTGTGTCTTATGCTCTTCCTCATTCCTAGAGTAAACCAGAATGTCATCCACGAACACAAACAGGAACCTGTTCAACTGATCTTTGAAAACCCTATTTATAAGATCCACAAAATACGCTGGCGCATTAGTCAATCCGAATGACATCACCAACCATTTAAAGAAACCGGATGGTGTCCTAAAAGCAGTCTTTGGCACACTATCCTTTACCAGCCTCAACTGGTGAAATCCCGTTGCCAAATCCATCTAAGAAAACACTTTAGCCTCGTGAAGCTGATCGAACAAGTCATCAATCCTTGGCAATAGATACTTGTTCTTTTTAGTCACCTTGTTCAGTTCACGATAGTCCACACACAATCTTAACGAGCCATCTGTCGTGGTCGCAAACACGATTGGTGCACCCTATTCGGGAACACTTCTCCAAATGAATCCCTTCCCTAAAAGGTCATGAATTTGCACCTCTAACTATCGTTGTTCCTTAGGCGTCATCCGCCTAGAGGCATAACGATTGGTCTAGCACCCTCGATCCTAAACTCAATCTCACGATGCGGCGACAAATCTTTGACATCGTCAAAGACACCCTCACACTCATTAGTGATCAACACAGATGACAAGTCTTCTTATGGAATCATAAGCGAATATAGATAGCTACCGGAGACACCCTCTTCGCACTTACACTTTATCAACACCTTTCGCCCTTCCACATCCCGACTCTCACCGTTAGCTTCTTGCAATTCACTCTTGCTGCATACCTCTTGAGCCAATCCATGCCCAAGATAATCCCAAACCCAGCGAAGTTAAGAACAAAGCAATCACACACAAAAGAGAAACCATGACTCGACAACACTAAACCACAGCAAATCATGCAAAGATTGGACGAACCCCCAACTTGATTAGTCAAGATCTATGGTCTATCACAAATCTTAGGTTCCAAAACCAAGCGGCACACAAGCTCAGTGCAAATGAAAGAATGTGATGCTCCAGTATTGAACAAAACTCAAACTGAAACACCTCGGACAGAAAGAGTACCTTGCACAACAACACCCTTTCCCTTTTGCTTTATAGTAGGAGCTCTTGAAGAAGTTGGCACAACTTCCAAAGAATATGCCTTCACAACCTGCTTGCCCTTAGCTAATTCTGGATAGTCTTTCTTCTCATGCCCAGGCTTTCACACTTGAAGCACTTCTTCTCAGCTTTGGGATTCTTACACTCATTCGCAAAATGACCCTTATATTGGCAGTTAAAACAAACCACCTCACTCTTTGGCTTCTTCTGGCCATTCTTTCCTTTCTGCTGTTGCTGCTTCCTCTTCTTATTATTACCACCCTGCCGTGGTTTCTGAACCTCTTTGGTTGCAGCGACAACGTTTACTGCCTTAGGAAACAAGCTCTCATGGCAAATAGCTTTTTCCACAATCTTCTCAAATGAGTCGTCAAGATGATCCACCAACGTCCTTCCAATATAGGTATCCAGACCCATAACAAAATTCTCATTCTTTTGATAAGGAGTATTAATGTATGAACGAGCGTATTTAGACAAATCCTCGAAATCAGAGGTGTAGTCAAGAACTAATCTTCCATTCTGCTTCAACTCAACAAACTTCTTGGAGAGAATGGATTTCTGAGCAGTGGAGACAAACTTTGCCTCAAACTTAGCCTGGAATTGCTCCCATGAAATTTCATCCTATGGAGTCTCAAGCATGACTGAATTCCACCATTCCATGGCCTTGCCTTGCAGTTGCCTTGATGCGAGTTTTCTCTTGGTTGCACTATCCAAGCTTAATCTCCAAAGGTACGAACACAAGAATCCATCCACCTTTGAACCTCTTCAGCTGGCTCAGATCCTTTGAATGGTTTTCGTCCTAGGGATGTATAATCTTTGCATAGCTTATCAAAATCCACAACTCTAGGCAATTGAGCTCCTACGTCTACCGTAGCTGCCACTGGAGCGGGGATCCTTCGCATGAATGCCTCTATCATGACTTCAAACATGGTGGGGTAATCTGGTTCATCGCCATTTCCCCCTCCAGTATTAGCTCCCCTAGCAGCGTGTCTTGATGGTCATCTACTCATTCTAAATATGCAATTTAGAATAATTAGCCACTTCCAAGGAAAACTGCTAAAGAGATACATATGCTACTACTATATAGGCTAATATATATAGTAAGAATCCATCTGAAATCTATAAGTACGTCTCTCATACGTAATTACGTCTTCGAACTTTGGCTAAAATCGTTAACCAGATCTATTATACAAGAGGAATAATGCGTTGAAGGGTGTGCCAGGCAGCTATGGACGATCATCAAGATATGATAACACAAACAGAACCTGTCGTAGAACTCACAGCGCAAGGATAAAATATAATAGGATATATACAACAGGTATTAATAGTGAAATACAATTGCATAGAAACTAAACCTCTCATCATGACAGGTCAAATTCATACATCTTGGAATCGTTTCAATAATTATGTACAAGAGTCCTCACTACAACCTTAGAGCATAGCATCAAACAACAGTGGAAATAGAAATATTAGACAGTAATAAACTGGTATGCAAGCCTCCTGCTTGTCATCACTCAGCATCCTCGCCTCACTAGGCTCCATTACCAATAACCTGCTACTCAGTCTACCCATCCACAACCAGATGAACAGCCTAAGGTAAGAGGAAACATAAAACCTTGAGTCAGACAACAGTCTTAGTGAGTGGTAAAACATCTTGCAAACTTCATCAATACAAACACCAGAGAAGAACTCAACTCCCATCTTCCCCACATCGGACAGTGATAACCTTTACATCAAAAAAATTTAACCATTCATCCATGGAGACCAGAACACCCATTAAATCATGGAAAAACACTCATGACATCCAGATTATATATATCCCATGCAAACCACCCTAATCAAATTCAACGTCCCTCAATCACAAGCCCTAGAGGCTGAAACCAATATCAGACAAGTACGCAAGGAACATCTCCTTCGATGCTTGACAGCCCACAGTACAAATTGAGCATCCACATAAACAAACGTCATGACTGACTCTGTCTATCACCACCAATGCTGCTTTGAAACCATTGTTAATCGTATGGCAGCCAACCTTGCCATATGTCAAGGGCTAATGGTGACCCTAGTTCTAACATAAACTCCATACGCCTTTCAACGATATGCATGCATGTCCAACCTTGACAACTAGGCCTTTCAACTATACCCAGGGTACTCGACCTACAACTGGTCTTTTAGGTGCCCCTATCATACCCCTGCTAGAACTTACGACAACGATAATCTCTTGGCCTTCGTATCTCTAGTCATCAAACCCAACGACTCTTCATAGCTCAAGCAACCATTATCCACCAACTCACGACATTCGAGTTGTCATCTCATTCGTAGTTCTACACCGATCAATGAACACATTCAACACTTTGAACATCCTCATATGGACTCTCGTTGAAGCTATCATCATCATCGAACCAAGCAACATCAACGTAAGGTTCAATATATTCCACAACATCATATCAATTTGCTAAAGGAATAAACTACAACACTCATGCCATTCATCACAGCGTTTTAAAGCGCTGCCGAACTCACCATATGTCCTCGACCGACCGACCCCCGGGAGCACGACCCACCCCTGGATGTACGACCGACCCAATCTTCCCGGCATGACCGACCACTTATGTTTGAACCATACACCCATGGTTAAGACTTATGCGACCGGACTCCTCGTTGCACGATCCGGAGATGATCGACTGACTAGATTAATTTACATGCAGGCTTACTCGCTCGAACCTTCCACCCAAGCTCGCTTGAACCCTTCATCCAAGCTCGCTCGAACCATTACTTTCCCTTAGGCTCGCTCGTCCGACCCTGTTCGTCTTAGGTTTTCTCCACCAACTACTTTTGCCTCCAGCTTCACATTTGAACGACCGACCCAACTAATTAAGACCGACCGACCATACCACTGGGAGCGACCGACCCGTCCACTTGCCCTCCAAAATCCAACTCCAGAACAGGCTTTCCATCCGCTTGACTGATCCACTCCCTGGCTCGTTCGAGATTGTCTCTGCCTTGTTCCCCAAGAAATCTACCATGGTGCGCGACCGACCCCCCTACATGAGACCCAAAACCCGCACTTCACAATTTCTACTCCGATTTCCACCAAAACTTTGCCAAACGATAGATCCGAGGAAACCAACTTGTCAAATCCATCAAATATGATCGATAACATAGTATGAATCCGCTAACAACATAAAAATAATAATTTTCTCCAAATCATGAAAATCACTCCAAAAATCATAATGAATGGTCATAAGAACAAAACTATAGATCTAACTTGCATAATCGTAGAATCAATGATTTAAACTTACTAAATGAGATCATAAGGTGATTCATGTAAAAAGGAACTTAATATGGTATAGATCTATGGAAAAACACTTAAATATGATAAAAAAACATGATCAAACACTCATACGCTTCATTGAATCCATGTGAGAGATGCAAACCACTCACCAATTCTCCAAAACAGGCTAAAATGATAGAAATATGAATCCGGACAGCAAGCACTTCGCACCAAATCCCTTAATCCGATGAATCCTTGCTTCAATCGATGTAGATCTAGCCTCCAATGGTGTAGATCTATGATTCCCCTCCTTGGGTTTTGATTTTTAATGGTGGAAAAGTGTTAGAGGAAGGAGGAGCACAAGGCCACCTAATGAGAGAACGGAGAAGTAAACTATTTCCAATACATATCATCCCCTATTTATTCTCTTCCACTAGCCGACCAATGGGCCTTCCCAAATCAGCCCATTGTGGCTCCCAAAACCTGAACAACCAACTGAAAAACCTTAAAACAGAGATTCCTCCCAAACCGCTGAGCCAAATCTTTAACGTAACCACTCTACGGAAAGGCAAACATCAATTCTTTTCCAGTGGCATAGGTCACACCCTCTGATTTGACCTAAGTCAAAAGTTATGCCTTGTACAAGACTGACATGGGAAAAATGGTCAGAAACAAAATCGGTAAAAATTATGGATATGTCTCACATCCCCATAAGCAATATATTAAAAGATGAGAATGATCCAACCCTTAGGGAATCAAACAATAATATTTTATGATCTTCTGATACGTGAAATGTAGGCTGTTACATTACCTAATAAGAATTATTTAATGAAGAGAAACTGGATCATAAGTTTTCTCTAAAGATTTATAACAGAACCCAATTTACATAATAAACATCCAAAATTTGACTTGAACATGTAGTTCAATTCGGACAAAGTAAGATGTTATGAACAGTTGATATGAGCTATTAAAATATAAAGAAGTAAAAGGCAGCATAAGAATATATCAATGAACTTCATAGTAAATACAAATTTAGATACATCTTAAAAAGCCCAACTCATTCGCATTAAACAAGAAGTGAAGATTAGATTCATCTTTCTTTTAGAGCAAATGCATAGAAAAGCTATCAGTAGTCTATAACTCAGAATCACAATATGAAATATCATTTAGTAAGTAGTTATGTATTTTCATTCATATTAGGTGATAGACATAGGGGCACATTAATATATTCACACCTAGAATACTATCTAAAATACTCTAAAGTACTCTAAATGTAATAGCTGAAAGCAATTACCTAAAGTAAAGATCATGTTACTGGATCATGTATTAAACATAAAGTTATAAATATGGAAAAAAAGTTCACGGAAATTCAAATCTAGTAGTAAATTGGGATATTTTAGTAAATGGAAATGATAAAAGCATTCTTTCTTCTATTCAACTTGCAACTATTATGCCTTTCGAATTTTTAGACTGTAAGTATACTTAAATGGAGCTGATTCTATTACCTAAAAATAAGAGACCTACGAAATCAAATGTCATTCTCGAGATTTCTATCCAAATCAATCATATATAATTATTTCAATAAAAACCGTTAATGCATAAGTTAGAAGCAGGAACTTATATAGTTTATAATTGGATTTCCCCTCTTAATCTATCAAACAATTTTGCAGCCTCACAAACACGAGATTACCGATCACGAGATTGCAATAACTTGTATGGTGTACTGGAGATGAACACGAGATTACCTGATGATAGCCGATTACGAGACAATGGGATGATCAGGAAAGGCCAATTACGAGATGAACAAGGTAATCGAGCCGTTGAATTTTTCAGATCTAGGAAAGGTCGAGTTTTTCAGACCAGGCGATCAATTACAAGAAAAGAAATTCTTTTTCTAGATGAAAACCAAAATGGGAAAGTGGTAACGGGGGGGGGGGGGAAGGGGGAGGGGGTATTGAATAGGGGTGGATTCGGTTCGGCACCGAAACTTTGTATTCAAAACCATTACCGTACCGACTTATATGGTAATAGAAAAATCATACCATTACGAACCAAAGAAATCGGTTTATCAATAGTTTGGTTTATGGTTGGTAATGATTTGTAGAGGTCGGTAATAATTTTTTACCGTTTACTAGTATAAGATCTTCTTGTTTATACACATGTTAAAATATTAGATACTAAAATTGATTTTTTTTATTATATTACTATTTATTTATCTTATTTTACGTAGTCATTTTGGATTAACTAAAAAATCATATAAATTATACTGTCTCTAGGATATATGATAAAAACTGCATTCAATCTTGGATCATAATAGTATTTTTCTAGATATTTTATTAAACCATTACATATTAGAAGTTCGATGTTATGTAATAAACGTATATGATAAATATAAGAATATACATATGTATTGATTAAGATATGTGGTAGGTATGGAAATTACCATTGTTAATGCTCAATTACCATTACCGTACCGCATATTTTCATATGATTTGGCATACCGTACCAATCAAATCGGTTACCAGTTGTTTGGTACCACTTTCGTTGGTAGCGGTTATAATGGTTGGTAAGTGGTAATATGGTAAAATTGTCTAACCTTAGTATTGAAGGGTGTACTTGCTTTTAGAATGGAATAAATTTGTTTTGAAATGTACAATAGGTTGTGACTGTATTAAGCAAAGATGCAATGATCTTTGTCCATTGCTATTTAGCAACAACTTAAAACCGTTGCACATTTTCCGCAATAGGGCTTTGTAGATTTGCTTGTATAGTGTAGTGTAGACTTGTTTTGTTAAAATGACAAGGAAATGTGTAGAGAAATAAGTGTACAAAATATAGGTGAAGCACTGTATTTTAGGTTACCTATTTCAACAAAGAAATGAAAAAATAATAATTAATAATGAAGTTTTCTTGTTACTTACACAAAACACAAAATTCCTCTTTAGAAAAGATTCATAGATACTTAGTCTTATTAATTTCCCTTGAAAAAGAAATGCATACTAAAACAAATAAGAGTTCCGACTGAGTTAAAGTGCATAATCTTTTTTACTTTTGGGAAAAGTTTTGAGAAAATAAAATTTTATTGAATCAAGGCTAATTTAGGAAGAACGGTTTTTTAAATAGCGTGCATGAATTGTTGGTAAAGGTATGAGGAATTATTTTGGTATGTGAGTAAACCTTAAACTTGAGTGGCAACACTCAAAGGCTATGCAGTAATGTAAGAGAACTGAGAAAAAAAGAAATTTTAAAAGGATGTTTCAAGTGGTTACTGTTTAATAGAATGAAGTTAAAGGAAATCTTAAAACTTGCATGGTTTATGAGAAGTGGATAAAGAGTAAATGAATAGGAAAGAGCATAAGTGAAATTATGACATGGTTTGTAATTAATGGAAATCTTTTTTCAGTACTTCTTGAGGAAAGTATAAGGTTTGACATGTTGTCTCAATCTACGAAGCAATGAGAACTAAGGGTACGCGACATGAGTTTGTAGAGAGTGGTAGATGGGAAGATATGAGCGCTATGGTTGTCTAGATTTAGAAATAAGGACCTTTTTATGTCTTAGGGAGGTGGTCCTAGGCCTCCTAGTACTTGTGGATAGCCACATTAAACCGTTGTACTTTTGTACTAGTGGTAGCAGTAGAGCATGTTTTCTTTTAGTATAGATTTACACTCGTATGTAGTGTTTTATTTGATTATTGAAAATAGAATAATCTAGCTTGATACTCTCCTTCTAGGTGTTTACGATGATCACTAAAAACGAATAAGAACGTAGGATGTTGTAAATGAAATGAAAGCAAAAGATGAACAACTAAAAAGTAGAACAACCAAAATTTACAGAAAGCAATGAAGACGACAGCTGCAATAAATAAGGACAACCAGAGAAAAATATCTAAGTAAGTTTGGGGAACTATAAACAAACACATAGAGCGAGCTGTCAAACTCATATTTTACTGAGTATATGCGGAAGCCCTTCTATTTCACTTCTTCTTCAAACTCTTTTGAAACAGAAAATATTAGTCTTAGGGTTGCTGATTCAAGATTTAGAGATGAAAATTATAGATTTAGGCTATAGGAGTCCAGATTCCTCGTCCGTATGAGGTAAATTCTATGAATTTGGATCTAATATTATTCTTTTCATTCTATTAGAATCAGATTTGTAAATCCATGGTAAATACAGTGGTAAATTCAATTAAAAAACCAAGGATGATAAATTTGAATCAGATTCAAAAATTGGAAAGCATTCAGATGAGTGGATTTAAATTATATTTTCTTATAATAGTATATGATATCATTTGATTCCTGAAAATTTATAGTATGTTCTCTTCTTCCTCTTTTCACCCTATCTACGTCGGAATTTATAGTTTATGTTGAATTGTGGGTATGCGCAAAATATGTATGAATCCACAATATTGGCTGTAACACCCCACATCCGTTAGTGTCACTCACAAAGGGAATGCACTAAGTTCTGTGGAGCATTTAGGGTAAAAGATGCAGATAAATTACAAGACAGACAGAAATTAAATAGCGGAAGATAAAACTTTGCTTTATTGATAAAATAGTCTGTACAAGATTCTTTTACAATATCAGAGTATCATTTGTCTTTACAAAATAAAGAAGCATAAAACAACATTTTATATTCCCCAATGTAGCAAGAGCCAGCCATAGCATCTGAAAGAGAATCCAAGGACGACTTCGTCAAATCTTCAAGCTGGGGAAAGAGCAACAGTCCAATCTAATCCTGAGTTATACTATTCCCTCCTCAACTACCTAGGGGGGGAAACGGAAGAAAAGAAGCGAAAGAAAAACAGAGTCAGACATAAAGCCTGAGTAAGTCAGTAACTTCTAGCATGTGAATAGGGAAAAATGAAACGACATGAATTAACTGAATACAAGACAATACCATGATGATAGGGTCAACAGGATAAGATAAGATTACCACAAGATATACTAAGGCAAGATAAACTGGATATACTTTAATACTTTCTCTGCTTCGCTATTACCTTATTATTCTGGTTTCTCTATCTCTGCACCGCCTAACTAGTGTCCCTACTAGTAACGATAACGTGATCCCAATCCCTGTAGTTTCCGTCGCCTTCAGGCATCCATTTATTATTTAATTACCTAGATCTAATCTAGGGTTTTATATCAAGTGCCTTCTAGATTCAACTAGAACTTACGCTATTTTTCTGAATGCTTCTTGGATTCAGGGTTTATGCCACCTAGTTCCAAACTAGGGATTATGCTACCTGTCGAACGATGCCCCTTAGTCTAGGACACACCACCTAGGGTGGTACATGTTCCTAGACTTTCCCACGCATATATCGCGAATCGTTATCGCTTGTCTAGATGCACATGTCCTGTAATGTGCAGTCCGAGTCCTGTGACAGGGCAAATCAAGGAATACAGAACTCGGTCGGGAGCTTTCAGATATCTGCCGATGCAGATGCTAAGGTCTGTTTTTATTCCAGTGGCTATGGTCCCACTTGACCCCTCCCTCAACTAATGAAAGGCACCCTTTGTAAAATGAGAACTATACGCCGGCCCCCGGTGCCCCACTATCCTATGGCCATCCTCACCCATAACTAGATAGCAATTATGGTCTTTTGGAGTTCTCCGCCTTTCCGCTTCACGTATCTCGACTGACTCAAGATGGATGGTAGACGACGAGTTGCTATCACAGGGCTACCGTTTTCTCGCCGAATCACGCCGGTCCATCCTAGTCTTTAGGTTGCCATATATATATTGCAACCAAGGCATACCCTCGGTTCTTCTAACGCAGACCTTAACCTCTGTGAGCCCAGGATGATCATCTGCAGCCTCACGGAGGGATACCAAGAGTACCCTCACGTCCCCTCGAAGCCTCGGGCTTCGTAACCCAATTCGTTGGAGCCTTCTTAAAACCAGATGGATGTCTGCTCCTTCGTGTTATACTAAGAATTACTACTTAGTTCTAATAATTAAGGTTTACCACTTAGTTTCCAAATTCCTTGTTTTCTTAACTAAGTTTTACTACTTAGTCCCTTTTTCAACTGAGGTCTACTACTTAGTTTTCTTTCTCGCCAGGTTGGGTTGGTTAAGTGTCTTTAGTCGATTCAAGCTATCTTAACCCTCTTCCCTTTTCCTATTACACTGGTTAAGTGTTATCCCTTCATGCTTTTTACTTAACCCTATTCATTTATCATATTCTGATGGTTAAGCGTTCAAGTTTACTTAACCCTATGGTCTAGTCCAGTTAACATATTAATTTGGCTAAGTGTATTACTTAACCCCAACCTCTAGTCTAATTAACATGTTAAATTGGCTAAGTATTCCCATGGACTTAACCCTCCCATTCTAGCTTTAACTGTGCTAAGTTGGTTAAGTGTTCCTATGGACTTAACCCTCCCATTCTTGTTCTAGCTTTAATTAATAAATTAAAGCCGCAACCTCTCACATTAGACAGATATTGCTGCGGTTACTGGATGTGCCGGTCGGTTCCGGGCAGGTTTACACCACAACTCAGTCTAACCTCGGGTTAGGCATATTCATGTTTTCTAAGTTCAAAGGGTTTTTTGATTAATTTCCAAATCCGGTTTTGAAAACAACCATCCCGTCCTTCGGATCAGTTAGGGATAGCCAGGGAGGGCAGGAAACTTGTATTTTCCAAACCCAAGCCTAGACACTATCCTCTCTGTCACCCTAGAACCTTCTGGTCTATGTGTTATAAAAAGGGATGTTATCAAAATACTTTTCTTTTGTTTATAAATTGTTAACAATTTATTTCAAAAGCCCATTTCCCCTTTTTAGATAAATTTGGCCTATATTTATTTGTCAAGCCTACTAGTAACTTATATTCTAGGCCCAAGTCCTAACCCAACATGCAGTTTAGGCCATTTCCTATTTCATTGCCGAAACTAGATTAAATATCCTAGTTTATAATTTATGGCCAAAACTTAACCAAGTTACATATTTTGTGGTAAATGAACAATTTAACATTTATGACGAATTCTATAAGTAAATTACTCCTAATTTACTTATTTCATTACTACTCTTTTAATGTACATTGTCACATTTATTATTATGGCCCATTCTCTCTTATTTATCATATTTATACTTTTTGGTATGTAAATTATACCAGATTTAGTGTCGCTAACCATAATTTATTCCAAACATGACAATTGCTCACAATTATGAATAAATTCAAAATTGTGCTAATATACTTATTCCAAATCAACCTTAATTAACCCAATCTTGGTTTAACATCCTAATTCACAATTTATGGCAAAACTAGAATTATTTTTCTAGTTTACATTTTATGCCTAAAATTTAGCTTACTTACTAACGCTAAATTTAATATGTCAAAATCACACATTCCCTAATCCATGTCAAATTTCCCCGTTTTCATTTTAATATGCATGTCATAATACATATTCCAAATTATGCCAATTTCCAAGTTTACAATTACGTTCATATTCATTTCCATGTTTTTCCCCAAATCGCATTCCCACCGTTCGAATAATCGTGATTCAACCTAGATTATAAATAAATCTAGATTCGTAGATAAAAAGGGAATGAATCAAAATGACAAGAAGGAATAATTGGCACAAAAAGGTTTGGATAACAATGTAGGTTCAAGAATATGGGTAGACCTAACTAAATAGGTAAATTCCCACTGTCTTAAAACCAAAGAATGGGCAAAATAGGTTCAAGAATGTGGGTAGACCTAACTTAATAGGTAAATTCCCACTGTCTTAAAACCAAAGAAAAACCAAGGAACAGGTAGAATAAATAATTGGGTTTAAACCTAACTTCTCAATCACAAAACTAAAGCAATATTTTCCTAATCATAAATCATGGGTGTCAAAATCACAGTTGTCCTCATTATGTCATAAGTAATAGTTTATGTCCAAATCAAAGGTATAGGCCTAGTCAAGGAAATAATCCTTGTAGTCACAGTCACAGTCATAGGAAATGTCCATAGTCATATGCGATGTTCATAGTCCAAAAGGAAAATAATTCCCATAGTCATAAGTCATTGTCATAGGCAATGTTTATATGTCCCAAAATCAAAGGCTTATGTCATAGTCCAAAGGCATATGCTTTCAAAGGCCACAGTTCTATAGTCATAGTCACGGTTACAGTCTTATTTGTCCTCGAATCATAACAGTTCTTAATTCAGTCCAAGAGTATAAACACAAATTCGAAGAGAGAGAGAGAGAGAGAGATTTGGCATATTCCTTTATTCCTTTAATTTCATGTCACAAATAAAACAAAATATTCAGATCTAGAAATAACCAACTTACAGAAAATAGATCTAGAAAAGAAGGAAAGCGTGGCTATGATTCGTGCGTCGTTGCTTGAAACTTGTTTGAGCTAGCCTTTGAATTCTTCACTTGAAACTTTGATTTGAATCCCTCCTTAAAAGTCTTTTAGCAGCATCTCCTCGTCTTGAATCATATTTTATTTTATTTATTTAAGAAAATTTAGAGGAGGGGAAGAAGCCATGAATCTTAGCAGCATAAGGATAGAAGAGAATTGGTGCAAAGAGAATGAAGACTAGGGCTGTTTATATAGCTGCTCAAGACCTTATCGTACACGCAGCGCTGAGTCAGCATTGAACCTAGTTAAGAAAATAGTCCAGGTACGTAGATGAATCTAGGCAAACCTTATCATACACGCAGTGCTGAGTCAGCATTGGGTCCCACAAGCTATTTTGGCGTAAAAGTTTGATTTTCAAACTTTTGAATTTCTGGAATTTATTTAACTGTTTTATTCACATGAAATATTCTTATATATATACAATTCCTCTAACGACCATTTTACGCGTATATATATATACGCACAACTTTCATTTTATTTTCAAAATTCAAATGATGTTGCCATATTTCATTGACTGTGGCCTTATCTTGAATTTTATCTTTCGTATACATATGTTTTTGCATATATATATATATATTTATATTCTCATATGTATATATATATATATATTCTTTATTTCCTTATATGTACGTTCTTATCCTTTCAAATTTTGAATTTGTATACGTACATATATTTGCATGTTCAGTTGGCCCTCTCTAAAACAAAGATAAAAAATTATGCCGCCGCCGGGGTTCGAACCCCCGACCTCCATGCTACAAATCCAATGCCTTAACCAACTGAGCTACAGAGGCTTTTGTTAATAAGTCTTAGAACAATAATAATTATTGTTCTCTCCTTACTTCTCTTTTTTCATGTTAGTTACAATACTTAAATTAAACAACTGCATGGATCTTTTTCTTTTAATTTTTCTTTTAAAAATTAATTATACTTTAATTTGAGAATCTTAATGTCGCAGAATTACAGGGTGTTACATTCTCCCCCACTTAAAAGGATTTCGTCCCCGAAATCTTCAAGTTAGGAAGAATGTGTCCTACCATCCAATCACCCATCTACTCAACCATTCAATCACAGGCATTCATTGTCCTTAAAAGATTTCTAATGCTTTCATGTTCATATGCATAGTGTGTGTATATGTCTCTATCTAATGCAAAATCAGGCGGTCTACTGATTCAGTTGACCTCCTGAATGCAAATCATGTTAGTGCCATGCGTCCAATCATGCATGCAAACATCCCTAGTCATGTAAATACTACATGCGTGCACAGCCATTCATCCATATGCAACGTCCATATGATATCATATCAAGTTCAATTTATAAACAAATGCATATATGTAAATGCAATATGAGAGCGTCTGAACTTGATCTAGTGCCTAATACGTATGCATATGCATCCACGAGCAACCATTTGCAACCACTTGCAACCATTCAACCATAACATGTTTCAAATACATGTTTACATCCATTGGCTTCTACCTAAGGATCGCAGATACGACCTAGAGGATATACTTTGGAAAGAGAGAAACAACTACGCGTAAAGCTCCTAAACAGAGAAATCAAGGATGCACCGTTAAGGAAAAAGGGCATGTTGCTAGTATCTAGCCTTCTTGAGCTTTACTCCACTGTATCTTAACCAATTTTTACTCCACGATTGTGAAGTTTCTAAGCTCCATCTCCAAAATGAACAGATGTCAACCAAGTGTATATACTAGGATGATCAGAGGTCTCTCCTCCTATCTTATCCGTCATGCCATAATTATAAGGGTCAAAAGGTCGCTACGCGCTTTTTAGAGCGCCTGCCACAACTATCCATCTCTCACGCAAACCATCCTAGTTGAACTCGGCATTCCTCAAGTACAAGCCCCAAAGGCCTAAACCAATAACAGACAAGAACCCAAGGAATATCTCCTTTAGACAATCTATGTGATATGATATAAGCAAACTCGATAGCTATTCAAACCCCTACTAACCAAAAATAAACGGGTCGAACCACCCACTGGGTTTGAGACTGATTGGGATCTTCTTAATATACAAGTACTAAGGTGCAGAGACTCAACTATGGAAGCAAATATGAACAAATGCGAAGCGCTAAATCTGAACAGAAAAACTAGATTCTTCCAACAGAAACTTTTACCACCTATCTCCTAGGTACGCTCAGCATGTACTTGCCCTTCTGAAAATCTTGTCCTTTGTTCTTACCCTCGTCCTTAATTATATGCCCTATCATACCCGAGTAAAGATACTTCCTCTTTTATAATTTCTTCCTCCTTCGTGAGCTAAACCTATCTCCATGAATTCCTCATCCTAGGGTTGTGCTCCTTTGCCAAACTCCTCACCTTTTTCTGTGTATAACCATGTTGGCAAATCCCTCGAAAGCTGCTTCCATCATACCGAAGACCCTACTAAGCTTGAAAGAAGACTGGCCGTAAGTGAAACAACTACGGCTATAGATGGAAGTCGGGCACTACTTCGCCCTTAAATGAGGTTATCTCCCAGAAAGCCAGGAGCCCCAGAGACTCAAGAAAGAAGGAGACAAGAATTCAAACAGAGGAAGAGGAGACAATGCGTATGGCTTTGGGGAATATGCCTTTAAAACAAATTCTTTCTTTTAAAAATGCTTCTTTAAAAACCTTTTGAAAATAATTTTTCAAATCTTTTATTTGATCCGGTAACCTTCAGCTCTGATACCACGTGTAACACCCCACATCCGTTAGTGTCACTCACAAAGGGAATGCACTAAGTTCTGTGGAGCATTTAGGGTAAAAGATGCAGATAAATTACAAGACAGACAGAAATTAAATAGCGGAAGATAAAACTTTGCTTTATTGATAAAATAGTCTGTACAAGATTCTTTTACAATATCAGAGTATCATTTGTCTTTACAAAATAAAGAAGCATAAAACAACATTTTATATTCCCCAATGTAGCAAGAGCCAGCCATAGCATCTGTAAGAGAATCCAAGGACGACTTCGTCAAATCTTCAAGCTGGGGAAAGAGCAACAGTCCAATCTAATCCTGAGTTATACTATTCCCTCCTCAACTACCTAGGGGGGAAACGGAAGAAAAGAAGCGAAAGAAAAACAGAGTCAGACATAAAGCCTGAGTAAGTCAGTAACTTCTAGCATGTGAACAGGGAAAAATGAAACGACATGAATTAACTGAATACAAGACAATACCATGATGATAGGGTCAACAGGATAAGATAAGATTACCACAAGATATACTAAGGCAAGATAAACTGGATATACTTTAATACTTTCTCTGCTTCGCTATTACCTTATTATTCTGGTTTCTATATCTCTGCACCGCCTAACTAGTGTCCCTACTAGTAACGATAACGTGATCCCAATCCCTGTAGTTTCCGTCGCCTTCAGACATCCATTTATTATTTAATTACCTAGATCTAATCTAGGGTTTTATATCAAGTGCCTTCTAGATTCAACTAGAACTTACGCTATTTTTCTGAATGCTTCTTGGATTCAGGGTTTATGCCACCTAGTTCCAAACTAGGGATTATGCTACCTGTCGAACGATGCCCCTTAGTCTAGGACACACCACCTAGGGTGGTACATGTTCCTAGACATTCCCACGCATATATCGCGAATCGTTATCGCTTGTCTAGATGCACATGTCCTGTAATGTGCGGTCCGAGTCCTGTGACAGGGCAAATCAAGGAATACAGAACTCGGTCGGGAGCTTTCAGATATCTGCCGATGCAGATGCTAAGGTCTGTTTTTATTCCAGTGGCTATGGTCCCACTTGACCCCTCCCTCAACTAATGAAAGGCACCCTTTGTAAAATGAGAACTATACGCCGGCCCCCGGTGCCCCACTATCCTATGGCCATCCTCACCCATAACTAGATAGCAATTATGGTCTTTTGGAGTTCTCCGCCTTTCCGCTTCACGTATCTCGACTGACTCAAGATGGATGGTAGACGACGAGTTGCTATCACAGGGCTACCGTTTTCTCGCCGAATCACGCCGGTCCATCCTAGTCTTTAGGTTGCCATATATATATTGCAACCAAGGCATACCCTCGGTTCTTCTAACGCAGACCTTAACCTCTGTGAGCCCAGGATGATCATCTGCAGCCTCACAGAGGGATACCAAGAGTACCCTCACGTCCCCTCGAAGCCTCGGGCTTCGTAACCCAATTCGTTGGAGCCTTCTTAAAACCAGATGGATGTCTGCTCCTTCGTGTTATACTAAGAATTACTACTTAGTTCTACTAACTAAGGTTTACCACTTAGTTTCCAAATTCCTTGTTTTCTTAACTAAGTTTTACTACTTAGTCCCTTTTTCAACTGAGGTCTACTACTTAGTTTTCTTTCTCGCCAGGTTGGGTTGGTTAAGTGTCTTTAGTCGATTCAAGCTATCTTAACCCTCTTCCCTTTTCCTATTACACTGGTTAAGTGTTATCCCTTCATGCTTTTTACTTAACCCTATTCATTTATCATATTCTGATGGTTAAGCGTTCAAGTTTACTTAACCCTATGGTCTAGTCCAGTTAACATATTAATTTGGCTAAGTGTATTACTTAACCCCAACCTCTAGTCTAATTAACATGTTAAATTGGCTAAGTATTCCCATGGACTTAACCCTCCCATTCTAGCTTTAACTGTGCTAAGTTGGTTAAGTGTTCCTATGGACTTAACCCTCCCATTCTTGTTCTAGCTTTAATTAATAAATTAAAGCCGCAACCTCTCACATTAGACAGATATTGCTGCGGTTACTGGATGTGCCGGTCGGTTCCGGGCAGGTTTACACCACAACTCAGTCTAACCTCGGGTTAGGCATATTCATGTTTTCTAAGTTCAAAGGGTTTTTTGATTAATTTCCAAATCCGGTTTTGAAAACAACCATCCCGTCCTTCGGATCAGTTAGGGATAGCCAGGGAGGGCAGGAAACTTGTATTTTCCAAACCCAAGCCTAGACACTATCCTCTCTGTCACCCTAGAACCTTCTGGTCTAGGTGTTATAAAAAGGGATGTTATCAAAATACTTTTCTTTTGTTTATAAATTGTTAACAATTTATTTCAAAAGCCCATTTCCCCTTTTTAGACAAATTTGGCCTATATTTATTTGTCAAGCCTACTAGTAACTTATATTCTAGGCCCAAGTCCTAACCCAACATGCAGTTTAGGCCATTTCCTATTTCATTGCCGAAACTAGATTAAATATCCTAGTTTATAATTTATGGCCAAAACTTAACCAAGTTACATATTTTGTGGTAAATGAACAATTTAACATTTATGACGAATTCTATAAGTAAATTACTCCTAATTTACTTATTTCATTACTACTCTTTTAATGTACATTGTCACATTTATTATTATGGCCCATTCTCTCTTATTTATCATATTTATACTTTTTGGTATGTAAATTATACCAAATTTAGTGTCGCTAACCATAATTTATTCCAAACATGACAATTGCTCACAATTATGAATAAATTCAAAATTGTGCTAATATACTTATTCCAAATCAACCTTAATTAACCCAATCTTGGTTTAACATCCTAATTCACAATTTATGGCAAAACTAGAATTATTTTTCTAGTTTACATTTTATGCCTAAAATTTAGCTTACTTACTAACGCTAAATTTAATATGTCAAAATCACATATTCCCTAATCCATGTCAAATTTCCCCGTTTTCATTTTAATATGCATGTCATAATACATATTCCAAATTATGCCAATTTCCAAGTTTACAATTACGTTCATATTCATTTCCATGTTTTTCCCCAAATCGCATTCCCACCGTTCGAATAATCGTGATTCAACCTAGATTATAAATAAATCTAGATTCATAGATAAAAAGGGAATGAATCAAAATGACAAGAAGGAATAATTGGCACAAAAAGGTTTGGATAACAATGTAGGTTCAAGAATATGGGTAGACCTAACTAAATAGGTAAATTCCCACTGTCTTAAAACCAAAGAATGGGCAAAATAGGTTCAAGAATGTGGGTAGACCTAACTTAATAGGTAAATTCCCACTGTCTTAAAACCAAAGAAAAACCAAGGAACAGGTAGAATAAATAATTGGGTTTAGACCTAACTTCTCAATCACAAAACTAAAGCAATATTTTCCTAATCATAAATCATGGGTGTCAAAATCACAGTTGTCCTCATTATGTCATAAGTAATAGTTTATGTCCAAATCAAAGGTATAGGCCTAGTCAAGGAAATAATCCTTGTAGTCACAGTCACAGTCATAGGAAATGTCCATAGTCATATGCGATGTTCATAGTCCAAAAGGAAAATAATTCCCATAGTCATAAGTCATTGTCATAGGCAATGTTTATATGTCCCAAAATCAAAGGCTTATGTCATAGTCCAAAGGCATATGCTTTCAAAGGCCACAGTTCTATAGTCATAGTCACGGTTATAGTCTTATTTGTCCTCGAATCATAACAGTTCTTAATTCAGTCCAAGAGTATAAACACAAATTCGAAGAGAGAGAGAGAGAGAGAGATTTGGCATATTCCTTTATTCCTTTAATTTCATGTCACAAATAAAACAAAATATTCAGATCTAGAAATAACCAACTTACAGAAAATAGATCTAGAAAAGAAGGAAAGCGTGGCTATGATTCGTGCGTCGTTGCTTGAAACTTGTTTGAGCTAGCCTTTGAATTCTTCACTTGAAACTTTGATTTGAATCCCTCCTTAAAAGTCTTTTAGCAGCATCTCCTCGTCTTGAATCATATTTTATTTTATTTATTTAAGAAAATTTAGAGGAGGGGAAGAAGCCATGAATCTTAGCAGCATAAGGATAGAAGAGAATTGGTGCAAAGAGAATGAAGACTAGGGCTGTTTATATAGCTGCTCAAGACCTTATCGTACACGCAGCGCTGAGTCAGCATTGAACCTAGTTAAGAAAATAGTCCAGGTACGTAGATGAATCTAGCCAAACCTTATCATACACGCAGTGCTGAGTCAGCATTGGGTCCCACAAGCTATTTTGGCGTAAAAGTTTGATTTTCAAACTTTTGAATTTCTGGAATTTATTTAACTGTTTTATTCACATGAAATATTCTTATATGTATACAATTCCTCTAACGACCATTTTACGCGTATATATATACGCACAACTTTCATTTTATTTTCAAAATTCAAATGATGTTGCCATATTTCATTGACTGTAGCCTTATCTTGAATTTTATCTTTCGTATACATATGTTTTTGCATATATATATATATATATATATTTATATTCTCATATGTATATATATATATTCTTTATTTCCTTATATGTACGTTCTTATCCTTTCAAATTTTGAATTTGTATACGTACATATATTTGCATGTTCAGTTGGCCCTCTCTAAAACAAAGATAAAAAATTATGCCGCCGCCGGGGTTCGAACCCCCGACTTCCATGCTACAAATCCAATGCCTTAACCAACTGAGCTACAGAGGCTTTTGTTAATAAGTCTTAGAACAATAATAATTATTGTTCTCTCCTTACTTCTCTTTTTTCATGTTAGTTACAATACTTAAATTAAACAACTGCATGGATCTTTTTCTTTTAATTTTTCTTTTAAAAATTAATTATACTTTAATTTGAGAATCTTAATGTCGCAGAATTACGGGGTGTTACATTGGCATATGTATAGTACTAAATTGTACGCCTAATTTTGCGTGACTGATTATAGTTTCTTTTGTTTGCGCGCGTTCGAAAAATACAATTCAATTGGAATCATGAATAAAAGAGGACTTGATAATTTGGGGTCAAATGACCTTGTATACCAAAACGATAACGAAAAGGGAACATGGGTTGAAAATAAAAGGAGAAAAACAAGAATTCACCTATATCTATAAAATGGAAGGTTGGGAATAACCTATGTTGATTGGTTAGAAAAGGGAAATATATTTGCATAGTTTGGTAAATAAGGAAAATAGGAAAAATGATTGCAAACATGAAAACAAGTAAAGGCAGGGATTAGTGCGAAATAGGGAATTAACCGTATTGCACACCAATTCGTTAACCAACGGTTTTGGAAAATAAATGCCTTGCATTTATGGATTCCTATTACAGCGATTACCTAAAACTACGGAAATAAATTTTATATGGTTTTGGTAACCAATCAATAAGGAATAGGCCTAATTCCTAAGGAATAAATTGTAAAGACGAAAAGAAAGAATGTAACATAATTGAAAGATATCATGAAAGGAAAGAGGAATATGTGAGCTTTATTATAAATCTACAACCATAACTTATATTTGCATAAATACAAAAATTTGGAAAATCATAATAAATAGACATGGTTTATTTGCAAATATGAATATGACAGGAAATGGTTAAAAGAACAGTTAAGCCTTAATATGGACGTATTGACTTAAAAAGGTTAAGTTACAAGCCTAAAACTTGGTGTTAGGCTTTAATATGATAACTTAAAAACGTTAAGTTATGAGATTAAAACTAAAATTGTAGGGTTAGGCTTTAATATGAACATATTGACTTAAAAGGGTTAATTTATGAGCCTAAAAGGTGTTAGGCTTTAATATGTACGTATTGATTTTCAAGGTGTAAGTTGTGAGCCTAAGATTCTGTGGTAGCCTTACGATTAGGCAATGAAATAATGAACAAATAATATTTAGATTAAATTAATTAATTAATATTGTTAATCAATTGGAAGATGAGGATGTAAAGCGCATAATTGTGAATTAGACATATGATCTAATAAAATAGCGGTATGTATTTGGTCCAGTCCGTGGGGATGAAGAGCCTAATGGGGGCAAATCATCATAGGTGTCCGAAGACACGGTGGGAGCACGTTTAACTTATTCGACGGGACTGGACAGAAACGCGAGACTTATACCTGACGTGAGGATACTTTGAGATAACCCTCTATGGTAGGCCTAACGAAGCTGTATCCATAGAGGCATGGTCTGTATGGTTCTATCCATAGAGCATGCCTTGACTGCATTTATATCGAGGGCAGTCTAAATGGCTAATGGGATATTTTTATGAAGATTCGGCGGCTGCCTCGGCTCGGGAGAGCAGGCTTCGTGGTCAGGACCCAAACAAGGACAATAGGTCATCAGATACCTATCATAATCAATTAGAGCGAGTACCAAAAAGACTAGAGCTAAACTGAAAGGACAATTTATTATAGAGTCACTGGATGAGGGACAACACCAAATTGGATGCTTAGATTGTTTGTCAGGGGCACGGTCACTTAGCACTTTGAATGGTCTTTCATTAGTTGGGAGGGTCAGGTGGGCCATAGCCACCGAGAAGAAGGGACAAACCAATCTTTGATATCTATATTATGGGCCTAACAAAACCATTCTTGACAAATATGGAAATCCCTCGACTGAGCTCTATGGAGGAACTCATGATTAGGGCGCTTTAATGGCGCAACCTAAAGGTTTAGTATACTTTTTTAGCGTGACCTGGTACACTTTCGTAGCATAGCAATAGAGACTTAGTGTGCTTTCATAGCCTAGTCTAATACGCATCCATAGCATAGCGATGGAGGTCTTGTACAATTTCACAATGCGGCGATAGAGACCACTCAAGGAGGGTACTATAGGAGACCTTGATATATTGGGGGCATATAACTACATATATATGATTTATTAGATTAATCTACTTGAAGGTAAATGAGTACGATTTATGCGTGAAATTCGAAGTGTATTGTGTAGTAAACCCAAAATAACCTAATAAAGGTAAACCAATGATTATACATATAGTGTTATTTATAGAAAGTATAATTTGTCCATTCACCAGAACTTTTGTTCTGACCCCACCTCATAATAAACACGTAGGTTAGACAGATGACAAAGATTACACAGCTTAGAAACACTTATTAGACAATGTCATTATTAAGGTAAATATTTACTTACTATTATATTTTATTCATTCAACTATGAGATATTTTATTGTGAGCTCAAATATATTTTATCTTTGCCTTTCTACAGGATACCAGAAAAACCAACTCGACTTTCAGTGAACTTGGATTTTAGTATTTTGCGAAAAATTTGGACCTGCTGAAATTCGGGTTGTTACAACTATAAAATTATTGTTGTTAGATTGGGGTATTGAAAAACCTTTGTCACCATTGACAATGCAAGTTCAAATCATGCAATGGTTAGACGCTTGAAATTTGTCATTGGAGAGTGGAATGATGCCTTCATGTACCATAAGTTTATACGAATGCATTGTTATACTCATGTTTTAAACCTAGTTGTCAAGGATGAATTATATGAGCATAACGAATCCATTTTAAGATTCATAACGATGCTCGCTTTGTGAGGTCATCTCCTTCTAGGTTATCAACGTTTAGAAAGTGCGTGGATAAAGCAAACAATTAATCGTAAGCTATTATTGTGTTTAAATGTGGAAGCTCGACGAAATTCCACGTGCTTGGTACTAGAAGTCGCTCTGAAGTATGAAAAAGCATTTAGAAGGATGAAGACAGATGATAAAAGATATATAAATATATTTGATAATAGTAAAATTATTGACGGGTCTAGTGTGAGGAAAGCGAGAAGAAACAAGAATATTGGATCACCAATGAACAAGACTGGAAGAATGCTTATGCACTTGTCAACTTTTTTGAGTTCTTTTCACCAAATGACATTAAGATTCTCAACATCTCTCTATGTTATGTTAACTTTTTTTAACTGAGACTATCACTGCTCACGATAAATTGTTAGAATTGTGCAAAATTAGTGATGACAATGACACGAAGCTTACGGCTCGAAGAGCAAAATTAAAAATTGATAAATATTGGGACAATTTGGACAACATGAACTATATGTAATATGTGGTTGTCGTTCTTGATCCTCTTATAAGCTAAAATAACTAAAATATTGTTTTAAGGAAATCTATGGTCAATACAAGGGAAGTCGATGATAGCGAAAGTGAAAGAAACATTTGCGGAATTATATGATAACTCTAATGATGAGATGAATGATAATGTATATAGTTTTAATCAATTTCAATGCCCAAGCAAGCTAATGAGAGTGGAAGACAATGAAGATGAGTGCTTGAAATTGTTTGCTTCAAAGATAGCTACGAGAATAGAAAAGGATGAGAATTTAGTGAACATGGCTGAAAAGAGAAGATACTTTGATGAGACTTGTGAGAAATTTAAGGAGAACTTTGATGTTGTGGCTTGGTGGAAGGTCAACGGAAACAAGTATCCTATTCTTTCTGGTGTTGCTAATGATATACTAGCGATACTGGTCTTGACAATTGTTTCAGAGTCCGCATTTAGCACAAGTGGCATACTTATTAGTCTATATAAGAGCCCGTTGTCTCCTAGAACGGTATAAGTATATTTTTAATTCATATTCCTAGATAATTTTTCTGTTGCTATCATTAACAATTCTAATTTGCTGTTTATATATTCACAAGACGTATCTGGTACTTGTGTGCACTCAAATTTGGTTTAGAGGAAAGCCAATATCAATTGACATTAAAGTTGAAAAGAATGAAGTCGAAGAACTAGAACAACTTGAACATGGTAATTAGTTCTCTTTGGTTTATTTAGTTTTGTTATTTGATTATATATTGGCATATCCATGTGAATTTGTAGCAATAAGGCCGGAAAAAAAAAAGCTGACATTTAAAAATTTGCACGATAGCATGTTATTTTTTAAATTGCAATAAAATATCATGTATTGACAGGAAATTTAAGACTAGATATTTTATACATATTAAGAATTAATAAATATTCTATAATTTGTTATATAATATTAGATATTGACATATTGTTTTCTTTACATAAATCAGTTTGTCTAATCTTATTTTGGACTGCTACAAGCACAAGGAATAATAAGGCAATGAGCATTTGAGATGCTTCTTAAATTTTTAATAGCATTTACAGTGTTTTAAAATGAAATTTTAATTGGTTATGTTTAGTGAATCAGTTTTGTTATATGTACTATGTACTGAAATGTTAATGAATTATACATGCAAGAATCAACACTATATAATATATTTCAGTGTTTAAAATATGTTTTACTATTAAACAAATTGGTTATTGACACAATGGTCAAAATGGTACAATGGAGAAAATATGTGGATAGAGTTCCAATGATTCGATATTCTAAAAGCAAAAACCTTACTCAAACGATGATTCAATTGAATATTGTCAGTGAAGCAAACAAAACTTGTAAATTTATTAGTAAACTGTAAATTATCATGTTAAAATTTGTATATCAGCTTACGGTGATTTAAACTATTAATTATATGATTATCTGTGTCTTTGGCCTGCCTGATAACATAGTTTATTGTCATGTTAAACTTATTGTTATGAATTATTCATATATGCAGCTCGACTCAATCTCGTTTAATCCGATCCAATCTATATTTCAACCCAACCCAACTCATATAAGGTTGAATACAAATTCAAATTTCATCAATCCAAACTAACATGGATCATGTAAAGTATTTGGATCGACAAGGTCCAACTCAACTTTTGAGCAACCACACATAAAACCAAATGACTCCACCTATCCAAATCTGGACTGAACAGTACGCTGTGAAGTTGAAAAAAGTTCTCTGAATTTCACGATCGCTCCGTCTTCGATAGAGAAAGTGAGAAACCATTCGAGCATCCGGTTCTAACCTTAGCTTGCAAAATTTTCAACTCATTTCTAATTTTCTATCATGTTTGATAACGGAAAATAGAAACAATCTTCATCCTCAATCGTCGTATTAATCAGATAAATCTGATACAGGATTACAAATGTCGATCAAATCTCGCGTAGAATCGATAATCACGTCTATTGTATCTGTGCATCCGCACGAGCTTCCTGCTCTAATCCACTCCTCATCTTGCTTCTTCTTCGTAAGCAACTTTTTCTTAGAACCCTAAAAACACTTCTTGTTTCTTTAAGTACAGTTACGACTGGAACTTTCCTATCCGGATTTTCCCCCATTTTGATCAATTTCAGTGCTTATGTGTTGCAAATTACGTGTTTGATCCAACGTTTCACTGAAAATCGTAATGGATTATGTTCAAATAAATTACAGATATTGAGTGCTTATTTTGTGATCCTGCCACTTAGAGATGATGGAGCAATCTCTTTAGGTCTGGACAATTTGCCCGAGTTGTTTGCTGGGTCTCTTGTTCTGACTTTGATAGCTGCGCCTGCTTCTACTTATATATTCTCTTTGCCTAGCATTTCTAAGAACAGGGTAACTTCTTTATTGTTAGGTCAATGCCATCGCACTCATTGAAAGTTTATTTTATGCTTATTTGTTGGATGATGGGTTTATCATTATCATGCCCATTATGTTGAATAGTCCATAGCGCTGGTTACAGTTACGCTGGTGACTCTATTTTCAGTGCATTGTGTTCCATGCGTGAATTACTTGAACGCTATTGTTTGCACGTGTTGTATGCTCCAGCATACTCTATTGTATTCTTATTTCCCACTCAAAATTTGAAATTTTGGATTTTGTAACGAAGTTTGATCGGAATGTTTGCTGCTTGAATTTTGCATTCAAGTACTGTCGTTTGGAACTTGAAATTTGGTTTTAGTTCATGTTTTTTTTTTGTTTTTTGTTTTTTTTTTTTTGTTTTTTGTTTTTTTTGATATAATTCTGGTATTTTGTAGGCTTTGCTTTTGGTACACAGATTTTTTAGTGTATCACTGGTTTTCTTTTTCATCCTTTGGCATGCATCTTCTGTTGCACGGGTTACTTCCCTAACTAAGGTATAAATGAAGAAAACTGTACAAATAACTAAACCAAACCAAACTTTTTGGGTTATGTTGCGTCTGAACATTGTATTAATTTTTTTTTGTTTAGGTCTCAGTTTTGCATGCATCAGCAGATGCAACCCCAAATGGAAATCCTAATCAAAATGCTCTCCAGTCTGCTGGAATAAGCAGCCATGGCTTGTTTTATAGTATTGTCAGAATTTCGTTTTTCTTATGGGTAAGTTCCTTTGTTATCAGTATCAATTTTAGTAAAATGTCAACTGGGCTTTTTGGTATTTGCTTAATTTTATGTTATGAAGGTTGCGCTGCTTAATCTCATCACAATTTCTTCAACCTGGGCACGAGTTATTGATGTAATGGATAACGAGGTAACCATTTTAACAAGATTTGAAAAGCGATATTTAATGGTTTAAATCAGGCCTTAAGATCATCATCATTCAGTCAGGTTCAAGATTATTCGGTTTCATTGGTGCTGGAGCTACACTGGGGCAGCTTTTTGGCTCATTATTTGCTGCAAGTATGGCTTGGATAGGACCATGTATGGTTACTTTCTGAATAAATATAGGCACACGTAATTAACAAAAAAACTACTTTTTATCATATCATAGCCTAATTCCGTGCAATTGATCTTGAGTGTCTTTGTTTGTGTCCTTTAGTTTTACTTTTGTTCTCTGCATTGTTGATGGAGCTTGCTGCACAATCATCAAAGGGAATCAATGTTGATACACGTCGTGATTCTGAAGAATTATCTCCAATTAGGTAACTGGATGGATAAGTTTTTTTCTAATTCTACATTGTTCAGTATTTGCACTTAAATGGTAATTACTATTTAACTATATGGTGCTGTTTGCAATGTACTTAAAGATAATCTAATAGAAAATAAATTAGTGCAGTACAATTCTAACAAGAAACAGGACAATTTTGAAAAATAAAGAAAATCAAGGGTGGTGTAACTATATTTGTACATCAAATTATCTGTTGAAATATTCAGTTTGTGCTTAATAAATTTATATTTAATTGAGATGATGTTTAAGAGGAGCGGACTTTATCATCGGTATTTGGAAAATCATTGTGCTCCCAAGCCTGCCTGATGCAAGTTTAAGTCTCAAACAACTCCTTTTGGAACCTTCTTCGTCCGGATAGAATGAAGCATCAAGGATGTTCTTTGAACCCAGGCAGAGCTTCATAACTAACTGCCAGAAACTAACTTAAATTTGATTAGTAAAATTTTAAAATTCTGCACACTATTAATTTACTTGTTTAAGTATATAATAATTGATAAATATTGTGAATATGTAACACTTAAAATAGGATTGCGTGCACCGAAAATAAAGTAATAAGTAATTTTATCAAGTAGTCAAATACCGTACAAGTTTAACAAATAAAATTAAACATCCAGTATTACCCAAGAGCGTTTAAGTGCACTCATTAGCGTCTATTAGTGTTCAAGTGTGTTTGAGTGAGACACTTGATTAGCAAGAAACGAAATGAAGCGACCTCAATCTGTTACTACACTTGCAAATGTGCACAGCAGTGAACAATGAAAAACAGAAAATACAAATTACAATCTGTTGACAAAAAGTACTATTAGTAACAACTTTATTCTGTTACAACTAACTCTCTTCCTCAATCTGAACTTCCCTTCTTCATCTACCTCTTCCCTATCTCCATCTTCTCTCTGATTTCATTTCTGGAATCACTTCAACATTCAGTTCTTCTCTCAGTTTCACAAATCTACTTGAGGACGGTGACTTGGTCAATATATCAGCTCTTTGATATAATGCAGGTATATGATTGATACAAATGTTACCTTTTGCCACTTGTTCTCTAATAAAATAGAGATCTAATTCAGTGTGCTTCGTTCTTGAATGCAACACAGGGTTGGCTGCAAGTAAAACCGTGCTTGAATTGTCACACCACACTGTTGCCGATCCAATATCATTGCCCAGCACTGCAGAAAGCAATGACTTGAGCCACAGAATCTCCGATGCAACTCCTGCTACACTTTGATACTCAGCTTCTGCACTCGATCTAGATACCGTAGGCTGTTTCTTGGAGCATCAAGACACTATATTTCTTTCAAGATAAACGCAATGTCCACTAACTGACCTTCTATCATCTCTATCAGCAGCCCAATCCGCATCAGCAAGTACACTTATTTTCAGTGTTTTACTGGGAATACGTTTGAGTCCATGGTTCACTGTTCTTGCCAAATACCTGAGTACTCTCTTCACTGTTTTCCAATGCTCATTCGAAGGATTTTGCATAAATTGACACATTTTATTCACGCAGAAAGATATTTCAGGTCTCATGATAATTATATATTGCAAATCACCTACAACTATAATGCTGTGGATTATCAAAGGGATCTCCAGAATCCTTGGACAGCTGCAGATTAGTGATCATTGGAGTAAGTGATGCTTTTGCCTTATCCGTTCCAGCCTTCGGTACTCTATGAATATAGTTGGTGTGACTTAGATGTAATGCTTCATCTTTCATCTGCTTCACTTCAATTCCTAAGAATAATATAAGTGCACCCAGGTCTTTTAACTCAAACTGTTCGTTCAAGTACTCTGTCAGTTGATCTATCTCAGCATTGTTGCTCCCTGTTATAATAAAATCGTCCATGCACACAAGAACATATATAATGTGAGTGTTGCTTTTCTTGATGAACAACGAGTTGTCAGATCTAGTAGGATTAAACCCAAGCTTCATTAATGTTCCCTTCAACTTCTCAAACCAGACCCTAGGCGCCTGTTTCAAACCATAGTCGCTTTGTTCAGCTTGCATACCATCTGACGTTGGTTACCGTCTTCAAAGCCCTTGGGTTGTTCCATGTATACCTCTTCCTCCGGCTCTTCATTCAAGAAAGCGTTGTGCACATCTGGTTGTTTCACCGACCATCCACTGTATAGTGCAATTGTGAGCATCACTCTAATTGTGGTTTGTTTTATCATGGGTGAAAATGTTACTTTGAAGTTGAAACCTGATTGCTGAGTATACCCTTTTGCCACAAGCTAGGCTTTGTGTTTAGCTATGGTTCGATCAGCATTATACTTTAACTTGTGCGTCCACTTACATCCTATTACTGTATTGTTCTTTGGTAACGTCACCAAACTCCTTGTGCCATTGTTCATTAGCGCCCTATATTCTTCTTCCATGGCTTTTCTCCACTTTATATGTTTCACTGCTTGTTCGTAATATGTAGGCTCTTCAGATGGATACTGAATGGAGTACACCTTTGGTTTAAAAATACCCCTCTTTGCTCTTGTTATCATATGATTCCCTAGACACTGTTCCTCTACTCTAGTTGACGTGTCTGTCTGTTTGTGGTTCACTGCATTGTCTGATGTTTCCCTTGATGAAGGCAGATCATGTGTGTCATTAAAGCTCTCACTGTTTTCCCCTGCATGATGCTGAGTATTGTTATCACTACCACTGCTACTTGCTTTTGTTGTATGTGACATAGATGACTCCTGAGTTTCTCCTACTCTTACTGCTGGTGTACTGCATAGATTTTCATGTGTGGTGTGCAATGGAATGGATAATATTGATTTCTGGGCGTTCACAACTTTCTTTGTAGTTTTTACTTCACTATTGGCAAATGGAAATACCTTCTCATTGAACATTATATGCCTTGATACTATGATCTTTCCTTCACTTGTCAGACACTTATATCATTTCTGTCTCATTCCATATCCAAGAAATGTGCAGGGGGAAGATCTGAAATCAAGTTTATGATGATTGTATGGTGTTAACAGTGGAAAGCAGAAGCAACCAAACATTCTTAGCCTTTTGTAATCAGGTTCTGTTCCATATAATGCTTAATGTGAACTGATATCTTTCAGCACTTTTGTTGGTAATTGATTGATTAGATGAACTGCAGTGGAGAATGCCTCTGGCCAGAATTTCAGAGGTAATGAGCCTTGTGCTAGTAGTGTTAATCCCATCTCTACTATGTGTATATGCTTCCTCTCTACTATTCGGTTTTGCTGTGATGTATGAGGACAAGTGTATCTATGAATTATTTCTCTGTCATTAAAGAATTTCTTCAGTGGCTTGAACTTTGTTCCTCCATCGGTTTGAAGCACTTTCAGTTTCCTCTCAAATTGTCTGTCTACTTGCAGGATAAACTCTCACAGCCTCGGTAGTTTGAGACTTTAATTTTAGGAAATAAATCCACGTGTACCGTGTGACATACTATCTATTCTCGTAGTCAGAATTTAGAGGTACAGAACCCCATAAATCACACTCAGCTAGGTCTAGGGGGTTGCTGTAAATGGTGTTAGACTGGTTGAAGGGCAATTTATGGCTCTTGCCTAGTTGACATTGACTGCATACACGTAATGTTATATCATTCAAATGCAACAAGTTTTCTTTATTCAACACAATTTTCATCACATTTACATTTGGATGACCAAGTTTTCTATGCCATACATCGTACTCTTCCTCTATATTATTGTTAACTACATTGTAACATACCATGTTATCTTCAACTTTCTCATCAGTTCTGAAATCGAACGTGTACAGCCCATCATTTAGTTCCCCTGTAACAGAATTTCTCCACTCACATTATCTTTGACCATGCATATGTTGGGATGAAATTCAAAGAAAACTCGATTGTCATTTGCGAATTGAGACACACTGATTAAGTTCTTTTTGATTTGTGGCACTCTCAATAAGTTTCTTAATAGTAAAGTTTTACTTCTATTAGTGGAGGTAAACTGGGCATGTCCAACATGCGCTATACCTAATGGTGTCATTTCCCATATGAATTGAATTCTTACCTTTGTATGCAGTTCCTTCTAGATTCAGATTTTGAAGATTGCTCGTCACGTGATGAGTTGCTCCTGAATCGGGGAACCAAGCTTCATCCTGGATGTTTGTATCCTTAGTTAGAGCTTCTTGATGTTCACCTGTAGTGATCTGATTTCTTGAGTTGTGCCTTACACCGCCTTGAACTTGACTTAGATTGACATTGTATGGATAAGATCTTTGCGTGTTTTGACTAGGAGAGATCTGTTGATTGCTGAAGTAGTTGGAATCAAGCCTGAAGTTACACTTAACAGCAGTGTGATCAGACTTCTCGCATATTTGACACTGTTGTCGAATGTTTGTGAACCCTCCTCTTCCTCTGCTGTATGCTCCACTTCTTCCATACATTTGACCTCCTCTTGTGTTTTGACTTTCCTGGTTGCTGTTTGGTGAGTCCGACCTAGAGTGATATGGTGTGTTCTTGTTCTTAGAGTTGACAGCATGGTTAATGAAAAATTCTTGTGTTGTGTTGCTCTTCTGTTCCAATCTTCCTTCATGTCCAAGTAGTACTGAACTGACGTATTGTACCGAGGGAGCAGTCTCTTTTGAGATTATCACTGCTACTACTGCTTCAAATTCATCGCCCAAGCCATTTAGAATGTTAAGAACATGCTCGGTTTCACTTACTTGATGACCTGATGATTCCAGTAAATCACATAGGTTCTTGATCTTGCTTAAGTATTCCTTGATGTTCATGTTGTCCTTCTTAATATTTTGCAACCGTCTTTTATAGGTCATAATCCTTGCTGTTGCTTGAGAATTGAAGTTCTGATGTATTACATTCCATACTTCAAGTGAGGACTTACATCCTATGACTTGTGACAATAAACTGGTGCTGACTGAGGAGAGAAGCCGTAAGCATAGTAGGCTGTCTTGCCTCTGATACACTGTAAATTCATTGTTTGCACTTAGCTGTTCATCTTGCCCAGTGATGAATTGAGGTGGAACAATGGTAGTTGGATCAATGAATTTCTGCAAGCCGTATCCCCTTATTGCCGTTTCGATCTGGAATTTCCATAATAAGAAATTGTTTTCATCTAGTGTTACCATAATTAGCTGGGTTTGAGGATCGGTGATTAGTTTCAGTGCTTCTTCGAATGGTTTTGATGTTTGACTGGTAGCAGCATTTCCAGTGTTGGTTGAATCAGATCTAGACTGCGAATCTCAATTATGAGTCATGATTTGATTTTAGGAGGCTGATGATTAATGTGAGATTGGTCTGAGATGCTGATGGATGATAGGAAGGCTGGATCTGAATAGATCTGAAGAGGAAGAAGATGATAGATCTCAGATTTGATTTCGAATACCGTTTTGTATTAGCTCTGGTACCATGTTTGAGTGAGACACTTGATTAGCAAGAAACGAAAATGAAGCAACCTCAGTCTGTTATTACACTTGCACCAGTATATATTAGTGTGCATGTGCACAGCAGTGAACAATGAAAAATAGAAAATACAATATATTGACAGAAAATGCTATCAGTATACAACTTTATTCTGTAACAACTAACTCGTCTATTAGTGTTCAAGTGCAACCACATGACGTGCCACCTTATGACGTAGGGGCATTTGGACAGTCACTAAAAATTACAAATAATTGAAGTTTGGTGGCATCCACCAACGCTCATGTGACACCTTTGACAGCATGGCTCAGAGCAATGATGTCAAAAAATGGCAAGTTCTCATGATGATTCTGATCCTCATACGTAAAGCTGGGAGTTGGTCTTGTACATTGAATTTGATTTTTTTTTTTCACTGAGAAAATGGCGAAGAATGTTCAATGCTTAATAGGCGTTTGAATATTGTTTTGTAAAACAAAATCTAGAAAACAGCTAATGAATACCAAAGAGATGTGTTCCTAGTCGCGACCAAGTGTAAATTGATAGAAGTGCTGACCATGTGAGGTTTAGTGGTTCCATAAAAATAAGCCAGATCAAATGATTCAAGTGTTAAATTATATATACCTGTTATGTGCTGAACTAAGTATCTAATGTTATAATATCACCGATATTGATATATCATATATAGATAACAGATCTTTAATATTTTTTGTGAAAAAACGCTTAAAGCATTTGTAGCTCTATGTCACTGATATTTTTTGATAATGTCGTTTTGGTAATTGGTGTAAAATATCAGTTATTTTCCCACTATCTTAAATGATGAAGGTAGAAAAAAAAATGATAAATTGAAATTTTCACATTTCACGTTCTCAAAGTTTTCATTGTATAGCAGTGAGAACATGCGGACAACTAGAAATTTTAATACTCCCTTTCTTCAGTTTAATTGTATATTTTCCTCGCTTCATTATTATTCCTTTTAATAAAGAAAAATCGTTTTTTTTTTTCTTTCTTATTTTACATGTTTAAATTTTGGCAAACTCTTTATGGTTAAAACAACATGTAAAAATTACTTCTCTTTTCATCTTTTTCTTTATTTATTATTTGTAATTGGTGCTTAGCTTATATTTTTCCTTTTCTTTTGCTAAAATCATGCATCAAGAACAAGAAGTTGAAAAAATAGTATTTTTTGGGTGAAAATAGTTATATATATATATATATATATATATATATATATATGTATGTATGTATGTTTTTTTTGGTGTGTGTGTATATATATGCATATGTGTGCGTGTGTATAACACATATTGATAAGAATCCAGAAGTAATAATATAAATCAAATATCAAATCAACATCAAGTAGCCATGAATATAAGTTTTTTTTTTGTTGCTAGAGATGGTTTGGGAGATCAAATCAACATTAGATTACAGCAGTGAAGCTATTTTTCATATTTCATTGGGCCTAACTTGTTAATTTTGTTGAAAAACGAGGGGTTGCAGTTAGGAATTAACGAGGAATATTAATGGCTGGTTCATTTGGCCCCAAATAAATGAGAGCTTCCTCACAGATAAAAATAATCAAGCACATCAACTTCATGTCCAATCGCCGATCCTTAATAATTGAGATGATAATCAAAGTATATTTGAGCATCTACAACAAGGATCAAATCATCACCATCTCTCCTATGCGGCACAAAAGGGGAAAACCTTTGCTATTCCAACAAAGATATTGAAGTTTATAAAAGTGGTGCCCATAAACTATATGAATATGTCTATAACTCTCTCTCCCCCCTTTTGTACATACTCATACATGTATATATGTGTATGCATGCATACATACCATACGTATGTGTGTTTATACACACACACATATAAACTAAATATATGTGTGTATGTCCGTGCATGTGCACGCACATCCCATACAAACATATACACATTTATATGTGTTTACATATGTATATACATATACATACATATATACGCATGTGTGTGTGTGTATATATATACACATATGAATTTACTTATGTATGTCCGTGTGTGTGCGCACATCCTATACAAAAATATGTAAATTTCGTGCAATGTGAAAACTTACGCTATATACATGCGAATCAATACGCCAATAATGGATTCTCTTTCTGGTAGGATCTGCCGAAAATTAACTGTAGATAAAGAAAAAAATATGTACTTGTCGATGTTTTGAATATTAAGCAAGTGTTAACTACCCGGTAATAGACCCAAAACTGAAATTTGGGTAATGTTACCCATATAATTCCTCAGTAAGGTACTTTATCAGCATGAATATGCATAAAATACCCTCTTGGGATGCTCTTATGCATTTTGGTGAATTGTGCCTATAGATTTGTTTCTTGTAGATGATAAATCATCACATCTTAGCTGTATTAATTATACCACTTGCCTCTCATTGTATCTTCCAAAACAAATGTACGAGACACATGTTTTTGTGGAGTATGTAGATCTATATGTATGTATGTTCTATTTGTTATGTTTTTTTTTTTTTTTTTTTTTTTTTTTTTTGGGCGTAAAATGATTACTGTTGCTGTTTATGTAGCGAAGGTAATCCACATGTTACCGCTGAGGAGGTGAAAATGACTCTTGTCGTGGAGCCTTCTTCAAAATCTGCTGCATATTCGGCGAAACCACGTGTCTGTGTCATGCTAGAAGGTTTTAAGCTAATATTCTTATCGTCGTATCTCCGATATGTCTCTCTATTTTTGTGGTTAGGTGCAGTTGTATCTTCCTTCTTCTATTTCCAGGTAAAATAGCAAAATCTGAAGAAAAATGTGTGGTATATTTATTGATTGTTTTTTTACATAAACTATTACTTTTTGTAAGGTGAGAGTTGTACTGCACTTAAAACCAGTTAATATTTTCTTATGTACATGTTGATACCCACTTAAGAGTGTTATTTGTCATTGTTATTAAGTTGATTAAATCTCCTATGCTATTCTACTATTCGTTTTTATTAACGTTTCCCCGATCCTATCCATTGTACCGTTCGGCTTAGCCTAATTTATGCTCTCACAGTTTGAGCAAATATTAACTAATCTACCACATTTATTGGCAGAAAGTTACAATAATTGCCATTACTATCACAAGCCCAGTAGCTCGAAGAAGATTGTTCGCACTGATAAACAGTGTAATTGCGGTTTTCATTCTTGTCGGGCAACTCTCGTTAACGGTATGTACTTCCATGAAATAGGGACACAATTTCATAACTTCCACCACATGACGAGTTTGCAAATTTCACAGTTAATGTTTTGATCATTTTTGATGGTAACCTAGCATGTCATTATTCATTTTGAGAGCTGTTCGCTGCAGATTTTCATTAGCTTATTTGTTCTATTTGCACAAAATATTTCTTTACCCTCCTGCTGTTGTGGGAAGTAGTAGAAAGGTGAATAAGCTGTAACTGTATAAAAATACTTTATCCAAGACCAGCCAACGAAGCATTGCCTAAAAGGCTTGTTAATTGGTCTGTGTATGAGACTACTTTTGATGGCACACATTTAAGGATCACTATCACCCCATATCTGTTTCATGGATATCTTTCGCAACTAAACAGGGCCGAATTCTTACTTATGCTGGTGTTACTGTTGCTATATGTGCATCTCCTTTTGTTGCTGTTTTCAATATGGTTGCTCTGGCTTATTGGCCAACATGGATTGCTGTTGCCATCTCAGAGATTCTTCGCAAGGTTCAGCCTTCAAATTTCAAGCTTACTCAACTTCTATAAACTTCTTTTGAGTCGATTTAATATATTTAATCTATTATCTCTAGTCAACCCCAACTTGTTTGGGATTCATGGCTTAGTTGTTGTTGTTGTATACTGTAATAAATAGCTTGATCTATTATCTTATGACTAGCATGGCCCATGTTTCACACATGTCTTGAATAGATATAAAACCTTTCTTATTTTGAAAATATAACCTTTGAAATTTAATCTGAAAAGCATAGATTAGTGCCAATTAAATGGAACTGCATAATACTTTGTTAGCAATTTGTTTATTTCTTTATTAGTATATTTTTTAAGAAGGAAAAAAAAAAAAAAAAACTGTCATTGCTTGAAATCAGAAGGCCTCAAAAAGCTAGGCTAAATGTTATGAACTTTAGCAATTTCATTAAAGCATATAAAATCATTAGAATAGGAAGCTTTTCAAATCTTCTATTCACGATTTAAATTCAGTTTCAATTTAAAGTTTAAAATTTACATTTCACAATTCGAATATTAATATGAAAACCTTGCCGAAGCTATATGAAAAAATATCGCATGATTTATATTTCACACTGTTTATATTAAGTATAATATCATAATATATGTTAGGTATATATTTTTAGAATTTCTGTTTGATGTTAACCTAAAAAACGTAAATCGATAGTTGATTAGTAACTTGAATGATATGGTAGTAATGTTAAAGTGGATAAATTGTGTTAATAACATATTTAAAATTTCCAACTGAAGAAAATAAAACGTGCGCTCCAAGAAAATATGATAAAAATTAATTAAAAAAATTTATTGGGTAAAATTGGATATTATGTTATCACGATAAGATGAAAGGTGGACCATCTCTTTCAATTTAATACAAAAACAGATTATGAAAAGAGGATTGTTAATGACACACCAAAAACGGATAAGGGGGAGACTCGGCTGAAATTCAGCAAGATTGTACCGTATTTATCCACGGAATTCGACGGGGGTGTAACTGAGTTTAAGGTTGTAATTTGACAAACGTCTGCCGAAAATAAAATTAAAAAAAAACCAGAAAACGGTGGGGGTATTCCAAATTTCTGTTTTTGGATGCCCCCCCCCCCCCCCCCCCCCCCGCGCCCCCCGTCCTCCCCTTTATCCATTTTTGGTGTATCATTAACAACACTCTATATAATAACTGGATTATATCAGTAGCTCTGTGGAGAGGGGCTTTCCTGGTGGTTTTATTCTCTATCCCAGCTATGACCCGAGGTAAAATAGTCCGGTGTAGTCGAGGTCCATGAGACTCGTGCAGATTGGGTTGTCCTATACCCCCAAGGATGAATGGTCCATTGTTATTCTTTGATTGGTCGTTTCTTAATAATTGGATTATACCGAACTTATACCATGACAGCATAAGAAAATTGGAAGTTGTTACCAAATCCATTTTGAACTCAGTCGAATGTTCTGACAATAAAATGAAATTTTGTAAATTTGTATTAACAAACTGTTTACTTCTAAAAGTCGAACATTTGTGAAAATGAGAAACTGGAACTAAGAAAGCCGTGAAAAAATAAATTAAAAAATTGGAAAAATAAAATTAGTTGAATTTTGGTGTAATAGCAATAAGATGGCAGAAAGTTTTAAACAGTTTTCAGTTTCATTTCAATAACAGAAAGACTTTAAATAAATGAAGTTGGTTGGTTGACACATGACGTTCTACTGGTTTAAATATTGTTATTAAAAATTTATGGAGAGAACCTTAAGAAAATTGACCAAAAGTAAAATAGTTCAAAGTTCAAACAACATAAAGGTCTGTATATGAAAAATAATATATAATTTCCGTTGGATTATAATTATTTATCTAGAATAGATTTTTATTTTCAAAAGCAAAAAGAAGAAAATGAATAATCATTTCAGTTTCAGTTCTACATTACTAATTCATTGGAAGAACTTTCCTTTTCTGAATTTGGAAAAAAAATTTAGACAAAAAATTTGAATTTCTTAGAAATACAATATTTTTAATTATTTTTTTTTTCATTTGAGATTGTTTTTCTAAGACTCACAAAGAAAATGAAAAAAATTGACTGATTTCTGTAAAAAATGCATGGAAACAAGAGGATATAATTTCAAGGTTTTTTTTTTTTGACCATCACATCCAGAGTTTCAAGTCACATTCATCTCTCCCGAGATTTTTTTTCCACTTAGGCGATATGAAACTTCAAATGCAATTTTTAGCTTGTTTGACATAGCATCGACATAGCATCTCTCTCAAGATATTTGGATCTTAACCCAAGATATTAAGATCTTGACACGAGATATGAACTGAAATGTCAGTCTGGAAACTCGTCTGAGATCAATGTTTTGAAACCATCACATCACGATTAAAAGATTCTACTTTCTATTTTATTGAGCAGAACGAAGTATGACAAGTGTTCTAGGGTACTATGATAGCATTGAACCATGCTAATATGGTAGATTGTTAAATTTACATGTAACGTTTTGCGTAATTATTTTTCCACCTAATGTAATTACTATAAGTCTATATCAATTATGATGCGATTTCTTTTTTAGTTTTTCCAGGGTATTAAGGGTTTCATTATTTTTTGTCGGTAGATATGAAACTTGGAGGTTGTATGCTTGTATGTCTTGCTTTATTGGCCTACCTGCCGCAGCATGCATTCACATTTTAGTTGAGGGCATTTGCCTCGGTCTTATTCAAGCCCTCTTTAGTACATGGATAATTTCATATATTTTGTGTTATCGTCTTCTAGGTAACAACCTATGTTGTATCAAGACCTGGAAGGGAACTTCTCTTCACCGTTGTGTCACCCGATGAAAAGTATAAAGCCAAGGTAAGCTGTTGGGTAATTGTTTTTCATTGTTGGTAAAAGTGATAAAATTAACAATTTGGTTTGAACTCTAAAGACCCATCATCTTAAACAACGATCTACTTTACAGGCGAGAGCAATAAAAGACTGAAATATTTTTGTTCAACTGGGAACCATATAGTGAGACAGACATGGCTAAAATTATTAGTTTACATTTTTGTTAACTTGTTTCGGTTGGGTGGCTCCATGTTGGGTGGCTCTATGTATTTCAGAGTTACATGAGTAAAGTTTTAGGTATTTCATAAAATAAACATTCAAGCTTCTAAAACTTTGTGCTCTTAGGCTCTTAGCCTTTTAGCCTCTTAGCCTCTTAGCAAAATCTCGTCTTGAATCAAATGAAAATTCAACTACAACACTGGTATCTTTACACCTGTACAATGTAATAAGTTTTCAAATAGAAGTCAAATTGATTTTTAATTTACTAGGGACAGATCTGCACTTTAATACTAGAGAATAGCCTATATAACTCAGTGATCTTTTGAAAAATGAACACAACCTTACATTATTTATCATCTCATTTCTTGAACAGATATGTATAGATGTTATTGTTCAAAGACTAGGTGATGCAGCAGCTGCTGGAATATATAAAATTCTACTTGGTAACCTTCATCATAGACCTTCTTTAGCGTCACTTTATGCATTACCGGTATGTTTTATTATGAGATGCTGTTTTCAATTTATTTTAATTTGTATGTTGTGTATTAGAGATAATGAGTTGGTTGACTTTCTAAATGCAGAATTGGGGACGTTCCGCTCTCAATTTGTTTGTGCTCAATAGGTTGAATTGATGTAAAATCAAACAATGATTGGATATAACTTAAATTGCCAAGTGGTAAATGATGTCAGTGCACTCAGATCATTTTGAAATATATGATCGAACCAACCAATAACTAGGTTTGCCATACAGAGGTGACGGATAATGTCTAGCCCCAAAAAGGAAAAACACGAGCCTTTAACTTGCTTCTCAGCTTGATTATCTTAGATCAGTTTTCCTTACTAATTTGATATTTAAGCTATGATAATATTCGTTTGTATATTTATAGTTCAAACGAGCAATCTTTGTTTCGAAAATTCAAAAAAGGGGGGGGGGGGGGGGGGGGGGCTGTTTTCTAAATGTTTGATCTTTTTTTATTTTTATTTTAGGAGACGCTTTTTTTGAAAAGCAAGTCAGATGTGTTCAGTAGTACCTTTTTTCAAAGACATGGTGCTTCCCAATAAAATAAAATGTTCAAGAGGATTTGGAGTTCAAGTTATGTTGATAGACGTTCATCAATGTTTAGGAAATTGAAAAGCGGAAAAGAAATTTTCTCTTTTGATACTTTTAAAATTTGATACTTTCAAATTACAAAAGTTTGATACCTTTTAAGTCGTGCTATATATACCCCAACGGAGACTGAAACCCCTCTCTCTTGAAATATATCATCACTCCATCTCGCCGTCATCATCACAACGGCTTTGCCTTCGTCATCGTTGCACTCTTGCTCCATCAACTTTTTCTTTCTTTTTACTCCATTGTAATATACAGCCGAAAAGCCAAGACGCAGGCGTCAAATAACAAAACAATGGTGATCAAGAATTAAAGCGATGACTGAACTGGATGGTAAAGAACTACCGTTCGGTATATCTGAGCTGTTTAAAACAAGGTTTGACGTTTCGCTTTTCGGTTTCGTTCCGGTGATTTAGAATTTTCAAAATTTTTGTTCCATCTCGGAAATTTCGGCTTATTTCCAGTTTTAGATTTCGCTGTTTTTTATATATATTTCCATATAAATATATTGATAAGTAACACAAATTCGTATATGTAAAACAAAAGGAGGATTGCATTTCGATATAAAATTAATATAAGTTATTGCTCTTGTGTGGGTATACAAACTCTTATCCCAAAATTGAAATCAGAGCTTTAAATTTAAATTGAAATCAGAGCTTTAAATTCAACGGTCCTACCATGAAGCTCAGTTTTCAATTCTACTCCATGACTCCAAATCCGTTCCCGTGCATCTCTCATCTTGTTTTGGGCAAACCTAAATATCATTTCATTTTAACTGCTGCTTAGATGCGGGAAGTAGGGCTGCACACAACCCATATCCAACCCGACCCAACCCACCAACCCGACCCAACCCACATAAACACAACCCAACCCATCCTAGTTCGGGTCGGATATGAGTTACAATTTGTAACCCATACTATATGCGGGTCGGGTTTGACATTTTGTTCAACCCAACTTCATTTTAACCCAACCCAAACCTATTTAAAAAAAACTAATTTAATATCCATCCAATTAAAATTAGAATAGTATAATCCTAGAATAATGTTTATGTATTCTATAATAAATGCACAAAAAAATATTTCATGTCAATCCAAACTAGATAGAATTTGATAAATATATTTTAAAGAGCATTTTAATGTATTTTAAAATGAAACACTTGCTCAACTATGTAGTAAATTAATTTCATATGATGTGTTTTACAATGAAATTTTAATTATATGTTTTGTAATGAATCGGTTATTTTAAATGCATTATGCTAGCTAAAATCTGATATATTATGCTGAATATTTTTATATAATTTTTAGAAAAAATCCCTCATATTCTCATTTTTTTATTGTATTTAAGTGACCCAATCCAACCTTACTTAACCCGATCCAACCCATACTTCAACCAAACTCATATCCAACCTCATATAGGGTCGGGTACGGGTCGAGCTACCTTAAACCCATACCTATGCGGGTCGGATAAAGTATTTGGTCTAACCCGACCCAACCCATACTTTGTGCAGCCCTAGCGGGAAGTAACACGCACAGATCCGCATCAGTTTGACCGCATCTTCTTGAAATATGTTTTCTTTTCCCTTTCAATTGTTTATTAATTTTTCCCTTCTCCTTCTTGCTCAGTCAAACATTTCAAACTGTTGTAATTTTCAATTTTCCCTTTTCTATGCAAAAAATCAATATTTGACCCTTTTCGAGCTAGACCTATTCATCAACTCCGTTTCGGTCAATGCGGGAACTGGAATGAAACAGAACGAAACTGACGAAACAGAACGAAACAGAACGAATTTCGACATGTCAAACGGAATCTCGAACCTTGGTTTAAAATATGGAGACAAAACAATATCTTTGGCTTTTCCATTCCACGGTCTAGAATAGATTGATCAAGATAAGCGCTAAAAATAATTAATGGAATCTATTAAATAATAGTAAAGTAGAATCTTTTAAAGCTCTATCCTTATTTCCACGAATTTTCTCAAATCTCCTTAATTCTATCTGGATATTATATTTTTAAATTAGTTCATCACTTTACTGCTATTTCTCTCGCATTATTTACCTCTTCTGTCATTTTACATATTGATATGAACATTTCAAAGTTTACACAATTATTTATTAATAGTTAGCTCCTTAAGTCCATGTATTTAATTGAATTACAAACCCAAAATTTAAGTAATTTAAATAAATTTAATTAACTAATATTTCTTTTAAATACCCCACATGACAAAATTATGTTTTTTTGGTTTCAAATATTTACACTTCAAATTTTCTATAATCATTTAAGTCTCAATTTTTTTAATGTTTTACATTTAATACTATATTTTACAATTAATTACATAATATTAAAACTAGTTAAATAACTTTAACAAGCTGTTATTCATTGATTCACCTAATAAATTACATCAAGATTAACCATATTCATTTTTACAAAAATGAAAGAAAGAAAAATCAAATATATAAATACGTCAATTACATAACATAAATTATACACAAATAACCACCACAAGTTCAAAATTGAACTCATTTGCGTCAATATATATACCATATATTGCATTGTAATGTTAATGTCAAACACCTACATTTTAAAATTTATTTAGTTATTTACAAAATACTGAACAATATCACTTAGCATTGTACATTTAAATTAATATGTTTAAATTAATTATGTGATTGGAATTTAACAAATGAATTCAACCAATAAATTGTTCTTAACCAATATGATGTTTTAAAATATACACCATGTTCATATCAATAAAAATGTCAAAATTAGTTTTTCTTCCAAATATATAGTTAAATAAGTCACACTATTTAAATAATATATGTAAATAATAATAATAAAATATTATATATTTATCTCAATAAATTTATCGTAAATTGAAGAAAACAATTTCCGCTTTAAATAACTGCATTTGAACGTTTTTATAATTTCCTCAAATCTTTCGTGATATTTTTATATTTTAATCCATATGTTTAAACTTTAAACTGTTCATGAAATCTTAAATTTTAATTCTTTAAATAATTTTTGAGAGTATTTAGTCCATTTTTTTAATAGCTCTTAAAAATATACGTCAATTTTACTATATATATTCATGTTAGAAAAACGTAGTTTTCCATGCAACTATAAAGATGTATAAATCGTACAACATGAACTATGTATATCAACAATAATGACAAAGTTAATTTGTAAATTAGTTATAATTCATTTATATCAAGAAATTACCATATATATATATTATATCATATTTTTTTTTCTAACATTAGTTACTTCACAACAATTTTTTTTTTTAATTTACAAATTTCTTTTGAATTCCTCCTACTATGCTATACTGTCAAAATAACTTTGTAATTTTACATTTAACTTATTTGAATAAATTCTATTAAATAATATTTGCTAATTCATTGAATAAATTGCTAACTTACAATGATTTCAACATGTATATCTATATTGAGAAAAATGATTTAAAAAATTCTCAAATGCACACATATTGTTTGTGTAAGCTATAGAACATAAATTACACAGAAGCAGTAAGAATAATTTTAATTAATAATTTATGTATTTCACGTCAAAATTTATAATATATTGCACAACAAAGTTTTCATTTTAGCATTAAAATATATATACTATTTTTAATAATATTGTTGTTTGCAACGCACGGGTTACTGGTATAATGGATGTCAAGTTTGTCTGGTAAGTAAGGTACTAGTACAGCTGAAAAATTAAGATAGTATGAATACTAGTTAAGGAGGGGTTTTATTCAAACCCTCATAATGTAGGTTCTCATCTGCATAATCTCCTTGTATATTTTCTCAACTGCAGTTATGTTTTATTATACTAATATTTAACTAATTTTGATTTTCATTTTTTTGTTGGCTTTAGCTATGTTTCATATGGATATTTACGGCCTATCAATTGGGAAGGCGTCAAACTAGTCTTGCTAAACTCCAGGCTGTTTCTATCGTCTAAACTGATAGTTAGACTAAAATTTGGCATGTAATATAATTTTGAACGTATGCACACCACCACATGATAAATAGAAGAAAAGAAAGAAAACTTAGCATGCAGAACACAAGACAGTAGAATACAAGGCTGGGTTTTGTATTATTGTTGGACTGAGATAACTTATATGTACATGATTGTAATTTTGACCTGAAAAAAGCAGCCTAGAGCATGTTTTATTTTGTAGTTTATTTCGGAATTGATTGTTGGTGTATGATGTTGGTGGTTACATTTTTTTTTTTTTTTTTTACTTCACACAAATTGCAACCACTATCGCACAAATTATGTCATTTAAACAAGGTCACCAGTCCGTCTATTCCAACTGCCATCAGCATGCACGAACAGGTTAAACGAACAGATTAAAAACTTCTCTGTTGAAACGCTATACCCCTGCAGCTATCACACTTCCACAAATTTAATACATTCAGCTAGCATGAACCTAAATTAGTGGAATAGTAAAATTTCATCAAACCCATGTGTAAAGGCTGATTGAAACGGGAGGTTTGAACGCACATGTGTGCAATTGCCCCTCAAGATTTTCAGTCTATTTTGTCAGGTTACTTTTCTGGAGCTCCATGTGCGTCTTTTAGGTGAAGCACAATTTGTTTAGAATTTTGCTGCTGTAGTTTCTGAGCATAATTTGGATTTTCATGAACCGGAGCAGAAAAATCAGTCCCTTCTGGTACATTATGCCCAATTTTTTTTGCAATTCTCACAGGGTACAGGCATGTATTCATATGAGACTTGAATATTAAATTCCTCACCATCAAAGCTTAGACCATATGCCTTCACAGTTACCATACTAGTCGATCGGTAATCATTTTTGATTGAAATCGGTATACCTGCTAAAATGGTATGTTAACGATAAATTTACTATTTTTAATGGTAAATTGTCGGTAACATTTCTTTAATACCAGCGGTAACAATAGTTTTGGCAGTTAATTTAAAATATATGTATATTCACCTTATATGCTTTAGGATATGCATTTAAAACCAAATAAATGATTATATTTAGTTCAATAATCAAATGAAATAATTCTAGGTATGCTTATTTTCTTTTTTATTTATGTTTTTTTAATATAAATTAGCATTACATATAGTATAATAAAGATGCACTGTATACAAAAAACATGTCAAGATATAAACTTTGATGGACAAACAGTAAATTATCATTACCAGTATTATGGTTACCAGATTATCCGTATATTAGTCTTTGATGTACCAGTCAATCGATAACGGTAAGCTATTCTGGCTTATTAGCAAAAACATTACGGTAACGGTATTTGTTAAATGGTAATGATAACCTTTACCATAACAGCCCTAAGGCTATCCTATTGATGGCATCTTCAGTCCACAATTCTAGATTTAAATCAAGGAGCTTAATCCAAACATGGATTGTGGAGAAATAACCTCTATTAAACTTCATATCATGCTTGCATTGTTTGATAATTATAATTTTAGAATTTTAAGTGTAAGGGGCAGATTTGATAATGCAAGTTCTGTCTTCCTCCATTCAAATCATATGACAATAAATCCACTTGTTTATAGTAAAGATGAAACGAACTTGAAGGATTTCAATTTTTTCGAATGTATTCTAGGAATTGCTTATATAATGGTCGACTACCAATCATGTACATCACCGAAGTATTCTTCCATTTATCGGACGCGTTGGACGCCAACAAAAACCTGAGCGTGCCAATTTAATGCTGCGAACGCACCCTCAGTCGAGCGAATTGTAAATCAATGTCCATCTGTTAATCTTTTAAAGAGGTGGTTCCCTAATTGTTTTCGCCCATGATTTCGTCCAAGTTGTTGATGGTCGATTACCATATCTAGGTGCGACGGTAGTTGAGTCTGCATCGTTATGTGAAGAACCAGCTCCCTTTGCAGCGTCCACTTAAGACTTCGTCAAGTGTTCACCAGAATTTGATGGTGGGACAGGTAGTTTTGGGGGAATCACGTTGGAGAAAACCGTTTTCGTTTTGGCCTGGTTGTCCACCGCTTTTTTGCGATTTCAATATATGTATGCTTGTATACACACACATACATATCATACACACGGTTTGGCTAAGTTCTCTGTTAAATTTCTAAATATACAAAAACTTCTTCTTCTAAAACTTTGCAAATTAGGTCTACGTTTTTCAGAAATTAACGTAAAAAACTACCAAACTTTAATACTTAATTCAGTATATGATTATCTTTGTATTTACGTAAGAAAAACACATAAAATACTTCAGAAAAACATGTTTGAGCAAAAATGGAGGAAAAGCTGTTCTTCATAAAGCTGTAGACATCACAACAATTATATCAAAAAATTGCATGTTTTTATGTAATTTTTTGTGATTGCTTCAAACATTTAAATTCAGTATCTAAACTTATTCGTACATCACATTATTAGAGAAAAATCATCAAAAAATTTATGTACATTGCATATAAATGAAAAAAAAAAATCACTTCTAGTAAGTGCAAATATACTGGGGGATTGTTGCAGATATGTCAGCACTTGTTTACAACAAGTGCTAATATTTCAGCAACTTATTTTCTTTTTCGCAAGTACACATGAAATAGTTGTTGACATGTATGCACTTTTACAAAAAAAAAAAAAAAAAAAAAAAAGTAGACATTTCAGCAATTTATCTTCATTTTCCAATATCAACAATATACTATAATATATGCGAACATGTCTGCATTTTTTCATAATAAGTGTAGACATTTCAATAAAAATGTTCTTCTTTAGTATTCTTCTGTTAATATTTATAATTTTTTGAATTTTTCTGGGATAGTAGTGCAAAAAATCAAAGAAATACGTTGCTACAGTAAGATAGGGACCCACTTTACATTGAAATTTAGAGGAGGATCCACTTTGAATTAAGTTTCATTTTAGGGACTCGTCTTTAACATCCTTTTTTCTTTAAATTTCTTAATATCCATGTATGTATGCATGTGTAATGTAACACCCCGAGTATTCTATAACCGTGAAAGTCATAAATTAAAATATAATTAATTTGAAATCAAAGAACTAAGGGAAACGGGATATGCCATTGCGTTCGTCTCGGAAAAATACGCGAAATAGAGTCCGAGTTTTCGAAAAACGGAGTCCGTATGAAGAAGATATAGCCTCTGGAAGTTTCTGAATTAAGTTTAAAATTCAAACAGAATAAAACAGTTTAAAATTTGAAAGTGGGGCCCAATGAGCCAGGGCGGATAAACACCCGCCTAACGCACCCAGATCGACTGGGCTGTCGACCTGGCCTAACCAGGTCGACAGGGCTGTCGACAGGGCTGTCGACAGGCATGTCGACCTGGTCCAGAGCCAGGTCGAACCCAGTCTAACCTGGCTGGCCTATTCTATGTTGGTCGATTTTCTGTGGTCTGCTTTGTCATTAGGGCTAGGTGGCAGGCTCTAATTGGTCTCTCCTTAGGATGAATGGCTACGATCAATCCAAGCAACATCAAGGGTCCTAATCAGTTCCTAACCTCTATAAAAATGACCCTAGACTCTACCTAGGTTTCTTACACAATTCTCTAGCCTCCATTGCTCTCTTCTTCTAATAAAAATAAAAATGGCGTCTCTGCTCTACTGGAATTAAAACTAGAAGATAATCAACATCAGCCTAAGCAACTCAATTCAAACTAGAGATTAAAGTTTCTGCAAAGATTCTACAAGAAGTTAAAGTTCTTTCTTTAATCCAATCAAGGCAAGTACAGTTATTCTCCGCTATAAACGTTAATTATAATTTTGATATGCATTTAAAACTGAGTTTGAGGTTGTATATATATTCTCTTCTGTTGGATCTGTTTTCTGTGACTGTTCTGTATTCCTTTCTTCTTTTCTGTTTCTATAGCCAGGCTACCACGAGCCTGTGCCCAATCTCATAAAGAGATTAACGTATGAACGCAAATTTTGGGACAATTAATGAATGATGCGAAATGACAAGACTGAATTGAACATATGACTTTAGGTCTGAGGCATAAAATATATTGGACATATGCATAAATTTGACTATGAACATATAATTTATGCATGTTGTATGCATAGTTATGTTGTAATTTAGATACTGTAATTAATTAGAAAAGATGAGCATATGTTATAAACTAGTTTTAGACCTATGCATATTCTGTGATAAAAGAAGAAGAGGAACCTTACATATGATTTGAGACTTTGGACAAGATGCATATAAAAGTCAAGATTGGATTTTTAGAAGATATGATTTAAAGATTTAGATTTTTGGGTATAGTTTGCATAATGATTCATGACTTAAAAAGAAGAAGATATGGAGGCTTAGGTGTAAAAGATTTGCATTAATTAGGATATCTATTTAGATTACACCTAAATAGGGATTTTTGGATATATGGCATGCATTGAAGTTAATGGTTATATTTGGTATAATTTATATGTGAATCTGCTATAAGATGCTAGTTTAACAAAAATTGGAACATATGTTATATGGCAAATTATGTCCATATTCTGTGCTATGTAACTTTATGCAAACATGGAGTATATGTTGTGAATCATGACAATTATGTAAGCATATGAATTTAGGCCAATTTATGATTGGGCAAGGCATGTAAATAGAACTTTTGGAAATATTAAATTTGCTAAATCTGCTAATTTGTCTAGTTGCCTAAACTACTAGTTTTGTTATATTGCCTAGACTGCTAATTAGATTGAAATGCCTAATCTGTTAAATTTGTCGGTTGAAATGCCTAACCTGTTATATGCCAAAATCTGCTAAGTTGCTAAATCTGTTAAATCCGTTATGTCATATAAAATCTGTTATCTGCTATGCTGATATAATCATCCTGTGATTGATATAATCTGAATGGGCATATATATATTGGGCACGCGCATAAACGGTAAATTATTAATTAATTGGCCGCAAAGATAAACATGGCTAACTCGAGGTTAGAATGAGTTTGCGGCGTAAATCTGCCCGGAACCGCCCGGCACATCCAGTGGCCGCAAACAATAGGTTCTAATGTGAGAAGTTAGTCATAACATGCGTAAGACACGAGGTTAGGTCTGGCTTGTGGCAGAAGTCTGCCCGGAACCGCCCGGCATATCCAGCGGCCACAAGCTACCGACCTAATGTGAGAGGTCTGTGCATTAATAATTAATTAATGCAAATCTAAGATAAGAATGACGTCTAAAACGTATTGGGGAAAAATAGGGTTAAACCAAAGGGATTAATAGATGTAGTAAAACCCGTCCATGAATCTGTAGGCCCAATACAAAGTTAGACAAATCTGAAAAATCAGTACATCTGATCCGTTAGTCTGAAAACTTGTTAACTTAATTTGTGAATTAGTAAATCTGAATTCTGTATGTCTGAACTTATAAACAAGTTAATCTGAAATCTGTTAGTCTGGGGACACAAGGTTAGGAGGGGAATTACTTGTGTCATCTGTTGTTTGGAACCCATATTAGTCAGTAACCCTTTCTGGTATCAAAACTTTGACCCAACAGTAGGTAGGGTCCGGGCACGCTTACTGAACTAATTATAAGTGGTTCATTCTGATAATGGCGAGGGGTGTTGATGGTGCGTTCCAACCGGGTCATGTGCGTGCATGGATCCCGGTCTGCCTCTGAGGATGTAAGACGCCGTGACATCTGTAAATAGGTCTGTGCCAATTGGTTGTCACCTTAGGGAGTGATACACCCTACTGTGGGGCCGACACAGGATATTTATGTATTAGGGAGTCGATCGCTTGGGGTAGGGTTTTAGGGTACGCTTAGTTCTGTCTGTTTCTGTTGGTACCGTCTGTTTCTGTTGGGTGGTAACACCTGTCTGTTTCTGTGTGGTACCGTCTGTTCGGGTGGTAAAGGCCCATTACTAGTGTACACCTAATTCCACATTCTGTCTCCATAGGGATAAATCTGTTTCTTCTTCTGTCTGTTTCTGATCGGGTAGTAAAGGCCCATTATTAGCATTCTGTTTCTGTTAAAGTATTCTGTACCCGTTCCTGCTTCAATTTAGACATTAGGGTGACACCTAATTCTGCTATACTAGTATTAGTGCAGAGAAGTGTAAAACAATAGTTTATATCATTCTGTTTTTCTGTTATATCTGCTACACCTGTTATAGTTATCTCACATCCAGTTTTATGTTCATATCATATTAGTATTATCTGTTCATATGCTGAAAGTCACTGGACTTGCCAGACTTTTTGTCTGACCCTTGTTGTTTTCGCCTCCTTTCTTCCGTTTCCCCCCAGGTTATCCAAGGAGGGAAATACTTTAGCTTGATCCGGATTTCTCTTTGCTTGAAGTGCTTAAAGTATGGCTTGGCTCTGTATAGCTTCCGTTCCATGGGGATTATGATTTTAAACTATGTATCTTGAAGGCTTTTGTACAAGACTGATATTTTGTACTTGAATTCTGAAATTGAAAGGATGTAACCATATTAATTTCTGTTTCCGCTGTAATAAAGTTAAAATTTTTCAAGTACTGTTTTATCTGTCTTGTAAGTTTCTGTTCTGTTTACTAAAATGCTCCACCAAAGTTAAGGCATTCCCTTTGTGAGTGACCTTAACGGAGGTGGGGTGTTACACTTGGTATCAGAGCTGAAGGTTACCAGATTTGATAAAGAATTTTTGAAAACTATTTTCAAAAAGGTTTTGAAAAGGAAGTATTTTCAAAAATAAAGCTTATTTTGAAAAAGACATGATCCCCAAGAGCCATATATCTTTCTTTCAGTCCTTTTTGTATTGAACCTTTCCTTTTTCGTTCCAGCATGTCTGAAGCATCTGAGATACCAGAGGGTGTTCATGTACCCGGTTGGTTTCGTCAATATCTTGAGGCTAGGACCGCCGCTGCAGGTCCAGCAAATGATCCCCCTCCTCCACCCCCTCCTCGTGCTATTGCTTTCTCAAAAATCTGTAGAGATTTTAGGGCCATGGGTGGGAAGGATTTCAAAGGAACTGAATCATTCGTAGAAGCAAGGAATTGGCTCAAAGAAACTGAGGATCTATTCGTTATCTTCGAGGTGGACGATAGGCAGAAGGTACAGTTGGCAGTATGGCTGCTCAAAGACGAAGCTTCCTACTGGTGGGAAGTCACTAACGCCGAGAGGCCGGTTGAGACATGGATGGATTTCAGAACAAGGTTTGAGTCAAAATTCCTCTCGCAAGCTGAACGAAGTTTACAATTGGAAAAGTTCTTGTCTCTTAAGCAAGGAAGTATGACGGTCAAGGAATACGTCAACCAGTTCAACCAACTAGCAAGATTCGGATTGGATTTAGTCAACACTCAGCATAAAAAGGCTCTCCGCTTTGTTAAAGGATTGAATGAGCCACTGCACAGCCTAGCCATGACCCATGTACCCATGGGAGCAACTTTCGAGAAATTGGTGGATATGGCACTACTGCACGAGGAAGACAAGGGCCCGAAAGAGACAAAGAAGGAAGAACCACAGAATAAGAAAACGGGGCCCAAAAAGGAAACACAAAAGAAGGATGAGAAGTCTGAAGATAAGAAGGGGAAAAAGAGCTTTACTTGTGGGAGCTCAACTCATCTGAACAAGGATTGCAGAAAAAGGAAGGGCGCTTGCTTCAACTGTGGGGAGATGGGACACTTCACTAGGGACTGCCCAAAGAGACGAGGACAAGGAGGGCAGGCGAACACTCTTGAGGCTAGTGGCTAGGATAGAAATAGGAAAATTTCTATAGTAGGTTTAATTTATTTATCTGATTATGAAGTCAAGACTTTTTCTGATTCTGGTATTTTGATTTTGTAATCGATACTCTGCACTTTAATACTAGTATTATTTCTGAATTCCGCTGTAGACTCAGACCCATAAGGGTTATGGATCATCTGTTTGGGACTGGAGTTTGAGGGATATCTGTGTTAGGCGTCAAGTATGACGCATACATTCTGAGTTTTCATGGGGTATTAATTTAATGTTGGTTTCAGTCTTTGGGGCCGATACTTAGGACCCATGTCTAATGGGAACCAAATTTTCGTTCTATCTGTACTCACTTTCATCATTCGACTGTATCCTATCGATCGAATATTTGAACTTTAGGTAGAAACTAATGGGTGTAAACATGTTTTTGAGACATGTTATGTTTGATGGTTGCAAGTGGATGCAAGTGGTTGCTAGTGGTTGCTCGTGGATGCATATACACACACTAGGCACTAGATCGGCTCGAAAGCACTCTCATACTGCATATGGATGTATGAGCATTTTTAAATTTTTATGGATGCAAAATGGTTGAATCAGCATATGGATGTTGCATATGAATGAGCAGTTGGGCACTCATATAGAAATGATATGTCTCAAATAGGAAAATTTGCATACATATTGGACTCATGACACTGACATGATTTGCATTAAGGAGGTCGACTGAATCAATGGGCCGCCTGATTTTGCATTATATACGGACATGAACACACACTGTGCATTTAAACATGAAAGCATTAGAAGTCTATAAGGACAATGGATGCCTGTGGTTGATGATTGAGTAGATGGATGATTGGGTGGTAGGACACATTCTTCTTAACTTGAAGATTTCGGGGACGAAATCCTTTTAAGTGGGGGAGAATGTAACACCCCGTGTATTCTATAACCGTGAAAGTCATAAATTAAAATATAATTAATTTGAAATCAAAGAACTAAGGGAAACGGGATATGCCATTGCGTTCGTCTCGGAAAAATACGCGAAATAGAGTCCGAGTTTTCGAAAAACGGAGTCTGTATGAAGAAGATATAGCCTCTGGAAGTTTCTGAATTAAGTTTAAAATTCAAACAGAATAAAACAGTTTAAAATTTGAAAGTGGGGCCCAATGGGCCAGGGCGGATAAACACCCGCCTAACGCACCCAGGTCGACTGGGCTGTCGACCTGGCCTAACCAGGTCGACAGGGCTGTCGACAGGGCTGTCGACAGGCATGTCGACCTGGTCCAGAGCCAGGTCGAACCCAGTCTAACCTGGCTGGCCTATTCTATGTTGGTCGATTTTCTGTGGTCTGCTTTGTCATTAGGGCTAGGTGGCAGGCTCTAATTGGTCTCTCCTTAGGATGAATGGCTACGATCAATCCAAGCAACATCAAGGGTCCTAATCAGTTCCTAACCTCTATAAAAATGACCCTAGACTCTACCTAGGTTTCTTACACAATTCTCTAGCCTCCATTGCTCTCTTCTTCTAATAAAAATAAAAATGGCGTCTCTGCTCTACTGGAATTAAAACTAGAAGATAATCAACATCAGCCTAAGCAACTCAATTCAAACTAGAGATTAAAGTTTCTGCAAAGATTCTACAAGAAGTTAAAGTTCTTTCTTTAATCCAATCAAGGCAAGTACAGTTATTCTCCGCTATAAACGTTAATTATAATTTTGATATGCATTTAAAACTGAGTTTGAGGTTGTATATATATTCTCTTCTGTTGGATCTGTTTTCTGTGACTGTTCTGTATTCCTTTCTTCTTTTCTGTTTCTATAGCCAGGCTACCACGAGCCTGTGCCCAATCTCATAAAGAGATTAACGTATGAACGCAAATTTTGGGACAATTAATGAATGATGCGAAATGACAAGACTGAATTGAACATATGACTTTAGGTCTGAGGCATAAAATATATTGGACATATGCATAAATTTGACTATGAACATATAATTTATGCATGTTGTATGCATAGTTATGTTGTAATTTAGATACTGTAATTAATTAGAAAAGATGAGCATATGTTATAAACTAGTTTTAGACCTATGCATATTCTGTGATAAAAGAAGAAGAGGAACCTTACATATGATTTGAGACTTTGGACAAGATGCATATAAAAGTCAAGATTGGATTTTTAGAAGATATGATTTAAAGATTTAGATTTTTGGGTATAGTTTGCATAATGATTCATGACTTAAAAAGAAGAAGATATGGAGGCTTAGGTGTAAAAGATTTGCATTAATTAGGATATCTATTTAGATTACACCTAAATAAGGATTTTTGGATATATGGCATGCATTGAAGTTAATGGTTATATTTGGTATAATTTATATGTGAATCTGCTATAAGATGCTAGTTTAACAAAAATTGGAACATATGTTATATGGCAAATTATGTCCATATTCTGTGCTATGTAACTTTATGCAAACATGGAGTATATGTTGTGAATCATGACAATTATGTAAGCATATGAATTTAGGCCAATTTATGATTGGGCAAGGCATGTAAATAGAACTTTTGGAAATATTAAATTTGCTAAATCTGCTAATTTGTCTAGTTGCCTAAACTACTAGTTTTGTTATATTGCCTAGACTGCTAATTAGATTGAAATGCCTAATCTGTTAAATTTGTCGGTTGAAATGCCTAACCTGTTATATGCCAAAATCTGCTAAGTTGCTAAATCTGTTAAATCCGTTATGTCATATAAAACCTGTTATCTGCTATGCTGATATAATCATCCTGTGATTGATATAATCTGAATGGGCATATATATATTGGGCACGCGCATAAACGGTAAATTATTAATTAATTGGCCGCAAAGATAAACATGGCTAACTCGAGGTTAGAATGAGTTTGCGGCGTAAATCTGCCCGGAACCGCCCGGCACATCCAGTGGCCGCAAACAATAGGTTCTAATGTGAGAAGTTAGTCATAACATGCGTAAGACACGAGGTTAGGTCTGGCTTGTGGCAGAAGTCTGCCCGGAACCGCCCGGCATATCCAGCGGCCACAAGCTACCGACCTAATGTGAGAGGTCTGTGCATTAATAATTAATTAATGCAAATCTAAGATAAGAATGACGTCTAAAACGTATTGGGGAAAAATAGGGTTAAACCAAAGGGATTAATAGATGTAGTAAAACCCGTCCATGAATCTGTAGGCCCAATACAAAGTTAGACAAATCTGAAAAATCAGTACATCTGATCCGTTAGTCTGAAAACTTGTTAACTTAATTTGTGAATTAGTAAATCTGAATTCTGTATGTCTGAACTTATAAACAAGTTAATCTGAAATCTGTTAGTCTGGGGACACAAGGTTAGGAGGGGAATTACTTGTGTCATCTGTTGTTTGGAACCCATATTAGTCAGTAACCCTTTCTGGTATCAAAACTTTGACCCAACAGTAGGTAGGGTCCGGGCACGCTTACTGAACTAATTATAAGTGGTTCATTCTGATAATGGCGAGGGGTGTTGATGGTGCGTTCCAACCGGGTCATATGCGTGCATGGATCCCGGTCTGCCTCTGAGGATGTAAGACGCCGTGACATCTGTAAATAGGTCTGTGCCAATTGGTTGTCACCTTAGGGAGTGATACACCCTACCGTGGGGCCGACACAGGATATTTATGTATTAGGGAGCCGATCGCTTGGGGTAGGGTTTTAGGGTACGCTTAGTTCTGTCTGTTTCTGTTGGTACCGTCTGTTTTTATTGGGTGGTAACACCTGTCTGTTTCTGTGTGGTACCGTCTGTTCGGGTGGTAAAGGCCCATTACTAGTGTACACCTAATTCCACATTCTGTCTCCATAGGGATAAATCTGTTTCTTCTTCTGTCTGTTTCTGATCGGGTAGTAAAGGCCCATTATTAGCATTCTGTTTCTGTTAAAGTATTCTGTACCCGTTCCTGCTTCAATTTAGACATTAGGGTGACACCTAATTCTGCTATACTAGTATTAGTGCAGAGAAGTGTAAAACAATAGTTTATATCATTCTGTTTTTCTGTTATATCTGCTACACCTGTTATAGTTATCTCACATCTAGTTTTATGTTCATATCATATTAGTATTATCTGTTCATATGCTGAAAGTCACTGGACTTGCCAGACTTTTTGTCTGACCCTTGTTGTTTTCGCCTCCTTTCTTCCGTTTCCCCCCCAGGTTATCCAATGAGGGAAATACTTTAGCTTGATCCGGATTTCTCTTTGCTTGAAGTGCTTAAAGTATGGCTTGGCTCTGTATAGCTTCCGTTCCATGGGGATTATAATTTTAAACTATGTATCTTGAAGGCTTTTGTACAAGACTGATATTTTGTACTTGAATTCTGAAATTGAAAGGATGTAACCATATTAATTTCTGTTTCCGCTGTAATAAAGTTAAAATTTTTCAAGTACTGTTTTATCTGTCTTGTAAGTTTCTGTTCTGTTTACTAAAATGCTCCACCAAAGTTAAGGCATTCCCTTTGTGAGTGACCTTAACGGAGGTGGGGTGTTACATGTAATAACTCGGAAATCCGAGCCAATTTAAATTTTTTATTTTGGCGATTTTAATGAATTTGGAATATTAAAAATGAATTATTTTAAATAATAACGACGAGAAATTTATTTTGAATAGAATTAGAACGTAAATATTTATTTGAATTGTCATTAGGATATAAATATTTATTTTAAATTATAAAAGGAATTGAAAATGGCGCGGTAATTCGAAAATTCGATTTCGAATTTCAAATGAATGTACAAGATTCAAAATAAACCGGATTTTAGCGAAACTAAAAATATTGCTATGTTGGATTCGGGATGTCAAATTATTGCTAGATTCCAATTTGCGTAATTTTCTGAATCAATATGTGAATGTGGCAAACGAAAACGCATTTGACCAGTTTCAGTTGATTTTGATCGACTGGAAAATGACCATTTTTCAAACGGTCTCAGAGTTTGAAGAAATTAGTTTTGTTAGGACCGTATCGTCAATAAGAAGCTAGAAATAATTTTTCTGCAATTTTTAGAGTTCGTATGTGGCCCCGGTAAATTGAAATGTGTGTTCAAATTCAATATATAGATTTATATTTTGATTTTGACGAAAAATGATCGTAACAACCGAATTGGGTTACGAAACATATCCCATTGTGTTCGGAATGAGGGTAATTAGCTATGGGCGACACTCGGTGGGTTCGATTTGGGGTTGAATTGAAGATGGTACTTTTTATGGAAAAAATATATATTAAATAAAATTAAATAATAAAGTCAACCCTACTTTACCTTTCTTCCCCCTTTGTTCTTCAAATCAGATCGAATTAAAAAAAGAAAAGAAAAGGAAAACCCTACGACCTAGTCCATCGCCCCTCCCCCATCTCCGCCGTCGACGCCTCCTCACTGCCCCCCTCCTATCGCCCCTCCTAACGACGCCCGCCTCCTCCTTCCTCGCTCCAACTCCACGTCGCCATCGCAAGCTCCACAGACCCGGAGACCACCGTGAGTTCAAATCGCGCCCCCCTTCCATATCCGCCATCGCCGAAGATCCAGGCGCCGCCGTGGGCCCCTGTGCCACCGTGAAGACACCCCACCCCTTTAGGCTCCACGCCGCTCCTCTCCTCCACGTCAGCACGCCATGAACCCTCCAACCAAATTGAATTTTTACAAAAAAAGGTGCGTTCTTTTAGTATGATTAATTTAAATTTGATTAGCATAAGAAAAGTTGAATCTTTATATATTGATTAGCATAAGAAAAGTTGAATCTTTATATATGGATTAGCATAAGAAAAATGGGATTTTTGTATATGGATTAGCATAGGAAAAATGGGATTTTTGTATATGGATTAGCATAAGAAAAATGGGATTTTTGTATATGGATTAGCATGAGAAAAGTTGAATTTTTATATATAGTTGAGCGTGAGAAAAGTTTAGATTTTTATAATACAAAGATTTGATTTTTAACACATGGAAAAGATATAATTTTTATAATATGAAAAGTGATGTAAAAATACGATTTTTATATATATAGTAGCGAGATAAAAATATGATTTTTATCAACATGAAGTAGCGTAAAAAAATTGAATTTTTATTGTATGAAGAGCACTATAAAAATATGATTTTTAATCATCTAAAGATTAGATTTTTATCGTTTAAAAGATTCGATTTTTAATTAGCTAAAAATATGATTTTATATTATAGAAAGAATAAAGAATTGATTTTTATATTATAGAAAGAATAAAAATATGATTTTTATATTGGTAGAGTATTAAAAATATGATTTTTAATATATAGAACATCATATTAAAAATGTGATTTTAATATGAACAGCGTGGAGAAGACTGCGTTGGAAGTACGGGCAGATCCAGACTGTTCCGAATTTCAGAAATAAAACGGGGAGTGGAACCCTCAGTGAGAACTCCTCACTTTTAGTTTAATTTCTAGTTTGAAGGATATACTAGGATGCAGACGGTGCATAGCAGCATCCGACACCCGTTGTCCACAGACCATGGACGACTTGTTTGTTTGTTGTTTGTGGTGTGAATATTGATTGTGTGATGTGGAATGGAAGAAAATATTTTATAGTTAAAAATATAATTTTTAATGTGTATATAAAATAAATATTTATAAACAAATCGGACGATTTGTTTATATACACACATTTGACTGATATTGATTGGGATGATAAATTTTACACATCGCCTAACTGCACAAATAAAACCTGTGTTTGATTGTTTGAAACCCCACACGGGTGTTGGGATGATATTTGGCGTACACTAGTCCCAAATAATTAGTTGTATGTCGATCGATTGATTGACAGGCTGTTATAAGCGTTAAATATTTATATTTGATGCTTATGTAGTGTAGAATAGACTCTGGATGATGGTTGATTATTTATCGTTACTATTATATACATGTGTTGTAGGGAATCCATATAATTAACATTATATGGTAATTGATTGGGCTTCATTCCAAGTTGGAAAATAAAGAATATTCATGTGTTGAATAAAAGAAAATTCATGTGTTGAATAAAAAGAATATTCATGTGTTGAATAAAAGAAAATTCATGTGTTGAATAAAATATATATTCATGTGTTGAATAAAAGAAATTTAATGTGTTGAAGAAAATATTTATTTGTTGAATAGAATAACGAAGTTATTGAAATATATAAAGCCATGTTGATTAGATATGCGCCATTTTTACGAGAACAATATTTATATCGATTATATTCATTTTTATAATGAATATAGAAAAAGAAGTGATTTCAAAATATAATGTTTTGAAAATATTATCATTTATATATCGATGATATGGAATATTCAATTTTGATTTGAAATTGAATATGAAGTGGAAATCGGTTTGAAAACGAATTTAAAACGATTTATAAAATACGTTTTAAATATATATATATATATATATATATATATATAATGGTCTGAGTAGAACGCGCCGCGTTGCGGCAGTTCGCGAATTTCGACCATTGACTTCGAATGAACATTATGGGAGATTCGACCGTCGGATTCTCCTAAAACCGGAACTGTTGGGTTCGTATCGAAAAGAGCTTTCTAACGAATATTAGAGATTTGAAATCTAACAGTTGGATTTGGAATTATGTCCAAATCAAATTTGGAAAAGGTCGATGTAAGTGCAGTTCGATGGCCGTTGATGGAAATCGACTGTACGGGCCTTGATAAAATTATTAAAAATAGTAATAATTTGTGTACAATCATAAGAAATGATTTGGAAAGAATTGGGATGAAAAACTCCATATTTGAAAAGATAAAAATAGATTTTTATCGAAATGAACTAGTTTTGAACTAGAATTATAATCCATTTATTTTTGGAGATAAATTGGATTTGAAAGGGTTTTAAACGTAACCAGAATTTCCAATAATTGAATTGAAATGGATTTGAATCGAAATTGTCTTTGGAATATTTCGATGTCGAATTTCGTGATTATACAAATATTGTTATGGAAATTTGATAATATATTTATATTGTTATTTCCAATACGATATTTGTTGGTCGTAGAATTTGATATTGAATATAAGCCGATATATTTTCTATTCAGAGCCTTGTATTTAATACCAAATGGGATTTGGGTTTGTCGTGAATGGTGTCTTCATTAACACTGTTCTTAAACCCAGTTGAGAAAAAGATTAAATCTTTTTATTTAGATTTAATGAAGTATACCAATTAAATGGTATTTAATTGGAATTGAATTTGAATTGATTTTTGGGTTTATCGTGAACGGTGTTTTAAATAACACTTGTTCTTTAACCCGATAATTAATGGAATGTGAATTGGGTTTATCGTGAACTGTGTTTTAACGACATTCGTTCTTTAACCCGATTTACAGTGAAATGTGATTTGGAATTTATAAATCTTTTGTTAAGATTTAAAGGAGATTTTCCAATGTAAAGTTTTCCAATTTAATAAAATAAATTGGAATGGAATGGAATTCGATTTGGTAATAATCAAAGTTAATTTCTGTGGAGGAAGACTGCTAATATATCTGGAATTTAAAAGGTGTTGCCGTTGTTCCATTTATATTATTAGTCGGATATGGAAGTTTATATCGATTATATATATCGATTTGTTTTTCATGAAGATTCCATTGTAAATGGAATGTGATTTTGGGTTTATCGTGAATCGTGTTTTAAATGACATTGGTTCTTTAACCCAGTTAAAGACAGGATATGATTTCCCAAGTTAAATAATCATTGATAGTGATTTTTGGGAAGATTAAAACCAAGTGGAGTTTTAAATGAATCTTTAATTAGATTGAAATGATCGAGAATGGAGTATCACCAGTTTTGCTCCAGGCAATAGTTAAATCTTTAATTAGATTTGAACGTGAAATGGTAATTGAATTTACCGATAACACCGTGGTGTTAGATATGAAGTATGATCAGTTTTACTTCATGGGATGAATAGGTTGGGGTTGGGAAATTTAACAAGTGATTACTTCGGTAAGGTTCGCTAATCCCGACTAGTTTGAATTAACCATAATTTGGTTTGAATTGATATTCAAAAGAAGATTAAAGAATAAATTTAAAGAATTTATCTTTGATAAAATTAATGGGAACCTTTCCCAAAGTGTAAGAATATTTGAATAAAAGAAAATTCTGAATTGGAATGAGGCGTATGTTGTGTTTGTGTAACACTTGTTTATTATATACGCGAGTTATTCAGAAAGACCGGGTTTATCCCATTCTGAATAACCGATTCGATGGTGTGTCGAGGATGAAGACGGTGGTCGAAGAACGGAGGTCTTCACATAGTTTGGATAATTACTGATGATCTTGATTGGGCTGTACACCCAAGAGGAGGGAATCAGTTGGTGATCGTCCAGACGTACTTGGAGATCGATGGATATGCGAGGTACAAGGTGCCTCCGGTTTCGTTCAGACCCAGAACGGACTTGTAAATGGACTGTGTGTATGACATTGGATTTCATTCTGTGTGATTAATATCGGTTGCATAGCGTGAATTGCCTGTGTGGCATGCTGAGATGCAAATGACCAAGGCTTCTGTTGAAAAGCAAAGTCTTGTGGTTGATGATCAAAGCACCGCCTGTGGCATAGCTTTGTGTAGCATTAATTTGCGAGCCTCACACCCCGGTGTGAATCAGAAACGGGAAAAGGCCCTTAGGGAGGACATGCGTTTCCTTCTAGCTAGGGTGGTGTCAGTGACCTACCAGCCCTGACATTTATATTATTTTCACTTGTGTGGTTGTTGGATTGCGAGGCGCCTCGGATATATCGGTGACTATGTGGAGCTGATGGAGTCATTTGGCTCATTGACGCCCCAAAGGGCAGGGAAACGCAGTGTTCAGGCATTTTAATCCACATCGGTGGACCGGCCCTGACGATCCAAGGGCCCACCTGAGTCTAGGTCCTGAGATACGGGCTAGATTGTCTCGAATCGGTAGAGGACTATCTTTTGCCTCGGTTCACAGATGAAAATCCAATTTCCAATACGTGACATTTGCAGTTTTGATTGTAGAGCCTAGTATTGGCGACATGATATATGGTACCCATGCCGTCTATGATTGATACTTATGATCGAAATTGTTTTGACACTATACGCTTGTAGTAATAATAAAAGATGAAATTTAGCGTATCAAGCATTCTTTGGCTATTATAAGGTAAAACCCTATCCTCCGGCTTGTGTTGCATTGTGTGATGGGACCTGTGTCTTATAATAGCTTCATTGTTCTTTATTTTAGCATTGCGCTGTTATTTTATGCACTGGTATTCTTGAGAGAAAACCTGTTCCGTGTTATACGGCATGGTCCCTTGATTTACCTAACTCTAAAATAAAGATTAGTAACTGTTTTAGTTCTCACACCAGTCACATGACTGACCTGGAGTTTATTGCTTTAACCTAAACTCTGGGTGCCCTTATTTTAACACGGGCAGCTAGTAGTTTTGGTTTTGCAGATTTATATTCATAGGATCCTGATTTATAGCTGGAACGATATCCGGAAAGCTCTGTATCCGTATATTCTTTTCAGTTGTGTATTGTATTATTTTTCCGCGACAGTAATGTATTTAAATCTCTGATATTTTTTGTGTAATATTTATTCATACTCTGTAATATTCTTGTATTCTGATGGAATTGTTGTAAAAAGAAATAAATTGTTCTTATGTCTGCGTCCCGATGTGTCTTGTCCTTAGTACAATCCGTGCTTTCCTTCACGGGGAAGTTCGGGTCGTTTCATTTTGGTATCAGAGCTTTGGTTTACAAAGCTCGAGAACAAGACAAGTTAGAACCAAACGAAAGAATTCATCAGAGGTTGGATTAGTAATATCCAATGAGAATGACTTGTTAGAGATGGGATCAGTAGCATCCTAGAACGAGTGTGAAGAGTGTTGTTTTTAAAATAAAAGTGAAAACAAGTTTTGTTTTGAAAATTTAAATCAATTATTCGTATTTGATTATTTATTTTATATTGAATTTGGACAATCAAGTATATAAGGAATTTGCGTACACGTCTGATCCGCGTGTATTTGAAGTTTTAATATACTGGATAGATATGGAGTCACACTCTAGTCGCCCGCAGATGGTACTGATAATTGTCATGACATCATCAGTATTTATGTTCGCGTTTCGAAGGTGTGATATTTATATATTTCCATTGGACTAGTGTGAGAACCAAAACTAGATAGGTTTGTTGTTGTGATTTGGCATCAAAAAAATGATTTTCTGTATATATATATATATATCAAAATTATGAATTTGAAACGTTAATTCACTAATTGATTGCTGGTTGTGTTGTTTGATTATTGGTTTGAAATTTTGAACCATATAACCTAGTTGATCAAATATTGAACTGTATTGGAAATTTTTTGGAATTGCATGCATGCATGTACATATATATGTGTATCCATTGAACAGGTCATGGCAAAAAGGCTAAAGAAGAGGAATAAAATTGTTTGCCCGACAAATAAGTACATGTTTACTAATTTCTTGGGTTTTGGATGATTCTATGAGCCGATTGGCTAGCCGTTTGGTTTTTTCTTTTTCTTTTGGATTGGTGAGGGCCATGGGAGGCTATTTGAAATATCCCAAAGCTCCCGGTGTAGGGGAGGTTATGGCGAAATTTTTCGAAAATTTAGGATGTTAGCCAAATATTTGGAAAATTTGAAAAGTTCTTAGAAACTGAAAAGTTGAAGAACTTAAGCTATGATGAAAATACTGGAAGTTGAGTTGATTAGTTAAACAACTTTCAGCTTCGTTCCTTTTCGAGGACGAAAAGTTTTAAGTGGGGGAGATTGTAATTACCCGGAAATCCGAGCCATTTTTTTTTTGGCGATTTAAATGAATTTCGAATATTTAAAATGAATTATTTTAAATAATAATGACAAGAAATTTATTTTGAATAGAATTAGAATGTATATATTTATTTGAATCGTCGTTAGGATATAAATATTTATTTTAAATTATAAAAGGAATTGAAAATCGCGTGGTAGCTCGAAAATTCGATTTCGAATTTCAAATGAATGTACAGGATTCAAAATAAACCGGATTTTAGCAAAACCAAAAATATTAGAATCTATTTGAAAATATCTTTCCAACGAATCTGAAAAATTGAAATTTCATAGCGGGGATAAAAAGTTATGCCCAGTTGAAATTTCACAATAGTCGCTATGGAATTCTAGCCCTTAAAAATAGCAATTTTGCAAACGACCTATGTTTTCGACGAAACCACTTTTGTTGGATCCGGGATGTCAAATTATTTCTAGATTCCAATTTGCGTAATTTTCTGAATCAATATGTGAGCGTGGCAAAGGAAAACGCGTTTGACCAGTTTCAGTTGATTTTGATCGACTGGAAAATGACCATTTTTCAAACGGTCTCAGAATTTGATGAAATTAGTTTTGTTAGGACCGTATCGTCAATATGAAGCTAGAAATAATTTTTCTGGAATTTTTAGAGTCCGTGCGTGGCCCCGGTAAATTGAAACGTGCGTTCAAATTCAATATATAGATTTATATTTTGACGAAAACTGATCATAACAGCCGAGTTGGGTTACAAAACATATCCTATTATGTTCGGAATGGGGGTAATTAGCTATGGGCGATAGTCGGTGGGTTCGATTTGGGGTTCAATTGAAGATGGTACTTTTTATGGGAAAAATATATATTAAATAAAATTAAATAATAAAGTCAACCCTACTTTACCTTTCTCCCCCCCTCGTTCTTCAAATCAGATCGAATTAAAAAAAGAAAAAGAAAAGAAAAACCCTACGACCTAGTCCATCGCGCCTCCCCCGTCTCCACCATTGACGCCTCCTCACCGCCCCTCCTATCGCTCCTCCTAACGACGCCCGCCTCCTCCTTCCTCGCTCCAACTCCATGCCGCCATCGCAAGATCCACAGACGCGGAGACCAACGCGAGTTTAAATCGTGCCCCCTTCCATATCCGCCAACGCCGAAGATCCAGGCGCCGCGGCGGGCCCCTGCGCCACCGTGAAGACACCCCACCCTCTTCAGGCTCCACGCCACTCCTCCCCTCTACGTCAACACGCCATGAACCCTCCAACCAAATTGAATTTTTACAAAAAAAGGTGCGTTCTTTTAGTACGATTAATTTAAATTTGATTAGCATAAGAAAAGTTGAATCTTTATATATTGATTAGCATGAGAAAAGTTGAATCTTTATATATGGATTAGCATAAGAAAAATGGGATTTTTGTATATGAATTAGCATAGGAAAAATGGGATTTTTGTATATGGATTAGCATAAGAAAAATGGGATTTTTGTATATGGATTAGCATGAGAAAAGTTGAATCTTTATATATAGTTGAGCGTGAGAAAAGTTTAGGTTTTTATAATACAAAGATTTGATTTTTAACACATGGAAAAGATATGATTTTTATAATATGAAAAGTGATGTAAAAATACGATTTTTATATATACAGCAGCGAGACAAAAATATGATTTTTATGAACATGAAGTAGCGTAAAAGAATTGGATTTTTATTGTATGAAGAGCACCATAAAAATATGATTTTTATTCATCTAAAAATTAGATTTTTATCGTTTAAAAGATTCAATTTTGAATTAGCTAAAAATATGATTATATTATAGAAAGAATAAAGATTTGATTTTTATATTATAGAAAGAATAAAAATATGATTTTTTTTATATTGGTAGAGTATTAAATTTATGATTTTTAATATATAGAACATCATATTAAAAATGTGATTTTAATATGAACAGCGTGCAGAAGACTACGTTGGAAGTACGGGTAGATCCAGCCTGTTCCGAATTTCAGAAATAAAATGGCGGAGTGGAACCCTCGGTGAGAACTCCTAACTTTTATTTTAATTTCTAGCTTGAAGGATATACTAGGATGCAGACGGTGCTTAGCAGCACCCGACACCCGTTGTCCACAGACCATGGACGACTTGTTTGTTTGTTGTTTGTGGTGTGAATATTGATTGTGTGATGTGGAATGGAAGAAAATATTTTATAGTTAAAAATATAATTTTTAATGTGTATATAAAATAAATATTTATAAACAAATCAGACGATTTGTTTATATACACACATTTGACTGATATTGATTGGGACGATAAATTTTGCACATCGCCCAACTGCACAAATAAAACCTGTGTTTGATTGTTTGGAACCCCACACGGGTGTTGGGATGATATTTGGCGTATACTAATCCCAAATAATTAGCTGTATGTCGATCGATTGATTGACAAGCTGTTATAAGCGTTAAATATTTATATTTGATGCTTATGCAGTGTAGAATGCACTCTAGATGATGGTTGATTATTTATCGTTGCTATTATATACATGTGTTGTAGGGAATCCATATAATTAACATTATATGGTAATTGATTGGGCCTCATTCCAAGTTGGAAAATAAAGAATATTCATGTGTTGAATAAAAGAAAATTCATGCTTTGAATAAAAAGAATATTCATTTGTTGAATAAAAGAAAATTCATGTGTTGAATAAAATATATATTCATGTGTTGAATAAAAGAAAATTCATGTGTTGAAGAAAATATTTATTTGTTGAATAGAATAACGAAGTTATTGAAATATATAAAGTCGTGTTGATTAGATATGCGCCATTTTGACGCGAACGATATTTATATCGATTATATTCATTTTTATAATAAATATAGAAAAAGAAGTGATTTCAGAATATAATGTTTTGAAAATATTATCATTTATATATCGACGGTATGGAATATTCAATTTTGATTGGAAATTGAATATGAAGTGGAAATCATTTTGAAAAGAATTTAAAACGATTTATAAAATACGTTTTGAAAGGAAATCAAAGAAATATATATAATATATATGCTATATATCTATAATGGCCTGAGTAGAACGCGCCGCGCTGCGGCAGTTCGTGAATTTCGACCATTGACTTCGAATGGACATTACGGGAGATCCGACCGTCGGTTTCTCCTAAAACCGGTACCGTTGGATTCGTATCGAAAAGAGCTTTCTAACGAATTTTAGAGATTTGAAATCTAACGGTTGGATTTGGAATTATGTCCAAATCAAATTTGGAAAAGGTTGCTGTAAGTGCAGTTCGATGGCCGTTGATGGAAATCGACTGTACGGGCCTTGATAAAATTAATAAAAATAGTAATAATTTATGTAAAATCATAAGAAATGATTTGGAAAGAATTGGGATGAAAAACTCCATATTTGAAAAGATAAAAATAGATTTTGTCGAAATGAACTAGTTTTGAACTAGAATTATAATCCATTTATTTTTGTAGATAAATAAATTGGATTTGAAAGGGTTTTAAAAGTTACCAGAATTTCCAATAATTGAATTGGAATGGATTTGAATCGAAATTGTCTTTGGAATATTTCGATGTCGGATTTCGTGATTATACAAATATTGTTATGGAAATTTGAAAGATATATTTATATCGTTATTTCCAATACGATATTTGTTGGTCGTAGAATTTGATATTGAATATAAGCCGATATATTTTCTATTCAGAGCCTTGTATTTAATATCAAATGGGATTTGGGTTTGTCGTGAATGGTGTTTTCATTAACACTGTTCTTAAACCCAGTTGGGAAAAAGATTAAATCTTTTTATTTAGATATAATGAAGTATACCAATTAAATGGTATTTAATTGGAATTGAATTTGAATTGATTTTTGGGTTTATCGTGAACGGTGTTTAAAATAACACTTGTTCTTTAACCCGATAATTAATGGAATGCGAATTGGGTTTATTGTGAACTGTGTTTTAACAACATTCGTTCTTTAACCTGATTTACAGTGAAATGTGATTTGGAATTTATAAATCTTTGGTTAAGATTTAAAGGAGATTTTCCAAAGTAAAGTTTTCCAATTTAATAAAATAAATTGGAATGGAATGGAATTCGATTTGGTAATAATCAAAGTGAATTTCTATGGAGAAAGACTGCTAATATATCTGGAATTTAAAAGGCGTTGCCGTTATTCCATTTATATTATTAGTCAGGTATGGAAGTTTATAAAGATTATATATATCGATTTGTTTTCCATGAAGATTCCATTGTAAATGGAATGTGATTTTGGGTTTATCGTGAACCGTGTTTTAAATGACATTGGTTCTTTAACCCAGTTAAAGACATGATATGATTTCCCAAGTTAAATAATCATTGATAGTGATTTTTGGGAAGATTAAAACCAAGTGGAGTTTTAAATGAATCTTTAATTCTATTGAAATGATCGAGAATGGAGTATCACCAGTTTTGCTCCAGACGATAGTTAAATCTTTAATTAGATTTGAATGTGAAATGGTAATTGAATTTACCGATAACACCGTGGTGTTAGATATGAAGTATGATCTGTTTTACTTCATGGGATGAATAGGTTGGGGTTGGGAAATTTAACAAGTGATTACTTCGGTAAGGTTCGCTAATCCCGATTAGTTTGGATAAACCATAATTTGGTTTGAATTGATATTCAAAAGAAGATTAAAGAATAAATTTAAAGAATTTATCTTTGATAAAATTAATGTTAACCTTTCCCAAAGTGTAAGAATATTTGAATAAAAGAAAATTCTGAATTGGAATGAGGCGTATGTTGTGTTTGTGTAACACTTGTTTATTATATATGCGAGTTATTCAAAAAGACCAGGTTTATCCCATTCATAATAACTGATTCGACGGTGTGTCGAGGATGAAGACGGTGGTCGAAGACCGGAGGTCTTCACATCGTTTGGATAATTACTGATGATCTTGATTGGGCTGTACACCCAAGAGGAGGGAATCAGTTGGTGATCGTCCAGACGTACTTGGAGATCGATGGATATGCGAGGTACAAGGTGCCTCCGGTTTCGCTCAGACCCAGAACGGACTTGTAAATGGACCGTGTGTCTGACATTGGATTTCATTCTGTGTGATTGATATCGGTTGCATAGCGTGAATTGTCTGTGTGGCATTCTGAGATGCAAATGATCATGACTTCTGTTGAAAAGCAAAGTCTTGTGGTTGATTATCAAAGCACCGCTTGTGTGGCATAGCTTTGTGTAGCGTTAATTCGCGAACCTCACACCTCGATGTGAACCAGAAACGGGAGAAGGACCTCAGGGAGGACATGCGTTTCCTTCTAGCTATGGTGGTGTCAGTGACCTACCAGCCCTGACATTTATATTATTTTCACTTGTGCGGTTGTTGGATTGCGAGGCGCCTCAGATATATTGGTGACTATGTGGAGCCGATGGAGTCATTTGGCTCATTGACGCCCAAAGGGCGGGGAAACACAGTGTTCAGGCATTTTAATCCACATCGGTGGACCGGCCCTGACGATCCAAGGGCCCAACTGAGTCTGGGTCCTGAGACATGGGCTAGAGCATCTCAAATCGATAGAGGACTATCTTTTTGCTCAGTTCACAGACGGAAATCCAACTTCCAATACGTGACATTTGCGGTTTTGATTGTAGAGCCTAGTATTGGCAACATGATATTTTGTACCCATGCCATCTGTGATTGATACTTATGATTGAAATTGTTTTGACACTATACACTTATAGTAATAATAAAAAATGAAATTTAGCGTATCAAGCATTCTTTGGCTATTATAAGGTAAAAACCTATCCTCCGTCTTGTGTTGCGTTGTGTGATGGGACCTGGGTCTTATAATAGCTTCACTGTTCTTTATTTTAGCATTGCGCTGTTGTTTTATGCACTGGTATTCTTGGGAAGAAACCCATTCCGTGTTATACAGCGTGGTCCCTTGATTTACCTAACTTTAAAATAAAGATTAATAACTGTTTTAGTTCTCACACCAGTCACATGACTGACCTGGAGTTTATTGTTTTAACCTAAACTCTGGGTGCCCTTATTTTGACACGGGCAGCTAGTAGTTTTGATTTTGCAGATTTATATTCACAGGATCCTGATTTACAGCTGGAATGATATCCGGAAAGCTCTGTATCCATATATTATTTTCAGTTGTGTATTGTATTATTTTTCCGCTCTAGTAATGTATTTAAATCTCTGATATTTTCTGTGTAATATTTATTCATACTCTGTAATATTCTTGTATTCTGATGGAATTGTTGTAAAAAGCAATGAAATGTTCTTCTGTCTACGTCCCGATGTGTCTTGTCCTCAGTACAATCCGTGCTTTCCTTCACAGGGAAGTTCGGGTCATTTCAATATGTATACATGTCTCTCTCTCTATATATATTTATATATATCAAGAGTACTTCAAACAGTGCAACACTTCTATAATCTCTTTGATTTCTATCACATTTTCCCATTTCTCTCTCTTCCGACTAACTTATTTTAATATAAATGGTTGGCTACAATTCATGTCCATTTGGGTGCTTTCAAATAGAAGTGCCATAGAGCATGTCTTACTCACACACACACATACATATATAATAATATAATATAATATAAATACACACACATACACATAAGGGCAATAAATTTAAGTATTGAAAATGCTGGAATATATTAGTTTGTGCAGGTTGCTAGCGTCGGTAATGTAAACTCAAGTATTAAAACATAGCTTTGAAGATGTAACCGTTGGACCATCTTGGTGTAATGCCAAAGATTTTAGCAGACTTGTCAAAAATGAATCAATCCATTTACCCTATTTACAATCCATGTTCGGCCAACCATACGTACTTTCATTAAATGGATCGTAAAAGAGTTGATCCTTAAAAGGGTTATAAATGGGTGATTTATTTACTCGTTTAAATCCGATTATGCAAAATCTGTTATTTTTTAAAATTCCAATCACTTTTTCATACTAATTTGGGATTAGATGAGACTTCGACCAATGAATTTACATCTAAATTACGGATAGTATGGAATGCTCGAATATTTCGTCTTGTAAACGAACATGGTATTCTCCATGGTGACTAGCAGTTATAATTTCAAAACGTTCTTATATTTGAAAATCCGCATAGGCATGAAGTCTCTATTTTTTTTGGTTTAGACTTATAATAACTTCTTCATATTGTTTCGGAATCAAGTGAGACTTAGACCGATAAGCTCAAGCCAAATGACGGATAGCATGTACCAACTGGATTCTTCGACTTGTCAACTTTGTAGTTCTTCATGGTGATTAACCGTCATACTTATAAAATAATAAGCTACGTTTGTACATTTGAACTCTACACATACATGAAGTCGCTATATTTTTTATTCATACAACATTAACTTCGTAATACTGCCTCAAAACCCCAACGAAGTTTTGAACGAGAACCTTCCACCTAAGTTACAGATAGTATGCAACAGTTGGTACTTCATCTTATGAACAAATGATGTAGTTCTTTATTGTAGCTAATAGTTTTTACTTAGAAAATTATAGCCTGCATTCACATATTTTGTAACAAGTTGACATTTTAACGATTTTCAACTAACGGATTTAACTGAAATTTAACTTAGTGAAATGTATATCATTAATTCCTGAAAATAAATTTGAATTCGTACATCCAATTCAAAGAAAATTTAGTGATCTCTAATACAGGATTATTTGTTTTGAACTAACACAAATAATATATTTGAATTTAGGTTAAATTAAAATATTGAATTTGTAATGTTAAATGCTTTACTTGACCAAATTTATCTAAATAATAAAATTTTCGAAAATTTGGAATTTGAAATTTTTAATTCTACTTTGAATTTTAAGTTGTTTAGCATTTTTCGTTTTGTTAAAATCCGCTTTTGTTTGCTTCAGATTTGAGTTTTTCAGTGAAAATGCACATTTTTTAGGGTGTTTGAGTGTTCATACTTGCATTTCGTCTCTAGCTCTTTACTGAGATTTTATATGCCTTCTTAAGGTAGCTTTCGTTGCCACATCACACCACGACATGAATTATTACGTTCAGAATTTTTATACGGTCTGAAGAAGTTAATATAAGAAATTCTTTCTCTCAGCCTCTCATTTCTTTTTCACCGAAATAATTTATCCTCCTTCTCCCTCTCTTCTTCCCCAAGTTCATTTCCCTACACAGTTTTTCTCAGCTAACCCCATCTCTCTTCTATCCACAAATTTAAATCCTACACTAAAAATCAAATCTCCTCTTTATTTCCTAATTCCTAAACCTTATCACCATCTGTAATGGGCCGAATTCTCGTACTCTTTACGTCGACTAATAACACCATACGTCCAACCCAAATTGCACAGAAATACGAATCATTGTTAGAAAGAAGTTAGAGGATGGGAAATAGAAAGAAAGAAATATTAGAATAGAAGAAAACGAAGATCACAAACTCACAGCGGAACAAATAAAATATATTAGTTAACATAAACTTTGAAATACAATTCAGTAACTTTATATACATACCATCATCAGAGCATGACAACTATTCCTGGAATACTTATAAACACCTGTTTCCAGATACGACACAGTACACAGCGGAAAATATGATAGTTATATCTAACTAATGAAGCCTCCTGCTTCAAGCTCCTCCAAGTGAATCTGTAAAATCCCGACTATTTGACTGCCCGTACAAATTTGGACACCCAATAGTGTAGGGAAAACAAACAAAATAAACTCTGGGTCAGTCATGGGACTGGTGCGAGTAAATTCCAACCATTTGTTTAACTTTCAAAATCCTTTCGAAATAAATGATAATCGTAAGACCGATCCACACATAAACACAGATGGTTTTTACCTTACGATGACCAAAACTATTTTTGATATCAAATCCAGTGATATTATAATAATGTCTACATCAAAGAAATAGAATCTAGCGGAATGCTTGCATCCCACGCTCCATATATAATATAAAATCGAAGACCGTAGGGCGCATATTGGAGATTGGATTTCCAACATGACAAGGTATGGAACCAACTTCCGTAGTGTATCTCTAGAGGGGAATACACTGGTTTCAAAAAGAACGTCTTGCAACCCGGCCCACACATAGCTGATCACTCATTTAACTTGAGTGTATCTAGCATATTATCACCAACGGTTGTGATCAGCAACCATTACCGAAAGCATACAGCAGCGAATATAATAAGAAGCAAATGAAATTTCTCTAGATCAGGTGATAATACCCCTTATGGGAATGACCCACATGGCCATGCTGCCTGCCCGATTTCTGTCATGTCCCGGGTGATGAGGCTTGAGGTCACGATTAGCTTTTTAGAACAGTCTGCCACCATTTACTTTGAATTCCACATTGTCAGATCCATCCATATACGTTGTCCTGGGATTGGACAAACCGAAGGCACCATTCTATTAATCCATCTTGGGCAATTTCTACCTAGTATTAACAGGACAAACCTTGAACTTTACTCCGTCTTAAATTATCTTCAGCATTAGTTGATTCGTAACGCTTATGCCAATACAGAGTGGTTTTCGGATGTTAGACCTTATCTCGGTCTCTCCGTATTGACCACAGAGGCATAAAATAAAACAAATTTTGATAGCCGGTGATTTAACTATCAAAGGAGACATCCATACAATCAACGATCCTATTTCCAAATGGATTTCTATCGATCAACCATCAAACAGCGTTGGCCCTTTTAAATTGATTTCTTATTAAATTATCATTTTATCTCTGATTAGGGTTGGAAAACATTTCCATATATTCATAGATTCTTATTTCTATATTTAGAAACTATACGTTATCCACATTGGAAAACATTTCAAAACCCTATTTTTACTTCTCATAAGCCACATCACTTCATTTCCTATACTTCGAAAATAATTCAAATTTTATTTGAAAAACATTCCCAAATTTCCTTTATCTGGATTTAACCAACATTATATAAAATACCATTGTTATAACTTAACCCATTAATCTTTCATTAACTAATTGTATCACTAACTAACTCTCGCTACCGAACCTTTACCATTTCTCAGTCAATCATGAAGTCAATCAAATTGGGGTATAATTACCTCTCAGACCTTAATTGCTCAACTTTGAAAAAGTCAAAGCTCACAACTTCAAACAAAACATTACTTACGCGACTCTCAGATTCAATCTAAGAATCCCCTTCTTTTACGAAAGAGATTGATTATAACGGTAGCGTTATAATTGTTGTTTCCAACTATTTAATTTATAAAACATTTATTTCAACGATAGCGTTACAATCCCTGTTTAGCTTTATAGAACATTTATTATAATAGCAGCGTTAAAGTCGCTGTTTAGATTTTACAAAACATCTATTATAACAATAGCCTTATAATCGCTGTTTTGAATAAAGTACCGTGTGCGACCCACACGCTTCCGTTATTCATTTTTGAAAGATAGTCAAAATGTCTGGATTTAAACAATGCAGACATATACTATTCTGTTTGTCGAAACCCATAAGATAAAGGTTATATAAGGATAAAAATCCGCTTTCGACCTTCTTTACAACAAAACCTCTTTCCTTGGATTTTATTTCAAAAATCCATTTATCAATGTTTAACACAAAACTATCTTATGTGTTTTCCTTTGCGTTAATTTTTTTTATTTCAATTAAAGTGCTTTGCTTAATTCAATTAAAGTCATCACTTTGGTTTTAAAAACCTCATTTAAACCTTGTTTGGATTTATCACTTATACTAATCCGTTTAACATCTTTTCACCACTTAACTTAGATTTCATTCTAAAACCATCAACACATTTTAGTCTATTATTAACCTATTAACCATCTTCCATAAAAGTTTATTTCCATTGAATTTTCCTTTCATAATTTAAAATTTAACAAAAAGCCTTGTTTAAATCTTTGCATTTACCGACAAATCCCATTTACAAATCTCATTTAAAACTTGGATTACAAATCCCTTTATGAAACTCTTATCACCTCCTTGATCAAACTATAATGCCACTAAAACATTTCTTAATTGAATCTCCAATTAAAATCATTGTTTTAATTATTATTAATTAAAATAACAATTAACTTTATTATAAAAATAGTTAACTTTGTTATTAACTAAAAATAGTATAATTATCGCTTTTAAAAGCTTATTAAATAATAATTAACTTTATTAACACTAACCAATTCGATAATTACTTTAATTATAGTTAATCAAAAATTAACTAATATCTAATACCCTTTGTTAAATTCAAATTAATTTTAAATATTGGTTTCAAAACCATTTTCCATTTTTCCATATAAACTCAAATTTGAATTTCTATTTCAATTTATTCTAAGATAAATAATTCACTTAATTTGTACTCTCGTTTATATACAAATTCTTGTTTTCTCCATTTACATGTTTTTAGTTTCAACTCTATTCGAAATTACTTTTATATTTTTGGAAATAAATTCCCCTTTTAAAACTCAAATTTTATTTTCTATATTCGAAAATATTTTATGGTATTTTAATACCAAATTCTAGGGCCAGTTATATTTAAACACAACAAGATCAATCATAAATATATCACAACATATGTCACAATCAAAGCAAACACAATAATATAAATGTTGAGGAATCCAGTTGGATTCCTCCAACTTGTTTCCCTGCATCCACAGATGTTAATCAACATCAGTAATATTATTTCACATCAATATGAAATATCCTGATAAACAGAGCTAATAATCGATCAACTATCAACCATTTCAACCAAACAATCATCACATAGTTTAATATTACTATAATTAAATTTAAAATTCGTTTATGTAAAAATATAAACAAGTCAGAGTTAGTGAGTTTACTCACCTTATTTGCAGTTGACGATTCTGCCTTTGTTTTCATTTAAAGTCAATCATACGTTTGATTTTATCACGAAGTTCCAATAGATTTGTTTCCAGTGAAATCAGTTCCACAACAAAATCTGATCATTACGATTTTAATGTGGCCGATTTTATCGGATTCTGTTTCATATGAGATAGTTATACATTTTAGAAGCTATCGATTTTATATATGATATATAATAAAATTTTCAATCATGATTTGGCATATATACAAGCTTTCCCTTTGCTCTCCGCTAAATCTTCCATAAGCACCACATCTGAACAACACCATGATCAAACATCACATTAACTTCAGCTTCTTTAAATTGAACGGTCTTCTGTCTTTTATTGGCAACACTATTTCCTCCCAGCTTCCTCATATAACTAGACGTAACTTCAATAGGATTATCATAACCAGAAGAGACTACTCCTTTATGTTTCTAGATTTCTGGTTTGTCAACCATTCAATGAAGAAAAGGTTCATCCATGAAAGCTAGGATTATTAACTTCACGCCTCAACACTTGGATTAATAAAACTACTAACTTTTAAATGCATAGTAAAAATCAATTTTTTTCCATTGCATCAAGTTTTACCTCAACACCAACTCCTTAATGATTTAGTACACTATTCATCTGTGTGTTTCCCATTCACCCTGATTTCTATTTCCTTCTCAACTATTATTCCTTGCGAAAAATACCTCAGCAGTTTACACGAAAATGCACAGTAAATCTTCCTTCCCAAATAAACTTCGCAATAGCCCTTCCTTACTATCGTGACACTGCACACCATCATTAACACCGCTCACCTTATCATTTCCAATGTACATACAACAGACTGGAATCCCCTTGCTAGTCAAAACACAACTCATACTTCCAAATACACGCTCAAAACATTCACTCACTAACACACAACAGAACTCCATCACCACATGAAGAAAACACTTTGTACTGTGCCTTTATCAATATTGAAACCACTATTGTTCCCTGAAGCCTAAACCACTGTTATTTCATCATTTCCATCGTGCTACAGCACGTTCCCAACAGCCAATTAAACATCGCCTCCAGTAACTAAACCAAACGCACTCTCTTTCTTCCCTAGTTCCATACAGTAACTTCACCAATGTCAATTTCCCCTTCTTAGCAAAACCACATCAAAACTTTCAATCACCAATGACATAATGAAACAACTATAACTCAAAAATTAAAATCTCAACATCATCAGCTTTCCAAAAAGTCTGACGGCATTGGTGAGAGCATGACTGAAACTCAAAGGCAAAATCGCTATCAAACGAAATGTTGTTTCACTAGGTTCATACCATAATTTGATAACAAAATGTATACAACATTCAACATACCCCCTTCGCAACCCAATAGCGCTAACACCCCACATCACCAGACCGACCTCTGGTCATTGCGATGCCACCAGTACTGTTCGCGGGCCCCCCTCCTCATCACGTCCACTAAATGATGCTTTCCATCTATGTACCACCAAAAAATTCCTATCGGATGCCAAATATCCCCATAAGCCAAAACCGCCACCCAAATCGATCATGATCGCCAGAACCCCTCATGAAGTCGAACCCTAATTCGCTATAATGGAAATCGAACAAAGCAGTGAAGATCGAACTCACTAATAATACGGGTGCTAGAATTAAGAGTAAAGTTTGAGGATCTCGAATGTACAAATTCCGAGATTTATGGAGATTTCTAGGATTTTAGATGATTTTTTATATTGGCTATTTTGTTTCGTGATTACTGGAAAAACAGCTTCAGCTAAAATGGGGATTTGCAAAATGAATTTGGGGACATTAGGGATTGGTTTCGCAACAGAAGAAGGGGTTAATGACAATTTATGAATTTATTTGGATCCCTTTTTGATTTTAGAAAGGCCGATTTCATTTTGAGGAAAGAACTTCGTTTTTTTTCTAAAGGAAAGAAAGAGCAAGGAGAAGAATAGTATTTAAAGAAGGAAAAGCTTGAGAGGCACGAGAACTACTGGCATGCTACACACGGATCTATAATGGCTTGGCTGGCACGGAATATAATTTACTTGGCATACACGAATCCAAGAATTGGGAGGCATGCTGTTTGAATGGGAAAAAGGTAGCTGTCACTTTTGATTGAAGAATGAATGTATTAAGAAAAATAATTTCCTAAGCTTTTGTCATCGTCTTGTATTTGAATTTTGGTCTCATAATATCTTGCCAAGATTTGTTTTGATATTGGTTAAGATTTCTGTGTTTAACGTATACAAAGTATAATTGATCAAAATAATATATGCTTAAGATTGCTCTTAGATTTAAAATGGAGTTATAGATTTTTGCAGAGATTTGTAAAGGTATGTTCAGGCCGAGATATTGTTCGAAAGATTTTTCATTTCGTAAATATTAGTTAATTCCAAAACAATAAAATTTAATGATAATAAATTATCATTTCCGTATATTTGACCAGAACATCCTATAGCTACAAAATAAACATAGTTGGATTTTAAACTTGATATTTCAAACTAAAACAGTGTTCGGACTATTTAAAATCGATTTATTTATGAAATAAATCATTATAATATATAAACAATTCTACAGCGACTATTTGAAATTTTGTTTTGGAAATAACTCACAACCTACAAGTCGAAATCTCGATTTTTCACTTTCATTAGAAAAATACAGTTTAATAGATTCAAACGTTTCTTGTTTTAAAGAAATCCGATTTATATTGAATTATGTATAATCAATTGAATTTTAAATCGTAAATTACGAACTACCACGGCTATTTCGAGCTCATTTTAAATTATATTGTAAATTACACATTAAAACATTGTTTTAAAAATAAATTCGTTATAGAATCCTTTTTTAAATTATCAATACAATCATTTAAAACCAGTTTAAATGTTCAAATTTAAATGGCTAAAAATTCGGGTTGTTACACCATCTCTCTTCTTCTTCTTGCTCTTCTTCTTTCCCTTGCAAGTCTTCTTCTCTGAAAACTCCAGACCAAAAATTTATGTGGCCTACCTCTCCATTTATATTCACAAATCAAAATAAATCACTAAATATCTAATCCTCTCTCTTTGAATTTTTAAAACTCAAAACCTAGATCTCCTTTTTTTTTTACCTCTTTGCATAAAATAATGGCTATTTTCCCCTTTCCTAATCGACCTCCCCTCGTCTCTTACCTACCATCATCGACCACTACATGCGATGCCCTGCCGACCACCAGCAACCACCCTTCCACTTAAAACCCCTCTAACCAAAATCTTGAGCTTGAAATCCTAACCCTTTATTTGATTTTCTGTTTTTTTCTTTCAGAACTTGCTATGTCTTCCCGCAATGATAACTTCCTCATAAAAAACCCGAATCTACTACTTTGGTTTAAATTGAATTAGCTACAATTTTCGTGTTTACAACTTTTCCATATTTTGTGTTTTCTAAGTCAAAGTCGCGAATCTTTCAGACCAATTTCAAAACCTAGATTTTTGAGTCCAAAAACACCCTTTACTATATTAGTCATACCTCAAAATTTATTAAAAAATTATTTCTTTTAATTGAAGAGAAAATAATTTTCTAAAACTTTGTTGTTGACCATGTTTTCCAATTCTGTACTGGTTTAAAAACTTGTTTTAAAATATCCAAAATTTTGTTCTGTTTTTGTAAATTTTGTGAAAAATCAAAATCCATCTTCCCTAGCCAAAATCAATATACTCTCTTCTTCTAAATTGCTTAGGGTGATGTTGTATATTTTATATTTGGCATTGCTATTTTCTCTTTATCATGAAAAATGGAAGTCACTCATGATTGATATTTTATACTTAATTAATTGACACCATTTGAAATGTTGACACAATCATGAAATATGGCGCACGTTATGTTATATTTATATGATATGAGACAGACATTATGTTATGTTATATTCATATGATTATGACATATGTTATGTTATGCAGTATTGATATGTAACACTTGAATTGATATGATATGTTATCACACTACACATTTCCCATAGATAGGAGAATCAATGTTGGTTAAAATGATATACACCCGAACGATTTTATTTTTGATACTGATTTGTAATACGAATTGAAATGATGTATACCCAAAATTTTAAAATAATGGGTTGAAATGATGCATACTCAATCCACTTGACCATAGGACAGAAATTATATAAGGATGTCGTTGGTCAATTAAAAAAAATATTTTCTAAAATTTTATAAGTATCTTTTGATATTAATAAACTGATTTTAAAATTTAATTTAAATATTGAGTTTAAATTAATGGTCGAAATTAATTTAACTTAAATTTATGAAGTTAAGTTAAAATTGATTTAATGAAATTGTTGTTTAATTTTTTTATAAACTTTAGTTAAGATTTAATATTTAAAGTTAAGATTTAATTCAAAACTAAATTTTATAATGTAAACTACTTTAATTTAATATAACTTAATTTAATAGAATAATTTAATTTTAAATGTTTAAATTTAATATAAATTTTTTATCGAGTTTTAAGATTTATTTTAAAATTTTAAATTTTAATTTAATATAATGACTTTATAAATTTATTTAAGAAAAGAATTTTATTTAAAAACTAATTTGTTTAAGCTAAGTGAATGGAAAGATTTGATTTAGATTAAAAAAAGTAATTCATTTACTAAATTAATAAATTTTGAAGTTGGAGAATTTTATTTTTGAAATTAACTTGATAATTAAAATTTGAATGTTGTTTGAAATATAATAAAATGAATTTATAATTTAAGTTTTAAACCAAATTGAAGCAAAGTTTTAGAATTGTTATTCAATTTTGTAAAATAATTCAATTAGAAATTTATATGGTTAATTTTAAGTTGATTGGATTGAAAATCTAAAATCTGAAATGAATGATAAGTCGAATTTTAAATTAAGGAAATTTAGTTCGGATTAGATTAATGTATTTAATTTATTCTAAACTAGTTGTGTTTTATGTAACGCTATTTTTAATAAAACTATTTATATATTTTGACTACTAAAATTTTAAATATTTTAATAAACTATTTCATAAAGTTTATTTTTGATGTATATACTAAATTTAACTATTTTTAAATATATTTTACTATTTTAAACTAAAGTCCATTTCTACTCCAAGCTATTTTGTTCGAATTGATTTAAGATAAAGATATCAATTAACAATGATATTTGTTAAATAGAAATTTGAAATTTGAATTTGAACTTGATAATAAACCATTTAATAATATGAAATTTGAAAGCAGATGGCTACCATGGCATGGCTTAAGGGCGCTAAAATATATGATATTGGTTTGAAGATGCGCTGTTAAGATTAAGCGAGAAGGAATATAAGAAATACCCCTAATTTCTCTCCTTTTCAACTACCTTATATGGTGATCTAAAGACCATACACCGATGATTCTTTTGGCTGGGTATTCCTTCTGTCCTCCTAACCCTAATTAATAGCTCAACAATACCAAAATACTTGAATAAAATTTAAATTAAACCAAATACTATACGATAGTAAAAGGTCGCTCATCCTAAATCTCTAATCTAAAGAATCAATGGAGATCTAGAGGAAGAGAATTCATTATTGGACTCGAGGGTAAATGTAGTAGATAACATTTTAGTTATATTTTAAATATATATAATCATGCTATTTTAATTTGTTGCTCATGTAACCTGCGAATATACATATTCTTATTTTTTGGAAAGCTCGACAAGGTTGAAAGGTCCCTTACCATTTTATTGATACATCAGGAATTACAAACAAAGAAACAAAGCAAAAGAGTTGTCTACTCAAGCAAAATATAAAACATAGAAACAGGTGCACCAATATACAGGAAGTACAACAACAAAACAAAGGAAAGAAAACAAAAGGAAGATAGGAAGAGCCAAATGGATATGCTTCAAAAACCAAGAGAACAACAAATAAATATTGCTGCAAACTGGAACCGCACATGAAACAAATCAACAAAGGCTCAGGCTTGCATAGAATCAACCAACATACACACCATCAACATGCCAATTAATTGAACCTAAAGAAAAAGGATCCAAAATCAACTACCATCCACATCAACTTCTTAACATTACATTAGTTCAACCAAGATATGAACTGGTTTCCACAAGAATCAACGTCATGAACTCATACCATGCAGCATCTCCACTTGCATTTATTTAGTTATAGGGATTTTTAGATCCTTGTAATCAAGAATAGAAGCTGATAGTGTAGAATTAGGGAAATCAGATGTAACACTTTCATTTTTGTTGGAAGGCCTTATGTGAGCATACCAGTTGGAAGGCCTATATGCTGCTGGCCCTGTTTCAGCTAACTATACATATTATTACTTAAGTAGATTAACTGAGACTTATATATATTATGTTGTTTTGATAATGGTGGTTGATTATGTACATAAAATTTAATATTCATTTTAATTACATATTTATAATCCGATTTTCTATGTTATATAAAATATTTCAACTTAAAAATATACTAATACACACACACATACTCATAGTAATTTGGGAATTAATACAGATACATAGTTTTTGTCAAAGCATATATTCTACATGATATTGATCTAATGTTTTCTAATACGTATTTGTGTTTATTATAAATTATAAGACACAAAAATATTTTTTATTTTTTATTTAATAATTATCATTAATATTTAATCGGTGTAAGATTTAATAAATTAATATAAAATAAATAATGCTTCTAAAATTCAATCATTTAGTTTAACTAGTTCATTATCTTAGGTGCTTTCAAAAAAAGAAAAAAAAATTTAACTTGATTATATATATAATTAAAATTAATTCAAAAACCGGTTTTTTTAATATTTACTTAATTAAAAATAGTAATTTAATAAATTGAATCTTTATTGCATCGTTTATAATGTAATGCCGTATTTTGGGAAAATTTAATTTTTATTTTTGGTTGATAATCAATTAACTTTGAACATCAATATATATATATATTAAAATATTAATGTCATGATATTTTTGACTTGAAGTGGTTTACAATTGAAATATTTAAAAAATTAAATATATGGTATGTATATAATTTATTTTGAAGTAATTTACTACTAATTATATTTATATATATTTTTAAATAATTTATTTATTTTAATTCGTACATATTTGAATTTTTTCAATTATATATATAATTCTATCTATATTTATACACTTACATGTTTTAATTATTACTTATAACATAATATATATATATATATATATATATATATATATATATATTGCTATATTTTTATGTAATATTTCATTATATATAATCACTTAAAACTTTATAACTATATGAACATGCACATATTTGGGCCAACATGCCATATGTATAAATGAGCTAATGTGTTTGTTCCGATGTAAATTACAATATATGTATACGAGCATGTTACACTCTACATGGATTACCATGCTACACATGCACACACATACATATGTACATGATACATATGCATACATGTATGTTAAGTAAAACTAAATCAAATTACCTTTTTACTGCAAATTTATAAATTAAATATAATACATGATTTTATTTAAACTAAATTTAGACATGTTCTAAATAAATTACATTTCATAAGCCTAATAATGATCCAATATGACTTTATTTAGTTTCTCCCACCCTTCTAGTGCAGGCTAGCTGATTTCAATAAAGGTACCAAAGTGCAGTAGCATATGTGGTTTAATTAATTATGCTTACAACCTAGTTTTTAGGGTATCTAGAAATGTACTGTTTAGGATCAGGATTGAGTAATCAAGTACTCTACTCTACTTGCTACCAAACTTGTAATGACGCGACTCTTCAGCACTTGAAAATTGACACTAATACATACATGATATTCATGTATCGCAAGTTCAAGTGACGGAGGCTTATGCGATCAGAGGTAAAAAGAAATAAATACATAAGATAAAAATACAATCTTATGTCGCGTTAAACATCATATGTAACAACCCGTAATTTTAGAAACAATTAATTTTTTTAAATTTGATCTATTTTAAAGGAGTATGAATATAAATTGGTTATTTCTGCTCAATAAAATTTAAGAATAATTTTAAATTTAGTTTTTATATTTTATTTGACGTAAATCAGGGTCGGTAAAATATTTAAATCCATTTATAAACCTTGAATTTGAATATATACTTAAAACTATATCGACCACTTATAAAAAGACCAATTTTCAGACAGTCTCGGAATTCGATGAAATCACTTTTATTGGATCCAGATTGTGGAAATATGTTAGTATTTAAAATTTCATTTTCAACGGAGTTTGTTTGTAGAAGAAAGACCTATGAACGCACGTTGAAAATTCAGTTTGAATATGAATTTAACTCAAAATATGGCCATTTTTCAAACAATCTCCAAAGTTGACGCAATTAGGTTCGTTGGAACCGTAATTCCATAGTGTAGGTAGACTTCAAATTTCATAATTTTTGGAGTTAACGTGTGGTCGTGAGACTGGAACGAAGTTCGGATGTTGTAATTAATACATCCTCAAGTTTGGTCACTTCATGAATAGTGTTAGTCTAATGGAAATTAGACATATAAGGCCCTCTCTCTTCTACATGGCACCACTCCTTGATTGGTGCCTACATGAGAGGATTGGAGCTAATTAAGCTTAATTAGCTTAATGCTTTCATTCACTTTTGCAAATTAGGTTTACGAACTCAAAATCAAATTAATGGAGACCGCTCTTCCTTCCTCCTATCCTCCTACCACCGCCTGGTGGGCCCCGCCACCTAGTGCTTCCCCGCCATTGCCTCGTTAGCAACTTCTCCACGGCTAGGCGCACGACCTTATCATTCCTCTCTCCTCTTTCCTTCTTCACTCGTCTTCAAACAATGGAAAGCTCCTCCATTTAAGTGTCTCCACCTCCTATACTACCTTTAGCACCTCTTTTGTGGGTTCTACGTGCCACATGTCACCTTGTGGATCCCGTTATATCCTCCTCCTTCGCTGGACAGCAAAGCTCCAAGTTTCGTAGACGTTCATTTCACCAAATATTGTCTCTTTCTAGCTCCATTCACTAGTATAAACATGTACAAGAGTTGCTGGAAAGTTTGGAGCCAGTCCGAGCTAAAAAAGCAACATTTTTAAGCGGTAGCGAGCGCCGAATAGCCCGTCCTTGCAGTGAGTTGTTATCTGATGGCTAGGGTGAGAGATTCTCACATTAATTAGTGTATTTAAGTAATTTAATTATGTATGAAAAATGAATTAGTTAATTGTTTTATGTTGGAAGTTAATGTGAAAAAATTAAGTAAATTGCAAGTTAGAAAACAACTTATGTTACAGTTAGCGCGACATTAAAAATATTTGTCAGTTAGTTAATAAGATAATGATGAAACCTGTAGATATCATTTGATTAGTATGAAAAAGTTATACGGTGTTTGGTTGCTCACATCACAGTTGTTTGCAAACACATGGATGAATGGTTGATTTCTTGTGTTAGGTTGTGATTATGGATTGGAGATGTTTATACATCTTAAAATAACATTATTATACTAGTGGTAGTTGAAATTGGATACATTTAAAACTTGAACGGTAATTTTTTTTACTTATTTAAGTAAAATAATTAGATTGGACTAGTAATGATAAAATTCATAAATCAACGTTGAATTTGAATTGTCTGTTTGTTGGTTCAATGCCCCACATGGGTCTTGGGATGATTTTAAATGGCAGTCCTTTCTTTAACCTAGTTAAGATGAGATTATTTTCTAAAAGTTGAATAATCATTGAGATATGATTTTTGAGATGAAGAGATATTATAAAATCTTTTTAAATAAAGGGATTAAACTATAAGTTCAAAAGAATTTATCTTTGATAAAATTAATGAGAACCTGTTTCTAAAGGTAATGAATATTTGAATAAAAGAATATTCTGGATTGGAATGTAATGAGTGTTATCCTTGTGTATTTTTCACATGCTCATAAAGATATGCAAGTTATTCAGAAAGAAAGAGTTTAACCCATTTTGAATAATTATTATGACGATTAAAAGTCAAAGTTGAAGACAGTGGTTGAAGACCGGAGATCTTCACATTGTTTGGGCTATTGCTTACATGACGATTTCACTATGATATAGTTGATCTTTTTGGTGATGATTTCACTATGATATATATATATATATGATGGTCATTGATCTTTTATTATGATTAGTTGATGTTTATATATGCTTGGATATTTATGTGATATGACTACAGTACATAACATATCTTATGGACTATATATTATCCATATAAGCTTATAATTACTTGGTGCTTACATGACTAGGTCCAAAAGGACCCTATGGACAAAATAAAACATGGAAACCTTACCTTATGTTGAGTACACACATATATATTTGTTGAGAAGGTTATTGACTTAAAGCTGAGTAGAGTAATAAATTGCGTGCTAGACAAACAGGTGCACCTTATTTAGTTGGTTGCACAATTTTATTATTATACCACTATGAGTGAATTGGATACGCTTTGATGGTTTCTTGTGTGGAATTAAACATAGACCATAGAATAGTAAACAACTACTAGACTACACCGCATGGCATATACCGAGGACAGCATAGCATATCCATAACGACATGCAATTATTTAGTGCTTACATGACGAGGTTTTGATTACCATATGAGCATGCACTTGTTCGAAGCTTGTATGGTAAGGACTGAATTACAGGTTGAACTGAGGACTAACTATGTAACACCCCGTAATTTTAAATATTAAAATTTAACAAATTTAAGAATACTTAATTGTTAAATTGAGAATTAAGGGAAATGGGTTATGTCATTGCATTCGTCTCGAAATTCTGCTTGGAATAGAGTCCAAGTTTTCGTAAATCGGACTTCGTATAAGGAAGTTATGGCTCTCGGAAGTTTCAGTGATTTTATATAAATAAAAATAGTTCAGAATAATAAATTCGAAATTCAAATTTAAACAGAGAAGAGGCTGGGCGGGAATTATCCCTCCCAAGGGCCAGGTCGACTAGGGGGTCGACCTACCCTATACAGGTCGACCAAGGGGTCGACCTAACCCCCCTCAGGCAGATCTGAAATGTGATGATTTCTGACTCTTTGCTGAGTCATTAGGGCTGATGTGGCTGTTCTAGATAACTCTATCTAGTCTGGATGGTTGGGATTGCTCCTATGATCATCTAACGGCTTAGATTGATTCAAACTTCTATAAAAGAGTGCCTAGACTCAAACCCAAAACCTATACAAAATTTGTCTCCTGGCCACCATGCTGCAACTAGGATAGTTTTCCTTCCTAAAGCTTAGGATTTAGCAAGTCAGAATTCTAATTCAAAAGATGAACAAATCATTCTCTTCTCTAACCTATCTTTGTGAGTACTATTTCTTTCACAATATAATTAAAAAATTAATTATGATGAGTTGTAATTGGATTATGAGAACATGTCTGTTGAATCACGTGATGTTGTTTAACTTTGTTATCTTATGTTGGTAGATCTATTTCATATGTCCAATTATACATGTTTAACTTAATTCATTTTATGCAAGTTTGGGATGTAAACCATATGCTAGTTCGTATGTGAAACCTTATGCAAGTTTGGGATGTTAAATCATATGCTAGTTTGAATATGAATCTTATGCAAGTCTGTTTTTACATATGTTAATTCGTATGTGAATCTTATGTAAGTTTGGGATGTTAAATCATATGTTAATTCGTATGTGAATTTTATGCAAGTTTGGGATGTTAAATCGTATGCTAGTTTGAATATGAATCTTATGCAAGTCTATATGTGTTAGACCAAAAATTGGGCCTAACACCCAAATGCAGATCACAGATCATAGAATGTAGAAAAGAGTAAACAAAGAGGAGACACACGAGGTTTTTATAGTGGTTCGGCTGTTGATGTAGCCTACGTCCACTTTATAATCTTATTGTTATACTAACAGATTACAAGAATCAGTTACATGCAGGCACACAATCCGTGTGTTAATTGAGATTACAAGGGTTTATACACGTAATCCACGTGTTAATTGTGTAGAAAAGAGAAGAATTTGATTGTAGGAAAGAGCAAAGTCCTTGCACCTCAGTAGTGGTGGAACCAGTGAAGAAGAATGGCCAAAAGTCCTTGAAAAATCCTCCGAATGGTGTATTTATAGCCATTTATAGCAGGCGGATCGCGGGACACGTGGCACGCATCCCAAAAATCTCGAAAAGAGGTAGAAAACGTCCAAAAATCATCTCCAAATCGTCATGTGACATGTGTAATCAGATCCATGCAAGTTGGAGCCAAAATAGCCATCATAATAAGTCAAAACAGTGCAGAACCGCAAGCGGTTCGCGGTCCCCATGCATTCCACGATCGGATCATGACCTAGGAGTGCAACCCCTAGGAACGGATCGTGACCTAGGAGTGCGACCCCTAGGAACAGATCGTGACCTAGGAGTGCGGCCCCTAGGATCGGATCGTGACCTAGGAGTGCCACCCCTAGGAACGGGTCGTGACCTAGGAGTGCGACCCCTAGGATCGTGTCGCGACCTAGGAGTGCGACCCCTAGGAACGGATCGTGACCTAGGAGTGCGACCCCTAGGATCAGAACGTGACCTAGGGGGGCTACTCCTAGGGGCGATCTGGTCTAGAAGGGTGAGAAATGATACAAACTATAAGCTAGCTATGCTCTGCCACTTCATCCAAGTGATTTCCAGTCTACACTCAAGTACTGAGTTGTTCCATATGATAGAAATTCGTATTGAGACGATCATTGCCAAAAGATTGTGTAACAAGTTGCCCCCAAGAACATATCTTGCTGGTTAAAGGAAGATGTGTTCTAGATAATCCGAGAAATCCAAATCCAGAATGTGAAGATCACGCCAGATCGTATTAAGGCAAGAAAACCGACGATCACACGGGATCGTATTAAGGCCAGAGAAATCCAAGAAGACCAGGGGTTTGTACCTGCATGAAGGTAAGACAAACAATGCAAGAATAATTCCTAGATGGCCTTACCGAAGTAAACCATCCGAGGAGATGTTAGAAGGGTTCCTAGACGGCCTTACCGGAGTAAGACGACCAAGGAAAAGCAATGAGAGTTCCAAGACGGCCTTACCGGAGTAAGACGACCGAGGAAAAGCAATGAGAGTTCCAAGACGGCCTTACCGGAGTAAGACGACCGAGGAAAAGCAATGAGAGTTCCAAGACGGCCTTACCGGAGTAAGACGACCGAGGAAAAGCAATGAGGATTTGTTTATACTGGACGGATCCAGTTAGGAGCCGGAGCTCATGTTTGTACAGGATGGATCCAGTTAGGAGCCGGAGCTCAATATTTATACTGGACGGATCCAGTTAGGAGGCAGAGCTCAATGCTTATTACTAATTCATGAAAATGCAGCAGTCGTTTGCCGGACACGACTGGAGACCATAAGCCGGTTCCGTGCGTGTGGGATGATGTGACTGCTTTTATTACATGCAAAGAAAACAAAGAGGGGCGAGAAGTCGCCTAAAAACTAAAGACATGTAATACAAACCGGAGTTCGTCAAACTGAAGAGATCCGCTGAGCGGGATTAGTTAATGATAAGCCCACCATTGCTCGATCCAGGGTCGTTCCCTCTCCGGGGATTCGGTGGTGGCAGCGCAGGTGTGGGCGCTGTTGGTTGAGCGACGTACTCGGGTAGTTCTCCTCGCCTGACCCGGTCCTCAATAAGGTCACGCAAATGTCTGCAGTCATCAGTGTTGTGACCGTCCATGTCATGAAATATGCAGTGCCGTCCAGAGTTACGTTGTGGTACTATTGGCTCCCTCTTGGGAGGCCTTGGATAGGAGGCGGCACCTCCTGTATCTACGTAGATATTGCTCAGGGTGTCATGCAGTTCAGTGTATTTGTCGTATCTGGACCCTCTCCGGGGTGGAGCATTACGATCATTCTTTGCATTGGCTGTTCCTTTGCCTTTTCCAGAATCAGATGGTTCTCCATCTTTGAGCATGTTGACTTCGAAGGTTTTCTTCTCGGAAGTTGCATCTTCTTCCCGCAGAAATCTATCTGCTTCAAGGTAGAATTCGCCGAGATTTCGTGGTGGATCTCGGTACAAAGATTTTTTGAACTCCAAGCTATCTAGAGCGCCGGATACTGCTTCCATAAGTACCATGGATTGTTCAGGTCTATCAACCGATGCTGCTGCAACGTTGAATCTCTCCAGGAATGAATGCAGAGTTTCTTTGGGCCTCTGCTTGATCGTGGTGAGTGTCATAACTTTCTTGGGTCGTGCGAAGCAGACATGAAATTGTTCAATGAAGCGTGCGACCAACATGTTCCAACTGTTGATCGATTCTGTTTCTAGCTGCCGAATCCACATGGCTGTTATATCAGTCAGAAAGAGGGGAAAACATTTAGCCATGACGTTTTAATGCCATTTGAACTTCCATATGCCGTTTGTAACGCATGAGATGCACGGTAGGATCTGTCCTGCCGTTGTAAGGCTCCAGTTGTGGAAGTTTGAAATCTGGGGGATTGCGGAAATTCCTGATTTCCTGAGTGAACGGGTTGTGATTGATGTCATCCACGTCGTTCTGATAAGTGCGGCCTCTCGTGAGGCGTTGAATGAGATTGGCGAGTTGATCGCCCTCAAAAAGTTGTTGCAAGTTGCCAAGATCAGAGCCGATGTCCCCAGCATTGAGTGCAGGAGAAGAAGGAAGTAGGTGATCTGTCGCCTGGGGATCACGGCTCGTGAATCGTGGGGGGCGACCTGACCCAGTTCGAGGGGGACGGGTCGTGAGGTAGGTTCGTGAAGTCCAGCTCGTGAGGCCGAATCGTGAAGCAGGGGGGCGATCCGACTCGGTCCTGGAGGTAGATCACGAACCGTTTGATGCTGTTGAGGAGCAAGAGCTCGCAATCCGGTGTCTATATGAACCTGAGCTGAATTAGGTTGCTGTGCATTTGCAATAGGGAGTGGGTTGCCCCCGAGCACTGGTGCTGGCGGGTCGCGGGTCGTTGGGCCCGACCTGATCTGATCGTGGTGGCCTGTGCGAGCCGCTTCAGTGGCTCTGTCTCCAATGGCTTGAGCGTTGCTCTGCCTTCCATCCATCCAAGCGAAGAATTGGCTGATCATTTCTTGTTGTTTCTGGAGGAGATCGTCTTGCTGTGCCATCTGATCTCTCAGTTCAGCGAGAACTCCGTCCATCTCGTCTCTGGTCAAGTATGCAGAAGGATCTCCATGAGAGGAAGCTTCCTGGCTTGCTTCGTTCCTTGTGCCTTCAGCATCAGCATCATCAGCATGAGCGGAAGTTCCAGTCTTCTTCCTTTTGACTGCCATTGAGTTTCCTTTCAAGCTAGAAGTTGAAGTTTTTGTGCGCCCCCCTTCCTGGCGCGCCAAAATGTTAGACCAAAAATTGGGCCTAACACCCAAATGCAGATCACAGATCACAGAATGTAGAAAAGAGTAAATAAAGAGGAGACACACGAGGTTTTCATAGTGGTTCGGCTGTTGATGTAGCCTACGTCCACTTTATAATCTTATTGTTATACTGACAGATTACAAGAATCAGTTACATGCAGGCGCACAATCCGTGTGTTAATTGAGATTATAAGGGTTTATACACGTAATCCACGTGTTAATTGTGTAGAAAAGAGAAGAATTTGACTGTAGGAAAGTGCAAAGTCCTTGCACCTCAGTAGTGGTGGAACCAGTGAAGAAGAATGGCCAAAAGTCCTTGAAAAATCCTCCGAATGGTGTATTTATACCCATTTATAGCTGGCGGATTGTGGGACATGTGGCATGCATCCCAAAAATATCGAAAAGAGGTAGAAAATGTCCAGAAATCATCTCCAAATCGTCATGTGACATGTGTAATCAGATCCATGCAAGTTGGAGTGAATACAACCACCAGAATAGGTCAAAACAGTGCAGAACTGCAGGCGGTTCGCGGTCCCCATGCACTCCGCGATCGGATCGTGACCGAGGAGTGCGACCCCTAGGAACGGATCGTGACCTAGGAGTGCGACCCCTAGGAACAGATCGTGACCTAGGAGTGCATCGTGACCTAGGAGTGCGACCCCTAGGATCGGATTGTGACCTAGGAGTGCCACCCCTAGGAACGGGTCGTGACCTAGGAGTGCGACCCCTAGGATCGTGTTGCGACCTAGGAATGCGACCACTAGGAACGGATCGTGACCTAGGAGTGCGACCCCTAGGATCGGATCGTGACCTAGGGGGCGACTCCTAGGGGCGATCTGGTCTAAAAGGGTGAGAAATGATACAAACTACAAGCTAGCTATGCTCCGCCACTTCATCCAAGTGATTTCCAGTCTACACTCAAGTCCTGAGTTGTTCCATATGAAAGAAATTCGTATTGAGACGATCTTTGCCAAAAGATTGTGTAACGATATGTGAATTGTACACAAGTTTATATGTGAATCAAGTATATACATATGCTAGTTTATATGCAAAAACATGTGATAAATTCATATGCAAGTTGTAGGAATCCATATGCAAGTTTAGGTGAAAAACTATATTAACATTTTTTAGGTGAAAATTATATTCACATATGCAAGTTTAGGTGAGACCCATAATTCATATATGCAAGTTCACAATTTCATGTTTAGATCTATATTTAGATCCATGGTAGTTTATGCAAATATATGATTCTATATGAACATTGTCTATGCAAATTATAGGCTATGCAAATTTATGTTATAATTTCTATTTGCAAGTTAGACCTATTTTTATGTGTTATGCAAGTTGTGATGTTTTTTTATAAGTTAAGCTATTTTGCGAGTCTAACATATTTCATATTTGAACGTACGAATAGTGTGGAGACAATGGGAAAATATTAATTATGTAAATTATGAATTGACATAAAATAGCTCTAAAAGCATATAATTAAATCGAGACATTAATTGGTATAATTTTTATACCTAAAAAGTATGGACATAATTTAGGTGACAATTATGGGCATAATTAATTTGGAAATTATTGACAATTTGAATAGGGATAATTAATTCAAATTGGGGTGAAATAATTTGTAATAATAAATGCCTAAGACATGAGGTTAGACTCGTTTGTGGTGTAAGACTGCCCGGACCCGCCCGGAAAATCCAGCAACCACAAACGGTAGTCTAATGTGAGAGGTCAAAGGCATAAATTAAATGCGTAACAATTTTAAAGACACGAGGTTAGACTCGTTTGCAGTATAAGACTGCCTGGACCCGCCCGACAAATCTAGAAACCGCAAACGGTAGTCTAATGTGAGAGGTCTTACAAGGTTACAGTTATAATGAATTAAGCAACACTTAACCAAGATAAACATGTGGTGGGACATGGGGGTTAGATGGGTGACATGGGTGACATGTGAAATACGATTAGAAACACTTAACCAAATTGAAACATGTAAGAAGACATGAATAAAAAGGGAGTTAACTAGAAAATTCTAGTGGGGACCAAGCATAGGTGGAAAGCTTGTGTCAAGCAGGGGAGGGGGCCCTTTTCAGACCAGTAACCCATTAAGTATCTTTGTGAGCTCGAGTTAGATCGAGGACGGGACACACTTACTGGGTTTGATTGTAAGAGGTCAAAACGGGTCAACAATGGCAACGCAAGTCCAACGGGGTCATGTGCGTGTGTGGGCTCGGGCTGGTAGGTAAGACGTTGTTGCATCGTGTAGATATAAGCCATGCATCTTTAGTGGTATCAGGTTGCCACTTTGGGGAGTGATACACCCCATTGTGGGACCAACACGGGTATCTACTAGTTAAGGAGCCGATCGCATGGTGGTAGTGGGTACAACTAGTGGAGATAGGGGCAGGTGGCACCTATAAAGACAGCTAGGGGTACACGAAACTACCATTATGATTATTATGTTCAGTAGGCGGGATCAACCCTTAGAGTGACTAGTAGTGGTGCAGTATAGTAATTATCCTATAGTGATTAGGAGCGAGATTAACGCCAGAATATTCCTCGTGTTTGTTTTGTCTTGCCCACTTATTTCATAGTCATTCCTTGCTTTACCAGTTTATGCCTTAACCTAATTACTTTAATAATTATATTGTTAAAGTTATGGTGCTCGCCAGACTTTATGTTTGACCCCCTTTGTTTTCGCCTCTTTTCTTCCTTTCCCCCCAGGTTCTCAGGGTGGGACTAGTGCTAGTGGAGCTTGATTCGGATCTTTCTCTCTCTTTGGAAGTGCTTGGATTGCTTAAAGTAAAGTTCAACTCATCTCTTTTATGGCTACTTATGTTGCGGTTATGCTTTTTTACTTTATGTACATAGAAAACAATTTGTTAAGATGGTTACTAAATGTACTTGGTTTTTCTGTTGGTTTATTATGTTGTTGTAATCAAACTATTTCTCTGCTACAATAAAAGTTGTTTAAAATTTTTCAAGTACCAATATATGTATCTGTCTTGTTATATTCTGTTCTGTTCACCAATAATACCCCATGAAAGTTAATGCATTCCCCTTGAGAGTGACACTAATGGACTTGGGGTGTTACACATGGTATCAGAGCTGAAGGTTAACATAACAGATAAAAGATTTCGAAAAACTGTTTTTCAAAAGCATTTTATAAAGAAATACTTTCAAAAGTATGTTTTAAGGAGAGTATTTTTAAGAGAAAAGTTTGTTTTAAAAACATAACCCCCAAGAGCCATATATCTTTCTTTCGAATTCTCCGTTTTGAATCTCTTCATTTTCTTTTAAGCATGTCTGGGTTACCCGAGATACCTGAGGGAATACCGATACCAACCTGGTTCAGAAGGTATCTGGAGGCTAGGGCCACCGCCACAGGGCCAACAAACATCCCTCCTCCTCCCCCTCATCGTGTTGATACTTTTTCAACGATATGCAAAGACTTTCGAGCAATGGGCGAAAAACCTTTTCACGGATCAGAGACGTTTGTTGAAGCTCGAAATTGGCTTAAGGAGGTAGAAGATTTGTTTGGTATCTTTGAGATAGAAGATGGAAGGAAGGTCCAATTGGCTGCTTGGTTAATAAAGGACGAAGCCTCGTTTTGGTGGGTCACGAATGGAGAGCGTCCAGTGGAGACATGGATGGATTTCAGACATAGGTTCGAGATGAAATTTCTCGCACGAGCAGAAGAGAATTTATACATGGAAAGATTCTTGGCAATGAAGCAAGGAAATTTATCAGTAAAGGAGTATGTCAACAAGTTCAATCAGTTGGCGAGGTTTGGCTTAGACTTGGTAAACACACCTGAAAAGAAGGCCCTGAGATTCGTTAAAGGTTTGAATGAGCCGCTATATGGGTTAGCTATGACCCACATTCCTATGGGGGCTACCTTTGAGAAACTGGTTTACATGGCGCTTATGCATGAAGACGAGAAAGGCGCTAATGCTAATAAGGCACCAAAAAAGAAAGGGGATCAAAAGAAGTCACAGCAGCAATCTAAGAAAGGTGGTAAGGACAACAATAACAGAGGAAAGAAAAGATGCTTTAATTGTGGAACACCAGGCCATCTGAGCAAGGACTGTAGGAAGAAGAAGAAGACCGGCTACTTCAACTGTGGTGAGGCAGGACATCTGATCAAAGACTGCCCGGGAAGACAAAGGAAAGAGCAGAGGGCAGGGTCTACTTCTGTAGGGAAGGTTCAGGCTCTCATGGCACCAGGGCAGGCAAGAGGGCAGGTTCACGCTCTCATGGCACCAGGACAGGAGAGAGGTAGAAACATTTCTGTTGAAAGTTTGGTTTTTATGATTGATCATGCTGTTCGTACATTGTTTGATTCTGGCGCTTCACACTCGTTTGTGTCTGCTTCGTTAGTTGAAACACTGCACCTAAATACTAGTCTAGTTATGGATCCCATAGTAGTCTCAAATCCTATTGGTGGTTCGGCTCATCTTTCAATGATTTGTCGGGATTTGAGAGTGTCTATCTTGAACATTGAGTTTGAATGCAACGCCTTCGTTCTTGGCTTCACAGGCTATGGATTGATTCTAGGCATGGATTGGTTATCCAGTAATGGTGCCATCCTCGATTGTGAAAAGAGAGTGGTTAGACATATGACTCGCCTTGGCAACACTCTCGAAATTTCTTGTAATCCCATACATTCTGTTATGCTTAGCTACCTAGAATCTCTTGATGCGTCTGTTGAAAACTTGCAGTCTGTTAGAGTAGTCTGTGAATACTCAGATGTATTTGAAGAGGTGAAGGGCTTACCTCCGAAGCGGGAGATAGACTTCCGCATATTCCTTGTTGACAATGCAAAACCTGTAGCTCTACCCGTTATACACATTGCTCCAAAGGAGAGAAAAGAGCTTAGTAAGCAAGTCAAAGAGCTGCTCGAAAAGGGGTTTATAAGGCGGAGTATTTCTGAATGGGGTGCTCCCATAGTATTCGCAACCAAAGCAGATGGTTCACTTCGCCTATGCGTTGATTATAGGGAGCTAAACAAGCTGACCAAGAAGAATAGGCAACCACTTCCAAGGATAGATGACTTGTTTGATCAGTTTGTAGGTGCGTCGGTTTTCTCCCAATTAAATCTGGCTACCGGGTTCCATCAGCTTGGAGTGGCTGAAGACATCATTGATAAGACCACGTTCAGAACCCCGAATGGTTTCATTGAATGGCTTGTCATGCCTTTCGGCTTGACAAACACACCCGCTTACTTCGTTGACTTGATGAGCGGGGTGTTTAGAGAATTCCTTAATAAGTTTGTGGTAGTCTTCGTAGACGACATTTTGATTTTCTCAAAGAATGAAGAAGAACATGCTTTGCACTTACGAGAAGTCATGGATACTCTTTGTGCACATCAGCTGAAAGCCAAATTCTCCAAATGCCATTTTTGGAGAGAAGAAGTGAGGTTTCTTGGACATGTGGTGTCCAAAGAAGGGTTAGCTGTGGACCCCGCAAAAGTAGTTGCGGTGCTATATTGGAAGGTTCCACGGAATGCAACCAAAGGCCGAAGCTTTCTCGGGCTAGTGGGCTTATACCGAAAGTTCATTAAAGACTTTGCAAAAATCTCAGCCACACTCACAAGATTAACGAAGAAGAACCTAATTTTCGCTTGGGATTTGGATTGCGATATTGCTTTCCAATGTTTGAAAAGGGCTCTAACAACAACCCCAGTTTTGACATTGCCGGATGGGAGCAAGATGTTTACCGTATACACGGATGCATGTGGTACGGGACTAGGTGCTGTCTTGATGCAAGAAGCGAAGGTAGTAGCTTATAGGGGCAGACAGTTGAAAGTACATGAGAAAATCTACCCAACCCACGATCTAGAGTTGGCTGCCATCGTCTTTGCGCTTAAGTCTTGGCTCCATTATCTCCTAGGTGAGAAGTTTGAATTATATACTGACCATAAATCGTTGAAGTACCTTTTCTCGCAGAAAGATCTTAACTTGAGGCAACAAAGGTGGATGGAGTTCTTGGCATCCTACGATTTCGAGATCTCCTATACCCCTGGCAAGGGTAATGTGGTAGCAGACGCCTTAAGTAGGAAGCAACTGACCTTGAGTCCTCTCTTTGTAGAAAGGCAAAGCTTGGAGTATATAGAAAACTTTAACTTTAGACCCTCCTCTGATATTGTGCCTGGTCTGTTAGCATTGCTAGTGGTGCGACCTACTCTTTTGGACTCAATAGGAACCGTGCAACGAGAAGACCCTCAGCTAGTTGACATGATGGGTAAGCTAGTTAGGGGTGAGACTTCTAATCACCTCACTAGATACTCCATCGATGGTAAGGGTTGGTTGAGATGGGATGGAAGGCTATGCATCCCACAAGTAAGGGATTTAGTGAAGATGGTTCTAGAAGAAGCACACCATTCTAAGCTGACCACACACCCAGGAGGAGACAAGATGTATAAGGATATAAAAAGGGCTTTCTACGTAGACAAAAGAAGGACCGACCTTGAGTTTAAGGTTAGGGATAGGGTGTTCCTTAAAGTATCTCCTTTGAGGAATGTCATTCGCTTTGGGTCCATAGGAAAGCTAGCACCAAGATTTGTAGGACCATTTCCTATCATTGAAAGGATTTGGATGATGGCTTACAGAGTAGAGCTACCCGAGAGATTGGCTGGAGTTCATAATTTTTTTCATATTTCTCAACTATGAAAATGCTTACATGAATCTGCAGAAGTGGTGGAGCCAAGTATACTAGAGGAAATAGAAGTGGAACGAGAAGCGACTGTGAGAAGAGTTTCAACTCGTATCTTGGGTACGGAAGTCAAAAAGTTACGCAACCGTGAAGTCAAGCTTGTTAAAGTCCAATGGAGTAACGCTGAGGAAGACGCGACTTGGGAAACTGAGAGGAAAATACGCGCGGCCTACCCTCTTCTTTTTGAGGGTACCTCCTTGATCTCTTTTTCCATAAGTTTATTCATGCTTATATCTATCTTTTAAGTATATCTTCTCAGTCCTACTCTTTATCCTTAGGTAGAAACCGATGGATGTAAACATGTATTTAAAACATTTTATGATTGATGGTTGCGAATGGTTGCAAGTGGTTGCTCGTGGATGCATGTACACACACATTAGGCACTAGATCGGCTCAATCACTTTCATGTTGCATATAAATGTGTGTGCATATTTAAATTAATGGATGTATAATGGTTGTGTTGACATATGGATGCTGCATTTTGATGAATGGATGTGCACACATGTAGAAGTAATATGTATCGTTAGGATTCTTTTGCATGCATAATGGACGCATGACACTATCATGATTTGCATTAAGGAGGTCAAATGAATCAGTGGAACACCTGATTTTGCATTAGATAATGTAACGACCCTGAAATTCGAGCCAATTTAAAATTTTTATTTTAGCTATTTTAGAGAATTTTGATTATTTAAAATGAACTATTTTAAATAATAACGACAAGAAATTTATTTTGAATGGAATTCGAACGAATATATTTATATACGTCGCCATTAGAATATAAATATTTTATTTATAATTGTAATAGGAATTGAAAATGGCGTGGTAGTTCGATAATTCGATTTCAAAGTTCAAATGAAAGTACCGAGTGCAAAATAAACCGGATTTTAGTGAAACCAAAAATATTAGAATCTATTTGATAATATCTTTCCAACGAATCCGAAAAATAAAGATTTCATAACGGGAATCAAAAGTTATGTCCAATTGAATTTTCAGAATAGTCGCTATGGAATTCGGGCCCTTAAAAATGGAAATTTTGCAAACGACCTCGGATTTTGACGAAACCACTTTTGTTGGATCCGGGATGTCAAGTTATTGCTAGATTCCAATTTTCGTAATTTTTCGATTCAATATGTGAGCGTGGCAAAGGAAAACGTGTTTGACCAGTTTTAGTTAATTTCGATCGACTGGAAAATGGGCATTTTTCAAACGGTCTCAGAATTGGATGAAACTAGTTTTGTTAGGACCGTATTGTCAATACGAAGCTAGAAAATATTTTTCTAGAATTTTTCGAGTTAGTAAGTGGCCCCGGTAAATTGAAATGCGCGTTCAAATTCAATATATAGAGTTATATTTTGATTTTGACGAAAACTGATCGAAACCATCGAATCAGCCTATGATACATATCCCATTATGTTCGGAATGGGGGTAATTAGCTATGGATGACAGTCGGTGGGTTCAATTTTGAGTTCGAATTAAAAGTCAACTTTTTATTGGAATAAAATAAAATAAAAATATATAAATCTATACCCCCCTTTCCCTTATTCTCTCAAATCAGAAAGAAAAAAAAGAAAAAAATTGCAATCGCCCCTCCCCCACAGCTGCATCTCCACCGACGTTCCTCCGCCTGTCACCCCGCGCGCCACCCCCCTCCTTCTCCTTCTTCCTCCTCTCGAAGACCGCGCCCCCGTAAAACCATAAGCCCATTTCCGTCGCCTGCCATCCCCGTAACCCCCCACCGCCAGTTGGCCTCGTGCAGCACCTCGACCCCCATCCGCTCCACCCTCCGACTACGGCGTCCCCTCCGTACCAAGCACCGACGCTTCCACTCGAACCGTAAGCTGCTTCCTGGAGCGTCGTATGAATTGCTGAAGGTAATTACTTTACCTATTAAATTAGTTTATTAATTTAGGCTGAATTAAAGGTCTGAAATTTTAAATACAAGTATATAATTATTTACTTTTAGATTTACTTTTCAGATTTTTGAAAATATAGAATAAAAAGAATCAAAAATATGATTTTTAATATGAATAAAGTTTAAATTTTTAATTATAGAATGTTTTGATTCTTAATTTAGAAGGGGCTTGATTTTTATATGATAAAAGATCTAATTTTTAATCGAATAAAAATATAATTTTTATTGTAAGTGAAGATTAAAAATATAATTTTTATTGTATGTGAAGCCTAAAAATATGATTTTTATTATATGCGAAGATTAAAAATATAATTTTTATGAGGTGGAGAATATAGAAATACAATTTTTATATATGTAGTAGAAGAATAAAAATCGAATTTTTATATATGTAGAAGAAGAATAAACATCGAATTTTTATATAATAGAGGATATAAAGATGTGATTTTTAAATATGTAGTGAATACGGGGGACGATAGTGATGAAGGGCAGGCACGATGAAGATTTTCTTCATTAGAAGTGTCGAGGCGTTTGGTATAGCTTGGGTGAGAACTTCTCACTTTTGATTTTATTTTCTAGTTATATAAACATATACTAGGATGTAGACGGTGTTTAGTAGCACCCGACACCCGTCGTCCACAGACCATGGACGGCTTGTATGCGTGTTTGTTGGATTTTGATGTGTAGTTGATTGTGTGATGTGAAATGAAATAAAATATTTATATAGTTAAAATATTTTATAGTTGAAAATAGAATTTTTAACGTGTATTTGAAATGAAATAAATATGAACAAATCGGACGATTTGTTTATATACACATATTTGACTGATATTGATTGGGACGATAAATTTTACACATCACCCAACTGCACAAATAAAATCTGTGTTTGATTGTTTGAAAACCCCACACGGGTATTGGGATGATATATGACATACTCTAGTCCCAATAATTAGCTGTATGTCGATCGATTGATTGACAGACTGTTATAAGCATTGAATATTTATATTTGATGCTTATACAGTGTAGAATGCACTTTGGATGATGGTTGATTATTCATCGTTGTTATTGTATACATGTGTTGTAGAAAATCCATATAATTAACATTATATGGTAATTGATTGGGCCTCATTCCAGTTTTGAAAAAGAAATATTTGAAAAAGAAATATTTGAAATAGAATATTTGAAAATAGAAACATATGAAGCCGTGTTGATTATATTGACGCCATTTTGACGTGAATGATATTTATATTGATTATATTCGTTTTTATAATGAATATTGAAAAGTGCTTTCAAAATCGAATATTTTGAAATGAAATTCGAATTATATTGAAAAGAATAGAAATTCGACTTAAATTGAAATTGTATTGAATAGAAAATTAATTCGAATTAAACTGAATAGAATTGAAATTTGAATTAGATTGAAATAGAATTGAAATCGCTTTGAATTGAATTTAAAATGTATTGAAATTGAACTGAAAATCGATTTGAAATGAATTTAAAACGAATTTGTAAGGGAAAATTCAATTTTGATTTGAATTTGAAAAGGAAGTTGAAATCGTTTTGAAAACGAATTTAAAACGATTTATAAACTACGTATTAAAAGGAAATCGACGAAGTATATATATTATATATATATATATATATTATATATAATATAATGGCCTGAATAGAACGCGCCACACTGCGGTAGTTCGCAAATTTCTACCATTGACTTCAAACGGATATTGCGGGAGATCCGACCATTGGATTCTCCTAAAACCGGAACCATTGGGTTCGTATCGAAAAGAGCTTTCTAACGAATATTAGAAATTAGAAATCTAACGGTTGGATTTTGGGACTGTGTCCAAATCAAATTTAGAAAAGGTCGCTGTAAGTGCAGTTCGATGGCTGTTGTGGGAAATCGATTGTACGGGCCTTGATAAAATTATTAAAAATAGTAATAATTTGTGTAAAATCATAAGAAATGATTTGTGAAGAATTGGGATGAAAAATCCCATATTTGAAAAGATAAAAATAGATTTTTATCGAAATGAACTAGTTTTGAAGTAGAATAATAATTTGTTTATTTTTTTAAAATAAATGAATTGGATTAGAAATGGTTTTGAAAATAACCAGGATTTCCAATAATTGAATTGGAATGGATTTGAATCGAAATCGTCTTCGGAATAGTTCGATGTTGGATTTCGGGATTATACAGATGTTGTTAGGGAAATTTGAAAGATATATATATATATATCGTTATTTCCAATACGATATTTGTTGGTCGTAGAATTTGATATTGAATATAAGCCGATATATTTTCTATTCGGAGCCTTGTATTTAATATCAAATGTGATTCGGGTTTGTCGTGAATGGTGTCTTCATTAACACTGTTCTTAAGCCCAGTTGAGAAAAAGATTAAATCTTTTTATTTAGATTTAATGAAGTGTACCAATTAAATAATATTTAATTGGAATTGAATTGGTATTGATTTTTGGGTTTATCGGGAATAGTGTTTTAAATACAACTTGTTCTTTAACCCGATAATTAATGGAATGTGATTTTGGGTTGTCGTGAATGGTATCTTCAATAATACTGTTCTTAGACCCAAAGGAGTTAAGAAAATCAGAAAGTAACTGGAGATTAGTTAAGTTGAATGGTTTCTGGGGTATTGATCTGATGTTGGTTTCGGCCTTCGGGGTTAATACTTAAGGAATTGCTCACTTGCTAATTTATGGTTAGGGACGGATTGAAATGTGATGTGATTTTGGGGTTTATCGTGAACCGTGTTTTAAATGACACTGATTCTTTAACCCAGTCACATATTAAAACTATGTGGAGTTTTAATGAATCTTTAATTAGATTGAAATGATCGAGAATGGAGTATCACCAGTTTTGCTCCAGGCGATAGTTAAATCTTTAATTAGATTTGAACGTGAAATGGTAGTTGAATTTTCCGATAACATCGTGGTGTTAAATATGAAGTATTACTAGTTTTACTTCATGGGATGAATAGGTTGGGATTGGGAAATAAAATAAATGATTACTTCGGTGTGGTACGCTAATCCCGACTAGTTTGAAGTGATATTCAAAAGGAAGATTAAAGAATAAATTTAAAGGAATTTATCTTTGATAAAATTAATGGGAACCTTTCCCTAAGGATTTGAAATTTAGAAACTAGCTGTAGGTTGGCTAAGCAGAGTGATTTCCTGGGTATTGATCTGATGTTGGTTTCGGCCTTCGGGATTAATATTTGGGGAATTATTCTCTTGTTAATTTACAGTTAGTGACTGATGAATTGGAATGAGGCGTATGTTGTGTTTGTGTAACACATGTTTATTATATACGCTAATTATTCAAAAAGACCGGGTTTATCCCATTCTGAATAACTGATTCGACGTGGTGTCGAAGATGAAGACGGTGGTTAAAGACCGGAGGTCTTCACGTCGTTTGGATAATTACTGATGATCTTGATTGGGCCATACACCCAAGAGGAGAGAATCAGTTGGTGATCGTCCAGACGTACTTGGAGATCGATGGATATGCAGGGTACTAGGTGCCTCCAGTTTCGTTCAGACCCAGAACGGACTTGTAAATGGACTGTGTGTCTAACCTCGGATTTCATTCTGTGTGACTGATATCGTTTGCATAGAATGGTTTGCCTGTGTGGCATGCTAAGATGCAAATTATCAAGGCTTCTGTTGAAAAGCAGAGTCTTGTGGTTGATGATCAAAGCACGGCCTGTGTGGCGTAGCTTTGTGTAACGTTGATTCGCGAGCCTCACACCCCGGTTGTGAACCAAAAACGGAGAAGGACCTCAGGGAGGAGATGCGTTTTCTTCTAGTTAGAAGTGGCGTCAGTGGTTTTACACGCCCTGACGAGTTTGACTTATGTGGTTGTTGCTGTTGCGAGGCGCCTCGGATATATCGGTCGTTCTCGAACCGATGGAGTCATTTAGTTGGCTCACCTACGCCCCAAAGGGCGGGGAAACGCAGTGTTCAGGATTTCGTCTAATCCACATCGGTGGACCGGCCCTGTCGCTCCAAGGGACGATGAGTTCTGTTCCTGAGACACGAACTAGAGCGTCTCGAATCGGTTGAGGACTATCATTTGCCTCGGTTCACAGATGGAAATCCAACTTCCAAATACGTGACATTTGCAGTTTTGATTGTAGAGCCTAGTATAGCGATATGATATATGGTACCTATGCCGTCTATGATTGATATTTATGATTTGAAGTTGTTTTATACACTATACACTTGTAGTAATAAGCAATGATTTGTTTTAAACGTACTAAGCATGTTTGGCTATTATAAGGGAAAACCTTATCCCCCGGTTTGCGTTGCATTGTGTGATAGGACCTGGGTCTTATAATAGCTTCATTTTTCCAAAAAGCATTGCGCTGGTTTGTTATATGCACTGGTATTCTTGGGAGGAAACCCGTTCCGTGTTATACGACGTGGTCACTTGATTTATCTAATTATAAAATAAAGATTAATAACTGTTTTAGTTCTCACACGAGTCCCATGACTGACCTGGAGTTTATTGTTTTAACCTAAACTCTAGGTGCCCTTAGTAGTTTTGGTTTTGCAGATTTATATTCACAGGATCCTGGTTTACAGCTGGAAGGATATCCAGAAAGATTTGTATCCGTATATCTCCTTCAGTTGTGTATTGTATTATTTTCCACCGCTATGTAATGTATTGTAATCTCTGATATTTATCGAATGTGTAATATTTGTTTATACTCTGTATATCCTTGTATCTGATGGAATTGTCGTAATTAACAATGAAATGTTCTTCCGTCTGCGTTCTTTTGTGAGTTGTTCTCGAAGTATCCGCTCTTTCCTTCACGGGGAAGTTACGGGTTCTTACATTTGGTATCAGAGCTTTGGTTTACAAAGCTCAGAGAACAAGACACATTAGAACCATACGAAAGAACTCATTAGGAATTGGATTAGTAATATCCAATGAGAATGACTCGTTAGAGATGGGATCAGTAGTATCCTAAAACGAGTGCGAAGAGTATGTTTTTAAAATGAAAACAATTTTTGTTTTGAAAATTTAAATCAATTATTCGTATTTGATTATTTATTATATATTGATTTGGACAATCCAATATATAAAGATTTTGCATATATGTCTTTGTAACAATCCGGAAATGCGAGCCAGTTTAAAATTTTTATTTTGGCAATTTTAGCGAATTTTGAAATTTTAAAATGAATTATTTTAAATAATATCGACGAGAAATTTATTTTGAATAGAATTAGAACGTATATATTTATATACGTTGTCGTTAAAATATAAATAATTATATTTATAATTATAAAAGGAATTGAAAATGGCGCGGTTGTTCGATAATTCGATTTCAAACTTCAATTGAATGTACCAGGTGCAAAATAAACCGGATTTTAGCGAAACCAAAAATAACAGGATCTATTTGAGAATATCTTTCCAACGAATCCGAAAAATCAAAATTTCATAGCGGGGATCAAAAGATATGTCCAGTTGAAAATTCTGAATAGTCGCTATGGAATTCAGGCCCTTAAAAATAGCCATTTTGCAAACGACCTCGAATTTCGACGAAACCACATTTGTTGGATCCGTGATGTCAAATTATTGCTAGGTTTCAAATTTCATAATTTTTCGAATCAATATGTGAGCGTGGCATAGGAAAACGCGTTTGACCAGTTTCAGTTGATTTTAATCGACTGGAAAATGGCCATTTTTCAAACGGTCTCAGAATTTGATGAAACTAGTTTTGTTAGGACCGTATCGTCAATACAAAGCTAGAAAATATTTTTCTGGAATTTTTTGAGTTAGTATGTGTCCCCTGTAAATCGAAATGCGCGTTCAAATTCAATATATAGAGTTATATTTTGATTTTGATGAAAACTGATCGAAACAGCTTACGATACATATCCCATTGTGTTCGGAATGGGGGTAATTAGCTATGAACGACAGGCGGTGGGTCTCGTTTCGAGATCGAAATTAAAAAGTTACATTTTGTTGAAATTAAATAATAAAATAATTAAATTGAAACTCTCCTCTCCCCTCTCACTCTATACTCTCAGGCCCCCCGTATGAGTCAATCGAAAGAAAAGAAAAAAAGAAAATAAAAAGGGCGGGGCCCTAAATCGCATCGCCGGCAGCCCCCCTCGCACGCCGCGTCGGCCTCCATCCACCGCCCCTCCTCCTTCTCCTCCGATCCCCTTCTCCCTTCTCTCCTCCTTCTAGTTGCCCACCCCCAAAACGCGCATGGCCTCACCAACTGACAGCCGTCCTCCGTCGATGCTGTGACTCCCTCCGCCACCATCTCGACCCCAGCTGTAACACCCCGTGTATTCTATAACTGTGAAATTCACAAATTAAAGTATAATTAATTTCAAATCAAAGAACTAAGGGAAACGGGATACGCCATTGCGTTCGTCTCGGAAAAATACGCGAAATAGAGTCCGAGTTTTCGAAAAACGGATACCGTATGAAGAAGTTATGGACGAACGAAGTTGGGCGAAAAACCGGAGAAGGGTCAGAATGCACTGGCGCACTTGGGAAGTGCGCCAGAACAAAAATGAACTGGCGCACTTGTGAAGTGCGCCAGTACATTTTTGACCTGGCGCACCTGCCAAGTGCGCCCAGGTCAAAAATGACCTGCTGGCCAGGTCTGGTCTAGCCCTGGCTGGCCAGGTCTGTGTTTGGCCGATTTTCAGAAGCTTGCTTTGTCATTAGGGCTAGGTGGCAGGCTCTAATTGGTCTCTCTTTCGAATGAATGGCTACGATCAATCCAAGCAACATCAATGGTCCTAATCAGTTCATAAACCCTATAAAAATGACCCTAGACTCACCCTAATCTATTCATTCAAAAATAAGAACAAAGCCGTCATGTTGCTGAGGAACGACTAAGAGTAGCCGCCAATTGGAGAGAGGATTAGGAGGCAAATTCTAAAGCATAAAGCAACCTAAACAAATCAAATCAACAAGGAAGCGCATCTCCAAATCCCTAAATTGGAGAATTCGCCACACCATTGTAAGTAGAGTATTATTTTGGTATGAACAAATAATTGTGTTGGTTTGTATACTTGATTTGTGGCGATAAAGTAATTCATATTTGTGCATTACTATCGATTTGGAATATTGTATACGTTTGGATATTCGCAAAGCATGTTATTCATTATAAAAACTACATGTTTGCGGTAGTTTTATGCAAGTATACGTTTGGAATATTCGCAAATTATGTAATCCATGTTGAAGCTACATGTATGTAGTTGTTTAATTGAAACTCATGCAAGTTTGGGGTTTTGCTACTATGCCATCATGATGTATATTTTTGTACATAAATCATTTTGTACGTAATTGGAACAAATTTGGGTTATTATAGTTCATATGAAACTATGTTGAAATTTTGGCACCATGATCTATGTATTAAGCCATGCTTTTGTACTAGAAAACCTATTTGCAAACTTATGAATATGACAAGGCTATGATTGATATTTGGCATAATTGAAATCCATGTTAAGCCTATATTGTTAACAAGAATTATATGATGACATATGTGGCACATAGCTAGGTTAGATTCAAAATCCCTTTTTGCAAGTTTTCATGACTAAAATAAAAATCATGATTTCATGTTAGGAATATTTATGCCATGGTTATGTGAATAAATTTAACTATACTTTTGTATTAGTCACAAAAGTAGGCACCTTTGTAAACATGTAGTAGTCTTATGAACATGATTTGCTTATGTTTGACATTATGCCTGAATAAAAATATAGGTTTATGTTGTAGTTAAGCCTATGTGTCGATAGTGATATTCTTAACTTAACTACAAGTTTACATGGTTTGATTCATGTCACTTATGCTTTATGACCAAAGTATATGTTACTACTATGCAAGTACACCAGTTTCTATTTTGTAGTTCCAACGTCACATTGCAAGTTCATGCGTTCACATTCCCCTTTTTGTGTATGTAATCACGCTTTAAGCCTCCCCTTTTTCGCATGTCTAGGTTGGGCTTAAAAGGCTAAGCCCAACATATATATAATAAACGGACGTGTTAAACGGGGGAAAATAACGTTGGGTTAAATTTATTAATAAATGAAAATATAAAGTAGAAGGGCCCAAATTCAAGTATGGGTTGGGCCCATGATTGGTGTAACCTTTACACCATTAACTTAATAATGGGCCGCAAATATTTACATATAAGAAAAATAAAGAAGAAAGACAAAATATGTAAATGTAGAACATATGATGTGTTTAACCCGAGGTTGGATTGAGTTGTGATGTAAACCTGCCCGGAACCGCCCGGCTGTCCAGTAGTCACAACAATACCTATCCAATGTGGGAGGTTAAACATGGAGCCCAATAAGGACCCGAGGTTAGACTGAGTTGTGGCGTAAGATTGCCCGGAACCAACCGGCAACAGGCAGCCACAACAATACCTGTCTAATGTGAGAGGTCAGGGCCTTAATAAGACAATTAAGGCTGAGTCAGGATTGTTAGGATTAAGTGAACTAAAGACTTAATCAAAATGGAACATGCTAAACTAAACGGACTGGTGGGGGTTAGGTTAGAAAACACTTAACCAACTTAGCATGTTGGCTAGAGATAGAAAACCTAGTAACGGGGGACCCTTTTCAGCAGTAACCCTAGAAGGTGTATCAGGATACCCTGAAACTAGGCAGGGTGGGGCACGATTACTGGGCTGATTGTAAGAGGTCAAATCGACGGCGGTGGTGTAGCAGTGTAGGTTCTAACGGGGTGCGGGCGTGCACACACTCCGGCGCAGAAAAATAAGGCACTGGACACCAGTAGCATACCTGTGCATTCTAGGATTGTGTCGGGCCGCCACCATGGGACTTGATACACCCCATGGTGGGACCAGCATAGGTAACTACAACATCGGGGGCCGTAAGACACATGTAACTATGCGAGTAGGAGCCGATCATCATAGAATGGATCACATCACCCTGATTTCGGGGTGCCAGTTGGGAACTAGTTTATATGGGTTCAGAGATTACCATGGGGTACGATAGTATATTCGACCCTAGACAACTTAACCAAGTTTATAGTGCTTTCCCACTTCTTGTTTATACTTATCATACCCAGTTCTGTATTCATAGACAGAATAGTACTAGACTTACTCAGGCTTTATGTCTGACTCTACTTTTCTTTCGTCTTCTTTTCTTCCGTCCCCCCCCCCCCCCCCCAGGTCCACAGGGAGGGAACACTGCAGCTTGACCAGCCTTAACATCCAGCTTGAAGAAGAGAAATGTATTGCTTGGACCTTTTCGTTTTGAACTATGGCTTTGGACAACCACTATGGGGCTTTTGCAGTTTATCTATGTTTTATTTATGCTTCTTTAAATAATGTAATCAAGACAGATTATGAAAGTATTATGTTATGTTTTTGGAAAGGATGTAAGACAATTATGGTGATGTTGTTGTAACACGTATTTGCTTTTATGAAATAAAAGTTGTTGTTTTTCCGCTGTTTACAAATATGTGTTCTTATATCTGTCTTGTATATCTGTGACTTATACTTATAAACCTCCACCAAAATTAGGGCATTCCCTTTGAGAGTGACCCTAACGGAGGCGGGGTGTTTCACCAGCACCCCGTTCCTCGATTTCTACGAACCCCTTCAGCCTGCCGCCACCGATTCCCCCCTGCTCTTGACTTCCAGACAAAGATAAGGTGAGTTTTTATATATCTGATTTTATTTAAATTAAAAACACACTTTAAAATTCAGTTTTTATAAATTAATAACACAGTGAGTTTGTTTTTAAAGTGTGATTTATTTTCGGTTCCTTTTCTTTATATGAAAGGTATAATTTTTATATGAAAGAATATATAAGAAAAATATAATTTTTATAATATAGAAAGATTAAAAATATAATTTTTTTAATATAGAAATGTTAAAAATATAATTTTTATATTGGTAGAAGGTTAAAGATACGATTTTTATTTATAGAAAGATCGTATTTTTGAAGGTGAAAAGATTGGATTTTTCATAGTGTAAAGACTGTTTTTTTAGTCGTGTAAAACCTGTTTTTTTAGCATATAAAGTTTTGTTTTTTATGGATATAAAGACCACATTTTTAGAATGGAAAAGTTATATTTTTAGAGAATAAAAATAGAATTTTTCTTGTAGGAAAGATACGATTTTATAATGATGTCATAGCAATAAAAATTCAATCTTTATACTTGAAAAAGCGAAATCTTTATATTTGAAAAAGCGAAATCTTTATATAGAGAATAGCGTGATAAAAATATAATCTTCATTATATGAACACCGATATAAAAATAGAATTTTTATCTATATAGTAGCAGTGTAAAAATAGAATTTTTATTTATATAGTAGCGGTGTAAAAATAGAATTTTTATCTATACAGTAGCAGTGTAAAAATATGATTTTTATATACATAGCAACAATATAAAAATGTGATTTTTATATATGTAGTGGCTACGGACAGTGACATTGACGAAAGGCGAGAACAACGATGACATCTACATAAGAAGAGTCAAGGCGTTTGGATTAGCTAGTTGGTGAGAACTTTTCACTTTAAATTTCTTTTTCTAGTTATAAATATATATACTAGGATGCAGACGGTGCTTAGTAGCACCCGACACCCGTCATCCATAGACCATGGATGGCTTGTATGCTTGTTTGATGTGTTGTGAAATTTGTTTGTGATGTTGATGTGAAATCGATAATAAAATGTAGATGGTTGAAATAAATTAATTTTCGTTAAAAGTATAATTTTTAACGTGAATGTGAATAAATAATTTTTTATAAACAAATCGGCCGATTTGTTTATATACACTGATTTGACCAATATTGCTTGGGTCGATAAATTTTTCTCATTGCCCAACTGCATAAATAAAAATCTGTGTTTGTTGATTTGAAACCCCACACGGGTATTGGGATGAAATACGACATACACTAATCCCAATAATTAGTTGTGTGTCGATCGTTTGATTGACAAGCTGTGTAAGCGTTAATTATTTATATTTAATGCTTATGCAGTTGTGTGGTGCACTTTGGATGATGGTTGATTGTTTATCGTAGCTATTATATACATGTGTTGTATGGAATCCATATAATTAACATTATATGGTGATTGATTGGGCCTCATTCCAATCGGGAAAATAATGAATATTATAAAAGAAAATTCATGTGTTGAATATAAAAGTAGTCACGTGTTGACGATGTTCATGTGTTGAAACTATTCATGTGTTGAGTAAAATATTTTAACAATAAAATTTACATCTTTATCATATTTAAAATTAGAAGCTACTTCACAGTGGAGTCTGATTTAAAAATCAAATGATAGATACCATAATTTTATAAAATATATTACATAACAAAAATAGTCGTGTGTAGACAGTACTCATGTGTTGAGATTAGTCGTGTGTTGAAAAAAAAATAGATTGATGTGTTAATGGAATAAATATTCATTTGTTGAATAGAATAACGAATTTATTGAAATATATAAAGCCGTGTTGATTAGAGTTGCGCTATTTTGACGTGAACGATATTTATATCGATTATATTCGTTTTTATAATGAATATAGAAAAGAAGTGATTTCAAAATATAACGTTTTGAAAATATTATCATTTATATAGTAATGATATAAAATATTCAATTTTGATTTGAAATTGAATATATTGTTGAAATGGTTTTGAAAATGAATTTAAAACGATTTATAAAATACGTTTTAAAAGGAAATCGATGAAATATAAAATATATATTATATATAATGGCCTGAATAGAACGCGCCGCGCCACAGCAGTTCGTGAATTTCGACCATTGACTTCGAATGGACATTACGGGAGATTCGACCGTCGGATTCTCCTGAAACCGGAACCGTTGGGTTCGTATCGAAAAGAGCTTTCCAATGAATATTAGAAATTTGAAATCTAACGGTTGGATTTGGAATTATGTCCAAATCAAATTTGGAAAAGGTCGCTGTAAGTGTAGTTCGATGGCCGTTGATGGAAATCGACTGTACGACCCTTGATAAAATTATTAAAAATATTAATAATTTATGTAAAATCATAATATGTGAATTGGAAAGAACTGGGATGAAAAATTCCACATTTGAAAGGATAAAAATATATTTTTGTCGAAATGAACTAGTTTTGAACTAGAATTAAAATCAATTTATTTTTGAAATAAATAAATTGAATTTGAAAGTGATTTTAAAAATAATCAATATTCCCAATACGTGAATTGGACTGGAGTTGAATCGAAATTATCTTCGGAATATTTCGATGTTGGATTTCGTGACTATACAGATATTGTTATGGGAATTTGAAAGATATATTTTATATCGTTATTTCCAATACGTTATTTGTTTGTTTCAGGATTTGATATTGAATATAAGACGGTATATTTTCAATTCAGAGCCTTGTATTTAATATTAAATTTGATTTGGGTTTGTCGTGAATGGTGTCTTCATTAACACTGTTCTTAAGCCCAATAGAAGAAAAGATTAAATCTTTCTATTTAGATTTAATGAAGCGTGTCCATTAAATTATATTTAATTGGAATTGAATTTGAATTGGTTTTTGGGTTTATCGTGAGCGGTGTTTTGAATTACACCTGTTCTTTAACCCGATTAACAATAGAGTGTGATTTTGGGTTTATCGTGAATCGTGTTTTAGATGACATTGGTTCTTTAACCCAGTTAAAGACAGGTTATTGATTGTTGAGAAGATTAAAACTAAGTGGAGTTTTAATGAATCTCTAATTTGATTGAAATGTGAATTGATAATTTAAATTATCAAATCTGAAAGGTGATCGAGAATGGAGTACCACTAGTTTTGCTCCAAAGCGATAGTTAAATCTTTAATTAGATTTGAACATGAAATGGTAATTAATTTTACCGATAACACCGTGGTGTTAGATATGGAGTATCACCAGTTTTTCTCCATGGGATGAATAGGTTGGGATTGGGAAATAAAATAAATAATTACTTTGGTGTGATTCGCTAATCCCGACTAGTTTGGAAAACCATAAAACGGTTTGAAATGATATCCAAAGGAAGATTAAAGACTAAATTTAGAAGAATTTATCTTTGATAAAATTAATGGGAACCTTTCCCTAAGAATGTGATTTTGTGAATAAAAGAATATTCTGAATTGGAATGAGGCGTTTGTTGTGTTTGTGTAACATTTGTTTATCATATACGTGGGTTATTCAGAAAGGCCGGGTTTATACCCATTCTGAATAACCGATTCGACGAGATGTCGAAGATGAAGACGGTGGTTGAAAACCGGAAGTCTTCACATCATTTGGGTGATTACCGATGATCTTGATTGGGCCGTACACCCAAGATGAGGGAAACAGTTGGTGATCGTCCAGAGTTGGTGATCGTCCAGACGTACTTGGAGATGGATGGATATGCGAGGAAAGTGCCTCCGGTTTCGTTCAGACCCAGAACGAACTTGTAAATGGATTGTGTGTCTGACATTGGATTTTATTCTATGTTGATTGATCTCTATTAAATATACATCTGTTTAGCGGCGGAGAATTTATTCTCTTGCTTAACGCCCTTCTCTGAGACGTACGAGCTCAGAGGTTGTATATCGATGGGCATCTGTCGCATGGAGTAAATTGCCTGTGTGGCACGCCTAAGTGGCAGATGATCAGGGCTTCTGTTGAAAAGCAAAGTCTTGTGGTTGATGATCAAAGCACAACCTGGGTGGCATAACTTTGTGTATAACGTGAATTCGCGAGCCTCACACCTCGGTATGAGTCAAAAACGGGATACAGACCATTGAGAGAACACGACGTTTCTTTCTAGCTATGGGTGATGTCAGTGACCTACCAGCCCTGACATTTATATACTTTTTACCTGTGTGGATGTTGGAATGCGAGGCGCCTCGGATATAGGTCTGTTAGGACCAGGAAACGTGTGTTCCGGAATAACTAATCCGCCAAAGTTAGGTGAGGACCGGCCCAACCGATTCCAAGGATCAAAGTGGGGTCCTGAGACATTTGCTAGAGTGTCTCGAATGGAGAGGAGCTTGCCCCTTGCCTCGACTCATGACGGAATCCAATTTCCAATACGTGATAATATGGTTTTATTTGTAGAGCCTAGTATGGCGACATGATAGATGGTACCCATGCCGCCTATGATTGATATTTATGATTTGATTGTTTTGACACTATACACTTATAATAGTATCAAATGATTTGTTTTAAACGTACCAAGCATGTTTGGCTATTATAAGGGAAAACCCTATCCTCTGGCTTGCGTTGCATTGTGTGATGGGACCTGGGTCTTATAATAGCTTCATTTTTCCAAAGAGCATTGCGCTGTTTAGTTTTATGCACTAGTATTCTTGGGAGGAAACCCGTTCCGTGTTATACGGCGTGGTCCCTTGAATTACTCTCTTTTAAAGCAAAGTTTTAAATAACTGTTTTAGTTCTCACACCAGTCACATGACTGACCTGTAGTTTATTGTTTTAACCTAAACTCTGGGTGCCCCTATTTTCCACATAGGCAGCTAGTTGTTTTGGTTTTACAGATTTATATTCACAGGGTCCTGATTTATAGCTGGAACGATGCTCGGAAAGCTATGTATCCGTGTATCACTTTCAGTTGTGTTTTGTACATTTTTCCGCTGCTATGTAATTTATTGTAATCTATGATATTTATCGAATGTAATTTATTCATTTATACTCTGTATATTCTTGTATCTGATGGAATTGTTGTAATAAACAATGAAATGTTCTTCTGTCTGCGTTCTGATTTTTCCTGTTCTCAAAACGATCAGGGGTTTCGAACGGCCTTAGTCGGTTTAACGATCGATTCAGATCAAGCGAAATTCCTTGTCGTGTCAGTTTGGTATCAGAGCTTTTGTTTACAGAGCTCGAGAACAAGACACATTAGAACCGAACGAAAGAATTCATCAGATATTGGATTAGTAATATCCAATTGGGATGACTCGTTAGAGATAGGATCAGTAGTATCCTAGAACGAGTGTAGACTATAGTTTTCAAATGAAAACAAATTTTGTTTTGAAATTTAAATCGTTTTAAACGTATTTGAATATTTTATTTATATTGAATTTGGACAATCGAGTATATAAAGATTTTGCATATACGCTTCATGAACGTATATTCGAAGTTTTAATATGCTGGATAGATATAGAATCACACTCTAGTCGCCCGGAGATGATGTTGATAATGACCATAACATCATCAATATTTATGTTCGTGTTTCGAAGGTGTGATATCTATATATTTCCATTAGACTGGTGTGAGAACCAAAACTAGATTAGGTTTATTGTTGTGATTTGGCATCAAAAACATGATTTTCTGTATATGTATCAAAATTATGAATTTGAAACGTTAATTCACTAATATATTGATGGTTGTGTTGTTTGTTTATTTGTTTGATAATTTTGAACCATTTAGCCTAATTGAACCGAATTTTGAACTGTATTGAAAAAGGATTACAATGCATGCATATACATGTACTTACATTGAACATGTCATAGTAAGGAGGCAAGAGCAGAAGAATAAAATTGTTTGCCCGACAAATAGGTACATGTTTACCATAATTTACTGTTTTGTTTGGGTGATGATGATTTTATGAGCCGATTGGCTAGCCGCTTGGTTTTTCCTTTTTCTTTTTGAGATCAGAGGGCCTGTATGGCAATTTCAGGATTTTCCCGGTGCTCCCGGTGCAGGGGAGGTTATGGCGAAAATTTTCGAAAATTTAGGGTGTTAGCCAAATTTTTGAAAATTTGAAAAGTTCTTAGAAACTGAAAAGTTGAAGAACTTAAGCCGTAGTCAAAATACTGGAAGTTGAGTTGATTTGTTAAACAACTTTCGGCTTCATTCCTTTTCGGGGACGAAAAGTTTTAAGTGGGGGAGAATGTAACAACCGGGAAATGTGAGCCAGTTTAAATTTTTTATTTTGGCAATTTTAGTGAATTTTGAATATTTAAAATGAATTATTTTAAATAATATCGACGAGAAATTTATTTTGAATAGAACTAGAACGTATATATTTATATACGTCGTCGTTAAAATATAAATAATTATATTTATAATTATAAAAGGAATTGAAAATGGCGCGGTAGTTCAATAATTCGATTTCAAACTTTAATTGAATGTATCGGATGCAAAATAAACCGGATTTTAGCGAAACCAAAATAGTAGGATCTATTTGAGAATATCTTTCAACGAATCTGAAAAATCAAAATTTCATAGCGGGGATCAAAAGATATGTCCAGTTGAAAATTCTGAATATTCGCTATGGAATTCAGGCCCTTAAAAATAGCCATTTTGCAAACGACCTCGGATTTCGACAAAACCACTTTTGTTGGATCCGTGATGTCAAATAATTGCTAGGTTTCAAATTTCATAATTTTTTGAATCAATATGTGAGCGTGGCATAGGAAAACGCGTTTGACCAGTTTCAGTTGATTTTAATCGACTGGAAAATGGACATTTTTCAAACGGTCTCATAATTTGACGAAACTAGTTTGGTTAGGGCCGTATCGTCAATACGAAGCTAGAAAATATTTTTCTGGAATTTTTTGAGTTAGTATGTGACCCCAGTAAATCAAAATGCGCGTTCAAATTCAATATATAGAGTTATATTTTGATTTTGATGAAAACTGATCGAAACAGCTTACGATACATATCCCATTGTGTTCGGAATGGGGGTAATTAGCTATGGACGACAGGCGGTGGGTCTCGTTTCGAGGTCGAAATTAAAAGTTACATTTTGTTGAAATTAAATAATAAAATAATTAAATTGAAACTCTCCTCTCCCCTCTCACTCTATACTCTTAGGCCTCCCCGTATGATTCAATCAAAAGAAAAGAAAAAAAAGAAAACAAAAAGGGCGGAGCCCTAAATCGCATCGCCAGCAGCCCCCCTCGCACGCCGCGTCGGCCTCCATCCACCGCCCCTCCTCCTTCTCCTCCGATCCCCTTCTCCCTTCTCTCCACCTTCAAGTTGCGCCCCCCACCCCCCAAAACGCGCGTGACCCCACCAGCTGACAGCCGCCCTCCGTCGATGCTGTGCCTCCCTTCGCCACCATCTCGACCCCAGCACCCCGTTCCTCGATTTCCGCGAACCCCTTCAGCCTGCCGCCATTGATTCCCCACCTGCTCTTGACGTCCAGACAAAGATAAGGTGAGTTTTTATATATTCGATTTTATTTAAATTAAAAACACACTTTAAAATTCAGTTTTCATAAATTAATAACACAGTGAGTTTGTTTTTAAAGTGTGATTTATTTTCGGTTCTTTTTCTTTATATGAAAGGTATAATTTTTATATGGAAGAATATATAAGAAAAATATAATTTTTATAATATAGAAAGATTAAAAATATAATTTTTATAATATAGAAAGATTAAAAATATAATTTTTATAATATAGAAAGGTTAAAAATATAATTTTTATATTGGTGGAAGGTTAAAGACACGATTTTTATTTATAGAAAGATCATATTTTTGAAGGTGAAAAGATCGGATTTTTCATAGTGTAAAGACTATATTTTTAGTCGTGTAAAAACTGTTTTTTTAGCATATAAAGTTTTGATTTTTATGGATATAAAGACCACATTTTTAGAATAGAAAAGTTATATTTTTAGAGAATAAAAATAGGATTTTTCTTGTAGGAAAGATACGATTTTCATAATGATGTCATAGCAATAAAAATTCAATCTTTATAGTTGAAAAGGCGAAATCTTTATATTTGAAAAGGCGCAATCTTTATATTTGAAAAGGCAAAATCTTTGCATAGAAAATAGCGTGATAAAAATATAATCTTTATTATATGAACACCGTTATAAAAATAGAATTTTTATGCATATAGTAGCGGTGTAAAAATAGAATTTTTATCTATATATTAGCGGTGTAAAAATAGAATTTTTATCTATATAGTAGCGGTGTAAAAATAGAATTTTTATCTATACAGTAGCGGTGTAAAAATATGATTTTTATATACATAGTAACAATATAAAAGTGTGATTTTTTATATATGTAGTGGCTACGGACAGTGACATTGACGAAAGGCGAGAACAGCGATGACATCTATATAAGAAGAGTCGAGGCGTTTGGATTAGCTAGTCGGTGAGAACTTTTCACTTTAAATTTCTTTTTCTAGTTATAAATATATATACTAGGATGCAGACGGTGCTTAGTAGCACCCGACACCCATCATCCACAGACCATGGATGGCTTGTATGCTTGTTTGATGTGTTGTGACATTTGTTTGTGATGTTGATGTGAAATCGATAATAAAATGTAGATGGTTGAAATAAATTAATTGTCGTTAAAAATATAATTTTTAACGTGAATGTGAATAAATAAATATTTATAAACAAATTGGCCGATTTGTTTATATACACTGATTTGACTGATATTGCTTGGGTCGATAAATTTTACACATCGCCCAACTGCACAAATAAAAATCTGTGTTTGTTGATTTGAAACCCCACACGAGTATTGGGATGAAATACGGCATACACTAATCCCATTAATTAGTTGTGTCGATCGTTTGATTGACAAGCTGTGTAAGCGTTAATTATTTATATTTAATGCTTATGCAGTTGTGTGGTGCACTTTGGATGATGGTTGATTGTTTATCGTTGCTATTATATACATGTGTTGTATGGAATCCATATAATTAACATTATATGGTGATTGATTGGGCCTCATTCCAATCGGGAAAATAATGAATATTATAAAAGAAAATTCATGTGTTGAATATAAAAATAGTCACTGTTGACGATGTTCATGTGTTGAAACTATTCATGTGTTGAGTAAAATATATTAACAATAAAATTTACATCTTTATCATATTTAATATTAGAAGCTACTTCACGGTGGAGTCTGATTTAAAAATCAAACAATAGATACCATAATTTTATAAAATATATTACATAACAAATATAGTCGTGTGTAGACAATACTCATGTGTTGAGATTAGTCGTGTGTTGAAAAAAATATAGATTCATGTGTTGAATGGAATAAATATTCATTTGTTGAATAGAATAATGAATTTATTGAAATATATAAAGCCGTGTTGATTAGAGTTGCGCTATTTTGACGTGAATGACATTTATATCGATTATATTCGTTTTTATAATGAATATAGAAAAGAAGTGATTTCAAAATATAACGTTTTGAAAATATTATCATTTATATAGTAATGATATAAAATATTCAATTTTGATTTGAAATTGAATATAGTGTTGAAATGGTTTTGAAAATGAATTTAAAACGATTTATAAAATACGTTTTAAAAGGAAATCGACGAAATATAAAATATATATTATATATAATGGCCTGAATAGAACGCGCCGCGCCACGGCAGTTCGTGAGTTTCGACCATTGACTTCGAATGGACATTACGGGAGATCCGACCGTCGGATTCTCCTAAAACCAGAACCGTTGGGTTCGTATCGAAAAGAGCTTTCCAATGAATATTATAAATTTGAAATCTAATGGTTGGATTTGGAATTATGTCCAAATCAAATTTGGAAAAGGTCGCTGTAAGTGCAGTTCGATGGCCGTTGATGGAAATCGACTGTACGGGCCTTGATAAAATTATGAAAAATATTAATAATTTGTGTAAAATCATAATATGTGAATTGGAAAGAACTGGGATGAAAAATTCCACATTTGAAACGATAAAAATATATTTTTGTCGAAATGAACTAGTTTTGAACTAGAATTAAAATCAATTTATTTTTGAAATAAATAAATTGAATTTGAAAGTGATTTTAAAAATAATCAATATTCCAAATACGTGAATTGGACTGGAGTTGAATCGAAATTATCTTCGGAATATTTCGATGTTGGATTTCGTGACTATACAGATATTGTTATGGGAATTTGAAAGATATATTTTATATCGTTATTTCCAATACGATATTTGTTGGTTTCTGGATTTGATATTGAATATAAGCCGGTATATTTTCTATTCAGAGCCTTGTACTTAATATCAAATGTGATTTGGGTTTGTCGTGAATGGTGTCTTCATTAACACTGTTCTTAAGCCCAATAGAGGAAAAGATTAAATCTTTCTATTTAGATTTAATGAAGTGTATCAATTAAATAATATTTAGACTCCATCGGACCCGGATCGTCCGATCAAACCGAGGCGCCTCGCAACAACAACAACCACATAGGTGAAAAGTATATAAATGTCAGGGCTGGTAGGTCACTGACACCACCCTAGCTAGAAAGAAACGCATGCCCTCCCTGAGGTCCTTCTCCCGTTTTAGGTTCATACCGAGGTGTGAGGCTCGCGAATTCACGTTATACACAAAGCTACGCCACACAGGCGGTGCTTTGATCATCACCACAAGACTTTGCTTTTCAACAGAAGTCCTGATCACTGCATCTTAGCATGCCACACAGGCAATTCACACCGTGCAACTGATGGCTAGCAATCACACAGAACAAATTCCCATGTCGGACACACAGTCCATTTACAAGTCCATTCTGGGTCTGAACGAAACTAGAGGCACTAAATACCTCGCAAACCCTTCGATCAACACGTACGTCTGAACGATCACCACTCATTATCCATATTTCGGGATGCCTCCCAATCAGGACCTCGGTTACCATCCAAACGAGGTGAAGATCTCCGGTCTTCGACCATCGTCTTCATCTTCGAATTTCAATCGTCGGTCGATTATTCGAAATGAGAATTAACTCGGCCTTTCCAAATAATTCACGTATATTTAGAATTTCAAATCGATTTATTTCAATGGTTAAATTATTCGACAACACCAATATTGTTCTTTAATGTAATTTTCACACCAAACACATTCAACCATCAAATACAACATAAATCGAGCAAATTCAGTTTATTTCCATTCCATATCGCTTATGATATTTTATAATGATTTATCGCTATTTTTATTTATTTTAAAATAGCCATTTTATTCAAAACGACGTTTCGGGCCATAAGGCGGCCGTGGCGCTGTTTTTCTTCAGATTTGATTTACACATATCTGAAAATCTAACCGTTGGATCTTCACAAAATTTACATCATTAGAAAGGTCTTTTCAAAACGAATCCAACGGTTCCAGTTTCGGGAAAATCCGACGGTCGGATCTCCCGGTACAATCGTTTGAAGTTTCGATTTCAAAATACGAACTGCAGCGTCGTTATTCGATTAAAAATATAATTATATATATATATATAAATATAATCGCTTCTGGCGCTGTTTTTCTTCAGATTTGAATTAAACATTCCAGACAATCCAACCGTTGGATTTTTACAAGGTTGGTGCCGTTGGAAAGATTATTCCAAGGCGAACCCGACGGTTGAGATTTCGGGAAAATCCAATTGTCGGATTTCCCGTACTAGTCGTTTGAAATCACGGTTTCAAAATACGAACTGCACGGCTTCGTTTCGTTTTAATTTTATTTATATTTATATATTTATATAAATATAGTTCATTCAACAATTTCAATATCGTTTTCACTTCAAAAAATTTTCTAACACCTTAAATTTTGGAAAAATTTCGCCATAACCTCCCCTGCACCGGGAGCGTCGGGAAATCGCAAATAGCGTCCCGGTCCTTCTAATCTCAAAAAGAAAAAGAAAAAGCCAAGCGGCTAGCCAACAGGCTCAAAATCATCACCCAAACAAATCAGTAAATGTGTACCTATTTGTCGGGCACAAAATTTTATTCCTCTTCTCTAGCCCCTTTGCTATAACCTGTTCAAATGAATATTGCATGTACATATATATACAGTTCTTATCATTTATCAATTTCTATTCAACTTCATATTTGATTTCTATTTGGTTTAAAAACACCATTCATTCTAATGTTACATAAATAGGTGCAAATCATTTCATTAGCTAATTAATGAATATTTCATCTCATATATGTTTACTTTGAACAAGTGGCTATTTTTAACACTTCACATTGTAACGATTTATGCATACAATAAAAATGTGATTTTTTATTGTAAAACGATTCATTTCAAAACACTATTTTTCTATATAGTTCATATAGTCGATAAAATGTGATTTTTATTATCAAACAATTTATTTCAAAATATGAATACCATTCAACACATGAATTGCTAAACAACGAATGAATATCAATTCAACACATGAATGTTTTCTATAGTTTCTATATATAGATAAAAATGTGATTTTTATTATCGAACAATTTATTTCAAAATATGAATACCATTCAACACATGAATTTCTAAACAACGAATGAATATCAATTCAACACATGAATGTTTTCAATAGTTTTTATATATAGATAAAAATGTGATTTTTATTATCGAACAATTTATTTCAAAATATGAATACCATTCAACACATGAATTTCTAAACAACGAATGAATATCAATTCAACACATGAATGTTTTCTATACAATGAATAAATATAGTTTAAGCATATGAAAAAAATTCAAACACACAAATATTATTCAAAATTTCGGCAGCATAACGGCAGGGTAGTTAAACCGGCACCGTCCCTAGTACGGCTCCTCGCTCTACCTTAAAACCTCGCGGTTTTTGACAATGGGGGTCATGCATCTAGTTCGCATGCAGGCGGCATGTATATATTTATTTCATTTCCACAAACTAATCCTATGTGGTTTCAACCAAATATTTCACAACCACAAATGGGTATTTTTCAACCAATATCAATCACAAACAATCCCAAACAATCAATTGCCATCAATCAATTTTCACAACGATTTCAACCAATAAATATCGTCCATGGTTTGTGGACGAGGGGCGTATATATATATATATATATATATATATATAGATATAGATATTTATATATAGCTATTCACTTTTACTTCAACACATATATAATATATTTTAAATTAGAAATCTCACCAATACCTATCCAATTGCACGACACTTCACTTATAGAAATCTTCGCCTTTTGTCGCTTTCGCCCGTATTCTCTACATATGTAAAAATAGAATTTTTACTATGCTATTCAATATATAAAAATCGAATTTTTGACTTCGCTATTCAATATATAAAAATATGATTTTTTTCTTTTGCTTTCAACATATAAAAATATGATTTTTACTTTTGCTTTCAACATATAAAAATATGATTTTCACTTTTGCTTTCAACATATAAAAATATGATTTTCACATTTGCAAGTTCAAATCTTTTTCTACTAAAAGATTAAACCTTTTTCCTATTTTAAAGTTCAAAATATAATCAGTTTTTCTCTTTTATAAAAATCAGTTTTATACTTCTTTTAAATTCAGTTTTTACTAAAAAAAAAAATCCAGTTTTTACTTTTAAAAAGAAATCCAGTTTTTACTTTTAAAAATCTCAGTTTTTATACTTTTTAAAAAATCTCAGTTTTTATACTTTTTATAAATCTCAGTTTTTATACCTTATAAAAATTTCAGTTTTATATTTTTTAAAAAAAAACAGGTTTTCCCTTTTATAAAAAAAAATCTGTTTTTATTCTTCTAAAAAAAATCTGTTTTAATTTCTTTAAAAAAAAATCTGTTTTAATTTCTAAAATAAAATCAGTTTTAAAATCTAAAATAAAACCAGTTTTAAAATCTAAAATTTCAGTTTTTTTTATTCTCTGTTTAAAAATCGAAATTTTTAGATTAAAAATAAAAATGAAATAAACTAAATAACGTACCTGCGAGAGGGGGGGGGGGGGGGGCGACTCGTCTTCGTCGGCGGCAAGGCGGCGCTTCAGGGGGGAGCTGCTCTAGGGTTTTCGAACGGCTTTGGGGGGGGAGGGGGTCTCGAATCGCACGCGATCGTGCGCTCTGGGGAGGGGGCGGCGATAGCTGCGTCGCGGCGTTCGCCTGAGGGGGGGGGGGGGCGGCGATAGCTGTTAGGGTTTTTCTTCTTTTTTTTTTTTTTTTTTTTTTTTGTTTAACTGAATCGGGGGGGGGGGGGGCAGAAGGAGATAAAGGAGGGAAGAGTTTTTTTTTTATTTTTTTATTTTTTTATTTAATTATTACATTTCGCAAAAATGTTGACTTTCATCCACGACCTCGAAACGAGGCCCACCGCCTGTCGTCCATAGCGTTTAACCCCCATTCCGAACACAATGGGATATGTATCGCAAGCTGGTTTGATCGTTACAATCGGTTTCCCGGTTTCCTTTTGAATTTTCATTTAAATCACTATATTGAATTTTAAACGTACATTTCAAATTACCGGGGCCTCATACTGACTAGAAAAATTCCAGAAAAATATTTTCTAGCTTCGTATTGACGATACGGTCCTAACAAAACTAGTTTCGTCGAATTCTGAGACCGTTTGAAAAATGGCCAATTTCCAGTCGATTAAATTCAACAGAAACTGGTCAAACGCGTTTTCTTTTGCCACGCTCACATGTTGATTCGAAAAATTATGAAATTTGAAACCTAACAATATCTTGACACTACGGATCTAACAAAAGTGGTTTCGTCGAAATCCGAGGTCATTTGCAAAATGTCCATTTTTAAGGGCCTGAATTCCATAGCGACTATTCAGAATCTTCAATTGGACATACCTTTTGATTCCCGCTATCAAATTTCGATTGGTCATATTCGTTAGAAAGATATTCACTAACAGATTTAAATATTTTTGGTTTCACTAAAATCCGGATTGTTTTGCACCCGGTATATTCAATTGAAGTTTGAAATCAAATTATCGAACTACCGCGCCATTTTCAATTCTATATATAATTATAATTAATTATATTCGTTTTCAAATGTCGATTCAAACTCAGTTTTCATCGCCATTATTTAAAATATTTATTTTAAATATTTTAAATCCATTATTTTAGCCAATTTAAAAATTTTAAATTGGTTCATATTTTCTGGGTCGTTACAATCTCCCCCACTTAAAACTTTTCGTCCCCGAAAAGGAACAAAGTCGAAAGTGGTTTGATAAATCTACAATCACACAACACAACAACCAATCCAATTGTTTTTAACCTTTCAAAGGCATGCAAATTAATTCCTATTTTTCTTCTAAAATAATTCAAACAATAATAATAGAATAGAGAATTAAATGGTGAGGTAAAGTATGGCAAATGTACCTTGCACCGGAGTCAATCAGAGATGTCTACTCGGCATCTAGGATAAGCTTTCTGAATGCTCTCCTCAGTTTCCCAAGTACAATCACGCGGATCTCCACTCCATTGCACTTTGACTAGGTGAACCTTCTTGTTTCTCAGCTCTTTGGTTTCTTTGCCGATAATCTTTAGCGGCTCGCGCCTCACAGCTAATTCTGGAGTAATTTCAATATCCTGCTGAGCTGCTTCTTCCACGATCAAGTCTGGATCATGAACGTGCTTTCGAAGTTGAGATATATGAAATACATCATGCACTCCAGGCAACCAGTCAGGCAATTTGACTCTATAAGCGAGAGTTCCAATCCGTTCCAGAATAGGAAACGGACCAATAAATTTAGGCGCTAACTTTCTAGTTTTACCGAACCTGATAACTCCTCTCATCGGCGATACTTTCAAATATACATAGTCGCCAACTTCGAAGGATATATCTCTTCTTCTTCTATCGGCATAGCTCTTTTGTCGGCTTTGAGCGGCGAGTAATCGCTTCTTAATAAAATCGACTTTGTCAGCAGCTTCGCGAATCATATCAGGACCCAACACAAGTCTATTTCCTGGCTCGACCTAACAAGCAGGAGATCGGCACGGTCTACCATACAATGCTTCGAATGGCGACATTGTCAGACTCGCCTGGTAGCTGTTGTTATAAGAGAACTCAGCCAAATGTAGATGATCTTCCCATGATCCACCGAAATCTATAACACAAGCCCGCAATAGATCTTCTAAAATGCGATTCACCCTCTCAGTCTGACCGTCTGTCTGAGGATGATAAGCGGTGCTCAAGTTTAACTTTGTTCCTAGCTCGACTTGAAATGCTTCCCAGAATTTACTAGTGAATATTGTATCTCTATCACTGACTATACTGAGCGACACTCCATGTAGTCTAACTATTTCCCTGAAATAAATCTGCGCCAGACTCTGAGCGGTTCTATTTGATTTGACAGGTATGAAATGGGCGGTCTTCGTGAAACGATCTACGATCACCCAAATACTGTCATTTCCCTTTCTGGTTCTGGGCAAACCATCAATGAAATCCATAGAAATATGTTCCCACTTCCAGCCAGGAACTTGTAGCGGTTGTAATAATCCAGCCAATTTCTGTTGGTCGCTTTTAACTAGCTGGCAAGTAGGGCATCGGCTAACGTATATAGAAACGTCTCTCTTCATGGCCTTCCACCAGAATGTTCTTTTGAGATCGTTATACATTTTGGCCACACCAGGATGGATACTCAGCTTGGACTTGTGACACTCGTCTAACACTTCCCTTTTTAGCTCAGGAACGTCAGGAACACAAATCCTTCCTTTCAATCTCAAGGTCTCGTCGTTATCTATTTGAAAACACGAGGGTTCACCTTTCCGAATCCTTTTAATCATTTCCTTAATAAAGTTATCCTCCTTCTGAAGAATAGATATTCTTTCAATCAAGGATGTTGTGATAATAAAGCTGGCGATCATTACATTCTTTCTGCTTAACGCATCGGCCACGACATTGGCTTTCCCTGGAGTATATATAATTTCGAAGTCATATGCCGCAAGAAACTCCAGCCAACGTTGCTGCCTCAAATTTAAGTCCTTCTGAGTGAACAGATACTTTAACGACTGGTGATCTGTAAACAGTTCAAATCTCTCGCCCAGAAGATAGTGTCTCCAGATTTTCAAAGAGAATATGATAGCCAATAACTCAAGATCATGAGTTACATAGTTTTTCTCGTGCGGTTTCAGTTGACGGCTAGCATAAGCAATCACTTGGCCCCTTTGCATCAACACTGCACCAAGGCCTTCTCTAGAAGCATCAGTCCATACCTTTAAATCTTGGTTGCCATCAATGATGGTTAACACTGGAGCTGTAGTTCATCTCAACTTTAGCTCTTCGAAAGCCTCCTCACTCTCTTGAGTCCATTTGAATTTAGAATGCTTCTTTGTAAGCTTCGTTAAGTGGCCAGATATCTTAGAAAAGTCTTTAACGAACTTCCGGTAATAGCTAGCCAATCCGAGAAAACTGCGTACTTCAGTGGGGGTACTGGGCTGTTTCCAATTCTGAATAGCTGTGATTTTACTTGGATCCACAGCGATTCCTTCTTTCGATACAACATGGCCCAGAAATTTCACTTCATCTTGCCAGAATATACATTTGGAAAACTTGGCTTTCAATACATTCCTTCTGAGGATTTCTAGAACCTGTTCCAGATGCTTTTCATGTTCGGCCTTTGATTTAGAGAAGATTAGAATATCATCAATAAAAACCAAAACAAATTTGTTCAGTACTCCTCTGAATACTCTATTCATCAGATCGACGAAATAAGCTGGAGCGTTACATAAGCCGAACGGCATTACTAACCACTCGTAGAATAAGTCGGGGCCTCTGAACGCTGTCATTGGAACACACTCTTCGGCAATTCGAAGTTGATGGAATCCTGTAGCTAGGTCCATTCGTGAGAATACTTGTGCTCCATTTAATCGATCCAACAAATCATCTATTCGCGGCAATGGATATTTATTCTTTATTGTCTGTTTGTTCAGATCACGATAATCCACACATAGACGTAGAGTACCGTCAGATTTTGGGACAAATACCACTGCTGCACCCCAATCAGAGAAACTAGGCCTGATTAGACCTTTCCACACTAGCTGTCGTGTTTGATTGTCTAATTCCTCCTTCTCTTTAAAGGGCATTCTTCGAATAGCGTGAACTACCGGCCTTGCATTGGGAATCAAAGTAATCTTGAAATCTATTTCTCTCTGCGGAGGTAAGCGAACGACTTCCTCAAACACATCCGCATAATTCTTGACGACAGGAATATCTTTAATGAGGTCAGGAATATTCTCTGCGACTTCAGGAACATTTTCAATTTGGGCTGGAGAAACATCGAGAGTTGACCAGAAATCTTTTCTATTTGAAGTCGGGCCTTCACATGGTATGGTTATATAATTCCCCGATTGGGCCTTTGCTTTAACCACTCTCTCGGCGCATTTAACTTCAGCTTCATATCTAGTTAACCAATCCAATCCCAGAATAAGATCGAATTCATTAAAATTCATGATGATAGAGATAATAGGGAATTTATAGCAAGAAAAAGAGACAGGTACTGCACAAATCCAACTGAGATTGATGGAACCTCCAACTGGATTTTGGACAGTCATTGGCTCTTTGAGCTTCTTCAAATTCAAATCCAGTTTCTTGACTGCACTCTTAGCAATAAAGCTTCGTGACGCGCCTGTGTCAAACAGTACTTTTACTGGAATGTTTTTGACATTGAGCGTGCCTTCTAAAACATCAGATCTTTCCTGAACAGACGAAGATGCAGGCACTTCTACCACTTCGTTTACTTGCGCTGCTTTGGACTTCTTAAATTGCCTGCAGTCCTTCTCAAGATGGCCAGTCCGACGGCATTGAACGCACTTTCTATTTTCTAGGAACTTGTCTTTGGATTTAAATTTATTCTCTCTTCGCTTCTTCAGGGGTCCACAGTTTATTGACAAATGCCCTTTCTGATGGCAGTTACTGCATACGGTGGTCGTTACGGGTTCTTTCTCAGCTCTGGCCCTTTTTCTCTTGGCACTGGGCTTCTTATTGACCTCTGACCTCGTACTGTTTTCAGGAATATCAGTTTCTGACTCTGTTTTGTCACTAGAGCAGACTTCTTCTTCGTCGCGCAACATTCCTTTCTTATGGAGATCTTCATACTGATAGGCCATATATATCATTTCAGAAAAAGGAAGCTTCACATGCCCCAATACTTTATTCTGGTATTTCCTTTGAAGTCCGTGAATAAATCTCATATTTTTCCTCTTCGGATTTTGAATTAGATGAGGAGCAAAGTGAGCAAGTTCATTGAATTTCTTATGATATTCGGGAATGGTCATATCACCTTGTATTAGATAAGAAAATTCTTCACACAATCTCTCGGTTGCTTCGGGAGGAGTAAATCTTCCTAGGAAAATCACTTTGAATCTGTCCCAGGTGATATCACCTTCTGGATTATCTTTGATGATTGTTTCCCACCAGATTAAAGCTTCCTCTTTGAGCGCCCAAGATGCTACTAACCGTTTCTGGTCATCTCTCAGCTGGATATGCTCAAAGATTCTTTCGACAGAACTCAACCAGGCTTGAGTTTGAATAATAGATTCATTGCCCGAGAATTGCGCTCTGTTCAGATTTCGATATTTCTTTAATAGAGCCTCTAGATCGGGTTCTGTATTCCTTCTGTTTCTGGCACTCATTTTTCTAGTACTTCTGCAATTAGCAGATCAAGTGTCAGGTCACAGAAAAGAAAATTTTCAAACATAGAAACATATACTTCAATGTAAATGTGTCTATCAAGGTGTAAATTCATTCTGCTTTACTCATACTAGGATATTACTGATCATATCTGTATAGAGTTACCCGTCCTAGAACACTACTGGTTCTATTTCTGACGAGTTCGTTCAAATGTTATATTCCAGAACTAAGCTTAACCAAAGCTCTGATACCACGATGTGACGACCCGATTTCCCATTCTCACGGAAACAAGGTTATCTTTGGAATATAACGCAGAAACATATAATAGCAGAACAGAATTAAATAAATACACCAGATATGAACAACAGAATATACTGGATAGAAGTAATCATCAGAGTTACACAGTATACAGGATCTTACTTAGTACAAACAGTTCAGCTATACATAAATGTCTACAGCGGAAATAAACAAAATATGTACAATAGGAACTGAACAGCATAAAAAGAATAAATGATAGAATCCATCTTCAGCTCCAGCTATCCAGAAAAAGAACCAGCTAAACCTGAATACAAGGCTGCCCGTGTAGAAAAAGGGGCACCCGAGTTTGAGAGTGAAACAAACTACGAGTCAGTCATGGGACTGGTATGAGAAATCCACTCAACACATATATAATTTGGCTAATCACAGGACCACGCCACTTTCGTGGAACGGGTTTACTCCATTGGATTGCCAGTGCTTTAAAACAAATCTTTCTTTTAAACATCGCTATGCTTTTTATAAAAATGAAGCCGTTATAAGACTCAGTTCCCATCACACAATGCAACGCAAACCGGAGGATAGAGTTTTTACCTTATAACGGCCAAGATATGCTTAATACGAATAAAACAAAGGCATTTGATATTATTGCTAGTGTTTATATGTTTTGAAAACAATTTCAAATCATAACTATCAATCATAGACGGCATTAATGCCCCATACCACTATGTCGCCATATATAGGTATACAATCATAATCGCATCTTCACGTATTTGGAAATTGGATTTCCGTCATGAACCAAGGCAAAAGATAGTCCTTACCGAATTCGAGACGCTCTAGCCCGTGTCTCAGGATCAGAATGCATCGACCCTTGGAGCGACAGGGCCGGTCCACCGATGTGGATTAATAATGCCTGAACAATACGTTTCCCCACCCTTTGGGGTGTAAATGAGCCAACGAATGACTCCATCGGACCCGGATCGTCCGATCAAACCGAGGCGCCTCGCAACAGCAACAACCACATAGGTGAAAAGTATATAAATGTCAGGGCTGGTAGGTCACTGACACCACCCTAGCTAGAAAGAAACGCATGCCCTCCCTGAGGTCCTTCTCCCGTTTTAGGTTCATACCGGGGTGTGAGGCTCGCGAATTCACGTTATACACAAAGCTACGCCACACAGGCAGTGCTTTGATCATCACCACAAGACTTTGCTTTTCAACAGAAGTCCTGATCACTGCATCTTAGCATGCCACACAGGCAATTCACACCGTGCAACTGATGGCTAGCAATCACACAGAACAAATTCCCATGTCGGACACACAGTCCATTTACAAGTCCATTCTGGGTCTGAACGAAACTAGAGGCACTAAATACCTCGCAAACCCTTCGATCAACACGTACGTCTGAACGATCACCACTCATTATCCATATTTCGGGATGCCTCCCAATCAGGACCTCGGTTACCATCCAAACGAGGTGAAGATCTCCGGTCTTCGACCATCGTCTTCATCTTCGAATTTCAATCGTCGGTCGATTATTCGAAATGAGAATTAACTCGGCCTTTCCAAATAATTCACGTATATTTAGAATTTCAAATCGATTTATTTCAATGGTTAAATTATTCGACAACACCAATATTGTTCTTTAATGTAATTTTCACACCAAACACATTCAACCATCAAATACAACATAAATCGAGCAAATTCAGTTTATTTCCATTCCATATCGCTTATGATATTTTATAATGATTTATCGCTATTTTTATTTATTTTAAAATAGCCATTTTATTCAAAACGACGTTTCGGGCCATAAGGCGGCCGTGGCGCTGTTTTTCTTCAGATTTGATTTACACATATCTGAAAATCTAACCGTTGGATCTTCACAAAATTTACATCATTAGAAAGGTCTTTTCAAAACGAATCCAACGGTTCCAGTTTCGGGAAAATCCGACGGTCGGATCTCCCGGTACAATCGTTTGAAGTTTCGATTTCAAAATACGAACTGCAGCGTCGTTATTCGATTAAAAATATAATTATATTTATATATATATATAAATATAATCGCTTCTGGCGCTGTTTTTCTTCAGATTTGAATTAAACATTCCAGACAATCCATCCGTTGGATTTTTACAAGGTTGGTGCCGTTGGAAAGATTATTCCAAGGCGAACCCGACGGTTGAGATTTCGGGAAAATCCAATGGTCGGATTTCCCGTACTAGTCGTTTGAAATCACGGTTTCAAAATACGAACTGCACGGCTTCGTTTCGTTTTAATTTTATTTATATTTATATATTTATATAAATATAGTTCATTCAACAATTTCAATATCGTTTTCACTTCAAAAATTTTTCTAACACCTTAAATTTTGGAAAAATTTCGCCATAACCTCCCCTGCACCGGGAGCGTCGGGAAATCGCAAATAGCGTCCCGGTCCTTCTAATCTCAAAAAGAAAAAGAAAAAGCCAAGCGGCTAGCCAGCAGGCTCAAAATCATCACCCAAACAAATCAATAAATGTGTACCTATTTGTCGGGCACAAAATTTTGTTCCTCTTCTCTAGCCCCTTTGCTATAACCTGTTCAAATGAATATTGCATGTACATATATATACAGTTCTTATCATTTATCAATTTCTATTCAACTTCATATTTGATTTCTATTTGGTTTAAAAACACCATTCATTCTAATGTTACATAAATAGGTGCAAATCATTTCATTAGCTAATTAATGAATATTTCATCTCATATATGTTTACTTTGAACAAGTGGCTATTTTTAACACTTCACATTGTAACGATTTATGCATACAATAAAAATGTGATTTTTTATTGTAAAACGATTCATTTCAAAACACTATTTTTCTATATAGTTCATATAGTCGATAAAAGGTGATTTTTATTATCAAACAATTTATTTCAAAATATGAATACCATTCAACACATGAATTGCTAAACAACGAATGAATATCAATTCAACACATGAATGTTTTCTATAGTTTCTATATATAGATAAAAATGTGATTTTTATTATCGAACAATTTATTTCAAAATATGAATACCATTCAACACATGAATTTCTAAACAACGAATGAATATCAATTCAACACATGAATGTTTTCAATAGTTTTTATATATAGATAAAAATGTGATTTTTATTATCGAACAATTTATTTCAAAATATGAATACCATTCAACACATGAATTTCTAAACAACGAATGAATATCAATTCAACACATGAATGTTTTCTATACAATGAATAAATATAGTTTAAGCATATGAAAAAAATTCAAACACACAAATATTATTCAAAATTTCGGCAGCATAACGGCAGGGTAGTTAAACCGGCACCGTCCCTAGTACGGCTCCTCGCTCTACCTTAAAACCTCGCGGTTTTTGACAATGGGGATCATGCATCTAGTTCACACGCAGGCGGCATGTATATATTTATTTCATTTCCACAAACTAATCCTATGTGGTTTCAACCAAATATTTCACAACCACAAATGGGTATTTTTCAACCAATATCAATCACAAACAATCCCAAACAATCAATTGCCATCAATCAATTTTCACAACGATTTCAACCAATAAATATCGTCCATGGTTTGTGGACGAGGGGCGTATATATATATATATATATATATATATATTTATATATAGCTATTCACTTTTACTTCAACACATATATAATATATTTTAAATTAGAAATCTCACCAATAGCTATCCAATTGCACGACACTTCACTTATAGAAATCTTCGCCTTTTGTCGCTTTCGCCCGTATTCTCTACATATGTAAAAATAGAATTTTTACTATGCTATTCAATATATAAAAATCGAATTTTTGACTTCGCTATTCAATATATAAAAATATGATTTTTTTCTTTTGCTTTCAACATATAAAAATATGATTTTTACTTTTGCTTTCAACATATAAAAATATGATTTTCACTTTTGCTTTCAACATATAAAAATATGATTTTCACATTTGCAAGTTCAAATCTTTTTCTACTAAAAGATTAAACCTTTTTCCTATTTTAAAGTTCAAAATATAATCAGTTTTTCTCTTTTATAAAAATCAGTTTTATACTTCTTTTAAATTCAGTTTTTACTAAAAAAAAAAATCCAGTTTTTACTTTTAAAAAGAATTTACTTTTAAAAATCTCAGTTTTTATACTTTTTAAAAAATCTCAGTTTTTATACTTTTTATAAATCTCAGTTTTTATACCTTATAAAAATTTCAGTTTTATATTTTAAAAAAAAAAACAGGTTTTCCCTTTTATAAAAAAAATCTGTTTTTATTCTTCTAAAAAAAATCTGTTTTAATTTCTTTAAAAAAAAATCTGTTTTAATTTCTAAAATAAAATCAGTTTTAAAATCTAAAATAAAACCAGTTTTAAAATCTAAAATTTCAGTTTTTTTTATTCTCTGTTTAAAAATCGAAATTTTTAGATTAAAAATAAAATGAAATAAACTAAATAACGTACCTGCGAGAGGGGGGGGGGGGGGCGACTCGTCTTCGTCGGCGGCAAGGTGGCGCTTCAGGGGGGGGCTGCTCTAGGGTTTTCGAACGGCTTTGGGGGGGGGGGAGGGGGTCTCGAATCGCACGCGATCGTGCGCTCTGGGGAGGGGGCGGCGATAGCTGCGTCGCGGCGTTCGCCTGAGGGAGGGGGCGGCGATAGCTGTTAGGGTTTTTCTTCTTTTTTTTTTTTTTTTGTTTAACTGAATCGGGGGGGGGGGGGGGGGGGGGGTGGGGGGCCAGAAGGAGATAAAGGAGGGAAGAGTTTTTTTTTATTTTTTTTTTAATTTTATTATTTAATTATTACATTTCGCAAAAATGTTGACTTTCATCCACGACCTCGAAACGAGGCCCACCGCCTGTCGTCCATAGCGTTTAACCCCCATTCCGAACACAATGGGATATGTATCGCAAGCTAGTTTGATCGTTACAATCGGTTTCCTTTTGAATTTTCATTTAAATCACTATATTGAATTTTAAACGTACATTTCAAATTACCGGGGCCTCATACTAACTAGAAAAATTCCAGAAAAATATTTTCTAGCTTCGTATTGACGATACGGTCCTAACAAAACTAGTTTCGTCGAATTCTGAGACCGTTTGAAAAATGGCCAATTTCCAGTCGATTAAATTCAACAGAAACCGGTCAAACGCGTTTTCTTTTGCCACGCTCACATATTGATTCGAAAAATTATGAAATTTGAAACCTAACAATATCTTGACACTACGGATCTAGCAAAAGTGGTTTCGTCGAAATCCGAGGTCATTTGCAAAATGTCCATTTTTAAGGGCCTGAATTCCATAGCGACTATTCAGAATCTTCAATTGGACATACCTTTTGATTCCCGCTATCAAATTTCGATTGGTCATATTCGTTAGAAAGATATTCACTAACAGATTTAAATATTTTTGGTTTCACTAAAATCCGGATTGTTTTGCACCCGGTATATTCAATTGAAGTTTGAAATCAAATTATCGAACTACCGCGCCATTTTCAATTCTATATATAATTATAATTAATTATATTCGTTTTCAAATGTCGATTCAAACTCAGTTTTCATCGCCATTATTTAAAATATTTATTTTAAATATTTTAAATCCATTATTTTAGCCAATTTAAAAATTTTAAATTGGTTCAGAGTTTCTGGGTCGTTACAATTTAATTGGAATTGAATTTGAATTGGTTTTTTGGTTTATCGTGAGCGGTGTTTTGAACAACACCTGTTCTTTAACCCGATTAACAATAGAGTGTGATTTTGGGTTTATTGTGAATCGTGTTTTAGATGGCATTGGTTCTTTAACCCAGTTAAAGACAGGTTATTGATTTTTGAGAAGATTAAAACTAAGTGGAGTTTTAATGAATCTCTAATTTGATTGAAATGTGAATTGATAATTTAAATTATCAAATCTGAAAGGTGATCGAGAATGGAGTACCACCAGTTTTGCTCCAAAGCGATAGTTAAATCTTTAATTAGATTTGAACGTGAAATGGTAATTAATTTTACCGATAACACCGTGGTGTTAGATGTGGAGTATCACCAGTTTTGCTCCATGGGATGAATAGGTTGGGACTGGGAAATAAAATAAATAATTACTTCGGTGTGATTCGCTAATCCCAACTAGTCTGGAAAACCATAAAACGGTTTGAAATGATATCCAAAGGAAGATTAAAGAATAAATTTAGAAGAATTTATCTTTGATAAAATTAATGGGAACCTTTCCCTAAGAATGTGATTTTGTGAATAAAAGAATATTCTGAATTGGAATGAGGCGTTTGTTGTGTTTGTGTAACATTTGTTTATCATATACGTGGGTTATTCAGAAAGGCCGGGTTTATACCCATTCTGAATAACCGATTCGACGAGATGTCGAAGATGAAGATGGTGGTTGAAGACCAGAAGTCTTCACATCGTTTGGGTGATCACCGATGATCTTGATTGGGCCGTACACCCAAGATGAGGGAAATAGTTGGTGATCGTCCAGACGTACTTGGAGATGGATGATATGCGAGGAAAGTGCCTCCGGTTTTGTTCAGACCCAGAACGAACTTGTAAATGGATTGTGTGTCTGACATTGGATTTTATTCTATGTTGATTGGTCTCTATTAAATATACATCTGTTTAGCGGTGGAGAATTTATTCTGTTGCTTAACGCCCTTCTCTGAGATGTACGAGCTCAGAGGTTGTATATCGATGGACATCTGTCGCATGGAGTGAATTGCCTGTGTGGCACGCCTAAGTGGCAGATGATCAGGGCTTCTGTTGAAAAGCAAAGTCTTGTGGTTGATGATCAAAGCACAACCTGGGTGGCATAGCTTTGTGTATAACGTGAATTCGCGAGCCTCACACCTCGGTATGAGTCAAAAACAGGATACGGACCGTTGGGAGAACACGACGTTTCTTTCTAGTTATGGGTGATGTCGGTGACCTACCAGCCCTGACATTTATATACTTTTTACCTGTGTGGATGTTGGAATGTGAGGCGCCTCAGATATAGGTCTGTTAGGACCGGGAAACGTGTGTTCAGGAATAACTAATCCTCCAAAGTTAGGTGAGGACCGGCCCAACCGATTCCAAGGATCAAAGTGGGGTCCTGAGACATTTGCTAGAGTGTCTCGAACGGAGAGGAGCTTGCCCCTCGCCTCGACTCATGATGGAATCCAATTTCCAATACATGATAATTCGGTTTTATTTGTAGAGCCTAGTATGGCGACATGATAGATGGTACCCATGCCGCCTATGATTGATATTTATGATTTGATTGTTTTGACACTATACACTTATAATAGTATCAAATGATTTGTTTTAAACGTACCAAGCATGTTTGGCTATTATAAGGGAAAACCCTATCCTCCGGCTTGCGTTGCATTGTGTGATGGGACCTGGGTCTTATAATAGCTTCATTTTTCCAAAGAGCATTGCGCTGTTTTGTTATATGCACTAGTATTCTTGGGAGGAAACCCGTTCCATGTTATACAGCGTGGTCCCTTGAAATACTCTCTTTTAAAGCAAAAATTTAAATAACTGTTTTAGTTCTCACACCAGTCACATGACTGACCTGGAGTTTATTCTTTTAACCTAAACTCTGGGTGCCCCTATTTTCCACACGGGCAGCTAGTAGTTTTGGTTTTGCAGATTTATATTCACAGGGTCCTGATTTACAGCTGGAACGATGCTCGGAAAGCTCTGTATCCGTGTATCACTTTCAGTTGTGTTTTGTATATTTTTCCGCTGCTATGAAATTTATTGTAATCTCTGATATTTATCGAATGTAATTTATTCATTTATACTATGTATATTCTTGTATCTGATGGAATTGTTGTAATAAACAATGGAATGTTCTTCTGTATGCGTTCTGATTTGTCCTGTTCTCAAAACGATCAGGGGTTTCGAACGGTCTTAGTTGGTTTAACGATCGATTCAGATCGAGCGAAATTCCTTGTCGTGTCAGCCTTGCAAACGTGTATTCGAAGTTTTAATGTATTGGATAGTTATAGAATCACACTCTAGTGCCCGGGGATAATTCTGGTAACGGGGCACCATCGCCAGTATTTATTTTCGAGTTTCGAAAGTGAGATTTCTATATATTTCCAATTGACTGGTGTGAGAACCGAAACTATATAGGGCTTATTGTTGTGATTTGGCATCAAGAATGTGATTTTTGACTATATATCAAAATTATGAATTTGAAAAGCTAAACAACTAATTGACTGATGATTGTGTTGTTTGATTATTGATTGATTAATTGAACCTATAACCAAATTGAATCAAATAGTGAATTGTATTGAAAATTAGTCGCATTTGCATGCATATACATGTACTTACATTGAACAGGTCATAGCAAGGAGGCTAGAGCAGAAGAATAAAATTGTTTGCCTGAAAAATAGGTGCATGTTTAGCATAATTTACTGTTTTGTTTGGGTGATGATGATTTTATGAGCCGATTGGCTAGCCGCTTGGCTTTTTCTTTTTGAGATCAGAAGGCCTGTATGGCGATTTCGGGATTTTCACGGTACTCCCGGTGCAGGGAAGGATATGGCGAAATTTTTCGAAAATTTAGGGTGTTAGCCAAATTTTTGAAAAATTTGAAAAGTTCTTAGAAACTGAAAAGTTGAAGAACTTAAGCCGTAAAGAAAATAATGAAAGTTGAGTTGATTAGCTAAACAACTTTCGGATTCGTTCCTTTTCGGGGACGAAAAGTTTTAAGTGGGGGAGATTGTAACGACCCGGAAATCCGAGCCAATTTAAAATTTTTATTGGTTATTTTAGAGAATTTTGATTATTTAAAATGAATTATTTTAAATAATAACGACGAGAAATTTATTTTGAATGGAATTCGAACGAATATATTTATATATGTCGTCGTTAGAATATAAATATTTTATTTATAATTATAATAGGAATTGAAAATGGCGCGGTAGTTCGATAATTCGATTTCAAAGTTCAAATAAAATACCGAGTGCAAAATAAACAGGATTTTAGTGGAACCAAAAATATTAGAATCTATTTGATAATATCTTTCCAACGAATCCTAAAAATAAAGATTTCATAGCGGGAATCAAAAGTTATGTCCAGTTGAATTTTCAGAATAGTCGCTATGGAATTCGGGCCCTTAAAAATGGAAATTTTGCAAACGACCTCGGATTTCGACGGAACCACTTTTATTGGATCCGGAATGTCAAGTTATTGCTAGATTCCAATTTTTGTAATTTTTCGATTCAATATGTGAGCGTGGAAAAGGAAAACGCGTTTGACCAGTTTTAGTTAATTTCGATCGACTGGAAAATGGCCATTTTTTAAATGGTCTCAGAATTCGATGAAACTATTTTTGTTAGGACCGTATCATCAATACGAAGCTAGAAAATATTTTTCTAGAATTTTTCGAGTTAGTTTGTGGCCCCGGTAAATTGAAATGCGCGTTCAAATTCAATATATAGAGTTATATTTTGATTTTGACGAAAACTGATCTAAATGATCGAACCAGCCTACGATACATATCCCATTGTGTTCGAAATGGGGGTTAATTAGCTCTGGACGACAGTCAGTGGGCTCAATTTTGAGTTCGCATTAAAAGTCAACTTTTTATTGGAATAAAATAAAATAAATTAAAAATATATAAATCTATACCCCCCTTTTCCCTTATTCTCTCAAATCAGAAAGAAAAGAAAAAAATTGCGATCGCCCCTCCCCTACAGCGGCTACTCCACTGACGTTCCTCCACCTGTCACCCCGCGCACCACCCCCTCCTTCTCCTTCTTCCTCCTCTCGAAGACCGCGCCCCCGTAAAACCCTAAGCCCATTTCCGTCGCCTGCCATCCCCGTAACCCCCACCGCCAGTTGGCCTTGCGCAGCACCTCGACCCCCATCCGCTCCACCCTCCGACTACGACGTCCCCTCCGTACTAAGCACCGGCGCTTCCACTCGAACCGTAAGCTGCTTCCTGGAGCGTCGTATGAATTGCTGAAGGTAATTATTTTACTTATTAAATTAGTTTATTAATTTAGGCTGATTTAAAGGTCTGAAATTTTAAATACAAGTATATAATTATTTACTTTTAGATTTACTTTTCAGATTTTTGAAAATATAGGATAAAAAGAAATAAAAATATGATTTTTAATATGAAGAAAGTTTAGATTTTTAATTATAGAATGTTTTGATTTTTAATTTAGAAGAGGCCTGATTTTTATACGATAAAAGATCTATTTTTAATCGAATAAAAATATAATTTTTATTGTAAGTTAGATTAAAAATATAAATTTTATTGTATGTGAAGCATAAAAATATGATTTTTATTATATGCAAAGATTAAAAATATAATTTTTATGAGGTAGAGAATATAGAAATACAATTTTTATATATGTAGCAGAAGAATAAAAATCGAATTTTTATATATGAAGAAGAAGAATAAAAATCGAATTTTTATATAATAGAGGATATAAAGATGTGATTTTTATATATGTAGTGAATACGGGGGACGAAAGTGATGAAGGGCAAACACGATGAAGATTTTCTTCAGTAGAAGTGTCGAAGCGTTTGGCATAGCTTGGGTGAGAACTTCTCACTTTTGATTTTATTTTCTAGTTATATAAACATATACTAGGATGCAGACGGTGTTTAGTAGCACCCGACACCCGTCGTCCACAGTCCATGGACGGCTTGTATGCTTGTTTGTTGGATTTTGATGTGTATTTGATTGTGTGATATGATGTGAAATGAAACAAAATATTTATATAGTTAAAATATTTTATTGTTGAAAATAGAATTTTTAACGTGTATTTGAAATGAAATAAATATGAACAAATCGGACGATTTGTTTATATACACATATTTGACTGATATTGATTAGGACGATAAATTTTACACATCGCCCAACTGCACTAATAAAATCTATGTTTGATTGTTTGAAAACCCCACACGGGTATTGGGATGATATATGACATACACTAGTCCTAATAATTAGATGTATGTCGATCGATTGATTGACAGACTGTTATAAGCATTGAATATTTATATTTGATGCTTATACAGTGTAGAATGCACTTTAGATGATGGTTGATTATTCATCGTTGTTATTGTATACATGTGTTGTAGAAAATCCATATAATTATCATTATATGGTAATTGATTGGGCCTCATTCCAGTTTTGAAAAAGAAATATTTGAAAAATAAATATTTGAAATAGAATATTTGAAAATAGAAACATATGAAGCCGTGTTGATTAGATTGACGCCATTTTGACGTGAACGATATTTATATCGATTATATTCGTTTTTATAATGAATATTGAAAAGTGCTTTCAAAATCGAATATTTTGAAATGAAATTCGAATTATATTGAAAAGAATAGAAATTCGACTTAAATTGAAATTGAATAGAAAATGAATTCGAATTAAACTGAATAGAATTGAAATTCGAATTAGATTGTAATTGTAATGACCCGGATATTTCGTCGGTTAAATTTGAATATTTAATACGGTTTTAAATATTTATTTGATAAATTAAATGAAAAATTATATTAAGTTATCAATTCTTAATAATCAGTATTCGATTTAATATCGAATACATCAAGTTATCGGAATACGAAGTTGATTGAATTAAAATTTAATTACGAATTAAAATCAATTGTTTACCTAGTTTTCTTTTTTATTTAAAACTAAACTAAAGATGATTATCTTGTCCATAGAAAATTAAAAGGGGAAAGGAGGAACACGTCTTCCTCTTCAAAACCACAAGAAATTGGCATGCTGTCTTCATTTCTTTCACTCGTCTATTCCCTTCACAAATTATATAATCACGATCCCTCACCATTCTCTGCCTCTTCTAAATTATCACTTCTCAGTAAAATCAAAAAGGGTCGATCCTCTTTAATTATTTTCAAATGAAATCCGCTCTTGTCCTCGATCTGAAATCAAAGACTTTGGGAACCAACAGGCGACGTAGTTCGAAGTTCTATGGTAAACTAGGGTTCGTACTCGATGGCGACAAGGGAAAAGATGATCGAAGGGGAGAACGGGTTCATAACCATCGCATTCGAAAGCATCCATGGTACGATTTGGGTTATACTTTAGCTCGAGGGTCTTCAATTTTAGTGCGACTCCTTTTTGGAATTTCCGAGTTTGACAATGAGAAGAAGGAAGTCGCGATGTTGGATTTGGGCGTTCAGCAGTTCGCGTGGACTCCCGTTTGAGACAATGAAATTATGTTGGAACTTGGAGCTGTTGGGTTCTGCGTTCAGTGCAGGAGGAAGAGGAGCAGGTTCGAACAGCTTGTAGTGGAAGATGATGATCGTGGTGATTGCCTGAAAATAGTGGAAGGGGAGGGGGGGTGGAGTCTGTGTTGACCGTGGTGTAGTGATGAAATTGGTTAAAACTGAAATTAGTAATTCATTAAAGGAATTGCTAAAATAGTTTGGAGAAGTGGAGTGTGGATGACGGTAAAAGGTTCGATGATATGCCATAATGAATGGAGTAGTTTTGGGGACATTTGCGGTGAGAGCGGATAGATGAATTGTTAAGTTTACTCCATTGTTGATCAAGGCAAAGGTATATATATTATTAGAAATTTAAATTTACGTAGAATAGTCTACTTACTTATTTGTTAAGTAATTTAAATTAATATTCGTTTAATCGCTAATTTAAAATAAATAATCATAGGATCAAGATAAATGATTTGATGGGATGCGAGGCGAGACGATAATGAATTTGAAAGGGGTATTCGCCAAAGTAAAAATCATGGTGAGTAAACCTCACTCACCATTTATTTAGAAATTATTTTTATATAGTTAAAAATAATTGTCTGTGCTTGTTTGAATATTGTTTGGTTGATTTAAATATATTAGTTATTTAGGACTATATATATATATTGGGTTGATGATTGGTTGTATTCCCGCAGTTTCATTAGGGGATGCCCGTAGTTTCATTAGCGGATGATTACCCTATACGCCCCACGCTATGATTAGTGGATGACCTTCATACCGCGATATCCTGCCTCGAAGCAGGATGGGTATTACTATGTTGACTAACATCTGTGGATGCAGGAAAACAGGTTGGAGGAATCCAACTGGATTCCTCAAAAATATATTATCTGTTGTTGTTTGTTTGATTTCATATATATTCATATATGATGTGTTAAAAATCAAATGATTGAAAATTAGTTGATTGACTGTTTAAAATATCCCTGGGGCTTGAATATTGATTTATAAAAATATCGAAAAGGGTATTTGAGATTTAAAAAGGAAATTCTATTTTTATAAATAGAATTTGAATTTTAAATGAACTATAGAAAATATTAACTTGTTTTGAATATATATGAACGAGTATTGAATTTATAAACTCTGTTTATAAATGTAAAGGTGGGTTTTGAATCGAATTTATAAACTTTGATTATAAAAGGAAAATATGGTATATGAATTGAATTTATAAACGTTGTTTATAAATGGAAAGGTGGGATTTGAATTGAAGTTTTAAACGTTGTTTATAAATAAATGCAGAGAATTCAAATAGAATTTGAATAGATTTGAATATAGAAATTCAAATGGACTTTAAAGTATAGATTTGAATATAGAAATTCAAATAGACTTTAAACGATATGAATATAGGATTCAAATGGAATTTAAACAATAGAATTTGAATAGATCTGAATAATAGAATTCAAATGGAGTTTAACTATAGAATTTGAATATAGAATTCAAATGAAGTTTAAATATAGGGATGTAAATAGAATTCAAATGAAGTTTAAATAAAGAGAATTCAAATAGAATTGAATTGGAATTTGAATAGAGAAGTCGATAAGGAAACGAGAATATGAGTATAATTAGAATTTGTTAATATGCAGTTAAAATATATTTGAACATGTCATGTTCAAATATGAAGGTGAAATAGACTGAAAAGTTAAGTAACAGATTTAATTAACAAATTGAGTTAAAACAATTGGTATAGTTAAAATAGATTGGACAGGCATAAATATACAGGAGACAGGTATGAAATAAAGTATAGAAGTGAAATAAATAGAATGCCCGACAAAAAGGTACGTATTTAAATTTATATATGAGATTTTATGCGCCGTATCGGCAAGCCGCTTGGCTTTTTCTTTTTCTTTTTGATATGAGAAGGACCGGGAAAGCTATTTGAAATTTCCCGATGCTCCCGGTACAAAGGAGGTTATGGCGAATTTTTCCCGGAATTTAAGGAGATAGAATATTTTTAAGATAATTTGATAGTTAGAAATCAACATATCAAATTATATAGAAGTCGATAAGGAAACGAACTTAGAAATAGAATAGTATAATTAAAAAGGGAAGTATAAGAATAAAATCTCGTAGAAATAGAAAGAGAAAATGTATATGTGTTTAAAGGTGAATAATCAGTTGTATGGTATTGATTATTCGAGTAAGTAGTCTTGTCTGTTTTGACGTTAAATGTTATTCAGTCAAGGTCTGAGAGGTAATTATACCCCCAACTTGGTTGATTTCATGATATACCGATAAGTAGCAAGATTCAGGCTCGAAGATCAATGTGGAATAAGAATTAATTAAATACTGTATTTGGGTTGTCGTAACGATGTTTTACACAACATCTGTTTTAACCCAAATATGTGCAAAGCTTGGAAATAGAATAATGAACGTTTCCTAAGTATAGAAATAAACGAGATTGGAAAAGAGCTCAGTAATTGGAATATTTTCCAATTATAAATAACATATATTTTCTAAAGTTTAGAAAATAAAAGAAGACGATATATGGAAATGTTTTCCAAATAACGTATAAGGCCAATATGGTTATTGAAAATATTTGGTTAACAAATATTGATAAAGAAATAGAGAAGTGATTTGATTAATGGAATATTAATTAAAGGCTCAGTGATTGTTGGATGTTTGGATGAACACTTGTTTTATTCGATAGTTAAATCATCGACTATCGAAACACTTGTTTTTATTCGATAGTTAAATCACAGACTATCGAAGTTTTGACCATCGTTGTCAATATGGAGAGACCGGTTGGATTATTATCCGAAGAACCACTCCGTATTGGCAGTAGCGTTACGAATCAGATTTTATAAAGATAATCGAAGATGGAGTAGAGTGCAAGGACTTTTTCTATTAATAGAAATTGTGCCTTCGATTCATCCTGTTCCTGGGTGACTCGTATAGATTTGTTTGACAGAGTATTTCCAGAAAGGTCACGTACATTGATTTCTTCAACCGTACCAAGAGTGGAAGCGGAGAAGGAAACTTCTTTAGCTAACACGTAATGTACTATTGAGGACGTCAATCAGTGATTTGATGGATTTGACGATGTGGCATTCGAAGAGAATCTGGTGTGATGATAAAGCGTAGCTTCTAGCCTCACATCCGGTAAATGACAGAAATCGGGCAGGCAACATGGCTATGTAGGTCGCACCTATTAGGGTGTATAATCACCTGATCTAGAGTTTCATTTACTTCTAAAAATCTATTTTCGATGCTGTCCCATTCGGGAAATGGTTGCTGATCCCAATTGTTGGTGATATACATTCGATACACTCAAGCGAAATGAGTGGTCGGCTGTGACGATGCCAAAACCCCGTGACACGGTGTTAAGGATAATCATTGGAATATAACACATTAATCATCATTAGCAGATCACAGATAATAGCATAAACAGAACATAGAATAATTTACACACATATGACAGCGGAATCATATAGATATCATCACATCAGAGAAGCACAGTACAGGATACAACTTAGTGCATAATGATACATAATCAGTCACCATCGCCTGAGGCGGAATCATACATAAAGAGTACACAAAAGGAATATCAGTCTACATCGCCAATGGCGGAATCATAATATAGATACAATAATGGCGGAGAAAATCCAAGTCAGCACAGTGTAGTCAAGCCTCGCCATGAGCCAAAAGATGCGTCAGAAACCTGTAACTAGGCTGCCCGTGTGAAAATGAGGGCACCCGAGTTTGCAAGGTGAAACAAACTACGAGTCAGTCATGGGACTGGTATGAGAAATCTACTTAACTTATTAACAACAATAACAAGGCAAATCAAAGGACCACGCCACTTTCGCCGAACGGGTTTACTCCAATGAGTGCTAGTGCATGAAATAAAATAACTATTAAATCAACGCAATGCTTTTTATAAAATGAAGCCATTATAAGACTCAGGTCCCATCACACAATGCAACGCAAGCCGGAGGATAGAGTTTTTACCTTATAATGGCCAAAGATGCTTCATACGAATAAAACAAAAGTGCTTGATATTATTACTAGTGCATATATGTTTCAAAAGCGATTTCAATCATAAATATCAATCATAGGCGGCATAAATGACCCATACCACTATGTCGCCATACTAGTAATACAATCACGTCCGCATATTTCGTATTGGAAATTGGATTCCTTCATGAGTCGAGGCAAGGGGCAAGCTCCTCTCCGATTCGAGACACTCTAGCAAATGCCTCGGGACCGCACACAGCAATCCCCTGGATCCTCCAAGGCCGGTCCTCTCTTACTTTTGAGGATTAATTATTCCTGAACACACGTTTCCCGGTCCTTACAGACCTATAATCGAGGCGCCTCGCATTCCAACAACCACACAGGTGAAAAGTAGATATAAATGTCAGGGCTGGGAGGTCACTGACACCACCATAGCTAGAAAGAAACGTCATGCACTCCTTGGGTCCTTCTCCCGTTTTTGACTCATACCGGGGTGTGAGGCTCGCGAATTCACGTTATACACAAAGCTACGTCACACAGACCATGCTTTGATCATCAACCACAAGACTTTGATTTGCAACAGAAGCCTTGATTATATGCCACTTAGGCGTGCCACACAGGCAATCCACTCCATGCGACTGATTTCTGTCAATGTATAACCTCTGAGCTCGTACGTCTCAGAGAAGGGCGTTAAGCAAGAGAATAAATTCTCCGCCGCCAAACAGATATATATTTAACAGAGATCAATCAACACAGAACAAAATCCAATGTCAGACACACAGTCCATTTACAAGTCCGCTCTGGGTCTGAACGAAACCGGAGGCACCAATTCCTCGCATATCCGCACAATCAACAGTATGTTTGGACGCCTACTACTTCAATTCCTTCATGGTAGCTACTCCAATCCCGAGCATCAGTAGCGCCCATCCATCCAATGTGGAGATCGTCGGTCTTCAGTCGTCTTCGACTCTTCGACTTCTCAACGTCGATTGATTATTTGAAATGAGATAAACTCGGCCTTTTCAAATAACCCTCGTATATTTAGATTTTCAAATCAATTACTCATATGGTTGGACCATTTAACATTCACTTTTCAGTTATTTAGATATAATTTTCATGTCAAATACATTCAACCATCACATATCAAGCAAACACAACAAAATTGGTTTATTTCCACTCTATATCGTCAATAGTATTTTATAACGATATATCGCCATTTTTATTTAATTTAAAACGGCCATATTTAATTAAACGACGTTTCAGGTCGTGTCGATGCACTGGCGCTGCTTTCCACTAATTTGTCTTACACATATCTGAAAATCTAACCGTTGGATCTTCACAAATTTTACATCATTAGGAAGGTCATTTCAAAACGAATCCAACGGTTTCAGTTTTGGGAAAATTCGACGGTCGGATCTTCCACACTAGTCGTTTGAAATCATGGTTTCAAAATATGAACTGCACGGCCACGTTTCGTTTTAATTCTATTTATATTTATATATTCATATAAATATAGTTCATTCAAAAATTCCTATATCGTTTCCACTTCAATTATTTCACTAACGCCTTTAAATTTTGGAAAATTTCGCCATAACCTCCTTTGTACGGGAGGGTCTGGGAAAATTCCCAAATAGCCACACGGGCGTCTCATATCAAAAAGAAAAAGAAAAAGCCAAGCGGCTAGCCAATAGGCTCATAAAATCATCACCCAAACAAAGCGGTAAATGTGTACCTATTTGTCGGGCACAAAATTCTATTTCTCTTCTCTAGCCCCTTTTTGCTTTAACCTGTTCAATAGATATGCATGTACATATATACAATTCCTAACATATATCATTTTCCATTCAATTTCATATTTGATTTGCTTTGGTTTAAAAACACCATTCATTCTAATGTTGCATGCATAGGCTAAAATCATATCATTAGCTAGTTAATGTATATTTCAACTCATGCACGTTTATTTGAACAAGTGGCTATTTTCAACACTTCACATTTCAAAGATGATAATTTTGGCGAACTAAAATAGATTTCAACACATGACTATTTTATTTAGTTCCTATGCATGTTAAAAATAATATTTCTATCACAAATATTTATTTCAACGTCCGCATATCTTTAGCACATCACACATATGATAAAAATGATATTTTTATCATTTAAAAGATTCATTCGACAAATAGGTGTTTCAACACTTCATAGTTTCAATAAAAATGTAATTTTTATCGTTCGATCTTTTTTTATTCAACACATGAACTTTTCCACTACACACACTTCTCAACAAATGAGCATCTCCACACATGGACATTTTATTTATGTTGTTCATATTAGAAAGACGAAATTTTTATGGTTGAAGTTATTTATATAAGGCGAATATTTTTTCATACTTCATATATATATAAAAATGTAATTTTTATTGTTTAAACACTTCATTCATTCACAAATGAATTTAATTTTCATACAACACTTTTCAACACACGAATACTTCCACACATGGACATAGTTTCAATATATGACTTTAATTTCAACGCATGAAAATAATTTCAACATATGAAAATAATTCTAACACACAAAGATTATTCAAAATTTCGGCAGCATAACGGCAGGGTAGTTAAAACCGGCACCGTCCCTAGTACGACTCCTCGCTCTACCTTAAAACCTCGCGGTTTTTGACAATGGGGATTCATGCATCTAATTCGCACGCAGGCGGCATGTTTTTATTTTTATTTCCACAAATATTTCCAATTCATTTCAATCACCAATGGGTATTTTTCAACCACAACTAAACAATATCAACCACAAAAATTATTCAACCATTCGTATTTTTCATCCAATATTTCACACCAATTCACCACAATAAATATCGTCCATGGTTTGTGGACGAGGGGAGTACATACATATATATATATAATATATATTTCACTTGCATTTCAACACATATATCAATTATTCTATGCATGTAAAAATTCATACTTCGCTTATATAGCTTACACTACGCATGTACATGAGGTATAAAACACGTATGTAATTTATATTTCGCTTATATAAATTATACACGACATTTTCTATTCAATTTCACGTTAATTTAGATTTCTCACCTTGGTTTTCTGAGCGCTAAAAATCGATACGATGTCAGAAAAATCCGCAGCTTCTTCTATTGGGTAGAGAGCTTCCTTGCGGTCTCGGTGTTTCCTGTTTCATCGAATTTTGTCAACACACCAAAAAGATATAATTTTTCAAAGTGTAAAGATCAAAGAAAAACGCACTTTCAGAAAGCTTCAAAACTAGGTTTGCGGTTTTCGCGAGAACCGGGGCACGAGGGGACGATCAGGAAGTTGGAGGTGGAAGAGCTTCGAGAGAGCTACAGGCGCGTGGTGGTTTGGTGCAGCTCGGTGGCTCAGAACGGCGGCGGCGGCGGTTTGAAGGTCGGAAGTTTGGAGGTGGATATCTCGGCGTAGAGGCGACGATAGGGGGAGCTCCTTATATGGATTTGAAGAGGGGAGGGAGAACTACAAAAAGTTGAACTGGAGGAGGAGCTAATTCTGGCCGTGGCGATCGGAAATCGCCTGGGAAGGAGAAGAAGGGTTTCCGCCGTCGATGTCGTGGTCGGGGGGGGGGGGGGTTTCTGATTTTTTTTTTTTTATGAATGGAGAAATATGATTGGCCGAGAACTATATTAAATTTTTAAATAGTGTTTTCTTAAACGAACTCCTTTTTAAACCCAACGACTGTCGCCCCTAGCTAAATACCCCAATTTCGGACACATTGGGATATGTTTCGTAGGCCAATTCGACTGTTACAGTCAGTTATTTTTCAAATTAAAGTATAAAACATTTAATTTTTAACTCTAAACGCACATTTCAATTTGCCAGGGCCACAAACTGATTCGAAAAATTCCAGAAAAATAAATCTAGCTATGTTTTGACGCTACGGTCCCAACAAAACTAGTTTCGTCGAATTCTGAGGTCGTTTGAAAATGGCCATTTTCTGGTCGATCCAATTTAACAGAAATCGACCAAACACATTTTCTTTTGCCACGCTCACATACTAGCTTCAAAAATTATGAAATTTGAAACCTAGCAATAGTTTGACATCCCGGACCCAACAAAAGTGGTTTCGTCGAATTCCGAGGTCGTATGCAAAATATCAATTTTCCAGGGCTATATATTCCATATACCGACCCTTCTGAAAATTCATTCGGCCATAACTTTTGATTCCCATTATGAAACTTCGATTTTTCAGATTCGTTAGAAAGGTATTGACTAACAGATTTAAATATTTTTGGTTTCGCTAAAATCCGTTATATTTTCCACCCTGCATAGTCGGTCAAAGTTTGACTTCAAATTTTCAAACTGACTCACTATTTCTAATTCACTATTTTATTGAAATATTCCATTTCAATTGTTCAAATTCCTTTGAAATAATCAATTTAAAATTTTTTAAATTGGCTCGTATTTTCCGTGTTATTACAATCTCCCCTACTTAAAACTTTTCGTCCTCGAAAAGGAAACAACAGTAAAGTAGGAAATAAAATGTAAATGCGAAGTATTGTAAAGGTACCTTGCACCGGAGTTATTCAGAGATATCCACTCTGCATTTGGGGTAAGCTTGCTTAATGCCTTCCTCAGTTTCCCAAGTACAGTCTCTAGGATCACTGCTCCACTGCACTTTAACTAAATGAACCTTTTTGCTTCTGAGTTCTCTGGTTTCTTTGCCAACAATTTTTAATGGCTCTCTTCTGAGTGCTAATTCTGGAGTTATCTCCACATCCCATTGCGCTGCTTCTTCTACAACAAGATCCGGATCATGCACATGTCTCCTAAGTTGAGATATGTGAAAAACATTGTGCACTCCAGGCAACCAATCTGGTAATTGAACCCTATAAGCAAGAGTTCCAATTCGCTCAAGTATCGGAAAGGGACCAATAAATCTCGGAGCCAACTTCCCAGTCTTGCCAAATCTGATTACTCCTCTCATCGGAGAAACCTTTAAATAAACATGATCACCAACAGCAAATGTCAAATCTCTCCTTCTAGAGTCTACATAACTTTTCTGTCGGCTTTGGGCGGTTTTCAATCGCTTCTTGATGAAATCCACTTTATCAGATGCTTCTCTAATAATATCGGGTCCTAGTACAAGTCTGTTGCCAGGTTCTACCCAACATGCTGGAGATCTGCAGGGTCTTCCATATAATGCTTCAAATGGTGACATTCTCAAACTTGCTTGATAGCTATTGTTATATGAGAATTCTGCCAAATGCAAATGATCTTCCCATGACCCACCAAAATCGATTATACAAGCCCGCAATAAATCTTCCAGAATTCTATTCACCCGCTCAGTTTGGCCATCTGTTTGAGGGTGATAAGCGGTGCTCATATTCAGTTTTGTTCCTAATTCTGTCTGGAAAGCCTCCCAGAACTTGCTAGTAAATAGGGGATCTCTATCACTGACTATGCTGATGGGAATTCCATGCAGCTTAACAATTTCTTTGAAATATATCTGTGCTAGACTTTGGGCAGTTCTATTGGATCTGACAGGTATAAAATGGGCAGTCCTCGTGAAGCGATCTACGATTACCCAAATGCTGTCATTACCTTTCTTGGTTCACGGCAAACCATCTATGAAATCCATGGAAATCTGTTCCCATTTCCAACCTAGGACTTCCAACGGTTGCAACAGTCCAGCTAGCTTCTGTTGGTCACTCTTGACCAATTGACAAGTAGGGCATCTGCTAACATACAAAGAAATATCTCTTTTCATTGCCTTCCACCAGAAAGTGTGTTTGATATCGTTGTACATTTTACTCACCCCAGGATGGATGCAAAATTTGGACTTATGGCATTCGTCCAGCACTTCTCTTTTAAGCTCGGGAATGTCGGGAACACATATTCTTCTATTCAGCCTCAGAACTCCTTCTCTATCCACTTGGAAACTGGAGCCTTCGCCCCTTTGAATCCTTTTTATCATCTCTTTCACAAAATTGTCACTCTTCTGAAGAACAGATATCCTATCGATCAATCCAGGTGTAATTATAAGATTGGCAATGATTGCGGTTTTCCTACTAAGTGCATCCGCTACTACGTTAGCTTTCCCCGGCGTATACAGGATATCAAGATCATACGCCGCAAGAAATTCTAGCCAACGCTGCTGTCTAAGATTCAGATCTTTCTAGGTATATAAATACTTCAACGATTGATGATCTGTGTACAGTATAAATTTCTCGCCCAACAAGTAATGCCTCCAGATTTTTAAGGCAAATACGATGGCTAGCAACTCAAGATCATGAGTCACATAATTCTTCTCATGCGGTTTCAATTGGCAGCTTGCATAAGCGACTACTTGGCCTCTCTGCATTAACACGGCACCAAGACCTCTGATAGAAGCATCTGTCCAAATCGTTAAATCCTGATTGCCATCAATAATTGTTAACACTGGAGCGGTGGTCAGCTTCGATTTCAATTCCTGGAAAGCTTCTTCACAGTCGGAAGTCCACTTAAACTTCTCATGTTTCTTGGTGAGCTTCGTTAACGGACCGGATATCTTCGAAAAATCCTTAACGAACTTTCGATAATAACTAGCCAACCCCATAAAACTTCTAACTTCTGTGGGAGTAGTGGGTTGTTTCCAGTCTTGAATCGCTATTATTTTGCTTGGGTCAACAGAAATTCCTTTCTCTGACACGACATGGCCAAGAAATTTAACTTCTTCTTGCCAGAAGACACATTTAGAGAATTTGGCTTTGAAGACGTTCTTCCTTAGAATCTCCAATACTTGTTCTAAGTGTTTTTCATGCTCGGGTTTTGATTTGGAGTAGATTAAAATATCATCGATGAATACGAGGACAAATTTATTCAGAACTCCCCTGAACACTCTATTCATTAGATCGACAAAGTATGCTGGAGCGTTGCATAGGCCAAACGGCATTACTAACCATTCATAAAATATGTCTGGACCTCTGAAAGCGGTCAAAGGAACGCACTCTTCTGCTATTCTCAATTGATGAAAACCTGTAGCTAGGTCCATTCGGGAAAATACTTTCGCCCCATTCAATTGGTCTAGCAAATCATCAATGCGGGGCAATGGATATTTGTTTTTAAGCGTCTGTTTGTTGAGGCCTCGGTAATCAACACATAATCTAAGAGTACCGTCTGACTTCGGGACAAACACAACAGCTGCACCCCAATTGGAAAAACTCGGTCTGATTAGACCTTTCCACAATAGTTGACGAGTCTGATCGCCTAATTCTTCTTTTTCTTTCAGAGTCATTCTACGAATTGGATGCACCACTGGTCTGGCATTGGGAATTAGATCGATTCGGAATTCTATTTCTCTTTGCGGAGGTAAGTTTTCAACTTCTTCAAACACATCCGCAAAGTTTCTGACAATCGGAATCTTTTCCATGGAAGTGGGGATAAGTTCCAATGCTGACCAAAATTTTTCTCTATTCGAATTCGAACCATGGCAGGGAATATATATGTCCAAGCTCCGTTCGGATTTTAACAATTCTTTCCGCACACTTTACTTCAGCTTCGTATTTCGTTAACCATTCTAACCCAAGGATAACGTCGAATTCGGGAAAATCCATAACAATCAAATTAATGGGAAATTTGTAGAAAGAATAAGAGATTGGCACTCTACAACATGTACTGAGAGTAACAGGACCCCCTATCGGGTTATGAACTTCAACCGATTCTTTAAGCTTTCGCTGTTTTAACTTTAATTTGTGCACTGTGTGTCTAGCAATAAAACTACGCGATGCACCTGTGTCAAATAATACAAAAACAGGAATATTTTTAATTGTAAGGGTACCTCCCAAAACATCGGGTTTACCTGCTCCATCGGAAGCAGCTGGCGGGCTAGACCCGTCATAGACATGGGCTACTGTAGCTTTCTTCAGCAAAGGACAGTCTTTGACCAGATGATCGGTCTTGCGACAATTGAAGCACGAGCGAGGGTTCTGAGAGCCTTGGCTCGAGCCTTGAGAGTTTGTCTTCTGTCTCTTCGGAGCTGTGCAGGCGTTTGAGTAGTGCCCCGGCTTACCACAGTTAAAGCAATTTCCTCTTGGCGACTTGCCAGTCTGAGGCTTTGAAGATGCTGCTTGGCTTGACTCGCCTTGATTTACAGCAGGCTTGCGCTTGTTTCCGGCTTGGCTTCTAGTGCGATCCTGATCTAGATGCCTTTGATCAAGGTCTTCATAATTGCATGTCATTTCCACTAGCTCGTTGAAATCCAGCTTGACATGGGCCATGGCTCTATCATGATATTGTCGCCTTAGCCCAAGGATAAACTTCTTATTTTTGGATTTCGCAGTGGCGACGAGCTCTGGAGCATAGGGCGACAACATTGTAAATTTGTCCAGATAATCTTGCACGGAAAGATCCCCTTGCTGGAGATTGGCGAAGTCATCGTGCATTCTTTCTAGAGCTTGTTCTGGGACATATTTCTCCTTGAAGAGTTCTTTAAATCCATCCCATGTTCTTCCAGCTTCTCTATTCCCGGCGGTAAGAGATTCCCACCATAATTCAGCTTGTTCCTGCATAAGCCAGGCGCCCATAATAGCTTTGTCTTCGTCTCCAAGCCTTAGGCCTTCAAGAATTTTCTCGCATGTTTTGAGCCATGCATGGGCCTCTATTACGGTGCCAGTCCCCGAGAAGGTCTTGCCTCCTAAGTTCTTATATCTCTTAGCTACACGGTCAAGCACGAAGTATTGAGCTACCGGAGGTTGTATCAAAGGTCCTTCTTGAGCTGGGAATTCTCCCCTACCTCGGCCTCGGCCGGCACGGCCTCCTCTAGCGGCGGCTGCTCTGGTAGCCATTTGTCTAATTCTGTATAAGCAACGAAAAAGTCAGTTAACAAAAATGATAGTCTATTGCATAGTTAAGCAGAAAACTTCTACGGAAAGATAATGATGGACTGATCAATTGTTTTTGCTATTCTGCTCAGCTCATTCTAGGACTTTGCTAGTCCTATCTCTAATGAGCGACTCGCCTTAGAATACTACTGATTCTATTTTGACGAAGTGTTTAATGTGTTAGATTCCAGAACTAAGGTTAACCAAGGCTCTGATACCAGCTGTGACGATCCCAAAACCCCATGACACGGTGTTAAGGATAATCATTGGAATATAACACATTAATCATCATTAGCAGATCACAGATAATAGCATAAACAGAACATAGAATAATTTACACACATATGATAGCGGAATCATGTAGATATCATCACATCAGAGAAGCACAGTACAGGATACAACTTAGTGCATAATGATACATAATCAGTTACCATCGCCTGAGGCGGAATCATACATAAAGAGTACACAAAAGGAATATCAGTCTACATCGCCAATAGCGGAATCATAATATAGATACAATAATGGCGGAGAAAATCCAAGTCAGCACAGTGTAGTCAAGCCTCGCCATGAGCCAAAAGATGCGTCAGAAACCTGTAACTAGGCTACCCGTGTGAAAATGAGGGTACCCGAGTTTGCAAGGTGAAACAAACTACGAGTCAGTCATGGGACTGGTATGAGAAATCTACTTAACTTATTAACAACAATAACAAGGCAAATCAAAGGACCACGCCACTTTCGCCGAACGGGTTTACTCCAATGAGTGCTAGTGCATGAAATAAAATAACTATTAAATCAACGTAATGCTTTTTATAAAATGAAGCCATTATAAGACTCAGGTCCCATCACACAATGCAACGCAAGCCGGAGGATAGAGTTTTTACCTTATAATGGCCAAAGATGCTTCATACGAATAAAACAAAAGTGCTTGATATTATTACTAGTGCATATATGTTTCAAAAGCGATTTCAATCATAAATATCAATCATAGGCGGCATAAATGACCCATACCACTATGTCGCCATACTAGTAATACAATCACGTCCGCATATTTCGTATTGGAAATTGGATTCCTTCATGAGTCGAGGCAAGGGGCAAGCTCCTCTCCGATTCGAGACACTCTAGCAAATGCCTCGGGACCGCACACAGCAATCCCCTGGATCCTCCAAGGCCGGTCCTCTCTTACTTTTGAGGATTAATTATTCCTGAACACACGTTTCCCGGTCCTTACAGACCTATAATCGAGGCGCCTCGCATTCCAACAACCACACAGGTGAAAAGTAGATATAAATGTCAGGGCTGGGAGGTCACTGACACCACCATAGCTAGAAAGAAACGTCATGCACTCCTTGGGTCCTTCTCCCGTTTTTGACTCATACCGGGGTGTGAGGCTCGCGAATTCACGTTATACACAAAGCTACGTCACACAGACCATGCTTTGATCATCAACCACAAGACTTTGCTTTGCAACAGAAGCCTTGATCATATGCCACTTAGGCGTGCCACACAGGCAATCCACTCCATGCGACTGATTTCTGTCAATGTATAACCTCTGAGCTCGTACGTCTCAGAGAAGGGCGTTAAGCAAGAGAATAAATTCTCCGCCGCCAAACAGATATATATTTAACAGAGATCAATCAACACAGAACAAAATCCAATGTCAGACACACAGTCCATTTACAAGTCCGCTCTGGGTCTGAACGAAACCGGAGGCACCAATTCCTCGCATATCCGCACAATCAACAGTATGTTTGGACGCCTACTACTTCAATTCCTTCATGGTAGCTACTCCAATCCCGAGCATCAGTAGCGCCCATCCATCCAATGTGGAGATCGTCGGTCTTCAGTCGTCTTCGACTCTTCGACTTCTCAATGTCGATCGATTATTTGAAATGAGATAAACTCGGCCTTTTCAAATAACCCTCGTATATTTAGATTTTCAAATCAATTACTCATATGGTTGGACCATTTAACATTCACTTTTCAGTTATTTAGATATAATTTTCATGTCAAATACATTCAACCATCACATATCAAGCAAACACAACAAAATTGGTTTATTTCCACTCTATATCGTCAATAGTATTTTATAACGATATATCGCCATTTTTATTTAATTTAAAACGGCCATATTTAATTAAACGACGTTTCAGGTCGTGTCGATGCACTGGCGCTGCTTTCCACTAATTTTGTCTTACACATATCTGAAAATCTAACCGTTGGATCTTCACAAATTTTACATCATTAGGAAGGTCATTTCAAAACGAATCCAACGGTTTCAGTTTTGGGAAAATTCGACGGTCGGATCTTCCACACTAGTCGTTTGAAATCATGGTTTCAAAATATGAACTGCACGGCCACGTTTCGTTTTAATTCTATTTATATTTATATATTCATATAAATATAGTTCATTCAAAAATTCCTATATCGTTTCCACTTCAATTATTTCACTAACGCCTTTAAATTTTGGAAAATTTCGCCATAACCTCCTTTGTACGGGAGAGTCTGGGAAAATTCCCAAATAGCCACACGGGCGTCTCATATCAAAAAGAAAAAGAAAAAGCCAAGCGGCTAGCCAATAGGCTCATAAAATCATCACCCAAACAAAGCGGTAAATGTGTACCTATTTGTCGGGCACAAAATTCTATTTCTCTTCTCTAGCCCCTTTTTGCTTTAACCTGTTCAATAGATATGCATGTACATATATACAATTCCTAACATATATCATTTTCCATTCAATTTCATATTTGATTTGCTTTGGTTTAAAAACACCATTCATTCTAATGTTGCATGCATAGGCTAAAATCATATCATTAGCTAGTTAATGTATATTTCAACTCATGCACGTTTATTTGAACAAGTGGCTATTTTCAACACTTCACATTTCAAAGATGATAATTTTGGCGAACTAAAATAGATTTCAACACATGACTATTTTATTTAGTTCCTATGCATGTTAAAAATAATATTTCTATCACAAATATTTATTTCAACGTCCGCATATCTTTAGCACATCACACATATGATAAAAATGATATTTTTATCATTTAAAAGATTCTTTCGTCAAATAGGTGTTTCAACACCTCATAGTTTCAATAAAAATGTAATTTTTATCGTTCGATCTTTTTTTATTCAACACATGAACTTTTCCACTACACACACTTCTCAACAAATGAGCATCTCCACACATGGACATTTTATTTATGTTGTTCATATTAGAAAGACGAAATTTTTATGGTTGAAGTTATTTATATAAGGCGAATATTTTTTCATACTTCATATATATATAAAAATGTAATTTTTATTGTTTAAACACTTCATTCATTCACAAATGAATTTAATTTTCATACAACACTTTTCAACACACGAATACTTCCACACATGGACATAGTTTCAATATATGACTTTAATTTCAACGCATGAAAATAATTTCAACATATGAAAATAATTCTAACACACAAAGATTATTCAAAATTTCGGCAGCATAACGGCAGGGTAGTTAAAACCGGCACCGTCCCTAGTACGGCTCCTCGCTCTACCTTAAAACCTCGCGGTTTTTGACAATGGGGATTCATGCATCTAATTCGCACGCAGGCGGCATGTTTTTATTTTTATTTCCACAAATATTTCCAATTCATTTCAATCACCAATGGGTATTTTTCAACCACAACTAAACAATATCAACCACAAACAATTATTCAACCATTCGTATTTTTCATCCAATATTTCACACCAATTCACCACAATAAATATCGTCCATGGTTTGTGGACGAGGGGAGTATATACATATATATATATATATATAATATATTTCACTTGCATTTCAACACATATATCAATTATTCTATGCATGTAAAAATTCATACTTCGCTTATATAGCTTACACTACGCATGTACATGAGGTATACAACACGTATGTAATTTATATTTCGCTTATATAAATTATACACGACATTTTCTATTCAATTTCACGTTAATTTAGATTTCTCACCTTGGTTTTCTGAGCGCTAAAAATCGATACGATGTCAGAAAAATCCGCAGCTTCTTCTATTGGGTAGAGAGCTTCCTTGCGGTCTCGGTGTTTCCTGTTTCATCGAATTTCGTCAACACACCAAAAAGATATAATTTTTCAAAGTGTAAAGATCAAAGAAAAACGCACTTTCAGAAAGCTTCAAAACTAGGTTTGCGGTTTTCGCGAGAACCGGGGCACGAGGGGACGATCAGGAAGTTGGAGGTGGAAGAGCTTCGAGAGAGCTACAGGCGCGTGGTGGTTTGGTGCAGCTCGGTGGCGCAGAACGGCGGCGGCGGCGGTTTGAAGGTCGGAAGTTTGGAGGTGGATATCTCGGCATAGAGGCGACGATAGGGGGAGCTCCTTATATGGATTTGAAGAGGGGAGGGAGAACTACAAAAAGTTGAACTGGAGGAGGAGCTAATTCTGGCCGTGGCGATCGGAAATCGCCTGGGAAGGAGAAGAAGGGTTTCCGCCATCGATGTCGGGGTCGGGGGGAGGGGGGGTTTCTGATATTTTTTTTATTTTATTTTATGAATGGAGAAATATGATTGGCCGAGAACTATATTAAATTTTTAAATAGTGTTTTCTTAAACGAACTCCTTTTTAAACCCAACAACTGTCGCCCCTAGCTAAATACCCCCATTTCGGACACAATGGGATATGTTTCGTAGGCCAATTCGACTGTTACAGTCAGTTATTTTTCAAATTAAAGTATAAAACATTTAATTTTTAACTCTAAACGCACATTTCAATTTGCCAGGGCCACAAACTGATTCGAAAAATTCCAGAAAAATAAATCTAGCTATGTTTTGACGCTACGGTCCCAACAAAACTAGTTTCGTCGAATTCTGAGGTCGTTTGAAAAATGGCCATTTTCTGGTCGATCCAATTTAACAGAAATCGACCAAACACATTTTCTTTTGCCACGCTCACATACTAGCTTCAAAAATTATGAAATTTGAAACCTAGCAATAGTTTGACATCCCGGACCCAACAAAAGTGGTTTCGTCGAATTCCGAGGTCGTATGCAAAATATCAATTTTCCAGGGCTATATATTCCATATACCGACCCTTCTGAAAATTCATTCGGCCATAACTTTTGATTCCCATTATGAAACTTCGATTTTTCAGATTCGTTAGAAAGGTATTGACTAACAGATTTAAATATTTTTGGTTTCGCTAAAATCCGTTATATTTTCCACCCTGTATAGCCGGTCAAAGTTTGACTTCAAATTTTCAAACTGACTCACTATTTCTAATTCACTATTTTATTGAAATATTCCATTTCAATTGTTCAAATTCCTTTGAAATAATCAATTTAAATTTTTTTAAATTGGCTCGTATTTTCCGGGTTATTACATCGACCATGTGTGGCTGAGTTGCAAGATGTTCTTGTTGAACTCGGTGTATTCTCCTCTAGAGATATACCAGCGGAAGGTGGTTCCATACCTTGTCAAAGTTGGAAACCCATTACCCAATACGTTCTTGCGGTTTATGATTTGTATATATATGTGGAACGTGAGATGCAAACGTTCCACTAGATTATATTTACTTGATTTAGACACTATTATAATATCAAAGGAGTTTTGATATAAAGTTATCATTCCTTTCAAAGGGATTTTGAAAGTTAAATCAAGCATTTGGATTTTCATAAGGGAAAAACCTGTTCCGTGTTATACGGCATGGTCTTATGAGATATCATTTAGTTTTCTGAAACTGTTTTAAACTGTTTACTCATACCAGTCCATATTGCGTGCTTGGGGCATGTGTCGCATGATAGGGGGTTCTCTCTTTTCGTTAGGTGGCGAACAGGAGACTCTTACCCCTACATGTCCCGAAAATGAGGGTTGGTTGTGAAGTCGAAAGGCTGGCCGTAAAATGTGGTGCTGGGGTACCAATGTAAGTCACGGTGGGGTATTACCCTGCTATTTGGGGGGATGAAGGGATGGTTGCAAAGCCTACCGGAATTCGTCGGATTATTACTCCCATGACTGAACCGGAGTTTATTTGTTTTGTTCTACCTAAACTCTTGGGTGCCTAAATTTGTACGGGCAGTCAAGTAGTTCAGGATTTTTCAGATATAACTAAAGGAGCTTGGAGCAGGAGGCTTCAGCGTTATCTAGTTATAGTGTTGTTCCGCTGTGTTGTAAGTGTTGTACTCTGATAAGTGTATGTTATACAGTTAAGATTTTGTATGTCAAAGATATGATATATTATATTTTGTTCCGCTGCGATGTGAGATTCTGTGTTGTTATTTCTGTTCTTCTTCTACCTCTTTCTTCTAAAAAAAAATGTTCCGTATTTTCATGATATTTGGGTTGGACGTATGATGTATATAGTCAACTCCGATGTTGCGGAAATCTGGGTCATTACAGTTGGTATCAGAGCTTAGGTTGAGCGAATACCTAGGCTTGTTGGAATGTGCTCATTAGAGATAGGATCAGTAGTATCCTAGAATGAGTTGAGTGTATATATATACGAGAGAGCGTATTTTTTATTTGACATAAAAACTGTTTTACATTGTGTTGACTAGTCTGTTGAGTGAATTATAAATTTTGGTCGAATCGTGGGACGCCATGTTGTCGATAGGAGTTTATAAACACTTGAACAGAAGATTGGACACGATATTGTTTTTAAATAGTTAAGTTGATTGTTAGGATTATAATCGAATTAGATTATAAAACATAAATAGTTATATATAACCAAATGGAATTTGTATATGAAATCAAATATACAAATGTGATAAATTGAAATTGAATTCAATCCAGAATTAAGAATTTAAAATCCTGGGAGTTTGGAAAATATTTTTCTAAATGAATGTCAAGTAATATAGCACTGGACTCATTCAGTGGCTGGGAAATAATTCTGATGATGGTCGCAATATCATCAGTGTTCATTTTCGAGTTTCTAAGTGATGATTGCTGCCTTAGAAAAGTTTTGATGGAAATTTGCTTGAAAGAAACAAATTGTTTGAAAATTCAAATGTTTTGAATTTTGGATAGATAAATATATGTATATATTTATATTACTTCAAAGGAATTTTGAAATGAGAATTGGAATATAGATTTCAAATAGAAGTAAAATAAAGGAATTTGAATATATATATAATTCAATTAGAAGTGAAATAGAATTTGAATTCAAAGGAATTCAAATGAGTTTGAATAAAGAAAATTCAAATAGAAATTTTATAAGAAAAATTGAAATGGAATTTGAATTCAAAGGAATTCAAATGGATTTGAATAAAGAAAAGTCAAATAGAGATTTGAATATTAGAATTCAAATGGAATTTGGTTAAATAGAATTTCAAAGAGAATATAAAGTGGAGGTTGAATATTAGAATTCAAAGAAAATATAAAGTTTGAAATAGAATTTGAATTCAAAGGATTTCAAATAGAAATTGAACAAAGGAATTTAAATAGAAATTGAATAAAGGATTTCAAATAGAAATTGAACAAAGGAATTTAAATAGAAATTGAATAAAGGATTTCAAATTTAATTTGAAAAGAAGGGATTTGAAATGGGTTTTTGAATGAAGAAATTCAAATCGGAATTGAAGATAAGAAATTCAAATAGAAATTGAAGATAAGAAATTCAAATAGCATTTGAAGATAAGAAGTTGAATTAGAATTTGAATAGAAGAAATTCAAATAGAAATTGAATAGAAGGAAATAATATAGAGTTTGAATAAAGAAATTCAAATGGAATTTGAATATTGTAAATATATAGGATGAGAATATTAGAAGTGAAATGGATCGAGAATATTAGAAGTGAAATGGATCGAGAATATTAAAAATATATCAGAATGGAGTTGAATTTATTATAAATGAAGTTAAAACGTTTATATTTATAAATATAATTAAAACGAGCTCGTCGTAGCACGGCAGTTCGTAAATTGGTGACTCGAACTTCAGTTTAGTATACAGGACTCAATTGAAGTCGGAATTCTTTGAAACAAGAATCGTCGGGACCGGTTGAACAATAGTTTTCTAATGAAAGAGAAAAATCAGGATTTCGTCGTATAGATTTTGAGATAGGTCAAAATCAAATTTCAAAAAGTGCAGCACCAGAAACCATTTAAAACCACAATGGTTTATATATATATATATATATATATATAAGTAAAAGGATTTTTAAAGTAAATAAAATCCGAATGGCCATGAGAAAAATATAGACTTGAGTTATAAAATAAATATGAACTCCAGTGAAGTAAGTGGAATGATTTTTAAGACAAAAATCATATTTTTAATGGTTAAATAGAATTAACTAAATTGGAAAATAATTAGTTAAAGGAAATTTGAATGGAAATTGGGGTTTTGATAAGTGAAAGAGATTGAGAATTTTTATATTCGAAATCGAATATATAACTCGAGTTGAAAATATTATTAGATTAGTTATAATTAAGTTGACTTATATTTGAACAAGTTATATTCAAATAAAAAGGGTGAAAAGGGCAAAACGGTTAATTAGCAATGGGAATTTGAATGATTGAAATTGAATTTAACTTAAGTAAGTTAAATGGATCGAAATGAATAAATTGAGTAAAATCAATGTGAATGAAATATGAATTGGGGGTGAATAAAGGAAAAACCAAAAGAGATAAAAGGAAATATATTTGTCAAACAAATATAAAGGAAGTTATGTACAAACAAATAGAAGGAGAAATATTTGTAAAAACATTTACAAATAGAATTTAAAAGGAGAAATATTTGTAAAACATTTACAAATAGATTAAATGGAAATATTTATTTATAGAAAATAAATAGAATGTTATAGATGAGATATTTATTTGTTAAATTCGAATAGAATTAATCAAAGGAATATATAGAAGATGAATAGAAAATGGAAATCTGTTTTTAACAGATAAATAGAAAAGATTAATTTATAAATAATAGTTTATAAATTAAATTAAATATTTATCATTCGATAGATGGAATATATAAGTCTGAACTTATATAGAGAAGAGATATTGGTTTTTAACACCGATAGTTTTAAATAGAAGGGGTACACAACACTTGTATAAGTGAAGTAACGTTATTAAAAAGAAACATTTATAAAGTGAAGAACCGTTACTAAAAGTAAATCTTTATAAATGAAGAAACGTTATCCAATAGGAGTTATTCGAATAGGAGAAGTCGATTAGAGTTAGAAATAATCGATTAGAGTTAGAATAAATCGATTAGAGTAAGAATTAACCAGTTAGAGTTGATCAGTTAGGATTAATCCGTAGTGTTAATTGAATATTAGTTATTCAATTAGAATTTATCGAATATTTGTTATTCAAATTTAGAGTTAACAAGATAGAGTTAATTGAACATAGTTAATCGAATTAGGATTTAATTGAATGTTAGTTATTCAATTAAAGTTGATCGAATAGAGTATTGAGATAGAATTAGTCAAACATAGTTACTCAGGATAAGTTGTCATTTCGTACGACTGCTAGCGTAATTCGCAGGGCTGCAGATAGCCTAGGGCGGTCGGATGTTTCCTGGGGGAATCAGGCATAACCATTGTGATCGCTGCGATCTAGAGTCAAGCGAATGGAGTTAAATCAAATATTAGTTTATTCGAATAGAACTAAAGGAGTTATCGAATATAGTTTATTCGAAAGGAATTATTGAATTTGGTTATTCGAAAGGAGTTATCAATTATTAGTTAATCGAAGGAGTTATCGATTATTAGTAAATCAAAGGAGTTATCGATTATAGTTTAATCGAAAAGAGTTATCGATTAGTTTAATCGAAGTGAGTTATAGAATATTGGTTATTCGAAGGAGTTATTGAATTTAGCTTATTCGTAAGGAGTTAAGTGAAAAGGGCTAATCAAATAGAGTTAATTGATAAGAGTAAATTGAATAGAGTAAATCAAATATAGTTTATTCGAAGAAAGGTTTTCGAATCTAGTTATTCGAAAGAGAGACTATCAAATATAGTTATTCGAAGGGAGGAGTTATCAGATAGGGATTTATTCGAAAGAGAGTTTCGTAAGGAAGTTTGAAATGTTGAGTATCAACATAAATAAGTTTTGAAAAGAAAATGGGTTGGTAGCACTTTTCCTACCTTAGCAATTTCGAGGACGAAATTATTTTAAGTGGGGAAGAATGTAATGACCCGGATATTTCGTCGGTTAAATTTGAATATTTAATACGGTTTTAAATATTTATTTGATAAATTAAATGAAAAATTATATTAAGTTATCAATTCTTAATAATCAGTATTCGATTTAATATCGAATACATCAAGTTATCGGAATACGAAGTTGATTGAATTAAAATTTAATTACGAATTAAAATCAATTGTTTACCTAGTTTTCTTTTTTATTTAAAACTAAACTAAAGATGATTATCTTGTCCATAGAAAATTAAAAGGGGAAAGGAGGAACACGTCTTCCTCTTCAAAACCATAAGAAATTGGCATGCTGTCTTCATTTCTTTCACTCGTCTATTCCCTTCACAAATTATATAATCACGATCCCTCACCATTCTCTGCCTCTTCTAAATTATCACTTCTCAGTAAAATCAAAAAGGGTCGATCCTCTTTAATTATTTTCAAATGAAATCCGCTCTTGTCCTCGATCTGAAATCAAAGACTTTGGGAACCAGCAGGCGACGTAGTTCGAAGTTCTATGGTAAACTAGGGTTCGTACTCGATGGCGACAAGGGAAAAGATGATCAAAGGGGAGAACGGGTTCATAACCATCGCATTCGAAAGCATCTATGGTACGATTTGGGTTATACTTTAGCTCGAGGGTCTTCAATTTTAGTGCGACTCCTTTTTGGGAATTTCCGAGTTCGACAATGAGAAGAAGGAAGTCGCAATGTTGGATTTGGGCGTTCAGCAGTTCGCGTGGACTCCCGGTTGAGACAATGAAATTATGTTGGAACTTGGAGCTGTTGGGTTCTGCGTTCAGTGCAGGAGGAAGAGGAGCAGGTTCGAACAACTTGTAGTGGAAGATGATGATCGTGGTGATTTCCTGAAAATAGTGGGGGGGGGGGGGGGGGGGAGTCTGTGTTGACTGTGGTGTAGTGATGAAATTGGTTAAAACTGAAATTAGTAATTCATTAAAGGAATTGCTAAAATAGTTTGGAGAAGTGGAGTGTGGATGACGGTAAAAGGTTCGATGATATGCCATAATGAATGGAGTAGTTTTGGGGACATTTGCGGTGAGAGCGGATAGATGAATTGTTAAGTTTACTCCATTGTTGATCAAGGCAAAGGTATATATATTATTACAAATTTAAATTTACGTAGAATAGTCTACTTACTCATTTGTTAAGTAATTTAAATTAATATTCGTTTAATCGCTAATTTAAAATAAATAATCATAGGATCAAGATAAATGATTTGATGGGATGCGAGGCGAGACGATAATGAATTTGAAAGGGGTATTCGCCAAAGTAAAAATCATGGTGAGTAAACCTCACTCACCATTTATTTAGAAATTATTTTTATATAGTTAAAAATAATTGTCTGTGCTTGTTTGAATATTGTTTGGTTGATTTAAATATATTAGTTATTTAGGACTATATATATATATATATATATATTGGGTTGATGATTGGTTGGATTCCCGCAGTTTCATTAGCGGATGCCCGCAGTTTCATTAGCGGATGATTACCCTATGCGCCCCACGCTATGATTAGTGGATGACCTTCATACCGCGATATCCTGCCTCGAAGCAGGATGGGTATTACTATGTTGACTAACATCTGTGGATGCAGAAAAACAGGTTAGAGGAATCCAACTGGATTCCTCAAAAATATATTATCTGTTGTTGTTTGTTTGATTTCATATATATTCATATATGATGTGTTAAAAATCAAATGATTGAAAATTAGTTGATTGACTGTTTAAAATATCCCTGGGATTTGAATATTGATTTATAAAAATATCGAAAAGGGTATTTGAGATTTAAAAAGGAAATTCTATTTTTATAAATAGAATTTAAATTTTAAATGAACTATAGAAAATATTAACTTGTTTTGAATATATATGAACGAGTATTGAATTTATAAACTCTGTTTATAAATGTAAAGGTGGGTTTTGAATCGAATTTATAAACTTTGATTATAAAAGGAAAATATGGGATATGAATTGAATTTATAAACGTTGTTTATAAATGGAAAGGTGGGATTTGAATTGAAGTTATAAACGTTGTTTATAAATAAATGCAGAGAATTCAAATAGAATTTGAATAGATTTGAATATAGAAATTCAAATGGACTTTAAACTATAGATTTGAATATAGAAATTCAAATGGACTTTAAACGATTGGAATATAGGATTCAAATGGAATTTAAACAATAGAATTTGAATAGATCTGAATAATAGAATTCAAATGGAGTTTAACTATAGAATTTGAATATAGAATTCAAATGAAGTTTAAATATAGGGATGTAAATAGAATTCAAATGAAGTTTAAATAAAGAGAATTCAAATAGAATTGAATTGGAATTTGAATAGAGAAGTCGATAAGGAAACGAGAGTATGAGTATAATTAGAATTTGTTAATATGCAGTTAAAATATATTTGAACATGTCATGTTCAAATATGAAGGTGAAATAGACTGAAAAGTTAAGTAACAGATTTAATTAACAAATTGAGTTAAAACGATTGGTATAGTTAAAATAGATTGGACAGGCATAAATACACAGGAGACAGGTATGGAATAAAGTATAGAAGTGAAATAAATAGAATGCCCGACAAAAAGGTACGTATTTAAATTCATATATGAGATTTTATGCGCCGTATCGGCAAGCTGCTTGGCTTTTTCTTTTTCTTTTTGATATGAGAAGGACCGGGAAAGCTATTTGAAATTTCCCGATGCTCCCGGTACAAAGGAGGTTATGGCGAATTTTTCCGGGAATTTAAGGAGATAGAATATTTTTAAGATAATTTGATAGTTAGAAATCAACATATCAAATTATATAGAAGTCGATAAGGAAACGAACTTAGAAATAGAATAGTATAATTAAAAAGGGAAGTATAAGAATAAAATCTCATAGAAATAGAAAGAGAAAATGTATATGTGTTTAAAGGTGAATAATCAGTTGTATGGTATTGATTATTCGAGTAAGTAGTCTTGTCTGTTTTGACGTTAAATGTTATTCAGTCAAGGTCTGAGAGGTAGTTATACCCCAACTTGGTTGATTTCATGATATACCGATAAGTAGCAAGATTCAGGCTCGAAGATCAATGTGGAATAAGAATTAGTTAAATACTGTATTTGGGTTGTCGTAACGATGTTTTACACAACATCTGTTTTAACCCAAATATGTGCAAAGCTTGGAAATAGAATAATGAACGTTTCCTAAGTATAGAAATAAACGAGATTGGAAAAGAGCTCAGTAATTGGAATATTTTCCAATTATAAATAACATATATTTTCTAAAGTTTAGAAAATAAAAGAAGACAATATATGGAAATGTTTTCCAAATAACGTATAAGGCCAATATGGTTATTGAAAATATTTGGTTAACAAATATTGATAAAGAAATAGAGAAGTGATTTAATTAATGGAATATTAATTAAAGGCTCAGTGATTGTTGGATGTTTGGATGAACACTTGTTTTATTCGATAGTTAAATCATCGACTATCGAAACACTTGTTTTTATTCGATAGTTAAATCACAGACTATCGAAGTTTTGACCATCGTTGTCAATATGGAGAGACCGGTTGGATTATTATCCGAAGAACCACTCCGTATTGGCAGTAGCGTTACGAATCAGATTTTATAAAGATAATCGAAGACGGAGTAGAGTGCAAGGACTTTTTCTATTAATAGAAATTGTGCCTTCGATTCATCCTGTTCCTGGGTGACTCGTATGGATGATTGTTTGACAGAGTATTTCCAGAAAGGTCACGTACATTGATTTCTTCAACCGTACCAAGAGTAGAAGCGGAGAAGGAAACTTCTTTAGCTAACACGTAATGTACTATTGAGGACGTCAATTAGTGATTTGATGGATTTGACGATGTGGTATTCAAAGAGAATCTGGTGTGATGATAAAGCGTAGCTTCTAGCCTCACATCCGGTAAATGACAGAAATCGGGCAGGCAACATGGCTATGTAGGTCGCACCTATTAGGGTGTATAATCACCTGATCTAGAGTTTCATTTACTTCTAAAAATCTATTGTCGATGCTGTCCCATTCGGGAAACGGTTGCTGATCCCAATCGTTGGTGATATACATTCGATACACTCAAGCGAAATGAGTGGTCGGCCATGTGTGGCTGAGTTGCAAGATGTTCTTGTTGAACTCGGTGTATTCTCCTCTAGAGATATACCAGCGGAAGGTGGTTCCATACCTTGTCATAGTTGGAAACCCATTACCCAATACGTGCTTGCGGTTTATGATTTGTATATATATGTGGAACGTGAGATGCAAATGTTCCACTAGATTATATTTACTTGATTTAGACACTATTATAATATCAAAGGAGTTTTGATATAAAGTTATCATTCCTTTCAAAGGGATTTTGAAAGTTAAATCAAGCGTTTGGATTTTCATAAGGGAAAAACCCGTTCCGTGTTATACGGCGTGGTCTTATGAGATATCATTTAGTTTTCTGAAACTGTTTTAAACTGTTTACTCATACCAGTCCCATGAGTGACCCAGAGTTAATTTGTTTTGTTCTACCTAAACTCTTGGGTGCCTAAATTTGTACGGGCAGTCAAGTAGTTCAGGATTTTTCAGATATATCTAAAGGAGCTTGGAGCAGGAGGCTTCAGCGTTATCTAGTTATAGTGTTGTTCCGCTGTGTTGTAAGTGTTGTACTCTGATAAGTGTATGTTATACAGTTAAGATTTTGTATTTCAAAGATATGATATATTATATTTTGTTCCGTTGCGATGTGAGATTCTGTGTTGTTATTTCTGTTCTTCTTCTACCTCTTTCTTCTAAAAAAAATGTTCCGTATTTTCGTGATATTTGGGTTGGACGTATGATGTATATAGTCAACTCCGATGTTGCAGAAATCTGGGTCATTACAGTAATAGAATTGAAATCATTTTGAATTGAATTTAAAACGTATTGAAATTGAACTGAAAATCGATTTGAGTTGAAATCAATTTGAAATGAATTTAAAACGAATTTGTAAGGGAAAATTCAATTTTGATTTGAATTTGAAAAGGAAGTTGAAATTGTTTTGAAAACGAATTTAAAACGATTTATAAACTACTTTTAAAAGGAAATTGACGAAGTATATATTATATATATATTATATATATAATATAATGGCCTGAATAGAACGCACCGCGGTAGTTCGCGAATTTCGACCATTGACTTCAAACGGATATTGCGGGAGATCCGACCGTTGGATTCTCCTAAAACCGGAACCGTTGGGTTCGTATCGAAAAGAGCTTTCTAAAAAATATTAGAAACTAGAAATCTAACCGTTGGATTTAGGATTATCTCCAAATCAAATTTAGAAAAGGTCGCTGTAAGTGCAGTTCGATGGCCGTTGTGGGAAATCGGTTGTACGGGCCTTGATAAAATTATTAAAAATAGTAATAATTTGTGTAAAATCATAAGAAATGATTTGTGAAGAATTAGGATGAAAAATCCCATATTTGAAAAGATAAAAATAGATTTTTATCGAAATGAACTAGTTTTGAACTAGAATAATAATTTGTTTATTTTTTTAAAATAAATGAATTGGATTAGAAATGGTTTTGAAAATAACCGGGATTTCCAATAATTTAATTGGAATGGATTTTAATCGAAATCATCTTCGGAATAGTTCGATGTTGGATTTCGGGATTATACAGATGTTGTTAGGGAAATTTGAAATATATATATATATATCCTTATTTCCAATACGATATTTTTTGGTCGTAGAATTTGATATTGAATATAAGCCGATATATTTTCTATTCAGAGCCTTGTATTTAATATCAAATGTGATTTGGGTTTGTCGTGAATGGTGTCTTCATTAACACTGTTCTTAAGCCCAGTTGAGAAAACGATTAAATCTTTTTATTTAGATTTGATGAAGTGTACCAATTAAATAATATTTAATTGGAATTGAATTGGTATTGATTTTTGGGTTTATTGGGAACAGTGTCCTAAATACCACTTGTTCTTTAACCCGATAATTAATGGAATGTGATTTTGGGTTATCGTGAACAGTATCTTCAATAATACTGTTCTTAGACCCAAAGGAGTTAAGAAAATCAGAAAGTAACTGGAGATTAGTTAAGTTGAATGGTTTTTGGGGTATTGATCTGATGTTGGTTTCAGCCTTCGGGGTTAATACTTAGGGAATTGCTCACTTGCTAATTTACGGTTAGGGACTGATTGAAATGTGATGTGATTTTGGGGTTTATCGTGAACCGTGTTTTAAATGACACTGATTCTTTAACCCAGTCACATATTAAAACTAAGTGGAGTTTTAATGAATCTTTAATTAGATTGAAATGATCGAGAATGGAGTATCACCAGTTTTGCTCCAGGCGATAGTTAAATCTTTAATTAGATTTGAACGTGAAATGGAAATTGAATTTACCAATAACACCGAGGTGTTAGATATGAAGTATTACCAGTTTTACTTCATGGGATGAATAGGTTGGGATTGGGAAATAAAATAAATGATTACTTCGGTGTGGTACGCTAATCCCGACTAGTTTGAAGTGTATTCAAAGGGAAGATTAAAGAATAAATTTAAAAGAATTTATCTTTGATAAAATTAATGGGAACCTTTCCCTAAGGATGTGAAATTTAGAAACTAGATGTAGGTTGGCTAAGCAGAGTGATTTCCTGGGTATTGATCTGATGTTGGTTTCGGCCTTCGGGGTTAATATTTGGGGAATTATTCTCTTGTTAATTAACGGTTAGTGACGGATGAATTGGAATGAGGCGTATGTTGTGTTTGTGTAACACATGTTTATTATATACGTGAGTTATTCAGAAAGACCGGGTTTATCCCATTCTGAATAACTTATTCGACGTGGTGTCGAAGATGAAGACGGTGGTTGAGTTCAACCGGAGGTCTTCACGTCGTTTGGATAATTACTGATGATCTTGATTGAGTCGTACACCCAAGAGGAGAGAATCAGTTGGTGATCGTCCAGACGTACTTGGAGATCGATGGATATGCGGGGTACTAGGTGCCTCCGGTTTCGTTTAGACCCGGAACGGACTTGTAAATGGACTATGTGTCTGACATCGGATTTCATTCTGTGTGACTGATATCGGTTGCATAGAATGGTTTGCCTGTATGGCATGCTAAGATGCAAATGATCAAGGCTTCTGTTGAAAAGCAGAGTCTTGTGGTTGATGATCAAAGCACGGCCTGTGTGGCGTAGCTTTGTGTAACGTTGATTCACGAGCCTCACACCCCGGTTGTGAACCAAAAACGGGAGAAGGAACTCAGGGAGGACATGCGTTTTCTTCTAGTTAGAAGTGGTGTCAGTGGTTTTACACGCCCTGACGAGTTTGACTTATGTGGTTGTTGCTGTTGCGAGGCGCCTCGGATATATCGGTCGTTCTCGAACCGATGGAGTCATTTAGTTGGCTCACCTACGCCCCAAAGGGAGGGGAAACGCAGTGTTCAGGATTTCGTCTAATCCACATCGGTGGACCGGCCCTGTCGCTCCAAGGGACGATGCGTTCTGTTCCTGAGACATGGACTAGAGCGTCTCGAATCAGTGGAGGACTATCTTTTGCCTCGGTTTACAAATGGAAATCCAACTTCTAAATACATGACATTTGCGGTTTTGATTGTAGAGCCTAGTATGGCAATATGAAATATGGTACCCATGCCGTTTATGATTGATATTTATGATTTGAAGTTTTTTTATACACTATACACTTATAGTAATAAGCAATGATTTGTTTTAAACGTACTAAGCATGTTTGGCTATTATAAGGGAAAACCCTATCCCCCGACTTGCGTTGCATTGTGTGATAGGACCTGGGTCTTATAATAGCTTCATTTTTCCAAAAAGAATTGCGCTGGTTTGTTATATGCACTGGTATTCTTGGGAGGAAACCCGTTCCGTGTTATACGACGTGGTCCCTTGATTTATCTAATTTTAAAATAAAGATTAATAACTGTTTTAGTTCTCACACCAGTACCATGACTGACCTGGAGTTTATTGTTTTAACCTAAACTCTGGGTGCCCTTATTTTGACACGGGCTGCTAGTAGTTTTGGTTTTGCATATTTATATTCACAGGATCCTGGTTTACAGCTGGAAGGATATCCGGAAAGCTTTGTATCCATATATCTCCTTCAGATGTGTATTATATTATTTTCCGCTGCTATGTGATGTATTGTAATCTCTGATATTTATCGAATGTGTAATATTTGTTTATACTCTGTATATCCTTGTATCTGATGGAATTGTTGTAATTAACAATTAAATGTTCTTCCGTTTGCGTTCTTTTGTGTGTTGTTCTCGAAGTATCCGCTCTTTCCTTCACGGGGAAGTTACGGGTTCTTATAGATAAGGAACATATACACACACTTTTTACATATGTTCATACGACATTAGAAATCTTGTAAGGACAATGGATGCCTAAGTTTGATGGTTGAGTAGATGGATGATTGGATGTTAGGATATACATTCTCCTTAACTTGGAGATTTCGGGTGCGAAATCCTTTAAGGAGGGGAGAATGTAACACCCCATAATTTTAAATATTAAAATTTAACAAATTTAAGAATACTTAATTGTTAAAGTGAGAATTAAGGGAAATGGGTTACGCCATTGCGTTTGTCTCGAAATTCTGCTTGGAATAGAGTCCAAGTTTTCGTAAATCGGACTTCGTTTGAGGAAGTTATAGCCCTCGGAAGTTTCAGTGATTTTATATAAATAAAAACATTTCAGAATAATAAATTCGAAATTCAAATTCAAACAGGGAAGAGGCTGGGCGGGAATTATCCCGCCCAAGGACCAGGTCGACCAGGGGGGGCCGACCTACCCTATACAAGTCGACTTGGGGGTCGACCTACCCCCCTCGGGCAGATCTGAAATGTGACGATTTCTAACTCTCTGATGAGTCATTACAGCTGATGTGGCTGTTCTAGATAACTCTATCTAGTCAGGATGGTTGGTATTGCTCCTATGATAATCTAATGGCTTAGATTGATTCAAACTTCTATAAAGAGTTCCTAGACTCAAACCCTAAACCTAAACAAAATTTGTCTCTTGGGCACCATGCTGCAACTAGGATAGTTCTCCTTCCTAAAGCTTAGGATTTAGCAAGTCAGAATTCTAATTCAAAAGACGAACAAATCATTCTCTTCTCTAACCTATCTTTTTGAGTACTATTTCTTTCACAATATAATCAATAAATTAATTATGATGAGTTGTAATTGGATTATGAGAACTTGTCTGTTGAATCACGTGATGTTGTTTAACTTTGTTATCTTATGTTGGTAGATATATTTCATATATCCAATTATACATATTTAACTTGATTCATTTTATGCAAGTTTGGGATGTAAATCATATGCTAGTTCGCATGTGAAACCTTATGCAAGTTTGGGATGTTAAATCATATGCTAGTTTGAATATGAATCTTATGCAAGTCCTTTTTTACATATGTTAATTCGTATGTGAATCTTATGTAAGTTTGGGATGTTAAATCATATGTTAATTCGTATATGAATTTTATGCAAATTTAGGATGTTAAATCGTATGCTAGTTTAAATATGAATCTTATGCAAGTCTATATGTGAATTGTACACAAGTTTACATGTGAATCAAGTATATACATATGCTAGTTTATATGCAAAAACATGTGATAAATTCATATGCAAGTTGTAGGAATCCATATGCAAGTTTAGGTGAAAAACTATATTCACATTTCTTAGGTGAAAATTATATTCACATATGCAAGTTTAGGTGAAACCCATAATTCATATATGCAAGTTCACAATTTCGTGTTTAGATCTATATTTAGATCCGTGGAAGTTTATGAAAATATATGAATCTATATGACCATTGTCTATGCAAATTATTGGCTATGCAAATTTATGTTATAATTCCTATTTGCAAGTTAGACCTATTTTTATGTGTTATGCAAGTTGTGGTGTTTCTTTTTTATAAGTTAGATTATTTTGCGAGTCTAACATATTTCATATTTGAACGCACGAATAGCGTGACGACAATGGGAAAACATTAATTATGTAAATTGTGAATTGGCATAAAATGGCTCTAAAACTATATAATTAAATTGAGACATTTATTGGTATAATTTTTATACCTAAAAAGTATGGACATAATTTAAGTGACAATTATGGACATAATTAATTTGGAAATTATTGACAATTTGAATGGGGATAATTAATTCAAATTGGGGTAAAATAATTTGTAATAATAAACGCCTAAGACACGAGGTTAGAATCGTTTGTGATGTAAGACTGCCCGGACTCGTCCGACAAATCCAGCAACCACAAGCGGTAGTCTAATGTGAGAGGTCAAAGGCATAAATTAAATGCGTAACAATTGTAAAGACACGAGGTTAGACTCGTTTGCGGTATAAGACTGCCCGGACCCGCCTGGCAAATCCAGCAACTGCAAACGGTAGTCTAATGTGAGAGGTCATACAATCTTGAATTAAGCAACACTTAACTAAGATAAACATGTGGCGGGACATAGGTGACATGTGAAATACGATTAGAAACACTTAACGAAATTGAAACATGTAAGAAGACATGAATAAGAAGGGGGTTAAGTGGAAAATTCTAGTGGGGACCAAGCATAGGTGGAAAGCTTGTGTCAAGCATGGGGGAACCTTTCCAAACCAGTAACCCATTAAGTATCTTTGTGAGCTCGAGTTAGATCGAGGACGGGACACGCCTACTGGGTTTGATTATAAGAGGTCAAAACAGGTCAATGGTAGCAACGCAAGTCCAACGGGGTCATGTGTGTGCGTGGGCCCGGGCTGGTAGGTAAGACGTTGTTACATCATGTAGATATAAGACGTGCATCTTTATGGTATCAGGTTTCCACTTTGGGGAGTGATACACCCCACTGTGGAACTAGCATGGGTATCTACGAGTTAGGGAGCCGATCACATGGGGGTAGTGGGTACAACTAGTGGAGATATGGGTAGGCGACACCTATGAAGACAGCTAGGGGTACACGAAACTACCATTTTGATTATTATGTTCAGTAGGCGGGGTCAACCCTTAGGGTGACTAGTAGTGGTGCAGTATAGTAATTATCCTATAGTGATTAGGAGCGAGATTAACGCTAGAATATTCCTCTTGTTTGTTTTGTCTTGCCCACTTGTTTCACAGTCATTCCTTGTTTTACTAGTTTATGCCTTATCCTAATTACTTTAATAATTATATTGTTAAAGTTATGGTACTCACCAGACTTTATATCTGACCCCCTTTTTTCGCCTCTTTTCTTTCTTTCCCCCCAGGTTTTCAGGGTGGGACTAGCGCTAGTGTAGCTTGATTCAGATCTTTCTCTCTCTTTGGAAGTGCTTGGATTGCTGAAAGTAAAGGCCAGCTCATCTCTTTTATGGCTACTTATGTTGGGGTTATGCTTTTTGCTTTATGTACTCAGAAAACAATTTGTTAAGATGGTTACTAAGTGTACTTGGTTTTTCTGTTGGTTTATGATGTTGTTGTAATCAAACTATTTCTCCGCTGCAATAAAAGTTGTTTAAAACTTTTCAAGTACCAATATATGTATCTATCTTGTTATATTCTGTTCTATTCACCAATAATACCCCACAAAAGTTAATGCATTCCCCTTGAGAGTGACATTAATGGACGTGGGGTGTTACAGACTATGGAATTATTAAACATATAAAGGAAATTACATGATTTAATAATAAAATCGATCACAAGGTCTCGAGATGACAAAAATATATACGTCTCTCTTGTTGTAGATACGACACATGGATCGTGACTAATCCCCATCAACGGGTCAAGGGATGATTTTCCACACATCTTCCTTGAGTGTAGCTGGGTCACAATTGCTTTGTATGATAAAAATTGATTTATTGAGTGCCTAATAAGGTCATATATATTTTTTCAAATCAACCCGTACAAAGGAGGTTATGGCGAAATTTTTCAGAAACTTAAGGCGTTATCCAAATTTCTGGAAAATTTAGGAGTTCTTAGAAATTGAAAAGTTGAAGAACGCAAGTCAAAATGAAAGTTGAGTTAGTTAGCTAAACAACTTTCAGCTCCACTCATTTTTTGGGACGAAAAAGATTTAAGTGGGGGATACTGTAACAACCTAGAATTTCGGAACCAATTTAAACTTTTAATTTAATCTATTTAATGGATTTTGAATATAAGTTAGTTATTTTTGCTCAATAAAATTTGAGAATAATTTTAAATTTACTTTTTATATTTAATTTGACGTAAAACATGGTCGGTAAAAAAATTTAAATCCATTTATAAGCCTTGAATTTGAATATCGATATTTTAAAGCTCTGTCGATCGCTTATAAAAAGGCCATTTTTCATATATTCTCGGAATTCGACGAAACCACTTTTATTTGATCAGGAATGTCGAAATATGTCAAGATTTAAATTTTCTAGTTCAACGGAGTTCTTATGTAGAAGAACGATCTATGAACGCACGTCGAGAATTCAATTTGAATATGAATTTAACACAAAATATGGTCATTTTTCAAACAGTCACCAAATTCAATGTGGTTAGGTTCTTTTATACCATAACTACATAATTTAGTGATATTTCAAATTTCGTAACTTTTGGAGTTAACGTGTGGCCTTGAGACTGGAACGAAGTTGGGATGTTGTAATTAATACATCTTTAAGTTTGGTCACTTCATAAATAGTGTTAGTCGAATGGAAATTAAACACATAAGGCCCTGTCTGTTCCACATGGCACCCCCCGCTTAATTGGTTCCTACATGGGAGGATTAGAGCTAATTAAGCTTAATTAGATTAATGCTTTCATTCACTTTTAGCAAATTAGGTTTAGGAATTCAAAATCAAATTAATGGAGACCTCTTTTCCTCCCTCCTCTCCTCCTACCGCCACCTGCTTGGCCCCGCCGCTTGTTTCCCCATCGCTGCCATGTCAGCATCTCTTCCACGGCCTCCCCATTCCTTTCTCCTTTTTTCTTCTTCAATCTTCTTCAAACGATGAAAATCTCCTCCATTTAAGTGTCTCCACCTCCTATGCTACCTTTAGCACCTCTTTTGTGGACCCTATGTGCCACGTGTCACATTGTGTAGCCCGCTATACCCTCTTCCTTCGCTGGACAGCAAAGCTCCGAGCTCCGGAGACCTTCATTTCGCCAAAGGTCGTCGCTTTCTAGCTCCATTCTAGTATAGACATGTACGAGAATTGCCAGAAATTTTAGAGTCATTCTGTGCTAAAAATTCAATATTTTTAAGAAGTAGAAATCGCCGAAAAGTCCAACATTGCAGTGCTCTGTTATCTGATGGCTGGGGTGAGAGATTCTCAATTTAATTAGTGTATTCAAGTAGTTTAATTATGTATGAAAATTTATTAGCTAACTATTTTTATATTAGAAGTTAATGTGACAAAGCTAAGTAAATTGCAAGTTAGAAAACAATTTATGTTAGAGTTAGCGCGACATTAAAAATATTTGTCAGTTATTTAATTAAATAATGATGAAACATGTAGATTTCAATTGATTAGTATGAAAAAGTTATACGGTGCCTGGTAGCTCACATCGTAATTTTTTGCAAACCCATGGATGAATGGTTGATTTCTTTTGTTAGGTTGTATTTATGGATTGGAGATGTTTAAACATCTTAAAATAATGTTATTATACTAGTGGTAGTTGAAATTGGATATAAATATCCATTTAAAACTTGAACGGTAAGATTATATTTACTCATTTAAGCAAAATTCGGTAGTTTGAAAAATAATTAAATTGGACTAGTAATTATTAAATTCATAAATCAACGTTGAATTTAAATTGTCTATTTGTTGGTTGAAAACCCAACATGGGTCTTGGGATGATTTTTGATTTACACGTCTCCCTTATATATAGTTCGTATGTTGATCAATCGATCAACGAAGCGAAATAAGCTTCAATAAATTATTTTGAAGCTTGTATGAAAATAAATGCACATTGGATGTTTAATAGTTGTTCGCAACTATTATTGGATGTATTGGATTTGTATGAATGGAATTGCATGATATTTGATTAAATTTTATTCCAATCCGGAATAAAAATGGATATTTTAATAATATAATATATGTGGCGAAAAATGAAATTAGTTTCGATGTCCGATTTTGGATGAATGCATTTATATTGAAATATCGATGAATATTCATAACTATAGTAAATGATTTCGAAGTATTTTTGACATGCTTATGGCTTGTTAAAGTGTTTGAATTTTTAATGAATACTAACTTTTCAAAGTGAAGTTCGGTTAGGATTATGTAGCGAACATTTGAAAAAAAGATTTCTTTCGTAAGTTTTTTCATTTACTTTTATTATGTCTGTCATGAAATTTTTAACATAAGTTGACAACTTTCATAAAATAATATTATTTTATTTATTAGAATAATATTAAAACTGACCAAACAGAGAGATATTAAAATCTGAAGCTAAACGATTGAAACAGATTTTCTAAAGTAATTATATAAATTCTACACAATTAATAAGGGAGGTTTAAAAATGTTTCAATTTATTTATAAATTAATAAATCGATTCAGGATTGAATAGAATGCGTCACGCAACGATAATTTGCGAACGTCGGCCCGTAACTTCGAATGGACGTAACGGGAGATCCAATCATCGGATTCTCTTGAAAGTGGAACCGTTAGGTTCATGTCGAGAAGATCTTTCAAATGAATACAAGGGATTTAAATTTGAATGGTTGGATTTTTAGATAAGTCAAATTCAGATTTGGAAAAGGTCGTTATGAACGTAGTTCGGCGATCAATGTTGGAAACCGACTTTAAGGGCCATAATAAAATTATTAGAATTATAAATAAATTATGATAAATCATAATAAATGATTTAGAAAGAATTTAGAATAATTATTCCACATTTCTAAAAGATAAATAATATTTTTATCTACAATCACTATTTTGCAACTATGGGGAAAAAATTAACATTTGAATGTAATAAATTGATTTGAGGCTCGTTGTGAATGGTATCTTTAACAATATTGTTCTTGAACCCAGTCATGGAGAGAATTAATCTTTTAAATAAGATTTATTTAATTTCCCACTTTATTTAATTGAATTGGAATTGGAATTAGATGGGATTCGATTAATAATAATCAAAATGAGCCTCTATAAAGGAGGACCTTTACTATTTATGGAATTTTAAAAGGCTTCGCTGTATTCCACTTATAGTATTATTTTGATATAGGAATTTTTATCAATTATGAATTGTTCAGGTTCCCGTAAGGATTCCGTACTAAAAAAAATTGATTTTTCGGTTTATCGTGAATGATGCTTTTAAATGGCTGCCAGTTCTTTAACCCATTTAAGACGAGATTAATTTCTAAAAGTTGAATAATCATTGAGATATGATTTTTGAGATAAAGAGATACTATATAATCTTTGAAATGATTTTTAGGAAAGAGATTAAACTATAAGTTTAAAAGAATTTATCTCTGATAAAATTAATGAGAACCTTTTTCTAAAGGTAATGAATATTTGAATAAAAGAATATTCTGGATTGGATGAGTATTATCTTTGTGTATTTGTCACATGCTTATAAAGATACGCAAGTTGCTCAGAAAGAATGGGTTTAATCCATTTTGAATAATTATTACGACGATTAAAAGTCGAAGATGAAGACGGTTGTTGAAGACTGGGGATCTTCACATCGTTTGGGCTATTGCTGATGTCTTGCGTAGGTCGTACACCCAAGACAAGGTAATAAGTAGTGGTAGTTTGAAACATACTAGGAAATCGACCAAATATGTGAGGTCCTCTCTCCTACATTGGACATATGAGACGAGGAATAAGGTGCCTTCGGTTTCGTTCATACCCAGAATGAACTTGCAAATGGATTGTGCGTCCGACATTGTATTTTATGCTATATTAATTGATCTTTACTAAGTATATAGGGGTAGAGAATTTATTCCCTTTGCTTAACACCCTTCTCTGAGACATTCCTGCTCAGATGTTATATATAAGTAGGCATCAGTTGTACGGTATGAGTTGACAATGTGGCCTGCTGAGATGCAATGATCAAGGCTTCTGTTAAAAAGCAGAGCTTTGTGGATGATGATCAAAGCATGGCTTTAATATAGCGTATCTTTGTGTATAACGTTAATTCGCGAGCTTCACACGCCGGTATGTGTCAAAAGGGGGATTAGTGATAGTAGGGAGTGCATGCGTTTCGTTATAGCCAGAGGTGATGTCATGGTATAGAGCCTAGACATTTTACTTATGTGGATGATGGATAGTGAGGTCCCTCGGATACTATTGGTTGACATATTGACTAGGTGACAAGTCCGATTGGACCGGGAAACGTATTGTTCAGGAATAACCAATACACAAAAGTAAGTGTGGACCGGCCCTTCAAGATCCAAGGGTAACGTGTGTTGATCCTGGGAATCCCGATAGAGATGGCCCGAAACCGATGAGGAACATTCTTTGCCTCAACTCGTAGATGGAAATCCAATTTCAAATCGCGACTTTTTGGTTTTAGTTGTAAACCTATATGGCAACATAATATATGGTATCTATGTCGTCTATGATCGATACATTTATATTTGAAGTTGTTTTATACACTATGCACTTATAATAATAATATCAAAAGTATTTGTTTTAAGATATACCAAGCATGTTTAGCTGTTATAAGGTAAAATTGTATCCTCCGGCTTGTGTTGCATCGTGTGATGGGGCCTGGGTCTTATAATAGCTCCAATTTTTCAAAAAGCATTGCGTTATTTATCATTTATTTCCAGTTTGGGTATTCACATAGGGCAAACTCGCTCCATGATATACGGCGTGGTCCAGTGATCTACCTTATTTTATAGCATAAATTTAAATAACTATTAAACCTCATACCAGTCCCGTGACTGACCTGGAGTTTATTGTTTTAACCTAAACTTCGGGCGCCCATATTTTCAACACGAGCAGCTAGTTGTTTTGGTTTTGCAGATTGTTTTCTTTCATAGGATCTAAGATTATGGCTGGAGCTATATTGAAAAGCTCTGTATTTGTATATTGCTTTCAACTGTGTTAGTTGATGTTTTCCGCTGCATTGTAGATATTTATGTATTACATTTTTCACTACTATGTAATTTATTTATTCTCTGGTTATTGTGTTTCCGCTGTATATTTATTTATTCGCACTCTGTTATTCTTGTACTCTGGTGTTTTTATTGTAAAAGCAATGAATATTCTATTGTTCTATGTTCTGATGCATTGTGTTCTTAACCAATCCGTATTCCAGTTCGGTCTGGGCCGGGCGGGGGTTTCGAGTTGTGTCATATATTTCATACATAAAAACATTACAATTACTCGTAAAATGATTTATCAGGGTCATGGAAAGTATAAACCCAGCCAAGGACAATTATAATTGCCTATCCCTACATGGATGTTGGTAAATACCTCACAAATACATCAAAATTAAAAAATAGATAACAAAAACCGAGGATCCTCCAGCTTCATGCTCTAAGTTCATCCAAAATGCTTCATGCTTTCTCCAAAATATTCCAAACCAAACTTGAATACATGGCTACGTTAAAAAATATAGCACCCATAATTTAAAGGAAAAAGAAAATAAACTTTGGTTCAATCAGCCATGAGAAGGGTATAAGAAAAAGGAAATGCGCAAATACTTTTGAAATAAATGGTAACTCATAAAACCTCATTGCACATAACATACGAACGGGTATTTATCTTCTGCTAACCAAAATGTTTGCTACATAAAATCAAAGGTATTATATTAATGTCTATTCTTTTTTAATGTTTTCAAGTAAATATGTTGAAATTGTTACGTTAAATAAATTAGACATAATAGATATACAATCAAATCCGAAAATGCACTCATTAGAGATTGGATTCTAACAATAAGAATGTAAGGGACTACCACCTGGAAGTACATCTTTAAATGAATGTACCAAGCCAAAACTGCCACTGCCTTCTACCGACACATAATTGATATGTCTTTTTATCTCTTTTATATGGATCAAACACTTCATCAGTGGGTCATTTCTGACCTATCTGTCGCCACAACATACATAACACACTCAACAAATAAAGGGTAATCTACAAAGGTGATCACCATACCCTAAATGGCACAATTACACATAGCCCTACCACATCCACCCCTATTTTTTATTTCGATATGTATGGTCTTAGGTAACATTTTACCTTTTATTGAATGCCAAGTTCCATTTAGAATTCCACATAATCATTACTACCATATACTAACTAATTTCCAAAAAAATGCAACCCTAAAGTTCATACGGCTTTGGGAAGGGTGTTAAGCATAAGAGGGGTCACCTCCTATAGCACCAAAAATATGTATATTTGTAAAAACTAATGTACGTGACCTTAAAAATATCATGTCATACACTCGTCCATATAAGATGCCCAGGAGCAGGCAAACAAGGCACCCGTCCTATCACGCCCAGTCAGATTAGTAGCAAATAGTCCTTAAAGTATAAGATCCCATAATGAAGGACCACGATCACTATTATCTATTCTACGAGCAAGTAGTGATTATCAACAATAGATCTTTCCTTTTCTAACGTCTCCACCATCTAGCATTATTATTTAAGCTGCCTTCACTTATAAATTTGTATGTCTTGGTTCAAAGTGATCGGATCATCCAGATTCAATCCTAGTTTCTTTAAACCAGTATTAAAAAAAGAGGTACATGTGGGTATGCATTATTATCAATTTTATTTTATTTATTCCTCTTCTATCTTTTGAGAATTATTTAATTCTAATCTCTTAGAAAAACATTTCATATACTGTTATTGGTGTAATCCTAAAACTTTAATTTGAATTTAAGAACTAAAATCTCTGATGGGTCTAGAACTATGTTATTAAGACATCATTTAGCATAAACCTAATCCCGTTAGGTTAAAGGATTCATAGATATTTAGTTAAGTATTCCAAATCCATTTCACATATTCAACTTATACTATTTGTCAAATAACGACAAAATCACCTTCTAAAATCACACGGATAATTTGAGTTCCCTTCTCAAAATTTAATACAGAGTTTGACTAGCATATTCTTATTATATTTCAAAACTTGATTAACTTTTTGGAAACTCTAAATCACTTTTTTTTTATTTAAATGAATGTATCCTGAGTAAATAAATTTATCTACTCCCTCCATTGGGCGAATCTGGTTAGCTACGAGGAGGAGGAAAATCGTTTCTAAAACTCCAATCTAAATGCTATATATCTGTCACAAATAAGGTGAACAAGTTATTTGGTCGACTCTTTTTAGTATGATCTTTTTAAAGAATCTGGGATTTCCTTTCAATCTATTGCACCTCTCGATCGATTTTCATTGACATTAGCAAGTGGAACAAACGTACCAATCATTTCCATATACGTGACTTTACTATCAAAAATTCTTCTATTAGATTTAACATACTTGTATAACCATTCATTTATAAGGATATCATATTTAGTCATTTTACTCTTTAAGTGAATAGTGATTCTTGAAGCTTTATGGATCAAAACTCAAGTTTCATTGCTTGTATATCCATATATATAACTGAAATTCTTTTTAAAAAAATCCGTCTTATTTATATAATTTATTTCATATTTTTGAAAAATTTAAAAATAACAAATTTATAGAGTTGAAAACTCTGTTTTATGGACTCCCTAAACGGGACGATTTTGAAATTTTAATTTGGAATATGTTGATATTTAATATAGGAAAACTCGATTATTTATACTCATATGCAAACTACAGTTATAAGATTCTGAAAAATTATTGTTTCTAAGGTTTTAGAATTATATTAAATTTTACACATTCGTTTAACTTTTCGGATTGTGAAATTGCAAATTTCCAAACACTGTGCACTTTTTTTGACTTAATATGTCATAATTCTCCTAACTTTTCCAAGACATGTTTTAATATTTATAAAACCTTTACGAACCAATTTCAAACCATTTTAGTTTATATCACTTATGCTTTAAATAGGGTAAAAATGGTGTACACATCTTTATAATTTTTAAAAGTAACCAATTCTTTTGTGTAAATTCAATGTGTATTTATTGCGAACCATTTTCAAATCAAGCAAGAATATTATCAAACTCAAAACATGACTATGTAGCAGGCATATTAGTTCTATCATATTGTATCATCATAAAAATCTTATCTAAAAATGAGGAGTTATTCTCATGTAAATAGTCTATGGATCTTAATTTTTTATGCTTTTTCTTTTGAACCAAAGCAAGCATAAGGCTTGGCCTGGAAAGTGGTACATCCACGTGGAAGAGAGGAGCAGAAGTGCTCGACAAGATGGTGCTTAACCTTGTTGGGATTAGCTTATGTTAGAAGGAGGAGAAGCAAAGATCTATTCGCTTTGGTCTTTGTTTAAGGAGCTATATACATACATACATACATACATACATATGCATGTGTACTATTTTCTTTAGAACTTCGTTATGTCTAAGAAATACTTTGAAAGTGGAAGGAGACCATAAATCTATGGATGAGGAAGGAGAAGATGCTTAGGAATACATCAAAATAATTGTGAATGAAAGTGAGAATAGAGGGCTTGTAGTTATGAGCAAATTTAGGTAGCAAAGCATCCCAATCCACTTCATTATATATTACAATATCTTAACACTTTTACATGCCATTCTCCGTCCCACGTGCTCACATATGTATCCCACAAGTATTTCACCATGTGTTTGCAGAAGTAATTTATTCTTGCTTTACTTGGTTTTGGTTAATTATAAAAATATCTAGATTTCACCGATTATTTATTATATGTAATTATGTATATATCTATAGTAGTTTCCCTTATATGTTCATTAGTATGTATAAATGTATATGTGTACATGTATTATCCCAAACCAAGAGGCAACATTCTGATACAACTTTTGTTCATCAAACCGTTATGATTCCAAAATATTATTTCTAATCACATTTTAACTTTTTAGTTAAAATAATCAAAGTTTAGAGATTATATTCCTATCATTATTCATAACAAAAGGTGACTCGTTTAATATTTAAAATAATTTTTGAATTATTTAAACTCAATTTAAATTCAAGCATTGTTTATTCAAAAATGAGGATATCATTTATGATGCCGTAAAGTCATTTTATTTTCAAAAATAAAACATAAATTTTATTACATGTTCCTGCTTAGGTGAGAAACAAAGTGTATGTATGTAGTTTTGTATCTGATATCTAGAAAATTTTAGAGTTGATAAATCACGATGCGTTAAAATTCTCCCATGTTTCAAAGAATTTCATCTGAAAATTAAACGAATAAGAAGATGGTAATCTTAACAACATACATACAGAGATATATGGTAACTAATCATACCATATACCATAAGTGGTAAGTATACTATATCGATACAGTATCTGAACTACAAATCTATTCTAAACTCAAGATAAACTTTTCTTATTTTATCATTTGTTTCCCAAATGTAGTCTTCGGCTTAACTAATCCTTTAAATTTTAATAATTTTACAACCTTTATTCCTCATCGATTTTTATATCGATCAACAATTCGAATTGGTTGTCTGATAACTACCAAGTTTGGTTCTACATCTAAGTCTCCCTAAACAACTACCTCTATAGTTTGTTATAAATTGTGCATATATTTTTGTAAATGAGATACACACTATAAATTGTGAACACAAGATAGCCTTTATGGTAATTCTACTCAATAAGCGGTGGGACAATCCTCTCATGAATAGTAAAAGTCTAATATATCGAGATGATAGCTTCCCTGCCCTACAAAATCCTACTACTCCCCTCATCAAATATATTTAAAAAATATAAGATCTTTAATTGAGAACTCTAAATTTAAACGCCTTTTATTGGCGCTACTCTTTTGTCTTCTTTGAGCTTCCTCTACCTTTTTCCTGGTCATATCCTGTAACGACCCGGGTTTTCGCGATTCTGGGTTAATCGACATAAACTCAATGTCGACTATCCAAGCATCGGAAATACCGGATAATTAATGAAAAAAGTTAGAGGGTGAGAATAGGTAAGATAGAAAATTAGAATAGAAGAAGAAGAACATACAACATCAGAGTAACACGAATCTCACAGCGGAACGAATAAAATATAGTATACTACATAACTTGAAATCAAAACACAATATGTATACAATACCATTATCAGAGTACAACACTTACAACTCAGCGGAAATAAACAATAGCTATATAATCCTGAAGCCTCCTGCTCCAGCTCTTCGAGCATCTGTAAAATCCTGGCTACTTGACTGCTCGTAAAAATTTGGGCACCCAAGAGTTTAGGGAAAACAAAACAAAACAAACTCCAGGTCAGTCATGGGACTGGTGTGAGTAAACACTTTAAAATAGTTTGGGAAAATAAGCAATATCTCATAAGACCACGCCGTATAACACGGAACGGGTTTTTCCCTTATGAGAATCCAAAACACTTGGTCCAACATTCAAAATCCTTTTGAAAGGAACGATAATCTTTATATCAAACTCATTTGATATAATAATAATGTCTATCAACCACAATATAATAATCATCCAGCTGAATACTTTCATCTCACGTTCCACATACATAATATATAATCAAAAACCATGGGCACTTATTGGGTAATGAATTCCAACTGGAAAGGTATGGGACCACTTTCCGACAGTGTATCTCTAGAGAGAAATACATCGGGTTCAACAAGAACATCTTGTAACCCAGGCTAAACATGACCGGTCATTCATTTCGTTTGAGTGTACCGAATGTATTATCACCAACGGTTGGGATCAGCAACCATTTCCCGATAGGGTTAGCATCGAATAGATTATAGGAGTAAATGGAATTTGTCTAGATCAGGTGACAATACACCCTAATTGGCAGCTAACCACTTAACCATGCGACCTACCCAAATTTATACCATTTCTCGGTTGCGAGGCTAGAGGCCATAACATATCCTTTACAAACCATGCCTTTCTTCACTTTGAATGTCACATCGTCATACCCGCCAAATCACAAATTGATTTCTCTAAACATACCATGGGTAAACAACTAAGAGAAACGAATTCCTCTATCACCAAACGTAAATACATTTGAAGAGATCAACTTACGCATTCTTTTAAATATACTATGTCAGACATTCTTCCTTACAGGTTGTCCTGGGACTGGACAAACCGAAGGCACAACCCTTGCATAACTCCATCTTCAATTATCTTCATCATATTTGATCACAATGCTAATGCCATACGGATTGGTTTTCAGATAATGAATCTGATCCCGGTCTCTTCGTATTGACGATGTAACGACCCGGGTTTTCCCGCTATTTAAATTTGAATATTTAAAACTAAATTTATTTTGATAATAATTTATTTATTTTAATTAGTGTTTAATTATTCTGGAAATAATAATATTTATTGATATTATATAAGCGTTAGGAATAACTATGTTTTCAAACGAGCACCGTTTTCGACAAAACGAATTTTTTTGGAATGCGTATGGTTAATTGTTGCTGAATTTTCAGTTTGAAGCCAATCAGAGTTGTTTTGTTGGGGGACAAAATTTTATATGTAAACCGGTGAATATAATTGAAATTAAAATAAGGATGTTGTGCAAACGGAATCATAATTCAACAAATTTTTTACTATTGATCCGCAACACCAACATAACAGTATATTTGGTTTTGTTATTTTTGGGATTTGAGTGTGCAATGAATAGCAGAAACTTCACAGCATTTATATATCTTCATATGCTTACAATGTATCGTTAGACTGAAATTTCCATGCATGATCCTATCAAGTATATTAACAGTGGATGATAATCATGTCCACTATAAACAGCCTCATATTTTGGTCAGTTTTTAAGGGTTATTAGCTAATTTAATAAACATATAGTAGTATCATCTACTGTATGTACACTTTACGTGATAGTACCACCCACTATGGATGAAGCATTATTTGCGCATTACCCAATAGTATTCATCATGATACAATTGGAAGTAGCATACGAAATTAATACATGAATGAGAAATGAATGCGTGTAGTATATCTCCATTCATTTTAATCTCATAAAAACCTCCCACTATTTACATACAGGCCCTTTCCTTGTCTGCCAAACTTTTCCATTACCTTGCTTCCCAATCCATCGAATAACCGTGAGCCCCAAGTTTCTGAAAAGTGAGCAGCTCTACCTACTACACCCAGCTATCCTAAAGCTCATTATGTGCCTATCCATACCCGTTTTATGTGATGGTCACACTTCTTCATATATAAATATGCGTTGTTTCCTTTCGTTTCAGCAACCTAAATCTTCCCTTTATCAACCCGCATGCCTCCATTCTTTAAAGAACCCCAACCGCTTCTAGTTGAAACCATGAATGGGTTGATAACATTATCTTCTTCTCCTCGTTTTTCTCCAAAACTCTTCCGGCAACTCACAAATCATCAACGGTGCGATATTATATCTCCGCGAAAGCATCTCAGTGGACTAGAGGCAAGTGGTCTGGCGCGTTGACAAGGGATGTCCTGGTGGTCTGGTAGGTGTTGAGCACGGTTCTGATGGAGGGCTAAAGGGGCTTATAGGTTCGCATGGGATAAAGCTTGCAGAAAGAAATAAAGAAGAAGCTAGAGGGAATAAGGATAGATGTAGCGGTTTCCCTCTGTGCGAATGATGAAGGATACATAACAAGTGAAGGTGGTGTAGCAGTATTGGCGAATGGATTCAGACATACTGGGCTTTCCGCCCTTAAAAGAAAAATTTTAAAAAAAGTAAATCATGCTTGCATGTGGCTGCTGCAAGCAAGGGAGCATCAGATCTGGGTTTGGATATGAACGAACACGATTGCAGATGGAAAGGTTATATTATATGCTTGATCTTTACTACATGTGCTAATTTATAATATATATATGTTATATATATATATATATATATGCCAGTCTAGAAAATATGTAGTAACTGATTTACATTGTTAACGTGTCTAATTATTTTAGTGGTGCCTAAACCAGTTTAACGTGGCAAATGGATATACCGCAGCTTTAAGAATAGTTAGTGAAAACCGCCTAATTAAATATTAATATATCTAACCATTTTCAGGTACGTGCCAAATGAGTATTATGCCTAAATATAAGCTTAAGGCGGGCAGAAATATATACACAGGAATATATACTTATGTGATTTTATATGTAATTAATGAGGATAAACGTGCCAAACATTTAGGATATTATTTATTGATTGTATAAGAAGGTAGGAGGGAGGTTTTAATAGCGGCCGTGTTTTATATATGTGCCATCTGTTTATTCAGGTGTCCGTTATAAATAATAACAGTATTGGAAGGAAAAAAGTGAACATTGAACTTGTTTAATGTTCTCATATATTAACATAATTGGATCAAATAAGGGACGGTGGAACCGTATCGATGGACGTAACATTATGAAGCTGGATTGGATGTTGTTGAAAAGTCATTAAAACAGACCATTTGACGATGAATGAAAGCCAAGGTGAGTTTAACTCACTCAGTTATCCCACTTATATTTATTATAAGTCGGCTTTGTTGATCGTGTGCTATGGTTGTTAGTCGTTGATTGTTTTGTTGATCATTGGGATATATGATGATATTTTTATGCTCAATTTAAATTAAACGTTTGTTTAATTTAATCAAACCAAATCATTATTTATAACGATTATTTCCAGTTGAGGTAACTTGCCTTGTTGGTTACGTTTGTAATAATATAAACGTATAATATTTAATTGGATGCTTGCATTGTTATTATTAGTCAACCTGTTGAATTGATTATTCATGTTATCATCAAATTTATTGTTTATTATCATTATATGAATTGTTAGTCGAACATGATTGGATTATTGAATTGATTATTGGTTTTTTGAATTTAAATTCAACATTGTTCGTTATTGACCAATGAGTAATATTAGTTGGGGAACTAATAGCAGATGGCCCAAACACAAATCGTTTTTCTAAGAATTGATTTACCGTCAGGTAAACCGATAAAGAATAAAATTATAAATTTTATTTTTAACTAAGGATGGAATTTAAAATATATTATTTTAAAAAGAAGTCTATTTAAAAGGAAAATAAATGTTATTATTAAATTTGTAAGGCAAATTATTAAATGGTTTTATAAAGAATATTCTTATGTCATCAAGTTTTAGGAACAAATGGATTTATATTGAAATTGACTATTATTTACTTAATAATAATCAAACTAAACTAGATTTATTTAAATTAATTACATTTTAATTAATTTAAATGGAAAGACGAATTGGATTTGATTAATGGATTAATCATGTTTGAAGTGAGCGAGTCGGTTAAGTTAACAAAAGTGATTAATAAATTAGTTTACATATTAATGGAGAAGTAAACCACGTTTATTTTTAATGTTGGTATTTGATAATAATCAAAATAGTAAATCTTGGGTTACAAATGTATTAATGGAGGTTCATGGAAATATAAGTCATATTTATAATTAAATGAAGTTTAAAGCAAATTATATTAATAGTAACACAAGTTAAGTTTGAACTGAAGTTAAATTTAGTTCTTTTTGAAATTCTAGTTAGTCGTATTGTAAAAGACTAAAGTTGAATAAAGTTGTGATAAAACCCAAGTTTTACTTATAGATACGATCGGGGCGAGTTATTAGAAATGGTTTATGAATGAATAAAGACCCAAGATGTGAGATTAAAGAATTGGAACCTAACTGGAGATCGGTTGAGTAAAATGATTTTCTAAATATTGATCCGATGTTGGTTTCGGCCTTCGGGGTTGATATTTGGGGAATTATTTTCTTACTGATTTATGATTAGGGACTAACGAAGGCATGGGAATCAAAATGGAAATCAATTTGGAATTTAAAGTGAGGCGAGGAAGTTATTAAGATGCGATTTAAATTCGCGATATTTAATAGGAAGTGAGGTTTAATCGAAATATAACCAAATGGGTTTGAAATAAACTTATTAGAAGTTTATAAAGGAATTCTAATTATAATAGAATTAAGATGTGCATAGAATGTTTCAAAGATTATGAAGTTAATAGAGGAGGTTAATAATAGTTTACTTAAAATTAAGTAAACGTGTTAAGATTGAAATTGGATTTCCAAAAGGAAGTGTGATATAAAACTATATTTCAAATCGAATGGTAATTGGAATATGTGGAATATTAGTGAAATGAGATTTCATTGATAAACTTCTATTTATTCTGAAGATAAAAATGTTGTTAGAGAGGTAAATAAAATACCCCAACTTGAATGACTTCATGATTATCCAAGAATGATATTAGTTTAGAAACGAGTGTGATCGAGAGAAGTAAAACTAGAATTTCGAGGAATAGTATTATATAATAAAGTTTGAAATTTTTTAAAACAATAAGACGATTTTAAGTATAATAGTATTTTTGAAATAAGAAATAAAAAGGCTTTGTTTTAAACACTGGAAGTTTTAAAGGTTTGATTTACAAATGGAAATATTAAAAAGGGCCAAGTGAAGCTGAATACTGAACCAGTATACTTGTTTAATTTTCATGATTGAATGATTGTTTATTTTGATAGTTAAATAACCGACTATCAAAATCTGACCCATACAATTGCTGGTACAGAAAGATCGGGATCGAATTTATATTCTAAAACCATTCTGATCAACAAATACGTGAATGTTGAAGATATTAGACGATGACCGAGTTGGAGTATTGAAGACCGTTGATCTTCATAAAGTGGAAGAATTACTTAAAATCCCTTACTTGCAACCAGAGATACATTGTGATTCTGTCATGGTTGCAATCAGAGGATTACAAGGACTGCTCGCTACTGATCTATAGGGTGATTCCTAGGATGCAGTAGGAGGGTGCCTTCGGTTTGTCCAATCCCAGGACGACTTGTATGGACGGATGTCTGACAGAGTATGTCCAAAAGAATTACATACGTTGATTTCTCCAAATGTACTATAGTTGGTGGCGGAGAAGGGCACTTCTCTTAGCTTAACGACTAGAGTATTTTGTGGACGTCAATTAGTGATATCTTGCGGATATGACGATGTGACATTCAAAGTGAATGGTGGCCAGATGTTCCAAAAGATGATTATAACCTCAAGCCTCATCAACTGGGAAATGACAAAAATCTGGCAAGCAGCATGGCTATGTGGGTCGCACCCATTAGGGTGTATTGTCACCATCTCGAGAATATTCATAATTGTTACTTCTTTTCATTTCTATATCTCTCGGGAAAACGGTAGCTGCGCTGCCGTAAGGTGACAATATATTTGATACACTCAAGATAAATGAGTGGTCGGTCATGTGTGGGCCGGGTTGCAAGATGTTCTTGTTGAACCCAGCGTATTGCTCTCTAGAGATACACAATCGGCAGGTGGTTCCATACGTTGTCATAGTCGGAATACAATCTCCAATAAGAGCCTGAGGTTTTGATTGTATACTATATATGTGGAGCGTGAGATGCAAGCGTTCTGATAGATTCTATTTATTTGTATTTAGACACTATTATAATATCAGAATAATATTGATTTCAAAAATGTTTTTGGGTATCGTAAGGTAAGAGCCATCCGTATTTATGTATCGATTTGGTCTTACGATTATCCTTTCTTTTAAAAAGATTTTTGAATTGTAAAATCAAGTTGGATGATACCCCCTTAAACTGTGCGAGTTTTTCTCACTTTGCTTCACCAGACTGACCTGGAATTTGTAATGCTCGGGTTAGATCGGGTTGTACAGGTTCAGGTTATTGGACACTACAAAGTTCAGAAGATGTACTGGAGGAGTTCAGACGTATTAGTATTTATTCCACTGTGCATTGTATATGAGGACAGATTATTATAACTGTCCAGATTGTCTTGACAAATATACTCTGATTGTTAGTGTTATTTCAGGTTTTCAATAAAGATTTATTTTTATATTATATTTATTCCACTACGACGTGAGACTCTGACTCTGTGTTGTGTTGGTTCTTCTTCTTCTTCTATTCTAACATTTCTTTCTTTCTTATCCCACCCTCTAAGTTCTTTCTTTAATGTTCAGAATTTTTAGTACTCGAGTTTGAACACGGGAGGTATTTATGTCAAAATTTTGAGCATCGAATTTTCCGGGTTGTTACAGACGACGGAAAAATGGTCAAAAACTTTGATAGTCGGTGATTTAACTATCAAAGAAAAAGATGTGTGCAAACAACAATATTATTTCCAGATGGAAATTCTATCGATCATCATCAATCAACATTTATTAATATCCCCATTTCTCGTTTCCATATATTCATCAAATCCTTATTTTCTAAATTTAGAAAATATACGTTATTAACGTTGGAAAACTTTTCCATTTCTGATTCACGCATCACTATCTTCTCACATATATCAGTCTGTAACTGTAAACTAGTAAGTTAACAACCCTTTACGTATTAACCCCGAAGGCCGATACCAACATCAGATCAATACCCAGACAGCTGTTCAACTTAAGTAATCTCCAGTCAATTTCTAATTCCTTTAACTCCGTTTTAATTCCTATTTCAAACCCTATGTAACAACCCGTATTTTCAATAACCTGTTATAACATAAATCGAGGCAGAATCTAATTCTAAAATCTGAATCAAGGGAAACGGGCTATGCCATTGCGTTCATCTCGGAAAAATACGCGAAATAGAGTCCGAGTTTTCGAAAATCGGAGTCCGTATGACCCAGTTAAGGCCCATTGAAGTTTTCATAAATTTCCATGTTAAAAACAGATTTAAATTTTAAATTAAAAACAAGGATTAGGGCTAGCTGGCGTCAGGCGGGAAAACTCCCGCCAAGACCCCCATGTCGACAGGCATGTCGACAGGGGTCTTAGGGTGTCGACTGCCCTGTCGACAGCCCTGTCGACACGGGGTGGCCGGGCAGTTTTGCCTGGCGCACCATTTTGATTTGGGCTTGGTCTTGTGGCTTGGTTCTAGAGAATTCCTAAATCTGACGGACCTAAACTAACCTAGGGTTAATCCTAGGGCTAAAAACACTCTAATCTTCTATAAATAAGCCCCTAATCCTACCCTAAAACCTCATTATTCATTCTAGCAACCAAACTATGTCAAATTGAATTCTCAAATGGCCTCCACCTAAAAACCCTAGCCTCCAACCTCTTCAAAAATCATTCCTATGAAGGTTTTGATGTTCATACAAGCATTTCTAAGTTGTATGAATGATCATTAGCTTGCATACATCATCAAGTTGCAAGCTTTATTTGCTAAGCTAGAGTTTTTGGGATTTTTGTTAATTGGAGCTTTGTTTTGGGGTTTTATATGCTTGCATAAAGGGCTTCTCAATCTTTATTAGTAGATTTGTGTCTTCATAATATTTGTAAGCCCTCTTACCTTCATTTTAGAAACTCTAAAGTTAATATGTGATGAAAGTTGGGATTTATGCATGTTTAATGAGTTATGCATGCTTATGCGAGTTCACTATGCTATGTTATGCATGTTTAATGAGTTATGCATGCTTATGCGAGTTCACTATGCTATGTTATGCATGTTTAACGAGTTATGCATGCTTATGCGAGTTCACTATGCTATGTTATGCATGATTAACGAGTTATGCATGCTTATGCGAGTTCACTATGCCATGTTACACATGTTTGATAAGTTATGCATGTTCACTATGCCATGATTTGCAAGTTTAACAAGTTATGCATGTTTATGCAAGTTCACTATGCCATGATTTGCAAGTTTAACAAGTTATGCATGTTTATGCAAGTTCACTATGCCATGATTTGCAAGTTTAACAAGTTATGCATGTTTATGTAAGTTCACTATGTTAAGTTATGCAAGTCCAACATGTTATGCATGCTTATTATGATATGTAAGATTCATCATGTATGTTGTGCCAAGTTCCCTCTTTCTATCCTTTATGCGTTATGACGAATATGTAAGCGATAGAATGACGTTGGGGGGTTTTTGGGTAAAACTTAAAATACATGAAAATATAAGATTGGGAATTTACCTATTAAGTTAGGTCTACCCCTTGGGAATTTACCTATTAAGTTAGGCCTACCCAAGTATTTGTTAAACTTGTGATTATGTTTTGAAAATAAAGGGTGCATGACACTTAGAAAACATAAGTGTGGCCAACTCGAGGTTGGGTTGAGTTTGTAGCGTAAACCTACCCGGAACCGACCGGCTTAACTAGTTGCTACAAACAATAGGACCCAATGTGAGAAGTTGGTCATGTGTACCTTAGACCCGAGGTTAGACCAAGTTGTGGTGTAAAGCTACCCGGACCCGCCCGGCCTAACTAGTAACCACAACAAAGTCTAATGTGAGAGGTTAAGGCACAATTAAATTAATTAATGCCTCATGATTAGGGTTAAGTCATGGCCCACTAATACTTAACCAATTTTGGGGATACGAGGGATTAAATGGGGTTAAGTGGTGAACTGTTGGTTACACTTAACTAATTTAATCCATGATTAGTGAGGGGTTAAACCACACTTAACCCTCTTAGAAAACCCTAGCAACGTGGTCTGTTCCAGCAGTAATCCCAGTTGGGTATCATTCACAACCCTAGAGGCTAGGCTAGGGCGGGGCACGATTACTGGACTGATGTAAGCGACCAAAGCGACGGCTGAGTGGTACAGCGGTGCGGGTCCAGGCGGGCTACGGACGTGCACGTAGTCCGTGTTGGACAAACTCGAGGCACGGGTACCAGTAGGTTTAGACTGTGCATTATTGCTTAGGTGTCTGGGGTTGACACCCGAGGGCTTGATACACCCGAAGGTGGACCCAGCACAGTCTGACTACAACCATATGTGGGCCGTATGGACACCAACACTTAACGTGTTAGGTTTATAGGGAGCCGATCGACTAGACCGTTGGGCTGGACCTTGCCTTAAGGTCACCTTATGCTATTGGGCCAAAGTTTGGGCTGAGGGATCATTACCTGTTATGTTAGTTTGCTAGTACACTGTGGTGCAAAGCTTAATCTTCTCTATGTGATGACACCTTATCTATTGCCAGTATGTTCATCTCAGTTTCCATCATGATGTTAACTTTATTAGTTTATAGACTGATCGTAGTAGGGCTTACCAGTCTTTTTGACTGACCTGTTTTCTTTCGCTTCTTTTCTTCCGTTTCCCCCCCCCCAGGTTCTCAGGGAGGGAACAGTGGTGCTTAGCTTGGATCGCTTGCTTGTTCGCTGGATAGCTCATGTATGTCTGGACATTGAGCTCGCTATGGTTTATCACCTTTATTTTTGGGGATAGCACTATGTATTTCAGTATTTCTGTTTATGTTGTACTAGACATGTTTATTTTGGCAGATGACTTTATGATGTACTAGACTTGTTTTGAGATGGTTTGAGATATTCCGCTGTTTTATTCTCACTTACTCTGTTTTACATATATAATTACGTTCCTGTTCTGCCTTGATATATCATTATGCATGCTTACCCAGTTCTAACGCCCCCCAGAAGCTAGTGCCCCCGAAAGAGTGACCCTAGCGGAGGTGGGGTGTTACAAATTTGGTATCAGAGCATATGGTTTACGAGGAAGAACAAAAAGTTTTTAAAAAAGACTTTTGAAAAACTATTTTCAAAACAAGTATAAAGTATTTTCCAAAGAAAAGTCTAGTATTTTAAAAAGGGCTATTCCCCAAAAAGCCATTAGCGTTATCCTTCGTTCCCTTGACCTAATCTTATCTTATCATTCGTTTCAGTATGGCTGAGGATCTTGCCATCCCGGATAGAGTAAATGTGCTAGTCTGGTATAGGAGACTTCTAGAAGCTAGGGCGGCAGCCGGCCCCGCAAACCCTACTCCCACTCCTCCTCCTGTAGTTGAGAATCCTCCCCCTAATGTCCCTCCTCCGGTGGTTCCTGTTCCCCCTCCTCCAGCAGTTAATATTCCTCCTCCTCCAGTTGCTGAGGCTCCTCTTCCTCCTCCTCCCCCTCAGCATCCTCAGGTTGAGTTCACGAAGGTTTGCAAAGACTTCAAGGTGATGGGAGGCAAGAATTTCCTAGGCACGGAATCTTTTGTTGAAGCTAGGAATTGGCTGAAAGACACTGAGGACTTGTTTGCTATCTTTGGGATTGATGACGAGAGGAAGATCTTATTGACAGTGTGGCTTTTGAAGGATGAAGCGGCCTATTGGTGGGAGGTCACCAATGGGACGAGGCCCGTTGAGACTTGGGCCGATTTGAGGGCTAGATTTGTGGCCAAGTTTCTATCTTCTGCTGAGGCGAATTTACTGATGGAGAAGTTCATTGCATTAAAGCAAGGTGACATGTCTGTCAAGGAGTATGTGAACAAGTTTAATCAGCTGGCCCGTTTTGGTTTGGATATGGTGAATACTCCTGAGAAGAAGGCTCTTCGATTTGCTAGAGGGTTGAATGAGCCACTACAGGGCTTGGCGATGTCGCATATTCCGCATGGGGCTACTTTTGAGAGTTTGGTCAATATGGCTCTACTTCAGGGAGATGGAAAGAAAGAGGTCAAGACGAGTGATACTCAAGCAAAGAAGACTGATTCTCAAAGCAAAGGCAATCAAGGTGGTCAAAGCAGTCAGGGGAATCAGGGCAAGAACAAGAAGGGGAACAGCAACAAAGGCAAGGGAAAGTGCAATTACTGTGGTGTGCCTGGACACTTTGCTAAGGATTGTAGGAAGAAGAAAAGGAAGCTTAGTGGTGGATGTTTTTCCTGTGGTGAGGCTGGACACTTCAGCAAGGAGTGCCCGAAGAAGAAAGGACAGGCTGGATCTTCAGGAGGGCAAGTTCATGCTCTCAATACCGCTCCAGTTCCCGAGCGAGGTAGTGTTTCTGTTGAGAACCTTGTTTATGTTTCTGATCTTCCAGTACGTACCTTGTTTGATTCTGGTGCATCACATAGCTTTATTTCATCTGATCTTGTTAATAGCTTGCACCTTAGTACTAGCTTAGTGGATGATCCCGTTTGTGTTTCGAATCCCATTGGGGGTTCTGCTCATCTATCTATGATATGTGAGGATCTGAGGATCTCTATACTCAGTGTAGAGTTTTTGTGTAGTGCATATGTTCTGGGTTTCAGGGGATACGGATTGATATTGGGCATGGATTGGCTGTCCCGATATGGAGCCATTCTTGATTGTGAGCATAGGGTTGTGAGGCTTGTGACTCGCCTTGGCAACACCTTAGAGATTTCGTGCAATCCGAAGGATCCCGTCATGTTGTGCTATCTTGAATCTCTCGACTCGTCAGAGGAAGCCCTTCAGTCTGTAAGGGTGGTCCGAGATTATCCAGATGTTTTTGAAGAAGTTAAGGGGTTGCCCCCTAAACGAGAGATCGATTTTCGCATTTATCTTGTGGATAATGTTAAGCCTGTTTCTTTGCCCGTTCGGCACATGGCTCCGCGTGAGAGACGGGAGCTCAGCAAGCAGGTAAAGGAGTTGCTTGAGAAGAACTTCATCAGACGAAGTATATCCGAATGGGGAGCGCCTGTGGTGTTTGCTACTAAGGCAGATGGTTCTCTTCGACTCTGTGTGGACTATAGAGAATTGAATAAGCTGACTAAGAAGAACAGACACCCGTTACCGAGGATCGATGATCTCTTTGACCAGCTTGTTGGTGCTTCTGTTTTCTCTCAGCTTGATCTTGCTACTGGATTTCATCAGCTTAGAGTGGCTGAAGATAGTATAGACAAGACTGCATTCAGAACTCCAGATGGATTCTTTGAATGGCTTGTTATGCCGTTCGGTTTGACGAATGCACCCGCGTATTTCGTGGACTTGATGAGTAGGGTGTTTCGGGAGTTCTTGAACAAGTTTGTCGTGGTCTTTGTGGATGATATTCTGATCTTCTCCAAGGATGAAGAAGAGCACGCGAGGCATCTTGTAGAGGTGATGGATACGCTTAGAGCGCATCAGTTAAAGGCCAAGTTCTCCAAGTGTCACTTTTGGAGAAGGGAAGTTAGGTTCCTTGGGCATATCGTATCCAAGCAAGGCTTAGCGGTGGACCCCGCTAAGGTGGTTGCAGTTCAGGATTGGAAGACTCCAAGGAACGCAACCGAGGTGAGAAGTTTCCTAGGTCTTGCGGGTTTTTACCGGAAGTTCATCAAGGACTTCGCGAAGATATCCGCTCCTCTTACTAAGTTGACTAAGAAGCACTTAGTTTTTGCTTGGGATATGGATTGTGAGCTTGCTTTTCAGAGACTCAAGAGAGCCCTTACCTCAGCACCAGTTCTAGCTTTACCCGATGGTGGTAAAATATTTACCGTGTACACTGATGCTTGTGGCACGGGATTGGGCGCCGTTCTGATGCAAGAAGGCAGAGTTAAATGTTTTGGTGGTAGGCAACTCAAGGTGCATGAGAAGAAGTATCCTACTCATGATCTAGAGCTGGCAGCGATTGTATATGCACTCAAGGCCTGGCGTCATTATCTTCTGGGAGAGAGATTTGAGCTGTATACTGATCATAAGTCTTTGAAGTATCTCTTTTCGCAGAAGGATCTGAACTTGAGGCAGCAGAGATGGGTGGAATTCTTGGCATCCTATGATTTTGATATAGCCTATACCCCTGGCAAGGGGAATGTTGTAGCAGATGCGTTGAGTAGAAAAAGGTTGACACTAAGTCCGCTATTTGTTGAGATGAAGAATCTAGAGTTCTTAGCAACCTTTGATTTCTCTTTGGCGATGGAGTCGATGACCGGTTCTTTAGCATCTCTTGAGCTCAGGCCTACCCTTCTGGATCAAGTTGGGGCTTCGTAGAAGGAAGACCCTCAGATAATTGAGATCATGGATAAGCTGATTCGAGGGGAGACATCTAGTCACCTTGCTCGATATTCTATAGATGATAAGGGTTGGCTGAGGAGAGACAGAAGGCTTTGTGTTCCGATGGTAGAAGACCTGGTGAGGAAAGTTCTTGAGGAGGCACATCGTTCCAAGTTGACTATACATCCGGGTGGAGATAAGATGTATAAGGATATGAAGCGCATTTTCTTCTGGCCTGGAATGAAGAAGGATGTCGCGGAGTTTGTCTCTAGATGTATCGTTTGTCAGAGAGTAAAAGCTGAGTCGAAGAAGCCCGGTGGGCTATTGCATCCTCTAGAGGTCCCGCTATGGAAGTGGGAGAGTATTTCTATGGACTTTATTGATGGGCTTCCAAGGTCAAGGAAAGGGAATACGAGCATTTGGGTCATTGTAGATAGGCTTACGAAGAGTGCTCATTTCATTCCGGTGAAGAGCAAAAGGACCGCATCTGGACTAGCATCAGTATATCTTCGTGAGATAGAACGACTACATGGAGTCCCTTCCAGTATAGTCAGTGACCGATACCCCATCTTTACTAGTCAGTTCTGGAACAGTTTGCAGGAAACTATGGGCACGAGGTTGAACCTGAGTACGACCTATCACCCACAGACTGACGACCAAACAGAAAGGGTGAATAGGGTACTTGAGGACTTGTTGAGGCTTTGCATTCTGGATTTTGGTGGTGCTTTGGAAGACCACCTTCCTCTTGTTGAGTTTGCATATAATAACAGTTATCAGGCAAGCATAGGGATGGCACCATTTGAAGCTTTATATGGGAGGCCGTGCAAGTCGCCTACATGTTGGTGGGAGACTACAGAGAAGCTCATACTTGGGCCTGACATGATTAGAGACACATCCGAGAAGATCGAGTTGATTCGGAGGCGTATGAAAGCGGCCCAAGACCGACAGAAATCCTATGCTGATAAGCGAAGATCCGATTTGGAGTTTGATGTTGGGGATATGGTTTTCGTAAAGGTTTCTCCTTTGCGGAATGTGGTCCGATTTGGAGCTGTTGGGAAGTTAGCACCGAGATTTGTTGGACCCTTCCCTATCATAGAGAGAATTGGGAAGATGGCTTATAAAGTGCAATTGCCCGAGAAGCTGTCCGGAGTGCATAATGTCTTTCATGTCTCGCATCTCCGAAAGTGCCTACATGAGTCCGCTGAGGTGGTTGAGCCTAGCATTCTTGAAGATGTGGAAGTAGAGAAAGAGGCAACTTTGAGGAGAGCTCCGATTCGTATCTTGGGGACGGAGACCAAGAAGCTAAGGAATCGAGAGGTCAAGTTGGTGAAGGTTCAATGGGGTGAAGCCGAAGAAGACGCAACTTGGGAAACCAAGGAGAAGATGCGTGGGCTTTATCCATTCCTTTTTGAGGGTACACTCTCAATCTCTTTCCTTTGTTAGCATATCTTTTCTTTGCTATCCATGTTTATCTAGTTATCGTGCTAATCTTGTCATGAGAACCTTTGATAGAAACCCTTTGGATGAAACATGTGTTTGAGACATGTTATGTTTGATGGTTGCAAGTGGCTGCAAGTGTTTGCAAGTGGTTACTCGTGGATGCATGATACACATTAGGCAATAGATCGGCTCACACACTCCTCATATTGCATGTGCATGAGTGTTTATGCTTATTCTTGGATGAAATTTGTATGCAATCACATGGATGTTGCATATGGATGTATGATTGAGCACGCGTGTAGATATTATACATTATGTTAGGGATTTGCATACATATGGATACATTTCACTAACATATTTTGCATTGATCTTTGCATTAGATAAGTACATATACACACACTTTTGCATATGTTCATACAGCATTTAGAATCTTTTAAGGACAATGATTGCTCGTGGATGATGCTTTGAGTAGATGGATGATTGGATGGTAGGATACGTTCTTCCTAACTCGGAGATTTCGGGGACGAAATCCTTTAAGGAGGGGAGAATGTAACAACCCGTATTTTCAATAACCTGTTATAACATAAATCGAGGCAGAATCTAATTCTAAAATCTGAATCAAGGGAAACGGGCTATGCCATTGCGTTCATCTCGGAAAAATACGCGAAATAGAGTCCGAGTTTTCGAAAATCGGAGTCCGTATGACCCAGTTAAGGCCCATTGAAGTTTTCAAAAATTTCCATGTTAAAAACAGATTTAAATTTTAAATTAAAAACAAGGATTAGGGCTAGCTGGCGTCAGGCGGGAAAACTCCCGCCAAGACCCCCATGTCGACAGGGGTCTTAGGGTGTCGACTGCCCTGTCGACAGCCCTGTCGACACGGGGTGGCCGGGCAGTTTTGCCTGGCGCACCATTTTGATTTGGGCTTGGTCTTGTGGCTTGGTTCTAGAGAATTCCTAAATCTGACGGACCTAAACTAACCTAGGGTTAATCCTAGGGCTAAAAACACTCTAATCTTCTATAAATAAGCCCCTAATCCTACCCTAAAACCTCATTATTCATTCTAGCAACCAAACTATGTCAAATTGAATTCTCAAATGGCCTCCACCTAAAAACCCTAGCCTCCAACCTCTTCAAAAATCATTCCTATGAAGGTTTTGATGTTCATACAAGCATTTCTAAGTTGTATGAATGATCATTAGCTTGCATACATCATCAAGTTGCAAGCTTTATTTGCTAAGCTAGAGTTTTTGGGATTTTTGTTAATTGGAGCTTTGTTTTGGGGTTTTATATGCTTGCATAAAGGGCTTCTCAATCTTTATTAGTAGATTTGTGTCTTCATAATATTTGTAAGCCCTCTTACCTTCATTTTAGAAACTCTAAAGTTAATATGTGATGAAAGTTGGGATTTATGCATGTTTAATGAGTTATGCATGCTTATGCGAGTTCACTATGCTATGTTATGCATGTTTAATGAGTTATGCATGCTTATGCGAGTTCACTATGCTATGTTATGCATGTTTAACGAGTTATGCATGCTTATGTGATTTCACTATGCTATGTTATGCATGATTAATAAGTTATGCATGCTTATGCGAGTTCACTATGCCATGTTACACATGTTTGATAAGTTATGCATGTTCACTATGCCATGATTTGCAAGTTTAACAAGTTATGCATGTTTATGCAAGTTCACTATGCCATGATTTGCAAGTTTAACAAGTTATGCATGTTTATGCAAGTTCACTATGCCATGATTTGCAAGTTTAACAAGTTATGCATGTTTATGTAAGTTCACTATGCTAAGTTATGCAAGTCCAACATGTTATGCATGCTTATTATGATATGTAAGATTCATCATGTATGTTGTGCCAAGTTCCCTCTTTCTATCCTTTATGCGTTATGACGAATATGTAAGCGATAGAATGACGTTGGGGGGTTTTTGGGTAAAACTTAAAATACATGAAAATATAAGATTGGGAATTTACCTATTAAGTTAGGTCTACCCCTTGGGAATTTACCTATTAAGTTAGGTCTACCCAAGTATTTGTTAAACTTGTGATTATGTTTTGAAAATAAAGTGCGCATGACACTTAGAAAACATAAGTGTTGCCAACTCGAGGTTGGGTTGAGTTTGTAGCGTAAACCTACCCGGAACCGACCGGCTTAACTAGTTGCTACAAACAATAGGACCCAATGTGAGAAGTTGGTCATGTGTACCTTGGACCCGAGGTTAGACCAAGTTGTGGTGTAAAGCTACCCGGACCCGCCCGGCCTAACTAGTAACCACAACAAAGTCTAATGTGGGAGGTTAAGGCACAATTAAATTAATTAATGCCTCATGATTAGGGTTAAGTCATGGCCCACTAATACTTAACCAATTTTGGGGATACGAGGGATTAAATGGGGTTAAATGGTGAACTGTTGGTTACACTTAACTAATTTAATTCATGATTAGTGAGGGGTTAAACCACACTTAAACCTCTTAGAAAACCCTAGCAACGTGGTCTGTTCCAGCAGTAATCCCAGTTGGGTATCATTCACAACCCTAGAGGCTAGGCTAGGGCGGGGCACGATTACTGGACTGATGTAAGCGACCAAAGCGACGGCTGAGTGGTACAGCGGTGCGGGTCCAGGCGGGCTACGGACGTGCACGTAGTCCGGTGTTGGACAAACTCGAGGCACGGGTACCAGTAGGTTTAGACTGTGCATTATTGCTTAGGTGTCTGGGGTTGACACCCGAGGGCTTGATACACCCGAAGGTGGACCCAGCACAGTCTGACTACAACCATATGTGGGCCGTATGGACACCAACACTTAACGTGTTAGGTTTATAGGGAGCCGATCGACTAGACCGTTGGGCTGGACCTTGCCTTAAGGTCACCTTATGCTATTGGGCCAAAGTTTGGGTTGAGGGATCATTACCTGTTATGTTAGTTTGCTAGTACACTGTGGTGCAAAGCTTAATCTTCTCTATGTGATGACACCTTATCTATTGCCAGTATGTTCATCTCAGTTTCCATCATGATGTTAACTTTATTAGTTTATAGACTGATCGTAGTAGGGCTTACCAGTCTTTTTGACTGACCTGTTTTCTTTCGCTTCTTTTCTTCCGTTTCCCCCCCCCCCCCAGGTTCTCAGGGAGGGAACAGTGGTGCTTAGCTTGGATCGCTTGCTTGTTCGCTGGATAGCTCATGTATGTCTGGACATTGAGCTCGCTATGGTTTATCACCTTTATTTTTGGGGATAGCACTATGTATTTCAGTATTTCTGTTTATGTTGTACTAGACATGTTTATTTTGGCAGATGACTTTATGATGTACTAGACTTGTTTTGAGATGGTTTGAGATATTCCGCTGTTTTATTCTCACTTACTCTGTTTTACATATATAATTATGTTCCTGTTCTGCCTTGATATATCATTATGCATGCTTACCCAGTTCTAACGCCCCCCAGAAGCTAGTGCCCCCGAAAGAGTGACCCTAGCGGAGGTGGGGTGTAACACCCTATTTCCATTATAAATATTTTATTAGCAAAATATTTACTTAATTTAATTTTCACATAGAATGTGAAAAATATTTCTTTATAAAATCAAAACAGTTTGATTTTGTATTTAAAAACAATATCTCAAACCCAAATTCTATTTATATTTTTATTTGCAGAATTATTCCTACAAATATCCTTTTTATTTCTAGTACTTACATCTCATTTATAATTCCCTTTATATAATTCTATTTATTCTATATAAATCCTTTTATATAATTCTATTTATTTTATATAAATCCTTTTATGTAATTCTATTCATTTTATATAAATCCTTTTATATAATTCTATTCATTTTATATAAATCCTTTTATATAATTCTATTCATTTCCCAAATATTTCTTTAATTATATTTTCCAATATTTGTTTTCCAAATATTACCTTTTATAATATCCTATTTGTTTCATATATAAATATTTCATTTTCAATATTCACTTTGAAAATTTCCTTTTTACATTCCAGTATTTCATGTGGTATTTAAAATACCAAATAATATGACCAGTGTCATCCTAATCAATCACATACTATATATCACATCATATGTCACAATACATGAAAAAAAACAGTATTATAATATTGAGGAATCTAGTTGTATCCCTCCAACCTATCTCCCTGCATTCACGGATTGTTGAACAATATAATTAACATCAGTTTCATTTCTATATGAAATATTCTGATAAACAGAATCAATATATAATTAACGATTATATATATATAACTCTATTTATAATTTAGCCAATTAATTAATAGTTCAACCAACAATCAACACGTAGCAATCAATCATCATTTATCAACACTAGATTATATTTATAAAAATATAAGCTGTACAGAGTTGGTGAGATTTACTCACATTGGACAGTTCATCGTTAGATAACGATAAACTGTTGTTGATTTAGACATACAATTTATTTTTCTATAAATTGTAATGATCTCCAATTCACTCGCAGTCAGTTCCGTGGTATAGCCACCGTCCATACGATCCCAACGGATCTTGTTTTGCTCAATTCTGATCACGTATGACAAAGATACGATTTTTATAAGTTATATACATTACAGTTATTATTTAAATAATAAATTAATAATACTAATCTTAATCACCTTTCTAAATCCACGTTTAAATTCTCTAAACCATCATTCATCATCTTCGACCGTCTGTTAAGAACCCGACGCCACAGCCATTCCCAATTTCTTTGATCCCGTTTCCTCCTTAATCACACCACAAAAATAACCTAAATTAATCTCATCAACTCCTCATCATTTTCATACCATTTACACCGAGCTCGACTTCCCCTACCAGATCGCGTCAAAGCCGCCACTATCGATATATCAGGAAACGCATCAAACTGGAATACCACCATTCTCCCTAAAAATCTGAATACAATCTCGGTTTTTCTTACTCAATCCAAAAATAACAACAACAAAACTAATTGATTCTTGTATCGATCAATACCGGGAACCCTATCTGCCACGTGTTATAGTGGAACTCCAAAAATGTACGTCGCACCCTGTTTCGAGACTACCTACTTAAAGCTCTCATCATTAGGATTTCAGAAATATAGGTTTAGTGATTTATTGAATTTGATTTCTTTCTATCTGGATTTTAGAAGTTGGAGTTTCACGTTCTGATGTTTTTCTCTAGTGGCGACATGTTTGTATTGACCAAATAAATTTCTGTTTAGGGTTTAGAATGTTGTGGCGTATTTATAGGAAAATTTTATTATTTTTATATTGATTATTTTATTAATTTTTAACCACTCGTTATCCCATTTATCGTTTAAAAGTTCCTATAATCACATGCAATATCCAAATTCGATAAAAATTGATATACAACAACAGTTCGACATTATGGACCCAATGAAACTGGTTTCGTCGAATTTCGAATCCGTTTGCTCACACAACGTATTTTTAAAGTCAAATTATTGACTGTTTTTCACATTAAAATCCCATACGACTACATACTGACTCCAAAAATCATGAAAACTGAAATCTAGCAATAATTTAATATTCCAGATCCAACAAAATTAGTTTCGTCGAAAATGGAGGTCGTATGCAAAACTGGTTATTTCTAAAGCTCTAAATAACCCATTTAAATATTAATATATTTAAAAATAAAAAAATTAATATTAAAAAATTAATATTATCGTATATATTCACTTAGAATATCATACGGCTCCAAAATAAATATATCGGGATTTACAACTCGATATTTTCAAAGTTCCCAATTATATCGATATTCGATTTATATTAAAATCCTTTTATAATATAAATAAATCATTATAAATTATAAAGGAATTCCATAGCGACTTTTTGAAAATTTGATTTGCACATAACTCAAAATCTACATGACGAAATCTTGATTTTTCTCTTGCATTAGAAAAATATACTTCAGCAGCTCCAAACGTTTCTTGTTTCACAGAAATCCAATTTAAAACGGATTATGTATATTCGTTTAAAGTTCGAATCACCAAATTATGAACTGCCACGCCATTTCGAGCTCGATTATAATTATAACATAATTATACATTCAACTATCGTTCCACTATTTCCGACTATTACGGAAATTAAATATATTATTCTATTATTTATATTAACTAAATATTCAATATTATTTAATTCAACGACCATTTAAATCTCTAAACCACTATTTATATAATTAAATAAGTTAATTATTATACCGTAAAAATACGGGTCGTTACATATCCATCTTCTCTAAGTCTTCTCGAATCATATCTGGCCTAAGTATCGACCGATTCCTGGTCTCGCTCCGACATGCTGGTGATGTACATGGACCACTATACAAAGGTTAATTCGATGCCATGTTGGCACTCGCTTGGTAGTTGTTGTAAAAGAATTCCATCATGTTGTTGTAAAATAATTCTATCACATGAAGATGATTCTCCCATAAACCTCCAAAGTACAAAATGAAAGCCTTCAAAAGATCTTATAACATGCGATTCACTATGTTTATTTCCCATCAATCTGGGGATGATATGCAGTGCTTGGACTCGGATTTGTTTTCAAAGCTATTCATAATGCCTTCCAGAATTGATTAGTAAAATTTGGATTATGATCACTAGTAAATCTACTTAGAACTCCATGCAAACAAACAATCTCTTTGATATATGCATCTACAAGGCTTATGGTTGTCCTTTTGGTTTTACTGGAATAAATATTGCGTACCTAGTTAATAGGACAATGATACCCAAATGCTTTTATTTGCCTTCCTCGTCCTAAGCAAAAAGTTGATAAAATCTATTAGTATCTGATCCCATTTCTAGATTGGAATCCCAAGAGGTTGAAGTAGTTCTATAATCTTCTACTGGCCGCTTTTAATCTTTTGACGATTGACACATCCGCTAATATAAATGGAAATGCCCCTTTACATATTATCTCACCAAAAATTCCTTTTTATGTCCCGATGCATCTTGGTAATCCCGGGATGTACTGAAAGTTGAGAGATTTTGTCACTCTATTAAAACTCCTTACTTAATTCAATTAATATTTCAGATACAAACTCTTTTATGCATTCTAAACATTCATTCATTATCCATCTCAAATCCTGACCATCTCCCTTGTGTCATGTTCCACTAGTCTGCCTTGACTATTCTTGAAATAAACAAATCCCTGAGTTGGTTTTCCATTATTCGACAAATCAAGGTTGGACGCACTTCTAAATAAGCTACAACCACATGCTTTATGCTTAGCGCGTCTGCAACTATCTTGATTTTTCTTAGTGTATATAAGATAAGAAGATTAAACGATGCGAGAAATTCTAACCAACCTTACTAAGTCATATTTAGATCTTTCTATATAAAAAATTATTTTAAGGGTTTGTGCTATGTGAAGAGGTCAAACTTTTCACATAGAAAATAATGCCACTATAGTTTCAACATGAATACAACTAATAGTTCTAAGTCATGTGTTTCATAATTTGATTCATGAGTTTCTAGTTCCTACTTGCATAAGCGACAAATTTCTTGTCTTTCATTAATTTTTCACATATGGCCTCTCCACTTGCATCTATATATACAATCAAGCCTTTTCTTCCCTAATTAATAGATAGGATAGGAGTACTGGTTAATTTTTTTTAGTTCTTGTAACAACCCGTATTTTCAATAACCTGTTATAACGTAAATCGAGGCAGAATTTAATTCAAAAATCTGAATCAAGGGAAATGGGCTATGCCATTGCGTTCGTCTCGGAAAAATACGCGAAATAGAGTCCGAGTTTTCGAAAATCGGATTCTGTATGACCCGATTAAGGCCCAACGAAGTTTTCGGAAAAATTCAAAGTAAAAACAGATTTCAAATTCAAGTTTGAATTTGAAAAATTAGGTCAGATTGGGCTAGGCGGGAAAGTTCCCGCCACAGCACCCAAGTCGACAGCCCTGTCGACTTGGGAGTCGACTTGGTTGGACCCAAGTCGACAGCCCTGTCGACTTGGCTGTCGACTTGGTCCAGCCGGGCTGTTTAGCCTGGTGCACCATTTTGAGATTGTGTTGAGCTTGGGGGCCAGATTCGGTTTTAAGGGCTGAGATTGCAATTAGGGTTTAATCCTATGGACTAAAACACTTGCCTAATCTATAAATAAGGCCCTAACCTAACCCTAAATCATCATTATTCATTCATACAACTAAACTATGGCAAAATCAATCCTCTCATGGCCTCCACTCTCTTCATACAATTCCTAAATAAATTTCTAAGTGATTTTCCATGCATACAAGTGTTTTCAAACTTGTATGAGCATCATTGGCTTGCATTCAAGTCAAGTTTCTATATTTTCATAATAAAGAAAGAGTTTTGATCATTTTGGCTCAAGGGTTTTGCTTGCATTTTGGGTTTAATTGATTTCATAAGGGCTTTGTCATATTTTTGTGACTTCTTAAGCATTGTAAGCCCTATTCTACTTTCATACTTAAACTCTAAAGTTAAATGTATGATATGCAAGTTTACTATGCTATGATATGCAAGTTTATATGCAAGTTTACTATGCTATGATATGCAAGTTTATATGCAAGTTTACTATGCTATGATATGCAAGTTTATATGCAAGTTTACTATGCTATGATATGCAAGTTTATATGCAAGTTTGATATGCAAGTTTGTCATATAATATGCAAGTTATGTTATGCAAGTTTGGGTTGAACACTTTGTTCATGCTATCATGTTATGCAAGCTTATCTTGGGTTTATGAACATAAAGCTTCAAGCTTTATGCCAAAGGTTGCATTTTGGCAACATGTAGGTTATCATATCCCTTATGATAACTTGCATGTGAGGCTAAATGCGAACTTATGGCCATTTCTACATGTCATTTAGCACCATGTATCACCAATATGCCAAGTTTGGTTTTATGCATGCTTTGGAGGCCTAAAAATGTAATATGCAAGTATATGAACATATGTCCATTTCATATGCCACCACGTTGAACTTGTGGCTTCAACACCTTTATGTCATGATTATGCCAAGTTCCCTCTTTCTATCCTTTATGCGCTATTGTGATATGTAAGCGATGGGATTGCGTTTGGGGTTGGGTAAACTTAAAAGACATAAAAACATAAGCTTGGGAATTTACCTATTAAGTTAGGTCTACCCATTGGGAATTTACCTATTAAGTTAGGTCTACCCAATTGCTTGAAAATGTGTAACATGTTTTGGAAACATGATGGACATGACACTTAGAAAAGATAAGTGTGACCAACTCGAGGTTGGGTTGAGTTTGTAGCGTAAACCTACCCGGAACCTACCGGCTTAACTAGTTGCTACAAACAATAGGACCCAATGTGAGAAGTTGGCCATGTTGTACCTTGAACCCGAGGTTAGACCAAGTTGTGGTGTAAAGCTACCCGGGACCGACCGGCTTAACTAGTAACCACAACAAGGTCTAATGTGAGAGGTTAAGGCGCATTAAATTAATTAATGCCTCATGAGTAGGGTTAATCATGGTCCACTTAATACTTAACCAATTTGGGCTTGGTAGATTAATCGGGGTTAAATCGTGAACTCATCGTTACACTTAACCAAGTTAATCCATGGTTAGCAAGAGGGTTAAACCGTACTTAACCCACTAGAAAATCCAATCAATGGGGTTCCACTCCAGCAGTAATCCCAAGTTTGTATCATTAATACCCTAGGGGCTAGGCTAGGGAGGGGGCACGATTACTGGGCTGGAGGTAAGCGACCAAAAGCGACGGCAGGGTGGTACGCCGGTGTAGTTCCGGGCGGACTCTGGTCGTGCACATAGTCCGTAGCCGGAGAAAACATGCACGGGTACCAGTAGATGGGGACTGTGCACTCATGTTCATGGTGTCCAGGGGTTGACACCCTAGGGCTTGATACACCCGAAGGGTGGACCCGGCACAGTTCGACTACAATTATGTTTGGGCCGTATTGACACCAACACGTGACGAGTTAGGCTTAGGGAGCCGATCGACCAGACCGTTTGATTGGACCTTGTATTAGGGTCATTTCATGTTATTGGGCCAAAGCTTGGGCCAAGGGATCAATACTTGTTTATTCAAGTCATGTTAGTTTGCTAGTACACATGTGGTGCGCAAACCTTAATCCTGATTATGCGATGACACCTTTATCTACCTTGTTAGTTAATCACCATGCTAGTATGTTGTTATCCTTATGATCATACCTGCTTCTCATGCCAGTTAACTTTATCAGTTTACATTGATTGTAGTAGGGCTTACTCAGTCTTTTTGACTGACCTGTTTTCTTTCGCCTCTTTTCTTCCGTTTCCCCCCCCAGGTTCTCAGGGAGGGAAAATTGGAGCTTAGCTGGATTTCTGATCGCTTGCTTGTGGGATTTCAGCTCATGTACGGTTTCGACATGAAGCTAGCTATGGTTATCACTTATTTGGGGATAGTACTTATGTATTTCAGTTTTTCAGTAATGCTGTTTTTATCTAGACTTGTGTATTTGGAAAGTTGACATTATGTTGTACCAGACTTGTTTTGAAATGGTTTGAAAATCTTCCGCTATTTTATCTATGTTATTTACTCTGTTTACATATATACATATGTTCTTGTTCTGCCTTGATATATCATTATGCATGTTTACCTGATTCAAACGCCCCTCCAAAGTCAGAGTGCTTGCAAGAGACACCCTGGCGGAGGTGGGGTGTTACATTTGGTATCAGAGCATATGGTTTACGAGAAGGAACAAAAAGGTTTTTAGAAAACTTTTGGAAAACTATTTTCAAAACCAAGTATAAAGTATTTTCCAAGGAAAAGTCTAGCTTATTTTAAAGGCTATTCCCCAAAAAGCCATTAGCAAAATTCCTTCGTTTTTTCTCCATTCTAAATCTGTCTTTTTCTTCGTTTTCAGTATGGCCGATAACTTTGCTATTCCGGAGGGAGTGCACATACCTGTTTGGTATAGGAGACTTTTGGAGGCTAGGGCGACCGAAGCCGGCCCCGCAGATGTCCCTCCTCCTCCTCCTCCAGTAGTTAATGTTCCTCCTCCTCCTCCTCCTCCGGTAGTTAATGTTCCTCCTCCTCCTGTCGCTGAGGTTCCTCTTCCTCCTCCCCCTCAGCATCCTCAAGCTGACTTTGCAAAGACTTGAAAAGATTTCAAAGCAATGGGTGGCAAGAACTTTCAAGGCACTGAGACTTTTGTAGAGGCCAGAAATTGGTTGAAAGAGACCGAGGATTTGTTTGCTATCTTTGGGTTAGACGATCGGAGGAAGATCTTGTTGGCGGTTTGGCTTATGAAGGATGAAGCCGCTTATTGGTGGGAAGTCACCAATGGTACTAGGCCTGTTGAGACTTGGGCCGATTTCAGGGCAAGGTTCCTGCTTAAGTTCCTATCTTCTACTGAGGAGAATATGCAAATGGAGAGGTTCATAACTTTGAGACAAGGAGATATGTCTGTCAAAGAGTATGTGAACAAGTTCAATCAGTTAGCTCGTTTTGGCTTGGATATGGTGAATACTCCTCAGAAGAAGGCTCTTCGTTTTGCTAGAGGATTGAATGAGCCGTTGCAGGGACTGGCTATGTCACATATTCCCCATGGGGCCACGTTTGAGAGTTTGGTTGATATGGCGTTACTTCAGGGAGATGTCAAGAAAGAAACCAAGATGAATGATACTCAAGCCAAGAAGACTGATCCCTAGTGGAAAGGAAATCAGGGTAATCCAAGTGGTCAGAGCAGTCGAGGCAATCAGAACAAGAACAAGAACAAGAACAAGAGTCAAGGCAACAAGGGGAACAACAACAAGGGCAATAACAACAAGGGGAAGTGCCATTATTGCGGTTCAGTTGGGCATCTTGTTAAGGATTGTAAGAAGAGGAAAAGGAAGAATGGTGAATGCTTTTTCTGCGGTGAGACTGGACATTTCAGTAAGGATTGCCCGAAGAAGCAAGGTGTAACAACCCGGAAATTCTGGGCCAGTTTAAAATTTTTATTTTGGCAATTTTGGCGAAGTATGAATATTTAAAATGAATTATTTTAAATCATATCGACGAGAAATTTATTTTGAATATAAATCGAACGTATATATTATATACGTCGTCGTTAGAATATAAATATTTATATATAATTATAAATAGAATTGAAAATGGCACGGTAGTTCGATAATTCGATTTCAAACTTCAATTGAATGTACCGGGTGCAAAACAAACCGGATTTTAGTGAAACCAAAAATAATGGGATTTAATTGATGATATCTTTCTAACGAATCCGACCAAACGAAATTTCATAGCGGGAATCAAAAGATATGTCCAGTTGAAAATTCTGAATAGTCGCTATGGAATTCAGGCCCTTAAAAATGGACATTTTGCAAACGACCTCGGATTTCGACGAAACCGGTTTTGTTGGGTCCGGGATGTCAAGTTATTGCTAGGTTTCAAATTTCATAATTTTTCGAATCAATATGTGAGCGTGGCAAAGGAAAACGCGTTTGACCAGTTTTAGTTGATTTTAATCGACTGGAAATTGGCCATTTTTCAAGCGGTCTCAGAATTCGACGAAACTAGTTTTGTTAGGACCGTATCGTCAATACGAAGCTAGAAAATATTTTTCTGGAATTTTTCTAGTTAGTATGTGACCTCAGTAATTTCGAAATGTACGGTTAAAATTCAATATAATGATTTAAATGAAAGTTCAACGGAAACTGATTCAAATGATCGAATCAACCTACGATACATATCCCATTGTGTTCGGAATGGGGGTGAAACGCTATGGACGACAGGCGGTGGGCCTCGTTTCGAGGTCGTATGTAAAAGTCAACCTTTTCAAATTAAATGATTAAATAAATAAATAAAAAACCTTTCTTATCCTCTCTGGCCCCCCATTCACTTTTTCAAAATCGAATCAAAATAAAAAAAAAAGAGAGAGAAGGAGGAGCAGCGTCGCCCCTCCGTTCAGCGCGCCACCGCGCTGATGAACGCGCCGCCCACCTCAGTAGCCCCTCTCACTTCGATCTCCTCCTCCACCCTCTCTACTCCCCTTCAGACAGAACGAGACCCGCCGAAACCCCCAACAGACGCCGCCGCCTTCCTGCAAACCCTAACCGACGTCGAGACCACCCATACGCCGCACGCACCCAATCCGATGATCCTCCCTTCGCTCGTACCTCTCGCAGCCCCCAAAAGCCTGACCCGCGAGGAAGAAACAGTGAGTCTTCTTTGTAATTTTTTTTAAGTGATAAAAATCTTGCTTTTAAAATTTGTGAAACATTGTTTTTAAATTTCAGATTTTATAATAAAATAGTATTGTCTTATTTTTCGGATTTTGATTTATAAAACAATGTTTAAAAATATTATTTTAATAGAAAGAGCATTGGTTCAAAATTCAGTTTTTTTTATATGTAAAAATAAAATAAAAAACATAGGATAAAAATTCAGATTTTTATAAAGTAAAAATAGGATTTTTATGAAATAGCTTTGTAAAGTAAAAATAAGATTTTTATGAAATATAAAAAAAAACTTAGTTTTTAAAATATAAACAGCTTTGTTTGTTTTAAAAATAAAAATAGATATTGTTTTTAAAATATAAATAACCTTGGTTTATAAAAATATAAAATAGCATTGTTTTATTTTCAAAAATTCATTTATTAACATAGGGTTAAAAAGATGTGATTTTTATTCATTCGAAAACGAATAGAAGTGAAGATAAGAATTTGATTTTTATATAATCTAGAGAATAAAAATTCGATTTTTATATATTGAACATCGAAGTAAAAATTCGATTTTTATATATTGAACATCGAAGTAAAAATTCGATTTTTATATATTGAACATCGAAGTAAAAATTCGATTTTTATATATTGAACATTGAAGTAAAAATTCGATTTTTATATATTGAACATCGAAGTAAAAATTCGATTTTTATATATTGAATAACGAAGTAAAAATTCGATTTTTATATATGTAGTGGCTACGAGCAAACGAAGATGACGAAGATGCGATAGCGATGAAGATTTCTATCAATGAAGTGCCGTGGAGCTAGGATAGCTATTGGTGAGAATTCCTCACTCTTCAATTTCTTTTCTAGATATATATATATATATACTAGGATGCAGACGGTGCTTAGTAGCACCCGACACAATCGTCCACAGACCATGGACTTGTTTGTATGATTGCAAAAATAAGTTAGATTAATTGATTGAAATTGAATTGTTTGGTGAAATGAATGGATTGATTGATGTGTGAATGGCGTGGGCCTTCACTAGACCGGGGATAAGGCTAGGCCTCGTCCCGTTTCTAGTATCGTGCCGTTATGCCGCCGAAATTTTCTAAAATAAGTTAGAAAAATAACAATATCATTTTATATAATAAATGAATTGAATAGAAATTCATATGTCGAAATAAAATGTTTTGTCGTTAAAAATATAATTTTTAACGTGAATGCAAATAAATAAATATTCATTTACAGACCGGACGGTTTGTTTATGTACACCTATTTGAAAGACATTGATTGGGACGATAACTTTCACACATCGCCCAACTGCACAAATAAAATCTGTGTTTGATTGTTTGAAACCCTACACGGGTGTTGGGATGAAATTTGAAGTTCACTCATCCTGATTGATTAAATATGTCGATCGATTGATTGACAGGCTGTTATAAGCGTTAGATATCTATATTTGATGCTTATACAGTGTAGTGCACTTTGGTTGATGGTTGATTATTTTAAATGCTATTATATACATGTGTTGTATGAAAATCCATATAATTAATTTTTATATGGTAATTGATTGGGCCTCATTCCAATTTAGAAAATAAAGAATAATGTAAAATAAAGTTTCATGTGTTGACAGTACTCATCCATTGAGATTGGTCATGTGTTGAACGAAATATTTTAGTAATAAAATTTATATCTTTATCAATATAAAATAAAGGTTCATGTGTTGACAGTACTCATCCATTGAGATTGGTCATGTGTTGAACGAAATATTTTAGTAATAAAATTTACGTCTTTACAATATAAAATAAAGGTTCATGTGTTGACAGTACTCATCCATTGAGATTGGTCATGTGTTGAACGAAATATTTTGATAATAACAACTATTTAGAAAAAGAAATATTTAAAATAGAATATTTGAAAATAGAAATTTATGAAGCCGTGTTGATTAGATTGACGCCATTTTGACGTAAACGATATTTATATCGATTTTATTCATTTTGAAATGAATTGAATTGAAAACGATTTCGAAATGAATTGAATATATAACGATTTCGAAATGAATTGAATTGAAAACGATTTCGAAATGAATTGAATTGAAAACGATTTCGAAATGAATTGAATATATAACGATTTCGAAATGAATTGAATATATAACGATTTCGAAATGAATTGAATATATAACGATTTCGAAATGAATTGAATTGAAAACGAATTCAAATTGAATTGAAAGCGAATTGAAATGAATTCAAATTGAATTGAAATTTGAATTGAATAGAAATGAATTTTAAAACGAATTTATAAAGAAGAATTCAATTTTGATTTGAATTGAAAAGAAAGTTGAAATTGCTTTTGAAACGATTTTAAAACTATTTATATAATTCGTTTTAAATAGAAATCGACGAAGTATATATTATATATATTATATATATAATATAATGGCCTGAATAGAACGCGCCGCGCCGCGGCAGTTCGTGAATTTCGACCATTTATTTCAAACGGACATTACGGGAGATCCGACCGTCGGATTCTCCTAAAACCGGAGCCGTTGGGTTTGTATCGAAAAGAACTTTCTAACGAATATTAGAAATTAGAAATCTAACGGTTGGATTTGTAATTATGTCTAAATCAAATTTGAAAAAGGTCGCTGTAAGTGCAGTTCGATGGCCGTTGATGGAAATCGACTGTACAGGCCTTGATAAAACTATTAAAATAGTAATAATTTGTGTAAAATCATAAGAAATGATTTGTGAAGATTTGGGATGAAAAACTCCGTATTTGAAAAGATAAAAATAGATTTTTATCGAAATGAACTAGTTTTGAACTAGAAATATAGTTCTATTTATTTGTAAATAAATAAATTGAATTTGAAAAGGGTTCTAAAAATAACCAGAATTTCCAATGATTGCATTGGAGTGGATTTGAATCGAAATTGTCTTCGGAATATTTCGATGTTGGAATTCGTGATTATACGGATGTTGTTATGGAAATTTGAAAGATATATATATATATATATATATCGTTATTTCCAATACGACATTTGTTAATCGTAGAATTTGATATTGAATATAAGCCGATATATTTTCTATTCAGAGCCTTATATTGAATATCAAATGTGATTTGGGTTTGTCGTGAATGGTGTCTTCACTAACACTGTTTTTGAACCCAGTTGAGAAAAGATTAAATCTTTTTATTTAGATTTAATGAAGTGTACCAATTAAATGATATTTAATTGAAATTGAATTGGTATTGATTTTTGGGTTTATCGTGAACAGTGTTTTAAATAACACTTGTTCTTTAACCCGATAATTAATGGAATGATTTTTGGGTTTATCGTGAACAGTGTTTTAAATAACACTTGTTCTTTAACCCGATAATTAATGGAATGATTTTTGGGTTTATCGTGAACAGTGTTTTAAATAACACTTGTTCTTTAACCCGATAATTAATGGAATGATTTTTGGGTTTATCGTGAACAGTGTTTTAAATAACACTTGTTCTTTAACCCGATAATTAATGGAATGATTTTTGGGTTTATCGTGAACAGTGTTTTAAATAACACTTGTTCTTTAACCCGATAATTAATGGAATGTGATTTTGGGTTTATCGTGAACCGTGTTTTAAATGACACTGATTCTTTAACCCAGTCGAAGATTAAAACTAAGTGGAGTTTTAATGAATCTTTAATTAGATTGAAATGATCGAAAATGGAGTATCACCAGTTTTGCTCCAGGCGATAGTTAAATCTTTAATTAGATTTGAACGTGAAATGGTAATTGAATTTACCGATAACACTATGGTGTTAGATATGAAGTATTACCAGTTTTACTACATGGGATGAATAGGTTGGGATTGGGAAATAAAATAAATGATTACTTCGGTAAGGTTCGCTAATCCCGACTAGTTTGAATTAATATTCAAAAGAAGATTAAAGAATAAATTCAAGGAGTTTATCTTTGATAAAATTAATGGGAACCTTTCCCTATGAATGTGAAATTTAGAAACTAACTGTCGGTTAGCTAAGCAGAATGGTTTTCTGGATATTGATATGATGTTGGTTTCGGCCTTCGGGGTTAATATTTGGGGAATTATTCTCTTGATTAATTTACGGTTAGTGACTAATGAATTGGAATGAGGCGTATGTTGTGCTGGTGTAACACTTATTTAAAATATACGCGAGTTATTCGGAAAGACCGGGTTTATCCCATTCTGAATAACTGATACGACGATAAGTCGAAGATGAAGACGATGGTCGAAGACCGGAAGTCTTCACGTCGTTTGGGTGATTACTGATGATCTTGATTGGGCTGTACACCCAAGAAGATGGAAACAGTTGGTGATCGTCCAGACGTACTTGGAGATCGATGGATATGCGGGGTACTAGGTGCCTCCGGTTTCGTTCAGACCCAGAACGAACTTGTAAATGGACTGTGTGTCTGACATTGGATTTTAGTCCGTGTGATAGATCTCTATTAAATATATATCTGATTGGCGGCGGAGAATTTATTCTCCTGCTTAACGCCCTTCTCTGAGACGTACGAGCTCAGAGGTTATATATTGATGGATATCAATCGCATGGAGTGAATTGCCTATGTGGCATGCCTAAGTGGCAATTGATCGAGGCTTCTGTTGAAAAGCAAAGTCTTGTGGTTAATGATCGAAGCACGGCCTTTGTGGCGTAGCTTTGTGTAACATTTACTTCGCGTGTCTCACACCCGGTATGAACCAAAAACGGGAGAGGACCTCGGGGAGGGCATGCGTTTCTTTCTAGTTAGAAGTGGCGTCAGTGGTTTTACACGCCCTGACGAGTTTGACTTATGTGGTTGTTGCTGTTGCGAGGCGCCTCGGATTGATCGGTCATTCTCGAACCGATGGAGTCATTTAGTTGGCTCATTTACGCCCCAAAGGGCGGGGAAACGTATTGTTCAGGCACTATAATCCACATCGGTGGACCGGCCCTGTCGCTCCATGGGGTAGTTGCGGCTGTTCCTGATGCTCGGGCTAGAGAGTCTCGAATCGGTTGAGGACGATCCCTAGCCTCGGTTCATAGACGGAAATCCAATTTCCAAATACGTGACATTTGCGGTTTTGATTGTAGAACTAGTATGGCGACATGATATATGGTACCCATGCCGCCTATGATTAATATTTATGATTTGAAGTTGTTTTGTACACTATGCACTGACAATAGTATCAAATGATTTGTTTTAAAACGTATCAAGCATTCTTTGGCTGTTATAAGGGAAAACCCTATCCCCCGGCTTGCGTTGCATTGTGTGATAGGACCTGGGTCTTATAACAGCTTCATTTTTCTCTATTTAGCATTGCGCTGTTCGTTTTATGCACTGGTATTCTTGGGAGGAAACCCGTTCCGTGTTATACGGCGTGGTCCCTTGATTTACCTAACTTTAAAATAAAGAATTAATAACTGTTTTAGTTCTCACACCAGTCCCATGACTGACCTGGAGTTTATTGTTTTTAACCTAAACTCTGGGTGCCCCTATTTTGACATGGGCAGCTAGTAGTTTTGGTTTTGCAGATTTATATTCACAGGATCCTGGTTTACAGCTGGAACGATATCCAGAAAGCTTTGTATCCGTATATCTCCTTCTAGTTGTGTATTGTATTATTTTCCGCTGCGATGTATTTAAATGTAATTTAAATCTCTGTTATTTCTGTGTAATATTTATTTATACTCTGTATATTCTTGTAATCTGATGCATTGTTGTAATATACAATGAAATGTTCTTCTGTATGTATTCTGTTGTGGCTTGTTCTCGAACTATCCGCCGCTTTCCTTTACGGGGAAGTTCCGGGTTTTCACAGTTGGTATCAGAGCTTTGGTTTACAGAGCTCGAGAACAAAACATATTAGAACCATACGAAAGAATTCATCAGATATTGGATTAGTAATATCCAATGAGGATGACTCGTTAGAGATGGGATCAGTAGTATCCCAGAACGAGTGTGAAGAGTATATTTTTAAAATGAAAACAAAATCTTGTTTTGAAATATAAATCAATTATTCGTATTTCGTTATTTATTTATATTGATGTGGATAATCCAGTATATATAGATTTTGCGTATACGTCTGATCCGCGTGTATTCAAAGTTTTAATATATTGGATAGATATAGCATCACACTCTAGTCGCCCGAAGATGATATTGATGATAGCGATCGCATCATCAACATTTATGTTCGAGTTTCGAAGGTGTGATTTTCTATATATTTCCATTAGACTGGTGTGAGAACCAAAACTAATATAGATAGAATACATTGTTGTGATTTGGCATCAAAACATGATTTTCTTTATATATATCAAAATTATCAATTTGAAACGTTAAATTCACTAATTGATTGATGTTTGTGTTGTTTGTTTATTTGTTTGATAATTTTGAACCATTTAGCCTAATTGAAACAAATATTGAATTGTATTGAAAATTGGTCGCATTTGCTTGCATATACATATACTTACATTGAACAGGTCATAGCAAGGAGGCTAGAGCAGAGAATAAAATTTGTTTGCCCGACAAATAGGTACATGTTTACTACATAATTTACTGTTTTGTTTGGGTGATGATGATTTTATGAGCCTATTGGCTAGCCGCTTGGCTTTTTCTTTTTCTTTTTGAGATCTGAAGGACCGGGGAAGCTATTTGAAATTCCCCGATGCTACCAGTGCAGGGGAGGTTATGGCGAAATTTTTCAAAAATTTAGGGTGTTAGCCAAATTTTTGAAAATTTGAAAATTCTCAGAAACTGAAAAGTTGGAGAATGGAAGCCAGATCGAACGTAGAGCTTATTAATCAAACCACTTTCGACTTTGTTCCTTTTCGGGGACGAAAAGTTTTAAGTGGGGGAGATTGTAACAACCCGGAAATTCTGGGCCAGTTTAAAATTTTTATTTTGGCAATTTTGGCAAAGTATGAATATTTAAAATGAATTATTTTAAATAATATCGACGAGAAATTTATTTTGAATATAAATCGAACGTATATATTATATACGTCGTCGTTAGAATATAAATATTTATATATAATTATAAATATAATTGAAAATGGCACGGTAGTTCGATAATTCGATTTCAAACTTCAATTGAATGTACCGGGTGCAAAACATACCGGATTTTAGTGAAATCAAAAATAATGGGATTTAATTGATGATATCTTTCTAACGAATCCGACCAATCGAAATTTCATAGCGGGAATCAAAAGATATGTCCAGTTGAAAATTCTGAATAGTCGCTATGGAATTCAGGCCCTTAAAAATGGACATTTTGCAAACGACCTCGGATTTCGACGAAACCAGTTTTGTTGGGTCCGGGATGTCAAGTTATTGCTAGGTTTCAAATTTCATAATTTTTCGAATCAATATGTGAGCGTGGCAAAGGAAAATGCGTTTGACCAGTTTCAGTTGATTTTAATCGACTGGAAATTGGCCATTTTTCAAGCGGTCTCAGAATTTGACGAAACTAGTTTTGTTAGGACCGTATCGTCAATACGAAGCTAGAAAATATTTTTCTGGAATTTTTCTAGTTAGTATGTGACCCCAGTAAATCGAAATGTACGGTTAAAATTCAATATAATGATTTAAATGAAAGTTCAACGGAAACTGATTCAAATGATCGAATCAACCTACGATACATATCCCATTGTGTTCGGAATGGGGGTGAAACGCTATGGACGACAGGCGGTGGGCCTCGTTTCGAGGTCGTATGTAAAAGTCAACCTTTTCAAATTAAATGATTAAATAAAAAAAACCTTTCTTATCCTCTCTGGCCCCCCCATTCACTTTTTCAAAATCGAATCAAAATAAAAAAAAAGAGAGAGAAGGAGGAGCAGCGTCGCCCCTCCGTTCAGCGTGCCACCGCGCTGATGAACGCGCCGCCCACCTCAGTAGCCCCTCTCACTTCGATCTCCTCCTCCACCCTCTCTACTCCCCTTCAGACAGAACGAGACCCGCCCAAACCCCCAACAGACGCCGCCGCCTTCCTGCAAACCCTAACCGACGTCGAGACCACCCACACGCCGCACGCACCCAATCCGATGATCCTCCCTTCGCTCGTACCTCTCGCAGCCCCCAAAAGCCTGACCCGCGAGGAAGAAATAGTGAGTCTTCTTTGTAATTTTTTTTTAAGTGATAAAAATCTTGCTTTTAAATTTTGTGAAACATTGTTTTTAAATTTCAGATTTTATAATAAAATAGTATTGTCTTATTTTTCGGATTTTGATTTATAAAACAATGTTTAAAAATATTGTTTTAATAGAAAGAGCATTGGTTCAAAATTCAGTTTTTTTTATATGTAAAATAAAAATAAAAAACATAGGATAAAAATTCAGATTTTTATAAAGTAAAAATAGGATTTTTATGAAATAGCTTTGTAAAGTAAAAATAAGATTTTTATGAAATATAAAAAAAAACTTAGTTTTTAAAATATAAACAGCTTTGTTTGTTTTAAAAATAAAAATAGATATTGTTTTTAAAATATAAATAACCTTGGTTTATAAAAATATAAAATAGCATTGTTTTATTTTCAAAAATTCATTTATTAACATAGGGTTAAAAAGATGTGATTTTTATTCATTCGAAAACGAATAGAAGTGAAGATAAGAATTTGATTTTTATATAATCTAGAGAATAAAAATTCGATTTTTATATATTGAACATCGAAGTAAAAATTCGATTTTTATATATTGAACATCGAAGTAAAAATTCGATTTTTATATATTGAACATCGAAGTAAAAATTCGATTTTTATATATTGAACATCGAAGTAAAAATTCGATTTTTATATATTGAACATCGAAGTAAAAATTCGATTTTTATATATGTAGTGGCTACGAGCAAACGAAGATGACGAAGATGCGATAGCGATGAAGATTTCTATCAATGAAGTGTCGTGGAGCTAGGATAGCTATTGGTGAGAATTCCTCACTCTTCAATTTCTTTTCTAGATATATATATATATATACTAGGATGCAGACGGTGCTTAGTAGCACCCGACACAATCGCCCACAGACCATGGACTTGTTTGTTTGATTGCAAAAATAAGTTAAATTATTTGATTGAAATTGAATTGTTTGGTGAAATGAATGGATTGATTGATGTGTGAATGGCGTGGGCCTTCACTAGACCGGGGATAAGGCTAGGCCTCGTCCCGTTTCTAGTATCGTGCCGTTATGCCGCCGAAATTTTCTAAAATAAGTTAGAAAAATAACAATATCATTTTATAGAATAAATGAATTGAATAGAAATTTATATGTCGAAATAAAATGTTTTGTCATTAAAAATATAATTTTTAACGTGAATGCAAATAAATAAATATTCATTTACAGACCGGACGGTTTGTTTATGTACACCTATTTGAAAGACATTGATTGGGACGATAACTTTCACACATCGCCCAACTGCACAAATAAAATCTGTGTTTGATTGTTTGAAACCCTACACGGGTGTTGGGATGAAATTTGAAGTTCACTCATCCTGATTGATTAAATATGTCGATCGATTGATTGACAGGCTGTTATAAGCGTTAGATATCTATATTTGATGCTTATACAGTGTAGTGCACTTTGGTTGATGGTTGATTATTTTCAATGCTATTATATACATGTGTTGTATGAAAATCCATATAATTAATTTTTATATGGTAATTGATTGGGCCTCATTCCAATTTAGAAAATAAAGAATAATGTAAAATAAAGGTTCATGTGTTGACAGTACTCATCCATTGAGATTGGTCATGTGTTGAACGAAATATTTTAGTAATAAAATTTATATCTTTATCAATATAAAATAAAGGTTCATGTGTTGACAGTACTCATCCATTGAGATTGGTCATGTGTTGAACGAAATATTTTAGTAATAAAATTTACGTCTTTACAATATAAAATAAAGGTTCATGTGTTGACAGTACTCATCCATTGAGATTGGTCATGTGTTGAACGAAATATTTTGATAATAACAACTATTTAGAAAAAGAAATATTTAAAATAGAATATTTGAAAATAGAAATTTATGAAGCCGTGTTGATTAGATTGACGCCATTTTGACGTGAACGATATTTATATCGATTTTATTCATTTTGAAATGAATTGAATTGAAAACGATTTTGAAATGAATTGAATATATAACGATTTCGAAATGAATTGAATTGAAAACGATTTCGAAATGAATTGAATTGAAAACGATTTCGAAATGAATTGAATATATAACGATTTCGAAATGAATTGAATATATAACGATTTCGAAATGAATTGAATTGAAAACGAATTCAAATTGAATTGAAAGCGAATTGAAATGTATTCAAATTGAATTGAAATTTGAATTGAATAGAAATGAATTTTAAAACGAATTTATAAAGAAGAATTCAATTTTGATTTGAATTGAAAAGAAAGTTGAAATTGCTTTTGAAACGATTTTAAAACTATTTATATAATTCGTTTTAAATAGAAATCGACGAAGTATATATTGTATATATTATATATATATATATATATAATATAATGGCATGAATAGAACGCGCCGCGCCGCGGCAGTTCGTGAATTTCGACCATTTATTTCAAACGGACATTACGGGAGATCCGACCGTCGGATTCTCATAAAACCGGAACCGTTGGGTTCGTATTGAAAAGAGCTTTCTAACGAATATTAGAAATTAGAAATCTAACGGTTGGATTTGGAATTATGTCCAAATCAAATTTGAAAAAAGTCGTTGTAAGTGCAGTTCGATGGCCGTTGATGGAAATCGACTGTACAGGCCTTGATAAAATTATTAAAATAGTAATAATTTGTGTAGAATCATAAGAAATGATTTGTGAAGATTTGGGATGAAAAACTCCATATTTGAAAAGATAAAAATAAATTTTTATCGAAATGAACTAGTTTTGAACTAGAAATATAATTCTATTTATTTGTAAATAAATAAATTGAATTTGAAAAGGATTCTAAAAATAACCAGAATTTCCAATGATTGCATTGGAGTGGATTTGAATCGAAATTGTCTTCGGAATATTTCGATGTTGGAATTCGTGATTATACGGATGTTGTTATGGAAATTTGAAAGATATATATATATATATATATATATCGTTATTTCCAATACGACATTTATTAATCGTAGAATTTGATATTGAATATAAGCCGATATATTTTCTATTCAGAGCCTTATATTGAATATCAAATGTGATTTGGGTTTGTCGTGAATGGTGTCTTCACTAACACTGTTTTTGAACCCAGTTGAGAAAAGATTAAATCTTTTTATTTAGATTTAATGAAGTGTACCAATTAAATGATATTTAATTGAAATTGAATTGGTATTGATTTTTGGGTTTATCGTGAACAGTGTTTTAAATAACACTTGTTCTTTAACCCGATAATTAATGGAATGATTTTTGGGTTTATCGTGAACAGTGTTTTAAATAACACTTGTTCTTTAACCCAATAATTAATGGAATGATTTTTGGGTTTATTGTGAACAGTGTTTTAAATAACACTTGTTCTTTAACCCGATAATTAATGGAATGATTTTTGGGTTTATCGTGAATAGTGTTTTAAATAACACTTGTTCTTTAACCCGATAATTAATGGAATGATTTTTGGGTTTATCGTGAACAGTGTTTTAAATAACACTTGTTCTTTAACCCGATAATTAATGGAATGTGATTTTGGGTTTATCGTGAACCGTGTTTTAAATGACACTGATTCTTTAACCCAGTCGAAGATTAAAACTAAGTGGAGTTTTAATGAATCTTTAATTAGATTGAAATGATCGAAAATGGAGTATCACCAGTTTTGCTCCAGGCGATAGTTAAATCTTTAATTAGATTTGAACGTGAAATGGTAATTGAATTTACCGATAACACTGTGGTGTTAGATATGAAGTATTACCAGTTTTACTTCATGGGATGAATAGGTTGGGATTGGGAAATAAAATAAATGATTACTTCGGTAAGGTTCGCTAATCCCGACTAGTTTGAATTAATATTCAAAAGAAGATTAAAGAATAAATTCAAGGAGTTTATCTTTGATAAAATTAATGGGAACCTTTCCCTATGAATGTGAAATTTAGAAACTAACTGTTGGTTAGCTAAGCAGAATGGTTTTCTGGATATTGATCTGATGTTAGTTTCGGCCTTCGGGGTTAATATTTGGGGAATTATTCTCTTGATTAATTTACGGTTAGTGACTAATGAATTGGAATGAGGCGTATGTTGTGCTGGTGTAACACTTATTTAAAATATACGCGAGTTATTCGGAAAGACCGGGTCTATCCCATTCTGAATAACTGATACGACGATAAGTCGAAGATGAAGACGATGGTCGAAGACCGGAAGTCTTCACGTCGTTTGGGTGATTACTGATGATCTTGATTGGGCTGTACACCCAAGAAGATGGAAACAGTTGGTGATCGTCCAGACGTACTTAGAGATCGATGGATATGCGGGGTACTAGGTGCCTCCGGTTTCGTTCAGACCCAGAACGAACTTGTAAATGGACTGTGTGTCTGACATTGGATTTTAGTCCGTGTGATAGATCTCTATTAAATATATATCTGATTGGCGGCGGAGAATTTATTCTCCTGCTTAACGCCCTTCTCTGAGACGTACGAGCTCAGAGGTTATATATTGATGGATATCAATCGCATGGAGTGAATTGCCTATGTGGCATGCCTAAGTGGCAATTGATCGAGGCTTCTGTTGAAAAGCAAAGTCTTGTGGTTAATGATCGAAGCACGGCCTTTGTGGCGTAGCTTTGTGTAACATTTACTTCGCGTGTCTCACACCCGGTATGAACCAAAAACGGGAGAGGACCTCGGGGAGGGCATGCGTTTCTTTCTAGTTAGAAATGGCGTCAGTGGTTTTACACGCCCTGACGAGTTTGACTTATGTGGTTGTTGCTGTTGCGAGGCGCCTCAGATTGATCGGTCATTCTCGAACCGATGGAGTCATTTAGTTGGCTCATTTACGCCCCGAAGGGCGGTGAAACATATTGTTCAGGCACTATAATCCACATCGGTGGACCGGCCCTGTCGCTCCATGGGGCAGTTGCGGCTGTTCCTGAGGCTTGGGCTAGAGAGTCTCGAATCGATTGAGGACGATCCCTAGCCTCGGTTCATAGACGGAAATCCAATTTCCAAATACGTGACATTTGCGGTTTTGATTGTAGAACTAGTATGGCGACATGATATATGGTACCCATGCCGCCTATGATTAATATTTATGATTTGAAGTTGTTTTATACACTATGCACTGACAATAGTATCAAATGATTTGTTTTAAAACGTATCAAGCATTCTTTGGCTGTTATAAGGGAAAATCCTATCCCCCGGCTTGTGTTGCATTGTGTGATAGGACCTGGGTCTTATAACAGCTTCATTTTTCTCTATTTAGCATTGCGCTGTTCGTTTTATGCACTGGTATTCTTGGGAGGAAACCCGTTCCGTGTTATACGGCGTGGTCCCTTGATTTACCTAACTTTAAAATAAAGAATTAATAACTGTTTTAGTTCTCACACCAGTCCCATGACTGACCTGGAGTTTATTGTTTTTAACCTAAACTCTGGGTGCCCCTATTTTGACACGGGCAGCTAGTAGTTTTGGTTTTGCAGATTTATATTCACAGGATCCTGGTTTACAGCTGGAACGATATCCGGAAAGCTTTGTATCCGTATATCTCCTTCTAGTTGTGTATTGTATTATTTTCCGCTGCGATGTATTTAAATGTAATTTAAATCTCTGTTATTTCTGTGTAATATTTATTCATACTCTGTATATTCTTGTAATCTGATGCATTGTTGTAATATACAATGAAATGTTCTTCTGTATGTATTCTGTTGTGGCTTGTTCTCGAACTATCCGCCGCTTTCCTTTACGGGGAAGTTCCGGGTTTTCACGCAAGGGCAAGGCCAGGGTCAGACTCAACGTGCTGGACCTTCAGGAGGGCAAGTTCATGCTCTCAATGTCGCTCCAGTTCCCGACCGAGGTAGTATTTCTGTTGAGAGCCTTGTATATATTTCTGATTTTCCAGTTCGTACCTTGTTTGATTCTGGTGCATCGCATAGCTTTATCTCATCTGATCTTGTTGATAGTTTGCACCTTAGTACTAGCTTGGTAGATGATCCCGTCTGTGTCTCAAATCCTATTGGGGGTTCCACCCATTTGTCTATGATATGTGGGGATTTGAGGATCTCTATACTGAGTGTAGAGTTCTTGTGTAGTGCTTATGTTCTTGGTTTCAGGGGATACGGATTGATATTGGGCATGGATTGGCTGTCCAGATATGGAGCCATTCTTGATTGTGAGCATAGGGTTGTGAGGCTCGTGACTCGCCTCAGAAACACCCTAGAAATTTCTTGTAATCCGAGAGGTCCCGTCATGCTGTGCTATCTTGAATCACTCGACTCGTCAATGGAAACTCTTCAGTCTATGAGAGTGGTTCGAGAGTATCCGGATGTTTTCGATGAAGTTAGAGGGTTGCCCCCTAAGCGAGAGATTGATTTCCGCATTTATCTGGTGGATAATGCAAAGCCGGTTTCTTTGCCTGTTCGGCACATGGCTCCGCGTGAAAGGCGGGAGCTAAGTAAGCAAGTAAAGGAGTTGCTTGAAAAGAACTTCATTAGACGAAGTATATCTGAATGGGGAGCGCCTGTGGTATTTGCTACCAAGGCAGATGGTTCTCTCCGACTTTGTGTTGACTATCGAGAGTTGAATAAGCTGACTAAGAAGAACAGACACCCGTTACCGAGGATTGATGATCTCTTTGACCAGCTTGTCGGTGCTTCTGTTTTCTCTCAGCTTGATCTTGCTACTGGATTCCATCAGCTCAGAGTAGCTGAAGATAGTATAGACAAGACTGCGTTCAGAACTCCAGATGGATTCTTCGAATGGCTTGTCATGCCGTTCGGCTTGACTAATGCACCCGCATATTTCGTGGACTTGATGAGTAGGGTGTTCAGGGAGTTCTTGAACAAGTTTGTCGTGGTCTTCGTAGATGATATTCTGATCTTCTCTAAGGATGAGGAAGAACACGCAAGGCATCTCGTGGAGGTGATGGATACGCTTAGAGCGCATCAGTTGAAGGCCAAGTTCTCCAAGTGTCACTTTTGGAGAAGGGAAGTTAGATTCCTTGGGCATATAGTATCTAAGCAAGGCTTAGCGGTGGATCCCGCTAAGGTAGTTGCAGTTCAGGATTGGAAGACTCCAAGGAATGCAACCGAAGTGAGAAGTTTTCTAGGTCTTGCGGGTTTTTACCGGAAGTTCATCTAGGACTTCGCGAAGATTTCCGCTCCTCTTACTAAATTGACGAAGAAGAATTTAGTTTTTGCTTGGAGCATAGAATGCGAGCTTGCTTTTCAGAAGCTCAAGAGAGCTCTCACATCAACACCTATTCTAGCTTTGCCCGATGGAGGGAAGCTATTTACAGTATACACCGATGCATGTGGAACGGGGTTAGGAGCTGTTCTTATGCAAGAAGGAAGGGTGATATGCTTTGGCGGTAGACAACTCAAAGTGCATGAGAAGAATTATCCCACTCATGACTTAGAGTTGGCAGCAATAGTATATGCACTCAAAGCTTGGCGCCATTATCTTCTGGGAGAAAGATTGGAGCTCTGTACCGATCACAAGTCATTGAAGTATCTCTTTTCTCAGAAGGATCTGAATCTGAGGCAACAAAGATGGATGGAATTCTTGGCGTCCTATGATTTTGAGATAGCTTATACCCCTGGCAAGGGGAATGTGGTAGCAGATGCATTGAGTAGAAGAAGGTTGACTCTGAGTCCTCTATTCGTTGAGATGAAGAATTTAGAGTATGTGGCAACCTTTGATTTCTCTTTGGCAGTTGAGTCGATGACCGGTTCTTTAGCATCTCTGGAACTCAGACCTACCCTTCTTGATCAAGTTGGGGCTTCGCAGAGGGAAGAACCTCAGATAGTTGAGATTATGGATAAGCTGATTCGAGGAGAGACGTCTAGTCATCTCGCTCGATATTCTATTGATGACAAGGGTTGGCTGAGGAGAGACGGAAGGTTATGTGTTCCAATGGTAGAAGATCTAGTAAGAAGAGTTCTTGAGGAAGCACATCGCTCTAAGTTGACTATACATCCGGGCGGAGATAAGATGTATAAAGATATGAAGCGCATTTTCTTTTGGCCTGGGATGAAGAAGGATGTGGCAGAGTTTGTCTCTAGATGTATCATTTGCCAGCAAGTTAAGGCCGAGTCAAAGAAGCCCGGTGGGCTATTACATCCTCTAGACGTTCCACTTTGGAAGTGGGAGAGTATTTCCATGGATTTTATCGATGGGCTACCAAGGTCAAGGAAAGGGAATACGAGCATTTGGGTTATTGTGGACAGACTTACGAAGAGTGATCATTTCATTCCGGTGAAGAGCAAGAGGACCGCATCTTGGCTAGCGTCTGTATATCTTCGTGAGATTGTGAGACTACAAGGAGTCCCTTCTAGTATAGTCAGTGACCGTGACCCAATTTTTACAAGTCAGTTCTGGAATAGCTTGCAAGAAGCTATGGGCACAAGGTTGAATCTAAGTACGGCTTATCACCCACAGACGGACGGTCAAACCGAAAGGGTGAATAGGGTACTCGAGGATCTGTTGAGGCTTTATATTCTGGATTTTGGTGGTACTTGGGAAGACCATCTTCCTCTTGTTGAGTTTGCATATAATAACAGTTATCAGGCAAGCATAGGGATGGCACCATTTGAAGCTTTATATGGGAGGCCGTGCAAGTCGCCTACATGTTGGTGGGAGACTACAGATAAGCTTATACTTGGGCCTGATATGATCAGAGATACATCCGAGAAGGTCGAGTTGATTCGGAGACGGATGAAAGCGGCCCAAGACCGACAGAAATCCTATGCTGATAAGCGAAGAACTGATTTGGAGTTTCATGTTGGGGATATGGTTTTCGTGAAGGTTTCTCCTTTGCGGAATGTGGTCCGATTTGGAGCCGTTGGGAAGTTGGCACCGAGGTTTGTTGGACCATTCCCTATTATAGAGAGGATCAGGCAGATGGCTTATAGAGTGGAGTTGCCCGAGAAGCTTGCCGGAGTACACGATGTTTTTCATGTCTCGCATCTCTGGAAGTGTTTACATGAATCAGCAGAGGTTGTTGAGCCGAGTGTTCTGAAAGATGTGGAAGTGGAGAAAGAGGCTACCTTAAGGAGAGCTCCGATTCGTATCTTGGGGACGAAGACCAAGAAGCTAAGGAATCGAGAGGTCAAGTTGGTGAAGGTTCAATGGGGTGAAGCCGAAGAAGACGCAACTTGGGAAACCGAGGAGAAGATGCGTGGGCTTTATCCATTCCTTTTTGAGGGTACACTCTCAATCTCTTTTCTTTGATTAGCATATCTTTCTCTTTGCTGTCCATGTTTATCTAGTTTATCGTGTTAATCTTGTCATGAGAACCTTAGGTAGAAACCCTTTGGATGAAACATGTGTTTGAAACATGTTATGCTTGATGGTTGCAAGTGTTTGCAAGTGGTTACTCGTGGATGCATTATACACGTTAGGCACTAGATCGGCTCACACACTCCTCATATTGCATATGCATGAGTGTTTATGCTTATTCATAGATGAAAATTTTTGGTGTTATCACATGGATGTTGCATATGGATGTATGTTATGTGCACACATATAGATGTTATACATTATGTTAGGAATTGCAGACATCTGGATTCATTTCACTAAAATAATTTGCATTGATGATATTTGCATTAGATAAGGACATATACACACACCTTTGCATATGTTCATACAACATTTAGAATCTTGTAAGGACAATGGTTGCTCGTGGATGATGTTTTGAGTAGATGCACTACAACAAAAACACCATATTACAACTTTAATTTTACAACAGTGCGTTTTGCACAGTTGTAATAAATGTTTTTTTACAACTGTGCAAAACGCGCTGTTGTAATAAATGTTTTTTTACAACTGTGCAAAACGCACTGTTGTAATAAACGTTTTTTACAACTGTGAAAAAATCACTGTTGTAATAAACTTATACATCAAAACTTTTCATTTTATTCATTGTAATAGAGATGCCTAGTACAAACTTCATGTTCATAATATTTATATTTAATAACTAATTATATTGATAATAATAATATTTAATAATAATAATTAATAATAAACTTGGGAATCAATAATATTTGTCAATTATTATTAAATAATTAAAAGTTAATAAGTAGTAATTAAATAATTTTTTTTAATATTTAATAATAGTTAATTTCTCAAATAGTTAATATTTGTCAATAATTACTAATGTTTTAAATCAAATTGACATATACTATTAATGAAATTATAAAAAAAATTCTTGAGAAGTATAATTTAATTTAAATAAAATTGTTTGGTTAAATTTGGTTCAAATTAAATGTCATTAATATTTCCAAAAAAACAAATTGATATATTGTTGAGAAATTTTAAATTTTGAAATATAAATTAATTTTGAGAATTTTAATATTATTTATTTATTTGGAAAATTATTTGTATTGAGTTAAAATAATAAAATCTAAAAATCCGAACATTTAATGTCTCGTATCTGCAATTTCTGATCAAAAACGCGCAAGTGAAAATTTTGGGTAATTCAGTGTTCTTGTTCGTTCATTTCATTCAACTGATTCGTGAATTCTCTTACCTTATATTCATAGGAGAAGGAAATCATATATTAATAATAAATAAATATTTAATTAAAAAAAATAGGACATATAATTGAATGAAAAGAAGAAAAATTAAACCAAAGGCACACTTGTTATGAATGCTGAACTTTCTTTGACACTTGTCCAAATAGTGCTGTAATGCCTTAACGTGTCCTTGCCCTTTTTCTTTTCACGGTTCTCCCTTTATTCTTTTAATCCCCATTTCTCCTTTTATCAGCCGATCAAGTTTCAATTTTTTTTCTTCCCAAATAACGAATCAGCTCCATCGTTCCTCCCAAATCCCTATTTTCGCTCCTCCAACTGTCGATCACCGCCTCTCCTTGCTCATCGCCACCGTTCGCTGTCAAAGCCTATGCCTCCTTCAATTTGTCAAAACCGGAAAATCCCCATCGCCAGTTCCTCCTTCGCCCTAGTTTCTGAAACCCACCTCCAAAAATCGATCGTCCCCAAATTGAAGTCGCCACCGAGCTTGGCCTCTCCGCAACGCCTCCGCCACCACTGGCCTAAAGTTAGTCTCGACCTTCACTGCTACCCTCCGAAGCCACTGTCTGCCTGCGTTTCCACTTGCAACCATCGAACCCCGCGCCATCGGAACCGACTCTGCCTTCCTCAACGCTGAAGCTCTCTGCACCTCCCACTCTTCACATCTCCGTCTTTTGTGTTTTCTGCTGTTCGAGGTGAGTTATTCACTCACGATTAATTTTAGATTCAAGTAGAGTTGATTTCAATTTAAACTACAGTAAAATAATTGATTTTGGATTTTGTGGTTGGCTGTTTGTGTTTACTGTGGCGTTTGGATTGTTGCATACCCTTTTGAAAAACTGAAACAAGTTTGGGTATACTGTGAGTATAATGTTCACGATTTTTCCTTTGTTTAAGTATTTTAACACCCATCTAAGCGTAGTAGGATAAGTAAATCACATGGGATTGAAATTGAGTTTATCTGTTTGAGTTCTGGTTGTTGCTACTGGTACTCGCTGTTGGATTTGCCACTTGCTCGTCTGATATTGAGCTTGTGCATGCTTTGTTTGTTTCTTGTGGTGAGTGTGTTCATAGTGTAAATTTGGAAACTTGCTTAATGTGTGCAGAAACCCTTTTTTTTTTGTGGGATTTAAATGGAAATGCTAACCGTATTTCCCCGTATACTTGAGGACACTGTAATATTTTTTCAAGCTATGTAATAACAAGTTTTAGTTTTATAAAAATATATATACCAAATGAGAATTGAGAACCAGTAATGTAAGAATGGTCTTAAATCATTATACTACCGAACGTTGCTTATGTACAAGTGGGTTCCAAAGGATGGTGCAACAGAGAAAATGCATGAAATCTTGTTAACAGGAAAATAAGGCTATACAGTAAAATATTATTTTTAGTATCAAATATGTCTTGTTTTAAAAGTTGCATATCTTTTATTGATTACTTATGGTCTATGATTCATTCAATTTCATGCTAGTTAATTGAGGACGTGATAATTTACATGATGTCATTGTCATTGGAACAAAGATGGGTTGTTGTGAAATGGTTACTGGACCGTGTTGATGCCTGCATGTCATGTGGGTATGTGTGTGAATGTAGCACCCCTTTTTACTTAACAAGTGGACATATTTTATCTTATATTTTGATGTATGCATGCTGCACTTTCGTGAGTCTTGCTGGGTGTGCCACGATGTGGCCTGTATTTTCATATGTTTTATTTTGGTCAGTCCTTTACTTTAAATGAGTTACTGACCACATGTGTGTAGCCTTGAGATTTCTACATCCCCACTTGAGACTGGCATTTATGGTTAAGTTTGTACATGCATCTGTTTTGTTGAAAAATTGTGATACTGCATTACTCTGGGTACAATAACATATGGGGTAGTTGGTTAGTTCATTATTTCATTTAACCCGATAAACCTGTCGTTTACCTTATAAAACTGGAACTGCTTGTGAAATAGCCTATAAAATATCCATTTGCCTGATCAGCATTTGTTCGATCGGTGGTGAGCAACTCAGCACCTTAGGAATGGAGCTTCCGATGAAGTTACTATCAAAAGGTATGTAATATACGTATGATTACACCATGAATCTCTTTTATACATCAGGTGCTATATTTTCTGTCAATATCTCGGATATCATATGGCTTGAATTTATTAGTTGAGATGCTATATTTTCTTCTTTGACATAGTTATTTTTGGTTAGACTTTGAGATAGTTATTAGTTGGCATCATGTGCTTTTCGCTTATATTTATTGTAAATACTAATAGCACCACTGAATATGCAACACTTTGAGATAGTTATTTTCTTCTTTCAGTACAAACCAGGGTATGGAAACTGCTGTTCCTGCTTTGCTTGTGGACAAATATAATGTTTGTGGCTATTGGGCAAAGCTGAAAAAGCATTTTATAAAAGGAAGACTCGACACAGCTCCACAAAGGTTAATTGATGAATTGATCACTTTTAGTGTGCTGAAAGGTTCTTCAACTTATAGCCGAATCATAAATAATGCTTTGCTGGGTATGGTACAACTTTAATCATCATGATTTATTATTAGTTCTTTTTCGAACTGTTGGTTTGCTAATGTACAGTAGGCTTTTATTGTTTAATCGTTGATGCTACCTGATCCATATTAAAAATTAGTGCCCGTTGCTTACTTATCTCGTTGACGGTGTGTAATTTGCTAGCATTTTGGGTATTGCACCATATATTTTTAGATACTTACAGTATAAAATAATATGGCCAAATCATGTTACAAATAAGTATTCATTTTCTTGAATCTTTTGTTTGCTTGATTTACTAAAGCTTGGATAAAATAAAGCTTTTGCGCTCTACTACAATTGTACTTTGACACTTCAATTCTTTAGAAACTCAACTTAGCAAGAGAGACTTTCAATCTGTCATTTTAGTTGTCATAAGAATTTGAAAATGCGGTGTCCTTGCAAATTTCAAATGGTAATTGGAATTATAAAGCTTGCACTGATCGAAATTACATGTTCTTATCTTATTTCAAAATTTGTTGTTGTCATTGTAGTGAGCTTGAGAAGAAAGTTTGTTGCTTGGGGTTAACGTCACTCATCACTCTCCTTGAAGAGCCACTGCCTAAAGAAGCTTTTGGACGTTGTTAGCCCAAATTTCTTGCTGCTTTCAAGGGTCAAATTACAGGATAGTTTTGTTTATTTTATTATTTCTTTCACCTCTAATGCTTTTGAACGTGATCCCTATATGGTGGGTGCATGTTAACCTTTTTATCTCCGATTTACAAATCACTATAGTTTCCTTCTCTTTCATACTTTCGTCACAATAACAATATATATGAGCTTGCACCTCTAATGATTTTATTTTTTTATCTTTTTTATTTTTTATTTTTTATTTTTTTTGCAGTCCCACCGTGGACCGTAAGGTTGGAATGTTTGGATTGATGTGGCAGTGGATCCTGATGCTTTCTTGTGGAAGCCGAATTCTGAAATGACTACCATTGGAGAAGCTGTTGGAGAAGCTGTAAAAATTACGTTGCCTTCAGTTAGAGTGCTTTCATTTGGTATGCTTATGTATCTTTTGTGGACAAAGCTTCTATCTTTCTTGTGTGTTAGATCAATGTATGTATTTGAAACGGTTATGTTTTTTGTGATGGGTTTAGTTGGTGATGTACTATGTGTATGTTGATCGAATATTATGTTAATTAATATATATGAATGATTCCGTATAGTTATATTTGTTGCATTGAAATATGAATCATATTAGTATTAATATATATGAATTCTTTATACTAGTAAGGTGTATATAAGTTACAACAGCGAAAAAAAGTTGTAATAAATCATTTTACAACAGTGTGAAAGAGTTGTAATAAAATTTATTACAATTGATAAATACCCTATTTCACAACGGTGTTGCAACGGTGCAGAAAAGTTGTAAAAGATATAAGTATATTACAACATCTTAATACACGACGGTGACTGCACCATTGTAAAAACCTTTTACAACGTTTTTCCACCGTTGTAATATGGTATATTTCACAACGGTGTTGCAACGGTGCAAAAACGTTGTAAAAGATATAAGTATATTACAACTTCTTAATACACGACGGTGGCTCCACCGTTGTAAAAACCTTTTACAACGTTTTTGCACCGTTGTAATATGGTATATTTGTTGTAGTGATGGATGATTGGATAGTAGGATACATTCTTCCTAACTTGAAGATTTCGGGGACGAAATCCTTTAAGGAGGGGAGAATGTAACAACCCGTATTTTCAATAACCTATTATAACGTAAATCGAGGCAGAATTTAATTCAAAAATCTGAATCAAGGGAAACCGGCTATACAATTGCGTTCGTCTCGGAAAAATACGCGAAATAGAGTCCGAGTTTTCGAAAATCGGAGTCCGTATGACCCGATTAAGGCCCAACGAAGTTTTCGGAAAAATTCAAAGTAAAAACAGATTTCAAATTCAAGTTTGAATTTGAAAAATTAGGTCAGATTGGGCTAGGCGGGAAAGTTCCCACCACAGCACCCAAGTCGACAGCCCTGTCGACTTGGGAGTCGACTTGGTTGGACCCAAGTCGACAGCCCTGTCGACTTGGCTGTCGACTTGGTCCAGCCGGGCTGTTTAGCCTGGTGCACCATTATGAGATTGTGTTGAGCTTGGGGGCCAGATTCGGTTTTAAGGGCTGAGATTGCAACTAGGGTTTAATCCTATGGCCTAAAACACTTGCCTAATCTATAAATAAGGTCCTAACCTAACCCTAAATCATCATTATTCATTCATACAACTAAACTATGGCAAAATCAATCCTCTCATGGCCTCCACTCTCTTCATACAATTCCTAAATAAATTTCTAAGTGATTTTCCATGCATACAAGTGTTTTAAAACTTGTATGAGCATCATTGGCTTGCATTCAAGTCAAGTTTCTATATTTGCATCATAAAGAAAGAGTTTTGATCATTTTGGCTCAAGGGTTTTGCTTGCATTTTGGGTTTAATTGATTTCATAAGGGCTTTGTCATATTTTTGTGACTTCTTAAGCATTGTAAGCCCTATTCTACTTTCATACTTAAACTCTAAAGTTAAATGTATGATATGCAAGTTTATATGCAAGTTTACTATGCTATGATATGCAAGTTTATATGCAAGTTTACTATGCTATGATATGCAAGTTTATATGCAAGTTTATATGCAAGTTTACTATGCTATGATATGCAAGTTTGATATGCAAGTTTGTCATATAATATGCAAGTTATGTTATGCAAGTTTGGGTTGAACACTTTGTTCATGCTATCATGTTATGCAAGCTTATCTTGGGTTTATGAACATAAAGCTTCAAGCTTTATGCCAAAGGTTGCATTTTGGCAACATGTAGGTTATCATATCCCTTATGATAACTTGCATGTGAGGCTAAATGCGAACTTATGGCCATTTCTACATGTCATTTAGCACCATGTATCACCAATATGCCAAGTTTGGTTTTATGCATGCTTTGGAGGCCTAAAAATGTAATATGCAAGTATATGAACATATGTCCATTTCATATGCCACCACGTTGAACTTGTGGCTTCAACACCTTTATGTCATGATTATGCCAAGTTCCCTCTTTCTATCCTTTATGCGCTATTGTGATATGTAAGCGATGGGATTGCGTTTGGGGTTGGGTAAACTTAAAAGACATAAAAACATAAGCTTGGGAATTTACCTATTAAGTTAGGTCTACCCATTGGGAATTTACCTATTAAGTTAGGTCTACCCAATTGCTTGAAAATGTGTAACATGTTTTGGAAACATGATGGACATGACACTTAGAAAAGATAAGTGTGACCAACTCGAGGTTGGGTTGAGTTTGTAGCGTAAACCTACCCGGAACCGACCGGCTTAACTAGTTGCTACAAACAATAGGACCCAATGTGAGAAGTTGGCCATGTTGTACCTTGAACCCGAGGTTAGACCAAGTTGTGGTGTAAAGCTACCCGGAACCGACCGGCTTAACTAGTAACCACAACAAGGTCTAATGTGAGAGGTTAAGGCGCATTAAATTAATTAATGCCTCATGAGTAGGGTTAAGTCATGGTCCACTTAATACTTAACCAGTTTGGGCTTGGTAGATTAATCGGGGTTAAGTCGTGAACTCATCGTTACACTTAACCAAGTTAATCCATGGTTAGCAAGAGGGTTAAACCGTACTTAACCCACTAGAAAATCCTAGCAATGGGGGTCCACTCCAGCAGTAATCCCAAGTTTGTATAATTAAGACCCTAGGGACTAGGCTAGGGAGGGGGCACGATTACTGGGCTGGAGGTAAGCGACCAAAAGCGACGGCAGGGTGGTACGCCGGTGTAGTTCCGGGCGGACTCTGGTCGTGCACATAGTCCGTAGCCGGAGAAAACATGCACGGGTACCAGTAGATCGGGACTGTGCACTCATGTTCATGGTGTCCAGGGGTTGACACCCTAGGGCTTGATACACCCGAAGGGTGGACCCGACACAGTTCGACTACAATTATGTTTGGTCCGTATTGACACCAACACGTGACGAGTTAGGCTTACGGAGCCGATCGACCAGACCGTTTGGTTGGACCTTGTATTAGGGTCATTTCATGTTATTGGGCCAAAGCTTGGGCCAAGGGATCAATACTTGTTTATTCAAGTCATGTTAGTTTGCTAGTACACCTGTGGTGCAAAAACCTTAATCCTGATTATGCGATGACACCTTTATCTACCTTGTTAGTTAATCACCATGCTAGTATGTTGTTATCCTTATGATCATACCTGCTTCTCATGCCAGTTAACTTTATCAGTTTACATTGATTGTAGTAGGGCTTACTCAGTCTTTTTGACTGACCTGTTTTCTTTCGCCTCTTTTCTTCCGTTCCCCCCCCCCAGGTTCTCAGGGAGGGAATATTGGAGCTTAGCTGGATTTCTGATCGCTTGCTTATGGGATTTCAGCTCATGTACGGTTTCGACATGAAGCTAGCTATGGTTATCACTTATTTGGGGATAGTACTTATGTATTTCAGTTTTTCAGTAATGCTGTTTTTATCTAGACTTGTGTATTTGGAAAGTTGACATTATGTTGTACCAGACTTGTTTTGAAATGGTTTGAAAATCTTCCGCTGTTTTATCTATGTTATTTACTCTGTTTACATATATACATATGTTCTTGTTCTGCCTTGATATATCATTATGCATGTTTACCTGATTCAAACGCCCCTCCAAAGTCAGAGTGCTTGCAAGAGACACCCTGGCAGAGGTGGGGTGTTACAGTTCTTTAAATTATTCCTTACACTTCGGTGTTTACTTAAATTTAACATTTTTCTTGTTTAACTTCATTGTATAGTTAGAGAAGTCTTGAACTGATCTTCGATAATATTCTGACTATCTTAAGAGGATATATACAAAAGTTGGAGATCGAGTTTACTACAAATTTTGAACAAATGAGACCTACCTCTGATCCACTGGAACTCCTTCCCTTTACATAACATGTTTAAGGAACCTTACCTCCTTTTCCTAGAAATTAAGTTTTGATAATTTAGCTTTAAGCATATGCCTCCTTAATATATTCAATACAATCTCTAGATGACTTTCAAGTTCCTTCTCGATTTTTAAATGAGAATATCATCAATAAAGATGAATGAAAATTTGTTAAGATGCACGAAATATGTAACACCCCGTGTATTCTATAACAGTGAAATTCACAAATTAAAGTATAATTAATTTCAAATCAAAGAATTAAGGGAAACGGGATATGCCATTGCGTTCGTCTCGGAATTCTTCTTGAAATAGAGTCCGAGTTTGCATAAAACGGACTCCGTATAAAGAAGATATGGCCTTCGGGAGTTTCAGAATTCAGTTTAAAATTCAAACAGACCAAAACAGCTCAGAAAAACCAATTCAAAATTCAAAATCGGGCCGGATTGGCCAGGGCGGGAAAATTCCCGCCCAAAGCACCCAGGTCGACTTGGCAGTCGACCTGGGGCTACCCAGGTTGACTGGGCAGTCGACCTGGGTCACCGGTGTTGACTGCCAAGTCGACACGGTGTCGACTGGGGTGTCGACCTGGCCCCTGAGCCAGGTCGAACCCAGTCCCCCCTGGCTGGCCTGGTCTGTGTTTGGTCGATTTTCTGAGCCTTGCCTTGTCACTAGGGCTAGGTGTCAGCTCCTGGTTGGTCTCTCTTTCAAACGAACGACTGTTATTAAACCAAGCTCCATCGACGGTCTAAATCAACTCACAAACTCTATAAAAAGGACCTAAGACTCACCCTAATACACACAAACAAAAATGGAGATGAGACCGTCATGCTGCTGAGGAGAGACTAAGAATAGCTGTCAGAAATTGAGAGACAATTAGGAGATAATTTGAAAGCTTAAAGCAACGTCAATCAAATCAAAACAATGCCTACAACAAAGGATAGCATCTCCAAATTCAGAATTCAGATTCCTGAATTGAAGATTCGTCATACGTTGTAAGTAGAGTGCTATTCCGATGTGAATAATTAATTGCGTTTGATTTGTGTAGAATGCGAAATGGAATTGTGGCGATAGTAATCTATATTTGTATGTTATTTTGATTCTAAACGATTTGGGAATGTTATGGTATACGATTGGATATTTGCAAGTATTTGATTTACGTTGGAAGTTAACAACGAAATGGAATTGTGGCGATAATAATCTATACTTGTATGTTATTTTGATTCTAAACGATTTGGAAATATTATGGTATACGATTGGATTCATACAAGTATATGATTTATGTTGACAACCATATGTTGTGGTATTTTATTTGGGATTCATGCAAGTATATGATTCACTATTATGCCAATATGATGTACATATTTTTATGATCACTTTTAGTGTGTAATTGGATACGACTAAGTACTATAGTTTATATGAATCTATGTTGGAATTAGCAAATCATACTTTTGTATTAGAAACAAAAGTAAGCATCTTTATGAACATGACTAAACTATGTTTGATATTATGCTTAGTTGAAACATGTTTTAGCCCTAAGTTGTTATCAGGTGATATATATGACACAATTAAGTTAGATTTACATTCCAATTACAAGTTTACATGAATAGAATGATTCATGTTTAAGTATTATTTATGCCATGATTATATGAATAGAATGATTCATGTTTAAGTATTGTTTATGCCATGATTATATGAATAGAATGATTCATGTTTAAGTATTGTTTATGCCATGATTATATGAATAGAATGATTCATGTTTAAGTATTGTTTATGCCATGATTATATGAATAGAATGATTCATGTTTAAGTATTGTTTATGCCATGATTATATGCTATTACAATTGCAAGTTCACATGTGCCTAATTTATGTTAATTGAATCGTCATGTTGCAAGTTCATGCGTTCACACTCCCCTTTTTATGTTACCTTATAAACACCATGTTATAAGCCTCCCCTTTTCATATGGCTAAGTTGGGTTTAAATGTTAAACCCAACATATCTTATATTGTAGCGAACATGTAAAACAGGGGTAATGACGTTTGGGTTAAAATAGAGAACATATGTGTTGGCATGTTTGACGCATGCCAACAACCTTGAAAAACAATTAAGTGGCATAAATAAATTTTAACCAATAAAGATGAATTTGAATAATGGGCCGCAAATATTTACATATAAAAAGAAAAGAGAAAAAATATGTAAATGTAGAAAATACGATGTGTTTAACCCGAGATTGGATTGAGTTGTGATGTAAACCTGCCCGGAACCGCCCGACTGTCCAGTAGTCACAACAATACCTATCCAATGTGGGTGGTTAAACACGGAGCCCAATAAGGACCCGAGGTTAGACTGAGTTGTGGCGTAAGACTGCCCAGACCCAACCGGCAACAAGCAGCCACAACAATACCTGTCTAATGTGAGAGGTCGAGGCTTTAATAAGACAATTAAGGCTGAGTCAGGATTGATAGGATTAAGTAAATTATATTAATACTTAATCAAAATGGAACATGCTAAACTAAACAGACTGATTGGGGGTTAGGTTTATTAAACACTTAACCAACTTAGCATGTTGGCTAGAAATAGAAAACCTAGTAGCGGGGGACCCTTTTCAGCAGTAACCCTACAAGGTGTATCAGGATACCCTGAACTAGGCAGGGTGGGGCACGATTACTGGGCTGACTGTAAGAGGTCAAATCGACGGCGGTGGTGCAGCAGTGTAGGTTCTAACGGGGTGCGGGCGTGCACAAACTCCGGCGCAGAAAAATAAGGCACTGGGCACCAGTAGCATACCTGTGCATTCTAGAATTGTGTCGGGTCGCCACCACGGGACTTGGTACACCCCATGGTGGGACCAGCATAGGTAACTACAACAACGGGGGCCGTAAGACACATGTAACTATGCGAGTAGGAGCAGATCATCAGAAAAAGGATCACTTCACCCTGATTATGGGGTGCCTGTTGGGAACTAGTTTATATGGGTACAGAGATTAATATGGGGTACAATAGTATTCGACCCTAGACAACTTAACTTAGTTTATGGTGCTTTCCCATTTCCAGTTTATGCTTATCATACCCAGTTCTTTATTCATAGACTGAATAGTCCTAGACTTACTCAGGCTTTATGTCTGACTCTACTTTTCTTTCGCCTTCTTTTCTTTCGTTTCCCCCCCGATCCACAGGGAGGGAATACCGCAGCTTGACCAGTTTTCACATCCAGCTTGAAGTGAAAGAATGTATTGCTTGGATCTTTTCCGTTTTGGACTATGGCTTTGGACAACAATTATGGGACTTTTGCAGTTTATTTATGTTTTCTTTATGCTTCTTTAAATAATGTAACCAAGACAGTTATGAAGATGTTATGTTTTTCGAAGAATTGTTAGACAATTATGGCATGGTATGTGTAACACGTATTTTAATGAAATAAAAGTTGTTGTTGTTTTCCGCTGTTCAAAAATATGTGTTCTTATATCTGTCCTGTATATCTGTGACTTATACTTATAAACCTCCCCCAAAATTAGGGCATTCCCTTTGAGAGTGACCCTAACGGAGGTGGGGTGTTTCACTTGGTATCAGAGCATAGGTTTACCAGATAAGATAAAAAGTTTTGAAAATTTATTTTCAAAAAGGAAATTTAAAGAAGCATTTTTAAAAGATAAAATATTATTTTATTTTAAAACGGCAAAGTCCCCCAAAGCCATAGGTACTATCTCTTATCCTTCGTTTTGAATCTATCCTTTTTATTTCAGCATGTCCGAAGAACTTAACTTGCCAGAGGGCGTATGTAACACCCCACCTCTGCCAGGGTGTCTGTTGCAAGCACTCTGACTTTGGAGGGATGTTTGAATCAGGTAAACATGCATAATGATATATCAAGGCAGAACAAGAACATATGTATATATGTAAACAGAGTAAATAACATAGATAAAACAGCGGAAGATTTCAAACCATTTCAAAACAAGTCTGGTACAACATAATGTCAATTTTCCAAATAAACAAGTCTAGATAAAAACAACATCAACTGAAAAACTGAAATACATAAGTACTATCCCCAAAATAAGTGATAACCATAGCTAGCTTCATGTCAAACCGTACATGAGCTAAATCCCACAAGCAAGCGATCAGAAATCCAAGCTAAGCTTCAATATTCCCACCCTGAGAACCTGGGGGGGTGGGGGGGGGGGGGACGGAAGAAAAGAGGCGAAAGAAAACAGGTCAGTCAAAAAGACTGAGTAAGCCCTACTACAATCAATGTAAACTGATAAAGTTAACTGGCATGAGAAGCAGGGATGATCATAAGGATAACAACATACTAGCATGATGATTAACTAACAAGGTAGATAAAGGTGTCATCGCATAATCAGGATTAAGGTTTTTGCACCACAGGTGTACTAGCAAACTAACATGACTTGAATAAACAAGTATTGATCCCTTGGCCCAAGCTTTGGCCCAATAACATGAAGTGACCCTAATACGAGGTCCAACCAAACGGTCTAGTCGATCGGCTCCCTAAGCCTAACTCGTCACGTGTTGGTGTCAATACGGCCCAAACATAATTGTAGTCAGACTGTGCCGGGTCTCCCGTCGGGTGTATCAAGCCCTAGGGTGTCAACCCCTGGACACCATATACATAAGTGCACAGTCTCGATCTATTGGTACCCGTGCATGTTTTCCCCGGCTTCGGACTATGTGCACGACCATAGTCCGCCCGGAACTACACCGGCGTACCACTCTGCCGTCGCTTTTTGGTCACTAACCTCCAGTCCAGTAATCGTGCCCCCTCCCTAGCCTAGTCCCTAGGGTCTTAATGATACAAACTTGGGATTACTGCTGGAGTGGACCCCCATTGCTAGGATTTTTCTAGTGGGTTAAGTACGGTTTAACCCTCTTGCTAATCATGGATTAAATTGGTTAAGTGTAACGATGAGTTCACGACTTAACCCTGATTAATCTACCAAGCCCAAATTGGTTAAGTATTAAGTAGACCATGACTTAACCCTAATCATGAGGCATTAATTAATTAACGTGCCTTAACCTCTCACATTAGACCTTGTTGTGGTTACTAGTTAAGCCGGGCTGGTCCGGTTAGCTTTACACCACAACTTGGTCTAACCTCGGGTTCAAGGTACAACATGACCAACTTCTCACATTGGGTCCTATTGTTTGTAGCAACTAGTTAAGCCGGTCGGTTCCGGGTAGGTTTACGCTACAAACTCAACCCAACCTCGAGTTGGTCACACTTATCTTTTCTAAGTGTCATGTCCATCATGTTTCCAAAACATGTTACAAGTTTTCAAGCATTTGGGTAGACCTAACTTAATAGGTAAATTCCCAAAGGGTAGACCTAACTTAATAGGTAAATTCCCAAGCTTATGTTTTTATGTCTTTTAAGTTTACCCAACCCCAAACGCAATCCCATCGTTTACATATCGCAATAGCGCATAAAGGATAGAAAGAGGGAACTTGGCATAATCATGACATAAAGGTGTTGAAGCCACAAGTTTAACATGGTGGCATATGAAATGTACATATGTTCATATACTTGCATATTACATATTTAGGCCTCAAAAGCATGCATAAAACCAAACTTAGCATATTGGTGATACATGGTGATAAATGACATGTAGAAATGGCCATAAGTTCGCATTTAGCCTCACATGCAAGTTATCATAAGAGATATGATAACTTACATGTTGCCAAAATGCAACCTTTAGCATAAAGCTTGAAGCTTTAAGCTCATAAACCCAAGATAAGCTTGCATAACATGATAACATGAGTAAGATGATCAACCCAAACTTGCATACATAACATGGCAACTTGCATATCATAACATAGCAAACTTGCATAACATAACATGGCAACTCGCATATCATAACATAGCAAACTTGCATACATAACATGATAGACTTGCACAACACATCATAGTAAACTTGCATATCATAATGATCAAACACAACTTGCATCATTCATTAACTTTAGAGTTTAAATATGAAAGTAGAAAAGGGCTTACAATGCTTATGAAGGCACAAAAAATATGACAAAGCCCTTATGCAATCAAATAGACCCAAAATGCAAGCTCTAATAGAAAAACCCTTGAGCCAAAATGATCAAAGCTCTTTCTTTATGATGCAAATATAGAAACTTGACTTGAATGCAAGCTAATGATGCTCATACAAGCTTGAAAACACTTGTATGCATGGAAAATCTCTCATAGAAATGACTTAGGAAATTTATGAAGAGAGTGGATGCCATGAGAGGAATGATTTTTCCATAGTTTAGTTGTATGAATGAATAATGATGATTTAGGGTTAGGTTAGGGGCTTATTTATAGAGATTAGGATTAGTTCTAGCCTTAGGATTAAACCCTAGTTCCAATCTCAGCCCTCAAAACCGAATCTGGCCCCCAAACTCAACACAACTCCCAAAATGGTGCACCAGGCAAACTGCCCGGCTGGACCAAGTCGACAGCCAAGTCGATAGGGCTGTCGACTTGGGTACTCTGGCGGGAATTTTCCCGCCTGCGCCCAACTGCCCTAATTTCCAAATTCAAACTTGAATTTGAAATCTGTTTTTACTTTGAAATTTTCTAAAAACTTCGTTGGGCCTTAATCGGGTCATACGGACTCCGATTTTCGAAAACTCGGACTCTATTTCGCGTATTTTTCTGAGACGAACGCAATGGCACAGCCCGTTTCCCTTGATTCAGATTTATAAATTAAATTCTACCTCGATTTATGTTATAACAGGTTATTGAAAATACGGGTTGTTACATTCTCCCCTCCTTAAAGGATTTCGTCCCCGAAATCTTCAAGTTGGGAAGAACGTATCCTACCATCCCATCATCCATCTACTCAAAACATCATCCACGAGCAACCATTGTCCTTACAAGATTCTAAATGTTGTATGAACATATGCAAAGGTGTGTGTATATGTACTTATCTAATGCAAATATCATCAATGCAAATTATGTTAGTGAAATGAATCCATATGTATGCAATTCCTAACATAATGTATAACATCTATATGTGTGCACATAACATACATCCATATGCAACATCCATGTGATAACACAAAAATTTTCATCCATGAATAAGCGTAAACACTCATGCATATGCAATATGAGGAGTGTGTGTGCCGATCTAGTGCCTAACGTGTATAATGCATCCACGAGTAACCACTTGCAAACACTTGCAACCACTTGCAACCATCAAGCATAACATGTTTCAAACACATGTTTCATCCAAAGGGTTTCTTCCTAAGGTTCTCATGACAAGATTAACACGATAAACTAGATAAACATGGATAGCAAAGAGAAAGATATGCTAACAAAGAAAAGAGATTGAGAGTGTACCCTCAAAAAGGAATGGATAAAGCCCACGCATCTTCTCCTCGGTTTCCCAAGTTGCGTCTTCTTCGGCTTCACCCCATTGAACTTTCACCAACTTGACCTCTCGATTCCTTAGCTTCTTGGTCTCCGTCCCCAAGATACAAATCGGAGCTCTCCTCAAGGTAGCCTCTTTCTCCACTTCCACATCTTTCAGAACACTTGGCTCAACAACCTCTGCTGATTCATGTAAACACTTCCGGAGATGCGAGACATGAAAGACATCGTGTAGTCCGACAAGCTTCTCGGGCAACTCCACTCTATAAGCCATCTGCCCGATCCTCTCTATAATAGGGAATGGTCCAACAAACCTCGGTGCTAACTTCCCAACGGCTCCAAATCGGACCACATTCCGCAAAGGAGAAACCTTCACGAAAACCATATCCCCAACATCAAACTCCAAATCAGTTCTTCGCTTATCAGCATAGGATTTCTGTCGGTCTTGGGCCGCTTTCATCCGTCTCCGAATCAACTCGACCTTCTCGGATGTATCTCTGATCATACCAGGCCCAAGTATAAGCTCATCTGTAGTCTCCCACCAACATGTAGGCGACTTTCACGGCCTCCCATATAAAGCTTCAAATAGTGCCATCCCTATGCTTGCCTAATAACTGTTATTATATGCAAACTCAACAAGAGGAAGATGGTCTTCCCAAGTACCACCAAAATCCAGAATACAAAGCCTCAACAGATCCTTGAGTACCCTATTCACCCTTTCGGTTTGACCGTCCGTCTGTGGGTAATAAGCCGTACTTAGATTCAACCTCATGCCCATAGCTTCTTGCAAGCTATTCCAGAATTGACTTGTAAAGATTGGGTCACGGTCACTGACTATACTAGAAGGGACTCCATGTAGTCTCACAATCTCACGAAGATATACAGACGCTAGCCAAGATGCGGTCCTCTTGCTCTTCACCGGAATGAAATGAGCACTCTTCGTAAGTCTATCCACAATAACCCAAATGCTCGTATTCCCTTTCCTTGACCTTGGTAGCCCATCGATAAAATCCATGGAAATACTCTCCCACTTCCATAGTGGAACGTCTAGAGGATGCAATAGCCCACCGGGCTTCTTCGACTCGGCCTTAACTTGCTGGCAAATGATACATCTAGAGACAAACTCTGCCACATCCTTCTTCATCCCAGGCCAAAAGAAAATGCGCTTCATATCTTTATACATCTTATCTCCGCCCGGATGTATGGTCAACTTAGAGCGATGCACTTCCTCAAGAACTTTTCTTACTAAATCTTCTACCATTGGAACACATAACCTTCCGTCCCTCCTCAGCCAACCCTTGTCATCAATAGAATATCGAGCGAGATGACTAGACGCCTCTCCTCGAATCAGCTTATCCATAATCTCAACTATCTGAGGGTCTTCTCTCTGCGAAGCCCCAACTTGATCAAGAAGGGTAGGTCTGAGTTCCAGAGATGCTAAAGAACCGGTCATCGACTCAATCGCCAAAGAGAAATCAAAGGTTGCCACATACTCTAAATTCTTCATCTCAACGAATAGAGGACTCAGAGTCAACCTTTTTCTACTCAATGCATCTGCTACACATTCCCCTTGCCAGGGGTATAAGCTATCTCAAAATCGTAGGACGCCAAGAATTCCATCCATCTTTGTTGCCTCAGATTCAGATCATTCTGAGAAAAGAGATACTTCAATGACTTGTGATCGGTATAAAGCTCAAATCTTTCTCCCAGAAGATAATGGCGCCAAGCCTTGAGTGCATATACTATTGCTGCCAACTCTAAGTCATGAGTGGGATAATTCTTCTCATGCACTTTGAGTTGTCTACCGCCAAAGCATATCACTCTTCCTTCTTGCATCAGAACAGCTCCTAACCCCGTGCCACATGCATCGGTGTATACTGTAAATAACTTCCCTCCATCGGGCAAAGCTAGAACAGGTGCTGATGTGAGAGCTCTCTTGAGCTTCTGAAAAGCAAGCTCGCATTCTATGCTCCAAGCAAAAACTAAATTCTTCTTCGTCAATTTAGTGAGAGGAGCAGAAATCTTCGCGAAGTCCTTGATAAAATTCCGGTAAAAGCCTGCAAGACCTAGAAAACTTCTCACTTTGGTTGCATTCCTTGGAGTCTTCCAATCCTGAACTGCAACTACCTTAGCGGGATCCACCGCTTAGCCTTGCTTAGATACTATATGTCCAAGGAATCAAACTTCCCTTCTCCAAAAGTGACACTTGGAGAACTTGGCCTTCAACTGATGCGCTCTAAGCGTATCCATCACCTCCACGAGATGCCATGCGTGCTCTTCCTCATCCTTAGAGAAGATCAGAATATCATCTACGAAGGCCACGACAAACTTGTTCAAGAACTCCCTGAACACCCTACTCATCAAGTCCACGAAATATGCGGGTGCATTAGTCAAGCCGAACGGCATGACAAGCCATTCGAAGAATCCATCTGGCGTTCTGAACGCAGTCTTGTCTATACTATCTTCAGCTACCCTGAGCTGATGAAATCCAGTAGCAAGATCAAGCTGAGAGAAAACAGAAGCACCGATAAGCTGGTCAAAGAGATCATCAATCCTCAGTAATGGGTGTCTGTTCTTCTTAGTCAGCTTATTCAACTCTCGATAGTCTACACAAAGTCGGAGAGAACCATCTGCCTTGGTAGCAAATACCACAGGCGCTCCCCATTCAGATATACTTCGTCTAATGAAGTTCTTCTCAAGCAACTCCTTCACTTGCTTACTTAGCTCCCGCCTTTCACGCGGAGCCATGTGCCGAACGGGCAAAGAAACCGGCTTTGCATTATCCACCAGATAAATGCGGAAATCAATCTCTCGCTTAGGGGGCAACCCCCTAACTTCATCGAAAACATCCGGATACTCTCGAACCACTCTCACAGACTGAAGAGTTTCCATTGACGAGTCAAGTGATTCAAGATAGCACAACATGACGGGACCTCTCGGATTACAAGAAATTTCTAGGGTGTTTCCGAGGCGAGTCACGAGCCTCACCACCCTATGCTCACAATCAAGGATGGCTCCATATCTAGACAACCAATCCATGCCCAATATCAATCTGTATCCCCTAAAACCAAGAACATAAGCACTACACAAGAACTCTACACTCAGTATAGAGATCCTCAAATCCCCACATATCATAGACAGATGGGCGGAACCCCCAATAGGATTTGAAACACAGACGGGATCATCTACCAAGCTAGTACTAAGGTGCAAACTATCAACAAGATCAGATGAGATAAAGCTATGCGATGCACCAGAATCGAACAAGGTACGAACTGGTAAATCAGAAATATATACAAGGCTCTCAACAGAAATACTACCTCGATCGGGAACTGGAGCGGTATTGAGAGCATGAACTTGCCCTCCTGAAGGTCCAACACGCTGAGTCTGACCCTGGCCTTGCCCTTGCTTCTTCGGGCAATCCTTACTGAAATGTCCAGTCTCACCGCAGAAAAAGCATTCACCATTCTTCCTTTTCCTCTTCTTACAATCCTTAATAAGATGCCCAACTGAACCGCAATAATGGCACTTCCCCTTGTTGTTCTTGCCCTTGTTGTTGTTCCCCTTATTGCCTTGACTCTTGTTCTTGTTCTGATTGCCTTGACTGCTCTGACCACTTGGATTACCCTGATTTCCTTTCCACTGGGAATCAGTCTTCTTGGCTTGAGTATCATTCATCTTGATCTCTTTCTTATCATCTCCCTGAAGTAACGCCATATCAACCAAGCTCTCAAACGTGGCCCCATAGGGAATATGTGACATAGCCAATCCCTGCAACGGCTCATTCAATCCTCTAGCAAAACGAAGAGCCTTTTTCTGAGGAGTATTAACCATATCCAAGCCAAAACGAGCTAACTGATTGAACTTGTTCACATATTCTTTGACAGACATATCTCCTTGTTTCGAAGTTATGAACCTCTCCATTTGCAGATTCTCCTCAGCAGAAGATAGAAACTTAAGCACGAACCTTGCCCTGAAATCGGCCCAAGTCTCAACAGGCCTAGTACCATTGGTGACTTCCCACCAATAAGCGGCTTCATCCTTCATAAGCCAAACTGCCAACAAGATCTTCCTCTGATCGTCTAACCCAAAGATAGCAAATAAATCCTCGGTCTCTTTCAACCAATTTCTGGCCTCTACAAAAGTCTCAGTGCCTTGAAAGTTCTTTCCACCCATTGCTTTGAAATCTTTGCAAGTCTTTGCGAAGTTAGCTTGAGGATGCTGAGGGGGAGGAGGAACCTCAGCGACAGGAGGAGGAGGAACATTAACTACTGGAGGAGGAGGAGGAACATCTACGGGGCCGACTTCGGTCGCCCTAGCCTCCAAAAGTCTCCTATACCAAACAGGTACGTGTACTCCCCCCGGAATAGCAAAGTTATCGGCCATACTGAAAATGAAGAAAAAGACAGATTCAGAATGGAGAAAAACGAAGGAATTTTGCTAATGGCTTTTTGGGGAATAGCCTTTAAAATAAACTAGACTTTTCTTTAGAAAATACTTTATACTTGGTTTTGAAAATAGTTTTCCAAAAGTTTTCTAAAAACCTTTTTGTTCCTTCTTGTAAACCATATGCTCTGATACCAAATGTAACACCCCACCTCCGCCAGGGTGTCTGTTGCAAGCACTCTGACTTTGGAGGGGTGTTTGAATCAGGTAAACATGCATAATGATATATCAAGGCAGAACAAGAACATATGTATATATGTAAACAGAGTAAATAACATAGATAAAACAGCGGAAGATTTCAAACCATTTTAAAACAAGTCTGGTACAACATAATGTCAACTTTCCAAATAAACAAGTCTAGATAAAAACAACATCAACTGAAAAACTGAAATACATAAGTACTATCCACAAAAAAAGTGATAACCATAGCTAGCTTCATGTCAAACCGTACATGAGCTAAATCCCACAAGCAAGCGATCAGAAATCCAAGCTAAGCTCCAATATTCCCACCCTGAGAACCTGGGGGGGGGGGGGAACGGAAGAAAAGAGGCGAAAGAAAACAGGTCAGTCAAAAAGACTGAGTAAGCCCTACTACAATCAATGTAAACTGATAAAGTTAACTGGCATGAGAAGCAGGGATGATCATAAGGATAACAACATACTAGCATGATGATTAACTAACAAGGTAGATAAAGGTGTCATCGCATAATCAGGATTAAGGTTTTTGCACCACAGGTGTACTAGCAAACTAACATGACTTGAATAAAAAAGTATTGATCCCTTGGCCCAAGCTTTGGCCCAATAACATGAAGTGACCCTAATACGAGGTCCAACCAAACGGTCTAGTCGATCGGCTCCCTAAGCCTAACTCGTCACGTGTTGGTGTCAATACGGCCCAAACATAATTGTAGTCAGACTGTGCCAGGTCTCCCGTCGGGTGTATCAAGCCCTAGGGTGTCAACCCCTGGACACCATAAACATAAGTGCACAGTCTCGATCTACTGGTACCCGTGCATGTTTCCCCCGGCTTCGGACTATGTGCACGACCATAGTCCGCCCGGAACTACACCGCCGTACCACTCTGCCATCGCTTTTTGGTCACTTACCTCCAGTCCAGTAATCGTGCCCCCTCCCTAGCCTAGTCCCTAGGGTCTTAATGATACAAACTTGGGATTACTGCTGGAGTGGACCCCCATTGCTAGGATTTTTCTAGTGGGTTAAGTACGGTTTAACCCTCTTGCTAATCATGGATTAACTTGGTTAAGTGTAACGATGAGTTCACGACTTAACCCTGATTAATCTACCAAGCCCAAATTGGTTAAGTATTAAGTGGACCATGACTTAACCCTAATCATGAGGCATTAATTAATTAACGTGCCTTAACCTCTCACATTAGACCTTGTTGTGGTTACTAGTTAAGCCGGGCGGGTCCGGGTAGCTTTACACCACAACTTGGTCTAACCTCGGGTTCAAGGTACAACATGACCAACTTCTCACATTGGGTCCTATTGTTTGTAGCAACTAGTTAAGCCGGTCGGTTCCGGGTAGGTTTACGCTACAAACTCAACCCAACCTCGAGTTGGTCACACTTATCTTTTCTAAGTGTCATGTCCATCATGTTTCCAAAACATGTTACAAGTTTTCAAGCATTTGGGTAGACCTAACTTAATAGGTAAATTCCCAAAGGGTAGACCTAACTTAATAGGTAAATTCCCAAGCTTATGTTTTTATGTCTTTTAAGTTTACCCAACCCCAAACGCAATCCCATCGCTTACATATCGCAATAGCGCATAAAGGATAGAAAGAGGGAACTTGGATAATCATGACATAAAGGTGTTGAAGCCACAAGTTTAACATGGTGGCATATGAAATGTACATATGTTCATATACTTGCATATTACATATTTAGGCCTCAAAAGCATGCATAAAACCAAACTTAGCATATTGGTGATACATGGTGATAAATGACATGTAGAAATGGCCATAAGTTCGCATTTAGCCTCACATGCAAGTTATCATAAGAGATATGATAACTTACATGTTGCCAAAATGCAACCTTTAGCATAAAGCTTGAAGCTTTAAGCTCATAAACCCAAGATAAGCTTGCATAACATGATAACATGAGTAAGATGATCAACCCAAACTTGCATACATAACATGGCAACTTGCATATCATAACATAGCAAACTTGCATAACATAACATGGCAACTCGCATATCATAACATAGCAAACTTGCATACATAACATGATAGACTTGCATAACACATCATAGTAAACTTGCATATCATAATGATCAAACACAACTTGCATCATTCATTAACTTTAGAGTTTAAATATGAAAGTAGAAAAGGGCTTACAATGCTTATGAAGGCACAAAAAATATGACAAAGCCCTTATGCAATCAAATAGACCCAAAATGCAAGCTCTAATAGAAAAACCCTTGAGCCAAAATGATCAAAACTCTTTCTTTATGATGCAAATATAGAAACTTGACTTGAATGCAAGCTAATGATGCTCATACAAGCTTGAAAACACTTGTATGCATGGAAAATCTCTCATAGAAATGACTTAGGAAATTTATGAAGAGAGTGGAGGCCATGAGAGGAATGATTTTGCCATAGTTTAGTTGTATGAATGAATAATGATGATTTAGGGTTAGGTTAGGGGCTTATTTATAGAGATTAGGATTAGTTCTAGCCTTAGGATTAAACCCTAGTTCCAATCTCAGCCCTCAAAACCGAATCTGGCCCCCAAACTCAACACAACTCCCAAAATGGTGCACCAGGCAAACTGCCCGGCTGGACCAAGTCGACAGCCAAGTCGACAGGGCTGTCGACTTGGGTCCAACCAAGTCGACTCCCAAGTAGACAGGGCTGTCGACTTGGGTACTCTGGCGGGAATTTTCCCGCCTGCGCCCAACTGCCCTAATTTCCAAATTCAAACTTGAATTTGAAATCTGTTTTTACTTTGAAATTTTCTGAAAACTTCGTTGGGCCTTAATCGGGTCATACGGACTCCGATTTTCGAAAACTCGGACTCTATTTCGCGTATTTTTCCTAGACGAACGCAATGGCACAACCCGTTTCCCTTGATTCAGATTTATAAATTAAATTCTGCCTCGATTTATGTTATAACAGGTTATTGAAAATACGGGTTGTTACAGTGTACCAATACATGGTTGGTTTAGACGATTCTTAGAAGCAAGGGCCACTCAGCCAGGCCCTACCGTTCCTCCTCCCCCAGTTGCAGGGAATCATCCGGCTGCAGCAGCACCTCTTCCTCCACCTCCTCCACGGGGAAACACTTTTGCTAAGATATGTAAAGATTTTAAGGCTATGGGAGGAAAGGACTTTCATGGAACCGAATCCTTCGTGGCAGCTAGGAATTGGCTAAAGGAAACCGAGGACTTATTCATCATTTTTGGGGTAGAAGATAGGCAGAAGGTACAACTGGCATTGTGGCTATTAAAAGGTGAGGCTTCCTACCGGTGGGAAGTCACTAATGCAGAAAGACCAGTGGAAATATGGGAGGACTTTAGGGCAAGGTTTGAGGCTAAATTTCTCTCAGACGCGGAAAGGAGTTTGCAGTTGACAAAATTCTTATTTCTTAAGCAAGGGAATAAGACAGTCAAAGAGTATGTTAATCAGTTCGATGAGTTGGCTAGGTTCGGACTGGACCTAGTCAACACCCCGCACAAGAAGGCTCTCCGTTTTGTCAGAGGGTTGAATGAGCCATTACATAGTTTGGCCATGACCCATATACCCATGGGAGATACATATGAAAGGTTGGTACAGATGGCATTGCTGAACGAAGCGGATAAGGGCAAGAAGGAGACAAAGGCAGAAAGCTCTCAAGGAAAGAAAGAGGGTTTACAGCCTAAGAAGACAGACTTTAAGAAGGGCGGGAAAGACAACAAAGAGAAAAGGAAGTGTAATTTCTGTGGCAAAGTGGGGCACTTAGTGAAAGATTGCCGGAAAAAGAAGGCCAAGATGAATGGTGGGTGCTTTTCTTGCGGTGAGACAGGCCACATGGCTAAGGACTGCCCAAAGAAACGAGGACAGAGGCAGAGGGCTGGATCCACCTCGGGGGCGCAGGTTCATGTGCTAGAGGTGCCACCTCTGCAACAGCGAGGTATAAATACTTCTGTAGAAAGTGTAGTTTATCTTTATGATCACCTCGTTCGCACTTTATTTGATTCCGGCGCATCACACTCCTTTATCTCGTCTGCTTTAGTAGAATCTCTGCACCTAAAAACTAGTATGGTAGAGGACCCCTTAATTGTTTCAAACCCAATTGGGGGCCCGTCTCATTTGTCTATGATCTGTGTGGGATTGAAAATTTCTATTCTAAGCGTAGAATTTAAATGTAGTGCCTTTGTTTTGGGCTTTTCGGGATATGGTTTGATTTTGGGCATTGATTGGCTATCCAGTAATGGGGCCATCCTTGATTGTGAGAAAAGGGTTGTTAGGCTCCTGACCCAGCTCGGTAACACTTTGGAAATTACTTGTAATCCTTCGTATGCGGTTATGCTTAGTTATCTTGAATCGCTAGATGCCTCTGTCGACAATTTGCAATTGGTTAGAGTGGTCCGGGATTATCCGGATGTCTTCGAAGAAGTGAAGGGCTTGCCTCCGAAGCGGGAGATAGACTTCCACATATATCTTGTAGATAATGCAAAGCCCGTTGCGTTGCCCGTTAGACACATGGCTCCACAGGAAAGGAAAGAGCTCAGTAAACAGATTAAAGAGCTTCTAGAGAAGGGGTTCATTAGAAGAAGCATTTCAGAATGGGGCGCTCCAGTGGTGTTCGCTACAAAGGCGGATGGTTCACTCCGTCTGTGTGTTGACTACAGGGAGCTCAACAAGCTAACGAAAAAGAATAGGCACCCTCTCCCCAGAATTGACGATCTGTTTGATCAGCTTGTAGGAGCGTCTATTTTCTCCCAACTCGATTTAGCGACCGGTTTTCATCAGCTAAGGGTGGCTGAAGATAACATCGATAAAACGGCATTCAGAACCCCAGACGGCTTCTTTGAATGGCTTGTCATGCCTTTCGGCTTGACAAACGCACCTGCTTACTTTGTGGACAATGAGTAGGGTGTTTAGAGATTTCCTCAATAAGTTCGTAGTGGTCTTCGTAGACGATATCCTTATCTTCTAAAAGAGTGAAGAGGAAAATGCTCAGCACCTAAGGGCAATCATGGAAACTCTGCGAGTCCATCAGCTAAAAGCCAAATTCTCCAAATGCCACTTATGGAGATAGGAAGTAAGATTTCTTTTGCACATAGTATCCAAGGAAGGATTAGCAGTAGACCCGGCTAAGGTAGTAGCGGTGCAGGATTGGAAGACACCAAAGAACGCAACAGAGGTCCGAAGCTTTCTCGGGCTAGCAGGCTTCTATCGAAAATTCATCAGAGACCTTGCAAAGATATCAGCTTCGCTCACAAAGTTGACCAAGAAGAATCTAGTGTTCAATTGGGACTTGGATTGCGAGTTTGCTTTCCAATGACTGAAAAGGGCTCTTACAACAGCCCCAGTTTTAACACTGCCAGATGGAAGAAAGATGTTCACAGTTTATACAGATGCATGTGGGACAGGGCTAGGCGCTGTCTTATTGCAAGAAGGAAGGGTAGTAGCGTATGGTCGGAGACAATTGAAAGTGCATGAAAAGAACTACCCGACCCATGATCTTGAGTTAGCTGCCATCGCCTTTGCACTCAAGTCTTGGCGACACTATCTCCTAGGTTAGAAGTTCGAACTTTACACTGACCATAAATCGTTGAAATACCTTTTCTCGTAGAAGGACCTTAACTTGAGGCAACAGAGATGGATGGAGTTTCTTGCCTCATATGATTTCGAGATCTCCTATACGCCGGGCAAAGATAACATAGTGGCAGACGCGTTGAGCCAAAAGAAACTGACCCTAAGCCCGCTGTTTGTTGAAAGACAAAGCCTAGAGTTTATAGCCACCTTTGACTTTAGGCCCTCCTCCGATTTTGTACCAGGCTTGCTAGCATCTCTCGAAGTACGCTCGACTTTAGTGGACTCAATAGGGACAGCACAACGCGAAGACCCTCAGCTTGTGGAGACGATTGATAGGCTAATTAGGGGTGAGACTTCAAGTCACCTCAACAGATACTCCATCGACGATAAGGGTTGGCTAAGGCGAGACGGAAGACTATGCGTCCCACAGACAAGGGATTTAGTAAAGAAGGTTCTCGAGGAAGCACACCACTCCAAGATGACGATACATCCGGGCGGGGATAAAATGTACAAGGACATAAAGAGAACTTTCTTTTGGAACGGCATGAAGAAGGACGTGGCAGATTTAGTTTCTAAGTGTATGGTGTGCCAACAGGTTAAGGCGGAACAGAAAAACCTGGTGGTCTGCTCCATCCTCTAGAGGTCCCGTAGTGGAAGTGGGATAAAATCTCAATGGACTTCATTGATGGGCTGCCTAGGTCTAGGAGAGGCAACACTAGCATTTGGGTAATAGTGGATAGGCTTACTAAAAGCGCCCACTTTTTACCTGTTAAAAGTAAAAGAACCGCCTCATCTCTAGCATCTCTTTATCTCAAGGAAATTGTTCGACTCCATGGAATACCATCCAGCATTGTTAGTGATCGAGACCCTATCTTCACCAGTGAGTTTTGGCGGAGTCTGCAAGAAGCGGTAGGCACACAGTTATGCTTGAGCACAGCCTATCATCCCCAAAACGATGGCCAAACAGAAAGAGTTAATAGAGTTTTGGAGGACCATTTAAGACTGTGCGTCCTTGACTTCGGAGGGACATGGGAAGACCATATTCCTGTGGTGGAATTTGCCTACAACAACAGCTATCAAGCAACCATCGGAATTCTGCTTGAAATACAGTCCGAGTTTGCGTAAAACGGACTCCGTATGAAGAAGATATGGCATCTGGGAGTTTCAGAATTCAGTTTAAAATTCAAACAGACCAAAACAGCTCAGAAAAACCAATTCAAAATTCAAAATCGGGCCGGATTGGCCAGGGCGGGAAAATTCCCGCCCAAAGCACCCAGGTCGACTTGGCAGTCGACCTGGGGCTACCCAGGTCGACTGGGCAGTCGACCTGGGTCACCCGTGTCGACTGCCAAGTCCACACGGTGTCGACTGGGGTGTCGACCTGGCCGTTGAGCCAGGTCGAACCCAGCCCCCCCTGGCTGGCCTGGTCTGTGTTTGGTCGATTTTCTGAGCCTTGCCTTGTCACTAGGGCTAGGTGTCAGCTCCTGGTTGGTCTCTCTTTTAAACGAACGACTGTTATTAAACCAAGCTCCATCGACGGTCTAAATCAACTAACAAACTCTATAAAAAGGACCTAACACTCACCCTAATTCACACAAACAAAAATGGAGATGAGACTGTCATGCTGCTGAGGAGAGACTAAGAATAGCCGTCAGAAATTGAGAGACAATTAGGAGATAATTTGAAAGCTGAAAGCAACGTCAATCAAATCAAAACAACGCCTACTACAAAGGATTGCATCTCCAAATTCAGAATTTAGATTCCTGAATTGAAGATTCGTCATACGTTGTAAGTAGAGTGCTATTCCGATGTGAATAATTAATTGCGTTTGATTTGTGTAGAATGCGAAATGGAATTGTGGCGATAATAATCTATATTTGTATGTTATTTTGATTCTAAACGATTTGGGAATGTTATGGTATATGATTGGATATTTGCAAGTATGTGATTTACGTTGGAAGTTAACAATGAAATGGAATTGTGGCGATAATAATCTATACTTGTATGTTATTTTGATTCTAAACGATTTGGAAATGTTATGGTATACGATTGGATTCATACAAGTATATGATTTATGTTGACAACCATATGTTGTGGTATTTTATTTGGGATTCATGCAAGTATATGATTCACTATTATGCCAATATGATGTACATACTTTTATGATCACTTTTAGTGTGTAATTGGATACGACTAAGTACTATAGTTTATATGAATCTATGTTGGAATTAGCAAATCATACTTTTGTATTAGAAACAAAAATAAGCATCTTTATGAACATGACTAAACTATGTTTGATATTATGCCTAGTTGAAACATGTTTTAGACCTAAGTTGTTATCAAAACCATATGGTGATATATGTGACACAATTAAGTTAGATTTACATTCCAATTGCAAGTTTACATGAATAGAATGATTCATGTTTAAGTATTATTTATGCCATGATTATATGAATAGAATGATTCATGTTTAAGTATTGTTTATGCCATGATTATATGAATAGAATGATTCATGTTTAAATATTGTTTATGCCATGATTATATGAATAGAATGATTCATGTTTAAGTATTGTTTATGCCATGATTATATGCTATTACAATTGCAAGTTCACATGTGCCTAATTTATGTTAATTGAATCGTCATGTTGCAAGTTCATGCGTTCACACTCCCCTTTTTATGTTACCTTATAAACACCATGTTATAAGCCTCCCCTTTTCATATGGCTAAGTTGGGTTTACATGTTAAACCCAACATATCTTATATTGTAGCGAATGTGTAAAACGGGGGTAATGACGTTTGGGTTAAATAGAGAACATATGTGTTGGCATGTTTAACGCATGCCAACAACCTTGAAAAACAATTAAGTGGCATAAATAAATTTTAACCAGTAAAGATGAATTTGAATAATGGGCCGCAAATATTTACATATAAAAAGAAAAGAGACAAAATATGTAAATGTAGAAAATACGATGTGTTTAACCCGAGGTTGGATTGAGTTGTGATGTAAACCTGCCCGGAACCGCCCGGCTGTCCAGTAGTCACAACAATACCTATCCAATGTGGGTGGTTAAACACGGAGCCCAATAAGGACCCGAGGTTAGACTGAGTTGTGGCGTAAGACTGCCCGGACCCAACCGGCAACAGGCAGCCACAACAATACCTGTCTAATGTGAGAGGTCGAGGCTTTAATAAGACAATTAAGGCTAAGTCAGGATTGATATGATTAAGTAAATTATATTAATACTTAATCAAAATGGAACATGCTAAACTAAACAGACTGATTGGGGGTTAGGTTTATTAAACACTTAACCAACTTAGCATGTTGGCTAGAAATAGAAAACCTAGTAGCGGGGGACCCTTTTCAGCAGTAACCCTACAAGGTGTATCAGGATACCCTGAACTAGGCAGGGTGGGGCACGATTACTGGGCTGACTGTAAGAGGTCAAATCGACGGCGGTGGTGCAGCAGTGTAGGTTCTAATGGGGTGCGGGCGTGCACACACTCCGGCGTAGAAAAATAAGGCACTGGGCACCAGTAGCATACCTGTGCATTCTAGAATTGTGTCGGGCCGCCACCACGGGACTTGATACACCCCATGGTGGGACCAACATAGGTAACTACAACAACGGGGGCCGTAAGACACATGTAACTATGCGAGTAGGAGACGATCATCAGAAAATGGATCACTTCACCCTGATTATGGGGTGCTTGTTGGGAACTAGTTTATATGGGTACAGAGATTAATATGGGGTACGATAGTATTCGACCCTAGACAACTTAACTTAGTTTATGGTGCTTTCCCGATTCCAGTTTATGCTTATCATACCCAGTTCTTTATTCATAGACTGAATAGTCCTAGACTTACTCAGGCTTTATGCTTGACTCTACTTTTCTTTCGCCTACTTTTCTTTCGTTTCCCCCCAGGTCCACAGGGAGGGAATACCGCAGCTTGACCAGTTTTCACATCCAACTTGAAGAGAAAGAATGTATTGCTTGGATCTTTTCCGTTTTGGACTATGGCTTTGGACAGCAATTATGGGACTTTTACTGTTTATTTATGTTTTCTTTATGCTTCTTTAAATAATGTAATCAAGACAGTTATGAAGATGTTATGTTTTTGGAAGAATTGTAAGACAATTATGGCATGGTTTGTGTAACATGTATTTTAATGAAATAAAAGTTGTTGTTGTTTTCCGCTGTTCAAAAATATGTGTTCTTATCCGTCTTGTATATCTGTGACTTATACTTATAAACCTCCACCAAAATTAGGGCATTCCCTTTGAGAGTGACCTTAACGGAGGTGGGGTGTTTCAAAATAAGTAGGCAAATCACTAGTAAAAACAATCTAGACCAGTGAATGCTATTAATATAATGCAATCTTCTACTATTCTTAGTTAATGGAATCCTATAGCGGGTACCATTTGTGAGAATATACAATCACCACAAAGTTAATCAAACAAGTCATCTATGCAATGTAGAGGAACTTGGTCTAGTCTTTTGATTGTTCATGGCTTTATAGTCTACATTAAGCCATAAGAAACCATCGAATGTGGCAACGAAGACTAGCTCTGCCGTAACTATCTATATTTTTAGCATTGAATTATTTAATCGATTTAAATATAAAAATGGATGATTTCAAAATTTAATTACTTAAATTGGATTTATACAAGAATTCAAATATTAGAATAACTCAAATTTGGGAATCTTTAGTTTATAAATTGATTTGAATCTTAAATAAAATCTCATTTTGTAATAACCCGGAAATTTACATTTTTAATTTACGGGTAAATTTTAAATAGCGAAGTGATGAGTTGCAGCTAAAATAAATCTCTTTTAAAAAAATAAAGAATAAAGAATGATAATGAAATAGTTTTTAAAACAAGTATACAAAAATATTTAATTAGATTGAAATTGAAAAGGTTAACGGATGTCGTTTATCAAATTCTCAACCTTTCATCAACTAAAACTTATCAGAAAGGTCATGACGCTCTCGTGCATGCTAAAACACATTATATAAAGTTAGCATGGTTGTTAAGCATGAATATATGTATTCAAGTAAGGGAAAATAAATTTTAAATAAGAAGCTTATCATGTAAGTTAAATGATATAGATTTGAAATGAGAAGCTTATCATGTAAGCTAAAAGATATAAATTTAAAATAAGAAGCTTATTGTAACAACCTGGAAAATCTGAGCCAGTTTAAAATATTTAATTTGGCTATTTTAGTGGATTTTAAATATTTAAAATAAATGTTTTAAATAATAACGACGAAAAGTATGTTGGAATTGACGTTTGAAAATAAAAATAGTTATTTTAAATTATAAACAAGGCCTGAAATGGCGCGGTAGTTTCAAAATATCAATTCAAACTTTGAATGACTGTACCGGGTGCAAAATAAAACGGATTTTAGTGAAACCAAAAATATTTAAATCCCTTGGTGAATATCTTTCTAACGAATCTAAAAAATCTAAGTTTCATAGCGGGAGTCAAAAGTTATGGCCAAATGAATTTTCAGAAAGGTCGCTACAGAGTATATATAACCTGTGAAAATAGACATTTTGCAAACGACCTCAGAATTCGACGAAACCAATTTTGTTGGATCCGGTATGTTAAATTATTTCTAGGTTTTAAATTTCATAATTTTTAAAGTTAATCTGTGAGCGTGGCAAAAAAATATGTGTTTGGTGAATTTCCGTTAAATTGGATTGACCAGAAAATGGCCATTTTTCAAAAGGTCTCAAAATTCGACGAAACTATTTTTGTTTGGACTGTATCATCAAAACATAGCTAGATTTATTTTTCGGGAATTTTTAGAATCAGTATGTGGCCCCGGCAAATTGAAATGTACGTTCAAATTAAATATTGAATGTTTTATATTTTAATTTGATGGAAAACTGACTGAAACAGTCGAATGGGCCTACGAAACATATCCGATTATGTTCGGAATGGGGGTATTTGGCTAGGGACGACAGTGGTTGGGTTTGGATTGGAGCTAGTATGTGGAGAAGGGTATTTTAGAGTTTTAAAAATATATAAATAAATTAAAAAATCCTATTGGCTCGTTCATTCCTTCTCTCTCCCCGATAGACCTTCAACCGACGACGGAAACAACTTCCACCCTTCCTCCCTCAAATCTGTTCAATCCACTTGATAAAAACAACTGATCCAGTTGAAGATTTTGTAGAGAATTCTTGGATCTTCAAATCTATAGTGGTAGGTTATTTTATTCGGGCAAGTTTCTCGAGATCGGGACACCTGAAGTCATCGACTTCGAAGCGCCGCATCTCCCCGGATCCAGCATCGAGTTCATCAGGGTGGGTCCCCTCTGGCGCGTCGTTCGAAGCTCCCCACCGTGGCGAAGTCCGATCGTCCTGAGACATCATGCATTGATTGCAAATTCATGCCTTAGTTTCGAACATCCTACTGAGGTATACAGTTTATATATTTGTTATAGCACTTTAAAGCGCTACGGTTTTTGATTTCACTGTAAAAATAATATCTTTGTCGTTTGTTGACGAAATTCAGTGAAACAAGAGATAGTGGACTCGTGAGGATGTCTTCTACATTTTAGAAGAGACCGCATATTTTTCTGAGCCTTTTGCAATTGGTGGAGTGGAACCCAATGTGAGATTTCTAATTTATAAATGAAATGGAAAACAACGATGTATAAATTATATAGTCAATGTATGAGTTATATAAGCATTGTACACCTCATGTATAAGCGTTGTATAAGTTGTACGTTCGATGTATAAGTTATATATGCATTGTAAAAGTGATATATGTGTCGAAATAAATTGAAATGATGTTGAAGTGAAATCGAAATATATTTATATACGAATATATATATATATATATATATATATATATATATATATACTCTCCTCGTCCACAGACCATGGACGATATATGTTGTTGTGATATTGTTTGGATTGGTTGATGTGAAATTTGGTGAATACCATGAATGTTTGATTGGAAATGATTGATTGTGATTGAAATCCCAATAGGATTAGTATATGGGAAAATTCGCCTGCGTGCGAACTAGATATTGAAATTCCCCATTGTCAAAAACCGCGAGGTTTTAAGGTAGAGCTGGAGCCGAACTAGGGACGGTGCCGGTTTTAAGTACCCTGCCGTTATGCTGCCGAAATTATCAATAATATTCATGTATTAGAATTATTTTCATGTGTTGAAACTATATTCGTGTGTTGAATAGAAATTCATGTGTTGAATAGAAATTCATGTGTTGAATGAGTTCATGTGTTGAGCAAATTATTTGAAAGATAAAAAATCACATTTTTATTATATATAGTCTATATAAAATATTAATATTTTAAATAAATTGTTTTAACACCAAAAATAACATTTTTACCTTATGTATAGACTATATAAAATAATCGTGTTTTGAAATAAATTGATTTCAATAAAAATCACATTTTATTATATATATATATATAAACAATAGAAAATATTCATGTGTTGAATAAAGGACTAGAACAATAAAAATCATATTTTATCGTATGTGTGAAGTCGAAAACGTTCATGAGTTGAATATATAGATTGAACAATAAAATCTACATTTTTATTGCGAATATGAAGTGTGAAAAATGGTGATGTGTGGAATAAATATTTTTGATGATAAAAATATCATTTTTATCAAATATATAAAGTGGATATAGTTTTGAAATCGAAGAAAGAATTATATATATATATATATATATATATAATTTAAGTAAATCGAATAACGAAGCTGCAGTTCGTGTTTCGAAACCATGATTTCAAACGATTAGTGTGGGAGTCCGACCGTCGGATTTTCCCGAAACCACAACCGTTGGGTTTGCTTTGGAAATATCTTTCCAACGACACCCACTATGTGACGATCCAACGGTTGGATTGTCTGGAATGGCTAATTCAAATCTGAAGAAAAACAGCGCCATAATCGATTATATATATATACATATATATATATATATATATATATATATATATATATATATATAATTAAATTAAATCGAATAACGACGCTGCAGTTCGTATTTTGAACTCGTAACTTCAAAAGACTAGTGCGGGAGATCCGACCGTCGAATTTTCCCGAAACTGAAACCATTGGATTCGTTTTGAAAAGGTCTTCCTATTGATATAAAATTTGTGAAGATCCAACAGTTAGATTTTCAAATATGTGTAAATTAAATCTGAAGAAGAACATCGCCACGGCCGCGTTATGGCCTGAAGCGTTGTTTTGAATGAATTTGCTATTTTTTAACAAATAAAAATAGCGATAAATCATGATAAAATATTATAAACGATATAGAATGGAAATAAACTGAATTTGCTCGGTTTATGTGATATTTGATGGTTGAACGTATTTGCTGTGAAAATTACATTAATCAATTTATCTAGTGATATCGAATAATTTAACCATTGAAATGAATAGATTTGAAATTCTAAATATACGTGAATTATTTGAAAAGGCCGAGTTGATTCTCATTTCAAATAATTGATCGACGAGTGGAAGTCAAAGATATGAAGACAGTGCAAGACCGATGATCTTCACGTCGAATGGATGGATGCTCATGATAGGAGTAGCTACCTTGAAGGGGTTGAAGTAGTAGCCACCCGGACGTACATGTTGATTGTACGGATATGCGAGGTATTGAGTGCCTCCGGTTTCGTTCAGACCCAGAACGAACGTGTAAATGGACTGTGTGTCTGACATTGGATTTTATTCTGCGCTGATTGATCTCTATTAAATATATATCTGTTTGGCGGCGGAGAAATTATTCTCTTGCTTAACGCCCTTCTCTGAGACGTACGAGCTCAAAGGTTATTTATCGATAGAAATCAGTCGCATGGAGTGAATTGCCTGTGTGGCATGCCTAAGTGGCAGATGATCAAGGCTTCTGTTGAAAAGCAAAGTCTTGTGGTTGATGATCAAAGCACGGCCTGTGTAGCATAGCATTGTGTATAACGTGAATTCATGAGCCTTACACCCTGGTATGGACCAGAAACGGGAGAAGGATCCAGGGAGGACATGCGTTTCTTTCTAGCTAGGGTGGTGTCAGTGACCTACTGGCCCTGACATTTATATTATTTTCACCTGTATGGTTATTGCTGTTGCGAGGCGCCTCAGATATATTGGTCGATCAGGGACCGATGGAGTCATTGGGCACATTTTCGCCCCAAAGGGCGGGGAAATGCAGTGTTCGGGCATTCTAATCCACATCGGTGGACCGGCCCTGTTGCTCCAGAGGGTCGATGCGTTCTGATCCTGAGACTCGGGCTAGGCAGTCTCGAATTCGGTGAGGACTATCTTTTGCCTCGGTTCAAGATGGAAATTCAATTTCCAAATACGACACCGTGCGGTTTTGATTGTATATATATATGGCGACATGATATATGGTACCCATGCCGTCTATGATTGATAGTTATTGTGAAAACCCGTAACTTCCCCGTAAAGGAAAGCGCAGATAGTTCGAGAACAAGCCACAACAGAACGCATATAGAAGAACATTTCATTGTATATTACAACAATGCATCAGATTACAAGAATATACAGAGTATGAACGAATAAATATTACACAGAAATATCAGAGATTTAAATTACATTTAAATACATAGCAGCGGAAAATAATTCAATACACAACTAGAAGAGATATACGGATACAAAGCTTTCCGGATATCATTCCAGTTGTAAACCAGGATCCTGTGAATATAAATCTGCAAAACCAAAACTACTAGCTGCCCGTGTCGAAAATAGGGGCACCCAGAGTTTAGGTTAAAACAATAAACTCCAGGTCAGTCATGTGACTGGTGTGAGAACTAAAACAGTTATTAATCTTTATTTTTAAAGTTAGGTAAATCAAGGGACCATGCCGCATAACACGGAACGGATTTCCTCCCAAGAATACCAGTGCATAAAGGCAAACAACGCAATGCTTTTCTAAAAATGAAGCTGTTATAAGACCCAGGTCCCATCACATAATGCATCGCAGCCGAGGATAGGGTTTTCCCTTATAACAGCCAAACATGCTTAGTACGTTTAAAACAAATCATTTGATACTACTATAAGTGCATAGTGTATAAAACAACTTCAAATCATAAGTATCAATCATAGGCAGCATGGGTACCATATATCATGTCGCCATACTAGTTTTACAATTAAAACCGTAAATGTCACGTATTTGGAAATTGGATTTCCGTCTATGAACCGAGGCAAAAGATAGTCCTCAACCGATTCGAGACAATCTAGCCCATGTCTCAGGATCAGAGCTCGAGTGACCCTTGGATCCTCAGGGCCAGTCCACCGATGTGGATTAAACTTAAACCCTGAACATGCGTTTCCCCGCCCTATGGGGCGTAAATGAGCCAACTAAATGACTCCATCGGTTCGAGAACGACCGATCGATCCGAGGCGCCTCGCAACAGCAACAACCACATAAGTCAAACTCGTCAGGGCGTGTAAAACCACTGACGCCACTTCTAGCTAGAAAGAAACGCATGCCCTCCCTGACGTCCTCTCCCGTTTTTGGTTTATACCGGGTGTGAAACTCGCGAAGCAAACGTTACACAAAGCTACGCCACAAAGGCCTTGCTTTGATCATCACCAAAAGACTTTTCTTTTCAACAGAAGCCTCGATCAATTGCCACTTAGGCATGCCACACAGGCAATTCACACCATGCGTTTGATATCCATCAATATATAACCCCTGAGCTCGTACGTCTCAGAGAAGGGCGTTAAGCAAGAGAATAAATTCTCCGCTGCCAAGTAGATATATATTTAATAGAGATCAATCACACGGACTAAAATCCAATGTCAGACACACAGTCCATTCACAAGTCCGTTCTGGGGCTGAACGAAACCGGAGGCACCTAGTACCCCGCATATCCATCGATCTCCAAGTACGTCTGGACGATCACCAACTGTTTCCATCTTCTTGGGTGTGCAGCCCAATCAAGATCATCAGTAATCACCCAAACGACGTGAAGACTTCCGGTCTTCGACCATCGTCTTCATCTTCGACTTATCGTCGTATCAGTTATTCAGAATGGGATAAACCCGATCTTTCCGAATAACTCGCGTATATTTTAAATAAGTGTTACACAAACACAACATACGCCTCATTCCAATTTATCAGTCACTAACTGTAAATTAATCAAGAGAATAATTCCCCAAATATTAACCCCGAAGGCCGAAACCAACATCAGATCAATATTCAGAAAACCATTCTACTTGGCTAACCAACAGTTAGTTTCTAAATTTCACATTCATAGGGAAGGGTTCCCATTAATTTTATCCAAGATAAATTTCTTGAATTTATTCTTTAATCTATTTTTGAATATCAATTCAAAACTAGTCGGGATTAGCGAACCTTACCGAAGTAATCATTTGTTTTAATTTCCCAATCCCAACCTATTCATCCCATGATGTAAAACTGGTAGTACTTCATATCTAACACAACGGTGTTATCAGTAAATTCAATTACCATTTCACGTTCAAATCTAATTAAAGATTTAACTATCGCCTGGAGCAAAACTGGTGATACTCCATTCTCGATCATTTCAATCTAATTAAAGATTCATTAAAACTCCACTTAGTTTTAATCTTTAACCGGGTTAAAGAATCCGTGTCATTTAAAACACGGTTCACGATAAACCCAAAGTCACATTCCATTAATTATCGGGTTAAAGAACGAGTGTTATTTAAAACACTTTTCACGATAAACCCAAAAATCAATATCAATTCAATTCCAATTAAATATTATTTAATTGGTACACTTCATTAAATCTAAATAAAAAGATTTAATCTTTTCTCAACTGGGCTCAAGAATAGTGTTAATGAAGACACCATTCACGACAAACCCAAATCACATTTGATATTCAATACAAGGCTCTGAATAGAAAATATATCGGCTTATATTCAATATCAAATTCTACGATTAACAAATGTCGTGCTGGAAATAACGATATAGATATATATCTTTCAAATTTCCATAACAACATCTGCATAATCACGAATTCCAACATCGAAATATTCCGAAGACAATTTCGATTCAAATCCACTCCAATGCAATCATTGGAAATTCTGGTTATTTTTAAAACCCTTTTTAAATTCAATTTATTTATTTAAAAATAAATAGAATTATAATTCTAGTTCAAAACTAGTTTACTTCGATAAAAATCTATTTTTATCCTTTCAAATATGGAGTTTTTCATCCCAATTCTTTCTAAATCATTTCTTATGATTTTACACAAATTATTACTATTTTTAATAATTTTATCAAGGCCCGTACAGTCGATTTCCATCAATGGCCATCGAACTGCACTTACAGCGACCTTTTTCGAATTTGATTTGGACGTATCTCCAAATCCAACCGTTAGGTTTCATTTTTCTGACATTCGTTAGAAAGCTCTTTTCGATACGAACCCAACGGTTCCGGTTTTAGGAGGATCCGACGGTCGGATCTCCCGTAATGTCCGTTTGAAATAAATGGTCGAAATTCACGAACTGCCGCGACGCGGCGCGTTCTATTCAGGCCATTATATTATATATATAATATATATATATATAATATATATATAATATATATATTTCGTCGATTTCTATTTAAAACGAATTTTATAAATAGTTTTGAATTCGTTTCAAAAACATTTCAACTTCCTTTTCAATTCAAATCAAAATTGAATTCTTCTTTATAAATTCGTTTTAAAATTCATTTCTATTCAATTCAAATTTCAGTTCAATTTGAATTCATTTCAATTCGCTTTCAATTCAATTTGAATTCGTTTTCAATTCAATTCATTTCGAAATCATTTTCAATTCAATTCATTTCGAAATTGTTTTCAATTCAATTCATTTCGAAATCGTTTTCAATTCAATTCATTTCGAAATCGTTTTCAATTCAATTCATTTCGAAATCGTTTTCAATTCAATTCATTTCGAAATCGTTTTCAATTCAATTCATTTCGAAATCGTTTTCAATTCAATTCATTTCGAAATCGTTTTCAATTCAATTCATTTCGAAATGAATAAAATCGATATAAATATCGTTCACGTCAAAATGGCGTCAATCTAATCAACACGGCTTCATAAATTTCTATTTTCAAATATTCTATTTCAAATATTTCTTTTTCAAAATAGTTGTTATTATCAAAATATTTCGTTCAACACATGACCAATCTCAATGGATGAGTACTGTCAACACATGAACCTTTATTTTATATTGATAAAGATGTAAATTTTATTACTAAAATATTTCGTTCAACACATGACCAATCTCAATGGATGAGTACTGTCAACACATGAACCTTTATTTTATATTATTCTTTATTTTCTAAGTTGGAATGAGGCCCAATCAATTACCATATAAAATTAATTATATGGATTTCCATACAACACATGTATATAATAGCATTGAAAAATAATCAACCATCAACCAAAGTGCACTACACTGTATAAGCATCAAATATAGATATTCAACGCTTATAACAGCCTGTCAATCAATCGATCGACATATTTAATCAATCAGGATGAGTGAACTTCAAATTTCATCCCAACACCCGTGTAGGGTTTCAAACAATCAAACACATATTTTATTTGTGCAGTTGAGCGATGTGTAAAATTTATCGACCCAATCAATGTCCTTCAAATAGGTGTACATAAACAAACCGTCTGGTTTGTAAATGAATATTTATTTATTCACATTCACGTTAAAAACTATATTTTTAACGATAAAACATTTTATTCCAACATATGAATTTCTATTCAGTTCATTTATTCAATAAAATGATATTTTTATTTTTCTAACTTATTTTAGAAAATTTCGGTGGCATAACGGCACGATACTAGAAACGGGACGAGGTCTAGCCTTATCCCCAGTCTAGTGAAGGCCCACGCCATTCACACATCAATCAAATTCACCAAACAACCAAATTCAAATCAAATCATCTAACTAATTTATGCAACCAAACAAACAAGTCCATGGTCTGTGGACGGTTGTGTCGGGTGCTACTAAACACTGTCTGCATCCTAGTATATATATATATAACTAGAAAAAGAAATTGAAGAGTGAGAAGTTCTCACAAATAGCTATCCTAGCTCCACGGCACTTCATTGATAGAAATCTTCAACGCTATCGCATCTTCGTCATCTTCGTTGCCCGTAGCCACTACATATATAAAAATCACACATTTTTATATTTTGATGTCTTTAAAATAAAAATCACATTTTTATTTATTCACTTTAAATTTAAAAATCATATTTTTATAATTGCTTTATACTTGTAAAAATCGAATTTTTACTTCGTTATTCAGTATATAAAAATCGAATTTTTACTACTATGTTATATAGATAAAAATTATATTTTTATCACGCTATTTTCCACCTAAAGATTTCGCCTTTTCTAAAATAAAGATTTCGCCTTTTAAACACATAGACTTCGCCTTTTCAAATTTAAAGATTTCATCTTTATAAAAATCTCATTTTTATTTTTCTACACATATAAAGATGATATTTTTAATATTCCTATCATGTAAAAATTATATTTTTAATTCTCTACCTAAACAAAAATCATATTTCTATCACTTCTATATAGTAAAGATTATATTTTTAATTCTTTAAAAATATAGAAACTATATTTTTAATACTTTAAAACATAAAAATCATATTTTTACTACGATGTTAATCCTATATTTTCATAACAATGACCTCTACATTTTCAAAACAACGACTATATTTTCAAAACAACGACTATATTTTCTAAATAATTTTAAACTGATTTTTAAAACTGATTTTAAAACTGATTTTAAACACTAAAAATAAATAGAAAACCTAAATTAAAACTTACTTTGTTTTCCAGCGAGAGCGAGGGGTTCTGTTGTGCGAACGGCAGGGAGAGGGGTTGGCCGTACGTCGGAGGCGGCTTCAGGTGTGTGGGGTGGCGCTGGAAGTGGCGGTAGACAGGACGGTGGTCGGCGGAGGAGGAAGAAGGGGCGGAGGAGGGTGCGGTTTTAGGGGGGCTTCGCGGTTGTCGCGCCGTTGGGGGGGGGGTTCGGGTGCGGTCTGAAGGAGGAAACGAGGGGGAGGACGGTGGCCCTAGGCGGCGTCGAACACCAGGGGGGCGCGCGATGGAGGCGGCGGCTCACCCCCCGTCGCCCTCTTCTTTCCACTTTTTTTTATTTTATTTTTGTTTTTGAATCTGAACGTGGAAAGGGGGGGGCAGGGTAATAGGAAAGGAGATATTTTTTTTTAATTTTTTTTTATTTTTAATTGCAAAAAGTTGACTTTTGCAAACGAACTCGAAACGAGGCCTACCGCCCGTCGTCCATAGCTAATTACCCCCATTCCGAACACAATGGGATATGTATCGTAAACTGATTCGATCGTTTCGATCAGTTTCCGTTTAATTTACATTTAAATCACTATATTGAATTTTAAACGTACATTTCAATTTACCGGGGTCACATACTAACTCGAAAAATTCCAGAAAAACATTTTCTAGCTTCGTATTGACGATCCGGTCCTAATAAAACAAGTTTCGTCGAATTCTGAGACCGTTTGAAAAATGGCCATTTTCCAGTCGATTAAAATCAACTGAAACTGGTCAAACGCGTTTTCCTTTGCCACGCTCACATATTGATTCGAAAAATTATGAAATTTAAAACCTAGCAATAATTTGACATCACGGATCCAACAAAAGTGGTTTCGTCGAAATCCGAGGTCGTTTGCAAAATGGCTATTTTTAAGGGCCTGAATTCCATAGCGACTATTCAAAATTTTCAACTGGACATATCTTTTGATTCCCGCTATGAAATTTTGATTTTTCGGATTCGTTAGAAAGATACTCACAAATAGATCCTATTGTTTTTGGTTTCACTAAAATCCGGATTGTTTTGCACCCGGTATGTTCAATTGAAGTTTGAAATCGAATTATCGAACTACCACGCCATTTTCAATTCTATTTATAATTATATATAAATATTTATATTCTAACGACAGCGTATATAATATATACGTTCGAATTATATTCAAAATAAATTTCTCGTCGATATTATTTAAAATAATTCATTTTAAATAATCAACATTCGCTAAAATTGCCAAAATAAAAATTTTAAATTGGCCCAGATTTTCGGGTTGTTACAATCTCCCCCACTTAAAACTTTTCGTCCCCGAAAAGGAACAAAGTCGAACGTGGTTTGATCAATCAACTCTACGTTCGATCTGGCTTCCATTCTCCAACTTTTTAGTTTCTGAGAATTTTCAAAAATTCAAAAATTTGGCTAACACCCTAAATTTTCGAAAAATTTCGCCATAACCTCCCTTGCAATGGCAACATCGGGAAATCTCAAATAGCTTCCCCGGTCCTTCAGATCTCAAAAAGAAAAAGAAAAAGCCAAGCGGCTAGCCAATAGGCTCATAAAATCATCATCACCCAAACAAAACAGTAAATTATGTAGTAAACATGTACCTATTTGTCGGGCAAACAAATTTTATTCTCTGCTCTAGCCTCCTTGCTATGACCTGTTCAATGTAAGTATATGTATATGCAAGCAAATGCGACCAATTTTCAATACAATTCAATATTTGTTTCAATTAGGCTAAATGGTTCAAAATTATCAAACAAATAAACAAACAACACAAACATCAATCAATTAGTGAATTAGAGTTTCAAATTCATAATTTTGATATATATAAAGAAAATCATGTTTTGATGCCAAATCACAACAATGTATTCTAGCTATATTAGTTTTGGTTCTCACACCAGTCTAATGGAAATATATAGAAAATCACACCTTCGAAACTCGAACATAAATGTTGGTGATGCGATCGCTATCATCAATATCATCTTCGGGCGACTAGAGTGTGATGCTATATCTATCCAATATATTAAAACTTTGAATACACGCGGACCAGACGTATACGCAAAATCTATATATACTGGATTGTCCACATCAATATAAATAAACAACCAAATACGAATAATTGATTTATATTTCAAAACAAGATTTGTTTTCATTTTTAAAAATATACTCTTCACACTCGTTCTAGGATACTACTGATCCCATCTCTAACGAGTCATCCTAATTGGATATTACTAATCCAACATCTGATGAATTCTTTCGTATGGTTCTAATGCGCCTTGTTCTCTGAGCTTTGTAAACCAAAGCTCTGATACCAACTGTGAAAACCCGTAACTTCCCCGTAAAGGAAAGCACGGATAGATCGAGAACAAGCCACAACAGAACGCATACAGAAGAACATTTCATTGTATATTACAACAATGCATCAGATTACAAGAATATACAGAGTATGAACGAATAAATATTACACAGAAATATCAGAGATTTAAATTACATTTAAATACATAGCAGCGGAAAATAATTCAATACACAACTAGACGAGATATACGGATACAAAGCTTTCCGGATATCATTCCAGCTGTAAACAAGGATCCTGTGAATATAAATCTGCAAAACCAAAACTACTAGCTGCCCGTGTCGAAAATAGGGGCACCCAGAGTTTAGGTTAAAACAATAAACTCCAGGTCAATCATGTGACTGGTGTGAGAACTAAAACAGTTATTAATCTTTATTTTTAAAGTTAGGTAAATCAAGGGACCACGCCGCATAACACGGAACGGATTTCCTCCCAAGAATACCAGTGCATATAAGCAAACAACGCAATGCTTTTCTAAAAATGAAGCTGTTATAAGACCTAGGTCCCATCACACAATGCATCGCAGCCGAGGATAGGGTTTTCCCTTATAACAGCCAAACATGCTTAGTACGTTTAAAACAAATCATTTGATACTACTATAAGTGCATAGTGTATAAAACAACTTCAAATCATAAGTATCAATCATAGGCGGCATGGGTACCATATATCATGTCGCCATACTAGTTTTACAATTAAAACCGCAAATGTCACGTATTTGGAAATTGGATTTCCGTCTATGAACCGAGGCAAAAGATAGTCCTCAACCGATTCGAGACAATCTAGCCCATGTCTCAGGATCAGAGCTCGAGTGACCCTTGGATCCTCAGGGCCAGTCCACCGATGTGGATTAAACTTAAACCCTGAACATGCGTTTCCCCGCCCTATGGGGCGTAAATGAGCCAAGTAAATGACTCCATCGGTTCGAGAACGACCGATCGATCCGAGGCGCCTCGCAACAGCAACAACCACATAAGTCAAACTCGTCAGGGCGTGTAAAACAAATGACGCCACTTCTAGCTAGAAAGAAACGCATGCCCTCCCTGACGTCCTCTCCCGTTTTTGGTTCATACCGGGTGTGAAACTCGCGAAGCAAACGTTACACAAAGCTACGCCACAAAGGCCTTGCTTTGATCATCACCAAAAGGCTTTGCTTTTCAACAGAAGCCTCGATCAATTGCCACTTAGGCATGCCACACAGGAAATTCACTCCATGCGTTTGATATCCATCAATATATAACCCCTGAGCTCGTACGTCTCAGAGAAGGGCGTTAAGCAAGAGAATAAATTCTCCGTCGCCAAGCAGATATATATTTAATAGAGATCAATCACACGGACTAAAATCCAATGTCAGACACACAGTCCATTTACAAGTCCGTTCTGGGGCTGAACGAAACCGGAGGCACCTAGTACCCCGCATATCCATCGATCTCCAAGTACGTCTGGACGATCACCAACTGTTTCCATCTTCTTGGGTGTACAGCCCAATCAAGATCATCAGTAATCACCCAAACGACGTGAAGACTTCCGGTCTTCGACCATCGTCTTCATCTTCGACTTATCGTCGTATCAGTTATTCAGAATGGGATAAACCCGATCTTTCCGAATAACTTGCGTATATTTTAAATAAGTGTTACACAAACACAACATACGCCTCATTCCAGTTTATCAGTCACTAACTGTAAATTAATCAAGAGAATAATTCCCCAAATATTAACCCCGAAGGCCGAAACCAACATCAGATCATTATTCAGAAAACCATTCTACTTGGCTAACCGACAGTTAGTTTCTAAATTTCACATTCATAGGGAAGGGTTCCCATTAATTTTATCCAAGATAAATTTCTTGAATTTATTCTTTAATCTATTTTTGGATATCAATTCAAAACTAGTCGGGATTAGCGAACCTTACCGAAGTAATCATTTGTTTTAATTTCCCAATCCCAACCTATTCATCCCATGATGTAAAACTGGTAGTACTTCATATCTAACACCACGGTGTTATCGGTAAATTCAATTACCATTTCACGTTCAAATCTAATTAAAGATTTAACTATCGCCTGGAGCAAAACTGGTGATACTCCATTCTCGATCATTTCAATCTAATTAAAGATTCATTAAAACTCCACTTAGTTTTAATCGTTAACCGGGTTAAAGAATCCGTGTCATTTAAAACACGGTTCACGATAAACCCAAAGTCACATTCCATTAATTATCGGGTTAAAGAACGAGTGTTATTTAAAACACTGTTCACGATAAACCCAAAAATCAATATCAATTCAATTCCTATTAAATATTATTTAATTGGTACACTTCATTAAATCTAAATAAAAAGATTTAATCTTTTCTCAACTGGGCTCAAGAACAGTGTTAATGAAGACACCATTCACGACAAACCCAAATCACATTTGATATTCAATACAAGGCTCTGAATAGAAAATATATCGGCTTATATTCAATATCAAATTCTACGATTAACAAATGTCGTGCTGGAAATAACGATATAGATATATATCTTTCAAATTTCCATAACAACATCTGCATAATCACGAATTCCAACATCGAAATATTCCGAAGACAATTTCGATTCAAATCCACTCCAATGCAATCATTGGAAATTCTGGTTATTTTTAAAACCCTTTTTAAATTCAATTTATTTATTTAAAAATAAATAGAATTATAATTCTAGTTCAAAACTAGTTTACTTCGATAAAAATCTATTTTTATCCTTTCAAATATGGAGTTTTTCATCCCAATTCTTTCTAAATCATTTCTTATGAATTTACACAAATTATTACTATTTTTAATAATTTTATCAAGGCCCGTAGAGTCGATTTCCATCAATGGCCATTGAACTGCACTTACAACGACTTTTTTTGAATTTGATTTGGACGTATCTCCAAATCCAACCGTTAGGTTTCATTTTTCTGACATTCGTTAGAAAGCTCTTTTCGATACGAACCCAACGGTTCCGGTTTTAGGAGGATCCGACGGTCGGATCTCCCGTAATGTCCGTTTGAAATAAATGGTCGAAATTCACGAACTGCCGCGACGCGGCGCGTTCTATTCAGGCCATTATATTATATATATAATATATATATTTCGTCGATTTCTATTTAAAACGAATTTTATAAATAGTTTCAAAAACATTTCAACTTCCTTTTCAATTCAAATCAAAATTGAATTCTTCTTTATAAATTCGTTTTAAAATTCATTTCTATTCAATTCAAATTTCAATTCAATTTGAATTCACTTCAATTCGCTTTCAATTCAATTTGAATTCGTTTTCAATTCAATTCATTTCGAAATCATTTTCAATTCAATTCATTTCGAAATCATTTTCAATTCAATTCATTTCGAAATCGTTTTCAATTCAATTCATTTCGAAATCGTTTTCAATTCAATTCATTTCGAAATCGTTTTCAATTCAATTCATTTCGAAATCGTTTTCAATTCAATACATTTCGAAATCGTTTTCAATTCAATTCATTTCGAAATCGTTTTCAATTCAATTCATTTCGAAATCGTTTTCAATTCAATTTATTTCGAAATGAATAAAATCGATATAAATATCGTTCACGTCAAAATGGCGTCAATCTAATCAACACGGCTTCATAAATTTCTATTTTCAAATATTCTATTTCAAATATTTCTTTTTCAAAATAGTTGTTATTATCAAAATATTTCGTTCAACACATGACCAATCTCAATGGATGAGTACTGTCAACACATGAACCTTTATTTTATATTGATAAAGATGTAAATTTTATTACTAAAATATTTCGTTCAACACATGACCAATCTCAATGGATGAGTACTGTCAACACATGAACCTTTATTTTATATTATTCTTTATTTTCTAAATACGAATGAGGCCCAATCAATTACCATATAAAATTAATTATATGGATTTCCATACAACACATGTATATAATAGCATTGAAAAATAATCAACCATCAACCAAAGTGCACTACACTGTATAAGCATCAAATATAGATATTCAACGCTTATAACAGCCTGTCAATCAATCGATCGACATATTTAATCAATCAAGATGAGTGAACTTCAAATTTCATCCCAACACCCGTGTGGGGTTTCAAACAATCAAACACATATTTTATTTGTGCAGTTGAGCGATGTGTAAAATTTATCGACCCAATCAATGTCCTTCAAATAGGTGTACATAAACAAACCGTCTGGTTTGTAAATGAATATTTATTTATTCACATTCACTTTAAAAATTATATTTTTAACGATAAAACATTTTATTCCAACATATGAATTTCTATTCAGTTCATTTATTCAATAAAATGATATTTTTATTTTTCTAACTTATTTTAGAAAATTTCGGTGGCATAACGGCACGATACTAGAAACGGGACGAGGTCTAGCCTTATCCCTGGTCTAGTGAAGGCCCACGCCATTCACACATCAATCAAATTCACCAAACAACCAAATTCAAATCAAATCATCTAACTAATTTATGCAACCAAACAAACAAGTCCATGGTCTGTGGACGGTTGTGTCGGGTGCTACTAAACACCGTCTGCATCCTAGTATATATATATATAACTAGAAAAAGAAATTGAAGAGTGAGAAGTTCTCACAAATAGCTATCCTAGCTCCACGGCACTTCATTGATAGAAATCTTCATCGCTATCGCATCTTCGTCATCTTCGTTGCCCGTAGCCACTACATATATAAAAATCACACATTTTTATATTTTGATGTCTTTAAAATAAAAATCACATTTTTATTTATTCACTTTAAATTTAAAAATCATATTTTTATAATTGCTTCATACTTGTAAAAATCGAATTTTTACTTCGTTATTCAATATATAAAAATCGAATTTTTACTAATATGTTATATAGATAAAAATTATATTTTTATCACGCTATTTTCCACCTAAAGATTTCGCCTTTTCTAAAATAAAGATTTCGCCTTTATAAACACATAGACTTCGCCTTTTCAAATTTAAAATTTCATCTTTATAAAAATCTCATTTTTATTTTTCTACACATATAAAGATGATATTTTTAATATTCCTATCATGTAAAAATTATATTTTTAATTCTCCACCTAAACAAAAATCATATTTCTACCACTTCTATATAGTAAAGATTATATTTTTAATTATTTAAAAATATAAAAACTATATTTTTAATACTTTAAAACATAAAATTCATATTTTTACTACGATGTTAATCCTATATTTTCATAACAATGACCTCTACATTTTCAAAACAACGACTATATTTTCAAAACAACGACTATATTTTCTAAATAATTTTAAACTGATTTTTAAAACTGATTTTTAAACTGATTTTAAAACTGATTTTAAACATTAAAAATAAATAGAAAACCTAAATTAAAACTTACTTTGTTTTCCAGCGAGAGCGAGGGGTTCTGTTGTGCGAACGGCAGGGAGAGGGGTTGGCCGTACGTCGGAGGCGGCTTCAGGTGTGTGGGGTGGCGCTGGAAGTGGCGGTAGGCAGGACGGTGGTCGGCGGAGGAGGAAGAAGGGGCGGAGGAGGGTGCGGTTTTAGGGGGGGTTCGGGTGCGGTCTGAAGGAGGAAACGAGGGGGAGGACGGTGGCCCTAGGCGGCGTCGAACACCAGGGGGGCGCGCGATGGAGGCGGCGGCTCACCCCCCGTCGCCCTCTTCTTTCCCCTTTTTTTATTTTTGTTTTTGAATCTGAATGTGGAAAGGGGGGGGGCAGGGTAATAGGAAAGGAGATATTTTTTTTTATTTTTTTTTTTAATTATTTTTAATTGCAAAAAGTTGACTTTTGCAAACGAACTCGAAACGAGGCCTACCGCCCGTCGTCCATAGCTAATTACCCCCATTCCGAACACAATGGGATATGTATCGTAAACTGATTCGATCGTTTCGATCAGTTTCCGTTTAATTTACATTTAAATCACTATATTGAATTTTAAACGTACATTTCAATTTACCGGGGTCACATACTAACTCGAAAAATTCCAGAAAAATATTTTCTAGCTTCGTACTGACGATCCGGTCCTAATAAAACTAGTTTCGTCGAATTCTGAGACCGTTTGAAAAATGGCCATTTTCCAGTCGATTAAAATCAACTGAAACTGGTCAAACGCGTTTTCCTTTGCCACGCTCACATATTGATTCGAAAAATTATGAAATTTAAAACCTAGCAATAATTTGACATCACGGATCCAACAAAAGTGGTTTCGTCGAAATCCGAGGTCGTTTGCAAAATGGCTATTTTTAAGGGCCTGAATTCCATAGCGACTATTCAGAATTTTCAACTGGACATATCTTTTGATTCCCGCTATGAAATTTTGATTTTTCGGATTCATTAGAAAGATACAAATAGATCCTATTGTTTTTGGTTTCACTAAAATCCGGATTGTTTTGCACCCGGTATGTTCAATTGAAGTTTGAAATCGAATTATCGAACTACCGCGCCATTTTCAATTCTATTTATAATTATATATAAATATTTATATTCTAACGACGGCGTATATAATATACACGTTCGAATTATATTCAAAATAAATTTCTCGTCGATATTATTTAAAATAATTCATTTTAAATAATCAACATTCGCTAAAATTGCCAAAATAAAAATTTTAAACTGGCCCAGATTTTCGGGTTGTTACAGTTATGATTGAAATTATTTTTGAAACATATATATACACTAGTAATAATATCAAATACTTTTGTTTTATTCGTATCAAGCATATTTTGGGCATTATAAGGTAAAACTCTATCCTCCGGTTTGTGTTTCATTATGTGATCGGAACAGAGTCTTATAATGGCTTCTTTTTTATAATAAGCATTGCGATGTTTAAAAGATTTACTTGTTTTAAAGCACTGGCAATCCAATGGAGTAAACCCGTTCCACGAAAGTGGCGTGGTCCTGTGATTAGCCATATTGTAAAATGTGTTAAGTAGATTTCTCATACCAGTCCCATGACTGACTCGTAGTTTATTTCACTTGCAAACTCGGGTGCCCCTTTTTCTATACGGGCAGCCTCGTATTCAGGTTTTAGCAGGCTCTTTCTGGATAGCTAGAGCTGAAGATGGATTCTATCATTTATCACTTTTTATCCTGTTCAGCTCCTATTGTACATATTATGTTTGTTTTCCGCTATAGACATTTATGTTTAGCTGAACTGTATTTATACTAAGTATGATCCTATATACTGTGTAACTCTGATGATTATGTTTATCCAGTGTATTCTGTTGTACATTATCTGGTGTATTTAATTATTTCCATTCTGCTGTTATCTGTTTATGTGTTATATTCCAAAGGTTACCCTTGCACCGTCTTATCGTGGTTTGGGGTCGTCACACTTATAATGTGAGCTAAAAGATATAAATTTAAAATGAGAATCCTATCATGTAAACTAAAAGAAATAAATTTAAAATAAGAATCTTATCATGCAAGACAAAAGATATAAATTTAAAATAAAAAGCTTATCATGTAAGTTAAAAGAAAAAGAAAAAAGGGATAAAGACACATAACCCTCTTAAGTGTCCATGTATATAAAAATCTTAGGACACCTAAGTAGGCATGTGTCATCATCTTATAGCTTGCATGAATGATGAAGGACAAGTGTCCAAAAACTAAATTACCAAATTAGCCTTGAAAATTTCTATATTAAGGGTGGAAGGGTCCATTCCATTTCAAGGATTCTAAAATGGAAAACATAAGTAATATAAAGATTAGAAGTTTGGGAGAACCCTAGAGGATAAATATGAGATCAAGGTACAAGTATAAGGTGAGAAAACTATTTAAGTTCATGTATTCATTTCATATTTTGAATAAAAAGCGGTGAAAGTTACAAAGAAACAATAGCACCCAAATCACTAAAAATGGCATTCGGTATTTTGGGCATAACTTTTGCAAATCTTGATGATATTTCAATTAATTTGTCAATCTGGACTGCTAATTCAAAGGACTCCAACTTTACTTTTTCTACTTCGGTCGTTTGTGTACGTAAAAACTGGACGTAAAGTCAGGTAAAAATCAGCCCGAAATGGACATGTTAAAAATGCCTTATGATGTTTGATTTTACATATTAAACTGATAAATGATTTTGAGATTTTCTTTTTATGATAATTAAGTAGACTAAGAGTGCTTCTTACTATAGAAAATTTGGGGTCAAAAGTTATTTTATCATAGAGAAATAGTATCAATCACTTTATGGGAAAACAGGTTGAAAATCTGAAATTCGGAACCTTGTGTAGCATTTTAAAATGCTATCTTTTCTTTGAATTAGTTATGAAGCATAATAAGCTACCCATATCTTTTCACAACATCCCAGAAATGCTGTAGTGTGCTATTTTTAGTCTAAAATCATTATAAACCACCCAGAACTTGTCGTAGCATTTCTGGAAGTGCTATCTTTTCTCTAAATTGACTATTAAGTATTTTAAAACAAACAAAAAATTTCATAGCATGACAGCAAAGCTGTTATTGATGATTTGAGTATAAAATCATGGTAAATTATTCCAAATCCTATCAAATTTGGACTTGAGTTTCCTTATAGTATCATAAGCAAACTGATAAAATCAAGGAGGTTAAATTCAAGTAAAAGAGAGTCAAAACGTGTCAAAATCGAGAACAAGGAAGGTAGACGAATTTCGATGATTCGAGGAAAATAATTGATTACTTGGGAGTGATGATAAGTACTATATGATGTTCTGGGAGACTTTTGCATGAAGATAGCAAGGAGTACTGTGAGTATACTTATCGTCTAATCCATTATTATTTCATAAGCTTATGTTTTAATTTAAAGATTCCTATGACTTTAACATACTATATGGACTGCAATTTTTGCTTCGGTAAGTAAAGAACATTTACGTCTGATGACTGAGAGCATTGATGACTTAGTATGAATGGCATAAAGTTCTGAAAACAAGAATATAAGGATTAGTAGGGGACTGGGACAGACATAGACTACCTATGGTTTGATAGCCATAATTGCATTATTGAAATGCATTCCTTTGAATAATGTCTTATGTGAATATTATTTTCAAGTACTCCTTTTTTGATGATTAGTTTGAAGTTATAATATATTTTATAACAAGGAAGTTTTTGGTATTTAAAATAGAAGAGTTTTATCTTTTGAAAAGAAGTTCTATAAGAGATATATATAGATATCTTTCAAAATGAGTATTTGCGAAGTGTTTTACCCTTACTTGATATACAGAGTATATTTGGAAGTAATTGTTGATTTTAAATGTTTTGAGTAAAGAAGAACTACGTTGGCTTGATCATGTATCTAATTTCTTACCCAATCAAATAAAGGTACGTAGTCAGTCACAAGTGGTAGCGATGCAGCTGCTTTATTAATAAAATATTTTTTGTTTATTACTTGTTATTACATCTTGTGTTGGTGCATCTTTCATGTGTTATCATTTATGTCATACTGACGTATTTATCGAGCGTGCAAGAATGAATATCGATGGCCATCTTGTCAGAGTTGCACAATGGTAGATTTACGGTAATTGTGTTTAATTCGCATTTAAGAACACCCTGCGAATTAGATGTAAAACTCTGATAACTGGTATTTATTAAAATTATGTATAATGCATTTATCGTTGTTGCATATTTATCAAATAAAATGGTAGCTGTCATTGTTTGTTTTTAGACGAAAGAAATTTTTGGCAATTTCGATTGGTCGAAAATTCTGGGGCCAGACAGAGTGGTATCTAAGCCTAAGTTAGGTGCCAATATAAAATATCATATAAGATCAGCAAATCATCCTATAAATTTTAAAATGAAGTTACCTTAAATTTGATAAATAAAACTAGATGAGGTAAGCACCATTCCTCTGACCAGGTATCTTAGTACTATTTATTTTTTAACTTTCGTTTATAGAATAATGTGTTGACTCATTTTCAAGCACCACTTAAAGAGGTTTAACGAAGTTTTAAGTGCATATGATTAGTTATAAAGTAGCAAAGGAATGAAGTGGCTTATAAAGGGAGGGGTGTAGTAGCATGAAATGGATGCAATGGAGTGGTTTAAAAGGAATATGGAGTAACAACTTGTTGAGGAAGGAGCTAAATGGGCTTGGGCAAATAAAATTTAGGAAAACCAAGAGGAGTAAATTGAACACTACATTCATGCAAGACCAAGGTGAGAAAATCTATTTAATTAATTATATCATTACATAATATGATATTAGAGTTGATTAGCATTGATGATGTTAACTTAAAGCTGCTAAACATCTCTCAGCAATTCAGTCATAACTTTTGATTACTTGATTGGGATTGGTCGATGTTAATCTTATTGGGAAGCTAGATTAATTATCTAGAATATTTACATCATATATATTTTTAATTTTGAAAGTTTTCCATCTCAATAACACTTTTTAAAACTGACTATGTGTTTGATAAAAAAAGAGTTTATACTTAAGATGATTTTCGAAGTTGAGAGAGTGGATTTTCCAAAATAAAATGGTTAACCATGTGGAAGTAATGATTACAAAGTGGATAAAAAATGCTTGGAGAATATATTTTGTTTATACTTAATAATTTTTTTTGGATTATTTCATCAATGATGGATACTTTTGGATGACGACGACGAAGATGTGCAGTATAAGACAATAGATCTTGGGTAGTGCACTATTAGTCTATGTTGGTATCGAGCTGAGTAGAGTACATCCTATTTGATGATGGGATTTCGACATAAGACAATAGATCTTGAATAGTGCAACTATTACTCTACGTTGGCATCGAGCCGAGTAGAGTACATCCTATTTGATGACGGGATGCCAAACGCAATAGGATAAAATATCCTAAATTGAGTGTGTAGATTGGATCCACTTTGATGAATATAATCATATTACAAAAATAAAAAAACTGAAGATATTATTTGAGATGTCTATTTTGAAAATATTACACTTTGGTACATTTTGATGGGTACTACAACAAAAGGAGAGTAACTCATTATTTAACGAGTTGACTTTGATGAATATAATCACCTTTTTGAAGAAAAAAATTGAAGATAATATATGAGATGTTTGTCTTGAAAATATAATTCTCCGGTTCATTTTGATAGATACCTCAACAAGGAGAGTACATCATAGCTTTATGATTTGTCATTGTCGAAATATGATAAAATATCCTAGATTGAGCATGTAGCTTGGATCTACTTTGATGAATATGATCCTTTTTTTGACAAAAGAATTTTGTTATAAAACTTATTTGACTTAGTTAAAAATATCGATTAGATTCTTTTTCGAAAATATTACTTTCTGGTACATTTTGATGGGTATTGCAACAAGGAGAGTACAACATAATTGATGAATTGACTTTGATGAATATAACCATTGAAGATATTATTTGATATGTCTATTTTTAAAATATTACTCTCTAGTACATTTCGACGGTACGACAATATGGAGAATACATCTTTACTTGATAATGATGAGTCAGAGTATGATGAATCTTTGTCATATTTCAATGGTTACCACACAAGAAGAGTATGTTTTTGCTGGATGATTTGGCATTTGTTGCAATTATGTATAAAAAGGGAAATCTCTAAAATCTATTCCAAATTGAGTGTATGTTGATGGGAAAGAGACTGGGTATCGATGTGTATTGTGTAACGACAAGGAATTTCGCTCGATCCGAATCGATCGTTAAACCGACTAAGACCGTTCGAAAACCCCTGATCGTTTGAGAACAGGACAAATCGGAACTCAGACGGAAGAACATTTCATTGTTATTACAACAATTCCATCAGATACAAGAATATACAGAGTATAAATGAATAAATTTTATTCGAATAATATCAGAGATTTAAATTACATTTAAATACATCGCAGCGGAAAATAATACAAAAGCAAAACTAGAAATAATGCACGGATACAGAGCTTTCCGAGCATCGTTCCAACTGTAAATCAGGATCCTGTGAATATAAATCTGAAAAACCAGAACTACTAGCTGCCCATGTCGAAAATAGGGGCACCCAGAGTTTAGGTTAAAACAATAAACTCCAGGTCAGTCATGTGACTGGTGTGAGAACTAAAACAGCTATTTAAAACTTTACTTTAATGATAGTAATTCAAGGGACCACGCCATATAACACGGAACGGGTTTCCTCCCAAGAATACTAGTGCATATAACAAAACAACGCAATGCTTTTTGGAAAAATGAAGCTATTATAAGACCCAGGTCCCATCACACAATGCAACGCAAGCCGGAGGATAGGGTTTTCCCTTATAATAGCCAAATAATGCTTGATACGTTTAAAACAAATCATTTGATACTATTTTAAGTGTATAGTGTCAAAATAATTTTCAATCATAAATATCAATCATAGGCGGCATGGGTACCATCTATCATGTCGCCATACTAGTTCTACAATTAAAAACGCAATATCGCGTATTGGGAATTGGATTCCGTCATGAGCCGAGGCAAGGGGCAAGCTCCTCTCCGCGTTCGAGACACTCTAGCAAATGTCTCAGGACCCCACTATGATCCTTGGATCTTCAGGGCCGGTCCTCTCTTACTTTTGAGGATTGACAATTCCTGAACACACGTTTCCCGGTCCTTACAGACCTATATCCGAGGCGCCTCGTATCCAACAACCACACAGGTGAAAATTATATCAATGTCAGGGCTGGTAGGTCACTGACACCACCCTAGCTAGAAAGAAACGTCGTGCTCTCCCTGCAGTCACTATCCCGTTTTTGACTCATACCGAGGTGTGAGGCTCGCGAATGCACGTTATACACAAAGCTACACCACACAGGCCGTGATTTGATCATCAACCACAAGACTTTGCTTCTCAACAGAAGCCTTGATCAATTGCCACTTACGTGTGCCACACTGGCAATTCACTCCATGCGACTGATGTCCATCGATATACAACCTCTGAGCTCGTACGTCCCAGAGAAGGGCATTAAGCAAGAGAATAAATTCTCCACCGCCAAACAGATGTATATTTAATAGAGATCAATCAACACAGAATAAAATCCAATGTCAGACACACAATCCATTTACAAGTTCGTTCTGGGTCTGAACGAAACCGGAGGCACTTTCCTCGCATATCCATCCATCTCCAAGTACGTCTGGACGATCACCAACTGTTTCCCTCATCTTGGGTGTACAACCCAATCGAGATCATCAGTAATCACCCAAAACGATGTGAAGACTTCCGGTCTTCAACCACCGTCTTCATCTTCGACATCTCGTCGAATCGGTTATTCAGAATGAGTATAAACCCGGCCTTTCTGAATAACCCACGTATATAATAAACGAATGTTAAACTAACACAACAAACGCCTCATTCCAATTCAAAATATTCTTTTATTCACAAAATCACCTTCTTAGGGGAAAGGCTCCCATTAATTTTATCAAAGATAAATTCTTCTAAATTTATTCTTTAATCTTCCTTTGGATATCATTTCAAACCATATCATGGTTTTCCAAACTAGTCGGGATTAGCGAACCACACCGAAGTAATTATTTATTTTATTTCCCAATCCCAACCTATATTACCACGGAGAAAACTGGTAATACTCCACATCTAACACCGCGGTGTTATCGGTAAAATTAATTAACGTTTCATATTCAAATCTAATTAAAGATTTAACTATCGCTTTGGAGCAAAACTGGTGGTACTCCATTCTTGATCACCTTTCAGATTTGATAATTTAAATTATCAATTCGCATTTTAATCTAATTGAAGATTCATTAAAACTCCACTTAGTTTCAATCTTCTCAAAAATCAACCTCCTGCCTTTAACTGGGTTAAAGAACCAATGTCATCTAAAACACAATTCACGATAAACCCAAATCATGTTTGATATTAAATACAAGGCTCTGAATAGAAAATATACCGGCTTATATTCAATTATCAAATTCTGGAACCAACAAATATCGTATTCGAAATAACGATATAAAATATATCTTTCAAATTCCCATAACAATATCTGTATAGTCACGAAATCCAACATCGAAATATTCCGAAGATAATTTCGATTCAACTCCTGTCCAATCCACGTATTGGGAATATTGATTATTTTTAAAATCACTTTCAAATTCAATTTATCTATTTCAAAAATAAATTGATTTTAATTCTAGTTCAAAACTAGTTCATTTCGATAAAAATCTACTTTTATCTTTTCAAATATGGAATTTTTTCAGCCCAATTTTTCCCAAATCATTTCTTATGATTTTACACAAATGATAGATATTTTTAATAATTTTATCAAGGCCCGTACAGTCGATTTCCATCAACGACCATCGAACTGCACTTACAGCGACCTTTTCCAAATTTGATTTGGACATAATTCCAAATCCAACCGTTAGATTTCAAATTTCTAATATTCATTGGAAAGCTCTTTTCGATATGAACCCAACGGTTCCGGTTTTAGGAGAATCCGACGGTCGGATCTCCCGCAACGTCAATTCGAAGTCAATGGTCGAAATTCACAAACTGCCGCGACGCGGTGCGTTCTATTCAGGCCATTATATATAATATATATATATATATATATATTATATATATTTCGTCGATTTCCTTTTTAAAACGTATTTTATAAATCGTTTTAAATTCGTTTTCAAAACCATTTCAACTCTATATTCAATTTCAAATCAAAATTGAATATTTCATATCATTACTATATAAATGATAATATTTTCAAAATGTTATATTTTGAAATCACTTTTTTTTTCCTATATTCATTATAAAAACGAATATAATCGATATAAATATCGTTCACGTCAAAATAGCGCAACTCTAATCAACACGGCTTTATATATTTCAATAAATTTGTTATTCTATTCAACAAATGAATATATTCTATTCAACACATGAATCTATATTTCTTTCAGCACACGACAAATCTCAACACATGAGTACTGTCTACACACGACTATTTTTGTTATGTAAAATATTTTATAAAACCATGGTAACTATCGTTTGATTTTTAATTAGACTCCACCGTGAAGTAGTTCTAATTTTAAATATGATGAAGATGTAAATTTTATTATTTAAAATATTTTACTCAACACATAAATAGTTTCAACACATGAACATCGTCAACACATGACTATTTTTATATTCAATACATGAATTTTCTTTTATAATATTCATTATTTTCCCGATTGGAATGAGACCCAATCAATCACCATATAAGGTTAATTATATGGATTCCATACAACACATGTTTATAATAGCAACGATAAACAATCAACCATCATCCAAGGTGCACCACATAACTGCATAAGCGTCAAATATAAATAGTTAATGCTTACACAGTCTGTCGACCAATCGATCGACATACAATTAAATAATTGGGATTAGTGTACGCCAAATTTCATCCCAACACCCGTGTGGGGTTTCAAATCAACAAACACAGATTTTTATTTGTGCAGTTGGGCGATGTGTAAAATTTATCATCCCAATCAATATCAGTCAAATCAGTGCATATAAACAAATCGGCCGATTTGTTTATAAATATTTATTTATTCACATTCACGTTAAAAATTATATTTTAACGATAATTAATTTATTTCAACTATCAACATTTATTATCGATTTTACATCAACATCACAAACAATTTTCACAACACATCAATCAAACAAACAAGCCATCCATGGTCTGTGGATGACGGGTGTTGGGTGTTGCTAAGCACCGTCTGCATCCTAGTATATATATATAACTAGAAAAAGAATTTTAGAGTGAGAAGTTATCACCAATAGCTAATCCAAATGCCACGACTCTTCTTATGTAGAAGTCGTCGCTGTTCTCTCCTTTTGTCACTTTCATCGGCCGTAGTCACTACATATATAAAAAATCATATTTTTATATTGTTGTTATGCAATATATAAAAATTGATTTTTTACTTCGCTATTCAATATATAAAAATCGAATTTTTACTTTGCTATTCAATATATAAAAATCCCATTTTTACTTCGCTATTCAATATATAAAAATCCCATTTTTACTCCGCTACTATATAGATAAAAATTCTATTTTTACACCGCTACTATATAGATAAAAATTCTATTTTTACACCGCTACTATATAGATAAAAATTCTATTTTTACACCGCTACTATATAGATAAAAATTCTATTTTTACACCGCTACTATATAGATAAAAATTCTATTTTCACACCGCTACTATATAGATAAAAATTCTATTTTTACACCGCTACTATATAGATAAAAATTCTATTTTTACACCGTTACTATATAGATAAAAATTCTATTTTTACATCGTTACTATATATATAAAAATTCTATTTTTACACCGCTACTATATAGATAAAAATTCTATTTTTACATCGTCATTATATAGATAAAAATTCTATTTTTACATCGTTATTCTCTATATAACGATTTCGCCTTTTCATATTTAAAGATTTTATTTTTATATTTTATAGGAATTATATTTTCAATACACTACGTACAAAAATAGTATCTTTATATCTTCTATTATATAAAGGTCATATTTTTGATTCACTACATATATAAAGATCAAAATTTTAACACTTCTATAATGTAAAAATCATGTTTTTATCCTTCTATAATATAAAAGATTATATTTTTATCCTTCTACAATATAAAAGATTATATTTTTATCCTCCTATCATATAAAATAAAACTGAAATTAATCTAGAAACTGATATAATTAAATAAATTTACCTTATCATTGCGGCCGGGAGGGTTTCAGAGCTCGGCGGTGGTGGTGGGCCCTCTAGCAGGCGGCGGAGGGGGCGGATGGGATTAGGGGGGCCTGGGCGTGGGTTTGATTCGAGGAGGGGAGGGGCTCGTGGTCTCAGGAGGAGGGAAGCGGGAGTGGAGGGAGGGAAGAAGAGGAGGGGGAGCGTGGGGAAGGCCGTGCCTCGACGGTGGTGGCCACGGCGGTGAACGGGGGGAGGCGATCGATGCTTTCCCCCTTTTTCTTTCTTTTTTTTTAATTTTTTTCTCGTCTGAATGAAACAATGAAAAAAGGGGGGCCAGCGGTTTTGAAGGGGAGGAGAGGAAGTTTTTAATTTTTAATTATTTAACTTATAAAAAGTTGACTTTTTCATACGACCTCTAAACGAGGCCTACCGCCTGTCATCCATAGCATTTCACCCCCATTCCGAACACAATGGGATATGTGTCGTAGGCTGATTTGATCAATTTTCGTTGAAATCAATATATAACTCTATATATTGAATTTGAACGCGCATTTCAATTCACTGGGGTCACATACTAACTCTATAAATCCCAAAAAAATATTTTCTAGCTTCGTATTGACGATACGTTCCTAACAAAACTAATTTCGTCGAATTCTGAGACCGTTGGAAAAATGGCCATTTTCCAGTCGATTAAAATCAACTAAAACTGGTCAAACGCGTTTTCCTTTGCCACGCTCACATATTGATTCAGAAAATTATGAAATTTGGAATCTAGCAATAATTCGACATCACGGATCCAACAAAAGAGGTTTCGTCGAAATCCAAGGTCGTTTGCAAAATGGCTATTTTTAAGGGCCTGAATTCCATAGCGACTATTCAGAATTTTCAACTGGACGTGTCTTTGATTCCTGCTATGAAATCTCGATTTTTCGGATTCGTTGGAAAGATATTCTCAAATAGATCCTATTATTTTTTGTTTCACTAAAACCCGGTTTATTTTGCACCCGGTATATTCAATTGAAGTTTGAAATCGAATTATCGAACTACCGCGCCATTTTCAATTCTATTTATAATTATAAATAATTATTTATATTCTAACGACGACGTATATAATATATACGCCGAATCTATTCAAAATAAATTTCTCGTCGATATTATTTAAAATAATTCATTTTAAATGTTCAAAATTCGCTAAAATTGCCAAAATAAAAATTTTAAACTGGCTCGCATTTCCGGGTTGTTACATATTGCAAAGAACAAGATCCTGAATTTAGGCATAAAAAGAAGCTATGACATGCCTGATCCAGTATCAGCTTGTAGGATTGAAAGAATGCTGATCACAAATTTAAAAGTTCGAATCATATAATATTCAGGTACGTCTTAAAATTTCGATTTATGAAATTGTTTTGAAAATATACTTTCAAGAAAAATGCCCTGCATACTTAGAGTTTTATTTGTGGAATATTTGGTTTTCATTTGATTAGGTATTGCATAAAATTTCGAGGACGAAATTCTGTTTAAGGGGGAAAGAATGTAGCAACCTGAAAATTTACAGTTTGAATTTACAGGTAAATTTTAAACATTGAAGTGATGAGTTGTTGCTAAAATAAATCTCTTTTAAAAAAAATAAAAAAATAAAGAATGATAGTGAAATAGTTTTTAAAACTACTATACAAAAATATTTAACTCGATGTGAAATTGAAAAGGTGACCGGAAGTCGTTTATCAAATTCTCGACCTTTCATCAACTAAAACTTATCAAAAAGGTCATGACGCTCTCGTGCATGATAACACACATTATATAAAGTTAGCATGGTTGTTAAGCATGAATATATGTATTCATGGAAGGGAAAATAAATTTAAAATAAGAAGCTTATCATGTAAGCTAAAAGATATAAATTTAAAATGAGAAGCTTATCATGTAAGCTAAAAGATATAAATTTAAAATAAGAAGTTTATCATGTAAGCTAAAAGATATAAATTTAAAATGAGAATCTTATCATGTAATCTAAAAGAAATAAATTTAAAATAAGAAGCTTATCATGTAAGCTAAAAGATATAAATTTAAAATAAGAAGCTTATCATGTAAGCTAAAAAGAAAAGAAAAAAAAGAGATAAGGACACATAACCCTCTTTGGTGTCTATGTGCAGAAACATCTTAGAACACCTAAGTAGGCATGTATCATCATCTTAGGGTTTGCATGAATGATGAAGGATAAGTGTCCAAAAACTAAATTACCAAACTAGCCTTGAAAATTTCTATATAAAGGGTGGAAGGGTTCATATCATTTCATGGATTCAAAAATGAAAAACAAAAGTAAGATAAAGAGTAGAAGTTTGGAAGAAGCCTAGAGGATAAATACAAGATCAAGGTACAAGTATAAGGTGAGAAAAACTATTTAAGTTCATATATTAATTTCGTATTTTAAAGAAAAGTGGTGAAAGTTACAAAGAAACGATAGAACCCGAATCACTGAAAATGACATTGGTATTTTGGGCGTAACTTTTGCAATTCTTGATGAAATTTCGATTAATTTATCAATCTAGAATGCTAATTCAAAAGGCTACAACTTTCGTTCATATCACTTTATCTAACTCGGTTGTTTGGGTACCTAAAAATGGATGCAAAATCTGGTAAAAATCAGCCTAAAATGGACATGTTAAAAATGTCTCGTGATGTTTGATTTTACATATTAAATTGATAAATGATTTTGAGGTTTTATTTTTTTGATAATTACATAGACTAAGAGTGCTTCTTACTGTAGAAAATTTGGAGTCAAAAACTATTTTTATCATAGAAAAATAGCATCAAACATTTTGCTGAAAAACAGGCTGAAAATCTGAAATTCGGAATCTTGTATAGCATTTTAAAATGTTATCTTTTCTCTGAATTAGTTATAAAGCATAATAAGCTACCCTGAACTTTTCATAGCATCCCAAAAGTGCTGTTATAGATGTTTTGAGTATAAAATCATGGTAAACTATTCCAAATCCTCTCAAATTTGGACTTGAGTTTCCTTATAGTATCATAAACAAACTGATAAAATCGAGGATGTTAAATCAAATTAAAAGAGAGTCAAAACGTGTCAAAATTGAGAACAACCAAGGTTGACGAATTCCGATGTTTAGAGGAAAATAATTGATTACTTGGGAGTGAACATAAGTACTATATGATGTTCTACGAAACTTTTGCATGAAGAAAGCAAGGAGTACTATGAGCATACAAATCATCTAATCCATTATTATTTCATAAGCTTGTGTTTTAATTTAAAGATGCCTATGACTTTAACATGCTATATTGACTGCAATCTTTGCTTCAGTAAGTAAAGAACATATACGTCTGATGATTGAGAGCAGCATAAAGTTCTGAAAACAAGAATATAGGGATTAGTAAGGGACTGGGACATACATAGACTACCTATGGTTTGATAGCCATAATTGCATGATCGAAATGCATTTCTTTGATTAATGTCTTATGTGAATATTAGTTTCAAGTATTCCTTTTTTAATGATTAGTTTGATGTTATAATCTATTTTATTGCAAGGAAGTCTTTGGTATATAAAATAGGAGAGGTTTATCTTTTGAAAAGAACTTCTACAAGAGATATATATAGATATCTTTCAAAATGAGTATTTCCGGAGTGTTTTACCCTTACTTGATATAAAGAGTATTTTTGGAAGTAATTATTGATTTTAAATGTCTTGAGTAAAGAATAACTACGTTGGCTTGATCCTGTATCTAATTTCTTACCTAATTAGATAAAGATACATAGGCAGTCACAAGTAGTAGTGATGCAGCTACTTTATTAATAAAATATTTTTTGTTTATTACTAATTATTACATCTTGTGTTGGTGCATCTTTCATGTGTTATCATTTATGTCATACTAATGTATTTATCGAGTGTGCAGGAATGAATATCGATGACCATCTTGTCAGAGTTGCACAATGGTAGATTTACGGTAATTGTGTTTAATTCGTATTTAAGCACACCATGCGAATTAGATGTAAAACTCTGATAACTGGTATTTATTAATATTCTATCCATTGCAGTTAGTGATGTTGTATATTTGTCAAATAAAACGGTAGCAGTCAATTTTTTTTTAGACGGAAGGATTTTGGACAATTTTGATTGGTCGAAAATTTTGGGGCGGGACACAATTAAATATGAACATTAAGAATAAATTATTATTAATAAACATGAATGTTTCAAAATCGATTTAGAATAATTCAATTTTGATTAACATGTAATTATAGCTATTTTATAAACAATCTCAAATTTTAAATAAACCAGTTTCGTTGGATCTAGAATAATAAAGTTCAGTAAGATTTCAAGTTTCACGTCGATATGATGATCCATGTGATCGTGCAAACCAGGATCATCGAGGAATAAAGCGAAAGAAAAAAAATAAGGTTTTAATTTTCTATAAATAAATGTTAACTTTAAGCCTAATTTCCTTCATCCACTTTCTTTGTTTGTTCCAACAAAATAAACTGCCACTATAAAACAACTTCACCAAATAAAATGGAGATATTTAGATGATGATATCCAATGTCGTTTGATTACTTAGCCTTGCAAGGTTAAGATCCTGGCAATGTGTATCTCGATTTAATTGCGACAACAGTTTCGATTGCTTAATTTTGTACTACCGAGTTAAAGAATGTGCTCACCGTTGATTTAGAGTGAGTCAAGGTTTGTTGTCAATGTCATTGTATTTCTGGAGTATAAATGATTATGTGATAGTGCTCAATTTTAAGTCTGATCCTTTATATTATTGTGTGACATCTTTATTACAGAAGAGGAAGCGAAAGTCGCGACATGGCGGAGAGCTTCGGAGTTTGGATAAAGAAGTGGGATTGTAACGACCTAGATTTTTCGACGTTTTAAAATATGAAATTAATTTATATTTAATATTTAAAATAGTGTTTATACTAGAGAATTTATTTATAATTTTAAATTTAGTCTATTTCAACCTAGCTTTGAATTACTCTTGTAAGTTTAAATTTAATTTGATATCTGAATTTAAATGGTTTAGTTAAAATTAAACATTATTAATATTTTAAACTGATTGGAATATGGTTTTTTGAATATTGTACATTTTTGTTTTTATATTTAACTTGAGTATTTAAATAAATTTATTTAGTTTGAATTTGGTTTTAAATTAAATTAAATTAGGATATGTATTTGAAAATGTATTTGAAATACAATTGTGCCTTATATACTTAGTATAAAGTAAATTATACATACACTTTGAAAACAATTATTTGTTTAATAAAAATGCCACTTGTAATCTTAGTTGAATATGTTTGGACATTTGTACTAATTTTGCTGTAAATTTGAACACTTGTCTTTGTTCTCTTTTTTTCCTCCGTTCCATTTCCCTTTATTTCCTTTTCACCGTCCTTCTTCCTTTTCATTTCTTTTTATAGCCGAAAGAAAACCCTTTACCTAAATTTGATAATGGCTTCCGCTCGAAATCGTCCCTCCCTCAAACCTAAATCCAAATCGCTACTCTCCCCTCTCCATTAAATTATCATTGCCAATGCCCACCCCTTCCTTGTCACTGAAATCTTTCATTGACCAACCACCAAAAGCTCTTCAACAGAAGCCACCACCGCGCAATCCCCAGTAGCTCCGACATCTCGGCAAACCGAAGTCGTTAGCCTCCAGTTCGTGTCAATTTCCTACACCTAAATCATTATCAGGTTATATGTGAGAATTTACTCACGATTAGCACTTGTTTTGTTACACCCCACGTCCGTTAATGTCACTCATTAAAAGAATGCATTAAGTTTCGTGAAGCATTATAGGTAAATAGAAATGGACATATTACAAGACAGATATAAAAGCAACATCGGAATTCAAATTTTTATATCAAACATAAATCATAACATCATAGTCCGAAATATCACAAGTCTGAAACAACATAGAAGCCATTACAAAAATATGAAACTTTCTATCTTGTTCTATCAGAGTACATAAAAAGCATAATTCCCAAAAAAGAGACAAATCCATAGTAGAGATTAGAACTTGAGCAATACTTCAAGAGCAGCTGCTAGCAAGATAAATACGGAATCACGTTCAAGACTGGGTGTTCCCGCCCTGAGAACCTTGGGGGAGGGGGGACGGAAGAAAGAAGAGGAAACAAAAAGGGTTAGACGTGAAGTCTGGCGAGTCCAGTTACCTTTAGAAAGTAAATAAATAAAAGTAGCATGATAGGGATATAAAACGGATAAGAAAGATGACGTCACAAAAGGTATGTATGACAAGGTAACATGATAGAGTGCATACACTTCCCTAATGATTACTCTGCACTATTACTAGTATAACCAGAATGAGATGATCACTTCCACTATAAGGTGGTAGACTTAGGCATATGCCCAAATGTATCCTAACTACTACCATAATCGATCGGCTCCCTAATCTGCGTGGATACTCTGTGCCGGCCCCACCGTCGGATATATCACGTCCTAAAGTAGCAACCCTTCGCTGATATGCACAACCGCATATCAACAGGTGTCACATTTGTCTTATCCCCCACTGCCCAGCCCATGCACACACATGACCCGGTCGGTTTGCATCTCCTACTCTGTCCTCCATGTTTGGATCTCTTACAATCAGTTCAGTAAGTTTGCCCCTTCTCCGAACTAGTTCATTGTACTTTGTTTGACACCTACTCCGGGTTATTTATTGAAACGGGTCCCATATAATATGATACAAGCTCTCCCCTTTGTCTTGTATCCCCTACTAGGTTTTCCTCAAGTTATATTTACCCTTAAAGGTGTCTTTAATTATATAACCCAATCATTTAATGGTTATGCTTACCTATAGGTTTCTTTCATACATAACCCCCAATCGGTTAAGTTTCGTGGGCCTATATTTAAATATTACCCACCCATCTCAAATATACTTAATTTAACCCTCCCATTGTTCAATCAAGCTTACGTAACCCCTATTCATGTTTATGTTCACCCGATCATATGGATTCAACTAGGTTATGTATTTCAATTCCTTACCATGTCCATTTATGGTTTATAATGGGCTAGACCTCTCACATTAAGCCTACAGCTTGTGGATGCTGGATATGCCGGTCGGGTCCGGGCAGACTTCTACCACAAGTTAGGCCTAACCTCGTGTCTTAGCCCGTCTCATATTTGTGCACTTAGACCCCTCACATTAGATTCAACATTTGCGGTTGCTGGATATGCCGGTCGAATCCGGGCAGACTTCCACCACAAATGCAATCTAATCTTGTGTCATAAGTGTAGTTACATTATCTAATTACTGTAATCTAAGGCATTTAAATTATTAACCAGATTATACCTATGTCTTTATAGGTGTTCATACCCATTTACCCAATTATAATGGATTATATGTTCGAACTCGTACTCATTATTCAAGTTATGCCAATTCTAATGTTTTCCCCCGTTCCCTAACTAACGCATTCGCGTATATTTGGCGGCATGCCTAGGCTAGAAAGTAGCCTGACCATAAACAATAAATGGGAAAGGTGATGGGAAGATGACAATAGTGATTACTCTAACAAAAGTGACATAGACATGTAATTGGTATAGTACTAAGGTGGACATATAAAAATAGATCTAGTGAACATGTGATAGTAAAACTAGATCTAACATACTAAGGATCTCATAATAGGCATGAATATATCTAAATAAGGATTCATATGTTCAATTAATGATCTAAATTAACCACAATATGATAGGTACAAGATGATATAGATGGAGAATTAAATCTAAACAAGGTTTTAACTGTCCATATAATGACAGATCCAAATTAGCCACAAACATAGATAAAGGTCAAGATCCACAAATGTGACATGATAAATTAACCACAAGTGAATTAGATCTATAAAAGTAGACTAGCATGATAAATTTTAAGATCCAAGAATATCATAGATTCACAACTTATAACAGATCCAAATCACAGTCATATCACGTTTTACTTTTAAGCATTTAAATCTAAATAAAAACTAAACTCACAGTGTTTGGATTTTAGAAGATCGAAGAGAAATTGTTAGTGTTGAATCTCAGATCTATACTCGAATCTCTAACTGATTAGCTCTAGTTGATTTTTGTTGAAGAAAAGGGTTCAATTCAGTTCAGGCACTGCAACATTTGGCCTCCATTGATTTTCTGTGTAGAAAAACAAGAGAAATGAGCCTTTATTTAAAGCTGCCAGCCTCCAGAATTCGACTTCCACCTCAGCCCTAGGGGGGTCGACCCCTTTTTATGGGGTCGACCCCGTGGTCGACCTACTTACGGGGTCGACATCCTTGAGTTGGGAATTTTTCAACCTACGAGATTTTCAAATTAAATTGAATTTTGGTTTTCTGGATAGGTTTGAACTGTTATATATGCATATAATTATCTTGCGCATATATAAATTTCAAACCTTTATAACTTTCTCATACGGTGTCCGTTTTACGCAAACCAAATGTCTATCTTGACAAGAATTTCGAGATGGATACAATGGCTTAGTCCTTTTCCCTCAATTCTGATTATTAAGGTAATATTATTTTATTTATCCTATTTAATGTTGTTAAAATTATGGGGTTTTACATTCCCCCCTACTTAAATGATTTCGTCCCCGAAATCTCTAAGTTGAGAAGAATGTATATCCTACCATCCATCACCCATCTACTCATTCATCAATCACAAGCATCCATTGTCCTTAAAGGTTTCTAATGCTTATACGTAAATATGCAAAGTGTGCGTATATGTCCCAATACTAATGTGAAGATTAGGTGGTCTACTGATTCAGTCGACCTCCTCGATGCAATGTATATTAGTGCCATGAATCCAATATGTATGCAAATAATCCTATTATAACATGTAAGTTCTATATATGTGCACACTCATTCGTCTAAATGCAACATCCATATGCTAATACATCCATTTTCACCCACTAAAAGAAAAGAAAAATGTACACACATCCATATGCAGTATGCGAGTGATTGAGCCGATTTAGTGCCTAATGTGTGTATATGCATCCACAGGCAACCACTAGCAAACACTTGCATCCGTCAAACATAACATGTCTCAAACACATGTTTACATCCATAGGATTCCTATCTAAAGGTCAAAAATAATATTGACAGGACATACTCAAATGATAGAAACAAGCGTAGATAAAACTTTGGAAAAAGGAGCTAATGACATACCCTCGAAAAGGAAAGGGTACGAAGCATGAATCTTATCTTCGGTCTCCCTAGTTGCATCTTTTGTGTTATCTCCCCTTTGAACCTTTATCAGCTTGATCTATTTATTGCGTAGCTTCTTAACTTATGATCCAAGAATACGGGTAGGGACTCGTCTGACTGTCGCCTCCCGCTCCACTTCTGCTTCTTCCAGTATACCTGTCTCGGTGTCATGCAAGCAGTTCCGCAGGTGAGAAACGTGGAAAACGTCATGAATGCCGGATAGATTTTCTAGTAGCTTTACTCTATATGCCATTTGGCCGATCCATTCGGTTATGGGAAATGGTCCCACAAATCTGGGTGCCAACTTTCCTACAGATCCGAAGCGAACCACATTCCTCAGAGGTGATACTTTAATAAAAGCTAATTCTACCACTTCAAATTCGATGTCCGTTCTTCTATTGTCTGCATAAAAATGCTGCCTATTTTGGGCTATCTTCATCCGTCGTCAAATAAGGTCAATCTTCCCGGACGTTTCTCTAATCATATCAGGTCCAAGTAATAATCTTTCTATAGATTCCAAAGTTGGTGATCTACAGGGTCATCCGTACAATGCTTCGAAGGGTGTCATGCAGACGCTAGCTTGATAAAAGCAAACTCTACTAAAGGAAGATGCTCTTCCTAAGTCCCTGTGATGTCTAGGATACACAGCCTTAAAAGATCCTCAAGAATTCTATTCACCCTCTCCATCTGCTTATCGGTCTGGTGATCCTAAGCAGTGCTTAAACACAACCATGTACCTAATGCTTCTTGCAAGCTCCTCCAAAATTCACTAGTGAAGATGGGATCACAATCTCTCATGATGCTAGAAGGTACTCCATGAAGACAGACTATCTCACGAACGTAAATTGCTGCCAACCACGATACCGTCCTCTTACTCTTAACTGGAATCAAATGAGTGCTCTTAGTGAGTCTATCCACTACAAACCAGATACTGGTGTTGCCTTTCTTCGATCTAAGCAAACCATCTATGAAATCCATAGAGACGCTTTCCCACTTCCGTTGTGGAACCTCCAAAGGATGAAGTAGACCTCCAGGCTTCTTTTGCTCAGCTTTGACTTGCTGACAAACCAAACATTGAGAAACAAACTCTGGCACATCTTTCTTCATCCCAACCCAAAAGAAAACCCTCTTCATGTCTCTGTACATCTTATCACCGCCTGGATGAATAGTCATTTTAGAATGGTGGGCTCCTTCTGGGACTGCCTTTATTAAGCTTCCAATTTGAGGAACACAAAGCCTTCCATTTCGTCGCAACCACCCTTTTTCATCCATGGAATATCTACTGAGGTGTCTAGAAGTCTCGCCTTTTCTGAGCTTATATACGATGTCTAAATTCTGTGGATTATTTTGCTATGAAGCTCCTACCTGATCCATAAGAGTAGGTCGTATCTCTAATGATGCAAACAAATCAGGAAAAATCTCGATGGAGGTCTGAAGTCAAAGGTTGATATTAACTCCAAGCTCTTCCTCTCCATAAACAGAGGACTTAAAGCCATCCTATGCCTACTTAGTGTGTCGGCCACCACATTACCCTTGCCAGGGGTATAAGCGATTTCAAAATCATAAGAAGCTAGGAATTCCATCCACCTTTGTTACCTTAAATTAAGATCCTTCTGCGAGAACAATTACATTAGAGATTTATGATCGGTGTATAATTCGAACTTCTCTCTAAGTAAACAATGATGCCACGTCTTAAGCGCGAATACTATGACAGTTAGCTCTAAATCATGGGTAGGATAGTTCTTCTCATGAACTCTCAACTGTCCACCCCCGTAACACACTACCTTTCCTTCTTGCATCAGAACTGCACCAAGCCCAGTACCACATGCATCAGTGTAAACCGTAAATACTTTGCTCACATCAGGCAAGGTCAAGACTGGGGCTATTGTTAGAGCCCACTTCAAACATTGGAAAGCAACACCAGAGTATATATCCCATGAAAATGCCAAGTTCTTCTTCGTCAGCCTAGTGAGAGGGGCTGATATCTTTGCGAAGTCCTTAATGAACTTCCTATAATAGCCTGCCAATCCAAAAAAGCTTCTCATCTCTGCTACATTTTTAGAAATCTTCCAATAATGCACTGTAATCACCTTTACGGGATCTACATCTATCCCTTCTTTGGAGACCACATGCCATAAGAATCTCATCTCTTTTCTCCAAAAGTGGCATTTGGAGAACTTTGCCTTAAGCTGATTCGCACAGAGATTTTTTAGCACTTATTTCAAGTGTTGGGGATGCTCTTCTTCGCTTTTGGAGAATATCAAGATATCATCAACAAAGACTACAACAAACTTATTTAAAAGCTCCCTAAACACCCTACTCATTAGGTCAACAAAATAGGTGGGTGCATTCGTCAACCCAAAAGGCATAACTAGCCATTCAAAGTAACCATCCAATGTTCTAAAAGCAGTCTTGTCTATACTGTCCTCAGCCACCCTCAACTGGTGAGACCCCATGGCCAAGTCTAACTGAGAGAATACCGAGGCACCAACAAGCTGGTCAAACAAGTCATCTATCCTCGGAAGTAGGTGCATGTTCTTCTTAGTGAGTTTATTCAACTCCCTATAGTCCACTCATAGGCGAAGAGAACCATCCGCCGTAGTTGCGAATCCCAACGGAGCACCCCATTCAGATATGCTTCGCCTAGTAAAGCCTTTCTCAAATAGCTCCCTTACTTTCTTGCTGAGCTCCCTTCTTTATCATGGAGCCATATGGTGCACAGGCAATGCAACTGGCTTTGCATTGTCCACCAAATATATATATATGAAAACCGATCTCGTGCCTTAGAGGTAAGCCCTGGATCTCCTCAAAAACATTAGAATAATCTCGTACTATTTTAACAGATCACAAATCATCTTTAGATGCATCAAGAGACTCTAGAAAACTAAGCATAACAGACCCCTTGGGGTCACAAGAAATCTCGAGGGCCCTCCCATGGCAAGTCAAAAGTCTAATGGCCCTCTTCTCACAATCTAGAATGGCACCATACATGGTTAACCAATCCATCCTTAGAATCAAACCATAGCCCATAAAACCGAGCACATACGCGTCGCATTCAAACACGACGCCTAACACAAATATTCTCAAACCCCGACAAATCATAGATAAATAGACCGAACCACCAATGGGGTTTGAGATAACTACGGGATCCACTACCATACTAGTATCTAAGTGCAACGATTCAACCACAAAATTAGATATAAATGAATATGAAGTGGCAGAATCAAAAAGTGTTCAAATAGGATGATTTGAAAGAGAAATTAAACCTTCGACAGAAAATTTTCTACCTCTATCAGGAGCACTGATCGCGAGATGATGCACCTGCCCTCCAGAAGTTCCTGCCCTTTGGCCTTGTCCCTGTTTCATTGGGCACTCCCTAACAAAGTGTCCGACCTTTCCGCAATTGAAGCAAGAATTCTTCTTTCTTTTGTAGTCCTTCAACAAGTGATCCCACATCCACAACTGTGACACTTTCTCTTATCCTTAGCCTTTTCATTCTTTCCACCCTTATTCTATTGTTGTTGTTGTTGTCCTTTATTGGGCCATATCTTCTTGTTTTCATTGTTTCCTCAACTTTTACCTCCTTCTTTTCTCCCTTGTCTTCCTCATGCAATCAGGCCATATCAACAAGCCTTTGAAAAAGTTGCCCCTATTGGAATATGGGACGTAGCTAACCTGTGAAGGGGTTCACTCAGCTCTTTAGCAAACCAAAAAGCTTTCTTATGCGGAGTATCCACCAGTTCCAGTCCAAATCTTGGTAGCTGGTTGTACTTGTTCACATGCTCTTTAACAGTTAAGTTTCCTTGTTTGAGTGCTAAGAACCTCTTTATTTGCTTGCTTTTCTCAGCTTGGGAAAGAAAATTCATTTCAAACCTCTATCTAAAATCATCTCAAGTTTCCACTCGACGACCTGCTTTGGCTACTTCCCACCAAAACGAAGCTTTATTTTTAGTAGTCACGCAGCCAACTGAATCTTCCTTCGATCTTCCACTTCAAAGATTACAAACAAGTCCTCGGTCTCCTTGAGCCAATTCCTTGCCTCTACGAATTTCTTGGTTCCATGGAACAGCTTTCCTCCCATAGCACGAAAATCTTTGCAGATCTTAGAGAAGTTGTCTGCGCATGGAGGAGGAGGAGGAACAACGGGTGCAGCTGGGGGTGGCATGTTTCCTTGGCCTTCGGCAGGTGCCGTGGCCTCCAGATACCCATGGAACCAGCCTAGTATCATAACGCCCTCTTGAATATTAGGTTCTCCAGATATGCTGAAAAAGAAAGGAAAGAGATTCAGACATGGGATCTGAAGATATTACTTATGGATTTTTGGGGAATGTTTTTCAAAACAGACTTTTCTTTTTGAAAATGCTTTCTTTAAACCCATTTTGAAATAATTTTCAAAAACTTCTATCTAATCTGGTAACCTTCAGCTCTGATACCAAGTGTGGCATCCCACGTCCGTTAATGTCACTCATTAAGAGAATGCATTAAGTTCCGTGAAGCGTTATAGGTAAACAGAAACGGAAACATTACAAGATAGATATAAAAGCAATAGCGGAATTCAACTTTTTATTTCAAACGTAAATCATAACATCGTGGTCCAAATCATCACAAGTCTAAAACTACATAAAAGCCATTATAAAAATATAAAACTTTCTGCCTTGTTCCATCATAGTACATAAAAAGCATAACTTCCCAAAAAGAGACAAAGCCATAGTAGAAATAAGAACTTGAGCAATACTTCAAGAGCAGCTCCTAGCAAGATAAAAGCAGAATCACGGTCAAGCCTGGGTGTTCCCACCCTGCGAACCTAGGGGAGGGGGAAACAGAAGAAAGAAGAGGGAAAAAAGGGCCAGACGTAAAGTCTGGTGAATCCAGTTACTTTTTGTAAGTAAATAAATAAAAGTAGCATGATAGGCATACAAAATGGATAAGAAAGATGACATCAGAAAAGGTAAGTATGACAAGGTAACATGATAGAGTGTAAACGCTTCCTTAATGATTACTATGTACTATAACTAGTATAATAGAATGAGAGGATCCCTTCCACTATAAGATGGTAGACTTAGGAATATGTCCAAATGTATCCTAACTACTACCCTAATAGATCATCTCCCTAATCCACATAGATACTCTGTGTCAGCCCCACCATAGGATGTATCATGTCCTAAAGTGGAAACCCTTCGCTGATATGCACATCAACATATCTGCAGGTGTCACGGTCGTCTTATCCCCCTCTGCCCGGCCCATGCACGCACATGACCCAGTCGGCTTGCGCCGCCCACACCGTCCTCCATGTTTGGATCTCTTACAATTAGTTCAGTAAGCGTGCCCCTTCTTTGACCTAGTTCAGAGTACTTTGTTTGATACCCACTCCGGGTTAGTGATTGAAACGGGTCCTACACAATATGATACAAGCTCTCCCCCTTGTCTTATATCCCCCACTAGATTTTCCTCAGGTTATATTTACCCTAAAAGGCATCTTTAATTATATAACCCCAATCTTTCTACCAGTTATGCTTACCAGTAGGTGTCATTAATACATAATCCCCAATTGGTTAAGTTTTGTGGGCCTACATTTAAATATTACCCACCCATCTCAGATATACTTAAATTAACCCTCCCATTGTTCAACCAAGTTTACTTAACCCCTATTCATGTTTATGTTCACCCAATCCCTATGGATTCAACTAGGTTAAGTATTTCAATTCCTTACCATGTCCATTTATGGTTTATAATAGGCTAGACCTCTCACATTAGGCCTACATCTTGTGGATGCTGGATATGTTGGTCAGGTCCGGGCAGACTTCTTCCACAAGTAAGGCCCAACCTCGTATCTTAGCCCATCTCATATTTGTTCACTTTGACCCCTCACATTAGATTCAACATTTGAGGTTGCTGGATATGCCGGTCGGGTCCGGGCAGACTTCCACCACAAATGCAATCTAACCTCGTGTCATAAGTGCAATTATAGTTTCTAATTACTATAATCTTAGGCATTTTAATTATTAACCCATTGATTATACCTATGACTTTATAGGTTTTCATGCCCATTTACCCAATTATATTCATAATGGATTATATGTCCAAATCCATACTCATTATTCAAGTTATGCCAATTCTAATGTTTTTCCCCGTTCCGTAACTAATGCATTCGCGTATATTTAGCAGCATGCCTTGGCTAGAAAGTAGCATGGCCATAAACAATAAAAGGGAAAGGTGATGGGAAGATGACAATAGTGATTATTCTAGCAAAAGTGACATAGACATGTAACTGGAATAGTAATAAGGTGGACAGATAAAAATAGATCTAGTGAACATGTGATAATAAAACTAGATCTAACATACTAAGCATGTCATAATAGGCATGAATAGATCCAAATAAGGATTCATTTATTCAATTAATGACAGATCTAAATTAACCACAATATGATAGGTATAAGATGATCTAGATGGAGAATTGGATCTAAACAAGGTTTTAACTATCCAAATAATGACAGATCCAAATTAGCCACAAACATAGATAAAGGTCAAGATCCACAAATGTGACATGAAAAATTAACCACAAGTGAATTAGATCAACAAAAGTAGATCTAGCATGATAAATTTTAAGATCCAAGAATATCATAGATTCACAATTTATAACAGATCCAAATCACAGTCATATAACGTTTACTTTTAATCATTTAAATCTAAAAGTAACTTAACTCACAATGTTTGGATTTTAGAAGATAAAAGAGAAATTGTTAGTGTTGAATCTCAGATCTATACTTGAATCTCTAACTAATTAGTTCTAGTCGATTGTTGTTGAACAAAAGGATTCGATTCAACTCAGGCATTGACAGCATTTGGCCTCCATTGATTTTTAGTGTAGAAAACAAGAAAAATGAGCCTTTATTTATAGCTGCCAGCCTCCAGAATTCGACTACCACCTTAGCACTAGGGGGTTCGACCCCCTCCCTTTATGGGTTCGACCCCGGGGTCGACACCCCTAGGGCGGGAATTTTTCCACCTATGGGATTTTCAAAATTTGAACTGAAATTTGGTTTTCTGGATAGGTTTGAACTGTTATATATACATATAATTATCTTGCGCGTATACAAATTTCAAACCTTCATAACTTCTTCATACGTGTTCGTTTTACGCAAACCAAATTTCTATCTTGACCAAAATTTCGAGATGGACGCAATAGCATAGTCCGTTTCCCTTAATTATGATTATTAATTATTTTTAAATGTATCCTTTTTAATGTTGTTAAAATTATGGGTGTTATATGTTTCAAGTCTTTCCACTTCAGTCTGAAACTGGAATATAATAGTATATGTATTGGTTGTTTAAATTTTGTGTTCATACCATTATCTTCGGTGCTATAGTCATCTTTGTACCTTATGGCTAATGTTGTTGCAATGTTAAATTTGCACATTATAAGATCTATAAGCCTGACTTGTTATGACTGCACTTGGCACGTACGTGTACATATACATGACTGCATGCCATGCGCCTGGAACTTGTGTTGGATACACTATCTTGGTCATTGTTTTATCTAAAAAGGTTTACTCATCCCTGTGCATGCTGTAAAACTTGATATACTTTCCATGGTCTTTGTTGCTCTACTTTGATCATGTTTCCATGACCTGAAATGGTTCACTGTCTTATCTGCACTGTTTTGGCTTACCTAAGTATTTCTTGGGCAGGTCTGAATACCTTATGCATATGTAGTTGTATATAATAGTTAAGTGGGTTGTTACCTTTGAAATGGCATGTTGCCAAAAGGTAGCACACTCTGCATTGAATTGATCTCGGTCACCCCATGCACACACTGTCACCCCATGCGCACAATTTCTCACTCTTCATTGAATATATCTAGAAATGGCATATTGCTCACTGTCACCCCATGCACACACTTGCTGCCTAGCACTAGGAGTCGGAATGGAGTCACCTTATTACTTTTAAAATTCATTTTGTTTGTAGCATACCTATGCTGCCTAGCTCTAAAATTTGAATATATATATATATATACACACTGTACACTACCTGAATCCTTTTTTTGTCGCATAACTTATGTTGCCAGGTATGCCTATATTTTCTCTGTTATTTACTTTAGGCAGGAACTTCTTACTAATTTGCATGCTTTGATTTCATGTTATATGTGTGTATATATATATATATGTATGCGCACCGCAACATCTTCTTATGTATGCTTTTGGTTTTGCTGGTACATGCCCTCATTCTGCCAAGTACTTATATATGTACTTAATAACACATACACATATATGCTGCATCTTGAATTAGTAATGTTGTCACCACACATATTGTTATTTGTCGCATGCAGGCTGCTTCGATCCATTGTGTCAATATCTTTTGGCAGTATTTTTTTGGGTTCAACGTGCTCAATTATTATTATTTGTGTAGTATTAACTATTATATTTTAGTGCTTTATTGAAGTTGTCTTACTTGAATAAAGTTAATCCTGACTCGATTGTTTTATGTTTCTGCATGGAACGTTCAGGTCAGACCCAAGTGTTGCAGATTTTAAAAATTTCAGCTATCGAACCCAGAAACACGTGAAGTTGAGTTCGCTTTGATTCGTCCTACTATATATCTTATTTTTAATTAAAGATGTATGTATGTAAATTCCGACGTGTAATAAATATTTTATAGCTCTAATTTTGTATTAAAAAAATTCCATCGTTAGATGTTGTGTTATCTAATTCTCCTATGATTCTGTCTGTATATTATGTTTAAACCCTGTAAGCTAAATAACTATCTATCATTTTGAATGTTTCAAGTTGGTTTAATTACCGATTTGAAGCGGTCAAAAAGGCGGGTCGTTACAAGTGGTATCAGATCTTTGGTTTGACAAAGCTTAGCTTATTGGGTTCAAAAACTCATTAGAGAAAGGATAACAATATCCTAGAATGAGTGGAATCATAACTAGAATCACTTTAGAGAGAGTGCATTTTGGAAACTAGAATATTTTAAAAATATAAAGTGTTTCGAAAATTTAAAATTCCTTTTCAAATTCGTGTTTCCAATACCTCTTTCAATAAGATCTTCTTAAATCCCGATTTCATTCGAAAACCATTGTTGAGTTGCTTAAAATTTATTAAAGAAAATATAAGTGAATTAATGAATAGGTTATCTAACCAAGTATTTTGGAATTTTTCCAAGTGATTTTCAAAGGAAGGATATTCAACTTTGTGAATTGTAAATGATTTCTAAGAGATTGATTCAGGCTCTTAAAAGATTTATCTTATGTAAATATAGAAATTTGTTGGAAATCCTGAAATATTTGGAAACTATTTGATATAAAGAATTTTGATATGACTTCTAAGGATTTAAATGATTTTCTAAAGCCTTTGATTTTGATTTGAATAGCTTGATCATATTTTGAAAGATAGAAAATCATATTGATCAAATTTAGACTCCAATTAATAAAAAAGGAAATTGATTTTCCAAGTTGTTTGGGTATGATGAATAGTTTATAAAAGTGGTTTACAAGCAAAGAAAATTTCGACCACTTGAATCTTGAAATTTTGAAACAACAATAATATCACTTGAAAGTATTTGTAAATTATTTTTGCAAAATTGTTTATAACTTCCGAATATAAAATGATTTTATATGTTATAAAGGGTTCGGGTAACCCATGACTAAAGAATGGGAGTGTGATTAGGGTAATAGTCCCTTGTTGTTGGTTTGCTCTATGGTTTAGAGAGACATGATTTATCGATATCAAATGCGTGTGATTCCTAGCCATGTCATTGGGAGATAACCTCCCAAACAAGTGACACATGTGTTGATATAATTTTATCATAGAATATTTGAAGTTTTCGAAATGATTTTGATTTTGAAATCCGAAAGTAAAGTATGATTCGATATGAAAGAAAAATATAGTTTTTAAAATGATTTGAAAATAAAACCAAGATCTTAAGTTGAAGAAATTATTTCTTATGTTGACTTCAAGTTTTATTTGCATTTTTTTTAATAAAATTAATTTTGGTGCAATTAATCTATATGAATTTTTTTAATCCTATTGTTTTAAACTAAGTTGTATTAATATAAGTATTTTGATATATATATATGTATGTATATATTAACAATCCCTCCTTTTCGAGGATGAAAAGTTTTAAGAGGGGAGATTGTATTGACGCAGATTTTTCAAAGTTTTAAAATATGCAATTAATTTAGATCTAATATTGAAAGTAGTGTTTATACTAGAAAATTTATTTAGAATTTTAAATTTGGTCTTATTTTAACTTGGCCTGGAATAAATCTTGTAAGTTTAAATTTAATTTGATATCTGAATTTAAATTGGTTAGTTAAAATTAAATGTTATTAATATTTAAAACTAATTGCATTATGGTTGTTTGAATATTTGTAAATTTTGATTTTTAAATTTAACTTGAGGATTTAAATTAATTGGTTTAGTTTTAATTTGGTTTTAAATTAAATTTGGATATATATTTTAAATACACTTTATTTTGTATACTTAGCATAAAGTAAATTATACGTACACTTTGAAACCAATTTTTTGTTTAATAAAATTTCCACTTGCTATCTTGGCTGAATATGTTTGGACACTTGTACTAGTTTTGCTATAAATTTGAGCACTTGTCTCTATTCTCTTTTTTTTTTCCTCTATTCCTTTTCCCTTCATTTCCTTTCCACCGCCCTTCTTCATTTTCATTTCCTTTTCAACCAAGAGATAAACCATCCACAAAATTCGATAATGGTCTCCATTCGAAATCGTTCCTCCCTCAAACCTAAATCCAAATCACCACTCTCCCCTCTTAATTAAATCACCATCGTCGATGCCTGCCTCTTCCTCGTTACTGAAATCTTCCACTGACCAACCATCGGAAGTTCTTCAATCGAAGCCACCACCGTGCAATCCCCAGTATCTCCGACATCTCAGGAAACCAAAGCCGTTCGCTTCCAGTTCATGCCAATTTCCTACACACAAATTTCTACTGTGTTATAGGTGAGATTTTACTCACGATTAGCATTTGTTTCAAGTCTTTTTGCTTCCATCTAAAACTGAAATATAATAGTACATGTCTTGGCTATTTAAATTGCGTGTTCATACCATGATCTTGGGTGCTATATTCATCTTTGCTGCTCTATGGTTGATGTGGTTGTAGTGTTAAATTTGCGCATTTTATGATCTATAAGCCATAATTGTTTGATTGCACTTGGCACATATGTGTATATATCTATGACTGCATGCCAAGCGCCTGAAACTTGTGTTGGATACACTGTCTTGATCATTGTTATGTATTGAAATGTTTATTCATTCCTATGCATGCTATAAAATTTGCTATACTTTGACCGTGCTTCCATGACCTGAAATGGTCCATTGTCTTATCTTCATTGTTTTACCTTGCATAAGTATTTACTGGGTTAGCCTGAATACCTTATGCATATGTAACGACCCACTTTTTTCGTATAGTTTAAGCAGAGATTTAACAATACATGTCAACTCAAGTGCATAGAAAAGAAAATAGTTAGGAGAAAGAATTTAGAGGGTGAAAAAATAAAGAAATAATTATTAGAATAGAAGAATAAGAAGAGGACCAACAATACAGAATCAGAGTAGAAATAGAACCTCATAACAAAATAGACAAAATTAATATATCAAAACTCTTTACTCAAAAGAAAAGTATATAAGTATGATTACAATATCAGAGTACACATAGATCAATACAACTCACACTGCAGAATAATTAATTACCAAAAAAGATGGAATTACTGTAATACCCTCGCTCTGGGACACTTAACCAGAAGTTTTGATGCTACATATAAGCCATGATGGTGCTAATAGAACGATATCACAACTTAACAAAAGTGTATCGAAGTATAAGATCATTCATAGTACATGATTTTAAACGGAAGAGCTATTATAAAATCATCCCATCATATAACAAGGTTACAAAGATTCAAGAGTCTAATCATCAAATAATTATGCTATGAGTAAATAAAGAGATAATATACGTAATAAAGTCTTCACTTCAAAGCAATCAACTAACCATTTGAGCCTGAAATGATTTAAGTGTGGCATCATGAGAAACACAGACCTAGTGAGATAGTTATTTAAGCTTAGTTTTCAAGTTATATCTTAATGGGTTGTATTATAGTTTCATTGTAATTTTTTTTCTTTAGAGGTTTCATCAATCCAAAGTTTAAAACAATAAACAAGGAAGACTTCGAGATATTAAATCAAGAAAGTTTATAACAACTTCATTCCATCAAACCCATAATGTGTCAAGGTATATTGTTATGAATCTAAACCACACCATCGATTTTGTTTATATTTTAGGACATGCTATCCTATTGCGGTGGAATCCCGTCACTAAGCAGGGACATATTCTACTTGGCACAATACCAAAATAGAGTAATAGTGCACTACCCAAGATCTATTGTTTTATACCGCACCCCTGAAGAAATACAATTAAGAAAAGGTATCCAAAAGTTATCTTAAATTATGTTTTCAAATTCATACTTTTAATGGTTTATGGCAAGCCCGAAACCACCTAAAAAATACTTTATTCTATGTTAAGTAGAACCTAAAATGCTGAAGTAAGTGGTTACATTTATAATTACTTCACAAAGGTTTTAAATTCCGAAAGAAAAAAGAAAAGATAACATTTCAAAAAGTGCTATAAAAAGTTTCAGTATCAATAAGAATGTTAAAGTAAAAACTATAGCTTATAAAAAGCGTTATGAAAAGTTCTGGGCCAGTTAATAATGATTTTATCTCAAAACAGCTATAATAGCGTTTTTAGTGCGATATGACAAGTTCTGGGTAGTTTACAATGGTTTTAGACTCAAAACAGCAACTACAATGTTTTTGGTGCGCTGTGAAAAGCTCTAGGCTTGTTAGAGAGCTTTATAAATAATTACGAGAAAAGACAACACTTCAGAAATGCTACAAAAAGTTTTGATTTGAGACACTTCAGTGTTAGGAACATTTAAAAAGCGTTTCAAATTCTAGAATTGTTCAAATTTCTGAAATTTAGATTCTGACCAGTTTTTCGGCAAAATGTTTGATTCTATTTCACTTTGATAAATATAGGTTTTGACTCTAAATTTTCTCTAGTAAGAAGCTTTCTTAGTCAACTTAATTACTATGGAAAGAAACCCTTAAATTAATTTATCAATTCAATATAAAAAATTTAACAATACGAGGCATTTTTAACATGTCAATTTTCAGGTAGATTTTTACCTGACTTTGAATACAATTTGAGATATACAAATCGTCGAATTTGGGAAAATGGTCAACATAAAAGTTGTAGATCTTTGAGTTAGCTTTCCAAAACATAAAAGAAATAAAAATTTCATTAATAAATGAAGAAGTTATGGTCAAAATAACAAACGTCATTTTTATAGGTTTGAGACCTATCATTCGTTCTTAATTTTCACAACTTTTCTTCTAAATATGAAATGAATACATGTACTCAAATAGTTTTTCTTGCCTTAGAATTGTAACTTGAACTTGTATTTATTCTCTTGGCTTCTCCTAAAATTCTCCTCTTCATATTACTTTGTTTTTGTTTTGTGAATGTATGAAAATAACTGAACATTTCCACCCGTTTTATAACATTCTTTATGGCTAGTTTACTTATTTGGTTTTGGACAGTTGTGCACCTTATATGTAAGCAAGCTTAAGGATGTAGACACATGCCTCGTTATGTGTCTTAAGATGTTTCTACACATGGACAGTTAATGTGTTTATGTTCCTTTATCTCCTCTAATCTCAAGACATGTGTACCATTCATTTGATGACACATATCCTTATCATTTCATGCCACTTATCATATTTTAGAATATATATATATATATACATTTACCATTTGTTTTTATTTATAAGCTATGTGTTATATATATAGTTATATACATATATATACATATACATGTATGTATGTATGTATGTATGTATGTATTTAAATGTTCGAATTGGATCGAATTAGTATATACAAAATTTCTGAAAAAGTTTTCACCCCCGGATTGTAACGACCCAGTTTTTAGACTAGTTCAATAATCCATAATGTATAGATTATACTATAATTTAATTAAATTAATTAAATTAAAGTTTTGGGGAAATATCAAGGAAAATTCTAATCAAATATAAATCTTGACGGTTTAAAATTCCTTAAACAATATATATGTGTATATAAAACAAGTAATTGATGTTGTGTCATTTTGTTGTATTTTAAATTGGTTTAAAACTCATGTAAATATAAAATTTCCAAAATTAAATATTTAATTACTTCAAAAGAAAGGAAAACCCAAAGGTGATCTTTATTAAATGCAAGCTATTCATTAATATGATAATGTTAATGAGATCAAATGCATTTAAATTAGAATAATTATTGTTCTTAAAACCATATGTGCATACATTTACAAGTGTTTTTTGTTTTAACATGTTTGTTTACATTAATTTTCTTTCCAACTCATAAAGACACAAAGAATATAGCTAATGAATATAGAAGAAGTGGAAAAAATTATACTACTTCACTTAAAATACACAAGAAATCATAGCTGTTCATACATAAGTATATGCATATAGATATAATAGGGAAGCTAGGATCATGGTCATTATTAGGACGATTTCCTTGGATCTTTACTTTGATTTGTTAGAATAAATAAAGCACATACATGTGCCTATTTTTGCAGCACGAACTCAGCTCTTTGCATAACATATTAATGGAGATGTACCTAACAGCTTATTGTTTCAAATCAGCACATGCACATGTATATATTTCCAGCAAGATAATAGTTACTTAGGAGCCAAGTTGAAGCATCCATTTGAATTGTATAAACATCATCACATCACTTAGATAAGCTGTTGCATCACGTTCAGATGGTTGTTGTATAAATATCCTTCACATAAGTTAAGCAACCTACATATTCCCTATACCCTATCCTAACTTCTACACCCATTGGCACATGGTTATACACACATGGGTACATCACTTCATAGCTATCCATGCACCATTTATAGCTTAGAGAAAAATATATTTTGGAAGGCCTTAACAACACTTGCTTTCAATCACACATCATCCTCATTTGAACAAGCTGCTACCTGTACCTTGTTTGCCTAAATTGCTAGCCGACCTAATCCCTGATTTCTCATATAAAAATGCACATGAAGACTACACAAAATCACACATTTAGTTTTAATGGAAAACAAAATAACAAGAGAGCAAAATTCAATTCCAAGGCTGTGAACCAAATACAAAGCAACAACAGTATATTATGAGTAAACACCTCACATTTTTCTACTATTTTATATTTGACTCTTATAGATTCAAACTACATATGTGATGATATGTATCTAAATTTTTGAATGCAAGTATTAAAGTTATTTAAAGGTACTTAGATTATGTTTTGAGGGTTGAACAAAACAGAGAATGAAACAATGACAAGGAAAGTGAACTAAATATTGTGTAAGTAAGCAACTTAAAACCTCTTTATTGTTTCAAGCTATAGGTATGTTGAAATACGTCCATCAGACTTGATTCAAACATTTATGATATTTATGGGTAAAAATTATGAGACTAACTAGAATAAGGTGTGTAACATAAACGTAAACAATAACTTATACACTATGAAGTAAACTCACTATTAAAAGTTTTGTTAAAACTATTCCCTTGGTTGTTAATGATACAAGTTGGAATGGATATGGTTGTTTGTGAACAGATTATATCACCTACTACGCATACAATGATCTGTTTTGTTGAATTTGAGGTAAGGTAAACAGTTAAGGCATGTCTATATATTTAATAGGAGTTTAGTTTATTCACTTCCTGCTACAATTAAATTCCAAAATTTGATTTTAGCACGCAATTGAGTTGGAATGTTATATGAAATTTTTGTATACAATCATAATACATGTTGAAAATAAATTTAACTTACATCAAAGTATGTAACCTCAGATACATATCAAATACAGTAAAGATGTTTTAAACACTAAGTTTCAATCGTCATAACTTTGAGATCCAGATATATAGTGACCTTCACTGACATAAATCATTATTTTTGATGGCAATATCATAATTTTTAGTGGAAGGATTGCGTATATTTTTTGGATTAACCGAAAAATGGGATTGTGGCTTCTTCTGGTATCCTAATTGATCAGAGTTGGCAATTTTTGGATTATAGAAGAAGTATTAAACCTATATCATAAGAAAAATACTAAATAGTTTTCACATAAATTAATTTGTGAGATTTGGGTGAACTTAGGTTTTTATGGACTGTTGAATGGGGTATCATCAAAGTTAAACTATAGGGTGGTTGATGCATCTAGTGTTATCATCTTTGGGGAGTAGGACGAGGCTGGGTTAAACTTCGGTCTGGAGGAGTTGCACGTTGATCAGGGGACTTCGGCCTAGTGGAGTTACATGTTGATCAAGGGACGGTGGTGGCGTAGCTAGGGGTTTTAGTTATCATTTGTTTTGGGTATCTTTGGGTTGAACACCCAGATTTTTAAACTATTTATCAAAGTGGAAGGGAGAGGTATGGATGAACTCAGTAGGTGATAGCACACGTGTGGGAAGTAGTTAGACCGACATTCGATGGATGGAGGGATTGTGCATGTGCATAGGAAAATAGGGCTGCAGGTGTTTTAAAATGGCAAAAGAAAGAATAGATTGGGGGTAGGAGCAAAGATTGATCGAAGCAGGGTGCATCCATGATCTTGTTTGCCAAACTCATGTTGGCATAGGTGTTCGACCAGGTTGTACAGAAAAAGGAAAAATGGCAGGGTAGGTTAATTTATGGATCGAAGCACTGTGTAAATTTCAGATCAAAGCATTGAATTTTTAGCTTTCAAGTTAAACAGCGAATATAAGGGGATGGTCTTTTGTATGAGCCTGCAAATTAAATACAAATATTGGGACGGGTATTAATAAAAAGGAATTTTTTGTTTTGAATCATAGAATTAAACTATAATATTTTTATATGTATAATAGCTGAATGAAGAGGAAAAAAAAGATTGGTACAAAAAGGAATAGCGGAGCTGTGACGACCCCAAACCCCGTACTGATGGCGGCAAGGGTAATCTTTGGAATATAACACATAAACAGATAATAGCAGAACAGAAATAAATAAATACACCAAACAATGTACAAATAATACACTGGATTAACATAATCATCGGAGTTACGCAGTATACAGGATCATACTTAGTACAAATACAGTTCAGCTATACATAAATGTCTACTACGAAAAACAAACATAATATGTACAATAGGAGCTGAACAGCATAAAAAGAGATAAATGATAGAATCCATCTTCAGCTCCTGCTATCCATAAAGAGCCTGCTAAAACCTGAATACAAGGCTGCCCGTGTAGTAAAAGGGGCACCCTAGTTTGCAAGTGAAACAAACTACGAGTCAGTCATGGGACTGCTATGAGAAATCTACATAACACATTTTATAATATGGCTAATCACAGGACCATGCCACTTTCGCGGAATGGGTTTACTCCACTGGATTGCCAGTTCTTTTAAAACAAGAAAATCTTTTAAACATCGCAATGCTTTTTATAAAAATGAAGCCGATATAAGACTCAAGTCCCATCACACAATGCAACGCAAACCGAAGGATAGAGTTTTACCTTGTATCGGCCAAGATATGCTTGATACGAATAAAACACTTAAAATGTAAGTTTTATCGTTCAATTCTTAATCAGACTCCAACTGTAAATTTGTAAGAGAACAATTCCCTAAGTATTAACCCCGAAGGCCGAAACTAACATCAGACCGATACCCAGGAAACCATCTGTCTTAGCTCGTTTGCAGTTAGTTTCTAATTTTATAAAACAATCATAAATATCAATCATAACGACATGAGCGTCCCATGCCACTATGTCGCCAAATATAGGTTTACAATCAAAAGCGCACGATGTCGTATTTGGAAATTGGATTTCCGTTATGAACCAAGGCAAAAATAGTCCTTACCGAATTCGAGACTTTCTAGCTCGAGTCTCAGGGCAAGTACTCAGTCAAACCCTTGGATCCTCAGGGCCGGTCCACCGTTGTGGATTAAAATTCCTAAACACTGCATTTCCCCGCCCTTTGGAGCGTAAATGAGCCAACGAATGACTCCATCGGCTTCACATAGTCACCGATATATCTGAGGCGCCTCGCAACAGCAACAACCACATAGGTGAAAATAATATAAATGTCATCCAGTTTAAGCACTGACACCACCTCTACCTAGAAGGTAAAGCATGCCCTACCTGACGTCCTCTCCCGTTTCTGGTTCATACCGGGGTGTGAGGCTTGCGAATTCACGTTATACACAAAGCTACGCCACACAGGCGGTGCTTTGATCATCAACTACAAGGCTTTGCTTTTCAACAGAAGCCTTGATCACTGCATCTTAGCATGCCACACAGGCAATTCACACCGTGCAACTGATGGCTATCAATCACATAGAATGAATTCCAATGTCAGACACACAGTCCACTTCCAAGTCCGTTCTGGGTCTGAACGAAACCGGAGGCACTATATACCTCGCATACCCATCGATCTCCACGTACGTCTGGACGATCACCACTCATTATCCATATTTCGGGATGCCTCCCAATCAAGACATCAGTTACCATCCAACCAGGTGAAGATCTCCGGTCTTCAACCACCATCTTCATCATCGATTTCTTATCGTCGATTCAGTTATTCAGAATGGGATAAACCCAGTCTTTCTGAGCAACTCGTGTATATAATAAACAAGTGCTACAAAAACACAATATACGCCATATTTCAATTCATTAGTCGCTAACCGTAAATTAGTAAGAGAACGATTTCCCAAATATTAACCACGAAGGCCGAAACCAACATCAGATCAAAACCCAGAAAACCATTCGACTTAGCTAACCTTCAGTTAGTTTCTAAATTTCACATTCCATATCGTTTATAATATTTTATAATGATTTGTCGCTATTTTTATTTATTTAAAAATAGCTAATTTATTCAAATGACGCTTCAGGCCATAAAGCGGCCATGGCGCTATTTTTCTTCAGATTTGATTTACACATATTTAAAAATCTAACCATTGGATCTTCACAAATTTTATATCATTAGAAAGATCTTTTCAAAACGAATCCAACGGTTTTAGTTTCGGGAAAATCCGACGGTCGGATCTCCCAGTACACTAGTTTGAAGTTTCGATTCCAAAATACGAACTGCAGCGTCGTTATTCGATTTAATTTAATTATATATATATATATATATATATATAATCGATTCTGGTGCTGTTTTTCTTCAGATTTGAATTAAACATTCCAGACAATCCAACCGTTGGATCTTCACAAAGTTGGTGTCGTTGGAAAGATATTTCAAAAGCAAACCCAACGGTTTCGGTTTTGGGAAAATCAGATGGTCCGATCTCCTGCACTAATCGTTTGAAATCACAGTTTCAAAACACGAACTGCAGCTTCGTTATTCGATATATTTTAATTATATTTATATGTATATATATATACAAATATAATCCATTCTTCGATTTCAAAACCATATTCTTTTCATACATTTGATAAAAATGATATTCTTATCAAACAGACATTTATTTCAACACTTCACTATTTTTAACAATTCATGTTTATAATAAAAATGTGATTTTTAATGTAAAACAATTTATTTCAAAACATGACTATTTTATATAGTTTATATAGATGATAAAAATATGATTTTTATTATAAAACAATTTATTTAAAACACGAATACCATTCAACACATGAATTTCTATTCAACGAATGAATTTCTATTCAACACATGAATGTTTTCTATAGTTCGTATATATAACAATAATGTGATTTTTATTGTTAAGGCAATTTATTTAAAACACGAATACCATTCAACGCATGAATTTCTTTTCAACGAATGAATTTCTATTCAACACATGAATGCGGTTTCAACATATGAAAATTATTTCAACAAATGAAAATAATTCTAACACATGAATATTTTAGAAAATTTCGGCAGCATAACGGCAGGGTAGTTAAAACCGGGGCCGTCCCTAGTACGGCTCCTCGCTCTTCCTTAAAGCCTCGCAGCTTTTGAAAATGGGGATTTCATGCATCTAGTTCGCATGCAGGCGGCATGTATATTTTTTTCCTTTCCACCAACTAATCCTATGTGGTTTCAACCAAATAATTCTCAACCACAAACGAGTAATTTTCAACCACAATCAATCAATTTCCACCACGAACAATTCTAATCAACCATTGGATATCAACCAATTTTCACACCAATCACAACCAATAAATATCGTCCATGGTTTGTGGACGAGGGGCGTATATATATTTATTTATATATTTATATAAGTATTTCACTTCTATTTTCACACATATATAATTTTTACAACGCATATATAACTTATACATCGAACTTACAACTTATACAACGCTTATACATGAGGTGTACAACGCTTATATAACTCATACATCGACTATATAATTTATACATCGTCGTTTTCCATATCATTTATAATTTAGAAATCTCACATTGGGTTCAACTCCACCAAAAATAGTAGAAGGCTCAGAAAAATATGCGGTCTCTTCCAGAATGTAGAAGACGTCCGAACGAGTCCACTGTCTCTTGTTTCACCGAATTTCGTCAACAAACGAAAAAGATATGATTTTTACAGTGAAATCAAAAACCGTAGCGCTTTAAAGTGCTATAATACAGTTTAATTAAAATCAGTCGTTACCTCCACGAAACCTTCAAAACTAGGTTTCAGTTTTTCTTGAGATCTGTGCAGTGATACGTCGATCGGCCTTCGCCACATGAAAGAGGGGAGAGAGGCGCGCCTAGGGGTGGCGGCACTGTCAGGTCCGATCGCCTGAGGCGTGCGTGGCGGCGCGATGAACGGCCGACATTCCTGGGTGCGAATCTCGAGACTGGGGCCACGAGGATGGATGAATCGGGTACGGATTTGAAGCTCTCGCCAAGCTCTTCAAAATCCTCAACTATGTCCAGGTCTGAAACGAAGCGGTTTGGAAGAAATCGGCCTGGGAAGTTTTGAAGCTATTTCCATCATCGATCGATTTGTTACGGGGAGAGGGACAATGGGTTTGACCAATGATAATTTTTTTATATTTATAAATTTTAAAAATCCAAAAATACCCCTTATCTCATACGAACTCCAATCCAAACCCAACGACTGTCTTCCCTAGCTAAATACCCCCATTCCGAACACAATGGGATATGTTTCGAAGGCCCATTCGACTGTTTCAGTCAGTTTTCCTTCAAATCAAAATATAAAACATTCAATATTTAATTTGAACGTACATTTCAATTTTCCGGGGCCACATATTGATTCTAAAAATTCCCGAAAAATAAGTCTAGATATGGTTTGATGAAACGCTTCCAACCAAACTAGTTTCGTCGAATTCTGAGACCGTTTGAAAAATGGCCCTTTTCTGGTCGATCCAATTTAATAAAAATCGACCAAACACATTTTCCTTTGCCACGCTCACATACTAGCTTCAAAAGTTATGAAATTTGAAACCTAGCAATAATTTGACATCTCGGATCCAACAAAAGCGGTTTCGTCGAATTCTGAGGTCATTTGCAAAAGGGCCATTTTCACGGGCTATATAAACTCTATAACGACCTTTCTGAAAATTCATTTAGCCATAACTTTTGCTTCCCGCTATGAAACTTCGATTTTTTAGATTCATTAGAAATATATTCACTAACAGATTTAAATACATTTGGTTTCACTAAAATCCGTTTTATTTTGCACCCGGTACAGTCGGTCAAAGTTTGAATTGAAATTTTGAAACTACCACGCCATTTCAGGCCTTGTTTATGATTAGAAATAATTATATTCATTTTCAAACATCGATTCAAACTAACTTTTCGTCGTTATTATTAAAAATATTTATTTTAAACATTTAAAATCCACTAAAATAGCCAAATTAAAATTTTCAAACTGGTTCAGATTTTCTGGGTTGTTACAGGAGCAGGTCATGAAATTGGCCGAGTTGGGCCTATAGTTTTTTTTATTAAAAAAGAAATGTTTGTTTAAAACCTTAAGTTTTAAGTTAAAACATTATATATATATATACATGTAGAAGAAGGGTTAAAGGAAGTCGAGAGGAAATATCTTGGCTATGCGAGTTTGGGTCATATTTGACCTATTAAGATATGTTATTAAATCAAATCTAGTTAAATTTAATTTAAATAGGAGTTATAAAAAATAAGTAAATAATAAAAAGAAAAAATCGGGAAGCCATCGACCTATGTCGTGATTCCACAATAAATATAGTCGCATAAACTCAAGTTCAAATCTTTGACATAATACACACACACACACACACACACACACATATATATATGCTTTGTGAAATCTATTGGAAATAAGATATAAAGTTTAAATAAATCAACTAGTCTATTTTGAAGAATATTATATGAAATAAGTTGTTACCCAAGATAAAACATCCTCGAACTATTATCAGTTAGGAATTAAAACGTCAAATCATTATTGATTAAAAATATTGTGATGAATGATTGTTAACTATCTGTTATGCTATGACGTGATAGACCGAATCTAAATTATTTCAAATAAAAATATTGATACATTTTACTAAATTTCCTTGTGCCGATACTGTTCCGAAATCGGAATTTAGAGTTATATAAGTTAATTAAGTTAAATAAGCATGTTATGGAAATTATATGCAATAATTTTAATAAATGGTCTTATCTGTTTACACTGTTTGAATTTGATATTTAAATCACCAACTATAAAATAAATATTCCTTATGTGTTTGTTCGAAGAGACCAGGATGGGAACTGGACGCAACACCAGTTCGAACCGACTTTACGTAAATTAGCTTGCAGGGAAGATTATACGATTTTAACAAGTTGCCAGTGGATGGTTAGGCTTTAGTAGCTACGAATCAATTATACAGCAAGTATATTTGAGTCATATCTACTAAAGCCTTACCATCCACTGACAACTTGCATGCATAAGAAATTGTCGTTCATAATATGTTTTTGCAACTAAAGACCATACATCTTCATAAGCGGAAGATCTACTTGTTGAATTTCTCTGGTTAGCACCCAGAGATATTTCAACAGTTATTCTATCATGATTGAAATCTATGGATAGTAAGGACTACTCACTACTGACCCATGGAGTGATTCCAATATTGGATGCAGTAGGAGAGTGCCTTTGATTCATACCATTCCGGGATGACTTGCATGGACGAATGTCTGACGGAGTATTTCTTAAGAGTTACATACATTGATTTTTACAAACGTACTTCTTTTGGTGGCTCTAACACCCAGAGTATTTTTATGGATGCCAATTAGTGATTTGGCGGATCTGGCAATGTGACATTCAAAGTAAATGGTGGCCAGATGTTCTAAAAGTAAATCCTAATCAGAAGCCTCATCACCTAGGAAATGATAAAAATCGAGCAGGCAGCATGGCTAAGTAGGTCGCTCCTAATTAGGGTGTATTATCACCTATCTAGAGAAAAATCCATTTCCTCCTTAATCTATTTCGATGTTGTCCCTCTTCAAGAAAAGGTGGGTCGCAACCAACCATTGGTAATATACATTCGATACACTCAAACGAATTGAGTGGTCGGTCATGTGTGGCCAGGTTGCAAGATGTTCTTGTTGAACCCAATGTATTCCCCTCTAGCGATACACTATCGGAAGGTGGTTCCATACCTTGCAATAGTCGGAATCCAATCTCCAGTAAGGGCCCGCAGTTTTGATTGTATACTACATACGTGAAGCGTGAGATGCAACAGTTCTGCTAGATTGCTATTTATTTGATTTAGACTCTATGATAATATCAGAGTAGTTTTAAACATCAAAAATTTTTCGGTTATCGTAAGGTAAACACCATCCGTATTTGTGTGGATCGGTCTTACGATTAACTTTTCTTTCAATAGGATTTTTAAACACTAAACAAAATTGTTTTAAAATCGTTTATTCACATAAGTCCCATGACTGAACCATAGTTTATTTTTCTATGTTTTCCCTAAACTCTTGGGTACCCAAATTTTTACGGGCAGTCAAGTAGTTCAGGATTTTATAGATCCACTTGATGAAGCTTGTAGTATAAGGAGGCTTCAACATTTGATATATGTAGTATATTTTCCTTGTATTGTATATGTTGTACTCTAATGATGCATGTAAGTGTAAACATCAGTTTTGTATTTCAAGCATTGTTATTTTTTTATTCAGTTCCGTTGTGGGATTCGTGTTTACTCTGATTCCGTTGTGTTTTCTTCTTCTTTTTCTTCTATTCTAACTTTTCTTTTATTTCCCATCCTCTAACTTCTTTCAATTAACGATCTGTAAATTTCTAGTGCTTGATTAGTCGATATGTGATACTGGATACGTATTAGTATCGATAATTAGGGTTGGAACTTTTCGGGTCATTACGCAGAATCGGAGTGGAATATAGATTCCATCTCCTCTCCTGAAAATGAAAGTTTTTCAAACGTTACTTGTTTCACAGAATCGAAGTGGAATATAGGTTCCAGACTCTTCAAAACGATTGACGTTAATATCTTCTAGGGACAAGTCATACTTAAATGGAACAGATTATTATATTTAAAAATTAATTTCCAGCATTCATATTTATTTGTCGTTAATTTGATTTTGAAATCATTTCTTAATTTTGAAATGGTCATCGACCCAAGTTAATTTAATAAAATTCTAAGGATTTATTCAAAAATAATTACATTTTTCATCTATGGTCAACCAAATATGCGGGTGCGTTGGTCAGTGTGGCACAGTTGCCAGATGTTTTGTTGACCCCAGTGTATTTCTCTCTAGAGGTACACTATCAGAAGGTGGTTTCATACCTTGTCATAATTGCAAATCCATTATCCATAAGCGCCAAGCGGTTTTGTTTGTATACTATGTAGGAGAACGTGAGATGCAAGCATTCTTCTAGATTCTAAATTATTTGTGAGAAACCCTAGACATTATCATAATATCTGATCTAAATGTATAAAAATGTTTTTGTTCTCATAAGGTGAAAATTTGTTCCATACTTACGACGTGGTCTTATAAGATATTTTTATTTTCTAACTCGTTTTAGGTCGTTTGCTCATACTAGTTGCCTGACTGACCTAGAGTTTAGTTTTCTGTGTTTCCCTAAACTCTTGGGTACTCATAACACTTGTGATAAGTAGACAAGTGAACTAGGTGATGACTTAACTTTGGAATAGCTGGATGGAAAATTTCTGCATGCTGGTTTATTCATTATATCCACGTATATTTTCGAAGTCTGCAAGTTGGGTTATCCATGATATTATGTACAATTAAAAAGTCTATAATTTGGAATGGTGTGAATCTTTATGAATGATATACTCCGACGTACTATGTTTTTGATGTATAATATTATGTGGTATTATATTTTGTTCAAGTTCCAATATGATATTATGATGTTTTCTTTAGTTCTATGTTCTATATATTTCTTATTCTTATATAATGACACGACTTCCGAGGTGTTCGAAAGTTGGGTCGTTGCAATTAAGTGAAAATTTAATTGGGAACCAATTATAATGAGAGAACGATGAAATTATTTCGATGTTAGAAATTTAAATAGAATTAAATCAATCCATAACGATTTATAATTTGAATTCGACCATGTCGAATTGTTTATAAATATTTTATCTTTTTGAAATTATATATTATGTAATTTAGAATTTGACAAGATAGTCAATATTTTGTTTGAAACCAATAATTTACAACTGAATATGTAATCATGATTAAGTTATAAACTTGACATATAATTAACAAGAAGTTGACCTATAAACTATGTTTATGATGTATGAAGTTATAAAATAACTCGATTGATGGAATTTTAACCTATAATGTTATTTATTATTTAAATCAAGGTTCATTTAATAAACAAATCCAGATTTTTATGAAGAAATAATATTCACATTTTAAAAAGTGAAGGACGATTCAAAAGCAAAAGTTTAACAAACTAAAATAGTTATAAAAGGAAATTGGTGAATGTTTGGAGGTGATAAATTCAAAAGTGAATTTAGAAATTTAGTTTACCTGAAATGGTGAATTGATTCCAACGTTCGGAACGTTAATCGAATGTTAGTTATTCAAAAGAGAGTCTAAAGTTAAAATTCGATTATATCCAATATAGATAGTACTATTTGCTTTCTGATTTCAATAAAGATTTAATTAATTAATTAATTAAATTAAGGAAAAAAGTTATATTTTAAAGTTAATATTCTAGAAGCATGGATTATAACGCTAAGCATAGAAAATGAAATGATTTTGTTAATAAATAAAGAAATGGAATTAAGGAAATTAGAAACTGATTGGAGATTGTCAAGTTGAATGACTTTCTGAGTGTTGATCTGATGTTGGTTTCGGCCTTCGGGGTTGATACTTAGAGAGTTGTTCTCTTACTAGTTTACGGTTAGGGACGAATGGATATGAAAGGATAGTAATGTGTGAATAAGAAATAGAAATGGTTGTTTGATTCTAATAACATATATTTTTCTAATTTAGGGAAATAAGAAGTCGTGGATATATAGAATTCTTTTCCAAGAAATCGTGAGAGGATAAATGGGTTTTGAATAATATATGGCCAAAGATATAAAAAGGAAATTGGGAAACGAATAAATTAATGTTAAATTAGTTTAAAAGGGCTCAGTATTAAATGATGATTGATCAGTGAAATTTCCTTTTGGAAATATGATCATTGGTTGTATGAATGTTTTCCTTTGATAATTAAATAACCGACTATCAAAGTTTTTGGCCATTTTTTCGTTGTCAATACGAATAGATCAGGATCAGATTTATTACCCGAAAACCATTCTGTATAAGTATAAGCTGTGCGAAACAAATATGCCAAAGATGATTGAAGACAAACTTTATGTAAGGGTTGTTCTGGCAATTCTACGTAGAAATTTCCTAAGATATATTTACAGAACAGTGCCTTCGGTTTTCCCAGTCCCAGGACAACTTGTATGGACGAATGTCTGACAGACTATATCTAATAGATCGCGCAAGTTTATCTCTTCAAATGTACTTACGTTAGTGGCGGAGGAATTCATTTCTCTTAGCTTTATACCGTGGTATTTTTGGTAAATTCAGTTTGTGATTTGGAAGGTATGACGATGTAGCATTCAAAATGAATGAAGACGTGATTTGTCTTATGGTAGTTTTGACCTCAAGCCTATTCAACCAGGAAATGGTATAAAATCGTGTAAGTCTCATGGCTAAGTGGGTCGCTCCCATATAAGGGTATATTGTCACCATCTAGAGAAATTTCTATTTGTTTTTCTTTCGCTCCTGTATCTCCTGGGAATAGGGTGGGCCCAAAATGTAGGGTGATAATATATTCGGTGCTCTCAAGCGAAGTGAGGGGCAGGTCATGTTTATCCAGGGTTGCAAGATGTTCTTATTGAATCCTAGTGTATTTTCTCTAGAGGTACACTAACGGAAGGTGGTCCCATACCTTTCTATAGTTGGAAATCCATTCTCCAATAAGCTCCCGTGGTTTTGATTGTATACTATATGTGTGGAGCGTGAGATGAAGCATTCTGCTAAATGGTTATTTAGTTGTATTAGCTACTATTATAATAACAGAATAATATTGCTTTGAAAAGTGTTTTGGGTTATCATAAGGTAAAAACCATCTGTGTTTATGTGTGGATAGGTCCTAAGATTATCTTTTCTTTTGAAAAGGATTTTTTTAAAGTTAAACCAAATGGTTTGAGTTCACTCACACCAGTCTCATGACTGACCCAGAGTTTATTATGCTTTGTTTTACCCTAAACTCTTGGGTGGCTCAATTTGTACGACCAGTCAAGCAGTTGGGATTTTACATATATACTTGAAGAAGCTTGGAGCAGGAGGCATCAATGTTAGATATATATAGAGTTTATTTCCGCTGTGATATACATGTGATGTACTATGATGATGCACGTAAATACAAATATAGTTTTGTATTTCAAAAGTTGTTGTATAATATATTTTATTTGTTCCACTGTGAGATTCGTGTTTACTCTGATTCTATTGTGTTCTGTTCTTCTCTTTCTTCTATTCTAACTTTTCTTTCTTTCTATTTCTCACCCTCTAACTTCTTTCAATTAACGATCTGTTAATTTCTGGTGCTTTATTAGTCGATATGTGATACATGATACATATTAGTATTAATAATCAAGGTCAGAACTTTTTGGGTCATTACACAAAATAGTTTTGAGTTAGGTTGTTACAATTACATCTCAACTCCAGCTCCTCACCTGAAGCTCCAAGTAGATCCTAATGTAACCTAGAAATGCACTCGGTCTGACCGAGCCCATTGTGCACATGCAAAATAACACGGATTATCAGTTTAGAAGACTTTCAGTGATAAAACTCATAACACAAACAGCTTGCTTAACTTTAGAAAATCATTTTTAATGAGAAAGATAATCGTAGGACCAATCCAAACATAAATATGATTGTTTTTACCTTATGATAACCTAAAATATCTTTGATAACAAATTCGGTGAAATTATAATAATGTCTATCAAACCACAAATAAATAAGCATCTAGCAGAATGCTTGCATCTCACGCTCAACATACTTAGTATATAATCAAAAACTACATGGCATTTATTGGAGATTAGGTTTCCAACATGATAAGGTATGAAAGCACCTTCCATTCAGTGTACTCCAGAGAGGATACACTGGGGTTCAACCAGAACATCCTACAATCCAACCACACATGACCGACCACTCATTCAACTTGAGTGTACCAAATATGTTATCACCAACGGTTGGCGCCAACATATCCGTTTCCCGCAGATACAGAAGTGATAGAAGAAACAAATGAATTTTCTCTAGATGGTGACAGTATACCCTAATGGAATGACGCACATAGCTATGATGCCCGCCTAGTTCTCTTTCATTTCCCAATTGATGAGGCTTGAGGTCGCGATTAACCTATTGAGAATATCACATTAACTTTGTGCAACAACCCAAAAAATCAGAACCAATTTAAAAATTTATTTAGAGAAAATTCTGTTAGAAAATGCATCAGAATTTAAAAAATTTATTTTAAACAAGAACAAATCCCTTAAAAAAAGACCATTTTTCAAATGGTCTTCAAATTCGACGAAATTAATTTTATGAGGACCGTATTGTCAAAACATAGTTAGATTTTTTTTACGGGAATTTTTGGAATTAGTATGTAGGCCCGGTAAATTAAAATGTACGTTCAAATTCAATATTGAACGCTTTATATTTTAGTTTAAAGAAAAACATATTGAAACAGTCGAATAGGCTTACGAAACATATTCCATTTTGTCCGGAATGGGGGTATTTAGCTAGGGCCAACAGTCATTGGGTTTGATTTGGAGTTCATATGGATTAACGGGCCTTTTTGAAATTAAAGAATTAAATAATTCAATTATATATATTGGCCAATCACAACACTCCAAAACCCTAGCTCATTTCCCGTAACCCTCTCAGCCGCCAGAAATGAACGGCGATCCCTACTCCAATCTTTCTCCACAAATAACTTTCGATTTACTTTATGAAATCCATCGATTCTTAAAGCAATTTCATAGAGAATTCTCCCCTCTACACATCCATATCAGTTTTGAAATTTATCGTTGAGTATTCGCAAATAACCATCGCCTCAAAGTTCGTTCGTTCGTACCACCATAGCCGCCGCCTGCCACAGTCGAGTTCAACGTGGGGACCGCCGCCAAGCACGCCGTTCAAAGCTCCTTCACGTGGCGCAGGTTGATCATCTTCAAGTTGAACAAATTGAACGCAAATTCGAAACCTAGTTCGAACAGAAAACTAAGGTAACGGCTTTGGTTAATTTAAACTGTTTACAACATCTAAAAGCGTTGCGAATTGTGATTTAATTATAGAAATTATATCTTTTTGATACGATGTCGAAATCACATGAAACAGGAACCATTGTGATCGTGACAACGTCTTCTACATTCTAGAAGAGACCGGAACATATTTGGAGCTCTCTACAAAATTAGGAGTGAAACCCAATGTGAGATTTCTGAATTCAAAATAATATATATATATATACTCTATATAATATATATACGCTATATAAAATACATATATGTGTTTTATAAAATTGGGATTGATTGATTGTGGTTGTGTTGAATTGTCGAATTACATTTTGTTTGAATAAAAATATTTTAATAAAAAAATTACATTTTTATTGTATATATGAATCATTAAAAAGATTCATGTTTGAATAGAAATATTTTAACAATAAAAATTACATTTTTATTGTATGTAGGAATCATTAAAAAGATTCATGTTTGAATAAAATAATTTCAACAATAAAAATTACATTTTTATTGTATGTATGAATCATTAAAAAGATTCATGTTTGAATAAAAATATTTCAACATTAAATATTACATTTTTATTGTATGTAGGAATCATTAAAAAGATTCATGTTTGAATAAAAATATTTAAACAAAAAAAATTACATTTTTATTGTATGTATGAATCATTAAAAAGATTCATGTTTGAATAAAAATACTTCAACAATAAAAATTACAATTTTATTGTATGCAGGAATCATTAAAAAGATTCATGTTTGAATAAAAATATTTCAAGAATAAAAATTACATTTTTATTGTATGTATGAATCATTAAAAAGATTCATGTTTGAATAAAAATATTTTTAACAATAAAAATTACAATTTTATTGTATGTATGAATCATAAAAAGATACATGTTTGAATTAAAACACTTTAACAATAAAAATTAAAATTTTATTATATGTATAAACCAATAAAATAGTCTTATGTTTTTGTTAAATAAAAATGTCGTCATTAACATGTTAGTGAAGTATTAAAAATAGTCATATGTTAATTTACATTTTTATTAGATAAAAATGTCATCATTAACATGTTAGCGAAGTATTAAAAATAGTTATATGTTAATTTACATTTTTGTTAGATAAAAATGTCGTCATTAACGTGTTAGTGAAGTATTAAAAATAGTGTGACGACCCCAAACCGCCGTACCATGGTGGCAAGGGTAATCTTTGGAATATAACACATGAACAAATAACAGCAGAATAGAAATATATAAATACACTGGATAAACATAATCATCAGAGTTACACAGTATATAGGATCATACTTAGTACAAAATACAGCTTTAGCTTTACAAAAAACGTCTACAGCGGAATCAAATCATAATATGTACAACAGAAGCTAAACAACATAAAAAGAAAGAAATGATAGAATCCGTCTTCAGCTCACTAGCTATCAAGAGAGAGCCTGATAAAACCTGAATACAAGGGTGCCCGAGTAAAAAATAGGGCACCCAGGTTTGCAAGTGAAACAAACTATGAGTCAGTCATGGGACAAGTATGAGAAATCTACTTAACTTATTTTATGATAAGGCTAATCACAGGACCACGCCGCTAACGCGGAACGGGTTTTCTCCATTGGATTGCCAGCGCTTAAAACAAATAAATCATTTAAACATCGTAATGCTTTTTATAAAAATGAAGCCATTATAAGACTCAGTTCCCATCGCACAATGCAACGCAAACCGGAGGATAGAGTTTTACCTTATAATGGCCAAAGGATGCTTGATACGAATAAAAAAAAGCATTTGATATTATTAGTAGTGTTTATATGTTTCAAAAACAATTTCAATCATAAGTATCAATTGTAGCTGGAATGGGTACTATATATCATGTCGCCATATATAGGTTTACTATCAAAACCTCACGATGTCGTATTTGAAAATTGGTTTTCCGTCATGAACCAAGGCAAGGGATCGTCCTTACTGCTTAGAGACGCTCTAGCCCGTGTCTCAGGAACAACAACAACTGCACCTTGGATCTTCCGGGCCAGTCCACATGGAGTGGATTAAAATGCACGAACACTGCGTTTCCACGCCCTATGGGGCATCAAACTGGTCATATTCCGACCACATCATTAGCTCCGAAGAGACCGAACTAACCGAGGCGCCTCGCTATCCATCATCCAAATAAGTAAAATGCCCGAGCATGTCAAACCCAAAACACCACTCCTAGCTAGAAGGAAGGCATGTTCTCCCTGCAGTCCTCTCCCGTTTCTGGTCCATACCTGGGTGTGAGGCTCGCGAATCAATGCTAAACACAAAGCTAGCTATTTAAATCCCTGCTCTGATCGTCAACCATAAGGCTCTGCTTTTCAACAAAAGCCTTGATCATAACATCTCTATATGCCATGTTGTCAATCTACAACGTCAGACACATATCCATTTACAAGTCCGTTCTGGGTCTGAACGAAACCGGAGACATCTTATTCCTCTCCCATATGTCCAATACAGGAGAGAGGCCCTCGCACATCCGAACGATCAACAAGTACGTCCCGACGACCACCACTATAAACCCTTCAGGGCAACAACTCCCATCAAAGGCATCAAAAGCCATCTGTTCGATGTGAAGATCATCGGTCTTGCACCATCTTCATGTCTTCGACTTTTAATCGTCGATCAGTTATTTGAAATGGGAATTAACTCGGCCTTTTCAAATAATTCACGTATATTTAGAATTTCAAATCAATTCATTTTCATGGTTAAATTATTCGACACCCATAATTCCGTTCATTAATGTAATTTTCAGTCAAACACATTCAACATCAAATATCCAACAAACCGGGTAAATTCGGATTATTTCCATTCCATATCGTTTATAATATTTTATAACGATTTATCGCTATTTTTATTTATTTAAATATAGTCAATTTATTCAAACAACGCTTCAGGCCATACGCGACCATGGCGTTTTTTTTTCTCCAGATTTGATTTGCACATATATGAAAATCTAACCATTGGATATTTTTTATATCATTGGAAAGATCTTTTCAAAGCAGACCCAACGGTTCCAGTTTTGGGAAAATCCGATGGTCGGAACTCCCGGTACAATCGTTTGAAGTTACAATTTCAAAATACGAACTGTAGCGTTGTTATTCGATTTAATTTAATTATATTTATACATATTAATATAATCCATTCTGGTGCTGTTTTCATTCAGATTTGAATTTAACATTTCACAAAATCTAACCATTGGATCTTTACAAATTTGTGTCGTTAGAAAGATATTTCCAAAGCAGACCCGACGATTTCGGTTTTGGGAAAATCCGATGGTCGGATCTCCTGGCACAATCGTTTGAAGTTGCGATTTCAAAACTCGAACTGCAGCTTCGTTATTCATTTTAATTTAATTATACTTATATATATAAATATAATTTATTCTTCGATTTCAAATCATTTTCATTTCATATATTTGATAAAAATAATATTTTTACTCAACAAATATTTATTTCAACACTTGACTATTTTTAACACTTCGTATATATAATAAAAATGTGATTTTTATTGTCAAAACAATTTATTTCAGAAATGAATATTTTTAGTGGTTCGTATATATTATAAAAATGTGATTTTTATTGTCAAAACAATTTATTCCAAAAATGAAGATTTTAGTAATTCATATATATTATAAAAATGTGATTTTATTGTCAAAACAATTTACTTCAAAAATGAAGATTTTTAGCGATTCATATATATTATAAATGTGATTTTTATTGTCAAAACAATTTATTTCAAAAATGAAGATTTTTATATATTATAAAAATGTGATTTTTATTGTCAAAACAATTTATTTCAAAAATGAAGATTTTTCCAACACATGAATCTATTTCAACACATGAATATTAATCAAACATATGAATATTTCAGAAAATTTCGGCAGCATAACGGCAGGGTAGTTAAAACCGACACCGTCCGGAGTACGGCTCCTCGCTCTACCTTAAAGCCTCGCAGCTTTTGACATTAGGTATTTCAAAATTTTAGTTCGTACGCAGACGGATTTTTCCACAAACTAATCCTATTTGTTTTCAACCACAAACAACCATAATCAAATCACCATTCGTAATATTCACCAAATTTTAAGTCAACCAAAATCCAAACAATCACAACCGATATATATCGTCCATGGTCTGTGGACGAGGGGAGTATATATATATGTATATAAATATATTTCAATTTCATTTCAATAACATTTCAATTCCATTCAACGCACATATAATGTTTACAATGTATATATAACTTATACATCGCATATACAACTTATACAATGCTTATACAGGAGGTGTACAATGCTTATATAACTTATATATTGATCGCATAATTTATACATTGCCATCCCATATCGTTTATAATTTAAAAATCTCGCATTGGGTTCCGCTCCTCCAAAAATTGTAGGAAGCTCCAAAAATTCTCCAGTCTCTTCTAGAATGTAGAAGACGTCAACATGAGTCCAATGTCTCTTGTTTCACTGAATTTCGACCACATAGCAAAAAGATATGATTTTTATCGTGAAATCAAAATCTGTAGCGTTTATATTCAGTTCAAAATAAATAAGCCATTACCTTTCAGCAATGGTTCAAACCTAGGTCATTGATTATCGCACAAACCGTGAAGCAGTTGAACGATTGGACTTCGCAGGGCGTAGAGGGAGGGTGTAACACCCCACCTCCGCTAGGGTCACTCACAAAGGGAATGCACTAGTTTTGGAGGAGCGTTATCGAGGTAAACAATCATAGAATTATTACAAGACAAAACATAAATAAAACAGCGGAAGATTCAAAAGCTAAATTTCATTAATTTCAAAAAGAGTCAAAACCTTTTACATCAAATAGCCAAGGTCATTGTTTTCCATTACAATAAATTCTGTCTTGCATAAATAAAGAAGCATAAACTTGAAACAACAAAAGGAGCTTAATTCCCCAAAGGTAGCGGAAATGCAGCCATAGCATAGCTCAAGATCAAACCGTACATGAGCCGAACCGAAAGCAAGTGAAATCCAAGCTAAGTGCTAGATTTTCCTCCCTGAGAACCTGGTAGGGGGAAACGGAAGAAAAAGAGGCGAAAGAAAATGGGTCAATCATAAAGACTGGTAAGTCCAAGTGACTTTCAGCATAAAAACAGATAAAGGTAACATGACATGTATAAACTGAAAGTAAACATACGAATGATGACAAGATAGGCAAGATAGACTAAGATAACATGATAAATCAAGTATAAATCAAGTATAGCATCACATATTCAAGGTTCGCTGCATCAACTATACTAGAATCCCAAACCCATGTCTTATATAAATCATGAAATAATCCCTTGGCCCAATATCATGAAATGACCCATTTCTTGGTCCAACGAAACGATCCACTAGTCGATCGACTCCCTACAAGTTCTAGCTCGTCATATGTATGTGTCATACGACCCTATCACGAATGTAGTCACCTGTGCTAGGTCCACCATAGGGTGTATCAAGCCCTATGGTGCCAACCACCGACACGAATCAAGCATGCACAGATAAACCTACTGATGCCCAATGCCTGCTTTTTCAACCCCGGACCACGTGCACGACCATAGCCCGCCTGAACCTACACTGGCGCACCAACACAGCCGTCGTTCTGGTCGCTTACAACCAGCCCAGTAATCGTGCCCCACCTTGCCTAGTTCCAGGGTACCATGATACATTAGTGGGTTACTGCTGAAATGGACCGCGTAACTAGGGTTTTCGTCTAATAGGTTAAGTGTTGTCATTTAAATTCGTGACTTAACCCTTATCAGTCTAGCATGTCAAGTTGGTTAAGTGTTGTCATTCAAGTTCGTGACTTAACCCGCCTACGAATCATGTATCAAGTTGTTTAAGTGTTGTCTTTCATGTTCATGACTTAACCCTATCATGTGGCATTAATTCATTAATGCACCCCAACCTCTCACATTAGACCTGTTGTTGTGGTCACTGGATATGCCGGGCGGTTCCAGGAAGAATTACACCACAACTCAGTCTGACCTCGGGTTTTCAAGTGCGATATGACCAACCACCCACATTGGATCCTATTGTTTGCAGTAACTGGATTTGTCGGGCAGTTCCGGGTCGAATTACACTGCAAACTCAACCCAACCTCGAGTTGACCATTTTCAAGTTCATTCTAGTGTCATGCCCATGTTCAAGTTTCATGTCATTTTCGTGTCAAGTTTCAAGGCAAGTTTCATGCACACATCTAGATTTAAGTTATAACAATGTTTATGTCAAGTTTCATGGCGAGTTTCATACAAGTTTCCTATAATTACCAATTTTTCCCAACGTTACCCCGTCTAAATATTAGGCTAACAATCTTAGCCTAATTTTCCATCCACATGATTTTTGGCATAATATTAGGCTAAAAACTTAGCCTAATTTAACGTACATAAAATTTGCATAAAGAAATTCATTAACATGACATAGGTGTAAATTTGGCATTCTTGGCATAGTCAATATGAACACCATAGGTGTGTACTTGCAAAACAATCAACATGAATATCATAGGTGTGAACTTGCAACGTAGACTAAACCAACATACATATATGTGAATTTGCAACATAGACTAAATCAACTTACATATATGTTAACTTGCAAATCAATCACGAACATATGAATAAGTGTGAACTTGAAATATGACATAGGTTTAACATATACACATAAACATGTAGATCTAACATTTGGTCGCATATGTGATATGATTTCACAACCTAAAACTTGCATAACATGATAAACTTCACAACTTGTCATCACAGGTTATACTCCAAGTTCATATATATATGAATGGAATTATTCATTAATTCCCAATTCAACATGATGATAAAATAGAACCACAGGCATAGATCAGCATAATAAACAATGCTCTATTATAAATTTATTTTCAAGGCATGACCTAACTGAATAAATTGATTAAAACATCGAAGGAACAACATTATGAACATGAAAAAGGTTTGAATAATAATCTATATTCAAGAACACGGATAGATCTAACTTAAATAGAAAAATCCCCAAAATCAAGACAAATAAAGAAAATAGGTCTGAATAGAAAATCAATCTTAGATCCAATTTCATAGTCATAATCCTAGGCAATAACCTCATAGGTGATTAGCCACAATTGTCCCTGTCATAGTTATAGGCAATAGTCTTATATTGACAGTCATAGGCATAGTCATAGTCTTATGTTCACCGTCATAGTCATAGGTATAGTCTTATGTTCACCGTCATAGTCATAGGCATTGGCATGGTCTTATGTTCACAGTCATTGGCATAGTCATGGTCTTATGTTCACAGCCATAGGCGTAGTCATAGTCTTATGTTCACAGTCATAGGCGTAGTCATAGTCTTATGTTCACAGTCATAGGCGTAGTCATAGTCTTATGTCATTAACAATAGTTTCAACGTCATAGACAATATTCCCAATAGTCAAGATCCAAGAAGAAAACAAGAATAGATATGAATCATACATAAATCAATTCCAATTTAACATGCCTATATAAGATTTATAGTTTTTATCTAAAAGTAACTGGAACTTACAGATCGTGGTCTAAGAAATTTAGATGCAGAAGTCAAGTCTAGAAATTTATCGTAGAACATTGCGGTGTCGCTGATCTATTCTCTTGTTGTAGAAGCGTTGATCTTTGATTTGAATCAAGTTTGAATGCGTAAGCTTTAATTTGGAGGCAGAGGCCATGGTTCATGGGGTAAATTAGCACCATAGCAGTGTAAGAATGATTTGTATGAATTAGGATTGGTCTTCTGATGTATTTATAGGGGTAGCAACTAGTTTAGGCCCTTAGATTAACACTAGAATTAATCTGAACCATCAAAACACGTCTCAGGCTTCAAAAATGGGTTCTGGGTCAAAACAGGTCGACCTGTAAGGGGGGAGGTCGACCACATGGTCGACCTGGGGGGTATGTCGACCCTAAGGTCGACCACATGGTCGACCTGACCCCCAGGTCGACCTGCCTGGTCCTGTGCTGCCTGAAATTTGCTGAATCTTCTACAGGCCATAACTTCTTCATCCGGACTTCGATTTTCGAAAACTCGGACTCATTTCATGCAGAATTCCAAGACGAACGCAATGGCACAACCCTTTTCCCATAATTCTCATTTTAAATTTAATTCTGCCTTGATTTATGGTTTTAACATGTTATAAAAATTCGGGTTGTTACATTCTTCCCTCCTTAAAAAATTTCGTCGCCGAAATCTTCAAGTTAAGAAAAATGCATCCTATCATCCAATCAACCATCTACTCAACCATCATCCACAAGCAACCATTGTCCTTAAAAGATTTCTAATTCTATATGAACATATGTAGAAATTGTGTGTATATGTTCCTTTTCTAATGCAAATGACCAGGCCTGATTGATCTTCTTTATGCAAAATATGTTTAATGTCATGAATCCAACTTGTATGCAAGTAGTCCTAGTCACATTAACACTATATGTGTGCACAAACATCCATCCATATGCAACATCCACATGATAACACATTCAATTTCATCCACAAACAATTATAAACACTCATGCATATGCAATATGAAAATGTGCCTGAGCCGATCTAGTGCCTAATGTGTGTTATGCAACCACGAGCAACCACTTGCGACCACTTGCAACCATTTGCAAACATCAACCATAACATGTTTCAATCATATGTTTACATCCAAAAGGGTTCTACCTATGGTTCTCAAGATAGGATTGAGAAGATAAGCAAGATAAAACAAAGCATCTAGGAGAAGAAGTTAAAGATGTACCCCCAGAAGGTCTTGCTTACGGGGCTTGCCCTTGCTTCCTAGGGCAATTCTTGCTGATATGTCCAATATCACCACACTGAAAGCATGCTCCCATCTTCATCTTCTTCTTTCTACAATCCTGGACTATATGCCCCTCAATACCGCAGAAGTTGCATTTTCTTTTTTCACGTGTCTTGTTATCATTATTGTTGTTATTGTTCTTGCCTCCCTTCTTGGGGTCTACCTTCTTGTTTGGAGACTCATTCGCCTTGACCTCCTTCTTGCCATTCTTGTCTTCTTTGTTTAAGAGCGCCTTGTCTACTAGCTTTTCGTAAGTAGCCCCCATAGGTACGTGGGTCATAGCCAAGCTGTGAAGTGGCTCATTCAATCCTTTGACAAAGCGGAGAGCCTTCTTATGAGGGGTATTCACTAAGTCCAATCCAAACCGAGCCAGCTGATTGAATTGGTTGACGTACTCCTTGACCGTCATACTTCCTTTCTTAAGAGATAAGAATTTTTCCAGCTGTAAACTTCGTTCAGCTTGTGAGAGGAATTTCATCTCAAACGTTACTCTGAAATCCATCCATGTTTCAACTGGCCTCTTGGCGTTAGTGACTTCCCACCGATAGGAAGCTTCATCTTTGAGCAACCATACTGCCAACTATACTTTCTGCCTATCCTCCACCTCGAAGATAACGAACAGATCCTCAGTTTCTTTGATCCAGTTCCTCGCTTCTACGAATGATTCAGTTCCCTTGAAATCATTTCCACCCATGGCCCTAAAATCTTTACAGATCTTTGAGAAAGAAATTGCACGAGGAGGGGCGGAGGAGGAGGAATCGCTGCAGCTGAAGGAGGAATATCTGCTGGGCCTGCATCGTTGGACTTAGCCTCTAAGTACCTCCTGAACCAGCCAGCTATTGGCACGCCCTTTGGAAAGTTAAGATTCCCAGACATGCTGAAATGGAAAAGAAGAGATTTAAACGAGGAAACAAGGATAATGCTAATGGCTTTTAGGAAATAGCCTTTAAATAAAACAAGACTTTTCTTGAAAAATGCTTTTTTGTAAACGGCTTTTAAAATAGTCTTAGAAGGTTTTTTTTAAAAAGAACTTTTGCCCAGTCCGGTAACCTTCTACTCTGATACCTAATGTAACACCCCACCTTCGCTAGGGTCACTCACAAAGGGAATGCACTAGTTTTGGAGGAGCGTTAAAGAGGTAAACAATCATAGAATTATTACAAGACAGAACATAAATAAAACAGCGGAAGATTCAAAAGCTAAATTTCAATACTTTCAAAAAGAGTCAAAACCTTTTACATCAAATAGCCAAGGTCATTATTTTTCATTACAATAAATTCTGTCTTGCATAAATAAAGAAGCATAAACTTGAAACAACAAAAGGAGCTTAATTCCCCAAAGGTAGCAGAAATGCAACCATAGCATAGCTTAAGATCAAACCGTACATGAGTTGGACCGAAAGAAAGTGAAATCCAGGCTAAGTGCTAGAGTTTCCTCCATGAGAACCTGGTGGGGGGAAATGGAAGAAAAAGAGGTGAAAGAAAACGGGTCAGTCATAAAGACTAGTAAGTCCAAGTGACTTTCAGCATTAAAACAGATAAAGGTAACATGACATGTATAAACTGAAAGTAAACATAAGGATGCTGCCAAGATGGGCAAGATAGACTAAGATAACATGATAAATCAAGTATAAATCAAGTATAACATCACGTATTCAAGGTTCGCTGCATCAACTGTACTAGAATCCCAAACCCATGTATTATATAAATCATGAAATAATCCCTTGGCCCAATATCATGAAATGACCCATTTCTAGGTCCAACGAAACGATCCACTAGTCCATCGGCTCCCTACAAGTTCTAGCTCGTCATGTGCCTGTGTCATACGGCCCTATCACGAATGTAGTCGCCCGTGCTAGGTCCACCATAGGGTGTATCAAGCCCTATGGTGCCAACCACCGACACGACTCAAGCATGCACGGATAACCCTACTGATGCCCAATGCCTGCTTTTTCAACTCTGGACCACGTGCACGACCATAGCCCGCCTGAACCTACACTGGCGCACCAACACAGCCGTCGTTCTGGTCGCTTACAATCAGCCCAGTAATCGTGCCCCACCCTGCCTAGTTCCAGGGTACCATGATACATATAGTAGGTTACTGCTGAAAATGGACCGTGTACTAGGGTTTTCGTCCAATAGGTTAAGTGTTGTCATTTAAATTCGTGACTTAACCTTATCACTCTAGCATGTCAAGTTGGTTAAGTGTTGTCATTCAAGTTCGTGACTTAACCCGCCTACGAATCATGTATCAAGTTGGTTAAGTGTTGTCTTTCATGTTCATGACTTAACCCTATCATGTGGCATTAATTCATTAATGCACCCCAACCTCTCACATCAGACCTGTTGTTGTGGTCAATGGATATGCCGGGCGGTTCCGGGCAGAATTACAACACAACTTAGTCTGACCTCAAGTTTTCAAGTGCGATATGACCAACTACCCACATTGGACCCTATTGTTTGTAGTAACTGGATTTGCCGAGCGGTTCCGGGCAGAATTACACTGCAAACTCAACCCAACCTCGAGTTGGCCATTTTCAAGTTCATTCTAGTGTCATGCCCATGTTCAAGTTTCATGTCATGCTCATGTCAAGTTTCAAGGCAAGTTTCATGCACACATCCAGATTCAAGTTATAACATTGTTCATGTCAAGTTTCATGGCGAGTTTCATACCAAGTTTCCTATAATTACCAATTTTTCCCAACGTTACTTCGTCTAAATATTATGCTAACAATCTTAGCCTAATTTTCCGTCCATATGATTTTTGGCATAATATTAGGCTAAAAACTTAGCCTAATTTAACGTACACAAAATTTTCATAAAGAAATTTATTAATATGACATAGGAGTAAACTTGGCATTCTTAGCATAGTCAATATGAACACCATAGGTGTATTCTTGCAAAACAATCAACATGAATATTATAGGTGTGAACTTGCAACGTAAACTAAACTAACATACATATATGTGAATTTGCAACATAGACTAAATCAACTTACATATATGTGAACTTGCAAATCAAACACGAACATATGAATAAGTGTGAACTTGAAATATGACATAGGTTTAACATATACACATAAACATGTAGATCTAACATTTGGTCACATATGTGATATGATTTCACAACCTAAAACTTGCATAACATGATAAACTACACAACTTGTCATCAAGGGTAATACTCCAAGTTCATATACATATGAATGAACTTATTCATTAATTCCCAATTCAACATGATGATAAAATAGAACCACAAGCATAGGTCAGCATATTAAACATTGCTCTATTATCAATTTATTTCCAAGGCATGACTGTTAGATCAAAATTTGGCTCTAACACCCAAATTGTTCTGATTCGTAGGGAATTATAACTGAAAAATGAGAAAAAAAGGCAGAAAACACACACGGTTTATAGTGGTTCGGCGTTAACGAGCCTACGTCCACTTTATATGCTATTGATTATACTTTGGATGCTAGTACAACCAATGATTTCTCTCAAACTCACTCTTACAATTACGATTTCTCTCAGTTATCTTGAAGAAAATCCGGTATGAAATAGTGGTATGACAATAATGGTGGAATCAATCCTTAAAACTGCCAAAAGATCCTGAAAACTGCCCAGCTCTGGGCTACTTATAGCTGATTTTGTCAGGCGGATCGCGGTCATATGTGGCGCAAATCCTGAGAATATCAGATCGGATCGTAGCTTGATCAAGAATTGTTCAGTATGACAGTTGGTGACAGGTGTCGCGAGATCCATACATCTCAGATCGTGATAGAAGGGGTCATGGTCTTCGCTGCATCTTCTGGGCTGGGATCGGGTCGAGGTGGTATACGCGGATCGATCCACATAGGGGTTTAGCGAACCGGTAGGGCGATCCAAAAAAGGGGCGATCCGACCTGAGGATGGCTGACCGACTGCAATCCGACTTCTCATGAACTAGAGGAACGAGACTTCATATTTTCTTCTTGTGTGTGAACCTTGATGGCTTGGTCAAAAAGCTAGCCAACATTTTGCCCCCTCGAAGTATGTTTTATCGAAGATAGAACATGCTTCGAAACTGCAGAGACATCTTTTCATAGGGAGATGCAAATCAATGGTTGCGTCTGTCTAAAATGTCGTGTCACTTCGGAAAGTCGCATTCCTTGATTGGTATAAATATCGGATAAATCCTCAATCATTTCTCTGTTTATCGGATAATTTCCATCTCTGGAATTCTCGGAAACGTCATTATCAAATTACCAGGTATACTTCTGAACTTTCCTTCTCCTCCTTTTTTTTTAACAAATATTTTCGGATATTTACTTCTACCCATCCTTAGTCGGCTTGGATCGCTCCAGTGTTCCACAATTCGTGGGAGCGTCCTTTGTCTCAGTCCAACGATACGAGATACTTGTTTCGTTACAACCTTCGTGTGGGCTTTATGTATGGTGGGCCTTCCTTCGTAGCGAGTCGACCCAGGGACCGACCTCTTTCTTCTTTGCTGGGCCCGATGGGCTTGCCTCCACGATCCACCGAAGCCCACGATTCGAATAAGACGGAAAAGGGGAGACCAACGGTCACAAACCCTTGTATATAAACCCGACCTCTATTCCTTCTTCTCTTCTTCTTCTCTCTCCGCTCCGCCGCCTGAAGATTTGACCAAACCCATATCTTTTCTGATTTCGAAAGAGAAAAACCCAAGTTTCTTCACTTTTAAGAAAGGTAATGTCATAAAAAACATAGTCTAGCGACTCTATCTTCGTTTTACTTGAGTTTCAGTCGGTTTGAGAGAAGAGCTGGTGGAGTTTTGTGAAAACTGTGACTTTTGGGAGAGCTGTGGTACTGGTTTCGTGAGTAGGGAGGAGAATCAAAGGGGGAGAAGAAGAAGGAGGCTGGATCAGATCGTGGTGATGACGAGGCAGTGGAATTCGGAGAGTGGATCGGGTCGTGGTAGCAGGGACGAATCAGATCAAGGAGGATGAACGAATGCTTCCACGTTGAAATGTCGGTTTGGATCGAGACAATCGAGGCGAATCGCGAGAGGTTAGCGCGATCCCTCCGATTTCCACGATCCAGCTCTCTTACTCGAGCTGATGTTTTTTCTACAAGTTTGCGTTTGCTTCGCGATCCGTGGATGCTTCGTGATCCGATCCCTGTCTTGCGATCTGAGGAGACCTGCGATTCAAGGAGTTGGGCGATCCGATTTACTTGCTACTCAAACAATGCAACTTAACTTTGATACACCAATGGACAGTTAGGTTAGAGCCTGCGAGATGATCCCTCTGGACTAAATGACAGCTTAACTTGATAGCGCATTACGACCAATACCTTGCTTATGTAGCTAATCTTTATGCTTTTCTCCTATGTATGCACAAACACACACTTGCACTTACACACACGGGGGACGGGTAATTATATTCTTATTTCCCATGTTTACTCGCCTAAACAGTAATGTTGGATAATCGTTCCCCTCCAAGATTTGATACAGAGATGGATCCCGAGACGTCTGAGCACCACAACCCCGAGGTTCTTATAATTAATCCAGAGGGTGAGAATTCTGGATCCGAATATGAGGCAGAAACGGAATCAGATTCATCTGAGAGTACCTCACTTGATGAGGAGTCTGAAGTAGACGACCAAGCTCCCGACGAGATTCCTGGTGCACTAGAAATAGAGAAATTCACTGACTCTTTAGCTTCCAAACTTGATGACATAAAGCTTAAGAAAATTTGCTTGAAACACGGGATCCCCTGGGATGATGTGAGGACACCTGGTAGCGAAGATAGACCTCATCTGGCTTCGGAGAGGTATATGACAGTTAGCCGACTCATGTGCTGGGTAGGCGCTATTCCTCCGTTTCCTCCAATCATCATTGAAACCTTAAAACGATTGGGTATTGCTTCGATGCAGCTTCATCCCAATGCCTACGCAGCCCTATACACTCTATACATCGCATATGCGGAAATCCTGCAAACTGAGCTCACGTTTAAAGATTTGAAATTCTATTACCTTTTCAAGCATCACTCTACGGCAACCCCAAATTTTTCTTTCTTCGAATCGGTAACAAATAGGAAGGTCTTATCTGATGGTTACAGCAACATATGGGATCCCAAGGCCGATTGGTTCTATATAAAGGGACAGGCTGGGTGTGCAAGAAGATGGCTTAAATCAAGTAAATTTTAAACCTTTGAATGAATAACCTGTTTAAGAAATTGAAGTGCTAACATGCTTCTTTTCTCTATGCAGATTACACCTTTCCAAAGACGGAAGGCTCGGTGTACAGTAATCGACTATCCCTTCTTCTGAAAAGCAAATCCAACTTCCTAAAGATCAAGAAATGTATTACTGATGAGAATCTTCACAAGCACCGCCTTCTGGATATAAGGTTTGGACTTAGCACGGGTGGCAAACCTTACAAATACATGCCCCCGACCGAGGGAGAAGGAACGTCACAGGCAGCAGAGACAACTAAACTTCATAAGAGTCGTTCGCCGATAATTAACCAGGACGACGATGATTTAAATGTATATAGAGGAGATGAGGCCCATGCTGACGAGTCTAAGGAAATCCCAGCCTCTCCGAGGGGTTTCCCCTCAAGGGCCTCTCTACCGGTTGAACCTGCCGCTCCCGATGATTTAACAGAGGAGTAGTTATTTAAAGAATTGAGCAAGATTCCTATACCCGACGATGTATATACACAGGAAGACTTCGAAGGGGAGCTATTTTTTCCTATCTCTGGGGAAACAACTGTTCCAGTTGAAAAACGAGAGACTACCCTAACGAGCCTAACTTCGGGCCCTGGTCTGTTAGGGGGAATTATATGGGATGCAAAAATCACATACACTGTCTGACCCCACACTTTTATACCAATAGTATTCAAGGTTTTAATATGTACTTGTTTCTTTTGCAGGAAAGATGTCTCGCAAACGATCTTATTCTTATCGCTCTCTTCGTGAAGGCACACCTAGTCTTCGTCCAAATCCTGAGCATGCTTGTAGCAACAGCCGAGGGGGAGACAACCATTGGTCCCAGGATTCTCACAAGCCTCCTTCTTCACGGTCCAGATCTCTGTCAAAACAAACCTCTATAAAGCCTCATAGTTATCCAGTGCCACCTACAAGGGGAAAACAACTTCCCAAAGAATTAACTCCTCGGAAGAGCGTGCCATCTCACAGCAGATCATCCAAAAAACACCACGAGCCTAAGGATAAAAACAAAGATCCAAACAAGGATTCTGAGAAGGAGAAAACTGACATCGTCCTCTCCAGTCAACAAAGTTTAAGTGCCCCCATAGCGCGAGACTATGTCCATGGTCCTGAGGCTCAAGCTAAACTGGGGAAATTATGAGAACAATTCCCCAGTATCTTCTTCGAGAGGATGATGTTTGTTCCAGTTCTGGAACCAGTTCCTGGGAATTGGGATACTGAAGTCATCAGACATGTTCGCCATGTAGCCAAGCAATATGAGGCGATGAAGAAACACGCTGCCAACCTTTCAGACATCATCCGAATGCTAGAGATGGAAGCGCACAGGTCCAAAGTGAGGATAAATAACAATGAAAGGGCTAGGGTGAAAATGGAAAAGGACTTGGAAGATGCACAACCTTTGCTTGCCTTGGCTCAACGAGATGCTAAAAATTACAAGACAGAGCTGGAGGAGGCCAGACAACGTTTTCATAATGAGCTCGATTCTAACAGCAAAGAGCATGCATCATTGAAGAAGGAGGTGGAAGATCTCAGGATGGCCAACACCGAACTGAAAACAACACATGATCATTTTGAAGCTGAAAAAGCTGCTTGGGAGAAAGAAAAGGCAAGCTTGAAAGATAGTTTAGCTCTGGCCAACAAAGATAGGGCGATTCTGAATAATCAACTCGCGCGTGCAGAGAAGCGCGCGGTTGTTGCTGAAAATAATGTGGAAAGTGCCATTGAAATGGCTACTGTTTCTAATGAAAAGCTCCTCGAGAGAGAGAAAGATATTGAAGGATTTGAAGAAATGCTAGTTGACTTCCTTGGCCAGGTCATCAAGACCCGTACCAACTCCTGGATCCCGGACTACCATGTCACTTTAGCCAACATATGGGATGCAATCGTCCAGAGCGAGAAACAGCGATTAGGAGTCGATGAGATTGATGAGAATGAGTTGATGCAGACCATTCTTAAGGATAACGAACCCGAGGATTTAGAGAAAAGCAGACGCCTACTCTAAGAAGAGATGGATAAGGAGAAAACTCTGGCCAAGGGCAAAAATAAAATTGAAGAAGGCTCGAGCTCAGCTGCAGAGCCCAAGGCCTCCGAAATTGAGGAATACAGTCCCGATGATCCATTGATTCCTCTGGGTCCGACTTCTCCAGTTGTCGGAGCTTCTGCTGCTAGCTTGGATGGAGGATCAGCGGAAGGTATCTCTATATTCTCTCTGCAATTTATCAAAGCAATCGTCACTTGTCGCCGTCTTGCCGAACAATCAACTGAGCAAACCGCATTCTCTCCTGAAATAACATTTGTTTCTCATGTTACAGGTGGAGGGCCAGCCGATAAGGACGTGGAGAAGACAGAGGTGGAGAAGATTGTCATCCCACCAAGTGTTAGTACTGACACTCCCAAGCAGTCCGAAGGTGCGACGATGGAGAAAGTCATTCTCGCACCCAGTGCTGATATTTCCCGAGATGCCGAGCCCATCGAGGCTTTGAGAGATATGGACGGGCACCACGAAGACGATGAAGAGGAAGTCGCCATTGCCAAAGAAATCAGAGGCGATGATGAGGAAACCTTGGCTGAACAACAGGCTAAAGAGGAGAGGCAGTTGCTCCTTATGAAAGGGGAACAGGAACCAGTATATGTGCCCCCTATTTCCGAGATCGATCCCAAAACTGGGTTGGTCATAAGATTTTCCTCCCGATCAATAACTTCACAACTAGCCTCACAATCCTCTAGTTCTTCGCCAGAGCCTCTTGTTGATAAGAGGAAGAGGAAAAATGTGATCGTTCGGATGTTGATAAGGAGGAGTCGGGGAAGCAGAAGAAGAGCAAGAAGCCAACATAGCCCCCCAAGCATGAGTAGGATGCAGATATTAGTTCATATTTTGTCCTTAGGATTTTTAGGCTTTCCACTGGCCATGAAATGTAATTGTGAGAATGGCCCTCACTTTTGTTTAGGTTCCTCTTTATCTTGTAAGCTTGCAGTTTATGAATGAAAGTTTATTTCTTTTGCGTCATCGTGTACCTGCATTCAATAAACTCTTCACACATAGTCACAAGTCATTTGACTATAATCAAGTTGAAATTATATTACAAATCCTCCAAGCGACAGAAAAAATTCAAAAATTTCTATGCACGTTGCCCCTTATCTCTGAATACGGGGAACTTGGAATTTTTAGTAGGATTATAGTCCTTGAGGCGCCAAATCTCCGGTACCTCTATACTTTCCCGATCCATCAGCGGGTTAAAGATCGAACTCATACCGTGATCCGCTCACCGATCCTTCAGCTGGGCAGAAATTCCAGGGGTGCTGAGTCTCCAGCATCCTTCCCAGCGCTTAATCATAGACGCCTTTATACTCTCCTGGCGGTCGCCAAGGTTAGAGTTCGAGCTCAGCTCTTCAGTCGCCCCCCGATCCTTCAGCGGGGTAAGAACTCTTTCTCAGCGCTTAATCTTAGACGCCTTTATACTCTCCTGGCGGTCGCCAAGGTTAGAGTTCGAGCTCAGTTGTTCAGTCGCCCCCCGATCCTTCAGCGGGGTAAGAACTCTTTCTCAGCGTTTAATCATAGACGCCTTTATACTCTCCTGGCGGTCGCCAAGGTTAGAGTTCGAGCTCAGCTGTTCAGTCGCCCCTCGATCCTTCAGCGGGGTAAGAACTATTTCTCAGCGTTTAATCATAGACGCCTTTATACTCTCCTGGCGGTCGCCAAGGTTAGAGTTCGAGCTCAGCTGTTCAATCGCCTACCAATCCTTCAGCGGTGTAAGAGCTCTTTCTCAGCGCTTAATCATAGACGCTTTTATACTCTCCTGGCAGTCGCCAAGGTTGGAGTTCTGTCAAGGAGGTTCTTATCATGGTGTGTCGCCTTGCTATTTGGACGTTATTTTCGCGTCCTTTATGTTCTCTCTCGGCTCTGGAGAGTAAGAGTGCAATCAATGGTGTGATTCACTTTATTGCACCTTCAGCGTTCTGGCTGCGGATTACTTTCCATTCTGATGGAAGGCACTTAGAATTACAGGTTTCTATGATCGCTATATGGTTTTATAGCAAACTTTATAAAGATAGAAGAGCAGATAAATAATAGTGCCAATAAAGGTAAACGACACACAATAATTTTATAGTGGTTCGGTCGAATCGTGACCTACGTACACTTTATAATCCTTTGCTCAAAACATTGGACTATTCTAGGCAAGTCATGCCTTTTACATGGTCTTATGAAACAAAAGGATAAATCTGACAACTTTACGTCAAATAGGGCCGCAAATGTTGGGCATTCCACATTCTGGGGATTTCTTCTCCATCTACGGTTGCTAGCTTGAAGGTTCCATTATCAAGCCTTCGTAGAACGGAGTATGGTCCTTCCCACTTAGCACCCATATGAGTTGGGGGTGGAAAGACACGCTTCAGAACCAAGTCTCTGGGTTCAAAGGTTCGGGCTCGAACTCTTTTGTTGTAGTATCTAGCGACCTGTTGCTTGTGTCTCAAGGCACGCAGGTCTTCTTCATCCCTTTTCTCCTCTATTGTATCTAGGGATTCAAGGAGCGACTCATTATTAGTCATCGGATCATAGTAGGTGACTCGGTGAGATGGTACTTTTAGCTCAACCGGGATGACTGCCTCTGCTCCAAAAGCAAGAGAGAAGGGAGTATGGCCTGTCGCCGATTTATATGTTGTCCTATAGGCCCATAATGCCAAGGGTAATTCATCGACCCACATGGCTTTGTCTTGCTTCAATCTTCTTTTGATAATGGACTTAATCACTTTATTTGCTGCTTCGACCTGTCCGTTCGACTGCGGATGTGCCACAGAGGTGTACCGTTTCTCAATGTGGTACTTCTGGCAGAAGTCCCTGAACTCGTTGCTATCAAACTGGGTTCCATTGTCAGTTATGACGATCTTCGGGATCCCAAACCGGCAAATAATGTTCCTAACAACAAAATTAATCACTCGCTTGGTTGTTATTGTAGTTAACGGCTCAGCCTCGACCCATTTGGTGAAGTAGTCAACAACTACAATGACGAACTTTGCTTCGCCCTTTGCTATAGGGAGGCTTCCGATGATATCAATTCCCCACATAGCGAAAGGCCATGGAATCGCCATTGTCTTTAACTGGCCAGGAGGTGCCCTGAGAATTTTTGAAAATCTTTGGCATGCATCACAACGTCGTGCGTATTTTGCCGCATCTTTGTTTATGGTAGGCCAGAAGTAACCATACCGCAACACCTTTTTTGCCAATGTTTGTCCTCTAGTATGGTCACCACATTCACCCTCATGTACTTCCTGTAGTACATGCTTGATGTAGTCATGGGCTATACACCGGAGAAGAGGCATCGAAAATCCCTGTCTGTACAGAACTCCGCCTTGTAGAACGTATCAGGAAGCTGTAACAACCCGTATTTTGAATAACATGTTATAACATTAATCAAGGCAGAATTAAATGTTAAAATCTGAATCAAGGGAAACGGGCTGTGCAATTGTGTTCGTCTCGGAAAAATACGCGAAATAGAGTCCGAGTTTTCAAAAATCGGAGTCCGTATGACCCAGTTATGGACCGTCAAAGTTTTCAGAAAATTTCAAGTTCAAAAACAGTTCAAATTTCAAATCTGGAGCCAAACAGACTAGGTGGGAAAATTTCTCGCTCAGCCCCCAAGTCGACTGGGGAGTCGACTTGGGAGTCGACACGCCCTAGTTGGTGTCGACTGCCCAGTCGACACCCCTGTCGACCTGGGTAGTCGGGCCAGTCTGGCCTGATGCACCTGTTTTGGCTCTTGGGTCATGTTTTGTTCGCTTGTGACGTGATTAGATGGCTCAGATCTAAACTAGGGTTAATCCTATGGCCTAAACTATCCTAAACTTCTATATAAGCACCCTAAACCCTACCATAAATCACCACAAATCAATCCTACAACTAGGTTATGCCAAAATGCTCTCTAATCATGGCCTCCACCTTCATATCATGGCCTCCATCTTCTTCATGAGAGCTTGAGTGTTCTAAGCTAGTTCTAAAGTAAAAGAGCCATTTTTCTTCATCAAAGCAGGGATCTTCTTCTTTTTCTCAAGGGTTTTTGAGTGGATCTTATCATTTGGGGATTTCTAGTGTGGCTTCGTCTCAATCTTGTTTATTTTGATCTAGTCTTCGTAGCCAAGCTTTGTAAGCCCTATTCTACTCTTAGATTTAAACTATGAACTTAAATGTGACATGTTGCAAGTTGAAATTGGGCTTAAGTGTAATGTTTACCTTAGATCTATCATTTTATGCATAGATCTATTCATGACTCTTTTGATCTATGATTATGAGACTATCACCTTGATTTTTGGGTAGAAAGCTATGAGCTTTATTTGGTGGTTATGCATAATGCAACATAGAACTTGGCAGTTATGCATAATGCAACATAGATCCTCTCATGACCTTGATGTTAACTTGCATATGATCTTGAACTATATGCTAATCACAAGTTATCACCCTATGTTAACTATGACCATGTTATCACCTATTTGCTAAGTTGATGTCATACATGTTTTGAGGCTAATAATGCCATATGCTAGTATGTTGAACCCCTTTTGCCTCAAATATCACCATGTTTAACTTGTGATAGACTTTGCCATCTTGTCATATTCTTATGTTCCCCCTTTTGATCTATTTGTGTTGATGCGAACTTACGTGTGATGGGGTTACGTTATGGGCAAACTTAAATGACATGAAACATGACTTGAAAATATGACATGTGATTATGCTTGAAAACATGAACGTGGACATGACATGTAGAAAACATGAAAGTGGCCAACTCGAGGTTGGGTTGAGTTTGTAGCATAAATCTACCCGGAACCGACCGGCTTAACTAGTGGCTACAAACAATAGGACCCAATGTGAGTAGTTGGTCATATCGCACTTAAAACCCGAGGTTAGACTAGGTTGTGGTGTAAAGCTACCCGGACCCGCCCGGCTTAACTAGTAACCACAACAAGGTCTAATGTGAGAGGTTGGGGTGCATTAAGTTAATTAATGCCACATGATTGGGTTAAGTCATGGACTACTTGAATACTTAACCAATTAAACACGATGGATTGGTAGGGTTAAGTCATGGACTACTTGAATACACTTATCTAGTTGAACACGATGTATTGTTAGGGTTAAGTCATGAACTGCTTGGATACACTTGACCAACTCAATACATGGTTAGGATAGGGTTAACCACACTTAACCCGTTTGAAAATCCTAGTTATGTGGTCCTTTTCAGCAGTAACCTATAGTATAATGGATACCCTAGGACTAGGCTAGGGTGGGGCACGATTACTTGGCTGAATGTAAGAGACCAAAAGAGACGGCTGAATGGTGCACCAGTTAAGTTCATGCTGACCATGGTCGTGCACATTAAGTTCGGAGTTGAACATGGGCACTGGTAGGTTTAGACTGTGCGTGCTTGTTTTGTGTCTGTGGTTTACACCCTAGGACTGAATACACCCTAGGGTGGACCTTGCACGGTTAACTACATTCCATGATTAAGCCATATGACACCGATACACGACGAGTTAGGCTTATAGGGAGCCGATCGACTAGACCGAGTAGTTGGACCTTGATTTAGGTCATCTCATGAGTTTGGGCCAATATTGGGCTAAGGGATCACTTCTTGTTTATACTTGACATAGGTTAGAATACTAGTACACTCTTGGTGCAACATAACCTTGTATATGCGATGCCAACCTTGTTAACTTTTCACCATGCCAGTTATCATCCTATGTTTCATCTCTGTTTTACATGTCCAGTTAACTGTATTAGTTTTTATACTAATAGTAGGTAGGACTTACCAGTCTTTTTGACTGACCTGTTTTCCTTTCGCCTCTTTTCTTTCGTTTCCTCCCCCCCCCCCAGGTTCTCAGGGTGGGAACACTAGCACCTAGCTTGGATCTTTAGCTTGCTTTCTGGATAGCTCATGTACGGTTTGGACTTGAGCTCGCTATGGCTTTACCACGTCTACTTTGGGGATAGTTTACTTTATGTTATTTTCAGTTTATGTTTCTAGACTTGTAGTAGTTGGAAAATAATAACTAAGTACTTTGATGTAACTTGATTATGGTTTTGAAATAGTAATTTTATCCGCTGCTTTATTTACTCTGTTTTACTCATATGTTCAGTCTTGTGATATCTTCATGCATGTTTACCTTGTCCAACACCCCTCCAAAGCTGGTGTACTTGCAAGAGTGACCCTAGCGGAGGTGGGGTGTTACATTTGGTATCAGAGCATAAGGTTTTACTAGACCGGACAAAAGTTTTAAAAACCCTTTTGAAAAACTATTTTCAAAACCAATTAAGTATTTTTCCAAGAAAAGTAGTTTATTTTAAAAGGCTATTCCCTAAAAGCCATTAGCACTATCCTTTGTTTCCTCATTCTAAATCTATCTTTTCCTTTTTCAGCATGTCTGATCTTAATCTTCCCGAGGGATTACCCATACCCGGATGGTTCCGAAGGTACTTGGAGGCTAGGGCCAACGATGCGGGCCCAGCAAACACTCCTACTCCTCCTCCCGTACCTGAGGTTCCTCTTCCTCCTCCTCAGTGTCCACAAGCGGATTTCGCAAAGATTTGCAAAGACTTTAAGGCGATGGGTGGCAAGAATTTTATTGGGACAGAGACTTATGTGGAGGCAAGAAACTGGTTAAAATAAACTGAAGACCTATTTGCCATCTTTGATGTGGAAGACCGTAGAAAAGTTCTGTTGGCATTATGGCTATTGAAAGAGGAAGCTGCTTATTGGTGGGAGGTCACCAACGCTACTAGGCCTATAGAGACTTGGGCCGACTTTAGGATGAGGTTTGGGCTTAAGTTTCTATCATCTGCTGAGGAGAATCTGCAAATGGAGAAGTTTATATCTTTGAGGCAAGGGGACATGACAGTGAGGGAGTATGTGAATAAGTTTAACCAGCTTGCTCGATTCGGTTAGGACATGGTTAACACAACCCAGAAGAAGGCTCTACGCTTTGCACGAGGATTGAATGAGCCATTACAAGGTTTAGCCATGTCTCATATACCCATGGGGGCCACTTTTGAGAGCTTAGTGGATATGGCCTTGCTTCAGGGAGATGATAAGAATGGCAAGAAAAAGTCAAGCCTAATGAGACTCAAACCAAGAAGGCGGACTCTAAGTGGGTAGGAAATCAGAGCAACCAAAGCAATCAGAACAACAAGAGCAACAAGAACAACAAGGGTAACAAGGCCAACAACAACAAGGCAAAGGAGACAAGGAAGTGCAACTTCTGTGGGATCGTTGGACACATAGCCAAAGATTGTAGGAAGAAGAAGAGGAAGTTGGGAGAATGCTTTCATTGCGGAGAGTCTGGACACTTCAGTAAGGATTGCCCAAAGAAGCAAGGGCAGGGGCAAGGACAGACTCAGCGAGCAGGACCTTCTGGAGGGCAGATGCATGCTCTCAACACTGCTCCAGTTCCGGACCGAGGTAGTATTTTTGTAGAAAGCCTTGTTTACATTTCTGGTTTTCCTGTTCGAACTTTATTTGATTCTAGCGCATCGCATACCTTTATTTCTTCTGACATTGTTGAAAGTTTACACCAAAGTACTAGTCTAGTTGAGGATCCCGTTAGTGTTTCAAATCCAATTGGGGGTTCCGCCCATCTATCTATGATTTGTATGGATTTGAGGACTTCTATCTTGACTGTAGAATTCACATGTCATGCTTATGTTCTCGGGTTCATGGGATACAAGTTGATTTTGGGCATGGATTAGTTGTCCAGTAATGGAGCCATTCTCGATTGTTAGCATAGGGTAGTGAGGCTTATGACTCTCCTTGGCAATACCCTAGAGATTTCTTGTAACCCTCTGGATCCTGTCATGTTATGTTATCTTGAATCCCTCGACTCGTCTATTGACAATCTTCAATCTGTGAGGGTGGTCCGGGAATATCCTGATGTTTTTGATGAGGTGAAGGGGTTACCCCCTAAACGTGAGATAGACTTCCGTATTTAACTTATTGATAATGCCAAGCCAGTTTCATTGTCTGTTAGGCACATGGACCCGCGAGAAAGAAGAGAGCTTAGCAAGCAAATCAAGGAGTTGCTTGAGAAAAATTTCATTAGGCGAAGCATTTCAGAATGGGGTGTTCCTGTGGTATTCGCTACTAAGGAGGATGGTTCGCTTCGTCTATGTGTTGATTATCGTGAGTTGAACAAGCTGACAAAGAAGAATAGGCACCCGTTACCGAGGATTGTTGATCTCTTTGACCAGCTTGTTGGTGCTTCTGTTTTCTCTCAGCTCGATCTAGCCACCGGATTCCACCAGCTTAGAGTGACTGAGGATAGTATTGACAAGACTGCGTTTAGGACTCTAGATGGATTCTTTGAATGGCTAGTCATGTCGTTCGGTTTGACTAATGCACCCGCATACTTTGTTGATTTGATGAATTGGGTGTTCAGGGAGTTCCTTAACAAGTTAGTGGTTGTCTTCGTGGATGATATTCTGGTCTTCTCTAAGGATGAGGAAGAGCATGCTACACACATCAAGGAGGTTATGAATACGCTTAGAGCTCATCAGTTGAAAGCCAAGTTCTCTAAATGCCATTTCTGGAGAAGGGAAGTTCGGTTCCTTGGGCATATAGTTTCTAAGCAGGGCTTAGCTGTAGATCCCGCTAAAGTGGTGGCGGTACAAGACTGGAAAGTTCCGAAGAATGCAACTGAAGTGAGAAGCTTTCTCGGTCTGGTAGGATTTTATAGGAAGTTCATTAAGGACTTTGCTAGGATTTCAGCCCCTCTTACTAAGTTAACGAAGAAGAACTTAGTCTTTGCATGGGACTTAGAGTGTGAGCTTGCTTTTCAAAGGCTCAAGAAAGCCCTCAACACAGCTCCAGTTCTAGCATTACCCAATGGAGGGAAGTTGTTTACCGTGTACACCGATGCATGTGGCACGGGATTAGGCGTTGTCCTGATGCAAGAAGGGAGAGTGATATGCTTTGGGGGTAGGCAACTCAAAGTTCATGAGAAGAACTATCCCACTCATGATTTGGAGTTGGCGGCGATCGTCTTTGCACTCAAATCCTGGCGCCACTATCTTCTAGGCGAAAGGTTAAAGTTATATATTGATCACAAGTCGCTCAAGTACCTCTTCTCGTAGAAAGATTTAAATCTAAGGCGGCAGAGGTGGATGGAATTCTTGGCATCATATGACTTCGAGATAGCTTATACCCCTGGCAAGGGTAATGTTGTGGCGGATGCGCTAAGCAGAAGAAGGTTGACTTTGACTCCCTTGTTTGTTGAGATGAAGAGCCTAGAGTTCTTGGCAACCTTTGATTTTGCACCTGCTATTGGGTCGATGACTGGTTCGTTAGCATCCCTCGAGCTTAGACCTACACTTCTTGATCAAGTTGGGGCTTCACAGAGGGAAGACCCGCAGATAGTCGAGATCATGGACAAGTTGATTCGGGGTGAGACGTCAAGTCACCTCGCTAGATATACTATTGATGACAAGGGATAGCTAAGGCGTGATGAAAGACTATGTGTCCCACGAGTGGGAGACTTAGTAAATAAAGTTCTTGAGGAGGCACTTCACTCGAGGATGACCATACATCTCGGAGGGGATAAGATGTACCGGGATATGAAGCGCATTTTCTTTTGGAATGGGATGAAAAAGGATGTGGAAGAGTTTGTTTCTAGATGCATTGTTTGCCAACAAGTAAAGGCCGAGTCGAAGAAGCCCGGTGGGAAAGTGTCTCTATGGATTTTGTGGATGGATTGCCAAGATCAAGGAAGGGAAATACTAGCATATGGGTCATAGTGGATATACTCACGAAGAGCGCTCATTTCATTCCAGTAAAGAGCAAGAGGACCGCATCATGGCTAGCAACTGTTTATCTTCGAGAGATAGTGCGATTGCATGGAGTTCCTTCTAGCACAGTTAGCGATCGTGACCCAATCTTCACTAGCCAGTTCTGGAATAGTTTGCAAGAAGTGATGGGTACGCGATTGAATCTAAGTACGGCCTATCACCCACAGACGGATGGCCAGACCGAAAGGGTGAATAGGGTACTAGAAGATCTGTTGAGGCTATGCATTCTTGACTTTGGTGGCACTTGGGAAGAACACCTTCCTCTCGTAAAGTTTGCTTATAATATCAGCTACCAAGCAAGCATAGGGATGGCACCATTCGAAGCTTTATATGGGAAGCCGTGCAAGTCACCAACATGTTGGTGGGAGGCGACGGATAAGCTTATACTTGGGCCCGACATGATAAGGGACACATCCGAGAAGGTTGAGTTGATTCGAAGGCGAATGAAAATGGCCCAAGACAGACAGAAATCCTATGCAGACAAGCGAAGGACAGACTTAGAGTTTGAAGTTGGAGATATGGTCTTTGTGAAGGTTTCTCCTTTGCGAAATGTAGTTCGTTTTGGAGCAGTTGGAAAGCTGGCACCAAGGTTCGTAGGACCCTTCCTTATCATAGAGAGGATTGGGAAGATGGCTTATAAGGTGGGATTGCCCGAGAAGCTGGCCGGAGTGCACAATGTTTTTCATGTCTCGCATTTCCGAAAGTGCCTACATGAGGCAGCCGAGGTAGTTGAGCCTACCATTCTTGAAGACGTGGAGGTAGAGAAAGAGGCAACCCTGAGGTGAGCTCCGATTCGTATCTTGGGGACAGAGATCAAGAATTTAAGGAATCGAGAAGTCAAGTTAGTAAAGGTTCAGTGGAGTGAAGCCGAAGAGGACGCAACTTGGGAAACCAAGGAGAAGATGCGCGCGCTTCACCCATTTCTTTTTGAGGGTACATTCTCAATCTCTTTCCTTATAGGCTAGCACATCTATCTCTTGCTATCCATGTTTATCTGGTTACTTTGTTAATCCTATCATGAGAACCTTAGGTAGAATCCCTTTGGATGAAACATGTATTTGAAACATGTTATGCTTGATGTTTGCAAGTGGATGCTCGTGGATGCATGATACACATTAGGCACTAAGATCGGCTCACACACTTTCATATTGCATATGCATGAGTGCTTAAACTTATTCATGGATGAAACTTGTTATGCTATCACGTGGATGTTGCATATGGATGAATGTCATGTGCACTCATGTAGAGATTATGAATTATGTTAGGAATTTGCATACATATGGACTCATTTCACTAACATACTTTGCATTAAGGAGGTTTACTGAATCAGTAACCGCCTGATTTTCGCATTAGATAAGTACATATACATATACCTTTCGCATATGATCATACAACATTTAGAATCTTTTAAGGACGATGACTGCTCGTGGATGATGTTTTGAGTAGATGGATGATGGATGGTAGGATACGTTCTTCCTAACTTAAAGATTTCGGGGACGAAAATCCTTTAAGGTGGGGAGAATGTAACAACCCGTATTTTGAATAACATGTTATAACATTAATCAAGGCAGAATTAAATGTTAAAATCTGAAACAAGGGAAACGGGCCATTCCATTGCGTTCGTCTCGGAAAAACACGCGAAATAGAGTCTGAGTTTTCGAAAATCGGAGTCCGTATGACCCAGTTATGGCCCGTCAAAGTTTTCAGAAAATTTCAAGTTCAAAAACAGTTCAAATTTCAAATCTGGAGCCAAACAGACTGGGCGGGAAAGTTTCCCGCCTAGCCCCCAAGTCGACTGGGGAGTTGACTTGGGAGTCGACACGCCCCAGTTGGTGTCGACTGCCCAGTCGACACCACTGTCGACCTGGGTGGTCGGGCCAGTCTGGCCTGATGCACCTGTTTTGGCTCTTGGGTCATGTTTTGTTGGCTTGTGACGTGATTAGATGGCTCAGATCTAAACTAGGGTTAATCCTATGGCCTAAACTAACCTAAACTTCTATATAAGCACCCTAAACCCTACCCTAAATCACCACAAATCAATCCTACAACTAGGTTATGCCAAAATGCTCCCTAATCATGGCCTCCACCTTCATATCATGGCCTCCATCTTCTTCATGAGAGCTTGAGTGCTCTAAGCTAGTTCTAAAGTAAAAGAGCCATTTTTCTTCATCAAAGCAAGGATCTTCTTCTTATTTCTCAAGGGTTTTTGAGTGGAGCTTATCATTTGGGGATTTCTAGTGTGGCTTCGTCTCAATCTTGTTTATTTTTTTCTAGTCTTCATAGCCAAGCTTTGTAAGCCCTATTCTACTCTTAGATTTAAACTATGGACTTAAATGTGACATGTTGCAAGTTGAAATTGGGCTTAAGTGTAATGTTTACCTTAGATCTATCATTTTATGCATAAATCTATTCATGACTCTTTTGATCTATGATTATGAGACTATCACCTTGATTTTTGGGTAGAAAGCTACGAGCTTTATTTGGTGGTTATGCATAATGCAACATAGAACTTGGCATATATGCTAATCACAAGTTATCACCCTATGTTAACTATGACCATGTTATCACCTATTTGCTAAGTTGATGTCATACATGTTTTGAGGCTAATAATGCCATATGCTAGTATGTTGAACCCCTTTTGCCTCAAATATCACCATGTTTAACTTGTGATAGACTTTGTCATCTTGTCATATTCTTATGTTCCCCCTTTTGATCTATTTGTGTTGATGCGAACTTACGTGCGATGGGGTTACGTTATGGGCAAACTTAAATGACATGAAACATGACTTGAAAATATGACATGTGATTATGCTTGAAAACATGAACGTGGACATGACATGTAGAAAACATGAAAGTGGCCAACTCGAGGTTGGGTTGAGTTTGTAGCATAAATCTACCCGGAACCGACCGGCTTAACTAGTGGCTACAAACAATAGGACCCAATGTGAGTAGTTGGTCATATCGCACTTAAAACCCGAGGTTAGACTAGGTTGTGGTGTAAAGCTACCCGGACCCGCCCGACTTAACTAGTAACCACAACAAGGTCTAATGTGAGAGGTTGGGTGCATTAAGTTAATGAATGCCACATGATAGGGTTAAGTCATGGACTACTTGAATACTTAACCAATTAAACACGATGGATTGGTAGGGTTAAGTCATGGACTACTTGAATACACTTAACCAGTTGAACACGATGTATTGTTAGGGTTAAGTCATGAACTGCTTGGATACACTTGACCAACTCAATACATGGTTAGGATAGGGTTAACCACACTTAACCCGTTTGAAAATCCTAGTTACGTGGTCCTTTTCAGCAGTAACCTATAGTATCATGGATACCCTAGGACTAGGCTAGGGTGGGGCACGATTACTGGGCTGATTGTAAGAGACCAAAAGAGACGGCTGAATGGTGCACCAGTTAAGTTCAGGCGGACCATGGTCGTGCACATTAAGTTCGGAGTTGAACATGGGCACCGGTAGGTTTAGACTGTGCGTGCTTGTTTTGTGTCTGTGGTTTACACCCTACGACTGGATACACCCTAGGGTGGACCTTGCACAGTTAACTACATTCCATGATTAAGCCGTATGACACCGATACACGACGAGTTAGGCTTATAGGGAGCCGATCGACTAGACCGAGTAATTGGACCTTGATTTAGGTTATCTTATGAGTTTGGGCCAATATTGGGCTAAGGGATCACTTCTTGTTTATACTTGACATAGGTTAGAATACTAGTACACTCTTGGTGCAACTTAACCTTGTATATGCGATGCCACCCTTGTTAACTTTTCACTATGCCAGTTATCATCCTATGTTTCATCTCTGTTTTACATGTCCAGTTAACTTTATTAGTTTATGTACTAATAGTAGGTAGGACTTATCAGTCTTTTTGACTGACCTGTTTTCCTTTCGCCTCTTTTCTTCCGTCCCCCCCCCCCCCCCCCCCCAGGTTCTCAGGGTGAACACTAGCACCTAGCTTGGATCTTTAGCTTGCTTTCTGGATAACTCATGTACGGTTTGAACTTGAGCTCGCTATGGCTTTACCACGTCTACTTTGGGGATAGTTTACTTTATGTTATTTTCAGTTTATGTTTCTAGACTTGTAGTAGTTGGAAAATAATGACTAAGTACTTTGATGTAACTTGACTATGGTTTTGAAATAGTAATTTTATCCGCTGCTTTATTTACTCTGTTTTACTCATATGTTCAGTCTTGTGATATCTTCATGCATGTTTACCTTGTCCAACACCCCTCCAAAGCTGGTGTACTTGCAAGAGTGACCCTGGCGGAGGTGGGGTGTTGCAGAAGCTTTACAGATTATTTTACGCCTCTCGCTCTTCTTGGTCGGAAGCATTCCATTCATCAAGAAATTCTTTAGAGGGGTCATCCATGACTCCCTTTCTGGCTCAGTCTCTAGTATCAGATCAATTTCCATCTGACCTATGCTAGGGAACTAAAGTACTTCAACTGGGGATAGCCCGGCTTCTTCAGGATCGTCGGAACTAGCCATCTTCGCTAACTTGTCCGCCATTTGGTTCTCCGACCACGGAATATGAGATATACTGTAATGATCAAAACCAGTCAGCAACTCCTTCACTTTCTCCAAATACAAAATCAATCTTGGGCTCTTAGCTCGGAACTTTCCAGTGACCTAATTTACAACCAATTTGGGATCACAAAATATGTCCAGCTTCGCGATCTCTAATTCCTTTGCGGTCCTCAGCCCGGCTATTAGGGCTTCATATTCGGAGTCGTTGTGAGTGGCGTGAAATTCCAACCGGATAGCATAGGATATCAGTCGTTTCTCAGGAGTTTCAAGCACCACTCCGGCACCGGATCGTTTATCATTCTTAGCACCATCAATATACAGTTTCCATGCACTAGGATCGAGAAGTAATTTTGGTGGTCAGCCTCTTCGTTTACTATGTCATCCTACGGGACAGTAAATTCTGCTATGAAATCTTCCAGCACTTGCCCCCGTATCGATCGACGGGGCTGAAAATTCAGATCAAATTGACTCAATTCAATGTTCCATTTGAGAGTTTTCCAGAAGCTTCTGGTCTCTATAGAACTTGCTTGAGCGGATGATCAGTGTACACGGTGATAAGATGAGCATGGAAATAATGTCGAAGCTTCCTAGATGCAATCAATAAACTATATGCCAGCTTTTCTATCCTCGGATAATTGTGCTCAGCTGCCGCCAATTTTTTACTCACGTAGTACACTAACCTTTGAACCTTGTCTTCTTCTCTCACTAATGCTGAGCTGATCACGTGGGACGACACTGCTAAGTACATGAATAATTCCTCGTGGTCCACTGGCTTAGACAGTATCGGAGGCCTCTCCAGATGATTCAACAGGTTCTGAAATGCTTCTATGCAATCAGGAGTCCATTTAAAATTGTGTTTTCCTTGCTTTATCAATTCAAAGAATGGAATGCATTTGTCTGTCGTTCTAGAAATGAATCTGCTTAATGCTGCTACTTTCCCTGCAAGACTTTGCACGTCTTTGATTTGTCTAGCTCCTGAATGCCTCTGATTGCTGCGATCTGGTCTGGATTAATCTCAATCCCGCGCGAGTTGACAATGAATCCCAAGAATTTCCTGGTGGCAACCCCAAATGAGCATTTCGTTGGGTTGAGTTTCATCCCATACTTTCGAAGGATACCAAACATCTCTGCCAAGTCTGAAGTGTGATTGGATGATTGTCTGGACTTAACCAATATGTCGTCAATGTACACCTCCATCGTTTTCCCAATCTGGTTATAGAACATTCTATTCACTAACCATTGATATGTAGCGCCTGCGTTCTTCAAACCAAAAGGCATTACCACGTAGCAGTATAATCCCAGATCCGTAATGAAGCTAGTGTGTTCTTGATCTGGAACATGCATAGGGATCTGGTTATATCCTAAATAAGCATCCATGAAAGAGAGAAGCTCATAACCCACCATTGAATCTACCAACTGATCAATTCTGGGTAACGGAAAGCTATCTTTTGGGCAGGCTTTATTCAAATCCGAAAAATCAATACACGTACGCCACTTCCCATTGGCCTTCTTTACCAAAACTGGATTTGAAATCCAATCTGGGTAGGTTGAGTCTCTGATGAATCCATTACTTCTTAACTTTTCAACTTCTTCTTTCAAGGATGCAGACCTCTCTGGGCCCAGCATTCGCCTTTTTTGTTTTACAGGGGGATGCTTTGGGTTAATGCTCAACGAGTGGCTCATGATTGATGGACATATCCCACACATGTCCGCATGGGTCCAAGCAAATACATCCAAGTTATCTTTCAGGAAATCCGTCAGTTCTTTACCTCGAACTGGATCCAATCTTCAGGACCTTCTTTGGGTCACTATCATCGATCGGTACATCCATAGTCATTTCATTGGGAGCCGCCATTCTGCCCCCAGTCTCTTCGTCCTCTCTGGGATCTATATCCTCGGGCAGTTCTCTGAGCGACTCACCCATAGTCATTCTCTTTAATTGCTATGAAGTCTCCTCCCTTGTAGGGGAAGAAGCGTCTTTAGTTTCTATATCTCTTCCTTTACGGAGTAGCTTTAGTTCTGCAATGTAACATGCTTGTGCAGCAACCTGATCTCCTCTGACTATGCCAACACCAACTTCCGTAGGAAACTTCAATAATAAGCACCAGGGGGCTATACAAGCTCTAAACTTTGCTAGGGCCAGTCGGCCCAAGAAGGCATTATAAGGCGATTCAATACCCAAAACCACGAAGGGAAGAATTCTCACTCTCTGGTGTTCTCCTTCCCCAAGTGTTACCGGTAGCTCTACATATCCCTTTGGAGCAGTTGAAGCTCCGTTAAATCCACGGATCCATCCTTCATACGGCTTTAAATATTTCAATTCAAGGTTCATTGGATCGAACGTCTTTTTGAATAGAATGTTGACTGAACTTTCATTATCCACTAAAACTTTATGGACAGTGGCCGGGCGAATAGGAACTGTGATTACAAATGGAACTTCGGTCGGAGTGTGGACTCCAATACTCTCTCGGTTGCGTAAAATGACATCATCTTTTGTTGTTTTACCAGGACATTGTCCTCAGGGTTGCTACACTCTCCTGCCTCAAGATGCTGCTTTGCTATGTTTACGTACTGATCCATCGCCTTGGAACTATGCCCGGCTAGGTGAAGCCCTCCGATTATGGTATTGATAACAAGATCCTTTCCTTTTTGCTGGACAATTGACCTGGCAGTAGGTTGATTCTGGTTTTGGTTCGGGGTCTGAATAGCATGCTCCCTGTCTCTAGGAGTCACCCGGTACTCATCCAACTTCCCTTCCCGGAGCAGCCTCTCAACTATGTCTCTCAGATGACGGCATTCATTTGTAGAGTGGCCGTGAGTCTGATGGAAGAGACAAAACTTCCCCGTCTCACGTTCTTTCTCCGTCGAATCTCTTGGAGGAGGCCTTTTATGTTGGAGAACGTTGTACGAGTCTACGAATATATTTTCCAAAGTATCATTTATTGGCATATAATTTTCGAAAACCTGGGACGGGTCCTTCTCTAGGAGTCATTCCCCCGATTTTATTTCCGATTATTGCCATTACTGTTGTTACCATTGTTTCCTGACTGGTGGCCGCCGCCCTGGTTTCGGTTTCCAACATTGACTTCAACCTTTCTCGAGTTGTCTCCGGTTTGCTTGATGGCCACATTACTTTGGATTTCCTCCTTATTTGCCATTTTCATCTTCCAGTTAGCATATACCTCCTCCTGACGTAAGCGTACGTTTGCTTTCTCGTAGAACAATTCTCTAGTATGAGGTGGCTTACCGGCCAGGTATCTCCCAAATTCAGTATCTTTATCTACCCCATCAATCAGGGCTGCCACAACCGTTGGCTCATGGGGATCCTCGAGTTCGGTGGTGGCTAGGTTGAAACGATCCAGATACACCCTCAAGTTCTCGCCTGGTCGTTGTTTGACAAGGAACAGATCAATCACACTCTTTGACCTCTGTGCATAAATGCGGAACTGTTCCACGAACCTTTCACTCAACTCCCTGAAACTAGAAATTGATCTTGCTGGTAAGCGACTAAACCATAATAACGCTACATCCTCCAGGAATATAGGGAATGCTTTGCACTTTACAGCGTCGGAGGCTGCGGCAGCGATCATTGACCAAGAATATCCCATTAGATGTTGGATTGGATCAGATCTACCCGCGTAACCGTTCATCTGAGGCATGTTGAAGTGGCTCGGGAAAGTTACTTCTAGAATGTCATCAGTAAAAGGGGTGTGACTACGGTCAATTCCACAATCTTCGTTCCTTTGTCCACGGCTATCCGCCAGGATTTGATGGACCATAGCTGCAACATTTGCACTGGTCATCGGAGGCTCGGGATCAGTGCTTCTCGCTCGGTGGAATTCTCCGATCTCTCTTCTAGGAACATCCACAAAGTCCAGAGCTCGGTTTGGGCTTCGTTGTCCCCTGTTACCATGAGTATTTGTACGGCGAAGGGGTTGAGGTGGTCTATTCTCAACAGGATTGTCCACAACTCGAGCTCTAGGAGTTGCAGCACGATTATTCAAGTTGCAGTTTGAGGGTCCAACTCCAAGCGTCTCTTCCTCTCGTGATGGGAAGGTTCCAAATCGGAGCTGCTCTAAGTTTTCAGCCCTCTCATACGGTCGCCGCGAAGGTCTTGGCAATTCCTCCGATGAAGAAGAGTACTCTGGGGTGAGTGGGTGAACTGGGAGTGTTCTTGGTCTTGCGAGATCATCGATCCTTCTATCCATAGCAGTTAAGTTCTGCTGCAGCACAGATCTTTGCTGCCTTTGAGCAGCTAGTTCATCAAACAGCCTATCCCACATTTCAGAGAAGCGAGAGAGATCTCCTTCAGTGACCGGAGCAGAGGGGTCATATTGATCATCAACATTTTCTCTTATGCGCAGAGAACTTGAGCCAGGTCGAACAGAGGTACCGGGACGGCAAGAGTGAGCCATAACCTCCTTTCCAGGCCGAGTTGTAGTCTGGTCATCACTTCGGATCGCAGTGGACTTGTGTCTGTGGCTCGTAGCACCCCCCCCCCCCCCGGGGTCGGATCGTGGTAACATTAGGGAGAGGGTTCGCGGCGTTGTCGTGGGATCGAGTGACGACCCCTTCAGTTCGGATCGTGGCGCCGTGTCCGGATCGGTCCGCCCCTATGTCACCGCAATCTGCGAGGCCCTCCTCAACCTGCTCATGTACACTTTCTTCAACTGCTTCATTCGCGACTTCAATCGCCTACGAAGCTCATACTTCCTTAGACTTCTTTCCGTCCATGATATCAGATGCCGCTGGAATCTTCAAAAATCCGAACAGTGAAGTTTCGGGACTGTTTCCTTTGGACTTGAATATCCAAACAATGGAGCAACAATCCAATATGCCGAGAAATCAATTCTCAGTGAAAGCACCAAAATGTTAGATCAAAAATTGGCTCTAACACCCAAATTGTTCTGATTCGTAGGGAATTATAACTGAAAAAAATGAGAAAAAAAGGCAGAAAACACACATGGTTTATAGTGGTTCGGCGTTAGCGAGCCTACGTCCACTTTATATGCTATTGATTATACTTTGGATGCTAGTACAACCAATGATTTCTCTCAAACTCACTCTTACAATTACGATTTCTCTCAGTTATCTCAAAGAAAATCTGGTATGAAATAGTGGTATGACAGTAATGGTGGAAACAATCCTTAAAACTGCCAAAAGATCCTGAAAACTGCCCAGCTCTGGGCTATTTATAACTGATTTTGTCAGGCGGATCGCGGTCATACGTGGCGCAAATCCCGAGAATATCGGATCAGATCATAGCTTGATCAAGAATTGGTCAATATGACAGTTGGTGACAGGTGTCGCGAGATCCATACATCTCAGATCGTGATAGAATGGGTCATGGTCTTCGTTTCATCTTCTGGGCTTGGATCGCGTCGAGGTGGTATAGGTGGATCGATCCGCATAGGGGTTTAGCGTACCGGTAGGGCGATCCAAAAAAGGGGCGATCCGACCTGAGGATGGCTGAGCGACTGCGATCCGACTTCTCATGAACTAGAGGAACGAGACTTCATATTTTCTTCTTGTGTGTGAACCTTGATGGCTTGGTCAAAAAGCTAGCCAACAATGACCTAATTGAATAAATTGATTAAAACATAGCAGGAATAACATTATGAACATGAAAAAGGTTTGAATAATAATCTAGATTCAAAAACACGGATAGATCTAACTTAAATAGAAAAATCCCCAAAATCAAGAAATATAAATAAAATAGGTCTGAATAGAAAATCAAGCTTAGATCCAATTTCATAGTCATAATCCTAGGCAATAACCTCACAGGTGATTAGCCACAATTGTCCTTGTCATAGTTATGGGCAATAGTCTTATATTCACAGTCATAGGCATAGGCATAGTCTTATGTTCACCGTTATAGTCATAGGCATAGTCTTATGTTCACCGTTATAGTCATAGGCATAGTCTTATGTTCACAGTCATAGGCATAGTCATGGTCTTATGTTCACAGTCATATGCGTAGTCATAGTCTTATGTTCACAGTCATAGGCGTAGTCATAGTCTTATGTTCACAGTCATAGGCGTAGTCATAGTCTTATGCCTTTAACAATAGTTTCAACGTCATAGACAATATTCCTAATAGTCAAGATCCAAGAAGAAAACAAGAATAGATATGAATCATACATAAATCAATTCCAATTTAACATGCCCATATTAGATTTATAGTTTTTATCTAAAAGTAACTGGAACTTACAGATCGTGGTCTAAGAAATTTAGATGCAGAAGTCAAGTCTAGAAATTTGTCGTAGAACGTTGCGGTGTCGCTGATCTGTTCTCTTGAATTGTTGTAGAAGCATTGATCTTTGATTTGAATCGAGTTTGAATGCTTAAGCTTTAATTTGGAGGCGACGGCCATGGTTCAAGGGGTAAATTAGCAGCATAGTAGTGTAAGAATGATTTGTATGAATTAGGCTTAGTCTTAGGATGTATTTATAGGGGTAGCAACTAGTTTGGGCCCTTAGATTAACCCTAGAATCAATCCGGACCATCAAAACACATCTCAGGCTTCAAAAATGGGTTCCGGGTCAAAACAGGCCGACCAAGTCGAGCTGTAAGGGGGGGAGGTCGACACATTGTTGACCTGGGGGGTAGGTCGACCACATGGTCGACCTGACCCCCAGGTCGACCTGCCTGGTCTTGTGCTGCCTGAAATTTGCTGAAATCTTCTACAGGCCATAACTTCTTCATCTGGACTCCGATTTTCGAAAACTCGGACTCTATTTCATGCAGAATTCCGAGACGAACGCAATGGCGCAACCCGTTTCCCATAACTATGAATTTAAAATTTAATTCTGCCTTGATTTATGGTTTTAACATGTTATAAAAATTCAGGTTGTTACATAGGGAGGGCGCACGTGCGCAGGGGGTGGGGTCCACTTTGGTGGTCCCTGTTGGTGGCGGCGGCGGGTTGAAGACCCCGACTTTGAGGAGGTGATTTTTACGAAATACACAACGAAAAATTCTGCAGTTGGTATGGATTTGAAGATCTCAGAGAGTACTATAAAAACCTCAACTATGGCATTTGATTTTACTGAGCGAATTGGAAGAATTTGAAGAGAGAAGGTGATGAGGCCCTTCCGCCATTCGCAACAGGAAATCGGGGAGAGAGAAAATGATTTTCTTTTTTTATATAAAAATATGATAGGCCCGTGCTATGTATAATTCCAAAAATATCCGTTTCTCCAAACGAACTCCAATCCAAACCCAACAACTATCGCCCTAGCTAAATACCCTCATTCCGGACATAATGGAATATGTTTCGCAGGCCCATTCGACTGTTTCAGTCAGTTATTCTTCAAATTAAAATATAAAACATTCAATATTTGATTTGAATGTACATTTCAATTTGCCAGGGCCACATACTGATCCCAGAAATTCCAGAAAAATAAATCTAGCTATATTTTGACGATACGGTCCTAACAAAACTAGTTTCGTCAAATTTGGAGACCGTTTAAAAAATGGCCATTTTCTGGTCGATCCAAATTGACAGAAATTTACCAAACACATTTTCCTTTGTGACGCTCACATATTAACTCCAAAAATTATGGAATTTGAAATATAGCAATAATTTGACATTCCGGATCCAACAAAAGAGGTTTCGTTGAAAACGGAGGTCATTTGCAAAATGTCTATTTTCACGGGCCATATTAATTACATAGCGACCTTTCTGAAAATTCATTTGGCCATAACTTTTGATTCTCACTATGAAATTTCGATTTTTTAAATTCGTTATAAAGATATTCATAAACAGATTTAAATATTTTTGGTTTCACTAAAATTCCTTTTATTTTGCATCTGGTACAATTGGTTAAAGTTCGAATTCAAATTTTTAAACTGCTGCGCCATTTCAGGCCTTGTTTTATAATTAAAATAAATATATTTATTTTCCAACATCGATTCAAATAGACTTTTGGTCGTTATTATTTAAAATAATTTATTTTAAATATTCAAAATCCACTAAAATAGCCTAATTAAATTTTTTAAATTGGTTTAGATTTTCCAGGTTGTTACAATCTCCCCCACTTAAAATCATTTCATCCTCGAAAAGGAACGAAGCAGAAAGTGGTTCAACTAACCAACTCCACTTTCATTCTGGCTTTCATTCTTCAACTTTTCAGTTTCTAAGAATTTCCTAATTCTTCAAAAATTTGGCTAACACCCTAAATTTTCGAAAAAATTCTCCATAGCCTCCTTTGTACGGGGAGGGGTTTGGATATTTATTGGGCCGCATTAGATACCAAATAAATCCTAATAAGCATACACATATTTATAGTGATATATTCCAGTGTCCACAGGGGAGTGTGTATAGATCATAACTCCAAAGAAGAAATTCTCGTCACCCTATAAATGGTTTTTGTGCCTTAATGACCAGAGAGACATGTTTATTGTCGTCTCCAGACCCATGTGGTTTTTTTATTAATCTGGCAATTTACCGTTATAATTTATATAGTCTATATCAGTCTTTGGTTCAACCTGTAATATAGTCATTTCCATATAAGCTTCTTGCTTGTATGGTAAATTTTCAACCTTGTCACTTAAGCTCCAAATGCTTATGTGGTATATGATGAAGTATGGTATCTTCCAGAAGTATGCCACGTAATGTAGTTCAAAATTAATTGTTACTATCCTATGGCGACGTTTATTATTACATACAGAACAACCGACACTCCGCGTCTAATGGCATTAACAGGAGTTGATATAATAAATAAAATTGCGCATCCAACTCATTAAGGTTTACCTATTTGTCGGGCACGCAAATAAATTCTTTACTCAACAGCAAATCCATTTACCTGTTCAAACATATACAATGTACATGCATGTATTTCTATCTATTTTTAAACCAGTTTAATATTTGATTCATTTGCATAAATTTACCATTATTTTCTTATTGATTAAATTAATTATCATTCCAATAATTTGATTAATCAAATTCTTAATCACACCACACAAACAGCAATCAATTTATTGATTAACTTTTCAAAAATATACTAATTAATTCATATACTCTTTTAATATATTCAAAATTCATTTACTAAGATCAGATTACATATAATCAAAAATACATAATTTATAAACATATAACTCTCAACTCATTCTGGGACATTACTAACCCCATCTCTAATGAGTCACTCATTCTAGAATGCTACTGATTCCATCTCTAATGAGGATTTTTCAATAAGATATTACTGATCCTATCTGAAATGAGTATGTTCGTCTTAGGACACTACTGGTTCTATTTCTAATGAGTTTGTTAATATGTTATATTCCAGAACTAATCTTAACCAAAGCTCTGATACCACGTTGTGACGACCCCAAACCTCCGTTCCACGGTGCAAGGGTAATCTTTGGAATATAACACGTAAACAAATAACAGCAGAACGGAAATATATAAATACACCGGATAAACATAATCATCAGAGTTACGAGGTATACAGGATCATACTTAGTACAAAATACAGTTTCAACTTTACATAAAATGTCTACAACAGAATCAAAACATAATATGCACAACAAGAGCTGAACAACGTAAAAATAAAGAAATGATAGAATCCATCTTCAGCTCCATAGCTATCCAGAGAGAGCCTGCTAAAACCTGAATACGAGACTGCCCGTGTAGAAAATAGGGCATCCGAGTTTGCAAGTGAAACAAACTACGAGTCAGGCATGTGACTGGTATGAGAAATCTACTTAACTTAATTTAGGATAAGGCCCATCACAGGACCACACCGCTAACGCAGAACGGGTTTACTCCATTGGATTGCCAATGCTTAAAACAAATAAGTCATTTGAACATCGCAATGCTTTTTATAAAAATGAAGCCATTATAAGACTCAGTTCCCATCATACAATGCAACGCAAACCGGAGGATATAGTTTTAACTTATAAAGGCCAAAAGATGCTTGATATGAATAAAACAAAAGAATTTGATAATATTACTAGTGTTTATACATTTCAAAAACAATTTCAATCATAAGTATCAATTATAGACGGCATGGGTACCATATATCATGTCGCCATATATAGGTTTATAATCAAAACCGCACGATGTCGTATTTGGAAATTGGATTTCCGTCATGAACCAAGGCAAGGGATTGTCCTTACCGCTTCGAGACGCTCTAGCCCATGTCTCAGGAGCACCCGCAACTGCACCTTGGATCTTCAAGGCCGGTCCACATAGAGTGGATTAAAATGCCTGAACACTGCGTTTCCATGGCCCGTGAGGCGTCAAACTGGTCATATTCCGACCATACCATCGGCTCCGAAGAGACCGAACTTACCGAGGTGCCTCGCTATCCATCATCTACATAAGTAAAATGCCTGGGCGTGTCAAACCCAAAACACCACTCCTAGCTAGAAGGAAATGCATGTTCTCGCTGTAGTCCTCCCCCGTTTCTGGTCCATACCAAGGTGTGAGGCTCGCAAATCAACGCTAAACACAAAGCTAGCTAGTTAAAGCCCTTCTTTGATCATCAACCAAAAGGCTATGCTTTTCAACAAAATCCTTCATCATAGCATCTCTATATGCCACGTTGTTAATCTACAACGTCAGACACACATCCATTTACAAGTCTGTTCTGGGTCTGAATGAAACCAGAGGCACCTTATTCCTCTCCCGTATGTCCAATACTGGAAAGAGGCCCTCGCACATCCAAACGATCAACAAGTACATCTGGACCACCACCACTGTAACCCCTTCAGGGCAACAACTCCCATCAAAGGCATCAGTAGCCATCCGTTCGATGTGGAGATCATCGGTCTTGCACCGTCTTCATGTCTTCGACTTCTAATCGTCGATCAATTATTTGAAATGAGAATTAACTTGGCCTTTTCAAATAATTCACATATATTTAGAATTTCAAATCAATTCATTTTCATGGTTAAATTATTCGACATCCATAATTCAGTTCATTAATGTAATTTTCACGTCAAATACACCCAACCATCAAATATCCAATAAACCGGGTAAATTCAATTTATTTCCATTCCATATCGTTTATAATATTTTATAATGATTTATCGCTATTTTTATTTATTTAAATATAGCCAATTTATTCAAACAACGCTTCAGGCCATAACGCGGCCATGGCGTTGTTTTTCTCCAGATTTGATTTACACATATCTGAAAATCTAATTGTTGGATCTTTACATATTTTATATCATTGGAAAGATCTACGGTTCCAGTTTTGGGAAAATCCGACGGTCGGACCTCGCGGTACAATCATTTGAAATTACGATTTCAAAATACGAACTACAACATCGTTATTCGATTTAATTTAATTATATTTATATACATTAATATAATCCATTCTGGCGTGGTTTTCATTCAAATTTGAATTTAACATTTCATAAAATCTAATCGTTGGATCTTTATAAATTTGGTGTCATTAGAAAGATATTTCCAAAGCGGACCCGATGGTTTCGTTTTCGGGAAAATCCGATGGTCGGATCTCCCGGCACAAACGTTTGAAGTTGCGATTTCAAAAATACAAACTGCAGCTTCGTTATCCGTTTTAATTTAATTATTTATATATATATACACACATGTATATATATAATTCATTCTTCGATTTCCAAATCATTTCCATTTCATATATTTGATAAAAATAATATTTTTACCCAACAAATATCTATTTCAACACATGACTATTTTTAACACTTCGTATATATAATAAAAATGTGATTTTTATTGTCAAAAGAATTTATTTCAAAAATGAAGATTTTTAGTGATTTATATATTTTATAAAAATGTGATTTTTATTATCAAAACAATTTATTTCAAAAATGAAGATTTTTAGCGATTCAAATATATTATAAAAATGTGATTTTTATTGTCAAAACAATTTACTTCAAAAATGATGATTTTTAGCGATTCATATATATTATAAAAATGTAATTTTTATTGTCAAAAACAATTTATTTCAAAAATGAAGATTTTTAGCGATTCATATATATTATTGAAATGTGATTTTTATTGACAAAACAATTTATTTCAAAAATGAAGATTTTTCCAACACATGAATCTATTTCAACACATGAATATTTCAGAAAATTTCTGGCAGCATAACGGCAGGGTATTTAAAACCGGCACCGTCCCGAGTACGGCTCCTCGCTCTACCTTAAGGCCTCGCAGCTTTTGACAATGGGGATTTCAAAATTCTAGTTCGTACGCAGACGAATTTTTCCACAAATAATCCTATTTGTTTTCAACCACAAATAACCATAATCAAATCAACCATTCGTAAAATTCACCAAATTTCACGTCAACCGAAATCCAAACAATTACAACCAATATATATCGTCCATGGTCTGTGGACGAGGGGAGTATATATATAGATATACGTATATAAATATATTTCAATCTCATTTCAATATCATTTCAATTCAACGCACATATTATGTTTACAACGTATATATAACTTATACATCACACATACAACTTATACAATGCTTTTATAGGAGGTGTACAATGCTTATATAACTTATATATTGATCGTATAATTTATACATCACCATTCCATATCGTTTATAATTTAGAATCTCACATTGGGTTCCATTCCTCCAAAAATTGTACGAAGCTCCAAAAATTCTCTGGTCTCTTCTAGAATGTAAAAGGCGTCCACACGAGTCCAATGTCTCTTGTTTCACTGAATTTCGACTGCATAGCAAAAAGATATGATTTTTATCGTGAAATCAAAATCCGTAGCGATATAAAGTGCTATATTCAGTTCAAAATAAATAAGCCGTTACCTTTCAGCAATGGTTCAAACCTAGGACATCGACTATCGTACAAACCATGCATCGGTTGGACGATTGGACTTCGCAGCGGCATAGAGGGAGGGAGGGCGCACGTGCGCAGGGGGTGGGGTACACTTCGGTGGTCCCTGTTGGTGGCGGTGGCGGGTTGAAGACCCCGACTTTTAGGAGGTGATTCTCACGAAATACGCAACGAAAAATTCTGCAGATAGTATGGATTTGGAGCTCTTGGAGAGTACTACAAAAACCTCAACTGTGGCATTTGATTTTACTGAGCGGATTGGAAGAATTTGAAGAGAGAAGGTGATGAGGCCCTTCCGTCGTTCGTAACAGGAAATCGGGGAGAGAGAGAAAATAATTTTCTTCTTCTTTTTTTTATAAAAAAATCTGATTGGGCCGTGTTATTTATAATGCCAAAAGTATCTGTTTCTCCGAACGAACTCCAATCCAAACCCAACAACTGTCGCCCCAAGCTAAATACCCCCATTCTGGTCACACTGGAATATGTTTCACAAGCCCATTTGATCGTTTCAGTCAGTTATTCTTCAAATTAAAATATAAGACATTCAATATTTGATTTGAACGTACATTTCAATTTTTCGGGGCCAGATACTGATCCCAAAAATTCCAGAAAAATAAATCTTGCTATGTTTTGACGATACGGTCCTAACAAAACTAGTTTCATCAAATTAGGAGACCGTTTGAAAAATGGCCATTTTCTGGTCGATCCAAATTGACAGAAATTTACAAACACATTTTCCTTTGCCACACTCACAGATTAACTCCAAAAATTATGGAATTTGAAATCTAGTAATAATTTGACATTTCGGATCGAACAAAAGTGGTTTCATCGAAAACGGAGGTCGTTTGCAAAATGTCTATTTTCACGGGATATATTAATTCCATAGCGACCTTTCTGAAAATTCATTTGGCCATAACTTTTGATTCCTGCTATGAAATTTCTATTTTTCATATTTGTTAGAAAGATATTCGTAAACAGATTTAAATAATTTTGGTTTCACTAAAATCCGTTTTATTTTGCATCCGGTACAGTCAGTCAAAGTTCGAATTCAAATTTTCAAACTGCCGCACCATTTCAGGCCTTGTTTTATAATTAAAATAAATATATTTATTTTCCAACATCGATTCAAATAGACTTTTGGTCGTTATTATTTAAAATAATTTATTTTAAATATTCAAAATCCACTAAAATAGCCAAATTAAATTTTTTAAATTGGTTCAGATTTTCCGGGTTGTTACAAATAGTCATATGTTAATTTAAATTTTTGTTAGATAAAAATGTCATCATTAACATGTTAGTGAAGTATTAAAAATAGTCATATGTTAATTTACATTTTTTTTAGATAAAAATGTCATCATTAACATGTTAGTGAAGTATTAAAAATAGTCATATGTTAGTTTACATTTTTGTTAGATAAAAATGTCATCACTAACATGTTAGTGAAGTATTAAAAATAGTCACATGTTAATTTACATTTTTTTTAGATAAAAATGTCGCCATTAACATGTTAGTGAAGTATTAAAAATAGACATATGTTAATTTACATTTTTGTTAGATAAAAATGTCGTCATTAACATGTTAGTGAAGTATTAAAAATAGTTATATGTTAATTTACATTGTTGTTAGATAAAAATGTCGTCACTAACATGTTGGTGAAGTATTAAAAATAGTCATATGTTAATTTACAATTTTGGTTATATAAAAATGTCGTCATTAACATGTTAGTGAAGTATTAAAAATAGTCATATGTAAGTTTAAACTTTTTTGATAAAAATGTCGTCGTTAATAGGTTAGTGAAGTATTAAAAAGAATCATATGTTAATTTACACTTTTTTTAGATAAAAATGTCGTTTTTAACATGTTAGTGAAGTATTAAAAATAATCATTTGATGAATTATGTTTCTATTTGATAAAAATGCCATCTTTAACATGTTAATGAAAATAAAATAAACATGTGTTGAAATATATTTTTGTTCATTAAAAATATCATTTTTTTAACATGTGTAGGAAGTGGATAAAATTCATGTGTGTTGAAATATATATTTTTTCATTAAAAATATTTTTTTTATAACACGAATATGAAGTGTACAAAATTTACATGAAATGAAATAAATGATTTTGAAATCTTCGAATGAATTATATTTATATTGATATATATATATATATATGTATATATAAAATTAAAATTAAACGAATCGTGCATGGTAGTTCGCGTTTGGGATCGTAACTATAAACGATTATACTGAGAAATCCAACCGTAGGATTCTCCCAAAATAGGAACCCTGGGTTCACTTTGGAAAGATCTTTCCAACGATATTAAATTCATTAAGATTTAACGGTTAGATTTCGAGGAATATGTAATTCAAATCTGAATAAAAACAGCGCCAGGGCCGCGTAATGACCTGAAACGTCGTTTGGATTAAATGGGCTATTTTTATATAAATAAAAATAGTGAAAAACCATTATAAAATATTATAAACGATATGGAATGAAAATAAACCAATTTCCCTTGGTTTGTAAAGTAATATGGACGGTTAGATTTATTTGACATTAATCTATAGAATTGAATTAAACTTAACCAAATAAAGAAATGATTTGAATTATATATTCAAGGATTATTTGAAAAGGCCGGGTTAAATCTCATTTCAAATAATTATACGATGACTTAAAGTCGAAGACATTGAAGACGGTGGTTAAAGACCTGCGATCTTCACATCGAATGGACGACTAGTGGTACCTGGATTGGTTAGCTCCCAGGAAAGGGTTAAAGTGGTTGTTGTCCAGACGTACTTGTTGATTGTCCGGATATGCAAGGACCTCTCTTCCGTATTGGACATATGGAACTAGGAATAAGGTGTCTCCGGTTTCATCTAGACCCAGAACGGACTTGTAAATGGATGTATGTCTGACACTGGATTTTATTCTGTGCTGATTGATTTCTATTAAATATATATCTGTTTGGTGGCAGAGAATTTATTCTCTTACTTAGCACCTTTCTCTGAGACGTATGAGCTTAGAGATTACAATTCGATAGACATCAGTCACATGGTGTGGATTGTTAATGTGGCATGCTAAGAAGCAAATGATCAAGGCTTTTGTTGAAAAGTAGAGCCTTATGGTTAATGATCAAAGCACAGCTTTAATTAGCATAACTTTGTGTATAGTGTTAATTCGCAAGCCTCACACCCCGGTATGAGTCAAAAAAGGGATAAGGAACGTAGGGAGAATATGCTTTTCTTTCTAGCTAGAAGTGATGTCATGGTATGGAGTCCATACATTTTTACTTATGTGGATGATGGATTGAAAGGCGCCTCGGATATTGGTCATTACTGGCCAAGTGATAGGTCCGATAGGACCAGGAAATGTATTGTTCAGGAATAATTAATCCACTAAAGTATGTATGGACTGGCCCTACCGCATCCAAGGGCTCGCCAGCGTCCGTGTCCTGAGACATTTGCTAGAGTTTTTTGGAAACGGGAGGAGCCGTCCCTAGCCCCGACTCATGATGGAAACCCAATTTCTAATATGACATTATAGATTTGATTGTAACTACATATGGCGACATAGTAGGATGGGGTACTGTGCCATCTAGGATTGATACATTTATATTGAAAAGTGTTTTAAACTGACTAGATACTAGTAATAATATCAAATGGTTTTCATTTTATTCATATCAAGCATTTTTGGCCATTGTAAGGTAAAACTCTATCCTCCGGTTTGCGTTGCATTATGTGATGGGACTTGAGTCTTATAATGGCTTCATTTTTCTAAAAAGTGTTGCGATGTTTAAATGATTTTCTTTATTTATGCACTGGCAATCCAATGTAGTAAACCCATTCCGCTTTAGCGGCGTGGTCCTGTGATTAGCCTTATTATTAAATAAGTTAAGTAAGATTCCTCATACATGTCCCATGACTGGCTCGTAGTTTGTTTTCACTTGCAAACTTGGGTGCCCTTATTTTTACATGGACAGCCAAGTGAACAGGTAGCTGGATTTATTTTGGATATGTACTGTAGCATGAGGTGCTCTTTGGATGAAGACGAAGGCTATCTTTTATCTCTTATTTTGGACATTTAGACATCACCTTATCTATGCTGTATTTGATGATGTTATAGACTTATTATCTACTTATTGGAAAAAAAATATGTACTAAGTAGTATCCTATATCTGCGTAACTCTGATGATGATGACATTTATGATTCCGCTGTTATGATGAATATTATTCTATGATTTCATGTGTTATACTATTATCTGTAATCTGATGATGTGATAAATGTGTTATATTCCAATGATTATCCTTACCACCGTGGTATGGGGGTTCGGGTTGTCACACTTTGAATGCCACATTGATGGATCCATCAAATCACTAATTGACGTCCACAAATATACTCCGGGTGTTAAGCTAACAAAAGTTGCATTCTTTGCCACCGAACTTGAAGTATTTGTAAAAGTCAACGTACATGAGTTTTAGGAAATACGCTGTCATACATTCATCCATACAAGTCATCCAGGAATAGGTTGAACCAAAGGCGCCCTTTTATCGCATACTATAAAGGAATAACCCCAAGGATTAGTAGCGAGTAGTCCTTCCAATCCATAGTTTCAACCACGACAGAATCGTAGTTTATCTATAGTTTCAAGTCACAGATTATAAGTGGTTTTTTCGTTTTATGATGACCTACAGTCTTCAATGCTCATCTTTATAAACAATCCTACAAGTTAGTTTCCAACACAATGTTTGTTTGAAGTGTTTTTGGGTCTAGTCCCCATCCAGGTCTCTTCGACCTAACATGACAAAAGTTCAATAAGATATTTCATTAATAGTTAAGGTTTTGTATATCAATTTAAAAAGTACGGTCAAGTATATTGGCAGCTCAGACCTTTTAATTAAAAGCAATTATTAAAACTATTTCATCAACTCTTTATATCGGTTCTATATTCTTATCTCAATAAATCTTTTTTTTGTTATTTTGAAAATAATAACTCTTCTTAACTCTTTAGAATGAACCTATTTACCAAACTCCTCTTTATTTTGAACTATCACTATATATTTACATAAAAACCCTTTTTATTTCCTTTACCCTGGAAATAAGACTATATATATCCACAAAATCCCTTTTTATCTCCTTTACCATTGCTAACTATTACCATCTCTTGATAATAGTGAATTCATTCAAGTTACGATATTTTATTTACCTCTCAGATCTTGATCGGCAACGTTCTTATCTTGTGATAAAAAAAAGTTCGTAACTTTAAAACCCATATTACTTATAATATCAACCAAATCTTATTTTCTATTTTATTTAAGATATGGTTTTATAAACCATATCCTTATTTTTGAAAATATCTATCCGTTTTACTTAATTTGTGTATTAAGTCATTCTTACCAAAACTTTACCTTTAGCTTTAAATTATTTGAATACAATTCCATCTCCAACTTGGATTAAATTGCGATAACACATTTATCAAATACTTTACCAAATACATTTAACATTGTATTATAAAAGTAAATTGTGGACTTAATCACTAAAATCCTTTTATTAATTTCTTCCTTTTTTTCTTTTCCGACATCTTCTTCCAATTCTCATCATTGTTCTTAATTCAGTTATTAAGTGAATTCCTCTTTTAAAAACTATCATCTTAGCTTAGAATTCCTTTGTAACTTTTTTCCCATAACACTTGGATCTTTATTAAAAAAATTACTTACAAAAACCTTTATGCATATTCAATTAAATTTTAATACAAACCCGGTTCCTCTCTTAAATGAATTCCACTTAAGAGATAATCACTTTTATTATTAATAATCAAAATAATAATCATTTACTGAAGTAAAAGTAATTTACTTTATTGAAAAAAGATTAGTTAATCACTTTATTGAATAATAACTAACCATATGAATCCAAAAACCATTTTTAAACATCGTTAAATAAAAAGGTAATTAATATTTAAGAAATCGTACTAGTTTAAAATAATTATTTGCCAAACTATTTTCACTAGATTAATTGAAGACCAATTAATCCGATAATCTATTACAAATTGAACCGCTGACTTAGTCAACTTGGAAATCATCAGTTACTTGTTAACTGATTTCAATTATCTCTTCCAAATTATTGTAATTAATCTAATAATATAGCTTTACCGTTTTATAAAACAATTATTCTAAAACATTAAACCATAGGTTAAATTCTGACTTCTACACTTATAAAACTTATCAAAACGTCAAAACAAATCATTTATATTCACATTATAAAGCAAACTATAACATATTTATTTCTTAATTGAAATTCCATTTTTATACATAATATAATTTAAAAAATTTCTCTATTTATAAGAATAAATTTTATAACTTTAAATACATCGATTTGCCTAAGGGCGAATTAATGTCTTTAAAGTTTGGTTTTTAGACCATTTGCTCCCAATTACTTAATCAATACCGTCTTTTGATTAAAATCGTAACAACGTTGAATTTTAATTCAAAATCAAATAGGTTTTAACATCATTGGGTTTCAAACTTCATATATAAATAATATGAAAATAAACAACATGCATAATATTTGAGAAATCCAAATGGATCCCTCCAACTATTCTTCCCTGCATCACAACTCATGATATCATTTTATACTAATATATGAGATAGAAATTTAATCCAATGCATTTAAGTGACATAAATATAATTAACTTCAATCAATAATAAACAAATAACATCTTAGGCACTCAATCATCCAATTTATACTAATAACGATATATTAAAGCTATACAAATTTTATCACATTATAGGACCATAGAAAGAGCGAGTTAACTCACATTTTATTTTGATTGACGGTTCAGATTATTTCGTTTAATTTTAAATAGATGTTTAAAATTAAATAAAACTTCCAGTAGCCCCAAAGCCAACCAAACCTGCTCGACAGCATGATGTCCATCACTACAATTCCATTGCTTCTTATTTCATGTGATTCTTTTATCGTGTGACAAAGATACAGCTTAAACGAGTTATTACTTAAATTTAAATAATTAATTTACAACTAATGTTATTTATTTTCCTTAATTACCATGCTTAATCCTTAATCATCTCCTTAATGACATTTTTACTCGATTAATACTTCTTCTACCAAGTATTTCCCAATATCCTCCACTCTAATAAGATTGAACCCCTAATCTTGATTACCGTGCCTCCACTACTCCACCTGGGCTGACCCCTGACCTTTGCCTCCGTCGTACACCACTCTGCCATTACAAAAAGGCCTCGACCTCAAATCGCCACCACCATGCCAAAAACCCATGTTCATCAGAAAATGCTTCAAACTGGAAATCTCTGTCCATCGACCACCACATCGACCGAAACTACCACCGTTCGAACCATCTTTCTTCGTTCCACAACCTTACTTCAAGGTTCATGATCCAATTGTAACGTCCCGTATTTTTCGTAGTCAGATATTTAATATATTTTATTTTAAATATCGATTTGGAATTTTAAATGGATGATGAAATTAAATAACCATACGAAATAGAACATTCAAATCAATACGTTGCTTACCTTATGATGAGGCACATGCTTCGCACATGGGAAATTGTTCGGTATATTATACAGGCTATAGAAATGAATATTTTTCGAACGACCACCATTTTCGCTTAAACAAATATTATTCGAATAGGTATAGATAGTTATTGATAGATTTCCAGTTTGAAGCCAATTGGAGTTATTTTACCGGTGTGTGCAATTTAAGGGCGAAACGATAAATTAAAATAAGAACGTTGTGCAAACGAAACTAGTTCTCAACGAAGTTAATTTCTTTGGGGCCGGAATGTTTAAGACGAAATGTTGTGGCCAATTTCGTTGTGTTTGACGTTCGTGTGTAGCGATGTGTATATTTAATGGTCAAGGGTAAATAGTGGTGATATAAATTTGACCGTATATGTAACTTTAATTAGATAATTTGTAACATAACCCCTAAGTAAATAAATAAAAAGTGCACATCCTATCATTTTTTTATTTTTTAAGTCCACCCTAATCACCAAACTAAAACGTATACCCTATCACTTGGGACAACCTGTGTCTATACTACCTATTGTTAAAGGCAAAAGGGTTTCTAAAAATTAAGGCCAATGTGCACACCAGCATATTAATGCAGACATCTCATAACAGAGCAACTAGGACCTTCATGGATTTTGACTCCGTTACTAAAGCAATGGATAATGGATGCATTATGCAGGTTACATGAGAGGAAGCTGAATGAAATTAACCCAATAATCGTAAACGTCACCTATGACTTCACTGATCTTTACAACTTTATGGGTGTCCTCACTGATTCTAGTACGTTAGTGTACGTTCATTTGATCTATGCCTACCTTCCAAACGAAACGATAGACAGTGGGTGAAGCAGAGTATGTTCCATCACCTCAAGAAATTTGCATCCCGCTCAGGCTAAGATTTCCCGTATGTATTGCCTCTTTATGTACTGATTTTTATCTTTATTTTCTTTTTGGAAAATCTTATATCGCTCTATAGCATACATAGCGATGGGTAGCTTATCAGCTTTATTTTTGCTTAATGCCAAAGCGACAACCAAATTGTGTACAGTATATGTGTAGCAGAAATATGTAGACGTACTTTTTAAGTATGCAGACCTCTGCCTTATCTTTTCACTTCAAAAAGAGTACAACTACCTAGCGAAGGGAAAACACATGCTATATTCAATCACCATCACACATAGCTAAATTTCATGCTTAGGTTTAGAGCTACTCTACAGAAGAAAATGCACGATACTCTATACTGTATCAGCTAAGCCTATGAAGTGAACATACACTGCGTGATGTTTTCAAATCCTACAGCCTACCCAGCAGAAGAAAATATGAACACATCTACCTCACCATACTGAAGATATCTATAACCTATCTATAACATTTGACGCGGACATGCTTCTTATCCATTTTCCCGTTGTCTATAAATAGCCGTGCCATACTTAAGCTCCTTTTATCCAAGGAAAACCCCCTACCATTAAAAATAACATAGCCTCCATGGTCTTCTGTTTCACCCAAGACGCGCACCCATGTTTATTAAACCAAAACAAAGCCTCTACTATATATATATATATATATATATATATATATATATATATATACAAATTTCATGAAAGAAACAAAGGGCGGCGAGTGGGTAAATATGGAGTGCGGCTAAGTGAACGAAATAAATGGGATGGATCGCATGACATGCGGAACAGAAATGTAAGTGATGAAGCGCAGTTCCAAAATGAGTTGGGGACTTTGGAATACAACAGAAGGGACGTAAGCTAAATGGCAGAAGGTGGGGAGCGGAGCTGAGTGGTGAGATGGCGATGGTACAGTATGCTGGCTCGATGACTGGAGCTTGGGCGAACTTTGGAAACAGCGTGGAAAAAATGGATGGCGGTTGTGAACAAAGTAGAAGATGGAATATCAGCAGCAAAGAAGAAAATGTAATGGAGACAGTGGAGTATGTTTGGAACTTTACATGAGGGCGCGAGCGAGGTGACGTGGTCGAGTTGAGGGAGGAAGCAGTGGCAGTTGGAGTGCGTGACTTGCGGTCTCAGTTAGTAGCAGATGAAGGAAGTTTGGTGGCCATGTGAAAGTTGCGAGAGAAGCGTTCCGAAGAAAACAAAGCAAGACCATGAACAGTAACTTTCCTATGGCCTAATGACGGGTTATACTGCCTAATCACAATTAAATAATGTGCCAAATTACGTTTTAATTATATGCCTAATTTAGCTTAATACTAACTAATCAAATATCTATTTTTACGTAACAATATATATATATATATAAGGGTTGTGATCAATAATGTGGACTGATGTTTATACTTATGGGGCCTAATCGGTTTACTGGTAATCCAGGGAAAAAGGTATTGTGCCTAAACATATTAGTATTATCTAATTAGACTTGTAGTTATATATTTAAGTTTAGTAATATTGTGCCTAACCCGATAGTTGTATCTTCCTAATCCATATTTATAAACAGTACGCCAAACCGTTAATATTATTATTTAATTGTATGTCTTATCCTGTTAAATGGCTTGGCCAAATATTTGTATAAGTTAGTATATGAACAGCCGTATGTAGGAGGAACATGTATTTATTGTGATTAACCGCCTTTAACATACCCAATGAAATTGATTAACGTAAACTAAAGGTGTGATTAAATTATTATTAACTTGTAATAATATTAAAGTGGATACCGTAATAATTTATATCTACTTCATACAGTAACGAGGTGGGACGAAACAAAGGATGATGGAAACGTATCGACAAACTCTTCGTTATGGAGCTGGTTGATCAGAGTTGGCAACGACTGGGATTTTTAATTAAATTAAACGTCAATTTAATTTAACTAAAAAGAATTGTTTCAACGACAAACAAATTCCAAGGTGAGTTCAACTCACTCAGTTTTATCTCACTTATATTTTATATAAGTTGGATTTAAATATTTGTGTGTTATGATTGTTAATTAGTTGATGGATGTTTGGAGTGCAGTTTTTGTGATGGTTAAATATTATATCTATTTATAGATGGTATTGTTGACATAACATATTTGGATGCAGGGAAAACAAGTCGGAGGGATCCAGCTGGATTCCTCAAAATTATTGTTTATTTTCATATTATAATTATATGATCTGTTTAACTAATATGAATGGATTATTGAATTGATCATTGATTGTTGAAATTAAATTCAACGGTTGTTTGTTTTAACCAATAGATAGTATTGGTTGAGTAATTGGTATCAGTTGGCCCAAAAATACATCGTTTTATAGTTGTTGATTTACTGTCGAGTGAATCGATAGTAATGAAGTTATAAATTTATTTTATAACTAGAAATGGATTTTTGACATCGATACATTTGAGTAAAAATTTACTAAAAAAATTATTATTTATTATTTAAGTTTTAAAAGTAATTATCAAATTTATTTTATAAATTGATTCTTCTGGTTAATAAGATTTATAAGAAATGAGGAGATATATCATAACAGTTAAGACATAGATTAATTATTTTCAAGAAAGAATTAAATGGGATTATTGAAACTAATACTATAATTATATTAATTTAAAAGAATAGCTAATTGAAATTGATTAACGAGACAAGCATAGTTTGAACTAATGAAGTTAACTGATTTATTTGGAATTAGTTATTTGATTATTTATTTGTAATTAATCAAATAGAATAGTTTAACGAATATTTATTTTAACCTTAAAAAGGAATTCACTTTTTAATTGAGTTAAATAAGAAGTTAACTATTTCTAGGATAGTTAATAAGGATATAGTTCATTATTTTAATGAATAATGATTTTAGTGATCAAGACGTAAATGAGATTCATTAAGAAAAGTAATTAAAGTTGATTGGATTTTTGAAAAGAGTTGATGAAAGGATTTTATATTGAAGCCGAATATTATAACTAAGTCATAAAAGGGATAGCTTAAAATAAGGGTCAAGGTAAATATGGTTTTAGGTAAAGCCTAAGAATTTTAAATGATGTTTATAAACGGGCAGGGAGGCAAAGATGTTAAGTTATAATTAATGCTACTTAACAATAGAGTTTGAAATGAGATTTTCAAAGAAGGAAATGGTTAAAGGAATTGGAAGTGAAATATAATGAGATGATATTAGTGTAATGGTAAAGATATAAAAAGAAGTTTATTTTGAGAAATAATAATAAGGTAATGTTATTTGAAGTATTGGAATATATATAATGGATTACAAAGTAAAAGGAAATCAAAACCAGTCTGAGAATAGAAATGAGATTTCCATAGGAAATGGAGATTGGTGAAAATATAACAATATTTTCAAAGTAAGAAGATAAGATTTAGAATGGGTTTATTCTAAAAAGATTAGTGACGGATACAGTATTCAAATGAGGAAACCAAAGGAGAGGTCGTAATGATGGTTTTACAAATGACGAGTGGGATCAATGATAAATAATAAATTGTGTTGTAATTAATGTTTGAAATAGTAGTAAAATAGAAATTAGGTACAGCTGTTTAATATTTTTCTAAATATTTGATTGAAAGGGTTTTCAGAAGATTAATGTATCGAAATGAGAATTTAATACCATGTTTAAAAATATGAAATGTTTTGAAAGTTTTAAATTAACCATTAGTTAATTTATAAATAAAATGGGCCAAGTGTTGCTGAGCACTGAACTAGTAAATCTATTTTCACTTTCATGACTGAATGGTTGTTTATTTGATAACCGACTATCAAATCTGGCCAACACGATTGTTGGTACGGAAAGACCGGGATCGAGTTTACATTCGGAAACCATTCCGTCCAACAAATACGAAATGTCGAAGATATTATATATGCTGATCAAGACGAAGAAATTGAAGACCGTTGATCTTCATAAAATGGAGGGATTACTTATAATCTCTGGCTTAGCGGCCAGAGATATACTGTGATTTTGTCGTTGTTGGAATCTACGGAATGCAAGGGCTACTCGCTACCAATCCATAAGGTGATTCCTAGGATGTGATAGGAGGGTACCTTCAGTTCATCCTGTTCCTGGATGACTTGTATGGACGAAGGTCTGACAGAGTATTTCCTGAGAGTCACATACATTGATTTTTACAAACGTATTCCTGGTGGTGGCTCTTAAACCCAGGATATTTTTGTGGACGTCAATTAGTGATTTGACGGATCTGACAATGTGGCATTCAAAGTAAATGATGATCAGATGTTCCAAAGAAGAATTATAACCTCAAGCCTCACAATCGGGAAGTGACAAAAATCGGGCATGCAACATGGTTATGTGGGTCGCTCCCATTAGGGTGTATAATCACCTATCTAGAGAAATTCCTTTTGCTTCTTTAATCTATCGATGCTGTCCCTTTTGGGAAACGGTTGCTGATCCCAACCTTTGGTGATATACATTCGATACACTCAAGCGAAATGAGTGGTCGATCATGTGTGGGCCGGGTTGCAAGACGTTCTTGTTGGACCTAGTGTATTCACCTCTAGAGATACGCTATCGGCAGGTGGTTCCGTACCTTGTCATAGTCGGAATCCAAACTCCAATAAGCACACGCAGTTTTTGATTGTATAGTGGAGCGTGGGATGCAAGCGTTCCACTAGATTGTTATTTATTTGTATTTAGACACCGTTATAATGTCAGAAGATATATATGATTTCAAAACTATTTTGGGTTATCGTAAGGTAAAAACCGTCCGTGTTTATATGTGGATTTGGTCTTACGATTATCCTTTTCTTTCGAAAAGATTTTGAACTTTAAAACCAAGTTGGATGATTCCCTTAAAACTTTGCGAGTTGTTCTCACTTTGGTTCACCAGACTGACCCAGTATTTGTAATGCTCGGGTTAGACCGGGTTGTATAGGTCCAGTTTATCGGATGCTGCGAAGTTCAAAAGATGAGCTGGAGTTGTTCGAACGCATAATATCTAGTATGTATGCCGCTGTGTAACTATATATGGGGACAAATTATTATAACTGTCCAGATGTGTTGATGTACTCTGATGATTGTAAGTTTTTATTTAAAAGCTCTCTATAAAGATTTATTTCTATATTAAATTTTGTTCCGCTACGATGTGAGATTCTGTGTTGTGTTGATTCTTCTTCTTCTATTCTAATATTTCTTTCTTATATTCTTCTCACCCTCTAAATTCTCTCTATTGGCATCTGGGTTTTCAGTACAATTTGGGTAGGACTGGTGTTGTTTAGTTAGCTCAAAAGCTACCGAAAATTCGGGTCGTCACACTTGGTATCAGAGCAATGGTTTAGTAATAACCTTGGCTCTATGGTACTCGATAGAGATGGGGTCAGCAATACCCTAGATTGAGTTTGAGTGTATATATTTGAGAATGCGTATTTGCATATTTTATAAAAAAAAATTATATTATGTTATTTGATTGGTTCAATATTGAACTAACAACTTACATGATATTATTTTGTAAAGAGGTTCAAATGGAATAATTTTGGCCGGGTTATATTTTTATATAGAAAAGAATTGATTATATAAAATTATTGTGATATTGAGTTGTTTATTTGATTGAATCAAATTGGATTAGAAATTTGAATTGGTTAATATAACCAGAAATTTCACATTGAAATTAGTAAAATAATTGAATGAGATTTAACTTATAATAAAAGTTAAATAGAAGGGTATGAATCAGAATTTTACTTGGAGATGAGTTAATTAAAACCAGATTAAAATGAGAAAAGGGACGATTTTTGAGAAAAAATCAGAATTTGAACTGGAAATGGAGGTGAGTTAGTTAGTAAATTAAACAGTTAATTGAATATGGATTTAGAACTTAAGTTGATTTTAGAATGGATATTGGAGTTAAAATAGATTTTGGAGATAAATAAAATCGGTTTGGAATTTGGAAATTGAGTAAGTAATAGTGGAAATAAATCGGATATTAATCTATTGATATCTAAGTAAATTCAATCCAAGTCAATATTAATATTGAAAATAAATTCAATAAATGGGGTTAAATTGGTTGTGTATTAATTTTGAATGTCCATTGTTTGTTTAACTGGATGGTAGATTGATTGAATGAATCAGTTCAAAATAATTGGAATTGAAGCATTCTTCCTACTTAAGCCATTTCGGGGACGAAATTCTTTTAAGGGGGAAGGAATGTAACGTCCCGTATTTTTGGTAATCAGATATTTAATATTTTTATTTTAAGTATCGATTTGGAATTTTAAATAGATGATGAAATTAAATAACCATACGAAATAGAACGTTCAAATCAATGCGTTGCTTACCTTATGATGAGGCACATGCTTCGCACACGAGAAATTGTTCGGTATATTATATAGGCAATAGAAATGAATATTTTTCAAATGACCACCGTTTTCGCCGAAACAAATATTATTCGAATACGTATAGATAATTATTGATAGATTTCCAGTTTGAAGCCAATTGGAGTTATTTTACCGGTGTATGCAATTTAAGGGCGAACCGATAAATTAAAATAAGAACGTTGTGCAAACGGAACTAGTTCTCAACGAAGTTAATTTCTTTGGGGCCAGAATGTTGAAGACGAAACGGTGTGGCCAATTTCATTGCGTTTGACGTTCGTGTGTAGCGATGTGTATATTTAACTGTCAAGGGTAAATAGTGGTGATATAAATTTGATCGTAAATGTAACTTTAATTAGATAATTTGTAACGTAACCCCTAAGTAAATAAATAAAAAGTACACATCCTATCATTTTTTTAATTTTTTAAGTCCACCCTAAACACCAAACTAAAACGTAAACCCTATCACTTGGGACAACCTGTGCATATACTACCTATTGTTAAAGGCAAAAAGGTTTCTAAAAATTAAGGCCAATGTGCACACCAGCATATTGATGCAAACATCTCATAACAGAGCAACTAGGACCTTCATGGATTTTGACTCCGTTACTAAAGCAATGGATAATGGATGCACTATGTTGGTTACACGAGAGGAAGCTGAATGAAATTAACCCAATAATCGTAAACGTCACCTACGACATCACTGATCTTTACAACTTTATGGACGTCCTCACTGATCTGAGTACGTTAGAGTTCGTTCATTTGATCTATGCCTACCTTCCAAACGAAACAATAGGCAATGGGTGAAGCAGAGTATGTTCCATCACCTCAAGAAATTTGCATCCCGCTCAGGCTAAGATTTCCCGTAGGTATTGCCTCTTTATGTACTGATTTTTATCTTTGTTTTCTTTTTGGAAAATCTTATATCGCTCTGTAGCATACATAGCAATGGGTATCTTATCAGCTTTATTTTTGCTTAAGGCCAAAGCGAGAACCAAACTGGTATACAGTATATGTATAGCAGACATATGCAGATGTACTTTTTAAGTATGCAGACCTCTGCCTTATCTTTTCACTTCATAAAGAGTACAACTACCTAGCGAAGGGTTAACATATGCTATATTCAATCACCATCACACATAGCTAAATTTCATGCTCAGGTTTAGAGCTACTCTATAGAAGAAAATGCATGATACTCTATACTGTATCAGCTAAGCCTATGAAGTGAACATACACTGCGTGATGTTTTCAAATCCTACAGCCTACCCAGCACAAGAAAATACGAACACAGCTACCTCACCATACTGAAGCTATCTATAACCTATCTGTACCATTTGAAGCGGACATGCTTCTTATCCATTTTCCCCTTGTCTATAAATAGTTGTGCCATACTTAAGCTCCTTTCATCCAAGGAAAACCCCTCTGCCATTAAAAATAACACAACCTCCATGATCTTCTGTTTCACCCAAGATGCGCACCCATGTTTATTAAACCAAAAACAAAGCCTCCACTAAATATATATCTATATATCTATATATATATATACAAATTTCGTGAAAGAATCAGAGGGCGACGAGTGGGTAAATATGGAGTGCGGCTAAGTGAATGAAATAAATGGGATGGATCGCATGACATGCGGAACAGAAATGTAAGTGATGAAGCGTAGTTCCAAAATGAGTTAGGGACTTTGGAATACAACAGCATGGACATAAGGTAAATGGCAGAAGGAGGGAAGCGGAGCTGAGTGGTGAGATGGCGATGGCGCAATATGCTAGCTCGATGACTGGAGCTTGGGCGAACTTCGGAAACAGCATGGAAAGGATGGATGGCAGTTGTGAACAAAGTAGAAGATGGAATATCAGTAGCAAAGAAGAAAATGTAATGGAGACAGTGGAGTATGTTTGGAACTTTACATGGGGGCGCGAGTGAGGTGATGTGGTCGAGTTGAGGGAGGAAGCGGTGTCAGTTGGAGGGCATGACTTGTGGTCTCAGTTAGCCGCAGATGAAGGAATTTTGGTAGCCATGTGAAAGTTGCGAGAGAAGCAGTCTGAAGAAAACAAAGTAAGTGACATGAACAGTAACTTTCCTATGGCCTAATGACGGGTTATACTGCCTAATCACAATTAAATAATGTGCCAAATTACATTTAAATTACATTCCTAATTTAACTTAGTATTGACTAATCAAATATCTATTTTTACGTAACAATATATATATATAAGGGTTGTGATCAATAACGTGGACTGATATTTATACTTATGGGGCCTAATCGGTTTACTGGTAATCCAGGGAAAAAGATATTGTGCCTAAACATATTAGTACTGTCTGATTAGACTTGTAGTTATATATTTAAGTTTAGTAATACTGTGCCTAACCCGATAGTCGTATCTGCCTTATCCATATTTATAAACAGTATGCCTAACCGTTAATATTATTATTTAATTGTATGCCTTATCCTATTAAATGGCTTGGCCAAATATTTGTACAAGTCAGTATATGAACAGCCGTATGTAGGAGGAACGTGTATTTAATGTGACTAACCGCCTTTAACATACCAAATGAAATTAACGTTAGTTAAAGGTGTGATTAAATTATTATTAACTTGTAATAATATTAAAGTGGATACCGTAATAATTTATATCTACTTCTTACAGTATCGAGGTGGGACGAAACAAAGGATGATGAAAACGTATCGACAAACGCTTCATTATGGAGCTGGTTGATCAGAGTTGGCAGCGACTGGGATTTTTAATTAAATTAAATGTCGGTTTAATTTAATTAAAAAGAATTGTTTCAACGACAAACAAATTCCAAGGTGAGTTCAACTCACTCAGTTTTATCCCACTTATATTTTATATAAATTGGATTTAAATATTTGTGTGTTATGATTGTTAATTGGTTGATGGATGTTTGGAGTGATGTTTGAATAATATATGTGTTTATAGATAGTATTGTTGACATAACATATTTAGATGCAGGGAAAACAGGTTGGAGGGATCCAATTGGATTCCTTAAAATTATTGTTTATTTTCATATTATAATTATATGAACCATTTAACTGATATGAATGGATTATTGAATTGATCATTGATTGTTGAAATTAAATTCAACGGTTGTTTGTTTTAACCAATAAATAGTATTGGTTGAGTAATTGGTATCATTGGCCCAAAAATACATTGTTTTATATTTGTTGATTTACTGTCGAGTGAATCGATAGTAATGAAGTTATAAATTTATTTTATAACTAGAAATGGATTTTTGACATCGATACATTTGAGTAAAAGTTTACTAAAAGAAATTATTATTTATTATTTACGTTTTAAAAGTGATTATCAAATTTATTTTATAAATCGATTCTTCTGGTTAATAAGATTTATAAGAAATGAGGAGAAATTATCATAACAGTTAAGACTTAGATTAATTATTCTCAAGAAAGAATTAAATGGGATTATTGAAACTAATACTATAATTATATTAATTTAAAAGAATAGCCAATTGAAATTGATTAATGAGACAAGCATAGTTTGAACTGATGAAGTTAACTGATTTAATTGGAATTAGTTATTTGATTATTTATTTGTAATTAATCAAATAGAATAGTTTAACGAATATTTATTTTAACCTTAAAAAGGAATTCACTGTTTAATTGAGTTAAGTAAGAAGTTAACTATTTCTAGGATAGTTAATTAGGATATAGTTCATTATTTCAATGAATAATGATTTTAGTGATCAACCGTAAATGAGATTCACTAAGAAAAATAATCAAAGTTGATTGGATTTTTGAAAGGAGTTGATGAAAGGATTTTATATTGAAGCTGAATATTATAACTAAGTCATATAAGGGATTTTTAGCTGATACGATAGCTTAAAATAAGGGTCAAGGTAAATATGGTTTTAGGTAAAACCTGAGAATTTTAAACGATGTTTATAAACGGGCGGGGAGGCAAAGATGCTAAGTTATAATTAATGCTACTTAACAATAGAGTTTGAAATGAGATTTTCAAAGAAGGAAATGGTTAAATGAATTGGAAGTGAAATATAATGAGATGATACTAGTGTAATGGTAAAGATATAAAAAGAAGTTTATTTTGAGAAATAATAATAAGGTAATATTATTTGAAGTATTGGAATATATATAATGGATTACAAAGTAAAAGGAAATCAAAACCAGTCTGAGAATAGAAATGAGATTTCCATAGGAAATGGAGATTGGTGAAAATATAACAATATTTTCAAAGTAAGAAGATAAGATTTAGAATGGGTTTATTATAAAATGATAAGTGACGAATACAGTATTCAAATGAGAAAACCAAAGGAGAGGTCGTAACGATGGTTTTACAAATGACGAGTGGGATCAATGATAAATAATAAATGGTGTTGTAATTAATGTTTGAAATAGTAGTAAAATAGAAATTAGGTACGACTATTTAATATTTTTTTAAATATTAGATTGAAAGGGTTTTCAGAAGATTAATGTATCAAAATGAGAATTTAATACCATGTTTAAAAATATGAAATGTTTTAAAAGTTTTAAAATAACCATTAGTTAATTTATAAATAAAATGGGCCAAGTGTTGCTGAGCACTGAACTAGTAAATCTATGTTCACTTTCATGACTGAATGGTTGTTTATTTGATAACCGACTATCAAATTTGGCCAATACGATTTTGTGGTACGGAAAGACCGAGATCGAGTTTATATTCAGAAACCATTCCATCCAACAAATACGAAATGTCAAAGATATTATATATGCTAATCAAGACGAAGAAATTGAAGACCGTGGATCTTCATAAAATGGAGGGATTACTTATAATCTCTGGCTTAGCGGCAAGAGATATACTGTGATTCTATCGTTGTTGGAATCTACGGATTGCAAGGGCTACTCGCTACCAATCCATAGGGTGATTCCTAGGATGTGAGAGGAGGGTACCTTCGGTTCATCCTGTTCCTGGATGACTTGTATGGATAAAGGTCTGACAAAGTATTTCCTGAGAGTCACGTACATTGATTTTTACAAACGTATTCCTGTTGGTGGCGCTTACACCCATGATATTTTTGTGGACGTCAATTAGTGATTTTACGATCTGTCAATGTGGCATTCACGGTAAATTATGATCAGATGTTCCAAAGAAGAATTATAACCTCAAGCCTCACAGCCGGGAAATGACAAAAATCGGGCAGGCAGCATGGCTATGTGGGTCGCTCCCATTAGGGTGTATAATCACCTATCTAAAGAAATTCCTTTTGCTTCTTTAACCTATCGATGTTGTCCCTTTTGGGAAACCGTTGCTGATCCCAACCGTTGGGGATATACATTCGATACACTCAAGCGAAATGAGTGGTCGGTCATGTATGGGTCGGGTTGCTAGACGTTCTTGTTGATCCCAGTGTATTCACCTCTAGAGATACACTATCGGCAGGTGGTTCCGTACCTTGTCATAGTCGGAATGCAAACTCCAATAAGCGCCCGCGGTTTTTGATTGTATACTGTACATGTGGAGCGTGAGATGCAAGCGTTCCACTAGATTGCTATTTATTTGTATTTAGACACCATTATAATATCAGAAGATATATATGATTTCAAAACTATTTTGGGTTATCGTAAGTTAAAAACTTTTCGTGTTTATATGTGGATTTGGTCTTACGATTTTCCTTTTCTTTCGAAAAGATTTTGAACTTTAAAACCAAGTTGGATGATTCCCTTAAAACTTTGCGAGTTGTTCTCACTCTGGTGACTGATCCAGTATTTGTAATGCTCGGGTTAGACCGGGTTGTACAGGTCTAGGTTATCGGATGCTGCGAAGTTCAAAAGATGAGCTGGAGTTGTTCAAATGCATAATGTCTGGTATGTATGACGCTGTGTAACTATATATGAGGACAGATTATTATAACTGTCCAGATGTGTTGATGTACTCTGGTGATTGTAAGTTTTTATTTAAAAGCTCTCTATAAAGATTTATTTCTAAATTATATTTTGTTCCGCTACGATGTGAGATTCTGTGTTGTGTTGATTCTTCTTCTTCTATTCTAATATTTCTTTCTTATCTTCTTCTCACCCTCTAAATTCTCTCTATTGGCATCTGGGTTTTCAGTACAATTTGGGTTGGACTGTTGTTGTTTAGTTAGCTCAAAAGGTACAGAAAATTCGGATCATCACACCAATACTCCACCCATTGGATGAATTTCAAAAAAAAAAGAGAAAACACATCTCGTCATGGTTATGATGAGATTTCGGCCACTTTCGATGATGACAGCCCATTACACCACTTGGAATCGAGCGTCCTCCCCCTCACCTTCCTTTCTTCTTTAGGGTCCATCGCCTGAAAGGGACCCACCTTGCCAGTAATTTCCAAAACTGAAAACCATAGCACCAACTTTTGAGCTAGATTCTGGTCATCTTTGGCTACAACGACACCTTCGACCGCTCCTCCTCTTAACCCCTCTAGTTGATCATTTATACGAATATTAAACTGTTTGTGGGTTTGGATCGATTAAATTCTAGGTGTTGGGTTTGCCTTCGTTGTGTTTAAATAGAGAAAAAACTAAGTTGGCACATGTGGTCAGAAGAAATGTGGTTGTACATGCGGGGAGGCAGAGAATCTAATTTGAGGTGACAAAAGATTTTTTTGTTGAGGTGACCAAGGATTTTTGTTGAAAAGATTAACGATATTAATTGCGTATAGCGCTTAGTGTTTAAAATTCGCGCGAGCTATGATTGAAATGAAATTCAAAATCCTATAATAACTTAATATTTCAGTCACGATGGATCTAGTTTCGTCGAATTCCTAGATCGTTTGTAAAAATACTATTTTGATTTCAAACTGTTAAACAATGTGTTTATATTGCGAATGGTAACAAAATAACCCCAATCAACGTGAACTTGAAAGTCTTACAATACTTAACTATTACGAGTTTTATAAAATTAGTTTTGTTGGAATACGAGGTCATTTGAAAATTAGCTATTATTAAATTGCATATTAAATCATTAAAATATTTATCGATTTCAATATAAACAAATCTATTGATAATAAATTATTATCATCATATACGTTCAAATAGAATTATATATAATTTCAAAGTAAACAACTTTAGATTTTAAGCTCAACATTTCGAATTCTAAGTTAAAATGATGTCAAATTTATTAGAAGTACTTTTATTTTATATAATAAATCATTATGGTTTATAAGCAATTTCATAGCGACTTTCTGGAAATTTGATTTAGACATAACTAAAAATGTTCAAAGTGAAATCTCGATTTTTCTCTTTCATTAGAAAATTATAATCCAATAGATCCAGACAATTCTTGTTTCAAAGAGTTCCGGCCTATATTGGATTCTGTATATCCAAATGAAGTTCAAACATAAAACTACGAACTACCACGTTGTTACGAGCTTGTTTTTAATTAAATTATAAATTATATGTTCAAACTTTGTTTAATAAACGAATTCGTTATTATGGTTCAATCCAAACTTAATTAAATCTTTTATATTGTCCAATTCATACTATGTTGCAAATCCATGTAATTCCGACTATTTCGGAATTGTAATTATTATTTTATTATTAAATTTAAATTAATATTCAAAATCATTGAATTTAAATTATTTAAATTCCAAATCATAATTTAATCAAATTTTAAATGTTAAAATTAAGAGCTAAAAATCTGGGTCGTTACATTCCTTCCCCCTTAAAAGAATTTCATCCCTGAACTTACTAAATTAGAAGAAACGTTTCGAACCCATTATTTTTCAAAAATTTATTTTAAATAATATATTCTGTTACTCTTTCTAGACCTCTAATTCCAACTAATCCAATTAGTTTTAATAGAAAAATCAATCGATTTCTATTAACAAAAAATTTCATAAAAATTTGAAATTATTCTAACATCTTAAATTTTCGGTAAATTTTGGCAGAGTCTCCTTGTATAGAGGGACTTCTGCAATATTGCAGGAATAACAATTATTTATTCATCGACCCACATGGTCGGAAAAACTCAATTCACAAACCAAAAATTATAATTTGTGTAGGTGTACGTTATATGAGCATTATTAAGTGATAAGCTATAAGCAAGCGCGCTCAATTCGTATGTAGCTTCAGCTAAACTGGATCCATTTAACTATAGAGCTCATTCGAGTAGGCTTAAAGATGAACTAGGTCATGCACCTGCTCTTAACTCAAATGAACTTATTAGCATCATAATCATGCAATGTGGATTCAAACATTCAGATTATCCATTTAAATCTATTCCTGCCATACAATTCACTGGTCCCTAAACATTTCATTTGAATTCATTAACTTGCATGTAATTTTATTTCTCAAACACAACCAAATTCTTATTGACTTAAGTTAGATTTTATTTTAATGCTCAAATTCAATTTCAATTTGTAAGATTTATTTTAATGCTCTGATATTACTTGTAATGACCCACTTTTTCCGTATAGTTTAAGCCGGCATTTAATAACATATGTCAACTCAAATGCATAGAAAAGCAGAAAGTTAGGAGAAAGAATTTAGAGGGTGAGAAAAGAAAGAAATATTAGAATATAAGAATAAGAAGAAGACCAACAACACAAAATTAGAGTAGAATTAGAACCTCACAGCGAAATGAAAAAAAAATAATATATCAAAACTCTTTACTCAAAAGATAATTGTATATATATGATTATAATATCAGAGTATGCACAGGTCAATACAATGCACACAATGGAATAATTTATTACCATAAAATATGGAACTACGCCTCCTCTACGCAAATCCTAATGTAACCTGGAAATGTAATCGGCTTGACCGAGCAAATTTTGTGCATGCAAAATCATATGGATTGTCAGTCTAGAAGACTTTCAATGATAAATTTATAACACAAAAAACTTGGTTAACTTTAGAAAATCCTTTTGAAAAAAAAGGATAATCATAATACCATTTGTGACGACCCAGATTTTATTAAGGAATAATTAAATTTTGGAATTTATTTAATTTAAGGTTTGAACGTATAATATATAATATAATTAAAACCAGCTCGCAGCGGCGCATTAGTTCTAATATTATGTTTTGAACTTTAAATGAATGTATAGGATCTAATAAAAGTCAAAATTAGTTGAATCAAGAATCGTTAAAATCTATTTAACTATATTTTTCTAATGAAAAAAGAAAAATCAAGATTTCATTTTGTAGATTGTGAGATGACCAAATCAAATTTTTGGAAAGTCGCTATGGAATCATTTATAAACCATAAAGATTTATTTAATAAAATAAATAGACTTCAAAATAAATTAAATATTTATTTAGCTTGAAAATGAAGTATCGAGTTATAAATCAAAGTATGTTAATTTTGGGGTGGTATGAAATTCTATTTGAATATATACGATGATTATAATTTATTTTTCAAAGAATTTGATTATTTTGAAATTATATTATATTGATTTAATTGAATATTGGAAAATAACCATTTTGCAAACGATACCAGATTTTGACAAAACCAATTTTATCGGATTTGGAATGTTAAATTATTGTGAGATTCTGGATTCTGGATCAAACGGAGTTAGAATGTGACTGTGGGAGCTATAAACGTTCAATGCAAATATGTACGAATATAAAATCAATAATTTGAACTCAAACAAGCGCTATTTGAGCAAACAAACTCAGATTTCGACGAAACAAGTTTCATTAGGACCGTAGTAACAAACTAAGGTTTTATATCAATTTTCACCATGAATGTAGTTTGTATGTGATCACAAATTTATAAACATTAATTGGAGATAACGATAGGTATGAAATAATATAATAATTGAGTAAAATAATAATAAGCTAAAATATCTCCCTTATATAATATCTCTAACTATCTAACCCTCATTCACCTGTTCTTCACCACATTTTATAGCCACCACCCTCTTTAATTCCAATATTTCGCAAAAAAAACTTTTTAATTTTATCTTCCAAATGAGTGAGAATTAAGGGAATTGTCCAACATGTTGGAATGTATGTTGAAGGGAACCTTCTGCTAAAATTTAGTGGCCAACGGACGCCCGAGGTGGCCGGAAATCACCAAGGCCTTGAAATGAGGACTTTTAGTTTATCTCATTTTGCGTGTAGATGGCGATGAGCTAGACAAGGGAGTCTGAAGAGAAGTTGGAGAGGGGAGGATGATATGCAACTTTACTGTTAGAAGGTTGGCCTGAAATGGAATGTGGTGTGCGTGGGGGCGAGATAATCGAAGAGTTCGTTTTTTAGGGTGCAAAGATCGAAAATTTGGTGATTCCAGTGACGTGAGGCAATTTCAGGCGAGGTAGTCAACAAGAGAAAGGTATGTGGTGGTGAGGTCGACATTCTGGTGAAGTTCAACGGCGATTGGTTATCGGTGGTGGTGTGCGATGTAATTTCCATTCGAGGAGGGTTTTCTAGCCATCGACGACGAACTAGGTTGGGTCTCGATTAAGGTGGAGGCGGTGTACGAAGGGAGAGGTGCCGGTGGGGTCGGTCAGTGGTCTGGGTGGATGGTGCTAGCACGATGAGGGGAGAGGGAGGAGGAACATTGGTTTGAACATGACGGAGAGGAAGGAGATTAAAGGTTAATTGATTAATTAACTAAATAAATGGCGTGATTAATTTATCTAAGTTTAAACCATTATATCTCGCTCGTATGAACTCAGAATTTGATATAAAAAGATTGATTTTATTGTGTGGATGCAGGCTACGCTATGGAACTGATTTGGACGAGATTGTAGATAATCAGAATTTTGAGTTAAATTAAACCCATGTTTAATTTAATTCAAAATGATCATTATTGCAACCATCTTTGATTTAACTTGAAAAGTTTTTATAATCATCAATTGATTGTATATCGATTGCTTGTGGTTGCTATGGTTGATTCGTGGATGATGGATGTTGACTACAGTTTATGTACATATAAGCGTTAAGGATCATAATGCTTATATTATGACTGTTGATTGACGGATGATAACTATTGTGTTTGTTATTATAGTTGTTCACATAATTCAAACCACATATATGGAATTATTTGAGAATTGATTGAGTCTTGTTCCATTTGGAATATTAAATGAAAATATGTTCATTTAAGTGAAATAAGGCGTAAAAAGGGAAATTGGAGTTTTATGTCCGAAACAATTTGGGAATGAAGTTAAGATGATTTCAAATAACTTTTGAAAAGTTTGAATGAATTTGAAAGAGTTTTGAATTGGAAATGGCTTATTATAGTTTAAAATAGATTTTGAATAGTAAATTCAAAAGTGAATTTAAGTTAAGTATATAAATGACATTTTTAATTCAAATTGATTATTCCATTATTTTTATATAACGTTTAAATGGGTTTCTGGAAAGTTTAGATTTCAAAAGATTTAATTTTGAAAAATATTATTATTTTAATATCACAATAATGGAATATTTAATATTGATTTATAATTGAATTTGAAGTTAGAATCTTTTTTAAACAAATTTATAAATGTTTTATTAATCATATTTGGATTGAATTGGACAAGTATATTTTAAATAATAATATGGTTTGAATAGGACATGTCGCACATCGACAGTTCATGAATTTCGACTATAAACTTCAAACGGCCATACCAAATGCAATTTAAATCAGATTTCCCGGAAATGAAAAACGTTTGTTTTCTATTGATAATATCTTTCCAATAAAAGAAGAAAATTTGAGTTTTAACTTATAGATTTCAAGTTATGTTTAAATCTATTTTTGAAAAGGTCACCGTAAACATTGTTCGATGAAAGTAATTAGAAATCAATTGAAATTTCCATATAAAAATTATTGAAAATATGGAATTTTTTTGATAAATCATAATAAATAATTTTAAAGTGATTTGAGAAAAAATATGAAGTTTTGAACTATATTTCAAATTTTGTGTTTTCAGACTAACCTATTGAAACGGTAAAACAACATTTAGGGAATTTAAGTTAAACGAACTTAAGATATTTTAATTATCAAATATAAATGCCATTTTAAAGGATATGATTTGGTAAATCCTCTAATTAAGAAATATTTTCCTATTTGAACAAATTGGATTTAGATAGAAATGATCCTCATATATTTGGTATTAATATCCGTTGTGTAAACGTTTACCATTACGAGGAATTTGGAAGATATTTATATCGTTATTCCGCTTATAGTATTCGTTAATTACGTGAATTGGTGTTAAATATAAGTTGAGGTAAATTATGTAAGAATCTTATATTTGATATCAATTGAGTTTAGGTTTGTCGCGAATGGTGTCTTAAACAACATCATTCTTTAACCCAGTTAAAGGTAAAGATATGATTTGGAAATAGAAATTAATGATAAATCTTTTAATTAAGATTTAATGAAATTTTCCAATTAATGAATTGAATTGGAATTAAATGGGAATCGATTCGGTGATAATTGAGATGGGTCTTCATGAATGAATACCTTTACTATTTAAAGAATTTAAGGTCTTCATCGTTATTCTGTGCAGTGACCCGCAACCTCCCCGGTAAGGAAAGCCCGGATTACCTTGAGGACAACACACAAAAGAACGAAGACTGTGAAAACCCGTAACTTCCCCGGTGAGGAAAGCGCGGATAGTTCGAGAACAAGCCACAAAAGGACGCAGACGGAAGAACATTTCATTGTTTATTACAACAATTGCATCAGATTACAAGAATATACAGAGTATGAATAAATATTACACAGAAATATCATAGATTTAAATTACATTTAAATACATCGCAGCGGAAAATAATACAATACACAACTAGAAGAGATATATGGATACAAAGCTTTCCGGATATCGTTCCAGCTGTAAACCAGGATCCTGTGAATATAAATCTGCAAAACCAAAACTACTAGCTGCCCATGTCAAAATAGGGGCACCCAGAGTTTAGGTTAAAACAATAAACTCCAGGTCAGTCATGGGACTGGTGTGAGAAATAAAACAGTTATTAATCTTTATTTTAAAGTTCGGTAAATCAAGGGACCACGCCGTATAACACGGAACGGGTTTCCTCCCAAGAATACCAGTGCATAAAACAAACAGCGCAATGCTAAATAAAGAAAAATGAAGCTGTTATAAGACCTAGGTCCTATCACACAATGCAACGCAAGCCGGGGGATAGGGTTTTCCCTTATAACAGCCAAAGAATGCTTGATACGTTTAAAACAAATCATTTGATACTATTATAAGTGCATAGTGTATAAAACAACTTCAAATAATAAGTATCAACCATAGGCGGCATGGGTACCATATATCATGTCGCCATACTAGGCTCTATAATCAAAACCGCAAATGTCACGTATTTGGAAGTTGGATTTCCATCTATGAACCGAGGCAAAAGATAGTCCTCAACCGATTCGAGACTCTATAGCCCAAGCCTAAGGATCAGAACGCATCAACCCTTTGGATCGTCAGGGCCGGTCCACCGATGTGGATTATTATGCCTGAACACTACATTTCCCCGCCCTTTGGGGCGTAAATGAGCCAACGAATGGCTCCATCGGACCCGGATCGTCCGATCAAACCGAGGCGCCTCGCAACAGCAACAATCACACAGGTGAAAAGTATATAAATGTCAGGGCTGGTAGGTCACTGACACCACCCTAGCTAGAAAGAAACGCATGCCCTCCCTGAGGTCCGTCTCCCCTTTTTGGTTCACAACAGGGGTGTGAGGCTCGCGAATTCACTTTCCACAAAGCTATGCCACACAGGCTGTGCTTTGATCATCACCACAAGACTTTGCTTTTCAACAGAAGCCTCGATCAATTGCCACTTAGGCATGCCACACAGGCAATTTACTCCATGCGTTAGATATCCATCAATATATAGCCACTGAGCTCATACGTCTCAGAGAAGGGCGTTAAGCAAGAGAATAAATTCTCCACCGCCAAACAGATATATATTTAATAGAAATCAATCATACAGACTAAAATCCAATGTCAGACACACAGTCCATTTACAAGTCCGTTCTGGGTCTGAACGAAACCGGAGGCACCTAGTACATATCCATCGATCTCCAAGTACGTCTGGACAATCACCAACTGTTTCCATCTTCTTGGGTGTACAACCCAATCAAGATCATCAGTAATTACCCAAACGACGTGAAGACCTTCGGTCTTCAACCACCTTCTTCATCTTCGACACCACGTCGAATCAGTTATTCAGAATGGGATAAACCCGGTCTTTCCGAATAACTCGCGTATATAATAAACAAGTGTTACACAAACACAACATACGCCTCTTTCCAATACAGAATATTCTTTTATTCAAATATTCTTATATTTTGGGAAAGGTTCCCATTAATTTTATCAAAGATAAATTCTTTAAATTTATTCTTTAATATCCTTTGAATATCAATTCAAACTAGTCGGGATTAGCGAACCACACCGAAGTAATCATTTATTTTTTATTTCCCAATCCCAACCTATTCATCCCATGAAGTAAAACTGGTCATACTTCCTATCTAACACCACGGTGTTATCGGTAAATTCAATTACCATTTCACGTTCAAATCTAATTAAAGATTTAACTATCGCCAGGAGCAAAACTGGTGATACTCCATTCTCGATCTTTTCAATCTAATTAAAGATTCATTAAAACCCCACTTAGTTTTAATCGTTAACTGGGTTAAAGAATCAGTGTCATTTTAAACACGGTTCACGATAAACCCAAAATCACATTCCATTAATTATCGGGTTAAAGAACGAGTGTTATTTAAAACATTGTTCACGATAAACCCAAAAATCAATATCAATTCAATTAAATATTATTTAATTGGTGTAATGACCCGTATTCTACACGTCATAGGATCGTAGAATATTTATTTCTTTCCCATGTGAGGTCGTATGGTCATGTAACTTTGGGAAACATCTATTAGAGTCATTTCCCATGCTTATGATTTTTGTCGATTTTTAAATGACCATTTTGCCCCTAGTTGGTACTGTTTTGGCCATAACTTTTGATAGGAAAGGAATTTTGACCTGAAACCACTTCCATTAGATTCGTTTGATGGTTGCTCTTTCCGTAGAGTGGTCACATTAGCCAAACGGACTTACCGTTTGGGAGATATGGCTGAAACGAGGTTTGGAGGGTGAAAACTGCTTAACCGGGCCAAATCGGGTGATTAGTGAGTAGGCTCATAACCCATTTCGGGATTAGGGTTATGGGAGGGCTGAAATGAGATGGAGAATCATTCCATTTCAGTTTTCTAGCCTCCACTTATCACCAAGGATCCCTAAAAATGGCCTCCAACCTCTAAATCACCTCCAAATCATCTTTTGGTTAAGGATTTGGCTTAGCAACCCCTAATCGAGGAAGATCTTCACCAAATCAACAAGGGAGCCGCTGTTTGGCGTTGAAATTCGCATCAAATCAGAGAGTTATTTCAGATCTTAGTTATTTTGTGGTTAAGGTGAGTGATTTGCTTAGTTTTGCACTAATTATGGCTAATTAGGGGTGATTAGTGTTAATTAGCGAATTTATGCATGTTAAAAATCTGGAAAAATGTTTATAAAATTCGGAATGATGTTTTAGGCCTCTGATATGAATTTGGGTTAATTTGGTTAAGATTTTCTAATCCTATCATTAGTTTCACCTAAATATGCTTAGGGGAAAATATGGGGTTTTGGGTATGTTTGATCCATTTTTACCTATCATATTGATGTTTTGATGTTTGTGGTTGATTATGCATGTTGCTATGACTGTATGAAATGCTTTGTGACTGTTTAGAATAGTTGGAATGGTCGAAAACGCCGTCGAGGGGCGTAAACAGCTCGCTGGACAAGGTGCAGGGGTTCGGATCGCATAGGGGGTTGAGGGACGATCGGATCGCCCTATGGGATCGTGGGGGCATCCCCACGAGTCGAGTCACCTCCTCCGAACCGAACCGTCTGTGCAGGGCCACGAAGCGAATCGATGCAGCGCCGTGCCAAACTGAAGTACTCCGATCCGGATCGCGAATAAGCATCACGACCCGATCCGTCCATGAAGGGTGAGCATGATCCGTCAACCTGGAGAAGGGCGTCCGATTCGAACCGCTTGAAGAGCCACGATCCGATCCGTATGGGGTGTTCCGATCCGAACCGAGAAGGGGAGCACGATACGAAGCAAAGGAAAGGAGGACCACGACCCGATCCGACGTAGGAGGCGCGACCCGATCCGATGAAGAATGTGAAGGCAGATCCGATCCGATTCGATGGTGATGACCAATAACCCGAGATGCAAAGGTAGTCCAATATGGGAAGTTAGAGCTCAGGATCCAGTTGGGAACCAATGAGTTCACTTCATGGTTGGACTTTGCTGCGGGACGTGTGCTAAGGAGTTGTCGACGTTCATAACTTCGATTCACCACTAAGAATGGATGATGGCTACTTATCAGTGCAGTAGGGTCATTATGACCTGAGGGGCAAGGTGATGGTAGCAAGACTACGTTATCAGTGCAGTAGGGTCATTATGACCTGAGGGGCAAGGTGATGCGTAGTAAGACTATGAGCCAGCGCAGATGGGGTGAATAACTCCATGGGGAAAGTGGACATAGTAAGGATTAGTAAGGCTATGAGCCAGCGCAGATGGGGTGAATAACTCCATGGGGCAAGTGGACATAGCAAGGAATTAGTGGCTACGTTATCATTGCAGTGAAGCCATTTATGACTTCATGGGGCAAAGTGATCGTAGCAAGGAATGTTGGGTGATCGAAGTGGTGAATATCGTATGCTTTATGCACTGAGTGAGAGACGTGAGGATGGATGCTATGCTTGACTGTTTTCCATCATTATGACATGTACACCTCCCCCACCTCCGTATCTTTACATTATTTGATATGGTACCTTAGAGTGTTGTACAGTATGTAGTGCTAACTCTTTGGTTGCAGGTCCAGGTTCAGGTATGTTTTAGTCTACCTGTTATTATTCACTTTAGATGCTTATCGCTCATACCAGGCTTTATGTCTGACCCAGAGTTTTATGTCTCCTCTTATTACTCTGGGTGCTCACACGAGCAGACTAGAGATAGGTTAGCTGGTGGTGCGCGAGTAGCTGATTCGGAGGCTGGCAGGAGGCTTCCACGTATTATATATATATACACATTCTCCCTGTGTCGTTGGTGGTCACTACTTGGGCATTAGTAGTGCACCTCCTTTATCTTGTTTTGTTTTGAGACAGTTTGAAAGTTGTAATAAGCTGTATTCTGAATTTCCGCTGCTATGATGTTTAGTTCTGATTTTCAGCTTATGCACTGCCTCTCCTGTTTTATGTCAAGTATGTTATTATTATATTTTGTTCTATGCGCTGTGAGACATTCTACAGGTTCCTTGTATGTTCATTTCCTTCTTCCTTTCCCTTCTGGCGACCCGTTCCGTGCTAACTGGACATGTGTACAGCGCACCTTTGGAGTAAATGTCGGTTGGTGCGGGGCGGGCTGTCACACTTGGTATCAGAGCTCTAGGTTGCGTAGTTAACCTAGGGAAAGACACTAGGGAGAGTTAGTACGTATATGATAGCACGTATTTGTGTTTACTTTGATTTTCAAAAGCTATGTATATGTATACTATTAGTAGTATAAAGATTAAGTCGCACTGCACTAGCACCACTATGGGGTCGTTAATCGTTTCCCTTTTTACAGATTAACGATGAGCCGAGTGACGAGGGGTGCTGGTAGAGGGACCAACCAAGGGAATGCCGCTGACATGAGGGCTATGTTTACTAACCTCATGAGAGACATGCTTAGAGAAGTGCAAGGGGAAATCCCAATCCCGGAGTTGGTGCGGGCCCAGTAGTGCAGGCGCCTAGGGTCGATTTCGCCAAGTTGTGCAAGGATTACACCAATCTTGGTGGGAAGCCGTTCCACGGAACGGAGTCGGCCACGGATGTTCAAGATTGGATGGATAGCTGTGATCATATCTTTGATGACTTGGGTCTCGAGGATGCGATGAAGAGAAGGCTAGCGTCTCGTCAGCTGCAAGGGCGAGCGATGAATTGGTGGAATGCTATCAGAACAGCTACTCCAGAGGACCAAGTTACTTGGGATCAGTTCAAGGCTCGCTTTAGCGAGAAGTTTATCCCAGCTGCTCAGAAGTCGGTGTTGTTCAAGAGGTTCTTGGAACTCAAGCAGAACGGAAGAGCAGTTTCTGATTATATTGCTGAGTTCGACACTTTGTCGAAGTATGGACTGTCTCTTATCGATACTCCTGAAAAGAAGAATGAGAAGTTCATTACTGGTCTGGATGGGTACTTGGGGGAGAGGCTCATTAACCACATCGATGAGACTTTTGAATCGATTGTGGGGAAAGCTTTGAGGTCAGAGAGTCTTTACCCTAAGTCAAAGACTGAGGCTGCATCTGCAGAAGGGCCAAAGCCGCAAGCAGGCGGTGGAGGCAAGAATAGCTCTCAGAATAAGAGGAAGCAGGACCAATCTAAGGGTGGCCAGAAAAAGAGCAAGAAAGATGTTGAGTGCTTCAGCTGTGGAAAGAAGGGCCATTATGCTAAAGATTGTCGGGCCAAGCCAGCGGATAAGAAGTGCTTCAACTGTGGTCAAGTGGGACATTTCAAGGACAAGTGTTCGCAACCTCTTAAGGAGAAGCAGATTGTGAAAGCATATGCTATTGATGTTGTTCCTTCTTCGTCGAATGCCCCAACTGCGGCAGAGAAAGGAAAGAATGTGGTTATTCAAGGTATGCTTTCTATTTATGATATACCAGTTCGAGTTTTGTTTGATACTGGGGCTTCCCGTTCCTTCATATCTAGTGACCTGGCAGATAGGTTGGGACTGGAACCCGAGATAGTCGATAGACCATTGGTTGTGATGAACCCGATTGGTGGTTCGACTAGCCTTAGTATGATTTGCAGGAATTTGGTCTTATCGAGTCATGGATGTATGTTTGTATGTGATTGCTTTGTTTTGGGCTTTACTGGGTATGGCATTATATTGGGAGTCGATTGGCTCCAAAGATACGGCATGGTGGTAGACTGTGAGGGCTTTTTGGTGATAGTGAGGGCGGATGATGGGCGGAGGGTAGTGTTTGGTAGCCTACCTAGTGATGGGGTTATGGCTAGTTTTGTAAATTCCCTCGACATTCCGCAGGATGAGTTGTCAGATGTGCCCGTGGTTGGCCAGTATCCGGACGTCTTCGAGGAGGTGACCGGGCTTCCACCACACCGAGAGATTGAGTTCCGTATTGATTTAGTGAAAGATGCCAGACCTATAGTGATGCCACTTCGTCGTATGGCACCAAGGGAGCAGCGAGAGCTCAGGGTGCAAGTTAGTAATCTTTTGAAGAAGGGATTTATTAGAAGGAGTGTCTCCGAGTGGGGAGCACCAGTTGTATTTTCCACTAAGGCAGATGGTTCCCTTCGTTTGTGTGTGGACTATCGCGTGTTGAATAAGGTGACGAGGAAGAATAAGTATCCTCTACCGCGTATAGATGATTTGTTTGATCAGCTGGAAGGAGCAAGAGTGTTCTCCCAGTTGGACCTCGCGACAGGATTTCATCAGCTTCGAGTAGCAGATGAGAGTGTTCCGAAAATGGCATTTAGGACGCCATCTGGATTTTATGAGTGGTTGGTCATGCCATTTGGGTTGACCAATGCACCAGCCTATTTTGTGGATCTTATGAATCGAGTATTCAAAGATCAGTTGAATAAGTTTGTTCTTGTGTTCGTGGATGATATCCTTTTTTACTCGAGGACAGAGGAGGAACACAAGGGGCACTTGAGGATAGTGATGGAGGTATTGAGGAAACACCAATTGAAAGCGAAATTCTCTAAGTGTCATTTTTGGAGAAGGGAAGTGAGATTCTTGGGTCATGTTGTTTCCGAGAGTGGTATTGCCGTGGACCCTGCGAAGGTGGCTACGGTACAGGATTGGCCTACGCCCAAGAATGCTACAGATGTAAGAAGTTTCTTGGGATTAGTTGGATATTATCGTAAGTTTATCCAGGACTTCTCCAAAATTGCAGCACCGTTGACTCAGTTGACTAAGAAGAATCAGTCCTTCGTCTGGGACGGAGTGTGTGAGGATGCCTTCAAGAGTCTAAAGGAGAGGTTGACGCGTGCGCCAGTGTTAGTCATTCCTAAAGGGAATGAAGAGATGACGGTATACACAGATGCTTGTGGTACCGGACTAGGTGCAGTATTGATGCAAGGAAGTAGGGTTGTAGCTTATGCTAGTCGACAGCTAAAGCCGCATGAGAAGAAGTATCCTACCCATGATTTGGAATTAGCAGCGATTGTATTTGCGCTGAAGATGTGGAGACACTATCTCTTGGGAGAAAGATTCGAGTTGTTTACCGATCATAAATCGTTAAAGTATCTCTTCTCTCAGAAAGATCTGAATCTCTGTCAGCAGAGATGGTTAGAGTTCCTGGCTTCGTATGATTTTGATATCGCATATATACCTGGGAAGGGTAATGCGGTAGCCGATGCCTTGAGTAGGAGACATGCCAGCTTAGGGGCAATGTTTCTTGAATGGAAGCAACTAGAGTTTATCGTGGGATTTGATTTCAGACCAAGGTGCGAGTTGGATCCAGTTATGCTAGCTAGTTTGACGATCAGACCCACTTTGATGGAGCGGATTGGTTCCAACCAGAGGGACGATCCTAATCTACTAGAATTCATCTCCAAGTTAGAGATGGTATCGATGAGGAGATGAGTGTGTATGGGCTTGATCGAGATGGATGGCTTCGGAAAAATGGAAGACTAGTTGTGCCTAACGTGAATGGTTTGAGAGATGAAGTGCTTAGAGAATGCCATCACTCAAAACTGACTATGCATCCCGGTGGTAATAAGATGTATCGAGACATGAAGCGAACCTACTACTGGGATGGGATGAAAAGAGACGTTGGGAAGTTAATATCCAAATGCATGAATTGCCAGCTAGTTAAAGCCGAGCAAAAGAAGCCTAGTGGGTTATTGCAACCATTAGAAATTCCCGAATGGAAATGGGAGCAAGTTTCGATGGATTTCATCGATGGCTTACCAAGGACTAGATCGGGATATGATAGCATTTGGGTAATTGTGGATCGATTGATCAAGAGCGCAAGATTTATACCAGTCAAATCGACCAGAACAGCAGCCAAGTTGGCAGAATTGTATATGAAGTGGGTAGTGAGATTTCATGGAGTACCCAAAAGCATTGTGAGTGACCGAGACCCGTTGTTCACTAGTGGGTTTTGGAAGAGCTTACAAGAGGCTCTAGGGTCAAGATTACATCTCAATACCGCATATCATCCTCAGACCAACGGTCAGACGGAGAGGGTGAATCGTATATTGGAAGATCTCTTGAGAGCTTGTATAGTGGATTTTGGTGGATCATGGGATGACCAATTGCATCTAGTAGAGTTTGAATATAATAATAGCTACCAATCCAGTATTGGTATGGCTCCATATGAAGCTTTGTACGGAAGACCGTGCAACTCACCATCATGTTGGATAGAAACTGGCGAGAAGTTTGTGCTTGGACCAGATGTGGTGAGAGAAACGTCGGATAAGATTAAGATCATTCAGCAACGAATGAAAGCTGCTCAAGATAGACAGAAAAGCTATGCTGATAAGAGGAGAAGAGACTTGAAATTCTCCGTGGGTGACTTGGTGTTTGTCAAGATCTCTCCGTTAAAAAGCGTGATACGATTTGGCAGGAGAGGCAAGTTGGCACCAAGATTTGTTGGCCCATTCCCTGTTCTTGAACTAGTCGGGAATTTGGCATATAGAGTTGGCTTACCAGAGAAGATGGCGGGAGTTCATAATGTATTCCATGTTTCCCAACTAAGGAAGTTCGTTCACGACTCATATGTGACTATTCCACCTGATCAGTTAGAGGACTTCGAAGTAGAACCCGAGGCGGTTGAGAACCGCAAGCCGATTCGTATTGTGGGGCATGATACGAAGCAACTTCGAAGGAAGGCGGTGAAGCTAGTCAAGGTTCAATGGGGCGAGGACGAGAATGATTATACTTGGGAGACAGAGGAGAGCATTAGGAAGGCTTATCCAGAACTCTTTGCCTGGTAAGATTTACTTTGTGGTTTAGTTTTCCGCATGCTAGGATAGACTTGTTTAGCTTGTTTTGCATGTTTGATTGTTGTTTCATGATTGATAGGCATGCGGGAACCCTTGTGTATGTTGGATTAGGGAATTTCGGGGGCGAAATTTCTTAAGGGGGGAAGAGTGTAATGACCCGTATTCTACACGTCATAGGATCGTAGAATATTTATTTCTTTCCCATGTGAGGTCGTATGGTCATGTAACTTTGGGAAACATCTATTAGAGTCATTTCCCATGCTTATGATTTTTGTCGATTTTTAAATGACCATTTTGCCCCTAGTTGGTACTGTTTTGGCCATAACTTTTGATAGGAAAGGAATTTTGACCTGAAACCACTTCCATTAGATTCGTTTGATGGTTGCTCTTTCCGTAGAGTGGTCACATTAGCCAAACGGACTTACCGTCTGGGAGATATGGCTGAAACGATGTTTGGAGGGTGAAAACTGCTTAACCGGGCCAAATCGGGTGATTAGTGAGTAGGCCCATAACCCATTTCGGGATTAGGGTTATGGGAGGGCTGAAATGAGATGGAGAATCATTCCATTTCAGTTTTCTAGCCTCCACTTATCACCAAGGATCCCCAAAAATGGCCTCCAACCTCTAAATCACCTCCAAATCATCTTTTGGTTAAGGATTTGGCTTAGCAACCCCTAATCGAGGAAGATCTTCACCAAATCAACAAGGGAGCTGCTGTTTGGCGTTGAAATTTGCATCAAATCAGAGAGTTATTTCAGATCTTAGTTATTTTGTGGCTAAGGTGAGTGATTTGCTTAGTTTTGCACTAATTATGGCTAATTAGGGGTGATTAGCGTTAATTAGCGAATTTATGCATGTTAAAAATCTGGAAAAATGTTTATAAAATTCGGAATGATGTTTTAGGCCTCTGATATGAATTTGGGTTAATTTGGTTAAGATTTGCTAAACCTATCATTAGTTTCACCTAAATATGCTTAGGGGAAAATATGGGGTTTTGGGTATGTTTGATCCATTTTTACCTATCATATTGATGTTTTGATGTTTGTGGTTGATTGTGCATGTTGCTATGACTGTATGAAATGCTTTGTGACTGTTTAGAATAGTTGGAATGGTCGAAAACACCGTCGAGGGGCGTAAACAGCTCGCTGGACAAGGTGCAGGGGTTCGGATCGCATAGGGGGTTGAGGGACGATCGGATCGCCCTATGGGATCGTGGGGGCATCCCCACGAGTCGAGTCACCTCCTCCGAACCGAACCGTCTGTGCAGGGCCACGAAGCGAATCGATGCAGCGCCGTGCCAAATTGAAGTACTCCGATCCGGATCGCCAATAAGCATCACGACCCGATCCATCCATGAAGGGTGAGCACGATCCGTCAACCTGGAGAAGGGCGTCCGATCCGAACCGCTTGAAGAGCCACGATCCGATCCGTATGGGGTGTTCCGATCCGAACCGAGAAGGGGAGCACGATACGAAGCAAAGGAAAGGAGGACCACGACCCGATCCGACGTAGGAGGCGCGACCCGATCCGATGAAGAATGTGAAGGCAGATCCGATCCGATTCGATGGTGATGACCAATAACCCGAGATGCAAAGGTAGTCCAATATGGGAAGTTAGAGCTCAGGATCCAGTTGGGAACCAATGAGTTCACTTCATGGTTGAATTTTGCTGCGGGACGTGTGCTAAGGAGTTGTCGACGTTCATAACTTCGATTCACCACTAAGAATGGATGATGGCTACTTATCAGTGCAGTAGGGTCATTATGACCTGAGGGGCAAGGTGATGGTAGCAAGACTACGTTATCAGTGCAGTACGGTCATTATGACCTGAGGGGCAAGGTGATGCGTAGTAAGACTATGAGCCAGCGCAGATGGGGTGAATAACTCCATGGGGCAAGTGGACATAGTAAGGATTAGTAAGGCTATGAGCCAGCGCAGATGGGGTGAATAACTCCATGGGGCAAGTGGACATAGCAAGGAATTAGTGGCTACGTTATCATTGCAGTGAAGCCATTTATGACTTCATGGGGCAAAGTGATTGTAGCAAGGAATGTTGGGTGATCGAAGTGGTGAATATCGTATGCTTTATGCACTGAGTGAGAGACGTGAGGATGGATGCTATGCTTGACTGTTTGCCATCATTATGACATGCACACCTCCCCCACCTCCGTATCTTTACATTATTTGATATGGTACCTTAGAGTGTTGTACAGTATGTAGTGCTAACTCTTTGGTTGCAGGTCCAGGTTCAGGTATGTTTTAGTCTACCTGTTATTATTCACTTTAGATGCTTATCGCTCATACCAGGCTTTATGTCTGACCCAGAGTTTTATGTCTCCTCTTATTACTCTGGGTGCTCACACGAGCAGACTAGAGACAGGTTAGCTGGTGGTGCGCGAGTCGCTGATTCGGAGGCGGGCAGGAGGCTTCCACGTATTATATATATACACATTCTCCCTGTGTCGTTGGTGGTCACTACTTGGGCATTAGTAGTGTACCTCCTTTATCTTGTTTTGTTTTGAGACAGTTTGAAAGTTGTAATAAGCTGTATTCTGAATTTCCGCTGCTATGATGTTTAGTTCTGATTTTCAGCTTATGCACTACCTCTCCTGTTTTATGTCAAGTATGTTATTATTATATTTTGTTCTATGCGCTGTGAGACATTCTACAGGTTCCTCGTATGTTCATTTCCTTCTTCCTTTCCCTTCTGGCGACCCGTTCCGTGCTAACTGGACATGTGTACAGCGCACCTTTGGAGTAAATGTCGGTTGGTGCGGGGCGGGCTGTCACAATTGGTACACTTCATTAAATTTAAATAAAAAGATTTAATCTTTTCTCAACTGGGCTTAAGAACAGTGTTAGTCAAGACACCATTCATGACAAAAACCAAATCACATTTGATATTAAATACGAGGCTCTGAATAGAAATTATATCGGCTTATATTCCATATCAAACTCTACGACTAACAAATATCGTATTGGAAATAACGATATAAATATATCTTTCAAATTCCCATAACCATATCTGTATCATCAATAAATCCAACATCGAAATATTCCAAAGACAATTTCGAATCAAATCTATTCCAATTCAATTATTGGAAATTCTGGTTATTTTTAAAACACTTTTTAAATTCAATTTATTTAAAAAAACAACTAGAATTTTTAATTCTAGTTCAAAACTAGTTCAATTCGATAAAAAAAAATCTATTTTTATCTTTTCAAATATGGAGTTTTTGATCCCAATTCTTCACAAATCATTTCTTATGATTTTACACAAATTATTACTATTTTTAATAATTTTATCAAGGCCCGTACAGTTGATTTCCATCAAGGGCCATCGAACTGCACTTACAGCGACCTTTTCCAAATTTGATTTGGACGTAACTCCAAATCCAACCGTTAGATTTCAAATTTCTAATATTCATCAGAAAGCTCTTTTCGATACGAACCAAAGGTTCCGGTTTTAGGAGAATCCGACGGTCGGATCTCCCGCAATGTCCATTCGAAGTCAATGATCGAAATTCGCGAACTATCGCGGCGCGGCGCGTTCTATTCAGGCCATTATATTATATATATAATATATATAATATATACTTCGTCGATTTCCTCTTTAAAACGTGCTTTATAAATCGTTTTAAATTCATTTTCAAAACGGTTTCAACTTCATATTCAATTTCAACTCAAAATTGAATACTCCAATATAAATTCGTTTTAAATTCATTTCAAATTGATTTCAATTCAATTTCAATTTAATTCGAATGCAATTCCTTTCGATTTCAATTCGAATTCAATTCTATTCAATTTCAATTCGAATTCACTTTTATTCAATTTCAATTCGAATTCATTTCTATTTAATTTCAATTCGAATTCACTTCTATTCAATTTGAATTTATTTCTATTCAATTTCAATTCGAATTAACTCTTATTCAATTTTAATTCGAATTTCAATTCTTTTCAAAATTTCAGATTTTGAAATCACTTTCGATATTCGTTATAAAATGAATAAAATCGATATAAATATCGTTCACGTCAAAATGGCGTAAATCTAATCAACACGGCTTCATATATTGATATTTTCAAATATTCCATTTCGAATATTTCTATTTCAAATATTCTATTTCAAATATTTCTTTTTCAAATATTTCTACTTCTCAACTGGAATGATGCCCAATCAATTACCATATAATGTTAATTATATGGATTTTCTGCAACACATGTATACAATAACAACGATGAATAATCAACCCTCATCCAAATTGCATTCTACACTGTATAAGCATCAAATATAAATATACAACGCTTATAGCAGTCTGTCAATCAATCGATCGACATACAACTAAACAATCGGGATTAGTTTACGTCAAATATCATCCCAATACCCGTGTGGGGTTTCAAACAATCAAACACAGATTTTATTTGTGCAGTTGGGCGATGTGTAAAATTTATCGTCCCAATCAATATCAGTCAATGTGTGTATATAAACAAATCGTTCGATTTGTTTATATTAATTTATTTCATTCCATGTACATGTTAAAAATTTTATTTTTAACTATAAAATATTTTCCACTATAAAATATTTTATTTCAACTATGTAAATGTTTTATTTCATTTCACATCACAACACACAATCAACTTCATAGTAAAATCAAACAAACAAGCATACAAGCCGTCCATGGTCTGTGGACGACGGGTGTCGGGTGCTACTAAACACCGTCTGCATCCTAGTATATATATATAACTAGAAAAAGGGAATTTAGAGTGAGAAGTTCTCACTGAATAGCTAATTCAACGCCACGACTCTACTTAGGTAGAAATCTTCGTCGTTCTTGCCTCTTATCACTTTTCACTGCCCGTATTATCTACATATATAAAAATCGCATTCTTACTTCGCTATTCAGTATATAAAAATTGAATTTTTACTTTGCTATTCAGTATATAAAAATCGAATTTTTACTTTGCTATTCAATATATAAAAATCGAATATTTACTTTGCTATTCAATATATAAAAATCATATTTTTATTGCTTTACCATATAAAAATCTAACCTTTTCACTTCTAGAAATATAATTTTTCCTTTATATGACAAAAATCGCAGTTTACTCCTAACTATTTATATATTTTATAATTTTCCAAAATAATACCCATTTTATTTATAAAAAGCATGCTAATTTTATTTATATTTAAAACAATATGATTTTCCTATATAAAAACTGTGATTTTCACAAACAAAACTGATTTAAACTTTGATTTAACAAATTAAAAGCTGATTTAATATCATGATTTATAAATTAATAAAATCAAATTCATTAAAAAACTCACTGCTCCTCGTCGATTTCCATTCTGGAGTGCTGCGGTCGGGGTCAGGTGATCAAGGAGGCTCGGCTCGGCGGCTTGAGGTGCTCCGGTGGGTGGCGGTGGGCCATTGTACGTCGGCAGCGGTCGATTGGAGGGTCGGGGGTCCTGCGGCTCAATTTGGGTGCGGATGAAGAGAGGAGCGAGGAAGGAGAGAGAGGGGAGGTGGATCAATGGATGGGGCGGCGGCAGCGGCGATGGAGGAGGTGCGCGCCTCTCCGTCCCCTTCTTTTTTTTATATTTTGATTTTAAAATGAATCGGGGGGGCCTGGGTAGTTAAGGAGAGGGGAGGGTATTTTTTTTATTTAATTATTTTATTTCAAAAAGTTGACTTTTTCAAATGACCTCTAAGCGAGGCCCACCGCCTGTCGTCCCTAGCGTTTCACTCCCATTCCGAACACAATGGGATATGTATCGTAAGCTGATTCGATTGTTTCGATCATTTTCCGTCAAAATCAACATATAACGCTATATATTGAATTTCAACGCGCATTTCAATTTACTAGGGTCACATACTAACTCGAAAAATTCCAGAAAAATATTTTCTAGCTTCGAATTGACGATACGGTCCTAACAAAACTAATTTCATCGAATTCTGAGACCGTGTGAAAAATGGCCATTTTCCAGTCGATTAAAATCAACTGAAACTGGTCAAACGCGTTTTCCTTTGCCACGCTCACATATTGATTCGAAAAATTATGAAATTTGAAACATAGCAATAACTTCACATCACGGATCCAACAAAAGTGGTTTCGTCGAAATCCGAGGTCGTTTGCAAAATTTCCATTTTAAAGGCTTGAATTTCATAGCGACTATTCTGAAATTTCAACTGGACGTATCTTTTGATTCCCGCTATGAAATTTCAATTTTTCGGATTCGTTGGAAAGATATTCTCAAATAGATCCTATTATTTTTGGTTTCACTAAAATCCAGTTTATTTTGCACCCGGTATGTTCATTTGAAGTTTGAAATCGAATTATCGAACTACCACGCCATTTTCAATTCCTTTTATAAATATAAATAAATATTTATATTCTATCGACGATCTATATAATATATACGTTCGATTTATATTCAAAATAAATTTCTTGTCGATATTATTTAAAATAATTCATTTTAAATGTTCAAAATTCGCTAAAATTGCCAAAATAAAATTTTTAACCTGGCCCAGATTTTCGGGTTATTACAATCTCCCCCACTTAAAACTTTTCGTCCCCGAAAAGGAATAAAGCCGACAGTTGTTTCACAAACCAACTCAACTTTCATTATTTTGACTACGGCTTAAGTTCTTCAACTTTTCAGTTTCTAAGAACTTTTCAAATTTTTCAAAAATTTGGCTAACACCCTAAATTTTCGAAAAATTTCGCCATAACCTCCCCTGCACCGGGAGCTACGGGAAAATCCCGAAATTGCCATACAGGCCTTCTGATCTCAAAAAGAAAAAGAAAAACCCAAGCGGCTAGCCAATCGGCTCATAAAATTATCATCACCCAAACAAAACAGTAAATTATAGTAAACATGTACTTATTTGTCAGGCAAACAAATTTTATTCTTCTGCTCTAGCCACTTTGCTATGACCTGCTCAATGTAAGTACATGTATATGCAAGCAAATGCGACTAATTTTCAATACAATTCAATATTTGGTACAATTAGGCGTAATGGTTCAAAATTATCAAACGAATAAACAAACAACACAAACATCAATCAATTAGTGGATTAACGTTTCAAATTTATAATTTTGATATATAGTCAAAAATCAGAGTTTTGATGCCAAATCACAACAATAGGCCCTATCTAATTTTGGTTCTCACACCAGTCAATAGGAAATATATAGAAATCTCACTTTTGTTACTGTAACGAAAATAAATACTGGCGACGGTGCCCCATCACCAGAATTATCCCCGGGCAACTAGAGTATGATTCTATAACTATCCAATACATTAAAACTTCGAATACACGTTTGCAAGTCATATATGCAAAATCTTTATATATTGGATTGTCCAAATTCATATAAATAAATAATCAAATACGATTGATTTAAATTTTCAAAACAAATTTGTTTACAACTTTAAAAATATACTCTTCACGCTCGTTCTAGGATACTACTGATCCCATCTCTAACGAGTCATTCCCATTGGATTTTACTAATCCAATATCTGATGAATTCTTTCATTTGGTTCTAATGTGTCTTGTTCTCTAAGCTTTGTAAACTAAAGCTCTGATACCAACTGTGAAAACCCGTAACTTCCCCGGTGAGGAAAGCGCGGATAGTTCGAGAACAAGCCACAAAAGGACACAGACGGAAGAACATTTCATTGTTTATTACAATAATTGCATCAGATTACAAGAATATACAGAGTATGAATAAATATTACACAGAAATATCAGAGATTTAAATTACATTTAAATACATCACAGCGGAAAATAATACAATACACAACTAGAAGAGATATACGGATACAAAGCTTTCAGGATATCGTTCCAGCTATAAACCAGGATCCTGTGAATATAAATCTGCAAAACCAAAACTACTAGTTGTCTGTGTAAAAATAGGGGCACCCAGAGTTTAGGTTAAAACAATAAACTCCAGGTCAGTCATGGGACTGGTGTGAGAACTAAAACAGTTATTAATCTTTATTTTAAAGTTCGGTAAATCAAGGGACCACGCCGTATAACACGTAACGGGTTTCCTCCCAAGAATACCAGTGCATAAAACAAACAGCGCAATGCTAAATAAAGAAAAATGAAGCTGTTATAAGACCCAGGTCCTATCACACAATGCAACGCAAGCCGCTGGATAGGGTTTTCCCTTATAACATCCAAAGAATGCTTGATACGTTTAAAACAAATCATTTGATACTATTATAAGTGCATAGTGTATAAAACAACTTCAAATCATAAGTATCAATCATAGGGGGCATGGGTACCATATATCATGTTGCCATACTAGGCTCTATAATCAAAACCGCAAATGTCACGTATTTGGAAGTTGGATTTCCATCTATGAACCGAGGCAAAAGATAGTCCTCAACCGATTCGAGACTCTCTAGCCCGAGCCTTAGGATCAGAACGCATCAACCCTTTGGATCGTCAGGGCCGGTCCACCGATGTGGATTATTATGCCTGAGCACTACGTTTCCCCGCCCTTTGGGGCGTAAATGAGTCAACGAATGGCTCCATCGGACCCGGATCGTCCGATCAAACCAAGGCGCCTCGCAACAGCAACAACCACATAGGTGAAAAGTATATAAATGTCAGGGCTGGTAGGTCACTGACACCACCCTAGCTAGAAAGAAGCGCATGCCCTCCCTGAGGTTCGTCTCCCATTTTTTGTTCACAACCGGGGTGTGAGGCTCGCGAATTCACGTTACACAAAGCTATGCCACACAGGCTGTGCTTTGATCAACACCACAAGACTTTGCTTTTCAACCGAAGCCTCGATCAATTGCCACTTAGGCATGCCACACAGGAAATTTACTCCATGCGTTTGATATCCATCAATATATAGCCCCTGAGCTCATACGTCTCAGAGAAGGGCGTTAAGCAAGAGAATAAATTCTCCCCCGCCAAACGGATATATATTTAATAGAAATCAATAACACAGACTAAAATCCAATGTCAGACACACAGTCCATTTACAAGTCCGTTCTGGGTCTGAACGAAACCGGAGGCACCTAGTACCCCGCATATCCATCGATCTCCAAGTACGTCTGGGCGATCACCTACTTTTTCCATCTTCTTGGGTATACAGCCCAATCAAGACCATCAGTAATTACCCAAACGACGTGAAGACCTCCGGTCTTCAACCACCGTCTTCATCTTCGACACCACGTCGAATCAGTTATTCAGAATGGGATAAACCCGGTCTTTCCGAATAACTCGCGTATATAATAAACAAGTGTTACACAAACACAACATACGCCTCTTTCCAATTCAGAATATTCTTTTATTCAAATATTCTTATATTTTGGGAAAGGTTCCCATTAATTTTATCAAAGATAAATTCTTTAAATTTATTCTTTAATCTCCTTTGAATATCAATTCAAACTAGTCGGGATTAGCGAACCACACCGAAGTAATCATTTATTTTTTATTTCACAATCCCTACCTATTCATCCCATGAAGTAAAACTGGTCATACTTCTTATCTAACACCACGGTGTTATCGGTAAATTCAATTACCATTTCACGTTCAAATCTAATTAAAGATTTAACTATCACCAGGAGCAAAACTGGTGATACTCCATTCTCGATCTTTTCAATCTAATTAAAGATTAATTAAAACCCCACTTAGTTTTAATCGTTAACTGGGTTAAAGAATCAGTGTCATTTTAAACATGGTTCACGATAAACCCAAAATCACATTCCATTAATTATCGGGTTAAAGAACGAGTGTTATTTAAAACACTGTTCACGATAAACCCAAAAATCAATATCAATTCAATTAAATATTATTTAATTGGTACACTTCATCAAATCTAAATAAAAAGATTTAATCTTTTCTCAATTGGGCTTAAGAATAGTGTTAGTCAAGACACCATTCACGACAAACCCAAATCACATTTGATATTAAATACGAGGCTCTGAATAGAAATTATATCGGCTTATATTCCATATCAAACTCTACGACTAACAAATATCGTATTGGAAATAATGATATAAATATATCGTTCAAATTCCCATAACCATATATGTATCATCACGAAATCAAACATCGAAATATTCCGAAGACAATTTCGAATCAAATCTATTCCAATTCAATTATTGGAAATTCTGTTTATTTTTAAAACCCTTTTTAAATTCAATTTATTAAAAAAAAACAACTAGAATTTTTAATTCTAGTTCAAAACTAGTTCAATTCGATAAAAAAATCTATTTTTATCTTTTTAAATATGGATTTTTTCATCCCAATTCTTCACAAATCATTTCTTATGATTTTACACAAATTATTACTATTTTTAATAATTTTATCAAGGCCCGTACAGTCGATTTCCATCAACGGCCATCGAACTGCACTTAAAGCGACCTTTTCCAAATTTGATTTGGACGTAACTCTAAATCCAACCGTTAGATTTCAAATTTCTAATATTCATCAGAAAGCTCTTTTCGATACGAACCCAAGGTTCCGGTTTTAGGAGAATCCGACGGTCGGATCTCCCGCAATGTCCATTCAAAGTCAATGGTCGAAATTCGCGAACTGTCGCAGCGGGGCACGTTCTATTCAGGCCATTATATTATATATATAATATAAATAATATGTACTTCATCGATTTCCTTTTTAAAACGTGCTTTATAAATCGTTTTAAATTCATTTTCAAAATGGTTTCAACTTCATATTCAATTTCAAATCAAAATTGAATACTCCAATATAAATTCATTTTAAATTCATTTCAAATTGATTTCAAATTGATTTCAATTCAATTTTAATTTAATTCGAATGCATATTCAATTTCAATTCGAATTCATTCCTATTCAATTTCAATTCGAATTCACTTCTATTCAATTTGAATTTATTTCTATTCAATTTCAATTCGAATTCACTTTTATTCAATTTCAATTCGAATTTCAATTCTTTTCAAAATTTCAGATTTTGAAATCACTTTCGATATTCGTTATAAAATGAATAAAATCGATATAAATATCGTTCACGTCAAAATGGCGTAAATCTAATCAACACGGCTTCATATATTGATATTTTCAAATATTTCATTTCAAATATTTCTATTTCAAATATTCTATTTCAAATATTTCTTTTTCAAATATTTTTACTTCTCAACTGGAATGAGGCCCAATCAATTACCATATAATGTTAATTATATGGATTTTCTACAACACATGTATACAGTAACAACGTTGAATAATCAACCATCATCCAAAGTGCATTCTACACTGTATAAGCATCAAATATAAATATTCAACGCTTATAACAGTCTGTCAATCAATCGATCGACATACAACTAAACAATCGGGATTAGTGTACGTCAAATATCATCCTAATACGCGTGTGGGGTTTCAAACAATCAAACACAGATTTTATTTGTGCAGTTGGGCGATGTGTAAAATTTATCGTCCCAATCAATATCAGTCAATGTGTGTATATAAACAAATCGTTCGATTTGTTTATATTAATTTATTTCATTTCATGTACATGTTAAAAAATTTATTTTTAACTATAAAATATTTTCCACTATAAAATATTTTATATCAACTATATAAATGTTTTATTTCATTTCACATCACAACACACAATCAATTTCACAGTAAAATCAAACAAACAAGCATACAAGCCGTCCATGGTCTGTGGACGACGGGTGTTAGGTGCTACTAAACACTGTCTGCATCCTAGTATATATATATATATATAACTAGAAAAAGGGAATTTAGAGTGAGAAGTTCTCAATGAATAGCTAATCCAATGCCACGACTCTACTTAGGTAGAAATCTTCGTCGTTCTTGCCTCTTGTCACTTTTCACTGCCCATATTCTCTACATTTATAAAAATCGCATTCTTACTTCGCTATTCTATATATAAAAATCGAATTTTTACTTTGCTATTCAATATATAAAAATCGAATTTTTACTTTGCTATTCAATATATAAAAATCATATTTTTATTGCTCTACCATATAAAAATCTAACCTTTTCACTTCTAGAAATATAATCTTTCCTTTATATGACAAAAATCGCAGTTTACTCCTCGTTATTTATATATTTTATAATTTTCCAAAACAATACCCATTTTATTTATAAAACAGCATGCTAATTTCAGTTATATTTAAAACAATATGATTTTCCTATATAAAAACTATGATTTTCACAAACAAAACTGATTTAAACTCTAATTTAACAAATTAAAAACTGATTTAATATCATGATTTATATATTAATAAAATAAAATTCATAAAAAACTCACTGCTCCTCGACGATTTCCATTCTGGAGTGCTGTGGTCGGGGTCAGGTGATCAGGGAGGCTCGGCTCGGCGGCTTGAGGTGCTCCGGTGGGTGGCGGTGGGCCAGTGGACGTTAGCAGCAGTCGATTGGAGGGTCGGGGGTCCTGTGGCTCGATTTGGGTGTGGATGAAGAGAGGAGCGAGGAAGGAGAGAGAGGGGAGGGGGATCAATGGAAGGGGCGGCGGCAGCGGCGATGAAGGAAGCGCGCACCCCTCCGTCCCCTTCTTTCTTCTTCTTCTTCTTCTTTTTTTTTTTGATTTTAAAATGAATCGGGGGGGCCTGGTTAGTTAAGGAGAGGGGAGGGTATTTTTTTATTTAATTATTTTATTTCATAAAGTTGACTTTTTCAAACGACCTCTAAACGAGGCCCACCGCCTGTCATCCCTAGCGTTTCACCCCTATTCCGAACATGATGGGATATGTATCGTAAGCTGATTCGATTGTTTCGATCAGTTTCCGTCAAAATCAACATATAACTCTATATATTGAATTTTAACGCACATTTCAATTTATTGGGGTCACATACTAACTCGAAAAATTCCAGAAAAATATTTTCTAGCTTCGTATTGACGATACGGTGCTAACAAAACTAATTTCATCGAATTCTGAGACCGTTTGAAAAATGGCCATTTTCCAGTCGATTAAAATCAACTAAAACTGGTTAAACGCGTTCGAAAAACTGGTCAATTTATTGGCTCGCTTTTTGACCAAGCCACCCAGGATCATTCGTCAGAGGAAAGCATGAAACCACGTTCTCCAAGAATATGAAGGAACGGATCGCACGCTATCGACTCGCCCACGGAGGATCGCGTCTCGACGGATCGCCCACGGAGGATCGCGTCTCGACGGATCGTCCCCATCTCATCAGCGAAACGACGCCTCTATGCGATCCGATCCATGCATATGTTGTTGCCCAGTATTGATCGATCCGATCCCCCTGATGCGCGGCGAACCCTCTGACCCGTTCAAGCGTGAGCTGGTCTTCAGCGATCCGAGACCCACGGATCTAGCGACACGTGTCCCTAACCGTCATTTGGACCAATTCTCCCCTTCTGCACGATCCGATTTTCAAGCAGATCGCGACACCTGTCCGCAACGGCTAATTTGACTATTTCCTCAACGGTGGCGATGAGATCCGATGTTCTCGGGATTCGTGCCACGTGCAACCACGATCCGCCTGACAAAATCAGCTATAAATAGCCCAGAGCTTGGCATTTTTCGGGAGCTTTTTGGCAATATTGAGTACGGAATCCGCCATTGTTGTCAAACTACTGAAATATTGAGAGAAATCCTTGACTGTATTAGTTTTCAAAGTATAATCAATAATATATAAAGTGGACGTAGGCTCGTTAACACCGAACCACTATAAATTCTGTGTGTTATTTCCTTTTTTCTCATTCTTCAGTTGAAACTCTATAAACTTCAGAACAATTTGGGTGTTAGGTCCAAATTTTGATCTATCATTTTTGGTGCTTTCACTAAGAAGGACAGTCCTAAAGTTTCACTATTCAGTTCTTCAAAGGTTCCAACGATTCGGATATCATGGCTGGAAAAAGATCTAAGAAAGCACGAGCTTCGCAAACCAACGAAACGATTGAAGAGAGTGTGCACGAGCAGGGCAATGAAGAAGATTTGGATCGCGGGACGCATGGGGCGAACCGATCTGACGAAGACACCACGCTCCGAGTCGATGAGAACGAAGCGATTCGGACTGCTGAAGGGGTTGTTACTCGATCCCGAGGAAACGCCTTGCACCCTCCGCACACTGCGACTGCGAATCGACCTCAAGGGGGCGCTGCGAGCCGCCACCCACGAACCGCAGCGATCCGAATTGATGATCAGACCACAACTCGACCTGGAAAGGAGCCTATGGCTCGCTCCTATCGTCCTGGCCCCTCTGCTCGACCCGGCTCAAGTTCTTTGCGCATAAGAGAAGGTGATGACGATCAATATGATCCTGCTGCTCCTGTTACTGAGGGGGATCTCTCTCGCTTTTCTGAAATGTGGGAGAGGTTGTTTGATGAATTGGCCGCCCAAAGGCAAGAAAGCTCCGTCCTGCGACAAAATCTGACTGCTATGGATAGAAGACTTGATGAGCTAGCAAGGCAAAGAACATCGCCGGCTCGTCCACCCACCCCAGTATATTCTTCTTCGTCTGAAGAATCGCCGAGACCTCCGCGACGACCGTATGAGAGAGCCGAAAACATAGAACAGCTTCGGTTCGGAACCCTGCCATCATAGGAAGAAGAAGCACTGGGGGCGGGGCCCTCAAACCGTAATGTGAACAATCAAGCCGTAGCTCGTAGGGCTCGAGATGTGGGCAGTCCCGTACGTAACAGACCATCTCAGCCCCGTCGCCGCACACATACTCATGATAACAGGGGGCAACGAAGCCCTATCCGAGCCCCGGATTTCGTGATTGCTCCCGGAAGAGAAATCAGAGAACGCCGCCGAGCCAGAGGCACTGACCCTGAACCTCCTTTGACCAGTGCAAATGTTGCAGCCATGGTCCACCAGATTCTGGCAGATAGCCGTGGACAGCGGAATGAAGATTGGGGGATCGACCACAGTCAAACCCCTTTCACTGATGATATTTTGGATGTGACTTTTCCAAGGCGTTTCAATATGCCACAAATGAACCGATATGCGGGTAGGTCTAATCCTCTCCAGCATCTGATTAGATATTCTTGGTCAATGACCGCTGTCATAGCCTCTGACGCTGTTAAGTGCAAAGCGTTTCCCATATTCCTGGAGGACGTGGCTTTGTTATGGTTTACTCGCTTGCCGGCAAGATCGATTTCTAGCTTCAGGGAGTTGAGTGAGAATTTCATAGAACAATTCCGTATCTACACACAGAAGACAAAAAGTGTGATCGATTTGTTCCTTGTCAAGCAGCGACCAGGAGAGAGTTTAAGGGTATACCTAGATCGTTTCAATTTGGCCGCTACTGAGGATAAAGATCCCCATGAACCGACCGTTGTCGCAGCACTGATTGACGGAGTAGATAAGGACACTGAATTCGGGAGGTACCTGGCAGGCAAACCGCCCCACACCAGAGAGTTATTCTATGAGAAAGCCAACGTACGTTTACGCCAGGAAGAGGTGTATGCTAACCGAAAAGCAAAAACAGCCAATAAGGAGGAAATCCAGAGCAATGTCGCCATTAAGCAGACAGGAGACAGCTCGGGGAAAGTCGAAGTAAATGTCGGAAATCAGAATCAGGGTGGTCGTCAGCCAGGTAACAACAATAATAATGGTAACGGCAACAACCGGAAGAGGAACCGAGGGAACGACTCCCCGAGAAGGACTCGTCCCAGGGGCTTTGAAAGTTATACACCAATAAATGATACTCTGGAAAATATCTTCATGGATGCGTATGAAGTCCTCCAGAATAAGAGGCCACCTCCCAGAGAGTCGACGGAGAAAGAGCGTGGAACAGGGAATTTTTGCCTCTTTCATCAGATTCACGGCCATTCGACGAATGAATGCCGTCACCTAAGAGATGTAGTCGAAAGGCTGCTTCGAGAAGGAAAGCTAGATGAATACAGAGTAATGCCCAGGGATAGGGGCCAAGCAGTGCAGGCCCCAAATCAGAACCATAATCAACTTGCTACTAGGCCGACTGCCCAGCAAAAGGGAAAGAACATTGTTATCAATACCGTAATCGGAGGACTTTATCTCGCCGGGCATAGTTCCAAGGCGTTGGATCAATACGTCAATGCAGCCAAACAACACCTCGAGGTAGGGGAGTGTAGCAACCCTGAGGACAGTATCCCGGTGAAGCAGCAAAAGTTGATGACCGACGATGTCGTCTTCCGAGAACGGGAAAGCATTGGAGTCCATGCTCCGACAGAAGATCCATTTGTAATTACAGTACCTATTGGTCCACCCACTGTCCATAAGGTTTTAGTGGACAACGGGAGTTCTGTCAACATTCTTTTCAAAAAGACCTTTGACCAGATGAACCTCGAAATAAAAGATTTGAAGCCCTGTCAAGGATGGATCTGTGGATTTAACGAAGCATCCACTGCTCCAATGGGTTATGTAGAGTTGCCAGTTACACTTGGGGAAGGAGAACGCCAGAGAGTGAGAATCCTTCCCTTTGTGGTTTTGGATGTTGAATCGCCCTACAATGCCTTCTTGGGCCGACCGGCCCTCGCCAAGTTTAGAGCCTGTATAGCCCCCTGGTGCTTGTTGTTGAAATTCCCCACAGAAGCTGGCATTGCTATCGTCAGAGGGGATCAGGTGGCTGCGCGAGCATGTTATGTCACCGAACTAAAGTTACTTCGCAACGGAGGGGATATTGAAACTAAAGGCGCTTCTCCCCCAACGGGGGCGGAGACCTTATAGCAACCAAAGAGGATAGCCGTTGGAAAGTCGCCCAGAGAGATGCCCGAGGATATAGATCCCAGAGAGGATTAAGAACCCGGGGGCAGAATGGCAACTCCCAACGAGACAACTGTGGATGTGCCGATTGATGATAGTGACCCGGAGAAGGTCCTTAAGATTGGATCCCAGTTAAACACGAATCTCGCTAAAGAATTGACAGATTTCTTAAAAAACAACTTGGATGTGTTTGCTTGGACACACGCAGACATGTGTATGATATCCCCATCAATCATGAGCCATTCCTTAAGCATTGACCCTAAACATCCTCCGGTAAAGCAAAAAAGGCGAATGTTGGGCCCAGAGAGGTCCGCTGCCTTGAAAGAAGAAGTTGGGAAACTGAAGAGTAACGGATTTATTAGAGACTCGACCTACCCAGACTGGATTTCGAATCCAGTCCTGGTAAAGAAGGCCAACGGGATGTGGTGAACGTGTATTGACTTCTCGGATTTGAACAAAGCCTGTCCAAAAGATAGTTTCCCGTTGCCCCGGATTGATCAGTTGGTAGACTCGACGGCGCGTCACGAACTTCTCTCATTCATGGACGCTTATTCAGGATATAACCAGATTCCAATGCATGTACCAGATCAAGAACATACTAGTTTTATCACGGATCTGGGATTATATTGTTATGTGGTGATGCCCTTTGGCTTAAAGAATGCGGGTGCTACATATCAACGCTTAGTCAACAGAATGTTTTATAACCAGATCGGGAAAACAATGGAAGTATACGTCGACGATATGTTGGTTAAGTCCAAGCAATCTTCTCAACACACTACTGACTTGGCAGAGATGTTCGGCATTCTTCGAAAGTACGGAATGAAACTCAACCCAACCAAATGTTCGTTCGGTGTTGCCTCTGGAAAATTCTTGGGATTCGTCGTCAGTTCCCGTGGTATTGAGATCAATCCAGACCAGATCGCGGCAATCAGAGACATTCAGGAACCTAAGCAAATTAGGGATGTGCAAAGCCTTGCCGGAAAAGTGGCCGCACTAAGCAGATTTATCTCCAGGGCTACGGATAAGTGCATCCCATTCTTCGAATTAATAAAGCGAGGAAAACGCCACTTCAAATGGACACCCGACTGCGTATAAGCGTTTCAGAATTTACTCGGGCACTTGGAGAAACCTCCGATATTATCTAAGCCAATAGATCACGAGGACTTATTCGTGTATTTGGCAGTGTCATCCCATGCGATCAGCTCAGCGTTGGTAAGGTAGGAGGATAAGGTCCAAAGGCCTGTGTATTATGTGAGCAAAAAATTGACAGCAGCAGAGCGTAATTATCCACGGATAGAGAAGTTGGCGTATAGTTTGCTGATCACCTCTAGAAAGCTTCGACATTATTTTCAGGCACATCTTATCACCATATACACCGATCACCCGCTCAAGCAAGTCCTACAGAGACCAGAGGCATCTGGAAGGTTACTCAAATGGAATATTGAGCTAAGTCAATTTGATTTGAACTTTCAGCCCAGACGGTCAATTCGAGGGCAAGTGATAGCCGACTTCATAGCAGAGTTCACTGTCCCTGAGGAAGATATAGCAAACGAAGAAGCTGATCCTTCAAAATTACTTTTCGATCCCAATGCCTGGGGATTGTATACTGATGGCGCCAGGAATAACGAAAGATCCGGCGCTGGGATAGTGCTTGAAACCCCCGAGAAACGATTGATAACCTATGCAATCCGAATGGAATTTCATGCCACTAACAACGATTCCGAATATGAAGCTCTGATAGCCGGATTAAAGATTGCAAAGGAACTAGAAGTCACAAAGCTGAACATCTTCTGCGACTCCAAGTTAGTTGTGAACCAAGTCACTGGAAAATTCCATGCTAAAAGTGCAAGATTGATTTTATACTTAAATAAAGTGAAAGAATTGCTGAATGATTTTGATCACTACAACATATCTCATATTCCGCGGTCAGAGAATCAGCAGGCAGACAAGTTGGCAAAGATGGCTAGTTCCGACGATCCTGAAATGACTAGGCTAGCCCCCGTTGAAGTACTTCGGTCCCCTAGCATAGATCAAATGGAAATCGACCTAGTATTGGAGACGGAACCAGAAAGGGAGTCCTGGATGACCCCTCTAAAGAATTTCCTGATGAACGGAACGCTTTCGACCAAGAAAAGCGAGAGGCGTAAAGTAATTCGTAAAGCCGCCCGATATGTTCTGCAAGGCGGAGTTCTTTACAGACAAGGGTTTTCAATGCCCCTCCTTCGGTGTGTAGCCCACGATGACATCAAACGTGTGCTGCAAGAAGTCCACGAAGGCGAATGTGGCGACCACACTGGAGGGCAAACTTTGGCAAAAAAGGTGTTGCGGCATGGTTATTTATGGCCTACCATGAACAAGGATGCAGCAAGATACGCACGACGGTGTGATGCGTGCCAGAGATTTTCAAAGATACCTAGAGCACCTCCTAGTCAGTTAAAAACGATGATGAGTCCATGGTCTTTCGCTATGTGGGGAATTGATATCATTGGAAGTCTCCCCATAGTAAGGGGCGGAGCAAAGTTCGCTATTGTGGCCGTAGATTATTTCACTAAGTGGGTCGAGGCTGAACCACTAACTACAATCACAATCAAACGAGTGATCAACTTTATCGTGAGAAACATCATCTGTCGATTTGGGATTCCAAAAATTGTAATAACAGATAACGGAACTCAATTCGATAGTGTTGAATTCAGAAACTTCTGCCAAAGATACCACATCGAGAATCGATACACCTCTGTGGCGCACCCGCAATCGAACGGACAAGTCGAAGCGGCAAATAAAGTAATTAAGTCCATTCTGAAAAGAAGAATGAAGTGGGCTAGAGCCATATGGGCTGACGAATTGCCCTTGGCACTATGGGCCTACAGGACAACCTATAAATTGGCAACAGGACACACCCCATTCTCCCTTGCTTTTGGAACGGAAGCAGTCATCCCGGTTGAGATAAAGGTACCTTCTCACCGGGTGACTTATTATGATCCAATGACCAATAATGAATTGCTCCTTGAGTCCCTGGATATGATCGAAGAAAAGAGGGATGAAGCAGACCTGCGTGCCTTGAGATGCAAACAACAGGTCGCCCGGTATTACAACAAAAAGGTTCGAGTCCGAACATGGGAACCCGGAGACTTGGTTCTGAAACGTGTCTTCCTACCCCTAACTCATATGGGAGCGAAGTGGGAAGGACCGTACTCCATTCTGAGCAAGCTTGATAATGGAACCTTCAAGCTGGCAACCGTAGATGGAAAGGAAATCCCCAGGGTGTGGAATGCCCAACATTTACGACCATATTTAACATGAAAGTTTCAAATTTATTCTTTTGCTTTGTTAAAAAACCATGTACAAGGCATGACTTGCCTAGAATAGTCTGATTCCTTAAAGCAAAAGATTATAAAGTGGACGTAGGTCATGATTCGACCGAACCACTATAAAATATTGTGTGTCATTTACCTTTATTGCATCTTTACTTATCTGCCTATTTATTTTTATGAAAATCAAAAAAATGATGCAGGTACTCGAAATCTGTTGCCAACCATTCCTCCTGTAGACTGTTCGGAGGAACTCAAAGCCTTGGCAAATGCTCCAACTGCTTGTCCGACTGGTTTTAATCCTTGGAGCTTGGGTTAAAATGTAAACCTAGGACGAGTTTGATGAGCGTGCATGATTGCAGATCGCTTGATCCGTGAGTCTAACTCTCCAGAGCTGAGAGAGAGTATAAAGACGCGAAGATGACATCCACAAGGCATGGCGGTGTACCATGATCGGAGCCGCCTGAGCAAAAGTCTAACCTTGGTGACCGCCAGGAGAATATAAAAGCGTCCATGATTTGGTGCTGAGAAAGGACTCTTACCCCGCTGAAGGATCGGGGAGCGATGGAACGGCTGAGTCCCAACTCTAACTCTCCAGAGAGAGAGAGTATAAAAGCGTCCATGATTTGGCACTGAGAAAGGACTCTTACCCCGCTGAAGGATCGGGGAGCGATGGAACGGCTGAGTCCCAACTCTAACTCTCCAGAGAGAGAGAGAGAGTATAAAAGCGTCCATGATTTGGCGCTGAGAAAGAGCTCCTTCCCCGCTACAGGATCGGGGAGCGAATGAATCGTTGAGCTCGAACTCTAACTCTCCAGAGAGAGAGAGAGTATAAAAGCGTCTCCGATTGAGCGCTGAGAAAGAGCTCCTTCCCTGCTGCAGGATCGGGGAGCGAATGAATCGTTGAGCTCGAAATCTAACTCTCCAGAGAGAGAGAGAGAGAGTATAAAACCGTCTCCGATTGAGCGTTGAGAAAGAACTTTTTCCCTGCTGAAGGATCGGGGACCAACTGAACTACGGAATTCAAACTCTAACCTTGGCGATCGTCAGGAGAGTATAAAGAAGTTTGTAATTAAGCACTGAGAAAGGTGTCGGAAATTCGGTGCCACAAGAGCAATTATCCTATGAAATCTTCTAAGTCCCCCATATTCAGAAATAGGGGGCAACCTGCCAACAAGGCTAACCAATTCTTAGTAAACCCCCGTCAGGCGCTATGATAACAACTGATTGGGGGCACATATACTCATATACATATACTGAACTTTAAAATAGCAACGCAGCATGAAAATTTTCTCTTGGCTATCTGTTGTTTGACTGATTTCTAATTATTATTAAATGGCCTATGACTAAACATGGAAAATTTATTTGAATACAGGTTCATAAGGATGCAAAAAGAGATAAACTTTCATTTATATACTGCGAACCAACAAAGTGAAAAACAAAAAAGGAAAGAAAGTGAGGGCCAGTCTCACAATTACACTTCCTGGCCAGTGGAAAACCTAAAGTCAAAATATCAACAAACATCCTATTTACGCTTTGGCCTCTTCTTTTGCTTCTGCCTCTCCAGCCTCTCCTTGTCGGCATCAAATGGATCCCCTTTCTTCCTCTTCCTTTTGTCTATGAGGGGAACATCCGACTCCTCTGAAGATTCCTCTTCCACCTCTTTTCTCTTACTTCTACCAGAGAGGGAAGCCGGGAAATCATCGGGGTTTGCAAAGTGAAGCTGTCGGCTAATGGATTTGGGCTGAATCTTCACAATCATCCCAGTTTTGGGATCGAATTCTGCAAGAGGGACTACGTCCAAAGTCTCATCTCCCACCTTCTTCGAAGTCAACTCTTTCTCCTGTCTGGCTTTTCGGCTGGCCAAGGTTTCCTCGTCATCATCATCGGCCTTTTTGGCGCTGATAGTGTCTTCTTCGTCATCTACAAGGCGACCATCCATGTCTTTCAAGGCTTCGATGGTCTCAGCATCTTTGGGTACATTAGTGCTAGGTGTCGGGATGCTTCTTTCTGCTGTTGTGACCTCGGCCTGCTTTGATACATCAATACCAGCACCTGGCGAGGCAGCCTCCTTCTCCACTTCTTTTTCTTTTTCAACACCCTTGTCGACGGGCTCGCCACCTGTATTACGAGGAACACGCGTTACTAATTCAATTGGTTGTTCTACCAGACGACGACAATTCACAATTGCTTTGACAAATTGAGGAGAAAGAAAGGAGATACCTTCTGTAGATCCTCCTTCTTGAATAGTTGCAGGAGCTCCAACAACTACGGGAGTTAAGCCCAAAGGGATTAGCGGATCATCAGGATGATATTCCTCAACTCCGGAGGTTTTGGGCTCCACGACAGAACTTGAACCTTCGTCAATTTTTCCCTTGCCCTTGGCCAGGGCCCTCTCTTTTTCCATCTCCGCTAGAATCAGACGATGACCCTCTGCCAGGTCCTCAGGCTCATTGTCCCTTAAGATGCTCTTCATCAACTCATCCTCATCAACTTCTTCGACCCCCAATCTGTGCTTTTCACCCTCAACAATGGCATCCCATAAATTGGCTAATGTAACGTGGTAATCCGGGATCCATGAGATGTTGCGAGTTTTGAGAACCTAGCCAAGGAAATTGAAAATCATCTCTTCAAACCCCTCGATCTCCTTCTCTCTTTCGAGGAGCTTGTTGTTAGAAGTAGTGGCCAATTCAATGGCACTTTCAACGTTCTTTTTGGCAAGAGCTGCCCGTCTCTCCGCATCCTCGACCTGGTCATTCAAAATCACCTTTTCTGCTTTAGCCAAAGCCAAACTTTCCTTTAAACTCGCTTTTTCTGCCTCCCAAGCAGCCCTCTCAGCTTCAAAATAGCCTTGTGCTGTTTTCAACTCGATGTTGGCCATTTTGAGATCTTCGACCTCTTTCTTTAAGGCCATTTTCTCTTGGCTATTGGAGTCCAGTTCCAAATGGAAGCATTGCTTAGCATTTTCTAATTCAATCTTATAATTTTCAACGTCCCTCCGTGCTAAAGCAAGCTGGGATTGAGCATCTTCCAGGTCCTTCTCCATCTTGGTCCTGGCCCTTTCGTTGTTTTCCAGTTTCGCCTTAGACCTATGTGCTTCTATTTCAAGCGATCGGATGACGTCTGAAAGGTTAACTGCGTGCTTTTTCATCATCTCATATTGCCTGGCTACGTGGCGAATATGCCCGACAACTTCGCTATCCCAATTCTTAGGGACCGGTTCCAAGGCAGGAACAAACACCATCCTGTCGAAGAATATGTCTGGGAATTGTTCCCGCAGCTTTTCCAGCTTACCTTGGATCTCGGGACCATGGACGTAATCCCGTGACCCTGGAGCAGCCAACTCTGGCTGGCTGGGGGGGGGACGATGTCACTCCTCTCCTTTTCAGATTCTTTGGATGCATCCTTTCCCTTATCTTTAGATTCGTAATGCCTTTTTGACGACCGACTGTGGGAAGGTGCGCTCTTTGGAGGAGTTAACTCTTTAGGAAGTTTCTTTCCCCTTGTAGGAACTGCCGGGAAGCTGGAAGGCTTGGTAGAGGTCGATCTAGGTGGAGACCGAGGTTGCGAGGAAGTCGGCCTGTGAGAAGGACCACGAGAGCGCTCAATATCCGGACGAAGGCTGGGTGTGCCCTCACGAAGAGAACGATACGAGTAAGATTTCCTACGGGACATCGTTCCTGCAAAAAAGAGAAGAGCATATTAAAACTTTGAATACCCATGATATAAGAGTGCAGGGTCAGATAGTGTGTGTGATGTGTGCATCCCATATAATTCCCCCTAACAGACCCGGGCCTGAAGACAGGCTCATCTGACCAGTTTCTCGTCCTCTAGTTGGAGCGATGGTCTCTTCAGAAGCAGGGAAGAAAGGCCCCTCTCCAAAGTCCTTCTCCGTATATACATCATTGGGTAGAGGGATTTTATTCAGCTCGTCAAATAACTGCTCTTCTGTCAAATCACCGGGAGCAACGGTTTCAATTGGAGCAGAAATAGGAATTTCCTTGGACACGTCACCGCGGACCTCATCTCCTCTGTATATGTTCAGGTCTTCATCGTCTTGGATGACTATTGGAGAAGGACTCTTGCGAAATATAGTTGTTCTATCGCTTGTGAAGTTCCCTCTCCCTCTGTTGGGGGCACGTACTTATAAGGTCTGCCACCAGTACCAAGTCCAAATCTTCTATCCAGAAGATGATGCTTATGAAGATTGTCATCAGTGATGCATTTTTTGATCCTCAGAAAGTCAGACCTGCTTTGATGAAGAATAGATAATCGATGGTTGTATAACGGAATCTCCGTTTTCGGGAAGATGTGATCTGTTTAAGACAAAGAAAAAGGCGGAAGAATGTTAATACTTAGACTCCTTGAGCAAGATATTCGATTAGAGGATCAAAGTTTACTTGATTTGAGCCATCTTCGTGAGCATCCGGTCTGTTTCCTTATATAAAACCAATCGGACTTAGGATCCCCTATGTTGCTATACCCGTCGTACAAAACTTTCCTATTCGCCACCAATTCAAAGAAAGAGAAATATGGAGTTGCCGAAGAACGATGCTTGAAAAGAAAGAAGAATACCAGATCTCTAAATTTAAGTTCGGCATGTAGGATCTCCGCGTATGCAACGTATAGAGAGTATAGAGATGCGTAGGCGTTAGGATGAAGCTGCATCGGAGCAATACCTAGTCATCTTAAAGTTTCGATGGCGACCGGAGGAAACGGAGGAATAGCTCCTACTAGACACATGGTTTGACTGATCGCCATATACCCTTCTGGAGCTAGGTGGGGTCTACCTTCGCTTCCGGGCGTCAAGACCTCGTCCCAAGGAATTCCGTGTCTTAAGCAGATTCTTTTAAGCTTTATATCGTCGAGCTTGGATGCTAAAGAATCAGAAAATTTATCTATCCCAAGCGCGCCTGGAATCTCGTTAGGAGCTCGCTCGTCTATCTCAGAATCATCGCTAGATGAAGTATTTTCGGATGGATTTGATTCCGTGGCCTCGTACTCAGATCCAGAATTTTCACCTCCTGGATTAATTGGAAGAGTCTTGGGATTGTGTTGCTCAGGAGCCTCGGATTCCGCTTCTGCTGCGGATCTTGAAGAAGAGTGATCATTCGACATTACTGCTAGGACGAGAAAGCATGAACAATGAGATTAATACTACTCGATCCCCGTGTGTGCAAGTGCCGGTGTGTGTACTTGTATGTGCATTGAAAATAAAATATGAAAGCAATCGAGATCATCAAAATATTAGTCGTCATATGCAGCCGAATTATGTAGTCATTTAGTCCAGAAAGTTCAACATCAGGGCCCTAGCCTAACTGTTCAGAATTTTATGGTGACAAGGCGTCAATTAAAGTTTGAAATTTCTTCGCATCGTCAACTATGAGTCGGATCGTAAGGCAGAGGGATCGCCCCTTTCGGATCGCAAGGCAGAGGGATCGCCCCTTTCGGATCGCAAGGCAGAGGGATCGCCCCCCATCGAATCGCAGGGCAAAGGGATCGCTCCTTCACGAATCGTTGCAACCCCCACGATACGCGCCTTTGCTGCCACCACGATCTTTCGTCTCGCCTTCATCTTCTCCTCTCCTCTCCTTGCCCACGATCCGAACCGGCCTTCCCTCTTCTTCTTCCTCCTTCGTTTTCCTCCTCTCCTTTCCATCCTCGAACTCCAAGCTCTACGTCAGTTAGCCATGTCATTTTGATGTTTCCTTAAGAAAAGCACAAATTTCCATCGTTTCTCCCTCAAATCAGTCAAGATAATTCATGAAAGAGCGGCGTTCACGAATAAGAATGCTTTTTGTGGAGTTACCTTTCTAAAAATTGAGGGAATGCTTGGATTTTCGAGAGTTGGAAAATTTGGGTTCGTTCTTCGATGGTGCAGGCGAAACGATACGGCAGAAAGAAAGAGGAAGGAAAGTGAAGAGGGGAGGGTCGGCTTATATAGGCAAAGAGGGCGACCGTTTGTCTCCCTTTCTTTGTCCTATTCGATCCACGAAAGACCAGCGGGCCGCGAACCAAAAGCCCACCACGACTCGAGGAGGAGCCCGTTTCGTTCCGAGGCCCAAGTACACACCCAAGAGCGGAATGAATATCTCTCTAACGGACCGCGACTCGAGCCCGCGAAACAAGTCGATAAATTCAGAAATGAGGATTCTGAAAAATCCCAGAAAGAGAATCGTTCTCTGATCCGCGACTCGTTGAGAAAAGACAATTCTATAGCTTCGAAGCATGTTCCATCATCGATAAAACATACTTCGTGGGGGCAAAATGTTGGCTCGCTTTTTGACCAAGCCACCCAGGATCATTCGTAAGAGGAAAGCATGAAACCACGTTCTCCAAGAATATGAAGGAACAGATTGCACGCTATCGACTCGCCCACGGAGGATCGCGTCTCGACGGATCGCCCATGGAGGATCGCATCTCGACGGATCGCCCCCATCTCATCAGCGAAACGATGCCTCTATGCGATCTGATCCACGCATATGTTGTTGCCCAATATTGATCGATCCGATCCCCCTGATGCGCGGCGAACCCTCTGACCCGTTCAAGCGTGAGATGGTCTTCAGCGATCCGAGACGCATGGATCTAGCGACACATGTCCCTAACCGTCATTTGGACCAATTCTCCCCATCTGCACGATCCGATTTTCAAGCAGATCGCGACACCTGTCCGCAACGACTAATTTGACTATTTCCTCAACGGTGGCGATGCGATCCGATGTTCTCGGGATTCATGCCACGTGCAACCACGATTCGCCTGACAAAATCAGCTATAAATAGCCCGGAGCTTGGCATTTTTCGGGAGCTTTTTGGCAATATTGAGTACGAAATCCGCCATTGTTGTCAAACTACTGAAATATTGAGAGAAATCCTTGATTGTATTAGTTTTCAAAGTATAATCAATAATATATAAAGTGGACGTAGGCTCGTTAACGCCGAACCACTATAAATTCTGTGTGTTATTTCCTTTTTTCTCATTCTTCAGTTGAAACTCTATAAACTTCAGAACAATTTGGGTGTTAGGTCCAAATTTTGATCTAACAAAAATGGCCATTTTCCAGTCGATTAAAATCAACTAAAACTGGTCAAACGCGTTTTCCTTTGCCACGCTCACATATTGATTCGAAAAATTATGAAATTTGAAACCTAGCAATAACTTTACATCACGGATCCAACAAAAGTGGTTTCGTCGAAATCCGAGGTCGTTTGCAAAATTTCCATTTTTAAGGGCCTGAATTTCATAGCGACTATTCTGAAATTTCAACTGGACGTATCTTTTGATTCCCGCTATGAAATTTCAATTTTTCGGATTTGTTGGAAAGATATTCTCAAATAGATCCTATTATTTTTGGTTTCACTAAAATCCGGTTTATTATGCACCTGGTATGTTCATTTGAAGTTTGAAATCAAATTATCGAACTACCGCGCCATTTTCAATTCCTTTTATAAATATAAATAAATATTTATATTCTATCGACGATCTATATAATATATACGTTCGATTTATATTCAAAATAAATTTATCGTCGATATTATTTAACATTATTCATTTTAAATGTTCAAAATTCGCTAAAATTGCCAAAATAAAATTTTTAAACTGGCCCGGATTTTCGGGTTATTACAAAGACAAAAGAACATTTCATTGTTATTACAACAATTCCATCAGATACAAGAATATACAGAGTATAAATGAATAAAATACATTTGATGAATATCAGAGATTACAATAAATTACATAGTAGCGGAAAAATATACAAAACACAACTGAAAGTGATACACGGATACAAATCTTTCCGAGCATCGTTCCAGTGGTAAATCAGGATCCTGTGAATATAAATCTGCAAAACCAAAACTACTAGCTGCCCGTGTGGAAAATAGGGGCACCCAGAGTTTCGGTTAAAACAATAAACTCCAGGTCAGTCATGTGACTGGTGTGAGAACTAAAATAGTTATTAATCTTTATTTTAAAGTTCGGTAAATCAAGGGACCACGCCGTATGACACGGAACGGGTTTCCACCCAAGAATACCAGTGCATAAAACAAACAGCACAATGCTAAATAAAGAAAAATGAAGCTGTTATAAGACCCAGGTCCCATCACACAATGCAACGCAAGCCGGTGGATAGGGTTTTTACCTTATAACAGCCAAAGCATGCTTGATACGTTAAAAACACATTATTTGATACTATTATAAGTGTATGGTGTCAAAACAGTTTCAATCATCAATATAAATCATAGACGGCATGAGTGCCCCATCCCTCTATGTCGCCATACTAGGCTCTACAAATAAAACCGAAATACACGTATTGGAAATTGAATTTCCGTCATGAGTCGGGGCAAGGGGCAAGATCCTCTCCGATTCGAGACACTCTAGCAAATGTCTCAGGACCCCACTATGATCCCTGGATCTTCAGGGCCAGTCCTCTCTTACTTTTGAGGATTAATTATTCCTGAACACACGTTTCCCGGTCCTTACAGACCTATATCCGAGATGCCTCGTATCCAACAACCACACAGGTGAAAAGTATATAAATGTTAGGGCTGGTAGGTCACTGACACCACCCTAGCTAGAAAGAAACGACGTGCTATGCCTGCAGTCACTATCCCGTTTTTGACTCATACCGAGGTGTGAGGCTCGCGAATTCACGCTATACACAAAGCTACACCACACAGGCCGTGCTTCGATCATCAACCACAAGACTTTGCTTTTCAACAAAAGCCTTGATCAATTGCCACTTATGCGTGCCACACTGGCAATTCACTCCGTGCGACTGATGTCCATCGATATACAACCTCTGAGCTTGTACGTCTCAGAGAAGGGCGTTAAACAAGAGAATAAATTCTCCGCCGCCAAACAGATGTATATTTAATAGAGATCAATCAACACAGAATAAAATCCAATGTAAGACACACAATCCATTTACAAGTTCGTTCTGGGTCTGAACGAAACCGAAGGCACTTTCCTCGCATATCCATCCATCTCCAAGTACGTCTGGACGATCACCAACTGATTCCCTCATCTTGGGTGTACAACCCAATCAAGATCATCAGTAATCACCCAAACGATGTGAAGACTTCCGATCTTCAACCACCGTCTTCATCTTCGACATCTCGTCGAATCAGTTATTCAAAATGGGTATAAACCCGACCTTTCTGAATAACCCACGTATATGATAAACAAATGTTACACAAACACAACAAACGCCTCATTCCAATTCAGAATATTCTTTTATTCACAAAATCACATTCTTAGGGAATAGGTCCCCATTAATTTTATCAAATATAAATTATTCTAAATTTATTGTTTAATCTTCCTTTGTATATCATTTCAAATCATATTATGGTTTTCCAAACTACTCGGGATTAGCGAGCCACACCGAAGTAATTGTTTATTTTATTTCCCAATCCCAACCTATTCATCCCATGGAGCAAAACTGGTAATACTCCATATCTAACACCATGGTGTTATCGGTAAAATTAATTACCATTTCACGTTCAAATCTAATTAAAGATTTAACTATCGCTTTGGAGAAGAACTGGTGACACTCTATTCTCGATCACTTTTCAGATTTGATAGTTTAAATTATCAATTCACTTTTCAGTCTAATTAAAGATTCATTAAAACTCCACTAAGTTTTAATCTTCTCAAAAATCAATAACCTGTCTTTAACTGGGTTAAAGAACCAATGTCATCTAAAACACGATTCACGACAAACCCAAATCACATTTGATGTTAAATATAAGGCTCTGAATAGAAAATATACCGGCTTATATTCAATATCAAATTCTGAAAACAACAAATATCGTATTGGAAATAAAGATATAAATATATCTTTCAAATTCCCATAACAATATCTGTAGAATCACGGAATCCAACATCGAAATATTCCAAAGACAATTTCGATTCAAATCCATTCCAATTCAATTATTGGAATTTCTGATTACGTTTAAAACCAGTTTCAAATTCAATTTATTTATTTCAAAAATAAATTGATTTTAATTCTAGTTCAAAACTAGTTCATTTCGATAAAAATCTATTTTTATCTTTTCAAATGTGGAATTTTTCATCCTAGTTCTTTCCAATTAACATATTATGATTTTGCACAAATTATTGATATTTTTAATAATTTTATCAAGGCCCATACAGTCGATTTCCATCAACGGCCATCGAACTGCACTTACAACGACCTTTTCCAAATTTGATTTGGACATAATTCCAAATCCAACCGTTAGATTTCAAATTTCTAATATTCATTGGAAATCTCTTTTCGATACGAACCCAATGGTTCTGGTTTTAGGAGAATCCGACGGTCGGATCTCCCGTAATGTCCGTTCGAAGTCATTGGTCGAAATTCACGAACTGCCACAGCGCGGCGCGTTCTATTCAGGCCATTATATTTATAATATATATATATATATATATATACACACATTTCATCGATTTCCTTTTAAAACGTATTTTGTAAATCGTTTTACATTCGTTTTCAAAACCATTTCAACACTAAATTCAATTTCAAATCAAAATTGAATATTTCATATCATTACTATATAAATGATAATATTTTCAAAACGTTATATTTTGAAATCACTACCTTTTCAATATTCATTATAAAAACGAATATAATCGATATAAATATTGTTCACGTCAAAATAGCGCAACTCCAATCAACACGACTTTATATATTTCAATAAATTCGTTATTCTGTTCAACAAATGAATATTTATTCTATTCAACACATGAATGTATATTTCTTTCTACACATGACTAATCTCAACACATGAGTACTGTCAACACACAACTATTTTTGTTATGTAAAATATTTTATAAAACTATGGTATCTATCGTTTGATTTTTAATTAGACTCCAGCTGTAAAGTAGTTCTAATTTTAAATATGATAAAGATGTAAATTTTATTGTTAAAATATTTTACTCAACACATAAATAGTTTCAACACATGAACATTTATTCTATTCAACACATAAATATATTCTATTATATTCTTTATTTTCCCAATTGGAATGAGGCCCAATCAATTACCATATAACGTTAATTATGTGGATTCCATACAACACACATATATAATAGCAACGATAAACAATCAACCATCAACCAAAGTGCACCACACAACTGCATAAGCATCAAATATAAATAATCAACACTTACACAGTCTGTCGACCAATCGATCGACATACAATTAAATAATTGGGATTAGTGTACTCAAATATCATCCCAACACCCGTGTGGGATTTCAAATCTACAATTACAGATTTTTATTTGTGCAGTTGAGCTATGTGTAGAATTTATCGTCCCAATAAATATCAGTCAAATTAGTGTATATAAACAAATCGGCCGATTTGTTTATAAATATTTATTTATTCACATTCACGTTAAAAATTATATTTTTAACGATAATTAATTTATTCAACCATCTACATTTTATTATCGATTTCACATCAACATCATAAACAGATTTCACAACACATCAAACAAACATACAAGCCGTCTATGGTCTGTGGACGACCGGTGTCGCGTGCTACTAAGCACCGTCTGCATCCTAGTATATATATATATATATATATAACTAGAAAAAGAAGTTAAAGTGAGAAGTTCTCACCAGAGCTATCCCAACTCCACGACACTTCAAATGTAGAAGTCATCGCTGTTCTCGCCGTTTGCCACTTTCGTTGCCCGTAGCCACTACATATATAAAAATCACATTTTTATATTGTTGCTATGTATATAAAAATCATATTTTTACAATTACTCCATATGGATAAAAATTCTATTTTTACATCGCTAGTATATAGATAAAAATTCTACTTTTACATCGATGCTATATGGATAAAAATTCTATTTTTACATCGCTACTATATAGATAAAAATTCTATTTTTACATCGATGCTATATGGATAAAAATTCTATTTTTACAACGATGTTCTTATAATAAAGATTATATTTTTATCCCGCTACTCCCTATATAAAGATTTCACCTTTTCAAATATAAAGATTTCGCTTTTTCAAATATAAAGATCTCGCCTTTTCAAATATAAAGATTTCACATTTTCAAATATAAAGATTTCGCCTTTTCAAATATAAAGATTTCTCCTTTTCATTACATCACTATAAAAATCACATTTTTACTTCATTCCATATATATAATAAAAATCAGATTTGTATTTCATTACGTATATAAAGATGATATTTTTACTATCTTACCCATATAAAAATTATTTTTTTATACTCCTACAATATAAAAGATTATATTTTTATACTTCACATATGCTAAAAATCATATTTTTTTATTCTTTTTATAATATAAAATCATATTTTTAACCTTTCTATATTATAAAAATTATATCTTTTCTAAATTAAAATTTTCATCTTTCTATATAAATAAAAATCGTATTTTTATTCTCTAACAATCCCTCCCTTTCATTGCTAAAAATTAATCCTTTTCATTGCTTTGAATTTATATAAATGAAATTGAATTTACAAAGAAATATAACGTTATTTAAAAATAGAAAAGAGGGGAAGAACTCACTGTCGATCCACGACGAGGGAGGAGGAGGATTCACGTCGGAATCAGGCGGATGAAGGGTTGGAGGCGGCCTTGGGAGGTGGTGGCGATGGCGGTGGGTTTCGGTGCAGGTGAAGGGGGTTCGGGTGCATGGGGTTTGGGGCTCGCGCTCAACGCTGGAGGGGGGGTGAAGAAAGAGGAAGGGACGGCGAGGGTGGTGGTGGCGCCCCCCTAGGGCGCGGTGGCGCCCTAATGGGAGGAGCGACGACGCTCCTCCCCCCTTCGTCTTCTTTCTTCTTCTTATTTTTATTTAATTTCGAAATGAATTCTAACGCAGGGGGGGGGGGGGGAAGGGCCTGAGGAGATAAGGGGAGAGAGGGATTTATTTTAATTTTAATTTGTTTATTTTATTTAATTTCAAAAAGGCAACTTTTATTTTCGAACTTCAAAATCGAACCCACCACCTGTCGTCCATAGCTAATTACCCCCATTTCGAACACAATGGGATATGTATCGTAGGCTGATTCGATCGTTTCGATCAGTTTTCGTAAAAATCAACATATAACTTTATATATTGAATTTGAACGTGCATTTCAATTTACCGGGGCCACATACTAAGTAGAAAAATTCCAGAAAAATATTTTCTAGCTGCGTATTGACGATACGGTCCTAACAACACTAGTTTCGTCGAATTCTGAGACCGTTTGAAAAATGACCATTTTCCAGTCGATTAAAATCAACTGAAACTGGTCAAACGCGTTTTCCTTTGCCATGCTCACATATTGATTCGAAAAATTACGAAATTTGAAACCTAGCAATACCTTGACATCGCGGATCCAACAAAAGTGGTTTCGTCGAAATCCGAGGTCGTTTGCAAAATGGCTATTTTTAAGGGCCCGAATTCCATAACGACTATTCAGAATTTCAACTGGACATATCTTTTGATTCCCGCCATGAAATCTCAATTTTTCGGATTCATTGGAAAGATATTCTCAATTAGATTCAAATATTTTTGGTTTCGTCGAAATCCGGTTTATTTTGCACCCGGTACATTCAATTGAAGTTTGAAATCGAATTATCGAACTACCGCGCCATTTTCAATTCCTTTTATATTTATAAATAAAATTTATATTCTAACGACGACGTATATAAATATATTTGTTCTAATCTATCCAAAATAAATTTTTCGTCATTATTATTTAAAATAATTCATTTTAAATATTCAAAATTCGCTAAAATTGCCAAAATAAAAATTTTAAACTGGCTCGCATTTCCGGGTTGTTACATTCTCCACCACTTAATACTTTTCGTCCCCGAAAAGAACGAAGCCGAATGTTGTTTTACTAATCAACTCAACTTCCATTCTTTTCATTACGGCTTAAGTTCTTCAACTTTTCAATTTCTAAGAACTTTTCAAATTTTTTAAAAATTTGGCTAACACCCTAAATTTTCGAAAAATTTCGCCATAACCTCCCCAGCACCTGGAGCACATGGAAAATCCTGAAACTGCCATACAGGCCCTCTGATCTCAAAAAGAAAAAGAAAAAGCCAAGCGGCTCATAAAATCATCATCACCCAAACAAAACAGTAAATTATAGTAAATATGTACCTATTTGTCGGGTAAACAAATTTTATTCTTCTGCTCTAGCCTCCTTGCTATGACCTGTTCACACATATATATGTACATGCATGCAATTGTAAATAATTTTCGATACAATTCAATATTTGATACAATTAGGCATAATGGTTCAAAATTATCAAACAAATAAACAAACAACACAAACATCAATCAATTAGTGAATTTAACGTTTCAAATTCATAATTTTGATATATATATATATATATATATATATATATACACACAGAAAATCATGTTTTTGACGCCAAATCACAACAATGTATTCTAGCAATATTTTGGTTCTCACACCAGTCTAATGGAAATATATATATATATCACACCTTCGAAACATGAACATAAGTTCTGATGATGAACGATCAATCATCAGAACCATCTCCGGGTGTCTTGAATGTGATTCTATATCTATCCAGTATATTAAAACTTCGAATATGCGTTCATGACACGTATATGCAAAATATTTATATATTGGATTGTCCAAATTCAAAATAAATAAATATTCGAATACGTATAAAATGGTTTTAAATTTTCAAAACAAAATTGTTTTTATTTGAAAAATATACTCTTCACACTCGTTCTAGGATACTACTGATCCTATCTCTAACGAGTCATTCTAATTGGATATTACTAATCCAATATCTGATGAATTCTTTCGTTCGGTTCTAATGTGTCTTGTTCTTGAGCTCTATAAACCAAAGATCTGATACCACTGTGGTGACCCATAACCTCCTCGGTAAGGAAAGCCCGGATTACCTTGAGGACAACACACAAAAGAACGCAGACGAAAGAACATTTCGTTGTTATTACAACAATTCCATCAGATACAAGAATATACAGAGTATAAATGAATAAAACACATTCGATGAATATCAGAGATTACAATAAATTACATTACAGCGGAAAAATATACAAAACACAACTGAAAGTGATACACGGATACAGAGCTTTCCGAGCATCGTTCCAATTGTAAATCAGGACCCTGTGAATATAAATCTGCAAAACCAAAACTACTAGCTGCCCGTGTGGAAAATAGGGGCACCCAGAGTTTAGGTTAAAACAATAAACTCCATGTCAGTCATGTGACTGGTGTGAGAACTAAAACAGTTATTAATCTTTATTTTCAAGTTCGGTAAATCAAGGGACCACGCCGTATGACACGGAACGGGTTTCCTCCCAAGAATACCAGTGCATAAAACAAACAGCGCAATGCTAAATAAAGAAAAATTAAGCTGTTATAAGACCCAGGTCCCATCACACAATGCAACGCAAGCCGGAGGATAGGGTTTTTACCTTATAACAGCCAAAGCATGCTTGATACGTTAAAAACACATTATTTGATACTATTATAAGTGTATGGTGTCAAAACAGTTTCAATCATAAATATAAATCATAGACGGCATGAGTGCCCCATCCCACTATGTCGCCATACTAGGCTCTACAAATAAAACCGAAATACACATATTGGAAATTGGATTTCCGTCATGAGTCGAGTCAAGGGACAAGCTCCTCTCCGATTCGAGACACTCTAGCCAATGTCTCAGGACCCCACTATGATCCCTGGATCTTCAGGGCCGGTCCTCTCTAACTTTTGAGGATTAATTATTCCTGAACACACGTTTCCCGGTCCTTACAGACCTATATCCGAGGCGCCTCATATCCAACAACCACACAGGTGAAAAGTATATAAATGTCAGGGCGGTAGGTCACTGACACCACCCTAGCTAGAAAGAAACATCGTGCTCTCCCTGCAGTCACTATCCCGTTTTTGACTCATACCGAGGTGTGAGGCTCGCGAATTCACGCTATACACAAAGCTACGCCACACAGGACGTGCTTTGATTATCAACCACAAGACTTTTCTTTTCAACAGAAGCCTTGATCAATTGCCACTTACGCATGCCACACTGGCAATTCACTCCATGCGACTGATGTCCATCGATATACAACCTCTGAGCTCTCTCAGAGAAGGGCATTAAGCAAGAGAATAAATTCTCCGTCGCCAAACAAATGTATTTTTAATAGAGATCAATCAACACAGAATAAAATCCAATGTAAGACACACAATCCATTTACAAGTTCTTTCTGGGTCTGAACTAAACCGGAGGCACTTTCCTTGCATATCCATCCATCTCCAAGTACGTCTGGACGATCACCAACTGATACCCTCATCTTGGGTGTACAACCCAATCAAGATCATCAGTAATCACCCAAACAATGTGAAGACTTCCGATCTTCAACCACCTTCTTCATCTTCGACATCTCGTCGAATCGGTTATTCAAAATGGTATAAACCCGGCCTTTCTGAATAACCCACGTATATGATAAACAAATGTTGCACAAACACAACAAACGCCTCATTCCAATTCAGAATATTCTTTTATTCACAAAATCACAATCTTAGGGAATAGGTCCCCATTAATTTTATCAAAGATAAATTCTTCTAAATTTATTCTTTAATCTTCCTTTGGATATCATTTCAAACCATATTATGGTTTTCCAAACTAGTCGGGATTAGCGAGCCACACCGAAGTAATTGTTTATTTTATTTCTCAATCCCAACCTATTCATTCCATGGAGCAAAACGGGTAATATTCCATATCTAACACCACGGTGTTATTGGTAAAATTAATTACCATTTCACGTTCAAATCTAATTAAAGATTTAACTATCGCTTTGGAGCAGAACTAGTGATACTCCATTCTCGATCAATTTTCAGATTTGATAGTTTAAATTATCAATTCACTTTTCAATCTAATTAAAGATTCATTAAAACTTCACTTAGTTTTAATCTTCTCAAAAATCAATAACCTGTCTTTAACTGGGTTAAAGAACCAGTGTCATCTAAAACACGATTCACGACAAACCCAAATCACATTTGATGTTAAATATAAGGCTCTGAATAGAAAATATACCGGCTTATATTCAATATCAAATTCTGAAACCAACAAATATCGTATTGGAAATAACGATATAAATATATCTTTCAAATTCCTATAACAATATCTGTAGAATCATGGAATCCAACATCGAAATATTCCAAAGACAATTTCGATTCAAATCCATTCCAATTCAATTATTGGAATTTCTAATTACCTTTAAAACCGCTTTCAAATTCAATTTATTTACTTCAAAAATAAATTGATTTTAATTCTAGTTCAAAACCAGTTCATTTCGATAAAAATCTATTTTTATCTTTTCAAATGTGGAATTTTTCATCCTAGTTCTTTTCAATTCACATATTATGATTTTGCACAAATTATTGATATTTTTAATAATTTTATCAAGGCCCATACAGTCGATTTCCATCAACGGCCATCGAACTGCACTTACAACGACCTTTTCCAAATTTGATTTGGACATATTTCCAAATCCAACCGTTAGATTTCAAATTTCTAATATTCATTGGAAAGCTCTTTTCGATACGAACCCAACGGTTCCGGTTTTTGGAGAATCCGACGGTCGGATCTCCCGTAATGTCCGTTCCAAGTCAATGGTCGAAATTCACGAAATACCGCAGCGCGGCGCGTTCTATTCAGGCCAATATATCTATAATATATTATATATATATATATATATATATTTCGTCGATTTCCTTTTAAAACGTGTTTTATAAATCGTTTTAAATTCGTTTTCAAAACCATTTCAACTCTATATTCAATTTCAAATAAAAATTGAATATTTCATATCATTACTATATAAATGATAATATTTTCAAAACGTTATATTTTGAAATCACTACCTTTTCAATATTCATTATAAAAATGAATATAATCGATATAAATATCGTTCACGTCAAAATAGCGCAACTCTAATCAACAAGGCTTTATATATTTCAATAAATTCGTTATTCTATTCAACAAATGAATATTAATTCTATTCAACACATGAATCTATATTTCTTTCAACACATGACTAATCTCAACACATGAGTACTGTCAACATACGACTATTTTTGTTATGTAAAATATTTTATAAAACTATGGTATCTATCGTTTGATTTTTAATTAGACTCCAACTGTAAATTATTTCTAATTTTAAATATGATAAAGATGTAAATTTTATTGTTAAAATATTTTACTCAACACATAAATAGTTTCAACACATGAACATTTATTCTATTCAACACATGAATATATTCTATTATATTCTTTATTTTCCCGATTGGAATGAGGCCCAATCAATTACCATATAACGTTAATTATATGGATTCCATACAACACATGTATATAATAGCAACGATAAACAATCAACCATCAACCAACGTGCACCACACAACTGCATAAGCATCAAATATAAATAATCAACGCTTACACAGTCTGTCGACCAATCGATCGACATACAATTAAATAATTAGGATTAGTGTACTCAAATATCATCCCAACACCCGTGTGGGGTTTCAAATCAACAGACACAGATTTTTATTTGTGCAGTGGGGCGATGTGTAGAATTTATCGTCCCAATCAATATCAGTCAAATCATTGTATTTAAACAAATCGGCCGATTAGTTTATAAATATTTATTTATTCACATTCACGTTAAAAATTATATTTTTAACGATAATTAATTTATTCAACCATCTACATTTTATTATCGATTTCACATCAACATCACAAACAGATTTCACAACACATCAAACAAACATACAAGCCGTCCATGGTCTGTGGACGACAGGTGTCGGGTGCTACTAAGCACTGTCTGCATCCTAGTGTATATATATATATATATATAACTATAAAAAGAAATTAAAGTGGGAAGTTCTCACCAAAGCTATTCCAACTCCACGACACTTCAAATGTAAAAGTCATCGTTGTTCTCGCCCTTTGCCACTTTCGTTGCCCGTAGCCACTACATATATAAAAATCACATTTTTATATTGTTGCTATGTATATAAAAATCAAATTTTTAAAATTACTCCATATGGATAAAAATTCTATTTTTACATCACTACTATATAGATAAAAATTCTATTTTTACATCGATGCTATATGGATAAAAATTCTATTATTGCATCGCTGCTATATAGATAAAAATTCTATTTTTACATCGATGCTATATGGATAAAAATTCTATTTTTACAATGATGTTCTTATAATAAAGATTATATTTTTATCCTGCTACTCCCTATATAAAGATTTCTCCTTTTAAAATATAAAGATTTCGCCTTTTCTCCTTTTAAAATTATCAATTGGAAATTAAAATGCAAAACAGAAATAAAATGCAGAAAGTAAAATTGTAGGAAAAGAAGAACAACAAAAATAAAATTAGGATTGTCGTTGAAACTAATCAAACAACTAATCACTAATGAAACAAATGTAAAAAACAATTGGTGCTCTTCCAAAACTAATTGTGAAGACAACACCCATTGCTAAGAAAGAAAAATGCAGAAATAGTAAAAAGGAAGAACTTTTATTAATGGAGAAGAGAATACAGAAAAATGGAGATAGGATACAATGACATTACAAGGGTATTTATAGGATAGATAGCCAAACCCTAACCCTAACCCTAATATAATGATAGATGGGCCTTAGGGAATTCAAAAAAGAGTTTACAATGAGAGTTTCAAATGGGCCTTAGTTAAATCTATTAAATTTTTGGCCTTTCTTCTTTTCCTCTTGGTCCTTTGACAAGCCTCCCTTGATTTGAGATGTGCATGGCCTTTTTATCAATAAATTTCTTGTCCAACAGCAACTAGATGTGGGATCATCGTCTACAATTCTTCAAAATATAAATATATAGCAATCTGATCTCTATTTCTCTAATTTTCTGGTTGCATGCGGGCTAGGTTGGAATATCTGTAAAAGTAACAAAACAATACCCAAGTAATATTTATTTATATACAAAAGATAAGAAATAAGAGCATAAAATAAACACATTTCTATGTTAATCAAATACCCCCACACTTATCTTTTACTCATCCTCGAGTAAAACAAGAAATGAAAAACTAAACTAGATAGGTCACACTTTCGTAGGAAACACGATTGCATTGAGCGTATGCAACAAGCCATTAAACCTCTAGGTGTCCCTAGTAGGACGAGTGGTGTCTCGTGAGGGTTTTTAGCGGATACTACCCACAAAATCCAAATGCAGTATGTTTTCTAATGAAACTACATGAGCGCAATGGACATATGCAAAATAAAAAAAATAAAAATGAAAACAAGACTTGCTTCTGAAGTGGTACAACAAATTAAGTTAATAATTTCTAATCAGTTGATTTTATTTTAGATACCTCGACTTGTCACAAATTTTCAATATAAGTCAAGTTTTCAAATGTTAAATTCCAGTTTGGCCAGTTAGTTCGGTCGATAACATAGTGCAGCCATGAAATAAATTATTAGTTTGCTTGGCACAATTTGCAAAGTGGTATTCTAATTTTCTCATGTATGGCTAGTCATATCAATAAGGTCAAGAAGAGTTTGGGCATCATCGCTTATTCTTTATTCTATAAAATTTTAAAATTTATGATTAAATACATACACCTAACTTAGAAGACCAAGGTTTACCACCCATGCACTGCCTCGCGGACTAACGGAGATTGGGTAAAGAGCTTGGCGGATTGTGCAGTCCGACTTTGACTTTGTCAACAACGTGTCGGTAATCCTTAGGTGTCCAATCTCATAAAATGAGACCAAGATATTCCAACACTGACTTTGTCAACAACATGTCGGGTAGAGCTTGGCGGGTTTGCACACCAACGCTTGATATACAAGCAATGTTGGATACCCTTGGATTACTATTATTATTATTGAAATTATAAGCACAAAAGAGAGTTACGCGAATTCAACTTAACACAACTTAGTTTTAAAGATTCAAAAAGCCAATACAAGTATTTTAAGTCCTCCACTTATTTAAACAAAGTCTACAATATAGAATAGATTTCATGGCCATCACCTATGAATCTCCCTATGTACCGGTTACACTATTATCCCTCAAAATTAAACTTTTCATTATATTTCTTATTCGATCTAGGTTGAGAGAAAAAATACTATCAACTGACTAAAAATCCTTAACTTATTTTGTTGTATCAATCTAAAATGAGTCATGTTTGAAAAAATATAAAAAAAAATGGCATGTTACTACAGTCTAAAATGCATGATGGTCCTATTTAAATGGTTGAAAATGAAAAGAAAGAACAATAAGAAAAAAAATGAAGATGAATGAAATGCAGACTACCCCCTCCCCCCCCCCCCCCCACACTAGAACTAAACAATGTCCACACTATAAACGTTTCCTAAATTTGAAAGATCATACCCAAAGGTGAATGAGATGCAAAATTATTTGAAGAATGAAATGAAGTCTAGCTATGTGAAAGAATGGATCATATGTACAATGATATATGTGTTTACGGTGCACACGATGCAAAGAATACCACCATCTTTTTCCCCCACACTTGGTTCTTGCCCTATGAGTCCCATTCCCACTATGTCTAGGCATGTTTTCTAACAAGCAAGAGTTTTTGAAAAACATCTCATCTTTATACCTAGATTTATAGTCCAACAAATAAATGTCCAGGGTCATCCTAATATGAAGTTTTTCAACCAAGCCAGCATTCCAAAAATAGTTCATGTGTTCAACAAATTTGTCAGTGTAATTTTTCAGAAATTTGTGATCGTGTATAAATTCAGTGAAAAATGAAACCTGAGTGTTGTTCAAGAATATGTGATCACATTTCTCATCATTAACTAACAACGATTTTTCGACACTGACAATTTCAAGTTCGTTTGAAATTTTCTCAAAGTTAAATTTTTTGAACTCGTGATGTGATTCTACTTCTTCCTCATTTGGCAACTCATCCTTGTACAGCCCAAAAAATTCATGTTCATTAAAATCCATCTCCAAATTTGAATTGAAAAATTCAACATTTTTATTCAATTCATTTTCAAAAATTTCAAGTTTCTCGTAGCCTGAAAGAGGAGATCAAAATCTAAGCTTAAATCTTTTTCCTGAAAAGAATTAAAGTCTAAATCATTTGCTGAATTGTGAACAACTTCATTTAGATCTCCATTTTCAATTTCCAAAGTTGTAATCTGAAAATTTTCAATGTCAGCAAAGAATGTATTATTTCCTGATTCAAGGCTTGTTTGAATTTGATTTTCTTGCTCTCGTTGTTCTTTATAAGTCGCCATTAAATAAAGAAGTTCATCCATCTTTTTATTTAGCCTTTCTGCCCTCTCTTCAAAATGACATTCTTCAGAATCGTTGATTTGAGAGCTCTCATTTTGGATTTCTTGATTCTCAAAATTATAGTCCACATCAATTTCACAATCAAAATTATTTCCAATGTGGTAGTTGTTTGAATTTTCAGAAAAATGATATTGGAAATCACTTTGATCATAAAAGTTATGTTCGTAACCAAAACTATTGAAATTCGGCGGAAAATTGCAATTTTGGTTATTTTCAAGATGTTGATATGAGCTATAACTTTGGAAATTTTGATTTACAACCTCATATTGATGTTGATCAAAGCTATCTTGGATTTCAAAGCTATTTTGATATGGATGGGGCCCATAATCGAAATTATTGAAATTTAGATTGAAGTCGTCATTTCGATCATAACATTGAAAATGTTGGTCATTTTGAAAATTTTGAAAATTGTTGGCATTTGGGTCGTGGAATTTTGGAAAATTTTGCTTCAAGAGTTGTAATTCAAAATCATACTCTTCAAGAGGACGTCTACCCCGGTTATTATCCCACATTTCTCTCAATGATTTTTTTGAATCAGACATTTGAAATGAAATCAAGACAAGACAGAATTTATTCTTAGTTCAAAATAGTATAAAAGAACGAGTTGTGATCTATTAATTAACTGACTCAATTAGAAGGGGGAAGAGGGTCTTATGGCCGTTCACGTATAGTATAAATACTAAGGGATACGACCAATGTTTTACGGGTAGTACGCAACCTCTTTTGCTAATAGTTCAATAAATTGAACTACTATATATCCGCGATCCAATTATATGAGACAATCAACTTCACAAAGAACCACTTTTCAATTATATTATTTTGAAATATCTAGCCAAATTCAACTGTTGAAAAACGATGAGATTGATGATAGTAGTAATGGAAATTTCAATTAACCACAACAATCAGACAATAATAACTGGGGAAAATTTAAAAAAATTGTACAAGCAAGCCGTTGCCCCTGCAGAAGATTTTTACAAGCAATTTCTATTTTTTTAAGCAACTGCAGCACATGTAGAGTTTAGAGAATTTTACAACGGGGTATGGCAGTCCGTCCAGAGCTATGTGACTTTTTTAATTGTAATTGCTCGATCCGATCAATTCTTTGCTTGACCCTGTTCCTTTGGTCTTTCAGTTGATTTTCTTTGTGATTTCTTTCTTTATTGTTGTTGAGAAAAGAGATATAATAGAGAAAGAGCAAGATTGAACACAAAACACACAAAAATAGAAAACCAAGAAAATAGAAAATGGTTGAACACAAAACACACAAAACAAGAACCCTAGCTCTAATGTGCAGACTCAGCAACAAGGCAAAGTGACCACATATCCATAATCCAATGATTAAAAAAAACACGCCGCCCCTTTTAATTTCAACACTGCAAAATTGAACCCGAAAGAAAAACTCACGCCCCTTTTCTATTCCTTCTGTTTTCAAAATCGGACCTCTGGGTGTGTTCAGAACTTTGGGTGGTTGCAATATCGAATTGGTTCTTGCGAGTTTAGCGATTTGGCAACCGGTTTGTTGTGGGTGTTTATGGGCACGGTTTGTTGTAGGTGATGATTTGCAGTGGGGTGATTGCGCCCTTGTGATGACGCAAGGTGAGGATCTTGTACGTGGGATTTGGTTGAGGGCAGAAGTGTTGTTTGTAGTGAAAAGGGGGGGGGGGGGCGACTGTCAGAGAAGGGTTAGTCGGTGAGGATTGTGCCGGGATGGTTATGGAATTGGGGAATTTTGTGTAGAAAAGTTAATGGAGTTATGATGTGGTTATGAGGCAGTGTGATGAAGAAAGAGATTGATGGACCATGGAAAAACTGAAGGGGTGATGTATGGACAGGTTTGCAATGTGGTGTGGGATGATTGTGGTGGAAAAATGATGGTGATTGGCACTGTACGGTGGGGTTTATGTGCAGAAGATGGTTTAGTTTTTTTTTTTTTTTTGTGAACGAGGTGGGTGGTCAGGACATGAAGTGGGGTTCGCTGGTCAAACTGTGGTGATTAGAGGCTAGGAGAGGATAATGAAAAGGGGTCTGAAGGATGGTGAGGATTGGCATTTGTTTATGGTGCAGAGGGGAACGTGGATTTGTTGGGAGGGTAGCAGAAGCTTGTGGTTCAGCAAGGTGAAGTAAGGTTGAACGGACTTGGATTGTGGAGATCGTTACTTTGTTGAAGGGAGTAGAACTGAATGGTTTTGGTCGATGGAGTTGCTGAAGTGAGTGACGTGGTGTTAAACTCGGTTGCTGTTGCCAAAAGGTGAAGTTGTGATTCTGGTCTGAGGATGTTAGTAGAATTCAGGTATGAAGTCAGAATGTATGGTCGGATGAAAGAAGGTGGTGGGGTGAGATTGATGAAGTGGAGCAGAAGGAAAACACACAAGACAAGAAAAAGGAAATGATTGAAAATTTGCAGAAGGATTTGCTTGAGAAGGAAATACTTTTTTTTTCAGAAACTTGTAAGAAGGAAATTTGTAAGAAGGATTTGCGGATGGGCAGACTTTGGCAGTGGTGAAATTTGTGGAAGCAGGTGATGGTTACGGGATTTGTAATGAAGATAAGAGGTGACCGGATTTGGCAATATGGAAATATCACGACAGGGAATATTACAGAAGAAAAAAGAACAGTATAAGGAAAGGAATTTGTATTTTTTTTTTGAAAATTGTAGAAATCAAAAAAGGAAGACGTTGAGAAGTTGGAAAGAAATAAATAAAAGATGGCAATATCTTTTTTTTTCTTATTTGAAAGATTACGTCATCATTGAACAACACCAAATCTATTCAATCAAGAATTATTATTTTTATATATACAAGAAAAACAAAAGGAAAATATAAACAAAAACTAACAAGAATCAGAAATTAAATAAATAATAAAATTTGAATTGTTACCTCCTCAGCAACGGCAACAAAAACTTGATCGACGCTAGTCTATGAACTAGAAAAGCGCGATATTTAAATTAAATTCTGCAAGCGTACAGGTGTGTAGCATACAAGTCAAACACATGGAGGTAAATTAAAATCAAATTATTTATTTAATCTCTTGGGCGAGTTAGATGATTTTCGAGGTTGGTTTCCGAAACATTAGAAATTGAAACTACGATCCGATTCAGAACAAATCTAATTGAACCGACGATCAAATCACAACAATCAATTGGAAATTAAAATGCAAAACAGAAATAAAATGCAGAAAGTAAAATTGCAGGAAAAGAAGAACAACAAAAATAAAATTAGGATTGTCGTTGAAACTAATCAAACAACTAATCACTAATGAAACAAATGTAAAATACAATTGGTGCTCTTCCAAAACTAATTGCGAAGACAACACCCATTGCTAAGAAAGAAAAATGCAGAAATAGTAAAAAGGAAGAACTTTTATTAATGGAGAAGAGAATACAGAAAAATGGAGAAAGGATACAATGACATTACAAGGGTATTTATAGGATAGATAGCCAAACCCTAACCCTAACCCTAATATAATGATAGATGGCCTTAGGGAATTCACAAAAGAGTTTACATTGAGAGTTTTAAATGGGCCTTAGTTAAATCTATTAAATTTTTGGCCTTTCTTCTTTTTCTCTTGGTTCTTTGACAAGCGTCCCTTGATTTGAGATGTGCATGGCCTTTTTATTAATAAATTTCTTGTCCAACAGCAACTAGATGTGGGATCATCATTTACAATTCTTCAAAATATAAATATATAGCAATCTGATCTCTATTTCTCTAATTTTCTGGTTGCATGCAGGCTAGGTTGGAATATCTGTAAAAGTAACAAAACAATACCCAAGTAATATTTATTTATATACAAAAGATAAGAAATAAGAGCATAAAATAAACACATTTCTATGTTAATCACTTTCCAAATATAAAGATTTCGCCTTTTCAAATATAAAGATTTCGCCTTTTCAAATATAAAGATTTCGCCTTTTCAAATATAAAGATTTCGCCTTTTCAAATATAAAGATTTCGCCTTTTCAAATATAAAGATTTCGCCTTTTCAAATATAAAGATTTCGCCTTTTCATTACATAACTTTAAAAATCACATTTTTACTTCATTCCACATATATAATAAAAATCAGATTTTTATTTCGTTACGTATATAAAGATGATATTTTTACTATCTTACCCATATAAAAATTATATTTTTATACTCCTACAATATAAAAGATTATATTTTTATACTTCACATATGCTAAAAATCATATTTTTTTTATTCTTTTTATAATATAAAATCATATTTTTAACCTTTCTATATTATTAAAATTATATCTTTTCTAAATTAAAAATCTCACCTTTCTATATAAATAAAAATCGTATTTTTATTCTCTAACAATCCCTCCCTTTCATTGCTAAAAATTAATCCTTTTCATTGCTCTGAATTTATATAAATGAAACTGAATTTACAAAGAAATATAACGTTACTTAAAAATAGAAAAGAGGGGAAGAACTTACTGTCGATCCACGACGAGGGAGGAGGAGGATTGAAACACCCCACCTCCGTTAAGGTCACTCTCAAAGGGAATGCCCTAATTTTGGTGGAGGTTTATAAGTACAAGTCACAGATATACAAGACAGATATAAGAACACATATTTGTAAACAGCGGAAGAACAACAAACTTTATTTCATAAAGTCAAATACGTGTTACAAAACATCACCATGATTGTCTTACATCCTTTCCAAAAACATAACATAACATTTTCATAATCTGTCTTGAGTACATTATTTAAAGAAACATAAATAAAACATAGATAAACTGCAAAATCCCCATAGTGGATTGTCCAAAGCCATAGTTCAAAACAGGAAAGTCCAAGCAATACATTTCTCTTCTTCTTCAAGCTGGATGGTAAGGCTGGTCAAGCTGCTGTGTTCCCTCCCTGAGGACCTTGGGGGGGGGGGGGGGGAACGGAAGAAAGAAGACGAAAGAAAAGTAGAGTCAGACATAAAGCCTGAGTAAGTCTAGTACTATTTTGTCTATGAATAAAGAACTGGGTGTGATAAGTATAAACAAGAAGTGGGCAAGCACTATAAACTTGGTTAAGTTGTCTAGGGTCGAATATACTATCGTACCCCATGTTGATCTCTGAACCCATGTAAACTAGTTTCCAACTGGCACCCCATAATCAGGGTGACGTGATCCATTCTATGATGATCGGCTCCTACTCGCATAGTTACATGTGTCTTACGGCCCCCGATGTTGTAGTTACCTATGCTGGTCCCACCATGGGGTGTATCAAGTCCCATAGTGGCAACCCGACACAACCTTAGAGTGCACAGGTATGCTACTGGTGTCCAATGCCTTATTTTTCTGGGCCGGAGTGTGTGCACGCCCTCACTCCGTTAGAACCTACACTGCTACACCACCGCCGTCGCTTTGACCTCTTACAATCAGCCCAGTAATCGTGCCCCACCCTGCCTAGTTTCAGGGTATCCTGATACACCTTTTAGGGTTACTGCTGAAAAGGGTCCCCCGTTACTAGGTTTTCTATCTCTAGCCAACATGCTAAGTTGGTTAAGTGTTTTCTAACCTAACCCCCACCAGTCCGTTTTGTTTAGCATGTTCCATTTTGATTAAGTCTTTAGTTCACTTAATCCTATCAATCCTGACTCAGCCTTAATTGTCTTATTAAGGCCCTGACCTCTCACATTAGACAGGTATTGTTGTGGCTGCCTGTTGCCGGATGGTTCCGGGCAGTCTTACGCCACAACTCAGTCTAACCTCGGGTCCTTATTGGGCTCCATGTTTAACCTCCCACATTGGATAGGTATTGTTGTGACTACTGGACAGCCGGGCGGTTCCGGGCAGGTTTACATCACAACTCAATCCAACCTCGGGTTAAACACATCGTATTTTCTACATTTACATATTTTGTCATTCTTCTTTATTTCTTATATGTAAATATTTGCGGCCCATTATTAAGTTAATGGTGTAAAGGTTACACCAATCATGGGCCCAACCCATACTTGAATTTGGGCCCTTCTATTTTATATTTTCATTCATTAATTAATTTTAACCCAACGTTATTTTCCCCCGTTTTACATGTCCGTTTATATATATATTGGGCTTAGCCTTTTAAAGCCCAATTTAGCCATGCGAAAAGGGGAGGCTTATGGCGTGATTACATACACAAAAAGGGGAAGGTGAGCGTATGAACTTGCAATATGACGTTGGGAATACAAAATAGAAACTGGTGTACTTGCATAGTAGTGACATATACTTTGGTCATAAAACATAGGTGACATGAATCAAAGCATGTGAACTTGTAATTGAGATATCATTATTGACACATGAACCTATATTTTTATTTAGGCATAATGTCAAACATAAGCATGGCATATTATAAGCATAGCATAATGTCAAACATAAGCATGGCATAAATACTTCTAGCATAAACATGGCATAATGTCAAACATAAGCATGGCATAAGTATAGTTAAATTTGTTCATGGCATAAATATTTCTAACATGAAATCATGATTCTTACTTTAGTCATGTAAACTTACAAAAGGGACTTTTTGAACCTAACCTAGCCATGTACCACATATGTCATCATATAAACAAGATAGACTTAATCATGGATTTCAATTATGCCAAATATCATTCATAGCCTAGCCATATTCATAAGTTTGCAAATAGGTTTTCTAGTACAAAAGCATGGCTTAATACATGATGCCAAATTCTCAACATAATTTCCTATGGATTATGATAACCAAACTTGTTCTAATTACTTACAAAATGATTTATGCACAAAAATGTACATCATGATGGCATAGTAGCAAAACTCCAAACTTGCATAAATTTAAATCAACTACATACATGTAGCTTCAACATGGATTACATAATTTGCGAAATATTCCAAACGTATACTTGCATAGAACTACCGCATGTAGTTCTTTATAACATGAATAACATAATTCAAGAATATCCAAACGTATATAATATTTCAAATTGATAAGAACGCACAAATATGAATAACTTTATTGCCACAATTCAAGCATACAAACCAACACAATTGTTTATTCATACCAAAGTAATACTCTACTTACAATGTGTGATGAATTCTCTAGTTTAGGAATTGAAGACGCAAATTCCTTTGTTGAATTGATTTGTTTAGGTTGCTTTAAGCTTTAGAATCTTCCTCCTAATCCTCTCTCAAATTTGGTGGGTACTCCTAGTCGTTCCTCAGCAACATGGCGGCTATGTTCTTATTTTTGAATGAATATATTAGGGTTTAGTCTAGGGTTGTTTATATAGAGGTTAGGAACTGATTAGGACCATTGATGTTGCTTGGATTGATCGTAGCCATTCATTCGATAGAGAGACCAATTAGAGCCTGCCACCTAGCCCTAATGACAAAGCAAACCACAGAAAATCGGCCAAACACAGACCTGGCCAGCCAGGTTGGCTGGGCTCGACCAGGTCGACACCCCTGTCGACAGGGCTGTCGACAGCCCTGTCGACATGGGTAGCCCAGGTCGACAGCCCAGTCGACCTGGGTGGCCTAGGCGGGTGTTTATCCGCCCTGGCCCATTGGGCCCCAATTTCGAATTTAAACCTGATTTATTTTATTCTGTTTGAATTTAAACTTGATTCTCAAACTTCCGAAGGCCATATCTTCTTCATACGGACTCCGTTTTTCGAAAACTCGGACTCTATTTCGCGTATTTTTCCGAGAAGAACGCAATGGCGTATCCCGTTTCCCTTGGTTCTTTGATTTCAAATTAATTATACTTTAATTTGTTAATTTCACAGTTATAGAATTTTCGGGGTGTTACATTCTCCCCCACTTAAAAGGATTTCGTCCCTGAAATCTTCAAGTTAGGAGGAATGTATATCCTAACATCCAATCATCCATCTACTCATCCATCAAACACGAGCATCCATTGTCCTTAAAAGACTTCTAATGCTTCATGATCATATGCGAAGTGTGTGTGTACATGAACTTATCTAATGCAAAATCAGGCGGTCTACTGATTCAGTTGACCTCCTTAATGCGGATTATGTAAGTGCCATGAATCCATCATGTATGCAAATTTTCCTATTCTTGATTCTACATGAGTGCACAATCATTCAATACAAATGCAACATCCACATGACAACACATTATAGTTCAACCACATACGAAAGCAAACATATATGCATATGCAATATGAAGTGACTGAGCCGATCTAAAATCTAGATTGTGTGTGTATATGCAACCACGAGCAACCACTAGCAATCACCTGCAACCACTTGCAACCATCATACATAACATGTTTCAATTACATGTTTCCATCCAAAGGGCTTCTACCTAAAAGATAAGGTCGATGAAATATACCTAAAAAGATAGATAAAAGCGCAACTTAAGGAAAAGGAAAGATCAAGGATGTACCCTTGAACAGAAAAGGGTAGGCTGTACGGATTTTAGCTACAGTTTCCCAAGTCGCGTCTCCCCCGACGTCGCTCCACTGAACTTTGACGAGCTTGACTTCGCGGTTGCGTAGCTTCTTCACTTCCGTTCCTAATATGCGGGTTGGAACTTTTCTTATGGTTGCTTCGCGTTCCACTTCGGCCTCTTCGAGTATATTTGGCTCTACCACTTCAGCAGACTCATGTAGACATTTTCGGAGATGTGAAACGTGAAAAACGTTGTGGACTCCAGCCAACTTCTCGGGTAGCTCTAATCTATAGGAAATTTTTCCCAATTGTTCCTATCTAAAGGTATAGTCGAAGTAAAAACTTTGTGCCCATTAGGCAATGTCAAAACTGAAAACCTATGCCACATATATATTGATTAGGAGAAGAACTCCCTAAGCATCAGCCCCGAAGACCGAAATCAACATCAGACTGACACCCAAAGAGTTATTCAACCCAACCACCATATATGATTCTAGGCAACTAAGCATGATGGACTCCTTTTAGGTCACAAGGGAGTCCCTTCCTAAGACCAATCTGTATCCTATAAAACCCAAAAACTTTAGTCAAACCAATGAGCACCCTCGAGCCCCAACATGTGTTACTAACAGATGAGTCATACTCCCTATGTGGTTTGCAACAGAAATTCGATTGAGAATGGGACCGAGAGGATATACAGAAAAGATACTATGCAAGTAAGCTCTACAGGAAGAGAGGAATCAAGGATATACCCTTAAGAAGAGATATTATGCACGAATCTAGTCTTCAATCTTCTAAGTCGCATTTCTTGAGCTTAACTCCATTATGCTTTGTCCGTTTTTAACTCCACAATTTCGTAGCTTCTTAATTCTTGTTTCCAAAATATGAGTTGGAACCTATTTCTCGTTCCTCTTTCACTTGTTCTCCTTCTAGTATACTTGGCTCAAGCCTAACTGCGTACTCATGGTTCCATGCAAGCTCTCCAAAATTCACTAGTGAATCTTGGATCTTGTTCACTTACTAGAAGGTATCCCACATAGATGAATTATCTCTTGAAAATAAACAAATGTCAACTATGTTGCCAAATGTACTTACTAAGGTGATTCTTTACAACTCATGCATCAGCGAAATGAACCTTCAGCCTTAGTGGCGAACACTATTGGAGCGCCCTATTCTGAAATGCTCCTCCTAATGAACCCCTTTTCTAGAAGCTCTTTAATCTGTTTACTGAGCTCTTTCCTTTCTCGTGGAGCCATGTGTCTAACGGGCAACGCAACGGGCTTTGCATTATCTACAAGATATATGCGGAAGTCTATTTCCCGCTTCGGAGGCAAGCCCTTCACCTCTTCAAAGACATCCGGATATTCCCGGACCACTCTAACTGATTGCAAATTTTCAACAGAGGCATCTAGCGATTCAAGATAACTAAGCGTAACCGCATACGAGGGATTACAAGAAATTTCCAAAGTATTACCGAGCTGGGTTAGGAGCCTAACAACCCTTTTCTCACAATCAAGGGCGGCCCCATTACTGGATAGCCAATCCATACCCAAAATCAAACCATACCCCGAAAAGCCCAAAACAAAGGCACTACATAGAAATTCTACGCTTAGAATAGAAATTTTCAATCCCACACAGATCATAGACAAATGAGCTGGGCCCCCAATTGGGTTTGAAACAATTAAGGGGTCCTCTACCATACTAGTTTTTAGGTGCAGAGATTCTACTAAAGCAGACGAGATAAAGGAGTGTGATGCGCCAGAATCAAATAAAGTACGAACGGGGTGATCATAAAGATAAACTACACTTTCTACAGAAGTATTTATACCTCTCTGTTGCAGAGGTGGCGCTTCCAGCACGTGAACCTGTGCCCCTGGGGTGGATCCAGCCCTCTGCCCCTGTCCTTGTTTCTTTGGGCAATCCTTAGCCCTGTGGCCTGTCTCACCGCAAGAAAAGCACCCACCATTCTCCTTGGCCTTCTTTTTCCGGCAGTCCTTAACTAAGTGCCCCACTTTGCCACAGAAATTGCACTTCCTCTTCTCTTTGTTGCCTTCCCCGCCTTTTTTAAAGTCTGTCTTCTTGGGCTGCAAACCCTCTTTCTTCTTGCCCTTATCCTCTTCATTCAGCAATGCCATTTGCACCAATCTTTCATACGTGGCTCCCATGGGTATATGGGTCATGGCCAAACTGTGTAATGGCTCATTCAACCCTTTGACGAAACGGAGAGCCTTCTTGTGCGGGGTGTTGACTAGGTCAAGCCCAAACCTAGCCAGCTCATCGAACTGATTCACATACTCTCTGACTGTCTTGTCCCCTTGCTTAAGAAATAAGAATTTTTCTAACTGCAAACTTCTTTCTGCATCTGAGAGAAATTTGGTCTCAAACCTTGCCCTAAAGTCCTCCCATGTCTCCACTGGTCTTTCAGCATTAGTGACTTCCCACCAGTAGGAAGCCTCACCCTTCAATAGCCACACTGCCAACTGTACTTTTTGTCTATCCTCTACCTCAAAGATGATGAATAGGTCCTCCGTTTCTTTCAGCCAATTTCTAGCTGCCACGAAGGACTCAGTTCCATGGAAATCCCTTCCTCCCATAGCTTTAAAATCTTTACATATCTTAGCGAATGTGTTTCCCCGAGGAGGAGGTGGAGGAAAAGGTGCTGCTGCAGCTGGATGATTTCCTTCCGCTGGGGGAGGAGCAATGGTAGGACCTGGCTGAGTGGCCCTTGCTTCTAAGAACCGTCTAAACCAACCAGGTATTGGCACCCCTTCCGGCAAGTTAAGATCTTCAGACATGCTGAAACAAAAAGGATAGATTCAAAACGAAGGATAAGAGATAATACCTATGGCTTTGGGGAGTGGACTTTGCCTTTTTAAAATAAAATAACATTTTTCTTTTAAAAACGCTTCTTTAAATTTCCTTTTTGAAAGTAATTTTTCAAAACTTTTTATCTTATCTAGTAAACCTATGCTCTGATACCAAGTGAAACACCCCACCTCCGTTAGGGTCACTCTCAAAGGGAATGCCCTAATTTTGGTGGAGGTTTATAAGTACAAGTCACAGATATACAAGACAGATATAAGAACACATATTTGTAAACAGCGGAAGAACAACAAACTTTATTTCATAAAGTCAAATATGTGTTACAAAACATCACCATGATTGTCTTACATCCTTTCCAAAAACATAACATAACATTTTCATACTCTGTCTTGAGTACATTATTTAAAGAAGCATAAATAAAACATAGATAAACTGCAAAAGCCCATAGTGGATTGTCCAAAGCCATAGTTCAAAACAGGAAAGTCCAAGCAATACATTTCTCTTCTTCTTCAAGCTGGATGGTAAGGCTGGTCAAGCTGCTGTGTTCCCTCCCTGAGGACCTGGGGGGGGGGGGGAACGGAAGAAAGAAGACGAAAGAAAAGTAGAGTCAGACATAAAGCCTGAGTAAGTCTAGTACTATTTTGTCTATGAATAAAGAACTGGGTGTGATAAGTATAAACAAGAAGTGGGCAAGCACTATAAACTTGGTTAAGTTGTCTAGGGTCGAATATACTATCGTACCCCATGTTGATCTCTGAACCCATATAAACTAGTTTCCAACTGGCACCCCATAATCAGGGTGACGTGATCCGTTCTATGATGATCGGCTCCTACTCGCATAGTTACATGTGTCTTACGACCCCCGATGTTGTAGTTACCTATGCTGGTCCCACCATGGGGTGTATCAAGTCCCATAGTGGCAACCCGACACAACCTTAGAGTGCACAAGTATGCTACTGGTGTCCAGTGCCTTATTTTTCTGGGCCGGAGTGTGTGCACGCCCGCACTCCGTTAGAACCTACACTGCTACACTACCGCCGTCGCTTTGACCTCTTACAATCAGCCCAGTAATCGTGCCCCACCCTGCCTAGTTTCAGGGTATCCTGATACACCTTTTAGGGTTACTGCTGAAAAGGGTCCCCCGTTACTAGGTTTTCTATCTCTAGCCAACATGCTAAGTTGGTTAAGTGTTTTCTAACCTAACCCCCACCAGTCCGTTTTGTTTAGCATGTTCCATTTTGATTAAGTCTTTAGTTCACTTAATCCTATCAATCCTGACTCAGCCTTAATTGTCTTATTAAGGCCCTGACCTCTCACATTAGACAGGTATTGTTGTGGCTGCCTGTTGTCGGTTGGTTCCGGGCAGTCTTACGCCACAACTCAGTCTAACCTCGGGTCCTTATTGGGCTCCATGTTTAACCTCCCACATTGGATAGGTATTGTTGTGACTACTGGACAGCCGGGCGGTTCCGGGCAGGTTTACATCACAACTCAATCCAACCTCGGGTTAAACACATCGTATTTTCTACATTTACATATTTTGTCATTCTTCTTTATTTCTTATATGTAAATATTTGCGGCCCATTATTAAGTTAATGGTGTAAAGGTTACACCAATCATGGGCCCAACCCATACTTGAATTTGGGCCCTTCTATTTTATATTTTCATTCATTAATTAATTTTAACCCAACGTTATTTTCCCCCATTTTACATGTCCGTTTATATATATATATTGGGCTTAGCCTTTTAAAGCCCAATTTAGCCATGCGAAAAGGGGAGGCTTATGGCGTGATTACATACACAAAAAGGGGAAGGTGAGCGTATGAACTTGCAATATGACGTTGGGAATACAAAATAGAAACTGGTGTACTTGCATAGTAGTGACATATACTTTGGTCATAAAACATAGGTGACATGAATCAAAGCATGTGAACTTGTAATTGAGATATCATTATTGACACATGAACCTATATTTTTATTTAGGCATAATGTCAAACATAAGCATGGCATATTATAAGCATAGCATAATGTCAAACATAAGCATGGCATAAATACTTCTAGCATAAACATGGCATAATGTCAAACATAAGCATGGCATAAGTATAGTTAAATTTGTTCATGGCATAAATATTTCTAACATGAAATCATGATTCTTACTTTAGTCATGTAAACTTACAAAAGGGACTTTTTGAACCTAACCTAGCCATGTACCACATATGTCATCATATAAACAAGATAGACTTAATCATGGATTTCAATTATGCCAAATATCATTCATAGCCTAGCCATATTCATAAGTTTGCAAATAGGTTTTCTAGTACAAAAGCATGGCTTAATACATGATGCCAAATTCTCAACATAATTTCCTATGGATTATGATAACCAAACTTGTTCTAATTACTTACAAAATGATTTATGCACAAAAATATACATCATGATGGCATAGTAGCAAAACCCCAAACTTGCATAAATTTAAATCAACTACATACATGTAGCTTCAACATGGATTACATAATTTGCGAAATATTCCAAACGTATACTTGCATAGAACTACCACATGTAGTTCTTTATAACATGAATAACATAATTCAAGAATATCCAAACGTATATAATATTTCAAATTGATAAGAACGCACAAATATGAATAACTTTATTGCCACAATTCAAGCATACAAACCAACACAATTGTTTATTCATACCAAAGTAATACTCTACTTACAATGGTGTGATGAATTCTCTAGTTTAGGGATTGAAGACGCAAATTCCTTTGTTGAATTGATTTGTTTAGGTTGCTTTAAGCTTTAGAATCTTCCTCCTAATCCTCTCTCAAATTTGGTGGCTACTCCTAGTCGTTCCTCAGCAACATGGCGGCTATGTTCTTATTTTTGAATGAATAGATTAGGGTTTAGTCTAGGGTTGTTTATATAGAGGTTAGGAACTGATTAGGACCATTGATGTTGCTTGGATTGATCGTAGCCATTCATTCGATAGAGAGACCAATTAGATCCTGCCACCTAGCCCTAATGACAAAGCAAACCACAGAAAATCGGCCAAACACAGACCTGGCCAGCCAGGTTGGCTGGGCTCGACCAGGTCGACACCCCTGTCGACAGGGCTGTCGACAGCCCTGTCGACATGGGTAGCCCAGGTCGACAGCCCAGTCGACCTGGGTGGCCTAGGCGGGTGTTTATCCGCCCTGGCCCATTGGGCCCCAATTTCGAATTTAAACCTGATTTATTTTATTCTGTTTGAATTTAAACTTGATTCTCAAACTTCCGAAGGCCATATCTTCTTCATACGGACTCCGTTTTTCGAAAACTCAGACTCTATTTCGCGTATTTTTCCGAGACGAACGCAATGGCGTATCCCGTTTCCCTTGGTTCTTTGATTTCAAATTAATTATACTTTAATTTGTTAATTTCACAGTTATAGAATTTTCGGGGTGTTACAAGGATTCACGTCGGAATCGGGCGGAGGAAGGGCTGGCAGGGTTGGAGGCAGCCTTGGGAGGTGGTGGCGATGGCGGTGGGTTGCGGTGCCGGTGAAGGGGGTTCGGGTGCGTGGGGTTTGGGGCTCGCGCTCAACGCTGGAGGGGGGGAGAAAGAGGAAGGGACGGCGAGTGTGGTGGTGGCGCCACCCTAGGGCGCGGTGGCGCCCCGATGGGAGGAGCGACGGCGCACCTCCCCCCTTCGTCTTCTTTCTTCTTTTTTTTATTTAATTTCGAAATGAATTCTAACCGGGGTGGGGGTGCTGAGGAGATAAGGGAAGAGAGGGATTTATTTTAATTTAATTTTATTTATTTTCAAAAAGGCAACTTTTATTTTCGAACTCGAAACCGAACTCACCACCTATCGTCCATAGCTAATTACCCCCATTCCGAACACAATGGGATATTTATCGTAGGCTGATTCGATCGTTTCGATCAGTTTTCGTCAAAATCAACACAAAACTCTATACATTGAATTTGAACGCGCATTTCAATTTACCGGGGCCTCATACTAACTAGAAAAATTCCAGAAAAATATTTTCTAGCTTTGTATTGACGATACGGTCCTAACTAAACTAGTTTCGTCGAATTCTGAGACCGTTTGAAAAATGACCATTTTCCAGTCGATTAAAATCAACTGAAACTGGTCAAACGCGTTTTCCTTTGCCACGCTCACATATTGATTCGAAAAATTACGAAATTTGAAACATAGCAATAACTTGACATCGCGGATCAAACAAAAGTGGTTTCGTCGAAATCCGAGGTCGTTTGCAAAATGGCTATTTTTAAGGGCCCGAATTCCATAGCGACTATTCAAAATTTTCAACTTGACATATCTTTTGATTCCCGCTATGAAATCTCAATTTTTCAGATTCATTGGAAAGATATTCTCAATTAGATTCAAATATTTTTGGTTTCGTCAAAATCCGGTTTATTTTGCATCCGGTACATTCAATTGAAGTTTGAAATCAAATTATCGAACTACCGCGCCATTTTCAATTCCTTTTATATTTATAAATAAAATTTATATTCTAACGACGACGCATATAAATATATTCGTTCTAATCTATCCAAAATAAAATTTTCGTCGTTATTATTTAAAATAATTCATTTTAAATGTTCAAAATTCACTAAAATTGCCAAAATAAAAATTTTAAACTGGCTCGCATTTCCGGGTTGTTACATTCTGCTTATAGTATTAGTCTGATACAGAAATTTATACCAATTGTAAACTATTTCCGTGAACATTCCATTTCAAATGGAAGTATGATTTTGGGTTTATTGTAAACACATGTCTTAAATAATAATTGTTCTGTAACCCGTTAAAAAGGAATGATTTTCCAAGTTAAGTGAAATGAAATCTTTATTTTATTTTATTTTATTTTAAAGGTTTAATGAAAGAGTTTCCGCTAGCAAATGATAATGGGGATAAGGTTTTAAAGATCATTTAAAGGATAAGCAATATTTTCCCTAATGATAAGATTAAGAAATCGTAAGTACGAATTTTGGCAAGAGATATAATTAATGAAAGATAAAGTAATCAACCTTAATCAATGATCAATAAATGGGTTGGCTTGGGTAAGGATGTTTTACTGTAAAGACATTTGAAATCTTTAATCGGATTTAAATTGAAAGTGGGTTGTTAAACATACCAAAATACGAGGGCAACTGGATATGGAGTACTGCTTGTTTTTCTCCAAGGGATGAATTGGATGGGAATGAGATAATGATTGGAGAAATTACCATTTTCGCAAGATTCAATAATCCCGATACGGCGTAGAAACTCGATTTGAGTTGAATTTGTAAAATGAGATTTTATAATCATTTGAAATGATCTCCGTGGAAAGATTTAAAAAAAGTTTAAAGTATGCAAATCTTTGATAAGATTTAAATGGGTATACCGAATATATAGAATGATTTTGTGATGATCCAAACTTCCCCAATCCCAGAAGAGACGGAGGATCCCGGATTGCTTTGAAAACATGACGCATCAGAACATCAACAATATAACATTTTGTTGCTATTACAACAATTTACATTAGAGTACAAGAATATATCGGAGTATGAACAAATAATTTACAACGGAAAATAATATCAAAGATCTACAAATTACAAAATATAATACATGAATATATGTATATCGGAAAATACATCAACTAACACAACTGAAGGGAATACATGGATACAAAGCTTTCCGAATATAGCTCCAGAATCCTGTGAAATAGAAATATCTGCTAAAACCAAAACTACTAGATGCCCATGTGGAAAATAAGGGCACCCAGAATTTAGGTAGAAACAATAAACTCTGAGTCAGTCATGGGACTGGTGTGAGAATTAAAACAGTTATTAAATCTTTACTTTAAAGTTGGGTAAATCAAGGGACCACACCGTATAACACGGAACGAGTTTCCTCCCAAGAATACACTAAATAATTTATAAACAGTGCAATGCTTTTTGAAAATGAAGATGTTACCAGACTTAGGTCCCATCGCACAATGCAATGCAAGCTAGAGGATAGAGTTTTCCCTTTAATAGCCAAACATGCTTGATACATGTTAAAATAAATCATTTTTGATACTAATATATGTGCATAGTGTATAAACCATTTCATATATAAATGTATCAATCATAGACGACATAAGAACCATATATTATGCCGCCATACATAGGTTTACAACTAAAACCGAAAAGTGGCGTATTGGAAATTAGATTTCCATTTATGAGTCGAGGCAAGGGATGTCTCCTCACCGATTTTAGACACTCTAGCACATGTCTCAGGATCACACCCATGGGCAACCCTTGGATCCTCAGGGATAGTCCACACTTACTTTAGTGGATTAATTATTCTTGAACAATACGTCTCGGTCTTATCGAACCTCCAAAATGGTCAGTACATTGATACATAAGTAAAAATGTCTGGGCTCCATAACATGACACCACTTCTAGATAGAAAGAAACACATACACTCCCTGCAGTCACTATCCCATTTTTAACCCATATAGGGTGTGTGGCTCGCGAATTAACGCTATACACAAAGCTGTACTAATTAAAGTCGTGCTTTGATCATCATCCACAAGACTTTGCTTTTCAACAAAAGCCATGATCCATGCATCTCAGCATGCTACATTGTCAGTCCATACCGTACCACTGATTTCCACCAATATATAAACTCTAAGCTCGTACATCTCAGAGAAGGGTGTTAAGCAAGAGAATAAATTCTCCGCCACCAAACAGATATATATTTAGTAGAGATCAACGAATATAGTATAAAGGAATATCAGACATACCATCCATTTTCAAGTCCGTTCTAGGTTTGAACGAAACCAGAGGCACCTTATTCCTCGTCTCATATGTCCAATACAGGAAAGAGGTCCTCGCATATCTGATCGATCTCCAAGTATGTCTAGACGATCACCACTTATTACGTTGTCTTGGGTGTACAACCCAAATAAGACATTAGTAATCATCCATACGATGTGAAGATCTTCGGTCTTCAACCACCTTCTTCAAATCATCGACTTTTGGTTGCCGTATCAGTTATTTAGAATGGGATAAACCATGTCTTTTCGAATAACTCCTGTATTTTATAATCAATAATCAAATGCTATAAAAACACATCATACGCCTCATTCCAATTCAGAATAATCTTTTATTCAAATATTCACATATTTAGGGAAAGGTTCCCATTAATTTTATCAAAGATAAGTTCATTTAAACTTATTCTTTGATCTTCCTTTGGATATCAATTTCGAAAGATTTTGTTATCTTTCTAGAAATAACCCAATTAAGGTTTAACAAACTAGTCGGAATTAACGAGCCTTGCCGAGGTAATCATTTATTAATCCCAATCCCAACCTATTCATCCCATGGAGAAAATTTAGTAGTACTCCGTATCTAACACCCACGGTGCTATCGGTAAATTTAATTTCCATTTCATGTTCAAATCTAATTAAAGATTTAACTATCGTCTGGAGTAAAACTGGAGGTACTCCATTCTTGATCATTTCATGAATTCGATAAATTTAATGAACCCATTCTCATTTTAATCTACTTAAAGATTTGTTAAAACTTCATTTAGTTTTAATTTTCCAAAAATCATTATTTAATGATTGTTCAAACTTTTAGGAAATTAGTCCTGTCTTTAACTGGGTTAAAGAACCAGTGTCATTTAAAACAAAGTTCACGATAAACCCAAAATCATCTTAAATGGAATCTTCATGGAAATATAAGAGTATATAATCGACATAAATTTCCATATCAAATCAATACTATAAATGAAATAGCGGCAATGCCTTCAGATTTCCATAAATAGTAACGGTCTTCATTCACAGAAGTTCATCTCGATCATTAAATCGAATTCCATTCAATTCCAGTTCAATATATTAAATTGGAATTTTACTTTGGAAATTTTCCATTAAATCTTAATAAAAATATTTATAAATTCCAAATCACATCTTCGTTGTTAACTGGGTTAAAGTACCGATGTTATTTAAAATATCGCTCACGATAAACCCGAAAATCCAATTTTCATTTCAGTTCCAATTAAATTAATTAATTGGTAAACTTCTTAAATCTTAATTAAAAGATTTATTCTATTCTCAGCTAGGTTTAAGAATGGTGTTATTAAAGACACCATTCACGACAGACCCAAAATCCAATTTAATATTAAATACAAGGCTCTAAATAGAAATTAATATCAGCTTATATTCAATATCAAATTCTGAAACCAACGGATATCGTATAGGGAATAACGACATCTATATCTTCCAAATTCCTCAACGATATCTGTAAAATCACGGAATAAAATATCAAAATATTCCGAAGATTATTTCCGTTCAAATCCATTCCAATTTATATGGAATTCCTGGTTATGTAAAAACCCATTCACAAATCCAATTTATTATTTCTAAAAATCATCGAATTATTATTCTAGTTATTAACTAGTTCATTTAGATAAAAAATATTTTTTTATCTTTAAAACCGGTCGTTTTCATCAAAAATCTTTCGAAATTATTCATTATGATTTCACATAATTTTTGTATTTTTACTAATTTTATTAAGGCCCTTATAGTCGGTTTCCAATAACGGCCATCGAACTGCATTTGTAGTGACCTTTTCTAAAATTGATTTGGCCATAATTTAAAATACAACCATTCAATTTAAATCTCTTTTATCCATTGGAAAGATCTTTTCAATACGAACCCAATGGTTTTGGTTTAAGGAGAATCCGACGGTCAGATCTCCCGTTACGTCCATTTGTGGTCAATGGTTGAAATTCATGAATGATCGCTCCGCGGCGTGTTCTATTCAAGCCATTAAATATAATATATATATATATATCATTGATTTCTATTTAAAACGTATTTCATAAAATATTTATAAATTCATTTTAAAACGATTTTGACTTCATTTTCAATTTTAAATTAAAATTGAATATTCTATATTATTATAACATTAAAATGATCATATTTTCAAAATATCAGATTTTGAAATCCATTTCCTTTTCGTATTCATTATAAAATGAACAAAATCGATCGATAAATCCGTTCGAGTTGAAATAGCATTTAACTACTTAACTCGGCTTCACATTTCAATATTTTTGTGTTTGTCCAAAATCGGATATTAAAATCATAATTTAATTCTTCACTTAACATTATTTTAAAATATTTGCTGATATTTTGAATCGGAATGATCAATCAATAACCATATAATTTCCATTATATTGATTTTGATACATCACATGTATTTAACAATAATGGTAAATAATAATTAAATATTCAAACATCGTCCAGAGTGCATTCTATAAGTATATAAGCATTAAAATAATTAGATAACACTTATGGCAGTTTGTCAATCAATCGATCGACATACAACTAAATATTGGGATTAGTGTATGTCAAATATCATCCCAATACCCGTGTGGGGTTTTCAAACAACAACAGTCTATTTAAATAAATTGTTGGTAAAAAAATTTAACCAATTTTCACTGTTAATTTACAAATGTATATTTATAATTTAATTTCAACTGCTACAATAATATTAACATTATTTTAATATGTTAATCATCACAATCACAATACCCAAATCACCAAATCATCCATATAAATAAATACTCAACTACCCATTACCATTTACGGCGGCATAAGTGGCCATCCACGGAGTATGAAATGCGAGTGTCGCTAATATCCATACATCGCTTCTATTCTAATGATTTGTGTGAATTCGTGTGTTGAACTCCAAAAATAACTACATGATAAAATATTTAGTGAGAAGGAGTTCTCATATTGGTTTCCACTCCATCAGTCTTTATAGGAGAATTGTTTTAATAAAATTAAGTGGCCATTTAATTTTATCAGAATTTCCAATAGCCTCCATTTCCGTTTTGGCAGTTCCACGTTGTAGAGTTTGTTGTCACGATCGCAATGCAACTTGTTTCACTAAATTCTGATAAAATTTGAAAGAGTTACACAATTTTAAACATTGGATAATTTAATTAAATTAACATAATTAAATAAATTTAGTAACGCTTAACTTAAAGCGTTGCCTTTCCCTTGATTACATTCTTCAAGGCAATTAATCGAACCCAACGTCGATTCGAGAATTCCCACCGCGCCGCCACCACACGCCACCGGACCTCGATTAGAGCACCCCCCTTCGATTGCCTACGTGCCAGCCACCATCACCCCAAGCCACGTCGAACTCGGTCGTTCGCTCCACCCAGAAGACGCACTCGAACTCACTGCGTTTTAAAGCATAGATTCCCCCAGTATACAATATTAAGCACGATCATGTCCATACGACTTTGAAGAGCTTGAAAAGTTCTTCGATTTTTGTTTTACAACGTTGGTTTAATTCTTGATGAATTGGGAAAATTTTGACTTGAATTTCGGATGATTTTGTTCGTTTATTTGAGAGGCCGGCGCCTTAAATGGGAATGAGGGATTAAGGCTTAATTTTAGGCCTTTTATACTATTTTTAATTATATTTAATTCTATTATCTCATAAATTCCAAGCTTAACGCTCCGAACCCCAAATCAAACCCAACGACTGTCATCCCTAGCCAAGTACCCCCATTCCTGACACAATCGAATATGTTTCATAAGCCCATTCGATCGTTTCGATTATTTTTTATCAAAATTAAAATATAAATTAATATAACATTCAAAACTGAATTCAACGTACATTTTAATTTACCGGGGCCACATAATGACTCCTAAAATCACAAAAAAATTAAATCTAGCTATGTTTTAATGATACGGTCCTAATAAAAGTAATTTCATCGAATTTGGAGATCATTTGAAAAATGGCCATTTTTCTAGTCAATTAAATTCAAACCAAAATTACAAAACACAATTAAATTTACTGCGCTCACATCTTAATTTTAAAAATTTTGAATTTTGAAATCTGGTTATAATCTGACATTCTGAATCCAACAAAAGTGGTTTCATCGAAAACGGAGGTTGTTTGCAAAATGGCTATTTTTAAGGGCATAAATATATTTAAAATATATATAAATTCCACATCGACTATTTAAAATTTTAAACTGGACATATGTAAGTAATTTTGTCGAATTTGGAGATCGTTTGAAAAATGGTCATTTTTCTAGTCGATTAAATTCAAACTAAAATTATAAAACACATTTAAATTTACTGCACACACATATTAATTTCAAAAATTATGAAATTTGAAACCTAACTATAATTTGACATTCCAAATCCAACAAAAGTGGTTTCATCCAAAATGGAGGTCGTTTGCAAAATGGATATTTTTAAGTGTATAAATATATTTAAAATATATATAAATTCCACAGCAATTATTTAAAATTTTAAACTGGACATAACTTACTATTTATAAAGTGAAATATCAGTTTCTAACATTTCTTAGAAAGATATTATTAAACAGATTCAAATGTTTCTGGTTTTATTGAAATCCTATTTATTTTGAATTCTATATATTCAATTGAAGTTTAAAATCCAATTTTCAAACCACCGTGCCATTTAAAACTCGTTTTATAATTAAAATAAATTTATACATTCTAACTTTGATTTAAATAAACTTTTAGTCATTATTATTTAAAATAAATCATTTTAAATATTCAAAACACGTCAAAGTAGCTAAAATAAAAAATTTAAATTGGTTCATAAATTCCGGGTTGTTACAGATTTGAGTAAAAGAATATTCCGAGATGGAATTAGACTCATGATATTTTTGTATATTAGTTATGGTTTGAAAAGATGCCCTATTTATTTGGAAAGACCAGGTTTAAACCCATTATAAATAACTTTACGATGAGTATTGAAGATACTGAAGAAGATAGTTAAAGACCGGGGATCTACACATCATTTGGATTTATTGCTGATGTCTCAATTGGGATGTACACACAAGACAAGGTTATAAGTGGCAATAAACCGAAACTTAGGGATTGTTCGGATTTACAAGGGCCCCTCTCCTTTATTGGACGAGGAATAAGGTGCCTTCGATTTCGTTCACAACTCAGAACAAACTTGTAAATGGATGTGTGTTTGACGTTGTATTTTACAGCATAACCAATTGGTTTGATGATATATTAGTTGGTGGCGGAGAATAACACCTCATCTAAGACATATGTACTCAGAGGTTATATATTAATAGACACCGCTTATATGTTGTGAATTGACAATGTGGCATGCTAAGTGATAAGCTATTGATGATCAAAGTTTTTTTTATAGAAAAACAGATCCTTGTGTGGAAGCATGACTTTAGGGCCTCACAACCAGTAATGAGCTGAAATAGGATGAAGTATAACAGAGATAAGGACTAACGTTTCCTTCTAGTTTGAGAAAGTAATGCGGGAGTATGGATCCCAGGCAGTTTACTTAGTGGATGATAGATCGAGGCGCCTCGGATAATGGTCAGTAACAACTGGGGGACATCATGTTCAGAAGAAACCTGAACTACACCTGGTATAGGTGGGTTGGATTTGCCGACATAGAAGGGCTCGTTTGTTGACTCCTGCGATATCCCACTAGAGGTGTGCCTAATTACGGTTAAGGAAGATCCTTTGCCTTGGTCATTGATGGAACCCAAATTCCAATACGAACCTTTACGATTTTAGTTGTAATCAATGTGTGTTGAGGTAATATATAGGTACCTACGTCTTCAAAGATTTATATATTTACTTACGAAAGTGATTACCACATTATGCGTTAGTAATAATAAAAGAGACCTTCGTGTATCAAGCATATTTAGTTGTAATCATTCTTATTTCATGCAATGTTGTTATCATATGACAAAGATATGGCTTAAATGAGTAATTACTTAAATTTAAATATTTAATTTATAACTAACGTTATTTATTTTCCTAAATTACCGTGCTTAAGCCTTAATCATCTCCTTAATGATGTGTTTACTTGATTAATACTTCTTCCACCCAGTATTTCCCGATCCTCCATTTAAACAATACCGAACCCCTAAACTTGATTATTACGACTCCATCACTCCTCTTGGTCTGACTCTGAAATAACCTCGCCTCTGTTGTTCACCGCTCAGCCATTGCCTAAAGGCCCTGACCTCAAATCGCTACTGCGACGCCAGAAACCCATGTTCATCGGAAAATGCTTCGAATCGGAATCACCGTCCACTGACCACCATATCAATCAAGACTACCACCGTTCGCACTGTCTTCCTTCGCTCCACAAATTTGCTCCAGGGTCAATGACCCAATATTCCACCCATTGCATTTATTTCAAAGAAATGCGAAAATATATCTTGTCACAGTTGTATCGAGATTCCGTCCACTTCTAGCAACGAAAGTCCATCGAACCACCTAGAACCAAATTCCCTTCCCCTCATCTTCCTTTCTTCTTCAGGGTCCATCACCTGAAAGGGACCCACCTTACCAGTAATTACCAAAAACTATAGCACTGACTTTCAAGCCATATACTGGTCATCTCCAGCCACCGCGACACCTCTGAGCACCACCATATTGAAGTCTCACTCCTCCTCTCCAACTCTCCAGTTGATCATTTCTTCGGATGTTGGAAGGTTTGTGGGTTTGGATCAATTAAAGTTTGGTGTTGAGTTTGCATATGTTGTATTTAAATAGAGAAAAAACAAAGTTGGCACATGGTAAGGTCAGAAGAAATGCAGTAGTAACATGTGGGGAGGCATAGATTTTAATTTGAGGTAACGAACAATTTTTTTATTGAGGTGACCAAGGATTTTCGTTAAAAAGACTAACAATATTTATGGCATATAGCGCTCGACATTTAAAATTCGCACGAGAGCATACAACTCTGATTGGAGCTAAATTCGAAATCCTACAATAAGTTTATATTTCGATCACGATGGAACTGGTTTAGTCAAATTCCAAGATCATAAATACCATTATAGTTTCGAACGGCTAAACAATACACATTTATATTGCGCTCTGTAACAAAATAACCCAATTGACATGAAACTGAAAATCTTACAATAATAAACTATTATGGATTTTATAAAAAATTCTGAGGTTGTTTGAAAATTAGCTATTCTTAAGTTCCATATTAAATCGATAAAATATATATTGATTTCAATATAAACAAATGTATTGATAATAAATTATTATCATCATATATTTAAATAAAATTGTGTATAACTTCAAAATAAACTAGTTTAGTTTTAAACTCAACGTTTTGAATTCTAAGTTAAAAAAATATTAAATTTATAAAAATCTTTTTATTTTATATAACAAATTGTTGTGGTTTATAAAGAATTCCATAGCAACTTTCTGAAAATTTGATTTAAAAATTTATAAAGTGAAATCTCGATTTTTCTCTTTCACTTGAAAAGTATAATCCAATAGATCCGGACGATTCTTGTTTTAAAGAATTTCGACTTATATTGGATTCTGTATATCCAATTGAAGTTCAAAACATAAAACTACGAACTACTGCGCCATTATAAGCTTGTTTTTATTAAATTATAAATTATATGTTCAAAATTTGTTTAGTAAACGAATTCGTTATTATAATTCAATCTAAACTTGTTTATATTGTCCAATTATACTATGATTCAAATCCATTTAATTTCAACTATTTCGGAATTAAAATTTATTATTTTATTATTAAATTTGAATTAGTATTCAAAATCATGGAATTCAGATTACTTAAATTTCAAATCAACATTTAAAACCAATTTTAAATGTTTAAATTAACAGTTACAAATCTGGGTCTTTACATAGTTGTATATAATAGTTTGGTGGGTTGTCACCTTTGAAATAGCCTGTAGTCGAAAGGCAGTACACTCTGCATTGAATTGATCTCAATTGTTTAATTTGTGTATAATACGAATGACCATGAAAAATTTGGCGACCTGGAACTTAATTGACTCTAATATTATATGAGTTTATCTTGATATATTGGAACCTACTGATAAGAGCATGACCATTTTTTAGCCTATAGTCTGTTTGTATATGTGACGGCCCGCCCCGCACCAGCTGACATTTCCAATGAAAGTGCGTTGTGCCGACGTCCAACCAGCATGGGATGGTCGCCAAAAAAAGGAATTCGAACTAATAAGGAACATGTAGAATGTCTTACAGCACATGGAATAAAATATAATAATAACATACTTGACATAAAAAAGGCGAGACGGTGCATAAGATGAAAACTAAATCATAATCACCATAGAAGCGGAAATCCAAAATAGAACTTATGATCCATAACCATTATTACAACTTCAAAATATTGTCTCTAAAGAAAAAGAAAGGAACGGTACACTACTAATGCCCAAAGCAATGACCATCAACAACACAGGGAGAATATATGTAGATAATATGTAGGATCCTCCTACTCATCTCCGTATCAGTTACTCGTGCAAAACCAGCTAACCTTTCTCTAGTCTACTAGTTTAGGAGTACCCAGAGTAATAAGAAGAGACACAAAACTCTGGGTCAGACAAAATTTTGGTATGAGCGATAAGCAAGAAAACAGAATAGTAACAGGTATACTAAACCATACCGTTATACCAAAAAATGAGCCTAACACACAAATGCAGATCAAAAATCATAGAATGCAGAAAAAAGTAAATAAAGAGGAGACACACGAGGTTTTCATAGTGGTTCGGCTATAGATGTTGCCTACGTCCACTTTATAATCTTATTGTTATACTGACAGATTACAAGAATCAGTTATATGAAGACACACAATCCGTGTGTTAATTGAGATTACAAGAGGAGAATTTATGTGTAGAAAGGTGCAAAGTCCTTGCAATCGGTAATGGCAGAGGCTGTCTAGATGTAGGAGAAAGTCTCAGCCAAAAATTCCTTGAAAATGCCTGCAAATGGTGTATTTATAGTTGTAGGAGAGCTTCTGGGAAGACCGGTTCGTGATGGGGTACGTGGCACCCGATCCGGAAAAGTAGGAGCAAGATGTGGCATGAGAACAGGTCAAAATAGTGCATGTATCAGCAGGTGCAGTCGTCGGTTCGTGGTCATGGGATCGCATCGTGATATGGGCTCCACGAACCGAGGTCTGATCATGAGTTGTATGGTGAAGCTGGTGTGCCACGAGCGGGTCATGATCAGGAGGTGTACCACGAACGGGTCATGGCCTAAGGGTGTGCCACAATCCGAGGGGGGCGATCCGATGAAGGGCGAACCAAGGGTGCACCAAGAGCCAAAGAGGATGCACGAGCCGTACTCTGATCGTGTGTTGCTTCATCGCTTTATCTAGGAAATTGCCAGATTACACCCACTCACGGAAACGGGCGTAATTTACAAACCGTAAGTCCTATTGAGACAAACCAAAGCTCAAACTGAAGCTAATTCAGAGATCTACAAGAGTTACAGAGCTCTGCTTCATAATTGTTGTTTTCGGGCCCAAAAAAGGTCGTCTGATTGGAATTTCGGGCCTTTTTTTGTTTGTGATGCGACTTTGACCAAATCGTTGCCCGTCTTCTGGTGTTGTTCTCCATATCCGAGCACGATGCTATCCGGATATTCAATGTGATAGCTTTTACCAAAAAGTGTGTAAACATGTTTGCCACCTAGAACATATCTTGCTGGTTGAAGGAAGATGTGTTCTGGATAATCTGAGAAATCCAAACCCAGAATGCGACGATCACGCCGGATCGTATTAAGGCTGGAAAACTGACGATCACACGGGATCGTATTAAGGCCAGAGAAATCCAATAAGACCAGGAGTTTATACCTGCAAGAAGATAAAACAAATAATGTAGGAACATTTCCTAGATGGCCTTATCGGAGTGAACTATCCGAGGAGATGTTAGAGGGGTTCCAAGACGGCCTTACTGGAGTAAGACAACCAAGGAACTGCCATGAAAATTCCAATATGGCCTTACCGGAGTAAGACGACCAAGGAAAAGCACATGAGGTTCCAAGATGGCCTTACCAGAGTAAGATGACCAAGGAAAATCACATGAGAATTTGTTTATACTGGACGTATCCACTTGGGAGCCGGAGCTCATGTTTGTACTGGACGGATCCAGTTAGGAGCCGGAGCTCAATTCTTATTACTAATTCATGAAAATGCGGCGATCGTTTGCTGGACATGACTGGAGACCACAAGCCGGTTCCGTGCGTGTGGGCCGATGTGATCGCTCTTATTACATGCAGGGAAAACAAAGAAGGGCGAGAAGTCACCTAAAAGTCTAAAAACATGAACTATGAACCAGAGTCCAGCAAACTGAAGGGATCCGCTGAGTGGGATTAGTTGATAATAATCCCGCGATTGCTCGATCCAGGATCATTCCCTCTTTGGGGAGGCGGTGGTGGCAGCACAGGGGCAGATGCAGGCGTTGTTGGTTGAATGACGTACTCGGATAGTTCTCCTCACCTGACCCGATCCTCGATAAGGTCTCGCAAATGTCTGCAGTCATCAGTGTTATGATCATCCATGTCATGAGATATGCAGTGTCTGCCAGAATTGCGTTGTGCTAGTGTTGGTTCCCTCTTGGGAGGCATTGAATATGAGGCAGCACCCCCTGTATCTACGTAGATATTGCTCAGGGTGTCATTAAATTCAACGTATTTGTCGTATCTGGACCCTCTCCGGGGTGGAGCATTACGATCATTCTTTACATTGGCTGCTCCTTTGCCTTTTCCAGAATCAGATGGTTCTCCATCTTTGAGCATGTTGACTTTGAGGGTTTTCTTCTCGGATGTTGCATCTTCTTCCCGCAGACATCTATCTGCTTCAAGGCAGAATTCGTTGAGATTTCATGGTGGATCTTGGTACAAAGATTTTTTTGAACTCCGAGTTATCTAGAACGTCGGATACTGCTGCTATCAGTACCATGGATGGTTCAGGGCGATCAACTAATGTTGCTGCAGCGTTGAATCTTTCCAGCAATGAACGCAGAGTTACACTGGGCCTCTGCTTGATTGTAGTAAGTAACATGATGTTCTTGGGTCGTGCAATGTGAACCCAGAATTGTTCAATGAAGCGTGCAACCAACACATTCCAGCTGTTGATCGATTCAATTTCTAGTTGTCGAATCCGCATAGCAGCTATATCGGTCAGAAAGAGAGGAAAACACTTTTCCATGACGTTTTCTGATGCCGATTGAACTTCCATATGCCATTTATAGCGCATCAGGTGCACAGTAGGATCTGTCCTGCCGTTGTACGACTCCAGATGTGGAAGTTTGGAATCCGAGGGATTGCGGGAAATCCTGATTTCCTGAGTGAAAGGAGTGTGGTTAACGTCATCCACGTCGTTATGATAAGTGCGGCCTCTCGTGAGGTGTTGAATTAGATTGGCGAGCCGATCACCCTAAAAAAGTTATTGCCAGTTGCCAAGATCAGAGTTGGTGCCCCCAGCGTTGAATGCCGGAGAAGATGGAAGCTATTGGTGAGTTGTTGCCTGGGGAACGCAGATCGCAGATCAAGGGTGGCGACCTGACCCAGTTCGAGGGAGTCGGTTCGTGAGCCAAGTTCGTGAAGCAAGGGGCGATCCGACTGGGTCCTGGAGGTAGGTCACGAACCGGTTGTTGTTGAGCAAATAGGAGCGAGTTGCTGGGATCATCTTGTGAGCCTGGCGGTGCACCACGATCCGGATCGCGATCTAGAGGTGTATCACGAGATGGTTGATGCTGTTGAACGGGGGCTTGCAATTTGGTGTTCATCTGATCTGGAGTTGAAGTAGATCGTAGTGCATTTCCAAGAGCGAGTGGGTTGCCCTCGAGTCCTAATGATGCATGAGCTACTTCTGTTGCCTCGTTTCCAATGACTTGAGCGTAACTCTGCCTTCCATCCATCCGAGCGAAGAATTGGTTGATCATTTCCTGTTTTTTCTGGAGGAGATCATCTTGCCGTGCCATCTGATCTCTCAGTTCGGTTAGAACTCCGTCCATCTCGTCTCTGGTCAAGTATGCATAAGGATCTCCATGAGAGGAAGCTTCCTGGCTTGCCTCGTTCCTTGTGTCTTCAGCGTCAACATCATCAGCATGAGTGGAAGTTCCAGTCTTCTTCCTTTTGATTGCCATTGATCCAATAGCCAAATTATCCAAGCAGAAGTTGAAGTTGTCGTGTGCCCCTTACATGGCGCGCCAAAATGTTAGACCAAAAATTGGGCCTAACACCTAAATGCAGATCACAAATCACAGAATGTAGAAAAAAGTAAATAAAGATGAGACACACGAGGTTTTTATAGTGTTTCGGATGTAGATGTAGCCTATGTACACTTTATAATCTTATTGTTATACTGACAGATTACAAGAATCAGTTATATGCAGACACACAATTTGTGTGTTAATTGAGATTACAAGAGGAGAATTTAAGTGTAGAAAGGTGCAAAGTCCTTGCAATCTGTAATGGCAGAGGCTGTCTAGATGTAGGAGAAAGTCTCGGCCAAAAAGTCCTTGAAAATGCCTTCAAATGGTGTATTTATAGCTGTAGGAGAGCTTCGGGGAAGACCGGTTCATGATGGGGTACGTGGCACCCGATCCGGAAAAGTAGGAGCAAGATGTGGCAAGAGAATAGGTGAAAACAATGCGTGTATCAGCAGGTGCAGGGGTCGATTCGTGGTCATGGGATCTGATCGTGATATGGGCTCCATGAACCGAGGTCTGATCGTGAGTTGTATGGTGAAGCTGGTGTGTCACGAGCGGGTCGTAATCAGGAGGTGTACCACGAACGGGTCGTGGTCTGAGGGTGCACCGATCCGCCGGGGGGGGGGGGGATTTAATAAAGGGCGAACTGACGGTGCAACATGAGCCAAAGAGGATGCACGAGCCGTTCTCCGATCGTGTGACGCTTCGTCGCTTTATCCAGGAAATTGCCAGATTGCACCCATTCACGGAAACGGGCGTAACTTTCAAACCCTAAATCCGATTGAGCCAAACCAAAGCTCAAACTGAAGCTAATTTAGATATCTACAAGACTTATCAAGCTCAGCTCCGTAATTGCTAATTTCTAGCCCAAAAAAGGTCATCTGATAGGAGTTTTGGGCCTTTTTGTTCATGATGAGACTTTGGCCAAATCATTGCCTGTCTTCTGATGTTGTTCTCCATATCTGAGCACGATGCTATCTGAATATTCAGTGTGATAGCTTTTACCAAAAAGTGTGTGAACATGTTTGCCCCTTAGAACATATCCTGCAGGTTGAAGGAAGATGTGTTCTGGATAATCTGAGAAATCCAAACCTAGAATGCGACGATCACGCCAGATCGTATTAAGGCCAGAAAACTGATGATCACACGGGATCGTATTAAGGGCAGAGAAATCCAAGAAGACCAGGAGTTTGTACCTGCAAGAAGATAAAACAAATAATGCAAGAATATTTCCTAGATGGCCTTACCAGAGTGAACTATCCGAGGAGATGTTATAGTGGTTCCAAGACGGCCTTACCGGAGTAAGACAACCAAGGAAATGCCATGAAAATTCCATGACGGCCTTACCGGAGTAAGACGACCAAGGAAAAGCACATGAGGTTCCAAGACGGCCTTACCAGAGTAAGACGACCAAGGAAAAGTGCATGAGAATTTGTTTATACTGGATGGATCCAGTTGGGAGTCGGAGCTCATGTTTGTACTGGACGGATCCAGTTGGGAGCCGGAGCTCAATGCTTATTACTAATTCATGAAAATGCAATGGTCGTTTGCCGGACACGACTGTAGACCACAAGCCGGTTCCGTGCGTGTGGGCTGATGTGACCGCTCTTATTACATGCAGGGAAAACAAAGAAGGGTGAGAAGTCGCCTAAAAGCCTAAACACAAACTACGAACCAGAGTCCGACAAACTGAAGGGATACGCTGAGTTGGATAAGTTGATAATAATACCATGATTGATCGATCCAGGATCATTCCCTCTCCGGGGAGGCAGTGGTGGCAGCACAGGGGCAGATGCAAGCATTGTTGGTTAAATGACATACTCGGGTAGTTCTCCTTGCCTGAACCGATCCTCGATAAGGTCTCACAAATGTATGCAATCATCAGTGTTATGACCATCCATGACATGAGATATGCAGTGTCTGCCAGAATTGCATTGTGCTAGTGTTGTTCCCTCTTGGGAGGCCTTGGATATGAGGCAGCACCCCCTATATCTATGTAAATATTGCTCAGGGTGTCATTCAGTTCAGTGTATTTGTCGTATCTGGACCCTCTCCAGGGTGGAGCCGATCATTCTTTGCATTGGCTGCTCCTTTGCCTTTTCCAGAATCAGATGGTTCTCCATCTTTGAGCATGTTGACTTCGAGGGTTTTCTTCTCGAAAGTTGCATCTTCTTCCCACAGAAATCTGTCTGCTTCAATGTCGAATTTGCTGAGATTTCATGGTGGATCTCGGTACAAAGATTTTTTGAACTCCGAGTTATTTAGAACGCCGGATACTGTTGCCATCAGTACTATGGATGGTTCAGGGTGATCAACTGATGTTGCTGCAACGTTGAATCTTTCCAGGAATGAACGCAGAGTTACTCTGGGCCTCTGCTTGATTGTAGTAAGTGACATAACATTCTTGGGTCGTGCAATGTAAACCCGAAATTGTTCAATGAACCATGCAACCAACACGTTCCAGTTGTTGATCGATTCAGTTTCTAGTTGTCGAATCCACATAGCAGCTATATCGGTCAGAAAGAGAGGAAAGCACTTTGCCATGACGTTTTCTGATGCCGATTGAACTTCCATATGTCGTTTGTAGCGCATCGGGTGCACAGTAGGATCTGCCCTGCCGTTGTGGGGCTCCAGTTGTGGAAGTTTGAAATCTAGGGGATTGCGAGAACTCCTGATTTTCTGAGTGAAAGGAGTGTGGTTGACGTCATTCACATCGTTATGATAAGTGCGGCCTGAGGCGTTGAACGAGATTGGCGAGCTGATCGCCCTCAAAAAGTTGTTGCTATTTGCCAAGATCATAGCTGATGCCCCCAGCGTTGAACGCAGGAGAGTATGAAAGCTGTTGGTGAGCTGTTGCCTGGGGTTCGCGGGTCGCGGATCGAGGGTGGCGACCCGACCCGGTTCGAGGGGGTCGGTTTGTGAAGCGGGTTCGTGAAGCGGGGGGCTATCCGACTGGGTCCTGGAGGTAGGTCACGAACCGGTTGTTGTTGAGAAAATGAGAGAGAGAGTAGCTGGGATCGGCTCGTGATCCTGGTGGTGCACCATGATCCGATCGCGATCTAGAGGTGTATCACAAGATGGTTGATGTTATAGAACGGGGGCTTGCAATCCGGTGTTCATCTGATCTGGAGCTGAAGTAGATCGTAGTGCATTTCTAGGAGCGAGTGGGTTGCCCCCGAGTCCTAATGATGCATGAGCTGCTTCAGTTGCCTCGTTTCCAACTACTTGACCGTTGCTCTGCTTTCCATCCATCTGAGCGAAGAATTGGTTGATCATTTCCTATTGTTTCTAGAGGAGATCATCTTGTCGTGCCATCTGATCTCTCAGTTCAGTGAGAATACCGTCCATCTCGTCTTTGGTCAAGTATGCAGAAGGACCTCCTTGAGAGGAAGCTTCCTGGCTTACCTCGTTCCTTATGTCTTCAGCGTCAACATCATCAGCATGAGTGGAAGTTCCGGTCTTCTTTCTTTTGATTGCCATTGATCCAATAGCCAAATTATCCAAGCAGAAGTTGAAGTTGTCGTGTGCCCCCTACATGGCACACCAAAATGTTAGACCAAAATTTGGGCCTAACACCCAAATGCAGATCAAAAATCATAGAATGAAGAAAAAAGTAAATAAAGAGGAGACACACGACGTTTTTATAGTGGTTTGGCTGTAGATGTAGCCTACGTCCACTTTATAATCTTATTGTTATACTGACAGATTACAAGAATCAGTCATATGCAGACACACAATCCGTGTGTTAATTGAGATTACAAGAGGAGAATTTATGTGTAGAAAGGTGCAAAGTCCTTGCAATTGGTAATGGAAGAGGCTGTCTAGATGTAAGAGAAAGTCTCAGCCAAAAAGTCCTTGAAAATGCCTTCAAATGGTGTATTTATAGATGTAGGAGAGCTTCTGGGAAGACCAGTTTGTGATGGGGTATGTGGCACTCGATCCGGAAAAGTAGGAGCAAGATGTGGCATGAGAACAGGTCAAAACAGTGCGTGTATCAGCAGGTGAAGGGGTCGGTTCGTGGTCAATTGATCGGATCGTGATATGGGCTCCACGAACCGAGGTCTGATCGTGAGTTGTATGGTGAAGCTGGTGTGTCACGAGCGGGTCGTGATCAGGAGGTGTACCACGAACGGGTCGTGGTCTGAGGGTGCACAACGATCCGAGAAGGGGAGATCCGATGAAGGGCGAACCAAGGGTGCACCACGAGCCAAAGAGGATGCACGAGCCGTAGTCCGATCATGTGACGCTTCGTCGCTTTATCCAGGAAATTGCCAGATTACACCCATTCACGGAAAAGGGCGTAACATTCAAACCGTATGTACGATTGAGCCAAACCAAAGCTCAAATTGAAGCTAATTCAGAGATCTACAAGAGTTACCGAGCTTAGCTCCATAATTACTGTTTTCAGGCCCAAAAAAGGACGTCTGATAGAAGTTTCGGACCTTTCTTTGTTCACGATGCGACTTTTACCAAGTCGCTATCTGTCTTCTGATGTTGTTCTCCATATCCGAGCACGATGTTATCTGGATATTCAATGTGACACCTTTTACCAAAAAGTGTGTCAACACATACCTGAACCTGGACCTGCAACCAAAGAGTTAGCGCTACATACTGTACAATACTCTAAGGTGCCACTAACATATGGTGTAAAGAAAATGGGGGTGGGGGTGTGCATGTCATAGTGATGGCAAACAATCAAGCATAAAAATCATCCTCACATTCCTCACTCAGTGCGTAAAGCATACGATATCCACTGCTTTGATCCCCCAAATCCTTGCTATTATCACTCTGCCCTATGGAGTCATGGCAACTCCACTGCACTAATCCATAGGCACTAGTTCTTTCTATGTCCACTCTGTCCCATGAAGTCATAAGACTCCACTGCACTGGCTCATAGCCATGTTACGATCACTCTGCCCCATGGAGTAGTAACTACCTCACTGCACTGATCCGCATCCTAACACTTGTCTTTCCATGGTGAATAAAACTATGGACATCGATAACCCCTTAGCACACGTCTCGCAGCAATGCACAATTCATAAAGTTAACCCGTTGATCCCATTTGGATCCCGAGCAATAACCTCCCATTTGGACATGCTTTGCATCTCGGGTTTTGGTCGAACTGGAGTTGGTCTTCAGAAGAGTCGTCGCGTAGTAGTAGTGAAGGTCCAAAACCGGTTCGGTTCGCCCTACTCGGTTCGGTTCGGCATGTGGTGCTCAGCTCCCCATTCGGTTCGGCCAAATTCCCTTCCCTCGGTTCGGTTCGGGTTCCTCTCCTCCATGCGGTTCGGCTCGTATGTCTCGGTTTGTCTCCTGCACTCCACTTTACTTTAGTCCAATGCCTCCTGTTCGGTTCGGTGCTCATAGATCCCGATCTGGTTTGGTGCTTCACTCCAATTCCAACTCCAAGCTAGCGACCTTCCTTTGTTTCCATACTCTTTCTTCTGCCTGGGCTTCGGTTCGGTTCGGATTCCTCGTCTCTGGTGTCGGTTCGGTTCGACCAATCCTATCCGATCCGAACCCCTTCCCCCGATCTGATCCGATCCCGATCCCTGCAGTTTTTACTGCAACTTTTCCAGCGACCGTTTTACGCCATGCGATGGTGTTTTCGACCATTCTAAGCAATCATAAAGCATACCATACAGTCATAGCAACACAAAGAACTGACCATAAACACTAAAACAATGAATTACCATGTCAAAACAGATCAACATACCCAAAAACCCATATTTTCCTTAATCACGTTTAAGCATAACTAATGATATGATTTGCAATGAAAGTGTGTGTGCGTGTACTTACCAAGTATAAAGTACACTTGGATCGTGTAATATGGAATAACGCACAACTACTTGTCTAATGCAATAGTTATGCAAGTAAATATTAAACAGAATGAGATATCACAGAAGAAGTATCACAGATAAGTAAATGCAGTAAAAGGAAAAATCACACCAGAGATTTTTATACTGGTTCAGAGCACTGTCCTACGTCTAGTCCCAGACTTCTGTCTGGAATTTCACTAATCAACAACCTCACTTAACCCGGACGAAACAGGTTCACAACACCCGAGCAGCCGAACGGGATTTCACGCCCCTATCAACACGAGAACTTCACAACTTTCCTCTTATAACATGGAGGACTTCACAATTTGCCTCTTACAATACGGAGGACTTCAAATAAGAGGAGTAGACTTGTAATTTAACAATGTGTGTTCTAAATAACACGAATTTGTCAATTCTTGTACAACCTTCCTGTAATCTTATCCTCAAGTAGAATTTGTATTTGTGAAGATTTGGAAGATGATATCGTGTTTGAATCAAAAGAATAATATATAAATTCTTGGATTCAAGAACGATATTGCGAAGAATATGAGTGTTTGAGTGCTTTGAAATTGCAATAGTGAGATCAACAATAAAGAGAATAGATAGAAAGAATTGGTTATTTGATTTGATGATTTCAAAGTGTGTTTATAGAAGATAAGTAGTTGTAACCTTTGGTAAAGAGTCACAACCAATAGAAATGATCATTGATGAAAGGAAGGAGTAGCAACTCATGGAGGAATGGAAGTGACTATTCAAGAAGTTGCATCTATGTAAAAACGGTCAACAGGTCAAAATGGACCAGTAGACTGGAATTTAAATATATATACGTTATATGTATATGTGTGCACATTCATTGTGCGAACTGGGTAAAAACGGTCGACCGATCTGTTTTGGGCGGTCGACCGGTATTACCCAGTTTGCACTATTTATGTGCATACATATACATAAATGTATATATATATATATATATAAAAACTTTGATTATTTGAGGATAGATTTTAACATAAGTGAACACTATTACCATACCAAATAATCAAATTCTAATGACCAATACCATATGAAGCTCCTTATCTTCTTAGATCAATGAACGTCGTCTTTTTGTCGATCATTGCACATTACTTTGGCATAAATCAAAATTCCTTAACCCAACAATCTTCCCATTTTTGATTGATGACAATATACCTCTGAATCTCCCCCTATATATAATCTCCCCTTGAAATTATGCCTGTATAATAACTACTGTTCCTGCATATAATGTTAGTACCATACTTCCCCCTTTGTAATCAACAAAAAGGAATGAAATAAGCAGATAAACAATGTAAGTGATACAAACGGAGATTAAAATACCATACACATAACATAGAGCATAGAGTACGAACATCAATAGGTCTAAGCTCAAAATAAAACAATGACACCATTTAGGCACAAATGTCGGATTAAGTCTAGAAAATACCAAAAGCATAAGTTCATAAAACGATAAAAGAAACAAGCTACTTGGATTCCGTTTCCTCGCCTTCTTCTTCTTCTTCTACATCAAGCATTTGAGACTGTCCACAACCTCATCCATGACTAGTGTCAGAGTTAGTTCCCTCCTCTGAATATGTCCAAGTAAAGGATGGAGGAGCTGGATGTTTACCGGGGTCTTGTGCTTGCATGGAAGAAGAGGAAGCTCCACAAGATATTGCCTCCCATATAAATGAGAAGAACGACCTAAGTTTATTAAAACGCTAATTCATCTTTGTGTCCATATTCTTAAGTCGAGCTTCAAGAAGGAATTAATTTTGAGCGAGAGTTTCAAGACTTTCTTTGGTGGAGGAAGTCGAGCATAGAAGTTTCACGTCTTCGGGTTTTGGACGAGAAGGTCGAGAAGAGGTTCCTTGGTGGCCTTGTTCTTTCCATTGTTCGAAAGGCATTACATTAAAATATGGTTCAGGAAGTTTCATACATTTTATTAAAGCTTTGTTTATGCACTTTGGCCGTGTAATAGGTGATTGAGGTGGATTGATGCCACAGTCACTTAAGAGTTGCATAATATATTCATTGTAGAAGAGATGCGACTTATTCAACTCATTAACTTGTAAACTTTCATAGAAGATCATTTCAATTCAGTTTATTCGAATTCCACCATAAATTGCATACAAAGCTTTGAAATTCTCTTTGCAAACAACGTCAAAATTCCCAATTCGAGGGAAAAGAGAATGCATTAAAGTATGGTGAAGAACTCTAGCCGTAGGACGCAAATTTATTGATTTTGTGCTGTCCTTATCATCCTCGATGAATTCATGACTTATTTGATTATGGATATGAACAGTACAAAAGGTAGTCAAAAAATTTTCTTCGCCAAAGTTCGAACCAAGCACTCTTGCCATCCTTTCGCAAGAAATAAAAACTTGTTGCCCACATACAACCGACCAATGACATAATTAGGATTTTCTGGTTTGCATTTGTCGAGATTAATATTAGCATAGAAAATCTTGATCATAATATGATTAATTTCAACATTATTATGATCGAAATCAATTAGAGATTCAATATGGGCATTTCTAGCTAATTGATGAACTTTGTAGTTGGAGAAATCAGGGAATTTGATATACGAACCGGGATGAATTTTGAAATCCTTCATTTGATTCCATCTTGTTATAGCAACCGAATCAACAAGCCATTTCTTGATCAAACTATCTATTGGTTGGAGTTCGGAAGAAGAGGTGGAAGCTTTCTTCATCTTCTTTTGTAGAGGAGCCATGAAATTGATTTGGAAAAAAAGGAAATTTTGAGTTCTAGGGCTAGAAAGGTTTTGGAGTTTGAAAAGGTAAAGGTAAAAATGAAGAGATGGGTTGGAAAAGAAAATGACTGTATAGGTGTATATAAAAACCCTTCAGACGAAAACCGGTCGACTGGTAAATTATCACCGGTCGACCGTTTTCAACCCGAGAGCAAAACAATTGACTCGTGGTAATTGGCCGGTCGACTGGTTCTGGAAGCCCTTTAAAAACCAATATCATATAGGACCTATCGACTGGTTAGATATGGCCAGTCGACCGTTTTTAACCCTAGAGCAAAACGGTCGACTAGTCCATTTCAACCGGTCGACTGGTGTTCCAGATGATTGTTTTTCTTGATTTTTTTGCTTTTCTTCCTGGTTTCAAACGATCTGAACTTTTTATATTTCAAACGGTCATGAAAATATTGAAATCATTTCAAAAAACAAAGTACATATATGTTATAAGCATAGAAAAGACTGAAATAAAAGCATAAAGTTTATGAAAACAAAAATTAACGAGATGTTCTAGAATTATGCTCGGTTGAGTCTTCCTTAGCCTCGTTGATTCGAGGTGTCCATGATGACCATTTCGCACCTTCATTACGATTCTAGTTACGGTCCCAGGAGTTTGGACTCCAAGAGGAAGAAGGAGCGTGCGACATAGGTTCATGAACTCCATGTTTTTCCGCGCTACGGAAAAATGAAGCCATGCGTTCTAAGAGAGATAAACGATCGGAAGTAAGTTTTTGCTCATAATGGAGTTGTCGCTGGAGATCCATTTGATGTTTCTGGTAGTGGTGAATCTCATTTATCTTTTCTCAAGTTCGTGAAGGCAAAACAATGCTTTCTTTGCACGTTTTTACTTTGGTGTATTTCCGGGGGTATGAGTACATTTTGGTCTACTTTTCAGTGTTTCTGGAGAATAGTATTCCTCTCGTTCAGAACTATTGACCGAAATGTGTGACCTTCATGCACATTCGTCGCAGATATGAGCCAATTTGAAATATTTGAACTCGATTAAGAATAATATAGAGTTTGAGTAAGGGGATACAAAAAGGAGAGTGAGTGATACACATATATATAGGTTTGTCTATAGAGTAATGGTTAAAAAGGTTCAAGGAATATATACCGTATAAAAAATGAATAGCTCATAATTTCTTACTAAAACTAGCGATAGCTACTTAATAGCTATGAAAATATGAAAAGCAAAAGCACCAGCTAAGAAAAGAACTTGACAATTCATATGTATATAACTTAAGAATTTAAACATCAAGTTCAGTTCTAGAGATTAAACCCAGCTCTCTACATAAAGAAATAAAACTTGATTCAAGTAGAGGCTTAGTAAAAATGTCCGCTAGTTGATGTTCAGTCTGGACATATTCAAGACATATGTTTCCTTTTTCAATATTATCTTGACGAAAGATTTGAAATGATCAAAAGTCTCACTTTTATTTTTCAAAAAAATCACCCAGGTATAATGAGAGAAATCATCAACAATTACAAACACATATCGATTATGATTTATCGACTAAACCTATGTTGGTCCGAATAAATCCTTATGTAGTAGCTCAAGTGGTTGTAATGTTGATATGGCTTTCTTGGATTTAAACGACGACTTAGTCAATTTTCCTAATTGATATGCATCACAAATGTTGTCAACTGTAAAACTCATTTTGGGTAGTCCTCTAACTAGATCGTTTTTAGCTAGCTTGTCGATAGTTTTGAAGTTTATATGACAGAAGCGTTTGTGCCATAGCCACAGATCATCATCATTTGCTACAAGACCCATATCTGAATTATGATTGACATTCATATTCAGAATATAAATATTTCTATCTCTATATCCTTCGAAAACTAACTTATGATCTTTATCTAAGATACTACACTTGTTATCAGAAAAGCCCTTGTCACATAACTGACTAATACTAAGTAAGTTATGTTTCAAATTTTTAACTAGCATGACATTAGTAATAAGAGGTAAGTTAGATGTACCGCAATTGCTCACATCGCCTTTGCCGATGATATAGCCTTTTGAATTATCTCCAAAAGTGACAGAGCCACCATCTGAATAAGTGATGTTTGTCAATAAGTTCTTATCTCCAGTCATATGCTTCGAGCAACCACTATCCAGTATCCACTTTCCTCTTTTCATAAGTGGGATAGGGTGCTAATAGTTAGGTCTTAGGAGTCCAAACCCATACGGGTTCGGTATCACCTTTATATAAATAATTGGAATTATGATGCATAGTATTCAAAAATTTCTAAATGTATTTTTTCCTTATCAAATTGTTATTTGTCTTAGGAACCCATATTTTGATAGTCTTGACATTTTTCTTTTGAAATTTCACAACCGTCTTTGGTTTGGAATATAATAAACTAAGATTTTTCTTAGCTTTAGTTTTTGTACATTTTTCTTTCTTTTATTACCAAAATGCTTCTTGGTATCTTGTTTCTTATATCCCAAACCTTGTTTATTTGTAGCATATTGTGAATTTTCAATATTTTTTGTCAAATTTTCTCGACCTTTGTTGAAGTTAGAAACATTTTGAGTAATGGCGTCTAACTTAGTTTGTAAACTAGATTTTTCTAGGTCTAGAATTTTGACTTTTGCCTTAAGCTCATGATTTTCAGTAGTAAGAGCATCATTTTTCTCTTTTTGAATTTTAATTTCTTGACTCAAAAGAGATAATTGAGAATCAATATTAGATGATGATTCTTGAACTTTTTCAAGTTCCTCTTCTAATATTTTCTTCTCGTCACTTAGCATATCACGTTCAAATTCTGCTCTACTTAAATCTGCTTTGGCTTGTTTGCATTGTCTTTTCATATCTTTGAATATAACTATTAATTCAGCATTAATATCAAGAACTTCATCAAATATAGGAATCTGTACCTCATCTTCTGTTGCCATAAAACAAACATTTGCTTGTTCATCTTCTGAATCACTGTCACTTTCTGATGAAGATGAGTCTGAGTAATCCCATGTAACTGAGAAAGCTCGTTTCTTGGATTTATCCTTCTTGTGTTTGAACTTGTCATTTTCTGACTTCTTCTTTTACTCCGGACAATCTTTATGCATGTGCCCCTTTTTATGACAGTTAAAACATTCTATAGCTGATGATGAAGGTTTATCTGAACCAGTTTTTCTTTTAATATATCGACTAGCTTTTCGATGTTTTAGGAATTTTTTGAATCCTTTTGCAATAAAAGCTAAGTCTTCTTCTTCAGATTCTGATTCATTTTCATCCTTCTCAGCATGAAATGCTACATTTTTCTTTTTTTTTCCTTTCTGTTCTTTTCTAGCTTGCAAATTAACTTCATAGGACATTAAATTTTCTATCAATTCATTTGGCTTCAAGACGGAAAGGTCATTAGCTTCTTCAATTGCTAATACTTTTCGTTCCCATTCACTAGTCAGAGAATGTAGGACTGTCATGACAACATCAAAATCTGAATATTTTTGTCCTAAGCCAATAAGTGCATGATGAATAGTTTGAAATCATGAATACATATCTTTGGTAGTTTATTTGACTTCATTTTGAAAATTTGAATCTGACTTTTCAGCATGGCTATTTTGGCCTGTTTAACCATTCTAGTACCATCATGAGTGGTTTTTAGCATTTGACAAATTTGATAGGCAGAGGTGCACATACTAACATGATTATATTCATTTTGATCTAATGCACAAAACAACATATTTATTGCTTTTGCATTTACGGCTGCTGCCGTTTTCTCAGCCGGTGTCCATTCTGAATACTTATTTGTTGGATTCACTATTTCTTTTTGTGTAGCAATCCAAGCATCATAACTAGTTGACTGCATGTAAAATGACATACGTGTTGCCCAATAAATATAATTAAGGCCATTGAAGAATGGAGGTCTTTGTGTTTATTGACCTTCTGTGTAAGTGGTGTTTTGAGTGATAGAACTAGGGTTATTTGCCATATTACAAGAATATATCAAATAACTGTGTTATGGTTATAAGATAACCATGCTCTGATACCAATTGATAGTGTGTGTGCGTGTAGTTGCCAAGTATAAAGTACACTTGGATCGTGTAAAATGGAATAACACATAACTACTTGTCTAATGCAATAGTTATGCAAGTAAATATAAAACAAAATGAGATATCACAGAAGCAGTATCACAGATAAGTAAATGCTATAAAAGGAAATATCACACCAGAGATTTTTATACTGGTTCGGAGCACCGTCCTATGTCCAGTCCCAGACTTCAATCTGGAATTTCACTAATCAACAACCTCACTTAACCCGGAGGAAACAGGTTCACAACACCCGAGCAGCCGAACGGGATTTCACGCCCCTATCAACACGAGAACTTCACAACTTTCCTCTTATAACACGGAGGACTTCACAATTTGCCTCTTACAAATACGGAGGACTTCAAATAAGAGGAGTAGACTTGTAATTTAACAACGTGTGTTCTAAATAACACGAATTTGCCAATTCTTGTACAACCTTCCTGTGATCTTATCCTCAAGTAGAATTGGTATTTGTGAAGATTTGGAAGGTGATATCGTGTTTGAATCAAAAGAATAATATATAAATTCTTGGATTCAAGAACGATACTGCGAAGAATATGAGCGTTTGAGTGCTTTGAAATTGCAATAGTTAGATCAACAATAAAGAGAATAGATAGAAAGAATTGGTTATTTGATTTGATGATTTCAAAGTGAATTTATAGAAGATAAGTAGTTGTAACCTTTGGTAAAGAGTCACAACCAATAGAAATGATCATTGATGAAAGGAAGGAGTAGCAACTCATGGAGGAATGGAAGTGACTATTCAAGAAGTTGCATCTGTGTAGAAACGGTCAACAGGTCAAAATGGACCAATAGACTGGAATTTAAATATATATACGTTATATTTATATGTGTGCACGTTCATTATGCAAACTGGGTAAAAACGGTCGACCGGTATTGCCCAGTTTGCACAATTTATGTGCATACATATACATAAGTGTATATATATAAACTTTGATTTTTTGAGGACAGATTTTAACATAAGGGAACACTATTAGCATACCAAATAACCAAATTCTAATGACCAATACCATATGAAGCTCCTTATCTTCTTAGATCAAAGAACGTCGTCTTTTTGTCGATCATTGCACATTACTTTGGCATAAATCAAAATTCCTTGACTCAACAAGAAAAACTTAACCAAATTAACCAAATTTTCTAACAGAAGCCTAAAACAATATTTCCAAATTTATAAATATTTTTTCCAAAATTTAATCATGTTTAAATTCGCTAATTAACACTAATTACACTTAATTAACCATAATTAGAGAGGAACTATGCAAATCACTCACCTTAGCCACAAAAAAATACCAAATCTGGAAATATCATCTGTTTGGCACTGTTATCAAGGCTATACAACAGTTCCGGCCTTGATTTGGTGCTTTTTCTCCTTAATTTGGTGAAGATTAGGCTATTACTTGATTAGAAAGTGATTAGAGGTGATTAATTCTAGATGTTGGAGGCCATTGCTAGGGTTCTAAGAATGAAAGTGGTAGCTTAAAAAGTGTCTAAAGAAATGTTTTCTAACCCTAATCAGCCCCTATATACCCCTAATCCCGAAAATTCCCAATGGACCTAGCTATTAACCACCCAATTAAGCCCGGTTAAGCAGTTTTTCACCTTCTAAACATTGTTTCAGCCATATCTCCCAAACGGTTAGTCCGTTTGGCTAATGCGACCACTCTATGGAATTGTAAAACATCATCTGAATCCAATGGAAGTGGTTTCAGGTCAAAACTCCTTACCAACCAAAAGTTAGGCCGAAACAAGATCATCTTGGGGCAAAATGGTCATTTAAAAATTGGCAAAAATCATGAACATGGGAAATGACCCCAATAGTTGTCTCCCAAAGTTGCATGACCATACGACTTTGCATCAGAAAGAAATAAATATTCTATGATCCTCTGATCCGTAGAATGCGGGTCGTTACATTCTTCCCCCCTCCCCCCTCCCTTAAAGAAATTTTGCCCCCGAAATTCCTTAACTATGAAACAAGCAAAGGACCCCACATGCTTATCAACCATTCACCACAATCAAACATACAAAAACAAACAAACAAGTCTATCCTAGCATGCGGAAAACTAAGTTGCAATTAAAATCTTACCAGGCAAAGAGTTCTGCATACGCCGTCCTAATGTTCTCCTTTGTCTCCCAAGTACAGTCTTCCTTATCATCACCCAACTGAACTTTGACTAGTCTCACCGCCTTCCTTCGAAGCTGCTTCGTATCGTTCCCAACAATACGCATAGGCTTGCGGTTCCCAACCGCCTCGGGTTCAACCTCGATATCGTCCAACTGATCTGGTGAAATAGCCACACTATGGTCATGCATAAACTTCCTTAACTGGGAAATATGAAATACGTTATGAACTCCAGCCATCTTGTCTAGTAATTCAACTTTGTACGCCAAATTCCCAACTTGCTCGAGAACTGGGAATGGACCAACCAATCTCGGTGTTAACTTGCCTCTCCTGCAAAATTGAATCACACTCTTTAATAGAGAAATCTTGACAAACACCAAGTCACCAATGGAGAACTTTAAATCTCTTCTCCTCTTATAAGCATAACTCTTTTGTCTATCTTGGGCAGCCTTCATTCGCTGTTGAATGATCTTAACCCTATCTGAGATTTCTCTTATCACATCTAGTCCAAGTACAAACTTCTCACCAGTTTCTAACCAACATGACGATGAGTTGCATGGTCTTCCGTACAAAGCTTCAAATGGAGCCATACCAATACTGGATTGATAACTATTATTATATGCGAACTCCACTAGATGGAAATGGTCATCCTATGATCCACCAAAATCTAATATGCAAGCTCTTAAGAGATCTTCTAATATACGATTCACCCTCTCTGTTTGACCGTTGGTTTGAGGATGATACGCGGTACTGAGATGTAATTTTGATCCTAACGCCTCTTGTAAGCTCTTCCAAAACCCACTAGTAAACAACGGGTCTCGGTCACCCACAATGCTTTTAGGTACTCCATGAAATCTCACTACTCATTTCATATATAGCTCAGCTAACTTAGCTTTCATTCTATTCGACTTGACGAGTATAAATCTTGCACTCTTGGTCAATCGGTCCTCAATCACCCAAATGCTATCATGGCCCGACCTAGTCCTTGGTAACCCATCAATGAAATCCATTGAGACTTGTTCCCATTTCCATTCTAGAACTTCTAATGGTTGCAACAAACCACTAGGCTTCTTTTGCTCAAATTTAACTGGCTGGCAATTCATGCATTTGGATATAAACTTCCGAATGTCTCTTTTCATCCCTTCCTAGTAGTAGGTCTGCTTCATGTCTCGATACATTTTGTTACCACCGGGATGTATAATCAGTTTTGAGTGATGACATTCCCTAAGCACTTCATCTCTCAATCCATTGACATTGGGCACAACTAGTCTTCCATTCTTTCTAAGTCATCCATCTCGACCAAGCCCATGCTTGTTCATCTCTCCGTCGATTCCCATCTCTAATTTTGAGATGAATTCCGATAGGTTAGTATCGTCCCTCTAACTGGAACTAATCCGCTCAATCAATGTGGGTTTGACCGTCAAACTTGCTAATACTTCTGGATCCAATTCGCACTTTGGTCTGAAATCATACCCAGCGATGTACTCCAGTTGCTTCCACTCAAGAAACATAGCCCCTAAACTGGGATGTCTTTTACTCAACGCATCAGCCAACGCATTGCCCTTTCCTGGTGTGTATGCGATATCGAAATCGTAGGAAGCCAAGAATTCTAACCATCTTTGCTATCAGAGATTTAGATCCTTCTGTGAGAAAAGAAACTTTAACGATTTATGATCGGTAAACAGCTCGAATCTTTCTCCTAAGAGATAATGTCTCTACATATTCAATGCAAACACGATCACTGCCAATTCTAAATTATGGGTAGTGTATCTTTTCTCATGTGGTTTTAGTTGCCGACTTGCATAAGCTACAACCCTACCTCCTTTCATTAGTACAACACCTAGTCCGATACCACATGTGTCTGTATATACAGTCATCTCTTCATTCCCCTTAGGAATGACTAATACTGGTGCACATGTCAACTTTTCCTTCAGACTCTTGAATGCATTCTTGCACTTTTCGTCCCAGACGAAAGCTTGATTGTTCATGGTCAACTGAGTCAAGGGTGTTGTTATCTTGGAGAAGTCTTGGATAAACTTACGATAATATCCAGCTAATCCCAAGAAACTTCTTACGTCTGTTGCATTCTTGGGCATAGACCAATCTTGTACCGTAGCCACCTTCGTAGGATCCATAGCAATACCATTCTCTGAAACAATATGGCCTAAGAATCTCACCTCCCTCCTCCAGAAGTGACACTTAGAAAAATTTTCCTTCAATTAATGTTTTCTCAACACCTCCATCACTATCCTCAAGTGTTCCTTATGTTCTTCCTCTGTCCTCGAATAAACAAGTATATCATCCATGAACACAAGATCAAATTTATTCAACTGATCTCTAAATACCCTATTCATAAGATCCACAAAATACGCTGGTGCATTGGTCAACCCGAATGGCATGACCAACCACTCATAGAATCCAGATGGCTTCTGAAATGTCGTTTTAGCTATACTCTCAGCTTCCACTCTAAGCTGATGAAAACCTTTCGCGAGATCCAACTGGGAGAACACTCTCGCGCCACTCAACTGGTCAAACAAATCATCTATCCGCGGTAGAGTATACTTATTTTTCCTCGTCACCTTATTCAACTCGCGGTAGTCTACACACAAACGAAGGGAACCATCTGCCTTGGTAGCAAATACAACTGGTGCTCCCTACTCAGAAACACTTCTTTTGATAAATCCCTTCTTTAAAAGATCGCTTACTTGCACCCCGAGCTCTCATTACTCCCTTGGTGCCATACGACGAAGTGGCATCACTATAGGTCTGGCATCTTTCACTAAATCAATACGGAAACTCGATCTCTCGGTGTGGTGGAAGTCCGGTCACTTCCTCGAAGAAGTCCGGATACTGGCCAGCCACGGGCACATCTGACAACTCATCATGCGGGATGTCGAGGGAATTTAGAAAACTAGCCATTACCCCATCACTAGGTAGACCACCAAACACTACCCTCCGCCCATCGTCCGCTCTAACTGTCACCAAAAAGCCCTCACAGTCTACCACCACCCCATATCTTTGGAGCCAATCGACTCCCAAAATAATTCCAAACCCAGTAAAGCCCGAAACAAAGCAATCACAAACAAACATGCATCCATGACTCGATAAGACCACATTACGACAAATCATGCTAAGGCTAGTTGAACCGCCAATCGGGTTCATCACTGCTAAAGGTCCATCGACTATCTCGGGTTCCAATCCCAACCTATCTACCAAGTCAGTAGATATGAAGGAACGGGAAGCTCCGGTATCAAACAATACTCGAACAGGAACATCATAAACAGAAAGCATACCTTGAATGATGACACTCTTTCATTTCTCCGCTGCAATTAGGGCATTCGACGAAGAAGGAACAACATTTATAACATATGCTTTCACAATCTGCTTTTCTTTAGGGGGTTGCGAACACTTATCCTTGTGATGTCCCACTTGGCCACAGTTGAAGCACTTCATATCCGCTGGCTTGGCCCGACATTCTTTGGCATAGCGTTCCTTCTTACCACAGCTGAAGCACTCAACATTTTTCTTATTCTTTTTCTTTGGCCATCCTTGGTCTGATTCTGCTTTCTCTTATTCTGAGAACCATTCTTGCCTCCACTGCTTTCTTGTAGCTTTGGCTCCTCTACAAATGCAACCTTAGTCTTCGACTCAGGGTATAGACTCTCTGATCTCAAATCTTTCCCCACAATCGATTCAAACGTCTCATCAATGTGGTTAATAAGCCTTTCCCCCCAAGTACTGATCCAAGCCTATTATGACTTTCTCATTTTTATTCTTGGGAGTGTCAATGAGGGATAATCCATACTTCTATAAAGTATCGAACTCTGCAATGTACTCCGAGACTGCCCTACCATACTACTTAAGCTCTAGAAATTTTCTAAACAACTCTGACTTCTGGGTAGCTGGGATGAACTTATCACTGAATCAGGCTTTAAACTGATACCATGTAACTTGATCCTTTGGAGTAGCTGCCTTAATAGCATTCCACCAATTCATTTCCTATCCGTGCAGCTGATGAGATGCTAACTTCCTCTTCATCGCATCCTCGATACCCAAGTGTTCGAAGATACGCTCACAGCTATCCAACCAATCATGAACTTCTGTAACCGATTATGTTCCCTGGAACGACTTCCCACCATGGCTAGTGTAATCCTTGCCTAGCTTGGCGAAATTAGCTCTTGGAGCCTGCACCGCTGCACCACCACCGTTTACAACATCGGGAACTGCTCCTTGCACATTTCTAAGCATCTCTCTCGTGAAGTCAATGAACATAGTCCTCATGTCAGGAGCATTCCCATTATTGGATCCTCTACCAGCACCCCTCGTATATCGGCTCATCGTTCAAATCTATAAAGAGAAACGATTAACCATCCTCTTTGCGGTATCAGTGCAGTGCGATTTCATCCTTAGCTATACTAATAGTATATATATAGCTTTTGAAAACCAAAATAATCACAAACACGCGCTCTCATATACGTATTATCTCTCCTTGGTGTCTTTCCCTAGGTTAACTATGCAACCTAGAGCTCTGATACCAAATGTGATGGCCCGCCCGCACCAGCCGACATTTCCAATGAAAGTGCACTGTGCCGATGTCCAACCAGCACGGGACGGTCGCCAAAAAAAGGAATTCAAACTAACAGGGAACTTGTAGAATGTCTCATAGCACATGGAATAATATATAATAATAACATACTTGACATAAAACAAGCGAGACATTGCATAAGCTGAAAACTAAATCATAGTCACCATAGAAGCGGAAATCCAAAATACAGCTTATGATCCATAAACATTATTACAACTTCAAAATACTATCTCTAAAGCAAAAGAATGGAAAGGTACACTACTAATGCCCAAAGTAATGACCGTCAACAACACAGGGAGAATATATGTAGATAATACGTAGGAGCCTCCTACTCGTCTTCGGATCAGCTACTCATGCATAATCAGCTAACCTGTCTCTAGTCTGTCCGTTTAGGAGCACCCAAAGTAATAAGAGGAGACATACAACTCTGGGTCAGGCAAAAGTCTGGTATGAGCAATAAGTAGCAAAATAGAATAATAACAGGTATACTAAACCATACCTGAAACTGGACCTGCAACTAAAGAGTTAGCACTACATACTGTACAATACTCTAAGGTGCCGCTAACATATGGTGTAAAGAATACGGGGGTGGGGGTGTGCATGTCATAGTGATGGCAAACAATCAAGCATAGCAATCATCCTCACATCTCTCACTCAGTGCATAAAGCATACAATATTCACCGCTTTGATCCCCCAAATCCTTGCCATGATCAATCTGCCCCATGGAGTCGTGGCAACTCCACTGCACTGATCCATAGCCACTAGTCTTTGCTATGTCCACTCTGCCCCATGAAGACATGAAAACTCCACTGCACTGGCTCATAGCCATGCTACGATCACTCTGCCCCATGGAGTAGTAACTACCCAACTGCACTGATCCGCATCCTAACACTTGTCTTTCCATGGTGAGTAAAAACTATGGACATCGATAACCCCTTAGCACACGTCCTACAGCAAATCCCAACTCATGAAGTTAACCCGTTGATCCCATTTGGATCCTGAGTAATAACCTCCCCTTTGGACTTGCTTTGCATCTCGGGTTTTGGTCGAATTGGAGTTGGTCTTCAGAAAAGTCGTCGCGTAGTAGTAGTGGAGGTCCAAAACTGGTTCGGTTCGCCCTGCTCGATTCGCTTCGGCATGTGGTGCTCAGCTCCTCATTCGGTTCGGCTAAATTCCCTTCCCTTGGTTCGGTTCGGGTTCCTCCCCTCCATGCGGTTCGGCTAGTATGTCTCGGTTCGTCTCCTGCACTCCACTTCACTTTAGTCCAATGCCTCCTGTTCGGCTTGATGCTCATGGATCCCGATCCGGTTCGGTGCTTCACTCCAACTCCAAGCTAGGGGCCTTCCTTTGTTGCCATACTCTTTCTTCTGCCTGGGCTTCGGTTCAGTTCGGATTCCTCGTCTCTGGTGTCAGTTCGGTTCAACCAATCCTATCCGATATGAACCCCTTCCCCCTATATGATCCGATCCCGATCCCTGCAGTTTTTCCTGCAACTTTTCCAGCGACTGTTTTATGCCATACGACGGCGTTTTCGACCATTCTAATTGTTCTAAGCAATCATAAAGCATACCATACAGTCATAGCAATACAAAGAACTAACCATAAACACCAAAACAATGAATTAACATGTCAAAACGGATCAACATACCTAAAAACCCATATTTTCCTTAATCATGTTTAAGCATAACCAATGATATGATTATCAAAACTTAACCAAATTAGCCAAATTTTCTAACAGAGGCCTAAAACAATATTTCAAAATCTATAAATATTTTTTCCAAAATTTAATCATGTTTAAATTCGCGAATTAACACTAATTACACTTAATTAACCATAATTTGTGAGGAACTACGCAAATCACTCAACTTAGCTACAAACAAAATACAAAATCTGAAACTATCCTCTGTTTGGCGCTGTTCCTAAGGTTATACAACATTTCCGACCTTGATTTGGTGCTATTTCTCCTTAATTTGGTGAAGATTAGGCTAATACTTGATTAGAAATTGATTAAAGGTGATTCTAGATGTTGGAGGCCATTATTAGGGTTCCAAGAATGAAAGTGGCAGTTGAAAAAGTGTCTAAAGAAATGTTTTCTAACACTAATCAACCCCTATATGCCTCTAATCCCGAAATTCCCCAATGGGCCTAGCTATTAACTACCCAATTAAGCCCGGTTAAGCAGTTTTTCACCTTCTAAACATTTTTTCAGCCATATCTCCCAAACGGTGAGCCCGTTTGGCTAATGTGACCACTTTATGGAATTGTAAACCATCATCCAAATCCAATGGAAGCTGTTTCAGTTCAAAACTCCTTACCAACCAAAAGTTATGGCCGAAACAAGATCAGCTAGGGGTAAAATGGTCATTTAAAAGTCGGCAAAAATCATGAACATGGGAAATGACCCCAATAGTCGTCTCCCAAAGTTGTATGACCATACGACTATGCATGAGAAAGAAAGAAATATTCTACAATCCCCTGATGCGTAGAATGTGGGTCGCTACAGTATATATAAGTGATTTGTTCTCATTTTCGCATGAATATGAATAAAGAATATAGGGTTCGCACATGTTCTCTCTATTGCCTTAAATTGTAACCTAAAACACATATTTTAGTTTACTGATCAACCTGAAACTGATCTGGTATTTGTAGCTACTATCGATATATATATATATATATACTAGTAAATTTTCCCTCTCATTTTTTGTATCAACTTGAATGATAAGTATTTGTTATTTGTTGTTGGCTCACTACCACCCCACACACACACTTGCTTCCTGACACTAGGAATTGAAATGGAGTTACCTTGTTACTTTTGAAAATCATGTTTGTTTGCAGCATACCTATGCTGCCTAGTTCTAATATTTGAATATATATATATATATATATATATATATATATATCTCCATCGGACACTACCTGAATCCTTATTTTGCCACATAACTTATGCTACCTATATACCTATATTTTCCTTGTTATTTACTTTAGACAGGAACTTTTTACGACCTTTGCATGCTTTGATTTCCTATTATATATATGCATGTTGCAATATCTTATTATTTATGCTTTTGGTCTTGCTGGTACATTCCTCTAAGCTGCCAAGTACTTATATATGTGTACCTACTCACACATATGTATATATGATGCATCCTAAATTAGTAATGTTGTTGCTACACATACTGTTTTTTGTCGCATGCCAGATGCTTCGTTCCATTATGTCAATACCTTTTGGCTGTATTTTTATGGTTCGACATACTCAAATATAATAATTTGTGTAGGTTTAACTATTATTTTTTTAATATATTATTGAAATTGTCTTACTTGAATAAAGTTAATCCTAACTCGAATGTTTTATGTTTTTGCACGGAACGCTCGAGTCAGGCCCGAGGGTTGCAAAATTTAAAGATTTCAGCTATCGAGGCTAAAAGAACGTGGAGTCGTGCTCGCTTTGGTTTGTCCTCTTGTACATCTTATTTTTAATTAAAGATTTATGTATAAAAATTCCATTGTGTATTAAATGTTGTATAACTTTGAGTTTGTATTAAGAAACGTTCCACTGTGAGATGTTGTGTTATCAATCTCTCTTATGATTTTATGTGTATATTATGTCTAAACCCTGTAATCTAAAATCTATTTGTCTTTTTAAACGTTTCGAGTTGATTTAGTTACCAACTTAAAGCGGTCAAAAAATTGGGTCATTATAGGGATGGACTCATGATGAAATGAGATGTTGAATGACAATGATTTAACAAGCTAGGACATTTCAGGGTGAAAATCGACCTGTAGCACGATCGAAAGAGTGGTGATACAGAATCTAGTAGAGGTGAGTCTATCATGGAGGGAGTTGAGGCATAAGCACGAGAAGATGGGCTTGACTGTACAGTCGGTTCCCGTAATCATGGAGTATTGCTCCTTATGGAAGTTGTAACTACCCTGGTTTTAGACCAGCTAATTTTAATTATTGAGTCCTCGATTTAATAATCGAAATACGATTTATTTCAAATATATATAATTATCGAAATACGAAAATGACTTTATTTAAATTCAAAGTTAAAACTGAATTGAAAATAGTTCAGATGATCAGTACAAAATTCTGTTTGAATTAGAATAATAATATTAATTTATTTTCGAGGAATTAATTGCTTTGAATTTAATTATATCAATTTAAAATAATATCCTCTCCAAATGATCGAATGAGGCTGTGAAATCTATCCCAGTGTGTTCAAAATAGCGGTTTAACCCTACAAGTGTCAGTTGTTATGGTTCGATTGGAGTTCAGAACACCAAAATATATTATTATTCAATTTGAATGGATAAGAACAAAATCAAATCAGATTAAATCAAAGATCAAATCGAATTTAATTTCATGTACCGTACAAAGACTATAATTCCTTAATGTCAAAGTAACTATCTTTATAAAATCATATATATCCTCTTCCATGTATTTCTTTCTGCTACAAAGAAAAATCATGCAATTCCTCTTTGAAAATAAAATGGAAACCATGAATTTCTTCTCCTCCTTAAACTCGACATATCCCTTTTCCTCTTTTTACAACGGTTGATACCCATTTTTACTCCTCTTCCATTTTTATATTTTTTACGATCCTCAAAGAAAATTAAAATCGAAGCTTGCCCTTGTTACTGTCAAATAGAGATCAATTGTTCCATGGGAAACCAAATTAGAAACCTTCAAATTTGTATTCTTCAATCTTGAGCAAACGGGTTTTCTATGATTGACAGCTCGCGGTCAAAATTAGGTTTGAGTTGCATGGAGGTTTGAGGCGTCGAGGAGGAAGCCGAAGAGTGGCATAGCAGTCAGAGTAGTGTGGCGCACGTATGAGGCAAGGTTGGTGGGAATCGGTGATGGAGAATGTCGCACCTTGTTTTCTGGTGCGCGATCAAGGGCGATTTGGGGGTGGTTGTTTTGGTTCAACAATTTTGTTTTTGGGGAAGGATAATGGTGCGTTTTACTAAAGAGGTAATTAAGAAATAAAGAAGAAGAGGGGAATCGAGTATTGTACGATGTGCGATAATGTTGATGGGTATAGTTGACTGGAAATGATGCCAATGGAATGTTTGTCTACAGTAGTAGATGATGTTTATGGCAAATACAGTGTGATGTGGAGTGATCAAATGATAGAATAGTTTGAAGGGGATATTGGAGGTCGGGGTGACAGGAACAGTGGTTTGCAGTGATGAGAATATCAACCTGATGGTGTGGGCGTGAATTGTAATGGGATAGTGATGCGAAGGTGGTAGTTTGTTTGCGGTCCTAAGATTTTTGGAGGAGCAAATGTGCAAATGTTGCTTGTGTTTTAGCGGCAAAGACGAGAAGTCGAAAGCTGGTTAAGGCAGATTGCTTGTCACTAGAATTTCGGGTAGAATGGTTCACGTCGGGATTAAGGTAATTAAGTTAACCCTATAACTAGTGAGTTTGATTTATAATTTACAAAAATAGAAACTTATAATGTGTATATCTGCGATCAGAAATGGTGGAGTTGTATGCAGTTCATACTGGAAATGAAGAAGATGTATTAGTGTGTAAACGTAAGGTAAGGTATAATTTAGTAATTTATTTAGTTTAATTACTTTTATTTGATTAGTTAAATTAAATAGATAAATGTTTAATTGGTAATTAAAATAAATAATCCTAGGAAAAGATTTCATTCGAGTGGATGGAAAGGCGAGACGATAGAGAATGTTAAATGAATGTAACAACCCGGAAAATCAGAACTAATTTAAATTTTTTACTTTAGCTATTTTAATGAATTTTGAATATTTGAAATGAATTATTTTAAATAATAACAACTAGAAATTTATTTTGAATAGAATTAGAACATATATATTTATTTAAATCGAAGTTAGAGTATAAATATTTATTTTAATTATAAAAGGAATTGGAAATGGCGCGGTAGTTTGAAAATTCGATTTCAAATTTCAAATGAATGTACAAGATTCAAAATAAACCGAATTTTGGTAAAACCAAAAGTATTAGAATCGGTTTGAAAACATCTTTCCAATGAATGTGAAAAATGCAGATTTTATAACTGGAAGAAAAAGTTATGTCCAGTTGAAGATTCAGAATAGTCGCTATGGAATTTATATAATATATAGCCCTTAAAAATAGCGATTTTGCAAACGACCTTCGTTTTCGAAGAGACCACTTTTGCTGGATCCAGAATGTCAAATTATTGCTTGATTCCAATTATCATAATTTTTGGAATCAATATGTGAGCGTGGTGAATTTAAACGTGTTTGGCAATTTCAATTTGAATTTAATCGACTGAAAAATGACTGTTTTTTGAACGGTCTCCAAATTCAACGAAATTAGTTTTGTTAGGACCGTATCGTCAAAACATAGCCAGAATTATTTTTTTGGAATTTTTGGAGTCAATATGTGGCCCCATTAAATTAAAATGTACATTTAAATCAATTTTGAACGTTATATTAATTTATATTTTAATTTTGATGAAAACTGAACGAAACGTCGAATTGGTTTATGGTATATATCCCATTGTGTTCGGAATGGGGGTAATTAGCTAGGGGCGGCAGTCGTTAGGTTAGGTTTGGGGTTCAGATATAAAATCACCCTTTTTCCGAAAATAAAATAATTTAATTATATATTTTATATCCTAACCCTAGGTTCATTCAACAGAAAAAAAGAAAAAAAAAACGATGCTACCCCCGATCTCCTTCAACCCAAATTGCCCCCCTTTATTCCAGCACGACGCCGCCACTCCCGACGCGCCGCCGGCGTCCAAGGCCGCGCAGGCCTTTCCTCCATTTCCCTATCCTCCTTGCTCTGCCTTCATCACGAAAATCCGCACCCCCTGACCCAATTCAGCCGGCGTCCATGGTCACCGCTACCCGGCTAGAACACCCCACCATCCAATGCCGACCAGCGATGCCTCCCCTACTTCCCAGCGATCCAAATCCTAAAAACGTAAGTTTTTTTCAATTTAGTTTCTTTGATTTTTAGGCTAATAAAAATCTGGTTTTTAAGTTAATAAAAATAAGATTTTTGAGTTATTAAAGATTTATTTGATTTTGTTTAAAATGTTTACATTTTTAATTATAAAAATATTAGATTTTTAAATAGGAAAATATTAGATTTTTAAAAATGTAAAGACGAGATTTTTATAAATATAAAGACAAGATTTTTTTGAATATAAAGGTGAGATCTTTATACATGCGGCGATTTTATTTAAAAATGTGATCTTCATAATATAAACATCATTATAAAAATGTGATTTTTATATATATGACTTTGAAATAAAAAATATGATCTTTATTATGAAGAGATCGATATAAAGATATGATTTTTATAAAAATGATTTTAGAATAAAAATATGGCTTTTATAAATATGGTTTTGGATGAAAAATGAGATTTTATCGTTTATATCATTATATAAAAATGTGAATTTTATAGCTTTGAAATAAAAATGTAATTTTTATAGCGTTGAAACAAAAATGTGATTTTTGATAGAAAAATCATGTGAAATAGATTGCGATGGAACCGACTGGAATGAACAAAAATTCAGAAATAAAACTGGCGGAGTGGAAATCAAAGGTGAGAACTTCTCACTTTAATTTATTTTCTAGTTAAAAATATATACTAGGATGTAGACGGTGCTTTATATCACCCGACACCTTTGTTTGAAACCATGTTTGCTTGGTTGATTGGATAATTTGTTTGAATTTGGTTGCTTGGTTGAATAAATTGACTAGAATTTGATTTGTACGTGGCGCTAGCCATTAGTAGGCGAGGGATAAGGCTAGTTCTTATTCCAGTTCTAGAATCGCACCGTTATGCTGTTGAATTTTCTAAAAATGTTTGAACAATAAAAATATCATTTTTAGTGTAAATGAACCGTATAAAATATTCATGAGACGACCCCAGACCCCGTATTGACGGTGGCAATGGTAATCCGTGGAATATAACACAAAAACATATAATAGCAGAACAGAATTAAATAAATACACCAGATAATGAACAATAGAATATACTGGATAAACGTAATCATCAGAGTTACACAGTATATAGGATCATACTTAGTACAAATACAGTTCAGCTATACATAAATGTCTACAGTGGAAACAAACAAATTATGTACAATAGGAGCTGAACAACATAAAAAGAGATAAATAATAGAATCCATCTTTAGCTCCAGCTATCCAGAAAGAACCAGCTAAACCTGAATACATGGGTGCCCGTGTAGAAAAAGGGGCACCCGAGTTTGAAAGTGAAACAAACTACGAGTCAGTCATGGGACTGGTATGAGAAATCTACACAACACATTTATAATATGGCTAATCACAGGACCACGCCACTTTCATGGAACAGGTTTACTCCTTCGGATTGCCAGTGCTTTAAAAACAAATATTTTTTTTAAACATCGCAATGCTTTTTATAAAAATGAAGCCATTATAAGACTCAGTTTCCATCACATAATGCAACGCAAACCGGAGGATATAGTTTTTACCTTATAATGACCAAGATATGCTTGATACGAATAAAACAAAAGCATTTGATATTACTACTAGTGTTTATATGTTTCAAAAACAATTTCGAATCATAACTATCAATCATAGACGGCATGGGTACCATATATCATGTCGCCTTATATATATACAATCAAAACCGCACGGTCACGTATTTGGAAATTGGATTTCCGTCATGAACCAAGGCAAAAGATAGTCCTTACCGAATTCGTGACTCTCTAGCCCGAGCCACAGGATCAGAGCTCGAGTGACCCTAGGAGCGATAGGGCCGGTCCACCGATGCGGATTAAAATTCGTGAACAATACGTTTCCCCACCCTTTGGGGCGTAAATGAGCCAACGAATGACTCCATCGGACCCGGATCGTCTGATCTAACCGAGGCGCCTCACTATCCATCATCCACATAAGTAAAATGTCGAGCCGTGTAAAAACACCGACACAACTCCTAGCTAGGAAGAAACGCATGCCCTCCCTAAGGTCCTTTCTCCCGTTTCTGGTTCATACCGGGGTGTGAGGCTCGCGAATTCATGTTATACACAAAGCTACGCCACACAGGCGGTGCTTTGATCATCACCACAAGACTTTCTTTTCAACAGAAGCCCTGATCATTTGCCACTTAGGCATGCCACACTAGCAATTCATGCCATGCGACTGATGTCCATCGATATACAACCTCTGAGCTCGTGCGTTTCAGAGAAGGGCGTTAAGCAAAAGAATAAATTCTCCACCGCCAAACAGATGTATATTCAATAAAGATCAATCAACACAGAATAAAATCCAATGTCAGACACACAGTCCATTTACAAGTCCGTTCTGGGTCTGAACGAAACCGGAGGCACTATATACCTCGCAAACCCATCGACCAACACGTACGTCTGGACGATCACCACTCATTATCCATATATCGGGATGCCTCCCAATCAGGACCTCGGTTACCATCCAAACGAGGTGAAGATCTCCGGTCTTCTACCACCGTCTTCATCTTCGATTTCTTATCGTCGATTCAGTTATCCAGAATGGGATAACCCTGGTCTTTCTAAGAAACTCACGTATATAATAAACAAGTGCAACACTAACATACACACGCATCATTTCAATTCATTAGTCACTAACCGTCAATCAGTAAGAGAATGATTTCCCAAATATAAACCCCGAAGGCCGAAACCAACATCAGATCAACACCCAGGAAACCATTCGACTTAGCCAACCTTCAGTTAATTTCTAAATTTCACATACATATCGTTTATAATATTTTATAACGATTTATCACTATTTTTATTTATTTTAAAATAGCCAATTTATTCAAAACGACGCTTCGGGCCATAACGCGGCCGTGGCGCTGTTTTTTTCCAGATTTGATTTACACATATCTGAAAATCTAACCGTTGGATCATCACAAAATTTACATCATTAGAAAGAACATTTCAAAACGAATCCAACGGTTCCAGTTTTGGGAAAATCCAACGGTCGGATCTCCCGGTATAATCGTTTGAAGTTTCGGTTTCAAAATACGAACTGCAGCGTCGTTATTCGATTAAATATAATTATATATATATATATAAATAAATATAATCGATTCTGGCGCTGTTTTTCTTCAGATTTGAATTAAAAATTCCAGACAATCCAACCGTTGGATTTTTACAAAGTTGGTGTCGTTGGAAAGAATTTTCCAAAGCGAACCCAACGGTTGCGATTTCAGGAAAATCCGATGGTCGGATCTCCCGGTATAATCGTTTGAAATCACGGTTTCAAAATACAAACTGCAACATCATTATTCAATAGATTTTAATTCCATATATATATATATATATATATATATATCGATTCTTCGATTTCAAAGCTATATTCTTTTCATACATTTGATAAAAATGATATTTTTATCTAACTGTCTTCTATTTCAACACTTCGCTATATTCAACAATTCATGTATATAATAAAAATGTGATTTTTATTATAAAACTATTCATTTCAAAACACTATTATTTTATGTAGTTTATATAGGTAATAAAAATGGGATTTTTATTATAAAACAATTTCTTTCAAAATGAGATTATTTTATATAGTTCATATAGATGATAAAAATGTGATTTTTATTATAAAACAATTTATTTCAAAATATGAATACCATTCAACACATGAATTTCAATTCAACGAATGAATGTCGATTCAACACATGAAGGTTTTCTATAGTTTATATAAATAGATAAAAAGGTGATTTTTATATTTAAAACACGAATACCATTCAACTCATGAATTTCAATTCAACGAATGAATATCGATTCAACACATGAAGGTTTCTATAGTTTCTATATATAGGTAAAAATGTGATTTTTATAATTAAAACACGAATACCATTCAATACATGAATTTCTATTCAACGAATGAATGTCGACTCAACACATGAAGGTTTTCTATTCAACGAATAAATATAGTTTCAAAAAATGAAAATAATTCAAACACATGAATATTATTCAAAATTTCGGCAGCATAACGGCAGGGTAGTTAAAACCGGGACCATCCCTAGTACGACTCCTCGCTCTACCTTAAAACCTCGCGGTTTTTTGATAATGGGTATCATGCATCTAGTTCGCACGCAAGCGGCATGTATATATTTATTTCATTTCCACAAACTAATCCTATGTGGTTTCAACCAAATATTTCTCAACTACAAATGGGTATTTTTCAACCACAATCAATCAATATCAACCACAAACAATTACAATCAACCATTCACTATCAATCAATTTTCACACCTATCACAACCAATAAATATCGTCCATGGTTTGTGGACCAGGGGCGTATATATATATATATATATTTGTATATAGCAATTCACTTCTATTTCAACACATATATAATTTTTACAACGCATATATAACTTATACATCGAACGTACAACTTATAAAACGCTTATACATGAGGTGTAAAATGCTTATATAACTCATACATCGACTATATAATTTATACATCGTCGTTTTCTATATCATTTATAAATTAGAAATCTCAAATTGGGTTCCACTCCGCCAAAAATAGCAGATGGCTCAGAAAAAATATGTGGTCTCTTCTAGAATGTAGAAGACGTCCACACGGTCACGATGTTTCCTGTTTCATCGAATTTCGTCAAGAAACGAAAAAGATATGATTTTTCAAAGTTTGCAACGGTTTAAAGGTGTTAAAACAGTTGAAAATAAAACAAGTCGTACCTCAGCTGAAAGGTTCAAAACTAGGTTTGGATTTATCTCGAAATCCGTGTAGCTATTCGTCGATCGGCCTTCGCAGCATCGAAGGGGGAGGAGAGGCACTGGTTCGCCGGAGGTGGGGTCTAGCTCGGTGGTCCCAGGCGGCGGCGGGATTGGATTGAAGTCGTCGACTTCCAGGCGTCGATTCTCCCTCCACAGGCCACGAAAAATTCCAAACTTTATATGGATTTGAAGATCTCGAGAAGATCTTTAAAAAGTTCAACTGTGGCACGAGCTAATTCGGCGTGGATTGATCGAAAAATGAGGGGGAAGATTTCAAGCGGTTTCCGCCTTCGATCGGGGAGAGAGAAAAGAAGATTTTTCTTTTAAAAAAAAAACAATTATGATTGGCCGGTGGGTTTTAAAGGGGTTTTCTGACACGACCACCAATCTAAACCCAACGACTGTCGTCCCTAGTGTTTCACCCCCATTCCGAACACAATGGAATATGTTTCGTAGGCCCATTGGACTGTTTCAGTCAGTTTTCCTTCAAATTAAAATATATAACATTCAATATTCGATTTGAACGTACATTTCAATTTACCAGGGCCACAAACTGATTCAAAAAATTCCAGAAAAATAAATCTGGCTGTGTTTTGACGATACGGTCCCAACAAAACTAGTTTCGTTGAATTCTGAGACCGTTTGCAAAAAGGTCCATTTCTGGTCGATCCAATTTAACTATAATTGATCAAAACACGTTTTCCTTTGCCATGCTCACATATTGGCTTCAAAAATTATGAAATTTGAAACCTAGTAATAACTTCACATCCCGGATCCAACAAAAGTGGTTTCGTCGAATTCCAAGGTCGTATGCAAAATGGCCAATTTCACAGGCTATATAAATTCCATAACGACCTTTCTGAAAATTCATTTGGCCATAACTTTTACTTCCCACTATTAAAATTCAATTTTTTAGATTCGTTAGAAAGGTATTCACTAACAGATTTAAATATTTTGGTTTCACTCAAATCCGTTTTGTTTTACACCCGGTTCAGTCCGACAAAGTTTGAATTCAATTTTTGAAACTGCAACGCCATTTCAGGCCTTGTTTATAATTAGAATTAATTATATTTGTTTTCAAACGTCGATTCAAACTCACTTTTCATCGCTATTATTTAAAATATTTATTTTAAATATTTAAAATCCATTATTTTAGCCAATTTAAAATTTTTAAATTGGTTCAGATTTTCTGGGTCGTTACAATTCATGAGTTAAAATAAATATTTTATAGTTAAACATATAATTTTTAACGTGTATATGAATAAAACAAATATTAATTTACAAATCGGATGATTTGTTTATGTACACACATTAAACTGATATGGATTAAGACAATATATTTTACACATCACCCAACTGCACAAATAATAATCAGTGTTAGTTATCTGAAAACCCCACACGGGTATTGGGATGATATTAGACATACACTAATCCCAATATTTAGTTGTATGTCAATTGGTGGGTTGACAGACTGTTGTAATCGTTAATTATTTATATTTAATGCATATGCAGTTGCGTAATGCACTCCGGATGATGGTTGACTGTGTTTGATTATTGTTGTGTACATGTGAGTATGAAATCCATATAAATAAAATTATATGGTAATTGACTGTGTCTTATTCCAGTTTAGGAAGAATAAATATTTTAAATTAGAGAATATTTTAAAATGATGAGTAATGAATATTTTAAAATAACTAATATTTTAAAATAATATTCAGTAATGGATCAAAATATGATTTTGATGTCCGATTTAGGATGGACACGAAAATACATAAATATATAAAGCCGTGTTGACAAGATCAACGCCATTCAGATGTGAACGATATTTATATCAATTTTATTCATTTTTACAATGAATATCGAAATGGAAGTGATTTCAAAATCTTGAAAATATTATCATTTATATATTAATGATATGGAATGTTCAATTTTGATTTAAAATTGAATATGAAGTTGAAATTGTTTTGAAAACGAATTTAAAACGATTTATAAAATACATTTTAAATGGAAATCGATGAAATATGTATAAAATATATATTATATATAATAAATGGCCTGAATAGAACGCGTCGCGCCGCCGCAGTTCGCGAATTTCGACCATTGACTTCGAATTGACATTATGGGAGATCCAACCGTCGGATGCTCCTAAAACCAGAACCGTTGGGTTCGTATCGAAAAGAGATTTCCAATGAATATAATAAATTTGAAATCTAATGGTTGGATTTGTAATTATGTCCAAATCAAATTTGGAAAAGGTCGTTGTAAGTGCAGTTCGATGACCGTTTGTAGAAATCGGCCGTACGGGCCTTGTTAAAATTATTAAAAATATTAATAATTTTTGTAAAATCATAGTAAAGGATTCGGAAAGAATTTGGATGAAAAATTCCACATTTGTAAAGATAAAAATATATTTTTATCAAAATGAACTAGTTATGAACTAGAATTATAATCCAATATTTTTAAATAAATAAATTGGATTTGAAATGGTTTTAAAAATAATCAGAATTCTTAATATATGAATTGGAAAGGATTTGAATCGAAATTATCTTCGGAATATTTCGATATTGAGTTTTGTGATTATATGGATATTGTGGAGGAATTTGGAAGATATATATATATATATATTTATATATATATATAAATATATATATATGTATGTATGTCGTTATTCCTATACGATATTTATTGATTTCAGGATTTGATATTGAATATAAGCCAATATAATTTCTATTCAGAGCCCTGTATTTAATATTGAATTGGATTTCGGGTTTGTCGTGAATGGTGACTTCATTAACACTGTTCTTAAACCTAGTTGAGAAAAGAATAAATCTTTTAATTAGGATTTAGTGAAATTTTCCTATTAACTGATATTAAATTGGAATTAAATAAAAGAATTGGATTTCGGGTTTGTCGTGAATGGTGTCTTCATTAACACTATTCTTGTAACACCCCGTATTTTCTGTGAACTTAAGAATTACAAATCTGAGTATAATTATAATATAAAATCAGAATCAACGGAAACGGGCTATGCCATTGCGTTTGTCTCGGAAAAATACGCGAAATGGAGTCCGAAATTTCGTAAATCGGAGTCCATATGACCAAGTTATGGCCTTCCAAATTTCAAAAAAAAATTAAACAGCACAGACCAGGTCGACTAGGGAGTCGACCCCAGAGTCGACCTGCCCCCAGGGGGTCAACCCTAGAATCGACCTGCCCCCAGGGGGTCGACCCTAGAGTCGACCTGGGAGTCGACCTGCCTCCCGAATCTGCTTTTCTGCCAGGGTGCGTTCTGATGTATCTGGTCTCGTTTTCTGTCTAGATTCGTCTGCCTAAACCTATTTAAACAGCCCCAAACCAAGCCTTCTCTGCACACAATTCTATTCTGCTTCTACTCTGCCTCTGTTCTAAATTAAAAATAAAAATGGCGTTGCTACTCTGTTGAAATCAAAACTAGAAGACAATCAACATCAACCTAAATTCAATTAGAGATTAGAGCTTCTGCAATGGTTATACAACAACTAGTGTTCTTTCTTTAATCCAATTAAGGCAAGTACAGTTATTTTCCGCTATAATCGTTAATTTTGATTGTGACATGAATTCTAAATCTGAATCTGAGGTTATGTCTGTTCTGTTCTAATTTGATTTATCTTATTCTGTACCTCTTTCCTCTTTCTGTTTTATAGCCAGGCTACCACGAGCCTGAGCCAATCTCATAAGAGATTAACCTACGCTAAATTGTTTGGGACAGTAAAATGAATGATGCATGAATTTTGCATGGCCAATAGGTGACTGATTTGAGGAAAGAACATGGACTGTAGCTAGAACATAAATCTGAGATGATTTGACATGTTATGTTTATAACAAAAAAAGGTATTGAACATATGATTTGTGGACACGACATAAAAAGGTATATAATTGGACATAAATGTAGACTGTATTGAACATATAAATTGAGATAAAGGGAATATGGCTTAGGTATAAGGACTTCCATGGAAGTAGGATATCTATTATGTAAATAAACACCTAAGTAGGGGATTTTTGGGATATATGACATGCATAGTAATCTATGGCTATATTTGGTATAATTTATATATGGATCTTCTGTACTATGCAAGTTTAATAAAAATTGAAACATATGATATATGGTAAATTATGACCATAATCTATGCTATGTAAATGTAATGCAAACATGGGGTAAATGATTACATTGTGCATCACGACTATTATTTATGCATGTGAACTTAGGCAAGATTTATAATTAGGCAAGATATATTTGTGAAACTTTAAGAAGTGAGTAAATCCGTTATATTTGCCTAATTTGTTAGTTTTGTTACATTGCCTAATCTGCTAGTTCTGTTATATTGCTTAATCTGCTAGTTCTGCTCTACTATCTAGTCTACTAGATTTGTTCATCTGCCATCTGCTAAGTCTGTTGAAAATGCTAAATCTGCTAGTTTGCTTAATCTGCTAAGTCGCCAAGTCTAAGAAATCTGTTATCTGCTATATCTGTTGAGTTAATATAATTAGTCCGCTATTGACATAATCTGAATTGGCTATAGTTATGAATAATTGACATGTATATTAGGCATGGGTATAAATGGGAAATCATTAATTAATTGGCCGCAAAGATAAACATGGCTAACTCGAGGTTAAAATGAGTTTGCGGCGTAATTCTGCCCGGAACCGCCCGGCATATTCCAGTGGTCGCAAACAATAGGTTCTAATGTGAGAAGTTAGTCTTAACGTGCTTGAAACCCAAGGTTAGACTCAGTTTGCGACAGAAACCTGCCCGGAACCAACCGGCCTAACCAGTAGCCGCAAACTGTCAGTCTAATGTGAGAGGTTTGGGCATTAATACTTAATTAATGAAAATCTGAGATAATTATGATGTCTAAAACGTGTTGGGTAAGGTTAAACCAATTGGACCAATGAATCTGATAAACTCGTTTCGTGAATCCGTAGACCCAATACAAAGTTAGATAATCTGTAACCAGTTAATCTGTAAGTCTGTTAATCTGTAACAAGTTAATCTGAAGCCTGTTAATCCGAACATCTGATCCATTAGTCTGAAAACCTGTTAACTTGATTTGTCTGATCTGTGAACTAGTTAATCTAAATTTTGTATGTCTGAAACTTGTAGACAAGTTAAGCTGAAATATGTTAGTCTGGGGACACAAGGTTAGGAGGGGGATCACTTGTGTCATCTGTTGTTTGGGACCCATATTAGTCAGTAACCCTTTCTGGTATCAAAACTTTGACCCAACAGTAGGTAGGGTCCGGGCACGCTTACTGAACTAATTATAAGCGGTTCATTCTGATAATGGCGAGGGGTGTTGATGGTGCGTTCCAACCGTGTCATGTGCGTGCATGGATCCCGGTCTGCCTCTGAAGATGTAAGACGCCGTGACATCTGTAAATAGGTCTGTGCCAATTGGTTGTCACTTTAGGGAGTGATACACCCTACTGTGGGGCCGACACAGGATATTTATGTATTAGGGAGCCGATCGCTTGGGGTAGGGTTTTAGGGTACACTTAGTTCTGTCTGTTTCTGTTGGTACCGTCTGTTTCTGTTGGGTGGTAACACCTATCTGTTTTTGTGTGGTACCGTCTGTTCGGGTGGTAAAGGCCCATTACTAGTGTACACCTAATTCTACATTCTGTTTCCGTAGGGATTAATCTGTTTCTGCTTCTGTCTGTTTCTGATCGGGAAGTAAAGGCCCATTATTAGCATTCTGTTTCTGTTAAATTATTCTGTACCCGTTCCTGCTTCAGTTTAGACATTAGGGTGACACCTAATTCTGTTATACTAGTATTAGTGCAGAGCAGTGTAAAGCAATAGTTTATGTCATTCTGTTCTTCTGTTATATCAGCTACACCTGTTACAGTTATCCCTCATCCAGTTTTATGTTCATGTCATATTATTATTATTATCTGTTCATATGCTGAAAGTCACTGGACTTGCCAAACTTTTTGTCTGACCCTTGTTGTTTCGCCTGCTTTCTTCCGTTCCCCCCCCCCCCAGGTTATCCAAGGAGGGGATACTTTAGCTTGATCCGGATTTCTCGTTGCTTGAAGTGCTTAAAGTATGGCTTGGCTCTGTATAGCTTCCGTTCTATGGGGATTATGATTTTAAAACCATGCATTTTGAAGGCTTTTGTACTATACTGATATTTTGTACTTGAATTCTGAGTTTTGAAAGGATGTAACCATATTGATTTCTGTTTCCGCTGTAATAAAGTTAAAATTTTTCAAGTACTGTTTTATCTGTCTTGTAAGTTTCTGTTCTGTTTACTAAAATGCTCCACTAAAGTTAAGGCATTCCCTTTGTGAGTGACCTTAACGAAGGTGGGGTGTTACACTTGGTATCAAAGCTGAAGGTTGCCGGATTTGATAAAGAATTTTTGAAAACTATTTTCAAAAAGGTTTTGAAAAGGAAGTATTTTCAAAAGTAAAGCTTATTTTGAAAAACATAGTCCCCTAAGCCATATATCTATCTTTTGATCCTCTGCTTGAATCCTTGTTTCCTTCTTTCATGAGTCTCTGGGGCTCCCGGCTTTCTGGGAGGTAACCTCGTCGAAGGGCAAAGTAGTACCCGACTTCCATTGATAGCTGTAGTAGTTTCACCTGCAGCTAGTTTTCTTTAGAGCTTTGAAGGATTTTTTCGGGCGATGGAGGCAGCTTTCGAGGGATTGGTCAACGTGTTACACAAGGATAGTAAAGATGAGAACGATGAGGTTTGGCTAAGGAGCACAACCCAAAGGTGAGAAACTCATATAGACTTAGTTCACAATGGAGGCAAAAGGGAAACACAAAAGAAGGAAGGAAAGTTTGAAGATAAGGAGGAGGAAAGTGTTTTACTTATGGAAGCTCGACTCATCTGAATAAGGATTACCGAAAGAGGAAGGGGAGGGTGCTTGCTTCAACTGTGGTGAGATGGGGCACTTTACTAGGGACTGCCCGAAGAAACGAAGGCAAGGACAGAGGACAGGACCAACTTCTGGAGGGCAGGCAAACACTCTCAAGGCTAGTGGATAGGATAGAAATAGGGAAAATTTCTCTAGAAGGTTTAATTTTCTTTATCTGATTATGGAGTTAAGACTTTTTCTGATTCTGGTATTTTGATTTTGTAATCGATACTCTGCACTTTAATACTAGTATTATTTCTGAATTCCGCTGTAGACTCAGACCCATAAGGGTTATGGCTCATCTGTTTGAGATTGGGGTTTGAGGGATATTTGTGTTAGACGTCAAGTATGACGCATACATTCTGAGTTTTTGTGGGATATGATTTTTATCATGCTTAGCTTCCGAAGAATCATTAAGGAACCTGATCTGTACCAGTAGTCTGTAAATATCTGAATACTTCTGATAAGATTTCCAGTTTTGACATTGTCTAAAGAGGGTAACCCTCTGGGTGTCAATCTGATGTTGATTTCGGTCTTCGGGGTTGACACTTAGGGGAATTATTTTCTCAACCAATGTATGATAGGAATCAAGTTTTTGTTTTATCTGTACTCGCTTCCTCGACTGTATACTATCGATCGAGTGTTCAACTTATAGATAGGAATCCTAATGGGTGTAAACATGTGTTTGAGGCATGTTATGTTTGTTGGTTGCAAGTGGATGCAAGTGGTTGCTAGTGGTTGCTCGTGGACGCATATACACACACTAGGCACTAGATCGGCTCGAAAACACTCTCATACTGCATATGGATGTGTGAGCATTTTAAACTTTTATGGATGCAAAATGGTTGAATCAGCACATGGATTTTGCATATGAATGGATGGTTGTGCACTCATATAGAAATGATATGTATCAAATAGGAAAATTGCATACATATTGGACTCATGGCACTGACATAATTCGCATTAAGGAGGTCAACTGAATCAGTAGACCGCCTGATCTTTGCATTAGATAAGGAACATATACACACACTTTTGCAAATGTTCATACAGCACTAGAAATTTCTAAGGACAATGGATGCTTGTGGATGATGACTGAGTAGATGAGTGATTGGATGGTAGGACACATTCTTCTTAACTTGAAGATTTCGGGGACGAAATCCTTTAAGGAGGGGAGAATGTAACACCCCGTATTTTCTGTGAACTTAAGTTTAACACCCCACGTCCATTAATGTCACTCACAAAGGGAATGCATTAACTTCCATGGAGGTTTTAAGTGAATATAGAACAGTAAAATTACAACAAGACAGATATAAAATAGTACTTGGAAATTCAAAAACTTTATTTCATTGTAGCAGAAGTCAAAACATGTTTGATTACATCATAACACCATATTCAATGTCAAGTACAATATCTATCTTGATAAAACAAGTACATAATCCCATTACATGAATAGCCATTAAAAAAAGAAAGATAACAAGCTGGACTTTACTTCAGCAGTCCAAGCTTTCCAGAAGATAAGCGATCCAACTAGACTCCACTAGAACTTGGCCCAACCTGCGGACCTGAAGGGAGAAAAAGGATGGAAAAGAGGGGGTCAGACATAAAGTCTGGTGAATATGATAATTCTACAATACTATTACCAAAATAACTGGACTAAGGCATCAGCTGGAAAACAAGAAAATGTCTATGAAGAGCAGATTAAGGACATAGACAATCGCTAAAGGCAACGTTATAGGCGCTCCTAAATACTAAAGGATAAACACTATACTGCACCACACCAGTCACCCTAAAGATTCATCCCACTTAGCTTCACTTAGAAACTTTCCCAATGGCTTTACGTACCCCTAGCTGACTACATAGGTGCCGCCTGCCCCTATCTCCACTAGGTGTACCCTACTTCCCATTATTCGATCGGCTCCCTAACTCGTAGATACCCGTGCTGGCCCCACAGTGGGGTGTATCACTCCCCTAAAGTGGCAACCTGATACAACGGACATGCACGGCTTATACCTACACGATGCAACAACGTCTTACCTACCAGCCCGGGTCCACACACGCATATGAAACCCGTTGGACTTGCGTTGCCACCGCTCCCTGTTTTGGCCTCTTATAGTCAAACCCAGTATGCGTGTCCCTTCCTCGACTTGGGTTGAGCCCACAAAGATACGTTTTGGGATACTGGTTGAAATGGGCCCCCACTATTTACCACAAGCATTCCACCTAAGCTTGTCCCCATTAGTCCATCCCACTTAACCCACTTAGTCATGTTCATTTACATGTGTGTTTGGTTAAGTCTAATCGTATTTCAAATGCCTCTAAAGGCAACCACCAGATTCCTCATGCCACCCAAGGCACCTACTTAACCCCCATGTCCCACCTTACATGATTATATGGTTAAGTATTTCTTAGTTCATTAAGGCCATAACCTCATAAAGACCTCTCACATTAGACTGGCATTTATGGCAGCTGGATTTGCCGGGCGGGTCCGGGCAGTCTTACACCATAAAAGAGTCTAACCTCGTGTCTTTACAACTGTTATGCTTTAGTTTGGGCCTAGGACCTCTCACATTGGGCCGACATTTGTGACTACTGGATTTGCCGGGCGGGTCCGGGCAGGTTTACGTCACAAACGGGTCCAACCTCGTGTCCGAAGCATTGATTATTAATAATAATCCACTTTCCCCCAATTTTAATAATTCCCTACTTGAATTATTAATTACTTCCTATTTTTAACAATGTCCATAATTGACTCAATTATGGACATCCATTCATGGTATGCAAAATCTTACAAAATTGCACCCAATTTATTAATTCCTAATATTACCCCTACCCCACGTTTGAACGTTTATTCGCAAAATATATGTTAGACTCGAATAGCCTAACTCATAGCATAAAAGAGATTATCATAATAACAACATGTATATGTGACCAAATGAATCATAATAAGGGGTGAAACTTGCATATGTCCAACTTGCATAGATTATACATGTCATGGACCTAAAGGTGTCAACTTGTTCAAAATTCACCTAATATGATCTCAATCAATTTTCATAAACTTACATATGAACATGTGTGAATCAACATCATCTAATTTTTTTAACAACATGGTTTTATATGGGTACACCTAACTCAATAGGCAAAATCCCATAATCAAGTTTTATTTAATTATAGTTTCAAGTTTATGGGTACACCTAACCTAATAGGCAAATTCCCATAAACAAGATCCATTTAAATTAAGAAAAAAAAACATAACTTTAAGCATGATCCAACAATATGATTTTTCAACATAATATAGCATGATTTATAACATGGCATAGTATGATAGTATAACATAGCTTGACATGATTCTCAACATAGCACGACATAGCATAAGAGAATTTACAACATAGCATGACATAGCATATATAATTTACATCATACGACAACATAATAACATAATAAGAGATCCACAATATATAGAATTTACAATTACAAATCACATCACTTTCTTGTGATCCATTCATAACTGAGTCAAATTAGTTTGTAATAGTCTTGTGAGAATCATCATACTCACCAACAAAAGAAAAGAATTAGAGAAAGAGAGATCTTTTGATTTGATTTGTGTAGATTTAGTTGTAGATGATTAGGCTTCATCTTCTTAATTTGTGACGGCTATGCTGTACTCCATGGCAGCAGCATGACGGTAGCTTCTCTAATTTTACAAGTGATTTAGGTCTAGGGTCTACCCACTTATTTATAGATTTTTTAGAATTCATTTAGGCCATTAGATTTAACCTAGAAATAACCGCAGCCGTTCAGACAAGATGGGGTTTATCTTGTTGACTCAGCAATGAGTCAGAAGTGACTCAGCAAACACTCAGCATATTAATAAACTTCTATTCATGTCATAAATATATATATATTTTCTACAATGTACATATTAGATACATCCCCCTTTACTTATTATTGTTTTTATATACATATTAGATACATCCCCTCTCTCACACACTTATTAATATTTTTATATTCATATTAGATACATCCCCTCTCTTACACAGTTATTAATATTTTTATATTCATATTAGATACATCCCCTCTCTTACACACTTATTAATATTTTTATATTCATATTAGATACATCCCCTCTTCTACACACTTATTATTATTTTAGCAACTTTAGTGTTAATAGAAAATTCGGGGTGTTACATTCTCCCCTCCTTTTAGGATTTCGTCCCCGAAATCTTCAAGTCTGGAAGAATGTATATCCTACCATCCAAACGTCCATCTACTCATCCATCATACACAGGCATCCATTGTCCTTACAGACTTCTAATGCTTTCATGTTTAAATGCACAGTGTGTGTATATGTCCGTATCTAATGCAAAATCGGGCGGTCCACTGATTCAGTTGACCTCCTTAATGCAAATTATGTAAGTGTCATGAATCCATTATGTATGCAAAAGATCCTAATTGCTTACATACTACTTCTATATGCGTGCACACCCATTCAACCGAATGCAGCATCCATATGATGGTACAACCATTATACATCCATTATACTAAATACATCCATATATATGCAATATGCAATATGAAGTGACTGAGCCGATCTAGTGCCTAAAGTGTGTGTATATATGCATCCACGAGCAACCACTAGCAAACACTTGCATCCATTTTGCATCCATCATACATAACATGTCTCAAACACATGTTTCAACCATAGGATTATCCTAACTAAAGGTCAAAGATACTAATGAGAGGACATACTAAAGATAAGATAAGATAAGCTAAGCGATAAAGGAGAAATTAAAAGACATACCCTCAAAAAGAAAAGGGTACAACGAACGCATCTTCTCTTCTGTCTCCCAAGTTGCGTTGCTCTCATCATCTCCCCATTGCACTTTAACCAGTCTGACCTCTCGATTCCTCAACTTTTTGATCTCCGACCCAAGAATGCATGTAGGAGCTCGTCTAATTGTTGCATCACGCTCTATTTCCACCTCTTTAAGCAAGCTCGGCTCTACCACCTCCGCGGTCTTGTGCAAACACTTCCTCAAATGTGATACATGAAATACGTCGTGTACTCCACTAAGTTTCTCAGGCAACTCCACCCTATATGCCATCTTCCCAATCCTGTCTTTTACAGGAAACGGCCCTACAAACCTTGGTGCTAATTTCCCCACGGACCCAAAGCGAACAACATTCTGTAACGGAGATACTTTGATAAAAACCATGTCCCCAATATCAAACTCAAGATCTGTCCTCCTCTTATCAGCATACGATTTCTGCCTATCTTGTGCTGCTTTCATCCTCCTTCGAATCAACTCAATCTTCTCCGAGGTTTCCCTAACCATATCGGGCCCAAGTAGGATTTTATCGGTAGATTCCCACCAACATGTAGGCGAACGGCAAGGCCTTCCATAAAGAGCTTCGAAAGGTGCCATGCCAATACTAGACTGAAAGCTATTATTATATGCGAATTCTACTAACGGAAGGTGCTCTTCCCATGTACTCCCAAAGTCTAGGATACAAAGCCTTAAAAGATCCTCTAGAATGCGATTCACCATCTCGGTCTGGCCGTCTGTCTGAGGATGATATGCGGTGCTCAAACATAGCTGAGTCCCTACCACCTCTTGTAAACTCTTCCAAAATTCGCTAGTAAAGATGGGGTCACGGTCGCTTACTATACTAGAAGGAATACCGTGCAAACGAACTATCTCCTTAATGTATACAGAAGCCAACCACGGAGCAGTCCTCTTACTTTTCACGGGAATAAAATGGGCGCTTTTAGTAAGTCTATCTACTATAACCCAAATCCCCGTGTTACCCTTCCTTGATCTTGGTAATCCATCCACAAAATCCATTGAGATGCTTTCCCATTTCCATAGTGGAACTTCTAATGGGTGAAGCAACCCACCGGGTTTCTTTTGTTCTGCTTTAACTCGTTGGCACACCAAGCATCTAGCGACGTACTCGGCCACATCCTTTTTCATACCGGCCCAAAAGAAAACCCGCTTCATATCTTTGTACATCTTATCCCCGCCGGGATGAATGGTCATTTTTGAGCGATGAGCATCATCAAGAATGGCCTTCCTTAAGTCTTCGTCTTGTGGTACACAAAGTCTATTATCCCTTCGTAACCAACCCTTATCGTCTAGGGTATACCTTCGAAGATGGCTTGACGACTCCCCCCCCCCTTTGAGCTTTTCTACTATCTCAACCAACTGTGGGTCGTCTCGCTGTGCCTCACCAACCCGTCCTAGAAGTGTAGGTCTAACCTCCAAGGATGCTAACAGACCGGGTACTAAGTCAACGGAGGGTCTAAAGTCAAACATAGAGATGAATTCTAAGCTTTGTCGTTCAACAAACAACGGACTCAAGGACAACCTTTTCCTACTTAAGGCGTCTGCCACCACGTTACCCTTGCCCGGGGTATATGCTATTTCAAAATCGTAGGAGGCTAAGAATTCCATCCACCATTGCTGCCTTAAATTCAAATCCTTCTGAGAGAATAAGTATTTTAATGATTTGTGGTCAGTGAACAGTTCGAATTTCTCACCAAGAAGATAGTGACGCCAAGACTTAAGCGCGAAAACAATTGCGGCTAGCTCTAAGTCATGCGTGGGGTAATTCTTTTCATGAACCCTCAACTGCCTTCCACCATAGGCTATTACTCTTCCCTCTTGCATGAGGACCGCGCCAAGTCCCGTCCCACAAGCATCAGTATAGATGGTAAACGGTTTATTCCCATCTGGCAGCACTAAGACTGGGGCTGAAGTTAAGGCTCTCTTTAAACGTTGGAACGCATCATCGCAATCTTTGTCCCACGTAAAAACCAGGTTCTTCTTCGTTAACCGTGTTAATGGAGCTGATATTTTTGCGAAGTCTTTGATAAACTTCCTATAATAGCCAGCCAACCCCAAGAAACTTCTTACTTCGGTTGCATTTTTAGGGACCTTCCAATCTTGGATGGCCACCACCTTTGTGGGATCCACTGCTATCCCTTCTTTGGAAACCACGTGCCCTAAGAACCGTACTTCCTTCCTCCAGAAGTGACACTTAGAAAATTTTTCCTTAAGGTTATGCGCTCGAAAGGTTTCCAACACTTACCTAAGATGTAGGGAGTGCTCTTCTTTATTCTTAGAAAAGACTAAGATGTCATCCACAAAGACTACCACGAATTTGTTAAGGTATTCCCTAAACACCCTACTCATCAAATCAACAAAATATGCAGGGGCGTTTGTCAAACCAAAGGGCATCACTAGCCATTCATAGAATCCGTCAGGAGTCCTAAAAGCAGTCTTATCTATACTATCCTCAGCCACTCTCAGTTGATGAAAGCCAGTGGCTAAGTCCAACTGCGAAAACACTGAGGCGCCAACTAACTGATCAAAGAGATCGTCAATCCTCGGCAGTGGGTGTCGGTTCTTTTTAGTAAGCTTGTTTAGTTCTCTATAGTCCATACAAAGTCTAAGAGACCCATCCGCCTTTGTGGCAAAAACTACTGGAGCACCCCACTCCGATATACTACGTCTTATGAACCCCTTCTCAAGCAACTCCTTTACTTGCTTATTGAGTTCCCTCCTTTCACGAGGAGCCATGTGGCGCACTGGCAAAGATACGGGTTTAGCATTATCCACAAGATAAATTCGAAAGTCTATCTCCCGCTTTGGAGGTAAGCCCTTCACCTCCTCAAACACATCCGGATATTCCCGGACCACTTCTATCGATCGCAGGTTCTCTACAGACGCGTCAAGCGATTCAAGATAACTTAGCATAACGGAATTTATGGGATTACAAAAGATATCGAGAGCATTACCAAGGCGAGTCACAAGCCTAACTACTCTCCTTTCACAATCAAGAATGGCCCTATTTCTAGACAACCAATCCATTCCTAAAATTAGCCCATAGCCCGTGAAGCCCAATACATAAGCATCACATCTAAATTCAACGCTAAGTATAGAGATTTTCAAATCCAAACATATCATGGTCAAATGAGCCGAACCCCCAATTGGACTTGAAACGACCAAGGGATCCTCTACTAAACTGGTGTTCAAGTGCGGTGATTCAACTAATGATGCAGAGATAAACGAATGAGATGCGCCAGAATCGAATAAGGTACGGACGGGATGATCAAACAGAAAAACTAAGCTTTCAACAGAAATTGTTCTACCTCTTTCTTGCAGCGGTGGGGCCGCAATAGCCTGAACTTGCCCCCTTGCCTGCCCTGGTGCCATAAGAGCCTGCACCTGTCCTCCCGAGGTAGACCCTGCCCTCTGCCCCTTCTTTGGACAGTCCTTCACTAAATGTCCCGCATCTCCACAATGAAAACAACCAGTCTTCTTTTTCTTTCTACAATCTTTGCTGAGATGGCCAGGCGTCCCACAATTGAAGCATTTCTTCTTCCCTTTGCCATTATTGTTTTTACCACCCTTCTTATTTTGCTGTTGGGGTTTCTTCTGATCCCCTTTCTTTTTAACTGCCTTATCCTCATGCATAAGTGCCATTTCTACTAGCTTTTCAAAGGTGGCTCCCATAGGGATGTGGGTCATAGCCAACCCTTGCAACGGTTCATTCAAGCCTCTAACGAACCTCAAAGCTTTCTTCTCTGGCGTGTTCACCAACTCCAAGCCAAACCTTGCTAACTGATTAAATTTATTGACATATTCCTTTACTGATGAGCTCCCTTGCTTTAGTGCCAGGAATTTTTCCATATTTAAGTTCTCCTCTGCCCTTGAAAGAAACTTTGCCTCAAACCTTCGTCTGAAATCCGCCCATGAATCAACTGGACGTTCCTCGTTAGTGACCTCCCACCAAAACGAGGCCTCTCCCTTCATTAACCAAGCAGCTAAACGGACTTTCCTCCCATCTTCCACTTCAAAGATATCCAACAATTCCTCAGTCTCCTTAAGCCAATCTCTGGCCTCCACAAAAGTCTCAGTCCCTTGAAAAGTTTTTCCTCCCATAGCCTTGAATTCCTTGCACGTCTTTGCAAAAGTGTCAACACGAGGAGGAGGAGGAGGAATGGGTGCAACTAGGGGTGGAGGAGTATCCGCTGGGCCTGCAGTGGTGGCCCTAGCCTCCAAGTATCTCCTAAACCACCCTGGAATCGTCACACCTTCTGGGAGATTAAGATCTTCAGCCATGCTGAAACGAAAAAGGAAAGATTCAAAATGGAGAATTCGAAAGATAAAGATAAGGATATGGCTATTTGGGATTATGTTTTTCATAAAAACTCTCTTTAAATAACATGTTTTTTTTTTAAAGCACTTCTTCCAAAAATACTTTAGAAAAAAAAATATTTTTCTAAAAAAATTTTTTTTTTATCTGTTCTGGTAACCTTATGCTCTGATACCACGTTTAACACCCCACGTCCATTAATGTCACTCACAAAGGGAATGCATTAACTTCCATGGAGGTTTTAAGTGAATATAGAACAGTAAAATTACAACAAGACAGATATAAAATAGTACTTGGAAATTCAAAAACTTTATTTCATTGTAGCAGAAGTCAAAACATGTTTGATTACATCATAACACCATATTCAATGTCAAGTACAATATCTATCTTGATAAAACAAGTACATAATCCCATTACATGAATAGCCATTAAAAAAAGAAAGATAACAAGCTGGACTTTACTTCAGCAGTCCAAGCTTTCCAGAAGATAAGCGATCCAACTAGACTCCACTAGAACTTTGCCCAACCTGCGGACCTAAATGGAGAAAAAGGATGGAAAAGAGGGGGTCAGACATAAAGTCTGGTGAATATGATAATTCTACAATACTATTACCAAAATAACTGGACTAAGGCATCAGCTGGAAAACAAGAAAATGTCTATGAAGAGCAGATTAAGGACATAGACAATCGCTAAAGGCAACGTTATAGGCGCTCCTAAATACTAAAGGATAAACACTATACTGCACCACACCAGTCACCCTAAAGATTCATCCCACTTAGCTTCACTTAGAAACTTTCCCAATGGCTTTACGTACCCCTAGCTGACTACATAGGTGCCGCCTGCCCCTATCTCCACTAGGTGTACCCTACTTCCCATTATTCGATCGGCTCCCTAACTCGTAGATACCCGTGCTGGCCCCACAGTGGGGTGTATCACTCCCCTAAAGTGGCAACCTGATACAACGGACATGCATGACTTATACCTACACGATGCAACAACGTCTTACCTACCAGCCCGGGTCCACACACGCATATGAAACCCGTTGGACTTGCGTTGCCACCGCTCCCTGTTTTGGCCTCTTATAGTCAAACCCAGTATGCGTGTCCCGTCCTCGACTTGGGTCGAGCCCACAAAGATACGTTTTGGGATACTGGTTGAAATGGGCCCCCACTATTTACCACAAGCATTCCACTTAAGCTTGTCCCCATTAGTCCATCCCACTTAACCTACTTAGTCATGTTCATTTACATGTGTGTTTGGTTAAGTCTAATCGTATTTCAAATGCCTCTAAAGGCAACCACCAGATTCCTCATGCCACCCAAGGCACCTACTTAACCCCCATGTCCCACCTTACATGATTATCTGGTTAAGTATTTCTTAGTTCATTAAGGCTATAACCTCATAAAGACCTCTCACATTAGACTGGCATTTATGGCAGCTGGATTTGTCGGGCGGGTCCGGGCAGTCTTACACCATAAAAGAGTCTAACCTCGTGTCTTTACAACTGTTATGCTTTAGTTTGGGCCTAGGACCTCTCACATTGGGCCGACATTTGTGACTACTGGATTTGCCGGGCGGGTCCGGGCAGGTTTACGTCACAAACGGGTCCAACCTCGTGTCCTAAGCATTGATTATTAATAATAATCCACTTTCCCCCAATTTTAATAATTCCCTACTTGAATTATTAATTACTTCCTATTTTTAACAATGTCCATAATTGACTCAATTATGGACATCCATTCATGGTATGCAAAATCTTACAAAATTGCACCCAATTTATTAATTCCTAATATTACCCCTACCCCACGTTTGAACGTTTATTCGCAAAATATATGTTAGACTCGAATAGCCTAACTCATAGCATAAAAGAGATTATCATAATAACAACATGTATATGTGACCAAATGAATCATAATAAGGGGTGAAACTTGCATATGTCCAACTTGCATAGATTATACATGTCATGGACCTAAAGGTGTCAAATTGTTCAAAATTCACCTAATATGATCTCAATCAATTTTCATAAACTTACATATGAACATATGTGAATCAACATCATCTAATTTTTTTAACAACATGGTTTTATATGGGTACACCTAACTCAATAGGAAAATTCCCATAATCAAGTTTTATTTAATTATAGTTTCAAGTTTATGGGTACACCTAACCTAATAGGCAAATTCCCATAAACAAGATCCATTTAAATTAAGAAAAAAAAACATAACTTTAAGCATGATCCAACAACATGATTTTTCAACATAATATAGCATGATTTATAACATGGCATAGTATGATAGTATAACATAGCTTGACATGATTCTCAACATAGCACGACATAGCATAAGAGAATTTACAACATAGCATGACATAGCATATATAATTTACATCATACGACAACATAATAACATAATAAGAGATCCACAATATATAGAATTTACAATTACAAATCACATCACTTTCTTGTGATCCATTCATAACTGAGTCAAATTAGTTTGTAATAGTCTTGTGAGAATCATCATACTCACCAACAAAAGAAAAGAATTAGAGAAAGAGAGATCTTTTGATTTGATTTGTGTAGATTTAGTTGTAGATGATTAGGCTTCCTCTTCTTAATTTGTGACGGCTATGCTGAACTCCATGGCAGCAGCATGACGGTAGCTTCTCTAATTTTACAAGTGATTTAGGTCTAGGGTCTACCCACTTATTTATAGATTTTTTAGAATTCATTTAGGCCATTAGATTTAACCTAGAAATAACCGCAGCCGTTCAGACAAGATGGGGTTTATCTTGTTGACTCAGCAATGAGTCAGAAGTGACTCAGCAAACACTCAGCATATTAATAAACTTCTATTCATGTCATAAATATATATATATTTTCTACAATGTACATATTAGATACATCCCCCTTTACTTATTATTGTTTTTATATACATATTAGATACATCCCCTCTCTCACACACTTATTAATATTTTTATATTCATATTAGATACATCCCCTCTCTTACACAGTTATTAATATTTTTATACTCATATTAGATACATCCCCTATCTTACACACTTATTAATATTTTTATATTCATATTAGATACATCCCCTCTTCTACACACTTATTATTATTTTAGCAACTTTAGTGTTAATAGAAAATTCGGGGTGTTACATTAAGAATTACAAATATGAGTATAATTAAAATATAAAATCAGAATCAAGGGAAACGGGCTGTGCCATTGCGTTCGTCTCGGAAAAATACGCGAAATAGAGTCCGAAATTTCGTAAATCGGAGCCCATATGACCAAGTTATGGCCTTCCAAAGTTCAGAAAAAAATTAAACAGCAAAGACCAGGTCGACTGGGGAGTCGACCCTAGAGTCGACCTGCCCCCAGGGGGTCGACCCTAGAGTCGACCTGGGGGTCGACCTGCCTCCCGAATCTGCTTTTCTGCCTGGGTGCGTTCTGATGTATCTGGTCTCGTTTTCTATCTAGATTCGTCTGCCTAAACCTATTTAAACAGCCCCAGACCCAGCCTTCTCTGTACACAATTCTATTCTGCTTCTACTCTGCCTCTGTTCTAAATTAAAAATAAAAATGGTGTTGCTACTCTGCTGAAATCAAAACTAGAAGACAATCAACATCAACCTAAATTCAATTAGAGATTAGATCTTCTGCAACGGTTCTACAACAACTAGAGTTCTTTCTTTAATCCAATTAAGGCAAGTACAGTTATTTTTCGCTATAAACGTTAATTTTGATTTTGACATGAATTCTAAATCTGAATCTGAGGTTATATCTGTTCTGTTCTAATTTGGTTTATCTTATTCTGTACCTCTTTCCCCTTTCTGTTTTATAGCCAGGCTACCACGAGCCTGAGCCAATCTCATAAGAGATTAACCTACGCTAAATTGTTTGGGACAGTAAAATGAATGATGCATGAATTTTGCATGGCCAATAGGTGACTGATTTGAGGAAAGAACATGGACTGTAGCTAGAACATAAATCTGAGATGATTTGACATGTTATGTTTATAACAAAAAAAAGGTATTGAACGTATGATTTGTGGACACGACATAAAAAGGTATATAATTGGACATAAATGTAGATTGTATTGAACATATAAATTGAGATAAAGGGAATATGGCTTAGGTATAAAGACTTACATGGAAGTAGGATATCTATTATGTAAATAAACACCTAAGTAGGGGATCTTTGGGATATATGACATGCATAGTAATCTATGGCTATATTTGGTATAATTTATATATGGATCTTCTGTACTATGCAAGTTTAATAAAAATTGAAACATATGATATATGGTAAATTATGACCATAATCTATGCTATGTAAATGTAATGCAAACATGGGGTAAATGATTACATTGTGCATCACGACTATTATTTATGCATGTGAACTTAGGCAAGATTTATAATTAGGCAAGATATATTTGTGAAACTATAAGAAGTGAGTAAATCCGTTATATTTGCCTAATTTGTTAGTTTTGTTACATTGCCTAATCTGCTATTTCTGTTATATTGCTTAATTTGCTAGTTCTGCTCTACTATCTAGTCTGCTAGATTTGTTCATCTGCCATCTGCTAAGTCTGTTGAAAATGCTAAATCTGCTAGTTTGCTTAATCTGCTAAGTCGCCAAGTCTGAGAAATCTGTTATCTGCTATATCTGTTGAGTTGATATAATTAGTCCGCTATTGACATAATATGAATTGGCTATAGTTATGAATAATTGACATGTATATTAGGCATGGGTATAAATGGGAAATCATTAATTATTTGGCCGCAAAGATAAACATGGCTAACTCGAGGTTAGAATGAGTTTGCGGCGTAATTCTGCCCGGAACCGCCCGGCATATTCCAGTGGTCGCAAACAATAGGTTCTAATGTGAGAAGTTAGTCATAACGTGCTTGAAATCCGAGGTTAGACTCAGTTTGCGACAGAAACCTGCCCGGAACCAACCGGCCTAACCAGTAGCAGCAAACTGTTAGTCTAATGTGATTGGTTTGGGCATTAATACTTAATTAATGAAAATCTGAGATAATTATGATGTGTAAAACGTGTTGGGTAAGGTTAAACCAATTGGACCAATGAATCTGATAAACCCGTTTCGTGAATCCGTAGACCTAATACAAAGTTACATAATCTATAACCAGTTAATCTGTAAGTTTGTTAATCTGTAACAAGTTAATCTAAAGCCTGTTAATCCGAAGATCTGATTAGTTAGTCTGAAAACCTGTTAACTTGATTTGTCTGATCTGTGAACTAGTTAATCTAAATTTTGTATGTCTGAAACTTGTAGACAAGTTAAGCTGAAATCTGTTAGTCTGGGGACACAAGGTTAGGAGGGGGATCACTTGTGTCATCTGTTGTTTGGGACCCATATTAGTCAAGAACCCTTTCTGGTATCAAAACTTTGACCCAACAGTAGGTAGGGTCCGGGCACGCTTACTGAACTAATTATAAGCGGTTCATTCAGATAATGGCGAGGGGTGTTGATGGTGCGTTCCAACCGGGTCATGTGCGTGCATGGATCCCGGTCTGCCTCTGAGGATGTAAGACGCCGTGACATCTGTAAATAGGTCTGTGCCAATTGGTTGTCACTTTAGGGAGTGATACACCCTACTGTGGGACCGACATAGGATATTTATGTATTAGGGAGCCTATCGCTTGGGGTAGGGTTTTAGGGTACACTTAGTTCTGTCTGTTTCTGTTGGTACCGTCTGTTTCTGTTGGTTGGTAACACCTGTCTGTTTCTGTGTGGTATCGTCTGTTCGGGTGGTAAAGGCCCATTACTAGTGTACACCTAATTCTACATTCTGTTTCCGTAGGGATTAATCTATTTCTGCTTCTGTCTGTTTCTGATCGGGTAGTAAAGGCCCATTATTAGCATTCTGTTTCTGTTAAATTATTCTGTACCCGTTCCTGCTTCAGTTTAGACATTAGGGTGACACCTAATTCTGTTATACTAGTATTAGTGCAGAGAAGTGTAAAGCAATAGTTTATGTCATTCTGTTCTTCTGTTATATCTGCTACACCTGTTACTGTTATCCCTCATCCAGTTTTATGTTCATGTCATATTATTATTATTATCTGTTCATATGCTGAAAGTCACTGGACTTGCCAGACTTTTTGTCTGACCCTTATTGTTTTGCCTTCTTTCTTCCGTTTCCCCCCCCAGGTTATCCAAGGAGGGAATACTTTAGCTTGATCCGGATTTCTCTTTGCTTGAAGCGCTTAAAGTATGGCTTGGCTCTGTATAGCTTCCGTTCTATGGGGATTATGATTTTAAAACCATGCATTTTGAAGGCTTTTGTACAAGATTGATATTTTGTACTTGAATTCTGAGATTTGAAAGGATGTAACCATATTGATTTCTGTTTCCGCTGTAATAAAGTTAAAAATTTTCAAGTACTGTTTTATCTGTCTTGTAAGTTTCTGTTCTGTTTACTAAAATGCTCCACCAAAGTTAAGGCATTCCCTTTGTGAGTGACCTTAACGGAGGTGGGGTGTTATAGTTCCTAAACCCCGTGCGAAAACAATAAATCTTTTAAATAAGATTAATGGAGTTTCCTGTAACATCCCAGAATTTTTGCCATTCATTATTGAATATTTAAATTTATTTTAAATATTGAATTAGAATTATAAATGGATTTTTATTGATTTTATCGATTTTGATAATTTGTATATGTTTTAATATCGAATATATTTAATTATCAGAATATGGAACAGTAACAATTGAATTCAGAGTTGAAACTGAGTCAAAACAATATAATCGATCAGTATAAATACTATTTTGAATTAGAGCGATATTAATAATTTGTTATCGATAAATTAATTTTTTGAAATTGATTCATATTTTAAATTGAATTTAATTTATATTATTAATCTAAACTGTTATTTCTTCTGTATGGTCAAATTTAAATATCAGAATTTGTACCATTGGGTCCATAATATCGTATAAGGTTGGAATCGTCAGTCATTACGCTTAAATTGCGGTTTGGGGTTTTCGAGTTAAGGACACGAGATATTTGAAAATATTATATATAACTAAAAAATTAATTAAATCAAATTTAATTAACAGCCGTTAGCCGACCTTTTTATGTGATACGCAGACCTAGTGAAGACAATCGTACAGGCATGTTTTCCTCGAGCTCAATCTTCTGCCTCCAATCTTCAATATCAACAAAACATCAAATTAATGGCCAAATTAAATTCCGCAGACATTCTGTCTGCTTTCGCTTCTATATATTAGCCTATCGACTTCGTATTCTTCTCAATATACCCGTTCAATCCTTTTTCCCTATTTCGTTCTATCTCCCAGAAATCGAATCCACTGAAAGAAGAAAAAAAGAGTAAAACCAAATCTGAAATCGCGAACTTAAATCGCGATACAACCCTAGACCCTCCTGACGCTCGACGACTAGATGCAATCGCGATGCAATATATAAGAAGCTAGGGTTCTCGAGTTCTAAATGGTTCTGGGATGATCGATCGATAGTGGAAAGGCCTGCTCTCGAATTTACTGTTGATGACGAGGTAAGCTGGGGGTATGCGATCTGTATTGTAAGGATAGAGGAGTTGATCGACGCTTGGTTGTGACGTGCGATGGGGACAGTGCCAGTATGCTACAGGTTTTTTTTGGGGCAATGTCGGAACCAACGTGAAGGAAGGGTATGTGAAACTGGAGTGAAGTTTCGACTGTATGAATCTGGAGTGGGATTGTCTGGTGTAGCTATAGGTTTAGTCAAGGGAAGAGAAGAATTCAAGTGTTCGGTGATGTAGTAGCGGCGACTATAATCGAAGTAGTGCACAGTTGGGTATAGTGTATTAGCAGCAAGAAGATTATAAATGGATTAAGGTAAAATTTACTTAATTAAATTAATTAAAAATGTTTGATTTTATTTATATACATATATATGTATATGTTGTATACAACTTGTAAAAATAACAACACTATCATACGATCACAGATCCAAGTGAAACGAAGTGCATTAGAGTCGTATCAACAATATTTAAGCATACAAACTAGATTGGAGCTAATTGACAAGTTGTTGCCTCGATTGGGCGGGATTTCCATATGAATAAGTTATACATTTTTATTTTAAATACTTAGGACAATTAATTTATTAACTTGTTAAATTAATTTAAATTAATGATAACATAGTCGATTTATAAAATTATAAAATCATAGGGGGAAGATAAATTCATTCCGGTACATTCGAAGTCAAAACGTTATGGAAATTAACAAGATATTCGGCAAATGAAATCAGGTGAGTAAATCTCACTAAAAAGTTTATTTCTACCATTAAAATGAATTGTTGGCTGCTTGGTTGCTTTTATAAATTGTTATCAGTCTTGGTTCTTATATATATTAGTTATTTAGGCTTGGTGGTTGTCGCTATTATGTGTATATATATATATATATTGGATTTCCCGCAGTATCATTAGCGGATGCCCGAAGTATCATTAGCAGATGAAACTACGCCCACGATATATAAGTGGATCCCCTTTTAAACCGCGATATCCTGCCTTGAAACAAGATTGGTATTATTTTTATTGACTAACGTCTGTGGATGCTGGGAAAACAGGTTGAAGGAATCCAACTAGATTCCTTAAATTTATTTATTGTTGTTCACATGTTTATATGTGTGTGATATGTTGAATTAGATTGACAGTTTGTGTATTTTGATGATTAAATATCACTGGTCCTAGATATTTATGTTTAAAAATATCAAAAAGGGATTTCTGGATTTAAAAGGGAAATTTTACTTTTCGAAATGGAAATGGAATTTCGAATGGATTGAGAAGTATTGACTTGTTTTAATGATAAAAACAAGTACATGAATTTATAAACATGTTATAAATGGGAAGAGAAATTATCATTGATAATATTAGATTTTTAAATTTCATTTTGAATTTAAAAAGGAAATTTATTTTCCAGGATGGGAATTGGATTTCAAATAAGATTTGAAATACGGACTAGTTTTAAATAATTTAAAACAAGAAGTGGAATATATAAACAATATTTATAAACGAACAGAAATTATATTATCATTGGATAATCTATGAATGTAAATTCAATCATGATTTTAAAAAGAAAATTTAATTTTCCAAATTAGGTTTTCAAATGGAATTTGAAGGGAAACTTGTTCTAATATTTAAACCAAGAAGTGAAATGTATAAACGACGTTTTAAAATGAATATGGAAATCATCATTTGGTAATTTATAAATTAAAAGTGTGAGTTTAAAAGGGCAAATAAAATCATTTTGAAAAGAAAAAAATGGAATCTATTTATGATGTTCGAAAGGTAATCAAATTGATATATATCCATTGGGATTTATGGATAGAATTCGAGTAGATCGAATTTATAGAAATAGATTTATTTCAAAAGGATATTGGAACTATATTAGAATTGTAATATGAAAATAGATTCTATGCTTATATATATAGTTATAATAATAACATATTCAAATAATGAAATCGAGTTTTTAATGGAAGTTGTTAAATATAAAATAAGAAAGCGATTTATATACCATGTTTATAAAGGAAATGAAGTAATTTCCTTTTGGTAGATTGGAAATAGATTTTTCCAAGTATAAGAAATGACATTTAAAAATCATATTTTTAAATGAGATGAAAGAGGGGATTTTTATGATAAGTAATCAAGTTTTGGAATTATAAACTCTTATCCGTCTTGAGATAAGAACGTTGTCGGTCAAGGTGTGAGAGGTAAATAAAATACCCCAACTTGAACGACTACACTATTTTCAAGGGATGGTATTAGTTTGTAATTGTAAAGGATGTTGAATAAAATGATTTTTCCCATAATAGGAATTTATAGTTGAAATTCGAGTGTATCAAATTCTGTAAGTAATTTAAGGGATGGGATTGAATATTGAAGTTGACTTTTGATTAAATTCATGACTAAGTTATGAATATAGCATAAGAAATCCATGGGTTGAATAATCTGAATTGTGAAGTTAGATTTGGGATAACAGGCTTAATTTATTTTTAATTTATCAGAAATGGAGTCGATTTATTTTATAAACGAAAAGTTTAAACGTTTATATTTTATTTAATTAAAATGAACTCGCCGCAACGCGGTAGTTCGTAAATTGGCGATTCGAACTTCAATTGAGTATATAGCACTCTGTATAAGTTGGAATTCGGTGAAACAAGAAATGCCCTGACCTATTGAATGATAGTGTTCTAATGGAAGAGAAAAATCTAGAATTCGTCGTATAGATTTTGAGTTATGTCAAAATCAAATTTTCAGAAAAATAGCGCCATAATCATTTTTAAACCATAACGGTTATTTAATAAATTAAATGGGTTTTAAATGAATAAAAATCCGATTTTCCATTAGAAAAATCCGGACTCGAGCTATAAAATAAATATGAAGTTGAGTAAAGTAAATAGATGGATTTTTGGCATAAAAATCAGATTTTTAAAGTAATGAATAAAGTTAACTAATTTTAATGGAAATTAATTGATAAAGATTTGGGCCGAATTTTACTTTGGTTAAGTGATTTGAATTTGTTAATTGAAATTGGGAATTCAAATCTGGGACATGAATTAGAATTGAAAAGCGAGCAAGGAGTTGAGTTTGATTTGTCTGTAAGAGAATACAAATATATTTGAACGTGATATTTTCAAATTAAAGGTAAATGAAACCAAGAAGCTAATTATAAATGTAATTAGCGAATAGAAAGCAAGTTATGTAAAAAGGGTTTAATTGATTGAAATGAATTGGAAATTGGCATATATATGTCAAACAGGTATGGGATGGAGAATATAAAGAGTATGAAGATTTTAATTTAAGTGCCCGACAAAAGGTACACGTTTAAATTTCCATATGAGGTTTTATGCGCCGAATCAGAAAGCCGCTTGGCTTTTTGATTTTCTTTTTGAATGGAAAGGGCCTAGAGAGGCGAGTTGAGGTTTGAACTATTTGTGGGTACAAAGGAGGTCATGGCGACTTTTTCTGGAAATTTAAGGAGTTAGAATATTTTTAAGAAATTCTGATAATAGGAATCGATATAACGATATATATAGAATTCGCAAAGAAAATGAATTTAATATAAAATAGTTGAAAGGGCCAGTGGTTGTGAAATTGTTTGATGGATGTTTATTTTTTCCTTTGATAGTTAAAACACTGGCTATCAAAGATTTTTACCATCGTTGTCGATATGGAGAGACCGGTTGGATTTAATATCCGAAAACCACTCCGTATAGGCATAGGCGTTGCGAATTAGATTATGCAGAAGATAATCGAAGACGGAGTGAAATTCATGAGCTGTTATGATTGTCCAATCCCAGGACTACTTGTATGGACGAATGTCTGACAGAGTATTCCTAACGATCACATAAGACGATCTTTCCAAGGTATTACGTCTGGTGACGGAGAAATTCGTTTCTCTTAGCTTTTATACCCGAAATATTTTTGGGAAATCAACTAGTGATTTGACGAGTTTGACAATGTGGCATTCAAAGTGTATGGTGGCCAGATGTTCTAAAGTTAGACGTAGCCTCAAGCTTCACAACCGGGAAATGACAAAAATCGCGCAGGCAGCATGGCTACGTGGGTCGCTCCCATTAGGTGTGTAATCACCTATCTAGAGAAATTCCTTTTACTTCTTTAATCTATTTTGATGCTGTCCCTTTTCGAGAAACAGTGGTTTGAGCCCAATCGTTTGTGATATACATTCGATACACTCAAGCGAAATGAGTGGTCGGTCATGTGTGGGCCGGGTTGCAAGACGTTCTTGTTGAACCCAGTGTATTTGCCTCTAGAGATACACTATCGGCAGGTGATCCCATACCTTGTCATAGTTGGAATCCAATCTCCAATAAGCGCCCTGCGGTTTTTGATTTTATACTATGTATGTAGAGCGTGAGATGCAAGTAATTTAGTTATTTATTTGATTAGACATTAGTATAATATCACTGAATTTTGATATCAAAAATGGTTTGGGTTATAGTAAGGTAAAACCGTCCGTGGACTAGTCTTACTATTATCCTTTTCTTTTAAAAGATTTTTGAAGTTAAACCATATGGTTGGAGTTTACTCACACCAGTCCCATGACTGACCCAGAGTTTATTTTGTTTTGTTTTTCCTAAAGTCTCGGGTGCCCAAAATTTGTACGGGCTGTCAAGTGTTTCAGGCTTTTACAGATACACTTGGAGGAAAGCAGCAGGTTTCACCGCTAGTTATTTTAGAGTTATTTCTGCTGTATCAAATATTGTATTGTGTTCTGAGGATGTTATGTATGTATGATACAAAATTTTGTATTTCAAAGCTTATGTTATATAATATAGTTTATTTGATCCGCTATGAGATTCTGTATTGTTATTTCTGTTCTTCTTCTATCTTTTCTATTTTCTTTAACCCTAATGACTCGTATTTCTGTATTATTTGAGTTGGACGTGTGTTGTATTAGTCAGCTCAGATAGTGTGGATTTGCAGGCCACTACAGTTGGTATCAGAGCTTAGGTTGAGCGAACACCTAGGCTTTGATGGGGGTTTACTCATTAGAGATGGAGTCAGTAGTACCCCAGAATGAGTAGAGTGTATATATATGAGAGAACGTACTTGTAAGTTGATATAAAAATTGTTTTATATTGTGTTGGTTGGTTTGTTAAGTGGTTTATGAATTCTAGTCGATACAGTATGATCAACTGTATCGAATGGTATTTATAAACACTTGAATAGAGTAATTCAACACAGTATTGTTTTTAAAGCTGGGTAAATGAAATAATTTTACCCAAAACTATATTTTTATATATGAAAGGAATAATTTTTCAAAATTATTATTGGTACGGATATGTTTGTTTTATTATTATAATCAAATGAGATTATAAATAAACTGGAATGGTTATATATATATAACCAAATAAAATTTGCGAATACAAATGAGATGAATTAAAATTGGATTGAACCAGAATTTAGAATTTAAAATCCCGAAAAGTTGGAAAATATTTTCCAAAGTATATTAAAATAATATAGCTTTGTTTTGAAAGGATTTTGAATGGAAATCATTTTAATGGATTTTGAAAGTGATAAAGCAATGAAATCACTTCGGTTACTGGAAACTAATTCCGATGATGAACTGCGGCATCGTTAGTGTTCATTTTCGAGTAACTAAGTGATGGATTGCTACCTTAGAAAAGCTTGTAATGAAAATTAGTTAGAAGAAACCAAGTTGTTGAAAAATTCAAATGTTTGTATTTGAGATAATTTTAAATATATTTATATGATTTCAAAAAGGATTTGAAATAAAAACCCAAGAATTTGGATTCTGAAATCTAAATTTAACTTAAGCAAGTTAAATAAATCGAAATGATGGAAACTGATTAAACGAACTAAAATTGAATAATCCCATGAAAACTTAAAATTTTATAAGACTTAAGTATAGAATATGAAATACTGAGTTATTTTGAAAAAGATAACAAGTTTGTAGCATTTCTACTGCCTTAGAAATTTTGGGGACGAAATTCTTTTAAGGGGAAAGGAATGTAATGTCCCGGAATTTTTGCCATTCAGTATTGAATATTTAAATTTATTTTAAATATTGAATTAGAATTATAAATGGATTTTTATTGATTATCAATTTAATAATTTGTATATGTTTTAATATCGAATATATTTAATTATCATAATAAGGAAGAGTAACAATTGAATTCAGAGTTGAAACTGAATCAAAACAATTCAATCGATCAGTATAAATACTATTTTGAATTTGAGCGATATTAATAATTTGTTATCGATAAATTAATTGTTTGAAATTGATTCATATTTTATATTGAATTTAATTTATATTATTAATATAAACTGTTATTTCTTCTGTATAGTCAAATTTAAATATCAGAATTTGTACCATTGGGTCCATAATATCGTATAAGGTTGGAATCGTCAGTCATTACGGTTAAATAGCGGTTTGGGGTTTTCGAGTTACGGACACGAGATATTTGAAAATATTACATATAACTAAAAAATTAATTAAATCAATTTTAATTAACAGCCATTAGCCGACCTCTTTATGTGATATGCAGACCAAGTGAAGACAATCGTACAAGCATGTTTTCCTCGAGCTCAATATTCTGCCTCCAGTCTTCAGTATCAACAAAATAGCAAATTAATGGCCAAATTAAATTCCATAGACATTTGTCTGTTTTCGCTTCTATATATTAGCCTATCGGCTTCGTATTCTTCTCAATATACCCGTTCAATCCTTTTTCCCTCTTTCGTTCTATCTTCCAGAAATCGAATCCACCGAAAGAAAAAAAACGAGTAAAACAAAATTAGAAATCACGAACTCAAATCGCGATACAACCCTGGACCCTCTTGACGCTCGGCGACTAGATGCGATTGCGATGCAGTATATAAGAAGCTAGGGTTCTCGAGTTCTAAATGGTTTTCGGATGATCGATCGATGGTGGAAAGGCCGGCTCTCGAATTTACTGTTGATGATGAGGTAAGCTGGGGGTGTGCGATTTGTATTGTAAGGATAGAGGAGTTGATCGACGCTTGTTTGTGGCATGCGATGGGAATAGTGCTAGTATGCTACATGTTTGTTTTTGGGGCAATGTCGGAACCAACTTGAAGGTAGGGCATGTGAAACTGGAGTGAAGTTTGGACTATATGAATTTGGAGTGGGATTGTCTGGTGTAGCAGTAGGTTTGGTCAAGGGCAGAGAAGAATTCAAGTGTTCGGTGATGTAGTGGTGGCGACAATAATCGAATTAGTGCACAGTTGGGTATAGTGTATTAGCAGCAAGAAGGTTATAAATGGATTAAGGTAAAATTTACTTAATTAAATTAATTAAAAATGTTTAATTTTATTTATATACATATATATGTATATGTTGTATACAACTTGTAAAAATAACAACACTATCATACGATCACAGATCCAAGTGAAACGAAGTGCATTAGAGTCGTATCAACAATATTTAAGCATACAAACTAGATTGGAGCTAATTGACAAGTTGTTGCCTCGATTGGGCAGGATTTGCATATGAATAAGGTATACGTTTTTATTTTAAATACTTAGGACAATTAATTTATTAACTTGTTAGATTAATTTAAATTAATGATAACATAGTCGATTTATAAAATTATAAAATCATAGGGGGAAGATAAATTTATTCGGGTACATTCGAAGTCGAAACGTTATGGTAATTAACAAGATATTCGGCAAATGAAATCAGGTGAGTAAATCTCACTAAAAAGTTTATTTCTACCATTAAAATGAATTGTTGGCTGCTTGGTTGCTTTTATAATTTGTTATCAGTCTTGGTTCTTATATATATTAGTTATTTAGGCTTGGTGGTTGTCGCTATTATATATATGTATTGGATTTCCCGCAGTATCATTAGAAGATGCCCGCAGTATCATTAGCGGATGACCCTACGCCTACAATATATAAGTGGATCCCCTTTTATACCGCGATATCCTGCCTTGAAGCAGGATTGGTATTATTTTCATTGACTAACGTCTGTGGATGCAGGGAAAACAGGTTGGAGGAATCCAACTGGATTCCTCAAATTTATTCATTGTTGTTCACATGTTTATATGTGTGTGATATGTTGAATTAGATTGATGGTTTGTTTATTTGGATGATTAAATATCACTTGTCCTAGATATTTATATTTAAAAATATCAAAAAGGGATTTTTGGATTTAAAAGGGAAATTTTACTTTTCGAAATGTAGTGGAATTTCGAATGGATTGAGAAGTATTGACTTGTTTTAATGATAAAAACAAGTACATGAATTTATAAATATGTTATAAATGGGAAGAGAAATTATCATTGATAATATTAGATTTTTAAATTTCAGTTTGAATTTAAAAAGGAAAATTTATTTTCCTGGATGGGAATTGGATTCCAAATAAGATTTGAAATAAGGACTTGTTATAAATAATTTAAAACAAGAAGTGGAATATATAAACAATATTTATAAACGAACATAAATTATATTATCATTGGATAATCTATGAATGTAAATTCAAGCATGATTTTAAAAAGAAAATTTAATTTTCTTAAGTAGGTTTTCAAATGGAATTTGAAGAGAAACTTGTTCTAATATTTAAACCAAGAAGTGAAATGTATAAACGACGTTTTAAAATGAATATGGAAATCAACATTTGGTAATTTATAAATTAAAAGTGTGAGTTTAAAAGGGCAAATAGAATCATTTTGAAAAGAAAACAATGGAATCTATTTATGATGTTCGAAAGGTAATCGAATTGAAATAAATCCATTAGGATTTATGGATAGAATTCGAGTAGATCGAATTTATAGAAATAGATTTATTTCAAAATGATTTGGAACTATATTAGAATTGTAATATGAAAATAGATTATATTCTTATATATATATAGTTATAATAATAACATATTCAAATAAGGAAATCAAGTTTTTAATGGAAGTTGTTAAATATAAAATAAGAAAGCGATTTATAAACCATGTTTATAAGGGAAATGAAGTAATTTCCTTTGGGTAGACTGGAAATAGGTTTTTCCAAGTATAAGTAATGACATTTAAAAATCATATTTTTAAATGAGATGAAAAAGGGGATTTTATGATAAGTAATCGAGTTTTGGAATTATAAACTCTTATCCGTCTCGAGATAAGAACGTTGTCGGTCAAGGTTTGAGAGGTAAATAAAATACCCCAACTTGAACGACTTCACTATTTTCAAGGGATGGTATTAGTTTGTAATTGTAAAGGATGTTGAATAAATTGATTTTTCCCATAACAGGAATTTATAATTGAAATTCGAGTGTATCGAATTCTATAAATAATTTAAGTGATGGGATTGAATATTGAAGTTTAGTTCTGATTAAAGTCATGACTAAGTTATGAATATAGCATAAGAGATCCATGGGTTGAATAATCTGAATTGTGAAGTTAGATTTAGGATAATGGGCTTAATTTATTTTTAGTTTATCGGAAATGGAGTCGATTTATTTTATCTACGAAAAGTTTAAACGTTTATATTTAATGTAATTAAAATAAACTCTCCGCAACGCTGTAGTTCGTAAATTGGCGATTTGAACTTTTGAGTATATAGAACTCAATATAAGTCTGAATTCGATGAAACAAGACACGCCCGGACCTATTGAATGATAGTGTTCTAATGGAAGAGAAAAATCTAGATTTCGTCGTATAGATTTTGAGTTATGTCAAAATCAAATTTTCAGAAAAACAGCGCCATAATCGTTTTTAAACCATAACGGTTATTTAATAAATTAAAAGGGTTTTAAATGAGTAAAAATCCGATTTTCCATTAGAAAAATCCGGACTCGAGCTATAAAATAAATACGAACTCGAGTAAAGTAAATAGATGGATTTTTGGCATAAAAATCAGATTTTTAAAGTAACAAATAAAGTTAACTAATTTTAATGGAAATTAGTTGATAAAGGTTTGGGCCGAATTTAACTTTGGTTAAGTGATTTGAATTTGTTAATTGAAATTGCGAATTCAAATCTGGGACGTGAATTAGAATTGAAAAGCGAGCAAGGAGTTGAGTTTGATTTGTCTGTAAGAGAATACAAATATATTTGCACGTGATATTTTCAAATTAAAGGTAAATGAAACCAAGAAACTAATTATAAATGTAATTAGCGAATAGAAAGCAAGTTATGTAAAAAGGGTTTAATTGATTGAAATGAATTGGAAATGGGCCTATATATGTCAAACAGGTATGGGATGGAGAATACGAAGAGTATGAAGATTTTAATTTAAGTGCACGACAAAAGGTACACGTTTAAATTTCCATATGAGGTTTTATGCGCCAAAACGGTAGCCGCTTGGCTTTTTGATTTTCTTTTTGAATGGAAACGGCCTAGAGAGGCGAGTTAAGGTTCGAACAATTTATCAGTACAAAGGAGGTTATAGCGAATTTTTCCGAAAATTTAAGGAGTTAGAATATTTTTAAGAAATTTTGATAATAGGAATCGATATAACGATATATATAGAACTCGCTAAGAAAATGAATTTAATATAAAATATTAGAAAGGGCCAGTGGTTGTGAAATTGTTTGCTGGACGTTTATTTTTTCCTTCGATAGTTAAAACACTGGCTATCAAAGATTTTTACCATTGTTGTCGATACGGAGAGACCGATTGGATTTAATATCCAAAAACCACTCCGTATAGGCATAGGCGTTGCGAATTAGATTATGCTGAAGATAATCGAAGACGAGGTGAAATTCAGGAGCTGTTATGATTGTCCATTCCCAGGACAACTTGTATGGACGAATGTTTGACAGAGTATTCCTATCGATCACATAAGACGATCTTTCCAACATATTACGTCCGGTGGTGGAGAAATTCGTTTCTCTTAGCTTTTATACTCGAAATATTTTTGGGAATATCAACTGGTGATTTGACGGGTTTGACAATGTGGCATTCAAAGTGTATGGTGGCCAGATGTTCTAAAGTTAGACGTAGCCTCAAGCTTCATAACCGGGAAATGACAAAAATCGGGCAGGCAACATGGCTATGTGGGTCGCTCCCATTAGGGTGTGTAATCACCTATCTAGAGAAATTCCTTTTACTTCTTTAATCAATTTCGATGCTGTCCCTTTTTGGGAAACAGTGGTTTGAGCCTAACCGTTGGTGATATACATTCGATACACTCAAGCGAAATGAGTGGTCGGTCATGTGTGGGCCGGGTTGCAAGACGTTCTTGTTGAACCCAGTGTATTCGCCTCTCGAGATACACTATCGGCAGGTGGTCCCATACCTTGTCATAGTTGGAATCCAATCTCCAATAAGCGCCCTACGGTTTTTGATTTTATACTATATATGTAGAGCGTAAGATGCAAGCGTTCGACTATTTGGTTATTTATTTGATTAGACATTAGTATAATATCACTGAATTTTGATATCAAAAATGGTTTGGGTTATAGTAAGGTAAAAACCGTCTGTGGATTGGTCTTACTGTTATCCTTTTCTTTCAAAAGATTTTTGAAGTTAAACCATATGGTTGGAGTTTACTCACACCAGTCCCATGACTAACCCAGAGTTTATTTTTTTTGTTTTTCCTAAACTCTTGGGTGCCCAAAATTTGTACGGGCAGTCAAGTGTTTCCGGCTTTTACAAATACACTTGGAGGAGTTGAAAGCAGGAGGCTTCACCGCTAGTTATTTTAGAGTTATTTCCGCTGTATCAAATATTGTATTGTGCTCTGATGATGGTATGTATGTATGATACAAAATTTTGTATTTCAAAGGTTATGTTATATAATATAGTTTATTCGATCCGCTGTGAGATTCTGTATTGTTATTTCTGTTCTTCTTCTATCTTTTCTATTTTCTTTAACCCTAATGACTCGTATTTCTGTATTATTTGAGTTGGACGTGTATTGTATTAGTCAGCTTAGATAGTGTGGATTTGCGGGCCACTACATTTCCAGTTATATTTAGTAACTAGAATAAAATGGAATGTGAATTGGGTTTATTGTGAACTGTGTTTTTAATGACATTCGTTCTTTAACCCGATTTACAGTGAAATGTGATTTAGAATTTATAAATCTCTTAATTAAGATTTAGGGAAATTTTCCAAAGTGAAGTTTTCTAATCTAATATAATAAATTGGAATGGAATGGAATTCGATTGGACAATAATCGAAGTGAGCTTCTGTGGAGGAAGACTGTTAATATATATGGAATTTAAAAGGCTTTGCCGTTATTCCATTTATATTATCGGTTGGATACAGAAGTTTATATCGATTGTATATACATTGATCTATTTTCCGTGAAGATTACATATTTAATGGAATGGGATTTTGGGTTTACCATGAACTGTGTTTTATATGACATTAGTTCTTTAACCCAATTAAAGATAAGATTAATTTCTTAACTTTAAATAATCATTAGGTGATGATTTTTGGGACTAAAACTAAATTGGAGTTTTAATGAATCTTTAATTAGATTGAAAAAGAGAATGTGATAATTTAAATTATCAAATTCAGGAGATGATCGAGAATGGAGTAGCACCAGTTTTACTCCAGACGATAGTTAAATCTTCAATTAGATTTGAACGTGAAATGGTAATTAATTTTACCGATAACACCGTGGTGTTAGATATTAAGTATTACTAGTTTTTCTCCATGGGATGAATAGGTCGGGATTTGGAAATAAAATAAATGATTACTTCAATAAGGATCGCTAATCCCGACTAGTTTGGATAAAACTTAATTTGGTTTGAATGATATCCAAAGGAAGATTAAAGAATAAATTTTAAAGAATTTATCTTTGATAAAATTAATGGGAACCTTTCCCAAAGGATGAATATTTAAATAAAAGAATATTCTTGATTGGAATAAGGCATATATTGTGTTTTTTATAGCACTTGTTTATAAGATACGCAAGTTATTCAGAAAGACCGGGTTTATCCTATTCCAAATAACTGAATCGATGATAAGTCCACGATGAAGACGGTGGTTGAAGACCGGAGGTCTTCACATCGTTTGGATGATTACTGATGTCTTGATGGGGTTGTACACCCAAGACGAGGTAATAAGTGGTGATCGTCCAGACGTACTTGGAGATCGACCGTATATGCGAGGACCTCCCTCCTGCATTGGACATATGGGACGAGGAATAAGTGCCTCCGGTTTTATTCAGACCCAGAACGAACTAGTAAATGGATGTGTGTCTGACATTGGATTTTATTCTGTGTTGATTGATATTTAGTAAATATATACCTGTTTGGCGGCGGAAATTTATTCTCTTACTTAACGCCCTTCTCTGAAACGTACAAGCTCAGAGGTTATATATTGATAGATATCAGTCGCATGGCGTGAATTGCCTGTGTGGCATGCCAAGATGCAAATGATCAAGGCTCTGTTGAAAAGCGGAGTCTTGTGGTTGATGATCAAAGCACGGCTTTAATATAGCATAGCTCTGTGTATAGTGTTAATTCGAGAGCCTTACACCCCAGTGTGAACCAAAAACGGGAGAGGACCTTAGGGAGGACACGTGTTTCCTTCTAGCTAGGAGTGGTATCAGGGTTTTGCAAGCCCAGATGTTTTACTTATGTGGATGATGGATAGTGAGGCACCTCAGATATATCGGTTACTATGAAGCTGATGGATATTGTGTCATCTGGCTCATTTACGCCCCATATGGAGGGGAAACGCATTGTTCAGGCATTTTAATCCACTCCATGTGGACTGGCCCTGATGATCCAAAGGCTTGACTGAGTACTTGCCTGAGGCGCGGGCTAGAGAGTCTCGAAGCAGTAAGGACGATCCCTTGCCTTGGTTCACAAATGGAAATCCCACATCCGATACATGACATTTCGGTTTTGATTGTAGAGCCTAGTATTGGCAACATCATAGATGGTACCTATGCCGCCTATGATTGGTACATTTATGTTCGAAGTTGTTTTATATACTATGCACTTATAATAGTATCAAAATGATTTATTTTAAACGTACCAAGCATGTTTGGCCATTATAAGGGAAAACCCTATCCTCCGGCTTGCGTTGCATTGTGTGATGGGATCTGGGTCTTATAATAGCTTCATTTTTCCATAAAGCTTTGCGTTGTTTGTTTATGCACTGGTAATTCTGGGAGGAAACCCGTTCCGTGTTATGCGGTGTGTCCCTAGATTTACTTTATTTTTAAAGTAAAGATTTAATAACTGTTTTAGTTCTCACACCAGTTACATAACTGACCTGGAGTTTATTATTTTAACCTAAACTTTGGGTGCCCCTATTTTCCACATGGGCAGCTAGTAGTTTCGGTTTTGCAGATATTATATTTACAGGATCCTGGTTTACAGCTGAAGCTATATTCGGAACGCTCTGTATCCGTGTATTTCTTTTACTTGTGTTTTGTATTATTTTCCGCTACACTGTAATCTGTAAATCTCTGGCATTTATAAAATGTAATTATTTGTTCATACCCTGTATATTCTTTTACTCTGATGTAAATTGTTGTAATAAGCAATGAAATGTTCTTCTGTTTGTGTTCTGATTTGCAGTGTTCTCAAACAATCCGTTCTTTCTCTCCTCTCAGGAGACCGGGAAGTTCGGGTTGTTTCATTGTGGTATCAAAGCTTTGCTTTACGGAGCTCGAGAACATGACACATTAGAGTCAAACGAAGGAATTCATTAGAGATTGGATTAGCAATATCCAGTGAGAATGACTCGTTAGAGATGGGATCAGTAGTATCCTAGAACGAGTGTGAAGTGTGAAGATTTTAAAATCAAATTTAGTTTTACAATTTTATATCAATTATTTATATTTGAATATTTATTTTAAACTGATTTTGGACAATCAAGTATATGAACATTTTGAATATGCACGTAATTAATGTGTATTCGAAGTCTCAAATATACTGGATAGATATAGAATCACACTCTAGTCGCCCGGGGATAATTCTGATGATGATGCATCATCATCAGTGTTTGTGTTCGAGTCTCGAAAGTTGAATATCTATATATTTCCAACTGGCTGGAGTGAGAACCAAAACTAGATTGGGTTATGGTTGTAAATTGGCATCAAAAATGTGACTTTGTGTGTGTGTGTGTATATATATATATATCAAAGTTATGAATTTAAAAATTTTAATTAAGTAATTGGTTGCTGGTTGTGATGTTTGATTTTTTGTTAACTAATAAAAACCATCATGTAAGTGAATGGTAAATATAACCAAATTGTGTCGGATATTGAACTGAATTGAAAATAGTTTGGAAATTGCATACATGTACATGCATATATATTGGACAGGTCACAACGAGGAGGCAAGAGAAGAGGAATAAAATTGTTTGCCAAACAAATAGGTACATGTTTACTATATTTATTGGGTTTGGATGATTTTATGAGCCGATTGGCCAGCCGCTTGGCTTTTTCTTTTTGGATGATGAGGGCCCTGCGTGGCTAGTTGCGATTTTAAATGTCTCCGCGTACAAAGGAGGTTATGGAGAAACTTTTCAAAATTTTAGGGTGTTAGCCAGATTTTTGAAAAATTGGAAAATTCTTAGAAACTGAAAAGTTGAAGAATGAATGCCAGAATGAAAGTTGAGTTGATTAGTAAAACAACTTTCATCTCCGTTCCTTTTCGAGGACATAAAGTTTTTAAGTGGGGGAGATCGTAACAACCCGAAAAATCAGAACCAATTTAAAATTTTACCTTGGCTATTTTAATGAATTTTGAATGTTTAAAATGAATTATTTTAAATAATAACGACTGGAAATTTATTTGAATAAAATTAGAATGTATATATTTATTTAAATCGAAGTAAGAGTATAAATATTTATTTTAATTATAAAAGGAATTGGAAATGGCACCGTAGTTTGAAAATTCGATTCAAATATCAAATGAATGTACACGATTCAAAATAAACCAAATTTTGGTAAAACCAAAAATATTAGAATCTGTTTGAAAATATCTTTCCAACTAATGTGAAAAATCCAGATTTCATAGCAGGAATAAAAAGTTATGTCCAGTTGAAGATTCAGAATAGTCACTATGGAATTTATATAATATATAGCCCTTAAAAATAGCGATTTTGCAAACAACCTCTGTTTTTGACGAGAACACTTTTGTTGGATCCGGAATGTCAAATTGTTGCTTAATTCCAATTTTCATGATTTTTGGAATCAATATGTGAGCGTGGTGAATTTAAACATGTTTGGTAATTTCAGTTTGAACTTAATCGACTGAAAAATGACCATTTTTCAAACGGTCTCTAAATTCGACAAAATTAGTTTTTTTAGGACCGTATCCTCAAAACATAGCCAGATATATTTTTCTGGAATTTTTGGAGTCAATGTGTTGCCCGGTAAATTAAAATGTACGTTGAAGTCAATTATGAACATTATATTAATTTATATTTTAATTTTGATGAAAACTGAACGAAATAGTCGAATTGGTTTACGGGATATACCCCATTGTGTTTGGAATGGGGGTATTTAACTAAAGGCGGCATTGTTCATGCATTTTAATCCACTCCGTGTGGACCGGCCCTGACGATCCTAAGGCTTGACTGAGTACTCGCCTAAGGCTCGGGCTAGAGGGTCTCGAAGCGGTAAGGATGATCCCCTGCCTTGGCTCACTGATGGAAATCCCACTTTCGATACGTGACATTTGGTTTTTGATTGTAAAGCATAGTATTGGCGACATGATAGATGGTACCCATGCCACCTATGATTGATACATTTATATTTGAAGTTGTTTTATACACTATACACTTATAATAGTATCAAAATGATTTTGTTTTAAATGTACTAAGTATGTTTGGCTATTATAAGGGAAAACCCTATCCTCCGGCTTGCGTTGCAATGTGTGATGGGACCTGGGTCTTATAATAGCTTCATTTTTACAAAAAGCATTGCGCTGTTTGTTTATGCACTAATATTCCTGGGAGGAAACCCGTTCCATGTTTTACGGCGTGGTCCCTTGATTTACTTTATTTTTAAAGTAAAGATTTAATAACTGTTTTAGTTCTCACACCAGTCACATGACTGACCAGGAGTTTATTGTTTTAACCTAAACTCTGGGTACCCCTATTTTCCACACGGGCAGCAAGTATTTTTGGTTTTGCAGATATTATATTTACAGGATCCTGGTTTACAGCTGGAGCTATATTCGGAATGCTCTGTATTCGTATATTTCTTTCGGTTGTGTTTTGTATTATTTTCCGTTGCACTGTAGTTTGTAAATCTCTGACATTTATAAAATGTAATTATTTATTCACACTTTTATATTCTTGTACTCTGATGTAAATTGTTGTAATAAGCAATGAAATGTTCTTTTGTTTGTGTTCTGATTTGTCGTGTTTTCAGACAATCCTTTCTTCCTCTTCTCTTCGGAGACCGGGGAAGTTCGGGTCGTTTCAATGAATATTCGACAATGGAAAATCAACGTGAGTAATTCTCACTCAAAATTTATTTAAATTTATTTTTATCGTTAAAAATAAATTGTTGATAGTTTGGATAAAATTATTAATTGTTATCAGTTGTGATTATTATATTTATTAGGTATTTAGGCTTGGTGGTTGTGATTATTATATATATATATATATATATATATATATATATATATATATATTGGTGGTTGGATTCCAGCAGTACCATTAACGGATGCTCGCATTATCATTAGAGGATGACCCTATATGCCCCACGCTATGATGGTGGATGACCTTCTATACCGCGATATCCTGCCTCTAAGTAGGATGGGTATTATTTATGTTAGCTAACGTTCATAGATACAGGAAAAATAGGTTGGAGGGATCCAACTAGATTCCTCAGAATTTATTATTGTTTGTTTTCATATATATTATCACATATGATGTGTTAGAAAACCTGTGATTGATAATTTAGTGTTCTGGGTGTTTAAAAGTATCACTGGGCCTAATTGGTGATTTATAAAAATATCGTAAAAAGGGTTTTAAGATTTAAAAAGGGAAAATCTATTTTTCTAAAAATATAATTTGAATTTTTAATGGGCTATGGAGATATTAACTTGTTTTGAATAAATAAAACAAGCATTTAATTTATAAATGATGTTCATATATTAAATAATATAGGAAATTGAAATGAATTTATAAACGATGTTTATATATTAAATAATACAGGAAATTGAAATGAATTTATAAATGGTGTTTATAAATAAAATGGAATGATTTTCATTGGATAATCAGGGAATTAAAATTAATTTATAAATAATGTTTATAAATAAAGAGGAAAAATTATCATTTGATAATTTAAATATTCAAATGTGAATTTAAAAATAGAAACGGGGAATCGTTTTAAAGAAGTAAATGATAAAATTTATTCTGATGTTCAGAATATAAATTGAACTAAAATAAATCCGTAAGGATTCATTATTTGAATTCGATTAGTTCGAATTTATTTAAATAAAATATGTTTAGTAAAAATATTAGAATTTTAATAAATAGAAGTTAAATTTAAATATGAAAATAGATTCTATGTTATTTATGGATAAGTTAAAATAAATAGAATATTCCAAAATAAATTTTAGTTTTAAATAGATTTCGAAATGGAACTTATTGGAATTTCAAAAAAAAAGGTAAATTTATAAATAATGTTTATAAAATTAGTGAATTAATTATCTGGAGGTATTCTGTAATTTTAAATTCAAGTATGAATTTAAAATATAATTCGAAATCATTTCGAAAAAGGAACGACAGTTTTATTCTAGGATTCAGAATATAAAATGAATTGGGTTTCCAGTAGATTTGAAATGGAACTTGTTTTAATATATGAAACAAGGAAGTTGAATTTGTAAACGGTGTTATAAATTTACTAAAATAAATTATCATTTGATAATTTAGGGATTTAAATCCAAATATGAATTTAACAGCGAATAGGAAATCGTTTCGAAAAAGGAACGATGGGTTTATTTCTGGAAATCGAAATATAAACTGAGATGAGATAAAATAGAAGGATTTATAATTTGAAATTCAATTATATTGAATTTTATAAATAATTTATTTATAAAGGAATTAGAATTTAATATAGAAGATTGAATTATAAATAAACTTGTTACTAAGATACGAAATAATTGGGGATCTGAGATAATCAGAATTGTTAAGCTGAATTGGGAAATTGGTTTAATATATATAAAATATATTAGAATGAAGTTAGAATTTATATATAAACGAAGTTTAAAATGTTTATATATTAAATATAATTAAAACGAACTCGCAGCAGCACAGTAGTTCATAATTTGGCATTTCGAACTTCAATTGAGTATACAAAACTCAATTTAAGTCGGAATTCTTAGAAACAAGAATCGTCAGGACCGACTGAATAATAGTTTTCTAATGGAAGAGAAAATCTGGATTTCATCTTATAAATTTTAAGTTACATCAAAATTAAATTTATAAAAAAACAACGCCATAACCATTTTAAAACCATAACAGATTATTTAAATAAATAAAAGGATTTTAAGGAAATAAATCCGACTTTACATTAGAAAAATCCTGACTTGAGATATTTAATAAATATAAACTCAAGTCAAGTAAATGGATTGATTTGTGAAAAAAAATCAGATATTTATTATTTAATAGAATTAACTAAGTTAAAGCATAATTAGATAATCGAGTTTTGAATCAAGTTGACTTTGGATAAGTAAATTAAACTTGTGAATTCATATTCGAATTCGAATATGAAACCTGAGTTGAAAAATGGAATTCAATTAGTTGTAAGAAAATCAAAATGGTATATGGACGTGATATCTTCAAATAAAATTATGAAATGGGAAAAGGGGTAAATTAATAATAAATTAGCAAATTGAGTTCGAATGAACAGATTAAGTTGGAATAAATTAGAAATGGACACGTAGGTGTTAAACAAGTATGGAATGAAGAGAATGAAGTTTATAAATTTAGTGCTCGACAAAAAGGTACATGTTTAAATTCCATATGAGGTTTTATGTGCCGAACTGGCAAGCCGCTTGGCTTTTTGATTTTCTTTTTGAATGGAAAGGGCCCAGAGAAGCGTTTTGTAGTTGTACCGCGTAACCCATACAAAGGAGGTTATGGCAAAAATTTCCAAAAATTTAAGGAGTTAGAATATTTTTAAGAAAATTGGATAACTAGAAAATCAATGTATCGATATATATAGAATTCGATAAGGAAACGAACTTAAAAATAAAATGTTATAAACAAAAGGAAATCTATAATTAAATCTAGTAAAATTAGAAAGAGAAACGTATACATGTTTAAAAATGAATAAATGGATTTTTATGATGTTGACTATTCGAGGTAAGTGGTTTGGTCCATTTTGAAGTTAAGGATGTTTTCAATCAAGGTCTGAGAGCTAGTTATACCCCAACTTGATTGATTTCATTTTTAACCAATAAACAGAAAGATCCAGTCTCGAAGATAAATGTTTAAAGAAATTTAGTTGAATGAAGTATTTTGGGTTGTTGCAAGATGTTTTACACAACATTCGTTTTAACCTAAGGAAGTGGAATTTTGGAAATGTAATAATAAATATTTCCTAAGTATGGAAACAAACGAGTCGGGAAAAGAGATAAGTAATTGGAATGTTTTCCAATTATAAATAGAAGATATTTTCTGCATATAGAAAATAAAAGGAGTCAATATATAGAAATGTTTTCCAAATGGTGTAAGAGGCCAAGATGATTATCGAAAATATCGTGTTAACAAATATGGATAAGGAAATGGAGAAGTGTTTTAATTAATGAAATATTAATTAAAAGGACCAGTGATTTGTTTGATGCTTTGAATGAATGTTTGTTTTCTTCGATAGTAAAATAACCGACTATCGCAGTATTTGCCAATATCGTTGTCAATATAGAGAGACCGGTTGGATTATTATCTGAGAACCACTCCGTATTGGCAGTAGCGTTGCAAATCAGTATATGATGATAATAGGTGATGGAGTAGAGTGCAAGGGATTTTTCTATTAATGGAAATTGTGCCTTCGGTTTCGTTCAATCCCAAAACGAACGTATATGGACGAATGTCAGACAGAGTATTTCTAATGATCGCATATGTTGTTCGGTACAAATATATATGGTGGCGGAGAATTTATTCTCTTAGCATAATATCCAGAATATATTTGTGCAAATCAATTAATGATTAACGGATCTGACATTGTGGCATTCAAAGTGATTGTGTTATCAATGAATGATACGCAATCGTAGCCTCAGGCTTCAACAGCCGGGAAATGACAAAAATCGGCCAGACAGCATGGCTAAGTGGGTAGCTCCCAATTAGTGTGTATTATAACCTATCTAGAGAAATTCAATTCATCCTTTATTCTATTCGATGCTGTCCCATTCGGGAAAACAGTTGCTGATCCCAGCCGTTGGTGATATACATTCGATACACCCATGCGAAATAAGTGGTCGGTCATGTGTGGCTGGGTTACAAGATGTTCTTGTCGAACCCTATGTATTCTCCTCTAGAGATACACTATCGGAAGGTGGTTCCATGCCTTGTCATAGTTGGAAATTCATCACCCAATAAGTGCCTGCGGTTTTGATTGTATATTATGTATGTGGAGCGTGAGATGAAAGTATTCCACTAGATTTCTATTTATTTGATTTAGAAACTATTATAATATCAAAAGAGTTTTGATATAAAGATTATTATTTCTTTCAAAAAGATTTTGAAAGTTAAATCAAGTGTTTTGGATTCTCATAAGGGAAAAACCCGTTCCGTGTTATACGGCGTGGTCTTATGAGATATCGTTTATTTTCTCAAACTGTTTTAACTTGTTTACTCATACCAGTCCCATGACTGACCCGAAGTTTATTTTTCTATGTTTTCCCTTAACTCTTGGGTGCCCAAATTTGTACGAGCAGTCAAGTAGTTTAGGTATTTACAGATGTACTTGGAGGTTCTTAGAGCATGAGGCTTCAGCGTATTTAGTTATTGTTTTTCCGCTGTGTCGTAAGTGTTGTACTCTGATGATGATATGTATATATAGAAAAAAATTGTACTACAAAAGCTGATATATATGTTATATTTTGTTCCATTGCGATGTGAGATTCTGTATTGTTATTTTTGTTCTTCTTCTACCTTTTTCTTCTTTATTAATAATGATTCGTATTTCTGTGATATTTGGGTTGGACGTGTGGTGTATTTTAGTCAACTCAGATAGTATGGATTTGTGGGCCATTACAGAAGTTGATGATTCACGATGGTTTTAGTTATTCATATCAGGGAAGGGCGTTATGTCAAAATGAAGAAGAAAGAGGGGAGTTCACGTGCTTTATGGGTGAGGGCTCTAGAGTTAGTTTATTAATTAGCTTAACTAATTATGTGAAACACCCCACCTCCGTTAGGGTCACTCTCAAAGGGAATGCCCTAATTTTTGTGGAGGTTTATAAGTATAAGTCACAGATATACAAGACAGATATAAGAACACATATTTGTAAACAGCGGAAAAACAACAACTTTTATTTCATAAAAGCAAATACGTGTTACAACAACATCACCATAATTGTCTTACATCTTTTCCAAAAAACATAACACTTTCCTAATCTGTCTTGATTACATTATTTAAAGAAGCATAAAGAAAACATAGATAAAACTGCAAAAGCCCCATAGTGGTTGTCCAAGCCATAGTTCAAAAAGAAAAGGTCCAAGCAATACATTTCTCCTCTTCAAGCTGGATGTTAAGGATGGTCAAGCTGCAGTGTTCCCTCCCTGTGGACCTGAGGGGGGGGGGAACGGAAGAAAAGAAGACGAAAGAAAAGTAGAGTCAGACATAAAGCCTGAGTAAGTCTAGTACTATTCTGTCTATGAATAAAGAACTGGGTATGGTAAGTATATACAAGAAGTGGGAAAGCACTATAACTTGGTTAAGTTGTCTAGGGTCAAACATACTATCGTACCCCATGGTAATCTCTGAACCCATATAAACTAGTTCCCAACTGGCACCCCATAATCAGGGTGATGTGATCCATTCTAAGATGATCGGCTCCTACTCGCATAGTTACATGTGTCTTACGGCCCCCGATGTTGTAGTTACCTATGCTGGTCCCACCATGGGGTGTATCAAGTCCCATGGTGGCGGCCCGACACAATCCTAGAATGCACAGGTATGCTACTGGTGTCCAGTGCCTTATTTTTCTGCGCCGGAGTGTGTGCACGCCCGCACCCCGTTAGAACCTACACTGCTACACCACCGCCGTCGATTTGACCTCTTACAATCAGCCCAGTAATCGTGCCCCACCCTGCCTAGTTTCAGGGTATCCTGATACACCTTCTAGGGTTACTGCTGAAAAGGGTCCCTCGTTACTAGGTTTTCTATCTCTAGCCAACATGATAAGTTGGTTAAGTGTTTCCTAACCTAACCCCCACCAGTCCGTTTAGTTTAGCATGTTCCATTTTGATTAAGTCTTTAGTTCACTTAATCCTAACAATCCTGACTCAGCCTTAATTATCTTATTAAAGCCTTGACCTCTCACATTAGACAGGTATTGTTGTGGCTGCCTGTTGCCGGTTGGTTCCGGGCAGTCTTACGCCACAACTCAGTCTAACCTCGGGTCCTTATTGGGCTCCATGTTTAACCTCCCACATTGGATAGGTATTGTTGTGACTACTGGACAGCCGGGCGGTTCCGGGCAGGTTTACATCACAACTCAATCCAACCTCGGGTTAAACACATCGTATGTTCTACATTTACATATTTTGTCTTTCTTCTTTATTTTCTTATATGTAAATATTTGCGGCCCATTATTAAGTTAATGGTGTAAAGGTTACACCAATCATGGGCCCAACCCATACTTGAATTTGGGCCCTTCTACTTTATATTTTCATTTATTAATTAGTTTGGCCCAACGCTATTTTCCCCCGTTTAATACGTTCGTTTATCATAATATATGTTGGGCTTAGGCTTTTAAGCCCAACTTAGCCATGAGAAAAAGGGGAGGCTTGAAGCGTGATTACATATACAAAAAGGGGAATGTGAACGCATGAACTTGCAATGTGACGTTGGAACTACAAAATAGAAACTGGTGTACTTGCATAGTGGTAACATATACTTTGGTCATAAAGCATAAGTGACATGAATCAAACCATGTAAACTTGTAGTTAAGTTAAGAATACCACTATCGACACATAGGCTTAACTACAACAGAAACCTATATTTTATTTAGGCATAATATCAAACATAAGCAATTCATGTTTATAAGATTACTACATGTTTACAAAGGTGTTTACTTTTGTTACTAATACAAAAGTATAGTTCAAACTAATCATGATTTTAAATCTATTCACATGGCATAAATATTTCTAATGTGAAATCATGATTTTTACTTTAGTCATACAACTTGCAAAAGGGATTTTTGAATCTAACCTAGCTATGTACCACATATGTCATCATATAATTCTTGTTAACAATATGGATTTCAATTATGCAAAATATCAATCATAGCCTAGTCATATTCATAAGTTTGCAAATAGGTTTTCTAATACAAAAGCATGACTTAATACATAGATCATGATGCCAAATTTTCAACATAATTTCATATGGACTATGATAACCCAAACTTATTCCAATTACTTCACAAAAATGATGTTTGTATAAAAATACACATTATGATGGCATAGTAGCAAAACCCCAAACTTGCATGAATTTCAATTAATCAACTACATACATGTAGCTTCAATATGGATTACATAATTTGCGAATATTCCAAACGTATACTTGCATAAAACTACCGCATGTAGTTTTTCATAACTGAATAACATAATTTGAGAATATCCAAACGTATACAATATTCCAAATCGATAAGAATCATAGTAACGCACAAATTATGAATTATTTATCACCACAATCAAGTATACAAACCAACACAGTTATTTGTTCATACCAAAATAATACTCTACTAACAATTGTGTGTTGAATTCTCCAATTTAGGAATTTGGAGATGCGATTTGATTTGATTAAGTTGCTTTATGCCTTTAGAATTTGCCTCCTAATCCTCTCTCCAATTGGTGGCTACTCTTAGTCGTTCCTCTACAACATGGCGGCTTTGTTCTTATTTTTGAATGAATAGATTAGGGTTGAGTCTAGGGTCATTTTTATAGGGGTTATGAACTGATTAGGACCATTGATGTTGCTTGGATTGATCGTAGCCATTCATCCTAAGGAGAGACCAATTAGAGGTTGCCACCTAGCCCTAATGACAAAGCAGACTACAGAAATTCGACCAACATAGAATAGGCCAGCCAGGTTGGACTGGGTTCGACCTGGCTCTGGACCAGGTCGACATGCCTGTCGACAGCCCTGTCGACCTGGCTAGACCAGGTCGACAGCCCAGTCGACCTGGGTGCGTTAGGCGGGTGTTTTTCCGCCCTGGCCCATTGGGCCCCATTTTGGAATTTAAATTTGATTTTCTGAGCTATTTTATTCTGTTTGAATTTTAAACTTAATTCAAAAACTTCCGAAGGCCATATCTTCTTCATACGGACTCCGTTTTTCGAAAACTCGGACTCTATTTCGCGTATTTTTCCGAGACGAACGCAATGGCGTATCCCGTTTCCCTTAGTTCTTTGATTTGAAATTAATTATACTTTAATTTTTGAATTTCACAGTTATAGAATTCGCGGGGTGTTACATTCTCCCCCACTTAAAAGGATTTCGTCCCCGAAATCTTCAAGTTAGGAGGAATGTATATCCTAACATCCAATCATCCATCTACTCATCCATCAAACACGAGCATCCATTGTCCTTAAAAGACTTCTAATGCTTCATCATCATATGCGATGTGTGTGTGTGTACATGTACTTATCTAATGCAAAATCAGGCGGTCTACTGATTCAGTTGACCTCCTTAATGCGAATTATGTAAGTGCCATGAATCCATTATGTATGCAAATTTTCCTATTCTTGATTCTACATGCGTGCACAATCATTCAATACAAATGCAACATCCACATGACAACACATTAAAGTTCAACCACATATGAATGCAAACATATATGCATATGCAATATGAAGTGACTGAGCCGATCTAAAACCTAGATTGTGTGTGTATATGCAACCACGAGCAACCACTAGCAATCACTTGCAACCACTTGCAACCATCATCCATAACATGTTTCAACTACATGTTTCCATCCAAAGGGTTTCTACCTAAAAGATAAGGTCGAGGAAATATACCTAAAAAGATAGATAAAAGCGCAACTTAAGGAAAAGGAAAGATCAAGGATGTACCCTCGAACAGAAAAGGGTAGGCAGTGCGTATTCTAGCTTCAGTTTCCCAAGTCACGTCTCCCTCGGCGTCGCTCCACTGAACTTTGACGAGCTTGACTTCGCGGTTGCGTAGCTTCTTCACTTCTGTTCCTAATATGCGGGTTGGAACTCTTCTTATGGTTGCTTCGCGTTCCACTTCGGCTTCTTCGAGGATATTTGGTTCTACCACCTCAGCAGACTCATGTAGACATTTTCGGAGATGTGAAACGTGAAAAACGTTGTGGACTCCAGCCAACTTCTCGGGTAGCTCTAATCTGTAGGCCATTTTCCCAATTTTCTCAATGGTAGGGAATGGCCCTACGAACCTTGGTGTCAATTTTCCTATGGTTCCAAAACGAACAACGTTTCTTAGTGGTGATACCTTGAGAAAAACTCTGTCTCCAACCTCAAATTCAAGGTCGGTTCTTCTCTTGTCGGCGTAGGACTTTTGTCTGTCTTGGGCCGTCTTCATCCTTCTTCGTATTAAGTCTACTTTCTCTGAAGTCTCTTGGATCATATCTGGTCCAAGTATGAGCTTGTCCGTAGACTCCCACCAACAAGTGGGCGATCGGCACGGTCTTCCATATAAAGCTTCGAAGGGCGCCATTCCGATGGTTGCTTGATAGCTGTTGTTGTAGGCAAATTCCACCAAAGGAAGGTGGTCTTCCCATGTCCCTCCGAAGTCAAGGACACATAGCCTTAAGAGGTCTTCCAAAATTCTGTTCACTCTCTCTGTTTGGCCGTCGGTTTGGGGATGATAGGCCGTGCTCAAGCATAACTGCGTTCCTACTGCTTCTTGCAGACTCCGCCAAAACTCACTGGTGAAGATGGGGTCTCGGTCACTAACAATGCTAGATGGTATTCCATGGAGTCGAACGATTTCCTTGAGGTAAAGTGATGCTAGGGATGAGGCAGTTCTTTTACTTTTGACAGGTAAAAAGTGGGCGCTTTTAGTAAGCCTATCCACTATTACCCAAATGCTAGTGTTGCCTCTCCTAGACCTAGGCAGCCCATCGATGAAGTCCATTGAGATGCTATCCCACTTCCACTGCGGGACCTCCAGAGGATGTAGTAGTCCGCCAGGCTTTTTCTGTTCCGCCTTAACCTGTTGGCACACCATGCACTTAGAAACGAATTCTGCCACGTCCTTTTTCATGCCGTTCCAGAAGAAAGTCATTTTTATGTCTTTGTACATTTTATCTCTGCCTGGGTGTATCGTCATCTTGGAGTGATGTGCTTCCTCGAGAACCTTCTTCATTAAATCCTTTGTCTGTGGGACGCATAGTCTTCCGTCTCGCCTTAGCAAACCCTTATCGTCGATGGAGTATCTGTTGAGGTGACTTGAAGTCTCACCCCTAATTAGCCTATCAATTATTTCCACAAGTTGAGGATCTTCGCGTTGTGTTGTCCCTACTGAATCCACTAAAGTTGGGCGCACTTCGAGAGATGCTAGCAAGCCTGGTACGAAATCGGAGGAAGGCCTAAAGTCGAAGCTGGCTATAAACTCTAGGCTTTGTCTTTCAACAAACAACGGGCTTAGGGTCAATTTCTTTCGGCTCAACGCGTCTGCCACTACGTTGCCTTTGCCCGGAGTGTAGGAGATTTCGAAATCGTACGAGGCAAGAAACTCCATCCATCTTTGTTGCCTCAAGTTAAGATCCTTCTGCGAGAAAAGATATTTCAACGATTTATGGTCAGTGTAAAGTTCGAACTTCTCACCTAGGAGATAGTGTCGCCAAGACTTGAGTGCAAAGACGATGGCGGCTAACTCAAGATCGTGGGTTGGGTAGTTCTTTTCGTGCACCTTCAACTGCCTCCCGCCATAAGCTACTACCCTTCCTTCTTGCATTAAGACGGCGCCTAGCCCTGTCCCACATGCATCCGTATAAACAGTGAACATCTTGCTCCCATCTGGCAGAGTCAAAACTGGGGCTGTTGTGAGAGCCCTTTTCAGTTGTTGGAAAGCAAACTCGCAATCCAAGTCCCAATTGAACACTAGATTCTTCTTAGTCAATTTCGTGAGCGGAGCTGAGATTTTCGCAAAATCCCTTATAAATTTTCGATAGAAACCTGCGAGTCCTAGAAAGCTTCGGACCTCAGTTGCATTCCTTGATGTCTTCCAATCCTGTACCGCCACTACCTTAGCAGGGTCCACTGCTAACCCTTGTTTGGATACTATGTGCCCAAGGAACCTCACCTCTTCTCTCCAAAAGTGGCATTTGGAGAATTTGGCTTTTAGTTGATGGACTCGCAAAGTTTCCATGATTGCCCTTAAGTGCTGAGCATGTTCCTCTTCACTCTTTGAGAAGATAAGGATATCATCTACGAAGACCACTACGAATTTGTTGAGGAAATCCCTAAATACCCTACTCATCAGGTCCACGAAGTAAGCAGGTGCATTTGTCAAGCCGAAAGGCATGACAAGCCATTCAAAGAAGCCGTCCGGGGTTCTGAATGCCGTTTTATCGATGCTATCTTCAGCCACCCTTAGCTGATGAAAACTGGTTGCTAAATCGAGCTGGGAGAAAACAGACGCCCCTACAAGCTGGTCAAATAAATCGTCAATTCTAGGGAGAGGGTGCCTATTCTTTTTCGTTAGCTTGTTGAGCTCCCTATAGTCAACACATAGACGGAATGAACCATCCGCCTTTGTAGCGAACACCACTGGAGCGCCCCATTCTGAAATGCTTCTCCTAATGAACCCCTTTTCTAGAAGCTCTTTAATCTGTTTACTGAGCTCTTTCCTTTCCCGTGGAGCCATGTGTCTAACGGGTAACGCAACGGGCTTTGCATTATCTACAAGATATATGCGGAAGTCTATTTCCCGCTTCGGAGGCAAGCCCTTCACCTCTTCGAAGACATCCGGATATTCCCGGACCACTTTAACTGATTGCAAATTTTCAACAGAGGCATCTAGCGATTCAAGAAAACTAAGCATAACCGCATACGAGGGATTACAAGAAATTTCCAAAGTATTACCGAGCTGGGTTAGGAGCCTAACAACCCTTTTCTCACAATCAAGGATGGCCCTATTACTGGATAGCCAATCCATACCCAAAATCAAACCATAACCCGAAAAGCCCAAAACAAAGGCACTACATTGAAATTCTACACTTGGAATAGAAATTTTCAATCCTACACAGATCATAGACAAATGAGCTGGGCCCCCAATTGGGTTTGAAACAATTAAGGGGTCCTCCACCATACTAGTTTTTAGGTGCAGAGATTCTACTAAAGCAGACGAGATAAAGGAGTGTGATGCTCCAGAATCAAATAAAGTGCGAACGGGGTGATCATAAAGATAAACTATGCTTTCTACAGAAGTATTTATACCTCGCTGTTGCAGAGGTGGCGCTTCCAGCACATGAACCTGTGCCCTGGGGTGGATCCAGCCCTCTGCCCCTGTCCTCGTTTCTTTGGGCAGTCCTTAGCCCTGTGGCCTGTCTCACCGCAAGAAAAGCACCCACCATTCTCCTTGGCCTTCTTTTTCCGGCAGTCCTTTACTAAGTGCCCCACTTTGCCACAGAAATTGCACTTCCTCTTCTCTTTGTTGCCTTTCCCGCCTTTCTTAAAGTCTGTCTTCTTAGGCTGCAAACCCTCTTTCTTCCCTTGAGAGCTTTCTGCCTTTGTCTCCTTCTTGCCCTTATCCTCTTCATTCAGCAATGCCATTTGCACCAATCTTTCATACGTAGCTCCCATGGGTATATGGGTCATGGCCAAACTGTGTAATGGCTCATTCAACCCTTTGACGAAACGGAGAGCCTTCTTGTGCGGGGTGTTGACTAGGTCAAGCCCAAACCTAGCCAGCTCATCGAACTGATTCACATATTCTCTGACTGTCTTGTCCCCTTGTTTAAGAAATAAGAATTTTCCCAACTGCAAACTTCTTTCCGCATCTGAGAGAAATTTAGTCTCAAACCTTGCCATAAAGTCCTCCCATGTCTCCACTGGTCTTTCAGCATTAGTGACTTCCCACCAGTAGGAAGCCTCGCCCTTCAATAGCCACACTGCCAATTGTACTTTTTGTCTATCCTCTACCTCAAAGATGATGAATAGGTCCTCAGGTTCTTTCAGCCAATTCCTAGCTGCCACGAAGGACTCAGTTCCATGGAAATCCCTTCCTCCCATAGCTTTAAAATCTTTACATATCTTAGCAAAAGTGTTTCCCCGTGGAGGAGGTGGAGGAAAAGGTGCTGCTGCAGCTGGATGATTTCCTTCAGCTGGGGGAGGAGGAACGGTAGGACCTGGCTGAGTGGCCCTTGCTTCTAAGAACCGTCTAAACCAACCAGGTATTGGCACCCCTTCCGGTAAGTTAAGTTCTTGGGACATGCTGAAACAAAAAGGATAGATTCAAAACGAAGGATAAGAGATAGTACCTATGGCTTTAAGGGGGGGGGGACTTTGCTTTTTTTTTTTTTTAAATAATATTTTTCTTTTAAAAATGCTTCTTTAAATTTCCTTTTTGAAAATAATTTTTCAAAACTTTTTTTTTTATCTTATCTGGTAAACCTATGCTCTGATACCAAGTGAAACACTCCACCTCCGTTAGGGTCACTCTCAAAGGGAATGCCCTAATTTTGGTGGAGGTTTATAAGTATAAGTCACAGATATACAAGACAGATATAAGAACACATATTTGTAAACAGCGGAAAAACAACCACTTTTATTTCATAAAAGCAAATACGTGTTACAACAACATCACCATAATTGTCTTACATCTTTTCCAAAAAACATAACACTTTCATAATCTGTCTTGATTACATTATTTAAAGAAGCATAAAGAAAACATAGATAAAACTGCAAAAGCCCTATAGTGGTTGTCCAAGCCATAGTTCAAAAAGAAAAGGTCCAAGCAATACATTTCTCCTCTTCAAGCTGGATGTTAAGGCTGGTCAAGCTGCAGTGTTCCCACCCTGTGGACCTGGGGGGGGGGGGGACGGAAGAAAAGAAGACGAAAGAAAGGTAGAGTCAGACATAAAGCCTGAGTAAGTCTAGTACTATTCTGTCTATGAATAAAGAACTGGGTATGGTAAGTATAAACAAGAAGTGGGAAAGCACTATAACTTGGTTAAGTTGTCTAGGGTCGAACATACTATCGTACCCCATGGTAATCTCTGAACCCATATAAACTAGTTCCCAACTGGCACCCCATAATCAGGGTGATGTGATCCATTCTAAGATGATCGGCTCCTACTCGCATAGTTACATGTGTCTTACGGCCCCCGATGTTGTAGTTACCTATGCTGGTCCCACCATGGGGTGTATCAAGTCCCATGGTGGCGGCCCGACACAATCCTAGAATGCACAGGAATGCTACTGGTGTCCAGTGCCTTATTTTTCTGCGCCGGAGTGTGTGCACGCCCGCACCCCGTTAGAACCTACACTGCTACACCACCGCCGTCGATTTGACCTCTTACAATCAGCCCAGTAATCGTGCCCCACCCTGCCTAGTTTCAGGGTATCCTGATACACCTTCTAGGGTTACTGCTGAAAAAGGGTGCCCCGTTACTAGGTTTTCTATCTCTAGCCAACATGCTAAGTTGGTTAAGTGTTTCCTAACCTAACCCCCACCAGTCCGTTTAGTTTAGCATGTTCCATTTTGATTAAGTCTTTAGTTCACTTAATCCTAACAATCCTGACTCAGCCTTAATTGTCTTATTAAAGCCTTGACCTCTCACATTAGACAGGTATTGTTGTGGCTGCCTGTTGCCGGTTGGTTCCGGGCAGTCTTACGCCACAACTCAGTCTAACCTCGGGTCCTTATTAGGCTCCATGTTTAACCTCCCACATTGGATAGGTATTGTTGTGACTACTGGACAGCCGGGCGGTTCCGGGCAGGTTTACATCACAACTCAATCCAACCTCGGGTTAAATACATTGTATGTTCTACATTTACATATTTTCTCTTTCTTCTTTATTTTCTTATATGTAAATATTTGTGGCCCATTATTAAGTTAATGGTGTAAAGGTTACACCAATCATGGGCCCAACCCATACTTGAATTTGGGCCCTTCTACTTTATATTTTCATTTATTAATTAGTTTGGCCCAACGCTATTTTCCCCCGTTTAATACGTTCGTTTATCATAATATATGTTGGGCTTAGGCTTTTAAGCCCAACTTAGCCATGAGAAAAAGGGGAGGCTTGAAGCGTGATTACATATACAAAAAGGGGAATGTGAACGCATGAACTTGCAATGTGACGTTGGAACTACAAAATAGAAACTGGTGTACTTGCATAGTGGTAACATATACTTTGGTCGTAAAGCATAAGTGACATGAATCAAACCATGTAAACTTGTAGTTAAGTTAAGAATACCACTATCGACACATAGGCTTAACTACAACAGAAACCTATATTTTATTTAGGCATAATATCAAACATAAGCAATTCATGTTTATAAGATTACTACATGTTTACAAAGGTGTTTACTTTTGTTACTAACACAAAAGTATAGTTCAAACTAATCATGATTTTAAATCTATTCACATGGCATAAATATTTCTAATGTGAAATCATGATTTTTACTTTAGTCATACAACTTGCAAAAGGGATTTTTGAATCTAACCTAGCTATGTACCACATATGTCATCATATAATTCTTGTTAACAATATGGATTTCAATTATGCAAAATATCAATCATAGCCTAGTCATATTCATAAGTTTGCAAATAGGTTTTCTAATACAAAAGCATGACTTAATACATAGATCATGATGCCAAATTTTCAACATAATTTCATATGGACTATGATAACCCAAACTTATTCCAAGTACTTCACAAAAATGATGTTTGTATAAAAATACACATTATGATGGCATAGTAGCAAAACCCCAAACTTGCATGAATTTCAATTAATCAACTACATACATGTAGCTTCAATATGGATTACATAATTTGCGAATATTCCAAACGTATACTTGCATAAAACTACCGCATGTAGTTTTTCATAACTGAATAACATAATTCGAGAATATCCAAACGTATACAATATTCCAAATCGATAAGAATCATAGTAACGCACAAATTATGAATTATTTATCACCACTATCAAGTATACAAACCAACACAGTTATTTGTTCATACCAAAATAATACTCTACTAACAATTGTGTGGCGAATTCTCCAATTTAGGAATTTGGTGATGCGATTTGATTTGATTAAGTTGCTTTATGCCTTTAGAAATTGCCTCCTAATCCTCTCTCCAATTGTTGGCTACTCTTAGTCGTTCCTCGGCAACATGGCGGCTTTGTTCTTATTTTTGAATGAATAGATTAGTGTTGAGTCTAGGGTCATTTTTATAGGGGTTATGAACTGATTAGGACCATTGATGTTGCTTGGATTGATCGTAGCCATTCATCCTAAGGAGAGACCAATTAGAGCCTGCCACCTAGCCCTAATGACAAAGCAGACTACAGAAATTCGACCAACATAGAATAGGCCAGCCAGGCTGGACTGGGTTCGACCTGGCTCTGGACCAGGTCGACATGCCTGTCGACAGCCCTGTCGACCTGGCTAGACCAGGTCGACAGCCCAGTCGACCTGGGTGCGTTAGGCGGGTGTTTTTCCTCCCTGGCCCATTGGGCCCCATTTTGGAATTTAAATTTGATTTTCTGAGCTATTTTATTCTGTTTGAATTTTAAACTTAATTCAAAAACTTCCGAAGGCCATATCTTCTTCATACGGACTCCGTTTTTCGAAAACTCGGACTCTATTTCGCGTATTTTTCCGAGACGAACGCAATGGCGTATCCCGTTTCCCTTAGTTCTTTGATTTGAAATTAATTATACTTTAATTTGTGAATTTCACAGTTATAGAATTCACGGGGTGCTATATTATGTTTTATTATTCGAACAAAACTTTTAAATTTTATATCTTGCTCGCACGAGGTCCGACTAATGTGTCATATTTGTCGTTGGGTTTGTATCTGCAAAAAATATGTAGGTAAGAACTGGATTGGATGAATTCTAAGTTATTTGGAATTTTATCTAATTTCAATTGCTTGTTTGACATTGGATAAAACAACGCAAAGTCATTGTTTGGACTAGATGGTAATACTAATTACTAATGCATAAGGGTCTTATCTCACATGTTCCATTTTTAAAAAAGTAATAAGATATCTATGCATACCAACTTGGGACATTCCCATATATTTATATTCGCTATAAAAGATACAATTTACAATTAAATGTTGAGTATTAAAACTATTAAGCTTGATTTTAACATAAGTATTTTGTTAAAATCAAGAACATTTTGTTTACTAATAATTTAGAAATATCAATGTCCATTTTCAATATTCTTTCTTATCAGCACACACAACCTCTGCAATTTGATCAATAATCAAACTATTTGATTTCTATCAAAACACTTATTTGATTTGGATGTTTACAGAACCTTGCTTTCGTACATGTTTTTTGATCACAATCAAATATCACAAAACCAAGTATAACTCCAATTGATTTGGTGATACTTGGGTTGTTATGTGCAAACAGTCAATTCTAAATCATAATAAAAAAACTATATTCTAGTGCATATATACTAGAAAAAAGCAATACAAAGTGATAATGTTGTGAGTAAATAAAAACGAACTTGAGCACATCGAATGGTGAATATATTGATCATGTTCAACAATTGAAATTTATGGTAATATTCTTGTCAATGTAGCTTATTTCATTCTGCAACCTTTTTCTTTCTAATAAAAGCACATTGTAACCAATGGACCATCTCCTTTTAAATGAAACTACCAAAAAAATATTTTTGTAATATACTTAAAATTTATGTTATTAAAAAAATATTATAATGATTAAATATCAAAAATAAAAGAAAACTAAAGTAACGTAATTAATATTAAATAGTTACATATATATATTTAAATATTATAATTTATGCGGCAACAATAATAAATTATTCTGTTGTTTATCAAGAAATAATTTTACTATGGATGATTATTTTGATTAATTATTCCGTTATCCATCTAATAATTTATGCAATAACAATAATTAATTATCACGTTGTTCACCCAACAATAACTTTGTCGTGGATGATTATTTGATTAATTATTTTGTTACCCATCTAATTTTATTGTTATAAATGGTTATTTTTTGGCATAGATATAAAAAAATGATTATTATGATTTTATCCTGAAAACATGTTCTTAATTCATTACAATTTAAGCTTATTTTGTGATCTTTAAATAAGAAAAATTGAACAATTAATCATTAAAATTATATAAGTGACACAATTCAAGTAATATTATATAAATTATATACAAACTACAATATGATAACTTTTTCTGATGAAGCAAAAAAGTGTATATGTGTCATCATATATATATACATATATATATATATATATATATATAATATGATGCAATGTATGCTTTGTTATTAAGTTTTAAATATATTTTCATGTGTATAAGAGGCACTCTAACTAAAATTTTAAATTACAACATAAAGATAAACATCCATAACAGAAAAATACATTAATCAACAGTAGTTTTCAGAGCAAAATAAATATAAGATCATGAGTAGTTTTCATTCCAAACAAAATAAATATGAAAATCAGAGAAAAATAAATATAAGATCATGAGTAATTTCCATTCCAAACAAAATAAACATGAAATTTATGTTCAAGCCCTATCTTGTTCCCAACATAACTTCATGATTTCCACTTTTTTGAATAATTTTCATTCCTGTAGTGCAAGAAACATTTGAATATATGAACAATTAATTAGTCATTCCTTACCAAAAAATAATAATATGTACAGCGTATATAAATATCCATCAAATATATATATAACTTACTTTTTCTTTTTTAATTTCTTTCAGTTTTGAAACAAATCCATTTTCATCATTTTTTATCACATCATTATCAATCTCTTTTCTTTTCCTTTTCAAATTATTAGTGTTTGTAGATTTTTCAGTATCGGGGCTTTGCATATTGATGTTAGTTTTAGATTCAGTGCTGAAATTTGGTATAGACATCTGCATATAAATGAAATAAAATAACTTAGTGCAATGAACATGACTAACTCTATATATATATATATATATATATATATATATATATATATATATATGTTTGTGTGTGTGTGTATATATATATATATGTGTGTGTGTGTGTGTGACAACAAAATACCCGTGAACTTTGTAATGCAACTGCACCGTCTTCACTTTCTATCATAGAATTCCCAATCAACTCAAAACCTTCAAATATATCTATCGCCGTGTACATTCTTGAACCTCTGTGTACATTATTCTCACCAACACATATAGTAATTGTATACTGCCTTCCCTCCAAACACTTCAAAATTGTTGGAAATTCATTTTTCTTTCCTTGCTAGCAAAAATATTATAATTTATTTAATTTTGTCAAAAAATAAAGTACCAAAATTTTCTGTTAGAATATTTGGAGCTATACATAGCTTTTCTTGATCTCCCATTATGTCATAAACATTTTTCTTAATTATTCTTTAAACATCACGATCTTGCAAAATTATTGCTGCACTGCTACTATTATCTTCAATAATAACACATAATCTAAACCTTCACACAAACACACACGCACACACATACACATATATATAAAAACAATTAGTAGGAAAGTAAGTAAATTTTTGTCTAACATTATAGAAGATTGCCTATGTCTGGACTGGGTACGCTTCTTTTACAATTAGGACATTTATACTTCCCATCTTTCTCCTCAACTTCTTGATTACTACATGCTAAGAAAGCATCATAATACCAAGTGTGTTCCTCTTTTACATTCCTTACGGTTACTTGACAAATAACTTCTTTCTAAAATTTAAAAAATATATTAACTTCCTACTTATTAATGTATGTTATTCCTACTTATTGGATGGCCGTTCATCGATTTCCTCAGTGGGTAATTGAGAAAATCTACAGAATTAGGAGTAATTTCCTTTGGAGTGGCGATAACTTGTGTCATGATATAAATGCTTAGTCAAAAGGAATGTTTGTTGTAGATCTAAAAAGGATGGGGGTTTAGGGATCATTAACATAATAATTTGATTCTTCCTTGTTAGCTAAATGGTTATGGATATTTAGGAGTCCAGAAGTGAAGGCTACTTGGAAGTAGATTGTTTTCAAATTTTATTATCCGGGGGATGATTATATAGTTGGGTCTAGTTGTAGTTGGATGAATAGACTATCTTATTTTTGGAAGTTTGTTCTGTATTGTTTTGATTTTCTTAAATTAGGTTGTAAGCTGACTATTCATTCTGGTAATATTACTTATTTTTGGCATGATGCTTGGATTTCTAAGGTCCCCCTTAAAATTGAGTTTAGAGATCTTTTTGAGAATTGCGATTTTAAGAATGCTTTGATTATAGATGTTTATATAGGTAACTTAGATCCTCCATGGGAATTTACCTTTGTAAATTCTTTATAAGGAGGGGTTTAAAGGCAACTTGCCTTATTAAGAGCTAAATTGGCTTTTTATCATTTGGATGATTCTGGTGATATTATTTGTTGAGTCTTGATAAGAATCTTTCTTACACTCCTAAGTCTATGTATAATTTACTAAATTTTACTGGGATTTCTATGTGTATATTTGATTCTCTTTGGAAGTCCAATTCTCCACCTAAAGCTAACTTTCTTAAGTGGTTGATTATTCATAGGAAACTTTATACGGTTGAGCATCCAAAGAAGAAAAAAATATTTTTGATGCTAATTGTTGTTTTTGTGGTATTTTGGAGGAGGATGTTGAGCATTTATTTTTTTCTCTTGTTCTTACCCAATTTTATTTTAATTATGATTTTAACGATTTTTGTTTTCAGTCGATTAAATTCTTTTAGTAATTGTTTTAAGTATTGGAATTGTAGTAGAATTAATTATAATTCCTGTCAGAGATACATTTTGGATTCTTTAGTGTCTATTATTTGTTGGTTCATTTGGTCGGAGAGAAACCAGAGATTGTTTCATTATGTTTCTTTTTATGTTGTTAATTTAATTATTAGGATTGTTTCCTTCTGTCTGGACAGGATGGATAACTCTCACTATAAGCTATATAGTAATTCTGGATTTGTAAGACGTAATTTGAGTTTATTTATTAGAATTAATAGGTATTTTAGTTGTAATAGATTATGTATTTGTTGTTGATGTTTTCTTCATATATATATATATATATATATATATCAATTTATGTATTCTTAGAAATATATATACCTATATATATATATATATGTGTGAAGTTTGCTAATGTGTTGTTTAGTTTATTTCAGGTCGCAGGTTGCAGATAGTAGATGTGGTGATTTTGGATGGTGGTTTTTCTCATCTTGGTCTCTCTATAGTGTGATTTTGGAGAGTCTTTTGTATTGTTCTGTATTTGTTTTCTTTTGTATCTAGTTTGGAGTGAAGAGTTTATTATAGGAATATATATACTTCAATATCAGGTGGTGGCCTTGCAGGAATTCAATATAGGAGTATGATGGGCGATGGTTTCTCTGGAGCTCATCTATATATTTTCCTATACATAAACTTAGTTATGTCTTGTGTAGCACTTTTAGTTTTCTTTTTGTACTGTTGGTTGTGCTTGTCGACTTTTATTCGTATTATTATATATATGTGCTCTCTTCTTTTTAGAAGATCACACATTTTTGCTCAAAAAAAATATATATAGTAACTTTAGGTACTTGAATAGGAATGAAAAATTAAAAATAAAAAACATTAAAGTCTAGGGAGCATACCTCAATATATTCAGATTTCAAGCACCAATACTTTGTATTTGATAATCTCCGGTAATCATATCGTTAACATCAACTTTTCTTTCATTGAAATCAATAATATCCAACCTACGTATTTTATAAGTTTAATTTTGACGTATATTATATTTAAAAAAAATATTATATTAAATTTCAATAAAACTCAAATTTACCTCTTTCTCATTTTAAGAACACTGTGATGATTGTAGTTGATGAAAAATCGTGTTGCACCAACATTGGTCATATTAGGTTGCTCTACAAAGTAAGAAACGTCATGTTATTAAATTTTCACACATTAAAGTAATTGATAGTCAATAGCATAATTGGACCGATGGATGAGAGAATTAAGCTAGACTGATAGAGAAAAAGGGTAAACCCTACGCAAACTTATTTTAATAAATTTTTCTCAATTATGAATAACATAAAAGTCGTACTAAAATTGTACCTTTATATGAATTCAACCTACAACTTTCCACAATGATGATAACTGTTTTCTCAGTAGCTTCTTTTAAAGCGGTGGCAAACAATTTGGCAAAATCATCCCAAAAACAAAATTTAACACTAGAACTATCAAAACATAAAAATGGGAAGCAAAATATTATTTATGCATATAAGAAAATAAAGGTTTAAATTCCATAATATTTAAAGTGTTATATATACATACCTCCCATCTGTAAGTTCAAATATAAAATTGCATTGCTCTTTGCCATTTGCATTCACAAACTTATTTAAACCATCTTTTAAAATATCACTGTAATAACCCGGAAATCCGAGCCAGTTTAAAAATTTTATTTTGGCAATTTTGACGAATTTTGAATATTTAAAATGAATTATTTTAAATAATAGTGACGAGGAATTTATTTTGAATAGAATTCGAACATATTTATTTATTTGAATCGTCGTTAGAATATAAATATTTTATTTTAATTATAAAAGGAATTGAAAATGGTGCGGTAGTTTGAAATTTCGATTTCAAACTTCAAATGAATGTACCGGGTGCAAAATAAACCGGATTTTAGTGAACCAAAAATATTTGAATCTAATTGAGAATATCTTTCCAAGAATCTGAAAAATCAAAATTTCATGGCGGGGATAAAAAGTTATGCCCAGTTGAAAATTCAGAATAGTCGCTATGGAATTCTGGCCCTTAAAAATGGCCATTTTGCAAACGACCTCGGTTTTCGACGAAACCACCTTTGTTGGATCCATGATGTCAAATTATTGCAAGACTCCTAAATTCGTAATTTTTCGAATCAATATGTGAGCGGGGCAAAGGAAAACGCGTTTGACCAGTTTTAGTTGATTTTAATCGACTGGAAAATGGCCATTTTTCAAACGGTCTCAGAATTTGATGAAATTAGTTTTGTTAGGACCGTATGTCAATACGAAGCGCGAAAATATTTTTCGGGAATTTTTCTAGTTAGTATGTAGCCCCGGTAAATTGAAATGCGCGTTCAAATTCGACATATAGATTTATATTTTGATTTGAACGAAAACTGATCGAAACGATCGAATCAGCTTACGATACATATCCCATTGTGTTCAGAATGGGGGTAATTAGCTAGGGACGACAGTCGATGGGTTTGATTTTGAGTTCGAAATAAAAAGTTACTTTTTGGGATTTAAATTAATATAAAAATATATTAATATAATTGGTAAACTCCTTTATCTCTCCCCCTTTTCCTATCGTTCATATCGAAATTGAAAAGAAAAAAAATCAGGAAATCACGCTCGCGCCCCCCTCCCACTCTCACCGCCGACGAACGCGCCTGCCCGCCTCCCCTGGCGCTGCACTCCCCTCCAACGCCTCCTCCTTCCTCTTCTCCTCCTCTTCCCCCGTCTCCTCCCCCTCTTCCCAAATCGACCCGAACCCCACGCACCCGAACCCCCCCTTAGCCTTCGGGGTTAATATTTAGGGAATTTCTCTCTTGCTAATTTACGGTTGGAGTTTGATTAAAAATTAAACAATAGAAATCATAATTTTATAAAATATGTTAAATAACAAAAATAGTCATGTGTTGACATTACTCATTTGTTGAGATTAGTCATGTGTTGAAAGAAATATAGACTCATGTGTTGAATAGAATAAATATTCATTTGTTGAATAGAATAACGAAGTTATTGAAAAATATAAAGCCGTGTTGATTAGAGATGCGCTATTTTGACACGAACGATATTTATATCGATTATATTCGTTTTTATATTGAATATTGAAAAGAGATTTAAAAATCGAATAAAAAGAAAATGAATTAGAATTGAATTAAAAAGAAAATGAATTCGAATTGAATTGAATATAAAATGAATTCGAATTGAATTGAATATAAAATGAATTCGAATTGAAATGAATTAAATCGAATTAAAATCGATTTGAATTGAAAACCAATAGAAATGAATGTAAAAAGAATTTATAATGGAAAATTCAATTTTGATTTGAATTTGAAATGAAAGTTGAAATTGTTTTTGAAACAAATTTGGAACAATTTATAAAATTCGTTTTAAAAGGAAATTGATGTAATACATATAATATATATATATATATATTATATGTATAATGGCCTGAATAGAATGCGCCGCGTCGCGGCAATTCGTGAATTTCGACCATTGACTTCGAACGTACATTACGGGAGATCCGACCGTCGGATTCTCCTAAAACCGGAACCGTTGGGTTCGTATCGAAAAGAGCTTTCTAACAAATTTAATAGATTTAAAATATAACAGTTGGATTTGGAGATACGTCCAAATCAATTTCAGAAAAGGTCGCTATAAGTGCAGTTCGATGGCCGTTGATGGAAATCGACTGTACGGGCCTTGATAAAATTATTAAAAATATCAATAATTTGTGTAAAATCATAATAAATGATTTGAAAATAACTGGGATGAAAAACTCCACATTTGTAAAGACAAAAATATATTTGTATCAAAATGAACTAGTTTTGAACTAGAATTAAAATCCAATTAATTTTAAATAAATAAATTGGATTTGAAATGGACTTTAAATAACCAGAATTTCCAATATATGAATTGGAATGGATTTGAATCCAAATTGTCTTTGGAATATTTTGGTATTAGATTCCGCGATTATACATATATTTTGGAGGAAATTTGGAAGATATATTTATATTGTTATTTCCAATACGATATTTTTGGTTTCAAAATTTGATATTGAATATAAGCCGATATATTTTCTATTCAGAGCCTTGTATTTAATATCAAATGGGATTTGGGTTTATCGTGAATGGTGTCTTCATCAACACTGTTCTTAAACCCCATTGAGAAAAGATTAAATCTTTTTATTTAGATTTAATGAAGTATACCAATTAATTAATATATCTAATTGTAATTGAATTAGAATTGATTTGTGGGTTTGTCGTGAACCGTGTTTTAAATGACATTAGTTCTTTAACCCAGTAAAAGGAGTTTTAATGAATCTGTAATTAGATTAAAATGTGAATTGATAATTTAAATTATCAAATTTGGAAAGTGAGCGAGAATGGAGTATTACCAGTTTTCCTCCAAAGAGATAGTTAAATCTTTAATTAGATTTTAACGTGAAATGGTAATTAATTTTACCGATAACACCGTGGTGTTAGATATGGAGTATTACCAGTTTTGCTTCATGGGATGAATAGGTTGGGATTGGGAAATAAAATAAGTAATTACTTCAGTGTGGTTCGCTAATCCCGATTCGTTTGGAAAAACATAACATGGTTTGAAATGACATCCAAAGGAAGATTAAAGAATAAATTTAGACGAATTTTCTTTGATAAAATTAATGGGAACCTTTCCCTAAGAATGTGAAATTTAGAAACTAACTGTAGGTTAGCTAAGAAGGATGGTTTCCTGGGTATTGATCTGATGTTGGTTTCGGCCTTCGGGGTTAATATTTGGGGAATTGTTCTCTTGCTAATTTACGGTTAGTGATTGATGAATTGGAATGAGGTGTATGTTGTTTTTGTGTAACATTTGTTTGTTATATACGCGGGTTATTCGGAAAGGCCAGGTTTATACCCATTCTGAATAACCGATTCGACGACAAGTCGAAGATGAAGACGGTGGTTGAAGACCGGAAGTCTTCACATCGTTTGGGTGATTATTGATGATCTTGATTGGGCTGTACACCCAAGATGAGGAAATCAGTTGGTGATCGTTCAGACGTACTTGGAGATCGATGGATATGCGAGGAAAGTGCCTCTGGTTTTGTTCAGACATAGAACGAACTTGTAAATGGACTGTGTGTCTGACATTGGATTTTATTCTATGTTGATTGATCTCTATTAAATAAATATCTGTTTGGCGGCGGAGAATTTATTGTGATGAAAATTTATTGTGTGATTTGAAATAAAATAATATATTTATATAGTTAAAAATATTTTATCGTTAAAAATATAATTTTTAACGTGAATGTGAACAAATAAATATTCATTTACAAACCGGAGGGTTTGTTTATGTAAACCCATTTGAAGGATATTGATTGGGACGATAAATTTTACATGTCGCCCAACTGCACAAATAATATTCGTTGTTTTTGGATTGAAACCCCACACGGGTGTTGGGATGATATTTGGCGTACACTAATCCCAATTATTTAATGGTATGTCGATCGTTTGGTAGAAAGACTGTGTAAGCGTTATTTATTTATATTTAATGCCTATGCAGTTGTGTGGTGCACTTTGGATGATGGTTGATTATTTATCGTTGCTATTATATACATGTGTTGTATGGAATCCATATAATTAATATTATATGGTAATTAATTGGGCCTAATTCCAATTGGGAAAATAAATAATATTATAAAATATAGATTCATGTTTTGACAGTACTCATGTATTGAGAATAGTCACGTGTTGAAAGAAATAAAGATTCATGTGTTGAACGAAATATTTTAACAATAAAATTTATATTTTTATCATATATAAAATTAGAACTAACTGGAAAATAAATAAGATGAGTGGCCTCCTGGATATTGATCTGATGTTGGTTTTGGTCTTCGGGGTTAATATTTAGGGAATTGCTTTCTTGGTAATTTACGGCTGGAGTTTGATTAAAAATTAAACGATAGAAATCATAATTTTATAAAATATATTAAATAACAAAAATAGTCACGTGTTGACCGTACTCATTTGTTCAGATTAGTCATATGTTGAAAGAAATATAGATTCATGTGTTAAATAGAATAAATATTCATTTGTTGAATAGAATAACGAAGTTATTGAAAAATATAAAGCCGTGTTGATTAGAGATGCGCTATTTTGACGCGAACGATATTTATATCAATTATATTCGTTTTTATAATGAATATTGAAAAGAGATTTAAAAATCGAATAAAAAGAAAATGAATTAGAATTGAATTAAAAAGAAAATGAATTCAAATTGAATTGAATATAAAATGAATTCGAATTGAATTGAATATAAAATGAATTCGAATTGAAATGAATTCAAATCGAGTTGAAATCGATTTGAATTGAAATCAAATAGAAATGAATGTAAAAAGAATTTATAATGGAAAAATCAATTTTGATTTGAATTTGAAATGAAAGCTGAAATTGTTTTTGAAACAAATTTAAAACGATTTATAAAGTTCGTTTTAAAAGGAAACCGATGAAATATAATATATATATATATATATATATTATATGTATAATGGCCTGTATAGAACGCGCCGCGCCGCGGCAGTTCGTGAATTTCGACCATTGACTTTGAACGGACATTACGGGAGATCCGACTGTCGGATTCTCCTAAAACAAGAACTGTTGGATTCGTATCGAAAAGAGCTTTCTAACGAATACAAGAGATTTGAAATCTAACAGTTGGATTTGGAGATACGTCCAAATCAATTTCAGAAAAGGTCGCTATAAGTGCAGTTCGATGGCCGTTGATGGAAATCGACTGTACGGGACTTGATAAAATTATTTAAAATATCTATAATTTGTGTAAAATCATAATAAATGATTTGAAAAGAACTAGGATGAAAAAATCCACATTTGTAAAGATAAAAATATATTTTTATCAAAATGAACTGGTTTTGAACTAGAATTAAAATCTAATTATTTTTAAATAAATAAATTGGATTTGAAATGGACTTTAAATAACCAGAATTTCCAATATATGAATTGGAATGGATTTGAATAGAAATTGTCTTTGGAATATTTCGATATTAGATTCCGCGATTATAAAGATATTTTGGAGGAAATTTGGAAGATATATTTATATCGTTATTTCCAATACGATATTTGTTGGTTTCAGAATTTGTTATTGAATATAAGCCGATATATTTTCTATTCAGAGCCTTGTATTTAATATCAAATAGGATTTGGGTTTGTCGTGAATGGTGTCTTCATCAACACTGTTCTTAAACCCCATTGAGAAAAGATTAAATCTTTTTATTTAGATTTAATGAAGTATACCAATTAATTAATATATTTAATTGGAATTGAGTTAGAATTGATTTGTGGATTTGTCTTGAACTGTGTTTTAAATGACATTAGTTTTTTAACCTAGTAAAAGGAGTTTTAATGAATCTGTAATTAGATTAAAATGTGAATTGATAATTTAAATTATCAAATTTAGAAAGTGAGCGAGAATAGAGTATCACCAGTTTTGCTCCAAAGCGATAGTTAAATCTTTAATTAGATTTGAATGTGAAATGGTAATTAATTTTACCGATAACACCGTGGTGTTAGATATGGAGTATTACCAGTTTTGCTTGATGGGATGAATAGGTTGGGATTGGGAAATAAAATAAATAATTACTTCGGTGTGGTTCGCTAATCCCGACTAGTTTGGAAAACCATAACATGGTTTGAAATGATATCCAAAGGAAGATTAAAGAATAAATTTAGAAGAAATTATCTTTGATAAAATTAATGGGAACCTTTCCCTAAGAATGTGAAATTTAGAAACTAACTGTAGGTTAGCTAATAAGGATGGTTTCCTGGGTATTGATCAGATGTTGGTTTCGGCCTTTGGGGTTAATATTTGGGGAATTGTTCTCTTGCTAATTTACGGTTAGTGACTGACGAATTGAAATGAGGCATATGTTGTGTTTGTGTAACATTTTTTTATTATATACGCGGGTTATTCGGAAAGGCCGGGTTTACACACATTCTGAATAACTGATTCGACGATGAAGACGGCGGTTGAATACCAGAAGTCTTCACATCATTTGGGTGATTACTGATGTTCTTGATTGGGCTGTACACCCAAGATGAGGGAATCAGTTGGTGATCGTCCAGACGTACTTGGAGATCGATGGATATGCAAGGAAAGTGCCTCCGGTTTTGTTCAGACCCGGAACAAACTTGTAAATGGACTATGTGTTTGACATTGGATTTTATTCTTTGTTGATTGGTCTCTATTAAATATACATCTGTTTAGCGGTGGAGAATTTATTGTGATGAAAATTGATTGTGTGATGTGAAATAAAATAAAATATTTATATAGTTAAAAATATTTTATCGTTAAAAATATAATTTTTAACATGAATGTGAACAAATAAATATTTTACAAAACCGGACGGTTTGTTTATGTACACCTATTTGAAGGGTATTGATTGGGACGATAAATTTTACATGTCGCCCAACTGCACAAATAATATTCGGTGTTTGTGGATTGAAACCATGAACGGGTGTTGGGATAATATTTGGCGTACACTAATCCCAATTATTTAATGGTATGTCGATCGATTGATCGATAGACTGTGTAAGCGTTAATTATTTATATTTAATGCTTATGCAGTTGTGTGGTGCACTTTGGATGATGGTTGATTATTTATCGTTTCTATTATATACATGTGTTGTATGGAATCCGTATAATTAACATTATATGGTAATTGATTGGGCCTCATTCCAATTGGGAAAATAAATAATATTATAAAATATAGATCCATGTGTTGATAGTTCTTATGTGTTGAGAATAGTCATGTGTTGAAAGAAATAAAGATTCATGTGTTGAATGAAATATTTTAACAATAAAATTTATATCTTTATCATATATAAAATTATAACTAACTGGAAAATAGATAAGATGAGTGGTCTCCTGGATATTGATCATGTAACGAACCGGGATTTTCGACTCCGAAAATCAACATCAAACTACCATGTTGACCATTCAGACATCGAATATTCCAGATCATTAATAGAAAGAAGTTAGAGGGTGAGAATAGATAAGAAAGAAATATTAGAATAGAAGAAGAAGAAGAACACAACACAACACAGAGTCTCACATCGCAGCGGAACAAAATATAATACAGAAATAACCTTTATTGAAAGCTTTTGAAATACTTACAATATCAGAGTACACATCTGGACAGTGATAATAATCTGTCCTCATATAACACACAGCGGAATAGTAATATCATACGTCTGGACTCTTCCAGCTCGTTTCTTCACAGCAGTCGATAACCTGAACCTGTACAACCCGGCCTAACCCGAGCATTTACAAAACACCGGGTCAGTCTGGTGAACCAGAGTGAGATAAACTCGCACAGTAATAAGGGTGAGCATCCAACTTGATTTTAAAGTTCAAAATCTTTTCAAAAGAAAAGGATAATCGTAAGACCAAATCCACACATAAACACGGACGGTTTTTACCTTACGATAACCCAAAACAGTTTTGAAACCAATATCTTGTCTGATATTATAATAATGTCTAAATACAAGTAAATAACAATCTAGTGGAACGCTTGCATCTCACGCTTCACACATATATAGTATACAAACAAAACCCGCAGGCGCTTATTGGGAATTGGATTCCGACTTGACAAGGTATGGGTCCACCTTCCGATAGTGTATCTCTAGAGACGAATACACTGGGTTCAACAAGAACGTCTTGCAACCCGGCCCTCACATGACCGACCACTCATTTCGCTTGAGTGTATCGAATGTATATCACCGACGGTTGGGATCAGCAACCGTCTCCCGAAAAGGGACAGCATCGAAACATATATTTAAGAAAACAAATAGGATTTCCTCTAGATAGGTGATCATACACCCTAATGGGAGCGACCCACATAGCCATGCTGCCTGCCCGATTTTTGTCATCTCCCGGTTGATGAGGCTTGAGGCCAGAATTAACTCTTGATCATTTGGTCATCATTCACTTTGAATGCCACATTGTCAGATCCGTCAGATATCACTAATTGACGTCCACAAAAATACTCTAGCTGAAAGCTAGAGAATGGCAATTCCCTGCCAACAACTATCGTACGTTTGAAGAAATCAACGTACGTGATCCTTTGGAAATACTCTGTCAGACATCCGTCCATATACGTCATCCAGGAACAGGATGAACCGAAGGCACTCTCCTACCGCATCCATATAGGAATCACCCCATGGATCAGTAGCGAGAAGTCCTTGCAACCCCGTAGATTCCAACTACGACAGAATCACAGTTTATCTCTGCTTGCCAGGCAGAGAATATTAGTGGTTCTTCCGTTTGTGAACCTCCACGGTCTTCAATGCTCCATCTCGAACATCTTCTGATATCCTCACGTATTTGTTGGTCGGAATGGTTTTCGAATATAAATTCGATCCCGGTCTTTCCATACCAACAATCGTATTGGCCAGATTTGATAGTCGGTGTTTTAACTATCAAAATATACAGTGTTTCAAACATGACACTCCAATGAGTTCACTGGTTCAGCATTCAACATCACTTGGCCTTTAACAAACTAATTTCCTTTTTGTTAAATTGAAACTTCCAATTCTTTTAATATTCAAAAATATGATATTTGAATAACTCTAATTGATTAATTAACATTCGTCTTAACTCCATTCGCTTGACTCTAGATCACAGCGATCACAATGGTTACGCCTGATTCCCTCAGGAAACATCCGACCGCCGTAGGCTATCTGCAGCCCTGCGAATTTCGCTAGCAGTCGTACGAAATGACAACTTATCTTGAAAAAACTATGTTTGACTAACTCTAGCTCGAATAACTATATTCAATTTCCCATTTTGAAATCTCATTTAAAATTCTCCTTTTTACTAGATCTCGTTTTCAAATAACGTTAATGTAAAATTTACGTCTTAACACTTTGAAACTCACTTAAAACCTCTGGTTTATAATAAACCCTTTTTCGAAATCTCCTTTCACTTAATTCATATAATTGAGTACGTTTATTTCTTTTCACCATTAAATTGGCTTGCATCTCACATTCGGTAACCTTTTAAATGAATTCCCATTTAAAAATATTTTCCTAAATTCATCATTAATTAAAATAATAACTTATTTCAAACATTAACTACTTTAGTAGTTAATCCCTTTATTAACTAAATTAAAGATTTAATCCCTTTTTAAATCCTTATTTAAATTCAAACAATATTCGTTTAACTATTTTAGTCAAAACACATTAACTTGATAAACAATTCTAATTCCAAACGGTCGATTTAATTAACTCAAAAACTTGATTATCTCATTAACCGATCTCAACAATCCTCGCTTTAAATTAATTAAAAATATAATTAATTTAGATAGATTCTAATTATTTGTTTTCTTTACAAAACAAATTTTCCAAGGTTTAACCATTTAATCCATTTCTTATCTTCATACTTGAAAATCTGATTAACATCAGCATATACTTTATAAAATAAACCAACCATAAATCAAGGTCTTAAATAAATAAAATATTTATTTAATTCCCTTTTATACTTTATTCAAATAATATATTTCAAGATCTGAGTCCAGTTATAAAATAAACTTTATAACTTCACTTTTATCGACTCACCTAACGGCGAATCCATATCTATAAACCGATTGATTTTTAAAGGCCATACTCTGCCAAACACTTAACCAATATCACCCATTGGTTTAAACTAACAGATGTTGAACATTCAATAATCAACCATCAAATCAATCACACAAACAGATCAGTTCATATATGATAATATGAAAATAAATAATACATTTGAGGGATCCGGTTGGGTCCCTCCAACCTGTTCTTCCCTGTATTCAAAACGGTTATCACACACCAGATTATTCAGTTTTCCTTTAACTGATAACAATGAATAACGGCCATTTAATATCAACCACAAGCAATGCAAACAATTCAACCATTTAAAACACATTTATAAAATAAACGTGACCAACCAGGGTGAGTCACCTTTATTGGAACCAATCGTTAAAAATAACGATTTGGTATTCACTGAAATTAAACACAGTTTAATTTCATCGGTTAAATCAACAAATAAATAACTAGCAAAACAGTCAACCATTGGCAAGCAGAGCACACAAAATAAAAATACCCAATTTATATAAATATAAAAAGGGTAACTGAGTGAGTTTAACTCACTTTGGTTTCTTGATTTCCATTCGATGACAAAACGGTTTGTTTATCAATCTTTCAGCTGCGTTCAACTCTGATCAAACTGACTTCAAAGTGTTACGCTTGTTGTTATGCTTCCAACATCTCGGGTCTTTGTCGAATCTGCTGTGTTTGAAACCGCGTGAGTCCCTCCCTATCCCAATATCGACTACTGCTCCCTTCGCCATTTCCACTTGCTTATGCCACTTTACTTACTTAGATCAGGGCGTTATTAAAAACTTCATTAGGCTTAAATAAAGTAATTAGGATCATTTGTTTTATATTTTCACCTGCTCCCTTTAATTCCTTCAGAAATCCCATCTTCCTCGTGTTAGATGCCGAACCCACTCCCACCGTTTTTCTTCTTCTCCCACGTTTCGGTTTTCGCTATCCCCTTCCATCCGTTCTTCCCAACAGCTTCGGTTTCTTTTTTTTTTTTTTTTTTTTTTTTTTTTTCCAGTGTTGCCTCGCATGCACCATATCCCATTTCCATGCAACAGTGGCTCCATACCCTAACTGCTCACGTAACGACTCGGCTCCCTCCTCCTGTTATGATTTCTGCCCAACCTCCCAGTATCCTCCTTCACATTTTCATCATACTTGCATTAGAACCCAAACCCCTTTTGTTCACTTCGTTTGTACCCTGTGCCTATCCCCTTTCCTTCTTTATTTGTTCCGCAACTTTTTTTTTTTTTTTTTTTTTTATAAGAGGCGCAGTCAGTATAGACGAAGGAAAGCATCAGGAAGGCTGTCGGCCTTTGGTTTGCGGAAGGAAAAGAAACGAAGTACGTTGTATTTATATGAGGGGAAACGTGGGGAGCAAACTACTGGAAAATATTACTTTATTTCGGTAGCTTTGTCGGCACGGTTTCAAGGTTAGGGCAGGTAGCTGTATATTATGAGGTCTGCACATTTAATTCAAATAGAAAAGTTAGGCTGGTAGGCATGGGGTAGCCTGTTCGTTCACATGGGAAGAGGGTAGCCACCGTGTTTGAAAGCACATGCCAAGGGTCGTCATTAACTTAGATAAGGTAGATAAAAATATTATTTTATTATATTGAAATGTCATGATAAAGTAACACGTAAAATTGACCGCAATCGACTCCCGTTTTCTGATTAAAAAGCTAATCTCAGTGTAAAAAGGTATTCCGGACCCAATGGGACAAGTTTCGTCGAAATCCGAGGTCGTATGGAAAAATTTCCTTTATGAAACCAGAAATGAACACACGTTTAATTTTTCCACGATCATCAGATAAATCAGATCCACTTGAAACTGCGAACATCGACAATAACTTTTCGATACGAACCCAATGGCACTAATTTCGTCGCATTCTGAGACTGTTGCCCCGGTAGGCTGTTTTTACCCTGAACCGCCCTACCCTTTTTAACACCAAATTTTCCGGTCTCTAAAAATAACAAACTATATACTTATTCTGACTCTAATCGACGATACGAACTCAACGGAACTGGTTTCGTGGCCTAATTCGATCGTCTGCTCAAGTTACACTCAAATATCCTTTTATTTATTTAAATGCGCGCTATAGAAATTGAACGGGCGTTTACGGCTACCATGGTCACATACGATATTGGTTTTCCACGCAATTCACCACCATACAATAATTTAGCGATACGGTTCTACTGAAACTGATTTCGTCGAAATCTGAGTCCGTTTGCAAAATGGCCATTTTAAAGGCCTATAATTAAATAACGATTTTCCATAGCGACTATTTCAAATTTTGATTTAGCCATAACTATCAAATTATAACACGAAATCTGGATTTTTCTCTTTCATATGAAAATTATCGTCCATACGGTTTCCACGTGTCTTGTTTCACAGAAATCCGACTTATATCGAATCCTGTATTCTCAATTGAAGTTCAAAACTCCAATTTACGAACTGCACGCCATTTTCAAGCTCGAATTATAATATATATAAATTATAACATTCAACTTCGTTTTATTATTGAATTAAATATTAAATTCCATTAATATTCCCAACATAATATTTAAAACTAATTTAAATATTCATATTCAAATGGTCGAAAAACACGGGTCGTTACATTCTTCCCCCCTTAAAATAATTTCGTCCTCGAAATTGCTAAGGTAAGAAAGAACGTTATAAACTCACTAATTTCAAATCCAATTTTACTATAAATTGAAACTCAATTCAATATCGTAAATAAATATTTTCAAAAATATTGAAATTTTTCTAACACCTTAAATTTCCGAAAAATTTCGCCAGCACCTCCTCTGTACGGCTCAATCGGTACAACCACAATTCGCCTTTCTAGGCCTTCTCCAATCCAGAAGAAAATAACCAGCCAAGCGGCTTGCCAAATCGGCTCACAAACTTCCAAATCCACATAAAAATAAACGTGTACCTTTTTGTCGGGCAAATCACTATATCTCTTCCATCTGCTACCTGTCAGCTTATATAAATGCATTTCCCACGAAATTCCAACTTTATCCTCAAGCCCAAATCCTTCAATCAACCAAGCCAAATCCCATTCTTAACTCCTTTTCCATCCATTATCAATTTCACCTTTTAACTCACCAGTCCAATACCATTTCAGATTCCTGTCTCCCAAATTCAAAATCTGATTCTACTCGATATATTATTTCTCGATTCAATTTCCAGTTAATTTGTTTTAATTCAATTCATAATTGCTTTCAGAAACTTCTATTTAATTTTGTTTTTGTTCAAACAATTTCCTGGGAGTTTTCAAACAGTTTTGCTCTTTCAAAATCAAATATTCCTTTTTCAGGATTCAAACAACTTGTCTTTCCTCAAACAATTCAAAACAAGATTTTTGGTAGTAATCCGTCACTTAGAACTCGGAAATGAACACTGATGATGTGGCCAGCATCCTCAGAGCTATTCCCCAGCTATCGAAGTGAGTTCAATACTATGTCACTTTCAAAACCAGTTCTAAACACTTCCATTTTGAAATCCATTTCAAAATATCCCTTTCAAATGCTTGTAACAAATTTAAAATCTCCCAGGATTTTTAAAAATTCTCATATATTCAATCCAAGTTCATTTACAACACCTTTCCCACTTTTGGGAATTTTAATTCCAATTTTTGGTTTAGATTTCAGATTTAATTCATCTGATTCCATATTATACGAATTCTAATTGGTTATTTATATAACCATTTCAATTATAATCTTATTCGATTATAATAACAAACAACACATCACATATATTATGATATTTCCAACATATATATTTCCTTTATATCAAAATATAATTTGGGTAAAATTATTTCATTTACCCCCTTTCAAAAACATACTGTGTCGAACTATTCTGTTCAAGAGTTTAGAAACACTTATCGACACAGTTTGCATTACTGTATCGACCAGAATTCATAAACTACTCGACAAACCAACCAACACAATATAAACAGTTTTTATAACAATTTACAAATACGCGCTCATATATATACACTCAAACTCAATCTAGGGTATTACTATCCCCATCTCTACTGAGTCACGCCACAGAGCCAAGGTAATCACTTAACCTTCAGCTCTGATACCACTGTAACGAACCGGGATTTTCGACTCCGAAAATCAACATCAAACTACCATGTTGACCATTCAGACATCGAATATTCCAGATCATTAATAGAAAGAAGTTAGAGGGTGAGAATAGATAAGAAAGAAATATTAGAATAGAAGAAGAAGAAGAACACAACACAACACAGAGTCTCACATCGCAGCGGAACAAAATATAATACAGAAATAACCTTTATTGAAAGCTTTTGAAATACTTACAATATCAGAGTACACATCTGGACAGTGATAATAATCTGTCCTCATATAACACACAGCGGAATAGTAATATCATACGTCTGGACTCTTCCAGCTCGTTTCTTCACAGCAGTCGATAACCTGAACCTGTACAACCCGGCCTAACCCGAGCATTTACAAAACACCGGGTCAGTCTGGTGAACCAGAGTGAGATAAACTCGCACAGTAATAAGGGTGAGCATCCAACTTGATTTTAAAGTTCAAAATCTTTTCAAAAGAAAAGGATAATCGTAAGACCAAATCCACACATAAACACGGACGGTTTTTACCTTACGATAACCCAAAACAGTTTTGAAACCAATATCTTGTCTGATATTATAATAATGTCTAAATACAAGTAAATAACAATCTAGTGGAACGCTTGCATCTCACGCTTCACACATATATAGTATACAAACAAAACCCGCAGGCGCTTATTGGGAATTGGATTCCGACTTGACAAGGTATGGGTCCACCTTCCGATAGTGTATCTCTAGAGACGAATACACTGGGTTCAACAAGAACGTCTTGCAACCCGGCCCTCACATGACCGACCACTCATTTCGCTTGAGTGTATCGAATGTATATCACCGACGGTTGGGATCAGCAACCGTCTCCCGAAAAGGGACAGCATCGAAACATAGATTTAAGAAAACAAATAGGATTTCCTCTAGATAGGTGATCATACACCCTAATGGGAGCGACCCACATAGCCATGCTGCCTGCCCGATTTTTGTCATCTCCCAGTTGATGAGGCTTGAGGCCAGAATTAACTCTTGATCATTTGGTCATCATTCACTTTGAATGCCACATCGTCAGATCCGTCAGATATCACTAATTGACGTCCACAAAAATACTCTAGCTGAAAGCTAGAGAATGGCAATTCCCTACCAACAACTATCGTACGTTTGAAGAAATCAACGTACGTGATCCTTTGGAAATACTCTGTCAGACATCCGTCCATATACGTCATCCAGGAACAGGATGAACCGAAGGCACTCTCCTACCGCATCCATATAGGAATCACCCCATGGATCAGTAGCGAGAAGTCCTTGCAACCCCGTAGATTCCAACTACGACAGAATCACAGTTTATCTCTGCTTGCCAGGCAGAGAATATTAGTGGTTCTTCCGTTTGTGAACCTCCACGGTCTTCAATGCTCCATCTCGAACATCTTCTGATATCCTCACGTATTTGTTGGTCGGAATGGTTTTCGAATATAAATTCGATCCCGGTCTTTCCATACCAACAATCGTATTGGCCAGATTTGATAGTCGGTGTTTTAACTATCAAAATATACAGTGTTTCAAACATGACACTCCAATGAGTTCACTGGTTCAGCATTCAACATCACTTGGCCTTTAACAAACTAATTTCCTTTTTGTTAAATTGAAACTTCCAATTCTTTTAATATTCAAAAATATGATATTTGAATAACTCTAATTGATTAATTAACATTCGTCTTAACTCCATTCGCTTGACTCTAGATCACAGCGATCACAATGGTTACGCCTGATTCCCTCAGGAAACATCCGACCGCCGTAGGCTATCTGCAGCCCTGCGAATTTCGCTAGCAGTCGTACGAAATGACAACTTATCTTGAAAAAACTATGTTTGACTAACTCTAGCTCGAATAACTATATTCAATTTCCCATTTTGAAATCTCATTTAAAATTCTCCTTTTTACTAGATCTCGTTTTCAAATAACGTTAATGTAAAATTTACGTCTTAACACTTTGAAACTCACTTAAAACCTCTGGTTTATAATAAACCCTTTTTCGAAATCTCCTTTCACTTAATTCATATAATTGAGTACGTTTATTTCTTTTCACCATTAAATTGGCTTGCATCTCACATTCGGTAACCTTTTAAATGAATTCCCATTTAAAAATATTTTCCTAAATTCATCATTAATTAAAATAATAACTTATTTCAAACATTAACTACTTTAGTAGTTAATCCCTTTATTAACTAAATTAAAGATTTAATCCCTTTTTAAATCCTTATTTAAATTCAAACAATATTCGTTTAACTATTTTAGTCAAAACACATTAACTTGATAAACAATTCTAATTCCAAACGGTCGATTTAATTAACTCAAAAACTTGATTATCTCATTAACCGATCTCAACAATCCTCGCTTTAAATTAATTAAAAATATAATTAATTTAGATAGATTCTAATTATTTGTTTTCTTTACAAAACAAATTTTCCAAGGTTTAACCATTTAATCCATTTCTTATCTTCATACTTGAAAATCTGATTAACATCAGCATATACTTTATAAAATAAACCAACCATAAATCAAGGTCTTAAATAAATAAAATATTTATTTAATTCCCTTTTATACTTTATTCAAATAATATATTTCAAGATCTGAGTCCAGTTATAAAATAAACTTTATAACTTCACTTTTATCGACTCACCTAACGGCGAATCCATATCTATAAACCGATTGATTTTTAAAGGCCATACTCTGCCAAACACTTAACCAATATCACCCATTGGTTTAAACTAACAGATGTTGAACATTCAATAATCAACCATCAAATCAATCACACAAACAGATCAGTTCATATATGATAATATGAAAATAAATAATACATTTGAGGGATCCGGTTGGGTCCCTCCAACCTGTTCTTCCCTGTATTCAAAACGGTTATCACACACCAGATTATTCAGTTTTCCTTTAACTGATAACAATGAATAACGGCCATTTAATATCAACCACAAGCAATGCAAACAATTCAACCATTTAAAACACGTTTATAAAATAAACGTGACCAACCAAGGTGAGTCACCTTTATTGGAACCAATCGTTAAAAATAACGATTTGGTATTCACTGAAATTAAACACAGTTTAATTTCATCGGTTAAATCAACAAATAAATAACTAGCAAAACAGTCAACCATTGGCAAGCAGAGCACACAAAATAAAAATACCCAATTTATATAAATATAAAAAGGGTAACTGAGTGAGTTTAACTCACTTTGGTTTCTTGATTTCCATTCGATGACAAAACGGTTTGTTTATCAATCTTTCAGCTGCGTTCAACTCTGATCAAACTGACTTCAAAGTGTTACGCTTGTTGTTATGCTTCCAACATCTCGGGTCTTTGTCGAATCTGCTGTGTTTGAAACCGCGTGAGTCCCTCCCTATCCCAATATCGACTACTGCTCCCTTCGCCATATCCACTTGCTTATGCCACTTTACTTACTTAGATCAGGGCGTTATTAAAAACTTCATTAGGCTTAAATAAAGTAATTAGGATCATTTGTTTTATATTTTCACCTGCTCCCTTTAATTCCTTCAGAAATCCCATCTTCCTCGTGTTAGATGCCGAACCCACTCCCACCGTTTTTCTTCTTCTCCCACGTTTCGGTTTTCGCTATCCCCTTCCATCCGTTCTTCCCAACAGCTTCGGTTTCTTTTTTTTTTTTTTTTTTTTTTTTTTCCAGTGTTGCCTCGCATGCACCATATCCCATTTCCATGCAACAGTGGCTCCATACCCTAACTGCTCACGTAACGACTCGGCTCCCTCCTCCTGTTATGATTTCTGCCCAACCTCCCAGTATCCTCCTTCACATTTTCATCATACTTGCATTAGAACCCAAACCCCTTTTGTTCACTTCGTTTGTACCCTGTGCCTATCCCCTTTCCTTCTTTATTTGTTCCGCAACTTTTTTTTTTTTTTTTTTTTTTATAAGAGGCGCAGTCAGTATAGACGAAGGAAAGCATCAGGAAGGCTGTCGGCCTTTGGTTTGCGGAAGGAAAAGAAACGAAGTACGTTGTATTTATATGAGGGGAAACGTGGGGAGCAAACTACTGGAAAATATTACTTTATTTCGGTAGCTTTGTCGGCACGGTTTCAAGGTTAGGGCAGGTAGCTGTATATTATGAGGTCTGCACATTTAATTCAAATAGAAAAGTTAGGCTGGTAGGCATGGGGTAGCCTGTTCGTTCACATGGGAAGAGGGTAGCCACCGTGTTTGAAAGCACATGCCAAGGGTCGTCATTAACTTAGATAAGGTAAATAAAAATATTATTTTATTATATTGAAATGTCATGATAAAGTAACACGTAAAATTGACCGCAATCGACTCCCGTTTTCTGATTAAAAAGCTAATCTCAGTGTAAAAAGGTATTCCGGACCCAATGGGACAAGTTTCGTCGAAATCCGAGGTCGTATGGAAAAATTTCCTTTATGAAACCAGAAATGAACACACGTTTAATTTTTCCACGATCATCAGATAAATCAGATCCACTTGAAACTGCGAACATCGACAATAACTTTTCGATACGAACCCAATGGCACTAATTTCGTCGCATTCTGAGACTGTTGCCCCGGTAGGCTGTTTTTACCCTGAACCGCCCTACCCTTTTTAACACCAAATTTTCCGGTCTCTAAAAATAACAAACTATATACTTATTCTGACTCTAATCGACGATACGAACTCAACGGAACTGGTTTCGTGGCCTAATTCGATCGTCTGCTCAAGTTACACTCAAATATCCTTTTATTTATTTAAATGCGCGCTATAGAAATTGAACGGGCGTTTACGGCTACCATGGTCACATACGATATTGGTTTTCCACGCAATTCACCACCGTACAATAATTTAGCGATACGGTTCTACTGAAACTGATTTCGTCGAAATCTGAGTCCGTTTGCAAAATGGCCATTTTAAAGGCCTATAATTAAATAACGATTTTCCATAGCGACTATTTCAAATTTTGATTTGGCCATAACTATCAAATTATAACACGAAATCTGGATTTTTCTCTTTCATATGAAAATTATCGTCCATACGGTTTCCACGTGTCTTGTTTCACAGAAATCCGACTTATATCGAATCCTGTATTCTCAATTGAAGTTCAAAACTCCAATTTACGAACTGCACGCCATTTTCAAGCTCGAATTATAATATATATAAATTATAACATTCAACTTCGTTTTATTATTGAATTAAATATTAAATTCCATTAATATTCCCAACATAATATTTAAAACTAATTTAAATATTCATATTCAAATGGTCGAAAAACACGGGTCGTTACAGATCAGATGTTGGTTTCGGCCTTCGGGGTTAATATTTAGGTAATTGCTCTCTTGCCAATTTACTGTTAGAGTTTGATTAAAAATTAAACGATAGAAATCATAATTTTATAAAATATATTAAATAACAAAAATAGTCATATGTTGACAGTACTCATTTGTTAAGGTTAGTCATGTGTTGAAAGAAATATAGTTTCATGTGTTGAATAGAATAAATATTCATTTGTTGAATAGAATAACGAATTTGTAGAAAAATATAAAGCCATGTTGATTAGAGATGCACTAATTTGAAGCGAATGATATTTATATCGATTATACTCGTTTTTATAATGAATATTGAAAAGAGATTTAAAAATTGAATAAAAAGAAAATGACTTAGAATTGAATTAAAAAGAAAATGAATTCGAATTGAATTGAATATAAAATGAATTCGAATTGAATTGAATATAAAATGAATTCGTATTGAATTTAAATCGAATTGAAATCGATTTGAATTGAAATCAAATAGAAATGAATGTAAAAAGAATTAATAATGGAAAATTCAATTTTGATTTGAATTTGAAATGAAAGTTGAATTTTTTTTGAAATAAATTTGAAACGATTTATAAAACTCGTTTTAAAAGGAAATCGATGAAATATATATATATATATATATATATTATATGTGTAATGGCCTGAATAGAACACGCCGCGCTGCGGCAGTTCGTGAATTTCGACCATTTACTTCGAACGGACATTACGAGAGATCCGACTGTCGGATTCTCCTAAAACCAGAACCGTTGGGTTCGTATTGAAAAGTTCTTTCTAACGAATACAAGAGATTTGAAATCTAATGGTTGGATTTGGAGATACGTCCAAATCAATTTCAGAAAAGGTCGCTTTAAGTGCAGTTCGATGGCCGTTGATGGAAATCGACTGTACGGGCCTTGATAAAATTATTTAAACTATCTATAATTTGTGTAAAATCATAATAAATGATTTGAAAAGAACTAGGATGAAAAACTCCACATTTGTAAAGATAAAAATATATTTTTATCAAAATGAACTAGTTTTGAACTAGAATTAAAATCCAATTATTTTTAAATAAATAAATTGGATTTGAAATGGACTTTAAATAACAAGAATTTCCAATATATTAATTGGAATGGATTTGAATCGAAATTGTCTTTGGAATATTTCGATATTAGATTCCGCGATTATACATATATTTTGGAGGAAATTTGGAAGATATATTTATATCGTTATTTCCTATATGATATTTGTTGGTTTCAGAATTTGATATTGAATATAAGCCGATATATTTTCTATTCAGAGCCTTGTATTTAATATCAAATGGGATTTAGGTTTGTCGTGAATGGTGTCTTCATCAACACTGTTCTTAAACCCCATTGAGAAAAGATTAAATCTTTTTATTTAGATTTAATGAAGTATACCAATTAATTAATATATTTAATTGGAATTGAATTAGAATTGATTTTTGGGTTTATCGGGAACTGTGTTTTAAATGACATTAGTTCTTTAACCTAGTAAAAAGAGTTTTAAAGAATTTGTAATTAGATTAAAATGTGAGTTGATAATTTAAATTATCAAATTTGGAAAATGAGCGAGAATGGAGTATCACCAGTTTTGCTCCAAAGCGATAGTTAAATCTTTAATTAGATTTGAACGTGAAATGGTTATTAATTTTACCGATAACATCGTGGTGTTAGATATGGAGTATTACCAGTTTTTCTTCATGGGATGAATAGGTTGGGATTGGGAAATAAAATAAATAATTACTTCGGTGTGGTTCGCTAATCCCGATTAGTTTTGTAACAACCCATATTTTTATAACATGTTAAAACAAGAAATCAAGGCAGAATTAAATTTTAAAGTCAGAATCAGGGGAAACGGGTTACTCCATTGCGTTCGTCTCAAAATTTTACCTGAAATAGAGTCCGAGTTTTTGAAAATCGGAGTCCGGATGAAGAAGTTATGGCCTGTACAAGTTTCAGCAGTTTTCAGGCAGCACTGGACCAAGGGGTCGACCTACCCCCCCTTCCCCAGGTCGACCACAGGGTCGACCATAGGGTCGACCTACCCCCCCCCCCCCCCCCAGGTCGACAATAATGTCGACCTCCCCCCTTACAGGTCGACCTGGTTGGCCTGTTTTGAACCAGAACTCATTTTTGAAGCCTGAGACATGTTTTGGTGGTCCGGATTGATTCTATGGTTAATCTAAGGGCCTAAACTAGTTGCTATACCTATAAAAAAACCTTATACCTAACCTAATTCACAAAAAATCATTTTTACACTATTATGCTGTTGAACTCCCTCTTGAACCATGGCCGCCGCCCCCAAATTAAAGCTCAAGCATTCAAACTCAAATCAATTCAAAAAACCAAGCTTCAACAATGATTCAAGACAATAAATCAACAACGCCGCAACATTTTTACAAAAAATTCAGTTCCTAATTCACTAGCCATGCTTTGTAAGTTCTAGTTGTTTTTAGATTTAAACATTTGATTATAATGTCGCCATGGAATAAAGTGGAATTGGATTTAAGTATGTTTATCGATTCTGATCTATTTCTGTTGCTCCTTGAATCTTGTGTTTTGGACTTGTCTATCTTTATGCTCATGACAAGTTTATGATTTATTCAGCAGTTTTCTTGACTTGTAATGACGTTATCATCAAGTTGTAATATTTATACCTATGATAATGTTTTCCACTGATCTCATTTTTATTCAATTTCTATCTCCCTAAATTTATTTTCTTTCATGAACCTTGGTCAATTTCGGACCTTGGCCTAAACTCGCGATTTGCGTACGATATGTATACGGGGGAATTATGGGATTATTTCCAACATGAATATGATGTAATAATTGGCAACATCAAATTGGATATTATCATTGTATTTACAAGTTTGGGCGTGATCTGTAAATTTTGGTATAATCTTGTTATGAAAAGTTTGCATAAACATTATATACATGGAATTTGGCACTAATAGGATCTATGTAATGTAACATGAGATTTGGTATATATAATATGTAAATAATTTGGCATAAACATGTATTATGAACTTGGGCAACTGACATGTACTGTAATAAAAAGAGTATAGTTTGGGATAACTACATCATGAATCATGATTTGGATTTATTGGGTATGAAACTTGATATATGTAATTTTGGCTAGAACTTGACATGGTAAAATGGCATAAAATTGGCATACATGTAAAACGACATAAGTTGAAAATATGTAAATTTTGTATGAATTGGGCATATGTAAAATTTACATGTAATCTAGAACTTGGGCATATGTTAATTTTGTAACATTTGGAATTGAAACATATATGATAATTTATGACTTGGAGAAAGTTTAATATGAATGCACCTAAGTTGGGTTTTGGGTTGTTGGCTTGTATTGTAAATAATAGGCTATAACTTGGCATAACCTTATAGTGAATTTTGATAATAATTTGGGAATACGTTTTGGGATAGAAACGCGAATTATGAACTTAATAATTGGCGTATAACTAGAAATATGAACGTGGTTGGAACATGAACATTCCTATATGTTAAACACATGAACTGATATTGGCGTTTTAGGTGGAACACGACCATTAATGAACTTTTGACATGAGGTTAGACTTAGTTTGTGGTGTAAATCTGCCCGGAACCGCCCGGCAAATCCAGTAGCCACAAAGTGTCAGTCTAATGTGAGAGGTCGAAGGCCAAATTTTAGGCGTAACAGTTGATGACACGAGGTTATACCCAGTTTGTGGTGTAAATCTGCCTGAAACCGCCCGGCAAATCCAGTGACCACAAAATGCACAGTCTAATGTGAGAGGTCACAATTCGTTCGTCATAATGAATGAATTAAGGAATACCAACCATAATAAGACGTGGGTATGGTTAGAGGTTTGGTGGGATGACATGGAAATTTGACATGTAAATGTGGACCTAACGGTATGAGTTAAGAACATGTAAAACTTATAAATGTTGGCTTAACCAACATTACTGTTAATCAGACCAATGGGTGGGTTAAGAAATATGACTAGACTAATGACACTTAACTGACATGACATGAATGGGAAGGTTAAGCCAAGAATTACTTGAAATACTTAACCAATGTAATCTGACGAATGGGAGGGTTAAGTTAAATGGGTTGGTTTAACTTGTATAGGTTGATAACACCCAACCAATATAACCTGATGTGTGATAGGGTTAAGTCACGAGCCGCTTGAATATACTTAACCAATTTGACACGATGATTTGATAGGGTTAAGTCTTGAACCGCTTGAATATACTTAACCAATTTGACACGATGATTTGTTAGGGTTAAGTCATGAACCGCTTGAATATACTTAACCAATTTGACATGATGATTTTATAGGGTTAAGTCATGAACCACTTGAATATACTTAACCAATTTAACATGATGATTTGATAGGGTTAAGTCATGAACCTCTTGAATATACTTAACCAACTTGACAGATGATTCGTAGGGCTAAGTCATGAACTTGAACGACAACACTTAGCCAATTTGACATGACACGTAGGCGGGTTAAGTCATGAACTTGAATGAGAACACTTAACCAACTTGACATGCTAGACTGATGGGGTCAAGTCTCGAATTTAAATGACAACACTTAACCTACTGAACGGGAACCCTAGTTGCGCAGTCCTTTTCAGCAGTAACCCACTAGATGTATCACGGTACCCTAGAACTAGGAAGGGCGGGGCAAAATTACTGGGATGATTGTAAGCGACCATATCGACGGCTGAGTTGGTGCGCCATTGTAGGTTCAGGCGGACTATGGTCATGCACGTAGTCCAGAGTTGAAAAAGCAGGAATTGGGCACCAGTAGGTTTACACTGTGTGTGCTTGATTTGTGTCAGTGGTTGGCACCCTAGGGCTTGATACACCCTATGGTGGACCTAGCACAGGTGACTACATTTCGTGATTGGGCCGTATGACACAGACACATGAACGTACTAGGACTTGTAGGGAGCCGAGCGATTAATAGATCGTTACGTGGAATTCGTTAGGTAGCATAGTCCCTAATGGTCCTAGGTGGCATAAACCCTAATCGAATCTAGAAAACTTTCAATAGGTAGCATAATCCCTAGTGGTCCTAGGTGGCATAAATCCTAGTTGAACACGCGATAGTTCATGATAAGGAAACCAAGCCAGAACAAGGGTGGCGATTCAAACGATTTCAAGAATGGTGGCACTACGTTGAAATAGTATAGAAATACGCGATGAAACCCGTACGATATACGGCAAAGGACTATACATATACATGGAAAGGATGATACGGGTTGGGGTACTAGTACAGTTGGTGCAGAGAATATAGGAAATCAGAGAAAATAGTGGAATGGTGAAGCTTAGAAATCTTGCGATGTTATACTTAATAGAAACCTTGCAATGTGATACTTGGTAGGAACCTTGTGATGATACTCTTGATAGGAAGCATGGGATGTTATACTTGAATCATAGTGCCTGTAGCTTACCTTGTCATCATGCTTATGTTTACTTTCAGTTTATTCATGCCATATTATCTTCACCTGTTTTTATGCTTAAAGCCACTAGGACTTACTCAGACTTTATGACTGACCCAGTTTGTTTCGCCTCTTTTTCTTTCGTTCCCCCCCCCCCTCCCCAGGTTCATAGGGTGGGAATACAGCTTAGTTCGGATCTTACCAAGCTCCAAGGCTCTTTCATGTACTGCTTGGATTTCTCTTGGCTATGGCTTGCTTTGCTGCTTTATTGGGGAATACTACAATTTATTTTCATGCTTCTTTGTTTTTGAGCAAGACATATATTTTAGCTATGTAATTGGGTATCTGAAAGTGATGGGATTTTATTGTAAACAATTATATTTAATAAATGATTTGAAGACCTTCCGCTGTTTTATATATGTCTGTCTTAGAATATTTCTGTTCCAGTACCCAAAATGCTCCATTGAAGTTAAGGCATTCCCTTTGTGAGTGACCTTAACGGATGTGGGGTGTTACATTTGGTATCAGAGCAGAAGGTTACCAGACTGGGCAAAAGTTTTTAAAACCTTTTGAAATTATTTTCAAAACCAATTACAAAGAAGCATTTTTCAAGAAAAGTTTTCTTTTTAAAGGCTATTCCCCAAAGGCCATTAGCATTATCCTTTGTTTCCTTGTTTGAATCCCTTTTCCTTTCTTTCCTCCATCTATAATCACATTAGTTCCATCTGCGACTAATCTTATTTCAAGCTTTGTAGGGTTGTCGTGCGATGGAGGTAGTTCTTGGGAGACCTGTTAACACGTTATATAAGAGGGGATAAGATTGGTTAAGGCGAATGAGGCTCAGAACAAGAAGGTAGAAATGTTTCTGTAGGAAAGTCTAGTTTATATTTCTATCCTATTCGTACCCTTTTTGATTATGGTACATCGCATCCTTTTTTTCTGCTTCAATAGTTGAGTCTCTACACCTTAGTACTAGCGTAGTAGAGGATCCCATTTTTTTTCTCTTCTCAAATCCTGTTGGGGAATCGGCTCATTTATTCATGACTTGTTTGGATTTGAGAATGTCTATGCTAAGCGTTGAGTTTAGAAGAAATGCTTATGTTTTTGGGCTACGGGTCGATTCTAGGGATGGAATGGTTATCCAGTGATGGTGCCATTCTTGAGTATGAAAAGAGGGTAGTTAGACTCTTGAATTGCCGTGGTAATACCCTTAAAGTCTAGTGTAACCCTTAGGATTCTGCCATGCTTAGTTTCCTAGAATCATATATATTGGTTGGGTTGAGTAATTCTTTGGGTGTCAGCCAGATGTTGATTTCGGTCTTCAGGGCTGGTGCTTAGGGAGTTCTTCTCCAAATCAGTATATATGTGACATAGATTTCCAGTTTTGACATTGCCTAATGGGCACAAGGTTTTTACTTGCTTCTATCGTTCGACTATACCTTTAGTTAGGAACAATTGGGTGTAAACATGTTTTTGAGACATGTTATGATTGATGGTTGCAAGTGTTTGCAAGTGGCTGCTAGTGGTTGCTCGTGATTGCATAACACACATTAGGCACTACATCGGCTCAGACACATTTCCATATTGCATATGCATGAGTGTTTATACTTGTTTATGGATGAAAACGGATGTGTTATCATATGGATATTGCATATGGATGGATGTTTGTGCACACATATAGTGTTTATGTGACTAGGACTATTTGCATACATGTTGGACTCATTGCACTAAACATATTTTGCATTAAGAAGATCAATTAGGCCTGATCATTTGCATTAGATAAGGAACATATACACACACTTTCTGCATATGTTCATACCACATTAGAAATTTCTTAAGGACAATGAATGCCTGCGATTGATGATTGAGTAGATGGATGATTGGATGGTAGGACACTTTCTTCTTAACTTGAAGATTTCGGGGACGAAATCCTTTAAGGAGGGGAGAATGTAACAACCCGTATTTTTATAACATGTTAAAACAAGAAATCAAGGCAGAATTAAATTTTAAAGTCAGTATCATGGGAAACGGGTCATGCCATTGCATTTGTCTCGAAATTTTACATGAAATAGAGTCTGTGTTTTCGAAAATCGGAGTCCGGATGAAGAAGTTATGGCCTGTACAAGTTTCAGCAGTTTTCAGGCAGCACTGGACCAGGGGGTCGACCATAGGGTTGACCTACCCACCTCCCCCCCAGGTCGACCACAGGGTCAACCATAAGGTCGACCTACCCCCCCAAGTCGATTATAGTGTCGACCTCCCCTCCTTACAAGTCGAACTGGTCGGCCTGTTTTGACCTAGAAATCATTTTTGAAGCCTGAGACATGTTTTGATGGTCCGGATTGATTCTAGGGTTAATCTAAGGGCCTAAACTAGTTGCTACACCTATAAAAACACCCTTAGACCTAACCTAATTCACGATAAATTATTTTTACACTATTATGCTGCTGAACTGCCTCTTGAACCGTGGCCGCCGCCCCCAAATTAAAGCTTAAGCATTCAAACTCAAATCAATTCGAAGAACAAAGCTTCAACAATGATTCAAGACAATAAATCAACAACACCGCAACATTTTTACAACAAATTCCATTCCTAATTCACTAGCCATGCTCTGTAAGTTCTAGTTGATTTTAGATTCAAACATTTAATTATAATGTGGCCAAGGAATAAAGTGGAATTGGATTTAAGTATGTTTATCGATTCTGATCTATTTCTGCTGCTCCTTGAATCTTGTGTTTTGGACTTGTCTATCTTTATGCTCATGACAAGTTTATGATCTATTCAGCAGTTTTCTTGATTCGTAATGACGTTATCATCAAGTTGTAATATTTATGCCTATGATAATGTTTTCCTCTGATCTCATTTTTATTCAATTTCTATATCCCCCAATTTATTTTCTTTCATGAACCTTGGTCAATTTCGGACCTTGGCCTAAAATCGCGATTTGCGTACGATATATATACGGGGGAATTATGGGATTATTGCCTACATGAATATGATGTAATAATTAGCAAAATGAAATTGGATATTATCATTGTATTTGCAAGTTTGGGCGTGATTAGTAAATTTTGGTATAATCTTGTTATGAAAAATTTGCATAAATATTATATACACGGAATTTGGCACTAATAAGATCTATGTAATGTAACATGAGATTTGGTATATATAACATGTAAATAATTTGGCATAAACATGTATTATGAACTTGGGCAATTGACATGTACTGTAATAAAAAGATTATAGTTTGGGATAACTACATCATGAATCATGATTTGGATTTATTGGGTATGAAACTTGATACATGTAATTTTGGCTAGAACTTGACATGGTAAAATGGCATAAAATTGGCATACATGTAAAATGACATAAATTGAACATATGTAAATTTGGTATGAATTGGGCATACGTAAAATGTACATGTAATCTAGAACTTGGGCATATGTTAATTTTGTAAAATTTGGAGTTGAAACATATATGATAATTTATGACTTGGAGAAAGTTTAATGTGAACGCGCCTAAGTTGGGATTTGGGTAGTTGGCTTGTATTGTAAATAAAAGGCTATAACTTGGCATAACCTTATAGTGAATTTTGATAATAATTTGGGAATACGTTTTGGGACAAAAACGTGAATTATGAACTTGATAATTGGCGTATAACTGGAAATATGAACGTGGTTGGAACATGAACATTATTATGTGTTAAACATATGAACTGATATTCGGGTTTTGGGTGGAACACGACCATTAATGAACCTTTGACACGAGGTTAGACTCAGTTTGTGGTGTAAATCTGCCCGGAACAGCCCGACAAATCCAGTAGCCACAAAGTGTCAGTCTAATGTGAGAGGTCGAAGGCCAAATTTTAGGCGTAACGGTTGATGACACGAGGTTAGACCCAGTTTGTGGTGTAAATCTGCCCGAAACCGCCCGGCAAATCCAGTGATCACAAAATGCACGGTCTAATGTGAGAGGTCACGATTCGTTCGTCATAATGAATGAATTAAGGAATACTAACCATAATAAGACGTAGGTATGGTTAGAGGGTTAGATGGGATGACATGGAAATTTGACATGTAAATGTGGACCTAACCAGAATGAGTTAAGAACATGTAAAACTTATAAATGTGGGCTTAACCAACATTACTGTTAATCAGACCAATGGTTGGGTTAAGAAATATGACTAGACTAATGACACTTAATCGACATAACATGAATGGGCAGGTTAAGCCATGAATTACTTGAAATACTTAACCAATGTAATCTGACGAATGGGAGGGTTATGTTAAATGGGTTGGTTTAACTTGAATGGGTTGATAACACCCAACCAATATAACCTGATGTGTGATAGGGTTAAGTCATGAACCGCTTGAATATACATAACCAATTTGACACGATGATTTGATAGGGTTAAGTCATGAACCACTTGAATATACTTAACCTATTTGACATGATGATTTGATAGGGTTAAGTCATGAACCGCTTGAATATACTTAACCAATTTAACACGATGATTTGATAGGGTTAAGTCATGAACCGCTTGAATATACTTAACCAATTTGACACGATGATTTGATAGGGTTAAGTCATGAACCGCTTGAATATACTTAATCAATTTGACATGATGATTTGATAGGGTTAAGTCATGAACCGCTTGAATATACTTAACCAATTTAACACAATGATTTGATAGGGTTAAGTCATGAACCACTTGAATATACTTAACCAACTTGATAGATGATTCGTAGGGCTAAGTCATGAACTTGAACGACAACACTTAGCCAATTTGACATGACACGTAGGCGGGTTAAGTCACGAACTTGAATGACAACACTTAACCAACTTGACATGCTAGACCGATGGGGTTAAGTCTCGAATTTAAATGAAAACACTTAACCTGCTGAACGGAAACCCTAGTTGCGCGGTCATTTTAAGCAGTAACCCACTAGATGTATCACGGTACCCTGGAACTAGGCAGGGTGGGGCACGATTACTGGGTTGATTGTAAGCGACCAGAACGACGACTGAGTTGGTGCGCCATTGTAGGTTCAGGTGGACTATGGTCGTGTACGTAGTCCGGAGTTGAAAAAGCAGGCATTGGGCACCAGTAGGTTTACACTTTGCGTGCTTGATTCGTGTCGGTGGTTGGCACCCTAGGGCTTGATACACCCTATGGTGGACCTAGCAGAGGTGACTACATTTCGTGATTGGGCCGTATGACACAGACACATGAACGAGCTAGGACTTATAGGGAGCAGATCGATTAATAGATCGTTACGTGGAATTCGTTAGGTAGCATAATCCCTAGTGGTCCTAGGTGGCATAAACCCTAATCGAATGTAGAAAACGTTCAATAGGTAGCATAATCCCTAGTGGTCCTTAGTGGCCTAAATCCTAGTTGAACACGTGATAGTTCATGATAAGGAAACCAAGCCAGAACAAGTGTGGCGGTCTAAATTATTTCAAGAATGGTGGCACTACGTTGAAGTAGTATAGAAATACGTGATGAAACCCATACGATATATGGCAAGGGACTGTACATATTGTAATGACCCGAAAATCCGGTCCAATTTGAGCTGACCAAAAACACAAGTCCAACCCCAAATTAAACTGGAAATCAAGAAATTAATAGAAAGAAAATAGAGGGTGAGGATAGATAAGATAGAAACTTAGAATAGTAGAAGAAGAAGAAGAAGAAGAACACAATATCAGAATAACACGAATCTCACAGCCGAACGAATAAATATATTTCATAACATAACTTTGAAATACAAATCTGTACTTGAATATACATACCATTATCAAGGTATAGCACTTACAACACAACGGAAATAACTATAGCTATATAATCCTGAAGCCTCCTACTCTAGCTCTTCAAGTGTATCTGTAAAATCCCGACTACTTGACTGCCCATACAGATTTAGGCACCCAAGAGTTTAGGGAAAACAACAAAATAAACTCCGGGTCAGTCATGGGACTTGTGTGAGTAAAACAGTTAATATAGTTCGAACAAGTAATCGATATCTCATAAGACCACGCCGTATAACGGAACGGGTTTTTCCCTTATGAGAATCCAAATTATCTTTATATCAAAAATCTTTTGATATTATAATAATGTCTATCAACCAAAATATAATAATCATCTAGCAGAAACGCTTTCATCTCACGTTCTACATATATAGTATACAATCAAAACCGCAAGCACATATTGGGTAATGGGTTTCCAACTATGACAAGGTATGGAACCACCTTTCGCTGGTGTACCTCTAGAGAGGAATACACTGGGTTCAACAAGAACATCTTGCAACCCGGTCACACATGACTGACCACTCATTTCGCTTGAGTGTATCAAATGTATATCACCAACGGTTGGGATCAGCAACCATTTCCCGAATGGGACAGCATCAACAATAGATTTTTAGAAGTAAATGAAACTCTAGATCAGGTAATTATACACCCTACTTCGGTGCGACTGACTTAGCCATGCTGCCTGCCCGATTTCTGTCATTTACCGGATGTGAGGGTAGAAGCTACGCTTTATCATCACACCAGATTCACTTTGAATGCCACATCGTCAAAACCATCAAATCACCGATTGACTTCCTCAACCATACATTATGTGTTAGTTAAAAGAAGAGTCCTTCTCCGCTTCCACTCTTGGTACGGTTGGAGAAATCAATATACGTGATCGTCTGGAGATACTCTGTCAGACATCCGTCTATACAAGCCATCCAGGAACAGGATGAACCAAGGGCACTATTCTGTAAACAGGATAGCCCTTGTATAACTCCGTCTTCAATTTTCTTTGGCAAATATGATTCGCAACGCTTATGCCAATAAAGAGTGGTTCTTTGGATAATAATCCAACCGGTCTCTCCATATTAACAACGTTAAAATGGTTAAAACTTCGATAGTCTGTAATTTAACTATCGAAGAAAAACAGGTGTGCAAACAACGATATTATTTCCAAATGGAAATTTATATCGATCAATTATCATTCAACATTTATCTCTTTATTTCATTAATTTACTTATCTCCTATTTCCCTATATTCAATATTTCTTATTTTCTAAATTTGGAAAATATACGTTATTAACAATGGAAAACATTTCCATTTCTTATTTTCTTTATTAGAAAACATTTCTGGTTTCTTATTTGGAAAACATTTCCAAAGCTTCTTCATTGGACTTAGACAGATGTTTAAACAAACCACCGCGATGCCAACTCAAACCATTTCCTTTAATTACTAAATTCACTTAACCATCCTTTACTATCGAACCTTAACCATTCCTTAGTTAAAAATGAAGTCAATCAAGTTGGGGTAATACTTCCTCTTAGACCTTAACTGAACAACGTTTCTAACCTTGAAATAGACAAAGTTAACCCTTCTAATTCTTTAACAAACTTCCTTACGTAACTCTCTTTCAAATCTTTTCTATTCGATAATTCTTTCCTTCAATAAGGTATATTCGATAACTCTATTCAATTTATTCTATTCACTTAACTCTTTTGATTTAACTCTAACTCTATTCACTTAACTCCTATCGAATAAACTACATTTGATAACACTTTTAATTCTATTTGAATAAACTATATATTCGATTAACTCCTTTATTCTATTCGAATAAACTATATTCGATTAACTCCTTTTTGCTTTAACTCTAATCGATTGACTCCAAATGGTTTAACTCTAACTGGTTAACTTTAATTGATTAACTCCATCTGGTTAACTCTACCTGGTTTAACTCTAACTGGTTAACTCTAATTGATTAACTCCATCTGATTAACTCTAACTGGTTTAAATCTAACTGGTTAACTCTTATTCGAATAACAAATATTCGATTACTCTATTCAACTGACTCGACTCGACTAACCCTTTTCGAATAACTAATTCGATTTACTACTTTCGAATACCATATTTGATTTAACTCCTGAAACACCCCACCTCCATTAAGGTCACTCACAAAGGGAATGCCTTAACTTTGGTGGAGGTTTATAAGTAAAAGCCACAGATGAACTCAAGACAGATATAAGTACACATATTTTAAACAACGGAAACAAAACAAACTTTTATTTCATCAACACGTGTAACAAACGAAGATTTCCATAATTGTCTCAAAATACTTTCAACATTACAACCTCATAATTGCCTTGATTATTAAAGAAGCATGAAAACATAAATAAAGTGACAAAAATCCCCATAGTGATATCCAAAGCCATTATCCAAGCAAGAAAGATCCAAATCATACATCTACGTTCTTGGTGCTTGTAAAGAGCCTGACTAAGTTGAGCTGTTTCCTCCCTATGGACCTGGGGGGGGGGGAACGAAAGAAAAGAAGACGAAAAGAAAATAGGGTCAGACATAAAGCCTGAGTAAATCTAGTAACACTTCAATATGTGAATAAGAAAAGGATAAGATGGATATAAACTAAAAATAGGAAAGTGTCACAGGCTAAGGAAGTGTCGAATGTACTATCACACCCATACTATATCTCTGCACCTACTCGAGTTTATTCTAACTGGCACCCCATGGTGAGGGTGAAGTGATCCCCATTCTTATTAAAGATCGGCTCCTACTTGCGTTAACATGTGTCATACAGCCCCCAAGAATTGTAGATACCTATGCTGGTCCCACCATGGGGTGTATCAAGACCCATGGTGGCGGCCCCGACACAAAACTAGAAGACATAGGTTATACTACTGGTGTCCCCAGTGCCCTGGTTGTCTGCTCCGGAGTGTGTGCACGTCCGCACCCCGTTAGACCTGCACTGTGCACCCACCGCCGTCGTTTGACCGCTTACAATCTGCCCAGTAATCGCGCCCCACCCTGCCTAGTTTCAGGGTACCGTTGATACCTAACTTTGGGCTACTGCTGAAACGGGTCCCTCGTTACCAGGATTTTCTAGTCAAACATGTTAAGTGGTTAAGTGTATGTATTTACCTAACCCCACCCATCAATTCTTGTTAACATGTTGAATTTGGTTAAGTGTTATAGTTGACTTAACCCTACCATCTATCCTTAGCCTCTTAGGAGCACCTGACCACTCACATTAGACAGGTATTGCTACGGTTACGGGATATGCCGGTCGGTTCCGGGCAGGTTTACACCATAGCTCAGTCTAACCTCGAGTCATTATTGGGCTCAATGCTTAACCACCCACATTGGATAGGTATTGTTGTGACTACTGGACAGCCGGGCGGGTCCGGGCAGGTTTACATCACAACTCAATCCAACCTCGGGTTAAGCATATCGTGTTTTCTAAATTTACATATTTGTCTTTATTACTGAATATATGTAAATTTGTCAACAATTAAATGTTATGGCCCACATTCCAAGTTTAACATTTTTGGTATAAGAATTTATATCATTTAAATGCCACCAATTTTGGCATGTGACAAACATGCCAATTCAATATATTTTTATGTCAAGTTTTCAAATATTCCCAACATTCCCCCGTTTAAACATTAGGCTAACAAATCTTAGCCTAATATTCGTTCGCCTAGTTTTTAACATATAATATTAGGATAAAAACGTAGCCTAATTTAGCGCACACAAATAAGCATAAGAGAATTCATAAACGTAAACGAGACATAGGTGTAAACTTGGCATTTTTGGCATAATCAATATGAACATGTAATACATAAAGGTGTGTGGCGCATGAACTTGCAATTTGGTGATTCAACTAACATATAACATGGATCATGTGAACTTGCATTCAAATCAAAGTATGACTAAGTAGGTGACATATGAAAGGGCATAGTTTAGGCAAATACAAACTTGTGTTTTAAACATGTTTAATTTGGCATAATGTAAAACACAAGACTAGCATGATGTATGTTCACCAAAATGTACAATTTTAACATCTAATCATATTGCCTATGAACTTGCATAGTTTATGAAACATAGATCCAATTATACTTGCAAATAAACAAAATCTTGCATAGTTTATGAAACATAGATCTAATTATACTTGATGAAACATAGGTCCAATTATACTTGCAAATGAACTTGCATAGTTTATAAAATGTTTACATAAATTCCAACTTAGACATAGTCCATGCCATCGCCATATATATAAAATGATCAAATTCTAATTTTCGCCACAAACTTGCAAGTACAATCGTTCAATAGGCTTGCATCAATCAATTTTATGCCACAAACGTCATTACATAAGTCATGATAGAACCATCACAATAAATAGAATAATAACACAATTCTATTTTCATATACATCGAATCACATCACAGTTTTTATTCATATTCTGAAAGGTTACTATACTTACAACATGTGATGAATTCTTGTTTTCTGATTTCTGTTATTCTGTTTTGGAGATGCTCTCCTTTGGGTAGCAAAGTTGCGTTGAATGATTTGATTAAGCTTTGATCTTCTTTTAATTTGATTCGTCTCTTAGGCTTGTTGGCTTGTCTCAGGGTTTCTAATTGACGGCCATTCCTAGTTCCTTTCCAGCAGCATGACGTCTATTGTATTCTATTATTTTTGTGAGTTTAGGGTTATGTTTGAGTTGTATTTATAGAATTTTAAATTGTTTTGAGCCATCGGATGAAGATAGGAGGAATCTAGACCATACAAAGTTCAAAGAGCCACTCAAAAGGTGACACGTAAGCCCTAGTGACTCCGCCAAGCATCAGAATTCGACCAGACCCCGACCAGGCCAGCCAGGACCTGACCAGCAGGTCAATCTGACCTGGGCGCACTTGGCAGGTGCGCCAGGCCAAAAATGTACTGGTGCACTTCCCAAGTGCGCCAGTTCATTTCTGTTCTGGCGCACTTCCCAAGTGCGCCAGTGCATTCTGACCCGTTTTCTGGTTTTTCGCCCAACTTCGTTCGTCCATATCTTCTTCATACGATATCCGTTTTATGCAAACTTAGACTCTATCTTAAGCAGAATTTCGAGACGAACGCAATGGCGTAACCCATTTCCTTTGATTTCATGATTTATAATTAATTATACTTTAATTTGTGAAGCTTAACGTTATAGAATTCACGGGGTGTTACATTCTCCCCCACTTAAAAGGATTTCGTCCCCGATATCTTCAAGTTAGGAAGAATGTATATCTACCATCCAACAGTCCATCTACTCAACCAACAAACACAGGCATCCACTGTCCTTAAAAGATTTCTAATGCTTCGTGATCATATGCATAGTGTGTGTACATGTCCTTATCTAATGCAGGAATCAGGCGGTCTACTGATTTTGTTGACCTCCTTAATGCGAATCATGTAAGTGTCATGAATCCATCATGTATGCAATTTTTTTCCTACTCATAATTCTACATGAGTGCACAACTATTCATACAAATGCAACGACCATATGACAGCATATCGAGTTTACAACCATATACAAATAAGAATACATATATGCATATGCAGTATGAAGTGATTGAGCCGATCTAAGACCTAGGTTGTGTGTGTATATGCATCCACGAGCAACCACTAACAACCACTTGCAACCACTTGCAGCCATCAACCATAACATGTTTCAAATACATGTTTACATCCAAAGGGGTTTCTACCTAAGGATAAAGGATAATATCGAGGAGATATACCTAAAAAGATAGATACAAGCATAACTTAAGAAAAAGAGAAGTCAAAGATGTACCCTAAAAAAGAAGAGGGTAGGCAGCGCATATTCTGTCCTCAGTTTCCCAAGTCGCGTCTTCATCGGCGTCGCTCCACAGAACTTTAACGAGTTTCACTTCGCGGTTGCATAGCTTTTTCACTTCAATTCTTATGATGTGGGTTGGAAGTCTCCTCACAGTTGCTTCGCGTTCCACTTCGGCTTCTTCTAGAATGCTTGGCTCCACCACTTCCGCTGATTCATGTAGACATTTCCGGAGATGAGAAACGTGAAAGACGTTGTGAATTCCAGCCAATCTTTCAGGTAGATCTACTCTATAAGCCATTTTCCCAATCTTCTCGATGATAGGGAACGGTCCTAAAAATCTTGGTGCTAGCTTTCCTGCGGATCCAAAGCGAACGACGTTCCTTAAAGGGGATACTTAAGGAAAACCCTGTCCCCAACCTCAAACTCAAGGTCGGTCCTTCTTTTGTTGGCGTAGGATTTCTGTCTGTCTTGGGTTGTCTTCATTCTCCTACGTATCAAGTCCACTTTCTATGAAGTTTCTCGAATCATGTCTGGCCCAAGTATAAGCTTATCCGTAGACTCCCACCAACAAGTTGGTGATTTGCACGGTCTTCCATACAAGGCTTCGAAGGGTGCCATGCCGATGGTAGCTTGGTAGCTGTTGTTGTAGGCGAATTCCACTAAAGGAAGGTGATCCTCCCACGTCCCTCCAAATTCAAGAACGCAAAGTCTTAAAAGATCCTCTAAAACTCTATTCACCCTTTCCGTCTGGCCATTTGTTTGGGGGTGATAGGCCGTGCTCAAACGTAGCTGTGTGCCTACAGCTTCTTGCAGACTCCGCCAAAACTCACTTGTGAAAATAGGGTCTCGGTCACTAACAATGCTGGAGGGTATCCCATGGAATCGAACTATTTCCTTGAGATAAAGAGATGCTAGAGATGCGGTTGTCCTCCTACTCTTGATAGGTATAAAGTGGGCGCTTTTAGTAAGCCTATCCCCTATTACCCAAATGCTAGTGTTGCCTCTTCTCGACCTAGGTAATCCATCAATGAAGTCCATTGAAATGCTATCCCACTTCCACTGTGGGACCTCTAGAGGGTGAAGTAGTCCTCCAGGCTTCTTTTGTTCCGCCTTGACCCGTTGGCAGGTCATGCACTTAGAAACGGAATCTGCCACGTCTTGCTTCATGTCGTTCCAAAAGAAAGTCCTTTTTATATCCTTGTACATCTTATCACCGCCAGGGTGTATAGTCATCTTGGAATGATGCGCTTCCTCGAGAACCTTCTTTGTTAACTCCCTTGCTTGTGGGACGCATAATCTTCCATCTCGTCTCAGCCAACCCTTATCATCTATGGCATATCTACTAAGGTGACTAGAAGTCTCTCCCCTAATAAGTTTATCAATCACATCAACAAGCTGAGGGTCTTTACGTTGTGCTGCTCCTATTGAGTCTGAGAGAGTGGGGGCGTACTTCGAGAGATGCTACCAAACCCGGTACAAAATCCGAGGAGGGCCTAAAGTTAAAACTGGCTATATACTCCAAGTTTTTCCTTTCCACAAAGAGAGGGCTTAGGGTCAGTTTCTTTCGGCTCAACGCGTCTACTACCACGTTGCCTTTTCTAGGAGTATAGGAAATTTCAAAATCATATGAGGCAAGAAACTCCATCCATCTTTGCTGCCTCAAGTCAAGATCCTTCTGGGTGAAGAGATATTTCAACGATTTATGGTCAGTGTATAATTCAAACTTCTCACCTAGGAGATAATGGTGCCAAGACTTAAGTGCAAAGACAATGGCGGCCAACTCAAGATCGTGGGTTGGGTAGTTCTTTTCATGAACCTTCAATTGTCTTCCGCCATAAGCTACTACCCTTCCTTCTTGCATTAGGACAGCGCCTAGTCCTGTTCCACATGCATCCTGTATACTGTAAACATTTTGTTTCCGTCAGGCAGAGTTAGAAGCCCTTTTTAATCGATGGAAAGCAATGTCACAGTCAAAATCCCAAGCGAACGCCAGATTCTTCTTTGTTAGCCTTGTGAGTGGGGCTGAGATTTTCGCGAAATCCCTAATAAACTTTCGATAAAAACTGGCTATCCCAAGAAAGCTTCGAACTTCGGTTGTATTTCTTGGTGTCTTCCAATCTTGCACTGCCACCACTTTCGCGGGGTCCACAGCCAACCCTTCTTTGGACACTATATGCCCAAGAAACCTTACTTATTTTCTCCAGAAGTGACACTTGGAGAATTTGGCTTTTAGTTGATGTGCACGGAGAGTATCCATGATTTCTTTCAGATGCTGAGCATGTTCTTCCTCACTTTTTGAGAAGATTAAGATATCATCTACGAAGAAAACCACAAATTTGTTGAGGAATTCTCTGAACACCCTGGTCATTAGGTCTACGAAATAAGCGGGTGCATTTGTCAAGCCGAAAGGCATGACAAGCCACTCGAAGAAACCGTCTGGGGTTCTGAACGCTGTCTTATCAATGCTGTCTTCAGCTACTCTTAGCTGATGGAACCCATTTGCCAGATTAAGTTGGGAGAAGACCGTCGCACCTACAAGCTGATCAAACAAATCGTCGATTCGGGGAAGAGGGTGCCTATTTTTCTTGGTCAATTTTTTTAACTCCCTATAGTCGACGCAAAGGCGAAGCGAACCATCTGTTTTGGTTGCGAACACCACTGGAGCACCCCATTCCGAAATTCTCTGTCTAATGAACCCCTTTTCGAGAAGTTCTTTAACCTACTTACTGATCTCCTTTCTCTCCCTTGGAGCCATGTGTCTGACAGGTAAAGCTACAGGCTTTGCGTTATCCACAAGATATATGCGGAAGTCTATTTCCCGCCTCGGAGGTAAGCGTTTCACTTTCTCAAAGACATCCGGATATTCCCGGACTAGTCTAACTGATTGCAAATTCTCGTCAGAAGCATCAAGCGACTCTAGATAACTAAGCATAACAGCATTCAAGGGATTACAAGAAATTTCTAGAGTGTTACCAAGCGGAGTCAAGAGTCTAACTACTCTTTTCTCATAGTCAAGAATGGCACTATTACTGGATAACCAGTCCATGCCTAAGATCAAACCATATCCCGAGAAGCCCAAAACAAAGGCATTACAACTAAACTCAACGCAGAGAATAGAGATTTTCAAACCCAAACAAACCATTGACAAGTAAGCGGAGCCCCCAATTGGATTTGAAACTAGTAAGGGATCTTCTAACATACTAGTGTCTAGATGCAGAGATTCTACTAAGGAAGATGAAATAAAAGAGTGTGATGCGCCAGAGTCAAAAAATGTATGAACAGGATGATCATAAAGATAGACTACACTTTCTACAGAAATATTACTACCTCGTTCCTGCTGAGGTGCCACTAGCGCATGAACCTGACCCCCTGAAGTGGATCTGGCTTTCTGTCCCTTCCCTTTCTTCTTTGGGCAGTCTGTCCAGTTTCTCCACAATGGAAGCAACCACCCATCTTCGCCTTCCTTTTCCGGCAGTCTTTTGATATATGGCCCACAATGCCACAGATATTGCACCTTCTCTTCTCACGGGGCTTATTGTTCTTCCCTCCTTTCTTGAAGTCTGTTTTCTTTACTTGTAGACCTTCTTTCTTCTCTTCCCCCTTAGTTTCTTTCTTGCGTGGTCTCCCTCGTGTAGCAACGCCATGTCCACCAGGCTTTCATAAGTCGCACCCGTGGATATATGGGTCATGGCAAGGCTGTGTAGAGGCTCATTCAAACCCTTGACGAATCGAAGTGCCTTCTTGTGTTGGGTGTTTACTAAATCTAGCCCAAACCTGGCCAGCTGATTAAACTGATTAACATATTCCCTGATCGTCATGCTTCCCTGTTTCAGAGTTAGAAACTTTTCCATTTGCAGGCTTCTTTCAGCTTGGGAGAGGAATTTCATCTCAAACCTTGTCCTGAAGTCTTCCCATGTTTCCACCGCCCTCTGAGCATTAGTAACTTCCCACCAATAGGAAGCTTCATCCTTAAGTAACCACACCGCAAGTTGTATCTTTTGCCTGTCATCCACTCCAAAGATGACAAACAAATCCTCAGTCTCCTTTAACCAGTTTCTTGCTCCAACAAAAGATTATGTCCCATAAAAGTCTTTTCCACCCATAGCCTTGAAGTCTCTACATGTTTTTCCGAAGGCATTCCCAAGAGGAGGCGGATGAGGAGGAGGAACCGCAGCCACTGGAGGAGGGATGTTTGCTGGGCCCGCGCCATTGGCCCTTGCTTCTAAGTACCTCCTAAACCAGCCAGGAATCGGCACTCCCTCCGGAAGATTAAGGTCTCCAGACATGCTGAAACAGAAAGGAAAGATTCAAAACGAAGGATAGAGAAGGATAGATAGGGCACATGGCTTTGGGGGATTTTGCCTTTTTATTAATATAACACTTTTTTTTAAAAAAAAATGCTCCTTTAAACTTTCTTTTTGAAAAATTTCAATCTTGTCTAGTAAACCTATGCTCTGATACCAAGTGAAACACCCTACCTCCATTAAGGTCACTCACAAAGGGAATGCCTTAACTTTGGTGGAGGATTATAAGTAAAAGCCACAAAAGAACTCAAGACAGATATAAATACACATATTTTAAACAGCGGAAACCAAACAAACTTTTATTTCATCAATACATGTATCAAACAAAGATTTCCATAATTGTCTCAAAATACTTTCAACATTACAACCTCATAACTACCTTGATTATTAAAGAAGCATGAAAACATAAATAAAGTAACAAAAATCCTCATAGTGATATCCAAAGCCATTATCCGAGAAAGAAAGATCCAAATCATACATCTACGTTCTTGGGGCTTGTAAAGAGCCTAACTGAGTTGAGCTGTTTCTTCCCTGTGGACCTAAGGGGGGGGGAACGAAAGAAAAGAAGACAAAAAGAAAATCGAGTCAGACATAATGCCTGAGTAAATGTAGTAACTCTTCAATATGTGAATAAGAAAAGGATATGATGGATATAAACTAAAAATAGGAAAGTGTCACAGGCTAAGGAAGTGTCGAATGTACTATCACACCCATACTATATCTCTGCACCTACTCGAGTTTGTTCTAACTGGCACCCCATGGTGAGGGTGAAGTGATCCCCATTCTTATTAAAGATCAGCTCCTACTCGCGTTAACATGTGTCATACGGCTCCCAAGAATTGTAGATACCTATGCTGGTCCCACCATGGGGTGTATCAAGACCCATGGTGGCGGCCCCGACACAAAACAAGAAGACATAAGCTATACTACTGGTGTCCCCAGTGCCCTGATTGTCTGCTCCGGAGTGTGTGCACGCCCGCACCCCCGTTAGACCTGCACTGTGCACCCACCGCCGTCGTTTGACCACTTACAATCAGCCCAGTAATCGTGCCCTACCCTGCCTAGTTTCAGGGTACCGTTGATACCTAACTTTGGGTTACTACTGAAATGGGTCCCTCGTTACCAGGATTTTCTAGTCAAACAAGTTAAGTGGTTAAGTGTTTGTATTTACCTAACCCCACCCATCAATTCTTGTTAACATGTTGAATTTGGTTAAGTGTTATAGTTGACTTAACCCTACCATCTGTCCTTAGCCTCTTAGGAGCACCTGACCACTCACATTAGACAGGTATTGCTACGGTTACTGGATATGCCAGTCGGTTCCGGGCAGGTTTACACCGTAGCTCAGTCTAACCTCGGGTCATTATTGGGCTCAATGCTTAATCACCAACAGTGGATAGGTATTGTTGTGACTACTGGACAGCCGGGCGGGTCCGGGCAGGTTTACATCACAACTCAATCCAACCTCGGGTTAAGCATATCGTGTTTTCTAAATTTACATATTTGTCTTTATTACTGAATATATGTAAATTTGTCAACAATTAAATGTTATGGCTCACATTCCAAGTTTAACATTTTTGGTATAAGAATTTATATCATTTAAATGCCACCAATTTTGGCATGTGACAAACATGCCAATTCAATATATTTTTATCTCATGTTTTCAAATATTCCCAACGTTCCCCTGTTTAAACATTAGGCTAATAAATCTTAGCCTAATATTCGTTCGCCTAGTTTTTAACATATAATATTAGGCTAAAAACTTAGCCTAATTTAGCGCACACAAATCAGCATAAGGGAATTCATAAACGTAAACGAGACATAGGTGTAAACTTGGCATTTTCGGCATGATTAATATGAACATGTAATACACAAAGGTGTGTGGCGCATGAACTTGCAATTTGGCGATTGAACTAACATATAACATGGATCATGTGAACTTGCATTCAAATTAAAGTATGACTAAGTAGGTGACATATGAAATGGCATAGTTTAGGCAAATACAAACTTTTGTTTTAAACATGTTTAATTTTGCACAATGTCAAACACAAGACTAGCATGATGTATGTTCACCAAAATGTATAATTTTAACATCTAATCATATAGCCTATGAACTTGCATAGTTTATGAAACATAGATCCAATTATACTTGCAAATAAACAAAATCTTGCATAGTTTATGAAACATATATCTAATTATACTTGATGAAACATAGGTCCAATTATACTTGCAAATGAACTTGCATAGTTTATAACATGTTTACATAAATTCCAACTTAGACATAGTCCATGCGATCGCCATATACATAAAATGACAAAATTTTAATTTTCGCCACAAACTTGCAAGTACAATCTTTCAATAGGCTTGCATTAAACAATTTTATGCCACAAACATCAATACATAAGTCATGATAGAACCATCACATTACATAGAATAATAACACAATTCTATTTTCATATACATCGAATCACATCACAGTTTTTATTCATATTCTGAAAGGTTACTAAACTTACAACGTGTGATGAATTCTTGTTTTCTTATTTCTATTATTCTGATTTGGAGATGCTCTCCTTTGGGTAGCAAAGTTGCGTTGAATGATTTGATTAAGCTTTGATCTTCTTTTAATTTGATTCGTCTCTTAGGCTTGTTGGCTTGTCGCTAGGGTTTCTAATTGACGGCCATTCCTAGTTCCTTTCCAGCAGCATGACGGCTATTGTATTATATTATTTGTGTGAGTTTAGGGTTAGGTTTCAGTTGTATTTATAGAATTTTAAATTGTTTTGAGCCGTCGGATGAAGATAGTAGGAATCTATGCCATACAAAGTTCAAAGAGCCACTCAAAAGGTGACACGTAAGCCCTAGTGACTCAGCCAAGCATCAGAATTCGACCAGACCCTGACCAGGCCAGCCAGGACCTGACCAGCAGGTCAATCTGACCTGGGCGCACTTGGCAGGTGCACCAGGCCAAAAATGTACTGGCGCACTTCCCAAGTGCGCTAGTTCATTTCTGTTCTGGTGCACTTCCCAAGTGTGCAAGTGCATTCTGACCCGTTTTCTGGTTTTTCGCCCAACTTCGTTCGTCCATATCTTCTTCATACGATATCCGTTTTACCCAAACTTGGACTCTATCTTAAGTAGAATTTCGAGACAAACGCAATGGCGTAACCCATTTCCCCTGATTTCATCATTTATAATTAATTATACTTTAATTCATGAAGCTTAACGTTATAGAATTCACGGGGTGTTACATTTCCTTTCGAATACCATATTCGATTTAACTCCTTTCGATTAACTAATTCAATAACTCTTATGTGTTTAACTCTATTCTAATAACTAATTCGAATAACCCTTATTTATTTAACTCTATTCGAATAACTAAGATTCGATTAACTCTATTCAACTAACTCGACTAACCCCGTTCGAATAACATATTCGATTTACTAACTTTCGAATACCATATTCGATTTACTAACTTTAGAATACCATATTCGATTAACTCCCTTCGAATAAACTATTCATTTATAAAGATTTACTTTTAGTAACGGTTCCTCACTTTACAAATGATTTCCTTTTTAGTAACGTTTTCCTTTTTATAACGGTTTCCTTTTTATAACATCCTGTTCAGTTATAAACAAATTTCCTTTTTATAACTCTATTTATTTTCTAAATATTTAAATGATTTACAAATCTTTCCTTTTCTATTATTCTATTTGCAAATGGTTTGACAATATTTCCCTATCAAATCTATTCTTTGATTTTATAATTTCCCTTTTCTAAATATCTCCTATTTATAAATATTCCAATTTATAAATATTTCTTATTTTTAAATATTCCATTTATAAATATTTTTATTTTCAAATATCACTTTGAAAATATTCCCTTATCAACATTTCGGTATGTTATGGTATTCAACATATCAAATCACGATGATCAATATCGTCCAAACACATATAATCGACAACAGATTATATATCACATCATATATCACAATATATGAAAAACAGTAAAATAAATGTTGAGGAATCCAGTTGGATTCCTCCAACCTGTTTCCCTGCATCACAGATGTTAAACAATATAGATAACATCACCTTCAGTTCCATATGATATATTCTGTTAAGCAGAATAAATATAGAAATTCAACTAACTGACTAGCAGTTCAATCAAACAGTCAACACACAGTCAATCAGCCAATATTTAACAGTTCTAAAAATACAACATGAAATTATAAACTGTTCAGAGTTAGTGAGATTTACTCACATTACGCGTTAACCGTTATATAACGATTTGCGTTAGTTGATTCTGATCAGACAATTTATTTCACCATAAATTGTAACGAGCTTGGATGGACTTTCAGTCAACTCCATGACGTAGTGTCCGTCCATACGATCCCAACGGATCTTGGTTTGCTGAAAACTGATATCATATGATGAAGATATTTAATTTACAAGTTTGAATCACTTTAAATTTAAATTAAAACAAGAATTTAAATTTGAATTGGGCTTACTTTAAAAATAAGGCCTATCAACCATCCGTTAATACCCAGACCGCTAAAGCTTCTTCCCCAACTTCTTAAATCCCATATCCTCCACTTTCAACTTCATCACAGTCGATCTCCCCTCCACCATACTCCATCTCCTCTTCCTTTAATTCACAGAAAAATCACCAATAATCATCTCATCATCTACTCTTCCTTCTCACGCCATTACTGACCAACTCGACCTATCCTCCTGGAGTGCGACAATGTCCAACTCTGCCTGGTTCGCTATAGGTAGCGACCTCGATATGCGCCGCACCCCCTCAGACTTTGTTAATCCTCCTCTTTTCGATCCCTTAATTCAAAATCACACTTGAATCTCCAAACAATTGATTACACTCCTCGCCGGCTCAAACCCTAATCAACGCTAGAACCGTTTGTGCGACGGAACCTTGATTCGAACATGACCAAACAGATGCCAATTTGGAGAGCAGACCGTCCGGACTCCATCCATATATTTTACTTGATTTATAGATTATTCTCCAATTTGGTTTGGGCTTTTGTTCTTGTGGTTTTTGGTTGTGAGGAGGAATATTGGCTGCTGTTTATAAGGGGGAGTGTTGGTAAGGTTTGTGGTGGAAACTTGAGCACTGCGTGACCTTCTTGTGATCATAGAATGAGTTAGGATATTTTTAAATTTGATTTTTATATTTATTTTATTGATTTTCCCTTTGTCTTCGGTCCTTAAAATCCCTGCGACCATATACGATACCCAAAATCACCAAACTAGACATGTAGCTAGAGTTCGACATTACGGTCCCAACAAAACTGGTTTAGTCGAATTCGGACTCCGTATGCTCACACAGCGTATTTTTAACTATCGAAATACTGACTGTTTTCACTCTAAAAATCCATACGGTCACAAGTGACTCTAAAAGTCACTAAACTGGAAATCTAACAACTATTTGATGTTGCGGATCCAACAAAATTAGTTTCGTCGAATTCCGACTTCGTTTGCAAAAGTGGCTATTTTTAAAGCTCTAAATAACCTATTTAAATATATAATTATATTTAAATATAATTAAATCAAATATTTAAAAATAAATACTATCATCTATATTCACAGTGGAATACCATACAGCTTAGGATAAATCCTATATTTATTTCTAACTCGATATTACATCGTCCTAGTTATATCGATGTTCGATTTCTATTTAAATCCTTATATAAAATATAATTAAATCCTTATGGTCAGGGCGCTGCATTTCTGAGAATTTGATTTGGACATAACTCAAAATCTACATGACGAAATCCTGATATTTCTCTTCCACTAGAAAGATATACTCCACCAACTCCACACGTTTCTTGTTTCACAGAAATCCGATTTAAAACGAACCATGTATATTCAATTGAAGTTCGAATCACCAAATACCGAACTACTGTGTCGTTACGCGCTTTATTTTAATTATATTACAATTCTACGTTTCAAACTGACGTCGATTGAATATATTCGTCAATATAATTCAACTCTAAGCTGAACTAAATCATAGGGATGACCCAGTTCACAGAATATTGTGATTTCCAATATTTTGATTATTTCTAAATTAAATATATTATTCTACTATTTAATTTAATTAAATATTCACTATAATTTAATTAACAACGATTTAATTCCCTAAATCACTGTTTATATAATTAAATAAATTAATTATAATACCTTTGATAATGCGGGTCATTACAATCTTTCCCACTTAAAATAATTTCGTCCTCGAAATTGCTAAAAGGTAGAGGACGACCCTATCGACTGGTTAGAACATATTTGTTCACTTCTCAACTTCAGTTTCCAACTATACCAATTTAATTTTGATTAAATTATTAATTAATTCTTATCAATGAAAATTTTCAAAAATCCTGAAAATTTTCTAATGCCTTAACTCTTCGAAAAATTTCGCCAGCACCTCCTTTGTACTGGTCAATACGTCAAACCACCACTCGCCCCTTTGGGCCATCTCCAACCCAAAAGAAAATCAAACAGCCAAGCGGCTTGCCAATTCAGCTCATAAATCTCATGCTTATATCGAATATAAACTTGTACACTTTTGTCGGCATATCATTATATCCTTTCCACCTGTTATCAATTCAGCGGATACAAGGGTCATCCCAATCAAATTCCAATCTGTTTTTATCCACACCACAACCATTCACTTATATCGAAGCCAAATATCATTTCAACTCGAGTTTCTTCTCGATTCCCAACTCTTAACTTGATTATCACATTACGCTTCAAATTTGAATCTCACAATCCAATTTTTCTTGATGTCATTCTAATTCAATCTCAGTTACCACTTTACTAGCTTTACTTTAATTCAATTTTGCTTTCACAAATTTCTGTTAAATTTGTTTTTAATTCAAACAGTCTTTCCTTGGGAGTTTTCAAATAGTTTACTCTTTTCAAAAATCAAATTTTCCTTTTGAACATGTCACTGAGCCCTTAATTAATATTCCATTAGTTAAATCACTTCTCTATTTCTTTATCAATATTTGTTAACTAAATATTTTCAATAACCATATTGGCCATTTATGTTATTTGGAAAACATTTCCGAATATCGCCTTCCTTTATTTTCTAAACTTTAGAAAATATATGCTATTTATAATTGGAAAATATTCCAATTACTTATCTCTTTTTCGATCTCGTTTATTTCTATACTTAGGAAATATTCTTTATTATATTTCCAAGCTTACATTTATTTGGGTTAAAATGGATGTTGTGTAAAACATCGCTACGACAACCCAAATACTATATTCAAATAACTCTTATTCAACATTGATCTTCGAGCCTGAAATCTTACTATTTATTTGTTAATAATGAAATCAATCAAGTTGGGGTATAACTACCTCTCAGACCTTGGCTGAATAACATTTATAACGTCAAAACAGATATGACTACTTACTCGAATAATCAATACCATACAACTACTTATTCACTTTTAAACACGTATACGCTTCCCCTTTCTATTCTTACTAGATTTTATTCTTAGTCTTCCTTTTTGATTTTACTATTCTATTTCTAAGTTCGTTTCCTTATCGACTTCTATATATATATATCGATGCGTTGATTTCTAATTTTCAAACTATCTTAAAAATATTCTAACTCCTTAAATTTCCGGAAAAATTCGCCATAACCTCCTTTTGTACTAGGAGCATCGGGATATTTCAAATAGCCTCCCATGGCCCCCACCAATCCAAAAGAAAAAGGAAAAACCAAGCGGCTAGCCGATACGGCGCATAAAATCTCATATATGAATTAAATACATACCTTTTCATCGAGCATTTGATTTATATACCTTCATACCTTATCCATACCTATCTCATGTATATTTATACCTGCCCAATCTATTTTAACTATACCAGATCATTTTAACTCAATTCGTTAATTAATTTGTTAATTAACTCTTTAGTCTATTTCATTTTTATATTTGAACATGACATGTTCAAATATATTTTAACTTGCTTATTAATTAATTTGAATCCAAATTTCAAATTTAAGTTCTATATTCGATTTCGAATATCCATTTACAAATCCAATTCACCTTTCAAAGTTCAACTTCAAATTCAAAACATGATTAACTAATTAATCTTCGACTTAGTTAATTCTATTCAATTTCTATTCAAATTTTATATCACTTATATTATTCAAATCTATATATCAAATTCTATGTATTCGAATTCTATAGTTTAAATTAAATTTGAATTTTATATTCAAATTCTATATATTCAAATTCTATATTTGAATTCCATTGAATTTCATATATTCAAACTCCCTTTGAATTTCTATATTCAATTTCTATTCCTATTCCATTGAATTTCATATATTCAAACTCCCTTTGAATTTCTATATTCAATTTCTATTTCAATTCTCTTTATTCAAATTCTTTATTATAAATCCCATTTTGAAATTCAACATAACTTGTCTTTCCTAAAATAAATTCAAAACAGTATCTCTGGTAGGAATTCGTCACTTACAACACGAAAATGAGTACTGATGATGCAGCTGTCATCATCAGAATCTATTTTCCAGCGATCAAAGTGAGTTCAATACTATAAAACCATTTCTAACAATTCCACTTTGAATTCATTTCAAAATATAATTCATAGTGCTTGTAAAACAATTTAAAATCTCCCAGGATCTTAGATTTTCCTTATTTTTAATTCAAATCCATTTACAAACACTTATCCAATTTTCCAGAATTTTAATTTAATTTCTGGTTTAAATTTCAGATTCAACTCATCTGATTTCATATATTTCACTTATATGAATTCTGATTGGTTACTTACATAACCATTTAATTTATAATCTTACTCGATTATAATAACAATCAATATACCCAATATATTATAATTTTGATATATATATCTTCTCTGTATCAAGATATACCTTTGGTAAACTTATTTTAATTTACCCTCTTTTTAAAACATATCGTGACAAACCATCGTATTCAAGTATTTACAAAATCCCTACCGATACAGTGGATCAAAGTGACCGACCAAAACTCATAACCGACTCAACCAACAAATCTCCACAATATAAAACAAATTTTTATATCAATAACAAATACGTTCACTCGTATATATACACTCAACTCAATCTAGGGTATTACTAACCCTATCTCAACCGAGTCACGCCACAGAGCCAAGGTAATTCACTTAACCTTAAGCTCTGATACCAACTGTAATGACCCGAAAATCCGGTCCAATTTGAGTTGACCAAAAACACAAGTCCAACCCCAAATTAAGCTGGAAATCAGGAAATTAATAGAAAGAAAACATAGGGTGAGGATAGATAAGATAGAAACTTAGAATAGAAGAAGAAGAAGAACACAATATCAGAGTAACATGAATCTCACAGCGGAACGAATAAATATATTTCATAACATAACTTTGAAATACAAATCTGTACTTGAATATACATATCATTATCAAAGTACAACACTTACAACACAACGGAAATAACTATAGCTATATAATCCTGAAGCCTCCTGCTCCATCTCTTCAAGTGTATCTGTAAAATCCCGACTACTTGACTGCCCGTACAAATTTAGGCACCCAAGCGTTTAGGGAAAACAACAAAATAAACTCCAGGTCAGTCGTGGGACTGGTGTGAGTAAAACAGTTAAAACAGTTTGAACAAGTAATCGATATCTCATAAGACCACGTCGTATAACGAAACGGGTTTTTTCCCTTATAAGAATCCAAATTATCTTTATATCAAAATCCTTTTGATATTATAATAATGTCTATCAACCACAATATAATAATCATCTAGCAGAAACGCTTTCATCTCACGTTCTACATATATAGTATACAATCAAAACCGCAAGCACGTATTGGGTAATGGGTTTCCAACTATGACAAGGTATGGAACCACCTTTCGCTGGTGTACCTCTAGAGAGGAATACACTGGGTTCAACAAGAACATCTTGCAACCCGGTCACACATGACCGACCACTCATTTCGCTTGAGTGTATCGAATGTATATCACCAATGGTTGGGATCAGCAACCGTTTCCCAAATGGGACAGCATCAACAATAGATTTTTAGAAGTAAATGAAACTCTAGATCAGGTGATTATACACCCTACTTTGGTGCGACCGACTTGGCCATGCTGCCTGCCCGATTTCTGTCATTTACCGGATGTGAGGGTAGAAGCTACGCTTTATCATCACACCAGATTCACTTTGAATGCCACATCGTCAAATCCATCAAATCACTGATTGACTTCCTCAACCATACATTATGTGTTAGCTAAAAGAAGTTTCCTTCTCCGCATCCACTCTTGGTACGGTTGGAGAAATCAATATATGTGATCGTCTGGAGATACTCTGTCAGACATCCGTCTATACAAGCCATCCAGGAATAGGATGAACCGAAGGCACTATTCTGTAAACAGGATAGCCTATGCATAACTCCGTCTTCAATTTCTTTGGCATATATGATTCACAATGCTTATGCCAATATAGAGTGGTTCTTTGGATAATTATCCAACCGGTCTCTCCATATTAACAACGTTAAAATAATCAAAACTTCGATAGTCTGTGATTTAACTATCGAAGAAAAATAGGTGTGCAAACAACAATATTATTTCCAAATGGAAATTTATATCGATCAAACATCATTCAACATTTATCTCTTTATTTCATTAATTTACTTATCTCCAGTTTCCCTATATTCAATAATTCTTATTTTCTAAATTTGGAAAATATACGTTATTAACAATGGAAAACATTTCCATTTCTTGTTTTCTTTATTAGAAAACATTTCTGGTTTCTTATTTGGAAAACATTTCCAAAGCTTCTTCATTGGACTTAGACAGATGTTTAAACAAACCATCACGATGCCAACTCAAACCATTTCCTTCAATTACTAAATTCACTTAACCATCCTTTACTATCAAACCATAACCATTCCTTAGTTAAAAATGAAGTCAATCAAGTTGGGGTAATACTACCTCTCAGACCTTAATTGAACAACGTTTCTAACCTCGAAATAGACAAAGTTCACCCTTCTAATTCTTTAACAAACTTCCTTACGTAACTCTCTTTCAAATCTTTTCTATTCGATAATTCTTTCCTTCGATAATGTATATTCGATAACTCTATTCAATTTATTCTATTCACTTAACTCTTTTGATTTAACTCTAACTCTATTCACTTAACTCCTATCGAATAAACTATATTCGAAAACTCTTTTAATTCTATTTGAATAAACTATATATTTGATTAACTCCTTTATTCTATTCGAATAAACTATATTCGATTAACTCCTTTTTGCTTTAACTCTAATTGATTAACTCCAACTTGTTTAACTCTAACTGGTTAACTCTAATTGATTAACTCCATCTGGTTAACTCTAACTGGTTAACTCTAACTAGTTTAACTCTAACTGGTTAATTCTAATTGATTAACTCCATTTGGTTAACTCTAACTGGTTAACTCGAATTGGTTTAACTCTAACTGGTTAACTCTTATTCGAATAACAAATATTCGATTACTCTATTCAACTGACTCGACTCGACTAACCCCTTTCGAATAACTAATTCGATTTACTACTTTCGAATACCATATTCGATTTAACTCCTTTCGAATACCATGTTCGATTTTACTCCTTTCAAATACCATATTCGATTTAACTACTTTCGAATACCATATTCGATTTAACTCCTTTCGATTAACTAATTCAATAACTCTTATGTGTTTGACTCTATTCGAATAACTAATTCGAATAACCCTTATTTATTTAACTCTATTCGAATAACTAATATTCGATTAACTCTATTCAACTAACTCGACTAACCGCTTTCGAATAACATATTCGATTTACTAACTTTCGAATACCATACTCGATTTACTAACTTTCGAATACCATATTCGATTAACTCCCTTCGAATAAACTATTCATTTATAAAGATTTACTTTTAGTAACGGTTCCCCACTTTACAAATGATTTCCTTTTTAGTAACGTTTTCCTTTTTATAACGGTTTCCTATTTATAACATCCTATTCAGTTATAAACAATTTCCTTTTTATAACTCTATTTATTTTCTTAATATTTTCTATCAATTCTATTTGTAAATGATTTACAAATCTTTCCTTTTCTATTTTTCTATTTGCAAATGGTTTGCCAATATTTCCCTATGAAATCTATTCTTTGATTTTATAATTTCCCTTTTCTAAATATCTCCTATTTATAAATATTCCAATTTATAAATATTTCTTATTTATAAATATTCCATTTATAAATATTTTTATTTTCAAATATCACTTTGAAAATATTCCCTTATCAACATTTCGGTATGTTATGGTATTTAACATATCAAATCACGATGATCAGTATCGTCCAAACACATATAATCGACAACATATTATATATCACATCATATATCACAATATATGAAAAACAGTAAAATAAATGTTGAGGAATCCAGTTGGATTCCTGCAACCTGTATTCCTGCATCACAGATGTTAAACAATGTAGATAACATCACTTTCAATTCCATATGATATATTCTGTTGAACAGAATAAATATAGAAATTCAACTAACTGACTAGCAGTTCAATCAAACAGTCAACACACAGTCAATCAGCCAATATTTAACAGTTCTAAAAATACAACATGAAATTATAAACTGTTCAGAGTTAGTGAGATTTACTCACATTACGCGTTAACTGTTATATAACGATTTGTGTTAGTTGATTCTGATCAGACAATTTATTTTGCCATAAATTGTAACGAGCTTGGATGGACTTTCAGTCAACTCAATGACGTAGTGTCCGTCCATACGATCCCAACGGATCTTGGTTTGCTGAAAACTGATATAGTATGATGAAGATATTTAATTTACAAGTTTGAATCACTTTAAATTTAAATTAAAACAAGAATTTAAAATTGAATTGGGCTTACTTTAAAAATAAGGCCTATCAACCATCCGTTAATACCCAGACCACTAAAGCTTCTTCCCCAACTTCTTAAATCCCGTATCCTCCTCTTTCAACTTCATCACAGTCGATGTCCCCTCCGCCATACTCCATCTCCACTTCCTTTAATTCACAGAAAAATCACCAATAATCATCTCATCAACTACTCTTCCTTCTCACGCCATTACCGACCAACTCGACCTATCCTCCTGGAGTGCGACAACGTCCAGCTCTGCCGGGTTCGCTATAGGTAGCGACCTCGATATGCGCCGCACCCCCTCAGACTTTGTTAATCCTCCTCTTTTTGATCCCTTAATTCAAAAACACACTTGAATCTCCAAACAATTGATTACACTACTTGCCGGCTCAAACCCTAATCAACGCTAGAACCATTTGTGCGACGGAACCTTGATTCGAACATGACCAAACAGATGCCAATTTGGAGAGCAGACCGTCCGGACTCCATCCATATATTTTACTTGATTTATAGATTATTCTCCAATTTGGTTTGGGCTTTTGTTCTTGTGGTTTTTAGTTGTGAGGAGGAATATTGGTTGATGTTTATAAGGGGGAGTGTTGGTAAGGTTTGTGGTGGAAACTTGAGCACTGCGTGGCCTTCTTGTGATCATAGAATGAGTTAGGATATTTTTAAATTTGATTTTTATATTTATTTTATTGATTTTTCCTTTGTCTTTGGTCCTTAAAAATCCCTGCGACCATATACGATACCCAAAAATCACCAAACTGGACATGTAGCTAGAGTTCGACATTACGGTCCCAACAAAACTGGTTTCGTCGAATTCCGACTCCGTATGCTCACACAGCATATTTTTAACTGTCGAAATACTGACTGTTTTTCACTCTAAAAATCCGTACGGTCACACACTGACTCTAAAAATCATGAAACTGGAAATCTAGTAACTATTTGATGTTGCGGATCCAACAAAATTTGTTTCGTCGAATTCCGACTTCATTTGCAAAAGTGGCTATTTTTAAAGCTCTAAATAACCTATTTAAATATATAATTATATTTAATTATTATTAAATCAAATATTTAAAAATAAATATTATTTTTTATATTCACAGTGGAATACCATACAGCTTAGGATAAATCCTATATTTATTTCTAACTCGATATAACATCGTCCCAGTTATATCGATGTTCGATTTCTATTTAAATCCTTATATAAAATATAATTAAATCCTTATGGTCAGGGCGCTGCATTTCTGATAATATTATTTGGACATAACTCAAAATCTACATGACGAAATCCCGATATTTCTCTTCCACCAGAAAGATATACTCCACCAGCTCCACACGTTTCTTGTTTCACAGAAATCCGATTTAAAACGAACCCTGTATATTCAATTGAAGTTCGAATCACCAAATAGCGAGCTGCCGCATCATTATGCGCTCTATTTTAATTATTTTATAATTCTACGTTTCAAACTGACGTCGATTGAATATATTCGTCAAAATAATTCAACTCTAAGCTGAACTAAATCCTAGGGGTGACCCAGTTCACAGAATATTGTGATTTCCAATATTTTGATTATTTCTGAATTAAATATATTATTCTATTATTTAATTTAATTAAATATTCACTATAATTTAATTAACGACGATTTAATTTCCTAAATCACTATTTATATAATTAAATAAATTAATTATAATACCTCTGACAATGCGGGTCATTACACATATACATGGAAAGGATGATACGGGTTGGGGTACTAGTACAGTTGGTGCAGAGAATATAGGAAGTCAGAGAAAATAGTGGAATGGTGAAGCTTAGAAATCTTGCAATGTTATACTTAATAGAAACCTTGCAATGTGATACTTGGTAGGAACCTTGTGATGAAACTCTTGATAGGAAGCATGGGATGTTATACTTGATTCATAGTGCCTGTAGCTTACCCTGTCATCATGCTTATGTTCACTTTTAGTTTATTCATGCCATATTATCTTCACCTGTTTTTACGCTGAAAGCCACTAGGACTTACTCAGTCTTTATGACTGACCCAGTTTGTTTCGCCTCTTTTTCTTTCGTCCCTCCCCCCCCCAAGGTTCACAGGGTGGGAATACAGCTTAGTTCGGATCTTACCAAGCTCCAAGGCTCTTTCATGTACTGCTTGGATTTCTCTTGGCTATGGCTTGCTTTGCTGCTTTATTGGGGAATACTACAATTTATTTTCATGCATCTTTGTTTTTGAGCAAGACAGATATTTTAGCTATGTAATTGGGTATCTGAAAGTGATGGGATTCTATTATAAACAATTATATTTAATAAATGATTTGAAGACCTTACGCTATTTTATATATGTATGTTGGCTAGCTTTTTGACCAATCCACCAAGGTTCACTCACAAGAAGAAAGTATGAAACTTAATTCCTTAAGTCCATGAAGGATCGGATCGCACCAGAGGGTCGCCCCTCACGGATCGCCCCCCATCGGATCGCCCCCATTGCATCCGCGATCCAACTACTTCTACACGACTCGATCCGTACATACACTACTACCCAGCATAGACCGATTCGATCCCCCGAGGCACAGCGAAGCCTCGGACCTGTTCAAGCACGAGCTAGTCTTTGGCGATCCGAGATGCACGGATCCGGCGACACGTGTCCCCAACTGTCACTTTGACCAATTCCTCCTCCTTGCTCGATCCGATATTTAAGAGGATCGCGACACCTGTCCACAACGGCTAATTTGACTAATTCTTCATCAAGCTGCCATACGATCCGATATTCTCAGGATCTGTGCCATATGTGACCGAGATCCGCCTGACAAAATCGGCTATAAATAGCCCAGAGTTTGGCATTTTTTGGGATCTTTTGGCAGTATTGAGCACTTATTCCACCATTACTATCATACCACTATTTCTTGTCAGTTTTGTTACGAGATTACTGAGAGAAATTACAACTGTAAAAGTGAGTTTGAGAGACATCATTGATTGTACTAGCATTCAAAGTATAATCGATAACATATAAAGTGGACGTAGGTTCGTTAATGCCGAACCACTATAAATTCTATGTGTTTTCCGCTTTTTCTTCATTCTCCAGAAATAATTCTTTACGATTCAGAACAATTTGGGTATTGGGTCCAAATTTTGATCTAATATTTTGGTGCTTTCACTGAGAAAACAGTCCCAAAACTTCACTGTTCAGATTTTTGAAAACTCCTGCAACGTCTGATATCATGGATGGAAAGAAGTCTAAGGAAGTGCGAGCTTCGCAGGCGAATGAAGTCGCGAATGAAATGGTTGGCGAAAGTGCACACGAGCAGGTCGTTGAGGGGGTCACGGATCGCGAGTACAGGGGGGCGACCCGAACCAATATAGGTGCCACGATCCGACTTGAGGGTGGCGTTACGAACCGCGAAGCTGGGGGGGTTGTTACTCGATCCCGTGATAATGCTCCGAATCCTCCGCATACCGTGACCACGAACCGATCCCAGGGGGGCGCTGCGAACCACCACCCTCGATCCACAGCGATCCAAATTGATGAACAGACTACAACCCGACCTGGAAAGGAGCCTATGGCTCGCTCCTACCGTCCAGGCCCCTCCGCTCGACCTGGCTCAAGCTCTTTGCGCATAAGAGAAAATGATGATGATCAATATGACCCTTCTGCTCCCGTTACTGAGGGGGATCTTTCTCGCTTTTCCGAAATGTGGGAGAGGCTGTTTGATGAATTGGCTGCTTAAAGGCAGGAGAACTCCGTTCTGCGACAGAATTTGACCGCTATGGATAGAAGGCTTAATGATCTCGCAAGGCAAAGGACGCCCCCAGTTCGTACGCTCACCCCAGAATACTCTTCTTCGTTAGAAGAATCGCCAAGACCTCCGCGGCGACCATATGAGAGGCCTGAAAACATAGAGCAGCTTTGATTTGGGACCCTGCCATCATGGGAAGAAGAGACACTGGGTGCGGGGCCCTCAAACCGCAATACGAATGATCGCGCCACAACTCCCAGAGCTCAAGGTGTGGATAGCCCTGCACAGAACAGACTACCTCAGCCCCGTCGCCGTACAAATGCTCATGGTAACAGGAGGCAGCGAAGCCCAATCCGAGCCCCGGATTTCGTGACCGCTCCTGGAAGAGAGATTAGAGAACCCCGCCGAGCAAGAAGCGCTGATCCCGAGCCTCCGCTGACCAGTGCAAATGTTGCAACCATGATCCACCAAATTCTGGCGGATAGCCATGGACAACGGAATGAAGATTGGGGAATTGACCGCAGTCACACCCCTTTCACTGATGACATTTTAGATGCGACGTTCCCGAGGCGCTTCAACATGCCGCAGATGAATCGTTATGCGGGTAGATCTGATCCTGTCCAGCATCTGATGAGATATTCTTGGTCAATGACCGCTGCCGCAGCCTCTGACGCTGTCAAGTGCAAAGCATTCCCCATATTCTTGGAAGATGTAGCATTATTATGGTTTACTCGCTTACCAGCAAGATCAATTTCTAGCTTCAGGGAGTTGAGTGAAAGGTTCATGGAACAGTTCTGCATCTATGCACAAAAGACGAAGAGTGTGATTAACTTGTTCCTTGTCAAGCAACGACCAGGCGAGAGTTTGAGGGTGTATCTAGACCGTTTCAACCTGGCCGCTACTGAAGTCAAAGATCCTCATGAGCCAACAGTTGTGGCAGCCCTAATTGATGGGGTAGATAAAGACACCGAATTTGGGAGATATCTGGCCGGCAAGCCACCCCATACTAGAGAGTTATTCTACGAAAAAGCTAACATACACTTACGCTGGGAGGATGTATATGCTAACCGAAAGGCAAAAACGGCCGATAAAGAGGAAATCCAGAGCAATGTCGCCATTAAGCAGATAAGAGAAAGCTCGGAGAAGGTCGAGGTTAATGTCGGAAATCGAAACCAGGGTGGTCGTCAGTCAGGAAACAATGATAATAACAGTAATGGCAACAACCGGAAGAGGAATCGAGGGAACGACTCTCAGAGAAGGACTCGTCCCAGGTCTTTTGAGAGTTATACGCCAATAAACGATACTTTGGAGAATAGCTTCATGGATTCGTACAACGTCCTCCAAAATAAAAGGCCTCCTCCTAGAGAGTCGACGGAGAAAGAACGTGAAACGGGGAAGTTTTGTCTCTTTCACCAGATTCATGGCCATTTGACAAATGAATGCCGCCACCTAAGAGATGTAGTCGAGAGGCTTCTCCGAGAAGGAAAATTGGATGAATACAGAGTGACACCCAGAGACAGGGGGCAAGCCGTACAGGCCCCAAATCAGAACCAGAATCAACCTACTGTCAGGCCAACTGCCCAGAAAAAGGGAAAGGACCTTGTTATCAATACCGTAATCGGAGGGCTTTATCTCGTCGGACACGGTTCTAAGGCATTGGATCAGTATGTCAATGCAGCCAAGCAACACCTCGAGGTAGGGGAGTGTAGCAATCCTGAGGACAACGTCCCGGTAAAGCAACAAAATATGATGTCCGATGATGTCGTTTTCCGTGAACGAGAAAGCATTGGAGTTTATGCTCCGACTGAAGATCCATTTGTAATCACAGTACCTATTGGCCCGGCCACTGTTCATAAAGTCTTGGTGGATAACGGGAGTTCCATCAACATTCTTTTCAAAAAGACATTCGATCAGATGAACCTCGAGATAAAAGACTTGAAGCCCTGTCAAGGATGGATCCGTGGATTTAACGGAGCATCCACCGCTCCAATGGGTTATGTAGAGCTACCAATTACGCTTGGGGAAGGAGAACGCCAGAGAGTGAGAATCCTTCCCTTCGTGGTTTTGAATATTGAATCACCCTATAATGCCTTCTTGGGCCGACCGGCCCTCACAAAGTTTAGAGCTTGTATAGCCCCCTGGTGCTTATTATTGAAATTTCCTACGGAAGCTGGTGTTGGTATTGTTAGAGGAGATCAGGTTGCCGCACGAGCATGTTATGTTGCAGAGCTAAAGCTACTCCGCAATGGAGGGGACATAGCAACCAAGGGCACTTTTCCCCCCGCAAGGGCGGAAACCTTATAACAATTAAAGAGAATAACCGTAGGAGAGTCGCCCAGAGAATTGCCCGAGGATATAGATCCCAGAGAGGACAAAGAACCTGGGGGCAGAATGGCGACTCCCAACGAGACAACTGTGGATGTATCGATCGATGATAGTGACCCAGAGAAGGTCCTTAAGATTGGATCCCAGTTAAATTCGAATTTAGCTAAAGAACTGACGAATTTCTTAAAAAATAATTTGGATGTATTTGCTTGGACCCACACAGACATGTGCGGTATATCTCCATCAATCATGAGTCATTCATTAAGCATTAACCCTAAGCATCCTCCTGTAAAACAAAAAAGGCGAATGCTGGGCCCAGAGAGGTCCGCTGCCTTAAAAGAAGAAGTTGGAAATATAAAAAGTAATGGATTTATCAGAGACTCAATCTATCCAGATTGGATTTCAAATCCAGTCCTAGTAAAGAAGGCCAACGGGAAGTGGCGAACGTGTATCGATTTCTCGGATTTGAATAAAGCCTGCCCAAAAGACAATTTTCCGTTACCCCGGATCGATCAGTTGGTGGACTCAACGGCGGGCCATGAACTTCTCTCCTTTATGGATGCTTATTCAGAATATAACCAGATTTCAATGCACGTCCCAGATCAAGAACACACTAGCTTTATTACGGATTTGGAGTTATACTGCTATGTGGTAATGCCCTTTGGCTTGAAGAACGCAGGCGCTACATATCAACGGTTAGTGAACAGAATGTTCTATAACCAGATTGAAAAAACAATGGAAGTATACGTTGACGACATGTTGGTTAAGTCCAAGCAATCCTCTAATCACACTACGGACTTGGCAGAGATGTTTGGCATTCTTCGAAAGTACGGGATGAAACTCAACCCAACAAAATGTTCATTCGGGGTCGCCTCCGGAAAATTCTTGGGATTCATCATCAGTTCTCGTGGGATTGAGATTAATCCAGACCAGATCGCAGCAATCAGAGACATTCAGGAACCTAGGTAGATTAAAGATGTGCAAAGCCTTGCAGGGAAATTAGCCGCACTAAGCAGATTTATCTCCATGGCTACAGACAAATGCATCCCATTCTTCGAATTGATAAATCGAGGAAAACGCCACTTCAAATGGACGCCCGACTGCGTAGAAGCGTTTCAGAACTTACTGAGACACCTAGAGAAATCTCCGATATTATCTAAACCGATGGATCACGAGGACTTATTCGTGTACTTGGCAGTGTCGGCTCACGCGATCAGTTCAGCATTGGTGAGAGAAGAAGATAAAGTTCAAAGACCTGTGTATTACGTGAGCAAAAAATTGACGGCAGCAGAGCGTAATTATCCAAGGATAGAAAAGTTGGCGTATAGTTTGCTGATCGCCTCTAGAAAGCTTCGACATTATTTTCAGGCTCATCCCATTACCGTATACACTGATCATCCACTCAAACAAGTTCTACAAAGACCAGAAGCGTCTGGAAGGCTACTCAAGTGGAACATTGAGTTGAGTCAATTTGATCTGAACTTTCAACCCCAGCGGTCAATACGGGGGCAAGCGATAGCCGACTTCATATCAGAGTTTACTGTCCCAGAGGACAATAGTACAAACGAAGAAGTTGACCCCTCAAAATTACTTCTCGACCCCAGTGCCTGGAGATTGTATACTGATGGAGCTAGGAATCACAAGAGATCCGGCGCTGGAGTAGTGCTTGAAACTCCTGAGAAACGGTTGATATCCTATGCTATCCGGATGGAGTTTCACGCTACTAACAACGACTCTGAATATGAAGCCCTGATAGCTGGGCTAAGGATCGCAAAGGAGTTGGAAATCACAAAGCAGGACATATTTTGTGACTCCAAGTTAGTTGTGAACCAGGTTACTGGAAAATTCCAAGCCAAAAGTGTAAGATTGATTTTATACTTGGAGAAAGTAAAGGAGTTGTTGAACGGCTTCGATCACTACAGCATATCTCATATTCCGCGGTCAGAGAATCAGCAGGCGGATAAGTTGGCAAAGATGGCTAGTTCTGACAATCCTGAAGAGACCGGGCTAGCCCCAGTTGAAGTACTTCGGTCTCCTAGTATAGATCAGATGGAAATTGATCCAGTACTAGAGACGGAACCAGAAAGGGAGTCATGGATGACCCCTCTAAAGAATTTCTTGATGAATGGAGCGCTTCCGACCAAGAAAAGCGAGAGGCGTAAAGTAATTCGTAAAGCTGCCCGATACGTTCTGCAAGGCGGAGTTCTTTACAGACAAGGATTTTCGATGCCCCTTCTCCGGTGTATAGCTCATGACAATATCAAGCGTGTACTGCAAGAAGTACATGAAGGTGAATGCGGCGATCACACTGGAGGGCAAACATTGGCGAAAAAGGTGTTGCGACATGGTTATTTCTAGCCTACCATAAACAAAGATGTGGCGAAGTACGCACGACGATGTGATGCATGTCAGAGATTTTCAAAAATACCTAGAGCACCTCCTAGTCAGTTAAAAACGATGACGAGTCCATGGCCTTTCGCTATGTGGGGAATTGATATCATCGGAAGTCTTCCCATAGCTAAGGGCGAGGAAAAGTTCGCTATTGTAGCCGTAGATTACTTCACCAAGTGGGTCGAGGCAGAGCCACTGACTACAATCACAACCAAACTAGTGATCAATTTTGTCGTTAGAAACATCATCTGTCGATTTGGGATTCCAAAGATTGTTATAACCGATAACGGAACTCAGTTCGATAGCACTGAATTCAGAGACTTCTGCCAGAAATACCACATTGAGAAACGGTACACCTCTGTGGCGCACCCGCAATCGAACGGACAGGTCGAAGCGGCGAATACAGTGATTAAGTCCATCCTGAAAAGAAGACTGAAATGGGCCAGAGCCATGTGGGTTGATGAATTACCCTTAGCACTATGGGCCTACAGGACAATGTATAAATCGGCAACAGGCCATACCCCCTTCTCCCTTGCTTTTGGAGCAGAAGTAGTCATCCCGGTTGAAATAAAAGTACCTTCTCACCGAGTGATTTATTACGATCCAATGACTAATAACGAATTGCTCCTTAAATCCCTGGATATGATCGAAGAAAAGAGGGACGAAGTAGACCTGCGTGCCTTGAGATGCAAGTAACAGGTCGCTCGATACTATAACAAAAAGGTTCGAGCCCGAACCTTCGAACCCGGAGACTTGGTTCTGAAGCATGTCTTCCCAGCCCCAACTCATATGGGCGCGAAGTGGGAAGGACCATACTCTATTATGTGCAAGCTTGATAATGGAACTTTCAAGCTAGCGACCGTAGATGGAAAGGAAATCCCAGAGCGTGGAATGCCCAACATTTACGGCCGTATCTAACGTAAAGATGTCAGATTTGTTCTTTTGCTTTATTAAGGACCATGTACAAGGCACGACTTGCCTAGAATAGTCCGAATTCTTAAGCAAAAATTATAAAGTGGACGTATGTCATGATTCGACCGAATCACTATAAAAATATTGTGTGTCGTTTACCTTTATTGCACTATTTTTTATCTGTCATTCTATTTTTATGGAAATTGCTGTGAACCATGCGACGATCACAGAAGCGTATAATTATAGGTGCCTTCCATCAGAATGGAAAGCAGTCACCAGTCAAAACTCTAAGGGTGCGATAGAGTAAATCATATCATTGATAGCGCTCTAACACTCCAGAGCAGAGAGAGAGTATAAAAGCGTCTCCGACTGAGCGCTGAGAAAAAGCTCTTGCCCCGTTGAAGGATCGGGGAGCGATTGAACTGCTGAGCTTGAACTCTAACTCTCCAGAGCAGAGAGAGAGAGAGTATAAAAGCGTCTCCGACTGAGCGCTGAGAAAAAGCTCTTGCCCCGCTGAAGGATCGGGGAGCGACTGAACTGCTGAGCTTGAACTCTAACTCTCCAGAGCAGAGAGAGAGTATAAAAGCGTCCCCGATCGAGCGTTGAGAAAGAACTCCTTCCCCGCTGAAGGATCGTGGAGCAATTGAACTGCTAGATTCGAACTCTAACCTCGGCAGCCGCCAGGAGAGTATAAAAGAGTCTATGATTAAGCGCTGAGAAAGGTGCCGGAAACTCAGCACCACAAGGACAGTTATCTTTTTAGATTTTCTAAGTCCCCCATATTCAGAAAAGGGGGCAACGTGCAAACAACGCTAATCAATCCTTAATAAACCATAGTCAAGCGCTATATTAAAGATTGATTGGGGGCCATATACATATACACATGAACCTTGATGCAGCACGGAAATTTTTAAATTTTTCTTTCTGTTGCTTGACTGATTTGTAGTTACAATCAGATGATCTATCACTAAGCATGAAAAGTTTATTGAATGCAGGTACACGATGATGCAAAAAGAGATAAACTTTCATTTATAAACTGCAAGCCTACAAAGTGTAAAACAACCTAAAAAGAAAAATGAGGGCCAGTCTCATAATTACATTTCCTGGCCAGTGGAAAGCCTAAAGACAAAATATAGACAAGCGACAGTATCCTATTTACGCTTGGACTTTTTCTCCTGTTTCTGCTTCTCCAGCTTCGCCTTGTCAGTTTCGGATTGATCACCCTTCTTTCTTTTCCGTTTGTCTATAAGAGGAACGTCCGACTCATCAGAAGACTCCTCCTCCACCTCCTTTCTCTTTCTTTTATCAGTCAAAGAAGTTGAGAAATCATCAGGGTTCGCAAAATGAAGCTGTTTGCTGATGGATTTGGGCTGGAGTTTCAGAACCATCCCAGTCTTGGGACTAAACTCCGAGATAGGAGCTACGTTCAAAGGCTCTTGTCCCACCTTCTTTAAAGCCAGTTGCTTTTCCTGCCTAGCTTTTCTGTTAGCCAAAGTTTCGTCATCATCGTCTTCGGCTTCTTTGGTACTAATGATATCCTCCTCATCCTCTACATGGCGCCCGTCCATATCTTTCAAGGCCTCGATGGTTTCATCATCTTTGGGAGCATCAGCACTGGGTGCCAGGACGCCTCTCTCTGCTGTTGTACCTTCAGCCTGCTTCGGTATGTCAACACCGGCGCTAGGCGAGACGACAATCTTTGTAACGACCCGCATTCTACGCATCATAGAATCGTAGAATATTTATTTCTGTCACATACGAAGTCGTATGGTCATGTAACTTTGGGGGACGACATTGGGGTCATTTCCCATGTTCATGATTTTTCCCGATTTTTAAATGACCATTTTACCCCTAGTTATCACTGTGTTGGCCATAACTTTTGACTGGAAAGGAATTTTGACCTAAAACCACTTCTATTGGCTCCGGATGATGGTTTCTCTTTCCGTAGAGTGGTCACATTAGCCAAACGGACTCACCGTTTGGAAGATATGGCTGAAACAAGTTTCAGATGGTGAAAAACAGCTTAATTGGGCTTAAACGGGTGATTAGCAGCTAGGCCCAAGGGGAATTTCGGGTTTAGGGGTATATAGGTGCTGATTAGGGTTAGAAAACATTTCTTTAGACATTTTCCAGCCGCCACTTTCATTCCTCTTAACCTAGCCATGGCCTCCACTCTCTAAATCTCTCTAAAACACCCAAAATCACTTCCTAATCAAGGATTAAGGCTTAGAGGCAGCAAATCAAGGAGGTTTAGCATAAGGACCGAGGTAGAGCTGCTGTTATATATTGGAATTCGTGCAAATCAGAGGTTCACTTCAGATTTGGAAGTTTTATTGTGGCAAAGGTGAGTGATTTGCATAGTTTTTGCACTAATTACGATAATTAAGGGTAATTAGTGAAGATTAGTGAATTTATACACTAATAAATTCTGGAAAAATGTTTAGAAATTCGAAAATAATATTTTATGCCTCTGTTAGAAATTTGGTTCGATTTGATTAAGTTTTGTTAGCCCTATGATCAGTTTTACTTAAACATGCTTAAGGGAAAATAAGGAGCTTTGGCCACTTTTGATCCATTTTGATTCATTTGAGTGATTGTTTGATGTTGTGGTTGCTATTGCATATTGCTATGACTCTATGGTGTGTTTTGTGATTGCTTAGAAGTGTTAGTTTGGTCAAAAACGTCGTCGAATGGCGAGAAACTGTCGCTGGAACGAAGAGCAGGAATTTATCCGGATCGGATCGCCCCCATGCCCACGAACCGACCCGCCTGCTCGAACCGCGCCACGTGCCAGAGCTCGAAGCCACGAAGGGAAGACCACGATCCAACTTGGAGAGGAAGCGCAACGAGCTGATGAGGCGCCACGATCCAGATGGGTAGCTCGACCCGAACCAGTGGGTTGCCACGAACTGGTAAGCCCGAACCGACCCGACAAGGCGCCACGAGCTGACGAGGTGCGATCCATATGGTGCGACATGATCCGACGCTGGCGAACCGAACCAGGAAGGCTTCCACGATCCGACCCGAGCGTGAAGGATGATCCGAACCGATCCGACGGTGATGACTACGAACTGAATGAAGACCGATCCGGAAGTGAAGACTATAACCCGAGATGCAAAGGAAGCCCAAATGAGAAGTTAGAGCTCAAGATTCAGATGGGAATCAACGAGTTCGCTTCATGGTTGGGTTTTGCTGCGGGACGCGTGCCAAGGGGTTATCGACGTCTATAGCTTTGGACCACTATGGTAGGAGGTACGAAGGCGGATTCAGGGCCATTATGGCATCGGTAGAACCAAGGGCTACGACCAATGAAGTGGGTCATTGAAATGTTTGGTCATGACTCCAAGTGTTTGGCTTGGTCACAGCGGAGTTTCTACAAGTCGGGATTCGTCGTTACCTCAGTTTGTCTAGTGTTGCAAAGTGGTAGATATCGTATACTTTACGCACTGAGTGAGAGACGTGAGGATGGTTGCTATGCTTGATTGTTTGACATGCACACCCCACCCCCGTATTCTTACACTATTTATTATGGCACCTTAGAGCATTGTACGGTATGTGGTACTAACTCTTTGGTTGCAGGTCCAGGTTCAGGTATGGTTTAGTATACCTGTTATTGTTCTGTTTAGATGCTTATCGCTCATACCAGGCTTTATGTCTGACCCAGAGTTTTATGTCTCCTTTTATTACTCTGGGTGCTCACACGAGCAGACTAGAGACAGGCTAGCTGGTGACGTACGGGTAGATGATCCGGAGACGAGCAGGAGGCTTCCACGTAAAATATATACATAATATTCTCCCTGTATTTTTGAAGATCACTGTTTGGGCATTGGTGGTGTATCTTCTACTTTAGCTATCTTTTGTTTGGAGACAGTAAATTTGGAAGTTGTAACAAGCTGTATTTGAATTTCCGCTGCTCTGATGTTGATGTTAGTTATCAGCTTACGCACTGTCTCACCTGTTTTATGTCAAGTATGTTATTATTATATTTTATTCCATGCGCTGTGAGACATTCTACAGGTCCCTTGATTTGTTCATTTCCTTCCTTCCTTTCTTTGGCGACCGTCCCGTGCTAGTCTGTAACAACCCGGAAAATGTGGGCCAGTTTAAAATTTTTATTTTGTGAATTATAGCGAGTTTCGATTATTTAAAATGAATTATTTTAAATAATATCGGCGAGAAATTTATTTTGAATATAATTCGAACGTATATATTATACGCGTCGTCGTTAGAATATAAATATTTATATATAATTATAAATAGAATTGAAAATGGCGCGGTAGTTCGATAATTCGATTTCAAACTTCAATTGAATGTACCGGGTGCAAAACAATCCGGATTTTAGTGAAACCAAAAATAATGGAATCTAATAGTGAATATCTTTCCAACGAATCCGAAAAATCAAGATTTCATATCGGGAATCAAAAGATATGTCCAGTTGAAAATTCTGAATAGTCGCTATGGAATTCAGGCCCTTAAAAATGGACATTTTGCGAACGACCTCGGATTTCGACGAAACCAGTTTTGTTGGGTCCGTGATGTCGAATTATTGCTAGATTTCAAATTTCGTAATTTTTCGAATCAATATGTGAGCGTGGCAAAGGAAAACGCGTTTGACCATTTTCAGTGGATTTTAATCGACTGGAAATTGGCCATTTTTCAAACGGTCTCAGAATTCGACGAAACTAGTTTTGTTAGGACCGTATCGTCAATACGAAGCTAGAAAATATTTTTCTGGAATTTTTCTAGTTAGTATGTGACCCCGGTAATTTGAAATGTGCGTTTAAAATTCAATATAGTGATTTAAATGAAAATTCAAAAGGAAACTGATTGTAACGATCAAATCAGCTTACGAAACATATCCCATTGGGTTCGGAATGGGGGTAAAACGCTATGGACGACAGGCGGTGGGTTCGATTTCGAGTTCGTATGTAAAAGTCAACCTTTTTACAAATTAAATAATTAAAAAAAATATATATATATATTATTTTAATTTCCCTCCTTCCCCTTAATCTCGCCTTGGCCCCCCCGTTCACTTTGATGTCAACCAGAAAAAAAAAAAAAAAAAAACCCTAAGTCTAAATCGATCGCCGACCTCCCTCTCGTTCGAAGCACCCACCGCGCCGCCGCCTGCGTCGACATCGACACCCCCAGTCGCCCCTCCACCTCGTCGAACCCCCCCCCCCCCCCCCCCGTGGCGCGCTTCTCTCCCCTGTTCGATTAAACCCCTCCCCTTCATCCAGCAACTCGCGAAGACCCGAAGCCCTAGCGCCGCCACCTGAAGCCGCGACAGCCCCACCCCCCTCCAGGCCTCACGCCGACATCGACACCCCCAGTAGCCCCCCACGACCGACGCTAAACCCCCCCTGTAAGTTATTTTATTTTTATTTTATTTCTTTATTTTATTTATATAGTTTTATCCGATGTTAATTAGAAAAAAAAACAACACTGTTTTTTTTATTTTATTATGTAAAAAAAAAAAAGTATATAGTACTGATTTTAAGAAGTAGTTAAAACTGATTTTTGTTTATAGAAAAAAAACTGATTTTTAGTTATATGAAAAACTGATTTATTTATTTGTTTTTATTTTACTTTGATTTTTATTTTAAAGTTTTAAAACTGATTTTTACTTTAAAATTAAAACTGATTTAAAATGATTTTTAAAAACTGATTTGAAATGGATTTAAAAACTGATTTTTATAATAAGTAAAAACTGATTTTTTATAATAAGTAAAAACTGAATTTTGTAAATGAGTAAAAACTAATTTAAAAGGAAAAATAAAAACTGATTTTATTTTAAGGTTTAAATAGAAAAGGTTTAAACTTTATAAAGATTTGATCTTTAAAATAGAAAAGCAAAAAGGCGAGATTTTTGTTTAGAGGAAAAAGTAGGATTTTTAAAAATAGAAAAGACTTTATTTTTTTTTATAAAAGCGAAAACTATATTTTTTATAAAGGCGAAAACCTTATTGTTAAAAATCGAATTTTTATATATTGAACTTCGCATGGAAAATAGAGTTTTTATATATTGAATAACGAAGTAAAAAAATTCGATTTTTACATGTGTAGTGGCTACAACAACGAAGAGGCGAGAACGAAGAAGAGTCAAGAGGATTGGATAGCTATATGTGAGAATTTCTCACTCTTCAATTTGTTTTCTAGTTATATATATATACTAGGATGCAGACGGTGCTTAGTAGCACCCGACACAATCGTCCACAGACCATGGACTTGTTTGTTTGATTGTTTGGTGATTGATTGCGATATTGGTTTGAATGTGGTTTGTGATGTGAAAAATCGAATCGATAAATTGGTTAGGATTAGACGTGCGCCGTTATAAGGCGTAGGAGTAAGGCTAGGTTAGACCCTTACTCCAAATTTTGTGGTTTGCAAAATGAAATTGATTTGATTGATGAGTGAATGGCGTGGGCCTTCACTAGACCGGGGATAAGGCTAGGCCTCGTCCCGTTTCTAGTATCGTGCCGTTATGCCGCCGAAATTTTCTAAAATATGTTAGAAAATAAAAATATCATTTTATTGTGTAGATGAATTGAATAGAAATTCATAGGTTGAAATAAAATGTTTTATCGTTAAAAATATAAATTTTAACGTGAATGTGAATAAATGAATAGTTATAAACAAATCGGCCGATTTGTTTGTATATACACTGATTTGACTGATATTGATTGGGTCGATAAATTTCACACATCGCCCAACTGCACAAATAAAATCTGTGTTTGATTGTTTGAAACCCCACACGGGTGTTAGGATGAAAGTTGAAGTTCACTCATCCTGATTGATTAAATATGTCGATCGATTGATTGACAGGCTGTTATAAGCGTTGAATATCTATATTTGATGCTTATACAGTGTAGTGCACTTTGGTTGATGGTTGATTATTTTTCAATGCTATGATATACATGTGTTGTATGAAAATCCATATAATTAACTTTATATGGTAATTGATTGGGCCTCATTCCAGTTTTAAAAATAGAAATATTTGAAATAGAAATATTCGAAATGGAATATTTGAAAATATCAATATATGAAGCCGTGTTGATTAGATTGACGCCATTTTGACGTGAACGATATTTATATCGATCTTATTCATTTTAAAATGAATATTAAAAAGTAATTTTGAAATCGAATATTTCGAAATGAATTGAATTGAAAACGATTTCGAAATGAATTGAATTGAAAACGATTTCGAAATGAATTGAATTGAAAACGATTTCGAAATGAATTGAATTGAAAACGATTTCGAAATGAATTGAATTGAAAACGATTTCGAAATGAATTGAATTGAAAACGATTTCGAAATGAATTGAATTGAAAACGATTTCGAAATGAATTGAATTGAAAACGATTTCGAATTGAATTGAATTGAAAACGATTTCGAAATGAATTGAATTGAAAACGATTTCGAAATGAATTGAATTGAAAACGATTTCGAAATGAATTGAATTGAAAACGATTTCGAAATGAATTGAATTGAAAACGATTTCGAAATGAATTGAATTGAAAACGATTTCGAAATGAATTGAATTGAAAACGATTTCGAAATGAATTGAATTGAAAACGAATTCGAATTGAATTGAAAGTGAATTGAAAACGAATTCAAATTGAATTGAAATTTGAATTGAATAGAAATGAATTTTGAAACGAATCTATAAAGAAGAATTCAATTTTGCTTTGAATTGAAATGGAAGTTGAAATAGATTTTGAAACGAATTCAAAACTATTTATATAATTCGTTTTTAAATAGAAATCGACGAAATATATATTATATATATTATATATATAATATAATGGCCTGAATAGAACGCGCCGCGCCGCGGCAGTTCGCGAATTTCGACCATTTATTTCAAACGGACATTACGGGAGATCCGACCGTCGGATTCTCCTAAAACCGGAACCGTTGGGTTCGTATCGAAAAGAGCTTTCTAATGAATATTAGAAATTTGAAATCTAACGGTTGGATTTGGAGATACGTCCAAATCAAATTCGAAAAAGGTCGCTGTAAGTGCAGTTCGATGGTCATTGATGGAAATCGACTGTACGGGCCTTGATAAAATTATTAAAAATAGTAATAATTTGTGTAAAATCATAAGAAGTGATTTAGAAAGAATTGGGATGAAAAACTCCATATTTGAAAAGATAAAAATAGATTTTTATCGAAATGAACTAGTTTTGAACTAGAATTATAATTCTATTTATTTTTAAATAAATAAATTGAATTTGAAATGGTTTTGAAAATAACCAAAATTTCCAATGATTGCATTGGAGTGGATTTGAATCGAAATTGTCTTCGGAATATTTCGATGTTGGAATTCGTGATTATACAGATGTTGTTACGGAAATTTGAAAGATATATATTTATATCGTTATTTCCAATACGACATTTGTTAGTCGTAGAATTCGATATTGAATATAAGCCGATATATTTTCTATTCAGAGCCTTGTATTGAATATCGAATGTGATTTGGGTTTGTCGTGAATGGTGTCTTCACTAACACTGTTCTTGAACCCAGTTGAGAAAAGATTAAATCTTTTTATTTAGATTTAATGAAGTGTACCAATTAAATAATATTTAATTGGAATTGAATTGATATTGATTTTTGGGTTTATCGTGAACAGTGTTTTAAATAACACTTGTTCTTTAACCCGATAATTAATGAATGTGATTTGGGTTTGTCGTGAATGGTGTCTTCACTAACACTGTTCTTGAACCCAGTTGAGAAAAGATTAAATCTTTTTATTTAGATTTAATGAAGTGTACCAATTAAATAATATTTAATTGGAATTGAATGGATATTGATTTTTGGGTTTATCGTGAACAGTGTTTTAAATAACACTTGTTCTTTAACCCGATAATTAATGGGATGTGACTTTGGGTTTATCGTGAACCGTGTTTTAAATGACACTGATTCTTTAACCCAGTCACAGATTAAAACTAAGTGGAGTTTTAATGAATCTTTAATTGGATTGAAATAATCGAAATGGAGTATCACCAGTTTTGCTCCAGGCGATAGTTAAATCTTTAATTAGATTTGAACGTGAAATGGTAATTGAATTTACCAATAACACTGTGGTGTTAGATATGAAGTATTACCAGTTTTACTTCATGGGATGAATAGGTTGGGATTGGGAAATTAAAACAAATGATTACTTTGGTAAGGTTCGCTAATCCCGACTAGTTTGAATTGATATTCAAAAGTAGATTAAAGCATAAATTCAAGAATTTATCTTTGATAAAAATTAAAGGGAATCTTTCCCTATGAATGTGAAATTTAGAAACTAACTGTCGGTTAGCCAAGCAGAATGGTTTTCTGGATATTGATCTGATGTTGGTTTCGGCCTTCGGGGTTAATATTTGGGAAATTATTCTCTTGATTAATTTACGGTTAGTGACTAATGAATTGGAATGAGGCGTATGTTGTGTTTGTGTAACACTTTTATAAAATATACGCGAGTTATTCGGGAAGACCGGGTTTATCCCATTCTGAATAACTGATACGACGATAAGTCGAAGATGAAGACGATGGTCGAAGACCGGAAGTCTTCACGTCGTTTGGGTGATAACTGATGATCTTGATTGGGCTGTACACCCAAGAAGATGGAAACAGTTAGTGATCGTCCAGACGTACTTGGAGATCGATGGATATGCGGGGTACTAGGTGCCTCCGGTTTCGTTCAGACCCAGAACGGACTTGTAAATGGACTGTGTGTTTGACATCGGATTTCATTCTGTGTGACTGATATCGGTTGCATAGGATGGTTTGCCTGTGTGGCATGCTAAGATGCAAATGATCAAGGCTTCTGTTGAAAAGCAAAGTCTTGTGGTTGATGATCGAAGCACGGCCTTTGTGGCGTAGCTTCGTGTAACGTTTGATTCGCGAGTTTCACACCCGGTATGAATCAAAAACGGGAGACGGACCTCAGGGAGGGCATGCGTTTCTTTCTAGTTAGAAGTGGCGTCAGTGGTTTTACACGCCCTGACGAGTTTGACTTATGTGGTTGTTGCTGTTGCGAGGCGCCTCGGATTGATCGGTCGTTCTCGAACCGATGGAGTCATTTAGTTGGCTCGTTTACGCCCCAAAGGGCGGAGAGACGTATTGTTCAGGCATAATAATCCACTCCGTGTGGACCGGCCCTGACGATCCAAGGCCCACCTGAGTCTGGGACCTGAGACATGGGCTAGATTGTCTCGAATCGGTTGAGGACTATCTTTTGCCTCGGTTCATAGACGGAAATCCAATTTCCAAATACGTGACATTTGCGGTTTTATTTGTAAACCTATATATGGCGACATGATATATGGTACCCATGCTGCCTATGATTGATACTTATGATTCGAAGTTGTTTTATACACTATGCACTTATTATAGTATCAAATGATTTGTTTTAAACGTATCAAGCATTCTTTGGCTGTTATAAGGGAAAACCCTATCCCCCGGCTTGCGTTGCATTGTGTGATAGGACCTGGGTCTTATAACAGCTTCATTTTTCTTTATTTAGCATTGCGTTGTTTGTTATATGCACTGGTATTCTTGGGAGGAAACCCGTTCCGTGTTATACGGCGTGGTCCCTTGATTTACCTAACTTTCAAATAAAGATTAATAACTGTTTTAGTTCTCACACCAGTCACATGACTGACCTGGAGTTTATTGTTTTAACCTAAACTCTGGGTGCCCTTATTTTGACACGGGCAGCTAGTAGTTTTGGTTTTGCAGATTTATATTCACAGGATCATGGTTTACAGCTGGAATGATATCCGGAAAGCTTTGTATCCGTATATCTACTTCTAGTTGTGTATTGTATTATTTTCCGCTGCTATGTATTTAAATGTAATTTAAATCTCTGATATTTCTGTGTAATATTCATTTATACTCTGTATATTCTTGTAATCTGATGCATTGTTGTAATATACAATGAAATGTTCTTCCGTTTGCGTTCTGTTGTGGTTTGTTCTCGAACTATCCGACACTTTCCTTTACGGGGAAGTTGCGGGTCTTTACACGTGGTATCAGAGCTTTGGTTTACAAAGCTCAGAGAACAAGACACATTAGAACCATACGAAAGAATTCATCAGAAATTGGATTAGTAATATCCAACGAGAATGACTCGTTAGAGATGGGATCAGTAGTGTCCTAGAACGAGTGTGAAGAGTAAATTTTTAAAGTGAAAACAAATTTTTGTTTTGAAAATTTAAATCAATTATTCGTATTTGATTATTTATTTATATTGACGTGGACAATCCAGTATATATAGATTTTGCGTATACGTCTGATCCGCGTGTATTCGAAATTTTAATATACTGGATAGATATAGAATTATACTCTAGTCGCCCGGGGGTGATTCTGATGATTGATATATCATCATCAGAGTTTATATCCGAGTGACGAACGTGTAATATTTATATATTTCCTATTGACTGGTGTGAGAACCAAAAATTAGATAGGGCTTATTGTTGTGATTTGGCATCAAAAATCTGATTTTTGACTATATATCAAAGTTATGAATTTCAAATGATAATTCACTAATTGATTGATGTTTGTTGTTGTTTGTTTAATTGTTTGATAATTTAGAACCATTTAGCCTAATTGTATCAAATATTGAACTATATTGAAAATTGGTCGCATTTGCTTGCATATACATATACTTACATTGAACAGGTCATAGCAAGGAGGCTAGAGCCAGAGAATAAAATTTGGTTGCCCGACAAATAGGTACATGTTTACTACATAATTTACTGTTTTGTTTGGGTGATGATGATTTTGTGAGCCTATTGGCTAGCCGCTTGGCTTTTTCTTTTTCTTTTTGAGATCTGAAGGACCGGGGAAGCTATTTGAAATTCCCCGATGCTCCCGGTGCAGGGGAGGTTATGGCGAAATTTTTCGAAAATTTAGGGTGTTAGCCAAATTTTTGAAATTTTGAAAATTCTCAGAAACTAAAGAGTTGGAGAATGAAAGCCAGATCGAGCGTAGAGTTAATTAATCAAACCACTTTCGACTTTGTTCCTTTTCGGGGACGAAAAGTTTTAAGTGGGGGAGATTGTAACAACCCGGAAAATGTGGGCCAGTTTAAAATTTTTATTTTGTGAATTATAGCGAGTTTCGATTATTTAAAATGAATTATTTTAAATAATATCGGCGAGAAATTTATTTTGAATATAATTCGAACGTATATATTATACGCGTCGTCGTTAGAATATAAATATTTATATATAATTATAAATAGAATTGAAAATGGCGCGGTAGTTCGATAATTCGATTTCAAACTTCAATTGAATGTACCGGGTGCAAAACAATCCGGATTTTAGTGAAACCAAAAATAATGGAATCTAATAGTGAATATCTTTCCAACGAATCCGAAAAATCAAGATTTCATATCGGGAATCAAAAGATATGTCCAGTTGAAAATTCTGAATAGTCGCTATGGAATTCAGGCCCTTAAAAATGGACATTTTGCGAACGACCTCGGATTTCGACGAAACCAGTTTTGTTGGGTCCGTGATGTCGAATTATTGCTAGATTTCAAATTTCGTAATTTTTCGAATCAATATGTGAGCGTGGCAAAGGAAAACGCGTTTGACCATTTTCTGTGGATTTTAATCGACTGGAAATTGGCCATTTTTCAAACGGTCTCAGAATTCGACGAAACTAGTTTTGTTAGGACCGTATCGTCAATACGAAGCTAGAAAATATTTTTCTGGAATTTTTCTAGTTAGTATGTGACCCCGGTAATTTGAAATGTGCGTTTAAAATTCAATATAGTGATTTAAATGAAAATTCAAAAGGAAACTGATTGTAACGATCAAATCAGCTTACGAAACATATCCCATTGGGTTCGGAATGGGGGTAAAACGCTATGGACGACAGGCGGTGGGTTCGATTTCGAGTTCGTATGTAAAAGTCAACCTTTTTACAAATTAAATAATTAAAAAAAAATTATATATTATTTTAATTTCCCTCCTTCCCCTTAATCTCGCCTTGGCCCCCCCGTTCACTTTGATGTCAACCAGAAAAAAAAAAAAAAAAAAAAACCCTAAGTCTAAATCGATCGCCGACCTCCCTCTCGTTCGAAGCACCCACCGCGCCGCCGCCTGCGTCGACATCGACACCCCCAGTCGCCCCTCCACCTCGTCGAACCCCCCCCCCCCCCCCCCGTGGCGCTTCTCTCCCCTGTTCGATTAAACCCCTCCCCTTCATCCAGCAACTCGCGAAGACCCGAAGCCCTAGCGCCGCCACCTGAAGCCGCGACAGCCCCACCCCCCTCCAGGCCTCACGCCGACATCGACACCCCCAGTAGCCCCCCACGACCGACGCTAAACCCCCCTGTAAGTTATTTTATTTTTATTTTATTTCTTTATTTTATTTATATAGTTTTATCCGATGTTAATTAGAAAAAAAAACAACACTGTTTTTTTTATTTTATTATGTAAAAAAAAAAAAGTATATAGTACTGATTTTAAGAAGTAGTTAAAACTGATTTTTGTTTATAGAAAAAAAACTGATTTTTAGTTATATGAAAAACTGATTTATTTATTTGTTTTTATTTTACTTTGATTTTTATTTTAAAGTTTTAAAACTGATTTTTACTTTAAAATTAAAACTGATTTAAAATGATTTTTAAAAACTGATTTGAAATGGATTTAAAAACTGATTTTTATAATAAGTAAAAACTGATTTTTTATAATAAGTAAAAACTGAATTTTGTAAATGAGTAAAAACTAATTTAAAAGGAAAAATAAAAACTGATTTTATTTTAAGGTTTAAATAGAAAAGGTTTAAACTTTATAAAGATTTGATCTTTAAAATAGAAAAGCAAAAAGGCGAGATTTTTGTTTAGAGGAAAAAGTAGGATTTTTAAAAATAGAAAAGACTTTATTTTTTTTTATAAAAGCGAAAACTATATTTTTTATAAAGGCGAAAACCTTATTGTTAAAAATCGAATTTTTATATATTGAACTTCGCATGGAAAATAGAGTTTTTATATATTGAATAACGAAGTAAAAAAATTCGATTTTTACATGTGTAGTGGCTACAACAACGAAGAGGCGAGAACGAAGAAGAGTCAAGAGGATTGGATAGCTATATGTGAGAATTTCTCACTCTTCAATTTGTTTTCTAGTTATATATATATACTAGGATGCAGACGGTGCTTAGTAGCACCCGACACAATCGTCCACAGACCATGGACTTGTTGTTTGATTGTTTGGTGATTGATTGCGATATTGGTTTGAATGTGGTTTGTGATGTGAAAAATCGAATCGATAAATTGGTTAGGATTAGACGTGCGCCGTTATAAGGCGTAGGAGTAAGGCTAGGTTAGACCCTTACTCCAAATTTTGTGGTTTGCAAAATGAAATTGATTTGATTGATGAGTGAATGGCGTGGGCCTTCACTAGACCGGGGATAAGGCTAGGCCTCGTCCCGTTATGCCGCCGAAATTTTCTAAAATATGTTAGAAAATAAAAATATCATTTTATTGTGTAGATGAATTGAATAGAAATTCATAGGTTGAAATAAAATGTTTTATCGTTAAAAATATAAATTTTAACGTGAATGTGAATAAATGAATAGTTATAAACAAATCGGCCGATTTGTTTGTATATACACTGATTTGACTGATATTGATTGGGTCGATAAATTTCACACATCGCCCAACTGCACAAATAAAATCTGTGTTTGATTGTTTGAAACCCCACACGGGTGTTAGGATGAAAGTTGAAGTTCACTCATCCTGATTGATTAAATATGTCGATCGATTGATTGACAGGCTGTTATAAGCGTTGAATATCTATATTTGATGCTTATACAGTGTAGTGCACTTTGGTTGATGGTTGATTATTTTTCAATGCTATGATATACATGTGTTGTATGAAAATCCATATAATTAACTTTATATGGTAATTGATTGGGCCTCATTCCAGTTTTAAAAATAGAAATATTTGAAATAGAAATATTCGAAATGGAATATTTGAAAATATCAATATATGAAGCCGTGTTGATTAGATTGACGCCATTTTGACGTGAACGATATTTATATCGATCTTATTCATTTTAAAATGAATATTAAAAAGTAATTTTGAAATCGAATATTTCGAAATGAATTGAATTGAAAACGATTTCGAAATGAATTGAATTGAAAACGATTTCGAAATGAATTGAATTGAAAACGATTTCGAAATGAATTGAATTGAAAACGATTTCGAAATGAATTGAATTGAAAACGATTTCGAAATGAATTGAATTGAAAACGATTTCGAAATGAATTGAATTGAAAACGATTTCGAAATGAATTGAATTGAAAACGATTTCGAATTGAATTGAATTGAAAACGATTTCGAAATGAATTGAATTGAAAACGATTTCGAAATGAATTGAATTGAAAACGATTTCGAAATGAATTGAATTGAAAACGATTTCGAAATGAATTGAATTGAAAACGATTTCGAAATGAATTGAATTGAAAACGATTTCGAAATGAATTGAATTGAAAACGATTTCGAAATGAATTGAATTGAAAACGAATTCGAATTGAATTGAAAGTGAATTGAAAACGAATTCAAATTGAATTGAAATTTGAATTGAATAGAAATGAATTTTGAAACGAATCTATAAAGAAGAATTCAATTTTGCTTTGAATTGAAATGGAAGTTGAAATAGATTTTGAAACGAATTCAAAACTATTTATATAATTCGTTTTTAAATAGAAATCGACGAAATATATATTATATATATTATATATATAATATAATGGCCTGAATAGAACGCGCCGCGCCGCGGCAGTTCGCGAATTTCGACCATTTATTTCAAACGGACATTACGGGAGATCCGACCGTCGGATTCTCCTAAAACCGGAACCGTTGGGTTCGTATCGAAAAGAGCTTTCTAATGAATATTAGAAATTTGAAATCTAACGGTTGGATTTGGAGATACGTCCAAATCAAATTCGAAAAAGGTCGCTGTAAGTGCAGTTCGATGGTCATTGATGGAAATCGACTGTACGGGCCTTGATAAAATTATTAAAAATAGTAATAATTTGTGTAAAATCATAAGAAGTGATTTAGAAAGAATTGGGATGAAAAACTCCATATTTGAAAAGATAAAAATAGATTTTTATCGAAATGAACTAGTTTTGAACTAGAATTATAATTCTATTTATTTTTAAATAAATAAATTGAATTTGAAATGGTTTTGAAAATAACCAAAATTTCCAATGATTGCATTGGAGTGGATTTGAATCGAAATTGTCTTCGGAATATTTCGATGTTGGAATTCGTGATTATACAGATGTTGTTACGGAAATTTGAAAGATATATATTTATATCGTTATTTCCAATACGACATTTGTTAGTCGTAGAATTCGATATTGAATATAAGCCGATATATTTTCTATTCAGAGCCTTGTATTGAATATCGAATGTGATTTGGGTTTGTCGTGAATGGTGTCTTCACTGACACTGTTCTTGAACCCAGTTGAGAAAAGATTAAATCTTTTTATTTAGATTTAATGAAGTGTACCAATTAAATAATATTTAATTGGAATTGAATTGATATTGATTTTTGGGTTTATCGTGAACAGTGTTTTAAATAACACTTGTTCTTTAACCCGATAATTAATGAATGTGATTTGGGTTTGTCGTGAATGGTGTCTTCACTAACACTGTTCTTGAACCCAGTTGAGAAAAGATTAAATCTTTTTATTTAGATTTAATGAAGTGTACCAATTAAATAATATTTAATTGGAATTGAATGGATATTGATTTTTGGGTTTATCGTGAACAGTGTTTTAAATAACACTTGTTCTTTAACCCGATAATTAATGGGATGTGACTTTGGGTTTATCGTGAACCGTGTTTTAAATGACACTGATTCTTTAACCCAGTCACAGATTAAAACTAAGTGGAGTTTTAATGAATCTTTAATTGGATTGAAATAATCGAAATGGAGTATCACCAGTTTTGCTCCAGGCGATAGTTAAATCTTTAATTAGATTTGAACGTGAAATGGTAATTGAATTTACCAATAACACTGTGGTGTTAGATATGAAGTATTACCAGTTTTACTTCATGGGATGAATAGGTTGGGATTGGGAAATTAAAACAAATGATTACTTTGGTAAGGTTCGCTAATCCCGACTAGTTTGAATTGATATTCAAAAGTAGATTAAAGCATAAATTCAAGAATTTATCTTTGATAAAAATTAAAGGGAATCTTTCCCTATGAATGTGAAATTTAGAAACTAACTGTCGGTTAGCCAAGCAGAATGGTTTTCTGGATATTGATCTGATGTTGGTTTCGGCCTTCGGGGTTAATATTTGGGAAATTATTCTCTTGATTAATTTACGGTTAGTGACTAATGAATTGGAATGAGGCGTATGTTGTGTTTGTGTAACACTTTTATAAAATATACGCGAGTTATTCGGGAAGACCGGGTTTATCCCATTCTGAATAACTGATACGACGATAAGTCGAAGATGAAGACGATGGTCGAAGACCGGAAGTCTTCACGTCGTTTGGGTGATAACTGATGATCTTGATTGGGCTGTACACCCAAGAAGATGGAAACAGTTAGTGATCGTCCAGACGTACTTGGAGATCGATGGATATGCGGGGTACTAGGTGCCTCCGGTTTCGTTCAGACCCAGAACGGACTTGTAAATGGACTGTGTGTTTGACATCGGATTTCATTCTGTGTGACTGATATCGGTTGCATAGGATGGTTTGCCTGTGTGGCATGCTAAGATGCAAATGATCAAGGCTTCTGTTGAAAAGCAAAGTCTTGTGGTTGATGATCGAAGCACGGCCTTTGTGGCGTAGCTTCGTGTAACGTTTGATTCGCGAGTTTCACACCCGGTATGAATCAAAAACGGGAGACGGACCTCAGGGAGGGCATGCGTTTCTTTCTAGTTAGAAGTGGCGTCAGTGGTTTTACACGCCCTGACGAGTTTGACTTATGTGGTTGTTGCTGTTGCGAGGCGCCTCGGATTGATCGGTCGTTCTCGAACCGATGGAGTCATTTAGTTGGCTCGTTTACGCCCCAAAGGGCGGAGAGACGTATTGTTCAGGCATAATAATCCACTCCGTGTGGACCGGCCCTGACGATCCAAGGCCCACCTGAGTCTGGGACCTGAGACATGGGCTAGATTGTCTCGAATCGGTTGAGGACTATCTTTTGCCTCGGTTCATAGACGGAAATCCAATTTCCAAATACGTGACATTTGCGGTTTTATTTGTAAACCTATATATGGCGACATGATATATGGTACCCATGCCGCCTATGATTGATACTTATGATTCGAAGTTGTTTTATACACTATGCACTTATTATAGTATCAAATGATTTGTTTTAAACGTATCAAGCATTCTTTGGCTGTTATAAGGGAAAACCCTATCCCCCGGCTTGCGTTGCATTGTGTGATAGGACCTGGGTCTTATAACAGCTTCATTTTTCTTTATTTAGCATTGCGCTGTTTGTTATATGCACTGGTATTCTTGGGAGGAAACCCGTTCCGTGTTATACGGCGTGGTCCCTTGATTTACCTAACTTTCAAATAAAGATTAATAACTGTTTTAGTTCTCACACCAGTCACATGACTGACCTGGAGTTTATTGTTTTAACCTAAACTCTGGGTGCCCTTATTTTGACACGGGCAGCTAGTAGTTTTGGTTTTGCAGATTTATATTCACAGGATCATGGTTTACAGCTGGAATGATATCCGGAAAGCTTTGTATCCGTATATCTACTTCTAGTTGTGTATTGTATTATTTTCCGCTGCTATGTATTTAAATGTAATTTAAATCTCTGATATTTCTGTGTAATATTCATTTATACTCTGTATATTCTTGTAATCTGATGCATTGTTGTAATATACAATGAAATGTTCTTCCGTTTGCGTTCTGTTGTGGTTTGTTCTCGAACTATCCGACACTTTCCTTTACGGGGAAGTTGCGGGTCTTTACATAGTCGAGCATGTGTACAGCGCATTTTTGGAGGAAATACAGGCTGGTGCGGGGCGGGCCGTCACACTTGGTATCAGAGCTCTAGGTTGCGTAGTTAACCTAGGGAAGTTATCAGGGAGAGATATTGTACGTACACGAGAGAGCGTATTTGTGATTACTTTGGTTTTTAAAAGCTATATATGTATGTACTATTACTAGTATAAGGATGAAGTCGTACTGCACTAGCACCACTATGGAGTCGTTAATCGTTTCCTTTTTCAGATTGACGATGAGCCGATATACTAGAGGTGCTGGTACGGGAGCCAATAATGGGAATGCTGCTGACATGAGGACGATGTTTACTGACCTCATGAGAGAGATGCTTAGAGATGTACAGAGGGAAGCTCCCAATGGTGGAAATGGTGGTGGTTCAATAGTGCAGGCGCCAAGAGTCGACTTCGCCAAGTTGAATAAGGATTATACTAGCCTTGGTGGAAAGTCGTTCCATGGAACGGAGTCGGCCACGGATGTTCAGGATTGGTTGGATAGTTGCGAACGTATCTTCGAGGATTTGGGTATCGAGGATGCGATGAAGAGAAAGCTAGCGTCCCGTCAGCTGCAAGGGCGGGCAATGAATTGGTGGAATGCTATAAAGGCAGCCACTCCCGAAGATCAGATTACTTGGGAGCAGTTTAAAGCTCGCTTTAGCGAGAAGTTCATTCCAGCTGCTCAGAAGTCAGTGCTGTTTAAGAAATTCTTGGAGCTCAAGCAGAATGGCAGAGCTGTCTCTGAGTATATTGCCGAATTTGACACTTTGTCAAAATATGGGTTATCTCTTATTGATACTGCCGAGAAAAAGAATGAGAAATTCATAACCGGTTTGGACCAGTACTTGGGGGAAAGACTTATTAACCACGTCGATGAGTCGTTTGAGTCGATTGTAGGGAAAGCATTGAGGTCAGAAAGTCTCTACCCTAAGCCGAAAACTGAGGTTGCATCTGCAGAAGAGCCAAAACCACAAGCAAGTGGTGGGGGCAAGGGTGGTTCCCAGAATAAGAGAAAGCAGAATCAGACTAAGGATGGCCAGAAGAAAAAGAACAAGCAAGATGTGGAGTGCTTCAGTTGTGGTAAGAAGGGACATTATGCTAGTAATTGTCGGGCCAAGCCAGCAGATAGGAAGTTCTTCAACTGTGGCCAGATGGGACATCACAAGGACAAGTGTCCACAGCCTCCTAAGGAAAAGCAAATGGTGAAAGCCTACGCTCTTAATGCTATTCCTTCTTCGTCGAATGCCCAAACAGCGGCGGAGAAGGGAAAGAATGTCGTCATTCAAGGTATGCTTTCTGTTTATGATGTTCCTGTTAGAGTTTTGTTTGATACCGGAGCTTCCAGTTCTTTCATATCTAGTGACCTGGTAGATAGGTTGGGATTGGAGCCCGAGATAGTCGATAGACCTTTAGTGGTGACGAACCCGATTGGTGGTTCAACTAGCCTTAGCATGATTTGTCGTAATGTGGTCTTATCGAGTCATGGATGCATGTTTGTTTGTGATTGCTTTGTTTTGGGCTTTACTGGGTTTGGCATTATTTTGGGAGTAGATTGGCTCTGAAGGTACGGGGTGGTGGTAGACTGTGAGGGCTTTTTGGTGACAGCTAGAGCGGATGATGGGCGGAGGATAGTGTTTGGTGGTCTACCCAGTGAGGGGGTATTGGCTAGTTTTCTAAACTCCCTCGACATTCCGCATAGTGAGTTGTCAGGTTTGCCCGTGGTTGGCCAGTATCCGGATGTTTTCGAAGAAGTGACCGGACTTCCACCACACCGAGAGATTGAGTTCCGTATTGATTTGGTAAAAGATGCCAGGCCTATAGTGATGCCACTTCGTCGTATGGCACCAAGAGAGCAGCGAGAGCTCGAGGTGCAAGTCAGCGATCTTTTGAAGAAGGGATTTATCAGAAGGAGTGTTTCTGAATGGGGAGCACCAGTTGTGTTTGCTACCAAGGCGGATGGTTCCCTTCGTTTGTGTGTAGACTACCGCGAGTTGAATAAAGTGACGAGGAAGAACAAGTATCCTCTACCGCGGATAGATGATTTGTTTGATCAGTTGAGTGACGCGAGAGTATTTTCTCAGTTGGATCTCGCGACAGGTTTTCATCAGCTTAGAGTGGAAGCTGAGAGTATAGCTAAAACGGCTTTTCGGACACCGTCTGGGTTTTATGAGTGGTTGGTCATGCCATTCGGGCTGACCAATGCCCCAGCATATTTTGTGGATCTTATGAATAGGGTATTCAGAGATCAGTTGAATAAGTTTGTCCTTGTGTTCGTTGATGATATTTTGGTCTACTCGAGGACAGAGGAAGAACACAAGGGACATTTAAGAATAGTGATGGAGGTGTTGAGAAAACACCAATTGAAAGCAAAGTTTTCTAAGTGTCACTTCTGGAAGAGGGAAGTGAGGTTCTTGGGCCATGTTGTATCAGAAAATGGGATTGCCGTGGACCCAGCGAAGGTGGCTACGGTACAGGATTGGCCTACGCCCAAGAATGCAACAGAGGTAAGAAGTTTCTTGGGATTAGCTGGATACTATCGTAAGTTTATCCAAAGTTTCTCCAAGATAGCAGCACCATTGACCCAGTTAACTAAAAAGAATCAAGCTTTTGTCTAGGATGGAAGGTGCGAGAATGCATTCAAGAGTCTAAAGGACAAGTTGACAAGCGCACCAGTGTTAGTCATTCCTAAAGGGAATGAAGAGATGACGGTATACACAGATGCCTGTGGTACCGGACTGGGTGCTGTATTGATGCAAGGCGGTAGGGTTATAGCTTACGCAAGTCGGCAATTGAAACCGCACGAGAGAAGATACCCTACCCATGATTTAGAATTGGCAGCGATCGTGTTCGCGTTAAAGATGTGGAGACACTATCTCTTGGGAGAAAGATTTGAGCTGTTTACAGATCATAAGTCGTTAAAGTATCTCTTCTCTCAGAAAGATCTGAATCTCCGTCAGCAGAGATGGTTAGAGTTCTTAGCTTCCTATGATTTTGACATCGCATACACACCAGGAAAGGGCAATGCGGTGGCTGATGCATTGAGTAGAAAACATGCCAGCTTAGGGGCTATGTTCCTTGAATGGAAGCAACTGGAGTTTATCACGGGGTTTGATTTCAGACCAAAGTGCGAATTGGATCCAGAAACGTTAGCAAGTTTGACGATCAGACCCACTTTGATTGAGCGGATCGGCTCTAGTCAGAGGGACGATCCTAACCTATTGGAAATCATCTCCAAGTTAGAGATGGGTATCGATGAGGAGATGAACAAGTATGGGCTTGATCGAGATAGATGGCTTAGAAAGAATGGAAAGCTTGTTGTACCCAACGTCAATGGATTGAGGGATGAAGTGCTTAGAGAATGTCATCACTCAAAGCTGACTATACACCCCGGTGGTAATAAGATGTATAGAGACATGAAACAGACTTACTACTGGGAAGGAATGAAAAGAGACGTTGGGAAGTTTATATCCAAATGCATGAATTGCCAGCTAGTTAAAGCCGAGCAAAAGAAGCCTAGTGGATTGTTACAGCCATTGGAAATTCCCGAATGGAAATGGGAGCAAGTCTCGATGGATTTCATCGATGGTTTACCAAGGACTAGATCGGGACATGATAGCATTTGGGTGATTGTGGATCGATTGACTAAAAGCGCAAGGTTTATACCAGTCAAATCGACCAGAATGGCAGCTAAGTTAGCAGAGTTGTATATGAAGTGAGTAGTGAGATTTCATGGAGTACCTAAAGGCATTGTGAGCGACCGAGACCCGTTGTTCACTAGTGGGTTTTGGAAGAGCTTACAAGAGGCTCTAGGGTCAGAGTTACATCTCAGTACCGCATATCATCCTCAGACCGACGGTCAGACGGAGAGGGTGAACCGTATTTTGGAAGATCTCCTGAGAGCATGTATATTGGATTTTGGTGGATCATGGGATGACCATTTGCATCTAGTAGAGTTTGCATATAATAATAGCTACCAATCCAGTATCGGTATGGCTCCATATGAAGCTTTGTACGGAAGACCGTGTAACTCACCATCATGTTGGATAGAGACTGGCGAGAAGTTTATGCTTGGACCAGATGTGGTGAGGGAAACTTCAGATAAGATTAAGATCATTCAACAACGAATGAAGGCTGCCCAAGATAGGCAGAAGAGTTATGCTGATAAGAGGAGAAGAGACTTAAAATTCTCCGTTGGTGACTTGGTGTTTGTTAAGATTTCTCCGTTGAAGAGCATAATACGATTTGGCAGGAGAGCCAAGTTGGCACCAAGATTCGTTGGCCCATTCCCTGTTCTTGAACTAGTCGGGAATTTGGCACATAGAATTGACTTACCAGAGAAGATGGCGGGAGTTCACAACGTATTTCATGTTTCCCAACTAAGGAAGTTCATTCACGACTCAGATATGACTATTTCACCTGATCAGTTAGAGGACTTCGAAGTAGAACCCGAGGCGGTTGGGAACCGCAAGCCGGTCCGTATTGTCGAGCACGACATGAAGCAACTCCGAAGGAAGGCGGTGAAGCTAGTCAAGGTACAGTGGAGCGAGAACGAGAATGATTGTACTTGGGAGACAGAGGATAACATTAGGAAGTCACACCCAGAACTCTTTGCCTGGTAAGATTTTGACTTCGATTTAGTTTTCCGCATGCTAGGATAGGCTTGTTTGCTTGTTTTGCATGTTTGATTGTTGTACGTGGTTGTTAGGCATGCGGGATCCTTTGTATGTTTTGGGTTAAGGAATTTCGGGGACGAAATTTCTTAAGGGGGGGGGAGAGTGTAACGACCCGCATTCTACGCATCATAGAATCGTAGAATATTTATTTCTGTCACATACGAAGTCGTATGGTCATGTAACTTTGGGGGACGACTACTGGGGTCATTTCCCATGTTCATGATTTTTCCCGATTTTTAAATGACCATTTTACCCCTAGTTATCACTGTTTTGGACATAACTTTTGACTGGAAAGGAATTTTGACCTGAAACCACTTCCATTGGCTCCGGATGATGGTTTCTCTTTCCGTAGAGTGGTCACATTAGCCAAACGGACTCACCGTTTGGGAGATATGGCTGAAACAAGTTTCAGATGGTGAAAAACAGCTTAATTGGGCTTAAACGGGTGATTAGCAGCTATGCCCAAGGGGAATTTCGGGTTTAGGGGTATATAGGTGCTGATTAGGGTTAGAAAACATTTCTATAGACATTTTCCAGCCGCCACTTTCATTCCTCTTAACCTAGCCATGGCCTCCACTCTCTAAATCTCTCTAAAACACCCAAAATCACTTCCTAATCAAGGATTAAGGCTTAGAGGCAGCAAATCAAGGAGGGTTAGCACAAGGACCGAGGTAGAGCTGCTGTTATATATTGGAATTCGTGCAAATCAGAGGTTCACTTCAGATTTGGAAGTTTTATTGTGGCAAAGGTGAGTGATTTGCATAGTTTTTGCACTAATTACGATAATTAAGGGTAATTAGTGAAGATTAGCGAATTTATACACTAATAAATTCTGGAAAAATGTTTAGAAATTCGAAAATAATATTTTATGCCTCTGTTAGAAATTTGGTTCGATTTGATTAAGTTTTGTTAGCCCTATGATCAGTTTTACTTAAACATGCTTAAGGGAAAATAAGGAGCTTTGGCCACTTTTGATCCATTTTGATTCATTTGAGTGATTGTTTGCTGTTGTGGTTGCTATTGCATGTTGCTATGACTCTATGGTGTGTTTTGTGATTGCTTAGAAGTGTTAGTTTGGTCAAAAACGCCGTCGAATGGCGAGAAACTGTCGCTGGAACGAAGTGCAGGAATTTATCCGGATCGGATCGTCCCCATGCCCACGAACCGACCCGCCTGCTCGAACCGCGCCACGTGCCAGAGCTCGGAGCCACGAAGGGAAGACCATGATCCAACTTGGAGAGGAAGTGCCACGAGCTGATGAGGCGCCATGATCCAGATGGGTAGCTCGACCCGAACCAGTGGGTTGCCACGAACTGGTAAGCCCGAACCGACCCGACAAGGCGCCACGAGCTGACGAGGTGCGATCCATATGGTGCGACACGATCCGACGCTGGCGAACCGAACCAGGAAGGCTTCCACGATCCGACCCGAGCGTGAAGGATGATCCGAACCGATCCGACGGTGATGACTACGAACTGAATGAAGACCGATCCGGAAGTGAAGACTATAACCCGAGATGCAAAGGAAGCCCAAATGAGAAGTTAGAGCTCAAGATTCAGATGGGAATCAACGAGTTCGCTTCATGGTTGGGTTTTGCTGCGGGACGCGTTCCAAGGGGTTATCGACGTCTATAGCTTTGGACCACTATGGTAGGAGGTACGAAGGCGGATTCAGGGCCATTATGGCATCGGTAGAACCAAGGGCTACGACCAATGAAGTGAGTCATTGAAATGTTTGGTCATGACTCCAAGTGTTTGGCTTGGTCACAGCGGAGTTTCTACAAGTCGGGATTCGTCGTTACCTCAGTTTGTCTAGTGTTCCAAAGTGGTAGATATCGTATACTTTACGCACTGAGTGAGAGACGTGAGGATGGTTGCTATGCTTGATTGTTTGACATGCACACCCCACCCCCGTATTCTTACACTTTTTATTATGGCACCTTAGAGCATTGTACGGTATGTGGTACTAACTCTTTGGTTGCAGGTCCAGGTTCAGGTATGGTTTAGTATACCTGTTATTGTTCTGTTTAGATGCTTATCGCTCATACCAGGCTTTATGTCTGACCCAGAGTTTTGTGTCTCCTCTTATTACTCTGGGTGCTCACACGAGCAGACTAGAGACAGGTTAGCTGGTGATGTACGGGTAGATGATCCGGAGACGAGCAGGAAGCTTCCACGTAAAATATATACATAATATTCTCCCTGTATTGTTGAAGATCACTGTTTGGGCATTGGTGGTGTATCTTCTACTTTAGCTATCTTTTGTTTGGAGACAGTAAATTTGGAAAGTTGTAACAAGCTGTATTTGAATTTCCGCTGCTCTGATGTTGATGTTAGTTATCAGCTTATGCACTGTCTCACCTATTTTATGTCAAGTATGTTATTATTATATTTTATTCCATGCGCTGTGTGACATTCTACAGGTCCCTTGATTAGTTCATTTCCTTCCTTCCTTTCTTTGGCGACCGTCCCGTGCTAGTCGAGCATGTGTACAGCGCATTTTTGGAGGAAATACAGGCTGGTGCGGGGCGGGCCGTCACAATCTTCTCCGCCTCTGTCCTTTTCTCGACATCCTTGTCGACGGGCTCGCCACCTGTATTATGGGGAACGCATGTTATTAATCCAATTGGTTGCTCTACCAGACGACGACAATTCACAATTGCTTTGACAAATTGTGGGGAAAAAGGGAGATACCTTCCGCTGATCCTCCATCTAGGCTAGCTGCAGAAGCTCCAACAACCACAGGAGTTAGGCCCAAAGGAATTAATGGATCATCAGGATGGTATTCCTCAACTCCGGAGGCCTTGGGCTCTACAGCTGAGCTCGAACCTTCGTCAATCTTGTTTTTTCCCTTAGCCAGGGCCGTCTCCTTCTCCATTTCTTCTTGAATTAGACAACGACCTTCTGCCAGATCCTCGGGCTCGTTATCCCTCAGAATGGTCTTCATCAGTTCATCTTCGTCAATTTCTTCAACTCCTAATCTCTGCTTCTCACCCTCGATGATGGCATCCCATAAGTTGGATAAAGTAACGTGGTAGTCCGGGATCCACGAGATGTTACGGGTTTTAAGGACGTGGCCGAGGAAGTCAAATATCATCTCTTCAAACCCTTCGATATCCTTTTCTCTCTCGAGGAGTTTGTTGTTAGAAGCAGTAGTCATCTCAATGGCACTTTCTACATTCTTTTCAGCGAGAGCCACGCGCCTCTCCGCATCCGCGACTTGATCATTTAAAATTAACTTCTCCGCTTCAGCCAAAGCTAGACTTTCTCTCAGACTTGCTTTTTCTTCCTCCCAAGCAGCTCTCTCGGCTTCGAAATGGCCCTGTTTCGTCTTCAACTCAATGTTGGCCATTTTAAGATCTTCTACCTCCTTCTTTAAGGCCATTTTCTCTTGACTATTTAAGGCAAGTTGGGATTGAGAGTCTTCCAGGTCCTTCTCCATTTTTGTCCTAGCCCTCTCATTGTTATCTATCTTCACCTTGGATCTATGTGCTTCCATCTCAAGCGTTCGGATGATCTCTGAAAGATTAACCGCATGTTTCTTCATCACTTCATACTATCTGGCTACATGGTGAATGTGTGCGACGACTTCATTATCCCAGTTCCTAGGGACTGGTTACAAGGTTGGAACAAACATCGTCCTTTCGAAGAAGATGTTGGGGAATTGTTCCCACAACTTTTCCAGCCTAGCTTGAGTCTCGAGACTATGGATGTAATCTCGTGACCCGGGGCAACCAAATCTTGCTGGCTGGAAGGGACAACGTCACTACTCTCCTTCTCAGAATCCTTGATTGGATCCTCGCTTTTATCCTTGGGCTCGTAGTGTCTTTTTGATGACCTGCTATGAGAGGGTGCACTCTTCGGAGGAGTTAGCTCTTTAGGAAGTTGTTTTCCCCCTGTAGGTGGTACTGAATAACTGGGAGGCTTGCCAGAGGTTGATTTTGGTGGAGACCGGGATTGCAAAGAAATAGGCTTATGAGAAAGGCCGCGAGAACGATCGGGACTCGAATGAAGACTGGGTGTGCTTTCACGAAGAGAGCGATAAGAATAGGACCGCCTGCGAGACATCCTTCCTGTAAAAAAAAGAGCATATTAAAACCTTGAATACTGTTGATATAAAAGTGTGGGGTCAGGCAGTGCGTGTGATTTGTGCATCCCATATAATTCCCCCTAACAGACCCGGGCACGAGGTTAGGCTTATCGGAGTAGTCTCTTGTCCTCCAACTGGAACAGTGGTTTCCTCAGAAGAAGGGAAGAATGGCTCTCCTTCAAAGTCCCCCTCTGTATATACATCATCGGGCAAAGGAATTTTGCTCATCTCTTTAAATAGTTGTTCTTCTGTCAAATCATCGGGAGCAGCAGGTTCGATCAGAAGAGAGGCCCTTGAGGAGAAACCCCCTGGAGAGACTGGGATTTCCTTAGACTTGTCACCACGGACCTCATCCCCTATATATATGTTTAGGTCCTCGTCATCCTGGATGATTATAGGGGAAGGACTCTTACGGAATTTAATTGTTTCTGCTACCCGTGATGTTCCTTCTCCCTCCGTTGGGGGCACGTATTTGTAGTGTTTGCCGCCTGCACCAAGTCCAAACCTTATATCCAGAAGGCGATGCTTGTGAAGATTTTCATCAGTAATACACTTCTTGATCCTTAGAAAATCGGATCTGCTTTGTAGAAGAATAGACAATCGATTATTGTATACCAAGCCTTCCGTCTTGGGAAAGACGTGATCTGCTTAAAACAAAAAAAAGGGGGATGTTAATGCTTCGATTTATTAAGCAAGATATTCAGTCAAAAGATTAAAGTTTACTTGATTTAGGCCATCTTCTTGAGCACCCAGCCTGTCTCTTTATACAGAACCAATCAGACTTGGGATCCCCTATATTGCTGTATCCGTCATACAGAACCTTCCTATTCGCTACCGATTCGAAGAAAGAGAAATTTGGGGTTGCCGAGGAGCGATGCATGAAAAGATAAAAGAATTTTAAATCTTTAAATGTGAGCTCGGTATGCAAGATCTCCACGTATGCGATATATAGAGTGTATAGAGCCGAGTAGGCGTTAGGATGAAGCTGCATCGGAGCGATACCCAATCGTTTTAAGGTCTCAATGACGATTGGAGGAAACGGAGGAATAGCTCCTACCCAGCACATGAGTCGGCTGACTGTCATATACCTTTCCGGAGCTAAGTGAGGTCTATCTTCGCTGCCGGGTGTCCTTACATCATCCCAGGGGATCCCATGTCTAAAGCAAATTCTCTTCAGCTTTATGTCATCGAGTTTGGAAGCTAAAGAATCAGTAAATTTCTCTATCCCAAGTGCGTCAGGAATCTCGTCGGGAGCTCCCCCGTCTACTTCTGAATCTTCATTAAGTGAAGTACTTTTAGATGGATATGATTCCGTTGCCTCATATTCGGATCCAGAATCTTCGCCCCCTGGGTTAATTGGAGGGACCTCGGGATTGTGACGCTCAAGCACCTCGGGATCCATTTCTGTGTCGGATCTTGAAGAGGAATGATTATCCGACATTACTGTTTAGGCGAGTAAACATGAGAAATAAGATTAAAACTACCCGTCCCCCCTGTGTGTGCATGTGCTGGTGTGTGCTTGTGCGTGCATTAAAGAAAAGTACAAAGGTCAACAAAATCATCTAGACATTGGTCGTTGTTCGGTTGGTAGATTATGAATTTGTTCAATCCGGAATGTTCATCTCAAAGTCTCTAACCTAATTGTCCATCGATTTGTTAAAGTTGCATCATATTGTTCAGTCAGCATGTGCATCAGATTGTTCGTCAAGTGGATCGCGGGGCAGGTTCGGATCGCGACATATGGTCGGATCGTGGTAAAGGACTCGGTACGCGGAAGGGTACTAGACCATGGAAAGGCATCGAATCGTGAAGCGCACCAATTCATCCAGACGGATCGCGATGGTATCATTGGCGATCCGCATCGCCCCCATTCTCCATGACTCGAAGCTCCAGTATCTCCATGATCTGACACTTGCGTCTAGTTCCTCACGAACTGTAGCCTTGCCATTTCCGCGATCCGACCCACTAGCCAAATCAACATTCCAGTTCCGTTCCCTCTCCCCTCGCCTCACCATCGCTTCGAACTCGGGCCTCGCACACGAACCGACGTGGTCATCCCTTCCTTCTTCTTCCTCAACTCTCCTCTTCACCCTTAAATCCATGGAATCGAACCGGGCACGTTTGCGTTTACTATCACCAAATCCTACAAAACTTCGCTGTCTCCACTCTCTAAACCAGTGCGAACACGATAGAAACTAAAGAAAAGCTGTTTAATTACCTTCTTAAAGTTTGAAATCCGTTGGAAATTTGGAAATCAAAGTTAGGGTTTTCTCTCAAGAAAATTGGCGGCGGCTGAGAAAGAAGAAAGAAGAGGAGAAGAATGAGGGTGAGGATCGATTTATATAGGCAAAGGGGCGACCGTTAGTCTCCCCCTTTTTTGTCTTACTCGATCTGTGAAAATAGGCAGGCCACGAACCAAAAGCCCACCATGTCTCGGAGAGAAGCCCACCTCGTTCCGTGAAGAGGCCCAAATGCTCACCAAAGGACGAGGCGAACGACTTGCTAACGGACCGTGACTCGCACATGCGATCCGAACCAATAAATGACCGACAGGAATGGAAATTCAGAAATGATCATGGAAAATTCAAAAATGCACCTGGTAGATTCGATGATGAAGACTCTGAAAGATCCCAGAAAAGAATTGTCCAATAAACAGGGAAACTATTAAAAATTTATCCGATATTTATAGCGAGCAAAGGGACAACTTTCCGTAAATGATATGGCCTTTCGGATAGACGCTACCACTGATTTGCATCTATTTATGAAAAGACGTTTCTATAGTTTCGAAGCATGTTCCATCATCGATAAAACATACTTCGAGGGGGCAAAATGTTGGCTAGCTTTTTGACCAAGCCACCAAGGTTCACTCACAAGAAGAAAGTATGAAACTGCATTCCTTAAGTCCATGAAGGATCGGATCGCACCAGAGGGTCGCCCCTCACGGATCGCCCCCCATCGGATCGCCCCCATTGCATCCGCGATCCGATTACTTCTACACGACTCGATCCGTACATACACTACTACCCAGCAGAGACCGATCCGATCACCCGATGCACAGCGAAGCCTCTGACCTGTTCAAGCACGAGCTAGTCTTCGGCGATCCGAAATGCACGGATCCAGCGACACGTGTCCCCAACTGTCACTTTGACCAATTCCTCCTCCTTGCTCGATCCGATATTTAAGAGGATCGTGACACCTGTCCACAACGGCTAATTTGATTAATTCTTCATCAAGCTGCGATACGATCCGATATTCTCGGGATCTGTGCCACGTTTGACCGCGATCCCCTGACAAAATCAGCTATAAATAGCTCAGAGCTTGGCTTTTTTGGGGATCTTTTGGCAGTATTGAGCACTGATTCCGCCATTACTGTCATACCACTATTTCTTGTCAGTTTTGATACGAGATTACTGAGAGAAATTACAATTGTAAATGTGAGTTTGAGAGAAATCATTGATTGTACTAGCATTCAAAGTATAATCGATAACATATAAAGTGGACGTAGGCTCGTTAACGCTGAACCACTATAAATTTTGTGTGTTTTCTACTTTTACTTCATTCTCCAGATATAATTCTTTACGATTCAAAACAATTTGGGTGTTGGGTCCAAATTTTGATCTAACAATGTCTGTCTTGTAATATTTCTGTTCCAGTACCCAAAATGCTCCATTAAAGTTAAGGCATTCCCTTTGTGAGTGACCTTAATGGATGTGGGGTGTTACAAGTTTGGAAAACCATGACATGGTTTAAAATGATATCCAAAGGAAGATTAAAGAATAAATTTAGAAGAAATTATCTTTGATAAAATTAATGGGAACCTTTCCCTAAGTATATGAAATTTAGAAACTAAATGTAGGTTAGCTAAGAAGGATGGTTTCCTGGGTATTGATCTGATGTTGGTTTCGGCCTTCAGGGTTAATATTTGGGGAATTGTTCTCTTGCTAATTTACGGTTAGTGACCGATGAATTGGAATGAGGCGTATGTTGTGTTTGTGTAACGTTTGTTTATTATATACGCGGGTTATTCGGAAAGACCGGGTTTATACCCATTCTGAATAACCGATTCGACGATAAGTCTAAGATGAAGATGGTGGTTGAAGACTGGAAGTCTTCACATCGTTTGGGTGATTACTGATGATCTTGATTGGGATGTACACCCAAGATGAGGGAATTAGTTGGTGATCGTCCAGACGTACTTGGAGATCGATGGATATTTGAGGAAAGTACCTCCGGTTTCGTTCAGACCCAGAACGAACTTGTAAATGGACTGTGTGTCTGGCATTGGATTTTATTTTTTGTTGATTGATCTCTATTAAATATACATCTGTTTGGAGGTGGAAAATTTATTCTCTTGCTTAACGCCCTTCTCTGAGACATACGAGCTCAGAGGTTGTATATCGATGGACATCAGTTGCATGGAGTGAATTGCCTGTGTGGCATGCCTAAGTGGCAAATGATCAAGGCTTCTGTTGAAAAGCAAAGTCTTGTGGTTGATGATCAAAGCACGGCCTACGTGGCATAGCTTTGTATATAGCGTGGATTCACGAGCCTCATACCTCGGTATGAGTCAAAAACGGGATAAGGACCGCTGGGAGAACACGGCGTTTCTTTCTACTTATGGTGATGTCAGTGCTTAAACTGGCTGACATTTGTATTACTTTCATCTTTGTGGTTGTTGGAATGCGAGGCGCCTCGATTATAGGTCTGTAAGGACCGGGAAACGTGTGTTCCGAAATAACTAATCCTCAAACGTAAGGGAGGACCGTCCCAGCCGATTCCAAGGGTTACCCAAAGTGCGTAGTCCTGAGGCATTTGCTAGACTGTCTCGAAGTGGAGAGGAGCTTGCCCCTTGCCTCGACTCATGACGGAAATCCAATTTCCAATACGTGATATTTTCAGTTTTATTTGTAGGGCCTAGTATGGTGACATAGTGGGATGGGGCACTTATGCCGTCTATGATTGATATTTATGATTGAAATTGTTTTGACACTATACACTTAAAATAGTATCAAATGAATTGTTTTAAACGTACCAAGCATGTTTGGCTATTATAAGGGAAAACCCTATCCTCTGGCTTGTGTTGCATTGTGTGATGGGACCTGGGTCTTATAATAGCTTCATTTTTTGAAAAAACATTGCGTTGTTTATTCTATGCACTGGTGTTCTTTGGAGGAAACCCATTCCGTGTTATACGGCGTGGTCCCTTGAATTACTCTCTTTTAAAGTAAAGTTTTAAATAACTGTTTTAGTTCTCACACCAGTCACATGACTGACCTGGAGTTTATTTCTTTAACCTAAACTCTGGGTGCCCTTATTTTCGACACGGGCAGCTAGTAGTTTTGGTTTTACATATTTTATATTCACAGGATCCTGATTTACAACAGGAACGATGCTCGAAAAGCTCTGTATCCGTGTATTACTTCTAGTTGTGTTTTGTATTTTTTTTCCGTTGCTATGTAATTTATTGCAATCTCTGATATGTATCGAATGTAATTTATTTATCCATACTCTTTATATTCTTGTATCTGATGGAATTGTTGTAATAACAATGAAATGTTCTTCTATTTGCATTCTATTTTGTTGTGTTCTTAAGATAATCCGGGCTTTCCTTACCGGGGAAGTTACGGGCTACTACAATCACAATCCTTGTACTTGAGCACTCCAATAAAATCTGATAAACAATGATAATAAATAAATGAAACTTGTTGCTTATTGTATAACAGATGTGTATGTATGTCTAAATTATCTTAGATCATACCTAATAATTGAGCTTGGTCTTTCTCTAGTGATAACTCTTTCACATCAACAATATCAAAGAAATCAAATTCATTTTACTGTATCATTATCTCATAATTCAATAATTTGTTTACCTTGGTATATCTTATTAACCATATTTGTAGATCGTTGCGGATAGGTTTTATAGATCCTAGTTTTTAGGATTTGACACACAAATTGCTGAGAATGTATATTTGTCCTTCCAACTTGTCCTTCAAGTATTCAACATGATTTGCCTATATAAAAACATAAATTCGGGTATGCTATTTTATGCAATAAAAAACGTTTGAAAAAATGAATAATTATGAGATTGCAATATATATATATATATATATATAGAATAAACTATTTAAATATAATTATTTACCTTGTCATCTAACAATAGGAGATTTCTTCCGAGCTATTCATTGTCACCTTTACTGTTGTAACTTTCCCAGATTCTAATAACTCGAACTCTGATTTTCCAGTCATATTATTATCAATAGGTTTTATAGAGCTTAAGATATCAAATCTTTCCATATGTGCCGATGATATGAGTTCTTATGAAAAAAAGAAAGATTAGCTAAGTTTTGATAATCAATGGCATATGGATGAAAAAAATAACAGATATGTTACATGTATATGTGCGATATTGACAGTTTTTAGAAGTACTAAACTAAGAATACAGAGAGGCTTGGAGATGAGGAGGGTGTGACAATATGGAGAAGTAGGGAAAAAAGTGATTTATACTGTTCTATGTACAATCTCTTTAGCCGGTCAAACATGATGGTCCATGTTGTTAGATTAATGTTATATGTTAAGATATTACTTATATCTGTTAAGATGTCACTGTAAAATTACATACAAATAATTGGTATCTATTTTAGTCAAATTAGTAAAGGTATTAATGTTATATCACTGCGGTACATAATATAAAAAGAAATAAAGCAATGAAACATATGAGAATATATGGAAAAAGTATATATAAATAACAACTGAAATTAATTGCACGTTTATAAGTGCTATAGAATTATCAAGCTTTAGAATAAGAAATTTCATGGATTGAAATAATGGATATAAATGTAAACATCTTCTTCTACAGATAATTAGAAGCTTATGCAAATATATGGCAGTTATTTATATTCGTATATAACACAACTTTGTTCTCTGTGTCTATGTCATTCATTTATCTATCTTATTCTAAAGAAAATACATTAGTACATGACATAGTAATGCCAAAAAGAACCGATGTATGTTCTATACTGGCAAGTGTTGAGTAGTGGTCCTAATCGAGAAGAATACTTAATACATGTTATGGTAAGTATAAATCATAGAATGTGAAAAAGAAAATGCATATTAGTATAAGATTTAAAATGGAGCTGGTTAAAAGGAAAATGCACAAAAGGAAATTTATTCAATGACATGCATGAAAAATTGAAATTGAAATTGAAATTGATGAATGATATAAATGAAAAGGTTAAGAGTTCAAGTAACTCAAGTATAATGTGGGAACAATTGTCAAAGAAGGGGAAATGTCATAACATACTACAACCCGGAAAATCCGAATCAATTTAATTTTTTTTAGTTTTGGCGGCTTTGATGAATTTTGAATATTGAAAATGATTTATTTTAAATAACTACGACAAGAAATTTATTTTGAATAGAATTAGAATGTATATATTTATTTGAATCGATGTAAGAATATAAATATTTATTTTTAATTATAAAAGGAATTGAAAATGGCACGGTAGTTTGAAAATTCAATTTCAAATTTCAAATGAATGTACAGGATTCAAAATAAACCGGATTTTAGCGAAACCAAAAATATTTGAATCTAATTGAAAATATCTTTCCAACGAATTTGAAAAATTGAAATTTCATAGTGGAATTAAAAGTTATCCCCAGTTGAAAATTCAGAATAGTCACTATGGAAAATATAGCCCTTAAAAATGAAAATTTTGCAAACGACTTCAGTTTTCGATGAAACCACTTTTGTTGAAACCAGGATGTCGAATTATTGCTAGATTCCAAAATTCATAATTTTTGGGTTTAATATGTAAGCATGGCGAAGTAAAACGTGTTTTGACAGTTTCAGTCAATTTGGATCAACCATAAAATGACCATTTTTCAAACGGTCTCCAAATTTGACGAAACTAGTCTTTTTAAAACCGTATCGCTAAAACGAAGCTAGTTTTTCAGGAATTTTTAGAGTCCGTATGTGGCCCCGAGAAACTGAAATGTGCGTCCAAAATCAGTATATAGATTTATATTTTGATTTTGACAAAAACTAATCGAAACGATCAAAATGGCTTATAAACCTATCTTATTGTGTTCAAAATGGGGGTATTTGGCTAGACGCGACAGTCGTTGGGACTTGATTGGAGTTCGAATAAAAACCAACATTTTAGGGTTTTGAAATAATAAAATAAATAAATATATTTAATTACACTAAACCCCCCCCCCCCCCACACACCTTTCCCTCTTCTCTCACCTCACCAAATCAAAATCAAAATTAGGAAGAAAAAAAACACCCATCGATGTCTAACACCCCTCCCCCGCGCACTGCCGCGCGTTGCTCCGCCCCCTCATCCAGTCGATGGCGATCTCCACAGCGCGCCTCCCCCTTCCTTTCCTCTCTCCCCCGATTTAAACTCCACCCCGAACCCTAGCATAGAAACCACGCCGCCTAGGCCCTAACGTCACCGCCGCACCACCAACAAGGCCAACGACCACCAGCGCGTCTCCCGCACTCCTCTTAAGGCTGACGTGAACCCCCTCGATAGTAAAGATCCTATTTTTGCAACGTCTAGGTGAGTTTTTATATTATTTTATTTTATTTTTAAACCTGATTTTATTTAAGTTAAAATATAGTTTAGATCAGTTTTTATATGTTAAAAACATATTTAAAAAAAACTGAAATTTAACATTGTTTTTGTAATGTGAACATCGCATAGAAATGATATTTCTATAAGGTAAAGATACGATTTTTATTTGTTTCAAAATATGATTTTTAGATTATAGATATAATAAAAATATGATTTTTATATTATAGAAATAATAAAAATATGATTTTTAAATTATAGAGATAAAAAAAATATGATTTTTATATAATAGAGAAAATAAAGATGTGATTTTTATATATTCATTAGGGATAGAAAAATGTGATTTTTAATTATGCAGAGTTGTTATAAAAACATGAAATTATTTTTAGAAAGATAAAAAATATAATTTTTAGCCTATGTATGTTATTTATAAAATAATTATACAAAGAAATAATTATTGATTGGTTAAAAATATAATTTTTAACGTAGGTATGCTACATAGATCGACAATCAAAGAATGGAGGAGTGGATCCCAAAGGTGAGTGTAATAACCCGAAAATCTGGGCCAGTTTAAAATTTTTATTTTGGCAGTTTTAGCGAATTTTGAATATTTAAATAGATTATTTTAAATAATATCGACGAGAAATTTATTTTGAATATAATTCGAACGTATATATTATATACGCCGTCGTTAGAATATAAATATTTATATATAAATTATAAATGGAATTGAAAATGGCGCGGTAGTTCGATAATTCGATTTCAAACTTCAATTGAATGTACCGGGTGCAAAACAATTCGGATTTTAGTGAAACCAAAAATATTAGAATCTATTTGAGAATATCTTTCCAACGAATCCGACAAATCAAGATTTCATAGCGGGAATCAAAAGATATGTCTAGTTGAAAATTCTGAATAGTCGCTATGGAATTCAGGCCCTTAAAAATGGACATTTTGCAAATGACCTCGGATTTCGACGAAACCAGTTTTGTTGGGCCCGTGATGTCAAATTAATGCTAGATTCCAAATTTCATAATTTTTCGAATCAATATGTGAGCGTGGCAAAGGGAAACGCGTTCGACCAGTTTCAGTTGATTTTAATTGACTGGAAATCGGCCATTTTTCCAACGGTCTCAGAATTTGACGAAACTAGTTTTGTTAGGACCGTATCGTCAATACGAAGCTAGAAAATATTTTTCTAGAATTTTTAAAGTTAATATGTGACCCCGGTAATTTGAAATGTACGTTTAAAATTCAATATAGTGATTTAAATGTAAATTTAACGGAAACTGATTCAAACGATCAAATCAACTTGCGATACATATCTCATTGTGTTCGGAATGGGGGTAAAACGCTATGGACGACAGGCGGTGGGCCTCGTTTTGATGACGTATGTAAAAGTCAACTTTTAAAAATAATAAAATAATAAATAAAAAAGAAAACCCCCTTCCTCCCCTTATAACCGATGGCCCCCTTCCTTTTCTTTTCTCGATTCAGTTTTACAAAAAAAAAAAAACCCGATTACACCCAGAACCGCACCCACGTCGTCGCCCCCCCTGCCCTAGTCAACGCCGTCCATCGAGGCCCCCCCTCCTCCTTCTCGACCGGCGAGCCCCCCTCCCTTCGAAAACCGTAAACCCCTAGCTTCTCCTCCCTCGTTCGAGCACCCTGCTTCCACCGCCGATCGGGACTTCGGCGAGCCCCTGCTGACCGATGTGAACGGCCCCAAGCCCCACCGCGAAGCGACACCCTATGAAGGCCGCATCCCACCCATTGACGCCTCCAGTCAGCCCAACCTCGCTCCGCCACCGTCCCACCGACGGCCGCCCTCTCCTGAAACCGCCATCCCAGTGAGTTTTCCTTGTATTATTTTATTTATATTTATTTATTTTCAGTTTTATTATATACGTATATAATTAAAATCTGAAATTTATATGTATGCATATGGCAAAAGATTAGTTTTTTTTTTAAACAAAGCAAGACGTGATTTTTAAAATATAAAAGAGGTGATTTTTTTATGTAGAAAACATCGAAGTAAAATATGATTTTTATATTTTTAAAGAATTAAAAATATGATTTTTATATTTTTAAAGTATTAAAAATATAATCTTTACTATATAAAAGATGTAAAAATATGATTTTTATATTTTTAAAGAATTAAAAATATGATCTTTATATTTTTAAAGTATTAAAAATATAGTCTTTACTATATAGATGATGTAAAAATATGATTTTCGTTTATATAGAGAATTAGAAATATAATTTTTACATTGTAGGAATATTAAAAATAGCATCTTTATATGTGTAGAAAAAATAAAAATGTGATTTTTATAATGAGATTTTTATAAAGGTGAAATCTTTAAATTAGAAAAGGTGAAATCTTTAAATTAGAAAAGGTGAAATCTTTAAATTAGAAAAGGTTCAATCTTTATATTTGAAAAGCTAAAATCTTTTTATGTAAAAAGGCGAGATCTTTATATAGAAAATAGAGAAGTAAAATATGATTTTTATATATTGAATATCATAGTAAAAATTCGATTTTTAAATATATGAAGTGATTATAAAAATATGATTTCTAAATTGAAAGTGAATAAATAAAAATGTGATTTTTATTTTAAAGACATCGAAATATAAAAATGTGTGATTTTTATATATATAGTGACTACGGGCAACGAAGATGACGAAGATGGGATAACGATGAAGATTTCTATAAAAGAAGTGTCGTGGAGTTGGATAGCTATCGGTGAGAACTTCTCACTCTAAATACTTTTTTTTTCTAGTTATATATATATACTATGATGCAGACGGTGCTTAGCAGCACCCGACACCCGTCATCCACAGACCATGGATGGCTTGTTTGTTAAATTGTTTGGTTGTGTAGTTGGTTAGTTTGTTGGGTTTGAATTGAATTGTTTGGTGAAATGGAATGGATTGATTGATGTGTGAATGGCGTGGGCCTTCACTAGACCGGGGATAAGGCTAGGCCTTGTCCCGTTTCTAGTATCGTGCCGTTATGCCGCCAAAATTTTCTAAAATGTGTTAGAAAAATAAAAATATCATTTTTATTGTGTAAATGAAATGAATAGAAATTCATGTGTTGAAATAGAATATTTTATCGTTAAAAATATAATTTTTAACGTGGAAGTGAATAAAATAAAATATTCATTTACAAACCGGACGGTTTGTTTATGTACACCTATTTGAAGGACATTGATTGGGACGATAAATTTTACACATCGCCCAACTGCACAAATAAAATCTGTGTTTGATTGTTTGAAACCCCACACGGGTGTTGGGATGAAATTTGAAGTTCACTCATCCTGATTGATTAAATATGTCGATCGATTGATTGACAGGCTGTTATAAGCGTCAGATATCTATATTTGATGCTTATACAGTGTAGTGCACTTTGGTTGATGATTGATTATTTTTCAATGCTATTATATACATGTGTTGTATGGAATCCATATAATTAGCATTATATGGTGATTGATTGGGCCTCATTCCAATTGGGAAAACAATGAATATTATAAAAGAAAATTCATGTGTTGAATATAAAAATAGTCATGTGTTGACGATGATCATGTGTTGAAACTATTCATGTGTTGAGTAAAATATTTTAAATAAAATAAATTACATCTTTATCACATTTAAAATTAGAACTACTTCCCAGTAGGAGTCTAATTGAAAATCAAATGATAGATACCTTAGTTTTATAAAATATTTTACATAACAAAAATAGTGATGTGTTGACAGTACTCATGTGTTGAGATTAGTCGTGTGTTGAAAGAAATGTAGATTCATGTGTTAAATGGGATAAATATTCATTCGTTGGATAGAATATAGAAGTTTTGAAAATATAAATCCGTGTTGATTAGAGATGCGTTATTTTGACGCGAACGATATTTATATCGATTTTATTCGTTGTATAATGAATATTGAAAAGTGATTTCGAAATTAAATATTTTGAAATTGAAATTTAAAATGAATTGAAAACGATTTCGAAATGAATTGAATTGAAAACGATTTTGAAATGAATTGAATTGACAACGATTTCGAAATGAATTCAAATGGAATTAAAATTTGAATTGAATAGAAATGAATTTTAAAACGAATTTATAAAGAAGAATTCAATTTTGATTTGAATTGAAAAGAAAGTTGAAATTGCTTTTGAAACGATTTTAAAACTATTTATATAATTCGTTTTAAATAGAAATCGACGAAATATATATTATATATATTATATATATAATATAATGGCCTGAATAGAACGCGCCGCGCCACGGCAGTTCGTGAATTTCGACCATTTATTTCAAACGGACATTGCGGGAGATCCGACCGTCGGATTCTCCTAAAACCGGAACCGTTGGGTTCGTATCGAAAAGAGCTTTCCAATGAATATTAGAAATTTGAAATCTAACGGTTGGATTTGGAATTATGTCCAAATCAAATTTGAAAAAGGTCGCTGTAAGTGCAGTTCGATGGCCGTTGTTGGAAATCGACTGTACGGGCCTTGAAAAAATTATCAAAAATATCTATAATTTGTGTAAAATTATAATATGTGAATTGGAAAGAATTGGGCTGGAAAATTCCACATTAGAAGGTAAAAATAGATTTTTATCGAAATGAACTAGTTTTGAACTAGAATTAAAATCAATTTATTTTAATAAATAAATAAATTGAATTTGAAAGTGATTTTAAAAGTAATCAAAATTTCCAATACGTGGATTGGACTGGAGCTGAATCGAAATTATCTTCGGGATATTTCGATGTTGGATTTCGTGACTATACAGATATTGTTATGGGAATTTGAAAGATATGTTATATATCGTTATTTCCAATACGATATTTGTTGGTTTCAGAATTTGATATTGAATATAAGCCGATATATTTTCTATTCAAAGCCTTGTATTTAATATCAAATGTGATTTGGTTTGTCGTGAATCGTGTTTTTGATGACATTGGCTCTTTAACCCAGTTAAAGGCAGAATATTGATTTTTGAGAAGATTAAAACTAAGTGGAGTTTTAATGAATCTTTAATTAGATTAAAAATGTGAATTGATAATTTAAATTATCAAATTTGAAAGGTGATCGAGAGTGGAGTATCACCAGTTTTGCTCCAAAGCGATAGTTAAATCTTTAATTAGATTTGAACGTGAAATGGTAATTAATTTTACCGATAACACCGTGGTGTTAGATATGGAGTATCACCAGTTTTGCTCCATGGGATATATAGGTTGGGATTGGGAAATAAAACAAATAATTACTTCGGTGTGGTTCGCTAATCCCGACTAGTTTAAAATGATATCCAAAGGAAGATTAAAGAATAAATTTAGAAGAATTTATCTTTGATAAAATTAATGGGAAACTTTCCCTAAGAATGTGATTTTGTGAATAAAAGAATATTCTGAATTGGAATGGGGCGTTTGTGGTGTTTGTGTAACATTCGTTTATTATATACGTGGGTTATTCAGAAAGGCCGGGTTTATACCCATTCTGAATAACCGATTCGACGAGATGTCGAAGATGAAGACGGTGGTTGAAGACCAGAAGTCTTCACATCGTTTAGGTGATTACTGATGATCTTGATTGGGCTGTACACCCAGGATGAGGGAATCAGTTGGTGATCGTCCAGACGTACCTGGAGATGGATGGATATGCGAGGAAAGTGCCTCCGGTTTCGTTCAGACCCAGAACGAACTTGTAAATGGATTGTGTGTCTGACATTGGATTTTATTCTTTGTTGATTGATCTCTATTAAATATACATCTGTTTGGCGGCGGAGAATTTATTCTCTTGCTTAACGCCCTTCTCTGAGACGTACGAGGTCAGAGGTTGTATATCGATGGACATCAGTCGCATGGAGTGAATTGCCAATGTGGCACGCGTAAGTGGCAATTGATCAAGGCTTCTGTTGAAAAGCAAAGTCTTGTGGTTGATGATCAAAGCACGGCCTGTGTGGCGTAGCTTTGTGTATAACGTGAATTCGCGAGCCTCACACCTCGGTATGAGTCAAAAACGGGATACGGACCCAAGGAGTGCACGACGTTTCTTTCTAGCTAGGGTGGTGTCAGTGACCTACCAGCCCTGACATTTATATACTTTTCACCTGTGTGGTTGTTGGATATGAGGCGCCTCGGATATAGGTCTGTAAGGACCGGGAAACGTGTGTTCAGGAATTGCCAATCCTCAAAAGTAAGAGAGGACCGGCCTTGGAGGATCCAGGGATTGCTGTGTGCGGTCCCGAGGCATTTGCTAGAGTGTCTCGAACGCGGAGAGGAGCTTGCCCCTTGCCTCGGCTCATGACGGAATCCAATTTCCAATACGTGATATTGCGGTTTTAATTGTAGAACTAGTATGGCGACATGATAGATGGTACCCATGCCACCTATGATTGATATTTATGATTTGAAATTGTTTTGACACTATACACCTATAATAGTATCAAATAATGTGATTTAAACGTATCAAGCATGCTTCGGCTGTTATAAGGGAAAACCCTATCCTCCGGCTTGCGTTGCATTGTGTGATGGGACCTGGGTCTTATAACAGCTTCATTTTTCTTTATTTAGCATTGCGCTGTTTGTTCTATGCACTGGTATTCTTGGGAGGAAACCCGTTCCGTGTTATACGGCGTGGTCCCTTGATTTACCTAACTTTAAAACCAATATTAATAACTGTTTTAGTTCTCACACCAGTCCCATGACTGACCTGGAGTTTATTGTTTTAACCTAAACTCTGGGTGCCCCTATTTTCGACACGGGCAGCTAGTAGTTTTGGTTTTGCAGATTTATATTCACAGGATCCTGATTTACAGCTGGAACGATGCTCGGAAAGCTCTGTATCCTTGTATTACTTTCAGTGGTGTTTTATGTTGTTTTTCCGCTGCGATGTATTTAAATGTAATTTAAATCTCTGATATTTGTCGAATGTAATTTATTCATTTATACTCTGTATATTCTTGTATCTGATGGAATTGTTGTAATAACAATGAAATGTTCTTCCGTCTGCGTTCATTTGTGTGTTGTTCTCAAAGTATCTGCCCTTTCCTTAACGGGGAAGTTACGGGTCCTATCAGTGAGATTCCTAACTTTTATTTTATTTTCTAGTTAAAATATATACTAGGATGTAGACGCTGCTTAGCAGCACCCGACGCCCGTCGTCCACAGACCATGGATGGCTTGTTTGTTTGTTTGATTGTGTTGTGAAAATTGATTGTGGAATGGAAAAAAAATATTTTATAGTTAAAATATAATTTTTAACGTGTATATGAATAAAATAAATATTCATAAACAAATTGGATGATTTGTTTATGTACACACATTTGACTGATATTGATTGGGACGATAAATTTTAGACATCGCTCAATTGCACAAATAAATCTGTGTTTGTTGTTTAAAAACCCCATACGGGCATTGGGATGAAATTGGACATACACTAATCCCAATAATTAGTTTTATGTCGATCGATTGATTGACAAGCTGTTATAAGCGTTAAATATTTATATTTGATGCTTATGCAGTGTAGAATGCACTTTGGATGACGGTTGACTATTTTTAATTATTGTTGTGTACATATGTGTATGAAATCCATATGATCAACATTATATGGTGATTGACTGTGTCTGAATCCAGTTCAGAAAGAATGAATATTTTAAAATAACGAATATTTTAAAATAATGAATATTTAAAAATAATGAATATTTTAAAATAATATTCAGTAAAGAATCAAAATCTGATTTTGAAGTTCAATTTGGGATGGACACGAATATATTTAAACATATAAAGCCGTGTTGATTAGATTAACGCCATTTTTACGTGAACGATATTTATATCAATTTTATTCATTTTTATAATAAATATCGACAAAAGGAATTGATTTCGAAATATAATGTTTTGAAAATATTATCATTTATATATCGATGATATGGAATATTCAATTTTGATTTGAAATTGAATATGAAGTTGAAATCGTTTTGAAAACGAATTTAAAAACAATTTATAAAATTTGTTTTAAATGGAAATCGACGAAATACATTTAATATATATTATATATAACGGCCTGAATAGAACGCGTCGCGCTGCGGCAGTTCACGAATTTCGACCATTGAGTTCCAATGGACATTACGGGAGATCCGACTGTCGGATTCTCCTAAACCTAGAACCTTGGGTTCGTATCGAAAATAGCTTTCTAATGAATATTAGAGATTTGAAATCTAAGGGTTGGATTTGGAATTATGTCCAAATCAAATTTGGAAAAGGTCATTGTAAGTGCAGTTCGATGGCCGGTTATGGAAATCGACTGTACAGGCCTTGATAAAATTAGTAAAAATATTAATAATTAGTGTAACATCATAAGAAATGATTTGGGGTGAAAAATTCCATATTTGAGAAGATAAAAATAGATTTTTATCGAAATGAACTATTTTTGAACTAGAATTATAATCCAATTAATTTTAAAATAAAAATCTGGATTTGAAATGGTTTTAAAAATAACTGAAATTTCCAATATATGAGTTAGAATGGATTTGAATTGAAACTATCTTTGGAATATTTCGATATTGGATTCCGTGAATATACGGATATTGAGGAGGAATTTGGAAGATATGTACATCATTATTCCAATACGATATTTGTTGCTTCTAGGATTTGATATTGTATATAACCTGATATATATTTTCTATTCAGAGCCTTGTATTTAATATTAAATGTGATTTTGGGTTTGTCGTGAGTGGTGTCTTCATTAACACTGTTCTTGAACCCTGTTGAGAAAAGATTATATCTTTTTATTTAGATTTAATGAAGTATACCAATTAATTGATATTTAATTGGAATGGAATTGAACTTGGTCTTTGGGTTTATCATGAATGGTGTTTTAAATAACACTTGTTCTTTAACCTGATTAACAAAGGAATAAGATTTTGGGTTGTCGTGAACGGTATCTTTAATAATACTATTCTTAGACCCAACGGAGTTAAGAAAAATCATAAACTAACTGGAGATTAGTTAAGTTGAAAGGTTTCCTGGGTATTGATCTGATATTGGTTCCGGCCTTCGGGGTTAATACTTAGGGAATTGTTCACTTGCTAATTTACGGTTAAAGGCTGATGGAATTGAATGTTATTTTGGGTTTATCGTGAACCATGTTTTAAATGACATTGGTTCTTTAACCCAGTTAAAGACAGGATATGATTTCCTAAGTAAAAAATAGTTAACATTGATTTCTGGGAAGATTAAAACCAAGTGGAGTTTTAATGCATCTTTAACTAGATTGAATTGATATCCAAAAAAAGATTAAAGAATAAATTTAAAGAATTTACCTTTGATAAAATTAATGGGAACCTTTCCCAAAGTATATGAATATTTGGATAAAGAAATATTCTCGATTGGAATGAGTCATATGTTGTGTTTTTATAGCACTTGTTTATTATATACGCGAGTTATTCAGAAAGACCGGGTTTATCCCATTCTGCATAACTAATTCGATGATGTGTCAAGAATGAAGATGGTCGTTGAAGACCAGAGGTCTTCACATCGTTTGGATGGCTACTGATGTCTTGATTGGGCTGTACACCCAAGACGAGGTAATAAGTGGTGATCGTCCAGACGTACTTGGAGATCGACGGATATATGAGGGCCTCTCCCCTATATTGGACATATGGGGGAGGAATAAGGTGTCTCCGGTTTCGTTCAGACCCAGAACGAACTTGTAAATGGATGTGTGTCTAACATCGGATTTCATTCTGTGCGATTGATAGACATCAGTTGCATAGCGTAAATTGCCTGTGTGGCATGCTGAGATGCAGATGATCAAGGCTTCTGTTGAAAAGCAGAGTCTTGTGGTTGATGATCAAATCACGGCTTTAATGTAGCGTAGCTTTGTGAAGCATTAATTCGCGAGCCTCACACCCCGGTGTGAACCAGAAACGGGGGAGGACATCAGGGAGGGCTTGCGTTTCCTTCCAGCTAGGAGTGGTGTTAGCGTTTTACTAGCCCTGGCATTTTACTTATGTGGAAGATGAATAGCGAGGCACCTCGGATATATCGGTCGTTCCGGGGCCGATAGTTTGGTCAGGATATTACTAGTTTACGCCCCATAGGGCGGGGAAACGCATGTTCAGGCATTTTAATCCACTCCGTGTGAACCAGCCTTAACGATCCAAGGGTCACTCAAGCTCTGATCCTGAGGCTTGGGCTAGACAGTCTCGAAGCGGTAACGATGATCCCTTGCCTTGGTTCGTTGATGGAAATCCAACTTCCAATATGATATTTTGCGGTTTTAATTGTAAACCTATATATGGCGATAGTGGTATGGGGCACTTATGTCGTCTATGATTGATACTTATGATTGAAATTGTTTTGACACTATCACATATAGTAATAGTAAAATATGAAATTTCACATACCAAGCATTTTTGGCTATTATATGGTAAAAACTATATCCTCCGACTTGCGTTGCATTGTGTGATGGGACCTGAGTCTTATAATAGCTTCATTGTTCTTTATTTAGCATTGCTCTATTGTTTTTATGCACTGGTATTCTTGGGAGGAAACCCGTTCCGTGTTATATGGCGTGGTCCCTTGGTTTACCTAACTTTAAAATCAAATTAATAACTATTTTAGTTCTCACACCAGTCACATGACTAACCTGGAGTTTATTGTTTTAACCTAAACTCTGGGTGCCCCTATTTCCACATGGGCAGCTAGCTGTTGGGTTTTTGCAGATATATATTGAAACACCCCACCCTCCATTAAGGTCACTCGCAAGGGGAATGCCTTAACTATGGTGGAGGTTTGTAAGTAAAAGTCAGAGATAAAACACAAGAAAGATATAAACACATACACATAAGCAGCGGAAAACAACAGACTTTTTATTTCATAAATATGTGTTCAAACGAAACATTTCCATAACTGTCACATAATAACTTCCAAAACATTACAACATCATTTCTGTCTTGGTTATTAAATAAAGAATGATAAATACATAATTAAAATTGCATAAATCCCCAGAGTGTGTCCAACAGCCATAGCCAAAGATAGTCCAAACCGTACATCTACTATCTTGAAGCTTGCAAAGAGTCTGACTAAGCTGGGTTGTTTCCTCCCTGTGGACCTGAGGGGGGGGGGGACGGAAGAAAAGGAGACGAAAGAAAATAGGGTCAGACATAAAGCCTGGTAAGTCTAGTGACTCTTCAGTATGAGATTAAGAAAAAGGACATGATAAGTACAAACTGGAAATAGGAAAGTATCATAAACTAAGGTAAGGCAGTTTGAATCGAATATACCATCGCACCCCACACTATATCTCTTCACCTACTTGTATTTTCTCAACTGGCACCCCATGATCGGGTGAAGTGATTCCCTTTCTCTAAAGATCGTCTCCTACTTGCATAATCATTTGTGTCTTACGACCCCCAAAGATTGTTGAAACCTATGATGGTCCCACTATGGGGTGTATCAAGTCCCATGGTGGCAGCCCGACACAATCCTTAGAATGCATAGGTTATACCACTGGTGCCCCCTGTGCCTTGTTTGTCTGCTCCGAAGTGTGTGCATGCCCGCACTCCGTTAGAACCCACACTGTTGCACCCACCGCCGTCGCTTTTGACCGCTTACAATCAGCCCAGTAATCGTGCCCCACCCTGCCTAGTTTCAGGGTACCATGATACCTAATTGGGTTACTCCTGAAATGGTTCCCCGTTACTAGGGTTTTCTAGTCAAACATGTTAAGTGGTTAAGTGTCTGAATTTACCTAACCCCACCCATCAGTTTAAATTAACATGTTGAATTGGTTCAGTGTTTTGGTTAACTTAACCCTACCATCCTGACTTGTCTGTCCTTAGCTTTTTAAAGCACCGACCACTCACATTAGACAGATATTGTTACGGTTACTAGATGTGTCGGTCGGTTCCGGGAAGATTTATACCGTAACTCAGTCTAACCTTGGGTCCTTATTGGGCTCCATGCTTAACCACCCACATTGGATAGGTATTGTTGTGACTACTGGACAGCCGGGCGGGTCCGGGCAGGTTTACATCACAACTCAATCCAACCTCGTGTTAAGCATACTCGTATTTTCTAAATTTACATATTTGTCTTTATCACTTAATATATGTAAATTTGTCAACAATTAAATGTTGTGGCCCACTTTCCAAGTTTAACATTTTTGGTATAAGAATTTATACCATTTAAATGCCACCAATTTTGGCATGTGACAAACATGCCAATTTCATATATTTTTACCAATTTATTTCAAGTTACCAATTTTCCCAACGTTACCCCATCTAAATATTAGGCTAACAATCTTAGCATAATTTTCGTTCTCATGGTTTTTAACATATAATATTAAGCGAAAAACTTAGCCTAATTTAGCGCACACAAAATTGACATAAGGGAACTCGTAAATATAAACATGTCATAGGTGTAAACTTGGCATTTTTGGCGTAGTCAATATGAACATCATAGGTGTGAACTTGGAAAATAGTCAATATGAATATCATAGGTGTGAACTTGCAACATAGGCTGAATCAATTTACATACATGTGAACTTGCATTGAAATAGGGGTCTAACCAATTTGGTGTCACATGAATTAACATATGATTTAGACAACATAAGGCTAAACATGCTTAGATCTAGGCATAACATCGAACATCACTAGAATATGACATGTTCATAAAGTATGTATATAATTTCATCGCATGAGTAAACTAGATCCAATCATATGTCCAATGAAACATGAAACGTGTTTTAAAGTGGATCTTGGCATGGATCCAATTATTGACTTTACAACTTTGTATAAACATATTAGCATGTATATGAACTTAGGCATAGAGGCTTTAGCACATATATACATGAAATCTTAATAACATACAACCTATATAATCACATAAACATATAGGTGTCGATTACAACATAAACTGTACAACTTTCATGTGATTCTAAACATACAATAGGATCAATATCAATTCAACTATACCACAAACATCACAATACCACAATCATTTCAATACATAGGTAAGAATTAACATCGTCGTTACACAATAACACAATTCTATTTCCATTTTACATCGAATTAAATCCAAACTTTTATTCACATCGGAAAAATCACTATACTTACAAATCATTTTATGATTACTGAATTCTGAATTTGAATTGCTTTTCTTTGGATAGACTAACGTTGATTTGATTATTGTTTTAACTTTAGTTTGGCTTGTCTCTAAGCTTTTCTACAAGTGGAGGCTCCTCTTAATTTTCTCCCGATAGCATGGCGGCTCTATTTCTATATTATTTGTGAGAATTTAGGTTGAGTGTTGAGTTATATTTATAGAATTTCAGATTGATTTGAGCTGTTAGATGATCATAGATGAATCTAGACCATTCACTTCTAGAGGAGCTAACCAAAATGCGACAAGTCAGCCCTAGTGACACAACCAAGCCTTAGAAATCGACCAGAATCCGACCAGGCCAGCCAGGGCCAAACCAGTTCGACTGGGTAGGTCGACCCCCAGGTTGACCCTATGGTCGACCGGGTCACTTAGGTCGACCCCCAGGTCGACCCTATGGTCGACCTGGTGCCTGGGCGGGAATTTTCCCACCCCGCCCAGTTTGGGTCTGAATTCGAAATTTTGAACTGTTTGAACTTTAAATTGAATTCTGAAACTTCCGGAGGTCATAACTCCTTCGTACGCAGTCCGATTCCCGCAAACTCGGACTCTATCTCAAGCAGAATTCCGAGACAAACGCAATGCCATAACCCGTTTCCCTTAATTCTTTCATTTAGAATTAATTATACTTTAATTTTTTATTTGTTATTTTACGGTTAACAGAAAACTTGATGTGTTACATTCTCCCCTCCTTAAAGGATTTCATCCCCGAAATCTTCAGGTCTAGGAGAATGTAAGTCCTAATATCCAATCTTCCATCTACTCAACCATCAAACATAGGCGTCCATTGTCCTTAAAAGACTTCTAATGCTTGATGATCATATGCTTAGTGTGTGTACATGTTCTAATGCAAAAATTAGGCGGTCTACTAATTCTGTTGACCTCCTTAATGCAAATCATGTAAGTGTCATGAATCAATATGTATGCAAATTTTTCCTACTCATAATTCTACATGAGTGCGCAACCATTCATACAAATGAAACATACATATGACAACATATCAAGTTTCAACCACATATAAATATGAATACATATATGCATATGCAATATGAAGTGATTGAGCCGATCTAAAACCTAGGTAGTGTGTGTATATGCATCCACGAGCAACCACCAGCAACCACTTGCAGCCATCAGCCATAACATGTTTCAAATACATGTTTACATCCAAAGGGGTTTCTACCTAAGGATAAAGGATAATATCGAGGAGATTATACCTAAAATGATAGATACAAACACAACTTTAAGGAAAAAGAGAGGTCAAGGATATACCCTCAAAAAGAAAAGGGTAGGCCGCACGTATTCTGTCCTTAGTTTCCCAAGTCGCGTCTTCCTTGGCGTCGCTCCACCGAACCTTAACGAGCTTGACTTCGCGGTTGCGTAGCTTCTTGATTTCAGTTCCTATGATTTGAGTTGGGACTCTCCTCACAGTTGCTTCGCGTTCCACTTCGGCTTCTTCTAAAATTCTTGGCTCCACCACTTCCGCAGATTAACGTAGACATTTCCGGAGATGAGAAACGTGAAAGACGTTGTGAATTCCAGCCAATTTTCCAGACAGCTCTACTCTATAAGCCATTTTCCCAATCTTCTCGATGACAGGGAACGGTCCTACAAATCTTGATGCTAGCTTTCCTGCGGATCCAAAGCGAACGACGTTCCTTAAAGGGGATACCTTAAAGAAAACCCTATCCCCAACCTCAAACTCAAGGTCGGTCCTTCTTTTGTCGGCGTAGGATTTCTGTCTATCTTGGGCAGTCTTCATTCTTCTTCGTACCAAGTCTACTTTTTTTGAAGTCTCTCTAATCATGTCTGGCCCAAGTATTATCTTGTCAGTAGACTCCCACCAACAAGTCGGTGATTGGCACGGTCTTCCATATAGAGCTTCGAAGGGGGCCATACCGATGGTGGCTTGGTAACTGTTGTTGTAGGCGAATTCCGCTAAAGGAAGATGATCCTCCCAAGTCCCTCCGAAATTTAGAACGCATAATCTCAAAAGATCTTCTAATACCCTATTCACCCTTTCTGTCTGACCATTAGTTTGGGGGTGATAGGCCGTGCTCAAGCATAACTATGTGCCTACAGCTTCTTGCAGACTCCGCCAAAATTCGCTCGTAAAGATGGGGTCTCTGTCACTCACTATGCTGGAGGGTATTCCATGAAGTCGAACTATTTCCTTGAGATAAAGAGAAGCTAGAGACGAAGCAGTCCTTCTACTCTTGATAGGTAAAAAGTGGGCGCTTTTAATAAACCTGTCCACTATTACCCAAATGCTAGTATTGCCTCTCCTTGACCTAGGCAACCCGTCAATGAAGTCCATTGAAATGTTATCCCACTTCCATTGCGGGACCTCTAGAGGATGAAGCAATCCTCCAGGCTTCTTTTATTCCGCCTTGACCTGTTGGCATGTCACGCACTTAGAAACGAAATCTGCCACGTCCTTCTTCATGCCGCTCCAATAGAAAACTCTCTTTAAGTCCTTGTACATCTTGTCTCCACCTGGATGTATTGTCATCTTGGAATGATGTGCTTCCTCGAGAACCATCTTCACTAAATCCCTTACTTGTGGGAAGCATAGCCTTCCATCCCGCCTCAGCCAACCCTTATCATCGACGGAGTACCTATTGAGGTGACTGGAAGATTCACCCCTAATTAGTTTATCAATCACATCAACAAGCCGAGGGTCTCCGCGTTGTGCGGCCCCTATTGAGTCTAAAAGAGTGGACCGTACTTTTAGGGATGCCAATAAACCAGGTATAAAATCTGAGGAGGGCCTAAAGTCGAAACTGGTTATATACTCCAAGCTTTGCCTTTCCACAAAGAGAGGGCTTAGGGTCAGCCTCTTTCCGCTCAACGCGTCTGCTACTACGTTGCCTTTGCTAGGAGTATAGGAAATCTCAAAATCATACGAGGCAAGGAACTCCATCCACCTTTGCTGCCTCAAGATAAGATCTTTCCGCGAGAAAAGATACTTCAACGATTTATGGTCAGTATATAATTCGAACGTCTCACCTAGGAAATAATGACGCCAAGACTTAAGCGCAAAGACGATGGCTGTCAACTCAAGATCGTGGGTTGGTTAGTTCTTTTCATGAACTCTCAGTTGTCTTCCACCATAAGCTACTACCCTCCCTTCTTGCATCAGAACAGCACCTAGTCCCGTACTACAAGCATCCGTGTATACTGTGAACATCTTGCTTCCATTTGGCAAAGTCAGAACTGAGGCTATTGTGAGAGCCCCTTTTAAGCGTTGGAAAGCAATGTCAATTTCCAAATCCGAAGCGAACGCCAGATTCTTCTTCGTTAGCCTTGTGAGTGGACTTGAGATTTTCGCGAAATCCCTAATGAACTTTCAGTAAAAACCGGCTAACCCAAGTAAGCTTCGGACTTCGGTTGCATTTCTTGGTGTCTTCCAATCTTGCACTGCCACCACTTTCGCGGGGTCCATAGCTAATCCCTCTTTGGACACTATATGTCCAAGAAATCTTACTTCTTCTCTCCAAAAGTGGCACATGGAGAATTTGGCTTTTAGCTGATGAACTCGAAGAGTTTCCATGATCTCCTTCAGATGCTGAGCATGTTCTTCCTCAATCTTTGAGAAGATCAAAATATCATCTACGAAGACAACCACAAACTTATTGAGGAATTCTCTGAACACCCTGCTCATTAGGTCCACGAAATAAGCGGGTGCGTTTGTCAAACCGAAAGGCATGACAAGCCACTCGTAGAAACCATCGGGGGTTCTGAACGTCGTTTTATCAATGCTATCTTCAGCTACCCTTAGCTAATGGAACCCAGTAGCCAGATCAAGTTGGGAGAAGACCGACGCACCTACAAGCTGATCAAACAAATCATCTATTTTGGGAAGCGGGTGTCTATTCTTTTTAGTCAGCTTGTTTAGCTCACTATAGTCCACATAAAGACGTAGTGAACCATCTGCTTTGGTGGCGAACACCACTGGAGCACCCCATTCCGAGATACTTCTCCTTATAAACCCCTTCTCGAGAAGCTCCTTAACTTGCTTACTGAGCTCCTTTCCCTCCTTTGGAGCCATGTGTCTAACGGGCAGAGCTACGGGCTTTGCATTATCAACAAGATATATGCGGTAGTCTATTTCCCGCTTCAGAGATAAGCCTTTCACCTCTTCAAAGACATCCAGATATTCCCGGACCACTCTAACCGACTGCCAATTCTCAACAGAAGCGTCAAGCGACTCTAGATAACTACGCATAACAGCATTTAAGGGATTACAAGAAATTTATAGAGTGTTACCGAGCCGAGTTAAGAGTCTAAACACTCTTTTCTCACAATCAGGAATGGCACCATTACTGGATAACCATTCCATGCTTAAGATCAATCCATATCCTGAGAAGCCCAAAACAAAGGCGCTACATCTAAATTCAACACTTGGAATAGAGATTTTCAAATCCAAGCAAACCATCGACAAATAAGCCGAGCCCCCAATTGGATTCGAAACAACCAAGGGATCTTCTACCATACTAGTGTCTAGGTGCAGAGATTCTACTAAAGCAGATGAAATAAAGGAGTGTGATGCACCAGAATCAAAGAGAGTGCGAACTGGATGATCATAAAGATAAACTAAGCTTTCTACAGAAATATTTCTACCTATGGTTCTCAAGATAGGATTGAGAAGATAAGCAAGATAAAACAAAGCATCTAGGAGAAGAAGTTAAAGAGGTACCACCCGAAGGTCCTGCTTGCGGGCCTTGCCCTTGCTTTTTAGGGCAGTTCTTGCTGATATGTCCAGTATAACCACACTGACAGCATGCTTCCATCTTCATCTTCTTCTTTCTACAATCCTGGACTATATGCCCAACAATGCCATAGAAATAACATTTCCTTTTCTTACGTGCCTTGTTATTATTGTTGTGGTCCTTTCCTCCTTGACTATTATCCGTCTTATTGTTCTGCAATTCTTCCGCTTGCTGTTTCACGTAGAAGAGGAGGAGTAAAAGCGTCTGTAGCTGGGGAGTAAGGTCCCCAGACATGCTGAAACAAAAATGAAAGATTCAAGAAAAAAGGACAGAGAGATAGTGCGTATGGATTTGGGGGACTATGCCTTTTAAAAACAATGCTTTTTCTTGAAAACAATGCTTCTTTAAACTTCTTTTTGAAAATAGTTTCAAAAAATTTTATCTAGTCTGGTAAAACCTGGCTCTGATACCAAGTGAAACACCCCACACTCCATTAAGGTCACTCACATGGGGAATGCGTTAACTTTGGTGGAGATTTGTAAGTAAAAGTCACAGATAAAACACAAGACAGATATAAACACATATACATAAGCAGCGGAAAACAACATACTTTTAATTTCATAAATATGTGTTCAAACAAAGCATTTCCATAACTGTCACATAATAACTTCCAAAACATTACAACATCATTTATGTCATGGTTATTAAACAAAGAAGCATAAATACATAATTAAAATTGCATAAATCCCCATAGAGTGTGTCCAACAGCCATAGCCAAAGAGAGTCCAAAACGTACATCTTCTATCTTGAAGCTTGAAAAGAGTCTGACTAAGCTGGTTTGTTTCCTCCCTGTGGACCTGGGGTGTGGGGGAAACGGAAGAAAAGGAGACGACAGAAAATAGGGTCAGACATAAAGCCTGGTAAGTCTAGTGACTCTTCAATATGAGAATAAGAAAAAGGACATGATAAGTATAAACTGGAAATAGGAAAGTAACATAAATTAAGGTAAGGCAGTTTGAATCGAATATACTATCACACCCCCACACTATATCTCTGCACCTACTTGTATTTTCTCAACTAGCACCTCATGATCGGGTGAAGTGATCCCCTTTCTCTAAAGATCGACTCCTACTCGCATAATCATCTGTGTCTTACGGCCCCCAAAGATTGTAGATACATATGCTGGACCCACCATGGTGTGTATCAAGTCCCATGGTGGCAGGCCGACACTATCCTTAGAATGCATAGGTTGTACTGCTGGTGCCCCCAGTGCCCTGTTTGTCTACTCCGAAGTGTGTGCACGCCTGCACTCCGTTAGAACCCACACTATTGCACCCACCGTCGTCGCTTTTGACCTCTTACAATCAGCCCAGTAATCGTGCCCCACCCTGCCTAGTTTCAGGGTACCATGATACCTAATTGGGTTACTACTGAAATGTGTCCCCATTACTAGGGTTTTCTAGTCAAACATGTTAAGTGGTTAAGTGTCTGAATTTACCTGTCCCCACTCATCAGTTTAAATTAACATGTTGAATTGGTTAAGTGTTCTAGTTAACTTAACCCTACCATCCTGACTTGTCTGTCCTTAGCTTTTTAAAGCACCGACCACTCGCATTAGACAGATATTGTTACGGTTACTGGATGTACCAGTCGGTTCCGGGAAGATTTACACCCTAACTCAGTCTAACATCGGGTCCTTATTGGGCTCTATGCTTAACCACCCACATTGGATAGGTATTGTTGTTACTACTGGACAACCGGGCGGGTCCGGGCAGGTTTACATCACAACTCAATCCAACCTCGTGTTAAGCATAATCGTATTTTCTAAATTTACATATTTGTCTTTATCACTTAATATATGTAAATTTGTCAACAATTAAATGTTGTGGCCCACTTTCCAAGTTTAACATTTTTGATATAAGAATTTATACCATTTAAATGCCACCGATTTTGGCAAGTGACAAACATGCCAATTTCATATATTTTTACCAATTTATGTCAAGTTACCAATTTTCCCAACGTTACCCCATCTAAATATTAGGCTAACAATCTTAGCCTAATTTTCGTTCGCATGGTTTTTAACATATAATATTAGGCTAAAAACTTAGCCTAATTTAGCGCACACAAAATTGGCATAAGGGAACTCATAAACATAAACATGTCATAGGTGTAAACTTGGCATTTTAGGCGTAGTCAATATGAACATCATAGGTGTGAACTTGCAAAATAGTCAATATGAATATCATATGTGTGAACTTGCAACATAGGCTAAATCAATTTACATACATGTGAACTTGCATTGAAATAGGGGTCTAACCAGTTTGGTGTCACATGAATTAACATATGATTTAGACAACATAAGCCTAATCATGTTTAGCTCTAGGCATAACATCGAACATCACTAAAATATGACATGTTCATAAAGTATGTATATAATTTCATCGCATGAGTGAACTAGATCCAATCATATGTCTAACGAAACATGAAACATGTATTAAAGTGGATCTTGGCATGGATCCAGTTATTGACTTTACAACTTTTGTATAAACATATTAGCATGTATATGAACTTAGGCATAGAGGTTTTAGCATATATATACATGAAATCTTAATAACATACAACCTATATAATCACATAAACATATAGGTGTCATTTACAACATAAACTGTACAACTTTCATGTGATTCTAAATGTATAATAGGATCAATATCAATTCAACTATACCACAAACATCACAATACCACAATCATTTCAATACATAGGTATGAATTAACATCGTCGTTACACAATAACACAATTCTATTTCCATTTTACATCAAATCAAATCCTAACTTTTATTCGCATCGGAAAAATCACTATACTTACAACAAATGACGGTCTTGTTTTATGATTTCTGAATTTTGAATTTGAATTGCTTTCCTTTGGGTAGACTAACGTTGATTTGATTATTGTTTTAACTTTAATTTGGCTCGTCTCTAAGCTTTTCTACAAGTGGAGGCTCCTCTTATTTTTCTCCTGACAGCATGGCGGCTCTATTTCTATATTATTTGTGAGAATTTAGGTTGAGTGTTGAGTTATATTTATAGAATTTCAGATTGATTTGAGCTGTCAGATGATCACAGATGGATCTTGTAACACCCCGAATTTTCGGTTAATATTATAATAACAAATTAAAGAATATTTAATTTAAAACATGAGAATTAATTAAAACGGACATCACCATTGCGTTCGTCTCGGAATTCTGCTTGAGATAGAGTCTGAGTTTGCGTAAAACGGATAACGTATGAAGAAGATATCTTTGAATTAAATATTGCAGCAAAACATGAAAAAAAAAGGAATGAGAAAAGAATAATGTTTAGCATTTTTCTAAGGTTTGTAAGCAAAAGACTTAGTAGCTCATTTGGTTAGAACATATGACTTGCATAAAAGAGGTACAGAGTTCGATCCCTGCTAACGCCATATTTTTGTTTTAGGGGAATGGCTAAAAAAGCGGCTTAGTGTGAACGCGGTTCAAAAAGTGGTTTAGTGTGAAAATGGTTAATTGGGAAGATGGATAAAAAATAAAATAAAATAAAAAATATATATATATATACATATACATACATACATATTAACATTAAAATGGTCATTTTTAATATAATGCTATATTAGCATTAAAAAGGTCATTTTTTAGAATAATGTTTTATTTAAAATAAGATTATCATTTTAGTGATAAATTTGTCGTATTTGTTAGAAATCAATTGTGTCATTAATGTTAGAAATCAAGGTTGCCATTTATATTAGAATAAAAATGTACTATATGTTAGGGATCATATTATGTAAATTAACTCATCATAAATGTTAGGGATCATATTTGGCAAATTAACATGTCACTTATGTTAGAGAACATATTGCGTAAATAAATATGTTGTTTAGTTAGAATATGTTATGTTAATGTAGAAATTGTCTGTTATTTGAATAAAATGTGTTATTAGAATAAAGTGGTCATATAGTCATAAATGGGTTATTAGAATAAATTAAAAATGTCATGAGAATAAAAAAGAACATTTATGCTAGAATAAAAAAATGACATTTATGTTAGGATTCAAAAAAAATGTCATTTATGTTAGATTAGAAATGTCCTTATATTGGAATGGTCATTAGATTTAAAATGTTATTTATTAGGGAATGTCATTAGATTAGAAATATTCATTTATTGGTTTCTTCAGAGATGGATGGCCTTGATGGATCCTAGCTTGAACGGACGGCCCTAGTTAAATTGAAAATTTATATAAGCAACCGAAGATTCAAACCTAAAACCTAATCTAAAATAAAAACAATGGCCGTCATGCTGTCACTCCAAAGCCTAGAGTAGCCGCCACAAAGTAGAATCTAAGTGAAGGTAATCAAATCAATTCAACTCAAGTCTAATCTAATCTTAACAACGAATTCAACATCAAAGGCGTGCTAATCAAATTCAGAACTCAGATTTCAGAACCCAAGAATTCCTTTAAATAGTAAGTATATTTATTTTTCAGTTATGAATGAAATAAAGATGTGATTTGCAATGGAATGTAAATAGAATTCGTATCATGTTATATGCGAAATTGATTCATGTTATTCATATCTATTTAATCATGTTATATGTGAAATTGATTCATGATTATTTAAGAGTTATTGTGGATTTATTATCAGTATTTTTGCGGCCATGTTGTATGTGAATCTACGATGGAATTACTATTGTTGAAAGCTTCTAAATAAGCATATGTATTATTTGTTTGGCGATGACATATTATGTACTTATGTATTGTATGTAAGTTTCTGGGATTTTGCAATCCTTATGCAAAATTAGACGATGCCATCATGTCATAACACATGCAAACTATAGGCTTAACATGACTGTGTAAACTTTCATGATAGATCCATTTGCTTTTATGATAAATCTACAACTTTTATGTTAACATATGTTAGATCTATATGCTCTTATGCTAAATCTACAACTTTTATGTTAACATATGTTAGACTCATATGTTTATCTGCAACGCTTATGTTAAACTCATATGTTTTATCTTAGATTTATGACTTCTATGTTAGATCCACATATGTTAGACTCATATGCTTTTATGACAAATCTACGACTTTTATGTTAGTAGACACATATGTTAGACTCATATGTTTATATACAACGCTTATGTTAAACTCATATGCTTTATGTTAGATTTATGACTTCTATGTTAAATCCACATATGTTAGACTCATATGCTTTTTTGACAAATCTACAACTTTTATGTTTATAGACACATATGCTTTTATGAAAAATCTACAAATTTTATGTTAGTAGACACATATGTTAGACTCATATGCTTTTACGACAAATCTACAACTTTTATGTTAGTGGACACATATGATAGACTCATACACTTTTATGTTAAGATCTATACTAGTTGATTCAACCCCTATGCAAGTTCACTACTACATGTTTAATTAGGTTTGGTGTAGGTTTATGAACAACGCTTATGTTATGATTCATCTTGCATAAATTAAGTTTGCAAGTTCATAATTAAAAGTATATTGCTCATTGCCCATTCAAGAGACACCTATTAATTTAGATCCTATTTCAATGCAAACTTACCTCTACATGACATGTTTAAATTGTATAAATTCATATGCTATGATTTAGGATAGTTGAATCTAAAAGTACAAGATCCCCTTTTTATGCTAAGTTAATTTTGTACATGTTTATGATTCATGTTGCAAGTTCATCATTACATAAAGAATCTATATGTCACATATGTTATGTTGTTAGAATAATTCATGTTTTTCTATTTTCCCCTTTTATGTTTATAAGTTGGGCTAAAATATTTAGCCCAACGTTCCTTGTAATTTTGCAAACGTAAATGCGGGGGATATCGTTGGGATAAACATGAAAATATATGAATATTGGCATGTTTGGCACATGCCAATTATTGATGACATTTAATGGTATAAATTTTATATACCAAACATGATGAACATGATTAGAGGGAAAGTAGGCCATGTCAATAAATATTTGACAAATTTACATATAAATATAAAAGGATAAAAAGGGAAATATTAGAAAAGACGAATATGCCTAACCCGAGGTTAGACTGAGTTACGGTGTAAACCTGCCGCACATCCAATAACCGCAACAATGCTTGTCTAATGTGGGTAATTAGAGCATTGAGCCCAAAAAGGGACCCGAGGTTAGTCTGAGTTATGGTGTAAACCTGCCCGGAACCGACCGGCACATTCAGTAACCACAACAATATCTGCCTAATGTGAGTGGTTGGGGCTTTAATGAACAAATTAAAGCTAAGTCAAGACTAGTAGGGTTAAATAATTAAACACTTAACCAATTTCAACGTGTTAATTAGATAAGCGGATGAGATTAAGTAAATTTAGAATACTTAACCGTTATAACACGTTAGCTGGACAATTGGGCGAGTTTAAGTAAATTTAAAACACTTAACCAATATAACATGAATGACTATGGGTAAGTCCACAAGAACACTTAACCAATATAACAAGATGGACGACTAAGGTTAAGTTAATAGTAAATACTTAACCGGTGTAGCATGATGAATGGGAGGGTTAAGTACATATTGGGTTGGTGGGTAATATTAGTAAATATAGGCCCACGGACTTAACCATAAAATATATATGCTTGAATCAGTGGAAGGGTTAAGTACATATCGGGTTGGTGGGTAATATCAGTAAATATAGGCCCACAAACTTAACCGTAATAAACATGCTTGAATCGGTGGGAGGGTTAAGTACATCACGGATAGGTGGGTAATATCTGTATATATAGGCCCACAAACTTACCCAGTAGGAAACCCTAGTAACGAAGACCCATTTCAGCAATAACCCAATTAGGTATCATGGTACCCTTAAACTAGGCAGGGTGAGGCACGATTACTGGGCTGATTGTAAGCAGTCAAAGCGACGGCGGTTGGTGCAGTAGTGTGGGTTCTAACGGATTGCGGGCGTGCACACACTCCGGAGCAGACAAACAGGGCAATGGGGCATCAGTAGTATACCCTATGCATTTCTGAAATTGTGTCGGGCCACCACCATGGGACTTGATACACCCCATGGTGGGACCAGCATAGGTATATACAATCAAACGGGGCCTTATGACACACGTGACACATGCGTGCAGGTAAGGAGCTGATCGATAGGGTAGTAAGGGTACATCTAACATATTCATGGCAATTGGGCTGACTGAGGTGGAATCCTCAAAATAGATGTACACCTGAAGGCTACCACAACTGCGGGGATTGGAACCGTATTTATACAGATTACTAGTTGGGACACTAGTTAGGAGGTGCAGAGATATAGAATGGGGTGCGATAGTATATTCGGTTTAAACCGTCTTACCTTGGTTGATGATACTGTCTTGTTTACAGTTTACTCCGATCATGATCTTTCTCTTATTCATGCACTGAAGAGTCACTAGACTTACTCAAGCTTTATGTCTGACTCTATTTTTCTTTCATCTTCTTTCCTTCCGTCCCCCTCCCCCCAGGTCCGTAGGGAGGAAATATTCCAGCTTAGTCAGACTCTTTGCAAGCTTCAAGATAGTGGATGTATGATTTGGACTCTCTTTCCTCGGATTATGGCTTTGGATACATTATATGGGGACTTATGCTATTTTGTTTTATTTTATTCTTCTTTATGAATAATCAATACAGAGATTATGACGTATTGGTTTGAAAGTTGTTTTAAGACAATTTGTTGTAATGCTTTTGTTATGAACCAAATTTAAATAAATGACTCCTTCTTTTCTGCTGCTTATTTATATCTGTCTTGTAAATTATCTGTGTCTTTTACCTATAACCCTCCACCAAAGTTAAGGCATTCCCTTTGTGAGTGGCCTTAATGGAGGTAGGGTGTTTCACTTGGTATCAGAGCCAGGTTTTACCAGACTAGATAAAAGTTTTTGAAACTATTTTCAAAAAGAAGTTTAAAGAAGCATTGTTTTCAAGAAAAAGCGTTGTTTTTAAAAGGCATAGTCCCCCAAAGCAATACGCACTATCTCTCTATCCTTTTGTCTTGAATCTTTCCTTTTTGTTTCAGCATGTCTGGGACCTTACTCCCCAGCTACAGACGCTTTTACTCCTCCTCCTCTTCTACGTGAAACAGCAAGCGAAAGAATTGCAGAACAAGATAGAAAAGGGATAACCCACTGGTCTTAGGATACGTTCTTCCTAACTTAGAGATTTCGGGGACAAAATACTTTAAGGAGGGGAGAATGTAACAACCCGTATTTTTATAATGTGTTATAACCATAAATCAAGACATAATTAATTTTTAAGGTAAGAATCAAGGGCAACGGATTATGCCATTACGTTTGTCTCAAAATTCTGCTTGGAAACGAGTCCGAGTTTTCGAAAATCGGAGTTCGTATGACCAAGTTATGACCCTTCGAAGTTTTCAGAAATTTTCAAGTTCAGAACAGCTCAGAATTCGAATTCAAATTTCGAATTCAAACCCAAGAACGGACTGGGTGGGAAATTTCCCGCCCGGGACCAGGTCGACCATAGTGTCGACCTGCCCAGGGCCATGTCGACCATAGAGTCGATCTGGGTGTCGACCTGGTTGCCGAGCCCATTTTTGAGTCAGAGTTCACTCTGATGTTTCTAGTCCGATTTCTATCTAAATTCATTGGCCTGACCCTATATAAACAGCCCCTAACTCTAGTCTCTCTACACAAATTCTCTCTGACCTTATGCTGCTAAAACTCTGGTTGAAAAGTTAGAGAAAAGGGATTGCTTCTTCTCCAACAAGGCTACGTGTAGAGTATTGCTGTTCGGGGGATTTCTGTTAGACTCGAGATTCAACATCGCCACTTTGTTTACTAATTCTCTAACCACGATCTGTAAGCCCTAGTTACTTTTAGATCAAAACTTTAAACTTAATATGGACATGTTGTAAATCGAGATGAACCTAAGTATGATAATTATCTTGGATCTATCATGTATATCTTGGATCTATCATTGTTCATTTTGGATCTATTATTTTGGATCTACTATTTGTTCACCTTGGATGTATTCATCCTGAATCTTGACTTGTAGGAATATTTACATGAAATTGATTTGGGGCCTATACCTGTTGTAGATCTAAAACCCTTAATGTCCATAATATTCATGCCTGTGATGTTGAAACAGTTGTTATTCACAAGTTTGGGGATATTATCTTATGTCAGCTGTTACCATGACTATCACCCTATTTTGCTAGATTTGATATTTGAGACCACTATTCCATATGCCAGTATTGTTGTAATAATTTATCTCAAGTTATACCATGCTGGACTTGTAATCACTTTTGCCACCTTATGCTAGTTCTTTCTATGTTATTCCCAAATTAGATTTGTTTGTATCGATTCGAGTTTACGTGCGATGGGAATGTGATTGGGTAGATTAGGCAAAACCTGAATTTTCTATGAACTTGAAACATGAACATTGTTATAACTTGAGCCTGGATATGGACATGAACTTGACATGAAAACTTGAACATGGACATGATGCTAGAATGAATTTGAAAATGGCCAACTCAAGGTTGGGTTGAGTTTGCTGTGTAAATCTGCCCGGAACCGCTCGGCGAATCCAGTGACTGCAAACAATAGGATCCAATGTGGGTAGTTGGTCATATCGCACGTAAAACCCGAGGTTAAACTATGTTGTGGTGTAAACCTGCCCGGAACCGCCCGGCAAATCCAGTGACCACAACAACTAGTCTAATGTGAGAGGTTAGGGTGCATTAATGAATTAATGCCACATGATAGGGTTAAGTCATGAACCACTTGAATATACTTAACCAATTTGACACGATGATTTGATAGGGTTAAGTCATGAACCGCTTGAACACACTTAACCAACTTGATACAATATTTGGTAGGGTTAAGTCACGAATTTGAATGACAACACTTAACCCATTAGAAACCCTAGTTACGCGGTCCTTTTCAGCAGTAACCCACTTAGATGTATCACGATACCCTGGGACTAGGCAGGGTGGAGCACGATTACCGGGCTGATTGTAAGCGACCAGAACGACGACCGAGTAGGTGTGCCACTGTAGGTTCAGGCGGACTATGGTCGTGCACGTAGTCCGAAGTTGAAAAAGCAGGCATTGGGCACCCGTAGGTTTACACTGTGCGTGCTTGATTTGTGTCGGTGGTTGGCACCATAGGACTTGATACACCCTATGGTAGACCTAGCGCAGGTGACTACATTTCGTGATTGGGCCGTATGATACAGACACATGTTGAGCTAGAAATTGTAGGGAGCCGATCGATTAGTATATCGTACTGTAGGACCCCGTAATGGGTCATTTCATGGTATTGGGCCAAGGGATCATTTCATGGTTAATACTTGACATGGGTTAGAATACTAGTATAGTTGGTTCAGCGAATCTTGACTATGCGATGCTAGACTTGATTTATCTTGTTATCTTAGTCATCATGCAAGAATTATCATCATCCTTATGTTTACTCTCCGTTTATTCATGTCTTGTTAACTTTACTAGTTTTTATACTGAAAGTCACTAGGGCTTACCAGTCTTTATGACTGACCCTTTTTCTTTCGTTTCCCCCCAAGTTCTCAGGGAGGAAACTCTAGCTCTTAGCTTGGATTTAGCTTGCTTTCTGTCAGCTCATGTACGGTTTGGTCTTGAGCTATGCTATGGCTGCACTTCTTCTATTTTTAGGGAATAATTTACTTTTGTTATTTTAAGTTTATGCTTCTTTATCTAGAACTTGATGTAATTGAATAATGACAATTTGTACTTTGGATATATAAGGTTTTCACTCTTTTCTTGAAAGTAATGAGATTTGGTTTTTAATTTCTACCGCTGCTTTATTTATGTTCTGTCTTGTGATATCTCTGTGCATGTTTACCTAGATAATGCTCCACCAAAACTAGTGCATTCCCTTTGTAAGTGACCCTAGCGGAGGTGGTGTGTTACAAATCTAGACCATTCATTTCGAGAGGAGCCAACCAAAATGCAACAAGTCAGCCCTAGTGACACAGCCAAGCCTCAGAAATCGACCAGAACCCGACCAGGCCAGCCAGGGCCAAACCAGGTCGACTGGGCAGGTCAACCCTCAGGTCGACCCTATGGTCGACCTGGTCACTCAGGTGGACCCCCAGGTCGACCCTATGGTTGACCTGGTGCCTGGGTGGGAATTCCCCCCCCCCCCAGCCCAGTTTGGGTCTGAATTCGAAATTTTGAACAAAATTTGAACTGTTTGAACTTTAAATTGAATTCTGAAACTTCCGGAGGTCATAACTCCTTCATACGGAGTCCGACTCCCACAAACTCGGACTCTATCTCAAGCAAAATTCCAAGGCAAACGCAATGGCGTAACCCGTTTCCCTTAATTCTTTCATTTAGAATTAATTATACTTTAATTTGTTAATTTACGGTTAATAGAAAGCTGGGGATGTTACATATATTCACAGGATCCTGGTTTACAGCTGGAAGGATATTCGGAAAGCTCTGTATTTGTATATTCTTTTCAGTTGTGTTTTGTGTTATTTTCTGCTGTATTGTAACTTGTAAATCTCTAATATTTATCAAATGTGTAATACTTATTCATACTCTATATATTCTTTTATTCTGATGAAATTGTTGTAATAAGCAATGAAATGTTCTTCTGTTTGTGTTCTGATTTGTTGTGCTCTCAAGTCAATCTGGGCTTTCCTTCACGGGGAATTTCAGGTCGCTTCATTTGGTATCAGAGCTTTGGTTTACAGTGCTCGGAGAACAAGGCACATTAGAATCAAATGAAAGAATTCATCAGAGATTGGATTAGTAATATCCAATGAGAATGACTCGTTATACTAGATCAGTAGTATCCTAGAACGAGTGTGAAGAGTGATATTTTTAAAATAAAATTGAAAACAAGTTTTGTTTTGAGAATTTAAACTTTATTATTCGTATTCAAATATTTATTTTAAATTGAATTTGGACTATAGAGTATATGGAGATTTTGAATATACGTCTGATCCACGTGTATACGAAGCCTTAAATATACTGGATAGATATAGAATCACACTCTAGTCGCCCGGGGATAATCCTGATGATAGCAGCTGCATCATCAGTATTTATGTTCGAGTTTCAAAAGTGGGATATTTATATAATTCCAATTGGCTGGTGTGAGAACCAAAATTAGACAGTGCTCATTATTGTGATTTGGCATCAAAAACATGATTTTTTTGTATATATGTCAAAATTATGAATTTGAAACGTTAATTCACCAATTGATTGGTGGTTGTGTTGTATGATTATTTGTTAACCAATAAAACCATTATGTGAATGAACGGTAATTATAACCAAATTGTATTGAATTTTGAACTGAATTGAAAATTGTTTGGAAATGCATACATGTACATGCATATACATTGAACAGGTCATAGCAACGAGGTTTGCCCGACAAATAGGTACATGTTTATTGTATTTCTTGGGGTTTTTGATGATTTTATGAGTCGATTGGCTAGCCGCTTGGTTGTTTCTTTTTCTTTTTGATTGGAGAGGCCTGTGTGGCGGTTTGGGGATTTTCCCGGTGCTCTCGTACAAAGGAGGTTATGGCGAAATTTTTCGAAAATTTAGGGTGTTAGCCAAATTTTTGAAAAATTGGAAAATTCTTAGAAACTAAAAAGTTAAAGAACTTATGCCAAAATTAAAATAATGAAAATTGAGTTGATTAGTTAAACAACTTTAAGCTCCGTTCCTTTTCGGGGACGAAAAGATTTTAAGTGGGGGAGATTGTAACAACCCGGAAAATCCCAACCATTTTTTTTTTTTTTTTTTTTTTTTGGCAATTTTGATGAATTTTGAATATTGAAAATGATTTATTTTAAATAATTAGGACGAGAAATTTATTTTGAATAGAATTAGAACGTATATATTAATTTGAATCGACGTTAGAATATAAATATTTATTTTTGATTATAAAAGGAATTGAAAATGGTGTGGTAGTTTGAAAATTCGATTTCAAATTTCAAATGAATGTACAAGATTCAAAATAAACCGAATTTTAGCGAAACCAAAAATATTTGAATCTAATTGAAAATATCATTCCAACGATTCCGAAAAATTGAAATTTCATAGCGGGAATAAAATGTTATGCCCAGTTGAAAATTCAGAATAGTCGTTAGGAAAATATAGCCCTTAAAAATGGAAATTTTGCAAACGACCTCCGTTTTCGACGAAACCACTTTCATTGGATCCGGGATGTCGAATTATTGCAAGATTCCAAAATTCATAATTTTGGGATTAATATGTGAGCGTGGCAAAGTAAAACGTGTTTTAACAATTTCAGTCAATTTGGATCAACCAGAACATGGTCATTTTTCAAACGGTCTCCAAATTTGTTGAAATTAGTTATGTTAGAACCGTATCGTCAATACGAAGCTAGAAATTTTTTTTGGGAATTTTTAGAGTCTGTATGTGGCCCCGGGAAATTGAAATGTGTGTTCAAAATCAATATATAGATTTATATTTTGATTTTGAAAAAAACTGATCGAAACGATCGAAGTGGCTTATAAAACCTATCCTATTGTGTTCGGAATGGGGGTATTTGGTTAGAGGCGACAGTCGTTGGGACTTGATTGGAGTTTGAATAAAAACCAACTGTTTGGGGTTTTAAAATAATAAAATAAATAAATATATTTAATTACACTAACCCGCCCCCCACACCTTTCCCTCTTCTGTCACCTCACCAGACCGAAATCAAAATTAGGAAAAAAGAAAAAGAAAATAACATCCGCCGATGTCCAGCCTCCCCCCTCCCCCGGCACCGCTGCGCGTTGCTCCGCCCCCTCCACTCGACGACGATCTACACAACGTGGCTCCCCTTTCCTCTTCCCCTTTCTCTCCTCTCTCCCCTGATTTGAACTCTGCCCCAAACCCTAGCACAGAAGACTGCGCCGCCTAGGCCCTAACACTGCTGCCGCACCACCAGCAAGGCCTTCGGCCACCAGCGCGCCTCTCGCACTCCCCCCCAAGGCCGACGTGAACCCCCTTAGTAGTAAAGATCCTATTTTTGCAACATCTAGGTGAGTTTTTATATTATTTTATTTTTAAACCCTGATTTTATTTAAGTTAAAAATATAATTTAGATCAGTTTTTATGTGTTAAAAACATATTTGAAAATAAACTGAAATTTAACATTGTTTTTGTAATGTGAACATTGCATAGAAATGAGATTTCTATAAGGTAAATATACGATTTTTATTTGTTTCAAAATATGATTTTTATATTATAGAGATAATAAAAATATGATTTTTATATTATAGAGATAATAAAAAAATGATTTCAATATTATAGAGATAACAAAAATATGATTTTCATATTATAGAGATAATAAAAATATGATTTTTATATAATAGAGAAAATAAAGATGTGATTTTTATATATTGATTAGGGATAGAATAATGTGATTTTTGACTATGTAATGTTGTTATAAAAATATGAAATTATTTTTAGAAAGATAAAAATATAATTTTTAGCCCATGTATGCTATTTATAAAATAACTATACAAAGAAATAATTATTGATTGGTTAAAAATATAATTTTTAATGTAGGTATGCTACATAGATCGACAATCAAAGAATGGAGGAGTGGATCCCAAAGGTGAGAATTCCTCACTTTTATTTTATTTTCTAGTTAAAATATATACTAGGATGCAGACGGTGCTTAGCAGCACCCAATACCCGTCGTCCACAGACCATGGATGGCTTGTTTGTTTGTTTGATTGTGTTGTGCAAATTGATTGTGTGATGTGGAATGGAAAAAAAATATTTTATAGTTAAAATATAATTTTTAACATGTGTACGAATAAAATAAATATTCATAAACAAATTGGAAGATTTGTTTATGTACACACATTTGACTGATATTGATTGAGACGATAAATTTTATACATCGCACAACTGCACAAATAAATATGTGTTTGTTGTTTAAAAACCCCACACGGTTATTGGGATGAAATTGGACATACACTAATCCCAATAATTAGTGGTATGTCGATCGATTGATTAACAAGCTATTGTAAGCGTTAAATATTTATATTTGACGCTTATGCAGTGTAGAATGCACTTTAGATGATGGTTGACTGTGTTTAATTATTGTTGTGTACATATGTGTATGAAATCCATATGATCAACATTATATGGTGGTTGACTGTGTCTGATTCCAGTTCAAAAAGAATGAATATTTTAAAATAAAGAATATTTTAAAATAATGAATATTTTAAAATAATATTCACTAAAGAATCAAAATCTGATTTTGATGTCTGATTTGGGATGGACACGAATATATTTAAATATATAAAGCCATGTCGATTAGATTAACGCTATTTTGACGTAAATGATATTTATACCGATTTTATTCATTTTTATAATGAATATCGAAAAAGGAATTGATTTCGAAATATAATGTTTTGAAAATACCATCATTTATATATCGATGATATGGAATATTCAATTTTGAATTGAAATTGAATAATGAAGTTGAAATCATTTTGAAAACGAATTTACAAACAATTTATAAAATATGTTTTAAATGGAAATCGATGAAATATAATATATATATATATATATAATGGCCAAAATAGAACGCGCCGCGCTGCGGCAGTTCGCGAATTTCGACCATTGACTTCGAATGGACATTGCGGGAGATTCGACCGTCGGATTCTCCTAAAACCGGAACTATTGGGTTCGTATCGAAAAGAGATTTCAAAAGAATATTAGAGATTTGAAATCTAATAGTTGGATTTGGAATTATGTCCAAATCAAATTTGGAAAAGGTCACTGTAAGTGCAGTTCGATGGCTGTTTATGGAAATCGATTGTACGGGCCTTGATAAAATTATTAAAAATATTAATAATTAGTGTAAAATCATAAGAAATGATTTGGAAAGAATTGAGGTGAAAATTTTCATATTTGAAAAGATAAAAATAGATTTTTATCGAAATGAACTAGTTTGAACTAGAATTATAATCTAATTATTTTTAAAATAAATAAATTGGATTTGAAATGGTTTTAAAAATAACCGGAATTTCCAATATATGAATTGGAATGGATTTGAATCGAAATTATCTTCGGAATATTTCGATATTGGATTCCGTGATTATACGGATATTGTGGATTGATTTGGAAGATATATATATATATCATTATTCCAATATGGTATTTGTTGCTTCCATGATTTGATATTGAATATAACACGATATATTTTTTATTCAGAGCCTTGTATTTAATATTAAATATGATTTTGGTTTTGTCGTGAATGGTGTCTTCATTAACACTGTTCTTGAACCCAGTTGAGAAAAGATTAAATTTTTTATTTAGATTTAATGAAGTATACCAATTAATTTATATTTAATTTGAATGGAATTGAACTTGGTCTTTGGGTTTATCGTGAATGGTGTTTTAAACAACACTTGTTCTTTAACCCGATTAACAAAGGAATAAAATTTTGGGTTGCTGCGAATGGTATCGTTAATAATACTGTTCTTAGACCCAATGGAGTTAAGAAAATCAGAAACTAACTGAAGATTAGTTAAGTTGGATGGTTTACTTGGTATTGATCTGATGTTGGTTTTGGCCTTCGGGGTTAATACTTAGGGAATTGTTCACTTGCTAATTTACGATTAAAGGTTGATGGAATGGAATGTGATTTTGGGTTTATCGTGAACCGTGTTTTAAAGGACATTGGTTTTTTAACCCAGTTAAAGACAGGAACAAGATTTTGGGTTGTTGTAAATGGTATCTTTAATAATACTGTTCTTAGACCTAATGGAGTTAAGAAAATCAGAAACTAACTGGAGATTAGTTAAGTTGAATGGTTTCCTGGGTATTGGTCTGATGTTTGTTTCGACCTTCAAGGTTAATACTTAGGGAATTGTTCACTTGCTAATTTACGGTTAAAGGCTGATGGAATCAAATGTGATTTTGGGTTTATCGTGAACCGTGTTTTAAATGACATTGGTTCTTTAACCCAGTTAAAGACAGGATATGATTTCCCAGGTTAAACAATTATTAATATTGATCGATGGATATGCGAGGGCCTCTCCCTTGTATTGGACATATGGGGGAGGAATAAGGTGCCTCTGGTTTCGTTCAGACCCAGAATGAACTTGTAAATAGGTGTGTGTCTGACATCGGATTTCATTATGTGTGATTGATAGACATTGGTTGCATAGCGTGAATTGCCTACGTGGCATGCTGAGATGCAGATGATCAAGGCTTCTGTTGAAAAGCAGAGTCTTGTGGTTAATGATCAAAGCACGGCTTTAATATAGAGTAGCTTTGTGTAGTGTTAATTCGTGAGCCTTACACCCCGTTGTGAACCAGAAACGGGAGAGGACATCAGAGAGGGTTTGCGTTTCCTTCTAGCTAGGAGTGGTGTCAGCGTTTTACTAGCCTTGGCATTTTATTTATGTGGATGATGGATAGCGAGGCGCCTCGGTTTTATCGGTCATTCTAGGGCCGATAGTTTGGTCAGGATATGACAAGTTTACGCCCCATAGGGCGGGGAAACGTATGTTCAGGCATTTTAATCCACTCCGTATGGACCGGCCTTGACGATCCAAGGGTCACTCGAGCTCTGATCCTGAGGCTCGGGCTAGACAGTCTCGAAGCGGTAAGGACGATCCCTTGCCTTGGTTCATAGATGGAAATCCAACCTCCAATACGACATTTTGCAGTTTTAATTGTAAACCTATGTATGGCGACATAGTGGTATGGGGCACTTATGTCGTCTATGATTGATACTTATGATTGAAATTGTTTTGACACTATCATATATAGTAATAGTAAAATATGAAATTTCACGTACCAAGCATTTTTGGCAATTATAATGTAAAAACTCTATCCTCAGGGTTGCGTTGCATTGTGTGTTGGGACCTGAGTCTTGTAATAGCTTCATTGTTCTTTATTTAGCATTGCGCTATTGTTTTTATTCACTGGTATTCTTGCGAGGAAACCCGTTCCGTGATATACGGCATGGTCCCTTGATTTACCTAACTTTAAAATCAGATTAATAACTGTTTTAGTTCTCACACCAGTCACATGAATGACCTGGAGTTTATTGTTTTAACCTAAACTCTGGGTGCCCCTATTTCCACATGGGCAGCTAGTAGTAGGTTTTTTTGCAGATATATATTCATTGGATCTTGGTTTACACCTGGAAAGATATTCAGAAAGCTCTGTATTCGTATATTCTTTTCAGTTGTATTTTGTATTATTTTCCACTGCATTGTAACTTGTAAATCTCTTATATTTATCAAATGTGTAATATTCATTCATACTCTGTATATTATTGTATTATGATGAAATTGTTGTAATAAGCAATGAAATGTTCTTCTGTTTGTGTTCTGATTTGTCGTGTTCTCAAGTCAATCCGGGCTTTCCTTCACGAGGAAGTTTGGGTCGCTTCATTTAAAAGCCTGAGCATTAAATGAGCCAATAAATATGACTCATAATCAATTCATGTCAATAATGGAATTAATAATTCCTAGTTGCGTTTTTTGTTGTTTATCAAACAGGTGTATTTGGAAGCAGTATAAATTTATTTCATGTAAAAATTATCATAAATTATATTAAATTCAATAAATATAATTATAATGTTTGCACTAAATTCAAAAAATGTTGTGGCAGTTTTGAAAGTATCCATTATCAGTAGATAAAAAATCTATTTTTTAAAGTAAACTAGATCTTTAGAGAGCATTGGAATGACTATAAAAGTAGAAACATTTTCTACATACCATTAAAAGCCCAAGAAAATAAAACAGAAGTTATTTATTAAATATACATCAATTCCCAATGTTTACTTCTCGTATATTTGATAGAATAGTTTGTATTTCTCATTTTGTGTAGTAAACAATCGGTGCAATGCATTTTAGTAAACATTCAATTATACAAATGTATTTTATGGGCGGACCAAATAAAATAGAAAGGAAGTACCTAGAACAAAAGAAATGAATATAGAGATGGTAATTTGGGAATTTTACGGTCGGACCAAATAAAGATTAGTGGGAATTATTATATAGATAGATGGCCAATTTCGGTATTTCAAGGTTGGACCAAAGGTAAAATTAGTGGGAATTATTACATAGAAGATGTGTTTATTTAATTACTTAATTTCATTTCACCTTATAGTCATTAGTTTATTCTTTCATCATTTCCAATTCCATTTCACTACGAATAATTTCTCAAAGAAATTTCCTCACTATGAAGTTAGAATTTCTTTAAGCAACAATTGTTTCTCCATGCAATGAAAAAGGCATTTATAAAACTTGTTGTAAATTTCTTTTTATATAAAATTGATTTAGTTTTAGTTTGCCAAAATCTATGTTCAAAACATAAATATGTTATCCAATGACAACCCTTTAGAAAATCCTTTTGGGATTCATACAAGTTCCATTATGAACAATTATTATGTATAAACTTTTGTGTTGCACAACACGTTAAATCCTTGGCCTATGATATGTTTGGGTTTATTAAGAACTTTATCTTCTATTATTGTGTAAAATATTATTTAAATTAATTTTAATCTTGTCTACTACCCTTGAATAAACTACCTTATTGAAATATATAATACAATTTCAATTATAATTAATCATATTTCACATTACAAAATTCTATTACCCTTTATTGTAATATTATTACATATTGTAAGGTAGAGCGATTTAGGTCGTATCTTTTACATTCAAAATACTTTCGAATATATGCTTATTATTTGGCAAATTAAGTCATTTTATGTTATTGCATATTGTATTTATCTACCTTCTTTTATATTCCTGGATCTTATCGTAAACATACTACATGTGTATTAATTCCATACGTACATGTGGTGATAAATCAACGACGAATATAAAAAGGCTTGTAGAACCATTCTAGTATTAATTAACTTATAATTGCATGCATCAAAATGTACTAATTCAAAGAGTTCACAACTCTTATGTTGCTCCTACCAGGTTAAAGCATTTCCCTTAGTTGTTCAAGATATAGTTAACCAATACCGTATGATTCATAATCATATAATAAAAAATTTCTAAAAACTATGTTTTAGTCTATAATTTCAAAATAATATAATAAAAGTTTGTATTTTCCAAAATGCACCTTTTTTGAACAAAAGGGTACTTATATATTACAAAAGAGGGTTACAAAAAAGGTTTGAGCTGGGTAAAAATAGATACTAAAGCAGAACAAATGCTATGCAAAGAGGAACCTAATACCAGCTCGAAACCATAGTACATAACACAACTAGGGAAGAAAAAAAATAGTACAACACAATACACAACCCATACAAACTTTAACAGACTAAAAACAACAACAACATCATCATCATCCCAGATAGAGCACAACATCATGAGAAGAAGACAACAAACACCAGAGATGCAAACCCATAAGCATAGCAAGACACCAAATAAAACAACTAGAGATGCTAGACCTAGCATCACTGAGAATGCACCAATATGGAAACCCAGAATCACCAAACAAAATATTCTGTATCGACATCAATACAGACTAGAACAGAAGAAGCGCAGCTGCAAGACTGTACCCATAAAAGAGAACTCTAAATGCAAAGTCCACTACAGTACTATGCTAATCTCCAAGAAGCTCCACAAGCAAAGTTTTAACCAAAATCAACAGCAACCAGAATTGATTTCATCCAAATCCATGCTATGAAGCCATAGATCCATCCAAAAGCGATTGAAGCAATTAAACAAACACATGCAATAGATAAAGAACAAATAAAAATATACTTCACAATCCACGTAGGAACAACCATGCAAACTCAGATTATTAATCATTTTTGGATACTCCTCTGCTAATGATACCACCCGGGGCGTATCCATCCTTATTTTCTTTGACTTCGACCTTGTTTGATATTGGGAAACTAGCTTAACCCATTCAGGGTTATCCTCCACTAGGGCTTCACTATTCAGCGTTATACTATCACTCTTATACTTACTAGATTTAAGTTTAGATCTTCTCCTTCTAAAACTGCTCGAAGAACTATCAGATTCTTCCATCAATATATCCTTGTTTGCAGTTTCATTTATCGAGCAAATCTCATTACTATCCTGAAGGTCAACCATATTGTTCTCTTCATGAAAATTTTAATTAATATATGGAACTTTATTCAAGTTGCTTGAAACATTATGCTTATCATGCATCTTCTCATTAATATCCTTGTCTAACTCATTCTCTGATACTATATTCTTATCCGAGCTGCTTGCTTTTGTGGTAAAACCATGGCCAGCCTCATTCAAAGCCAATAGACAGTTATTATTATCTACTAGAACTTCAAAAAGATAAGTATATTTTAACACATCATTCTGTACAACCCCATTATTTCTAACTAAAACCAATACTTCATCCTTTTCAAAATAATCTTTCTTTGAAGTTTTGTTATTGGTTACCACAGCAATGTCCTTAGTTGAAACAATCTTATCACCTATATTACCAGATTGATTCTCTAGAGAAGAACCATTCTTAGAAATAGTGTTCCTCTCTTGAAAATTTCTATTTATCAGATCCTAATTCCTCCCATTCTCATCTACATCCATTACATTCTCAACGTTTAGAGAGTCTTTAGGAACCCAGATTTTGGAGGCCTTACATGAAGTACTTGCATGACCAAAGATATTACAATTAAAACACAAAGAAGGTACCCATTCATAACGTACTCTCTGCCAAACTACTTCACCATTGAAACATTGGACATGAATTGCATCAGGGAACTTAAAATCATAATTCACTTCTACTAATACTCTTCCATATGCTATTCTAGTGGAATCTTCAGTCACAGTGTCTAATTTTAAGGGGTGACCTAAAATAGAGGCAATTCTACTAATGGCCTCTAAATACCAAAAATCTAACTCAAGATTTGGAAACTGAACCCGTATAGGCAGTGTGTGTAGAGATTCCCTAGCAATCCAGGACTACATTATTTCATGTAAATCAATCTTTTATTGTAACATTAGAAAAACAAGTAAGGGCGACATCATCTTCTTTCCTTCATTCTAATTCTCTGAAAAACATCGCCTTGTCTCCTGATTCAGGCCATCATTTCTCAGTTCCACCTGATTTAAGCTCAGATCTACAACATGCAAAGATCAGGACTTTCTCAAATCAAGGTAATTTGTTGTCGCTAGTTCTTAATTCAAAAGTAAACTTTCCAGATGTGGGTTCAATCGAGCAGTCATCGAAAACTAAGAATAAGTATAGTCAATCAAGAGCATGGATTGACGAGATAAAAAAGGATAGATCCCATGTAAATTTAATATAGTTAAAATATTATGAACCGATTATCATGAATAATCTTAGAATGACGGTCATTAGTGAAGAACTGACGAACAAATCAAGGAAAAGGTGGCCGAATTAAATAATATTTTATGTCTTTGGTACCAAGCCTTATTTCAAGTTTCTAAGAGATTATATTGATAGAAATTGGAAAATTAAAGGTAATTATCAGCTGTTTAGTAGAGAAAATGGCATCTTTATTATTAGATTGAAAACTCAGAAGATTGTGATAGTATACTTTCATCGGACCCTTATTACCAATGTACCTTTTTCGTTATGATAACAAATACCACATTATAATCATATTTCACAACGAATATTCATTATATTTAAACTGAATTATAACCATGTCTATTTTTCAGTTGATACGAAACAGTAGTCATTATTTCATAAAAAATGTTCAACATGTTCTACGAAAACGATTTTCATGTTTTGGTGCAATATATAAGTGGTATACGGCATGCACCCACCACATACACCATTATTATAGCAGTGTACTAAAATTGGATGTCGATCACTCACCTAATGTTGATTATTTATTTCACACACCAAATCTTGTTTACATTGGAGTGATGCTGATCAAATATCTTGAACTCATAGAAAACAATTTCCTATACTAAATACAATATGGAATAAAAATTATATTTGTTATTCCAAGGATTGGTATCAATTTTTGTTATTAAAATTCTTATTTTATGTTTCACTGTGAAGTGGAAGTGACCATTCACTCTTTTTATACTAACTATAACCTAAATTATATTTACTCATATACATTTTTTCCTTTAAATGGTCAAAGCATTCAAAATAAATACCTTACTACAATATCATAATGAGCCCTTAACAAAAGCACATTCAATTACCCTCAACTTTTAGGGACATTAAATATTAATTTGCATTTATGCAATTAATCAAACTGTTTTCCATAACCAAAATTTAAAAAAAAAATTAGTAAATACTATATACCAAGATGGGAGAAAAAAATTCTTTCTCTAATGGCATACAAAAAGAGAATCACAGTTAATAAACAACTGCAAATTATGTAATATAACAACAGAAAAACAAATAAATTAATAACATATAGGGTAGGAAACTAAATCCGCAAGACAAAAGCCTCCTCATTCTGAAGCAAGAAGTGCAAATTGAACTAGCCAAACAAAGCCATAGAAGAAACAGAGGCTTCCAAGCACAGCTAGGCCAGATTAATGAGAGACTGCACATGCGCCATCCGATGGATCCCAGATCACCTATGGCATCGCTATTGCCTGAAAAAGTCAACTAATAAAGCCATCCTTCTACAAGCATGAGTACCACACCTTTTTCTGCCCGGCCATACCCAAAATAAACCGTAATCCAGGTCCCGCACGACCAGAAAACATCATATGACATAAAATGGGGAAAGGTGTAGGAAGCAGGAAGTAGCAACCTAAAGAATCAACTAATTCCCGCACATGGGGACGGTGGACTAGATGTAATATCAAAGATGCGAGGAAACAACATTGAGCAGGAGATGACAGCTCCCTTAAAAGGTCTACCACTGAAGGCAAGGAAAACATCATTCCTTATGCTCCGAATGATGGTGGGAAGATTCATAGGAGACATGTCGAAAATGGCCTTATTCTGTGAGTAATAAATATACCTACGGATAAGATAAGGAATCAGACGAAAAAGAATAGAATGAATAAACTTGCGAGAGATGTCAGTCTACCAATTTCTCAGTAAATCTACAAGGAAAGTAGCATTACCACGGAGACCAACCATGTTCCCAAAGTATTTCTAAACAGATCTGACATAAGATCCGAAGAGAAACAAATGAGCACTGGAGTCCAAGTCACATGCTCTACAACATTTGCAACGGGACACGAGCGGGATACCTATCCTATGAAGATTCCTGTCTAGCGGTAACCCTTCATGAAGATTTCTCTATATAAACAAAGAAACTTTCGGGGGGAGTTTGATGTCTCAAATGAAAGAGAAGATAAGAGGTGTTGGAGATGGGATCCTCGCTACACTCCATGCCTCTCTTATCGAGAAAGGACCGCCATCCCAACCAGAACCACCACTATGTGAGTCAGAGAAGGACTTCACGGATTGCATCTGTGTTCGCGTCTCACAAGTGTATGACGCGACACCGGTGAAATTCGTGACCTGAAGTCTATGGTACTTTGTGTGGAGAGAAGACGCCCAGAGGGAATTGTTCGCTCCAAACCATACCCACAACTTGCAAGCAAAAGCAATATAGATATCCTTAGGATTTAAAAGGCTAAGACCTCCTTAACTTTTGGGACAACTAACAAATTCCCAAGAAATCCATTGATGACGATTAGTATTGTCCCTTTTACACTAGAAAAAGGACGATGCTACAGATCGGTATGAACGGAAGAAGGAGGAAGTAAGAGTTATAGAAGCAAAGATATGCAATCCTATAGAGTTAGGAACCGACTTTAAAAGAACCAGTCTCCCTGCTAGAGAAAGGAGAGTCGTGTTCCACCTAACAATCTTACCCATGGCTTTGTAATTCATGGGATCGAAAATAGCATTGAGTTTCCTTCCTCTGTATAGGACTATACCGAGGTAAAGTAAGGGAGGAAGCCTTGAACCCAGTGAAGGTTTCCATCCAAGAATACCTGATAGGGACAAGTCCTTCTCAAGGATGAAGCAACTTTTATCAGAGTTAACGAGATAGCCCGAGCACATCTCGTATTGGTGAATCAAGCAAAGAAGATGAAGGACCGACAATTACTTAGTGAAAATGGTGATGTCGTGCGCAAAAGATAAGGAAGAAATGAGTGGACAACCTCTAGGAATGATAAACCTCTGAATCTGGCCTGTTATTGTAAGAGAATGTAATCCTCGCATGAAATCCTTAGCGATAATGACGAATAAAGTTGGTGAAATGGGGTCTCCCTGATGTAGACCCCCTTCGGACTTGAAAAACTCGTTGGTAAATCCGTCAATGAGAACAGAGAATCAACTGTTGGAAATGAGCCTCCAGATAATATCGATAAGAGATTCCGAAAAGCCGAAAGACCTCGGAACCTTAATAATGAAGAACCAATACATATAGTCATAAGCGTTTGTCATATCCAGCTTGACGACCACTTTAGAACACCCGACCTTACAATCAATTTAGGAAATCAGCTCCTGAGCCCAAAGGACGTTGCCGACGATCAATCATCCTTTAACGAACCTAGCTGAGAGGAAGAGATAATACGCTCCAGAAAAGGTTCTAGACGAGAGGTTAGTACCTTAGAGATAACCACATTAGAAAAGTTACAAAAGCTGATCAAATGAAAATCCGCACACGAATGAGGATTTTCGCATTTGGGGTTAAGGGCCAAATTGTGGAAGTTCATCCCTTAAGAAGAACTCCACCAGAGAAGAAAAATTATTTGGCAAGACAAAAATCTTCCTGAATGATCAACCAAACACTTCAGTAGAACATGTCATTGAAACCAACTGGGCCACAAGCACAAACCTTACTAAGAGAGAAAACGCAATCCCCGATTTCCTCCGTGGAAGGAGGAGTGGCAAGGTCGACGCTATCAAATGGTAAGACCAACCTAGGGATAAAATCTAAAAGGGGACGAATCAGATACAGCACAGAAGGAGCACCTAGAAAAGAAAGGAAGTGAGACAAGATATTCTCTTTAACCTCCATCAGATTGGAGGCTAAAGAGAGATAGGGGCGCTGAATCTGATGAACCGAGAGGATGTTATTCTACTTACGATAGAATAATGAAAGAATTTGGAGTTCACATCACCTTCGACGATCCACTTGATCCTTGCCTTTAGGTGAAGAAAGTCGTTCTTAATACAAAACTCCGAAGAGAACACCAGTTGGGAACACGCCCATGCCTCCTTGGTAGTAGGACAAGAGTCCTCATCGAAAGTAGATTTTGCTTAAGCAAGAGTATCTTCGGCCGCTCTAACACGATCAAAGATATTCTTGAAAATCTGCACATTCTAATCAGTAAGGCAAGCCTTAATACGTTGCATCTTAGAAGAAAAAACAGAAAAGGGAGAACCAAGGATAAAAGATTCCAGGAGTCTTCCACAACCTGATGGAATGTGTGATGAGATTCCCAGACGCTTTGGAACCGAAAAGAAGAAGGACTAGAAAAGGTAAAGGGAGAGCAACATAGAATCATCAGAGCACGATCCGAGAAAGTACAGTCAGATGATAAACATAAAAGGAGAAAGGAGGGTTGAACCAACCTTGAGAACCAAACACTCTGTCAAGTCTAGAGAGAAATCAGTTAGGCTTTTCCTGGTTATTACTCTAAGTAAAGGCCGAACCAACATAAGATACCCCCGAAAAACCAGAGCTGAGGATGAAAGAGTTGAAGTTCGCAACCGCCGCCTAGTTAATTGCGTAGCCACCCTGCTTCTTGACCTGACAGGCAACAACATTAAAGTCACCGCCTAAAATTGAGACACCAAAACCTAGATCGGTTAGAGAAAGGATGTCAGACCAAAGGTCCAAACACTTTATCCAATCACACTTCGCGTAAACAGCAGAAAAAAGAAAAGGAGAGAAGAATAAGAAAAAACCACATAGTGAAGTTGGACAGAGTCGAAAACAGGTTGTACCACGACGTCTTTGGACCATAGTATCCAAATCTTGTCAAAGACACCGGCTAAGGCATCGTCAAAGCCAAAGGAGAGAACAGACTTGGTGACCTCCTTTGGCCCCATGAATCGCTCTACAAGCGCCATTAGTCAAACCGAATGATTCCTAATGATGCGTTTGAGTCTAGCCATAGATGCATCATTACCAATACCATGAACTTTCTAGAATAGGAAATTTGCTATCTAGGATAAAGCAGAAAACGACTAAATCATAGGAAAAACCCCAGAAGAAAGAAAATGCACTAATAAATCAGATAAGAGATAGTGTCTGTCGAGTAGATTGAATGATTTTCCTGGATGCTCCTATAGAGCATGTGTGAACGGTGTGGGGAGTGCGACAAGACGATCGTGCTCTACGACATACAACATTGGGGGAGGGCATTAGAGCGAACATTCGCCTCTCCAATCTCAGGGAATCCAAGAGATTCCCCGAAAATCAGATCAGGTAAAGAAGGAGACGACAAACCAGTCTAGGACGGACAAGAATTTTCAGTAAGGCGAGATATTCGATCATTAATGATCGTTATCTCATCCTTACTAAGAAAGGGAGAGAAAAAGAGGTAGAAAACAAGGGATGAATAGCGGAAGTGGATGGACATACTAAGACAGCTAAAACGCTAAGGGACTAGAGCAATGTAGTGTCACTCAAAGGATGTAACACAAGTTACTATGTGGTCTTTACCAACGTTGAGTTGTCATCAGGTTGACAGCCCCACATAATGGGTAAAGACCAATAACCGAGGCACCTCCTGATGACAAATGGAAGTGCCAGCATAAAGAGGTAATCTTCCAGGTTGGTCATATAGTGGCCGTGGAAAAGAACTACTATATGTCTACAACTAGGATACCATCCATCCCAAGCTAACAACCCCTGTAAAGCCGCCAAAGAAGCTAGCAAAAACTGAACAACCAAAACCATAATACCTGAATTGCCAATGGCACAGAGTAGGCCTCACTGCGACTCAAAAGATCAACCATCTCGAAGTCCACAAAAGCTTCCACTGATAATTCCGAACCAAAGATGGAATAAAACCCAACCAAGTAAAATTCCCAAAAGGAAAACGAAAGCGAGGGAAACGATAGTAAGCCAAAAAAACAAAGTAGCCAAATAGAAACACAATCATGTCTCAAAATGGGAAAAACTAAGAGACAAAACCCTAATGGGTTGCCACACAAAATTATAAGGAGAAACCGAACCGAAAAGGTCAATAGCGTCGACCACAAAGGAAGTGGTAGTACCAAGAAGAATAAGAACAAAACAAAAGCCAGTAAGGGAGGCACAAACCAGGTAAACAGAGCACACAAAACCATAGCTAGCAACACATACATGACCCGTCAAACGTTAATCAATAGATGAAAACATAATGATAGGAAGCACACACCAATGCATGTCAAGGCTCAAGGAAACATATGCGACACCATCCAAGGAACAAGAGCATATGTTTAAATCCCAAGAAAAAGTAACAAATCTAGAATAAAAAGAGAGAACCTGAACCCAAATACACAAACTTTAAGCCAATCGAGAGACTGAAACCAAACTAAGCAAAACCACAGCAGGCGCAACCTCAATTGCCAAATCCGCCACCAAAGTGATGGGCTACAAACTGAAGCAGACAACATACCCACACCTCGATACTTGCACAATCCTAACATCCAAGCAATCTCCAACAAACCTGTCCCGAGAGGATGATGACCCCTATGGTGAATAGGAAGAATCCTCTCTCACATCAAGAGATGGATAACCTCTTAAAACATCAAAGGCGTTGGAAAGGTCAACAACAAGGGGAGCCTGCTTTCTAGCGAATGAAGTAGCCTCCGAGATGACTGCCTTAGCAGTGGGACAAGAAAGAACGGGTGGTGAAGCAGCCTTGCTAGCTCTCTTAGAATATCGAGAAGGTCATCGACGTCGTCAAGATCCAGGTCGCTTCCCACAAAGACCTACCTTTGGCCACACACTGCTACGAGTAGACAACAACGGGAGCAAACACAAGGCGACACGGGGTAGGGTGATCAACTTCCCATCACCAACCTAGCCCTCAAGTAGAACCACACAGAAATTAGAGCCAAATACACCACCACAAGTCAGAGAACCCACCAAGAAACCAAACACAACCAAAATGGACGAGGCTTGCGAGCCCCTGAATCTCAATTGAGGCTCAAAATGGGTGATGAACTCCCCTTTGGCTCGATTGACTTCAAGGCATCAGAGCATGCCCTTTTTCTCCATCAACGTGGACGGGAATTACTCCCACATAAGGAGAATTTGGTCGCCAGTTCAAAAAATAGGTCAGATTTATATTATAGTTTGGTATTGTGTTATACTCAACACAATATAATATTTAGTAATCAATCAATGTTACACTCAACACAATATAATATATTGTAATCAGTCAAATTGAAAACTAATCTCTTGCTATTATTTGTTGGCTTATGTTCAAATGAATAAACTTCATCGAAGTATCGTATATTACGAACTTCGACCATTAGTTATATAACATCTATGTGCGATGGCATATAACTTAAATATCCGTACAAATGTATTGCATTTAGAGTTCAAAACTCAAACAATGCAATATACGGTCTCGATCATATAAACATGTGAGTGACCATATTGCAAACGTATTAAGCTATTGTAAAATTAGGAACTTGTATGGGTACAGAAATAATCACATGCAATAATCATTTACTAGTAGGTATATCTTTATTTCTATATATCAATTTTCAATTTAGTTCATTTGTACATCTTAATTGATAATTAATCTATCAATAATTTTAAATGCATAAATTAATCAGTATGGATTATTATGACATTGTATTGTATAAGTTCTTCCAATATTAAAAACATTATATGTTATGCTTTCATTTTTCTAATAAGGCTCCCACTAATCTTTTATATTTCACATATGCAAATCTTAGGTATTGATTTTGATGATTCCCACTTTGAGAAACAATATGAAATATAAATACTAACATTTTATCAAGGTTTGTGTATATATATAGTGTATGTTGCAGGATATTAAATAGTTGTAGATTAAAAAGACTATAGAAGTATTTGAAGATTCAAGATATTGAAATGGAAACTCAAGCATTGAAGAACGTGATTCATAATCCTTGAACATTTCAAGAAAACAAGATATCTCAAGATAAGTTATCTAGTCTTAGATTATATGTTAAAAGTTTAATAGCATTTTTCTAATCCCTCTTTATCTACTTTTATTTTAGGGACAGTTTGGCTAAGGTCCTTGTTAAGTTTTAATATACACAAAAACTCCCTGTTTTAAACTTTGTAAATTAGGTTCTTATTTTTTAAGAATCATCAAAAAATACATCAAAAATGAGTGTAAAAATACCAATCTTCAAAACTAAATTCAATATATAATCGTCTTCATATTCATATAAGGAAAGTTCAATAACTCACGTTTCAGCAAAAACACAGGAAATCCTATAGTTTTTTGAAAAATTGCAGGCATTTTTGTAATTATATCAAAATGTTGTAAGCTTTTATGCAATTTCTACTGATTGCTTCAAACTTTCAAATTTAATGCTTAAACATATTTAAACATCACATTATTATAGAAAAACCATCAAAAATGATAAATATTGCATACAAATGAAAAATATATCACTTCTAGTAAAATTGCATAATTAGCGGCAACTATACAAAAAAAAGTGTAGAGATATCTATAGATTATTGTTACACTGAGACATGTTTGCAATACATTATGGTATTTTTGCAGATATGTCAGCACTTATCATAAATATTTGCAGACATTTTAACATATGATTTTACTTTATGTAATAAACTATAGAATAGTTCTAATATTGTGATGACCCGGAATTTCGACCCTCGAAAATCGACACTTAATTTCTTCTTGTATTCAAAATACCAGAGATTTAAGTGTCGGATTCCTGGTTGTCTAGGGATATAACAAAATAACAGTCACAATGAATTAAAATAACTTCTCATTTATATAGAATGAGATACATCAAACTTTACAATGGATGTACTATCAGAGTATATAACATATCCACAACTATAGGATGATAAAAGAGCAGTGGAAAATGACTAAACAAGGTGAATCCAAAAAAAACTCCATCTTCACCCGAATAACTTCAAATCACAGATGTCCACAAAATAAGATGCTCCAAAGAAAATAGCAAAGATACTCCACATCAACAAAAACCCCACAAAGGCAGAAGACACATTAGAAATAGCTCCCAAATACAAGCTCCAAACACTACTACTAAACCATACACAGGCTGCCCGTGTGGAAAATTATGAGCACATAGAGTTTTGTGGGAAAACAAAATAACTCCAGGTAAGTCATGAGACCGGTGTGAGAACTTGATATATTTGTTATATGCAATAAAATTTGCAACGATTTTTAGGAAAATGAAACTGGCATAAGGTCTCGCGGCAAACACAAATGCAAATGCACACACGGGCAAGGTTTCTCCATATAATAGTAAAAAAATGCTTGATACGCAAAAACTTTTTTGATATTATCATTAGTGCCTAGTGTGAAAATCAATTTTACAAATAAATGTATCAATCATAGTCAGCCTAATGCCCCATCCCATTATACTGACGTATCGCTACTGGTAACCAGTAGGATATACAACTGAAATTGTAAAGGGTCGTAGTGGAGATTAGGTTTCCAAAAAATGACCAAGAATAGGAACTCCCTTATCCACTATGGGTACGTGTAACGACCCAGAAAATCTGAACCAATTTAAAATTTTTAAATTGGCTAAAATAATGGATTTTTAATATCTAAAATAAATATTTTAAATAATGGCAATGAAAAGTGAGTTTGAATCGACAATTGAAAACGAATATAATTAATTCTAATTATAAACAAGGCTTGAAAAGGCGCTGCAGTTTCAAAAATTGAATTCAAACTTTGTTGGACTGTACCAGGTGCAAAACAAAACGGATTTGAGTGAAACCAAAAATATTTAAAACTGTTAGTGAATACCTTTCTAACGAATCTGAAAAATCGAATTTTCATAGCTGAAAGCAAAAGTTATGGCCGAATGAATTTTCAGAAAGGTCACTATGGAATTTATATAGCCCGTGAAATTGGCCATTTTGCATACAACCTCGGAATTCGACGAAACCACTTTGTTGGATCCAGGATGGGAAGTTATTGCTAGATTTCAAATTTCATAATTTTTTAAGCTAGTATGTGAGCGTGGAAAAAGAAATTGTGTTTTGGTCAATTACAGTTAAATTAGATCGACCAGAAATGGGCCTTTTTGCAAACGGTCTCAGAATTCGACGAAACTAGTTTTGTTGGGACCGTATCGTCAAAACATAGCTAGATTTATTTTTCTGGAATTTTTCGAATCAGTTTGCGGCCCTGGCAAATTGAAATGTACGTTCAAATTAAATATTGAAGGTTTTATATTTTAATTTAAATGGAAACTGACTGAAACAGTCGAATGGGCCTTCGAAACATATTCCATTGTGTTCAGAATGGGAGTAAAACGCTAGGGACGACAGTCGTTGGGTTTGAATTGGTGTTCATGTGTGAAAGAGGCTATTTTCGGATTTTTAAAAATATATAAATAAACAAAAAAAATTCATTGGTCAGAAATTCTATTTTCTCTCTCCCCGAAGTTCGACCGAAGGCGGAAATCATTCGATTCCTTCTCTCTTCATTTTCTCCCTCTACAAGCAAAATCAGTCCCTACTCCAGTTGAAGATTTTGTAGAGCTAGGAGAGATCTTCAAATCCATATAAGGTTTGGTTTTTTTCATTGAGTGGTTTGGGAGAACGGACGTCGAGAAGTTAGCGCGTTCAAGCCACCGCCGCCACCTCAGGCGATCGAACGCCACCGCACCCCCCTGCGCTGAAAGCTCTCTCCTTCCCCTTCGACACTGCGTAGGCCGATCAAGCTATCGATTCACGGATTCCACGAAATCGCGTGACCTAGTTTTGAACATTTCAGAAAGGTATATGGCTTGTTTTATTTTCAGCTGTTTTAACACCTTTAAACCGTTGCAAACTTTGAAAAATCGTATCTTTTTGCTGTGTTGATGAAATTCAGTGAAATAAGAGACAGTGGACTTGTGTGGACGTCTTCTACCTTCTAGAAGAGCCTGCGTATTTTTCTGAGCCTTCTGCTATTTTTGGTGGAGTGGAACCCAAGGTGAGATTTCTAATTTATAAACGATATGGAAACGACGATGTATAAATTATATATTCGATGTATGAGTTATATAAGCGTTGTACACCTCTTGTATAAGCATTGTATAAGTTGTATGTTCGATGTATAAGTTATATATGCGTTGTAAAAATTATATATGCGTTGAAATAGAAGCGAATTGCTATATATATATATATATATATATATATTTATATATATATATATATACACGCCCCTCATCCACAAACCATGGACGATATTTATTGGTTGTGATTGGTGTGAAAATTGATTGATAGCGAATGGTTGTTTGGGATTGTTTGTGGTTGATATTGATTGATTGTGGTTGAAAAATACCCATTTGTGGTTGAGAAATATTTGGTTGAAACCACATAGGATTAGTTTGTGGAAATGAAATAAATATATACATGCCGCCTGCGTGCGAACTAGATGCATGATCCCCATTGTCAAAAACCGCGAGGTTTTAAGGTAGAGCGAGGAGCCGTACTAGGGACGGTCGCAGTTTTAACTACCCTGCCGTTATGCTGCCGAAATTTTGAATAATATTCATGTGTTTGAATTATTTTCATTTGCTGAAACTATATTTATTCATTGAATAGAAAACCTTCATGTGTTGAATCGACATTCATTCGTTGATTAGAAATTCATGTGTTGAATGGTATTCGTGTTTTAAATATAAAAATCACATTTTTATCTATATATAGAAACTATAGAAAACCTTCATGTGTTGAATCGATATTCATTCGTTGATTAGAAATTCATGTGTTGAATGGTATTCGTGTTTTAAATATAAAAATCACATTTTTATTTATATATAGAAACTATAGAAAACCTTCATGTGTTGAATCGATATTCATTCGTTGATTAGAAATTCATGTGTTGAATGGTATTCGTGTTTTAAATATAAAAATCACATTTTTATCTATATAGAGAAACTATAGAAAACCTTCATGTGTTGAATCGATATTCATTCGTTGATTAGAAATTCATGTGTTGAATGGTATTCGTGTTTTAAATATAAAAATCACATTTTTATCTATATATAGAAACTATAGAAAACCTTCATGTGTTGAATCGATATTCATTCGTTGAATTGAAATTCGTGTGTTGAATGGTGTTCATATTTTGAAATAGATTGTTTTATAATAAAAATCCTATTTTTATCACCTATATAAACTATATAAAATAATAGTGTTTTGAAATGAATTGTTTTACAATATAAAAATCACATTTTTATTATATACATGAATCGTTGAAATGTGAAGTGTTAAAAATAACAACTCGTTCAAATAAATATGTATGAGTCGAAATATTCATTAATTAGCTAATGATATGATTTTTGCCTATGCATGCAACATTAGAATGAATGGTGTTTTTAAACCAAAGGGAATCAAATATGAAGTTGAATGGAAAATGATAAGTGATAAGAACTGTATATATGTACATGCATATCTATTGAACAGGTTATAGCAAAAGGGGCTAGAGAAGAGGAATAAAATTTTGTGCCCGACAAATAGGTACACATTTACAGTTTTGTTTGGGTGATGATTTTATGAGCCTGTTGGCTAGCCGCTTGGCTTTTACTTTTTCTTTTTGACATGAGACGCCCGTGTGGCTATTTGGGAATTTTCCCAGCCCCTCCCGTACAAAGGAGGTTATGGCGAAATTTTCCAAAATTTAAAGGCGTTAGTGAAATATTTGAAGTGAAAACGATATTGAAATTGTTGAATGAACTATATTTATATAAATATATAAATATAAATAAAATTAAAACGAAACGTGGCCGTGCAGTTCGTGTTTTGAAACCGTGATTTCAAACCACTAGTGCGGGAAATCCGACCATTGGATTTTCCCGCAACCGCAACCGTTGGGTTCGCCTTGGAAATATCTTTCCAACGGCATCAACTTTGAAAAAATCCAACGGTTAGATTGTCTGGAATGTTTAATTCAAATCTGAAGAAAAACAGCACCAAAAACGATTATATATATATATATATAATTATATTTAATCGAATAACGACGTTGCAGTTCGTATTTTGAAATCGAAACTTAAAACGATTGTACCGGGAGATCCGACCGTCGGATTTTCCCGAAACTGGAACCATCGGATTTTCCCGAAACTGGAACCGTTGGATTCGTTTTGAAAAGACCTTTCTAATGATGTAAATTATGTGAAGATCCAACGGTTAGATTTTCAGATATGTGTAAATCAAATCTGAAGAAAAACAGCGCCACGGTCGCGTTATGGCCCAAAGCGTCGTTTTGACTAAATTGGCTATTTTAAAATAAATAAAAATAGCGATAAATTGTTATAAAATATCATAAACGATATCGAATGGAAATAAACTGAATTTGCTTGATTTATGTGGCTTTTGATGGTTGAATGTGTTTGGTGTGCAAAATACCGTAAAGAACAAGTTGGTTTTGTCGATTGATTTAACCATTGAAATAAATTGATTTGAAATTCTAAAAATACGTGAATTATTTGAAAAGGCCGAGATAATTCTCATTTCAAATAATTGACCGACGATTGAAAGTCGAAGATGAAGACGGTGGTTGAAGACCGGAGATCTTCACCTCGTTTGGATGGTAATCGAGGTCCTGATTGGGAGGCATCCTGAAATATGGATAATGAGTGGTGATCGTCCCGACGTACGTGGTGATCGATGGGTTTGCGAGGTATTTAGTGCCTCCGGTTTCATTCAGACCCTGAACGGACTTGTAAATGGACTGCGTGTATGACATTGGATTTTGTTCTGTGTTGATTGATCTCTGTTAAATATACACCTGTTTGGTAGCAGAGAATTTATTCTTCTGCTTAACGCCCTTCTCTGAAACGCACGAGCTCAGAGGTTGTATATCGATGGACATCAGTCGCATGGCATGAATTGCTAGTGTGGCATGCCTAAGTGGAAAATGATCTAGGCTTCTGTTGAAAAGCAAAGTCTTGTGGTGATGATCAAAGCACCGCCTGTGTGGCGTAGCTTTGTGTATAATGTGAATTCGCGAGCCTCACACACGGTATGAACAAGAAACAGGAGGAAGGACCTCAGGGAGGGCATGCGTTTCTTTCTAGCTAGGGTGGTGTCAGTGACCTACCATCCCTGACATTTATATACTTTTCACCTGTGTGGTTGTTGCTGTTGCGAGGCGCCTCGGATATATCGGTCGATCCGGGACTAATGGAGTCATTCGTTGGCTCATTGATGCCCCATAGGGCGGGGAAACGCAATGTTCAGGAATTTTAATCCACATCGGTGGACCGACCCTGACGATTTTGGGGTCACTCGAGCTCTGATCCTGAGACATGGGCTAGAGCGTCTCGAAATCGGTAAGGACTATCTTTTGCCTTGGTTCATGACGGAAATCCAATTTCCAAATACGTAATCGTGCGGTTTTGATTGTATATATATATGGCGACATGATATATGGTACCCATGTCGTCTATGATTGATAGTTATGATTCAAATTATTTTTGAAACATATAAACACTGGTAATAATATCAAATGCTTTTGCTTTATTCGTATCAATCATATTTTGGCCATTATAAGGTAAAACTCTATCCTCCGGTTTGCGTTGCATTGTGTGATGGGAACTGAGTCTTATAATGGCTTCATTTTTATAAAAAGCATTGCGTTGTTCAAAAGAATGAATTGTTTTAAAGCACTGGCAATCCAATGGAGTAAACCCATTCCATGAAAGTGGCGTGGTCCTGTGACTAGCCATATTATAAATGTGTTGAGTAGATTTCTCATACCAGTCCCATGACTGACTCGTAGTTTGTTTCACTTTCAAACTCGGGTGCCCCTTTTTCTACACGGGCAGCCTTGTATTCAGGTTTAGCTGGTTCTTTCTGGATAGCTGGAGCTGAAGATGGATTCTATTATTTATCTCTTTTTATGCTGTTCAGCTCCTATTGTACATATTTTGTTTGTTTCCGCTGTAGACATTTATGTATAGCTGGACTATATTTGTACTAAGTATGATCCTGTATACTGTGTAACTCTGATGATTACTCTTATCTAGTATATTATGTTGTTCATTATCTGGTGTATTTATTTATTTCTGTTCTGCTATTATCTGTTTATGTGTTATATTCCACGGATTACCCTTGCCACCGTCAGAACGGGGTTTGGGGTCATCTCAGTACGCCTCTTGAGGGATGCTCTGAGAACTAAATGGGATCTTTGCCAACACGAGGTCGGACTCTCCCTTACTTGATTGATTAGATAACGCCTTAGTAAGTCATCTCTTGGTCCTTACCAACCTTTAACCAGGATCGTGCATCATCAACAACCACAAAAGAAAATGTTGCCACTTAGGTAATACTTGGGCTTCATACCATGGTACACCTTTTATCTAGAAGGAGATGACTACCCATGCCCTTGCTGCACCTTTTCCTGTTTCAGCCATTTCCAAGGTGTAAGGCTTTACGAAGTCTCGTTATATACAAAGCAATGCTTCAATGAGCCATGCTTTGATCATCAATAGCTCATCACTTAAGTATGCCACATTGTCCATTCACCACATATAACTAGTTCTAACAATATATAAGCTCTAAGCTCATACATCCCTGAGAAGGGTGTTAATCTAGGAGAATAAATTCTCCGCCACCAAACAGATATTTATTTAATAAAGATCAGTTGTTATGCAGTCAATTACAATGTCAGACACATTATCCATACAAGTTCGTTCTGGGTTTAAACGAGACCGAAGACACCTTATTCCTCATCCAATGAAGGAGAGAGTTCCTCGCAAATCCGAAATTCCTCCAAATACGTCTGGACTACTTTCCACTAAACTGATATAAAATCTATTTGCAATTGGAAGTTATCCATTTGAGACATTCAACGAACAGTCCTTTCGATGTGAAGGATTTTGGTCTTCAACACCGTCTTCTATATGCTCATTTTGCTCTAAAATGTCATTTTATTATTCGAAATGGTTTTCAGATCGAAATTCTAATCCTGGTCTTTCCGAATAATAAGTGTTATTTCAAAACCATGTGGATATATAGGACCAAATCAAGTCTCAACCCATACTTAATGTTTGGAAACTCCAATTATCATTTAAAACAATGCATTATTCATTAGAAATCGTTTAAAACACTGTATCATTTACTAATGTTTGGAACTATCACATCGCAGCAAGCTTGTTTTTAATTATATCCAATTTAATAAATTTAACTTTGTTAATTCAATCATCCCGCTCTCATACTAAGTTATAGAATCATTTATAACTTCATTCCTTATATCAATTCCACTTGATACCATTTTAAGTTCAATTAAATCTAGATCTTAGAAAAACTATAATCCATTCAATTCCTTTCACTATCTCAATCCATTTAACTTATTCTAGTTAATTTTTTGTTCCAAACTCCCTATTTAATTTCAAATCAGTTTGAAATCACACTTCTTTATTCTATTGCGAATTCAAAACATTTGAATTTTCCAAATTATCTTGTTTTTCTCAATTATTTTCCCTCAGAATCTCTCTAAGGTATCAATTTGTCACTTAGAAACTCGAAAATGAATATTGATGATGTTGCAATCATCATCAAAATTATTTCCTAGCGAATAAAGTGAGTTCAGTGCTTTATCATTTTCAAAATCCATAAAAAACCATTTTTATCCAATCCTCTCAAAGTAGTGCTATATTACCTCAAAATATTTTTCCAACTTCAAAGGGTTTTAAATTCCAATTTCTATTTTGAATTTAGTTTTGGTTCATCTCAAATGTTTATTATATTCTTATGCAAATTCGATTCAGTTTTTTAATACCATCTTAATTTATGATCCTACTTGATTATAATAACAACCATCGACACATCCAAATATAATAATAATTTCATAAAATTATTCTTTTATAACTAAATATACATTTGGGCAATAATTATTTCATTCATCCAATCTTTGAAAAAATATTGTGTCAGATTATTCTCTTCAAGTGTTTAGAAACACATATCGATATTATTTGCAATATCGTATCGACCAGAATTCGTAAACCACTCGATAAACCAATCAATATAATGTAAAATAGTTTTTATATCTATTAGCAAATACGCACTCATATATATACACTCAAACTCATTTTAGGGTACTTATCTTTAATGATTAACCTCACCAAAGCCTAGATATAATGCCAACCTAAGCTCTGATACCAACTATAATGGCTCGCAAATTCGTACCCTTTGATTCGAATGAATGCAACACACATCCAACCAAAATTGGTCGAAAATATGAATCATTAACAGAAATAAGTTAGAGGGTGTAAATAGAAAGAATAAAAGTTAATGTAAAAGAAAATAGATAGAAGATAGAACATAACAACAAAACATAACCTTACAATCGCAGTGGAATAAAATATAATATATACAATAACCTTTGGAAATACAAAAGTGCATTTTTGTACTTATACACATCATTAGAGTACACCGCATATACATTATAGCGGAAATAAACTCTGGATATCTAATGTTGAAGCTTCATGCTCCTAGGTCCTCCAAGTTTGTCTCTAAAATCCTGAACTACTTGACTGCCCATACAAATTTGGGCACCTAAGAATTTAGGGAAAACGTTGAAAAATAATCTCTGGGTTGGACATGGGAATGGTGTGAGTAAACAATATTAAAACAGCTTGAGAAATAAAAGTTATCTCATAAAATCACGCCGCACATAAACATCGAACTGGTTTTTCTCTTATGAGAATCAAAACACTTTGTATATCGAAATATGATATTATGATAGTGTGCAGGGTTTTCAAAACAATTCAAAATCTAGCATAATGCTTGCACCTCACATTTCACTACATAGTTTACAAACAAAACCGCAAGGCACTTACGGATAATGGATTTCCAACTATGACAAGGTATGGAACCACCTTCCGATAGCGTATCTCTAGAGAGGAATACACTGGGTTCCATAAGAACATCTTGTAACCTGGACACACATGACTTGCCACTCATTTCGCTTGAGTGTGCCGAATGTCTTATCACCAAAGGTTATGTACAGCAACTATTTTTCGAAGCATGCTGCAACGATAGAATAAGAACAAAAGGATTTTCTCTTGATGGTGATAATACACCCTAATGGGAGCGACCTATATATCCATGCTGGCTACCTGATTTTTTTCATTTACTAGTTGTGATGCTCGAGGCTATACTTACCTTTTTGATATATCTCATCTTCACTCACTTTGAATGCCTCGTCGTCAAACCCACCAAATCATAAATTCATTTTTTTTGAAGCAAAAGGTAGTGAATCAAATGATTCACGTCTTCATATATAACTTCATACAGTCCAGTACATCATCATCGTATATTTACAACATACATACATGCATATCTAGCCCAAAAATTAACAACGCCATATTACATTTTCCTCCCAAAATGATAAAGGCTTAACATACAGCCATACACATAACACATAGCATAGATACATACATATCAACAACATAAAGAACAACAACAAGTCCATCTAGTCGCCAGTACGTCTTCTGCAAGCCCGATCATGGACTCTTGCGGCAGTAGTGTCCACAAATTTTACTTCCCTATTGTCCTCTATCCAAAAAAAACATATTTGAGGATGGCGTATATGGTTTTATTAGGCGATCTCATTTTGCATTTAAACTTTCTAGTGTTACGTTCATGCCGTAAAAGCCAAGTGTAGGCAAAATTTAGCAAAGCAAAAAGGTGTCGGGAGGGTGTGTTTTCAAGTGCAGGAAAAATGTTCTGCCAAAAATGCAATTGATCAATAATGAATTCACGCCACTGTAGATCCAACGCCAGGAAAACCATGCATTTCGTCCATACATAGAATGCAAAGTCGCAGTAACAAAACAAATGCACATAGTCTTCTTCCATCTCCTCACAAGAAACACAACCATCAACCACAGCTAGACCCTTGCGACGTAAGCTGCTCACTGTGTTTAACCTCCCATGCATGAGAATCCACATATGCAATTTTACTTTCAGCGGTACCCTTTTAAAGCTCCACATAAGGTCGAATCCCATCCAACGTCTACCCACAAAGTTCATCATTCTATACACCCCTCTGTCACGAAAAGAGTTCTTTTCCCCCTCTAATTTCCATATGAATTTGTCGTTTCCTTCACTCAAATGAACATTTTCCAGCAAGTTGAACAGATGGCACAGTTGAATAAGAGCATTACCGGTGACAAATCTGTTGAATGAAAGTCTCCATCTAAAATTGGGGGCATCTGCAATATACATGTCTCCAACAGGAGCAAGCTTATGTCGTGAAATGTTGAAAAGTTCAACGTACTCATCTTTCAGGTAAATCGGTAGGATCCAACAATCATATCAAAATGACACTATGAGCCCATTTTTCACCTTTACCATTGAGCCAAGTTTGATCCAGTGAGCGTATTTCATGACTCCTTACCAGAAAAGCGAGCAATGTGAAGCATCTGAATTCCAATCAAACCTTCCATTGTAATAGGCGTTAGTTATCTATTCCTTCCAGAGCACTTGTTTGTCACTCATCATAACTCAAAGCCACTTGCATAAAAGAGCGGCATTCATTTCCTTCAAATTTAGAACTCCAAGTCCTCCTTATTCTTTTGATTTACACACTTGTTCCCAAGAAACTAAATAGCTCAGATTCTTTGTTTCCTTATCTCCAGTCCAGAAAAAATTCCTTCGTATGGAATTGATTTTGTCAATCACCCATCCTGGACAACGAAAGAAAGAGAGCCAGTAGAGAGGCAGGGAAGATAACACTGAATTCACCAGTATTAAGCGTCCAGCTCTAGAAAGAGTTTGGCCTTTCCATCTAGCAAGTCGAACTTCCACCTTCTCGGTAAGATGTCGCCAATCTTTCTTCATCAACCTCTTTGGTCTGATACACATGCCCAGATAGTTCAATGGAAAAAAAATCTGCCTTACAGTTGAGAATCTCTGCACATTTACTTGTCCATTCCGCATTGCACCCTAAGGTGTACACATTGCTTTTGTGGAAGTTAATTTTTAAACCTGATAAGCTCTCAAATGCATACAACAAAAATTTAATAGTTGCAACAAAATGACAATCAAGTTTACTAAAAATGATAGTATCATCAGCATAATGTAAAGAGTTAATACTGCCTACTACGTGTTAATTACCAAAGCTATCAATGATACCATTATCACAGCCAATCTTCAGAATTTAGGAAAAAACGTCAGCCGTCAAGTCAAACAAAAGAGGAGACAATGGGTCTCCTTGCCTTAGACCACGCTTTGAGTGTATAGTGCTGCCCGAAGTTCCATTGACACATATGTTGGATTTGCTGGATGAAAAAATCATGGCGATCCAATTTATCCATCTGCTACAGAAACCTCTCGCCTTAAAGACTTCCAGCATAAATCTCCAGTCCACTGTGTCGAAAGCCTTAGCAAAGTCCAACTTAATAATCGCACATGGAACATTAAAGCGATCACAATAAGAGATGATCTCCGAAGCTAACACCGCTCCATCAAGAATGTATCTTCCTTGGATAAATGCGGATTGAGATTTGTCTATTAAAACATCCATCTTCCCTTTCAAACGGTTTGCTAACACCTTTGTGATAAGCTTAAAAGTACTGTTCAGGAGGCTAATAGGTCGAAAATCAACAGCAGAAACATTTCCTTCTTTCTTAGGAATTAAAACAACATTAGCGTAACTCAACTTATCAAGTCTCAATGAGCCATCATAAAATTCTTTGAAAAGTTTCAGCACATCATCTTTAACCACACTCCAGTATTTTTTAAGGAAAAAATTTGGAAAGCCATCAGGTCCAGGAGCTTTGTCTCCCAGCATCTCGTTCAATGCACTTATAATTTCATCTTCTGTGAAAGCATTCTCCAAATCATCAAGGTTTAAGTGTGTAGGGTAAAGCTTTTTCCGATCAACTGCACTGTGATGCTCTATACGTTCGCCAAAAATGTTTTTTGTGGTAGTCTGTAAAAGTGTCACTTAACTTTTGCTGATCAGTAATCTCTTCTCCATCCTTCCAAATACTACTTATCATATTTGTTCTTCTTCTACCATTAGCTACCTTATGAAAATAATTTGTATTGCTGTCACCCTCTTTCAACCATTGAGTTCTGGATCTTTGTCTCCAGTACACTTCCTCCTGGTCCATAACTTTAAGAAGTTCCTTCTCCTTTGTCTCCAATGTCCTCTTCTCTACTTCATTAATTCATTTTCCCAATACCATAGGTATAAAGCCAACATAAACAAATTTCTCCGCCACCAAACATAATTTGAAAGATCAATGTATATGACCTTTTAGGCATACTCTGCCAGACATTCGTCCATACAAGTTGTCCTGTGATTGGACAAACCAAAGGCACTAACTCTACTACATTCGTTTTGGGTTCTCCCTCAAAATTAGTAAAAGTAGTCCTTGCTCTTCAATATCTTCAACTTGACTTCAAATTAATCAACACCTAGGTCGAAACAAAGTGGTACATGTATTTCATTTAGAAAACCAATCCTGGTCTCTTTTAATCAATGAACGTTAATATCTTCTAGGTCCAATGATACTTAAAGGAATCAAGTTATCATATTCAAGTACATTTCAATATTTATATTGATTATTGGGACTTGTCTACTGAAATTGTTTTATATATGGAATTCAAGATATCAATAGTAGTTTGTATAAGTCGATTTTATCTTAATAAGACATGTAAACGTTTAATTTAAGATAAATAAGTTTATTTATCGTACCATAGCATGATAATCAATCCAATCAACAAGTCAACCATAACATCAGATCTTGGCTATCATAATTCAATAATTCAACTTCAACTAAACGGCGTTCATGAATTGGTTGATCTTGAAAAATGATTATTTCCATATTATATCCGTTAAAAATTTAATTTGGTTTAAGAATCCCACTTAATTTCATCTATTATAACAACATTGTTGTAGTCCATACTCCAATACATAACACTTAAAAATATAACTTTTATTTCATTTCTTTGGATGAATAAGTAATTCAATAGATAATTAATTTGAATCTTTATTTAAAAATAGAAAGTGAGTGACGCTTTCTTGAATTCAACTTAGTTGATTACCAATTCAACATTTCTTTTCGATTCATCTCTATTCAATTTATTTTCCGAACTTCAGAATAATCTCGTCGTTATATGTCAACCAATTTATTTTACTAATATCCCTCACAAAATTCACTTTGGATGGTAAATATTATTCTTTCTGGACTCAATTTATTAAATCAACTTGATTTCAGTTGTAAGTACTAGTACAGGATCAAATTTTGTCGATCTATTTACTTTATAAATTCACATTCACTTGAATTTCAATATTTAGTTTAATCGCCGTTAATTCGACTTTGAAATCATTTATTGATTAAAAATATAGTTATCGACCTAAGTCGATTAAATTTAAAATAGCAATGTTGTGTTAATTTCAAAATGATTGAGTTCGTCACAACACAATATTACTAACGATCATCCATCATCCATTAATTACGACATATAGTTCAACTAATCCGACTTGAACCAGTTATCTGGATTTTTAGAAATAAGTTGATTCATACTCTTCTTAATTTAATTAATTTGGAAAGAAATAAATTTCACTTTATTTATTTAAATAAAATAAATTGTTTTATTCTAACAAAGTAAACTCTGTTCACTATAGTCCTTGTTTGATCATCTATCAGTTCCCCACTCCAGATTTCAACCTTCATACCAACAATTTTTCCTTTTATTCCTTTTAAAAACATTTCTTTTTATTGAATTCATATTTAAAGAGGAAATCTTATTGTTATGAATTTATTTACTAAATTTTTTTTGCGTCCTTTCCTTTATTTTCTACTTTCCTTTTACCTTCACTTTCTTTTATTTCCTATACTTTTATTTTCAGCCCATGGACCCATAGACCCGGCCTAAATTTCCTTTCCCTTCTTTCTTTTCTCTTTTATTTAGTATAGCCCGTATTCCAGCAGTTCCCCTTTTCTTCTTTATTTTCCTATTTTTTTCCCTCAAGCCCAAAGCTCAACAATTGTACACACAATCTAAGCCCATGACCCTTTCCTTTGTTCTACTGCCTGCCCACTTTATTTTCTTTCCCTTTTATTTCTTTGCTCTATCAAACAGCCTCAATCAAATTTTTCTCTGATCCCTTCACTTCATAATGCCAAACTACAAATCCATTATGCCCAGCACATGACTTCCCACTCAGTTCATATGATCCGATCGATCCATGAAAGCCTCAGCTCCTTCTTCTCCTTTTCTTCTAGTATTTTTTGTGCATATCTATGCATGGTTGCAAGTGCACACACTCCCAAGCCAACCTGCATCAGTCACCACCACCCACGCAGTGCCACCACCTCCTGAGCTCAACCCAATCTCAGATCTCCTTCTGACCACCTCGACCAGATTTTCAACGTTTAACTTATTCTTCGCAAGAAAAGATACTCCTACAACCATTCATCTTATCACCTACCACCACACTGTTTGACGCCAAAATTCACCAGCACAAAGCCCATATGTGCCTCGACCTCCAGACCAAGTGTGGTCCCACTCGATGCTTCCATCACGGTGCAGTTCACTGATGAAGTCACCCCATTTAACAACAAGTAAAAACCTTAAATCGAATTCAATCTCATAATTTGAGCTATGGGAAAATTAAAAAACATTTCCCCCATGATCTACAATACCCTCCACCTCTCTAGATCAAAACTCATGGCCTCTCACCATCTAAATCACCAGAAAATCTCTCAAATTCATTTTCTAATGAACCTAGAAAATCTCGAAATCCACAATGTTAAAAATCATGAAATTACTACCTGCATTCATGATTTGCAAGCATGAAAACATTCGTACGCTTGAAATTAGAAGTTATCATGATCGAAAAATTAGCTTTAAAAGATTTTTACTGTATATTATGAAAATCTACAAATCTAAAACTTCATTCAAGTTCAAATCATTTTTATAATATACTATGTATACACACAAACATCTTTCATGTAGAACTCAAGTCCTATAACCTACGAGAAATCGAGTTATGTATTTTTTTGAAGTTGGCAAAAGTGAAATATTTCATCAGTTTTAAACACATACTGATATGATTAGGGGTTAGTAGTGATTCTATCCTACAAACAACTCAAGTATTTGCATTATAATTAATACAACATGTCAATAACAGATAGATGTGGATGTATACATTGCATCATATAGTATAATTTTAAGTATGATTCCAAATAGAAGTTTAAAAGAGTGAGTTTTACTCACCATTCCCTTCTCTATTTCATTGTTTTGCCTATGGTTTGCTGCCATTTTAAGTTCCAGTTTTGGTCGATTGAACAATGAATGTATGCAGTAGTTGGGTGTATATTTATAGATGCAAACAATGATAAAATAACGTGGCATTACATGGGAAATGAATATAACTTGATGTAAATTCCATCTATTACTAAGTTGATGGAAAGAATAGCTATGTTCTAGTTGTGCATGTGTGTATTGGAAAGGATGAAGCTATATTATTAGAGCTGTGTAGTTTGATTGGAAAGAATATAGCTATGTTTTATAGTTGTGCATTAGTTTTGATTGGAAAAGAATGTTGCCTTAGTTTATAGTTGTGCATGTTTGATTGAAAGAATGTAGTTATGTTATTTAGTTGTGCATAGTGTGATTGAAAAGAATGAAGCAATGTGCTTAACTGTGCTTGTTTTGATTGGAAAGAATGTTGCCTAGGATATATAACTGGTTCTGTACTTTAATCCAGATAACAATGCATGGCAATCCTATTTGAAGTACATATATAGCCATGTTCTTAGTTTGTTCAATTTGCTTCCCTAGAAAACAAAATGCATGGCCATGTTATAATGAGGTACATATATTTGTTCCAGCCATGTTCTTATTTATATAAAAAAGAAAACTTGGATGCCAAGTAATTTTAACTATTAAATGTTCATATATTTAAATGTTTTTAATTTCAATTCATGGTACAAAAACCACATTTCTTCATTTATTGTTTTGATTCTAAGTGCAAAAATGTTACATCTTTTAAAAATGAAATACTTCTTTCTCATGAAGAAATATACATTTTACTTAAGTTATTTTTTTATTTACATGAGTTTAAAAACCATAAGTATAAAACAAAATACAAGGCATTACTTGCTTGTTTATATTCATATATTTCATTGGTTAAGGAACTAAATCATATAAATGTATATATAGGATTTTATAAAAAGATTATTTAATTTTCTCTAATAACTAAATCAATTTATTCAATTATATTAATTTTCTTAATATGATCGATAAATTATTGCTTAACACAATTAGCCAAAAATTGGTTCATTACAGTATTAATGGTTGAAGTTTTATAAAGTTGTACGCAAATTTATATGCACAAATTTAAATTTGAAATCTAAAGTGTGTGTTATAAGTGAAAGATATTAATATAGGGGAAAAAATAATAGGCAAGAATGTAATGTTGAAGTAACAATTAGAATTAGAACGGAAGTCATGTACATGACCCAATTCTGGGAGAGGTAGTGTGATTTGAACGTTTTAAACAACTCCGAATTTATTTATTTTGATCTGAAGGACGTGGTTCTTCTGAGCACCTATAAAAAAACTGGTAGGGCCTAGCCTCCTATTTGTATATTTTGAGAGGGCATCAAAGCTCTACCATTTCTTTTCTTCTCCAAATTCTTCAGAAAATAAATATATATTAGTTTAAGGATTTAATATTCAAGATTTGAGAAGAAGATTATATATCTAAGCTATGGATTCCCAGATCCTCTGTCTAGACAAATCTATAAATCCAAATTGAAAATAAAACAGCGCAGATTCAAAATAACAAAGTGCAAATCTCATATGAGTAGGTTTAAATTATATTTCTCGATAACGGCATACTATATTGTTTGATTCCTGTTGGAGTTTACAATAAGTTCTTCTTCTTCCTCCTCTTCTTCTTTTCCCCACTTCTACGTCAAAGTATGCAATTTACACTTCTACGTTAGAGTATGCAATTTTATGTAAAAAAATAGTTAAGCCCCAAATAAATAAGATTGTAGTTATACGCAAAATGAGTAAAATTGTGGTTATGCGCAAAATGAATAAAATTGTGGTTATGCGCAAAAGGAATAAAATTTTGGTTATGCGCAAAATGAATAAAATTGTGGTTTGGCTTAGATTAAGTTTGTTGTGTTTCTGCGGAAACCATTGGGAATTTTATGCCAAAAATGTAATAAAAGGAAAATTTGAAAGTAAGCTAACTTGTTAAGGCTTAATAAATTAATGTGACAACGATTTATGACATAAACAAGGTTCAATACAATAAAGTTGTAACAAAAAGGATAAGTTTGAGAATTTTCATGTTATTTGTAAGAAAATCACTTTTCATTTATAAAATGGAAATAATGTATAAATTGTAGAGATTGAAAGGAAAAGGGGTATAAACCAAATTGTGTCCAATTTTACTGTAGCTGTGCAAAATGAAAAAGAAAATTAAGTTAGAAACAGGAATTAATTTATATTAATTAAAATTAGGAAGTTAGTAGTAGCCTAGATTGATTGGTTAGGAAAAGGGAATATATTTCCATAATTGGTTTTTAAAAGAAGTGAAAAACATAATTGCAAGTTAATAAATAAATAAAGATGTGTATTCATGCGAAATAAGGATTCTGCCATATTGTGCATTGTTCAAGAGCCTAAAAATAATTGAAAGATATGTCTTGTAATTATAGGTTTCCATTGCAATAATTACCTTAAGCTATGGAAATAGATTTTGTATAGTTTTAATAACCAATCAAGTAGGAATAAGTCCAATTTCCTAAAGAATAAATTGTAAAGAAGGAAATAAAAAGGGATAACATTAGTGAAAGGTATTATGTAGAGGAAAAAAAGAAATAGGAAACTTGTAAAGTATGTAATGAACGGGGAATGTAACCTATTACAATAAATCATATAAGACGGGAATGTAATATAATAAGTAGGCTTGTCTTAGAGACAAGTAGGATTTTAACATTCAGGTTATAATTAAGAGATGAAATGGAAAGTAAGAGGCTTATTATAAATGAACTTAAGTTAGAGGAAATAAGTTTAATAAGCAAACTCACAATTATAGTTATGGTGATATTATAACACGAAGTTATAGATAAATGGAAAAGGGTAGAGTAGGCTTATTATTAATAAAATTATATGTAAGGAATTAAGTTTAATAAATATAATAATAAGCGGTGGTCCGTTCCGGCAGCGAAATCTGATTAGGGAAAATAAGCTGTCATATAAAGCTAATATACAAATAAATTGAATGCGGAATAAACAAGTGAATGTTTAAGTTAATTTGCAGTGCAGTAAGTAAAACAAGAGCGTAGTTGAAGATTATACATAGGATCTAGTAACTTAATTGTAACAACCCAGATTTTGGAACTAATTTAAAATTTTATTTTTAATTGATTTAATGGATTTTAAGAATTTAAAATGATTTGTTTTGAGAATTAGCGATTTCAAATTTATTTAAATCGAAGTTAGAAGGTATAAATTTAATTAAAATGAACTCGAAATGGAGCGGTAGTTTGAAAATTCGATTTTTAATTTCAAATGAATTTATAAAATTCAATATAAATCGGATTTCAGTAAAACAAGAAATATTGGAATATTTTGAACTGTAATTTTCTAACGAATGTAAGAAACCGCGATTTCACTTTATAAATTGTATGTTACGTCCAATTTAAAATTTAGAATAGTCGTTGTAGAACCTATATATATTTCAATAATATGTATAGCCCTTGAAAATAGCCATTTTGCAAACGACCTCCGTTTCCGACGAAACCGCTTTTGTTGGATCCAGAATATTAAATTATAGCTAGATTTTAAATTTCGTAATTTTTGGAGATAGTATGTGGTCGTGCAGATAAATTGTGAATCAATTAGTCATATAAGCCCGAAACAGAGCTTTTCGAGCAAACAGACTCGAAATTCGATGAAACCAATTTTATTAGGACTGTTTCATCAAGACATACTAGCATGTCATTTTTCATGGCCAACGGAGTTCGTGTGTGACCGCAACATCGTTAAACTTCGAACGAAGAGAGCGTGAACTAGAGAATTAATATAAAATCCTACAATGCTACTAAATAATATATTTTCTCTCTACAAACCCTCATTCTCTTCCTCTTTTCAAATTCGGTAGCAGCCCTCTCCTCTTTTCCGTAATTTTGCAAAACAGACCCCGGACTTAAATTAATTTATATCTTCCAATTCTTAAGCATTCATCCAAGGCTCACTACATGAATGTTGTACTGTATAATGATCTCTACCTACCACAAAAATTTCTGAAAGAACCCGTAACTTCCCCGTGAAGGAAAGCACGAATACTTTGAGAACAACACACAAATGAGCGCATACGGAAGAACATTTCATTGTTATTACAACAATTCCATCAGATACAAGAATATACAGAGTATAAATGAATAAATTACATTCGACAAATATCAGAGATTACAATAAATTACAAAGCAGCGGAAAATAATACAAAATCACAACTAGAAGTGATACACGGATACAGAGCTTTCCGAGCATCGTTCCAGCTATAAATCAGGACCCTGTGAATATAAATCTGCAAAACCAAAACTACTAGCTGCCCGTGCGGAAAATAGGGCACCCAGAGTTTAGGTTAAAACAATAAACTCCAGGTCAGTCATGTGACTGGTGTGAGAACTAAAACAGTTAAAATTCTTTATTTTTAAAGTTAGGTAAATCAAGGGACCACGCCGTATAACACGGAACGGGTTTCCTTCCAAGAATACCAGTGCATAAAACAACAGCGCAATGCTAAATAAAGAAAGATGAAGCTGTTATAAGACCCAGGTCCCATCACACAATGCAACGCAAGCCGGAGGATAGGGTTTTTACCTTATAACAGCCAAAGCATGCTTGATACGTTTAAAACACATTATTTGATACTATAATAGGTGTATAGTGTCAAAACAATTTCACATCATAAATATCAATCATAGGCGGCATGGGTACCATCTATCATGTCGCCATACTAGTTCTACAATTAAAACCGCAATACACGTATTGGAAATTGGATTTCCGTCATGAGCCGAGGCAAGGGGCAAGCTCCTCTCCGATTCGAGACACTCTAGCAAATGTCTCAGGACCCCACTATGATCCTTGGATCTTCAGGGCCGGTCCTCTCTTACTTTTGAGGATTGGCAATTCCTGAACACACGTTTCCCGGTCGTTACAGACCTATATCCGAGGCGCCTCGCATTCCAACAACCATACAGGTGAAAAGTATATAAATGTCAGGGCTGGTAGGTCACTGACACCACCCTAGCTAGAAAGAAACGTCGTGCTCTCCCTGCAGTCACTATCCCGTTTTTGACTCATACCGAGGTGTGAGGCTCGCGAATTCACGTTATACACAAAGCTACGCCACACAGGCCGTGCTTTGATCATCAACCACAAGACTTTGCTTTTCAACAGAAGCCCTGATCAATTGCCACTTATGCGTGCCACATTGGCAATTTATTCCATGCGACTGATGTCCATCGATATACAACCTCTGAGCTCGTACGTCTCAGAGAAGGGCGTTAAGCAAGAGAATAAATTCTCCGCCGCCAAACAGATGTATATTTAATAGAGATCAATCAACACAGAATAAAATCCAATGTCAGACACACAATCCATTTACAAGTTCGTTCTGGGTCTGAACGAAACCGGAGGCACTTTCCTCGCATATCCATCGATCTCCAAGTACGTCTGGACGATCACCGACTGTTTCCCTCATCTTGGGTGTACAGCCCAATCAAGATCATCAGTAATCACCCAAACGATGTGAAGACTTCCGGTCTTCAACCACCGTCTTCATCTTCGACATCTCGTCGAATCGGTTATTCAGAATGGGTATAACCCGGCCTTTCTGAATAACCCACGTATATAATTAACAAATGTTACACTAACACAACGAACGCCTCATTCCAATTCAGAATATTCTTTTATTCACAAAATCACATTCTTAGGGAAAGGTTCCCATTAATTTTATCCAAGATAAATTCTTCCAAATTTATCCTATAATCTTCCTTTGGATATCATTTCAAACTAGTCGGGATTAACGAACCACACCGAAGTAATTATTTGTTTTATTTCCCAATCCCAACCTATATATCCCATGGAGAAAACTGGTAATACTCCACAACTAACACCACGGTGTTATCGGTAAAATTAATTACCATTTCACGTTCAAATCTAATTAAAGATTTAACTATCGCTTTGGAGCAAAACTGGTGATACTCCACTCTCGATCGCTTTTCAGATTTGATAATTTAAATTATCAATTCACATTTTAATCTAATTAAAGATTCATTAAAACTCCACTTAGTTTTAATCTTCTCAAAAATCAATATTCTGCCTTTAACTGGGTTAAAGAACCAATGTCATCAAAAACACGATTCATGACAAACCAAATCACGTTTGACATTAAATACAAGGCTCTGAATAGAAAATATATCGACTTATATTCAATATCAAATTCTGAAACCAACAAATATCGTATTGGAAATAACGATATATAACATATCTTTCAAATTCCCATAACAATATCTGTATAGTCACGAAATCCAACATCGAAATATCCCGAAGATAATTTCGATTCAGCTCCAGTCCAATCCACGTATTGGAAATTTGATTATTTTTAAAATCACTTTCAAATTCAATTTATTTATTTATTAAAATAAATTGATTTTAATTCTAGTTCAAAACTAGTTCATTTCGATAAAAATCTATTTTTACCTTCTAATGTGGAATTTTCCAGCCCAATTCTTTCCAATTCACATATTATAATTTTACACAAATTATAGATATTTTTAATAATTTTATCAAGGCCCGTACAGTCGATTTCCATCAACGGCCATCGAACTGCACTTACAGCGACCTTTTTCGAATTTGATTTGGACATAATTCCAAATCCAACCGTTAGATTTCAAATTTCTAATACTCATTGGAAAGCTCTTTTCGATACGAACCCAACGGTTCCGGTTTTAGGAGAATCCGACGGTCGGATCTCCCGCAATGTCCGTTTGAAATAAATGGTCGAAATTCACGAACTGCCGCGGCGCGGCGCGTTCTATTCAGGCCATTATATATATAATATATATATATATTATATATTTCGTTGATTTCTATTTAAAACGAATTTTATAAATCGTTTTAAATTCGTTTTCAAAACCATTTCAACTTTCTTTTCAATTCAAATCAAAAGTGAATTCTTCTTTATCAATTCGTTTTAAAATTCATTTCTATTCAATTCAAATTTTAATTCAATTTGAATTCATTTCAATTCACCTTCAATTCAATTTGAATTCGTTTTCAATTCAATTCATTTCGAAATCGTTTTCAATTCAATTCATTTCGAAATCGTTTTCAATTCAATTCATTTCGAAATCGTTTCAATTCAATTCATTTCGAAATCGTTTTCAATTCAATTCATTTTGAAATCGTTTTCAATTCAATTCATTTCGAAATTGTTTACAATTCAATTCATTTCGAAATCGTTTTCAATTCAATTCATTTCGAAATCGTTTTCAATTCATTTCGAAATCGTTTTCAATTCAATTCATTTCGAAATCGTTTTCAATTCAATTCATTTCGAAATCGTTTTCAATTCAATTTAATTCAATTTGAATTCATCTCTATTTTATTCGAATTCAAATTCACTTTCAATTTTATTCGAATTCAAATTCACTTTCTATTCGATTCGAATTCATTTCAAATTGATTCAATAAAATTTCCATTTGAATTTCAATCTAATTCAATTTGAATTTCCTTTCAAAATATTAAATTTTGAAATCACTTTTCAATATTCATTAAAAACGAATAAAATCGATATAAACATCGTTCGCGTCAAAATAACGCATCTCTAATCAACACGGCTTTATATTTCAATAATTCGTTATTCTATTCATCAAATGAATATTTATTTCATTCAACACATGAATCTATATTTCTTTCAACACACGACTAATCTCAACACATGAGTACTGTTAACACATCACTATTTTTGTTATGTAAAATATTTTATAAAACTATGGTATCTATCGTTTGATTTTAATTAGACTTCTACCGTAAAGTAGATTCTAATCGTAAATATGATAAAGATGTAATTTTTATTATATAAAATGTTTCACTCAACACATGAACATCGTCAACACATGACTATTTTTATATTCAACACATGAATTTTCTTTTCTAATATTCATTATTTTCCCGATTGGAATGAGGCCCAATCAATCACCATATAACGCTAATTATATGGATTCCATACAACACATGTATATAATAGCATTAATAAACAATCAACCATCAACCAAAGTGCACTACACTGTATGAGCATCAAATATAGATATCTGACGCTTATAACAGTCTGTCAATCGACCGATCGACATATTTAATCAATCAGGATGAGTGAACATCAAATTTCATCCCAACACCCGTATGGGGTTTCAAACAATCAAACACAGATTTTATTTGTGTAGTTGGGCGACGTGTAAAATTTATCGACCCAATCGATATCAGTCAAATCAGTGTATATAAACAAATCGGCCGATTTGTTTATAAATATTCATTTATCCATTTTTACGTTAAAAATTATATTTTTAACGATCAAACTATTTTATTTTAACACTTGAATTTCTATTCAGTTCATTTATTCAATAAATGATTATTTTTGTTTTTCTAACATATTTTAGAAAATTTCGGCGGCATAACCGCACGATACTAGAAACGGGACGAGGCCTAGCCTTATCCCCGGTCTAGTGAAGGCCCACGCCATTCACACATCAATCAATCCATTCAATTTCACCAAACAATTCTATTCAAACCAATAATCTAACTAACTACTCAACCAAACAATTTAACAAACAAGCCATCCATGGTCTGTGGATGACGGGTGTCGGGTGCTACTAAGCACCGTCTGCATCCTAGTATATATAAATATAAACTAGAAAAAGAGAATTTAGAGTGAGAAGTTCTCACCAAAAGCTATCCAACTTCACGACACTCCTATTGTAGAGATCTTCGTCGTTCTCGCCCTTTTTGTCAGCTTCGTTGTCGTAGCCGCTACATATGTAAAAATCGAATTTTTACTTCGCTATTCAATATATAAAAATCGAAGTTTTTTCTACTATGTTATATAGATAAAAATTATATTTTTATCACGCTATTTTCTATATAAAGATTTCGCCTTTTTAAATTTAAAGATTTCGCCTTTTTAAATTTAAAGATTTCACCTTTTTAAATTTAAAGATTTCACCTTTTTAAATTTAAAGATTTCACCTTTTTAAATTTAAAGATTTCACCTTTTTAAATTTCTCATCTTTTTCCATTTAAAATTCAAATCTTTTTCTATTTAAAATCTTAAAATAAAATCAGTTTTTCAAACTTTTCAAAATCAGTTTTAAAATTAACATAAAATCAGTTTTAAAAATTAACAAAAAATCAGTTTTTAAAATTAACATAAAATCAGTTTTAAAAATTAACATAAAATCAGTTTTTAACATTAACATAAAACCAGTTTTAAAAATTAACATAAAATCAGTTTTAACAAAAGTAAAAATAAATAAATTAAAAAAACTTACAGGGGGGGCGCTGTCGAGTGGTCGGGGGAGGGGGGGGGGAAGGAAGAATCTGGTGGCGCTCGACGGTGGCTGAGGTGATCGGCGGCGCGATGGGATTGAGGGCTAGGGATGCTCGCGGTCTTCGTGGGTTCTACCTCGAGGTCGGCTGATGGAGGGGGAATCGAATAGGAGGAAGGGGGTGGGCGCAGCTCCGTCGAGGCGCGGTGGCGGCTCCATCGGAGGAGCGACGAGCTCCTCCGTCCCCCCCTTTTTCTTTTCTTCTTTTTTTTTTTATTTTGACTGCATCGATTTGAACGTGGGGGGGGGGGGGCAGAGGGAAATAAGGAGGAGGAGAGAGAATAATCATTTTTAATTAAATTTTTTTTATTTAATTTTCAAAAAGTTGACTTTTACATACGACCTCGAAACGAGGCCCACCGCCTGTCGTCCCTAGCGTTTTACCCCCATTCCGAACACAATGGGATATGTATCGCAAGCTGATTCGATAGTTACAATCAGTTTTCGTTGAATTTACATTTAAATCACTTTATTTAATTTTAAACGTACATTTCAATTTACCAGGGCCACATACGAACTAGAAAAATTCCAGAAAAAATATTTTCTAGCTTCGTATTGACGATACGGTCCTAACAAAACTAGTTTCGTCGAATTCTGAGATCGTTTGAAAAATGGCCAATTTCCAGTCGATTAAAATCAACTGAAACTGGTCAAATGCGTTTTCCTTTGCCACGCTCACATATTGATTCGAAAAATTATGAAATTTGAAACCTAGCAATAACTTGACACTGCGGATCCAACAAAACTGGTTTCGTCGAAATCCGAGGTCATTTGCAAAATGTCCATTTTTAAGGGCCTGAATTCCATAGCGACTATTCAGAATTTTCAACTGGACATATCTTTTGATTTCCGATATGAAATCTTGATTTGTCGGATTCGTTGGAAAGATATTATCAATTAGATCCCAAAATTTTTGGTTTCACTAAAATCCGGATTGTTTTGCACCCGGTACATTCAATTGAAGTTTGAAATTGAATTATCGAACTACCGCGCCATTTTCAATTCTATTTATAATTATATATAATTATTTATATTCTAACGACGACGCATATAATATATACGATCGAATTATATTCAAAATAAATTTTCCGGTCGATATTATTTAAAATAATCTATTTTAAATATTCAAAATTCGCTAAAATTGCCAGAATAAAAATTTTAAACTGGCCCAGATTTTCGGGTTATTACAATTTCATAACCTACCGTCGCGCGGATTCGCCGGAGTCGATGGTCAAAGGCTGAAATTCAGCTTTGGAATTTGGCGAATTGTGGGCAAACCAGGGAGTGTTAGATGACGACACCTATAGGAAAGTTATAGAGGAGAAGAAGCTAGGCAATATTGCTTTAGGTTGGTCCGTCTGAAAGTGGACGAGGTGGCCGGAATTTGGAGTTCAAAGTCCCTGAAGTTTTTGGTGAGCTACAAATTGTTTTTGGGTGGTGGTGGCCGCCACAGGCGATGGCAGGCGGAGGAGTCTGAAGGTCAGAGCTTCAGGGTGACACGGTGGTCAGTCCTGGTGGGGTCCACGATCACCTGGTGCAGTGGTGGTGGAAAATTCGAGACCGAAGCGTTTTTGGGTCATCGGGGAAATTTAGGGGAATAGTGGCGATTGGTGTGGCACTACTTCAGGCGACGGCGCGCCACGCGGGGGACAAAGGCCGGGGTTGTAAGGAGACGCCCAGGTGGACCCACGATGGCGCGGCAAGGTTTCAACGACGATGACCAGTTTTGGGGTGAAATTTTGTTAATTTAATTTAATTAATTATTTAATTTAAGTAATTACACTTAAGACGTTAATAAATTTTTGCTAAGAACTCAATATCGCATGAAACAGGATTTGTTGTGATCGTTGAGTCGAGAGCTTCGCAACAAAACTAACTGGGTCCAATTTGGAGCAAGTTAGAACTTGGGGAAAATTCAGACCCAAAAAGTACTAAAATCGTCAATTAAAGAATGATGGAGTGGAAACCAAGGTGAGAACTCTCTCACTTAAATAATTTTTGTTATGTTATTTATTTTTGGAGTTCAACACGCGAACTCTTTATAAATCATTTGAAATAGAAGCAATGTATGGATATTAGCGACACTCGCATTTCATATTCCGAGGATGGACACTTGTGGCGCCATAAATGGCATTTGGTTGTTGTGTATTTAATTATATGGATGGTTTGGTGATTTGTGTATTATGATTGTGATTATGGATTCGAAATGTTCAACATGTTAAAATAATGTTAATATTATTGTGATAGTTGAAATTAAATTATAAATACCCATTTATAATTTAAACAATGAAAATTGGTTAATTAGAAAAATAATTAGAATCAAATTATAATTGGTTAAATTTATTAAGTAGTGATTAATTTGAATTCATTGTTGTTGGTTGTAACCCCACAAGGGTCTGGGGTTGATAATTTATTCATGTCTCCCTTGGAATTAATTGTTTGTCAACCGATCGATTGACAGACTGTTGTAAGTGCTATTTAATTATTTAATGCTCATACAGTTGTAAATTGCACTCTGGATGTGAATTGAATGTTTAATAGTTGCTTATCACTATTTTTGAATACATGCTATGTATGGAATCCATATAAATAAAATTATGTGGTAATTGATTGAATCTGATTCCAATTCAGAAATAATGGATATTTTAAAATAATATTCAGTGAAAGAATCAAAATATGATTTTGAAGTCCGATTTTGGATGGACATGAAAATATTGAAATATTCATAACTGAAATGAATATGGAGCCAAGTTAAGTAGATACACGCCATTTTAACTCGAAAGGATTGTTATATTGACTTTATTCATTTTTATAACGAATATCGAAAAGATTTGATTTCAAAATCTGATATTTTAAAAATATTATCATTTTTAATGTTATAATGATATGGAGTATTGTTTATTGGTTTAAAATTGAAATGGAAGTTAGAATCATTTAAAAATGAATTTATAAATGATTTATAAAATATGTTTTAAATGGGAATCGATGATATATATATATATATATATAATATTTAAGTGGTTTGAATAGAACGACCCGCGCAACGACCGTTCGCGAATTTCAACCATTAACTTCAAATTGGCATATCGGGAGATCCGACCGCCGGATTCTCCTAAAACCAAAACCGTTGGGTTCGTATTGAAAAGATCTTTCTATTGCTAATAAATGATTTTAATCTAACGGTTAGATTTTAAAATATGTCCAAATCAGTTTTGGAAAAGGTTGTTGTAAATGCAATTCGATGGCCGTATATGGAAATTGACTGTAAGGTCCTTATTAAAATTATTAAAAATATGAATAAATTATCTAAAATCATAATAAATGATTTGGAAAGATTTTGGATGAAATATTCCACGTTTGTGAAGATAAAATATATTTTTATTTGAATAAGTTATTTATCGATTTGAGTAAAGAACCGAAAAGGAATTGAAATGGTTTTAATATTTCCAAAATTTTCCAATGTATAAATTGGAATGGATTTGGATGGAAATAATCTATAGTGTATTTCGATATTGAATTCCGTGATTGTATGGGTATTGTTGAGGAATTTGGAAGATACAAATATAGTTATTCCCAATACGATATCCATTAGTTTCAGAATCTGATATTGAATATAAGCCGATATAATTTCTATTCAGAGCCTTCTGTTTATTATAAACTGGATTTTGGGTTTGTCGTGAATGGTGACTTTATTAACACAGTTCTTAAACCCAGTTGAGGAAGAATAAATCATTTAACTAAGATTTAAGTAAATTTTCCAATAAATAAATATAATTGGGATTAAATGGTAGTTGATTTTGGGTTCATTGTGAACGATGTTTTTAAATGGCATTTGTTCTTAAAACCCAATTAACAGTGAAGATATGATTTGAAATTTATAATCCTTTTATTAAGATTTAATGGACATTTTCCTAAGTAAAGTTTTCCAATTTAATATATTAAATTGGAATTGAATGGAATTCGATTTAATAATAATCGAGATGAGCTTTTGTGAATGAAGACCGTTATCTATATGGAATTTAAAAGACATTGTCGTTATTCCATTTATATTAATTATATACTAATCTATTTTCCGCGAAGATTCCACATTTAATGGAAGATGATTTGGGTTTATCGTGAACTGTGTTTTAAACGACATCTATTCTTTAACCCAGCTAAAGACAAAATTGGATTCCTAAAAGGTTGATTGATCATTAAGTAATGATTTTTGAGATTAAAACTAAACTAAAGTTTTAATAAATCTTTAATTAGATTGAAATGGGAATAAGGTAAGTAAATTTATCGAATGCAAGAAACATTGAGAATGGAGTACCACCAGTTTCACTCCATGCGATAGTTAAATCTTTAATTAGATTTAAAACGTGAAATGGTAATTTATTTTACCGATAAAACGCGGGTGCTAGATATGGAGTACTACCAGTTTTGCTCCATGGGATGAATAGGTTGGGATTCGGATAATATAATAAATGATTACTTCAGTAAGGTTCGCTAATCCCGACTAGTTGATAAACCTTGTTTTGGTTTAGATTGTGAAAAGATATAATAAAATATTTTAGAAAATGATATCCAAAGGAAGATTAAAGAAATAGTTTAAATGAACTTATCTTTAATAAAAATTAATAGGAACCTTTCCCTAAAAATGTGAATATTTGAATAAAAGGATTTTATGGAGTGGAATGAGGCGTATAATGTGTTTTTATAGCACTTGATTATAGATTATAAAATATGCGAGTTATTCGGAAAGACCGGGTTTAACCCACTGTGAATAACTGATTTGATTCGTTTGGATGATTACTTGTGTATTGATTAGGTTGTACACCCAAGATAAGGTAATAAGTGGTGATTGTCCATACGTACTTGGAGTTCGACCGGATATGCAATGGCCTATCTCCTGTATTGGATATATGGGATGAGGAATAAGGTGCCTCCAGTTTCGTTCAAACCCAAAACGGGCTTGTAAATGGATGTGTGTATGTCAATGGATTTTATTCTATATGGATTGATTTCTATTAAATATATATCTGTTTAGTGGCGGGGAATTTAATCTCTTGCTTAACACCCTTCTCTGAGACGTACGAGCTTAGAGATTATATATTGGTAGAAATCAGTGGTATGGTATGGATTGACAATGTGGCATGCTAAGATGCAAATGATCAAGACTTTTGTTGAAAAGCAGAGTCTTGTGAATGATGATCAAAGCATGACTTTAAGTAGCATAGCTTTGTGTATAACATTAATTCGCGAGCCTCACACCTCGGTATGATTCAAAACGGGATAGTGACTGAAGGGAGTGCACCACATTTCTTTCTAGCTAGAAGTGGTTTCATGGTATGAAGCCTGGACATTTTTACTTATGTGGATGATGGAATGAGGCGCCTCGGATATTGAGTCTCTAATGGCTCAGAGATAGGTCAGATAGGACAGGGAAACGTGTGTTCAGGAATAACTAATCCCTAAAGTAAGTGTGGACCAACCCTGAAGATCGAAGATTTGCCCAGAGTGTGTAATACTGAGGCATTTGGTAGAGTGTCTCGAATTGGTGAGGAAGATCCCTTGCCTCGACTCATAGATGGAATCCAACTTCCAATACGCGACCTTTCGGTTTTAGTTGTAAACCTATATGGTGACATAGTAGGATGAGGTACTATGCCGTCTGTGATTGATACATTTATATTTGAAGTTGATTTCTTCACTTGTAGTAATATAAATGGTTTGTTTTAAAGCGTATCAAGCATGTTTGGCTATTATAATGGAAAATTTTATCCTCTAGTTTGTGTTGCATTGTGTGATATCCTGAGTCTTATAATAGCTTCATTTCTCCAAAAGCATTGCATTGTTTAGAAATTGTTTTATTTCACAGTATTCATGGGAGTAAACCCATTCTGTGACATGTGGTGTGATCCTGTGATGTACCCTACTTTTAAATAAAGTTTAATAACTATTTTGAGTTCTCACACCAATATTGTCCGTATTTTCTACATGGGCAGCTTGTAGTTTTGGTTTTCGTAGATATTTCTTTTCTCAGGATCCTGGATTACAGCTGGAGCTATACTTGGAAAACTTTGTATTCGTGTATTTCATTCAGTTGTGTTAGTTGATGTATTTTCCGCTGTTGTATGTTTACATTTAAATATGTGTATTTTAAATCTCTGATATTGTTTTTCCGCTGGGTAGTATTTATCTGTACTCTGATGTATATTCTTGTAATAGCAATGAAATGTTCTCACGTCTGTGTTCTTATGCGTTATGTTCTCAAAACAATCCAGGCTCCTCAATCTCTTCGAGGATCGGGAAAGTCTAGGTCATTTCATTTGGTATCAGAGTTTGATTTACAAAAGCTCGAGAACAAGGCACATTAGAACCAAACAAAATAATTCATCAAAGATAGGATTAATAATATCCTATAAGAATAACTCATTAGATTAGGGGTTAGTAATACCCTAGAATGAGTTGGAAGAGTGTTATTTACTAAAAAAACGAGTTTGGTTTTGAAAATTTTATTTATTACAAAGATTTAAATATTTTATTTTATATTGATTTTGGATTATCGAGTATTAGTTGATTTTGCATATACGTCTGATCCACATGTATTCGAAGTCTCAAATATACTGAGTAAATATAGAATCGCGCTCTAGTCGCACGGAGATGATCCTGATGATGACTATAGTATCATCCGTTTTTATGTTCGAGTTTTGAAATTGGGATATCTATATGACTCCAATTGGCTGGTGTGAGTACCAAAACTTTAGTTAGAATTTATTGTTTGTGATTTGATCTTGAAATTGGATTTTTGAGTATATATAAAGTTATATATTTGAAAAGCTAATCAACTAATTGATTGCTGGTTGTGATGTGTGATTATTAGTTTGATTAATAAAAATATTGGAATGATAAAACCCGTATGAGAATGGATGATAAATAAAACAAACCAAATATAATATAGAGATGAATAGAAAATTTAGTTCGAATTGGATTTATATGTTTAATAGATATGTACATATATATACATGCTAAGCAGGTTATGGATTTATTATTGAGTAGAGAAATATATTGCATGCCTGACAAACAGGTGCACCTTAATGAGTTGATTGCACAATTTTATTTATTATATAAACTACTGTGAGTGTTTTTTGAAGCGTTGTGATGGTTGTTCTGTATGAGATTAAAAACATACGCCATAGGATAGCAACAAATAAATTATGAATTACACCGCATGGCATACTACATGAAGACAACATACATATCATATTCCATATAAGCATTTGGTGCTTATATGACGAGGTTTAGATTACCATATGAGCGAGATGCTTGTATGGCGATAACTGAATTACAGGTTGTACCGAAGACTGATTATAGATGGCATAGCATATCATATTCCATACAAGCATTTGGCACTTATATGTCGAGGTTTGGATTTCCATATGGGTGAGATGCTTGTATGGCAAGGACTGAATTGTAGGTTGGACAGAAGACAGATTATGGATTTAATAACATATAACGGTGACGCGCAAGATTTAATACCCAACACAGGTCTGAAGATGACAAAAATTCATGTCTCTCTTGTTTTTAATTAAGGCACAAGGATTATTATATTTCCAACACTGGGGCAAGGTATGAGATTTCGACTTTTTACACGTCTCCCTTATGCATAGATAGGTCACAAAAATTGTGTACGCTTTTTATAGATTTATTGGGTACCTAATACGGCCCAATAAAATTTTCAAACCCTCCCCGTACAAACGAGGTTATGGAGATTTTTTTTGAAAATTTAGGGTATTAGCCAAATTTTTGAGAAATTAAAAAGTTCTTAGAAACTGAAAAGTTGAAGAATTTAAGTCAAGCGAACGTGGAGTTGATTAAATAAACAACCTTCGATTCTATCTTCCTTTTCGAGGACGAAAAGATTTTATAAAGGCAAAGTAAACTATAATTATCACTATGAAACTTATTACAACCTCCTACATGAGATTACAAATATCAACACACTGACTATACAAAAAAACACATGGCTACACAGTACTAAGAAAAAACAAATAAAATTAAAAATGAAACCAGAAAAAAAACTCAGTACTGCATTTAGCTTCCATTATCACTATGTCACGCTGAAATAAGAATAATGATCTTGAACCTTCTTCAAATCAATCAAAAACTTCTATATTTACCAACTTAGAATTGCCAAAAACTAATCCCACGCACAAGTGCTTTCCCCACATAAATGAGTGCCAAAACAGATCCCACACGCAAGTTAACACAACCTTTATCAAGATCATCCCAAAAAAAGGAACTGAACTCTAGAGACCGCAAGCTCTTGGAGACCAGAGCACCGAATGTTTTCCAAAAACAGAATGACATGCATGTATCTTAAAATTACCGAATCCACAAGTAGATGTCATTTAAAATCCAAAAGATATGCACATAATATCATTTACCAAAACCAAGAAATATCATCAGCTATAATATCCGGCTATAGCAGTTATAACCTATCACCTTTTCCAAATATTAAAAGACTCCATGCATATCTCTTATGTCTATATACACATACATAACAAAAGCAACGAATATCTTTGGATCAGTGAAGAAACAAACCATGTACATTAACAAAATAACTTATTGCACAAGTTGTTATAATGATTCATTTGAACTTGAAGGCCCCATCAATACGTAGACAATCATGGCTATAAGATAAAACATGACGAACCATCCATTTCAATACCCTTAAAACCAAAAATTCACTATCCATTGTAGCAACTTTGCAAAAGAATCATTAACTTCTGTGCAAAGGTAAAAGACACCATTACAAAAAGAAAAGTACCAAAAATTCACTAACTATTGAACCATCTAAGCAAAAAAACTTGACACCCATTGCAGCAATCGTTAAAGGTAGAGGACAAATCCAGTATAATTTCTAAAGTAAGACCATGGCTCATTAACATTTGACGAGGATTTCAAAATAGCACACTCCAAATTATACATTCTCATGCAAGATGCTGACATCAGCCTCAAACAACATTAAGAGTTGTACCTCCATCTATAGACAGACACCACAAACAATAAAAATCCAAACCAAACCTAACTCACATCTAGAAAGCCAATCAAGCTAGCAAAACTCACCAAGCAAGAGCATATGAACAAAACTTCTTGATAAATAGTTAAAGGCAAACCAGGAAAGAATCTGGCAAAGGTCGAACAAAAGCGCTGCTAATCCGACTGCATCCAGAAGTACTATCCACGATGAAGCAGAGAAAATGCCAAATCCAAAGCATTTTCCACGTTTGTAAAGATAAAAAATATTTTTATCTGAATAAGTTATTTATCGATTTGAGTAAAGAACCTAAAAGGAATTGAAATGGTTTTAATATGTCCAAAATTTTCCAATATATAAATTGGAATGGATTTGGATGAAAATAATCTACAGAGTATTTCGATGTTGAATTCCATGATTGTACGGGTATTGCTGAGGAATTTGGAAGATACAAAAATAGTTATTCCCAATAAGATATCCATTAGTTCCAGAATCTAATATTGAATATAAGCCGATGTAATTTTTATTCAGAGCCTTGTATTTAATATCAAACTGGATTTTGGGTTTGTCGTGGATGTTGACTTTATTAACACGGTTCTTAAACCCAGATGAGGAAGAATAAATCATTTAACTAAGATTTAAGGAAATTTTCCAATAAATAAATATAATTGGGATTAAATGGTAGTTGATTTTGGGTTCATTGTGAAGGTTGTTTATAAATGGCATTTTTTTCTTAAAACCCAATTAACAGTGAAGATATGATTTGAAATTTATAAATTTTTTATTAAGATCTAATGGAAATTTCCCATAGTAAAGTTTTCCAATTTAATATATTAAATTGGAATAGAATGAAATTCGATTTAATAATAATCGAGATGAGCTTCTGTGAATGAAGACCGTTATTATATATGGAATTTAAAAGGCTTTGCCGTTATTCCACTTATATTAATTATATATTGATCTGTTTTCAGCGAAGATTCCACATTTAATGGAAGATGATTTGGGATCATCGTGAACTGTGTTTTAAACGACATATGGTCTTTAACCCAGTTAAGACAGGATTGGTAACCTAAAAGGTTGAATGATCATTAAGTAATGATTTTTGAGATTAAAACTAAACTAGAGTTTTAATAAATCTTTAATTAGACTGAAATGGGAATGAGGTAAGTAAATTTATCGAATTCAAGAAATGTCTAGAATGGAGTACCACCAGTTTCACTCCATGCGATAGTTAAATCTTTAATTAGATTTAAAACGTGAAATGGTAATTTATTTTACCAATAACTTGTGGGTGTTAGACATGGAGTACTACCAGTTATACTCCATAGGATGAATAGGTTGGGATTGGGATAATATAATATGATTACTTCGGTAAGGTTCGCTAATCCCGACTAGTTGATAAACCTTGTTTAGGTTTAAATTATGAAAAGATATAATAAAATCTTTTTGAAAATGATATCCAAAGGAAGATTAAAGAAATATTTAAATGAAGTTATCTTTGATAAAATTATTCGGAACCTTTCCCTAAAAATGTGAATATTTGAATAAAAGGATTTTCTGGAGTGGAATGAGGCGTATGATGTGTTCTTATAGCACTTGATTATAGATTATAAAATACACGAGTTATTCGGAAAGACCAGATTTAACCCATTCTGAATAACTAATATGACGACTAAAAGTCGACGATGAAGATGGTGGTTGAAGACCGGAGACCTTCACATCGTTTGGATGATTACTGATGTTTTGATTGGGTTATACACTCAAGACAAGGTACTAACTGGTGATCTATAACAGCCTGAAATCCCCCGATCTCCGAAGAGATGAGAATCAGCAGATTGTTTTGAGACGATGACGCATCAGACGAAAACAACAGAACATTCCAGAGTATGAACAAATATTAAACATTGAAAATACAAAATCAGAGATTAAAATACGTAGCAGTGGAATTTTAATGTATAAATAAAATGCGTAGCAGAAAATACATCAATTGGCACAACTAAAAGAGATACATGGATACAAAGCTTTCTGAATATAGCTCCAGCTGTAATCCAGGGTCTTGTGAAAAGAAGTATCTACGAAAACCAAAACTAACAGCTGCCCGTGAGAAAAATATAGGCACCCAGAGTCTATGTTAAAACAATAAACTCCAAGTCAGTCATCGGACTGGTACAAGAACTAAACAATTATTGAATCTTTACTTTAAAAGTTGGGAAATCATAGGACCACGCTGTATAACATGAAACGGGTTTACTCCACATGAATCTTAGTTTAAAATAAAACAACGCAACACTTTTTGGAAAAATGAAGCTATTATAAGACTCAGTCCCATTACACAATGCAACACAAGCCGGAGGATAGAGTTTTACCTTATAATAGCCAAACATGCTTGGTACATTTTAAAACAAATCATTTTTTATATTATTATAGGTGCACAGTGTCAAAATCAACTTCAAATATATATGTATCAATCAAAGATGGCATGGGTACCATATATCATGTCGCCCTACTAGTTCTACAACTAAAACCGAAAATCACGTATTGGAAATTGGATTCCATCTGTAAACCAAGGCAAGGGATCTTCCTCATTCGATTCGAGACAATCTAGCCCATGTCTCAGGAACAGAACGCATCGTCCCTTGGAGCCGTAGGGCCGATCCACACTTACTTTAGTGGATTATAATTCCTGAACAATATGTTTCCCTGCCACATGGTGGCATAAAATCTAGTCAGTATGTCGACCATCTAAAGAGCCACTAGAGACTCAATTCTGAGGTACCTCGCTTTCCAACATCCACATAAGTAAAATGTCTGGGTTTCACACCATGACACCACTCCTAGCTAGAAAGAAACGCGTGTTCTCCCTGGATTCTTTATCCCGTTTCTGGTTCATATCCGGGTGTGAAGCTCACGAATTAATGCTACACAAAGCTATGCTAATTAAAGTCGTGCTTTGATCATCAACCACAAGGCTCTGATGTTCAACAAAAGCCTAGATCATTTGCATCTTAGAATGCCACATTGACAATCCACGCCATGCAACTGATGTCTATCAATATATAACCTCTAAGCTTGTACGTCTCAGAGAAGGGTGTTAAGCAAGAGAATAAATTCTCTGCCACTAAACAGATATATATTTAATAGAAATCAATCAACACAGAATGAAATCCAATGTCAGACACACATCCATTTACAAGCCCGTTTCGGGTCTGAACGAAACTGGGGACACCTTATTCCTCGTCCCGTATGTCCAATACAGGAGAGAGGTCCTCGCATATCCCATCGATCTCCAAGTACGTTTGGACAATCATCATTTATTACCTTGTCATGGGGGATCAACCCAATCAAGACATCAGTAATCATCCATACGATGTGAAGATCTCTAGTCTTCGACCACTGTCTTCATCATAGACTTTTAATTGTCTATTAGTTAATCAGAATGGGATAAACCCGGTCTTTCCAAATAACTCGCGTATTTTATAATCAATAATCAAGTGCTATAAAAATACATCATATGCCTCATTCCATATCAGAATATTCGTTTATTCAAATATTCACATTTTTAGGGAAAGGTTCCCATTAATTTTATCAAAGATAAATCCTTTTAAATTTATTCTTTAATCTTCCTTTGGATATCCATTTCAAATGATTTTATTAAATCTTTTCACCCTTTAAACCAAAACAAGGTTTATTAACTAGTCGAAATTATCGAGCCTTACTGAAGTAATCATTTATTTTATTTTCCAATCCCATCCTATTCATCCCATGGAGAAAAACTGGTAGTACTCCATATCTAACACCCACGGTGTTATTGGTAAATTTAATTACCATTTCACATTCAAATCTAACTAAAGATTTAACTATCGCCTGAAGGAAAACTGGTGATACTCCATTCTCGATCATTTCATGTATTTAATAAATTTAATTATCCCATTGTTATTCCAATCTAATTTAAAGGTTCATTAAAACAACAATTTGGTTTTAATCTCAAAAATCGTTACTTTATGATTATTCAACTTTAGGAAAATTAATCTTGCCTTTAACTGGGTTAAAGAACCAATGTCATTTAAAACGCAGTTCACGATAAACCCAAATCACCTTCCATTAACTATGGAACCTTTACAAAAAACAGATCAATATATAATCAATATAAATTTCCGTATCATACTAATACTATAAATGGAATAACGACATAGACTTTTAAATTCCATATATAGTGTCGGTCTTCCTTCACAGACGCTCATCTCGATTATTACCAAATCGAATTCCATTCAATTCCAATTTAATATATTAAAGTTGAAAACTTTTCTTTGGAAAATTCCATTAATCTTATTTAAAATATTTATAAATTCCAAATCATAACTTCACTATTAACTGGGTTAAAGAACGAATGTTATTTAAAACACAGTTCACGATAAACCCAAAACCCAATTCTTTTATTCAATTCCAATTAAATATCAATTAATTGATAAATTTCACTAAATCTTAATTAAAATATTTATTCTTTTCTCATCGAGGTTTAAGAATAGTGTTAATAAAGACACCATTCATGACAACCCCAAAATCCAATTTGATATTAAATACAAGACTCTGAATAGAAATTATATTGACTTATATTCAGTATCAAATTCTGAAACCAACAAATATCGTACTGGGAATAACGATATCTATATCTTCCAAATTCCTCAACAATATCCGTATAATCACGGAATCCAATATCGAAATATTCCGAAGATTATTTCCATTCCAAATCCATTCCAATTTATTTATTTAAAAATTCTGGTTATTTTAAAACCCTTTTTGAATCCAATTTATTTATTTAAAAATAACTGGATTTTTTATTCTAGTTATCAACTAGTTCATTTCGATAAAAATATATTTTTATCTTTTCAAACTTGGAATTTTTCATCCAAAATCTTTACAAATCGTTTATTATGATTTTACACAATTTTTAATAATTTTTATAAGGCCCTTGCAATCAGTTTCCAGTAATGGCCACTGAACTGTATCCATAGCGACCTTTTCCAAAATTGATTTAGACATATCTCAAAATCTAAATGTTAGATTTCAAACCTCATATATTTATTGGAAAGCCCATTTCGATACAAACCCAATGGTTCCGGTTTTAGGAGAATCTGACAGACGGATCTCCGTTATGCTAATTTGAAATTAATAGTCGAAATTCATGAAAGGTTGTTATGCAGCACGTTCTATTCGGGCCATTATATATGATATATATCATCGATTTCCATTTTAAAACGTATTTTATAAGTCGTTTATAAATTCATTTCAAAACGATTCCAACTTCATTTTCAATGTAAATCAAAATTGAATATTCTATATCATTATAATATTAAAATAATAATATTTTCAAAATATCATATTTTGAAATCCATTTATTTTTCTTATTCATTATAAAATGAATAAAATCGATTTATAAACTCATTCGAGTTAAAATGGCGTTTATCTACATAACTCGGCTTCACATTTCAATATTTTTGTGTCCATCCAAAATCGGACATCAAAATCATGATTTTATTGTTCACTGAATAGTATATTCGTTATTAAAAAAAATATTCTTTATTTCTGAATCGGAATGTGACTCAATCAATTATCATATAATTTTAGTTATATGGATTTCATACATCACAATATACAACAATAATGATAAATAATCATTAAAATTTCTACAACATCCAGAGTGCATTTTACAACTGTGTAAGCATTAAAATAAATAAATAACGCTTTTACAGTTTGTCAACCCATCGATTGAATTATAATTAAATTCAGGGGAGATGTGAATAAATTATCGTCCCCAGACCCGTGTGGGGTTTCAAAATAATAACAGTCGATTCAAAATAATCACTGGTTAATAAATTTAACCGGTTCTAATTTAATTTGAATTATTATTCTAATTAGCCAAATTTCACTGTTTTATTTATAAATAGATTTTTACAATTTAATTTCAACTATCACAAAATAATATTAAATTAATTTTAATATTTTAAACATTTTAGCATTACAAACATAGTACAATATAGTCAATGTAAATCATCTATGGTCTGCGGATGAGGGAGGTGAACTAACAGTCACCGTATACAATTTATAATGATTAAAAACTAATAAAAATATACACTGCAATTCTATATATATTTTTATACATGAGTACAATAGCATGATAAAATATAATTTAGTGAGGAGTTCTCAATTTGGGTTCCACTCCGTCATTCTTTATTTGGAGATTTTATGTCGTTTGGATTTGAATTTGCCTTAAATTCTCATTTGCTATGTTTCTGCTCTGGTCATTTCCATGTTATAGAGTTTGATCCCACGATTCGAACGTGACTGAAATCATTGGATTTGGACCTCGTACGGAAAAGATATAATATTAACTACCTTGGGTTACATTAATTAATTAATTAACATTAATCCATCATTAACCTTTATTCTCCTCCCGGTTAACTGTTCTTCCCCAATCGCTAATAGCCAGAAAAGCTTCATCCCTTCCTCCTCGATCCACGCGCGTCATAGGCCATTAGATTTCGATTGGAGATGACCACTCGACTAGCCTGAGCGTCGCCGCCCTACCCTAGCCACCAGCCACCGCTTGAGCCCGCCGTTGGTCCAGAATTCAAGGCCGACGGCGGCGGCTTTCAACATAAAAATCGCGCCCCTTGCTCCATGATAAGAGATCATTTCGGTAAGATGCAGAGAGCTCAACTCATTTTAATTTGAGGCGATAAAGGATCGAACAATATTAATCGTTCGTTCTTGTTGAAGGCGGCATGTTCTGTTTGACCCCATGGAAAATGATTTAGGGTTTGACTGTTTGCCCTTTTATATATATTTAAATGAATATTTAATTCAAAAAATGAGATCATTGCATCCGGACTCCAAGTCAAGCCCAACGACTGTTCTTCCTAACCAAATGCCTCCATTCCAGACACAATGGGATATGTTTCGTAAGCCAATTCAACTGTTTTAATTAGCTTTCGTCAAAATTAAAATGTAAATTAATACATATTACATTTGAACGTACATTTTAATTTACCGGGGCCACATACTTACTCCAAAAATTACAAAAAAATAAACCTAGCTATGTTTTGATGATACGGTCCTAACAAAACTAATTTCGTCGAATTTGGAGACTATTTGAAAAATGGCCATTTTCCAGTCGATTAAATTCAAATTGAAACTGCCAAAACACGTTTAAATTCACCACGCTCGCATATTAAATCCAAAAATTATGAAATTTGAAACATAAAAATAATTTGATATTCTAGATCCAACAAAAATGGTTTCATCAAAAACGGAGGTTGTTTGCAAAATGGCTATTTTTAAGGGCTATATATTATATTAAAATATATATAAATTCCATAGCGACTATTTTAAATTTTAAATTGGACATAACTTACAATTTATAAATTAAAATCTCTTTTTTTACATTTATTAGAAAGATATCATTAAATAGATTCAAATATTTCTTGTTTTGTTGAAATCCAATTTAAAATTAAATCTATACATTCAATTGAAATTAGAAATCGAATTTTCAAACTACCGCGCCATTTCAGGCTTGTTTTATAATTAAAATAAATTTATATGTTCTAACTTTGATTTAAAATAAATTTTTCAATCATTATTATTTAAAATAAATTATTTTACATATTCAAAACCCATTAAAATAGTTAAAATAAAAAAATTTAATTAGTCTAGAATTTCTGGGTTGCTACAAGATTGTCCAGACTTACTAGGAGATCGACTGTATATGCGAGGACCTCTCTCCTGTATTGGACATATAGGACGAGGAATAAGGTGCCTCCGGTTTCGTTCAGACCCAGAACGGACTTGTAAATGGATGTGTGTCTAACATTGGATTTCATTCTGTATGGACTGATTTCTATTAAATATATATCTGCTTGGTGGCGGAGAACTTACTCTCTTGCTTAACACCCTTCTCTGATACCTATGAGCTTAGAGGTTATATATTGGTAGAAATTAGTGGTATGGTATGGATTGACAATATGGCATGCTAAGTTGCAAATGATCAAGGCTTTTGTTGAAAAGTAGAGTCTAGTGGATGATGATCAAAGCACTGCTTTAAGTTGCATAGCTTTGTGTATAGTGTTAATTCGCGAGCCTCACACCTCGGTATGAGTCAAAAACGGGATAATGACTACAAGAGTGCACGACGTTTCTGTTTAGCTAGAAGTGGTGTCATGATATGGAGCCCAGACATTTTTACTTGTGTGGATGATGGAATGAGGCACCTCGGATGTTGAGTCTCTAATGGCTCAGAGATAGGTCCGATTGGACCACGAAGCGTGTGTTCAGGAATAACCAATCCACTAAAGTAAGTGTGGACCATCCTTGAAGATCCAAGGGTTGCCCAGAGTGTGAAATTGTGAGGCATTTGCTCGAGTGTCCCGAATCGATGAGGAAGTCTTTTGGCATGACTCATAGATGGAATCCAACTTCCAATACGCGACTTTTCGGTTTTAGTTGTAAACCTATATGGCGACATAGTAGCATGGGGTACTATGCCGTCTATGATTGATAAATTTATATTTGAAGTTGATTTCTTTACTTATTGTAATATCAAAATGATTTGTTTTAAAGCGTATCAAGCATGTTTGGCTATTATAAGGGAAAACTCTATCATTTGGTTTGTGTTGCATTGTGTGACGGGACCTGAGTCTTATAATAGCTTCATTTTTTCCAAAAGCATTGTGTTGTTTACAAATTTTTTAATTTCAGAGTATTCATAGGAGTAAACCCGTTTCATGGCATGCGGCGCGGTCCCGTGTTGTGCCCTACTTTAAAATAAAGTTTAATAATTGTTTTGAGTTCTCACACATGTCCCATGACTGACTCGGAGTTTATTGTTTCCACCAAAACTTTGGGTGCCCATATTTTCCATATGGGCAGCTTATAGTTTTGGTTTTCGTAGAAATTTCTTTTCTCATGATCCTAGATTACAGCTGAAGCTATACTCAGAAAGCTTTGTATCTGTATATATCATTCACTTGTGTTATTTGATGTATTTTCCGTTGTACATTGTATGTATACATTTAAATTTGTGTATTTTAAATCTCAGATATTGTATTTCCGCTTGGTAGTATTTATTCGTACTCTGATATTCTTGTACTCTGATATATATTGTTGTAATAGCAATGAAATTTTCTCATGTTTGAAATCTGATGCGTCGTGTTCTCAAAACAATCCGGGCTCCTCTGTCTGTTCAGGGATCGGGGAATTCTAAATCGTTTCATTAACGATTAGACGTGCTTTGACCAGTCCATATGTATTTGGGATGAAGAACGGGGAAGATCATCGTGGGTGTCTAGAGACACGAGAGGAGCATGTCCAGCATATTATTTGATGGGACTGGAAGGAAGTGTAGGACTTCTATGGTACGTGAGGATACATTGATATATCCCTCTGTGATAAGCCTAATGAAGTACCAAAAGAGGCGTGGTCTGTACGGTTCCATCAAGTGAGTATGCCTTGGCTGCATCTTTATGGTAGGTAACCTAAAGACTGATTGGGATGATCTTAGGATGATTCGGTGGTTGTCTCAAGGGGGAGGCTTCGTCGTCGAGAACCAACAAATGATAGTAGGTCATCGGATACCTGTCATCGTCAGTCGGAGCATGTACAGGAAAGACTGGAGCTAAGTCAAAAGCCCAATGACCTTTTACTATCGGGTCAGTAGATGAGGGACCACATGTTTGTTTAGATTGGATGGTAGAGCGGTCATTTTGCTCTTTGAATAGTCTTTCATTAGTAAGAGGTAGGCTGGATGTGGCCTTATTGAAACACCACACCTCCGTTATGGTCACTCACAAAGGGAATGCCTTAACTTTGGTAGAGCATTTTAGGTAAAAGATGCAGATAAATTACAAGACAGACAAATAAAGCAGCGGAAAATAAAGTCATTTTACAAAACAACTTAATTTAGTCATGCTTTTACAACAATTGGCTCAATCATACTTAAAAGTAATACAGAGAAATTCTGTCTTGATTCAAAAACTTCCAATTATGAAAGAAGCATAAAAATAACAATGATATTCCCCAATGAAGCATGAACCAGCCATAGCAGTGGAAGAGAGAGTCTGAAACAATACATCGACTATCTTCGAGCTTGGAAGGAAAACTGAGCTAAGTGATAACATTTCCTCCCTGTGAACCTGGAGGGGGGACGGAAGAAAAGAGGCGAAACAAAACTAGGTCAGACATGAGTCTGGTAAGTCCTGTGAATTTCATCATATAAACAGGCAAAAGCATCATGACATGAATATAAGACAATACTGTGATAACAGGGATAACTAGATAACATAGGATAAGCATAAGGTATGATAAGGCAAGATAAACTGAATGCGCTTCTACTCATTCTCTGCTTCGCTACTACTTTGTTATTCTGATATATATATATATATATATATATATATATATATATATATATATATATATCTGCACCACCTAACTTGTGTCCCAACTAGTAATCTGTATAAAATGATAATATTACAATGTGATCCCAATCCCCGCAAATGGTGGTAGCCTTTAGGTGTACATCTATCATGAGGATTCCACCTTAATTAGCCTAATTGCCATGAACATATTGGATGTACCCTTACTACCCTATTGATCGGCACCCTTACTTGTATTCATGTTCCGTGTGTCTGTGTCAATCGGCCCTCTCTTACGTGTAGATACCCTGTGTTGGTCCCACCATAAGGTGTATCAATCCTTTTGATAGCGACCCGACACGATTCAAGATGCACAGTGTATAACTATTAGTACTCAGTGCCTGTTTTTTCCCACTGCGGAGTACGTGCACTCCCGTAAACCATCGGAACCTACACTGACATACCCCATGCCGCTGTTTTGACCACTTATAATCAGCCCCGTAATCGTGCCCCACCATGCCTAGTTTCAGGGTACCATGATACATCTATGTGGGTTACTACTGAAATAGGTCCCCGTTACTAGGATTTCTTATTAGTTATGTTTGTGGGCCTATATATACAGGTAGTACCTACACGAGATGTACTTAACCCTCCCATCGATTCTAGCATGTTTATTTAACGGTTATGTGTGTGGGCCTATATGTACTAATATTACCCAACTACATGAGATGTACTTAACCCTCCCATCGACTCAAGCATCTTTATTTAACGGTTAAGTTTGTGGGCCTATATGTACTAATATTACCCACCAACCCAATATATACTTAACCCTCCCGCACATTATGTCATATTGGTTAAGTGTTGTCCATTCATGTTAACTTAACCCACCCATTCATCGTGTCATGTTGGTTAAGTGTTTCTTATTAACTTAACCAATCTCACTTATCAAGTTAGATTGGTTAAGTGTTTCCTATTAACTTAACCCCATTCGTTCATCAAGTTATATCAGTCAAGTGTTTCTTGTTGCTTAACCCCACATGTTCATCTTGTTATATTGGTTAAGTGCCATCGGTCAATTCAAGTTAACTTAACCCATGTACTCATCATGTCATGTCACTCTGGTTAAGTGTCACCTTCTTGTGTTAACTTAACCCTACCATAAACCAAGTTATATTGGTTAAGTGTTAACTTAACCCTTTCCATTTATCATGTTATACTGGTTAAGTGTTTCCTATTAACTTAACCCTATTCATCCATCTTTTCATATTAGCATTAATTGATTTATTAATGCACCAACCTCTCACATTAGATATGTGTTATTGCGGTTACTGCATGTGTCGGGCGGTTCCGGGCAGTTTTACACCACAACTCAATCTAACCTCGGGTTTTTCTTGGGCATGATGTACTAACCTCTCACATTAGATAGGTGTTGTTGTGGTTACTGGATGTGCTGAGCGGTTTCGGGCAGTTTCACACCACAACTCAATCTAACTTTGGGTTAAGCATGTTTATCTTTAATCTACACATTTACCCTATATACCCAAATCTAGATTTTACATGCTAATTACCAAATTCACCAAAAATAGTTATGTTACTTATTACACCAGTCTGGATTTAATGCTCAAGTTACCCCAAATTCGCAACAATAACAATTTTGCCCAAAACTTGATTTATATGCCAACTTCCTACTTTGTCGTTCATGCCAATTCTAGGTTCAAAATGTCAAATTACATATTCCATAATTCATGCAAATTGCATCTTAACAGTTATGCCATGTTACATGTTCCAAATTAGCCAAATAATGTCAAATTCATGTTATACCCAAATTACCCCGCATTCATGACGTACGTATTTCGAAATTCAACTCAAGATTCATAATATAAGGGGAGAAACAAGACGGAACATCATAAGAATAGGCATAGTCATATGGTGATAAGAACTACTTGGCCAATAAACTTGATGTACTAAAAAGACAAGTTTTGCTAGGAATACATCGCAGGCATATAGATATGATAAGAATTATATCACGAACTTAAAAAGGATTACAATTCCGATACACAACAAGGATAGATATGATTGGACCAGTTTCATAGTCAAAAATGATTCCCAAAGATATATGTAATCAAGCGCAGATTTCAATGAAAGGATAGCTTACATCAGGCATATTCTCATTTCCATTTTATTACATGTTACAATTAGATTTAGGTGTTCAAATATATAAAAAAGTACCTGACTTTCGAAACAAAGGCAAATCTTGTTTCCTTGACTAAGCCATACATCACTGTACACCCTAATCTTCTTCTTCCAAATCATAAACTATCATATATATATATATATATATATATATATATATGTCCCAATTTTAGATCTTAGGCCACAACATGTACAATGCCTTATATTTACAGTTCAATTTACACCCCAAATCCCAAGTCATATGTCCAATACTTTATGCCTTAAATCCCAAGTTATATGTCTAATACTTTATGCCTCAAATCCCAAGTCATATGTCCAATACTTTATGCCTCAAATCCCAAGTCGTATGTTCGATACGCTTTATGTTTGAATACAACATGTGTTATGTCCTCAAATCAGTTACAACTCAATTATGCCTAATTTTATTTCCAACGTACGTTCATCTCTTATGAGATCTGGCTCAGGCTCGCAGTAGCTTGGCTATAAAACAAAAAGGGAAGAACGAAAGATGAGACAAAGAACGGACATAATATTATCAATGAGATAAATCCAAAGGATATAGAAAGACATGCATAATCTCAGATCCAGATTTATTACAATGTCGGAATCACAATTAACTTTTATTTCTGAAAGTAACGTGAACTTACAAATTACAGAAGGGTCTTGAATTCTGGGATCTGTATTCAGAAACTAAATAGCTCTCCCTCGAAGTAGACTATCTGTTCTTCAAATTTAGATTTGATTTGATTCTTAGAAATAGTTGTTGAAGTCGTTGAATTAGCTTTTGAATCTCTACTAGAATTCTAAACTTGATTTCTACGAAAGACTTGACCAGCATAACCTCGTCATAGATTTATTTTTATATGAATTAGGGTGGAGTATAGGCGTAATGAAGTTGTGTGGAGAGAAAGTGAGGTTTGGGGGTGTTTAAGTAGCGTAGGTGCAACAAATATGGTCAAAACGGGCGTCTAAATGCAGAAAAACGAATCTGTCCACGGATCTAGAAAAGGGGGGAGGTTGACCCCTAGGTCGACCCCCATGCCAACCTTGGTCCTGGGCGGGAAATTTCCCGCCAAGCCCGGGTCTGTGATTTGAATTTCGAAACTTTAAATTTGAATTCGATCTAGTTTTTAATTAAACCCCTGAAACTTCTGAAGGTCATAACTTCTTCGTACGAAGTCCGATATACGCAAACTCAGACTCTATCTCAAGCAGAATTCCGAGATGAACGCAATGGTCTAACCCATTGCCCTTAATTTTTCTTTTAAAAATTAAATATACTTTAATTTGTTAGTTTGACGTTCACAGAAAATACGGGGTGTTACATTCTCCCCTCCTTAAAGGATTTTGTCCCCGAAATCTCTAAGTTAAGAAGAATGCATATCCTAACATCCAACATCCATCTACTCAATCATTCAATCACAGGCGTCCACTGTCCTTAAAAATATTTATAATGCTTTCATGATCATACGCAGTGTGTGTACATGTCCTTATCTAATGCAAAATCAGGCGGTCTACTGATCCAATTGACCTCCTTAATGCGGATTATGTTGGTGCCATGAGTCCATCATGTATGCAATTATTCCTAATCATACTTTATAACTTCTACATGAGTGCACAGTCATTAATACCAATGCAACATCCATATGATAACACATCAAGTTTCAATCCATATATATAAAAGTTCACTCGTGCATATGCAATATGAAAGTGATTGAGCCGATCTAGTGGCTAATGTGTGTATATGCACCCACGAGCAACAACTAGCAAACACGTGCAAACACTTGCAACCACTTGCATCCACCAAACATAACATGTCTCAAACACATGTTCGCATCCATTGGCTTCTACCTAAGGATCGAGGATATGACCGAGAGGATATACTTAAAAGATAAAGACTAGCATGTAAATAAACTTTACAGAAAAAGAGGAATCAAGGATATACCCTCAAAAAGGGTATGATGCGCGTATCTAGTCTTCGGTCTTCTAAGTCGCATCTTCTTGAGCTTCACTCCACTACACCTTAACTAACTTAACTTCATGATTGCGAAGCTTCTTGCTTTCATTTCCAAAACTCACTAGTAAAGATAGGACCTCGATCACTTACTATGCTATAGGGTATCCAACGTAGTCGAACTATCTTTCCAAGGTAAACAGATGGTACCAAGTGTATATACTAATATGATTAGAGGTCTCTCTTCTACTTAGCTTATCCATCATGTCATAAATCTGAGGGTCGATATCTCTCAAGCAAACCATCCTAGTCGATCTTGACACTCAAGTACAAGCACCAAAGGCCTAAACCAATATCAGACAAGCACCCAAGGAATACCTCCTCTGAATTTGGATGATTTATGTGAGATGATACTAGATAAACAACCAAACAGTTGAGTATTTAACAGACTCTGGCTATCCTCGCCAATCTTGTTCCAAAACTATCGTTGATCGCATAACTGGCTTTGCATTGTCAACTAGATATACGAGGAAGTTTGCCTCGAGTTTTAGGGTAAAACCCCTAACCTAATCAAAACATCCGCGTACTCATGGACTACTCCAATGGATCAAAAATCGTCGATAAATTCATAAAGTGATTCTAGGTAGCTAAGACAAACTGATCTTTTAGGATCGCACGAAATTTCGAGGGTATTCCCAAGCTAAGTCGAAAGTCCAACTACCCTCCTTTCACAATTAACCAATCCATGCCTAGAATCAACCCATAGCCCATGAAGCCAAAAACATAAGTATCTCAAATCCTTACAAACCAATGATAAATGAGCCGAACTACAAATTGGATTTGAGACAATAATGGGATCTTCTATTATACAAGTACTAAGGTGCAGAGACTCAAATATTGAAGCAGATATAAACGAATGTGAAGTGCTAAAATCAAAAAGAGTACTAACAGGATGATCAAAAAGGAAAAACTAAACTCTTTCAATAGAAACCTTACTACCTCTCTCTCAAGTACGCTGGTGGTGAGAGCAGGTACTTGCTCTCCTGAAAATCATGTTCTTTGTTCTTGTCCTTTTCCTTAATTATATGACCCATTATACCATAGTAAAGATACTTCCTCTTGTTGCGGGATCTATTATCTTCTCCACCCTTCTTATACTCCAATCCCTTGTTTGTGATTCTTCCCCTTTTGGCCTCTTTCTCTTTACCTCCTTTGTGTACCATGTTGACAAGTCTCTCGAACGTTGCCTCCATCGCACGGGAAACCCTACAAAGCTTGGAAGAGAATTAGCCGTAGTTGAAACTACTATGACTATGGATGGAGGTTGGGAACTCCTTCGCCCTTTTGACAGGTGTCGTAGTCTCATCGAGCCTACGTAACCACGTTGTAATGAGGTTACCTCCCAGAAAGCCAGGAGCCCCGAAGACTTAGGAAAGAAGGAAACAAGGATTCAAACAGAGGATCAAAAGATAGTGCATATGGCTTTGGGGAATATGCCTACAAAACTTTTCTTTTGAAAATGCTTCTTTTAAAATCGTTTTGAAAATAATTTTACAAATCATCTATCTGATCCGGTAACCTTCAGCTCTGATACCAAGTGAAACACCCCACCTCCGTTGAGGTCACTCACAAAGTGAATGCCTTAACTTTGGTGGAGCATTTTAGGTAAAAGATGCAGATAAATTACAAGACAGAAAAATAAAGCAACGGAAAATAAAGTCATTTTATAAACAACTTAATATAGTCAAGCTTTTACAACAATTGGCTCAATCATACTTAAAAATAATACATAGAAATTATGTCTTGATTCAAAAACTTCCAAGTATAAAAGAAGCATAAAAATAACAATGATATTCCCCAATGAAGCATGAACCAGCCATAGCAGTGGAAGAGAGAGTCTGAAACAATACATCGACTATCTTCGAGCTTGGAAGGAAAACTGAGCTAAGTGATAACATTTCCTCCCAGTGAACCCGTGGGGGGGGGGGAATGGAAGAAAAGAGGCGAAACAAAACTAGGTCATACATAAGTCTGGTAAGTCCAGTGACTTTCAACATATAAACAGGAAAAAGCATCATGACATGAATAAAGTGAATATAAGACAATATCATGATAACAGGGATAACTAGATAACATAGGATACGCATAAGGTATATAAGGCAAGGTAAACTGAATGCGCTTCTACTCTTTCTCTGCTTCGCTACTACTTTGTTATTCTAATTTATATATATATATATATATATATATATATATATATCTCTACACCACCTAACTAGTAATCTGTATAAAATGATAATATTACAATGTGATCCCAATCCCCGCAAATGGTGGTAGCCTTCAGGTGTACATCTATCGTGAGGATTCCACCTCAATCATCCTAATTGCCATGAACATGTTAGATGTACCCTTACTACCCTATCGATCGACACCCTTACTTGTATTCATGTTCCATGTTTCTATGTCAATCGGCCCTCTCTTGCGTGTAGATACCCTGTGTTGGTCCCATCATAAGGTGTATCAATCCTTATGATAGCGACCCGACACGATTCAAGATGCACAGTGTATAACCGTTGGAACCTACACAAACATACCCCCTGCCGTTGTTTTGATCGCTTATAATCAGCCCAGTAATCGTGCCCCACCCTGCCTAGTTTCAGGGTACCTTGATACATCTATGTGGGTTACTACTGAAATGGGTCCCTGTTACTAAGGTTTCCTATTGGTTAAATTTGTGGGCCTATATATACAAATATTACCCACCTACACGAGATGTACTTAACCCTCCTACCAATTCTAGCATGTTTATTTAATGGTCAAGTTGTGTGGGCCTATATGTACTAATATTACCCACCTACACGAGATGTACTTAACCCTCCCATCGATTCAAGCATATTTATTTAACGGTTAAGTTTATGGGCCTATATGTACTAATATTACCCACCAACTCGATATGTACTTAACCCTCTCGCACATTATGTCATATTGGTTAAGTGTTGTCCATTCATGTTAATTTAACCCACCCATTCATCGTGTCACGTTGGTTAAGTGTTTCTTATTAACTTAACCCTTCTCACTTATCATGTTAAATTAGTTAAGTGTTTCCTTTTAATTTAACCTCGTTCGTCCATCAAGTTATATTGGTCAAGTGTTTCTTATTGCTTAACCCCACATGTTCGTCTTGTTGTATTGGTTAAGTGCCATCAGTCAATTCAAGTTAATTTAACCCACCTACTCATCATGTCATGTCACTGTGGTTAAGTGTCGCCTTCTTGTGTTAACTTAACCCTACAATAAACCAAGTTATATTGGTTAAGTGTTAACTAACCCTTTCCATTTATCATGCTATATTGGTTAAGTGTTTCCTATTAACTTAACCCTAGTCATCCATCTTATCATATTAGCATTAATTGATTTATTAATGCACCAACCTCTCACATTAGATATGTTTTGTTGCGGTTACTGGATGTGCTGTGCGATTCCGGGCAGTTTTACACCACAACTCTATCTAACCTCGGGTTTTTCTTGGGCATGATGCACTAACCTCTCACATTAGATAGGTGCTTTTGTGGTTACTGGATGTGCTGTGCGGTTCCGGGCAGTTTTACACCACTACTCAATCTAACCTCGGGTTAGGCATGTTCATCTTTAATCTACACATTTACCCTATATACCCAAATCAAGATTTTACATGCTAATTACCAAATTCACCAAAACTAGTCATGTTACATTTTACATCCAATCTAGATTTAATGCTCAAGTTACCCCAAATTCGCAACAATAAATTTTTTGCCCAAAACTTGATTTATATGCCAACTTCCTACTTTGTCGTTCATGCCAATTCTAGGTTCAATATGTCAAATTGCTAATTCCATAATTCATGTCAAATTGCATCTTAAAAGTTATGCCATGTTACATGTTTCAAATTATGCCAAATAATGTCAAATTCATGTTATACCCAATTTCCCCCACATTCATAACGTATGTATTTCGAGATTCAACTCAAGATTCATAATATAAGGAGAGAAGCAAGATGGAACATCATAAGAATAGGCATAGTCATATGATGATAAGAGCTACTGGTCCAATAAACTTGATGTACTAAAAAGACAAGTTTTGCAAGGAATACATCATAGGCATATAGATATGACAAGAATTATATCATGAACTTAAAAAGTATTACTATTCCGATACACAACAAGGATAGATATGATTGGACCAGTTTCATAGTCAAAAATGATTCACAAAGATATATACTCAAGCGCAAATTTCAATAAAAGGATAGCTTACATCAGGCATATTCTCATATCCATTTTATCACATGTCACAATTAGATTTAGGTGTTCAAATCTAAAAAAAGTAACTGACTTACAAAACAAAGGCAAATCTTGTTTTCATGCCTAAGCCATACATCACTATACACCCTAATCTTCTTCTTCCAAATCATAAACTATCATACATACATACACATATATATATATATATATATATATATATATATATATATATATATATATTCCAATTTTAGATCTTAGGCCACAACATGTACTATGCCTTATATTTACAGTTCAATTTACGCCGTAAATCCCAAGTCATGTGTCCAATACTTTATGCCTCAAATCTCAAGTCATATGTCCAATACTTTATGCCTCAGATCCCAAGTCATATATCCAATACTTTATGCCTTAAATCCCAAGTCGTACGTTCGATACGCTTTATGTTTTGAATACAACATGTGTTATGTCCTCAAATCAGTTACAACTCAATTATGCCCAATTTTATTCCCAACGTACGTTCATCTCTTATGATATCTGGCTCAGGCTCGCAGTAGCCTGGCTATAAAACAAAAAGGGAAGAAGGAAAGATGAGACAAAAAACGGACATAATATTATCAATGAGATAAATCCAAAGGATATAGAAAGACAGGCTTAATCTTAGATCCAGATTTATTACAATGTCGGAATCACAATTAAATTTTATTTCTGAAAGTAACGTGAACTTACAAATTACAAAAGGGTCTTGAATTCTGGGATCTGTATTCAGAAACTGAATAGTTCTCCCTCGAAGTAGACTATTTGTTCTTCAAATTTAGATTTGATTTGATTCTTAGAAATAGTCGTTGAATTAGCTTTTGAATCTCTACTAGAATTCTAAACTTGATTTCTACGAAAGACTTGAGCAGCATAACGTCGTCATAGATTCATTTTTATATGAATTAGGGTGGAGTATAGGCGTAATGAAGTTGTGGAGAGAAAGTGAGGTTTGGGGTATTTAAGTAGCGTAGGTGCAACAAATCTGGTCAAAACGGGCGTCTAAATGCAGAAAAACAAATCTGTCCATGGATCTGGAGAAGGGGGGAGGTCGAGCCCTAGGTCGACCCCATGGTAGATCTATTCTACCCAGGTCGAACCCTGGTCGACCAGTGTCCTGAGCAGGAAATTTGCCGCCCAGCCCGGGTTTGTGATTTGAATTTCGAAACTTTAAATTTGAATTCGAGCTGGTTTTTTTTTGAACCCCTGAAACTTCTGAATGTCGTAACTTCTTCATACGGAGTCCGATTTACGCAAACTCGGACTCTGTCTCAAGCAAAATTCCGAGATGAACAAATGGCATAACCCGTTTCCCTTAATTATTCTTTTAAAATTTAAGTATACTTTAATTTGTTAGTTTGACATTCACAGAAAATACGGGGTGTTACACTTATAGAGCCACCAGAAGAGACAGACCTTTCTCTTGATATCTGTAGATATATGTATTGTACGCCTGACGAGGCCGTCCTTTACAGATTTGTATAAAGACCTCGATTGAGTTCTGTGAGGGAACTCAAGTATTAGGGCACCCATGTGGTGCAACAGTAGAGTCTTATTCGCTTTCGCAGCATAGCCTAGTGTGTTTTCGTGGTGTAATGTTGGAGATCTGGTATGCCTTCTTAGCATAGTCTAGTACGCTTTCGTAGCGTGGAGGTGGAGGTCCGGTAAGTTTTTGTAGTATGATGATGGGACCACTCGAGGGAGGTACAATGGGGAGTACTTCGATATATTGGGAAAATAACTACATAAATATTATTTATTAGGTTAATCTATTGGGAAATAAATAGGTGTGATTTATGCGAAATAATAAAAAGTATATTGTGAGATAAACCTTATAACTTAAATATGAATCGGTGATACAATGTTACATGTAGTGTTATTTGTAGAAAGTATAATTTGTCCACTCACCAAAACTTTTGTTCTGACCCCCACCTCATAACAAACCTGCTGATTAGACAGGATGTTTAAATTCTGCAGCTTAGAGACACTTGTTAGATAGTGTCATTATATTGGTAAGTGTTTACCTACTATTATATTTTATTCCCTTCCACTGTAAAATTTCTATTATGAGCTCTAATATACTTTATCTTTGACATTCTGCAGGATACCAGGCAAACCCACTCAAGCTTCCATAGATTTTGATTTTAAAAAAAATCGGGTCTTTCTAAATTCGGGTTGTTACGTCATTACCCTTTTTCTTTCCATTTCAAATCCATCTCTTAATCAAAGCTTAATCAACATCATTCACATTAACCATTAATTAAAAGACTAAATCCTTCATAAATTTCAAAACATAACTTAAATCTTAGCTGGGTTAAAGAATAATGTTATTTAAGACACCATTCACAACAAAACCAAAACCAACTGATATTAAATACAAGATTTGTGTAGAAATTGTATCATCTAATATCCAATATCAATTTTCATAATCAACAAACACTATAAGCGAAGTAACTGTATAAATACCTTTCAAATTCCTCGAATAATATAAGTTTTAACTATGAGATTTAATACAAATATCAGAAGATCATTTCCATCCAAATTTAATTTATTTATAGTTGGAAAACTTTAGTCTTTTAAAAGTTATATTCTCTAAAATAGTGTTTCTACAGTAGCCGATTCTGCTTTTAGCTAAGCAGAAAAAACTGGATATCAAATTACTATCCAAAACTTCATATTTCACATCCAAATCACTTTAAAATCAATTACTATGATTTACCATAATTTTTCCGTATTTTTAACAATTTTTATAAAGTCATTTATACCAGTTTCCAATTTTGATCAACGAACTACAAAACCGCAATTTAATTTAAAACATGATTTAAACATAACTCAAAAACTATATACTGAAATCTAAAATTTCTCTTTTAATTTGAAAATTGTTATTAATAGAAAACAAATGCATTTCGCTTCAGGAAAATATGATTTAAATTTCATCCAGTGCAAACATTTGAAATTTATGGTCGAAATTCGCGAACTATCATTGCATGACAAGATCTATTCAGACCATATTGTAGCTTCAAACTAAAATTCATCTGAGTTAATTCAAGTATGTTTACAAACCTTACTAAACATATATAAACTCATCTAAAAGCAACATTTCCTAATTTCAACTTTAAATTCAATTATTTACCACAATTAAATATTTTAATATTAATATAATATTATTATTTTTCAAAATTTAATCTTATAAATTTCAAACTTTCCAGAAATCAAGTTAAACATTATATAAGCTTACTGGAATAATCAATTTGAGTTTAAAACACCTTTAAATATCTTACTCAAATTCAAATTTGAAATTACAATTTCAAATCGATTTATTATTCATTTGAAAATTGAACAAGCATATTGTATCAAAATTTTCTTTCAAAATCATTTCCACCTTTATAAAATCTTTTTATAAACAATTTAATTTCATTTCTAACCATTTTCAGATCTTAAATTCCAACTTTCATTTTTCTCGTTTATTTTCACTTAAACTGAATAAAATATTCATTTTTTCATCAATTTGGAAGAGAATTAACCAATATCTATATAATGCCACAATTTGGGATATATATGTTCAAAATGACATCTCAACAATAATAACAAGCATATAGAAATCATTTACAATGTCAATTATTACCTTTACAGTATAAGCATTACGATAATGAACGCTTTAGGGTTATATGGAACTAAACTAACAATCACTCAACCAATTCACATGAATCTCGATTAAATAAATATATAATTAACTAGATATGTGTAAAATGTAGAGTTTCTCACCAACATCTCCACTCCATCTATCTTTGATTGCAAAATCTAGAATGCGGACATTGACTATGGACTCGAACAACATAACCATGCACCATATTCTAGATTGTCTTCCACCAATATGTAAGAATATATATATTCTTTCTCTTTTTTTATATGAGGAGGCGTGCTCAGGCTAGGAGAATGGTAGTGCCTAGGGAGGTGTGGCAAGAGCTATGGGAGGTGGGCAGAGGCTAGAGAGGGAAAATTGCCGAGAAGAGGGAGGAGGGGAAGGCCATGGGGAAAGAGGAGAGGAAGAGACCTAGGGTCGATAATGGAGACTGGAAGAAAGGGGAAATAATGGCTTAGGAAGCCATGACTAAGAAAGGAGAGAAAGGAAGGAGAATGTGGAAGAGAAGAGAGTGGAGATGGAAGAAGGAAATGGTAAGAAACGGTGGTATATATGTAAGAAGCGAGAAGGCTTAGGCTTATGCCACTTAAGAGGACACATGTCCACTTCTTATGCATATATGCATGCATGAAGACACATCATTTTCTTAAAGCTCTCGTGTCTTGTAACACTTTTTTTACACTTGTTTGTGTTACAAATTTGCAACATTTATTTATGTTACAAAGTACCATGTCACTAATTAAACTCGGAGCCAATTCAGCGAGCACAATATTCAAACAAATGCATATATTTTATCTGCACGTATTTTGAAGTTTAAAATAAAATATTTATTATATAAACCAATGTTAAATCCAATTTAGAAACTGATTCAATAACTACTATATTCAAGAAATATATTCAGTTATTTTAGCTTCGGAACAACAGCTTTGACAAAACCCGATATTGTTATCAACATATTTTCCTGATTAAATTTAGTAGTTCAAAATAACTATTTTTAAATAATTTTATCATTTTAAAAATATATTTATTATCACCAAAATCATTTAAATTCAGATTTTTAAACTGACAAAATTCCCGGGTTATTACATTATCCCCTCCCCCCAAGGAATTTTCATCCTCGAAATTTGAACGAAACTAGCATAAGCCCGTAACTATGAAATATCATATCAATACTAATACCTATAGCTTATCAGTATTACTCTTATTCAATTATCCTATCTAAATAGCTTAACCCAGATAAACTGCTTAACTCTAAATTCATTTGTTTGCCAAATACCCTTCAGTTAGATCTTGAGACTCATTCTTATAGTATTTAAACTGCTTATCTATAAAAACTTATTATGTAACTTATCGACTGTCCAAAATCGTCAATACTTCTGACTCTTTATTCCCACTTAAATTTAACTTAAGTTCATCCTAACTTCTTGAGTTCAATTTATCTTAACCGGTTTCCAAATTACCTTACAAATATTCTTTTAGTTAAGTTATTAGCCTTTAATTGCTCTTTTCTTTATCTTAGGTTATTTAAACCATTTATTCCTTTATATACTTGGATTGTTTATTCTAATTAGTTAATGAACACTAATTACAACTCCATATGAACATCTTTAGTCGAACCATGAAATTCTAATCAATAGACGTTAATATCAAATTTTAACAATCATAATTGTTTAATTACTTATCCAAGTTATAATATATGTAGTTATAAATTTCAAAGCCCTAATTTTGTTTTTGCAAAATACATTCACTCATATACAAAACTCATTCTAGGGTATTTCTTAACCTATCTCTAATGAGTTACTCATCCTAGGATGTTACCAATCCTATCTCTGATGGGTGTTTACCATCAACCCTAATGAGTCATACACCATAAGCTTTGTATAATCAAAGCTTTGATACCATTCTATAACGACCCACTATATTGACCCTTGAGAATCGACACTTAATGCATCCATGGCTCAAAACCCAAGCACTAGAATGGCATATTATTTGGGATAATAACACAACAAAACAGAAACGAAGGAAATTCTTATTACATAACATATTTTTACATCAGAGTTACAAAAGGTATAACAGAGTACAACAACTATACAATGGAAAATACTTAAAGCTTTAGCGTAAGAATTCAAAATGCTCCAAATACATCTCCAGCCTTATCTCAGCACATGCTCCATAGAATAACTCCAAACTATATGTAAACCTTAACTATTAGGCTGCCCGTGTGGAAAAAAGGGCACCTAGAGTTTAGATGGAAAACAATAAATTCTGAGTCAGTCATGGGACTAGTGTGAGAAACTTAAAATGTTGGATTTAGTTTAACCCGAGAGGGCAGTGAACGGGGTTTATCACAGATTTTATCTGAATTAAAAATCTAACGAGATATATAATAATAAACAGATCACAGAATATAGCAGAAACAGAAATGCAAAAAGTAAATGACACAAGGTATACCCAGTTTCGGCAAAACCCTGCCTACTGCTGCATTCCTAAGGTTCCTACTAGGTGATAGAACAGATCCCGCATACAAAACCAAGTACACTCGCAACTCTCACTCCTATTATAACTTTATGCTTTAAACACAAGACTGTTCTAATCCCCTAGAACGGATTTTCCCTGATTACAACCCTGTAACCAGTAACCTAGATTTTACAGACTCTAGCAACTGTCAGTCAACACCCTGACTGGTTCCCCTAGTATTTCACAGACACTAGAAACTGATCAAATTGTTTACAATGAAAAAACAATACCAAAAAAAATAACAATAAGAAAACCCTAGGATTTAAAAACTAAAGGGTCATCCCCTTTTTAAACTTGGCCTAGCCAAATTAGAAACAGGCCGGCCCCCTTTCCTTTTATGTTTAGCTCGATGTCTCTTTTCCTCTGAGAATAAAAATGGCGGCTAGAATTAAAAATTGAAACTACGGTTTTTTTAATCTTCCCCAAATCGTGCTGTTGGATTGATAGAATTTGTTTCACTGATGCCTTCGAATCAATGGTTGCTTGATTCTTCGATTGCTTTGCTTGTCCGATTTGGGATTTCTCTCTGGCTCGATCGAAATTGTGAGTTTTCTGAAATTTCTTGCTTTGAAATGCTTGAATAGATTTTGTGGGTTTCGGTCTTGTTTTGCCAGTGATGAGTCGGTGTTAATATAGGATTAAAAAATCCCATAAACCTCTCTGATTTCGTATAATTGACTTTGATCTGATTTGTGGGTTTCCACTTTTGTTTGGTCTGTATTGATGAACTTTGTGAACCACTGTCGAATTGATTTACTGCCTTTCAAAATTCTGTTGAGTATTTCTAGAAAGATATGAAGGCTTAGATGATTTGTTTCCTGAAAAAGCTTGAATTAAATTATTGCCAATTACTCCCTGATTTTCCCATGAATTTGCCTTTCCCCATGCATTTGGATAATTTTTATTTGCATTGTTAAGGTTCCTTGTTATCAAATAGTTGCCGAGATTTATTCATTGGCTATCACCATTCCATATATGATCAAGAGTAAGCATTACTCATATAATTCAGTGGTCCTATGCATGATTGAAATGCTGGAGTAATTTCTTGTCAAATTCTCTTGAATAATTTCCAAAATTGTTTCTCTGGGATGATTTGCAGAAAAAATACTCAAGAATAAATACTTGTCTAAAAATGGGATTTCCTTAAAAGTATTAAAATGTTTTATCCACATGTTAAGGCTTTGATTGCTTGCTATATATGAATTGCCTATTGTCTTGTTGATTTCTGGAAAATTGTTTTGGCAAATTCTGTTTATTCTCGTATGCAAAAGAAAACTTGTTTGCCAAAAAATAAAATGTCCATTGATTAAAACCATTTCTGAAAATAAGGATTTCTTCGCAGAAAGAAAGATTTTTTTTTTGTCCAAGATTGTAGATCAAAGAAAAATAACATTCCTGTATATTCTATGCATACTGATTTGTTCATTGATTTGTTTCCAATGAATTGCGTCCATTTGCTTGTGTTGCATCGATTACTGACACGCATTGTACTGTTTGCTTCAAGTTTCATTTGAACTGAGCTGCACGACCATGCTTGAGAATCCCACTGTTAACTTGAACACACATTATGTGTAATTCTTCACTGCTGTGTATATATACATGAACTCATGTGCAATTTCATTTCTGATCTGTCCATGTTTGCTGATACAATTTGCACCATTCATCATACAGTGTACACCAAAGCTGAGACATATATTTGTGTATCCTAATCTTCACTTGAACTGCACTGCTGATTCACCATTTTGCTGCTTGTGTATATATGCTGTACCATCCACTTGTACCTAGCATTTTGTTGTATGTATGCTTCTTCTTGCCTGTCCCTACATGTCATTGCCATGTAATTTTGGCAAGGGTGATGTCCATGCTGTTGCTATGTCATGTATACTTTGTCATGCTCCTTGTACTCAGCCCCTCGTGCATGTACTCTATCCAAATGCTTTTGGTCACTTTGAAACATTTATATACTCGAGTGTTTGACCTTTGACTTGGCCTCTGACCATGTTGTTGTGTCTGCATACTCCCTTTATCACTTGTTTGAGTTGTTTCTTCATTGTTGGTTGGTCTTGACCATTTTCCCATGCTTGTAACCTTGCTATGTACACTTGGCATTCTTGTTACACATTGAATTGGTTTTTTTGATTATTGAGTTGCGTTGACTACTTTGACTTGAGTTGACTATGTTGACTTTTTTCATTTTCTTCATGTTTGACCATGCTGCACTGAGTCAAGATGGTCCACGTGGCTACTCCTCAGTTGCACGCTGATTGGCAAGGCAGTGCACATGTGTATATATATGCATGTGTGTACATGCAGTCGATCAGAAAGGATTTCACTGTCCCTGCTATATATACAAACTGTCTAGACACAGATAAATCAGATCAAGTCATGAAAGATGATGAGAAACACACTGTAATCTGAGGCAAATAAAATTTAAAAATCAAAATTTATATTTGCTAGAATCTAGAATATTATTTCTGTCCCATATACTGTGTGTGTTTCTGTATATGACAGGTATGAAGACTTAACTGACTAAGCTGTGAAGACTGAAGACTAAAGACAAAAGTTGATAGCGAAAATTATACAAGAGCATCTGTATATGAGTCAATGTATAAATGAAATGACTGAATGATTGAGTGACTGAGTGAGTTGTATGTATATATGAGATTGTACAATGAGTGTTGAGTGTTGTGTGAGGAGCTTTGTATATAATGAAATTGATTGAAATAGACTGTATTGTATTTCTAGGATGTATAAATTATGGAGTTATAAATCTGTACTGTTTAAATATTGAAATAAAATATTATATTTAAATAGAATACTCTTTGAATATTTAAATTCGTGTACAATAATATTCTGTTCAAATATAAATATTATATTCCTGTCTGTGATGTATATATGAAACTGTATAGTACAAACACATTTATTATTATTTTTATATTTGGTTGTTATCATCAAACAAAAATCATATAATTGTGTATACAACACCGTTATATACAAAAATCTCCCCCTTTTGATGATGATAAACAAATAAAAGATTTTGAACACAATAAATGTGTTTGATGGTGAATTTTGAACTCCCCCTATTTAGTAGCTCCCCTTACAACAGAGACTCACCCTATAACTGTGCATGAGTGAAAAGAATAAATTTTCAAAATTAAATTTTTTTATAAAATATTCACTCATAAATCAAAATCTCAACCCATTCTACCTCTTTTGTTATCATCAAAAGGATATAGAATTTAAAATATGGATGACAAATGACTAACAAATACAATATCAACTTAAGAGGAAGAATGGTCATCATAAACCTCAATCAGTCAAACAAAAATCATAATAAACTAAGAACTGGTGGCATATTTTACATTGTAGAGAATGACGCATTTAGGATGAATTTTATATAAAATGGAGAGTGTTACAAAAATATGATTTCCAATTATTTTGTAAAAAAAATCACAAAAACAATGATGGATTTGGACTATAATTAATAATTTAACTTAAGTGAAAAAATCGAATAATCTCAAATCCCAATACCTATCAATCAACAAATCATAATACGTCCTAAAACATTAACACATTTCACAGATTGGAAGATGGATTGATTGACTGATTTTTACACACCAAGGAGAATTTCAGAACAATTTCAGCACATTATTTCCTTTTTTTATTTTTTATTTATTTAAGAGCACACTGACCACGCATAACCAGAGCCTGGATTTTTAAATGAACTCAGTCATAGCTTAATTTATAAGTTGTCTCTTAACCATGCATGACCAAAGCTTGGATTTTTAAATGAGGTGAGACACACTTATATATTTATTATATTTATTTATAATTTCAGCTTTAAAAGAAAAACTCCTCAGTGTAAAAACCAATATGGATGATAGAAATGGTGGTAGGTATAGAAATGGACTGTGCAATAAATTTCTAAATTAATTATATTATGAAATATGATCAACTGTACTGAGATCATTGAAAATTTTCAATTATCACTAATTCTGAATGATAATATAACCACAATTCCATCACAAATATTTTCACTGTTTATCCAAAAAGATTTTTTAAAAATTAAACTCTCCACATTTATATAAAATCATGATGGATGGTAGAATGATGATAGATAAAAGAGATGGTCGTGAAATAATTGCCAATTCAAAGATATTATAATAAATGTTCGACCATCATAAAAATATAAATAAAATCTACTTTTGTTGTGAAATATATTGCAGTCACAATTCATCACAACTTCAAAACCTAATAATAATTTTGAGGAATTATAAATACAGTTCAATTTAGATATTGATTTCAATTTCTGAATGAATAATCAATAAATAATTTTAGAATTGAAAAACAATTAAAAGAGGCATAAGAAAGATATATACAAAGAAAGAGGGATTAAGAAACATATACTGCAAGACAAAAAACTGCACATTTGATACTAATTGGTGTCTCTATTAATGAGGATTTTAAAATGACAATGGTGGCTAAACAAGGGTATCTTAGTCAATAATTTTTTTTATAAAGTAAGCAATTCAAGCACACATATTCCATTTATCAGAGCATGGTAAACCTTTGATTCCAAATCAAGCAGTCCTCAAAAATATTTACAAATCATTTCTTTTAATCAGAGCAGCATGGTTCCAAAACAAAACATTTTTCAAAAATAGTATCAGAGCAGCACCGAAATCAGTTTCAAAGCACACTTATCAAGACATTTTCTGATGGTCACATAATACGATTCATGATCCGAGATTGATAATACCGTTTATTTGAAATCATTTAAGGAAATATGAAAAATTCATGATTCAATGAATCAGTCACACCATATTATAAATTTCAGATTCTGGATATGTGTGAGATTCAATAAATCAATAATTTCAAATGATTTTAAACAAACAAATATTCAAATCAAATCATCAAGAAATAGCAGTGAGTTTTAATGACCATTTTTCCAAAGAATTTTTCATAAATTTTTCTGTCAATCACATAAGAGTAATTTCAGATCATTTACATCATCTTAAGAGATATTCATGATTCAAAAAAAAATTATTTGGAATCACTTGAATCAATGTTAAGTTTGAGATGTAATGATTCAGTCACACAAGATTAATAATTTCAAATTTACATGGTGTTTGAGATTCAAAATATCAGGAATTTCAGTTGATTTCAAACAAACAAATTACAAACAAAAATGATCATGAATATAAGATGAATTCCAAGATGTAAACAATGTGATACAAGAATATCTAAGAAAATTTGAAAATCAATGAAATTATCATGACTGATAAGTAGCAATGTGTTGTAATGAGTATAATATTTCAAGCTTTTCTAAAAAGAATTAGAAGAAACTCAAAACAGCACAGGTGTGTGAAATTCCATTAAATTTTCAGATCTTCAAAATTTAGAATTCAAATCAACAATGTTTAAGATATGATAAGAATACATCAACACCGTTATGAATTCAGAGATTAGAAAATAAACTTCAAAACAATTGCAGATATTTACAAATTTAAATTCAAAAACTGGAGAGGATTAAAACATCAGAATTTTATACAAATGAAGTGAATTTCCAGAAAATACGAATTCTACAATTGGAAGTTAAGAAAGCTCAATAAGAAAGATATGGCAGTGACAAGTCAAAACAAAACAAAAATAGAAGGAGGTAGAAGGAGGAATAAAACAACGAAAATAAAAACAAAGAATATTTACAAAGATGAGTTTAGAGATCATACCTGAAATCGATGTAATCAAGTGAATTTCTAACTCAACACTCTTGGCTAAGGAACTCTGAGTGATACAGAATCATAAAATAGTTTGAATTTGAATCTCTTTTAAATACCAGTTCCTTGGCCTCCTCCGCTACCTAAGTGTTTAGGGGATTGAGTGGTCTAACAAAACTAGTGAAACCACTCACAGTTGTGTGTCGGACTTTCGGTACCCAAACTTGTTTGAACAGCAACCCATCAGAATTTACCATGGTGCCTATAGGAACCCAGATCTGTTTGAATTTAGACGAATTCATTTTGTTTCTTTTTGAGGTCCAAACAGGGTTGTTTCTAAACAAGTTTACATTTTGCTTTCGATTCGAAAATCCTTTGAAATTATCACTGTTCTGTTTATCAAGTCGATTCTTTTCAAAAAAGGTTAAAGGATTTTTAAAATCGTTTGAATTCCATTTTTCAAAATACTTATTTTTGCCAAGGCAAGTCCACTTTTATTTCCAGATGAAAATTGATTTTTCAACAACATATTCAAAGATTTTTCATCGTTAGAAAATTTAGTCAATGTAGTTTCAAGTTGCTGAATTTTAAATTTAAGATCACCATTTTCTTTCATTAAATCCGAACAACGGTTTTTAGTAATCTTATTCTTTTCAAAATCATATTTTCATCTTCAAGAAATTTAATTCTGGCTTGGGATTCCGTGATTTCAAATTCAAATCATTTTTGTTTTTCAAACTCACCATTCTTGGATTTTTCAATCTCGTTTTCAAGTTCTTTCAAAATCAAATCGGATTTTAACAAATTTTCCTTTTCCGCAATTTCAGATTTGGAATTTATATCAGTCTTAAAAATTTCAAATTCCTTTTGTAGAAAATTGTTCAAATTTGACAACTCAATCTTGTTTTCTTTTAAGATCAAAATTTCCTTTTCAAATTTTTGAATGTTTTTACTGAGATGAACAATATTGGTTTTCAATTACAAAAAATTTTGCAATCTGAATTTGATGAATTTTTACAATATTCAAGTTGTGATTCCAAATCATCAATTTTGATGGTCAACTCATAATTCCTAGATTTCAGAGATTTGTTTTTCAACTGAAGTTTACCAACAGATTTAGTTAAATCAGCACAAAAATAAACCAGATCTTCATAAGAGAAATTTTCCATTTCATTGTCTGTTGAGTTTCCATCAGTTGATCCGTCTGAGTTATCTTCTGTAAAACCTATCAAGCATAGATCTGAAGTTGAGTTGACGTTCCAAGGTTTTAAGCAGTTGTTGTCAATTTGTCCATATTTCGTATTGAGATTTTTCCAATTTCTTGCGCAGTCAAACAACGGGAGATAAGATCAAGTTGATTATTATTAAGATGAGAATAAAGAATATGCATAGCACGAGCATTAATATTCCTATCTAATATATCACCTCCCCTGTTAACAACACCCCAATATTTAATATTAACAGATTTCAAATAGGACATCGTTTTTGATTTCCAATTCAAAAAATCTAAACCATTTAAAAATAGATGGAACGCGACTGGACCGACACTATATGGACTGACAACTAGAATGACCCATGACTCTAGAGTTAATGGAAATACCTGCGCTGATACCACTTATTGGATCTAGTTTAACCCTAGAAGGGGGGTGAATAGGGTTTATCACAGTTTTTATATGAATTAAAAATCTAAGGAGATATATAATAATAAAAAGATCACTGAATATAGCAGAAACAGAAATGCAAAATGTAAATGACACAAGACATACCCAGCTTCAGCAAAACCCTACCTACTGCTGCATTCCTAAGGTTTCTACGAGGTGATAGAACAGATCCCGCATACAAGACCATGTACACTCGCAACTCTCGCTTCTATTCTAACTCTATGCTCAAAAGCCTAGACTGTTCTAATCCCTTAGAACAGATTTCCCCTGATTACAACCCCGTAACCAGTAATCTAGATTTTATAGACTCTATCAACTGTCAGTCAACACCCTGACTGGTTCCCCTAGTATTTTACAGAACTAGAAACTGATCAGATTGTTTACAATGAAAAACAAAAAACAATACCAAAAAAAATAACAATAAAAAACCCCAAGATTTAAAAACTAAAGGGTCATCCCCTTTTTAAACATAGCCTAGCCAAAGTAGAAACAGGCTGGCCCCCTTTCCTTTTATGTTTAGCTCGATATCTCTTTTCCTCTGAGAATAAAAATGGCGGCTGGAGTAAGAAATTGAAATTAGGGTTTTTTTGAGTCTTCCCCAAATCGTGCTGCTGGATTGATCGAATTTGTTTCACTGATGCTTTCGAATCAATGGTTGCTTGATTTTTCCATTACTTTGCTCATCCGATTTGGGATTTCTCCCTGGCTCGATCGAAATTGTGAGTTTTCGGAAATTTCTTACTTTGAAATGCTTGAATAAATTTTGTGGATTTCGATCTTGTTTTTCCAGTGATGAGTCGGTGTTAATATAGGATTAAAAAATCCCTTAAACCTCTCTGATTTCATATAATTGACTTCGATCTAATTTGTGGGTTTCTTCTTTTGGTTTGGTCTATATTGTGAACCACTGTCAAATTGATTTACTGCCTTTCAAAACTCTGTTGAGTATTTCTAGAAAGATACGAAGGCTAAGATGATTTGTTTCCTGAAAAAGCTTGAATTAAATTATTTCCAATTACACCTTGATTTTCCCATGAATTTGCCTTTCTCCATGCATTTGGAAAGTTTTTATTTGCATTGTTGAAGTTCCTTATTATCAAATAGTCGCCGAGATTTATTCATTGCCTATCACCATTCCATATATGATCAACAGTAAGCACTACTCATATAATTCAGTGGTCCTATGCATGATTGAAATGCTGGAGTAATTTCTTGCCAAATTCTATTGAATAATTTCCAAAATTGTTTCTCTGAGATTATTTGCAGAAAAAAATACTCAAGAATAAATACTTGTCTAAAAATGGGATTTCCTGAAAAGTATTAAAATGTTTCATCCACATGTTAAGGCTTTGATTGCTTAGCATATATGACTTGCCTATTGTCTTGGTTATTTCTAGAAAATTGATTTGGCAAATTCTGTTTATTCACGTATGCAAAAGAAAACTTGTTTGCCAAAAAATAAGATGTCCCTTGATTAAAACCATTTCTGAAAATAAGGATTTCTTGGCAGAAAGAAAGAAAAAAAAACTTTTTTTCAAGATTGTTGATCAAAGAAAAAAAGCATTCCTGTCTATTCTTTGCATATTGATTTGTTCATTGATTTGTTTCCAATGAGTTGCATCCATTTTCTTATGTTGCATCGGTTATTGACATGCACTATGTTGTTTGCTTCAAGTTTCATTTGAACTGAGCTGCACGACTGTGACGACCCCATTTCCCGTACAGACGGAGACAAAGGTAATCTTTGGAATATAACACAGAAACATATAATAAAGAACAGAATAATTAAATACACCAGATAATGAACAATAGAATATACTAGATAAATGTAATCATCAGAGTTACACAGTATACAGGATCTTACTTAGTACAAATACAGTTCAACTATACATAAATGTCTACAAAGGAAATAAACAAAATATGTACAATAGGAGCTGAACAGCATAAAAAGAGATAAATAATAGAATCCATCTTCAGCTCCGGCTATCCAGAAAGAACCAGCAAAACCTGAATACAAGGCTGCCCGTGTAGAAAAAGGGGCACCCGAGTTTGAAAGTGAAACAAACTACGAGTCAGTCATGGGACTGGTATGAGAAATCTACTCAACACATTCAAAATATGGCTAATCACAGGACCATGCCACTTTCGTGGAACGGGTTTACTCCATTGGGTTGCCAGTGCTTTAAAAACAAATCTTTCTTTTAAAACATCGCAATGCTCTTTATAAAATGAAGCCATTATAAGACTCAGTTCCCATCACACAATGCAACGCAGACCGGAGGATAAAGTTTTACCTTATAATGGCCAAAATATGATTGATACGAATAAAACAAAAGCATTTGATATTATTACTAGTGTTTATATGTTTCAAAAACAATTTGAATCATAACTATCAATCATAGGCGGCATGGGTACCATATATCATGTCGCCATATATATATACAATAAAAACCGCACAGTCACGTATTTGGAAATTGGATTTCCATCATGAACCAAGGCAAAAGATAGTCCTTACCGACTTCGAGACAATCTAGCCCATGTCTCCGGAACAGCCGCAACTGCCCCTTGGAGCAATAGGGTCGGTCCACACGGAGTGGATTATAGTGCCTGAACAATACGTTTCTCCGCCCTTTGGGGCGTAAATGAGCCAACAAATGACTCCATCGGACCCGGATCGTCCGATCAAACCGAGGCGCCTCGCAACAGTAACAACCACATAAGTCAAACTCGTCAGGGCGTGTAAAACCACTGACGCCACTTCTAGCTAGAAAGAAACGCATGTCCTCCCTGAGGTCCTCTCCCGTTTCTGGTTCATACCGGGGTGTGAGGCTCGCGATTTTACTTTATACACAAAGCTACGCCACACAGGTGGCGCTTTGATCATCACCACAAGACTTTGCTTTTCAACAGAAGCCCTGATCATTTGCCACTTGGGCATGCCACACTAGAAATTCATGTCATGCGACTGATGTCCATCGATATACAACCTCTGAACTCGTGCGTTTCAGAGAAGGGCGTTAAGCAAAAGAATAAATTCTCCACCGCCAAACAGATGTATATTTAATAGAGATCAATCAACACAGAATAAAATCCAATGTCAGACACACTATCCATTTACAAGTCCGTTCTGGGTCTGAACGAAACCGTAGGCACTATATACCTCTCAAACCCATCGATCACCACGTACGTCTGGACGATCACCGCTCATTATCCATATTTCGGGATGCCTCCCAATCAGGACCTCGGTTACCATCCAAACGAGGTGAAGATCTCCGGTCTTCGACCATCGTCTTCATCTTCGATTTCTTATCGTCGATTCAGTTATTCAGAATGGGATAAACCCGGTCTTTCTGAGCAACTCGCGTATATAATAAACAAGTGCAACACGAACAAACACACGCATCATTTCAATTTATTAGTCACTAACCGTCAATCAGTAAGAGAACGATTTCCCAAATATTAACCCCGAAGGCCGAAACCAACATCAGATCAACACCCAGGAAACCATTCGACTTAGCCAACCTTCAGTTAATTTCTAAATCACATCCATATCGTTTATTACATTTTATAACGATTTATCGCTATTTTTATTTATTTTAAAATAGCCAATTTATTCAAAACGACGCTTCGGGCCATAACGCGACCGTGGCGCTGTTTTTCTTCAGATTTGATTTACACATATCTGAAAATCTAACCATTGGATCTTCACAAAATTTACATCATTAGAAAGATCTTTTCAAAATGATTCCAACAGTTCCAGTTTTGGGAAAATCCGACGGTCGGATCTCCCGGTATAATCGTTTGAAGTTTCGATTTCAAAATACGAACTGCAGCGTCGTTATTCGATTAAGTATAATTATATATATATATAAATATAATCGATTCTGGCATTGTTTATCTTCAGATTTGAATTAAACATTCCAGACAATCCAACCGTTGGATTTTTACAAAGTTGGTGCCGTTGGAAAGATATTTCCAAAGCGAACCCAACGGTTGGGATTTCAGGAAAATCCGATGGTCTGATCTCCCGTACAAATCGTTTGAAATCACGGTTTCAAAATATGAACTGCAGCGTCGTTATTCGATATATTTTAATTCTATTTATATATATATATATATATATCGATCCTTCGATTTCAAAGCTATATTCTTTTCATACATTTGATAAAAATGATATTTTTATCTAACTGTCTTCTATTTCAACACTTCACTATTTCTAACAATTCATTTATATAATAAAAATGTGATTTTTATTGTAAAACAATTCTGCAAAACCTAAGGAGATTTTATTGTAAAAATCTAAGGAGATATATAATAATAAAAAGATCACTGAATATAGCAGAAAGAGAAATGCAAAAAGTAAATGACACAAGACATACCCAGCTTCAGCAAAACCCTGCCTACTGCTGCATTCCTAAGGTTTCTACGAGGTGATAGAACAGATCCCGCATACAAGAACATGTACACACGCAACTCTCGCTCCTATTCTAACTCTATGCTCAAAACCCTAGACTGTTCTAATCCCTTAGAACAAATTTCCCCTGATTACAACCCCGTAACCAGTAACCTAGATTTTACAGACTCTATCAACTGTCAGTCAACACCCTGACTGGTTCCCCTAGTATTTTACAGAACTAGAAACTGATCAGATTGTTTACAATGAAAAACAAAAAACAATACCAAAAAATAATAACAATAAGAAAACCCCAGGATTTAAAAACTAAAGGGTCATCCCCTTTTTAAACATAGCCTAGCCAAATTAGAAACAGGTCGGCCCCCTTTCCTTTTATGTTTAGCTCGATATCTCTTTTCCTCTGAGAATAAAAATGGCGGCTAGAATAAAAAATTGAAATTAGGGTTTTTTGAGTCTTCCCCAAATCGTGCTGCTGGATTGATCGAATTTGTTTCACTGATGCCTTCGAATTAATGGTTGCTTGATTTTTCCATTACTTTGCTCATCCGATTTGGGATTTCTCCCTGGCTCAATCGAAATTATGAGTTTTCGGAAATTTCTTACTTTGAAATGCTTGAATAAATTTTGTGGATTTCGATCTTGTTTTGCCAGTGATGTGTCGGTGTTAATATAGGATTAAAAAATCCCTTAAACCTCTCTGATTTCATATAATTGACTTCGATCTAATTTGGGTGTTTCTTCTTTTGGTTTGGTCTATATTGATGAACTTTGTGAACCACTGTCAAATTGATTTACTGCCTTTCAAAACTCTGTTGAGTATTTCTAGAAAGATATGAAGGCTAAGATGACTTGTTTCCTGAAAAAGCTTGAATTAAATTATTTCCAATTACATCTTGATTTTCCCATGAATTTGCCTTTCTCCATGCATTTGGAAAGTTTTTATTTGCATTGTTGAAGTTCCTTGTTATCAAATAGTCGCCGAGATTTATTCATTGCCTATCACCATTCCATATATGATCAAGAGTAAGCACTACTCATATAATTCAGTGGTCCTATGCATGATTGAAATGCTGGAGTAATTTCTTGCCAAATTCTCTTGAATAATTTCCAAAATTGTTTCTCTGAGATGATTTGCAGAAAAAAATACTCAAGAATAAATACTTGTCTAAAAATGGGATTTCCTGAAAAGTATTAAAATGTTTCATCCACATGTTAAGGCTATGATTGCTTACTATATATGACTTGCCTATTGTCTTATTGATTTCTAGAAAATTGATTTGGCAAATTCTGTTTATTCACGTATGCAAAAGAAAACTTGTTTGCCAAAAAATAAAATGTCCCTTGATTAAAACCATTTCTGAAAATAAGGATTTCTTGGCAGAAAGAAAGAAAAAAACTTTTTTTCAAGATTGTAGATCAAAGAAAAAAAGCATTCCTGTCTATTCTTTGCATATTGATTTGTTCATTGATTTGTTTCCAATGAGTTGCGTCCATTTGCTTATGTTGCATCGGTTACCGACATGCACTATATTGTTTGCTTCAAGTTTCATTTGAACTGAGCTGCACGACTGTGACGACCCCATTTCCCGTACAGACGGAGACAAGGGTAATCTTTGGAATATAACACAGAAACATATAATAACAGAACAGAATAATTAAATACACCAGATAATGAACAATAGAATATACAGGATAAATGTAATCATCAGAGTTCCACAGTATACAGGATCTTACTTAGTACAAATACAGTTCAGCTATACATAAATGTCTACAACGGAAATAAACAAAATATGTACAATAGGAGCTGAACAGCATAAAAAGAGATAAATAATAGAATCTGTTGGCTAGCTTTTTGACCAAGCCACCCAGGTTCACGCACAAGAAGAAAGTATGAAACTACGTTCCCTAAGTACATGAAGGAACGGATCACACCAGAGGATCGCCCCTCATCGGATCGCCTCTCATCGGATCGCACTTCATCGGATCGCCCCCATTACATCAGTGATACAACCACTTCTATGCGACTCGATCCATACATACACTACTACCCAGTACAGACCGATCCGATCCCTGATGCGCGGCGAAGCCTCTGATCCGTTCAAGCACGAGCTAGTCTTCGGCGATCCGAGATGCACGGATCCAGCGACACGTGTCCCCAACTGTCATTTTGACTGATTCTCCCCCTTTGCTTGATCCGATATTCAAGGTGATCGCGACACCTGTCCACAACGGCTAATCTGACTAATTCTTCATCGGCTGCGATACGATCCGATGTTCTCGGGATTCGTGCCACGTGTGACCGCGATCTGCCTGACAAAATCAGCTATAAATAGCCCAGAGCTTGGCATTTTTCGGGAGCTTTTTGACAATATTGGGTATTGATTCCGCCATTATTGTCATATCACCATTTCTTATCAGTTTTATTACTAGATTACTGAGAGAAATCACAATTGTAAAAGTGAGCTAGAGAGAAATCATTGATTGTATTAGCATTCAAAGTATAATCGATAACATATAAAGTGGACGTAGGCTCGTTAACGCCGAACCACTATAAATTCTGTGTGTTTTCTGCTTTTTCTTTATTCTCCAGTTAAAACTCTATAAGAATCAGAACGATTTGGGTGTTAGGTCCAAATTTTGATCTAACATTTTGGTGCTTTCATTGAGAGAAGTCCTAAAACTTCACTATTCAATTTTTTGAAGATTCCAGTGACATCTGATATCATGGCTGGAAAGAGGTCTAAGGAAGTACGAGCTTCACGAACAAATGAAAACGCGAATGAAGCAGTTGAAGAAAGTGTGCACGAGCTGGGCAATGAGGGATCGTTGGATCGCGGAGCGCCGGGGGCAAACCGACCCGATGAAGATGCCACGCTCCGAGTCGACGAGGACGAGGCGATCCGGACTGCTGAAGGGGTTGTTACTCGATCCCGTGATAACGCCTCGAATCCTCCGTGTACCGTGGCCACGAATCGATCCCAGGGGGGCGCTGCGAGCCACCATCCTCGATCCACAGCGATCCGAATTGATGATCGGACTACAACTCGACCTGGAAAGAAGCCTGTGGCTCGCTCATACCATCCTGGCCCCTCCGCTCGACCTGGCTCAAGCTCTTTGCACATAAGAGAAAGTGATGATGATCAATATGACCCTTCTGCTCCCGTTACTGAAGGGGATCGCTCTTGCTTTTACGAAATGTGAGAAAGATTGTTTGATGAATTGGCTGCTCAAAGGCAGGAAAGCTCCGTTCTGCGACAAAATTTGACAGCTATGGATAGAAGGCTTAATGATCTCGCAAGGCAAAGGACGCCACCAGTTCGTCCGCTCACCCCAGAATACTCTTCTTCGTCAGAGGAATCGCCGAGACCTACGCGGCGACCATATGAGAGGCCCGAAAACATAGAGCAGCTTCGATTTGGAACCCTGCCATCACGGGAAGAGGAGGCACTGGGTGTAGGGCCCTCAAACCGTAATGTGAACGATAACGCCGCAACTCCTAGAGCTCGAGATGTGGATAGCCCTGTACAGAACAGACTGCCTCAGCCTCGTCGCCGTGCAAATGCTCATGGTAATAGGGGGCAATGAAGCCCAATCCGAGCCTCGGATTTTGTGACTGCTCTCGGAAGAGAGATTAGAGAACCCCACCGAGCAAGAAGCACTGACCCCGAACCTCCGCTGACCAGTGCAAATGTTGCAGCTATGATCCATCAAATTCTGGCAGATAGCCGTGGACAACGGAATGAAGATTGGAGAATTGACCGCAGTCATACCCCTTTCACTAATGATATTTTAGATGCAACTTTCCCGAGCCGTTTCAACATGCCACAAATGAACTATTACGCGGGTAGATCTGATCCCGTCCAGCATCTGATGAGATATTCTTGGTCAATGACCGCAGCCTCTGACGCTGTCAAGTGCAAAGCATTTCCCATATTCTTGGAGGATGTAGCATTATTATGGTTTACTCGCTTACCAGCAAGATAAATTTCCAGCTTCAGGGAGTTGAGTGAAAGGTTCGTGGAACAGTTCCGCATCTATGCACAAAAGACGAAGAGTGTGATCGACTTGTTCCTTGTCAAGCAACGACCAGGCGAGAGTTAGAGGGTGTATCTAGACCGTTTCAACCTGGCCGCTACTGAAGTTACGGATCCTCATAAGCCAACCTTTGTCGTAGCTCTGATTGATGGAGTAGATAAAGACACTGAATTTGGGAGATACTTGGCCGGCAAGCCACCCCATACTAGAGATTTATTCTACGAAAAAGCTAACGTACATTTACGCCGGGAAGAAGTATATGCTAACCGAAAGGCAAAAACGGCTGATAAAGAGGTAATGCAGAGCAATGTCGCCATTAAGCAGACAGGAGACAACTCAGGGAAGGTCGAAGTTAATGTTGTAAATCGAAATGAGGGTGGTCTTCAGTCAGGAAACAATGATAATAACAGTAGTGGCAACAACCAGAAGAGGAATCAAGGGAACGACTCCCAGAGAAGGACTCGTCCCACGGCTTTTGAGAATTATACGCCAATAAACGATACTTTGGAAAATATCTTCATGGATTCATATAACGTCCTCCAAAATAAGAGGCCACCTCCCAGAGAGTCGACGGAGAAAGAACGCGAAACGGGGAAGTTTTGTCTCTTTCATCTGATTCATGGCCATTCGACAAATGAATGCCGTCACCTAAGAGATGTAGTCGAGAGGCTTCTTCGAGAAGGAAAATTAGATGAATATAGAGTAACGCCCAGAAACAGGGGGCAAGCCGTACAGGCCCCAAATCAGAACCAGAATCAACCTGCTGTCAGGCCAACTGCCCAGCAAAAGGGAAAGGACATTGTTATCAATACCGTAGTCGGAAAGCTTTATCTCGCCGGACACGGTTCCAAGGCGTTGGATCAGTATGTCAGTGCAGCCAAGCAACACCTCGAGGTAGGGGAGGTAGCAACCCCGATGACAACGTCCTGATAAAGCAACAAATGATGATGTCCGACGATGTCGTTTTCCGCGAACGAGAAAGCATTGGAGTCCATGCTCCGACTGAAGATCCATTTGTAATCACAGCACCCATTGGCCCGGCCACTGTTCATAAAGTTTTGGTGGATAACGGGAGTTCCGTCAATATTCTTTTCAAAAGGACATTCGACCAGATGAACCTCAAAATAAAAGACTTGAAGCCCTGTCAGGGATGGATCCGTGGATTTAACGGAGCATCCACTGCTCCAATGGGTTATGTAGAGTTACCAGTTACGCTTGGGGAAGGAGAACGCCAGAGAGTGAGAATCCTCCCCTTCGTGGTTTTGGATATTGAATCACCTTACAATGCCTTCTTGGGTCGACCGGCCCTCGCAAAGTTTAGAGCCTGTATAGCCCCTGGTGCTTATTATTGAAATTTCCCACGGAAGCTGGCGTTGGTATTGTCAGAGGAGATCAGGTTGCCGCACGAGCATGTTATGTTGCAGAGCTAAAGCTACTCCGCAATGGAGGGGACATAGAAACCTAGGGCGCTTCTCCCCCTACAAGGGCGGAGACCTTATAGCAACTAAAGAGGATAACCGTAGGAGAGTCGCCCAGAGAGTTTCCCGAGGATATAGATCCCAGAGAGGACCAAGAACCTGGGGGCAGAATGGCGACTCCCAACGAGACAACTGTGGATGTACCGATCGATGATGGTGACCCAGAGAAGGTCCTTAAGATTGGATCCCAGTTAAATCCGAATTTCGCTAAAGAACTGACGAATTTCTTAAAAAAATAACTTGGATGTATTTTCTTGGACCCACGCAGACATGTGTGGGATATCTCCATCAATCATGAGCCATTCATTAAGCATTAACCCTAAACATCCTCCGGTAAAACAAAAAAGGCGAATGCTGGGCCCAGAGAGGTCCGCTGCCTTAAAGGAAGAAGTTGGAAAGCTAAAAATTAATGGATTTATCAGAGACTCGATCTACCCAGACTGGATCTCAAATCCAGTCCTGATAAAGAAAGCCAACGGGAAGTGGCGAACGTGTATCGATTTCTCGGATTTGAACAAAGCCTGCCCAAAAGACAGTTTTCCGTTACCCCGGATCGACCAGTTGGTGGACTCGACGGCGGGCCATGAACTTCTCTCATTCATGGGTGCTTATTCAGGATATAACAGATTCCAATGCACGTTCCAGATCAAGAACACACTAGTTTTATTACGGATCTGGGATTATATTGCTATGTAGTGATGCCTTTTGGCTTGAAGAACGTAGGCGCTACATATCAACGGCTAGTGAACAGAATGTTCTATAACCAGATCGGGAAAACAATGGAAGTATACGTTGACGACATGTTGGTTATGTCCAAGCAATCCTCCCATCACACAACGGACTTGGAAGAGATGTTCGGCATTCTTCGAAAGTACGGGATGAAACTTAACCCAACAAAATGTTCATTCGGTGTCGCCTCCGGAAAATTCTTGGGGTTCATCGTCAGTTCTCGTGGGATAGAGATTAATCTAGACCAGATCGTGGCAATCAGAGACATTCAGGAACCTAGGCAAATTAAGGATGTGCAAAGCCTTGCAGGGAAAGTAGCCACACTAAGCGGATTTATCTCCAGGGCAACGGACAAATGCATCCCATTTTTCGAATTGATAAAGCGAGGAAAACGCCACTTCAAATGGACGCCCGACTACGTAGAAGCATTTCAGAACTTGCTGAGACACCTGGAGAAACCTCCGATATTATCTAAGCCGATGGATCATGAGGACTTATTCGTGTACTTGGCAGTGTCATCCCACGCGATCAGCTCAGCGTTGGTAAGAGAAGAAGATAAGGTCCATGTGACGGCCTGGAATTTCGCTCGATCCGAACCAGTCATTAAACCGATCTAGACCGTTCGAAACCCCTGAACGTTGAGAACAGGACAAATCAGAACACAAACAGAAGAACATTTCATTGTATATTACAACAATGCATCAGATTACAAGAATATACAGAGTATAAATGAATAAATATTACACAGAAATATCAGAGATTACAATAAATTACATAGCAGCGGAAAATAATACAAAGCACAACTGAAGGTGATATACGGATACAGAGCTTTCCGGATATCATTCCAGCTGTAAACCAGGATCCTGTGAATATAAATCTGCAAAACCAAAACTACTAGCTGCCCGTGCGGAAAATAGGGGCACCCAGAGTTTAGGTTAAAACAATAAACTCCAGGTCAGTCATGTGACTGGTGTGAGAACTAAAACAGTTATTTAAAACTTTACTTTCAAAGAGAGTGATTCAAGGGACCACGCCGTATAACACGGAACGGGTTTCCTCCCAAGAAGATCAGTGCATAGAATAAACAGCGCAATGCTTTTTCGAAAAATGAAGCTATTATAAAACCCAGGTCCCATCACACAATGCAACGCAAGCTGGAGGATAGGGTTTTCCCTTATAATAGCCAAACATGCTTGGTACGTTTAAAACAAATCATTTGATACTATAATATGTGTATAGTGTCAAAACATTTCAATCATAAATATAAATCATAGACGGCATGGGTACCATATATCATGTCGCCATACTAGTTCTACAATTAAAACCGCAATCCACGTATTGGAAATTGGATTTCCGTCATGAGTCGAGGCAAGGGGCAAGCTCCTCTCCGCGTTCGAGACACTCTAGCAAATGCCTCAGGGTTACGCACACTGGGCAACCCCTGGATGCTTCAGGGCCGGTCCTCACTTATGTTAGAGGATTAATTATGCCTGAACACACGTTTCTCGGTCCTTACAGACCTATAATCGAGGTGCCTCATCCAACAACCACAAAGGTGAAAAGTATATATATGTCAGGGCTGGTAAGTCACTGACACCACCAAAGCTAGAAAGAAACGTCGTGCTCTCCCTGCAGTCCGTATCCCGTTTTTAACTCATACCGAGGTGTGAGGCTCGCGAATACACGTTATACACAAAGCTGCCACGTAGGCGTGCTTTGATCATCAACCACAAGACTTTGCTTTTCAACAGAAGCCTTGATCATTGCATCTTAGCGTGCAATACAGGCAATTCATGCCATGCGACTGATGTCCATCGATATACAACCTCTGAGCTCGTACGTCTCAGAGAAGGGCGTTAAGCAAAAGAATAAATTCTCCGCCGCCAAACAGATGTATATTTAATAGAAATCAATCAACACAGAATAAAATCCAGTGTCAGACACACAATCCATTTACAAGTCCGTTCTGGGTCTGAACGAAACCGGAGGCACTTTCCTCGCATATCCATCCATCCCCAAGTACGTCTGGACGACCACCAACTATTTCCATCCTCTTGGGTGTACAGCCCAATCAGGATGTCAGTAATTATCCAAACGATGTGAAGACTTCCGGTCTTCAACCACCGTCTTCATCTTCGACATATCGTCGAATCGGTTATTCAGAATGGGTATAAACCCGGACTTTCCGAACAACCCGCGTATATTAAAACAAATGTTACACAAGCACAACATACGCCTCATTCCAATTCATTAGTCACTAACCACAAATTAGCAAGAGAACAATTTCCCAACCATTAACCTCGAAGGCCGAAACCAACATCAGATCAATACCCAGGAAACCATTCTTCTTAGCCAACCTACAGCTAGTTTCTAAATTCCACATTCTTAGGGAAAGGTTCCCATTAATTTTATCCAAGATAAATTATTTAAAATTTATCCTGTAATCTTCCTTTGGATGTCTTTTAAAACCAAATTATGTTTTTTTCCAACTAGTAGAGATTAGCGAACCGTAACGAAGTAATTATTTATTTTATCTCCCAATCCCAACCTATTCATCCCATGAAGCAAAACTGGTAATACTCCATATCTAACACTGTGGTGTTATCGGTAAAATTAATTACCATTTCACGTTCAAATCTAATTAAAGATTTAACTATCGCTTTGGAGCAAAACTAGTGATACTCCATTCTCGCTCATTTCTAAATTTGATAATTTAGATTACAAATTCACACTTCAATCTAATTGCAGATTCGTTAGAACTCCTTTTACTGGGTTAAAGAACTAGGTGTTATTTAAAACACAGTTCACGACAAACCCAAATCACATTCTATTTGTTATCGGGTTAAAGAACTAGTGTTATTTAAAACACTGTTCACGATAAACCCATTTCAAATTTAATCAAATATATTAGAAATTCGATTATTTAAAACCCCTTTTTAAATCTAATTCATTTATTTAAAAATAATTGGGTTTTAAATTTAGTTCAAAACTAGTTCATTTCGATAAAAACCCATTTTTATCCTTTCAAATATGGAGTTTTTCATCCCAATTTTTCCCAAATCATTTCTTATGATTTTACACAAATTATTGATATTTTTAATAATTTTATTAAGGCCCATACAATTGATTTCCAACAATGGCCATCGAACTGCACTTACAACGACCTTTTTCGAATTTGATTTGGACGTATTTCCAAATCCAACTGTTAGATTTCAAATTTCTAATGTTCGTTAGAAAGCTCTTTTCGATACGAACCCAACGGTTCCGGTTTTAGGAGAATCCGACGGTCGGATCTCCCGTAATGTTCGTTTGAAATAAATGGTCGAAATTCACGAACTGCCGCGGCGCGGCGCGTTCTATTCAGGCCATTATATTATATATGTAATATATATTTCGTCGATTTCTATTTATAACGAATTATATAAATAGTTTTAAATTCGTTTCAAAAGCAATTTCAACTTCCATTTCAATTCAAATCAAAATTGAATTCTTCTTTATAAATTCGTTTTAAAATTCATTTCTATTCAATTCAAATTTCAATTCAATTTGAATTCATTTCACTTTGCTTTCGATTAAATTTGAATTCGTTTTCAATTCAATCCAATTTCAAAGTCGTTTTCTATTCGATTCTATTCAAATTGGTTTTCTATTCGATTCAAATTCATTTTCTATTCAAATCAAATTCGTTTCGTTTTCTATTTGAATCCAATTCATTATATATTCAATTGAAATCAAATTGGTTTTCTATTTCATTAAATTCGAAATCGTTTTATATTCAATTCAAATCGAAATCGTTATATATTCAATTCATTTCGAAATCGTTATATATTCAATTCATTTCGAAATCGTTATATATTTAATTCATTTCGAAATCGTTATATATTCAATTCATTTCGAAATCGTTATAAATATCGTTCGCGTCAAAATGGCGCATCACTATTCAACACGGCTTTATATATTCTATTTCAAATATTTCTTTTTGTCAACACACGACTAATCTCAACGAATGAGTACCGTCCATGTGTGACTATTTTGTTAAAATACTTCGTTCAACACATGACTAATCTCAACGGATGAGTACAGTCAACACATGAACCTTTACTTTATATTGATAAAGATGTAAATTTTATTATAAAAATAATTCGTTCAACACATGACTGATCTCAACGGATGAGTACAGTCAACACATGAACCTTTACTTTATATTGATAAAGATGTAAATTTTATTATAAAAATAATTCGTTCAACACATGACTGATCTCAACGGATGAGTACAGTCAACACATGAACCTTTATTTTATATTGATAAAGATGTAAATTTTATTATAAAAATAATTCGTTCAACACATGACTGATCTCAACGGATGAGTACAGTCAACACATGAACCTTTATTTTATATTGATAAAGATGTAAATTTTATTATAAAAATAATTCGTTCAACACATGACTGATCTCAACGGATGAGTACAGTCAACACATGAACCTTTATTTTATATTGATAAAGATGTAAATTTTATTATAAAAATAATTCGTTCAACACATGACTGATCTCAACGGATGAGTACAATCAACACATGAACCTTTATTTTATATTGATAAAGATGTAAATTTTATTATAAAAATAATTCGTTCAACACATAACTGATCTCAACGGATGAGTACAGTCAACACATGAACCTTTATTTTATATTGATAAAGATGTAAATTTTATTATAAAAATAATTCGTTCAACACATGACTGATCTCAACGGATGAGTACAGTCAACACATGAACCTTTATTTTATATTGATAAAGATGTAAATTTTATTATAAAAATAATTCGTTCAACAATTGACTGATCTCAACGGATGAGTACAGTCAACACATGAACCTTTATTTTATATATTCTTTATCTTCTAAATTGGAATGAGGCCCAATCAATCACCATATAATGTTAATTATATGGATTTTCATACATCACATGTATATAATAGCATTGAAAAATAATCAACCATCAACCAAAGTGCACTACACTGTATAAGCATCAAATATAAATATCTAACGCTTATAATAGCCTGTCAATCAATCGATCGACATGTTTAATCAATCAGGATGAGTGAACTTCATATTTCAACCCAACACCCGTGTGGGGTTTCAAACAATCAAACACAGATTTTATTCGTGCAGTTGGGCGATGTGTGAAATTTATCGTCCCAATCAATGTCAGTCAAATCAGTGTACATAAACAAACCGTCCGGTTTGTAAATGAATATTTTATTTTATTCACTTCACGTTAAAAATTATATTTTTAACGATAAAACATTTTATTTCAACATATGAATTTCTATTCAGTTCATTTATTCAATAAAAATGATATTTTTATTTTTCTAACATATTTTAGAAAATTTCGGCGGCATAACGGCACGATACTAGAAACGGGACGAGGCCTAGCCTTATCCCCGGTCTAGTGAAGGCCCGCGCCATTCACACATCAATCAAATCAATTTATTTCACCAAACAATTCAACTTCAAATCAAATCATCCAACTAATCTACGCAACCAAACAAACAAGTCCATGGTCTGAGGACGATTGTGTCGGGTGCTACTAAGCACCGTCTGCATCCTAGTATATATATATAGCTAGAAAAAGAATTTGAAAGGTGAGAAATTCTCACACATAGCTATCCAGGCATCTTGACTCTTCTTCGATATAATCTTCTTCGTTCTCGCCCTTTTGTTACCTTCGTTGCCCGCTTTCACAACCTATGTAAAAATCGAATTTTTATTTCGCTATTCAATATATAAAATTCGAATTTTTATTTCGAAGTTCAATATATAAAAATCATATTTTTATTTTGCTATTCAATATATAAAAATCATATTTTCACAACACTACCATATAGATAAAAATTATATTTTTATCACCTTATTCTTCATATAAAAATTTCGCCCTTTCAAAAATAAAGTTTTCGCCTTTATAAAAATAAAGTTTTCGCCTTTATAAAAATAAAGTTTTCGCCTTTATAAAAATAAAGTTTTCTAAAAATCATATTTTCACACCTTCTACAATAATAAAGATTATATTTTTACCACTTTAAAAATATATAAATCATATTTTTATAATCGCTAAATAGTAAGGACTATATTTTTAATTCTTTAAAAATATAAAAACTATATTTTTATTACTTTAAAAATATAAAGATCGTATCTTTCACCAAATAAAAATCTAATTTTGCCTTTTCTAAATAAAAAAAACCGTATTTAAACCATGCTTTTACTTTTTTTTTTATTTTTAAATCCTATATATATATATATTTTTATATATAAAACTGAACAGAAAATTAAACAACAAATTAAAACTCACTTTTCTTTCATTTGAACCCGAAGCGCCGAAGGAAGAAGTGTCGGAGGTCTGGTGGTGGGGGAAGAAGGTGCGGTGGTCGGCGCTAGGGTAGTGGAGCCTGCGGCAGGGGTTTAGGCGGTTAGGGTTTGGTTTCGAATCAAGGAAGGGAGGGTTTCGAGGTCCTGGCGACATCGATTTAGGTTGGAGGATAGCGTAGAGAGAGGGAAGAGGAAGGGAGGGGAAGAAGGTGGAGCGGCGGCAGCTCTGGGGGGGAGGGGGGGCGCGATGTGGCGGCGGCGGCTCCCCCCCCCCCCCGTCGCCCTCGTCTCTCCTTTTCCTTTTTTTTTCTGATTTCTGAATGAAAACGAGAAAAGGGGGGGTTTATATATTTTAATTTTATTTAATTTAATTTTCAAAAAGTTGACTTTTACTTACGACCTCGAAACGAGGCCCACCGCCTGTCGTCCATAGCGTATTACCCCTATTCCGAACACAATGGGATATGTATCGAAGGTTAATTCGGCTGTTACAGTCAGTTTCTTTTGAATTTACATTTAAATCACTATATTGAATTTTAAACGTACATTTCAAATTACCGGGGTCGCATACGAACTCGAAAAATTACAGAAAAATATTTTCTAGCTTCGTATTGACGATACGGTCCTAACAAAACTAATTTCGTCGAATTCTGAGACCGTTGGAGAAATGGCCAATTTCCAGTCGATTAAATTCAACTGAAATGGTCAAACGCGTTTTCCTTTGCCACGCTCACATATTGATTCGAAAAATTATGAAATTTGGAATCTAACAATAATTTGACACTGCGGACCCAACAAAACTGGTTTCGTCGAAATCCGAGGTCATTTGCAAAATGTCTATTTTTAAGGGCCTGAATTCCATAGCGACTATTCAGAATTTTTAACTGGACATATTTTTGATTCCCGCTATGAAATCTCGATTTTTCGGATTCGTTGGAAAGATATTATCAATTAGATCCTAATGTTTTTGGTTTCACTAAAATCCAGATTGTTTTGCACCCGGTACATTCAATTGAAGTTTGAAATCGAATTATCGAACTACCGCGCCATTTTCAATTCTATTTATAATTATATATAAATATTTATATTCTAACGATGGCGTATATAATATATACGTTCTAATTATATTCAAAATAAATTTTCTCGTCGATATTATTTAAAATAATCTATTTTAAATGTTCAAAATTCGCTAAAATTGCCAAAAAAAAAATTTAAACTGGCCCAGATTTTCCGGGTTATTACAATCTCCCCCACTTAAAACTTTTCGTCCCCGAAAAGGAACAAAGTCGAAAGTGGTTTGATTATTCAGCTCTACGCTCGATCTGGCTTCCATTCTCCAACTTTTCAGTTTCTGAGAATTTCTAAATTTTCAAAAATTTGGCTAACACCTTAAATTTTCGAAAAATTTCGCCATAACCTCCCCTGCAATGGGAGCATCGGGGAATTTCAAATAGCTTCCCCGGTCCTTCAGATCTCAAAAAGAAAAAGAAAAAGCCAAGCGGCTAGCCAATAGGCTCACAAAATCATCATCACCCAAACAAAACAGTAAATTATGTAGTAAACATGTACCTATTTGTCGGGCAAACAAATTTTATTCTTCGGCTCTAGCCTCCTTGCTATGACCTGTTCAATGTAAATATATGTATATGCAAGCAAATGCGACCAATTTTCAATATAGTCCAATATTTTGTTCAATTAGGCTAAATGGTTCAAAATTATCAAACAAATAAACAAACAACACAAACATCAATCAATTAGTGAATTAGAGTTCCAAATTCATAACTTTGATATATATACAGAAAATCTTGTTTTTGATGCCAATTCACAACAATGTGTTCTAGCTATATAAGTTTTGGTTCTCACACCAGTCTAATGGAAATATATAGATATCACACCTTCGAAACACGAAAACAATTACTAATGACGACTAGTCAATCATCTGAATCATCTTCGGGCCACTAGAGTATGATTCTATATCTATCCAATATATTAAAACTTCGAATATACGTTCATGACGCGTATATGCAAAACCTTTATATACTCGATCGTCCATATTCAAAATAAATAAATAATCAAATACGTATAAAATGGTTTAAATTTTCAAAACAAAATGGTTTTCAATTGAAAAATATACTCTTCACACTCGTTCTAGGATACTACTGATCCTATCTCTAACGAGTCATTCTAATTGGATGTTGCTAATCCAATATCTGATGAATTCTTTCGTATGGTTCTAATGTGTCTTGTTCTCGAGCTCTGTAAACCAAAGCTCTGATACCAAATGTGACGGCCTGGAATTTCGCTCGATCTGAACCAGTCGTTAAACCGATCTAGACCGTTCGAAACCCCTGAACGTTGAGAACAGGACAAATCAGAACACAAACAGAAGAACATTTCATTGTATATTACAACAATGCATCAGATTACAAGAATATACAGAGTATAAATGAATAAATATTACACAGAAATATCAGAGATTACAATAAATTACATAGCAGCGGAAAATAATACAAAGCACAACTAAAGGTGATATACGGATACAGAGCTTTCCGGATATCATTCCAGCTGTAAACCAGGATCCTGTGAATATAAATCTGCAAAACCAAAACTACTAGCTACCCGTGCGGAAAATAGGGGCACCCAGAGTTTAGGTTAAAACAATAAACTCCAGGTCAGTCATGTGACTGGTGTGAGAACTAAAACAGTTATTTAAAACTTTACTTTCAAAGAGAGTGATTCAAGGGACCACGCCGTATAACACGGAACGGGTTTCCTCCCAAGAAGATCAGTGCATAGAATAAACAGCGCAATGCTTTTTCGAAAAATGAAGCTATTATAAGACCCAGGTCCCATCACACAATGCAACGCAAGCTGGAGGATAGGGTTTTCCCTTATAATAGCCAAACATGCTTGGTACGTTTAAAACAAATCATTTGATACTATAATATGTGTATTGTGTCAAAACATTTCAATCATAAATATAAATCATAGACGGCATGGGTACCATATATCATGTCGCCATACTAGTTCTACAATTAAAACTGCAATCCACGTATTGGAAATTGGATTTCCGTCATGAGTCGAGGCAAGGGGCAAGCTCCTCTCCGCGTTCGAGACACTCTAGCAAATGCCTCAGGGTTACGCACACTGGGCAACCCCTGGATGCTTCAGGGCCGGTCCTCACTTACGTTAGAGGATTAATTATGCCTGAACACACGTTTCCCGGTCCTTACAGACCTATAATCGAGGCGCCTCATCCAACAACCACAAAGGTGAAAAGTATATATATGTCAGGGCTGGTAAGTCACTGACACCACCAAAGCTAGAAAGAAACGTCGTGCTCTCCCTGCAGTCCGTATCCCGTTTTTAACTCATACCGAGGTGTGAGGCTCGCGAATACACGTTATACACAAAGCTGCCACGTAGGCGTGCTTTGATCATCAACCACAAGACTTTGCTTTTCAACAGAAGCCTTGATCATTGCATCTTAGCGTGCCACACAGGCAATTCATGCCATGCGACTGATGTCCATCGATATACAACCTCTGAGCTCGTACGTCTCAGAGAAGGGCGTTAAGCAAAAGAATAAATTCTCCGCCGCTAAACAGATGTATATTTAATAGAAATCAATCAACACAGAATAAAATCCAGTGTCAGACACACAATCCATTTACAAGTCCGTTCTGGGTCTGAACGAAACCGGAGGCACTTTCCTCGCATATCCATCCATCCCCAAGTACGTCTGGACGACCACCAACTATTTCCATCCTCTTGGGTGTACAGCCCAATCAGGATCGTCAGTAATTATCCAAACGATGTGAAGACTTCCGGTCTTCAACCACCGTCTTCATCTTCGACATATCGTCGAATCGGTTATTCAGAATGGGTATAAACCCGGACTTTCCGAACAACCCGCGTATATTAAAACAAATGTTACACAAGCACAACATACGCCTCATTCCAATTCATTAGTCACTAACCGCAAATTAGCAAGAGAACAATTTCCCAAACATTAACCCCGAAGGCCGAAACCAACATCAGATCAATACCCAGGAAACCATTCTTCTTAGCCAACCTACAGCTAGTTTCTAAATTCCACATTCTTAGGGAAAGGTTCCCATTAATTTTATCCAAGATAAATTCTTTAAAATTTATCCTGTAATCTTCCTTTGGATGTCTTTTAAAACCAAATTATGTTTTTTTCCAACTAGTCGAGATTAGCGAACCGTAACGAAGTAATTATTTATTTTATCTCCCAATCCCAACCTGTTCATCCCATGAAGCAAAACTGGTAATACTCCATATCTAACACTGTGGTGTTATCGGTAAAATTAATTACCATTTCACGTTCAAATCTAATTAAAGATTTAACTATCGCTTTGGAGCAAAACTAGTGATACTCCATTCTCGCTCATTTCTAAATTTGATAATTTAGATTACAAATTCACACTTCAATCTAATTGCAGATTCGTTAGAACTCCTTTTACTGGGTTAAAGAACTAGGTGTTATTTAAAACACAGTTCACGACAAACCCAAATCACATTCTATTTGTTATCGGGTTAAAGAACTAGTGTTATTTAAAACACTGTTCACGATAAACCCATTTCAACTTTAATCAAATATATTAGAAATTCGATTATTTAAAACCCCTTTTTAAATCTAATTCATTTATTTAAAAATAATTGGGTTTTAAATTTAGTTCAAAACTAGTTCATTTCGTTAAAAACCCATTTTTATCCTTTCAAATATGGAGTTTTTCATCCCAATTTTTCCCAAATCATTTCTTATGATTTTACACAAATTATTGATATTTTTAATAATTTTATTAAGGCCCGTACAATTGATTTCCAACAATGGCCATCGAACTGCACTTACAGCGACCTTTTTCGAATTTGATTTGGACGTATTTCCAAATCCAACCGTTAGATTTCAAATTTCAAATGTTCGTTAGAAAGCTCTTTTCGATACGAACCCAACGGTTCTGGTTTTAGGAGAATCCGACGGTCGGATCTCCCGTAATGTTCGTTTGAAATAAATGGTCGAAATTCACGAACTGCCGTGGCGCGGCGCGTTCTATTCAGGCCATTATATTATATATATAATATATATAATATATATTTCGTCGATTTCTATTTAAAACGAATTATATAAATAGTTTTAAATTCGTTTCAAAAGCAATTTCAACTTCCATTTCAATTCAAATCAAAATTGAATTCTTCTTTATAAATTCGTTTTAAAATTCATTTCTATTCAATTCAAATTTCAATTCAATTTGAATTCATTTCACTTTGCTTTCGATTAAATTTGAATTCGTTTTCAATTCAATCCAATTTCAAAGTCGTTTTCTATTCGATTCAATTCAAATTGGTTTTCTATTCGATTCAAATTCATTTTCTATTCAAATCAAATTCGTTTCGTTTTCTATTTGAATCCAATTCATTATATATTCAATTGAAATCAAATTGGTTTTCTATTTCATTAAATTCGAAATCGTTTTATATTCAATTCAAATCGAAATCGTTATATATTCAATTCATTTCGAAATCGTTATATATTCAATTCATTTCGAAATCGTTATATATTCAATTCATTTCGAAATCGTTATATATTCAATTCATTTCGAAATCGTTATAAATATCGTTCGCGTCAAAATGGCGCATCACTATTCAACACGGCTTTATATATTCTATTTCAAATATTTCTTTTTGTCAACACACAACTAATCTCAACGAATGAGTACCGTCCATGTGTGACTATTTTTGTTAAAATACTTCGTTCAACACATGACTAATCTCAACGGATGAGTACAGTCAACACATGAACCTTTACTTTATATTGATAAAGATGTAAATTTTATTATAAAAATAATTCGTTCAACACATGACTGATCTCAACGGATGAGTACAGTCAACACATGAACCTTTACTTTATATTGATAAAGATGTAAATTTTATTATAAAAATAATTCGTTCAACACATGACTGATCTCAACGGATGAGTACAGTCAACACATGAACCTTTATTTTATATTGATAAAGATGTAAATTTTATTATAAAAATAATTCGTTCAACACATGACTGATCTCAATGGATGAGTACAGTCAACACATGAACCTTTATTTTATATTGATAAAGATGTAAATTTTATTATAAAAATAATTCGTTCAACACATGACTGATCTCAACGGATGAGTACAGTCAACACATGAACCTTTATTTTATATTGATAAAGATGTAAATTTTATTATAAAAATAATTCGTTCAACACATGACTGATCTCAACGGATGAGTACAGTCAACACATGAACCTTTATTTTATATTGATAAAGATGTAAATTTTATTATAAAAATAATTCGTTCAACACATGACTGATCTCAACGGATGAGTACAGTCAACACATGAACCTTTATTTTATATTGATAAAGATGTAAATTTTATTATAAAAATAATTCGTTCAACACATGACTGATCTCAACGGATGAGTACAGTCAACACATGAACCTTTATTTTATATATTCTTTATCTTCTAAATTGGAATGAGGCCCAATCAATCACCATATAATGTTAATTATATGGATTTTCATACATCACATGTATATAATAGCATTGAAAAATAATCAACCATCAACCAAAGTGCACTACACTGTATAAGCATCAAATATAAATATCCAACGCTTATAACAGCCTGTCAATCAATCGATCGACATGTTTAATCAATCAGGATGAGTGAACTTCATATTTCATCCCAACACCCGTGTGGGGTTTCAAACAATCAAACACAGATTTTATTCGTGCAGTTGGGCGATGTGTGAAATTTATCGTCCCAATCAATGTCAGTCAAATCAGTGTACATAAACAAACCGTCCGGTTTGTAAATGAATATTTTATTTTATTCACTTCACGTTAAAAATTATATTTTTAACGATAAAACATTTTATTTCAACATATGAATTTCTATTCAGCTCATTTATTCAATAAAAATGATATTTTTATTTTTCTAACATATTTTAGAAAATTTCGGCGGCATAACGGCACGATACTAGAAACGGGACGAGGCCTAGCCTTATCCCCGGTCTAGTGAAGGCCCACGCCATTCACACATCAATCAAATCAATTTATTTCACCAAACAATTCAACTTCAAATCAAATCATCCAACTAATCTACGCAACCAAACAAACAAGTCCATGGTCTGTGGACGATTGTGTCGGGTGCTACTAAGCACCGTCTGCATCCTAGTATATATATATATAGCTAGAAAAAGAATTTGAAAGGTGAGAAATTCTCACAGATAGCTATCCAAGTATCTTGACTCTTCTTCGATATAATCTTCTTCGTTCTCGCCCTTTTGTTACCTTCGTTGCCCGCTTTCACTACCTATGTAAAAATCGAATTTTTATTTCGCTATTCAATATATAAAAATCGAATTTTTATTTCGAAGTTCAGTATATAAAAATCATATTTTTATTTTGCTATTCAATATATAAAAATCATATTTTCACAACGCTACCATATAGATAAAAATTATATTTTTATCACCTTATTCTTCATATAAAAATTTCGCCCTTTCAAAAATAAAGTTTTCGCCTTTATAAAAATAAAGTTTTCGCCTTTATAAAAATAAAGTTTTCGCCTTTATAAAAATAAAGTTTTCGCCTTTATAAAAATAAAGTTTTCGCCTTTATAAAAATAAAGTTTTCGCCTTTATAAAAATAAAGTTTTCGCCTTTATAAAAATAAAGTTTTCTAAAAATCATATTTTCACACCTTCTACAATAATAAAGATTATATTTTTACCACTTTAAAAATATATAAATCATATTTTTATAATCGCTATATTGTAAGGACTATATTTTTAATTCTTTAAAAATATAAAAACTATATTTTTATTACTTTAAAAATATAAAGATCGTATCTTTCACCAAATAAAAATCTAATTTTGCCTTTTCTAAATAAAAAAAAACCGTATTTAAACCATGCTTTTACTTTTTTTTTTTTAAATCCTATATATATATATTTTTATATATAAAACTGAACAAAAAATTAAACAACAAATTAAAACTCACTTTTCTTTCATTTGAACCCGAAGCGCCGAAGGAAGAAGTGTCGGAGGTCTGGTGGTGGGGGAAGAAGGTGCGGTGGTCGGCGCTAGGGTAGTGGAGCCTGCGGCAGGGGTTTAGGCGGTTAGGGTTTGGTTTCGAATCGAGGAAGGGAGGGTTTCGAGGTCCTGGCGACATCGATTTAGGTTGGAGGATAGCGTAGAGAGAGGGAAGAGGAAGGGAGGGGAAGAAGGTGGAGCGGCGGTAGCTCTAGGGGGGCGCGATGTGGCGGCGGCGGCTCCCCCCCCCCCCCCCCCCCCCGTCGCCCTCGTCTCTCCTTTTCCTTTTTTTTTTATTTTTTTTTCTGATTTCTGAATGAAAACGAGAAAAGGGGGGGGTTTATATATTTTAATTTTATTTAATTTAATTTTCAAAAAGTTGACTTTTACTTACGACCTCGAAACGAGGCCCACCGCCTGTCGTCCATAGCGTATTACCCCTATTACGAACACAATGGGATATGTATCGAAGGTTAATTCGGCTGTTACAGTCAGTTTCTTTTGAATTTACATTTAAATCACTATATTTAATTTTAAACATACATTTCAAATTACCGGGGTCGCATACGAACTCGAAAAATTACAGAAAAATATTTTCTAGCTTCGTATTGACGATACGGTCCTAACAAAACTAATTTCATCGAATTCTGAGACCGTTGGAGAAATGGCCAATTTCCAGTCGATTAAATTCAACTGAAATGGTCAAACGCGTTTTCCTTTGCCACGCTCACATATTGATTCGAAAAATTATGAAATTTGGAATCTAACAATAATTTAACACTGCGGACCCAACAAAACTGGTTTCGTCGAAATCCGAGATCATTTGCAAAATGTCTATTTTTAAGGGCCTGAATTCCATAGCGACTATTCAGAATTTTTAACTGGACATATCTTTTGATTCCCGCTATGAAATCTCGATTTTTCGGATTCGTTGGAAAGATATTATCAATTAGATCCTAATGTTTTTGGTTTCACTAAAATCCGGATTGTTTTGCACCCGGTACATTCAATTGAAGTTTGAAATCGAATTATCGAACTACCGCGCCATTTTCAATTCTATTTATAATTATATATAAATATTTATATTCTAACGACGGCGTGTATAATATATACGTTCTAATTATATTCAAAATAAATTTTCTCGTCGATATTATTTAAAATAATCTATTTTAAATGTTCAAAATTCGCTAAAATTGCCAAAATAAAAATTTTAAACTGGCCCAGATTTTCCGGGTTATTACAGTCCAAAGACCTGTGTATTACGTGAGCAAAAAATTGATGGTAGTAGAACGTAATTATCCAAGGATAGAAAAGTTGGCGTATAGTTTACTGATCGCCTCTAGAAAACTTCGACATTATTTTCAAGCGCATCCCGTTACCGTATACACTGATCATCCACTCAAGCAAGTTCTACAGAGACCAGAGGTGTCTGGAAGATTACTCAAATGGAACATTGAGTTAAGTCAATTTGATCTGAACTTTCTGCCCCGACGGTCAATTCGGGGGCAAGTGATAGCCGACTTCATAGCAGAGTTTACCGTCCCGGAGGAGGATATAGAAAATGAAGAAGTTGACCCCTCAAAATTACTTCTCGATCCCAGTGCCTGGAGATTGTATACTGATGACGCTAGGAATGACAAGAGATCCGGCGCTGGAATAGTGCTTGAAACTCCCGAGAAACAATTGATATCCTATGCTATCCGGATGGAGTTTCATGCCACTAACAATGACTCCGAATATGATGCCCTGATAGCCGGACTAAGGATCGCAAAGGAGTTAGAAGTCACAAAGTTGGACATCTTTTGCGACTCCAAGTTAGTTGTGAACCAGGTTACTGGTAAATTCCAAGCCAAAAGTACAAGATTGATTTTATACTTGAAGAAAGTGAAGGAGTTGCTGAACGACTTTGATCACTACAGCATATCTCACATTCCGCGGTCAGAGAATCAGCAGGCGGATAAGTTGGCAAAGATGGTTAGTTCCGACGATCCTGAAGAGACCAGGCTAGCCCCCGTTGAAGTACTTTGGTCTCCTAGTATAGATCAGATGGAAATTGATCCAGTACTAGAGACGGAACCGGAAAGGGAGTCGTGGATGACCCCTCTAAAGAATTTCTTGATGAATGGAACGCTTCCGACCAAGAAAAGCGAGAGGTGTAAAGTAAATCGTAAAGCTGCCCAATATGTTCTACAAGGCGGAGTTCTTTACAGACAAGGATTTTCGATGCCCCTTCTTCGGTGTATAGCTCATGACGACATCAAACGTGTGCTGCAGGAGGTACACGAAGGTGAATGCGGCGATCACACTGGAGGGCAAACATTGGCAAAAAAGGTGTTACGGCATGGTTATTTCTGGCCTACCATGAACAAGGATGCGGCAAAATATGCACGACGGTGTGATGCGTGCCAGAGATTTTCAAAGATACCTAGAGCACCTCCTAATCAATTAAAAACAATGACGAGTCCATGGCCTTTCGCTATGTGGGGAATTGATATTATCGGAAGTCTCCCCATAGCTAGGGGCGGAGCGAAGTTCGCTATTGTAGCCGTAGATTATTTCACTAAGTGGGTCGAGGCCGAACCACTAACTACAATCACAACCAAACGAGTGATCAATTTTGTCGTTAGAAACATCATCTGCCGATTTGGGATTCCAAAGATTGTTATAACTGATAACGGAACTCAGTTCGATAGCACTGAATTCAGAAATTTCTGCCAGAAATACCACATTGAGAAACGATACACCTCTGTGGCGCACCTGCAATCGAACGGACAAGTTGAAGCAGCGAATAAAGTGATTAAGTCCATTCTGAAAATAAGGCTGAAACGAGCCAGAGCCATGTGGGCTGATGAATTACCCTTAGCACTATGGGCCTACAGGACAACGTATAAATCGGCAACAGGGCATACCCCCTTCTCCCTTGCTTTTGGAGCAGAGGCAGTCATCCAGGTTGAGATAAAAGTACCTTCTCACCGAGTGGCTTATTACGATCCGATGACTAATAACGAATTGCTCCTTGAATCCCTGGATATGATCGAAGAAAAGAGGGATGAAGCAGACCTGCGTGCCTTGAGGTGCAAACAACAGGTCGCTCGATACTACAACAAAAAGGTTCGAGCCCGAACCTTGGAACCCGGCGACTTGGTTCTGAAGCGTGTCTTTCCACCCCCAACTCATATGGGTGCGAGGTAGGAAGGACCGTACTCCATTCTGAGCAAGCTTGATAATGGAACCTTCAAGCTGGCAACCGTAGATGGAAAGGAAATCCCCAGAGTGTGGAATGCCCAACATTTACAGCCACATTTAACATAAAAATTTCAAATCTGTTCTTTTGCTTTGTTGAGAACCATGTACAAGGCATGACTTGCCTAGAATAGTCTGATTTCTTAAAGCAAAAAATTATAAAGTGGACGTAGGTCATGATTCGACCGAACCGCTATAAAAATATTGTGTGTCATTTACCTTTATTGTGCTATTATTTACCTGAAATCGCTGTGAATCATGCAATGATCCCAGAAGTATATAATTATAGGTACATTCCATCAGAATGGGATGTAATCACCAGTCAAAATTCTGAGGATAACGGATATGAAGGCGATGTCCGTAGGTCATGGCGATGTACCATGATCGGAACCGCCATGACGAAACTCTAACCTCGGCGACCACCAGGAGAGTATAAAAGCGTCTCCGATTGAGCGCTGAGAAGGAGCTCTTGCCCCGCTGAAGGATCGGGGAGCGATTGAACTGCTGAGCTCGAACTCCAACTCTCCAGAGCAGAGAGAGTATAAAAGCGTCTCCGACAGAGCACCGAGAAAGAGCTCTTGCCCCGCAGAAGGATCGGGGAGCGATTGAACTGCTGAGCTCGAACTCTAACTCTCCAGAGCAGAGAGAGTATAAAAGCATCTCCGACAGAGCGCTGAGAAAGAGCTCTTGCCTCGCTGAAGGATCGGGGAGCGATTGAACTACTGAGCTCGAACTCTAACTCTCCAGAGCTCTAACTCTCCAGAGCAGAGAGAGAGTATAAAAGCGTCTCCGACAGAGCGCTGAGAAAGAGCTCTTGCCCCACTGAAGGATCGGGGAGCGATTGAACTGCTGAGCTCGAATTCTAACTCTCCAGAGCAGAGAGAGAGTATAAAATCGTCTCCGATTGAGCGCTGAGAATGAGCTCCTTCCCCGCTGAAGGGAAAGGGAGCGACTGAACTACTGAATTCGAACTCTAACCTCGGCGGCTACCAGGAGAGTATAAAAGGGGCTATGATTAAGCACCGAAAGATGTCGGAAATTCAGTACCACAAGAACAGTCATCTTATGAAATTTTCTAAGTCCCCCATATTCAGAAATAGGGGGCAACATGCGAATAATGCTAATCAATCTTTAATAAGCCCTAGTTAAGCGCTACATTAACGATTGATTGGGGGCCATATGCATATACACATGAACTTTAATGCAGCAATGTAGCACGAAATTTTTTAAATTTTTCTTTCTGTTGTTTGACTGATTTGTAGTTATAATCAGATGATCTATGACTAAGCATAAAAAGTTTATTGAATGCAGGTACACAATGATGCAAAAAGAGATAAACTTTCATTTATATACTGCAAGCCTACAAAGTGAAAAACAACCTAGAAAACAAAAGTGAGGGCCAGTCTCATAATTACATTTCCTGGCCTGTAGGAAACCTAAAGAAAAAATATAAACAAGCGACAATATCCTATTTACGCTTTGACCGCTTCTCCTACTTCTGTTTCTCTAGCTTCGCCTTGTCAGCGTCGGATTGATCACCTTTCTTTCTCTTCCTCTTGTCTATGAGAGGAACGTCCGACTCTTCAGAAGATTCCTCTTCCGCCTCCTTTCTCTTCCTTTTATCAGTAAGGGAAGCTGGGAAATCATCAGGATTCGCAAAATGAAGTTGTCTACTGATGGATTTGGGCTGGAGTTTCAAAATCATCCCAGTTTTGGGATCAAACTCCGTGATAGGGACTATGTTCAAAGGCTCTTGTCCCACCTTCTTCAAAGCCATCTCCTTTTCCTGCCTAGTTTTTCTATTGGCCAAAGTTTCGTCGTCATCGTCTTCGATTTCTTTGGCGCTAATGATATCCTCCTCATCCTCTACATGGCGCCCATCCATATCTTTCAAGGCCTCGATGGTTTCATCGTCCTTGGGAACATCAGCACTGGGTGCCAGGACGCCTTTCTCTGCTGTTGTACCCTCAGCCTGCTTTGGTATATCAACACCGGCACCTGGCGAGACGACAACCTTCTCCGCCTCTTTCCGTTGCTCAACATCCTTGTCGACGGGCTCGCCACCTGTATTATGGGGGACACATGTTACTAATTCAATTGGTTGCTCTACCAGACGACGACAATTCACAATTTCTTTAACAAATTGGGGGGAAAAAGGGAGATACCTTCCGCAGATCCTCCATCTAGGCTAGCTGCAGGAGCTCCAACAACCACAGGAGTTTGGCCCAAAGGGATTATTGGATCATCAGGATGGTATTCCTCAACTTCGGAGGTCATGGGTTCCACAGTTGAGCTCGAACCTTTGTCAGCCTTGCTTTTGCCCTTAGCCAGGGCCCTCTCCTTTTCCATTTCCGCTTGGATTAGACGAAGATCCACTGCCAGATCCCCGGGCTCGTTATCCCTGAGGATGGTCTCCATCAGCTCATCTTCATCAATTTCTTCGACTCCCAATCTCTGCTTCTCACCCTCAACGATGGCATCCCACTTCTGACAAAAAAAAGTCTCTTTTAGAGTTTTAAAAGAAAAAAAGAAAAAAAGGGGGGGATGTTAATGCTTCGGTTTCTTAAGCGAGATATTCAATCGAAAGATTAAAGTTTACTTGATTTAAGCCATCTTCTTGAGCACCCGGCCTGTTTCTTTATATAGAACCAATCAGACTTGGGATCCCCTATATTGCTGTAGCCGTCATACAGAACTTTCCTATTCGCCACCGATTCGAAGAAAGAGAAATTTGGGGTTGCCGAGGAGCGATGCTTGAAAAGATAAAAGAATGTTAAATCTTTAAATGTAAGTTCGGCGTGCAGGATCTCCGCGTATGCAATACATAAGGTGTATAGAGACACGTAAGCGTTAGGATGAAGCTGCATCGGAGCGATACCCAGTCGTTTTAAGGTCTCGATGACGATTGGAAGAAACGGAGGAATAGCCCCTAACAAGCACATGGTTCGGCTGACTGCCATATACCCTTCCGGAGCTAAGTGGGGTCTATCTTCGCTAACGGGTGTCCTCACATCGTCCCAAGGGATCCCATGTCTCAGGCAAATTCTTTTAAGCTTTATATCATCGAGTTTAGATGCTAAAGAATCAGAAAATTTCTCTATCCCGAGCACGCCAGGAATCTCGTCGGGAGCTCGCTTGTCTGCTTCAGACTCTTCACTAAGTGAAGTACTTTCAGACGGATCCGATTCCGTTGCCTCGTATTCGGATCCAGAATCTTCACCCCCTGGGTTAATTGGAGGGACCTCGGGGTTGTATTGCTCAGGAACCTCGGACTCCGCTTCTGTAATGGATCTTGAAGAGGAATGATTATCCGACATTACTGTTAGGCGAGAAAACATGAGAAATGAGATTAAAACTACCCGTCCCCCGTGTGTGCAAGTGACGGTGTGTGTGCTTGTGCATGCATTAAAGAAAAGTACAAGGGTCAATAAAATCATCCAGCCATTGGTCATCGTTCGGTTGATAGATTATGCATTTGTTCGATCTGGCATGTTCGTCTCAAGGGCTCAAACCTAACTGTTCATCGATTTGTTAGAGTTGCATCATATTATTTAGTCAGCATGTGCATCCGATCGTTCGTCAGTCGGATCGCAGGACAGGTTCGGATCGCAACACGTGGACGGATCGTGGTGAAGGACTCGATACGCGGAAGGGTATTAGGTCATGAAAAAGCTTCGAACCGTGAGGCGCACCAATTCATCCTGAACGGATCGCGATGATATCTTAGCGATCTGCATCACCCCCCATCCTCCACGATCCGAAGCTCTAGTATCTCCACGATCCGACACTTACGCCTAGTTCCCCACGAACCGTAGCTTTGCCGTTTCCGCGATCCGATCCACTAGACAAATCAACTTTCCACGAACCGACCTGGTCATCCCTTCCTTCTTCTTCCTCAACTCTCCTCTTCGCACCAGGCACTCTCGCGTTCACTATCGTCGAATCCCACGAATTCTGTCTCCCCTCTTTGAATCAGTGCGAACAAGCTAGAAACTAAAGAAAAGCAGTTTAATTACCTTTATAAAGTTTGAGATTGGTTGGGAATTCGAAGATCAAAGTTAGGGTTTTCTCTTAGAAAAAATTGGCGGCGGCTGTGAACAAAGAAAGAAGAAGAGGAGAATGAAGGTGAGGGTCGATTTATATAGGCAAAAGGGCGACCGTTTGTCTCCCCTTTTTTGTCTTATTCGATCCGCGAAAATAGACGGGCCGCGAACCAAAAGCCCACCACGTCTCGAAGAGAAGCCCACCTCGTTCCGTTCCATGAAGAGGCCCAAGTGCTCACCAAAGGACAAGGCGAATGACTCGCTAACGGACCGCGACTCGCGCATGCGATCCGAATCGATAAATGACCGACAGAAATGAAAATTCAAAGATGCACCTGACAGATTCGATGATGAAGACTCTGAAAGATCCCAGAAAAAGAATTGTCCACTGATTTGCATCTCTTTATGAAAAGACGTTTTTATAGTTTCGAAGCATGTTCCATCATCGATAAAACATACTTCGAGGGGGCAAAATGTTGGCTAGCTTTTTGACCAAGCCACCCAGGTTCACTCACAAGAAGAAAGTATGAAACTACGTTCCCTAAGTACATGAAGGAACGGATCGCACCAGAGGATCGCCCCTCATCGGATCGCCTCTCATCGGATCGCACTTCATCGGATCGCCCACATTACATCAGCGATACGACCACTTCTATGCGACTCGATCCGTACATACACTACTACCCAGTACAGACCGATCCGATCCCCAGATGCGCGGCGAAGCCTCTGATCCGTTCAAGCACGAGCTAGTCTTCGGCAATCCGAGATGCACGGATCCAGCGACACGTGTCCCCAACTGTCATTTTGACTGATTCTCCCCCTTTGCTTGATCCGATATTCAAGGGGATCGCGACACCTGTCCACCACGGCTAATCTAACTAATTCTTCAGCGGCTGCGATACGATCCGATGTTCTCGGGATTCGTGCCACGTGTGACCGCGATCCGCCTGACAAAATCAGCTATAAATAGCCCAGAGCTTGGCATTTTTCGGGAGCTTTTTGACAATATTGAGTATTGCTTCCGCCATTATTGTCATATCACCATTTCTTATCAGTTTTATTACTAGATTACTGAGAGAAATCACAATTGTAAAAGTGAGATAGAGAGAAATCATTGATTGTATTAGCATTCAAAGTATAATCGATAACATATAAAGTGGACGTAGGCTCGTTAACGCCAAACCACTATAAATTCTGTGTGTTTTCTGCTTTTTCTTTATTCTCCAGTTAAAACTCTATAAGAATCAGAACGATTTGGGTGTTAGGTCCAAATTTTGATCTAACAGAATCCATCTTCAGCTCCAGCTATCCAGAAAGAACCAGCTAAACCTAAATACAAGGCTACCCGTGTAGAAAAAGGGGCACCCGAGTTTGAAAGTGAAACAAACTACAAGTCAGTCATGGAACTGGTATGAGAAATCTACTCAACACATTCAAAATATGGCTAATCACCGGACCACGCCAATTTCGTGGAACGGGTTTACTCCATTGGGTTGCCAGTGCTTTAAAAACAAATCTTTCTTTTAAAACATCGCAATGCTTTTTATAAAATGAAGCCATTATAAGACTCAGTTCCCATCACACAATGCAACGCAAACCGGAGGATAAAGTTTTACCTTATAATGGCCAAAATATGATTGATACGAATAAAACAAAAGCATTTGATATTATTACTAGTGTTTATATGTTTCAAAAACAATTTGAATCATAACTATCAATCATAGGCGGCATGGGTACCATATATCATGTCGCCATATGTATATACAATAAAAACCGCACAGTCACGTATTTGGAAATTGGATTTCCGTCATGAACCAAGGCAAAAGATAGTCCTTACCGACTTCGAGACAATCTAGCCCATGTCTCCGGAACAGCCGCAACTGCCCCTTGGAGCAATAGGGCCGGTCCACACAGAGTGGATTATAGTGCCTGAACAATACGTTTCTCCGCCCTTTGGGGCGTAAATGAGCCAACAAATGACTCCATCGGACCCGGATCGTCCGATCAAACCGAGGCGCCTCGCAACAGTAACAACCACATAAGTCAAACTCGTCAGGGCGTGTAAAACCACTGACGCCACTTCTAGCTAGAAAGAAACGCATGTCCTCTCTGAGGTCCTCTCCCATTTCTGGTTCATACCAGGGTGTGAGGCTCGCGATTTTACTTTATACACAAAGCTATGCCACACAGATGGTGCTTTGATCATCACCACAAGACTTTGCTTTTCAACAGAAGCCCTGATCATTTGCCACTTGGGCATGCCACACTAGCAATTCATGCCATGCGACTGAAGTCCATCGATATACAACCTCTGAACTCGTGCGTTTCAGAGAAGGGCGTTAAGCAAAAGAATAAATTTTCCACTGCCAAACAGATGTATATTTAATAGGGATCAATCAACACAGAATAAAATCCAATGTCAGACACACTATCCATTTAAAAGTCCGTTCTGGGTCTGAACGAAACCGGAGGCACTATATACCTCGCAAACCCATCGATCACCTCGTACGTCTGGACGATCACCACTCATTATCCATATTTCGGGATGCCTCCCAATCAGGACCTCGGTTACCATCCAAACGAGGTGAAGATCTCCGGTCTTCGACCATCGTCTTCATCTTCGATTTCTTATCATCCATTCTGTTATTCAGAATGGGATAAACCCGGTCTTTCTGAGCAACTCGTGTATATAATAAACAAGTGCAACACGAACATACACACACATCATTTCAATTTATTAGTCACTAACCGTCAATCAGTAAGAGAACGATTTCCCAAATATTAACACCGAAGGCCGAAACCAACATCAGATCAACACCCATGAAACCATTCGACTTAGCCAACCTTCAGTTAATTTTTAAATCACATCCGTATCGTTTATAACATTTTATAACGATTTATCGCTATTTTTATTTATTTTAAAATAGCCAATTTATTCAAAACGACGCTTCGGGCCATAACGCGACCGTGGCGCTGTTTTTCTTCAGATTTGATTTACACATATCTGAAAATCTAACCATTGGATCTTCACAAAATTTACATTATTAGAAAGATCTTTTCAAAACGAATCCAACGGTTCCAGTTTTGGGAAAATCCGACGATCGGATCTCTCGGTATAATCGTTTGAAGTTTCGATTTCAAATTACGAACTGCAGCGTCGTTATTCGATTAAGTATAATTATATTTATATGTATATATAAATATAATCGATTCTGGCGTTGTTTATCTTCAGATTTGAATTAAACATTCCAGACAATCCAACCGTTGGATTTTTACAAAGTTGGTGACGTTGGAAAGATATTTCCAAAGCGAACCCAACGGTTGGGATTTCAGGAAAATCCGATGGTCGGATCTCCCGTACAAATCGTTTGAAATCACGGTTTCAAAATACGAATTGCAGTGTCGTTATTCGATATATTTTAATTCTATTTATATATATATATATCGATCCTTCGATTTCAAAGCTATATTCTTTTCATACATTTGATAAAAATGATACTTTTATCTAACTGTCTTCTATTTCAACACTTCACTATTTTTAACAATTCATTTATATAACAAAAATGTGATTTTTATTGTAAAACAATTCATTTCAAAACTCTAATATTTTATATAGTTCATATAGGTAATAAAAATAGGAATTTTATTTTAAAACAATTTCTTGCAAAACGAGATTATTTTATACATTTCATGTAGATGATAAAAATGTGATTTTTATTATAAAACAATTTATTTCAAAATATGAATACCATTCAACACATGAATTTCAATTCAACGAATGAATATCGATTCAACATATGAAGGTTTTCTATAGTTTATATAAATAGATAAAAAGGTGATTTTTATATTTAAAACACGAATACCATTCAACACATGAATTTCAATTCAACGAATGAATATCGATTCAACACATGAAGGTTTTCTATTTAACGAATAAATGTAGTTTCAGCAAATGAAAATAATTCAAACACATGAATATTATTCAAAATTTCGGCAGCATAACGGCAGGGTAGTTAAAACCGGGACCGTCCCTAGTACGGCTCCTCGCTCTACCTTAAAACCTCGCGGTTTTTGACAATGGGGATCATGCATCTAGTTCGCACACAGGCGGCATGTATATATTTATTTCATTTCCACAAACTAATCCTATGTGGTTTCAGCCAAATATTTCTCAACCACAAATGGGTATTTTTCAACCACTATCAATCAATATCAACCACAAACAATCACAATCAACCATTCTCTATCAATCAATTTTCACACCAACCACAACCAACAAATATCGTCCATGGTTTGTGGACGAGGGGCGTATATATATATATATATATATATATATATATATATATATATATATATATATAGCAATTCACTTCTATTTCAACACATATATAATTTTTACAATGCATATATAACTTATACATCAAACGTACAATTTATACAACGCTTATACAAGGGGTGTACAACGCTTATATAACTCATACATCGACTATATAATTTATATATCGTCGTTTTCCATATCGTTTATAAATTAGAAATCTCACATTGGGTTCCACTCCAACAAAAATAGCAGAAGGCTCAGAAAAATATGCGGTCTCTTCTAAAATGTAGAAGACGTCCACACGGTCATGATGTTTCCTGTTTCATCAAATTTCGTTAACGAACGAAGAAGATATGATTTTTAAAAGGTTTGCAACACTAAAAAGTGTTAACTTTCATTTCAAAGAACAAAGCCGATACCTTTACTTTGATGTTCGAACTAGGGTTTGGAGATTTCGTGAAATCCGTGCACCTTGGTGAAGATCGGAGGGTTGGACGTGGAAGAGGGGAGTGTGGCGCGTCTATCGAGGGTGGTGCGGTGTTGATCGGAGTCGGGATTTGGCCGTGGCGGAGCTGGGAAGTTGGCGACTTTCCAGGCGTCGTTCTCGAGGCTGGCGAGGAGAGAGAGGGAGTGGATGGGTCGGATTTGAAGAGGGGGGTAGGCGGCGTCGTGTCAGGGTAGTGGCGGCGGTCAATGTTGACGGAGGCGGTGGGAATAAGGGAGGAAAGGGTGGAACGACGGGAATCGTCGATGTGAGAGGCGGCTAGGGTTTTCTGGAGTTTTTTTATTTTTATGAAAGAAAAAAAATTCTATTGGCCGAGGATTTATAAAAAAATTAAATAGTGTTTTTACCAACGAACACCAATCCGAACCCAACGACTGTCATCCCTAGCGTTTTACCCCCATTCTGAACACAATGGGATATGTTTCATAGGCCCATTCGACTGTTTCAGTCAGTTTTCCTTCAAATTAAAGTATAAACATTCAATACTCGATTTGAACGTACATTTCAATTTTCCCGGGCCACAAACTGATTCGAAAAATTCCAGAAAAATAAATATGGCTATGTTTTTACGATACGATCCCAACAAAACTAGTTTCGTCGAATTCTAAGACCGTTTGCAAAAAGGCCCATTTCTTGTCGATCCAATTTAACTGTAATTGACCAAAACACGTTTTCCTTTGCCACACTCACATACTAGCTTCAAAAATTATGAAATTTGAAACCTAGCAATAAATTTACATCCCGGATCCAACAAAAGTGGTTTCGTCGAATTCCGAGGTCGTTTGCAAAATGGCCAATTTCACGGGCTATATAAATTCCATAGCGACCTTTCTGAAAATTCATTTGGCCATAACTTTTGCTTTCCGCTATGAAACTTCGATTTTTGAGATTCATTAGAAAGGTATTCACTAACAGATTTAAATATTTTTGGTTTCACTCAAATCCGTTTTGTTCTGCTCCCGGTACAGTCCGACAAAATTTGAATTCCATTTTTGAAACTGCAGCGCCATTTCAGGCCTTGTTTATAATTAGAATTAATTATATTCGTTTTCAAACGTCGATTCAAACTCACCTTTCATCGCTATTATTTAAAATATTTATTTTAAATATTTAAAATCCATTATTTTAGCCAATTTAAAATTTTTAAATTGGTTCGGATTTTCTGGGTCGTTACAACGACCATGCTTGAGAATCCCACTGTTATATGCACTTGAACACACATTATGTGTAATTCTTCACTGTTGTGTATATACACATGAACTCATGTGCAATTTCATTTCTGATATGTCCATGTTTGCTGATGCAATTTGCACCATTCATCATACAGTGTACACCAAAGCTGATACAGGTATTTGTGTATCCTAATCTTCACTTGAACTGCACTGCTGATTCATCATTTTGCTGCTAGTGTACATATGTTGTACCATCCACTCGTACCTTGCATTTTGTTGTATGTATTCTTCTTCTTGCCTGTGCCTACATGTCATTGCTATGTAATTTTGGCAACTGTGATGTCCATGTTGTTGCTATGTCATGTATACTTTGTCATGCTCCTCGTACTCAACCCCCCATGCATGTACTCCGTCATAATGCTTTAGGTCATCATTGAAACATTTATATACTTGAGTTTTTAACCTTTGATTTGGCCTCTGACCATGCTGTTGTGTCTGCATACTCCCTTTATCACTTGTTTGAGTTGTTTCTTCATTGTGGTTGGTCTTAACCATTTTCCCATGCTTGTACACTTGGCATTCTTGTTGCACATTAAATTTGTTGTTTTGATTGTTGAGTTGCCTTGACTACTTTGACTCGATTTGACTATGTTGACTTTGTGCACTGTCTTCATATTTGACCATGTTGCACTGAGTCAAGATGGTCCACGTGGCTACTCCTTAGTTGCACGCTGATTGGCGAGGCAGTGCACACGTGTATATATATGCACATGTGTACATGCAGTCGATCAGAAAGGATTTCCCTGTCCCTACTATATATACAAACTGTCCAGACACAGATAAATCAGATCAAGTCATGAAAGATGATGAGAAACACACCGTAATTTGAGGCAAATAAAATTTTAAAATCAAAATTTATATTTGCTAGAATCTGGAATATTATTTCTGTTCCATATACTGTGTGTGTATTTCTGTATATGACAGGTATGAAGACTGGACTGACTAAGCTGTGAAGACTGAAGACAGAAGTTCACAGTGAAAATTGTACAAGAGCATCTGTATATAAGTCAACGTATAAATGAAATGACTGAATGATTGAGTGACTGAGTGACCTGTATGTATATATGAGATTATACAATGATTGTTGAGTGTTGTGTGAGGAGCTTTGTATATAATGAAATTGATTGAAATAGATTGTATTGTATTTCTAAGATGTACAAATTATGGAGTTGTAAATCTGTACTGTTTAAATATTGAAATAAAATATGATATTTAAGTAGAATACTCTTTAAATATTTAAATTCGTGTGTAATAATATTCTATTCAAATATAAATATTATATTCCTGTCTGTGATGTATATATGAAACTTTACAGTACAAACACGTTTATAATTCTATATATATTTGGTATCATCAAACAAAAATCATATAATTATGTATACAACACCGTGCAGAACGATTTTTTTACCTATGATAACCAAAATACTTACTTTATCAAAACCCTTGATATTATATTCTATGGCATTCCTTTAAAAACCTTTTCAAATAAACTTATTTGAATTATCCGAAATTGTTACCATTATTAAATTCCGGTGGCTATTGTGCCTTTAATTTTAAAATCGTAGATTCGTATTAGAGTATTGGATGCTAATAATGACCAAGGCAAAGGATCATCGTAATCCGATGGGAACACCTCTAGAGGGATACACCCATGAGAAAACAACTCATGATTTCTCTTCTACATAGGGGCGGACCATCTCAATATGCTTACCTGCTAGATAGTAGCACTAATATGACATTTCCCGGTCGTAACCGACCTTTAACCGTGAGCGCGCAATCCATCATCCATATAAGTAAAGTATTTGGGCTCCATACCATGATACAGCCTTTTATCTAGAATGAAATGTCCCTATCCTAATGGGAATGACCCACATAACCTTTCTAAAATAGTCCTACTTTAGGTCATTATCGGTTTGTGAGGCTTGAGGTCTCGTTAAAAAAAAAAAGGTACGCTTTAACTAAGCCATGCTTTGATCATCTGCAGCACTTAACACTTCACATGCCATATTGTCATTTCATAACATACAATTGATAATTGCTAACTACATCACCTTTGAGCTCATATGTCTCAAAGAAGAGTGTTAAGCTAAGAGAATAAATTCTCCGCCACCAAACATAAATACGTTTAGTAAAAACCAATTAATATATTAGAAAGTATAATGTTAGACACATATCCATACAAGTTCATTCTAAGACAGAACAAAACCGAATGCACTTTATTCCTCGTCCAATAAAGGAGAGAAGCCCTTGAAAATTCAGAAATTCTCCGAATACGTCCGGACCACTACATTAAATAGTCTCATAATGGAAGCTTTTTGAGACATTTGCAACCAGCAGTCCTTTCGATGTGAAGATTCTCGGTATTCAACCATCGTCTTCAATATCTTCATTTGCTCCAATAACATAGTAAAATTATTCGAAGTGGTTTTCAGATAGGAAGCAACCAATCCAACTCTGGTTTCTTCAAACAATTACCGTGGTTATGAAACGATATGGATTACACATAATTTCAATTTAATCTCTTCTACTTTAACTTAGTAATCCAAATCTTCTTAAACCAAATGCTTGTTCATTGAACTAGGAATTTATTCATAAAATCCTTAAAAAGATTTATATTGCTTTTGGAAACATACCTTAGGAAAATTACTTCTTAACTTCAATTAAGAAAAATCATTTTATCTTAATCAAAAGAAAAAATAAGCTCCTAATCATTAACTATGCCTTACAAATTATAATTTTCAACAAAGAACAACTTCAATCTTAAATAAGGTTCATTAACTCCATAACCACTTAATTTCCCTTCTAACATATCCCATAATACATTTTTATTAATATCAATTAAAATATTAAAATCTACTAATCTTTACTTTGGGTAATTAAACCTTCCATAAACAAAACCATTTATTTCTTAATTTTGGAATATAACCCTTATTAACCTTTAACCAAGGTTCCAAAACTTTGTCTCACGTTAATTAAGCCTTTGAACCCATCAATTAACTTTCTTTAAATCATAGCTATTAGTCCAATGTTATGAAAACTTCTTCTTACCTTTATTCAAGAAAAACAATATTAACTTAATTGTCAAAAGGTTAATTAACCAATAATTCATTAAATCTTTAAAGTAAGTTTAATCATGTTTTAACAAAGGTTTTCCTTTAAACCCATAACTCAACCACATTTATTAATATTAATTAAAATACTAATTAACCTATAATTCCCATTTATAATTAACTCTTTAAGCCAAAGATAATTCATTAAACCTTTGAAACTTAATTTACATTTAATCTGCATAGTAAAAATCTCTTGTTTACACAAATTCCTTAATCTTTGATTTCTAAATCCCATAATATCATTCTTAATCTTAAACAAAGATTAACATACTCTTTACCTTTTTTCTTTACTTTTCAAATCCATTTATTATTCAAAGTTTAATTAATATCATTCGTATTAACTTCAATTAAAAGATTACAATCTTTCACAAATTTCAAAACATAACCTAAATCTTATCTGGGTTAAAGAATGATGTTATTTAAAACACCATTCACAACACACCAAAAACCAATTGATATTAAATACAAGATATGCATAGAAATTATATCATCTTATATCCAATATCAGTTCTCATAATCAACAAATATTTTAAGTGGAATAACAGTATAAACATCTTTTAAATTCCGTGAATAATATAAGTTTTAACAACAGGATTTAATATTTAATATCCAAAAATTATTTCCATCCAAATCCACTTTATTTATAATTGGAAAACTTCAGTATCATTAATTTTATATTTCTGAAATAGCATTTCTGCAATAGCCAGATCTGCTTTTAGCTAGGCTGAAAATCCAAATTTCAAATTACTATCTAAAACTTTATATTTATCATCCAAATCACTTTAAAGTTATTTAATATCATTTATCATAATTTGTTCATATTTTTAATAATTTTTATAAAGCCATTTATAATAGTTTCCAATTTCGGTCATCGAACTGCAAAACCACGATTTAATTTAAAACTTGATTTGGACATAACTTAAAATTTATACATTGAAATCCAAAATTTCTTTTTTAATTTGAAAAATGTTATCATTAGAAAAAAAGCTTTCAATTTAAGAAAAATCCAATATAAATTTCATCCAGTACAAACATTTGAAGTTTATGGTCGAAATTCGTGAATTATCGCTGCGCGGTAAACTCTATTGAGACCATATTGTAACTTCAAACTAAAATTCATCTGATTTTCTTATAATATATTTATAAACCTTATAAAACATATTTAAACTCATTTAATAGCAATTATTTTAAATTTCAACTTTAAATTTAATTATTTACCATAAAATTTTTTTTTTTACATAGCAAGCGGGATTGAATGGTCCCTACCATATTTATTAATAAGATTAAGAGTTCAAAGATACAACAAAAAAATAAAGCAAATCAAATAAAACCAATAATAGATTGGACCATTACATGTTTAGAAGAATATACACCTCCAAACACCCAAATGTTCCTCTCCATCCAAAGGAGATATAATGACTTCTTTAGCACCTTCAATAGCAGGCACCCACTGATATTATTCCATCTAGTGGCCTTGAAAATGAGGAACCATTCTTGAGTCGACCCAGCTACTGGAGAGTGCAGACCAAAGTGCAATAAAACATGTCTCCATACATAGCTAGTGTACTCGCATTCAAAGAACAGGTGAGATGTAGTTTCATGCATGCTACAACATAACACACATATGTCATCATCAATGATTCCGAAATCCTTTAACTTCTTTCTAGTATGTATTCCATTTTGCAGAATTTGCCACATCATTAAATTCTCTATAGGTAATGAATTTGACATCCAAATTCTAGCTGACCAAGGAAACAGAACATAAATTTCCACTAATCCACCATATACAGTGCAGATCGAATAAGGCTTCCCCATCCATGAAGCATGCACGCCAAATGAAGGTAAAGTGAAGTTATGTATGTACCACCACATTGATCTTATAATCGATGAACTACAGTGAGGAAGGCATAATGAACCATTCGCAAAGACAGAAGAAACAAAGCTCTCTTCATTTATCCCAGACAGTCTCCTATTGTTATAATCAACATAATTTGCAAGGATATTACCTCTCGCTACTCAGGGGTCAAACCAGAAAGATACATGCATTATATTTTTTAAATCAAACTGAAAGGTTGGAAGGAATTTCTCCCTCTGCTTCAGCAAATGACACCATGTCCAACTGTAGTCCATAGGAGTATCCATAACCCAGAAGTTTTGATCTTTAATCAAGTTACTCCTACACCAAGATGCCCATAAATTTGGCTCATATGAAAAAAGTTTGTCAATTCTGATGACTGAGCATCTATGTTCCAAGCTTTCATGTTTATCACTCCAAGACCTCCTCCATCTTTGGGAATGCATACCTTCTTAAATGATAATAGAATCAATTTTTTTGAATACGGGTTACCATGCCAAAGGAAATGGCACCGCATTAACTATATCAATCACTTTGGTTGGGAGGATGAAGAGTATTGCGTAATATATACACATAGACATTGCCACCGCCTTCACAGTAACTAGATGACCATCCATAGAGAATTTTGAACAATGCCAAGTTGATATTCTGGAAATTGGATCCCCTTGCCTTAAGCCTTGATAAGTTCTGATGCATCCAAAAGATGATCCATTAATACTTAGTGAAATATGGACAGTAGAGATACAAGTGTAGATCCAGCTTAAAAATGGAATAGGGAAAATCATTTTGTAGAGAATATATAATAGAATCCCATCTAATATATATAATAGAATCCCATCTAACAGTGTCATATGCATTTTGTATATCCATTTTAAGCACACATCTCGGAGAAATTCCCAATCTATTGTATCCTTTCAACAGTTCATTAATTAGCATGATGTTATCTGCAATATCTCATTTAGCTTTAAATCACTTTGATTCAGTGAAATAACATTAGAAAGTGCTTTCTTCATTCGAGTAGCCATGATTTTAGCAATGCATTTATATAATACATTACAGCAAGCTATCGGTCGAAATTATGTAACTAAATCTGGCATATCAACTTTTGGAATCAGCGCAAGCCTAGTAGCATTAATCCCACCCAACATCTTACTATGCATAAAGAAGTTTTTGATTACTTTTTTGACATCCACACCTACCACTGACTAACAACATTTAAAAAAATGTGCATTAAACCCATCTGGACCAGGAGAACTAGTGGATTTCATAGAAAATATGGAAGTAACTATCTCTTCATCCAAAATTTCTGATATTAAACTAACTTTGAACTCATCAGAAATTGAGGGGAAGTTTACATTTGTGAATGATTCCATAAAAACAGGAGAGTTAGAGTTATTACCAAGAGTGTAGATGAAGCAATCCAGAAAAGCATCTTGCACTGCATTAGTATCATTACACGTTGCACCATCTTTATCCACTACAGTGGAGATATTAGATACAGATTTTTGTATTTTTAGGGATCGATGGAAAGTAGAAGTATTTTGTCACCAAATAAATTCCAATTAATCTTGTTTTTTTTTGCCATCTTATCCTCTTCCAGAATAGCATTTGATAGTTCCTTAGTTAGCGTAATTTCTTGAGCAAAAAGAGTGCTAATTTCTGAGATATCATAGCAGTTCATAATAACTGTTGGGTTGGAAACAAAGCATGTCTGATAGAACTTGATAAGCTTTCCCCATTGCCAAATTTGTCTTTAGACCATTCCTTCAGAGCAAACTTCAGGCGTTTTAAATTTTCCTGCATGATGAACATAGGATAACCATGAACTAAGATGTTCCAGCTAAATGAAATAGTATTAAGAAAATCAAGGTGATCAACCCAATTGTTAAAAAATGAAAATGAGGATTGCTTTCTCATGACTTTCTTGCACCCAATCCATCACAAGAGGGGAATGGTCAAAGAGGGATGGAGGAGGGATAAATGTAGATAGGGTAGGACAGGAACTGACAGCATGGAAATTTTTGTAGGGTCTATCAAGCTAGCAATAGGTTATCAAACCATGCCTAGAACAATTATTCCAAGTGAAGGCTGCACCAGAATAAGGAATGGGGATCAAATTAGAATCAAATATAGCATCATTTAGGGGTCTGGTTTGTCTGAATGTTAGTGGAGTCCCCCAATTTTGTCTGAAGAGTGTTGCATACAATTCCAATCACCAAAGCATATCCAAGGAAGGGAATTATGTTGAAGAGTGGGGATAATATCAAGGAAAGGATGTCTATTTGCCGCACTATTTTCTGCATGTATAACTATAAGGTTGAAAGTGGAACTGGATGGAATGTGTGTCAATTCAGTGTGGATGTATTGTCTATGAACACATAAAGGTTTTAAAGAGAAGGATACACGGTTCCACAGGATCAAAAATTTACCAAATGGAGCTTGAGCAAGTTTGTGAATGGAATTCTAGCTGGGTCTAATGTTGAGAATGGCTTTTTTAGTGGTGATATGATTCAACTTGGCTTCAGCCAAGGCCATAAGATGGATGTTATGAGTAGAAATCAAGTGTTAAATTTCAAGTTATTTGGATAGGAGATTAGCAACCCTAATATTCCAAAATCCATTTTGTCTATCATTGAGGGGGTAATGCAGATGAGGATCTGGTTTTTAGACCAGATGGAACAATGTTAGAATGAGTTTGGGAAGGAAGGGATAGCACTGCAAGATCAATGGAGTATTCTTTTTCTTCATCAAGATCAACTGCAGTAGAAGTGATTTTTTTGGACATCCTCTGCTTCTCTTAACAACTATGTTTCTTGGCATGTAAAAGGTGGGGGATTTTACTAATTTAAGAGCTGAAGAGGAAGCAAAAGCCTGATGTATGAGAGGAGGGGAAACAACTACATTAACTGATTTATTAATATCTCCAAAAATGTGGTTAGGAAGGGACAATGAAGTGTATGGGGACAAGATTTGAGGTTGCATTGGGGACAGAGGTTGATTTCTATTGATAGATAGTTTGTTCATGCAACCAGATACATGCATAGTGTCTACATGGTGCACATATACCAAACTTATGGGTGAACCACTCGATGTTGGGTTCTGGCTTAATAATACAAAAGGGTTATTCAACATAGGAAGGACAGGTGGACATGTTTGAGGAGATATGGATTCAGCTGCAGATACATCATGCACTATGGCAGAAATGGGTGAGCAAAACTCGGTTCGGTTCGGTTTTGAGGTAAAATCGAAACCGAAAGACATCGGTTTTAAAAATCGATAACCGAAACCGTAACTGAAGCATCGGTTTCGGTATTAAAACCTTGGTTTCGGGTTTTATCGGTTTGGTTTCTGTTCTAAAATCGATTTAAACAAAAAATATTATTAATTTAAACAACCATAAAAGAAATTAAAATAAATTGTTTCAACCTAGTGTATTGAGACACATGATACAGAGTACAAGTAAAATTATTATACTGGAATATATGATTAAGTTGAGATTATATAAATGAAATTCCTATTTATATCTTTAACCTAATTCTTTCTGTTTACAAGGTATATCCAAGATGTTATATATGCTAAATACAAGATATGATTTATAAATTACAAATATTATATATTTTTTAATTATTTTAAAAATTCGGTTCGATTTCTGTTTTTTTGGTTTGGTTTGGACCTAAGATCGAAACCGAAATATTAGCACAGTTCGGTTTTTTGATTTTCGGTTTCAGTTTCGATTTTTCCCGGTTTCAGTTTTTTCTGTTCGGTTTTTATCGGTTTCGGTTTTGGTTTTTTCCGGTTTGGTTTTTATCGGTTTCGGTTCAGTTTCGGTTTTTTGCTCACCCCTAATGGCAGATGCAGAAAATTGGAAGACAGAATTGTTTGCATAATTGTCATTTAATATGGTCCCTTCATCAGCATTATTTTCAACATGGGAATCATCATTTTCTTGATAATCTAGTACATTTTTCTCCTTTGTCACCATACAGTCCTCACTATCATCAATATTTTGCAAGTTAACCACTTTCTCAACACTGTTTTCTACTTCTCCACTACGTTTGGTGACTCTCCTCCATACTTTCCAACACCTTCTTCAGGGCATACTTCTACATTAACGTTAGCTTGAGTGTCATTTACTTTCATTTGCTTGTACTTTTCACAGTGATTGGTGGCTTGACCAAAAATCTTGCATTTTGTACAAACAAGAGGCCTACAAGTATATTCAACCATAATATCTGGGCACATTTCATCACCTAAAACAAGGAAATCCGGCAACTCTTTATCCGGACTCACTTCTACAAGACATTTTGCATATTCGAACCTCTTCATCTTTTCTGTGTTCTCATCATAACATAAAACCTTGCCAATGTGACATCTAATCCAATTGATTCCTATTTATGACCACAACATAATAGGGATACGATAGAAGTGAATCCAAATACTGTTCTTACTGCCGCTTGTGCCGAGGAGAGAGATGGAGTCTAGGTAGCAATAACGAACATCTGTCCCGTAATGAACATTGGATCCCTTTTAAATACAGTAATTTTATCCTCTAAACTGACAAACTTGAAGAAGTAGTTTTTATTATCATAAAACATCTCATAATCCCCTTCAACTTCTAAACCCTATCCAAGTGTTGCTTTACTGCCATATAATTCACATTTCCAACAAGAAATGAACCAACACGACAGTCAGTCCATGACTTAGCACCTTCTTCCATGACCACAGGTGGCGTTGGAACAGATTGACCCTCGTATTTGACATTAAAGTGAATCGGGACATATGCCCTGCATTCTTCAGTTTCGAGTAAAACACAGAGGAAAATTTAAAAGTAGACGAAGACGAGATTAGAGGGGGTTGAGGAGGACTTGAGGGCCAAGGGAGAGGAGGACGGATGGGCAGAGGGAGGATAGGAGGAGGAGGAAGAGGAGGTGGAGAGGCTGGGGTTGGATCTGTAGGGAAGGAAAGAGGAGCAGAAGGTATGGTAATGGGAGAGGGGGTTACGGCGTTGGCAGAGGAAAATGGCAGTGGCGAAAGGGTGGATGGACGAGACAAGAGAGAGACGTGAGAAGACATGGATGTACTCTCAGATCATACTGATGAATGATAATTGAATATTTTAATATTAATATTATAATATTATTTTCAAATTTTAATCTTTTAAATTTCAAATATTTGAGAAATCAAATTAAAAATTATATAATCTTATTCGAATGGTCAATTTGAGTTTAAAACACCGTTAAATAGCTAACTCAAATTCAAATTTGAAATTACAATTTCAAATTGGTTTACTATTTATTTGAAAATTGAACAAGCTATATTGTATCAAAATTGTCTTTCAAAATCATTTCCATTTTTACAAAAGTTTCTTATAAATAGCTTAATTTCTCTTCTAACCAGTTTCAAATATAAAAATTCCAACTTTCATTTTCTCGCCTTTTTTCACTTAAACTAAATAAATTATTCATTTTTATTAACCAATTTGGAAGAGACTTAACCCATATCTGTATAATACCATAATTTAGGGTATATAAGTGTAAAGTGACATATCAATAATGATAACAATCATATAATCATTATAGCAACAATTAACAATGTCAATTACTGTCTCTACAGTATAAGCTTTACAGTAATTAACGCTTAAGGATTTTATGGAATTAAACTAACAATCATTCAACCAATTCACATACGCCTCAATTAAATAGCCATATAATTAACTAAATATGTGTAAAGTGCAGTGTTTCTCATTAATCCACTCCGTCCATCTTTAACTGTAGAACCTAGAATGAGGATGCTAACTGTGAACTCGAATAGCGCAACCGTGCACCATATTCTAAGTTTTCTTCCACCAAAATATTTTGTCTCTCTCTTTTTTGTATATGAGGTAAGGTGCTCGACCCAGGGGAATGGTGGTACCTTGGGAGGGTGTGGCATGAGCTTTGGGAGGTGCACCGAGACAAAAAGGGTAGGTGCTCGAGAAGGGGAGGCGGAGAGGGAGGAGGGGAAGGTCGTGGGGAAAGAGGGGAGGAAGAGGCCTAGGTTCAAAAATGGCGAGGGGAAGGAGGGGGAAATAATGGCTTAAGAAGCCTTGGCTAAGAAAAGAGATAAAGGAAGGAGAAGGTCGAAGAGAAGAGAGTGGAGATGGATGGAGAAAATGGTAAGAAAGGTTTGTATATATAGGAAGCGAGAAGGCTTTGGCTTATGCCACTTAAGAGGACACATGTCCACTTCTTATGCATGTATGCATGCATGAAGACACATCATTTTCCTAAAGCTCTCATGGTTTGCAATGCTTTTCTAACACTTATTTATGTTACCAATTTGCAACATTTATTTAGGTACAAAATACCATGTTACTAATTAAGTAGGAGTCAGTTCAACAAGCACAATATTCAAACAAATACAGATAGTTTATCTAAATATAATTTGTAGCTTAAAATAATTATTTATAATGTAAACCAAAATTAAATCCAATTTAGAAACTGATTTGGCAGCTACAGTATTCAAGCAATCTGTTCAATTATTTTAGCTTTCGAACAACTAATTTTGAAAAAACCCGATACTGCTATCGGCATATTCTCCTGATTAAATTTAGTAGTTCAAAATAACTATTTTTAAATTATTTCAACCTTTAAAATAATATTTATTATCCCCAAAATCATTTAAATTCAAATTTTTAAATTGACAAATTCATGGGCTGTTACATCCTAAAGCATTCTCAAGTCGAGAGAACTGTGTAGATCATCACATCGATATTTTCTACTTGATTTTAGTTATATTAATCAATAAAAAACAATGCAGTAAGTCATTCCGTAATTATCAAATAATCATCACTACGTATCGTTAAGTGCTCCTAGCAGTCATGAGAAATAAACTGCCCTACATTAGAAGAACATTACATACTATAGTCTCCATGGGTACATCAATATCCAATCTCAATGTATCTTGACTGTAAATATTTAAAATTGCACATTTATATTCACTGAGATATATTAATCATGATTACAACAGTTTATAACTACTATCAAAAAATATATCATTTAAGGATTTTCTATTAAATTTTAATTTAACTAATTAATATAACACATTACATAAAGTATGTTATACATAGAAAATACTTTTTATTTCGAATAATATTGGTCAACGTGTTAAAAAAATAAAAAACTCACCTTCTGGCATAAATATAACAATGTCATAGCGATGGATATGAAAAAAATTATGGCGGAAGTACAATGTTGATTAGTGGAGGTGCAAAAAACTACATTGGACATGATGTCAAATATAATTTAATCTCATTCTCATATTATTTATATAGGAAAAAGAATCTCGCTTAACGTATACATGACAAAACCAAATAATATCAGGATTTATTCAATCTGGATTTGGTGACCATGATATATTTTTAACTTACATTGAGCATTTATAACAAGTATAGCATAAAATAATGGGGGCTTAAAGCTGATCTAACCTAATAATGGTGAATTAAAAATGTGTAGTGATTGAATAGCGTTATGTGCTATCACGTGGATTTTATAGAGCTTTAATGTGGTTTCAACTATACTTGTTGTATATAATTAGTTTGAACACAAGCACTCTGATTGTATGGTTCATTTAGTAAGTATTTGCATGTTTACTTTATATCTTTAATGATTATTATATTTTATTCGATGTGTTGTAAGATGTACTCTAAGTTACCTACTAGAGATTTCATTACTTTACCACTTGACTATTTTCCAATGATGACTGAATAAATTTACACTACACTATGGATGTTGAGTGGTCGTCAAAGAAATAGAATTACAAATCCATGAAATGCTTAATTAAAAAATCATTCAGCCGTACACAAGACTTGCTAAGAAAAAATGTAACGACCTAGATTTTAGGTCAATTAATTTTAAACATTAAATATTATTTTATATGTTGAGTTGATAATATAAATGGATTTTTATATAGATTTTATCGATTTAATAATCGATATACTTTTAAATATCAAATATATCGAATTATCGAAATACTGAAAACAACAAATAATTAAATTAGAAGAAAAAACTTGTTAACGATATTTTTCGTCAACATTGGAGATGGGTCAACAGGTATAGACCTAAAGGGGAATTAGGTGGATGGGCTCACTTTTCTGGTCAATTCTAGTATGAACTTTAGATGCTAATACTCAGAGGTGCTGGATCGCTGAGGATTATCAGGTCAGATCTGTGTCCAGCGAGTGAGACTCATTCTGCCATTCAAGGATATTGAGGGATATAAACCCATGCTTCCCTGTATAACGAATAACAAATTGCTACTACTATAATTAGAGAAATAATGATACACACTTATACAGAAGCTTTCATATAAGAAGATCCCTTTTTTATTAAACTTTTATTGGAAGTACAAGAATGTCATAGGGGGAAATCCTTCGTTGATCTTGTTTACTAGGTTGTTTCTGAGAGTACAAAAATTAAGGAAGAGAAAAAGGAGAAAATGCCCCCCCCAATGTAACATGTAGGGTACTATTATAGTGGTTCAGGGTCCCTTCCGTTGGAGGGCTATCGGAGCCGTAAGGGTCTTTGCCGATTGTTTTATTCTTGGCTCCGGATGCTTGACCTTCGGCCGCCTTTGGTGTATTCCGTTATGATACCTAAATTCTTTGAAGGCAGCTACTGAATGTAGGCTTGCGGACATGAACTTTAGGTTGTAGGCTCTTGGCTTTATTGTGAACACTTAGGGAAGCTTGTCCTCGTGGAGTATATTGATAGCTGCCGGGTTGAAACTGCCGCGGATTTCAGTACTAGGTAGCCTAGTACGGGTAGCTTGTATCCCTGCCGGGTCTCGGCTAGCCTTCCGGTAGGGCCTCTGTGGTAGCTTATATTCTTGGAGGGTGGTTCTCGGTGTTACTCTTATTTATTTGCGGTTGTGACATTTTGGTGTTCATGCAGTAGACACTCCGAAAGTTGATTCTGGGTGGCCTTCGTGTTCTTCGAGTTTAGTGCCTTCGATGCTTTCGTCTTCAGGCATATCGGCATTTAGGCAGGCCATTATCGAAGACTCCTTTTGGTTTTGTCCATCGAATCTATTGCTTCTGGCTTACTTGGTTTCGGGTTAGGATGATTCTTTGTCATAGAATTCCTTTGTCGGGTCATTGATGTTTGAAGAATTCTTGTCGGGTTGGCCTTGACGGATAAGTCCCGCCAGCTACACCCTGTAGCTTTCGCGATCTTTTTCTTATAGGGGGTTCTGCTTTCTGTCGAGCTTTTGGTGATCCTTCAGTTGTTTGATATTGGTAGTAACATTTGCCCCCCTAGTGTAGGGGTATTTTCGACTTTACAAGTCAAACTTTTGTCTTTTCTTTGGAATGTTGCTTCTGTTCCTCCTGCCTTCCTTCGATCGGGAGCGTTGATTGATCTCCTTTGAAGTGAATTGGATTGTTTCTGGATTTTGAATACATAGTCTATTTTCTTTCTCTTTATCCATGTAATTATCTCTACTTTCCTTGTACGAATCCCGTCGGTTTATTTAGTCTCAGGTGGACAGTTGAGAGGTAAAATAGATATTTTTCTCTTTCTCTCTCCTCCTTTCCCTGCATTGCATTTCACCAAAGCAAGATTATTGTTTATCGAAATTTGTTGTATTATTTTCCTAGGATTTCAGCCCTATCTGATAGTAAGTTTTTTTTTTTTTTTGAATCCTAATCATCGATTTGGACCGTGTTGTGAGTCAGGGGTTGATAATCCTAATGTAGACTGAACTCTCATTGATCGTCTGAATTGACAATTAATAACGATCCTCTACAAGGTCATTCCCATCTCGTTCATTACCGGGGCTTTCAGAATAAAGCCTGTATAAACGAAAAACATGTAGTAGTGGGTAACTCAACATAATGACATCAGTTTACTTAGCTAGGATTGTCGTTCTATAGGATAATGAAATTCCAAATTGTTCGTATGCCTATGCGGTGTTTGTGTATAATCATCAAAGAAAATTTAGATTGAACTATGTGTTTATGTTATGGTATCACCTGACAGGATTATGTACAAGTTTATACAGATTGGCGATTTCATTCCGAATAGGTCCGGGCTTTATTTGACGGAGGAGGAGCTTGGAATGAAGGAACACCAAGTGAGCAACGTTTCAAGTGAAATCCCAGGTGTCTTGAATCAGCATTCCGAACTGTTATTCTCGAACTTTCCCCCGGGGTATGTCTCTTCTTTTTCGAGACAAGATCTTCTAGAACAAACTTCTCCCCCTTGTTCCCTGTTTCTTGGAGATAGTTAATTCCAACCCTCTGTGGTTTCTTCTTCTCCTGAATTTCTACTTTAAAAGCGATCTTCTTTAGTTTTTGACAGCGATCCCTTTCAGAATCATAAAAGTGTAAATTCTGTTTCCCATTCTTCCGAAGGCGAAATTGTTGAGTTGCCTTGTCGTCGCCTACCGCATACCCCTCTTGTATTTTCTCTTGGAAGTTTTCATAACGTCTGTCCCTCTTCTTCAAAGACCGTTGGAAGTGATTTTATTACTGGTTCCCTAAGATCCGATTTTCAGGGAGATCCAGATTTAAGAGAGCGTGAACCCTCCTTTCTCCTTATCACTTGTGTGACCCCGCAGGTCCCTCTTTTTAGGCCTCAGACTTTGATGCAATTATGGGATTTGTTTTACCATCTATAGATGCCTCCGACGTTCAGGAACTTGCTTCTGAAGGATGGTTTAAGTTTTATCACAACTTCGTTAAACGACAACTTTTGGTTTGTATCTTTATCCCCCTGTGGCTCTTTACCCGCTTTATTGATGTAAGGACTAACATCGTATCGTCCTTGCCTCCCTCTCCCCCTTTTTTTTAGATATCCAAGAATTGGTATGTTACCAGGTCTACAGCAGCCTCCCTATTTGGGGATATGGAATAACTCCAAAGAGAAAAAGCCGTGTTGGAGTCTAAGTTTCATGATCTAACCTTTGCGAAGAGTAGCAACGAAGAGGTTTGTAGTCAGATGAAGGAGTCCCTTAAGAGCGAAAGGGTTGCCAACAATTCCTTACTTGCCAAAGTTTTGGCCCTTAAGAGTGAGCGGTCAGATATGCTGATAAAGCATTCGGGGAGACTGAAAACAAGGGAAACGACTCTTTCTGATGCCAGGCAAATAATTTACGAAACTCAAGATCAGATTTCTTTGTTCTACAAAGTGCATTTTCCAGATATGATGTCTGACTGTTATGAAAAGGTTCTCCTCTTAGTTTACCGTGATAATTGTGGCAAGTTTCCTGACATGGACTTTCCTTCCCTTCTTCCGTCTCTTCGGAACAAAATTTTGAGAGGTGCTATTGCCTCAGATCAGGTTACTGGAGATTATGAAGGAAAGAAAGTGAAGGTCGAGGATCTTTTGCCCATCAAAAAGATTTTCGACTGCCAATCATCCGAGGGTGATGAAAATTTGATTTTGCATAAAGAAGGTGGTAATGTTGACAGCCCGCATGGGGATGATGTATTTATGGAGGGGATAAATCTTTCGGAGCTTGGTGAGAGAGGGAAGGCGGTGCACGCAAGTTCCCCTATTCTCCAGGTATAAATTACATCTTCTGAATTCTTTCTTTACACTCACCAGTTGACCCTTGATGACTTGTTCCCATGGTGATAGGAATGATGTCCTTGCTGCTCACCCCTCCCTTTTTTTGTTACTTTTAAGGATGATCTTCATTCTCTCACTAAGATGAAGAGTGAATTTCTCAACAAGCCCCCCTTTTAAATCCATCATAGAACACTTCTCGAAAGAGGGAATCCTCAGTTGTCTTTTAAGTTCTTGGGGAACGACAAGGAGATAATATTAAAGAAACTTATGACTCATCATGCAAATTTAATATGTAACATTAAGGAAAAGAATATTGGGGAAAATGATCTATTATATCTATATATTTCTTGACAATAATGCATGTGAATGTAAATTGTATTTGTTTTTACCTCCTTTTTGTCGCATGCTTTTCCTGGGTTCGAAATAATCTAGCAAAAGATAGCTTATATGCTTATTTAAACAGGACGATTTACCTGAAGACACTTCTTCTTTTATGGATAGAGATGCATTGTTTCCTTTGCATTTAGAAGATTTTTCGGGAACTTCTCCTACCACCATAGGTGGCGGATGTGCCCTATCCGGGAAACGATTGGCGAAACGTTTGGCAGAACAAATATGTGTGTTGGAGACTCAAATAAGGCAGAAAGTTAAAGACATCCTCGAGGCAAAGAGGAGCATAAAAACGAATCCTACTGTCGATTTCTATGAAGAAAGGGATGAGTTGCAGCGTCAAGTTAGGGACTTAGAGGCGAGATGCAAAGATGTGCTAGTGAAATGCAAAGAATGGAAGACTACATTTGGATGCGCTCTTGGGGTCTCTACCTCCAATGAGTCGTGGGTTTTGACGGAATGCATCTCTTCAAAATTTGAGATTTGGGATCCTCCCCCTAGGATAGATCATTCCTTTGTTGTTAGGTGGCATAGACGGGTTAAGGCAAGCGTGAAAAGTCTTTATGACAGGGAGGAGATTGAGGGCAGCTCTCGTCGTGCTGACTTTTATACCTCTAAACTTAAGCAATTACAAGAGGTGAAACAGTTCTTGCGCGGAGATGCTTTTGACCAGGGGAAGGAAAACAAAAATCTCTGTGTGCTGGGCAAAGCTTTCAATTAAGCTTTAAAGTGGCAACTTAAACCCTCGGATGACCCTAGCGTGGTGATGGAAAAGGTGCAAAAGGTCGACGAGCTTTTGCGTGTCACGATTCATCGTTCTGCCACTTCCTCCTAGCTTCATGAATGGAGCACATCCTCTCGGAAGTTGCTCTATTGCTCATACGGGAGTTGTTGTGTCGGGACATGCTTCATTCCCCTTTCTCCATCTCTTTCTTTTCTTTAGGAGTGTTTTTGTTTTCTCAAGTTTTTTTCACAACCATCTATGTAATGCGTAAAGTACCCTGTATTTTAACAACGGAGTGTGACATTTTATATTAATAGTGCACGGATAAGGGCAGGACCTATAATTATATGATTTGGCGTGAAATTGTGTATTTTAATATAGGCACTTTCCCTTTAGCCATCGCTACTATGTTGAGGTCCGTCTCATGGTCTTGAAAACAGCGTCTTGCACCGTTTTTGGGATTAAAAGTACCATAGTGCATTCAATCATAAAAGATCCAAAATACTCGCTTGTGTTTTGTGTGTTAGTGTGAATATTTGGTGCATCCGTGTAAATCAAAGATACTTCCCTGAGTACAAAGGAGAAATGAGAAAGACTACCGGTGTATATTTGCGTTGTGGTTCGATGTTGAGACAGAGTTGAACTGCTTCTCCCAACATTTGCAAAGAATTGGGTTGACCCTTATTCGAATATGTATAGAAGGCCAGAATCTCCTTCGGTATTTGTGAAGCACCGAATTGTCCCAGATGCAGGCCTTAGTGTAGAAGAACGGAACCTCCTCCCGTATCCGTAAAGCGCCAAACAGACCCAGATTCGGGTAAATATAGAAGACCGGAACCCCCCACCTGTATTGGTAAAGCGCCGAATCGACCTAAATTCGGGTATTAGTATAGGAGACCGGAACCACCTCTGGTATTGGTAAAGCGCTGAATCGACCTAGATTCGGGTAATAGTATAGAAGACCGAAGCCCGCCCTTCCCTCCCCCAGTATTAATGAAGTAAGTATCCCCTTCGGATTTTATTTGGAAAGCAGAGGTTATACGTGCTTTTAAGCCCCCCCCCCCTTGAGCTTTTGATGTCAAAGCAGAGGATGTACATGCTTTATTGGCCAATCTTTGGGCTTGTGCGTCCGGAGCGCTTGGTTAGCATATCCGCAAGCAGGGCCCAAGGTCTTATGCAACTCCCTCCAAGTGGTACCCTATCCTGACCATCATAGGCGATAATAAGGGACTAGAAACTTAGACGGGGCCATCGAAGGCACATAAATAAGGTTTACTCTTTTGACGCTCTCTACGGACCATCGTAGGCACTGATAGAGGCTTATATGCCACCTCCTCCAAGGTGCCTTATCCTGACCATCGTAGGCAATGATAGGGGTTTCTTCTGCAGGTAACGTGGAACATAAGCAGAGATAGGACGTGCACTTCTATGAGAAGAGGTAGGATGTGCTATGTTCTAGTAGAGGCAGGGCGTACTCTTCTACGAGCAGAGGCAGGATGTGCTAATTTTAGATGCACCACTATGACCATTTCTAGTGTGAAACGATGGCTTATGCTTTTAACGCTTTAAACCTGCCCCCTCTTGTTTGGGCACGTAGAAAGTCTAACACACCATCCCTCTCTGGGGGATGCCTCGCCCCGTCCAATTTGGCGATGACGAGGGTTTTGATCCGTTGGTGATTAGACCCCTTTTGGGTTTTCCTTTTAAAATTCCAAGGATGGTCTTTCCGTATATTGGCACATGTGTTTCAATCCTTTTCCTATGGATTTTCTCAAACTCATCTCTATTTTTTGATAAACTCTCGTAATTGGCCTTGACTGACGAATCTGACGATGGCTTCTCTGAGAATTCAGCAGTGATTAGTCCCATGTCCATTCATCAAGTGATAATGACAGTGAGGCATTCCTGTCTTTCTTTTGTATTTAGGCCTCTTCTTCGTGGAGGCCCAATAGTCGAGTTCGTGTTTGGTTAGGAAGTAAACATTCTCCCTCGAAGTAGTAAGGTAGCAATCCTGGGGTATCTTTGGTGTATACTTCCCTTTTTGCTGATGGGGTCTAATCCTCCTGCGAATCATCCCAGTTGTTGTTCCTATACTTTAGTCCTTTCTTTTTGGAACATACCCGAATCGAGTTGTCATCTCTTTAATCCATTTGTTGGCGAAGTGGCTGAAATCGTCCATTATTTTGCGTTCGAGCGTCGTTCCATTAACTTGCCTATAGAGAGCATCCTTTAAGTGGAGGAAAATGCTAATGTCCTCTGATGTAGATCCACGATGGGAACGCCATGGTTTGTCCTATGTGGAAAGTGCGCTATTCCCCAACTCCTAAGCATGTGGTTCCATTTTCCTCTTCTGCTTTATTACTCGCTACGCCTCTGATCTTAACTCTTACTCCTCTATTACCCTATGGTTAGTGGTTCTTGACTTATCCGCTTGAGATCCTGAAAGCCTTCTTCTGGGTTTCTTGCTCATAACTTCACTTCTTCAAAGCTAGTCAGATCCGGGACGGAACAGCAAAGGTAGATATGTGGCTGTTAACCATAAGGTCGGAGATTCACGTCCTCCTTCTGGCGCAAAATGTTAATGATATTTTTCGTCAACACTGGAGATGGGTCAACAAGTATAGACCTAAAGGGGAATTAGGTGGATGGGCTCACTTTTCCGGTTGATTATAGTATGAACTTTAGATGCTGATGCTCAGAGGCGCTGGATCGATGAGGATTATCATGTCAGATCTATGTTCAGCAAGTGAAACTCGTTTTGCCATTCAAGGATATTGAGGGATGTAAACCCATGCTTCCCTGTAGAATGAATAACAAACTGTGAATATATGATTATAGAAATAATGATACACACTTATAAAGAAGCTTTCATATAAGAAGATCCCCTTTTTATTAAACTTTTATTGGAAGTACAAGAATATTATAGGGGTAAATCCTACATTGATCTTGTTTACTAGGTTGTTTCTAAGAGTGCAAAAATTAAGGAAGAGAAAATAAATTAAACATCCCCCCCAATGACCTCTATGGTCCTATTTATAGTGGTTCAGGGTCCCTTCTGTTGGAGGGCTATCAGAGCCGTTGGGGTCTTTGTCGGTTGTTTTATTCTTGGCTTTGGGTGCTTGAACTTCAGTCGCCTTTGGTGTATTTCGTTACAATACTTAAATTCTTTGAAGGCAGCTCCTGAATGTAGGATTATGAACATGAACTTTCAAATGTAGGGTCTCGGCTTTATCGTGAACACGTAGAGGAGCTTGTCCTCATAGCGTATGTTGATAGCTCCTGGGTTGAAACCGCCGGAGCTTTCGGTACTAGGTAGCCTAGTACGGGTAGCATGTATCCCTACCCGGGTCTCGGCTAGCCTTCTGGTAGGGCCTCTGTGGTAGCATGTATTCTTGGAGGGTGGTTCTTGGTGTTACTCTTATTTATTTGCAGTTGTGACCTTTCGGTGTTCATGCAGTAAACACTCTGAAAGTTGGTTTTGGGTGGCCTTCGCATTCTTCTGGTTTAGTACATTTGATGCTTTCATCTTCATGCATATCGGCATTTGGGCAGGCCATTATCGAAAATTCCTTTGGGTTTTGTCCATCGGATCTATTGCTTCTAGCTTGCTTGGTTTCGGGTAGGATGATTCTTTGTCATAGAATTCCTTTGTCGGGCCGATGCTGCTTGAAGAATTCTTGTCAGATTGGCCCTAATGGATAAGTCCCGCCAACTACACCTTGGAGCTTTCGCGGTCTTTTTCCTATAAGGGGTTCCGCTTTCTGTCGAGGTTTTGGTGAGCCTTCAGCTGTCTGATACCCCTTCACCGCCAGCATGCTTCATTATTAATTTTGGTAGTAGCAAAACTGAATCGAAACAATTCAGATGATCAATATAAATTCTATTTGAATATAGGCGATAATAATTATAATTTATTATCAAGAAATTAATTTAAATTGATATCTTCACCATATGATCGAATTGGGCTTTGAAATCTTTTCCATTATGTTTAGAATAGTGGAATAATCCTAGGAATATCAGTTACTATGCTCAAATAGGAGTTTGAAATATCGCGATATTTTAAATTAAATAAATCGTATCAGTTCAATTCGAACTAAAGTAAAATAAATAAAGGTTTCCTTCCATCCTAAGCTAAACGTACACAATAACTTTCCAACTCAAAAATCTATCCTAGCTCTTTCATTATTCTTTCAAATCCATGTACGTTCTAATCCCTAGCTTCCTAGCTAAGTAAAACACTAATTTAATGGTTTCATACGTTTGTTTCCCTCGCTCTTCTATAAATGGAACCTCAAGCCATCAGTAAATTCTTCTCTACTTCCACGCGATGGCTTAAGTCATGCTTGATCATTTTTTCTTCTTAGTTGAATGAAAAATCAAGTTCGAAACAAATTATCCACTCCAGGAAATCAAGAAAAAATCGAGTTTCCCCTTTTCCCTCTTCAAAACATTTCCTTTCGAAGAGAAATAAAAAGGATTTCTAATCTAAGTCGCCATCCAAATCGCGAGCCTAGGAGTGGCGGCCAAGCTATTGATGGGAAGTCGTGGTTCATGATTAGCTATCATGAAATAGGGATGTTTGTTGTGGCTTCAAAATGGAGCTAGGAGGAAGATAAATTCCACAAGTGAACTCAGCATGGTGAAGAGTATTGTTTGGCGTAGTTTGAAGAAAATTAAATGCGAGCATGTCCCTATAGCAACCGCAATGATCGAGTCAACCAATTATTCGAGCAGTAAGTTAGGGTTCTTAGGTTTGAGGATTTCATTTATCAATTTGTGAATTAGAAGCCTGTTTTGAATTCATGAGGAAGAAGCTGCGAAGGGAGGTACGGGTTTGAAGAAAATTTCCTAGACGTGAACTGGTACAGTAGGAAAGAAGGCGGCTTCCTGATTTAGGGAAAATGATTCTAACTACGTGATTAAGGTATGCATTTAAATTAAAATAGGTAATTAAATTAAGTATTTGTTCTAGTGTGAAATAATTATAATGCATGGAAATTAGTTTATATAAAGGAAAGTAGTTAGTAAATAAATAAAATTTGTAAACAAATCATCGCGTATTGAATTAGGGTATATGATTTATTTTAAATAGATAAATGTCTGATTTTTTTAAGGGAGAACAAAGCAAATAATAATAAATATAGCCTATATAATTTGCATAATATTAAATACTATATTTGATTTATACAAGGTTCATAATGCTAACGCAAGTCAAGTTGGACATTTAGCGGGAAATGGATATGGATTTTTCCAGAGACAGATGGAATATAAATCAAACATCTTTTATTTATTTCGGCAACTAAAAATTAGATGAGTAAACTCACTCTCTGGTTCGTTTATAATATTATTATAAACGATTTTTTTTAAAATATTTATTATATGTTGTGTGTTGGTTGCTTGGATGCATTTAAATATTTTTGTGGCTATTACATATATTAGTTATTTAGGCTTGGTGTTTGTGGCTATTATATATTTATATATTGGTGGTTGGATATTTCCTGCAGTACCCTTAGCGGATGCCCATAGTATCATTAGCGGATGACCCTATGCGCCACCCAATATGATAGTGGATGACCTTCTATACCGCTATATCCTGCCTTGAAGCAGGAAGGGTATTATTTATGTTGGCTAACATCTGCGGATGAAGGAAAACAGGTTGGATTGATCCAACTGCAAAAGTTATTATTTGTTTATTTGTTTGTTACCATATATATTTAAATATGATGAGATAGAAAACCTGTGATTGACAATTGGGTGTTTGGAGGTGTTTATATATCACTGGGCCTAAATGTTGATTTATAAAAATATCATGAAAAGGGATCTTGAGATTTAAAAGGGGAAATCTATTTTTCTAAAAGTAAAATTTGAATGGGCTAGAAACTATTAACTTGTCTTGAGTAATAAAAAAAGAAATGAATTTATAAACGGTGTTTATAAATACAATGGTATAGATTTTCACTGGATAATGCGGGGAATTGAAATAAATTGATAAACGGTGTTTATAAATGAAATGGAATAAATTTTCATTGGATAATTTGAGAAATGTGAATTCATATGTAACTTTTAAAAAAAGGAATTGAAATTAGTTTCAAAAAGAAAGAATGAAATCTATTCTGATGTTCTGAATGTAAATTGAATTAAAATAAATCCGTATGGATTTATTGTTTTGAATTCGACTAGATCGTATTTATTTAAATAAAATATTTTCAGAAAAAATAATAGGATTGTATTAAATAAAAGTTTAAATTTAAATATGAAAATAAATTCACTGTTTATATATTTATATAAGTTAAAGTCAATAAAATATTCCAGAATAGGAATTGGGTTTCAAATGGATTTGAAATGGAAACTAGTTTTAAATTATAAACCAAATAAGTTAAATTTATGAACGATGTTTATAAATTAAGTGAGATAAATTATCATTAAATAATTAAGAAGTTAAAATTCAAGTATGAATCTAAAAGTGAATTGGAGATCATTTTGAAAAAAAAGAAATGACGGATTTTTATTCCAAAAATCGGAATATAAACTGAATTGAAATAAATCCAAAGGAGGTATAATTGGAATATGATTTCATCGTATTTTATAAAATAAATTATCTCCAAAGAAATTGGAAATTAGTATATAAAATTAAGTTGTAAAAAAAATTATAACTAAATTATGTAATAATCGACTATTAGGGAAAATCAGAAATAGTAAGTTAAATTTGGAAAACTGGATAAAGTACATATTAAAATATATAGGAATGAGATTGGAATTAATATAATAAACGTAGTTTAAGGAATTATTGTTAATATAATTAAAATGAACTCGCTGTAGCGCAGTAGTTCATAATTTGGCGTTTCGAACTTCAATTGAGTATATAGAATTCAATTTAAGTCGGAATTCTTTGAAACAAGAATCATAACGACTGATTTGATAATAGTTTTCTAAAGGAAGAGAAAATTGTGGGTTTTGTCTTATAGATTTTGAGTTATGTCAAAATAAATTTTTAGTAAAACAGCGCCATACCATTATTAAGCCATAATGGTCTATTTAAATTAATAACCGGATTTTAAGAAAATAAAATCTGAATTTCCATTAGGAAATTATAGATTTGAGCTATAAAATAAATATGAACTCAAGTGGAGTAAATGGATTGATTCTTGAAACAAAAATCAGATTTTTAACTATTGAATAGAATTAACTAATTAGAAGAATAATTCATTAATAGACTTTTGGATTGAATTTAACATTTTATGTGAATTGGGTTTGTAAATTCATATTCGAAATCGAATATGAAACTCGAGTAGAAAATGGAATTCAATTGGTTTGTAAGTCAGTTAAAATATATTTGAACGTGATATGTTCAAATAAAAAGTTAAATAGGCAAAAGAGCTAATTAAAGAAAAATTTAGCAAATTGAGCTAAAAATGATTGGATTGAGTTGGAATAAATTTGGAATGGACGTATATATGTTAAATCGGTATGGAATGAACAGAATGAAGATTATAATTCGAGTGCCTGACAAAAAGATATTGGTTAAGTGCCATCAGTCAATTCAAGTTAACTCAACCCACCTACTCATCATGTTATGTCACTTTGGTTAAATGTCGCATTCTTGTTAACTTAACCCTACCACAAACCAAGTTATATTGGTTAAGTGTTAACTTAACCCTTTCCATTTATCATGCTATACAGGTTAAGTGTTCCCTATTAACTTAACCTTAGTCATCCATCTTGTCATATTAGCATTAATTGATTTATTAATGCACCAATCTCTCACATTAGATATGTGTTGTTACGGTTACTGGATGTGTGGGCGATTCCGGGCAGTTTTACACCACAACTCAATCTAACCTCGGGTTTTTCTTGGGCACGATGCACTAACCTCTCACATTAGATAGGTGTTGTTTTGGGTACTGGATGTGCCGAGCGGTTTCGAGCAGTTTTACACCACAACTCAATCTAACCTTGGGTTAGGCATGTTCATCTTTAATCTACACATTTAACATATATACCCATATCTAGATTTTACATGCTAATTACCAAATTCACCAAAACTAGTCATGTTACATTTTACACCCAATCTAAATTTAATGCTCAAGTTACCGCAAATTCGCAACAATAACAATTTTGCCTAAAACTTGATTTATATGCCAACTTCCTACTTTGTCCTTCATGCCAATTCTAGGTTCAATATGTCAAATTACATATTCCATAATTCATGTCAAATTGCATCATAACAGTTATGCCATGTTACATGTTCCAAATTATGCCAAATAATGTCAAATTCATGTTATGCACAATTTCCCCCGCATTCATAACGTACGTATTTCGAGATTCAACTCAAGATTCATAATATAAGGGGAGAAGCAAGATGGAACATCATAAGAATAGGCATAGTCATATGATGATAAGAACTACTGGTCCAATAAACTTGATGTACTAAAAAGACAAGTTTTGCAAGGAATACATCGCAGGCATATAGATATGATAAGAATTATATCATAAACTTAAAAAGGATTACAATTCCGATACACAACAAGGATAGATATGATTGGACCAGTTTCATAGTCAAAAATAATTCCCGAAGATATATATACTCAAGCGTAGATTTCATTGAAAGGATATCCTACATCAGGCATATTCTCATATCCATTTTATTACATGTCACAATTAGATTTAGGTGTTCAAATCTAAAAAAAGTAACTGACTTACAAAACAAAGGCAAATCTTGTTTTCATGTCTAGGCCATAGATCACTATACACCCTAATCTTCTTCTTCCAAATCATAAACTATCATATATATATATATCCCAAATTTAGGTCTTAGGCCACAACATGTATTATGCCTTATATTTACAGTTTAGTTTACGCCCCAAATCCCAAGTCATATGTCCAATACTTTATGCCTCAAATCTCAAGTCATATGTCCAATACTTTATGCCACAAATCCCAAGTTATATGTCCAATACTTTATGCCTTAAATCCCAAGTCATATGTTCGATACGCTTTATGTTTTGAATACAACATGTGTTATGTCCTCAAATCAGTTACAACTCAATTATGCCCAATTTTATTTCCAATGTATGTTCATCTCTTATGAGATCTAGCTCAGGCTCGCGGTAGCTTAGCTATAAAACAAAAAGGGAAGAAGGAAAGAAGAGACAAAGAACGGACATAATATTATCAATTAGATAAATCCAAAGGATATAGAAAGACAGGCATAATCTCATATCCAGATTTATTACAATGTCAGAATCACAATTAACTTTTGTTTCTGAAAGTAACGTGAACTTACAAATTACAGAAAGGTCTTGAATTTTGGCATCTGTGTTCTGAAACTTAATAGCTCTCCCTTGAAGTAGACTATTTGTTCTTCTAATTTAGATTTGATTTGATTCTTAGAAATAGTTGTTGAAGTCATTGAATTAGCTTTTGAATCTCTACTAGAATTCTAAACTTGATTTCTACGAAGGACTTAAGCAGCATAACCCCGTCTTAGATTTATTTTGATATGAATTAGGGTAGAGTATAGGCGTAATGAAGTTGTGTGGAGAGAAAGTGAAGTTTGGGGGTATTTTAATAGCTTAGGAGCAACAAATCTGGTCAAAACGGGCGTCTAAATGCAGAAAAACGAATCTATCCACAGATTTGGAAAAGGGGGGAGTTCGACCCCCAGGTCGACCCCATGGTCGACCTGTTCTACCCAGCTCGACCCTCATGTCGACCTGGGTCCTGGGCGGGAAATTTCTCACCCAGCCCGGGTGTGTGATTTGAATTTCGAAACTTTAAATTTGAATTTGGGATGGTTTTCATTTAAACCCCTGAAACTTCTGAAGGTCATAACTTCTTCATACGGAGTCCGATTTACACAAACTCAGACTCTATCTCAAGTAGAATTCCGAGGCGAACGCAATGGCGTAACCTGTTTCCCTTAATTCTTATTTTAAAAATTAAGTATAATTTAATTTGTTAGTTTGACGTTCACAGAAAATACGGGGTGTTACATTCTCCCCTCCTTATAGGATTTCGTCCCCGAAATCTCTAAGTTAAGAAGAATGCATATCCTAACATACAACATCCATCTACTCAATCATTCAATCACAGGCGTCCATTGTCCTTAAAAAGATTTATAATTCTTTCATGATCGTATGCATAGCGTGTGTACATGTCTTTATCTAATGCAAAATCAGGCGGTCCACTGATCCAGTTGACCTACTTAATGTGGATTATGTTGGTTCCATGAGTCCATCATGTATGCAATTATTCCTAATCGTACTTTATAACTTCTATATGAGTGCACAGTCATTCATACCAATGCAACATCCATATGATAACACATCAATTTTCAATCCATATATATAAAAGTTTACTTGTGCCTATGCAATATGAAAGTGATTGAGCCAATCTAGTGCCTAATGTGTGTATATGCATCCATGAGCAACCACTAGCAAACACTTGCAACCACTTACATCCACCAAATATAACATGTCTCAAACACATGTTTACATCCATTGGCTTCTACCTATGGATTGAGGATATGACCAAGAGGATATACTTAAAAGATAAAGACTAGCATGCAAATAAACTTTACAGAAAAAGAGGAATCAAGGATATACCCTCAAATAGGGTATGATGCGCGTATCTAGTCTTTAGTCTTCTAAGTCGCATCTTCTTGAGCTTCAATCCACTGTACCTTAACTAATTTAACTTCACGATTGCGAAACTTCTTGACTTCCATTTCCAAAACTCACTAGTAAAGATAGGACCTCGATCACTTACAATGCTAGAGGGTATCCAACGTAGTCGAACTATCTTTCCAAGATAAACACATGATACCAAGTGTATATACTGAGATGATTAGAGGTCTCTCTTCTACTTAGCTTATCCATCATGTCATAAATCTAAGGGTCGATATTTCTCATGCAAACCATCCTAGTCAAACTTGAAATCCCTCAAGTACAAACCCCAAAGGCCTAAACCAAAATCAGACAAGCACCCAAGCACTTAACCGACTCTGGCTATCCTCGGCGATCTTGTTCCAAAACTATCGTTGATCACATAACTGGCTTTGCAATGTCAACTAGATATATGTGGAAGTCAGTCTCAAGTTTTAGGGGGAAAACACCTAACCTAATTAAAACATCCGCGTACTCATGGACTACTCCAATGGATCAAAAATCGTCGATAAATACATAAAGTGATTTTAGGTAGCTAAGACAAACTGATCCCTTAGGATCGCACGAAATTTTGAGGGTATTCCCGAGCCAAGTCGAAAGTCTAACTACACTGCTTTCACAATTACTAGCTAACCAATCTATGCCTAGAATCAACCCATAGCCCATGAAAACAAAAACATAAGTATCTCAAATCCTTACAAACCAAAGATAAATGAGCCGAACCACAAATTGGATTTGAGACAATAATGGGATCTTCTACTATACAAGTACTAAGGTGAAAAGACTCAACTATAGAAGCAGATATAAAAGAATGTGAAGCGCTAAAATCAAAATGAGTACTAACAAGATGATCAAAAAGGAAAAACTAAACTCTTTCAACAGAAACCTTACTACCTCTCTCTCAAGTACGCTGGCGGTGAGAGCATGTACTTTCCCTCTTGAAAATCCTGTTCTTTGTTCTTGCCCTTGTCCTTAATTATATGACCTGTTATACCATAGTAAAGATACTTCCTCTTGTTGCGGGTTCTATTTTTTCCTCTGCCCTTCTTATATTCCAATCCATTGTTTGTGATTCTTCCTCTTTTGGCCTCTTTCTCTTTACCTCCTTTGTGAACCATGTTGACAAGTCTCTTGAACGTTGCCTCCATCGCACTGGAAACCCTACAAAGATGGGAAGAGAATTAGCCGTAGGTGAAACTACTACGACTATGGATGGAGGTTGGGCACTCCTTCGCCCTTTTTATAGGTGTCGTAGTCTCATCGAGCCTACAGAACCATGCCGTGATGAGTTTACCTCCCAGAAAGCCAGGAGCCCCGAAGATTCAGGAAAGAAGGAAATAAGGATTCAAATAAAGGATCAAAAGATAGTGCATATGGCTTTGGAGAATATGCCTTTAAAACAAAACTTTTCTTTTGAAAATGCTTCTTTTAAAATCGTTTTGAAAATAATTTTTCAAACCTTCTATCTGATCCGGTAACCTTCAGCTCTGATACCAAGTGAAACACCCCACCTCCGTTAAGGTCACTCACAAAGGGAATGCCTTCACTTTGGTGGAGCATTTTAGGTAAAAGATGCAGATAAATTACTGGACAAACAAATAAAGCAGCGGAAAATAAAGTCATTTTATAAACAACTTAATTTAGTCAAGCTTTTAGAACAATTGGCTCAATCATACTTAAAAGTAATACATAGAAATTCTGTCTTGATTCAAAAACTTCCAAGTATAAAAGAAGCATAAAAATAACAATGATATTCCCCAGTGAAGCATGAACCAGCCATAGCAGTGGAAGAGAGAGTCCGAAACAATACATCGACTATCTTCGAGCTTGGAAGAAAACTTGAGCTAAGTGATAACATTTCCACCCTGTGAACCTGTGGGGGGAGGGGGGAATGGAAGAAAAGAGGCGAAACAAAACTAGGTCAGACATGAGTCTAGTAAGTCCAGTGACTTTCAGCATATAAACAGGCAAAAGCATCATGATATGAATAAACTGAATATAAGACAATACCGTGATAACAGGGATAACTAGATAACATAGGATAAGCATAAGGTATGATAAGGCAAGATAAACTGAATGCACTTCTACTCTTTCTCTGCTTCGCTACTACTTTGTTATTCTGATTTATATATATATATATATATATATATATATATATATATATCTGCACCACTTAACTAGTGTCCCAACTAGTAATCTGTATAAAATGATAATATTACAATGTGATCCCAATCCCCGCAAATGGTGGTAGCCTTCAGGTGTACATCTATCGTGAGGATTCCACCTCAATCATCCTAATTGCCATGAACATGTTAGATGTACCCTTACTACCCTATCGATCGGCACCCTTACTTGTATTCATGTGTCTATGTCAATCGGCCCTCTCTTGTTTGTAGATACCCTGTGCTGGTCCCATCATAAGGTGTATCAATCCTTATGATAGCGACCTGACACGATTCAAGATGCACAATGTATAACTACTGGTACTCAGTTCCTGTTTTTTTCCACTCCAGAGTACGTGCATGCCCGTAAACCATCGGAACCTACACTGACATACCCACTGCCGCTGTTTTGACTGCTTATAATCAGCCCAGTAATCGTTCCCCACCCTACCTAGTTTCAGGGTAACATGACACATCTATGTGGGTTACTACTGAAATGGGTCCCCGTTACTAGGGTTTCCTATTAGTTAAGTTTGTGGTCCTATATATACAAATATTACCCACCTACACGAGATGTACTTTACCCTCCCACCGATGCTAGCATGTTTATTTAACGGTTAAGTTGTGTGGGTCTATATGTACTAATATTACCCACCTACACAAGATTTACTAAACCCTCCCATCGATTCAAGAATATTTATTTAACGGTAAAGTTTGTAGGCCTATATGTACTAATATTACCCAACAACTCGATATGTACTTAACCCTCTCACACATTATGTCATATTGGTTAAGTGTTGTCCATTCATGTTAATTTAACCTACCTACTCATTGTGTCATGTTGGTTAAGTGTTTCTTATTAACTTAACCCTTCTCACTTATCATGTTAGATTGGTTAAGTGTTTCCAATTAACTTAACCCCATTCGTTCATCAAGTTATATTGGTCGAGTGTTTCTTGTTGCTTAACCCCACGGGTTCGTCTTGTTGTATTGGTTAAGTGCCATCAGTCAATTCAAGTTAACTTAACCCACCTATTCATCATGTCATGTCACTTTGGTTAAGTGACGCCTTCTTGTGTTAACTTAACCCTACCACAAACCAAGTTATATTGGTTAAGTGTTAACTTAACCCTTTCCATTTATTTTGCTATACCGGTTAAGTGCTTCCTATTAACTTAACCCTAGTCATCCATCTTGTCATATTAGAATTAAATGATTTATTAATGCACCAACCTCTCACATTAGATATGTGTTGTTGCGGTTACTGGATGTGTCGGGCGGTTCCGGGAAGTTTTACACCACAACTCAATCTAACCTCTGGTTTTTCTTGGGCATGATTCACTAACCTCTCACATTAGATAGGTGTTGTTGTGGTTACTGGATGTGCCCGGCGGTTCCGTGCAGTTTTACACCACAACTCAATCTAACCTTGGGTTAGGCATGTTCATCTTTAATCTGCACATTTACCCTATATACCCAAATCTAGATTTTACGTGCTAATTACCAAATTCACAAAAACTAGTCATGTTACAATTTACACCCAATCTAGATTTAATGCTCAAGTTATCCCAAATTCGCAACAATAACAATTTTGCCCAAAACTTGATTTATATGCCAACTTCCTACTTTGTCGTTCATGCCAATTCTAGGTTCAATATGTCAAATTACATATTCCATAATTCATGTCAAATTGCATCTTAATAGTTATGCCATGTTACATGTTCCAAATTATGCCAAATAATGTCAAATTCTTGTTATACCCAATTTCCCCAGCATTCATAACGTACGTATTTCGAGATTCAACTCAAGATTCATAATATATGGCGAAAAGCAAGATGGAACATCGTAAGAATAGGCATAGTCATATGATGATAAGAACTACTGGTTCAATAAACTTGATGTACTAAAAAGACAAGTTTTGCAAGGAATACATCGCAGGCATATAGATATGATAAGAATTATATCATGAACTTAAAAAGGATTACAATTCCGTACATAGCAAGGATAGATATGATTGGACCAGTTTCATAGTCAAAAATGATTCCCAAAGATATATATACTCAAGCGCAGATTTCAATGAAAGGATAGCTTACATCACGCATATTCTCATATCCATTTTATTACATGTCACAATTAGATTTAGGTGTTCAAATCTAAAAAAAGTAACTGACTTACAAAACAAAGGCAAATCTTGTTTTCATGCCTAAGCCATACATCACTATACACCCTAGTTTTCTTCTTCCAAATCATAAACTATCATATATATATGTCCCAATTTTAGATCTTAGGCCACAACATGTACTATGCCTTATATTTACAGTTCAATTTACGTCCCAAATCCCAAATCACATGTCCAATACTTTATGCCTCAAATCTCAAGTCAAATGTCTAATACTTTATGCCTCAAATCCAAAGTCATATGTCCAATACTTTATGCCTCAAATCCCAAGTCATATGTTCGATACGCTTTATGTTTTGAATACAAACATGTGTTATGTCCTCAAATCAGTTACAATTCAATTATATCCAATTTTATTTCCAACATACATTCATCTCTTATGAGATCTGGTTCAGGCTCGCAGTAGCTTGGCTATAAAACAAAAAGGGAAGAAGGAAAGAAGAGATAAAGAACGGACATAATATTATCAATGAAATAAATCTAAAGGATATAGAAAGATAGGCACAATCGCAGATCCAAATTTATTACAATGTCAGAATCACAATTAACTTTTATTTCTGAAAGTAACGTGAACTTACGAATTACAGAATGGTCTTGAATTCTGGGATTTGTATTCTGAAACTGAATAGCTCTCCCTTGAAGTAGACTATTTGTTCTTCTAATTTAGATTTGATATGATTCTTATAAATAGTTGTTGAAGTCGTTGAATTAGCTTTTGAATCTCTACTAGAATTCTAAACTTGATTTCTACGAAGGACTTGAGTAGCATAACCCCGTCTTAGATTTATTTTTATATGAATTAGGGTGGAGTATAGGCGTAATGAAGTTGTGGGGAGAGAAAATGAGGTTTGGGGGTGTTTAAATAGCTTAGGAGCAACGAAACAAGTCAAAACGAGCGTCTGAATGCAGAAAAACGAACCTGTCGACGGATCTGGAAAAGGGGGGAGGTCGAGCCCCAGGTCGACCCCATGATAGACCTGTTCTACCCAGGTCGACCCCCAGGTCGACCCCTAGTCGACCTGTGTCCTTGGCGGGAAATTTCCCTCCCAGCCCGAGTGTGTGATATGAATTTCGAAACTTTAAATTTGAATTCGGGCTGGTTTTTATTTAAATCCCTGAAACTTCTGAAGGTCGTAACTTCTTCATACGGAGTCCGATTTACGCTAACCCGAACTCTGTCTCAAGCAGAATTCCGAGATGAACACAATGGCATAAACCATTTCCCATAATTCTTCTTTTAAAAATTAAGTATACTTTAATTTGTTAGTTTGACGTTCATAGAAAATACGGGGTGTTACACTTATAGAGCCACCAGAAGAGACAGACCTATCTCTTGATATCTGTAGATATATGTATTGTAGGCCTGACAAGGCCATGCTTTACAGATATGTGTAAAGGCCCCGACTGAGTTCTGTGAGGGAACTCCAGTATTAGGGCACCCTTGTGGTACAATAGAAGAGCCTTATTCGCTTTCGTAGCATAGCCTAGTGTGTTTTCGTGGTGTAACGTTGGAGACCTAGTATGCCTTCTTAGCACAGTCTAGTACGCTTTCGTAGCGTGGAGGTCAGATAAGTTTTTGTAGTATGATGATGGGACCACTCGAGGGGGGTACTATGGGGAGTACTTCGATATATTGGAAATATGGCTACATAAATTTTATTTATTAGGTTAATCTATTGGGAAATAAATAGGTACGATTTATGCGAAATAATAAAAAGTATATTGTGAGATAAACCTAATAACTTAAATATGAATCGATGATAGAATGGTATATGTAGTGTTATTTATAGAAAGTATAATTTGCCACTCACCAAAACTTTTGTTCTGACCCCCTCCTCATAACAAACCTATAGATTAGACAGGATGTTTAAATTCTGCAGCTTAGAGACACTTGTTAGATAGTGTCATTATATTGGTAAGTGTTTAACTACTATTATATTTTATTCCCTTCCGCTGTGAAATTTCTATTATGAGCTCTAATGTACTCTATCTTTGACTTTCTGCAGGATACCAGGCAAACCAACTCAAGCTTCAATAGATTTTGATTTAAAAAAAATCGGGTCTTTCGAAATTCGGGTTGTTACATCATTACCCTTTTTCTTTCCTTTTCAAATCCATCTCTTAATCAAAGCTTAATCAATATCATTCACATTAACCATTAATTAAAAGACTAAATCCTTCATAAATTTCAAAAACATAACTTAAATCTTAGCTGGGTTAAAGAATAATGTTATTTAAGACACCATTCACAACAAAACTAAAACCAACTGATATTAAATACAAGATTTGTGTAGAAATTGTATCATCTAATATCCAATATCAATTTTCATAATCAACAAACACTATAAGCGAAATAACTGTATAAATACCTTTCAAATTCCTCGAATAATATAAGTTTTAACTACGATATTTAATACAAATATCAGAAGATCATTTCCATCCAGATTCAATTTATTTATAGTTGGAAAACTCTAGTCTTATTAAAGTTATATTTTCTAAAATAGTGTTTTTGCAATAGCAGATTCTGCTTTTAGCTAGGCAGAAAAACCTGAATATCAAATTACTATCCAAAACTTCATATTTCACATCCAAATCACTTTAAAATCAATTACTATGATTTACCATAATTTTTCCGTATTTTAACAATTTTTATAAAGTCATTTATAGCAGTTTCCAATTTTGATCACCGAACTACAAAACCGCGATTTAATTTAAAACTTGATTTGGACATAACTCAAAAACTATATATTGAAATCTAAAATTTATTTTTTAATTTGAAAACTGTTATCAATAGAAAACAAATGCTTTTCGCTTCAGGAAAATCTGATTTAAATTTCATCCAGTACAAACATTTGAAGTTTATGGTCGAAATTCGCGAACTATCATTGCGCGACAAGATCTGTTCAGACCATATTGTAGCTTCAAACTAAAATTCATCCGAGTTACTTCTATTATGTTTACAAACCTTACTAAACATATATAAACTCACACAAAAGCAACATTTTCTAATTTCAACTTTAAATTCAATTATTTACCATAATTGAATATTTTAATACAAATATAATATTATTTTTCAAAATTTAATCGTATAAATTTCAAACTTTCCAGAAATCAAATTAAACATTATATAAGCTTACTGGAATAATCAATTTGAGTTTAAAACACCTTTAATTAGCTTACTCAAATTCAAATTTGAAGTTACAATTTCAAATCGATTTATTATTCATTTGAAAATTAAACAACGCATAATGTATCAAAATTTTCTTTCAAAATCGTTTCAACCTTTATAAAAGCTTTTTATAAACAATTTAATTTCATTTCTAACCATTTTCAGATATTAAATTCCAACTTTAATTTTCTCGTTTATTTTCACTTAAACTGAATAAAATATTCATTTTTTCATCAATTTGGAAGAGAATTAACCAATATCTATATAATGCCATAATTTAGGGTATATATGTTCAAAATGACCTCTCAACAATAATAACAAGCAAATAGCAATCATTTACAACGTCAATTATTGTCTTTACAGTATAAGCATTACGATAATTAACGCTTTAAAGTTATATGGGACTAAACTAACAATCACTCAACCAATTCACACGAATCTCAATTAAATAACTATATAATTAACTAGATATGGGTAAAATGCAGAGTTTCTCACCAACATCTCCACTCCATCTATCTTTGATTGCAGAATCTAGAATGCGGACACTGACTACGGACTCGGACAACATAACCATGCACGATATTCTAGATTGTCTTCCACCAATATGTAAGGATATATATATATATATATATATTCTTTCTCTTTTTTATATGAGGAGGGGAGATCAGCCTAGGAGAATGGTAGTGCCTAGGGAGGTGTGGCATGAACTATGGGAGGTGGGCAGAGGCTAGGGAGGGAAAATTGCCGAGAAGAGGAAGAGAAGAGGAAGGATGGGAAGGCCATGGGGAAAGAGGAGAGGAAGAGGCCTAGGGCCGATAATGGAGACTGGAAGAAAGGGGAAATAATGGCTTAGGAATCCATGATTAAGAAAGGAGAGAAAGGAAGGAGAATGTGGAAGAGAAGAGAGTGGAGATGGATGAAGGAAATGGTAAGAAAGGGTGGTGTATATATAGGAAGTAAGAAGGCTTAGGCTTATGCCACTTAAGAGGACACATGTCCACTTCTTATGCATATATGCGTGCATGAAGATACATCATTTTCCTAAAGCTCTCGTGTCTTGTAACACTTATTTTACACTTGTTTCTGTTACGAATTTGCAACATTTATTTATGCTAAAAAGTACCATGTTACTAATTAACCTCGGAGCCAATTCATCGAGCACAATATTCAAACAAATACATATATTTTATCTAAATGTATTTTGAATTTAAAATAAAATATTTATTATATAAACCAATGTTAAATCCAATTTAGAAACTGATTCAGTAACTACTGTATTCAAGCAATATATTCAATTATTTTAGCTTTGGAACAACAGTTTTGACAAAACCCGATATTGTTATCGACATATTCTCCTGATTAAATTTAATAGTTCAAAATAACTATTTTTAAATAATTTTCGACTTTTAAAAATATATTTATTATCACCAAAATCATTTTAATTCAGATTTTTGATTTGACAAAATTCATGGGTTATTACATTCTCCCCTCCCCCCCAAAGGAAATTTCATCCTCGAAATTTGAACGAAAACTAGCATAAGCCCATAACTATAAAATATCATATCAATACTAATACCCATAGCCTATCAGTATTACTCTTATTCAATTATCCTATCTAAATAGCTTAATCCAAATAAACCGGTTAACTCCAAATTCATTTATTTGCCAAATACCCTTCAGTTAGATCCTAAAACTCATTCATATAGTATTTAAACTGCTTTTATCTATAAAAACTTATTACAGAACTTATCGAGTGTCCAAAATCGTCAATACTTCTGACTCTTTATTCCCACTTAAGTTTTAACTTAAGTTCATCCTAACTTCTTGAGTTTAATTTATCTTAACCGGTTTCCAGATAACCTTACAAATATTCTTTTAGCTAAGTTATTAGCCTTTAATTGCTCTTTTCTTTATCTTAGGTTATTTAAACCATTTATTCCTTTGTATACTTGGATTATTTATTCTAATTAGTTAATGAACACTAATTACAACTCCATATGAACATCTTTAGTCGAACCATGAAATTCTAATCACTAGACGTTAATATCAAATTTTAACAGTCATAATTGTTTAATTACTTATTAAAGTTATAATATATGTAATTATAAATTTCAAAACCCTAATTTTGTTTTTGCAAAATACATTCACTCATATACAAAACTCATTCTAGAGTATTTCTAACCCTATCTCTAATGAGTTACTCATCCTAGGATATTACCCATCCTATCTCTGATGGGGTTTTACCATCAACCCTAATGAGTCATACACCATAAGCTTTGTATAATCAAAGCTCTGATACCATTCTATAACAACCCACCATCTTGACCCTTGAGAATCGACACTTAATACATCCACGGTTCGAAACCCAAGCACTAGAATGGAAGATTATTTGGGATAATAACACAATAGAACAGAAACAAAGGAAATTCTTATTACATAACATATTTTTACATCAGAGTTACAAAAGGTATATCAGACTACAACAAATATACAATGGATAATACTTAAAGCTTTAGCGGAAGAATCCAAAATGCTCCAAATACATCTCCAGCCTTATCTCAGCACATGCTCCATAGAATAACTCCAAGACTATATGTAAACCTTAACTATTAGGCTGCCCGTGTGAAAAAAAGGGCACCTAGAGTTTAGATGGAAAACAATAAACTCTGAGTCAGTCATGGGACCGGTGTGAGAAACTTAAAATAGTTGTTTTGAAAACAAAAGAAAGGTATCTCATATGACTATGTCGCAAGTGCAGAACAATTTTTTTACCTATGATAACCAAAATACTTACTTTATCAAAACCCTTGATATTATATTCAGTGGTATTCCTTCAAAAACCTTTTCAAATAAACTTATTTTAATTTTCCGAAATTGTTACCATTATTAAATTCTGGTGGCTATTGTGCCTTTAATTTTAAAATCGTAGATTCGTATTAGAGTATTGGATGCTAATAATGACCAAGGCAAAGGATCATCGTAATCCGATGGGAACACCTCTAGAGGGATACACCCATGAGAAAACAACTCATGATTTCTCTTCTACATAGGGACGGACCATCTCAATATGCTAACCTGCTAGATGGTAGCAGGAGTTTGACATTCCCTGGTCGTAACCGACCTTCAACCGTGAGCGCACACTCCATCATCTACATAAGTAAAGTTTTGGGCTCCATACCATGATACATCCTTTTATCTAGAATGAAATGACCCTACCCTAATGCGAATGACCCACATAACCTTTCTACAATAATCCTATTTTAGGTCATTACCGGGTTGTGAGGCATGAGGTCTCATTAAACAAAAAGGTACGCTTTAACTAAGCCATGCTTTGATCATCTGCAGCACTTAACACTTCGCATGCCATATTGTCATTTCATAACATACAATTGATAATTGCTAAATACATCACCTTTGAGATCATATGTCTCAAAGAAGAGTGTTAAGCTAAGAGAATTTTTATTCTCTGCCACTAAACATAAATACATTTAGTAAAAACCAATTATTATATTATAAAGTACAATGTCAGACACACATCCATACAAGTTCATTCTGAGACAAAACAAAATCGAATGCACTTTATTCCTTATCCAATAAAGGAGAGAAGCCCTTACAAATTCGGAAATTCTCCAAATACGTCCGGACCACTGCATTAAATAGTCTCATAATGGAAGCAACTCGAGACATTTGCAACCAGCAGTCCTTTCGATGTGAAGATTCTTGGTATTCAACCATCATCTTCAATATCTTCATTTGCTCCAATAACATGGTAAAATTATTCGAATTGGTTTTCAGATAGGAAGCAACCAATCCAACTCTAGTTTCTTCGAATAATTACCGTGGTTATGAAACGATATGGATTAAACATAATTTCAATTTAATCTCTTCTACTATAATTTAGTAATCCAAATCTTCTTAAACCAAATGCTTTTTCATTGAACTAGTAATTTATTCATAAAATCCTTTAAAAGCTTTATATTACTATTGAAAACATACCTTAGGAAAATTACTTCTTAACTTCAATTAAGAAAAAATCATTTTATCTTAATCAAAAGAAAAAATAAGCTCCTAATCATTAACTATGCCTAACAAAATATAATTTTCAACAAAGAACAATTTCAATCTTAAATAAGGTTCATTAACTCCATAACCACATAGTTTCCCTTTTAACATATCCCTTAATACATTTTTATTAATCTCAATTAAATTATTAAAATCTACCAATCTTTACTTCGGGTAATTAAACCTTCCATAAATAAAATCATTTATTTCTTAATTTTGGAATTTAACCCTTATTAACCTTTAACCTAGGTTCAAAAACTTTGTCTCACGTTAATTAAGCCTTTCAACCCATCAATTAACTATTTTTAAATCATAGATTTTAGTCCAAGGTTATGAAAACTTCTTCTTACCTTTATTCAAGAAAAACAATATTAACTTAATAGTCAAAAGGTTAATTAACCAATAATTCATTAAATCTTTAAAATAAGTTTAATCATGTTTTAACAAAGGTTTTCCTTTAAACCCCATTGATCAACCACATTTATTAATATTAATTAAAATACTAATTAACCTATAATTCCATATTTATAATTTACTCTTTTAAACCAAAGATAATTCATTAAACCTTCGTAACTTAATTTACATTTAATCGGCGTAGTAAAAATCTCTTGTTTACACAAATTCCTTAATCTTTTCATTTCTAAAGCCCATAATATCATTCTTAATCTTTAATAAAGATTAACATACTCTTTACCTTTTTTTCTTTACTTTTCAAATCCATTTCTTATTCAAAGCTTAATTAATATCATTCACATTATCCTTCAATTAAAAGATTATAATACTTTATAAATTTCAAAACATAACCTAAATCGTATCTGGGTTAAAGAATGATGTTATTTAAAACACCATTCACAACACACCAGAAACCAATTGATATTAAGTATAAGATTTGCATAGAAATTATATCATCTTATATCCAATATCAGATCTCATAATCAATAAATATTTTAAGTGGAATAACAGTATAATATCTTTTAGATTCCTCGAATAATATAAGTTTTAACTACAGGATTTAATATTTAATATCCACCATCCAAATCCACTTTATTTATAATTGGAAAACTTCAGTATCATTAATTTTATATTTTTGAAATAGCATTTCTGCAATAGCCAGATCGGCTTTTAGCTAGGCTGAAAATCCAATTTCAAATTACAATCCAAAACTTCATATTTATCACCCAAATCACTTTAAAGTTATTTATTATCATTTATCATAATTTGTTCATATTTTTAACAATTTTTATAAATCCATTTATAACAGTTTCCAATTTCGGTCATCGAACTGCAAAACCACGATTTAATTTAAAACTTGATTTCGACATAACTCAAAAATTATACATTGAAATATAAAATTTCTTTTTTAATTTGAAAACTATTATCATTAGAAAACAAATTCTTTTTGTTTAAGAAAAATCCAATATAAATTTCATCCAGTACAAACATTTGAAGTTTATGGTCGAAATTCGCGAATTATCGCTGCGCGATAAGCTCTATTGAGACCATATTGTAACTTCAAACTAAAATTCATCTGATTTTCTTATAATATGTTTATAAATCATATAAAACATATTTAAACTCGTTTAATAGCAGTATTTTAAATTTCAACTTTAAATTCAATTATTTACCATAATTGATTTATTTATTTTTTCATAGCAACCAGGATTGAATAGTCCCTAACATATTTATTAATAAGAATAAGAGTTCAAAGATACAACAAAAAAAATAAAACAAATCAAATAAAACCAATAATATATTGGACCATTACATGTTTATAAGAATATACACCTCCAAACACCCAAATGTTCCACTCCATCCAAAGGAGATATAATGACTTCTTTAGCACCTTCAATAGAAGGCACCAACTGATATTCTTCCATCTGGTGGCCTTGAAAATGAGGAACCATTCTTGAGTCGACCCAGCTACTAGAGAGTGCAGACCAAATTGCAATAAAACATGTCTCCATACATAGCTAGTGCACTCGCATTCAAAGAATAGGTAAGATGCAGTTTCATGCATGCTACAACATAACACACATATGTCATCATCAATGATTCCCAAATCCTTTAACTTCTTTCTAGTATGTATTCCATTTTGCAAAATTCGCCACATCATTAAATTCTCTTTAGGTAACGAATTTGACATCCACATTCTAGCTGACCATAGAAACAAAACATAACTTTCCACTAATCCACCATATACAGTGCAGATCGAATAAGGCTTCCCCATCCATGAAGCATGCACGCCAAATGAAGGTTAAGTGGAGTTATGCATATACCGCCACACTTATCTTGTAATCGATGAACTACAGTGAGGAAGGCGTAATGAACCATTCAAAAAGACAGAAGAAACAGAGCTCTCTTCATTTATCCCAGACAGTCTCCTATTGTTATAATCAACAGAATTTGCAAGTATATTACCTCTCGCTACCCAGGGGTCAAACTAGAAAGATACATGCAAAATATTTTTTAAACCACACTGAAAGGTAGGAAGGAATTTCTCCCTCTGCTTCAGCAAATTACGTCATGTCCAACTGCAGTCAAGAGGAGTATCCCTAACCCAGAAGTTTTGATCTTTAATCAAGTTACTCCTACACAAAGATGCCCATAAATTTGGCTCATATGAAAAAAGTTTGTAAATTCTGGATGACTGAGCATCTATGTTCCAAGCTTTCAAGTTCAACACTCCAAGTCCTCCTCCATCTTTGGGAATGCATACCTTCTTAAATGATACTGGAATCAGTTTTTTTGAATATGGGTTACCATGCCAAAGGAAATGGCATAGAGTCGCATTAACCATATAAATCACTTAGGTTGGGAGGATGAAGAGTCTTGCGTAATATATACACATAGACATTGCCACCGCCTTCACAATAACTAGATGACTATCCATAGAGAATTTTGAGCAATGCCAAGTTGATATTCTGGAAATTGGATCCCCTTGCCTTGATAAGTTCTGATGTATCCAAAAGATGATCCTTAATACTTAGTGAAATATGGACAGTAGAGATACAAGTGTAGATCCAGCTTAAAAATGGAATAGGGAAATTTATTTTGTAGAGAATATATATAATAGAATCCCATCTAACAGTGTCATATGCATTTTGTATATCCATTTTAAGCACACATCTCGGAGAAATTGCCAATCTATTGTATCCTTTCAACAGTTCATTAATTAGCATGATGTTATCTGCAATATCTCTTTTAGCTATAAAATCACTTTGATTCAGTGAAATAACATTAGAAAGCGCTTTCTTCATTCGAATAGCCATGATTTTAGCAATGCATTTATATAATACATTACAGCAAGCTATTGGTCGAAATTGTGTAACTGAATCTGGCATATCTACTTTTGGAATCAGCGCAAGCCTAGAAGCATTAATCCCACCCAACATCTTACTATGCATAAAGAAGTTTTTGATTACTTTTGTGACATCCACACCTACCACTGACCAACAACATTTAAAAAAATGTGCATTAAACCCATCTGGACCAGAAGAACTAGTGGATTCAGTAGAAAATATGGAAGTAACTATCTCTTCATCCAAAATTTCTGATATTAAACTAACTTTGAACTCATCAGAAATTGAGGGAAATTTTACATTTGTTAATAATTCCATAAAAACAGGAGTGCTCGAGTTATTAACAAGAGTGTAGATGAAGTAATCCGGAAAAGCAGCTTGCACTGCATCAGTATCATTACATGTTGCACCATCTTTAACCGTTACAGGGGAGATATTAGATGCAGATTGTTATATTTTTAGGGATCGATGGAAAGTAGAAGTATTTTGTCACCAAATAAATTCCACTTAATCTTTTTTTTGCCATCTTATCCTCTTCCAAAATATCATTTGATAGTTCCTTAGTTAGCATAATTTCTTGAGTAGAAAGAGTGCTAATTTCCGAGATATCAGAGGAGTTCATAATAACTGTTAGGTTTGAAATAAAGCATGTCTGATAGAACTTGATAAACTTTCCCCATTGCCAAATTTGTCTTTAGACCATTCCTTCAGTTTCATGCACAATGAACATAGGATTACCATGAACTAAGATGTTCCAGCTAAATGAAATAGTATTAAGAAAATCAAGGTGATCAACCCAATTGTTAAAAAATGAAAATGAGGAACGCTTTCTCATGACTTTCTTGCCCCCAATCCATCATAAGAGGGGAATGGTCAGAGAGGTATGGAGGAGGGATAAATGTAGATAGGGTAGGCCAGGAACTGACAGCATGGAAATTTTGGCAGGGTCTATCGAGCTTGCAGTAGGTTATCAAACTATGCCTAGAACAATTATTCCAAGTGAAGGCTGCACCAGAATAAGGAATGAGGGTCAAATTAGAATCAAATATAGCATCATTTAGGGGTGTGGTTTGTCTGAAAGTTAGTGGAGTCCCCCAATTTTGTCCGAAGAGTGTTGCATACAATTCCAATCACCAAAGCATATCCAAGGAAGGGAATTATGTTGAAGATTGGGGATAATATCAAGGAAAGGTTGTCTATTTTCCACACTATTTTCTGCATATATAACTGTAATGTTGAAAGTGGAATTGGATGGAATGTGTTTCAATTCAGTGTGGATGTACTGTCTATGAACACATAAAGGTTTTAGAGAGAAGGAGACAGGGATCCACAGGATCAAAAATCTACCAAATGGAGCTTGACCAAGTTTGTGAATGGAATTCCAACTGGGTCTAATGTTGAGAATGGCTTTTTTAGTGGTGATATGATTCAACTTGGTTTCATCCAAGTCTATGAGATGGATGTTATGAGTAGAAATAAAATGTGAAATTTCAAGTTATTTGGATAGGAGATTAGCACCTCTAATATTCCAAAATCCAATTTTGTCTATCATTGAGGGGGTAATGCAGATGAGGATCTGGTTTTTAGACCAGATGGAACAATGTTAGAATGAGTTTGGGAAGGAAGGGATAGCACTGCATGATCAATGGAGTATTCTTTTTCTTCATCAAGATCAACTGCAGTAGAAGTGATTTTTTGGACATCCTCTTCTTCGCTTAACAACTATGTTTCTTGGCATGTGAAAGGTGGGGGATTTTACTAATTTAGGAGCTGAAGAGGAAGCAAAAGCTTGATGTCTGAGAGGATGGGAAAAAACTGCATTAACTAATTTATTAATATCTCCAAAAATTTGGTTAGGAAGGGACAATGAAGTGTATAGGGACAAGATTTGAGGTTGCTTTAGGGACGGAGATTGATTTCGATTGATAGATGGTGTGTTCATGTCACTAGACACATGCATAGGGTCTATATGGTGCACATATATAGGACTTATGGGTGAACCACTCGATGTTGGGTTCTTGCTTAGTAATACAAAAGGGCTATTCAACATAGGAAGGACATGTGGACATATTTGAGGAGATTTGGATTCAGCTGTCGATACATCATGCACTATGGCAGAAAGGGGTGAGCAAAACTCGGTTCAGTTCAGTTTTGGGGTAAAACCGAAACCGAAAGACCTCGATTTTAAAAATCGATAACCGAAACCGTAACTGAAGCATCGGTTTTGGTTTCAAAACCTTGGTTTTGGGTTTTATCGGTTTGGTTTCAGTTTTAAAACCAATTTAAACAAAAAATATTATAAATTTAAACAACTATAAAAGAAATTAAAATAAATTGTTTCAACCGAGTGTATTGAGACACATGATACAGAGTACAAGCAAAATTATCATGCTTGAATATATGATTAAGTTGAGATTATATAAATGAAATTCCTATCTATATCTTTAACCCAATTCTTTCTGTTTGCAGGGTACATCCAAGATGTCATATATGCCAAATACAAGACATGATTTATAAATTACAAATATTATATATTTATTTAATTATTTTAAAAATTGGGTTCGGTTTCTGTCTTTTTGGTTTGGTTTGGACCTAAGACCGAAACCGAAATATTAGTATGGTTCGGTTTTTTGATTTTCGGTTTTAGTTTCGATTTTTCTCGATTTTGGTTTTTTCTGTTCGATTTTGGTTTTTTTCGGTTTGGTTTTTATCGGTTTCAGTTCGGTTTCGGGTTTTTGCTCACCCCTACTGGCAGATGCAGAAAATTGGAAAACAGAATTGTTTGCATAACTGTCATTTAATATGGTCCCTTCATCAGCATTATTTCCAACATAGGAATCATCATTCTCTTGATAATCTTGTACATTCTTCTCCTTTGTTACCGTACAGTCCTCACTATCATCAATATTTTGCAAGTTAATCACTTTATCAACACTCTTTTCTACTTCTCCACTAGGTTTGGTGACTCTCCTCCATACTTTCCTGTTGTTTCTATTCGTTTTTCTCTGCACCACCGTGAAACCTTTTTGAACTTCATGCTCTTGACCATCAATGGCATTATCATTTCCTACACCTTCTTCAGGGCATACTTCTACATTAACCTTAGCTTGTGTGTCATTTACTTTCATTTGTTTATACTTTTCATAGTGATTGTTGGCATGACCAAAAATCTTGCATTTTGTACAAATAAGAGACTAACAAGTACATTCAACCATAATATCTGGGCACATTTCATCACTTACAACAAGGAAATCCGGCAGCTCCTTATCCGGACTCACTTCTACAAGACATTTTGCATATTCGAACCTCTTCATCTTTTCTGTGTTCTCATCATGACATAAAACCTTGCCAATGTGACATCCAATCCTATTGATTCCCATTAACAACCACAACATAACGGGGATACGACAGAAGTGAATCCAAATATGTATCGTTCATATTGCCGCTTGTGCCGAGGAGAGAGATGGAGTCTAGGTAGCAATGACGAACATCTGTCCCCTAATGAACATTGGATCCCTTTTTAACACAGTAATTTTATTCTCTAAATTGACAAACTTGAAGAAGTAATTTTTAATCATAAAACATCTCATAATCCCCTTCAACTTCCAAACCCTATCCAAGTGTTGCTTTACTGCCATATAATTCACATTTCCAACAAGAAATGAACCAACAAGACAGTCAGTCCATGACTTAGCACCTTCTTCCATGACCACAGGTGGCGGAGGAAATAGATTGACCCTCGTATTTGACATCAAAGTGAATCGGGACATATGCCTTGCATTCTTCATTTTCGAGTAAAACAGAGAGGAAAAATTCAAATTAGACGAAGATAAAATTAGAAGGGGTTGAGGAGGACCGGAGGGCAAAGGGAGAGGAGGACCGAGGGGTAGAGGGAGGATAGGAGGAGGAATAAGAGGAGGTGGAGGGGCTGGGGTTGGATCTGTAGGGGAGGAAAGAGGAGCAGAAGGTATGGTAATGGGAGAGGGGGTTACGGCGTTGGCAGAGGAAAATGGCGGTGGCGAAAGGGTGGATGGATGGGACAAGTGAGAGACGTGAGAAGACATGGATGTACTCTCAGATCATACTGATGAATGATAATTGAATATTTTAATATTAATATTATAATATTATTTCCAAATTTTAATCTTTTAAATTTCAAATATTCGAGAAATTTAATTAAAAATTATATAATCTTATTGGAATGGTCAATTTGAGTTTAAAACACCGTTAAATAGCTAACTAAAATTCAAATTTGAAATTACAATTTCAAATTGACTTACTATTTATTTGAAAATTGAACAAGCTATATTGTATCAAAATTGTCTTTCAAAATCATTGCCATTTTTACAAAAGTTTCTTATAAACAGCTTAATTTCTCTTCTAACTAGTTTCAAATATAAAAATTCCAACTTTCATTTTCTCGCCTTTTTTCACTTAAACTAAATAAAGTATTCATTTTTATTAACCAATTTGGAAGAGACTTAACCCATATCTGTATAATACCATAATTCAGGGTATATATGTGTAAAGTGACATATCAATAATAATAACAATCATATAATCATTATAGCAACAATTAACAATGTCAATTACTATCTCTACAGCATAAGCATTACAGTAATTAACGCTTAAGGATTTTATGGAAATAAACTAACAATCATTCAACCATTTCACGTACGCCTCAATTAAATAGCCATATAATTAACTAAATATGTGTAAAGTGCAGTGTTTCTCATTAATCAACTCCTTCCGTCTTTAATTGTAGAACCTAGAATGAGGATGCTAACTGCGGACTCGAACATCGCAACTATGCACCGTATTCTATGTTTTCTTCCACCAAAACAGTTTTTCTTTCTCTTTCTTGTATATGAGGTGAGGTTCTCGACCCAGGGAATGGTGGCACCTAGGGAGGGCATGGCATGGGCTTTGGGAGGTGTGCCGAGGCAAAAAGGGTAGATGCCCAAGAAGGGGAGGCGGTGGGGGAGGAGGGGAAGGTTGTGGGGCAAGAGGGGGGGAAGAGGCCTAGGGTCAAAAATGGCGAGGGGAAGGAGGGGGAAATAATAGCTTAGGAAGCCTTGGCTAAGAAAAGAGATAAAGGAAGGAGAAGGTCGAAGAGAAGAGAGTGGAGATGGATGGAGTAAATGGTAAGAAAGGTTGGTATATATAGGAAGCGAGAAGGCATTGGCTTATGCCACTTAAGAGGACACATGTCCACTTCTTATGCATGTATGCATGCATGAAGACACATCGTTTTCCTAAAGCTCTCATGTTTTGCAATGCTTTTCTAACACTAATTTGTGTTACCAGTTTGCAACATTTATTTGGGTTACAAAATACCATGTTACTAATTAACATAGGAGTCAATTCAACAAGCACAATATTCAAACAATTACAGATAGTTTATCTAAACATATTTTGTAGTTTAAAATAATTATTTATAATGTAAACCAAAATTAAATCCAATTTATAAACCGATTTAGTAGCTACAGTATTCAAGCAATCTATTCAGTTATTTTAGCTTTCAAACAACTAGTTTTGACAAAACCTGATACTGCTATCGACATATTCTCCTGATTAAATTTAATAGTTAAAAATAACTATTTTTAAATAATTTCAACTTTTAAAATAATATTTATTATCCCCAAAATAATTTACATTCAAAATTTTAAAATGACAAATTCATGGGTTGTTACATCCTAAAGCATTCTCAAGACGAGAGAACTGTGTAGATCAGTCACATCGATATTTTCTATTTAATTTTAGTTATATTAATCAATAAAAAAAGAATGGAGTAAGTCATTCCATAATTATCAAATATTCATCACTACGGAATCTTTAAGTACTCCTAGTAGTCATGAGAAATACACTGCCCAACATTAGAAGTACATTACGTACTCTAGTCTCGACGGGTACATTAATATCCAATCTCGATGTATCTTGACTGTAAACATTTAAAATTGCACATTTATATTCACTGAGATATATTACTCACGATTACAACAATTTATAACTACTATCAAAAAAAAATCGTTTAAGGATTTTCTATTAAATTTTAATTTAATTAATTAATATAACACATTACATAAAGTATGTTATACATAGAAAATACCTTTTATTTTAATAATATTGGTCAACGTGTTAAATAAAAAAAACTCACCTTTTGGCATATCTCTAACAATGTCATAGTGATGGATTGAAAAAAATTATGGCGGAAATACAGCGTAAATTATTGGAGGTGCAAAAAACTACATTGGACATGATGCCAAATATAATTTAATCTCATTCTCATACTATTTATATAGGAAAAAGAATGTCGCTTAACGTATACATTACAAAACCAAATAATATCATAATTTATTCAATCTATATTTGGTGACCATGATATATTTTTAACTTACATTGAGCATTTATAACAAGTATAGCATAAAATAATGGGGGCTTAAAGCTGATCCAACCTAATAATGGTGAATTAAAAATGTGTAGTGATTGAATAGCGTTATGTGCTATCACATGGATTTTATAGAGCTTTAATGTGGTTTCAACCGTACTTGTTGTATATAACTAGTTTGAACACAAGCACTCTGATTGTATGGTTCATTTAGTAAGTATTTGCATGTTTACTTTATGTCTTTAATGATTATTATATTTTATTCGATGCGTTGTAAGATGTACTCTAAGTTACCTACTAGAGATTTCATTACTTTACCACTTGACAATTTTCCTATGATGACTGAATAAATTTACACTACACTATGGATGTTGAGTGGTCGTCAAAGAAATAGAATGACAAATCCATGAAATGCTTAATTTAAAAATCATTCAGCTGTACACAAGACTTGCTAAGAAAAAATGTAATGACCAAGATTTTTATTCAATTGATTGTAAACATTCAATATTATTTTATATGTTGAGTTGATAATATAAATGGATTTTTTATATAGAGTTTATCGATTTTATAATCGATATACTTTTAAATACCAGATATATCGAATTATCAAAATACTGAAAACAACAAATAATTGAATTTGAAGATAAAACTTGTTAACGATATTTTTCGTCAACATTGGAGATGGGTCAATAGGTATAGACCTAAAGGGGAATTAGGTGGATGGGCTCACTTTTCTGGTCAATTCTAGTATGAACTTTAGACGTTGATACTCAGAGGTGCTAGATCGCTGAGGATTATCAGGTCAGATCTATGTTCAGCTAGTGAGACTCATTCCTCCATTCAAGGATATTGAGGGATGTAAACCCATGCTTCCCTGTAGAATGAATAACAAATTGTGATTACTATGAGTAGAGAAATAATGGTACACACTTATAGAGAAGCTTTCATATAAGAAGATCCCTTTTTTATTAAACTTTTATTGGAAGTACAAGAATGTCATAGGGGGAAATCCTCCGTTGATCTTGTTTACTAGGTTGTTTCTGAGAGTACAAAAATTAACGAAGAGAAAAGGGAGAAAAATCCCCCCTAATGTGACCTCTAGGGTACTATTTATAGTGGTTCAGGGTCCCTTCCATTGGAGGGCTATCAGAGACGTAAGGGTCTTTGTAGATTGTTTTATTCTTGGCTTTGGGTGCTTGACCTTCGGCCGCCTTTGGTGTATTCCATTATGATATTTAATTCTTTAAAGGCAGCTCCAGAATGTAGGCTTGCGTACATGAACTTTCGGATGTAAGCCCTCGGCTTTATTGTGAACACTTAGAGGAGCTTGTCCTCGTGGAGTATATTAATAGCTGCCGGGTTGAAACCGCCACGGATTTCGGTACTATGTAGCCTAGTACGGGTAGCCTGTGTCCCTGCCGGGTCTCGGCTAGCCTTCCGGTAGGGCCTCTGTGGTAGCCTATATTCTTGGAGGGTGGTTCTCTGTGTTACTCTTATTTATTTGCGGTTGTGAACTTTCGGTGTTCATGCAGTAGACACTCCGAAAGTTGATTCTGGGTGGCCTTCGCGTTCTTCTGGTTTAGTGCCTTCGATGCTTTCATCTTCAGGCGTATCAGCTTTTGGGCAAGCTATTATCGAAGACTCCTTTTGGTTTTGTCCATCGGATCTATTGCTTCTGGCTTACTTGGTTTCGGGTTAGGATGATTCTTTGTCATAGAATTCCTTTGTCGGGTCGATGCTGCTTGAAGAATTCTTGTCGGGTTGGCCTTGATGGATTTTCGACTTTACAAGTCAAACTTTTGTCTTTTCTTCGGAGTGTTGCTTCTGTGCCTCCTGCCTTCCATTGATCGGGAGCGTTGATTGATCTCCTTTTAAGTGATCTGGATTGTTTTTGGATTTTGAATACAATGTCTATTTTCTTTCTCTTTATCCCTATACAGTATCTCTACTTTCCTTGTATGAATCCCGTCTGTTTATTTAGTCTCAGGTGGACAGCTGAGAGGTAAAATAGATATTTTTCTCTTTCTCTCTCCTCCTTTCCCTGCATTGCATTTCACCAAAGCAAGATTATTGTTTATCGAAATTTTTTGTATTGTTTTCCCAGGATTTCAGCCCTATCTGATTGTAAGTTTAGTTTTTTTAAATCCTAATCATCGATTTGGACCGTGTTGTGAGTCAGGGGTTGATAATTCTAATGTAGATTGAACTGTCATTGATTGTCTGAATTAACAAGTAATAGTGATCCTCTACAAGGTCATACCCATCTCGTTCATTACCGGGGCTTTAAGAATAAAGCCTGTATAAACGAAAAACATGTAGTAGCGGGTAACTCAACATACTGACATCAGTTTCCTTAGCTAGGATTGTCATTCTATAGGATATTGAAATTCCAAATTGTTCGTATGCCTATGCGGTGTTTATGTATAATCATCAAAGAAAATTTAGATTGAACTACGTGTTTATGTTATGGTATCACCTGGCAGGATTATGTACAAGTTTATCCAGATTGGCGATTTCATTCCGAATAGGTTCAGGCTTTATTTGACGGAGGAGGAGCTTGGAATGAAGGAACACCAAGTGAGCAACGTTTCAAGTGAAATCCCAGGTGTCTTGAATCAGCATTCCGAACTATTATTCCCGAACTTTCGCCCTGGTATGTCCCTTCTTTTTCGGGACAAGATCTTCAAGAACTCCCCCTTGTTCCGTGTTTCTTGGACATGGTTAATTCCAACCCTCCGTGGTTTCTTCTTCTCCTGAATATCTACCTAAAAAGTGATCTTCTTTAGTTTTTGACAGCGATCCCTTTCAGAATCATAAAAGGGTAAATTATGTTTCCCATTCTTCCAAAGGTGAAATTGTTGAGTCGCCTTGTCGTCGGCTACCGCATACCCCTCTTGTATTTTCTCTTGGAAGTTTTCATAATGTCTGTCCCCCCTCTGCAGAGACCGTTGGAAGCGATATTATTACTTGTTTCCTAAGATCCGATTTTCAGGGAGATTCGTGTTTAAGAGAGCGTGAACCCTCCCTTTCTCCTTATCATTTGTGTGACCACGTGGGTCCCTCTTTGCAGGCCTCAGATTTTGATGCAATTATAGGATATGTTTTACCCTCTATCGATGCCTCTGACGTTTAGGAACTTGCTTCTTAAGGATGGTTTAAGTTTTATCACAACTTCGTTAAACGACAACTTTTGGTTTGTATCTTTATCCCACTGTGGCTCTTTACCCGCTTTATTGATGTAAGGATTAACATCATATCATTCTTGCCTCCCTCTCCCCCCTTTTTTTAGATATCCAAGAATTGGTATGTTACCAGGTCTACAGATGCCTCCCTATTTGGGGATAAGGAAGAACTCCAGAGAGAAAAAGCCGTGTTGGAGTCTAAGTTTCATGATCTAACATTTGCGAAGAGTAGCAACGAAGAGTTTTGTAGTCAGATGAAGGAGTCCTTAAGAGGGAAAGGACTGCCAACAATTCCTTAACTGCCAAAGTTTTGGCCCTTAAACGTGAGTGGTCAGATATGCTGATGAAGCACCTGGGGAGACTGAAAACAAGGGAAGCGACTCTTTCTGATGCCAGGCGAATAATTTACGAAACTCGAGATCAGATTTCTTTGTTCCAGAAAGTGCATTTTCGAGATATGATGTCTGACTATTATGAAAAGGTTCTCCTTTTAGTTTATAGTGATAACTGTGGCAAGATTCCTGACATGGACTTTCCTTCTCTTCTTCCGTCCCTTCGGAGAAAAATTTTGAGAGGTGCCAATCATCCGAGGGCGATGAAAATCTGATTTTGCATAAAGAAGGTGGTAATGTTGTCAACCCGTATGGAGATTATGTATTTGTGGAGGGGGTAAATCTTCCGGAGCTTGGTAAGAGAGGGAAGGCGGTGCACAAAAGTTCCCCTATTTTCCAAATATAAATTCCATCTTCTGAATTCTTTCTTCACTCGTACCAGTTGACCCTTGATGACTTGTTCCCATGGTGATAGGAATGATGTCCTTGCTGCTCACCCCTCCTTTTTTGTTACTTTTAAGGATGACCTTCATTCTCTCGCTAAGCTGAAGAGGGAATTTCTCACAAAGCCCCCTTTTATATCCGGCATAGAACACTTCTTGAAAGAGGGAATCCTCAGTTGTCTTTCAAGTTCTTGGGGAACGACAAGGAGATAATATTATAGTAACTTAGGACTCATCATGCAAAGTTAATATGTAACATTAAGGAAAAGAATATTGAGGAAAATGATCTGTTATATCTATATATTTCTAGACAACAATGCATGTGAATGTGAATTGTATTTTTTTTTTACCTCCTTTTTGTCACATGCTTTTCCTAGGTTCGAAATAATCTTGAAAAAGACAACTTATCTGCTTATCTAAACAGGATGATTTACCTGAAGACACTTCTTATTTTATGGATAGAGATGCATTGTTTCCTTTGCATTTAGGAGATTTTTCGGGAACTTCTCCTAGCACCATAGGTGGCGGATGTGCCCTATCCGGGAAATAATTGGCGAAACGTTTGGCAGAAAAAATATGTGTTTTGGAGACTCAAATAAGGCAGAAAGATAAAGACATCCTCGAGGCAAAGAGGAGCAGAAAAACGAATCCTACTGTCAATTTCTATGAAGAAAGGGATGAGTTGCAGCGTCAAGTTAGGGACTTAGAGGCGAGATGCAAAGATGTACTAGTGAAATGAAAAGAATGGGAGACTATATTTGGATGCGCTCTTAGGGTCTCTACCTCAAATGAGTTGTGGGTTTCGACGGAATGCATCTCTTCAGGATTTGAGATTGGGGATCCTCCCCCAGGATAGATCATTCCTTTGTTGTTAGGTGGCATAGACGGGTTAAGGCAAGCGTGAAAAGTCTTTATGACAGGGAGGAGATTGAGGGCATCTCTCGTTGTGCTGACTTTTAGACCTCTAAACTTAAGTAATTACAAGAGGTGAAACAGTTCTTGCACGGAGATGCTTTCGACCTGAGGAAGGAAAACAAAAATCTATGTGTGCTGGGCAAAGCTTTCAGTCAATCTTTAAAGTGGAAACTTAAACCCTCGGATGTCCCAAGCATGGTGATGGAAAAGGTGCAAAAGGTCGACGAGCTTTTGTGTGTCACGATTCGTCATTCTGCCACTTCCTCCAAGCTATATGAATAAAGCGCATCCTATCAAAGTTGATCTATTGCTCATATGGGAGTTGTTGTGTCGGGGCATACTTTCTTCCCCTTTCTCCCTCTTCTTCTTTTCTTTTCTTTAGGAGAGTTTCTGTTTTCTAAAGTTTTTTCACAACCATCTATGTAATGCGTAAAGTACTCTATATTTTAACAATGGAGTGTGACATTTTATATAAATAGCGCACAGGATAAGGGTAGGACCTATAATGATATGATTTGGAATGAAATTATGTATTTTAATCTAGGCGCTTTCCTTTTAGCCATCGCTACTATGTTGAGATCCATCTCGTGGTCTTGAAAACAGCGTCCTGCACCCTTTTTGGGATTAACAGTACCATAGTGCATTCAATTATAAAAGATCCAAAATGCTCGCTTGTGTTTTGTGTGTTAGTGCGAATATTTGGTGCATCCGTGGAAATTAAAGATACTTCCCTTAGTACAAAGGAGAAATGAGAAAGGCTACCGATGTATATTTGCGTTGTTGTTCGATGTTGAGACAGAGTTGAACTGCTTCTCCCAACATTTGCAAAGGATTGGGTTGACCCTTATCTGAATATTTATAGAAGACCAGAATCTCCTTCGGTATTCGTGAAGCACCGAATTGTCCTAGATGCGGGCCTTAGCGTAGAAGACCGGAACCTCCTCCGGTATTGGTAAAGCGCTGAATCGACCCAGATTCGGGTATTTGTATAGAAGACCGGAACCCCCTTCCTGTATTGGTAAAGCGCTGAATCGACCTAGATTCGGGTATTAGTATAGGAGACTGGAACCACCTCTGGTATTGGTAAAGTGCTGAATCGACCTAGATTCGAGTATTAGTGTAGAAGACCGAAACCTGCTCTCCCCTCCCCCAGTATTAATGAAGTAAGTATCCCCTTCGGATTTGATTTGGAAATAAGAGGTTGTACGTTCTTTTGAGCCTCCCCTTGAGCTTTTGATGTCAAAGAAGAGGATGTACGTGCTTTATTGGCCACTCTTTGGGCTTGTGCGTCCGTAGCGCTTGGTTAGCTTATCCACAAGCAGGGCCCAAGGACTTACGCGACCTCCCTCCAAGTGGTACCTATCCTAACCATCATAGGCGATGATAAGGGACTAGAAACTTAGACGGGGTCATCGTAGGCACATAACTAAGGTTTACTCTTTTGACGCTCTATACGGACCATCGTAAGCACTGATAGAGGCTTATATGCCACCTACTCCAAGGTGCCCTATCCTGACCATCGTAGGCAATGATAGGGGTTTCTTCTGCAGGTAACGTGGAACATAAGCAGAGGTAGGATGTGCACTTCTGCGAGCAGAGGTAGGATGTGCTTAGTTCTAGCAGAGGCGGGGCGTACTTTTCTACGAGAAGAGGCAGGACGTGCTAATTTTAGATGCACCGCTACGACCATTACTGGTGTGAAACAATGGCTTACGCTTTTGATGCTTTAACTGAAACACCCCACCTCCGTTAGGGTCACTCTCAAAGGGAATGCCTTAATTTTGGTGGAGGTTTATAAGTACAAGTCACAGATATACAAGACAGATATAAGAACACATATTTGTAAACAGCGGAAAATCAACAAACTTTTATTTCATGAAAGCAAATACGTGTTACAACAACAACACCATAATAGTCTTACACTTTTTCCAAAACATAACATAACACTTTCATAATCTGTCTTGATTACATTATTTAAAGAAGCATAAATAAAACATAGATAAACTGCAAAAGTCCCCATAGTAGATTGTCCAAAGCCATAGTTCAAAACAGGAAAGTCCAAGCAATACATTTCTCTTCTTCAAGCTGGATGTTAAGGATGGTCAAGCTGCTGTGTTCCCTCCCTGTGGACCTGGGGGGGGGGGAACGGAAGAAAAGAAGACGAAAGAAAAGTAGAGTCAGACATAAAGCCTGAGTAAGTCTAGTACTATTTTGTCTATGAATAAAGAACTGGGTATGATAAGTATAACAAGAAGTGGGCAAGCACTATAAACTTGGTTAAGTTGTCTAGGGTCGAATATACTATCGTACCCCATGTTAATCTCTGAACCCATATAAACTAGTTTCCAACTGGCACCCCATAATCAGGGTGATGTGACCCATTCAATGATGATCGGCTCCTACTCGCATAGTTCATGTGTCTTACGGCCCCCGATGTTGTAGTTACCTATGCTGGTCCCACCATGGGGTGTATCAAGTCCCATGGCGGCGGCCCGACACAACCTTAGAGTGCACAGGTATGCTACTGGTGTCCAGTGCCTTATTTTTCTGCGCCGGAGTGTGTGCACGCCCGCACCCCGTTAGAAACGACACTGCTACACCACCGCCGTCGATTTGACCTCTTACAATCAGCCCAGTAATCGTGCCCAACCCTGCCTAGTTTCAGGGTATCCCGATACACCTTTTAGGGTTACTGCTGAAAAGGGTCCCCCGTTACTAGGTTTTCTATCTCTAGCCAACATGCTAAGTTGGTTAAGTGTTTTCTAACCTAACCCCCACCAGTCCGTTTAGTTTAGCATGTTCCATTTTGATTAAGTCTTTAGTTCACTTAATCCTAACAATCCTGACTCAGCCTTAATTGTCTTATTAAGGCCCTGACCTCTCACATTAGACAGGTATTGTTGTGGCTGCCTGTTGCCGGTTGGTTCCGGGCAGTCTTACGCCACAACTCAGTCTAACCTCGGGTCCTTATTGGGCTCCATGTTTAACCTCCCACATTGGATAGGTATTGTTGTGACTACTCGACAGTCGGGCGGTTCCGGGCAGGTTTACATCACAACTCAATCCAACCTCGGGTTAAACACATCGTATTTTCTACACTTATATTTTGTCTTTCTTCTTTATTTTCTTATATGTAAATATTTGCGGCCAATTATTAAGTTAATGGTGTAAAGGTTACACCAATCATGGGCCCAACCCATACTTGAATTTGGGCCCTTCTATTTTATATTTCCATTCATTAGTAATTTTAACCCAATGTTATTTTCCCCCGTTTTACACGTCCGTTTATTATATATATGTTGGGCTTAGCCTTTTAAAGCCCAACTTAGCCATGCGAAAAGGGGAGGCTTAAAGCGTGATTACATACACAAAGAGGGGAAGGTGAGCGCATGAACTTGCAATATGATGTTGGAAATACAAAATAGAAACTGGTGTACTTGCATATATACTTTGGTCATAAAGCATAGGTGACATGAATCAAAGCATGTGAACTTGTAGTTGAGATATGAATCTAAATTGGGTATCATTATTGGCACATAGTCATAACTACAACATGAACCTATACTTTTATTTAGGCATAATGTCAAACATAAGCATGGCATAAATATTTCTAACATAAGCATGGCATAATATCAAACATAAGCATGGCATAATGTCAAACGTAAGCATGGCATAAGTATAGTTAAATTTGTTCACATAACCATGGCATAAATATTTCTAACATGAAATCATGATTTTTACTTTAGTCATGCAAACTTGCAAAAAAGGGATTTTTGAGCCTAACCTAGCTATGTACCACATATGTCATCATAAAATTCTTGTAAATAAGATAGACTTAATCATGGATTTCAATTATGCCAAATATCATTCATAGCCTAGCCATATTCATAAGTTTGCAAATAGGTTTTCTAGTACAAAAGCATGGCTTAATACATGATGCCCAATTTTCAACATAATTTCATATGGATTATGATAACCCAAACCTATTCCAATTACTTCATAAAAATGACGTTTGTATAAAAATACACATTATGATGGCATAGTAGCAAAGCCCAAACTTGCATGAATTTAAATCAACTACATACATGTAGCTTCAACATGGATTACATAATTTGCGAAATATTCCAAACGTATACTTGCATAGAACTACCGCATGTAGTTCTTTATAATTGAATAACATAATTCAAGAATATCCAAATGTATATAATATTTCAAATTGATAAGAACGCACAAATATGAATTACTTTATTGCCACAATTCAAGCATACAAACCAACACAGTTATTTGTTCATACCAAAGTAATACTCTACTTACAATCGTTGCGGCGAATTCTCTAATTTAGGAATTTAGAGATGCGACTCCTTATGACGTAGGCGTTGATTTGCTTTGTTTGAATTGCTTTAGGCTTTAGAATTTTCCTCCTAATCTTCTCTCCAATTTGGTGGCTACCCCTAGTCGTTCCTCAGCAACATGGCGGCTTTGTTCTTATTTTTGAATGAATAGATTAGGGTTAGTCTAGGGTTGTTTTTATAGGGGTAATGAACTGATTAGAACCATTGATGTTGCTTGGATTGATCGTAGCCATTCATTCGCAAGAGAGACCAATTAGAGCCTGCCACCTAGCCCTAATGACAAAGCAAGCTTCTGAAAATCGGCCAAACACAGACCTGGCCAGCCAGGGCTAGACCAGACCTGGCCAGCAGGTCATTTTTGACCTGGGCGCACTTGGCAGGTGCGCCAGGTCAAAAATGTACTGGCGCACTTCACAGGTGCGCCAGTTCATTTTTGTTCTGGCGCACTTCCCAAGTGCGCCAGTGCATTCTGACCCTTTTTCGGTTTTTTCGCCCAACTTCGTTCGTCCATAACTTCTTCATACGATATCCGTTTTTCGAAAACTCGGACTCTGTTTCGCATATTTTTCCGAGACGAACGCAATGGCGTATCCCGTTTCCCTTAGTTCTTTGATTTGAAATTAATTATACTTTAATTTGTGAGTTTCACAGTTATAGAATTCACGGAGTGTTACATTCTCCCCCACTTAAAAGGATTTCGTCCCCGAAATCTTCAAGTTAGGAGGAATGTATATCCTAACATCCAATCATCCATCTACTCATCCATCAGACACGAGCATCCATTGTCCTTAAAAGACTTCTAATGCTTCATGATCATATGCGAAGTGTGTGTGTATATGAACTTATCTAATGCAAAATCAGGCGGTCTACTGATTCAGTTGACCTCCTTAATGCGAATTATGTAGGTGCCATGAATCCATTATGTATGCAAATTTTCCTATTCATGATTCTACATGAGTGCACAATCATTCAATACAAATGCAACATCCACATGACAACACATTAATGTTCAACCATATACGAATGCAAACATATATGCATATGCAATATGAAGTGACTGAGCCGATCTAAACCCTAGATTGTGTGTGTATATGCAACCACGAGCAACCACTAGCAATCACTTGCAACCACTTGCAACCATCATCCATAACATGTTTCAATTACATGTTTCCATCCAAAGGGTTTCTACCTAAAAGATAAGGTCGAGGAAGTATACCTAAAAAGATAGATAAAAGCGCAACTTAAGGAAAGAGAAAGATCAAGGATGTACCCTCGAACAGAAAAGGGTAGGCTGTACGGATTCTAGCTTCAGTTTCCCAAGTCGCGTCTCCCTCGGCGTCGCTCCACTGAACTTTGACAAGCTTGACTTCGCGGTTGCGTAGCTTCTTCACTTCCGTTCCTAATATGCGTGTTGGAACTTTTCTTATGGTTGCTTCGCGTTCCACTTCGGCCTCTTCTAGGACATTTGGCTCTACCACTTCAGCAGAATCACGCAGACATTTTCGGAGATGTGAAACGTGAAAAACGTTGTGGACTCCAGCCAACTTCTCGGGTAGCTCTAATCTATAGGCCATTTTCCCAATTTTCTCGATGATAGGGAATGGTCCTGCCTAAAGGTATAGTCGAATGATAGAAGCAAGTAAAAACTTTGTGCCCATTAGGCAATGTCAAAACTGGAGATTTATGCCACATATATATTGATTAGGAGAAGAACTCTCTAAGCATCAGCCCCGAAGACCGAAATCAACATCAGACTGACACCCAAAGAATTACTCAACCCAACCACCATATATGATTCTAGGAAACTAAGCATGATGGACCTCTTTTAGGTCACAAGGGAGTCCCTTCCTAAGACCAATTTGTATCCTATAAAACCCGAAAACTTTAGTCAAACCGATGAACACCCTCGAGCCCCCAACATGTGTTACTAACAGATGAGTCATACTCCCTATGTGGTTTGCAACAGAAATTGGATTGAGAATGGGACCGAGAGGATATACAGAAAAGATACTATGCAAGTAAGCTCTACAGGAAGAGAGGGATCAAGGATATACTCTTAAGAAGAGATATTATGCACGAATCTAGTCTTCAATCTTCTAAGTCGCATTTCTTGAGCTTAACTCCATTATGCTTTGTCCATCTTTAACTTCACAATTTCGTAGCTTCTTAATTCTTGTTTCCAAAATATGCGTTGGAACCTATTTCTCGTTCCTCTTTCACTTATTCTCCTTCTAGTATACTTGGCTCAAGCCTAACTGCGTACTCATGGTTCCATGCAAGCTCTCCAAAATTCACTAGTGAATCTTGGATCTTGTTCACTTACTAGAAGGTATCCCACATAGATGAATTATCTCTTGAAAATAAACAATTGTCAACTTCGTGAGCGGAGCTGAGATTTTCGCAAAATCCCTTATGAATTTTCGATAGAAACCTGCTAGTCCTAGAAAGCTTCGGACCTCAGTTGCATTCCTTGGTGTCTTCCAATCCTGTACCGCCACTACCTTAGCAGGGTCCACTGCTAACCCTTGTTTGGATACTATGTGCCCAAGGAACCTCACCTCTTCTCTCCAAAAGTGGCATTTGGAGAATTTGGCTTTTAGTTGATGGACTCGCAAAGTTTCCATGATTGCCCTTAAGTGCTGAGCATGTTCCTCTTCACTCTTTGAGAAGATAAGGATATCATCTACGAAGACCACTACGAATTTGTTGAGGAAATCTCTAAATACCCTACTCATTAGGTCCACGAAGTAAGCAAGTGCATTTGTTAAGCCGAAAGGCATGACAAGCCATTCAAAGAAGCCGTCTGGGGTTCTGAACGCCGTTTTATCGATGCTATCTTCAGCTACCCTTAGCTGATGAAAACCGGTTGCTAAATCGAGTTGGGAGAAAACAGACGCTCCTACAAGCTGGTCAAATAAATCGTCAATTCTAGGGAGAGGGTGCCTATTCTTTTTTGTTAGCTTGTTGAGCTCCCTATAGTCAACACATAGACGGAGTGAACCATCCGCCTTTGTAGCGAACACCATTGGAGCGCCCCATTCTGAAATGCTCCTCCTAATGAACCCCATTTCTAGAAGCTCTTTAATTTGTTTACTGAGCTCTTTCCTTTCTCGTGGAGCCATGTGTCTAACGGGTAACGCAACGGGCTTTGCATTATCTACAAGATATTTGCGGAAGTCTATTTCCCGCTTCGGAGGCAAGCCCTTCACCTCTTCGAAGACATCCGGATATTCCCGGACCACTCTAACTGATTGCAAATTTTCAACAGAGGCATCTAGCGATTCAAGATAACTAAGCATAACCGCATACGAGGGATTACAAGAAATTTCCAAAGTATTACCGAGCTGGGTTAGGAGCCTAACAACCCTTTTCTCACAATCAAGGATGGCCCCATTACTGGATAGCCAATCCATACCCAAAATCAAACCATAACCCGAAAAGCCCAAAACAAAGGCACTACATTGAAATTCTACACTTAGAATAGAAATTTTCAATCCCACACAGATCATAGACAAATGAGTTGGGCCATCAATTGGGTTTGAAACAATTAAGGGGTCCTCTACCATACTAGTTTTTAGGTGCAGAGATTCTACTAAAGCGGACGAGATAAAGGAGTGTGATGCGCCAGAATCAAATAAAGTGTGAACGGGGTGATCATAAAGATAAACTACACTTTCTACAGAAGTATTTATACCTCGCTGTTGCAGAGGTGGCGCTTCCAGCACATGAACCTGTGCCCCTGGGGTGGTTCCAGCCCTCTGCCCCCTGTCCTCGTTTCTTTGGGCAGTCCTTAGCCCTATGGCCTGTCTCACCGCAAGAAAAGCACCCACCATTCTCCTTGGCCTTCTTTTTCCGGCAGTCCTTTACTAAGTGCCCCACTTTGCCACAGAAATTGCACTTCCTCTTCTCTTTATTGCCTTTCCCGCCCTTCTTAAAGTCTGTCTTCTCAGGGCAGTCTTTGCTGATGTGTCCAGTCTCCCCACAATGAAAACATTCACCTTGCTTTCTTTTCCTCTTTCTACAATCCTTGGCTATGTGCCCCTCCGTACCACAAAAATTGCATTTCCTTTTTTCTCGTTTCTTATTATTACTGTTACGATCCTTTCTTGTTTGACTATTATTCGTCTTCCTACTCTGGGACTCTTCCGCTTGCTGGTTCACGTGGAGGAGGAGGAGTGAAAGCGTCAGCAGCTGGGGAGTAAGGTCTCCAGACATGCTGAAATAGAATGGATAGATTCAAAACGAAGGATAAGAGATAGTTCCTATGGCTTTGGGGACTTTGCCTTTTTAAAATAAAATGATATTTTCCTTTTAAAAATGCTTCTCTAAATTTCCTTTTTGAAAATAATTTTTCAAAACTTTTTATCTTATCTGGTAAACCTATGCTCTGATACCAAGTGAAACACCCCACCTCCGTTAGGGTCACTCTCAAAGGGAATGCCCTAATTTTGGTGGAGGTTTATAAGTACAAGTCACAGATATACAAGACAGATATAAGAACACATATTTGTAAACAGCGGAAAATCAACAAACTTTTATTTCATGAAAGCAAATACGTGTTACAACAACAACACCATAATAGTCTTACACTTTTTCCAAAACATAACATAACACTTTCATAATCTGTCTTGATTACATTATTTAAAGAAGCATAAATAAAACATAGATAAACTGCAAAAGTCCCCATAGTGGATTGTCCAAAGCCATAGTTCAAAACAGGAAAGTCCAAGCAATACATTTCTCTTCTTCAAGCTGGATGTTAAGGATGGTCAAGCTGCTGTGTTCCCTCCCTGTGGACCTGGGGGGGAAACGGAAGAAAAGAAGACGAAAGAAAAGTAGATTCAGACATAAAGCCTGAGTAAGTCTAGTACTATTTTGTCTATGAATAAAGAACTGGGTATGATAAGTATAACAAGAAGTGGGCAAGCACTATAAACTTGGTTAAGTTGTCTAGGGTCGAATATACTATCGTACCCCATGTTAATCTCTGAACCCATATAAACTAGTTTCCAACTGGCACCCCATAATCAGGGTGATGTGACCCATTCAATGATGATCGGCTCCTACTCGCATAGTTCATGTGTCTTACGGCCCCCGATGTTGTAGTTACCTATGCTGGTCCCACCATGGGGTGTATCAAGTCCCATGGCGGCGGCCCGACACAACCTTAGAGTGCACAGGTATGCTACTGGTGTCTAGTGCCTTATTTTTCTACGCCGGAGTGTGTGCACGCCCGCACCCCATTAGAACCTACACTACTACACCACCGCCGTCGATTTGACCTCTTACAATCAGCCCAGTAATCGTGCCCCACCCTGCCTAGTTTCAGGGTATCCTGATACACCTTTTAGGGTTACTGCTGAAAAGGGTCCCCCGTTACTAGGTTTTCTATCTCTAGCCAACATGCTAAGTTGGTTAAGTGTTTTCTAACCTAACCCCCACCAGTCCGTTTAGTTTAGCATGTTCCATTTTGATTAAGTCTTTAGTTCACTTAATCCTAACAATCCTGACTCAGCCTTAATTGTCTTATTAAGGCCCTGACCTCTCACATTAGACAGGTATTGTTGTGGCTGCCTGTTGCCGGTTGGTTCCGGGCAGTCTTACGCCACAACTCAGTCTAACCTCGGGTCCTTATTGGGCTCCATGTTTAACCTCCCACATTGGATAGGTATTGTTGTGACTACTGGACAGCCGGGCGGTTCCGGGCAGGTTTACACACAACTCAATCCAACCTCGGGTTAAACACATCGTATTTTCTACACTTATATTTTGTCTTTCTTCTTTATTTTCTTATATGTAAATATTTGCGGCCAATTATTAAGTTAATGGTGTAAAGGTTACACCAATCATGGGCCCAACCCATACTTGAATTTGGGCCCTTCTATTTTATATTTCCATTCATTAGTAATTTTAACCCAACGTTATTTTCCCCCGTTTTACACGTCCGTTTATTATATATATGTTGGGCTTAGCCTTTTAAAGCCCAACTTAGCCATGCGAAAAGGGGAGGCTTAAAGCGTGATTACATACACAAAGAGGGGAAGGTGAGCGCATGAACTTGCAATATGACGTTGGAAATACAAAATAGAAACTGGTGTACTTGCATATATACTTTGGTCATAAAGCATAGGTGACATGAATCAAAGCATGTGAACTTGTAGTTGAGATATGAATCTAAATTGGGTATCATTATTGGCACATAGTCATAACTACAACATGAACCTATACTTTTATTTATGCATAATGTCAAACATAAGCATGGCATAAATATTTCTAACATAAGCATGGCATAATGTCAAACATAAGCATGGCATAATGTCAAACGTAAGCATGGCATAAGTATAGTTAAATTTGTTCACATAACCATGGCATAAATATTTCTAACATGAAATCATGATTTTTACTTTAGTCATGCAAACTTGCAAAAAAGGGATTTTTGAGCCTAACCTAGCTATGTACCACATATGTCATCATAAAATTCTTGTAAATAAGATAGACTTAATCATGGATTTCAATTATGCCAAATATCATTCATAGCCTAACCATATTCATAAGTTTGCAAATAGGTTTTCTAGTACAAAAGCATGGCTTAATACATGATGCCCAATTTTCAACATAATTTCATATGGATTATGATAACCCAAACCTATTCCAATTACTTCATAAAAATGACGTTTGTATAAAAATACACATTATGATGGCATAGTAGCAAAGCCCAAACTTGCATGAATTTAAATCAACTACATACATGTAGCTTCAACATGGATTACATAATTTGCGAAATATTCCAAATGTATACTTGCATAGAACTACCGCATGTAGTTCTTTATAATTGAATAACATAATTCAAGAATATCCAAATGTATATAATATTTCAAATTGATAAGAACGCACAAATATGAATTACTTTATTGCCACAATTCAAGCATACAAACCAACACAGTTATTTGTTCATACCAAAGTAATACTCTACTTACAATCGTTGCGGCGAATTCTCTAATTTAGGAATTTAGAGATGCGACTCCTTATGACGTAGGCGTTGATTTGCTTTGTTTGAATTGCTTTAGGCTTTAGAATTTTCCTCCTAATCTTCTCTCCAATTTGGTGGCTACCCCTAGTCGTTCCTCAGCAACATGGCGGCTTTGTTCTTATTTTTGAATGAATAGATTAGGGTTAGTCTAGGGTTGTTTTTATAGGGGTAATGAACTGATTAGAACCATTGATGTTGCTTGGATTGATCGTAGCCATTCATTCGCAAGAGAGACCAATTAGAGCCTGCCACCTAGCACTAATGACAAAGCAAGCTTCTGAAAATCGGCCAAACACAGACCTGGCCAGCCAGGGCTAGACCAGACCTGGCCAGCAGGTCATTTTTGACCTGGGCGCACTTGGCAGGTGCGCCAGGTCAAAAATGTACTGGCGCACTTCACAGGTGCGCCAGTTCATTTTTGTTCTGGCGCACTTCCCAACTGCGCCAGTGCATTCTGACCCTTTTTCGGTTTTTCGCCCAACTTCGTTCGTCCATAACTTCTTCATACGATATCCGTTTTTCGAAAACTCGGACTCTATTTCGCGTATTTTTCCGAGACGAACGCAATGGCGTATCCCGTTTCCCTTAGTTCTTTGATTTGAAATTAATTATACTTTAATTTGTGAGTTTCACAGTTATAGAATTCACGGGGTGTTACATTAACCCTGCCCCCTCTGGTTTGGGCATGGAGAAAGACTAACACACCATCCCTCTCTGGGGGATGCCTCGCCCCGACCAATTTGGCGATGACGAGGGTTTTGATCCGTTGGTGATTAGACCCCTTTTTGGTTTTCCTTTTAAAATTCCGTGGATGGGCTTTCCACATATTGGCACATGTGTTTTAATCCTTTTCCTATGGATTTTCTCAAACTCATCTCGATTTTTTGATAAACTCTCGTAATCAGCCTTGACTGACGAATCTGACGATGGCTTCTCTGAGAATTCTGCAGTGATTAGTCCCATGTCCATTCATCAAGTGATAATGACAGTAAGGCATTCCTGTCTTTCTTTTGTATTTAGGCCTCTTCTTCTTGGAGGCCCAAAAGTCGAGTTCGTATTTGGTTAGGAAGTAAACATTCTCCCTCGAAGTAGTGAGGTTGCATTCCTGGGGTATCTTTGGCGTATACTTCCCTTTTTGCTAATGGGGTCTAATCCTCCTACGAGTCATCCCAGTTGTTGTTCCTATACTTTCGTCCTTTCTTTCCGGAACATACTCGAATCGAGTTGTCATCTCTTTAATCCATTTGTCGGCGAAGTGGTTGAAATCGCCTATTATTTCGCGTGCGAGCGTCATTCCCTTAACTTGGCTATAGAGAGCATCCTTTAAGTGGAGGAAAATGCTAATGTCCTCTAATGTAGATCCACTGGGTGGGAACGCCATGGTTTGTCCTATGTGGAAAGAGATGATATTCCCCATCTCCTAAGCATGTAGTTCCATTTTCCTCTTCCGCTTTATTACTGGCTATGCCTCTGATCTTAACTCTTGCTCCTCCATTACCCTATGGTTGGTGGTTCTCGACTTATCTGCTCGAGATCCTGAAAGCCTTCTTCTGGGTTTCTTGCTCATAACTTCACTTCTTCAAAGCTAGTCCGATCCGGGATGGAACATCATAGGTAGATATGTGGCTGTTAACCATAAGGTCGGAGGTTCACGCCCTCCTTCTAGCACCAAAATGTTAACGATATTTTTTGTCAACACTGGAGATGGGTCAACAGGTATAGACCTAAAGGGGAATTAGGCAGATGGGCTCACTTTTCCGGTTGATTAAAGTATGAACTTTAGATGTTGATGCTCAGAGGAACTGAATTGATGAGGATTATCATGTCAGATCTATGTTCAGCAAGTGAAACTCGTTCCGCCATTCAAGGATATTGAGGGACATAAACCCATGCTTCCCTGTAGAATGAATAATAAACTGCGACTATATGATTAGAGAAATAATGATACACACTTATAGAGCAGCTTTCATATAAGAAGATCCCCTTTTTATTAAACTTTTATTGGAAGTACAAGAATGTTATAGGGGGAATCCTCCATTGATCTTGTTTATTAGGTTGTTTCTAGGAGTACAAAAATTAAGGAAGAGAAAATAGATAAAAATCCCCCCTAAATGACCTCTAGGGTCTATTTATAGTGGTTCAGGGTCCCTTCCGTTGGAGGGTTATCGGAGCCGTAGGGGTCTTTGTTGGTTGTTTTATTCTTGGCTTTGGGTGCTTGACCTTCAGTCGCCTTTGGTGTATTTTGTTACAATACTTAAATTCTTTGAAGGAAGCTCCTAAATGTAGGCCTGCGGACATGAACTTTTGAATGTAGGCTCTCGGCTTTATCGTGAAAACTTAGAGGAGCTTGTCCTCGTGGCATATGTTGATAGCTCTTGGGTTGGAACCGCAGCAGCTTTCGGCACTAAGTAGCCTAGTACGGGTAGCTTGTATCCCTACCCGGGTTTCGGCTAGCCTTCCGGTAGGGCCTCTGTAGTAGCATGTATTCTTGGAGGGTGGTTCTCGGTGTTACTCTTATTTATTTGCGGTTGTGACCTTTCGGTGTTCATGCAGTAGACACTCCGAAAGTTGGCTTTGGGTAGCCTTCGCGTTCTTCTGGTTTAGTACATTCGATGCTTTCATCTTCATGCGTATCGGCATTTGGGCAGGCCATTATCGAAAATTACTTTGGGTTTTGTCCATCGGATCTATTGCTTCTGGCTTACTTGGTTGAGGGTTAGGATGATTCTTTGTCATAGAATTCCTTTGTCAGGCCGATGCTGCTTGAAGAATTCTTGTCGGTGACCAGCTACACTTTGGAGCTTTCGCGATCTTTTTCCTATAAGGGGTTCCGCTTTCTGTCGAGATTTTGGTGAGCCTTCAGCTGTCTGATACCCCTTCACCGCCAGCCTGCTTCATTGTTAATTTTGGTAGTAACAAAACTAAATCGAAACAATTCAGATGATCAATATAAATTCTATTTGAATATAGGCGATAATAATTATAATTTGTTATCAAGAAATTAATTGTTTTGGATATAATTTATATTATATTAATTTAAATTGATATCTTCTCCATATGATCGAATTGGGCTTTGAAATCTTTTCCATTATGTTTAGAATAGTGGTATAATCCTAGGAATATCAGTTATTATGCTCAAATAGGAGTTTGAAATATCGTGATATTTTAAATTAAATAAAACGTATCAGTTCAATTCGAACTAAAGTAAAATAAATAAAGGCTTCCTTCCTTCCTAAGCTAAACGTACATAATTACTTTCCAACGCAAAAGGCTATCCTAGCTCTGTCGTTCTTCTTTCAAATCCATTTACGTTCTACTCCCCAGCTTCATAACTAAGTAAAACACTGATTTAATGGTTTTGTACGTTTGTTTCCCTCGCTCTTCTATAAATGGAACCCCAAGCCTTCAGTAAATTCTTCTCTACTTCCACACGACAGCTTAAGTCATGCTTGATCATTTTTTTCTTCTCAGTTGAATGAAAAATCAAGTTCGAAACAAATTATCCACTCCAGGAAATCGAGAAAAAATCCAGTTTCCAATTTTCCCTCTTCAAAACATTTCTTTTCGAAGAGAAATAAAAAGGATTTCTAATCTAAGTCTCCATCCAAATCGCGAGCCTAAGAGTGGAGGCCAAGTTATTGATGGGAAGTCGGTTCACGATTAGCTATCATGAAATAGGGATGTTTTTTGTGGCTTCAAAATGGAGCTAGGAGGAAGATAAAATCCACCAGTGAACTCAGCATGGTGAAGAGCATTGTTTGGCGTAGTTCGAAGAAAATTAAATTCGACCATGCCCATATAGCAACCGCAATGATCGAGTCATCCAATTATTCGAGCAGTAAGTTAGGGTTATCAGTTTTGAGGATTTTATTTATCAATTTGTGAATTAGAAGCCTGTTTTGAATTCATGAGGAAGATGGCTGCGAAGGGAGGTACGGGTTTGAAGAAAATTTCCTAGATGTAACAACCCGGAGTTTTAGAACGTAATTTAAATTTTAATTTAGGCTATTTTAAGGAATATGGAGTATAAAATTGGTTATTTTTATGAAATAAAAATTTGAAAAAACTTTAAAATTAGTTTTTATATACTATTTGATTTAAAACAAACTCAGGAAAATTATTAAATTAAATTATTGAATATAAATTGGTACTAAATAAAATTTATGATATTATTAATGGGATTCATTAATTTTTGCTGAAAGATTGTTTGGAAATAATGTGTTCGTTATTGAAGAAATAAATTCCAATACATACATTTATAAACGTTGTGCTGAATAAACGAGATTTACACGACCAACCATTTTGAATTTTTAATGCTAAGATTCCTTTGTTGTTTAATACGAACGTTATAGAAAGGCAAGAGTTGCTACCGTTACTAATCAAGAAATGAATTATTTTAATTTTGATTTGGTTTAAAAGGAAAGATGTATGGTTAATGTGAACATGGACTTTTATTTTTGAACATAAAATTCTATCAAAAATGAGATGGCATTCAAACATTTTTACCAAGATCTAACGGTATTACAAGTTGAACCGTAACAATAAAAATAAGATAAACTTTGAACTAAAGAGAGTAGTATATTAAAAAGGAAATTTTTTTCATTGGCAATTTCAAATTGAAGTTTAATATAAATAGTGATTAATATTGTTTTAAACAACTGCTAAATTTATTTCATGAAGATTGATTATTCCATCTTTTCTACTTTTCTCAAATTCATCGCCTCCTTTCTCCCTCCTCCATTGTCCTCATTAATCATGCATCCATCCTTATTTTAACATGTATGCATGTGTTTCAATCTATCATTTATTTTCTTTCCCTAAACTCACTACCTCCATTCTCTCCACTTAAATTCTTCATTAATAACGCATTTATCTCTTTCCATCATCCTACTAATTTACTTCCTTTATTTCTATTAACTTATTTCTCTTCACTCTAATTTAACGTATCTTATTTAGATGTTCTCATTTCTTATATTTCCATTCTCTTATTTATTTATTTTCCTTTCTTTTTTTCCCTTCATTTCTTCTTTCTCTCTTTTTATTCTTCAAAAACTAATGAACCTACGTGTATATTTCTATTCTTTTTATTCATGTCCATGCAATTGAATACCTTCCTGTTTTGTCTTTTCTTTTTTTATTTTGAAATTTGAATAGGAGATGACGGGCTCTTTCTTGAATTAATGGACTAAATAATTTAATATTATAAATAACCAACATTTAGCAAACCCTGATTGCCCAACTTCAACAGCTGCCGCCCTCTTCTTTTCTATGACTGAAAACATCCCATTCTCATCTCTAAAATTCTCCCAACCTACTTCGAATTAAAAATATCAACCCAAAAAAAAAAAAAAAATCGAAGAGATTGGGGAGCACTATGCATTCAATGGCTATGATGGGCAGAATCAATACCTGGTGATCGGAATTGGACAGCAAAGGGCGTGACTTTGGAGGGCTTTTCGAGTGCCATGACGAGGCCGAGTTCAACCATTGTGCTGGAGCCAGGTGGGGTTGCAAAGGGGCACGAGGTGATGGTCTTTGATCGGTGGATGGTGATGAGTGGAGGTGCATGGTGGAGTTGGTCTATGCGATGATGGGTTCGGTTCTTACTTCAGAGAGTAACGAAGAGGAAGGGGATTCACCTCTTAATCATGATGATTAAAGAAAATAATTAGATTTATTATTTAAATTTTTTATAAATATAATCAAACCTTTAAACGATCATATCTTTTGCAATCGAAAACAGAAAATTGCAAACTGAAGTGCGTTGGAATCAGAAAATTTTCAGAACCGAGAGAACCGTAACATCGAATAGAATTTCTTGAAAGCAATTGGGACAAATTCTGAATACGTTTGAATTTCTAATACTGATCCAATCAAGGTGAGATTCTATTTTAAATAATTAAATTAACTTAATTATAAATTTTCCTTGTTATTTAAATAATTGAATGGTGAATGAAGTAGATCTGAGATGTGATAATATTCTGAGTGTCTGCTTGGTTTATCTATGTGTATAATTCCAGATCTGCTAGTTAAAAATTTCAGATCTGTATGTGATGGAATATTTGAATGATCGTTTTGTTTTATTTTGTCGAATTATGCTTGTTTGATATCCTATGAATCATGTACATATAGAAATATAACCTTGTTCATGTTTTTGAATTGAAATAGAAAATTTCAATTCAATACCACTTTGTTGTTACTTATGTTGACTAGACCTTTTTATTTCAAACATAATATTGATATGATGTTGTAGAATGGAAATGTGATGATATAAAAGAAATTACATTTATATTTAGTGTAATTAGGACATGAATTTTTCACCGCTATAAAAAATACGATTGTAGGTGATAAATAAGAGTATGATTTTGCGATGTAAATAAAATTACATTTTTATATGTAATTAAGAATAGGACTTACTTGTAAAATATAAATTACATTTTTGTTATGTAAATAAAGATGAGAATTTACATTGCAAATTAAAAACACATTTTTGTTATGTAAATAAAGATGAGAATTTACATTGCAAATTAAAAACACATTTTTGTTATGTAAATAAAGATGAGAATTTACATTGCAAATTAAAAACACATTTTTTTATGTAAATAAAGATGAGAATTTACATTGGAAATTAAAATTACATTTTATTGTATAATTAAAGAATAGAATTTACATTGTAAATTGGAAAGGACATCTTTATATGTAACTAAAGATTAAGAATTTACATGTAAAATAAATTTTCAATTTTATATGTAATGAAAGAGTAAGAATTTCATAGCATATAAAATTTCATTTTTATATGTAATTAAGGTATAGAAATTTACATTGCAAATTAAAAGACAAGATTTGACGTGTAATATTAATTACATTTTTAATGTAATTAAAAAGTATGATTTTATATTGTAAATTAAGAGACAAATTAAAAGATAGGAATTTTACATTATAATGTTAATTACATTTTTAATGTAATTAAAAAGTAGAATTTGACGTTGTAAATAAAATTACATTTTTAATGTAATTTATAAAGATAAAAAATTTCACCTTATGTTAATTACATTCTTATGTAATTAAAAAGAAGAATTGGGCATTGGAAACAAAATTAAATTTTTATGTAATTTAGAAAGGATAAGAATTTACATGTAATTAAACAAAATAATTTTGCATTGGAATGTAAATTACACTTTTGTATGGTAAATTAAAAGATAGAAAATTTAACATGGAATGCTAATTACATTTTATTGTAATTACAAAGAGGATTTTACGTTGAAATTTAAGGAATCGAATTTACATTTTTAATGTTAATAAAAGTTAAAGAATGAGAATTTGCATTTTAAAATAAAAGTTACATCTTTATTATGTAATTAAAAAGAGAAATTTTGCATTATAATGTTAATTACATTCTTAATGTAATAAAAAAGGAGATTTTACACTGTAGTTGAAAGATAGAAGTTTTCATGTAATGATAATTACATTTTTTGATGTAATTAAAAAGAAGGATTTGACGTTGTAATGTAAATTACATTTTTGTTGTAATATTAAAAAGATAGAATTTTCACCGTATTGTTAATCACGTTTTTAATGTAATTAGAAAGGAGATTTTATAGTGTAATAAAAAAAAGAATGAAATCAACATTGAAATAGAATTTATTTTTTTCTTGTAAATATAAGAAGAAGAAAAATATAATGTAACGTTGAATTAGAATTTACATTTTTATGTAAAGGAAAGGAAGAAAAGGAAGGATTCATCGTTGAATTATAATTTAATGTAAATAAAGGGATAAAAGGAATAGAAGAATATTTTTAAATGTTGGAATCTTATCTTCATTTTTAAATGAATTAAAAATTGAATGGAGATCGGTAGTTGTTTATCTCATTGTTAAATCGAATGACGTTATTATGGTGAACGTTTTATATATTTACATGTAAATATAATTAAAATTAAACGAATCGAGCGCGGTAGTTCGCGTTTTGGAATCGTACCTTTAAAACGACTATACCAAAAGATCCGACCGTCGGATTTTCCCAAAACTGGAAACATTAGGACCGTCTTGGAAAGATCTTTCCAACGATATAAACTACGTTAAGATCCAACGGTTAGATTTTGAGATATGTGAAATTCAAAATTCCATAAAAACAGCGCCATGACCATATATGACCTGTAACGTCGTTTTTATAATACGAGCTATTTTTAATGAAATAAAAATAGGAATAAATCATTATAAAATATAAATAACGATATGAAATTGTTTTCAAATTTATATATGCGAGAATTATTTGGAAAGTCCGAGTTTACTCTCATTCCAAATAATGATACGACGTTCGAAGAATTGAAGACGGTGACTGAAGACCGACGATCTTCACATCGAATGGGTAACTAGTGTTGAGGCCCTGGATTGATTTGCTCCCAAGACGTGGCTAAGATGGTAGTTATTCGGACGTAGTATTGATCTGTACGGATTTGGCTTTCGCTCAGACCCAGAGCATAAGCTTATAAATGGAATGTGTGTCCAACATTGTACACCTTTATATTGTATTTATTGATTTTCTGTCGAATGTATGAATGTTTGGTGGAGGAGAATTTATTCTCTTGCTTAACACCCTTTCGTATATTTCGGCAAAGGATTGGTAGTGTGATATGGAGTGACAGTGTGGCATACTAAGATGCAATGATCAAGGTTTCTTGTTGAAAAGCAGAACCTTGTGGTGACGATCAAAGCACAGCTTGAATAAGCATAGCTTTGTGTATTACGTAGCTTCACGAGCCTCACAACCCCGTGGTGTCTAAAACGGGAGAAGGGAACGCAGGAAGAGCAGTACGTTTCTTTCTGACTAGAAGTAGTGTCGGTGCTTAAACTGGTTGATATTTTACTTATGTGGATGATGGAATGAGGCGCCTCGGATGTTAGGTCCTATAGGAGCGGGAAACGTGTGTTCAGGAATAACTAATCCACAAAGTTGTATGTGTGGACCGGCCCGGCAGGATCCAAGGGTTAATTGCGGGGAATCCTGAGACACTAGCTAGAGTGTCTCGAATTGGTAAGGAGCTCCTCCCTAGCCTTGACTCATGATGGAAACCCAATTTCCAATACGACACCATGCGGTTTTGATTGTAGAACTAGTATGGCGACATAGTAGGATGGGGTACTATGTCGTCTAGGATTGATACATTATGATTGAAACTGTTTTTGAAACATATATACACTAGTAATAGTATCAAATCCGTTTTTAACGTATCAAGCATTTTTGACCATTATAAGGTAAAACTCTATCTTCCTATTTGCGTTGCATTATGTGATGGGACTTGAGTCTTATAATGGTTTCATTTTTCTAAAAATCATTGCATTGTTTTACGTACTTATTTATTTGTTCAATCACCTTAAGTTATGCACAGCAATCCATTGGAATAAATCTGTTCCGCGTTAGCGGCGTGGTCCTTGGATTTGCCTTATTATTATTAGATTAGTCAAGTTAGATTTCTCATACCAGTCCCATGACTGACCCATTGTTTGTTTCCACCTTTGCAAACTCGGGTGCCCTCTTTTCCTCATGCGATGTCGAGTAGTTTGTATACAGGTTCTTATCTCGAGCAGCATTCTGGATCGTATCTTAAAGCTGTGTCCATAGCATAGTTGTCTTTCGCTGTATCTATTTTATTGTTTCCGCTGCAATGTATTAAAATATTGTAATTTATCTTCCGCTGTAATTTTATTCGATGTACTCTGATATTCTGTACTTTGATATAACATTACTGTAATGTTTATAAAAGTCTGCTGTTATTGTTTTGATGTGGTTGTATTCCCAAAGTTAACGTACTCGGGTTTTGAATGGTCTTGGTCGATTTTGCGATCGATCGGGTCAGCCGAAACCCAGGTCGTTACAGTTGGTATCTGAGCTCTGGTTAGCTTAAATCTTTGGGGTGCAACTCATTAGAACTGAACAAAAGACTCATCAGAGATTGGATTAGTAATATCCGATAAGAATACTCATTAGAGATAGGATCAGTAGTATCCTAGAATGAGAAAACTCATTAGAGATGGGGTTAGTAATGCCCTAGAATGAGTTGAGAGTAACAAGTTCACAATTAACGTATCTGTGATTATATATATAATCAATCCGTAGAAAATATGATTTTTGAATATATATTTTTAAAAGTTAATCAACTAATAAAATTATTTATAATAATGAAATGAAAATTGAATTAGTTAATTAAACAATTTTTAGCTTCGTTCCATTTTGAGAACGAAAAGATTTTAAGTGGGGGAGGTTGTAACAACCCGGAATTTTAGAACGAAATTTAAATTTTAATTTAGGCTATTTTGAGGAATATGGACTATAAAATTGGTTATTTTTATGAAATAAAAATTTGAAATAACTTTAAAATTAGTTTTATATAGTATTTGATTTAAAACAAACTCAGGAAAATTATTAAATTAAATTATTGAATATAAATTGGTACTAAATAAAATTTATGATATTATTAATGGGATTCATTAATTTTTGCTGAAAGATTGTTTGGAAATAATGTGTTCATTATTGAAGAAATAAATTCCAATACATACATTTATAAATGTTGTGCTGAATAAACGAGATTTACACGACCAACCGTTTTGAACTTTTAATGCTAAGATTCCTTTGTTGTTTAATACGAACGTTATAGAAAGGCAAGAGTTGCTACCGTTATTAATCAAGAAATGAATTATTTTAATTTTGATTTGCTTTAAAAGGAAAGATGTATGGTTAATGTGAACATGGACTTTTATTTTTGAACATATCATTCTATTAAAAATGATATGGCATTCAAACATTTTTACCTAGATCTAACGGTATTACAAGTTGAACTGTAATAATAAAAATAAGATAAACTTTGAATTAAAGAGAGTAGTGTATTAAGAAGGATTTTTTTTCGTTGGCAATTTCAAATTGAAGTTTAATATAAATAGTGATTAATATTGTTTTAAACAAACTGCGAAATTTATTTCATGAAGATTGATTATTCCATCTTTCCTACTTTTCTCAAATTCATCGCCTCCTTTCTCCCTCCTCCATTGTCCACATTAATCACGCATCCATCCTTATTTTAACATGTATGCATGTGTTTCAATCTATCATTTATTTTCTTTCCCTAAACTCACTACCTCCATTCTCTCCACTTAAATTCTTCATTAATAACGAATTTATCTCTTTCCATCATCCTACTAATTTACTTCCTTTGTTTCTGTTAACTTATTTCTCTTCACTCTAATTTAACGTATCTTATTTACACATTCTCATTTCTTATATTTCCATTCTCTTATTTTTTTTCTTTTTCCTTTCTTTTTTCCCCTTCATTTCTTTTTTCTCTCTTTTTATTCTTCAAAAACTAATGGACCTACGTGTATATTTTTGTTCATTTTATTCATGTCTATGCAATTGAATACCTTCCTGTTTTGTCTTTTCTTGTTTTATTTTGAAATTTGAATAGGAGATGACGGGCTCTTTCTTGAATTAATGGACTAAATAATTTAATATTATAAATAACCAACATTTATCAAACCCTAATTGCCCAACTTCAACAGTTGCCGCCCTCTTCTTTTCTATGGCTAAAAACATCCCATTCTCATCACTAAAATTCTCCTAACCTACTTCGAATTAAAAACCTCAACCCAAAAAAAATCGAAGAGATTGGGGAGCACTATGGATTCAATGGCTATGATGGGCTGAATCAATTCCTGGTGATCGGAATTGAACAGCAAAGCGCATGACTTTGGAGGGCTTTTCGAGTGCCATGACGAGGCCGAGTTCAACCATGTTGCTGGACCCAGGTGGGGTTGCAAAGGGGTACGAGGTGATGGTCTTTGATCGGTGGATGGTGATGAGTGGAGGTGCATGGTGGAGTTGCTCTATGCGATGATGGGTTCGGTTCTTACTTCAGAGAGTAACGAAGAGGAAGGCGATTTACCCCTTAATCATGGTGTTTAAAGAAAATAATTAGATTTATTATTTACACTGTTTATAAATATAATCAAACTTTTAAATGATCATATCTTTTGCAATCGAAATCAGAATATTGCAAACTGAAGTGCGTTGGAATCAAAAAAAATTCAGAATCGAGAGAACCGTAACATCGAATAGAACTCCTTGAAAGCAATTGGGACAAATTCTGAACACGTTTGAATTTCTAATACTGATCCAATCAAGGTGAGATTCTATTTTAAATAATTAAATTAATTATAAATTTTCCTTGTTATTTAAATAATTGAATGGTGAACGAAGTAGATCTGAGATGTGATAATATTCTGAATGTTTGCTTGGTTTATCTATGTGTATAATTCCTGATCTGCTAGTTAAAAATTTCAGATCTGTATGTGATGGAAAATTTGAATAATCTTTTTGTTTTATTATGTCGATTTATGCTTTGTTGATATCCTATGAATCATGTACATATAGAAATATCACCTTGTTCATGTTTTTGAATCGAAATAGAAAATTTCAATTCAATACCACTTTGTTGTTACTTATGTTGACTAGACCTTTTTATTTCAAACATAATATTGATATGATGTTTGTTGAATGGAAATGTGACGATATAAAAGAAATTACATTTATATTTAATGTAATTAGGACATTAATTTTTCACCGCTATAAAAATTACAATTGTAGGTGATAAATAAGAGTATGATTTTGCGATGTAAATAAAATTACATTTTTATATGTAATTAAGAATAGGATTTACTTGAAAATTTTAAATTACATTTTTGTTATGTAAATAAAGATGAGAATTTACATTGCAAATTAAAAACACATTTTTGTTATGTAAATAAACATGACAATTTACATTGCAAATTAAAAACACATTTTTGTTATGTAAATAAAGATGAGAATTTACATTGCAAATTAAAAACACATTTTTGTTATGTAAATAAAGATGAGAATTCGCATTGCAAATTAAAAACATATTTTTGTTATGTAAATAAAGATGAGAATTTACATTGTAAATTAAAAGTAAATTTTATTGTATAATTAAAGAATAGAATTTACATTGTAAATTGGAACGGACATCTTTATATGTAACTAAAGATTAAGAATTTACATGTAAAATAAAATTTCAATTTTATATGTAATGAAAGAGTAAGAATTTGCATAGCATATAAAATTTTATTTTTATATGTAATTAAGGTATAGAAATTTACATTGCAAATTAAAAGACAAGATTTGACGTGTAATATTAATTACATTTTCAATGTAATTAAAAAGTATGATTTTATATTGTAAATTAAGGGACAAATTAAAAGATAGGAATTTTGCATTATAATGTTAATTACATTTTTAATGTATTTAAAAAGTAGAATTTGATGTTGTAAATAAAATTACATTTTTAATGTAATTTATAAAGATAAAAAATTTCGCCGTTATGTTAATTACATTCTTATGTGATTAAAAAGAAGAATTGGGCACTGGAATCAAAATTACAATTTTATGTAATTTAGAAAGGATAAGAATTTACATGTAATTAAAAAGAATAATTTTGCATTGGAATGTAAATTACATTTTTGCATGGTAAATTAAAAGATAGAAAATATAATATGGAATGCTAATTACATTTTAATGTAATTACAAAGAGGATTTTATATTGAAATTTGAGGAATGGAATTTACATTTTAAATGTAAATAAAAGTTAAAGAATGAGAATTTGCATTGTAAATAAAAGTTACATCTTTATTATGTAATTAAAAAGAGAAATTTTGCATTATAATGTTAATTACATTCTTAATGTAATTAAAAAGGATATTTTACACTATAGTTGAAAGATAGAAGTTTTCATGTAATGATAATTACATTTTTAATGTAATTAAAAAGAAGGATTTGACGTTGTAATGTAAATTACATTTTTGTTGTAATATTAAAAATATATAATTTTCACTGTATTGTTAATCACATTTTTAATGTAATTAGAAAGGAGATTTTACAGTGTAATAAAAAAAGAATGAATTCAACATTGAAATAGTATTTATTTTTTTCTTGTAAATATAAGAAGAAGAAAAAATGAAATGTAACGTTGAATTAGAATTGACATTTTTATGTAAAGTGTAACGGCCCAGATTTTTTGACCATTTAGTTATTATTTAAAAATGTTTTTTTTATTGTTCTGGAAGTTTAAATGGTTTAATTTCAATAATTTTGAATATTTTATTTTATTCCGAAATGGTAGAAATTTAGTGGATCTGCAATATAATGTGAACTGGCAGTATAAAAAGATAAATTTTTAATTTAAAATAGTACGTTTACAAAGGAAGTAGAAGCTAACGAACTCGGATTTCGACGAAATCAGCTTCATTAAATCCGAAATGATGAAATTAGGTAACCAACCAAGTTACGTCAAAAATGGCATCCGTATGTGGAAAAGAAAAAATAAAAGGCCAAAATTTGAACTAAATTTTGACGGTAATTGGAATTTGCTAATGCTAACGGCAAAACTGGAACCTGAGACCTATCCAGGAAAATTCTGAACATAGGATATTAGCTATATATGAAATCTGGGAAAATCCTATAACGGATATAGAAAGTTATTAAGGAAACAAAATTTAAATAAATTATTTGAAAATCTAAACGAACTCCGATTTTTGATTTGAATACATAGGATTGAAGTACGTTAAAAACCGGACCAGATGGTGGAAGAATTTCTGAAAACCGTTATCGTTTGATACTCCAACATGAGACCGGAAGGTGTTGAAACTAACACAAAACACTATTTTGAATTTGAATTTAAATTATTTGAAAGTTCAAACGAATTCAAAATTTAAATATTTTTATATATTATTGAAGAGCAAGAAAAACTGAACAACATGGTTGAAAAAGATTTTGGATAAGGTATCAATAAGTAAGTTAAATTAACGTCTGAATAGGGTTGAGAAAACACACTTTACTATTCATAAATTATTAAATTTATTTATAATTTAATTAATTTAAGGATTAATCCTAACCATCCATTTTCGACCGTTGGATTCGCACCACCTCAGCAATCCATGTGACTCCTTCGGCTATAAATAGCTCCCCCCCCCTTCATTTTAAACTCACTCCTCCTCCTCCTCTTTCAAGCTTTGGCAATGGCAGAAATAATAATAAAATAATAGAAAATAGGGAAAAGGAAGGAAGGGAGAAAGGAGGGCAAGACGGGGAGCTAGGGACTCTTAGGCAGAGGCTTGGGCTTCACGGGGTAAGTTTTTAAATAATATTTATTTTATTATTTATTTTTGTAATATATATATAATAATTAAAATAGAATTTGTAAAAATAAATATCGGAACATTCTAAGGGTGACAGAGAGGATAGTGTCTAAGGCTTGAGTTTGGAAAATATAGTTTCCTGCTCTCCCTGGCTATCCCTAACTGATCCGACGAATGGGATGATTAATTTAAATTTAATTTGAATTTAAAACAAACCAGGGGCATTTTCGTAATTTTTAACTATAAACTTTAAAAGCTTATAACATTTTCAAAACAAGTCGGATTTCCACGAAACAAGGACCGTTGGATTCTTATCGAAAAATACTTTAAAATGAGTGGAAGCAGATTTTTGATCCGGGTTAAAAATTTTAAGTTATAATTAAATGAATATTTTTAAGTATTTTATTTGAAAATTAAATTTAATTAATATTAAAATGGTTTTTCAATTTTAAAAAAATTGGATATGGCTAGAGATGGGAAAGTAGGATTTTTTAGAAGGGCAGGGAAGGTAATTTGGCTAATAACGCAATTAGAAATTAATTAAGATAAAAATAATTTAATTAATTTAATTAATTAAATATTCATTTAAATTAGGTAGATATTGTAAATAACATAACTTTTGCATACTTTAACGAAATTTAACGAAACAGGATCCGTTGGGATCGTATGGACGAGCACTACGAAGTGGAACTGACCGCAAGTGGAATGGAGCTCGTTTGGATTTATGGTGAAATTTAACGTCTGAACCAAATCAATGACCGATTATCGTTATTCAACGATAAACCGTCCAATGTGAGTAAATCTCACTAACTCTGAACACTTTATATTTTTATAAAGTATTTTTAGAATTTATAAACCTTGGTTGAATTGCTGTGTGTTGATGGTTTGGTTGAACTGCTAGTCAGTTGATTGGAATTATCGATAACGATATATATAAATCGTATCGAAATATTGATTATGTTTATCATAATATTTTACCTTCATGTATTTATGTTGACTGACATCTGTGGATGCAGGGAAACAGGTTGGAGGGACACAACTGGGTTCCTCAACATTTATTTACCGTTTTTCATATATTCTGATATATGATGTGTTATATCATCTGTTGTTGAACCTGTGTGTTTGGATGATGATTGAACCTTTTTGATTTGGTATTTTTATACCATAAGTGATACTAGAAAGTGAAAAGGGATTTTCAAAGTTTATTTTGAAAATAAAATTTATATAAAATCAATAGATTTTATATATAAAAGGAAGAGAATTTCATGAGAGAAAATGATTATAGAATCAAAGCATTTGTTAAAAAACAAATATTGGTGAAATCAAATAGAAGGGAAAATATTGGTGGAATCAAATAGAAGGGAAAATATTGGTGAAATCAAATAGAAGGGAAATATTTGTGAAACGATTACAAATAGAAATAAAAAGGGAAACATTCGCAAAAGTATTTACAAATGGAATTGTAAAAGGAATATTCATGTAGGGAATAAAGAAAAGTTGAAAGAAGTACTTATTTGTTAAATAAATAGAAAAGTTAAAAGAAATATTTATTTGTTGAATAAATAGAAAAGTTAAAGGGAATATTTATTTGTTAAATAAATAGAAGCGGAAAGAGAATAGTTATTTGTTGAGTAAACGAATAGAAAAAGAATCTATTCAAGGGAGGTAATTCAAAGGAATTATTCCAAAGGAATTATTCAAAAGAGAAAAGTCAAAGGGATTAATTCAAAAGAGTTAATCAACTAGAGTTAAACCGTTGGAGTTAAACTGTTAGAGTTAAACCGTTGGAGTTAAACTGTTAGAGTTAAACAGTTGGAGTTAAACTGTTAGAGTTAAACAGTTGGAGTTAAACTGTTAGAGTTAAACCGTTGAAGTTAAACTGTCAGAGTTAAACCGTAAAGTTAACAGTTAGAGTTAGTTAGTTAGAGTTAACCAGTTAGAGTTATTCAGTTAGAGTTATCCAGTTAGAGTTATTCAGTTAGAATTAACCAGTTAGAGTTAATCAGTTAGAGTTAATCGTTTTGAGTCAAATCGAACTAGAGTTATTCAAATATAGTAATCGAATAAGGGTTAATTGAATATTAGTTATTCAATTAGAATTGATCGAATCTAATTATTCGAGATAGAGTTAAAAATAGACAAAGTTATTTAAGGATGAATTTCCATTTAGCACGACTGCTAGCGTAATTCGCAGGGCTGCAGATAGCCTACGGCGGTCGGATGTTTCCTGGCGGAATCAGGCGTAACCATTGTGATCGCTGCGATCTAGAGTCAAGCAAATGGTGTTAACTCAAATAGTAATTAATCAATAAAGTTAATTAAGTCGAGTTAGTCGAGTATTAGTAAATTAAGTAGGGTTAGTCAAAAAGGGAATTAATTGAATATCACCTATTCGAAGTAGAGTTATCGAATATAGTTTATTCGAGAAGAGTAATTGAATATAGTTCGTTCGAAGTATGTTAAATCGAATATAGTTATTCGAAGGAGAGAATTATCGAATATGGTTTATTCGAAGTGAGATTTTTCGAATATTAGTTATTCGAAGAAAAGGATTATCGAATATTAGTTATTCGAACAGGGGAATCAAATATAGTTTATTCGAAAGAGAATTATCGGATAGTGATTATTCGAGAGTGAATCATACATGGAAATTCGATTATATCGAATCAAGGGAAGTAATGTTTACTTTCCGTTTCAAATCAAATTTTAATTATCTGTTAATAAAGTAGTTGGTTATTTATTTATCCAAATTAAGATATGGAAATATATTTAAGTTAACATATTTTGAAAGCATGGAATTATAACATTTATAGTTATAATCAAATGATTTAGTAAAGGAAGTGGATTCATAAATAGAATCCGAGAGTTCGGAAGGAAGTTTCTTAAAGAGTGAAGTTTGAACTTTGTCTATTTCGAAGTTAGAAATGTTGTTCAGTTAAGGTCTGAGAGGTAATTATACCCCAACTTGATTGACTTCGTTTTTAACTAAGAAGTGGATAAGGTTCGAGAGTGAAAGTGGTTAAGTGAATTTAGTTAATGAGTGAAATGGTTGGTGTTGGCATAGCGATGTTTATTCAAACATCAGTTTAAACCCAATGAAGGAGATTTGGAAATGTCTTCCAAATGAAAAATCAGAAATGTTTTCTGAATATAGAAAATGAGAAATGGAATTGTTTCCCATTGTTAATAACGTATATTTTCTAAATATAGTAAATAAGAAATATAGGAAAACAAGAATAAGGAAAAGGGTAAATTTATGATAATTTGATGACGAATGATGATTGATCGATAGAATTTCCATCTGGAAATAATATCGTTGTTTGCACACAGACATGTTTTCATTTGATAGTTAAATCACCGACTATCAAAGTTTTTGACCATTTTACGTTGTTAATATGGAGAGACCGGTTGGATTATTATCCAGAGAAGCACTCCGTATTGGCATAAGCGTTGCGAATCAAGTATGCTGAATATATTGAAGACGGAGTTATGCAAGGGCTATCCTATTTACAGAATAGTGCCTTCGGTTTGTCCAGTCCCAGGACAAACGTGAATGGACGAATGTCTGACAGAGTATATTCAAAGGATCGCGTAAGTTGATCTCTTCAAACGTACTTACGTTTGGTGGCGGAGGAATTCGTTTCTCTTAGCTGTGTACCCGTGGTATTTTTGGTGAAATCAATTTGTGATTTGGCGGGTATGACGATGTGGCATTCAAAGTAATGGAGGTGTGATCTGTCAAAAGATACGTTATGACCTCTAGCCTCATCAACCGGGAAATGACAAAAATCGGGCAGGCAGCATGGCTATGTGGGTCGCACCCATTAGGATGTATGATCACCTATCTAGAGAAATTCCTTTTGTTCTTTAATCTATCGATGCTGTCCCATTTCGGGAGAAGGTTGCTGATCCCAACCGTTGGTGATATACATTCGATACACTCAAGCGAAATGAGTGGTCGGTCATGTGTGGGCCGGGTTGCAAGATGTTCTTGTTGAACCCAGTGTATTCGCCTCTAGAGATACACGTTCGGAAGGTGGTCCCATACCTTGTCAAGTTGGAATCCAATATCCAATAAGCGCTTGCGGTTTTCGATTGTATACTATATATGTGGAGCGTGAGATGCAAGCGTTCTGCTAGATTGTTAATTACTTGTGATTAGACACTATTATAATATCAGATAAGATATGATTTCAAAAAAAATGATTTGGGTTATCGTAAGGTAAAAACCATCCGTATTTATGTGTGGATTGGTCTTACGATTATCTTTTCTTTTGAAAAGGATTTTGAAAAGTTAAACCAAATGATTTGAGTTTACTCACACCAGTCTCATGACTGACCCAAAGTTTATTTTGTTTGTTTTCCCTAAACTCTTGGGTGCCCAAATTTGTACGGGCAGTCAAGTAGTCAGGATTTTACAGATATACTTGGAGAGCTTGGAGCAGGAGGCTTCAGGACTTATGTAGCTATTGTTTATTCCGATGTATTGTAAGTATTGTACTCTGATAATGGTATCGTATACATGTACTGCTTTTGATTTCAAGTTATATTGTATATTATATTTTATTCGTTCCGCTGTGAGATTCGTGTTACTCTGATGTTGTTGTCTTCTTCTTCTTCTATTCTATTAGTTCTATCTTATCTATCCTCACCCTCTAATTTCTTTCTTGGACTATCCGGGTTTTTGTGATGTTTGGTTAGTCGTCATTAAGTTTATGTCGATAACCAAGGTCGTTGAAATCCCCGGGTCGTTACAGTGGTATCAGAGCTGAAGGTTAAGTGATTACCTTGGCTTTGTGGCGTGACATAGTAGAGATGGGGTTAGTAATACCCTAGACTGAGTTTGAGTGTATATATACGAGTGAACGTATTTGTTATTTGATATAAAAATGGTATGATATTGTGGAGATTTATTGGTTGAGTTGTTTATGAGTTCTAGTCGATCAGTTTGATCCACTATATCGATAGGAGTTTATAAACACTTGAATACGATGGGTCGACACGATATATTTTGAAAAAAGGGTAAATGAAATAATTTTACCCAAATTATATTTTGATATAAGCAAAGTATAGATATTTGAAATTATATTAGATGAGTTGGTTGTGATTATAATCGAAGAAGATTCTAAAATGTGAAATGGTTATGTAAATAACAAATCAGAATTCATATAAGTGAAATATATGAAATCAGATGAATTAAATCTTAATTTAAGTTCAGAATTGGAATTAAAATTGCTAAAATTTGAATAAGTGTTATAAATGGAATTAAATTGAATATATGTGAATTTTAAAATCCTGGGAGATTTTAAATTTGTTACAAGCATTAAAAAGGGATATTTTGAAATGAATTTCAAAATGAAAGTGTTTAAAAATGGGTTTTGAAAGTGACATAGTATTGAACTCACTTCGATAGCTGGAAAATAAATTCCGATGTTGATCCGGACATCATCGGTGTTCATTTTCGAGTTTGTAAGTGACAGATTACTACCAAAGATTTTGTTTTTGAATTGTTTTGAGAAACCAAGTTGTTTTGATATTCCAAAGGGATATTTGATTTTTGGAAAAGGCAAAGCTATTTGAAACTCCCAGGTAAGATTGTTTGAAATAAACACAAATTAAATAGAAATTTGTGAAAGTAAATTTGAAATTGAATTGAAGGCAGTTCAGTGGAAATTGAGTTGAATTGAAATAGAATGGTATCAAGTAGAATTGGACTGGATTAGAGATAATTTGGGATAGAAATGGATGGTCAAGCAAGAAATTTGAATTGAGATTGGAATTGCAGTTTGATTGAAATTTGGCTTGGTTATAAGAGGATGGTCGTGTTGAAGATAAAAGTGATTGGGAGTTTGATTGGGATGATAGTGGTATATGCTAAATTGATAGCAGAATTGAATGCCGACAAAAAGGTACACGTACATATTCATCTGAGTTTGATGAGATTTATGAGCCTGTTTGGCAAGCCACTTGGCCGTTTGATTTTCTTTTGGGTTGAAGAAGGCCTAGAGAGGCGAGTTAGAGTTTGAGCTATTGACCAGTACAAAGGAGGTGCTGGCGAAATTTTTCAGAAATTTCGAGTGTTAGAAAATTTTCAGAATTTTTGAAAATTTTCGTTTATAGAAATAAATTAATAAATTAATTAGAATAGATTGGTTTAGTGAAACCAGAGTAAACAAATAATTTTAACCTAGTTATAAAGTTCATTTTTCTACCTTAGCAATTTCGAGGACGAAATTGTTTTAAGGGGGGAAGAATGTAACGGCCCAGATTTTTTGACCATTTAGTTATTATTTAAAAATGTTTTTTTTATTGTTCTGGAAGTTTAAATGGTTTAATTTCAATAATTTTGAATATTTTATTTTATTCCGAAATGGTAGAAATTTAGTGGATCTGCAATATAATGTGAACTGGCAGTATAAAAGGATAAATTTTTAATTTAAAATAGTACGTTTACAAAGAAAGTAGTAGCTAACGAACTCGGATTTCGACGAAATCAGCTTCATTAAATCTGAAATGATGAAATTAGGTAACCAACCAAGTTACGTCAAAAATGGCATCCGTATGTGGAAAAGAAAAAATAAAAGGCCAAAATTTGAACTAAATTTTGACGGTAATTGGAATTTGCTAATGCTAACGGCAAAACTGGAACCTAAGACCTATCCAGGAAAATTCTGAACATAGGATATTAGCTATATATGAAATCTGGGAAAATCCTATAACGGATATTGAAAGTTATTAAGGAAACAAAATTTAAATAAATTATTTGAAAATCTAAACGAACTCTGATTTTTGATTTGAATACATAGGATTGAAGTACGTTAAAAACCGGACCAGATGGTGGAAGAATTTCTGAAAACCGTTATCGTTTGATACTCCAACATGAGACCAGAAGGTGTTGAAACTAACACAAAACACTATTTTGAATTTGAATTTAAATTATTTGAAAGTTCAAACGAATTCAAAATTTAAATATTTTTATATATTATTGAAGAGCAAGAAAAACTGAACAACATGGTTGAAAAAGATTTTGGATAAGGTATCAATAAGTAAGTTAAATTAACGTCTGAATAGGGTTGAGAAAACACACTTTACTATTCATAAATTATTAAATTTATTTATAATTTAATTAATTTAAGGATTAATCCTAACCATCCATTTTCGACCGTTGGATTCGCGCCACCTCAGCAATCCATGTGACTCCTTCGGCTATAAATAGCCCCCCCCCCCCCTCATTTTAAACTCACTCCTCCTCCTCCTCTTTCAAGCTTTGGCAATGGCAGAAATAATAATAAAATAATAGAAAATAGGGAAAATGAAGGAAGGGAGAAAGGAGGGCAAGACGGGGAGCTAGGGACTCCTAGGCAGAGGCTTGGGCTTCACGGGGTAAGTTTTTAAATAATATTTATTTTATTATTTATTTTTGTAATATATATATATATAATAATTAAAATAGAATTTGTAAAAATAAATATCGGAACATTCTAAGGGTGACAGAGAGGATAGTGTCTAAGGCTTGAGTTTGGAAAATATAGTTTCCTGCTCTCCCTGGCTATCCCTAACTGATCCGACGAATGGGATGATTAATTTAAATTTAATTTGAATTTAATTTGAATTTAAAACAAACCAGGGGCATTTTCGTAATTTTTAACTATAAACTTTAAAAGCTTATAACTTTTTCAAAAAAAGTCGGATTTCCACGAAACAAGGACCGTTGGATTCTTATCGAAAAATACTTTAAAATGAGTGGAAGCAGATTTTTGATCCGGGTTAAAAATTTTAAGTTATAATTAAATGAATATTTTTAAGTATTTTATTTGAAAATTAAATTTAATTAATATTAAAATGGTTTTTCAATTTTAAAAAAATTGGATATGGCTAGAGATGGGAAAGTAGGATTTTTTAGAAGGGTAGGGAAGGTAATTTGGCTAATAACGCAATTAGAAATTAATTAAGATAAAAATAATTTAATTAATTTAATTAATTAAATATTCATTTAAATTAGGTAGATATTGTAAATAACATAACTTTTGCATACTTTAACGAAATTTAACGAAACAGGATCCGTTGGGATCGTATGGACGAGCACTACGCAGTGGAACTGACCGCAAGTGGAATGGAGCTCGTTTGGATTTATGGTGAAATTTAACGTCTGAACCAAATCAATGACCGATTATCGTTATTCAACGATAAACCGTCCAATGTGAGTAAATCTCACTAACTTTGAACACTTTATATTTTTATAAAGTATTTTTAGAATTTATAAACCTTGGTTGAATTGCTGTGTGTTGATGGTTTGGTTGAACTGCTAGTCAGTTGATTGGAATTATCGATAACGATATATATAAATCGTATCGAAATATTGATTATGTTTATCATAATATTTTACCTTCATGTATTTATGTTGACTGACATCTGTGGATGCAGGGAAACAGGTTGGAGGGACCCAACTGGGTTCCTCAACATTTATTTACCGTTTTTCACATATTCTGATATATGATGTGTTATATCATCTGTTGTTGAACCTGTGTGTTTGGATGATGATTGAACCTTTTTGATTTGGTATTTTTATACCATAAGTGATACTAGAAAGAGAAAAGGGATTTTTAAAGTTTATTTTGAAAATAAATTATTTATATAAAATCAATAGATTTTATATATAAAAGGAAGAGAATTTCATGAGAGAAAATGATTATAGAATCAAAGCATTTGTTAAAAAACAAATATTGGTGAAATCAAATAGAAGGGAAAATATTGGTGGAATCAAATAGAAGGGAAAATATTGGTGAAATCAAATAGAAGGGAAATATTTGTGAAACGATTACAAATAGAAATAAAAAGGGAAACATTCGCAAAAGTATTTACAAATGGAATTGTAAAGGGAATATTCATGTAGGGAATAAAGAAAAGTTGAAAGAAGTACTTATTTGTTAAATAAATAGAAAAGTTAAAAGAAATATTTATTTGTTGAATAAATAGAAAAGTTAAAGGGAATATTTATTTGTTAAATAAATAGAAGCGGAAAGAGAATAGTTATTTGTTGAGTAAACGAATAGAAAAAGAATCTATTCAAGGGAGGTAATTCAAAGGAATTATTCAAAAGAGAAAAGTCAAAGGGATTAATTCAAAAGAGTTAATCAACTAGAGTTAAACTGTTGGAGTTAAACTGTTAGAGTTAAACCGTTGGAGTAAACTGTTAGAGTTAAACAGTTGGAGTTAAACTGTTAGAGTTAAACAGTTGGAGTTAAACTGTTAGAGTTAAACCGTTGGACTTAAACTGTCAGAGTTAAACCGTAAAGTTAAACAGTTAGAGTTAGTTAGTTAGAGTTAACCAGTTAGAGTTAGTCAGTTAGAGTTATCCAGTTAGAGTTATTCAGTTAGAATTAACCAGTTAGAGTTAATCAGTTAGAGTTAATCGTTTTGAGTCAAATCGAACTAGAGTTATTCAAATATAGTAATCGAATAAGGGTTAATTGAATATTAGTTATTCAATTAGAATTGATCAAATCTAATTATTCGAGATAGAGTTAAAAATAGACAAAGTTATTTAAGGATGAATTTCCATTTAGCACGACTGCTAGCGTAATGCGCAGGGCTGCAGATAGCCTACGGCGGTCGGATGTTTCCTGGGGGAATCAGGCGTAACCATTGTGATCGCTGCGATCTAGAGTCAAGCAAATGGTGTTAACTCAAATAGTAATTAATCAATAGAAGTTAATTAAGTCGAGTTAGTCGAGTATTAGTAAATTAAGTAGGGTTAGTCAAAAAGGGAATTAATTGAATATCACCTATTCGAAGTAGAGTTATCGAATATAGTTTATTCGAGAAGAGTAATTGAATATAGTTCGTTCGAAGTATGTTAAATCGAATATAGTTATTCGAAGGAGAGAATTATCTAATATGGTTTATTCGAAGTGAGATTTTTCGAATATTAGTTATTCGAAGAAAAGGATTATCGAATATTAGTTATTCGAACAGGGGAATCAAATATAGTTTATTCGAAAGAGAATTATCGGATAGTGATTATTCGAGAGTGAATCATACACGGAAATTCGATTATATCGAATCAAGGGAAGTAATGTTTACTTTCCGTTTCAAATCAAGTTTTAATTATCTGTTAATAAAGTAGTTGGTTATTTATTTATCCAAATTAAGATATGGAAATATATTTAAGTTAACATATTTTGAAAGCATGGAATTATAACATTTATAGTTATAATCAAATGATTCAGTAAAGGAAGTGGATTCATAAATAGAATCCGAGAGTTCGCAAGGAAGTTTCTTAAAGAGTGAAGTTTGAACTTTGTCTATTTCGAAGTTAGAAATGTTGTTCAGTTAAGGTCTGAGAGGTAATTATACCCCAACTTGATTGACTTCGTTTTTAACTAAGAAGTGGATAAGGTTCGAGAGTGAAAGTGGTTAAGTGAATTTAGTTAATGAGTGAAATGGTTGGTGTTGGCATAGCGATGTTTATTCAAACATCAGTTTAAACCCAATGAAGGAGATTTGGAAATGTCTTCCAAATGAAAAATCAGAAATGTTTTCTGAATATAGAAAATGAGAAATGGAATTGTTTCCCATTGTTAATAACGTATATTTTCTAAATATAGTAAATAAGAAATATAGGAAAACAAGAATAAGGAAAAGGGTAAATTTATGATAATTTGATGACGAATGATGATTGATCGATAGAATTTCCATCTGGAAATAATATCGTTGTTTGCACACAGATGTGTTTTCATTTGATAGTTAAATCACCGACTATCAAAGTTTTTGACCATTTTACGTTGTTAATATGGAGAGACCGGTTGGATTATTATCCAGAGAACCACTCCGTATTGGCATAAGCGTTGCGAATCAAGTATGCTGAATATATTGAAGACGGAGTTATGCAAGGGCTATCCTATTTACAGAATAGTGCCTTCGGTTTGTCCAGTCCCAGGACAAACGTGAATGGACGAATGTCTGACAGAGTATATTCAAAGGATTGCGTAAGTTGATCTCTTCAAACGTACTTACGTTTGGTGGTGGAGGAATTCGTTTCTCTTAGCTGTGTACCCGTGGTATTTTTGGTGAAATCAATTTGTGATTTGGCGGGTATGACAATGTGGCATTCAAAGTAATGGAGGTGTGATCTGTCAAAAGATACGTTATGACCTCTAGCCTCATCAACCGGGAAATGACAAAAATCGGGTAGGCAGCATGGCTATGTGGGTCGCACCCATTAGGATGTATGATCACCTATCTAGAGAAATTCCTTTTGTTCTTTAATCTATCGATGCTGTCCCATTTCGGGAGACGGTTGCTGATCCCAACCGTTGGTGATATACATTCGATACACTCAAGCGAAATGAGTGGTCGGTCATGTGTGGGCCGGGTTGCAAGATGTTCTTGTTGAACCCTGTGTATTCGCCTCTAGAGATACACGTTCGGAAGGTGGTCCCATACCTTGTCAAGTTGGAATCCAATATCCAATAAGCGCTTGCGGTTTTCGATTGTATACTATATATGTGGAGCGTGAGATGCAAGCGTTCTGCTAGATTGTTAATTACTTGTGATTAGACACTATTATAATATCAGATAAGATATGATTTCAAAAAAAATGATTTGGGTTATCGTAAGGTAAAAACCATCCGTATTTATGTGTGGATTGGTCTTACGATTATCTTTTCTTTTGAAAAGGATTTTGAAAAGTTAAACCAAATGATTTGAGTTTACTCACACCAGTCTCATGACTGACCCAGAGTTTATTTTGTTTGTTTTCCCTAAACTCTTGGGTGCCCAAATTTGTACGGGCAGTCAAGTAGTCAGGATTTTACAGATATACTTGGAGAGCTTGGAGCAGGAGGCTTCAGGACTTATGTAGCTATTGTTTATTCCGCTGTATTGTAAGTATTGTACTCTGATAATGGTATCGTATACATATACTGCTTTTGATTTCAAGTTATATTGTATATTATATTTTATTCGTTCCGCTGTGAGATTCGTGTTACTCTGATGTTGTTGTCTTCTTCTTCTTCTTCTATTCTATTAGTTCTATCTTATCTATCCTCACCCTCTAATTTCTTTCTTGGACTATCCGGGTTTTTGTGATGTTTGGTTAGTCGTCATTAAGTTTATGTCGATAACCAAGGTCGTTGAAATCCCCGGGTCGTTACATAAAGGAAGGAAAGAAAAGGAAGGATTCATCGCTGAATTATAATTTAATGTGAATAAAGGAATAGAAGAATATTTTTAAATGTTGGAATCTTATCTTCATTTTTAAATGAATTAGAAATTGAATGAAGATCGGTAGTTGTTTAGCTCATTGTTAAATCGAATGACGTTATTATAGGTGAACGTTTTATATATTTACATATAAATATAATTAAAATTAAACGAATCGAGTGCGGTAGTTCACGTTTTGGAATCGTACCTTTAAAACGACTATACCAAAAGATCCAACCGTCGGATTTTCTCAAAACTGAAAACATTAGGACCGTCTTGGAAAGATCTTTCCAACGATATAAACTACGCTAAGATCCAACGGTTAGATTTTGAGATATGTGAAATTCAAAATTCCATAAAAACAGCGCCATAACCATATATGACCTGTAACGTCGTTTTTATAATACGAGCTATTTAATGAAATAAAAATAGGAATAAATCGTTAGAAAATATAAATAACGATATGAAATTGTTTTCAAATTTATATATGCGAGAATTATTTGGAAAGTCCGAGTTTACTCTCATTCCAAATAATGATACGACGTTCGAAGAATTGAAGACGACGATTGAAGACCAACGATCTTCACATCAAATGGGTAACTAGTGTTGAGGCCTTGGATTGATTTGCTCCCAAGACGTGGCTAAGATGGTAGTTAGTCGGACGTAGTGTTGATCTGTACGGATTTGGCTTTCGCTCAGACCCAGAGCATAAGCTTATAAATGGAATGTGTGTCCAACATTGTACTCCTTTATATTGTATTTATTGATTTTCTGTCGAATGTATGAATGTTTGGTGGTGGAGAATTTATTCTCTTGCTTAACACCCTTTCATATATTTCGGCAAAGGATTGGTAGTGTGATATGGAGTGACAGTGTGGCATACTAAGATGCAATGATCAAGGTTTCTTGTTGAAAAGCAGAACCTTGTGGTGACGATCAAAGCACAACTTGAATAAGCATAGCTTTGTGTATTACGTAGCTTCACGAGCCTCACAACCCGGTGGAGTCTAAAACGGGAGAAGGGAACACATGGAGATCAGCATGTTTCTTTCTACCTAGAAGTAGTGTCATTGCTTAAACTGGCTGATATTTTACTTATGTGGATGATGGAATGAGGCGCCTCGGATGTTAGGTCCTATAGGATCGGGAAACGTGTGTTCAGGAATAACTAATCCACAAAGCTGTATGTATGGACCGGCCCTGCAGGATCCAAGGGTTAACTGAGGGGAATCCTGAGACATTAGCTAGAGTGTCTCGAATCGGTAAGGAGCTCCTCCCTAGCCTTGACTCATGATGGAAACCCAATTTCCAATACGGCACCATGCGGTTTTGATTGTAGAACTAGTATAGCGTCATAGTAGGATGGGGTACTATGCTGTCTATGATTGATACATTATGATTGGAATGCTTTTTGAAACATATATACACTAATAATAATATCAAATTTGTTTTTAACGTATCAAGAATTTTTGACCACTATAAGGTAAAACTCTATCCTCCCGTTTGCGTTGCATTATGTGATGGGACTTCAGTCTTATAATGGTTTCATTTTTCTAAAAAGCATTGCATTGTTTTACGATTTACTTATTTATTTGTTCAGTCACCTTAAGTTATGCACGGCAATCCATTGGAATAAACCCGTTCCGCGTTAGCAGCGTGGTCCTTGGATTTGCCTTATTATTATTAGATTAGTCAAGTTAGATTTCTCATACCAGTCCCATGACTGACCCGTTGTTTGTTTCCACCTTTGCAAACTCAGGTGCCCTCTTTTCCACACGGGCAGTCGAGTAGTTTGTATACAGGTTCTTATCTCGAGCAGGATCCTGGATCGAAGCTTAGAGCTGTGTCCAGAGCATAGTTGTCTTCTGCTGTATCTATTTTATTGTTTCCGCTGCAATGTATTAAAATATTGTAATTTATCTTCTGCTGTAATTTTGTTCGATGTACTTTGACATTCTGTACTCTAACATTACCGTAATGTTTATAAAAATCTGCTGTTATTGTTCTGATGTGGTTGTGTTCCCAAAGTTAACGTACTCGGGTTTTTAAAGGTCTTGGTTGATTTTGCGATCGATCGGGTCGGGCGAAACCCAGGTCAACTAGACGTGAACTGGTACAGTAGGAAAGAAGGCGGCTTCCTGATTTAGGGAAAATGATTCTAGCTAACTGATTAAGGTATGAATTTAAATTAAAATAGGTAATTAACTTAAGTATTTGTTTTAGTGTGAAATAATTATAATGCATGGAAATAAGTTTATATAAAGGAAAGTAGTTAGTAAAGAAATAAAATTTGTAAACAAATCATCGCGTATTGAATTAGGGTATATGATTAATTTTAAATAAATAAATGTCTGATTTTTTTAAGGGAGAATAAAGAAAATAATAATAAATATTGCCTATATAATTTGCATAATCTTAAATACTATATTTTATTTATACAAGGTTCATAATGCTAACGCAAGTCAAGTTGGACATTTAGCGGGAAATGGATTTTTCTAGAGACAGGTTGAATATAAATCAAACATCTTTTATTTATTTCGGTAATTAAAAATTAGGTGAGTAAACTCACTCTCTGGTTCGTGTATAATTTTATTATAAATGATTTTTTATTTTAAAATATTTATTATATGTTGTGTGTTGGTTGCTTGGATGCATTTAAATATTTTTGTGGCTATTACATATATTAGTTATTTAGGCTTGGTGTTTGTGGGTATTATATATTTATATATTGGTGGTTGGATATTTCCCGCAGTACCCTTAGCGGATTCCCATAGTATCATTAGCGGATGACCCTATGCCCCCCCCCCAATATGATAGTGGATGACCTTCTATACCGTAATATCCTGCCTTGAAGCAGGAAGGGTATTATTTATTTTGGCTAACATCTGTGGATGAAGGAAAACAGGTTGGAGTGATCCAACTGGATTCATCAAAAGTTATTATTTGTTTATTTTTTTGTTACCATATATATTTATATATGATGAGATAGAAAACCTGTGATTGACAATTGAGTGTTTGGGGTGTTTATATATCAAAGGGCCTAAATGTTGATTTATAAAAATATCGTGAAAAGGGATCTTGAGATTTAAAAGGGGAAATCTATTTTTCTAAAAATAAAATTTGAATGGGCTAGAAAATATTAACTTGTTTTGAATAATAAAACAAGAAATGAATTTATAAACGGTGTTTGTAAATACAATGGAATAGATTTTCATTGGATAATGCGGGGAATTGAAAGAAATTTATAAACGGTGTTTACAAATGAAATGGAATAAATTATCACTGGATAATTTGAGAAATGTGAATTCAGATGTGAATTTTAAAAAAAGGAATTGAATTTAGTTTCAAAAAGAAATAATGAAATCTATTCTGATGTTCAGAATGTAAATTGAATTAAAATAAATCCATATGGATTTATTGTTTTGAATTCGACTAGATCGTATTTATTTAGATAAAATATTTTCAAAAACATATTAGGATTGTATTAAATAAAAGTTTAAATTTAAATATGAAAATAGATTCACTGTTTATATATTTATATAAGTTAAAGTCAAAATATTCCAGAATAGGAATTGGGTTTCAAAAGGATTTGAAATGGAAACTTGTTTTAAATTATAAACCAAATAAGTTAAATTTATGAATAACATTTATAAATTAAGTGAGATAAATTATCATTAGATAATTTAGAAGTTTAAATTCAAGTATGAATTTAAAAGTGAATTGGAAATCATTTTGAAAAAAAGAAATGACGGATTTTTATTCCGAAAATCAGAATATAAACTGAATTGAAATAAATCCAAAGGAGGTATAATTGGAATCTGATTTCATCGAATTTTATAAAATAAATTATCTCCAAAGAAATTGGAAATTAATATATCAAATTGAGTTACAAAAAAAAAATTATAACTAAATTATGTAATAATCGACGATTAGGGAAAATCAGAAATAGTAAGTTAAAATTGGAAAACTGGATAAAGTATATATCAAAATATATAGGAATGAGACTGGAATTTATATAATAAACGAAGTTTAAGGAATTATTGTTAATATAATTAAAACGAACACGCCGCAGCGCAGTAGTTCGTAATTTGGCGTTTTGTACTTCAATTGAATATATAGAATTCAATTTAAGTTGGAATTCTTTAAAAAAAGAATCGTAAAGACTGATTTGATAATAGTTTCCTAATGGAAGAGAGAAATCTGGGTTTCATCTTATAGATTTTGAGTTATGTCAAAATAAATTTTCAGTAAAACAACGCCATACCGTATTAAACCAAAATGGTTTATTTAAATTAATAACCGTATTTTAAGCAAATAAAATCTAAATTTCCATTAGGAAATTATAGATTTAAGGTATAAATAAATATGAACTCAAGTGGAGTAATCGGATTGATTCTTGAAGCAAAAATCAGATTTTTAACTATTGAATAGAATTAACTAATTAGAAGAATAATTAGTTAATGTACTTTTGGATTGAATTTAACATTGTATGTGAATTGGGTTTGTGAATTCATATTTGAAATCGAATATGAAACTCGAGTTTAGAATGGAATTCAATTGGTTTATAAGTCAATTAAAATATATTTGAATGTGATATGTTCAAATAAAAAGTGAAATGGGCAAAAGAGCTAATTAAAGAAAAATTTAGCAAATTGAATTCAAAATGATTGGATTGAATTGGAATAAATTTGGAATGGACATATATATGTTAAATAGGTATGGAATGAAGAGAATGAAGATTATAATTCGAGTGCCCGACAAAAAGGTACACGTTTAAATTCCATATGAGCTTTTATGCGCCGAATCGGCAAGCTACTTAGCTTTTTGATTTTCTTTTTGAATAGTAAGGGCCTAGAGAGGTGAGTTGTAGTTTGAGCTATTGACCGGTACAAAGGAGGTGCTTGCGAAATATTCCAAAAATTTAAGGAGTTAGAATATTTTTAAGAAATTTGATAACTAAAAATCAATACATCGATATATATATATAATTCAATAAGGAAATGAACTTAAAACAGAACATTATAAACAAAAAGAAAATTTATAAATTAAATTTGTAAAAAATAAAAAGCGAAATGTATATATGTTTTAAAAATGAAAAATTGGTTTTTATGGTGTTGATTATTCGAGGTAAGTGATCTTGTCTGTTTTGAAGTTAAGACTGTTATTCAGTCAAGATGTGAGAGGTAATTATACCCCAACTTGATTGATTTCATTATTAACCGATAAATAGGAAGATTCAGTCTTGAAGATCAATGTTTAAAGAGATTTAGTTAAATGCAATATTTTGGGTTGTTGTAACAATGTTTTACACAACATTTGTTTTAACCCAAGTAAGTGGAATTTTGGAAATATAATAATGAATATTTCCTAACTATAGAAATAAATGAGGTTGTGAAAGAAATAAGTAATTGGAATGTTTTCCAATTATATATAGAAGATATTTTCTAAGTAGAGAAAATAAAGGAAAGTGATATATGAAAATGTTTTTCCAATAGCGTAAAAGGCCAAGATGATTGTTGAAAATATTGTATTAACAAATATCGATAAGGAAATGGAAAGGTGATTTAATTAATGAAATATTTATTAAGGGGCTTAGTGATTGTTTGATGCTTTGGATGAATGTTGTTTTTCTTCAATAGTTAAATAACAGACTATTGAAGTATTTTTCAATGTCGTTGTCAATATGGAGAGACCGGTTAGATTATTATCCAAGAACCACTCCATATTGGCAGTAGCGTTGCAAATCAGATTATATGAAGACAAATAGAAGACGGAGTAAAGTGCAAGGGCTTTTTCTGTAAATCCTACGTAGAAATTGCCTAAGATGGATAAATGGGAAATGTGTCTTCGGTTTCATTCAGTCCTAGAATGAACACGTATGGACGAATGTCTGGCAGAGTATTTCCAGTAATCGCATATACTGGTACGTACAAATAAACATGTGGCAGCGGAGAATTTATTCTCTTAGCATAATATCCAAAATATCTTTGTGCAAATCGATTAATGATTAACGGATCTGACATTGTGGCATGTAAAATGATTGTGCTATCAATGAAAGGTAAGTTATCGTAACCTCAAGCCTCGCAACCGGGAAATGGTACAAAATCGGGTAGGTCGCATGGCTAAGTGGGTCACACCCAAGTAGGGTGTATTATCACTTGATCTAGAGAAATTCCATTTGCTTCTTAAATCTTTTGATTCTGTCCCTTTTGGGAAATGGTGGTTGATCCTAACCGTTGGGGACAATACATTCGATACTCTCAAACGAAGTGAGGGACCAGTCATGTTTAGCCTGGGTTGCAAGATGTTCTTTGTAACACCCAATATTTTAAAGAACACTATAATGATAAACAAAAGAATACTTAAATAAGTATTGGGAATTAAGTAAAATGGACTACACCATTGCGTTCGTCGCGGAATTCATCTTAAGATAGACTCCGAGTTTGCGTAAAACGGACATTGTATGAAGAAGATATTAAGGTTTGAAGTTTATATACATATAAGCCATTTAAATATAAATAAAACAAATCCAGAATTCGAAATCACAGCGGGAAAAAGGGGGGAAATCGACCCGTTAGGAGTTGTCAGGTCGGCCCCATCCGCTATGGGTGCCGACCTATGGGTAGGGGTCGACCACAGTCGGATCTGGGCAGATCCATTTCTATGAACGTGGACACATTTCTAAGCAAGATTCGTTGACCTTAGGTTATAAATAGGACCTCAATCTCATCGTTTTATTCACCCAAAAACAATGGAGACAATGAGGTGCTGCCCCAACTCAGGTTAAAATAGCCTATTCTCCTGCAACAACAATTTATACGTATTCATGAATCTCTGCTATAACACCGACAATCATTTCTCTGTTCTTTAAATGCAGTCAAAGTGAGTTCATGTTATTTTTAGACATAAACAATTAATAGTGATCTTGACATTGTTTATAAGTTGGATCTAAACCTATGCATGTTAATAACCTGAATCTTAACTAAACAGATCTGTCATTGCTTGTACACCTAATCCTCTGTTTAGTTCTTGCATGCCTATCTTTATTATGCTCATTCTGTTAGTATGCCTAATCATGTCACCATACGTCTATCATGTTATTATGCTTACTTCTTTCATCATATGCCTGTCTTGTTATTATGCCTATTCTTGTTCTCTTCCTCTTTCCCTTTTTATTTTTATAGCCAGGCTACCTTCTACCCTAGCCTTATGCTGAAATATGTGAGCGCACAAAATTGGGAATGGTTGGGAATGTTTAATTTAGGGGATAACTTATATTAAAACATGATTGGGATTTGGGCATAATTTATACCTTGATCTAAAACTTTAATTTGGGGCATAAATTGTATTGTGAATCAAACTGGGATTTGGGGCATAATCTTGGTTAATAATGAACATGCCTAGATTTACAGTAATTAGAAACTGTAATCGCACTTAGACACAAGGTTAGATTACACTTGTGGTAGAAGTCTTCCCGGAATCGCCCGGCAAATCCAGCGTCCACAAGTGGTTAATCTATGTGAGGGGTCGAGTGCGTAAATGTACACGTAACGGTACTAAGACACGAGGTTAAGTCCGACTTGTGGTAGAAGTCTGCCTGGAACCACCCAACATTTCCAGCATCCACAAGTAGTAGACTTAATGTGAGAGGTCTAGTCCATTAACAGCCATAAATGGATGACTTTTTAACCGATAATACTTAACATTTTTAAATCTACGGGCGGGAGGGGAGGGGTCACATGAACCTGCTTCAATTGATTAGGGGTTAAGTAAACTTGCTTGAATCGGTGGGGGTTAAGTTAATCTAGTTAAATCTGTGGAGGCCGGATATATATATATATATATATATATATATATGCCCGACAAACTTAACCTATTTTACATATGGGAGTTATGCAACCTTGTTAAACAATTAGGCATAACCTGTTAAAATCCTAATAGTGGGGATGCAAGCCTAGGAGTGAAGTTTGTATCATCTGTTGTGTAGGGTCTGTTTCTGCAGTAACCCATCTTGGTATCAAACGAGTATTCCGAACTAGGTCGGGGTCCGGGCACACTTACTGAGATGATTATAAGAGGTCACTTGAGTGAGGGTGTTGACGGCGCGTTCCGTCGAAGTCATATGTATGCATGGGTCTGCCTGCTAGGGAAAATAAGACGTTGTGACATCAGTAGATATAGCTGTGCATCTTGAAAATAATGTGGTTGCCACTTTAGGAAGTAATACATCCTACTGTGGGGCCAACACGGGTATCTACGGGTAGGGAGCCGATCGATTCGAGGTAGTAATTAGGGTATGTCTAGTCTTGCTTGTTGGGATCCTGTAACTATTATTGGGAGTAACACCTGTCATTCCTATTGGACTACCTATTATTCTTGTTGGGGTAAAACCTGTCACAAGAATTACACCTAAGTCTACCATCTTGTTCTAGTTGGGGTCATCTTGTTCTTGTTATGCTAGTACTGGTGTAGAGAAAAGTACTTGAGAAGCGCAGTATATTCCATCATGTTTATTCTGTTTATCCTGCTCAATCTGCTATACCTGTCTTATGATACTATTATCTCTCTCATCCAGTTTGTATGTCTGTCATGATGCTTTTACTTATTTATATGCTAAAAGTAACTAGACTCTCTAGACTTTATGTCTGACCTATTTTGATTCCTCTTCTCTCTCTTCTGTCCCCCCCCCCCCCCCAAGGTTCTCAGGGTGGGAATACTCGGTCTTGATGTGGATTCTCTCTTTCATTCTGCTTGGAGCTGCTTAGATGTACCGCTTTGATTTCCTATCTTCTCTGATATGGTTATATTTATGGGGAACTATGCTTCTTTTATTATTGTACTCTAATGATTTTAGTACAAGACAAAAAAAAAATTTAAGTTGATGTGATGGGTTTTCTATATCTCTGACTTATGATGTAACTATATTTTGGACCATGATGCTTTCTGTTTAATAAAGTTTTAAATTCCGATGTTATTTTATATCTATCTTGTAATGTTTATATTTCTGTTTACCTATAAATCATCATGAAACTTAATGCATTCTGATAAAGAGTGACATTAACGGACGTGGTGTGTCACACTTGGTATCAGAGCTGAAGGTTACCAAATTGAATAATAGATTTTGAAAATTATTTTCAAAAAGGTTTTAAAAGAAATCATTTTCAAAATAAAACTCTAATTGAAAAACATATTCCCCAAAGCCATATGGAATATCTTTCGATTCTCTGTTTAAATCCCTTTTTCTTTTTTCAGCATGTCTGGGGAACCGATTCTTCCTGAGGGCGTTATGATACCGGCTTGGTTCTGTAGGTATCTTGAGGCTACGGCGCCTGCCGGAGGCCAAGCAGATGCCCCTCCCCAAGCTGCAGCTATTGTTCCTCCTCCTCCATGAGCAGATAATTTCTCCAAGATATGTAAGAACTTTTGTGCTATGGGAGGGAAGCCATTCCGAGGAACTGAGACTTTTGTAGAAGCAAGGAATTGGCTTAAAGAGACGGAGGATTTATTTTGGATTTTTGAGGTTAACGACCGTAGGAAGATTCAGTTGGCCGTTTGGCAGCTGAAAGATGAGGCTTCATTCTGATGGGAAGTGACGCAAGCAGAACATCCAGTTGAGACTTGGGATGATTTCCGATAGAAATTTGAAATGAAGTTTCTTTCTCAAGCCGAGCAAAGTATGCAAATGGAAAGGTTTATGGCACTTAAGAAAGGGGCCATGTCTGTCAAAGAGTATGCTAATAAATTCAATCAATTGGCGAGGTTTGGTTTGGAGCTAGTGGATAACCCGCACAAGAAAGCATTGAAGTTTTCTAGAGGATTGAATGAACCCCTTCATGGATTGGCTATGTCTCATATTCCAATGGGAGCAACTTTTGAGAAACTCGTTGAAATGGCATTGATGCACGAAGAAGGTAAAGGTGGAAAGAAAGAGGCTAAGATTGATGAAACCCAAAACAAGAAAGTGTCGCCCAAGAAACAACAACAAAAGAAGGGTGGAAAGAATGTCAAAGCTCGAGATAAGAGGAAATGTCATAATTGCGGACGCGAGGGAAATTTAGTCAAAGACTGCAAAAGAAAGAAGAATCTTGTTTCAATTGTGGAGAGGTCAGCCAATATTCTAAGGAGTTCCCGAAGAAGCAAGGACAAGGCCAAAGGGAAGGTTCTTCTAGAAGGCAGGTGCATTCCCTCGTGGCCTGTAACAACCCGGATAATCAGAACCAATTTAAAAATTTTATTTTGGTAATTTTAATGAAATTTGAATATTTAAAATGATTTATTTTAAATAATAACGACTAGAAATTTATTTTGAGTAGAATTAGAACGTATGAATTTATTTAAATTGAATTTAGAATATAAATATTTATTTTTAATTATAAAAGGAATTGGAAATGGCACGGTGTTTGAAAATTCAATTTCAAATGAATGTACAGGATTTAAAATAAATCGGATTTTGGCGAAACCAAAAATATTCGAATCTATTTGAGAAAAAATTTATAGCGGGAATAAAAAGTTATGCCCAGTTGAAATTTCAGAATAGCCGTTATGGAAATATAGCCCTTAAAAATGGTGATTTTGCAAACCACCTCCGTTTTCGACGAAACCACTTTTGTTGGATCCGGGATGTCAAGTTATTGCTAGATTCCAAAATTCATAATTTTTGGAATCAATATGTGATAATGGCGAAGTAAAACGTGTTTTAACAGTTTCAGTCAATTTGGATCGACCAGAAAATGGCCATTTTCCAAACGGTCTTCAAATTAGACGAAATTAGTTTTGTTAGGACCGTATCGTCAATATGAAGCTAGAAATATTTTTTTGTGAATCTTAAGAGTTAGTATGTGGCCCCGGCAAATTGAAATATGCATTCAAATTCAATATACATCGATTTACATTTTAAATTTAACGGAAACTATTCAAAACAGTCGAGTTAGCTTACGAAACATATCCCATTGCATTCAAAATGGGGGTAATTAGCTAGTGGCGGTAGTCGTTAGGTTTGAAAAGGAGTTTGAATAAAAAGTCAACTCTTATAGAAAGAAAATAATAATAAATTTTTAGTATATAAATATTTAAACACCCCAACCCCCTTTCCCATTCTCAAAAACCCGATGCCCTCCCCATTCCTCAATCGATTCCGCCCACCCCCTTCTCTTCTCATCGCCGCGCCACTGCAGGTGGGCTCCCGCCACCGTGCCTCACCTCCGCGCGCCACCCCCTTGCTCCTCCTCCCTAGCGCCTTCTCTCTCCTTCCTCCCTCCGACCAAGAAACCCAAAATCCCGCCTAAACCCATCACTGTAGGCCCGACAGCACCACCAGCGGATTCCGCCACCTCCTGCCACCACCAGAGCCCCGGCGCCGCCTTCCTCCGATCTCCTCCTCCTCCTTTTTGGAAAAAAAATGAAAACCTGTAAGTAATTTAAATTCTTATATAAACACCCTTGTTTTAACTTTCTGAAATACTTTGTATTGAGAATATGGAGTTTCATAGAAATGGTTAGTTTAAAAATGTGATTTTTAATTTACATGTAGCGTGATAAAAAATCGATCTTTATGATATGTGTAGTAAGATAAAAATTAGATCTTTATACAAGTAATATGATAAAAATGTGATTTTTTTAGTGTATCCATTGAATTAAAAATATGATTTTTATATTATAGAGATAATAAAAATATGATTTTTATATTATAGAGATAGTAAAAATATGATTTTTATTATATGAATAACGTTATAAAAATATAATCTCTACATGTGTAGTAGTGTTAGAAAGATATGATTTTGATTTATAATAAAAATCGGATTTTTATATATAGAAGTTCGATTTTTATAATATGGCTTTGAAACAAAAATGTGATTTTTAAATATATAGCACAGAATTAAAAATGTGATTTTTAATGTGAACAGCATGAAAAAGAGATTGCGTTGGAAGTTTGGGAAAATCCAAACTGTTCTGAATTTCAGAAATAATCTGGAGGAGTGGAAACCCAAGGTGAGAACTCCTCACTGAAATTGTTTATACAGTTATTTATTTTTAACTGCATATATGAACTACTCCCCATCGTCCACAGACCATGGACGACTTGTTTGATTGTTTGGTTTGGTTGATTAGATTATTTGGTTAAATTTTGTTGTTTGGGTGAAATGAATTAATTAGAATTGTTATGTGTATATGGCGCGAGCCAATATCAGGAGAGGGGTAAAGCTAGACATTACCCGATTTTGATATCGCGCCGTTATGCCGCCAAAATTTTCTAAAATATGTTAGAACAATAAAAATATCATTTTTATTGTATAAATGTACTGAATAAAATATTCATGCGTTGAAATAAATATTTTATAGTTAAAAATATAATTTTTAACGTGTATATGAATAAAATAAATATTCATTTACAAATCAAACAATTTGTTTATGAACACCCATTTTACTAATATGGATTGGGACGATAAATTTTACACATCGCCTAACTGCACAAATAAAATTCATTATTTGTTAATTAAAACCCTACACTGGTATTGGGATGATATTTGACGTGCATTAATCCCAATTGTTTATTTGTATATCAATCGACAGTTTGACAGACTGTTGTAAGCGTTAAATATTTATATTTAATGCTTATACAGTGTAGAATGCACTCTGGATGATGGATGATTATTTATCACTATTGTTGTATACATGTGTTGTATAAAATCCATATAATAACATTATATGGTAATTGACTATGTCTGATTCCAGATCAGAAAGAATGAATATTTTAAATAATATTCAATAAAAGATCAAAATATGATTTTGATATCCGATTTGGGATGGACACGAATATATATAAATATATAAAGCCATGTTGATTAGATTAACGCCATTTTGACGTGAACGATATTTATATCGATTTTATTCATTTTTATAATGAATATTGAAAAGGAATTGATTTCAAAATCAAATGTTTTGAAAATATTATCATTTATATATTAATGATATGGAATATTCAAATTTGATTTGAAATTGAATATGAAGTTGAAATCGTTTTGAAAACGAATTTAAAACGATTTATAAAATACATTTTAAATGGAAATCGACGAAATATATATATTATATATAATATAATGGCCTGAATAGAATGCGCCCCGCAGCGACGGTTCGCGAATTTAGACTGTTCATTTCGAATGGACATTATGGGAGATCCGATAGTCGGATTCTCCTAAAACCGGAACCGTTGGGTTCGTATTGAAAGGAGCTTTCTAACGAACATTAGAGATTTGAAATCTAATGGTTGGATTTGGAATTATGCCCAAATCAAATTTGGAAAGGTCGTTGTAAGTGCATTTCGATGGCCGTTTATGGAAGTCGACTGTACGGGCCTCGATAAAATTATAAAAAATATTAATAATTTGTGTCAAATCATAATAAATGATTTGGAAAGAATTTGGATGAAAAATTCCATATTTGGAAAGATAAAAAAATATTTTTATCAAAATGAACAAGTTATTAACTAGATATGAAATCCAATAATTTTTAAATAAAATAAATTGGATTTGGAATGGTTTTAAAAATAACCAGGATTTCCAATATGTAATTTGGAATGGATTTGAATCGAAATTGTCTTCGGAATATTTCGATGTTGGATTTCGTGATTATATGGATATTGTTATGGAAATTTGAAAGATATATTTATATCGTTATTTCCGATACGATATTTGTTGGTTGTAGAATTTGATATTGAATATATGTCGATATATTTTCTATTCAGAGTCTTGTATTTAATATCAAATGGGATTTTGGGTTTGTCGTGAACGGTGTCTTCAGTAGCACTGTTCTTGAACCTCAAGTGAAGAGAATAAATCTTTTAATTAAGATTGTTAGAATTTCCAATTATATTTAATAATTGGAATAAAATGGAACGTGAATTGGGTTTATCGTGAACTGTGTTTTAACGACATTCGTTCTTTAATCCGATTTACAGGGAAATATGATTTGGAATTTATAAATCTTTTGTTAAGATTTAAAGGAGATTTTCCAAAGTAAAATTTTCCAATTTAACATATTAAATTGGAATTGAATGGAATTCGATTTGGTAATAATCGAAGTGAGCTTCTGTAGAGGAAGACTATTACTACATATGGAATTTAAGAGGCTTTGCCGTTATTCCACTTATAGTATCGGTTGGATGTGGAAGTTCTTATCGATTATATATATTGATCTGTTTTCCGTGAAGATTCCGTTGTTAGTGGAATGAGATTTTGGGTTTATCGTGAGTTGTGTTTTAAATGACATTAGTTCTTTAACCCAGTTAAAGATAAGATTTATTTCTTAACTTTGAATAATCATTAAGTAATGATTTTTGGAAATTAAAACTGAATTAGAGTTTTAATGAACCTATAAATAGATTGAAAGGTGAATTTGATAATTAAAATTATCAAATCCAAGAAATGATCTAGAATGGAGTATCACCAGTTTTTCTCCAAGCGAGGGTTAAATCTTTAATTAGATTTGAACGTGAAATGGTAATTAATTTTACCGATAACACAGTGGTGTCAGATATGAAGTATTACAGGTTTTACTTCATGGGATGAATAGGTTGGAATTGGGAAATTAAACAAACGATTACTTCAGTAAGGTTAGCTAATCTCGACTAGTTTGGAAAACCTTAAAAATGGTTTGGATTGATATTTAAAGGAAGAATAAAGAATAAATCTAAAAAATTTGTCTTTGATAAAATTAATGGGGACCTTTCCCAAAGGATATGAATATTTAAATAAAATAAAATTCAGAATTGGAATGAGGCGTATGTTGTGTTTTTATAGCACTTGTTTATTATATACGCGAGTTATTCAGAAAGATCGGGTTTGTCCCATTCTGAATAACTGAATCGGCGATGAGTCGACGATGAAGACGGTGGTTGAAGACCGGAGAGCTTCACATCATTTGGATGATTACTGATGTCTTGATTGGGTTGTACACCCAAGACGAGGTAATAAGTGGTGATCGTTCCAGACGTACTTGGAGATCGACCGAATATGTGAGGACCTCTCCCCTGTATTGGACATACGGGATGAGGAATAAGGTGCCTTCGGTTTCATTCAGTCCCAGAACGAACTTGTAAATGGATGTGTGTTTGACATCGGATTTCATTCTGTGTGATTGATAAACATCGGTTGCATAGCGTGAATTGCCTGTGTGGCATGCTGAGATGCAAATGATCAAGGTTTATGTTTTAAAAGCAGAGTCTTGTGGTTGTTGATCAAAGCACGGCTTTAATATAGCATAGCTTTGTGTAGCGTTAATTCGCGAGCCTCACACCCCGGTGTGATCCAGAAACGGGAGAGGACATCAGGAAGGACAAGCGTTTCCTTTTAGCTAGGAGTGGTGTCTGGGTTTTGCACGCCCAGGCGTTTTACTTATATGGATGATGGATAGCGAGGCGCCTCGGTTATATTGGTGTAATAACCCGAAAATCCGAGCCAATTTAAATTTTTTATTTTGTCAATTTTAGTGAATTTTGATTATTTAAAATGAATTATTTTAAATAATATCGTCGAGAAATTTAATTTGAATAGAATTAGAACGTATATATTTATATAGATCGTCGTTAGAATAAAAATATTTATTTTAAATTATAACAGGAATTGAAAATGGCGCAGTAGTTCGATAATTCGATTTCAAATTTCAAATGGATGTACAGGATTCAAAATAAACTGGATTTTAGTGAAACCAAAAATATTTAAATCTAATTGAGAATATCTTTCCAACGAATCCAAATAATTGAATTTCATAGCGGGGATCAAAAGATATGTCCAGTTGAAATTTCAGAATAGTCGCTATGGAATTTCGGCCCTTGAAAATGGCCATTTTGCAAACGACCTCGGAATTCGACGAAACCACTTTTGTTGGATCTGCGATGCCAATTTATTGCTTGGTTTCAAATTTCATAATTTTTCGAATCAATATGTGAGCGTGGCAAAGGAAAACGCATTTGACCAGTTTCAGTTGATTTTAATCGACTGGAAAATGGCCATTTTTCAAACGGTCTCAGAATTTGACGAAACTAGTTTTGTTTGGGCCATATCGTCAATACGAAGCTAGAAAATATTTTTTCTGGAATTTTTAGAGTTAGTATGAGGCCCCGATAAATTGAAATGTGCGTTAAATTGAATATATATAGATTTATATTGTAAATTCAACTGAAACTGATCGTAACGTTCGAATTGGGTTATGAAACATATCCCTTTGTGTTTGGAATAGGGGTAATTAGCTAGGGGCGACAATCGTTGGACCTCGATTGGAGTTCGAAGGGAAAGTCAACTTTTGTGGTGGAAAATAAAATAATAATAATAATAATAATAATAATAATAATATATTTATTATCCTCCCCTCTTTTGCTTTATCTCCCCCGTCAGTTCACATTAGGTTTAAAAGATAAAAAAATCGACGATGCCCCTCGGACCCCGCCTCACCACTGTGGCGCCTCCCCAGGCGGTGGCGCACGCCCTCTGTTCATACCCTCAACTTGCCGCCCCTCCTCCTCCAACCTCTCCCTCCTCAAAACCCGCGAAACCCGAAGCCCACCCTCCAAGAGAACTCCAAACCGACACCACCACCACCGCAGTTCCCCTCCGGCCTGCAGACCCCAGACCGTCGCCATCCCCTCCCTCCGACCACCGCCCCTCTGCAGCAACAACTCCCCCCCTTCTTTCTAAATCCAACTGTAAGTTTTTCTATTTTTATTTTTATTTATTTCAGTATAAAAAAGTTTGGATTTTCAAAAATAAAGGTTTAGATTGTTATAGTTTGTAAATATTAGATCTTCATAGTTAATAAAAAATTAGATTTTTTTTACGATAAGAAAGTTTAGATTTTCAATTATAGAATGTTTTGATTTTTAATTTAGAAGAGGCTTGATTTTTATATGATAAAATATAATTTTTATTATATGTAAAGGTTAAAAATATAATTTTTATTATATTTAAAGGTTAAAAATATAATTTTTATTATATGTAAAGGTTAAAATATAATTTTTATGCTAATGGCATATTAAAAATATGATTTTTATAAAGTAGAGGTAATAAAAATACGATTTTTATATTATATAGATAGTAAAAAAAACTCGATCTTTATATATGAAGTAGAAATATAAAAATATAATTTTTATATAGAAAGAAGCGTTATAAAAATAGATGAAGTAGAAATAAAAATACGATTTTTATTTATTGAATGAAGTGATAAAAATATATTTTTTATTTGAACAGCGTGAAAAGAACTGCATTGGATTATCAAGCAGATCCAAACGGTTCAGCAGTTCAGAAGCAAAGCACGGCGGAGTGGAACCCTCTGTGAGAACTCCTCACTTTTGAATTTATTTCAGATTGAAATATATACTAGGATGTAGACGGTGTTTAGTAGCACTTGACACCCATCGTCCACAGACCATGGACGGCTTGTATGCTTGTTTGTTTGATTTTGATGTGTAGTTGATTGTGTGATGTAATGTGAAATGAAATAAAATATTTATATAGTTAAAAATATTTTATAGTTGAAAATCGAATTTTTAACGTGTAAATAAAATAAATATTTATAAACAAATCGGAGATTTGTTTATATACACTGATTTGATTGATATTGATTGGGACGATAAATTTTACACATCGCCCAACTACACAAATGAGATCTGTGTTTGATTGTTTGAAACCTCACATGGGTATTGGGATGATATATGACATACACTAATCCCAATAATTAGTTGTATGTCGATCGATTGATCAGCAGACTGTTATTAGCGTTAAATATTTATATTTGATGTTTATCCAGTGTAGAATGCACTTTGGATGATGGTTGATGATTTATCGTTGTTGTTATATACGTGTGGTAGAAAATCCATATAATTAACATTATATGGTAATTGATTGGGCCTCATTCCAGTTTTGAAATAGAAATATTTGAAATAGAAATACTTGAAATAGAATATTTGAAATAGAATATTTGAAAATAGAAATATATGAATCCATGTTGATTAGATTGACGCCATTTTGACGTGAACGATATTTATATCGATTTTATCCATTTTATAATGAATATCAAAAGTGATTTCAAAATCTGATATTTTGAAAAGAATTGAAATTCGAACTGAAACTGAATAGAATTGAATTCGAATTGAAATTGAATAGAAAGGAATTCGAATTGAAATTAAATTGAATTGAAAACGAACTGAAATTGAATTAGAAATCAATTTGAATTGAAATCAGTTTGAAATGAATTTAAAACGAATTTATAAGGAAAAATTCAATTTTAATTTGAATTAGAAATGAAATTGAAATCGTTTTGAAAACGAATTTAAAACGATTTATATAATACGTTTTAAAAGGAAATCGACGAAGTATATATTATATATATTATATAATGGCCTGAATAGAATGCGCCGCGCTGCGGCTGTTCGCCAATTTCGACCATTAACTTTGAACGGACATTACGGGAGATTCGACCGTTGGATTCTCCTAAAACCGGAACCGTTAGGTTCGTATCGAAAAGATCTTTCTAATGAATATTAGAAATTAGAAATCTAACGGTTGGATTTGGAATTATGTACAAATCAAATTTGAAAAAGGTCGTTGGAAGTGCAGTTCGATGGCCGTTGATGGAAATCGACTGTACGGGCCTTGAAAAAATTATTAAAAATATCAATAATTTGTGTAAAATCATAAGAAATGATTTGTGAAGAATTGGGATGAAAAACTCCATATTTGAAAAGATAAAAATAAATTTTTACCGAAATGAACTAGTTTTGAACTAGAATAATAATTTATTTATTTTTAAAATAAGTAAATTGGATTTGAAATGGTTTTGAAAATAACCAGAATTTCCAATAATTGCATTGGAATGGATTTGAATCGAAATTGTCTTCGAAATATTTCGATGTTGGATTTCGTGATTATACAGATATTGTTATGGAAATTTGAAAGATATATAAATATCGTTATTCCCAATACGATATTTGTTGGTCGTAAAATTTGATATTGAATATAAGCCGATATATTTTCTATTCAGAGCCTTGTATTTAATATCAAATGTGATTTGGGTTTGTTGTGAATGGTGTCTTCATTAACACTGTACTTAAACCCAGTTGAGGAAAAGATTAAATATTTTTATTTAGATTTAATGAAGTGTGCCAATTAAAAAATATTTAATTGGAATTGAATTGGGGTTTATTTTTGGGTTTATCGTGAATGGTGTTTTAAATAACATTGGTTCTTTAACCCGATAATTAATGGAATGTGATTTTGGGTTTATCGTGAACCGTGTTTTAAATGACATTGGTTTTTTAACCCAATTAAAGACAGGATATTGATTTCTGTAAAGATTAAAACTAAGTGGGGTTTTAATGAATCATTAATTAGATTGAAATGGTCAAGAATGGAGTATCACCAGTGTTTCTCTAGGCGATAGTTAAATCTTTAATTAGATTTGAACGTGAAATGGTAATTGAATTTACCCATGACACCGTGGTGTTAGATATGAAGTATTACCCGTTTTACTTCATGGGATGAATAGGTGGGGATTTGGAAATAAAATAAATGATTACTCCGGTGTGGTTCGCTAATCCCGACTAGTTTGAATTGATATTCAAAGAAGATTAAAGAATAAATTTAAAGAAATTATCTTTGATAAAATTAATGGGAACCTTTCCTAAAGTATAAGAATATTTGAATAAATGAATATTCTGAAATTGAATGAGGCGTATGTTGTGTTTGTGTAACACTTGTTTATTATATACGTGAGTTATTCAGAAAGACCGGGTTTATCCCATTTTGAATAACTGATTTGACGTAGTGTCGAAGATGATGACGGTGGTCGAAGACCGGATGTCTTCGCGTCGGTTGGGTTATTACTGATGATCTTGATTGGGCCGTACACCCAAGAGGAGGGAATCAGTTAGTGATCGTCCAGACGTACTTGGAGATCGATGGATATGCGGGGTACTAGGTGCCTCCGGTTTCGTTCAGACCCAGAACGAACTTGTAAATGGACTTTGTGTCTGACATTGGATTTTATTCCGTGTGATTGATTTCTATTAAATATATATCTGTTTGGCGGCGGAGAATTTATTCTCTTGCTTAACGCCTTCTCTGAGACGTACGAGCTCAGAGGTTATATATTGATGGATATCAAACACATGGAGTGAATTGCCTGTGTGGCATGCCTAAGTGGCAATAGATCGAGGCTTCTGTTGAAAAGCAAAGTCTTGTGGTTGATGATCAAAGCACCGCCAGTGTGGCATAGCTTTGTGTAACGTGAATTCGCGAGCCTCACACCCCGGTTGTGAACCAGAAACGGGAGAGGACCTCAGGGAGGGCATGCGTTTCCTTCTAGCTATAAGTGGCGTCAGTGGTTTTACACACCCTAACGAGTTTGACTTATGTGGTTGTTGCTGTTGCAAGGCGCCTCAGTTATATCGGTCAATCCGGGACCGATGGAGTCATTCGTTGGCTCATTTACACCCCAAAGGGCGGGGAAACGCAGTGTTCAGGGATTTTAATCCACATCGGTGGACCGGCCCTGTCGCTCCAAGGGCCCACCTGAGTCTGGGTCCAGAAACATGGGCTAGATTGTCTCGAATCGGTAGAGGACGATCCCTGCCTCGGTTCGCAGATGGAAATCCAATTTCCAATACGTGACTTTGCGGTTTTGATTGTAATCCTATATATAGCGACATAGTGGGATGGGGTGCTTATGCCGTCTATGATTGATACTTATGATTTGAAATTGTTTTGACACTATACACTTATAGTAATAATAAAACATGAAATTTCACGTACCAAGCATTTTTTGGCTATTATAAGGTAAAAACCCTATCCTCCGGCTTGCGTTGCATTGTGTGATGGGACCTGGGTCTTATAATAGCTTCATTTTTCTTTATTTAGCATTGCGTTGTTATTTTATGCATTGGTATTCTTGGGAGGAAACCCGTTCCATGTTATACGGCGTGGTCCCTTGATTTACCGAACTTTAAAATAAAGATTAATAACTGTTTTAGTTCACACACTAGTCCCATGACTGACCTGGAGTTTATCGTTTTAACCTAAAATCTGGGTGCCCTTATTTTGACACGGGCAGCTAATAGTTTTGGTTTTGTAGATTTATATTCACAGGAACCTGGTTTACAACTGGAACGATATCCGGAAAGCTTTGTATCCGTGTATCTTCTTCAGTTGTATTTTGTATTATTTTTCCGCTGCTATGTAATTTATTGTAATCTCTGATATCTCTGAAATGTATATTATTTGTTTATACTCTGTATATTCTTGTAATCTGATGGAATTGTTGTAATTAACGATGAAATGTTCTTCCGTCTGCGTTCTGATCTGTCTTGTCCTCAAAGCAATTCGTTCTTTCTCTTCTCTTCGAAGACCGGGGAAGTTCGGTTCGCTTTAATTGGTCTCTGCGGAGCCGATGGATAGTATGGTATTTATGCAGACCAATTTAATGCCCCATAAGGCGGGGAAATGCAGTATTCATGCATTTAAATCCACTTCGTGTGGACCGGCCCTGACGTTCAAAGCTGCAGTTTCGGCTGTTACTGAGACATGGGCTAGATTGTCTCGAAACGGTAAGGACAATCCCTTGCCTTGTTTCACATATGGAAATCCAACTTCCAATACGTGACTTTGCAGCTTTGATTATAGAGCCTAGTATTGGCGACATGATATATGGTACCCATGCCGCCAAGGATTGATACATTTATATTTGAAGTTGTTTTATAAACTATGCACTTATAACAGTATCAAATGATTTGTTCTAACGTACTAAGCATGTTTGGCCATTATAAGGGAAAACTCTATCCTACAGCTTGCATTGCATTGTGTGATAGGACCTGGGTCTTATAATAGCCTCATTTTTCAAAAAGCATTGCGCTATTTTGTTATATGCACTGGTATTTTTGGGAGGAAACCCATTCCGTGTCATACGGCGTGGTCCTTTGATATATCTGATTTAAAGTAAAGTTTTAAATGACTGTTTTAGTTCTCACACCAGTCACATGACTGACCTGGAGTTATTATTTTAACCTAAACACTGGGTGCCCCTATTTTCCACACGGGTAGCTAGTAGTTTTGGTTTTGCAGATTTATATTCACAGGATTTTGGTTTACAGCTGGAATGATATTCAGAAAGCTCTGTATCCGTTTATCGCTTTCAGTTGTGTTTTGTATTATTTTTCCGCTGCTATGTATTCAAATGTAATTTAAATCTCTGATATTTATCAAATGTGTATTATTTATTCATACTCTGTTAGATTCATGTACTCTGATGTAAATTTTTGTAATAAGCAATGAAATGTTCTTCTGTTTGTGTTTTGATTTGTCTTGTCCTCAAAGCAATCCATTCTTTCTTCACGGGGAAGTTCGGGTCGTCTTATTTGGTATCAGATCTTTGGTTTACAGAGCTCGAGAACAAGACACGTTAGAACGGAACGAAAGAATTCATCAGAGATTGGATTAGTAATATCCAATAAGAATGACTCGTTAGAGATGGGATCAGTAGCATTCTAGAAAGAGGCCGAAGAGTATTATTTTTAAAATAAAAGTGAAAACAAATTTCGTTTTGAAAATAAAATCCAATTATACGTATTTAATTATTTATTCTATATTGGATTTGGACAATCGAGTATATGAAGATTGTGTATACGCGTCATGAACGTATATTCGAAGTCTCAAATATACTAGATAGATATAGAGTCACACTCTAGTCGCCCGGAGATGGTTCTGATGATCGCTTTAGTAATACATCTTCAGAATTTGTGTTCGAGTTTCGAAAGTGGGATTTCTATATATTTCCAATTGACTGGTGTGAGAACCAAAACTAGATAGGGTCTATTATTGTGACTTGGCATCAAAAATGGATTTTTATATATATAAAAATTATGAATTTGAAATGATAATCAACTAATTGATTTTTGATTGTGTTGTTTGATTATTAGTTTGATTAATTAAAATTTTGAACCATGTAGCCAAATTGTATCAAATATTGAGCTGAATTGAAAATGGTTGGAAATTGCATGCATATACATGTATATACATTGAACAGGTCATAGGAAGGAGGCTAGAGAAGAGGAATAAAATAGTATGCCCGACAAACAGGTACATGTTTACCACTTTCTTTGGTTTGGATGATTTTACGAGCCGACTGGCTAGCCGCTTGGCATTTTCTTTTTGAGATGAGAGGACCTGTGTGGCGGTTTGGGGATTTTCCCGGTGCTCCCCGTACAAAGGAGGTTATGGCGAAACATTTCAAAAATTTAGGGTGTTATCCAAATTTTTGAAAAATCAGGAATTCTTAGAAACTGAAAAGTTGAAGAATGAAAGCCAAACTGAAAGTTGAGTTGATTAGTAAAACAACTTTCTGCTCTGTTCCTTCTCGGGAACGAAAAGATTTCAAGTGGGGGGATTGTAAAAACCCAGAAAATCAGAACCAATTTAAAATTTTTATTTTGGCAATTTTAATGAATTATGAATATTTAAAATGATTTATTTTAAATAATAACGACTAGAAATTTATTTTTAATAGAATTAAAACGTATGCATTTATTTAAATTGAAGTTAGAATATAAATATTTATTTTTAATTATAAAAGGAATTGGAAATGGCGCGGTAGTTTGAAAATTCGATTTCAAATTTCAAACGAATGTACAGGATTCAAAATAAACTGAATTTTGGTGAAACCAAAAATATTAGAATACATTTGAGAATATCTTTCCAACGAATCCAAAAAATTGAAATTTCATAGTGGGAATGAAAAGTTAAGCCTAGCTGAAATTTCTGAATAGTCGTTATGGAAATATAACCCTTAAAATGGTGATTTTGCGAACGACCTCTGTTTTCGACGAAACCACTTTTGTTGGATCTGGGATGTCAAGTTATTTCTAGATTCCAAAATTCATAATTTTAGGAATCAATATGTGAGCGTGGCGAAGTAAAACGTGTTTTAGCAGTTTCAGTCAATTTGGATCGACCGGAAAATGGCCCTTTTTCAAACGGCCTTCAAATTTGACGAAATTAGTTTTGTTAGGACTGTATCGTCAATACAAAGCTAGAAATAATTTTTTGGGAATTTTTAGAGTTAGTATGTGGCCCTGGTAAATTGAAATGTGCGTTCAAATTCAATATACATTGATTTACATTTTAAATTTAATGGAAACTAATCAAAACGGTCGTGTTAGCTTACGAACCATATCCCACTGCGTTCGGAATAGGGGTAATTAGCTAGGCGGCAGTCGTTAGGTTCGAAAAGGAGTTTGAATAAAAAGTCAACTCCTATAGAAAGAAAATAGTATTAAATTATTAATATATAAATATTTAAACACCACAACCCCCTTTCCCATTCTCAGAAAACCCTATGCCCCCGCATTCCTCAAATCGATTCTGCCCACCCCCTTCTCTTCTCGTCGCCACGGCACCGCAGGTAGGCTACCGCAACCGTGGCTCACCTCCGCGTGCCACACCCCTTGCTCTTCCTCCCTAACGCCTTCTCTCTCTCTCTCTCTCCTTCCTCCCTCCGACCAAGAAACCCCAAATCCCGCCTAAACCCATCGTCGCAGGCCCTACAGCACCACCAGCGGATTCCGCCACCTCGTGCCACCGTCAGAGCCCCGGCGTCGCCTTCCTCTGATCTCCCCCTCCTCCATTTTGGAAAAGAAAACCTGTAAGTAATTTAAATTCTTATATAAACACCCTTGTTTTAACTTTCTGAAATACTTTGTATTGAGAGTATGGAGTTTCATAGAAATGGTTAGTTTAAAAATGTGATTTTTAATTTAAATGTAGCATGATAAAAATTCGATCTTTATGATATGTGTAGCAAGATAAAAGTTAGATCTTTATACAAGAAGTAATATTATAAAAATGTGATTTTTTTAGTGTATCCATCAAATTAAAAATATGAGTTTTATATTATAGAGGTAATAAAAATATGATTTTTATATTATAGAGATAATAAAAATATGATTTTTATTATATGAAGGACCTTATAAAAATATAACCTTTACATATGTAGTGGTGTTAGAAAGATATGATTTTGATTTATAATAAAAACTGGATTTTTATATATAAAAGTTGGATTTTTATAATATGGCTTTGAAACAAAAATGTGATCTTTAAATATATAGCATGGAATTAAAAATGTGATTTTTAGTGTGAACAGCATGAAAAAAGATTGCATTGGAAGTTTGGGCAAATCCAGACTGTTCTGAATTTCAGAAATAAATTGGAGGAGTGGAAACCCAAAGTGAGAACTCCTCACTAAATTTTTTTATACAATTATTTATTTTTAACTGCATATATGAACTGCTCCCCGTCGTCCACAGACCATGGACGACTTGTTTGGTTGTTTGGTTGATTAGATTATTTGGTTGAATTCGGTTGTTTGGGTGAAATCACTACGCCAGGAAAGGCTTTTAGTAGCGTTTGAAAAACGCTACCAAAACCTTTTGGTAGCGTTTTAAAGAACGCTACTACAGGTCCCGCAACTAAAAGTCTTGGTTTTTTTTTGTTGCGTTTTGATAAACGCTACCACCAAATCTTATGTACAATTGCTTTTCCAAGCGCTACTGAAGGTTTGTACGTAGGTTATTTTTTGCTTTTCTGTAGCGTTTATTTTGTGCAACAGAAAACTTTTTGTTACATTTATTTTATGGTACTAAAAATTCAGGTGGTGTATTACATTTGTTTCTGTAGCATTTCTTAAAAGCTACTAAAATGTATTGATTGTTTTATAGCATATTTTAACTGCTACTATATACTTTGTTATTAGTTTATATTATTTCCAATAACTAGTTATATAATAGTCATATTCAAATCAGCACCAATTATATAAAAATCTAATTTAAATCAGCAATCAATCAATCATATAGTCATCATACTCAAATTACTAAAAATATGTTAATCGAGTAAGTATTTTCCATAATCATTTAGATAATAGTTATTTGACAACAAATTCACATATCACAAGAATTCAAAAACAAGTTTACACAATAAGTACTAAAAAATATCATAGTACATATAACAATTAAAGTCATGTCCGTTGCTGCTAATGGTCTTCACTCTAGAAAAGACGATTACCAATAATTCTTTATTGTAAACAATCTTCACTTCGAAATACTAATCACCTGTAGATGAGTTTAACTATCAACAGTAAGAATTACAAAACAAAATTGAATGTTAAGTTACTGCTCAAATACTAAAGCACAATTATAAATCGAGTGTTGGAAAACTGGTACGCACCAAGCCTGGTACACTAATGACAAAGTTAACAATCAATTAAACAATTGACAAATGAACTGAGAATGAAGATAGTACATTCTATCTCGAAAAAAGTTGTCATTTAAATGCCAATTTAGGAGTTCTTGGCCCTTCATTATGTTTTCAATACTCTCGATGTAAAAATCATTTGGGATACTAGGCATCAAGCAGACGATTGGTTGTACCATATAAATGAAGTTTTTGGTAACATTTTTATTGTTTTATATGTAAATATTCAATTTTTTCATTCAAAAACAATCTTATGCGTGTAACATTTTATTTAGAAGGAGGTCTAAAATGCATACCGTAAGACAATCTTTGGGGTTTGTTGGATTTCCCAAAAAGGATGAGAGCCCTCGTCAATCTACAAGGAATAACAACATAAAAGTTCATTTTAGATAGTATGAAAGTAGTCGTATTTGATCACGTCTTTCTTCAAGGGCTTTCTTATCACCGGCTCCGTCAAGAATCACTATATTGTCTATTGATAATGTTACCTACGATCAACACTCAGTGATGATCATTTCAGAAAAGTATGCATATAATTATACAAGCAAGTCATCGAACAGAGCAACATAACTAGAAAAACTTGAGTGAAGATCCAAAAACATACCTTTTTAACATCTTCCAAGCATGTCAAACTTGATTTTCTCTAAGCTCATGCCTAGTTCTTCGGTAATGAACTGCAACCAAACAGAAAACATAAACATTTTACATAATGCTGCAAAATAAAAAGCACCAATTATTTTTTATTTTTCAAATGAACGTACCACACCCCCGCTAGCGTTGCAAGATCTTGCATGTTGTTCTTCCTATGATCAGCAAATCTAGGTGCCTTAATAGCACAAATCTGAAAAATTGTTATTTATCAACTTGAATACAAATGTAAAAATTAAATTTACATCCATCTATAAACCAATAATACCTTTGGTCCAACACTAATCTTATTAATGATAAGAGTTGCTAGTGCATCACTTTCAATATCTTCAGCAACGATTAGCAAAGACTTTTGTCTTTGGAACAGTTGGAAATTTTAGTAACTACACATAGCTAGCTTATTGATGAAGCTATAAAAGCATCAGAAATATTAAGATTGTATGGCTTTAGTGCCATCTCAATCACTTTCACCACAACATTTATGCAAGATCTTTTTTTTTTCCTATGAATAAGGATTAGAGGATCATCTGGTTCCTACAATAAACAACAACAACAAAAATATGCTACAACTTTCGTGCAACAATTTTTAGTCGCATTTCCCTTATTGGTGGACCTTAGCCATTAGTAAAACATTTTACTAAACCTGATCTACTGAATTTCAGCGTCATTTCAATTTAACCAATGCTAGCATATGCCCTGAAACCTTTTTCTAAAGCCTAATCTTTGTTAAATGATGCAAGTCTCACAAGGAAAAAATGGTCCACCAGTGCCATCTTTCAAATCAGTAACCCCTCTCTCCAACCAGTAGTCCGGCCATCTTCAAATAGCGCTAATAACAATAATAAGTAGATGCCATGTAATCCTCAGGTGACCTCTCAGCCTAATAAGTTAAGGCCACATCTATAGGTGCACCAGCCAAGAAATCCGCATCAGCAAAAACAAATGAAGGGTCTAATCAGAGGACCTGCCATGCTCATGCACCAGAATTTAGCTGCTGATCCCTCTCAAGTTGGCGGAGATAAAAAAATATATCATAACCTGGCTCAACCTTTTTTTTCTGGAACCTCGACCTTGACTTCGAATATCCACACAAAATGCGTTCTCAACAACCATTTAAAACAACAAAATAGACTCTGCCATTGCCTTCTCATCAGATGCTTCTTTGCAAAGAATGGTAGTTCAGCCAAACCGGAAACAAAATTCTGATAGTCAAGCTACTATAGCTATTACGCTTCCTCGAAGCTCAGATGACAAAAGTACTGTAGATGCTAGATGCAACACACAAGCACCACCTCTCCCACCTGTTTCTCAGTCACATATTTGTTTGCAAAGATTGATTGACCGGGCGCTAAAAATCAAAACATTCCTAGCACAACACATCTTCAAAGGCCAGATGTTAAAAATTCTGTAGAGACAAGATATGGTACTAACGCAACCTCATCTATAGCCACAAATGCCCAAGTTAGCGGCTCACCACAGAGAAATATAGTTAAAAATGATATCATTGTGATAACTACTAATATTTCAGGAGAGGACGTTTGTTATGTAATACCGATGTCATGTAAGCTTAACAGCAATATCAACATACTCAAAATTTAACCTGGAGGCAAGCTAGGACATTGACAACTTCATTCAAATTTGTGTTTCTGCTTAATCTCCATTGTTTCAGTTTAATAGTAAATATACATCCACTATGACGTACCTGAACAATTAGCAACCTAGGTAAAAGGATGTCCCCAAATCCAATAATGCATTATCCTCTCTATGCGTCAAACATTCTTGGTATTTTAAGTAACATTGGCACACCGTCTTTCTTTGTTTTATCGTTGCGTGCAGCCTACATGTAAGAAAGCAACACCAATCAAAATCTCAACAATAAATAAATCAAATTTTTTATTAATGACTATTTGATAGGCTTACTACAATCATGACACTTTCATGGAACCACCGTTTTGAAATGAACACCCAAAAGATATCATATAAGAAGGCACAACCAAGGAGTACAGTACCAATCTGAGTAATAAAAATAATTTTAGAGTATACACAAATGCATGACCATTTATGTTCTAGTTAAATTCGAAAGTCTACCACATACATACAAGTCTGAAATGCAATCTAAGAAGCATATAAACAAGTATATGGACTTAAATCTAACTATATAACTTGTATATAAAGTACACAATCTCAAGAAGAAGAAAAACAAATCTATGTAGCAGGCAAACAACATAAAAAAAGTTTAGAAAAAATAAATATGCTGCATGAGATGATAAAACCTCTCAATATAAACTATCCTTGTGATGACATATGTACTCGTACTAGTATAGGTATACGATATTTGATAATTTAAAGTACTATTGAGAACTATATTATGGTGTACATTAAGCAAGCGGGAAACTGCAAACATATAACATTACGTGCAGGGGTAGAGATGAAGTGTAACTGAGGTACGCAATTGCCTACCTCGTAGTGTAATTGAAGTTACAAAGGAAGGTATGTTTGTATAGAGGTTTGAGTTTCAAGGGCCATTTGCTAAATGATTCATATCATTCAAGGTGTCTATACGTACGTAGATTTTGAACCAAAACAAGTGATCTCTATCATGACTTTTAAGATGTTGCCTGAGACAAGTTAGGATTTCAAGTTCATCGTGCTAGTCTATTTGTTATTGTTAGGAATATTTTTTAAGAGAAGAAGGAGGAATTTTTAAGAGGATTATTTTAATGGGGAGGAAATTTTCATTGCTTTCCTTTGATTACAAATTTTGATTGCATACATACATCAACTTTATTGCCTTGCTTTTATAATGCATTGCATTCTCTAGAGTATTCTAGGAATGCATTATCTAAAATATCTAAAATAGGAATTCTAGATTTTGCCTTTTATTCAATTCATTAATACAATTGCTAATTTAACAATACAATTATTTGTTTCCTCAAAAGCCAAGATTATTTCCAACATTCCCCCGTAAGCTTGGTTTTTGAACTCCAAGAAGATCTCGTAATCTTTTAAAATTATCAAGCTTTAATGCTTTTGTGAAAATATCAGCAACTTGATTATTTGTTTTACAAAAATTCAGCTGCACCTCTTCATTTTCAATTGCTTCTCGAATGAAATGATGTTTGATGGCTATATGCTTTGTTCTTCCATGATGGACTGGATTCTTAGCTATAGCAATGGCTGATTTGTTGTCACAATGGATAGTCACAGCTTCTTGTTTCTCACCAAAATCATTTAGTATTTTCTTCAACCATATTGCTTGTTGGGTAGTTAGGCCAGCTGAAATATATTCAGCTTCTGCAGAAGATTGAGCAGTTGTTTGTTGCTTCTTCGAACACCAAGAAAATGCTCCTGATCCAAGAGAAAACACATATCCAGAAGTGCTTTTCATGTCATTTATACTTCCTGCTCAGTCACTATCGCAAAACCTAATTAAATTAGTTTCAACATTATTTTCATATTTGGTCCCATAGTCCAAAGTGCCTTGAATATATCTCAGCACCCTTTTTGTTGCACCTAGATGGATATGACTAGGATCATTCATGAAACGAGAAAGTAGGCTGGCTGCAAACATGATGTCAGGTCTTGTATTAGTAAGGTAAAATAAATTACCAACTAGGCTTCTGTAGTAACTAGCATCAACCTTCCTTCCCCCATCTTCCTTTTTTAGCTTTTCATTCACAACTAGCGGTGTATCAACCGGATTACACCCAAGCATCCCAAACTTTCTTAATATTTTCTCAGCATATTTCTTTTGACAAATAAAAACTCCATCATCACCTTGAGAGATTTCTATTCCAAGGAAAAAATGTAGCAAGCCCAAATCATTCATTTCATATTTTTTCGTCATTTCTTTTCTAAAATCTTCAATCAACTTTAAATTGTTTCCGGTATAAATTAAATCATCTACATAAAGTGCAATAATTAGAATACCGTCCATACCTTGCCGTTTGACATACAAATGTGACGGCAAGGAATTTCGCTCGGTCCGAACCAGTCGCTAAACCGATCCAGGTCGTTCGAAACGCCCTATCGTTTGAGAACAGGACAAAACAGAACGCAAACAGAAGAACATTTCATTGTATATAACAACAATGCATCAGATTACAAGAATATACAGAGTATAAATGAATATTACACAGAAATATCAGAGATTTAAATTACATTTAAATACATAGCAGCGGAAAATAATACAATAAACAACTAGAAGAGATATACAGATACAAAGCTTTCCGGATATCGTTCCAGCTGTAAACCAGGATCCTGTGAATATAAATCTGCAAAACCAAAACTACTAGCTGCCCGTGTCAAAATAAGGGCACCCAGAGTTTAGGTTAAAACAATAAACTCCAGGTCAGTCATGGGACTGGTGTGAGAACTAAAACAGTTATTAATCTTTATTTTAAATCATTAGGTAAATCAAGGGACCACGCCGTATAACACGGAACGGGTTTCCTCCCAAGAATACCAGTGCATAAAACAAACAGCGCAATGCTAAATAAAGAAAAATGAAGCTGTTATAAGACCCAGGTCCCATCACACAATGCAACGCAGTCGAGGATAGGGTTTTCCCTTATAACAGCCAAAGAATGCTTGATACGTTTTAAAACAAATCATTTGATACTATTATAAGTGTATAAAACAACTTCAAATCATAAGTATCAATCATAGGCGGCATAAGCGCCCCATCCCACTATGTCGCCATATATAGGATTACAATTAAAACCGCAAAGTCACGTATTTGGAAATTGGATTTCCGTCTATGAACCGAGGCCAGGGATCGTCCTCTACCGATTCGAGACAATCTAGCCTACCATGTCTCAGGAACAGCCGCAACTGCCCCCTGGATCGTCAGGGCCGGTCCACCGATGTGGATTATTATGCCTGAACAATACGTCTCCCCGCCCTTTGGGGCGCAAACGAGCCAACGAATGACTCCATCGGTTCGAGAACGACCGATCAATCCGAGGCGCCTCGCAACAGCAACAACCACATAAGTCAAACTCGTCAGGGCGTGTAAAACCACTGACGCCACTTTTAGCTAGAAAGAAACGCATGCCCTCCCTGAGGTCCGTCTCCCGTTTTTGATTCATACCGGGTGTGATACTCGCGAATCAACGTTACACAAAGCTACGCCACAAAGGCCGTGCTTCGATCATCAACCACAAGACTTTGCTTTTCAACAGAAGCCTTGATCATTTGCATCTTAGCATGCCACACAGGCAAACCATCCTATGCAACCGATATCAGTCACACAGAATGAAATCCGATGTCAGACACACAGTCCATTTACAAGTCCGTCCTGGGTCTGAACGAAACCGGAGGCACCTAGTACTCCGCATATCCATCGATCTCCAAGTACGTCTGGACGATCACTAACTGTTTCCATCTTCTTGGGTGTACAGCCCAATCAAGATCATCAGTTATCACCCAAACGACGTGAAGACCTCCGGTCTTCGACCATCGTCTTCATCTTTGACTTATCGTCGTATCGGTTATTCAGAATGGGATAAACCCGGTCTTTCCGAATAACTCGCGTATATTTAAAATAAGTGTTACACAAACACAACATACGCCTCATTCCAATTCATTAGTCACTAACCGTAAATTAATCAAGAGAATAATTCCCCAAACATTAACCCCGAAGGCCGAAACCAACATCAGATCAATATCCAGAAAACCATTCTGCTTGGCTAACCGACAGTTAGTTTCTAAATTTCACATTCATAGGGAAAGGTTCCCATTAATTTTATCAAAGATAAATTCCTTGAATTTATTCTTTAATCCATTTTTGAATATCAATTCAAACTAGTCGGGATTAGCGAACCTTACCGAAGTAATTATTTGTTTTAATTTCCCAATCCCAACCTATTCATCCCATGAAGTAAAACTGGTAATACTTCATATCTAACACCACAGTGTTATCGGTAAATTCAATTACCATTTCACGTTCAAATCTAATTAAAGATTTAACTATCGCCTGGAGCAAAACTGGTAATACTCCATTTTCGATCATTTCAATCTAATTAAAGATTCATTAAAACTCCACTTAGTTTTAATCGTTAACCGGGTTAAAGAATCTGTGTCATTTAAAACACGGTTCACGATAAACCCAAAGTCACATTCATTAATTATCGGGTTAAAGAACGAGTGTTATTTAAAACACTGTTCACGATAAACCCAAATCACATTTGATATTAAATACAAGGCTCTGAATAGAAAATATCCCGGCTTATATTCAATATCAAATTCTACGATTAACAAATGTCGTATTGGAAATAACGGTATAAATATATATATCTTTCAAATTTCCATAACAACATCTGCATAATCCCGAATTCCAACATCGAAATATTCCGAAGACAATTTCGATTCAAATCCACTCCAATGCAATCATTGGATATTCTGGTTATTTTTAAAACCCTTTTCAAATTCAATTTATTTATTTAAAAATAAATAGAATTATAATTCTAGTTCAAAACTAGTTCATTTCGATAAAAATCTATTTTTATCTTTTCAAATATGGAGTTTTTCATCCCAAATCTTTCTAAATCATTTCTTATGATTTTACATAAATTATTACTATTTTTAATAATTTTATCAAGGCCCGTACAGTCGATTTCCATCAATGGCCATCGAACTGCACTTACAGCGACCTTTTTCGAATTTGATTTGGACATAATTCCAAATCCAACCGTTAGATTTCTAATTTCTAATATTCGTTAGAAAGCTCTTTTCGATACGAACCCAGCGGTTCCGGTTTTAGGAGAATCCGACGGTCGGATCTCCCGCAATGTCCGTTTGAAATAAATGGTCGAAATTCGCGAACTACCGCGGCGCGGCGCGTTCTATTCAGGCCATTATATTATATATATATAATATATATAATATATACTTCGTCGATTTCTATTTAAAACGAATTTTATAAATCGTTTTAATTTCATTTCAAAAGCAATTTCAACTTCCATTTCAATTCAAATCAAAATTGAATTCTTCTTTATAAATTCGTTTTAAAATTCATTTCTATTCAATTCAAATTTCAATTCAATTTGAATTCATTTCAATTCGCTTTCAATTCCATTTGAATTCGTTTTCAATTCAATTCATTTCGAAATCGTTTTCAATTCATTTTGAATTCGTTTTCAATTCATTTCGAAATCGTTTTCAATTCATTTTGAATTCGTTTTCAATTCAATTCATTTCGAAATCGTTTTCAATTCATTTTGAATTCGTTTTCAATTCAATTCATTTCGAAATCGATAAAATCGATATAAATATCGTTCACGTCAAAATGGCGTCAATCTAATCAACACGGCTTCATAAATTTCTATTTTCAAAATAGTTGTTATTATCAAAATATTTCGTTCAACACATGACCAATCTCAATGAATGAGTACTGTCAACACATGAACTTTTATTTTATATTGATAAAGATGTAAATTTTAATATTAAAATATTTCGTTCAACACATGACCAATCTCAATGAATGAGTACTGTCAACACATGAACTTTTATTTTATAATATTCTTTATTTTTCAAATTGGAATGAGGCCCAATCAATTACCATATAAAGTTAATTATATGGATTTTCATACAACACATGTATATCATAGCATTGAAAAATAATCAACCATCAACCAAAGTGCACTACACTGTATAAGCATCAAATATAGATATTCAACGCTTATAACAGTCTGTCAATCAATCGATCGACATATTTAATCAATCAGGATGAGTGAACTTCAAATTTCATCCTAACACCCGTGTGGGGTTTCAAACAATCAAACACCTATTTTATTTGTGCTGTTGGGCGGTGTGTAAAATTTATCGTCCCAATCAATGTCATTCAAATAGGTGTACATAAACAAACCGTCCGGTTTATAGATGAATATTTTATTTTATTCACTTCACGTTAAAAATTATATTTTTAACGATAAAACATTTTATTTCAACCTATGAATTTCTATTCAATTCATTTATTCAATAAAATGATATTTTTATTTTTCTAACATATTTTAGAAAATTTCGGCGGCATAACGGCACGATACTAGAAACGGGACAAGGCCTAGCCTAATCCCCGGTCTAGTGAAGGCCCACGCCATTCACACATCAATCAAATCAATTCATTATGCAAACCACAAAATTTGGAGTAAGAGTCTAACCTAGCCTTACTCCTTCGCCTTATAACGGCGCACGTCTAATCCTAACCAATTTATCGATTCAATTTTTCACACCACAAACCACATTCAAACCAATATTGCAATCAATTACCAAACAGTCAAACAAACAAGTCCATGGTCTGTGGACGATTGTGTCGGGTGCTACTAAGCACCGTCTGCATCCTAGTATATATATATATAACTAGAAAAATAAATTGAAAGGTGAGAAATTCTCACCTATAGCTATCCTAGCTCCACGGCTCTTCATTTGCAGAAGTCTTCGTCGTTTCGCCTTTTTGTCACCTTCGTTGCTGCTTTCACTACCTATGTAAAAATCGAATTTTTACTTCGCTATTCCATATATAAAAATCGAATTTTTATTTCAAAGTTCAATATATAAAAATCGAATTTTTATTTCAAAGTTCAATATATAAAAATCGAATTTTTATTTCAAAGTTCAATATATAAAAATCGAATTTTTATTTCAAAGTTCAATATATAAAAATCGAATTTTTATTTCAAAGTTCAATATATAAAAATCGAATTTTTATTTCAAAGTTCAATATATAAAAATCGAATTTTTAAAAGTTCAATATATAAAAATCGAATTTTTATTTCAAAGTTCAATATATAAAAATCGAATTTTTATTTCAAAGTTCAATATATAAAAATCGAATTTTTATTTCAAAGTTCAATATATAAAAATCGAATTTTTATTTCTATATCACTTCATATGAAAAGTTCAATCTTCTCTGTCGCTTCATATATAAAATAAAAATCTAATCTTTTTATTCTCTACCTATAAAAATCATAGCTTTTTAAATTAAAATAAACAAGTTTTATGTTTAAAATAAATATGTTTTCAGTTTTTAAAATCAAACAATTATCGGTTTTAAAATCAAACAATAATCAGTTTTTTTTTCCTTTTTATAAAATCAGTTTTTTTCTCCTTTTTATAAAATCAGTTTTTTTCTTTTTTTAAATAAATAAAATTCAGTTTTAACCTTTTTAAAAATTTCAGTTTTAAAATCTTTTTTTTAAAAATTTCAGTTTCTTTCTTTTTATAAAATCAGTTTTTTTCTTTTTTAAATAAATAAAATTCAGTTTTTATTTCTTGTTAATATAAAATAAAAATAAATAAATAAAATTAAAAAAACTTACAGGGGGGCTACTGGTGCGGTGGCGATTCTCGTTCGGATTTGGGGGCTTCAGTTTTCAGAAGGGGGAAAAGGGAACGGAGGGCGAGGGGGTTAAAGGGGAAACGGGTTTTCACGATCGAGCAGAAGGAGGCAGGGAGAGACGGAGGGTGTGGCGCAGGTCGCGAGCGTGTTGGGCACAGGCGGCGACGACGGTGGCTTTCGGGGGGGCTGGGCGACGCGGTGATTTAGGGGTTTTTTTTTTTCGATCTACTGAAATGAATCGGGGGGGGGGGGTATATGGAGGGAAGAGAAAGTGTTTTTATTTTATTATTATTTAATTCAACCTTAAGTTGACCTTTTCATACGACCTCGAAACGAGGCCCACCGCCTGTCGTCCATAGCGTTTTACCCCCATTCCGAACACAATGGGATGTGTACCGCAAGCTGATTCAATCGTTTCAATCAGTTTCCGTTGAATTAACATTTAAATCACTATATTGAATTTTAAACGTACATTTCAAATTACCGGGGTCACATACTAACTAGAAAAATTCCCGAAAAATATTTTCTAGCTTCGTATTGACGATACGGTCCTAACAAAACTAGTTTCGTCGAATTCCGAGACCGTATGAAAAATGGCCATTTTCCAGTCGATTAAAATCAACTAAAAATGGTCAAACGCGTTTTCCTTTGCCACGCTCACATATTGATTCGAAAAATTATGAAATCTGAAACCTAGCAATAACTTTACACTGCGGACCCAACAAAACTGGTTTCGTCGAAATCCGATGTCATTTGCAAAATGTCTATTTTTAAGGGCCTGAATTCCATAGCGACTATTCAGAATTTTCAACTGGACATATCTTTTGATTCCCGCTACGAAATTTTGATTTTTCGGATTCGTTGGAAAGATATTCACTATTAGATTCCATTATTTTTGGTTTCACTAAAATCCGGATTGTTTTGCACCCGGTACATTCAATGGAAGTTTGAAATCGAATTATCGAACTACCGCGCCATTTTCAATTCCATTTATAATTATATATAAATATTTATATTCTAACGACGACGTATATAATATAAACGTTCGAATTATATTCAAAACAAATTTCTCGTCAATATTATTTAAAATAATTCATTTTAAATAATCAAAATTCGCTAAAATTGCCAAAATAAAAAATTTAAACTGGCCCAGATTTTACGGGTTGTTACAATCTCCCCCACTTAAAACTTTTCGTCCCCGAAAAGGAACAAAGTCGAAAGTGGTTTGATTATTCAGCTCTACGTTCGATCTGGCTTCCATTCTCCAACTCTTTAGTTTCTGAGAATTTTCAAAATTTCAAAAATTTGGCTAACACCCTAAATTTTTGAAAAATTTCGCCATAACCTCCCCTGCAATGGGAGCATCGGGGAATTTCAAATAGCTTCCCCGGTCCTTCAGATCTCAAAAAAAAAAAGAAAAAGAAAAAGCCAAGCGGCTAGCCAATAGGCTCACAAAATCATCATCACCCAAACAAAACAGTAAATTATGTAGTAAACATGTACCTATTTGTCGGGCAAACAAATTTTATTCTCTGGCTCTAGCCTCCTTGCTATGACCTGCTCAATATAAGTATATGTATATGCAAGCAAATGCGACCAATTTTCAATATAATCCAATATTTGATTCAATTAGGCTAAATGGTTCAAAATTATCAAACAATGAACAAACAACACAGACATCAATCAATTAGTGAATTAGAGTTTCAAATTCATAATTTTGATACATATACAAAAATCAGATTTTTGATGCCAAATCACAACAATAAGCCCTATCAAATTGGTTCTCACACCAGTCTAATGGAAATATATAGAAATCTCCCTTTCGTCACTCGAACATAAATTCTGATGACGATGCATCAATCATCAGAGTTCTCTCCGGGCGACTAGAAGGTGATTCTATATCTATCCAGTATATTAAAATTTCGAATACACGCGGATCAGACGTATACGCAAAATCTATATATACTGGATTGTCCACATCAATATAAATAAATAATCAAATACGAATAATTGATTTATATTCCAAAACAAGATTTATTTTCATTTTAAAAATATACTCTTCACACTCGTTCTAGGATACTACTGATCCTATCTCTAACGAGTCATTCTAATTGGATATTACTAATCCAATATCTGATGAATTCTTTCGTATGGTTCTAATGTGCCTTGTTCTCTGAGCTTTGTAAACCAAAGCTCTGATACCAACTGTGACGGCAAGGAATTTCGCTCGGTCCGAACCAGTCGCTAAACCGATCCAGGTCGTTCGAAACGCCCTATCGTTTGAGAACAGGACAAAACAGAACGCAAACAGAAGAACATTTCATTGTATATAACAACAATGCATCAGATTACAAGAATATACAGAGTATAAATGAATATTACACAGAAATATCAGAGATTTAAATTACATTTAAATACATAGCAGCAGAAAATAATACAATAAACAACTAGAAGAGATATACGGATACAAAGCTTTCCGGATATCGTTCCAGCTGTAAACCAGGATCCTGTGAATATAAATCTGCAAAACCAAAACTACTAGCTGCCCGTGTCAAAATAAGGGCACCCAGAGTTTAGGTTAAAACAATAAACTCCAGGTCAGTCATGGGACTGGTGTGAGAACTAAAACAGTTATTAATCTTTATTTTAAATCATTAGGTAAATCAAGGGACCACGCCGTATAACACGGAACGGGTTTCCTCCCAAGAATACCAGTGCATAAAACAAACAGCGCAATGCTAAATAAAGAAAAATGAAGCTGTTATAAGACCCAGGTCCCATCACACAATGCAACGCAGTCGAGGATAGGGTTTTCCCTTATAACAGCCAAAGAATGCTTGATACGTTTTAAAACAAATCATTTGATACTATTATAAGTGTATAAAACAACTTCAAATCATAAGTATCAATCATAGGCGGCATAAGCGCCCCATCCCACTATGTCGCCATATATAGGATTACAATTAAAACTGCAAAGTCACGTATTTGGAAATTGGATTTCCGTCTATGAACCGAGGCCAGGGATCGTCCTCTACCGATTCGAGACAATCTAGCCTACCATGTCTCAGGAACAGCCGCAACTGCCCCCTGGATCGTCAGGGCCGGTCCACCGATGTGGATTATTATGCCTGAACAATACGTCTCCCCGCCCTTTGGGGCGCAAACGAGCCAACGAATGACTCCATCGGTTCGAGAACGACCGATCAATCCGAGGCGCCTCGCAACAGCAACAACCACATAAGTCAAACTCGTCAGGGCGTGTAAAACCACTGACGCCACTTTTAGCTAGAAAGAAACGCATGCCCTCCCTGAGGTCCGTCTCCCGTTTTTGATTCATACCGGGTGTGATACTCGCGAATCAACGTTACACAAAGCTACGCCACAAAGGCCGTGCTTCGATCATCAACCACAAGACTTTGCTTTTCAACAGAAGCCTTGATCATTTGCATCTTAGCATGCCACACAGGCAAACCATCCTATGCAACCGATATCAGTCACACAGAATGAAATCCGATGTCAGACACACAGTCCATTTACAAGTCCGTCCTGGGTCTGAACGAAACCGGAGGCACCTAGTACTCCGCATATCCATCGATCTCCAAGTACGTCTGGACGATCACTAACTGTTTCCATCTTCTTGGGTGTACAGCCCAATCAAGATCATCAGTTATCACCCAAACGACGTGAAGACCTCCGGTCTTCGACCATCGTCTTCATCTTTGACTTATCGTCGTATCGGTTATTCAGAATGGGATAAACCCGGTCTTTCCGAATAACTCGCGTATATTTAAAATAAGTGTTACACAAACACAACATACGCCTCATTCCAATTCATTAGTCACTAACCGTAAATTAATCAAGAGAATAATTCCCCAAACATTAACCCCGAAGGCCGAAACCAACATCAGATCAATATCCAGAAAACCATTCTGCTTGGCTAACCGACAGTTAGTTTCTAAATTTCACATTCATAGGGAAAGGTTCCCATTAATTTTATCAAAGATAAATTCCTTGAATTTATTCTTTAATCCATTTTTGAATATCAATTCAAACTAGTCGGGATTAGCGAACCTTACCGAAGTAATTATTTGTTTTAATTTCCCAATCCCAACCTATTCATCCCATGAAGTAAAACTGGTAATACTTCATATCTAACACCACAGTGTTATCGGTAAATTCAATTACCATTTCACGTTCAAATCTAATTAAAGATTTAACTATCGCCTGGAGCAAAACTGGTAATACTCCATTTTCGATCATTTCAATCTAATTAAAGATTCATTAAAACTCCACTTAGTTTTAATCGTTAACCGGGTTAAAGAATCCGTGTCATTTAAAACACGGTTCACGATAAACCCAAAGTCACATTCATTAATTATCGGGTTAAAGAACGAGTGTTATTTAAAACACTGTTCACGATAAACCCAAATCACATTTGATATTAAATACAAGGCTCTGAATAGAAAATATCCCGGCTTATATTCAATATCAAATTCTACGATTAACAAATGTCGTATTGGAAATAACGGTATAAATATATATATCTTTCAAATTTCCATAACAACATCTGCATAATCCCGAATTCCAACATCGAAATATTCCGAAGACAATTTCGATTCAAATCCACTCCAATGCAATCATTGGATATTCTGGTTATTTTTAAAACCCTTTTCAAATTCAATTTATTTATTTAAAAATAAATAGAATTATAATTCTAGTTCAAAACTAGTTCATTTCGATAAAAATCTATTTTTATCTTTTCAAATATGGAGTTTTTCATCCCAAATCTTTCTAAATCATTTCTTATGATTTTACATAAATTATTACTATTTTTAATAATTTTATCAAGGCCCGTACAGTCGATTTCCATCAATGGCCATCGAACTGCACTTACAGCGACCTTTTTCGAATTTGATTTGGACATAATTCCAAATCCAACCGTTAGATTTCTAATTTCTAATATTCGTTAGAAAGCTCTTTTCGATACGAACCCAGCGGTTCCGGTTTTAGGAGAATCCGACGGTCGGATCTCCCGCAATGTCCGTTTGAAATAAATGGTCGAAATTCGCGAACTGCCGCGGCGCGGCGCGTTCTATTCAGGCCATTATATTATATATATATAATATATATAATATATACTTCGTCGATTTCTATTTAAAACGAATTTTATAAATCGTTTTAATTTCATTTCAAAAGCAATTTCAACTTCCATTTCAATTCAAATCAAAATTGAATTCTTCTTTATAAATTCGTTTTAAAATTCATTTCTATTCAATTCAAATTTCAATTCAATTTGAATTCATTTCAATTCGCTTTCAATTCCATTTGAATTCGTTTTCAATTCAATTCATTTCGAAATCGTTTTCAATTCATTTTGAATTCGTTTTCAATTCATTTCGAAATCGTTTTCAATTCATTTTGAATTCGTTTTCAATTCAATTCATTTCGAAATCGTTTTCAATTCATTTTGAATTCGTTTTCAATTCAATTCATTTCGAAATCGATAAAATCGATATAAATATCGTTCACGTCAAAATGGCGTCAATCTAATCAACACGGCTTCATAAATTTCTATTTTCAAAATAGTTGTTATTATCAAAATATTTCGTTCAACACATGACCAATCTCAATGAATGAGTACTGTCAACACATGAACTTTTATTTTATATTGATAAAGATGTAAATTTTAATATTAAAATATTTCGTTCAACACATGACCAATCTCAATGAATGAGTACTGTCAACACATGAACTTTTATTTTATAATATTCTTTATTTTTCAAATTGGAATGAGGCCCAATCAATTACCATATAAAGTTAATTATATGGATTTTCATACAACACATGTATATCATAGCATTGAAAAATAATCAACCATCAACCAAAGTGCACTACACTGTATAAGCATCAAATATAGATATTCAACGCTTATAACAGCCTGTCAATCAATCGATCGACATATTTAATCAATCAGGATGAGTGAACTTCAAATTTCATCCTAACACCCGTGTGGGGTTTCAAACAATCAAACACCTATTTTATTTGTGCTGTTGGGCGGTGTGTAAAATTTATCGTCCCAATCAATGTCATTCAAATAGGTGTACATAAACAAACCGTCCGGTTTATAGATGAATATTTTATTTTATTCACTTCACGTTAAAAATTATATTTTTAACGATAAAACATTTTATTTCAACCTATGAATTTCTATTCAATTCATTTATTCAATAAAATGATATTTTTATTTTTCTAACATATTTTAGAAAATTTCGGCGGCATAACGGCACGATACTAGAAACGGGACAAGGCCTAGCCTAATCCCCGGTCTAGTGAAGGCCCACGCCATTCACACATCAATCAAATCAATTCATTATGCAAACCACAAAATTTGGAGTAAGAGTCTAACCTAGCCTTACTCCTTCGCCTTATAACGGCGCACATCTAATCCTAACCAATTTATCGATTCGATTTTTCACACCACAAACCACATTCAAACCAATATTGCAATCAATTACCAAACAGTCAAACAAACAAGTCCATGGTCTGTGGACGATTGTGTCGGGTGCTACTAAGCACCGTCTGCATCCTAGTATATATATATATATATAACTAGAAAAATAAATTGAAAGGTGAGAAATTCTCACCTATAGCTATCCTAGCTCCACGGCTCTTCATTTGCAGAAGTCTTCGTCGTTTCACCTTTTTGTCACCTTCGTTGCTGCTTTCACTACCTATGTAAAAATCGAATTTTTACTTCGCTATTCCATATATAAAAATCGAATTTTTATTTCAAAGTTCAATATATAAAAATCGAATTTTTATTTCAAAGTTCAATATATAAAAATCGAATTTTTATTTCAAAGTTCAATATATAAAAATCGAATTTTTATTTCAAAGTTCAATATATAAAAATCGAATTTTTATTTCAAAGTTCAATATATAAAAATCGAATTTTTATTTCAAAGTTCAATATATAAAAATCGAATTTTTATTTCAAAGTTCAATATATAAAAATCGAATTTTTATTTCTATATCACTTCATATGAAAAGTTCAATCTTTTTTTTTTAAATTTCAGTTTCTTTCTTTTTATAAAATCAGTTTTTTTCTTTTTTAAATAAATAAAATTCAGTTTTTATTTCTTGTTAATATAAAATAAAAATAAATAAATAAAATTAAAAAAACTTACAGGGGGGCTACTGGTGCGGTGGCGATTCTCGTTCGGATTTGGGGGCTTCAGTTTTCAGAAGGGGGAAAAGGGAACGGAGGGCGAGGGGGTTAAAGGGGAAACGGGTTTTCACGATCGAGCAGAAGGAGGCAGGGAGAGACGGAGGGTGTGGCGCAGGTCGCGAGCGTGTTGGGCACAGGCGGCGACGACGGTGGCTTTCGGGGGGGCTGGGCGACGCGGTGATTTAGGGTTTTTTTTTTTTTCGATCTACTGAAATGAATCGGGGGGGGGGGTATATGGAGGGAAGAGAAAGTGTTTTTATTTTATTATTATTTAATTCAACCTTAAGTTGACCTTTTCATACGACCTCGAAACGAGGCCCACCGCCTGTCGTCCATAGCGTTTTACCCCCATTCCGAACACAATGGGATGTGTACCGCAAGCTGATTCAATCGTTTCAATCAGTTTCCGTTGAATTAACATTTAAATCACTATATTGAATTTTAAACGTACATTTCAAATTACCGGGGTCACATACTAACTAGAAAAATTCCCGAAAAATATTTTCTAGCTTCGTATTGACGATACGGTCCTAACAAAACTAGTTTCGTCGAATTCCGAGACCGTATGAAAAATGGCCATTTTCCAGTCGATTAAAATCAACTGAAAATGGTCAAACGCGTTTTCCTTTGCCACGCTCACATATTGATTCGAAAAATTATGAAATCTGAAACCTAGCAATAACTTTACACTGCGGACCCAACAAAACTGGTTTCGTCGAAATCCGAGGTCATTTGCAAAATGTCTATTTTTAAGGGCCTGAATTCCATAGCGACTATTCAGAATTTTCAACTGGACATATCTTTTGATTCCCGCTACGAACTTTTGATTTTTCGGATTCGTTGGAAAGATATTCACTATTAGATTCCATTATTTTTGGTTTCACTAAAATCCGGATTGTTTTGCACCCGGTACATTCAATGGAAGTTTGAAATCGAATTATCGAACTACCGCGCCATTTTCAATTCCATTTATAATTATATATAAATATTTATATTCTAACGACGACGTATATAATATAAACGTTCGAATTATATTCAAAACAAATTTCTCGTCAATATTATTTAAAATAATTCATTTTAAATAATCAAAATTCGCTAAAATTGCCAAAGTAAAAATTTTAAACTGGCCCAGATTTTACGGGTTGTTACAACAAAGTAGCCTCATTTTTTCTCTTCTCAAAGCCTTTCTCCATGAAGTAGTTGTCAATATTGCTATACCATGCTCGTGGTGCTTGTTTTAGCCCATAAAGCGCTTTCTTTAGTTTGTAAACATTTCCTTCTTGTCCTTTAATCTCAAATCCCTGAGGCTGCTCCACGTACACATCTTCTTTCAATTCTCCATTCAAGAATGCCGATTTTACATCTAGCTGATATAGCTTCCATCCTTTTTGGGCTGCAAGTGATACTAAAGCTCTAATGGAGTCAAGACGTGCCACTGGAGCGAATGTCTCTTCGTAGTCAATACCGGGCTGTTGAGAATAGCCCTTTGCAACAAGTCTCGCTTTGTTCTTTTGAACTGAACCATCTGCATTATGCTTCACTTTGTAGATCCATTTTACTCCAATGGTTTCTTTGTCTTTTGGCTTATCAACCAACATCCATGTTTTGTTCCTTTCAAATGCATTCATCTCTTCTTGCATTGCCTTCCTCCAAGCATCTTCCTTAACCGCTTCTTCAAAATTTTCTGGTTCCATTGCGTAATAGTTGCACCTAGCAAAAATATCATCCAAACTCCTCATTTTTATTGGGGTTGAGCTTGGAGATGATGAATTATGGCTTGTTGAGGATGAAGTGCTAGATGGAGAACTTGGTGTAGATGAATCACATTGGTTATTTGCAAGTGTAGTTGGATTTTGTTCTAAAATTACTGCTGGAACAGTTTTATCCTCCACTTTCTCCTTTTGCCAATTCCAAGATGTCTTCTCATCAAATGCAACATCTCTACTGATGATTACTTTCTTTGTCTTCAAGTTGTAAAGTCTATAGCCCTTTGACACAGAACTATAGCCAATAAAAATGCATCTTTCACTTGCTTCTTGAAGCTTTGTCCTTTTTTCTTTAGGAATTTGAGCATAGCAAATACTCCCAAAGACTCTAAGATGATTCACTGAAGACTTTCTTCCACTCCATGCTTCAAACGGCGTCATATTTCATACAGCTTTTGTTGGACATCTATTCAGCAAATACACAGCTATATTTACAGCCTCGGGCCAAAATTCTTTAGGCATGCCTTTCTCAAACAACATTGATTTAGCCATCTCCATCACTGTTTGATTCTTCCTTTCGGATACACCGTTTTGCTGAGGTGTATACCTAACGGTTAGTTGCCTCTCCACACCTTCTTCTTCACAAAATTTATCAAAATCATTGGAGTTATACTCCTTTCCCCTGTCACTTCTCAAAACTTTTATGGACCTGCCACTTTGTTTCTCAACAAAAGCTTTAAACTTCTTAAATATAACAAACACTTCAGATTTTTGTCTCATAAAATAAACTCATGTCATGCGGGTCAAATCATCAATGAATAAAATAAAGTACCTGTTTTGAGCATGAGATAATGTGCTCATAGGACCGCATACATCCGTGTGTACTAATTCCAACACTTCTTTGGCTCTCCTTGATCCTTCTTTTGGAAACGGTTGCCGATGATGTTTGCCAAGTACGCAGCCTTCACATACTCCATGTTCTTTTTTTTTTATTGTTGGCAACCCGTACACCATCTTCTTTTGTGAAAGCAATGTGAGACTATTGTAGTTTAAGTGCCCAAGTCTCTTATGCCATAAACTAGTGTCGTCTTCCTTTTTTGCCATGAAGCTATGATTTTTCTCATAATTGAGATGAAGGGGAAAGCTTCTGTTTTGTGTCATTTTTATTACAGCAACAACTTTTCCTTTTGAATCAAAAATTTTACATTCTCGATTCTCAAATTGAAGAGAATAATCATGCTCTAAAAGTTGTCCAATGCTCAACAAATTCTCATCTAATTTAGGAACATAAAAGGTATCATGAATAACTTTACCTCCTTGCTTTGTTGCAACTCCAATGCTGCCTTTGCCTTCAACTTCAACATACTCTCCATTGCCAAGTTTGACTTTCGAACCAAATGAAGAATCTATGTCAATGAATGCACTTTTGTCTCCTGTCATATGATTGCTACATCCGCTGTCCAGGTACCATATATTCTTATATTCTTCAGTTGCCTTTTGACAAGCAAAGAACAAGCTCCCTTCCATATCTTCCGCTCCGGCAAATGCTGTGTTATGTGGCTTACCAAAGCGACAGTCCTTTTGAATGTGCCCAAACCTTTTGCAATTATGACATTGTGGCTTTCCTTTGTTCCAGCAGTCCTTTTCTTCATGAGAGCTTTTTTGGCAAATTCCACACCATTTATTTGTTTCTTCGTCTCTTCCTCTTCCGCCATAGGTGCCTCGACCTCTTCCGCGTGAATTTCTTCCTCTTCCTTTGCCAAATCTGCCACCTCTAGAAGACTCGCCATTATTTTGTTTTATTGTTTTGTCATTGTTGCATTGAGTGGTGAGTTTGGACTGAAATGCATTTTCAACCGTCTTTTCCATACGGCGTAACAACCTTTGCTCGTAGGATCTAAGTGAACCCATCAAGCCTTGAACGGTCATGTTTGACAAATCTTTGGTTTTTTCTATAACAGCCACCATAGGATCAAATTTTTCAGTTAAGCTTATCAAAATTTTATCAACGATTCTACGATCGTCAATTATATCTCCATGAGACTTCATTTGATTCACTAATTCGGACAGCCTAATAAAATACTCATTCAAACTTTCATTTTCTTTCATTTTTTCATTTTCAAAATCTCTCTTTAGAGATTGAAGTTTGACAGTTCTCACCTTTAAATCCCCTTCAAACTCTTGTTGCAAGATTTCTCATGCTTCCTTGGCTGTTTTTGCTCTCATAATTCTTGGGAATATGGTATTTGACACTCCTCTTTGAATCATTCCAAGAACTCCAGCATCTGTGACTCTTTTCTTTTTTAATACTTCAGTTTGAGCTGCTGTACGATCTGCCGCAGCTGTTGAGTCTTCATATCCTTGTTTGATGAACTCCAAGACATCCAAGGAGATGAACAAAGTCTCCATTTTTACTGCCCAAAAATCATAATTTTCTCTTTCAAATAAAGGAACTTGGACATTGCTATAGGTGGAGTTGATGCTTGCTGAAGTATTGCTTGGAGAAGCCATTACTTTGCACTTTTTTTTTTTTAATTGCAAGGATCTAGGGCTCCGATACCACTGTTAGGAATATTTTTTAAGAGAAGAAGGAAGAATTTTTAAGAGGATTATTTTAATGAAGAGGAAAATTTTCATTGCTTTCCTTTGATTACAAATTTTGATTGCATACATACATCAACATTATTGCCTTGCTTTTATAATGCATTGAATTCTCTAGAGTATTCTAGGAATGCATTATCTAGAATATCTAAAATAGGAATTCTAGATTTTGCCTTTTATTCAATTCATTAATACAATTGCTAATTTAACAATACAATTATTTATTTCCTGAAAAGCCAAGATTATTTCCAACAGTTATTTACTTAAGAGAACTGAACTGAATGAATAAAGTTATTATGAAAAACAAGTTAAATTTACTCTACTAAACTGGAGGATATTCCAGTTTATGCCATTACTTAATCATTATAAATCAAATGAATAGAATACATAGGAAAATTGACTAGTAGGATGAAACATACCAACGACAGTATCTGGATAGAAAAAAAAGCAAGTATGGAGGAACAAAATATTGATTGTTTCTATATCAGTTCATTCATGGACGACATTTTCATCACACTCGTACTTTTTTCATTCCATTTTGCATTGATTTATGTTGGGTTGGAATTGGAAAAACTGAAAACCATACTAAGTTCATATCAGAAAACATTGGCATACTGTTTTAAAATGGTAAGGTATAACAAACAAAATTTTCTAGTGATTGCATTACTGTATATAGTAGGCTATGAACACAATGTTTCAAAATATAAACAAATCTGTAGCCCAGAGTTTCTTGAACACAGATCCATCCCTGGCTGTCGGAATCATTCTGAATTTACTGCTAAAACATATATCTGACCAAAAATATTATGGGTAAATTGTTCAGGTACGTAATATGATGGGACAATAGTAACATGCAAGAAGAATGGTAAGCATCTACAATGAAGCTAAACATAGGATATAAAGGAACAAAACGCAACAGGCAAATTAACAGTGATAGTTTTTTCCCAAGGTGATCGGACATGGTAAATGTCAAAGCATGCATGAACTAGCAATATGTAGTGCTAAAAAACAAGAGTACGAAGAAATGCAAATTAAAACATGCAAACGATGAAAATTAAATTGAAATGTTCAATACGTCAGTGACATGGAAAACTTTTTTTAGGCTATAAGCATGCGTAGAAATCAGCAGTCAATACCTAGAAAAACTGCAGAACACTCTTGCCGTCTCCTGAAATATCCTCTCCAAGCAAAAGTTCAGAATATATCTCTCATCATCTCCATATCTAATCATTCATACACATATAGATCAAACTTACCAATTTAAAATGTGAATTCGGTTGTAACATTTGAGATAGTAATAAGGCCACTAACTAACCTGTATTTGAAAAATCAAGCACATCTCTAGAATGCTACTTCATTACAAGTTTTTTAAGAATGGGCGACCTTTTTCTTGCTAATTTTAAGCTGTATCAGTTTAAGTAATGGATCATCCGAGCTACTTGGTTTTGAAAGTGATAACACTTCCAAAATTGTTGTATTGTAATCTAATGAAATTACACTTAGTGACTTAGTGTGGAACATCCTATTTCTAAACTTTCATCGCAAAATTAAGAATTTTCGATTAGTCATATGCCAATCAAATATCAGCAGCAAGATTGCATTTTTTTAGCTGAATTGCACGAAATTTAATTAGTTTCCTTATGCTCGTATTTTCAAAAAAGAAATGTAATCGCTGGAAAAAGCAAAGGTTGAACCTTTATACCTTTGGTATTTGAACATTTTTCGTTGGACCATTTGGAAAACTGAGCCTTAGGCCACTGCCCAGCCAGCACAGCCCATTATGTTTTGAACCTTCATCTAAAGCGCCATGCCACTAGTTAGAGGTTCTTGATGATATGTCAACAACGTTAGACCAATAAATTGATTTAGTATCTTATTATTCCTATGTTCCAACTATCTATTTTAAATTAATAGATAGTTGCATTGAACATATTTTACTGGATTTTGAGTAACGTATTCTGGATATATACTAAGATTATAAAGCAATCCAACCTTCACTGATTTGCATCCAGTTTCACAGTTGGACTGTGCATTTCTTACACTGGAATTTGCTTTTACATCACTATTTTTTTCTCACCATGTCCACTCAAAATATCAATGTACTTTTTTTTCCAGCCATGCGTATCGTCTGTAAAGCTTAGGAGGAAACTTACAGTTGCCATTCTACTTGTCAACGCATTGATAGCCATTCAAATTGTAATATATATTTTTCCTTACTGTCTGTCACTGTAAAATATTGTAAATATAAATTCAGCTTTGCAACAAACTCCTTGCAGTATATATTTAAGCTTTAGAACTAACTGGACAAAAATGTTCCTTACGTAGTGGCTTATTTTTTTATGCTTTCGTTCTTCTGTCCGTTGTTCTTATATGTATGTCCAAAGGTTACGTCCTCACTCTATACTGCCAACAAATATTTTTATCCCAATGCTCTAAAGAATTTGAATACAAACATTTATGTAAGTTGGACAATTTGGGAAAAATTTAGGAATAATATTATCAATCACAATGACTAAAATATTTTAGGAATAATCAGACATAGAAATGTAACAGTAGAATGCAACCAAACACATTAACCAATACAGCAATAACTAAGCATAGATGACAAACAAACTTGGAACTATCGCTTCTTTGGAGATATACTTATATTGGTTGACAAAAAAGCATGTTGTAAATGTAATGGCATATCAATCTTAATGTTTTAGACATTTTACTTGGAGCTACATGAATACTAGGCAAGTTTCTAAGCACACACGAAAATGGTATTTTATCTAAAGATGTAAACATAAGACCTACCTTCAGGACAGAAATTAACTTTTTCTTGTTTACTTCAATCGCTGGATGTTTCACCATTTCTTCACTGAATCACATTTTAGTTCAGCATATAAAGGTTGGTCCTTATTCCTCCGCCCATATTCTAATATGACCAGGAGAACATGCATTTTGTTGAAGCTTATGAAAAAGTTTATGTATGAAATTTGGACTGAACGGAATAATCGGATTTTTGGAGATCACATGAGGAATGCTGATCAGCTTTGCATGACTGTTCTCAGAAAGTTTACAAAATCTACCAGATTGTCCTTGTGATTCTCTTAAGTTACTGTATAGCACGTTATAGTTTTCTTCTTTTGGTATAATGCTTTAGGATGTAATGCTGTAAATGTTGTTAAAAGTTAATTTGTAATTTTATTAGGCAACAATTAAATGCATTGACAAATATACTTTTGTATTAATGTAGGGAATAATTTATTCCTATATATGACATAATTAGATAAATCTAGATAAAGGCATTATCTGGAATATTCCAGAGAACGCATTATATTATAAAAGTCAAGCTGTATCTCATGTAATCAATCAAGCATTAAGAAAAAAAAAAATAAATCTTTTGTCTATCTCTCCATATTGCTCTGCTGTGCCTAACAAATTTGGTATCAGAGCCATAGCAACAGCATTAATCAGTCACTCAAAAAAACAATGGCAGTAGTCCCTACAATGTTCAAGTACTCTCCAAGCGAAGTGCCAATATTCGAAGGCGAGCATTATGATTATTGGAGCAGTGAGATGATGGACTTCTTCATCTCTCATGATTTATGGGATGTCATCGAAAAAGATTATCCGGAGCCACCTGTAGATGGAGATTCTACAAGATGGACGGCTGCACAAGAGAAGTTGTACAAAGAAAATCAAAAGAAAGATGCAACTGCACTTCGGTATATCAAACAAGGAGTGAGTAAATCTATCTATCCAAGAATTTTCAATAAAAGAAAAGCAAAGGATGCATGGGAAGTTTTGCAAAAAGAATTTCGAGGCAATGACAAAGTTATCTCCATTAAACTTCAATCTTTATGGAGAGATTTTGACAACCTGCAAATGAAGGAATCTGAAAATATCAGAGATTTCTTCTCTAGAGTCTCTGAAATTGTAAATCAAATTCAATGCCTTGGAGATAACATTCAAGAAAAGAAGGTGGTAGAGAAGATATTGAGATGTCTTCCTCCAAAGTTCGATCATTGCGTCGCTGCAATAGAGGAATCAAAGGACCTTGGCAAGATGTCAACACATGAGCTAATGAGTTCACTTCAAGCTCATGAACAAAGAATTAATAGAACATCAGCAAATTCATTGGAGCAAGCATTCCAATCCACCCTCAATTTTTCAGAAAAGAAACGAAGTTATTACAACTCAAAGAAGGGCTCATTTCAAAAGCAAAATCAAATTCAAAGAAAGGGCAACGAAAGAAATTATCAAGGCAAAGGAGAACAACGACGAGAACAGCAGAAAATTCAAGGTAATTCTGCCACTTATTGCATTATTTGCAATAAATCAAATCATAATTCTGAAAATTGTCACTTCAAATGCACGAGATGTCGAATTCCTAATCATTCCCAAAGAAATTGTTGGTATCAAAATAAAAAAGAGAAGGACAAAGCAAATTTTACAAGTGAAGAAAATGAAGAGCAGGTTTTCTACTCTTGTTTATCTGCTGAAAATGAATCACAAGATGCTTGGTATATTGACAGTGGTTGCAGCAACCACATGACCGGCAACAAAGACATTTTTGTAGAACTTGATGCAAATTTTTCATCAGAGATAAAGCTTGGAGATGGAAAGGCGCAAAAAGTTGAAGGAAAGAGGACCATTGCAGTCCACACCAAAAAAGGTAAGAAATTTATTCATGATGTGCTTTACGTGCCAAATTTAGCCCAAAATCTCTTAAGTGTTGGACAACTTGTTCAAAAAGGTTATGCGGTGAATTTTGATAATAATTCTTGCAAGATCATTGATAAGAAAAGTAATTTAACAGTGGCAAATATTGACATGACTCCAAATAAAATTTTCCGTCTATTTATGTCTCTAAATGAGAATTGTGCATTCAAATCTGAAAATTCTAATGTGTCTCATTTATGGCATTTGAGATATGGCCATTTAAGCAACAAGGGGTTGCATTTGCTGAAATCAAAGAATATGGTCATTGGACATCCTATCATCACGGAAGAAAATAAGGTGTGTGAAGGTTGTATTTTTGGCAAAATGCATAGATTTCCTTTTCCGAAAACTTCATGGCGAGCAAAAGCTCCTTTGGAGTTGATACATGCTGATATTTTTGGTCCTACAAGGACTCCTTCACTAAATAACAAGAGATATTTCATTCTTTTTGTTGATGATTACACTCGTATGATGTGGATTTATTTTTTAAGTGAAAAATCAGAAGCTTTCTCAAGTTTCCTACGGTTTAAAGCTCTTGTAGAACGCCAAAGTGGACACTTAATAAAAACTCTTCGAACTGATCGTGGAGGAGAGTTTATTTACAGCGAGTTCATGAATCATTGCAAGAAAGAAGGAATTGCAAGACAGCTTACTGTGCGATATACACCGCAGCAAAACGGCGTCGCAGAAAGGAAAAATCGAACAATTGTTGAAATGGCTCGAAGTATGCTAGAAGGAAAATCCATGCCAAAGAAGTTATGGGCTGAAGCTGTCAACACGGCTGTCTATATATTGAACCGTTCGCCAACTAAAGCTGTTAGAAATATGACACCATTTGAAGCCTGGCATAAAAGAAAGCCTAAAGTAGATCACATGAAAGTATTTGGAAGTGTAGCGTATGCATTGAACCAGAGCCCAAACAAAGATAAATTTGAGAAGAAAGGAGAGAAATATGTCTTTGTTGGTTACAGTGAAGAGTCAAAGGGATATCGGCTATTAAACCCCAAAAATGATCAACTCATTGTCTCAAGAGATGTTGTCTGTCTTTGTTGGTTACAGTGAAGAGTCAAAGGGATATCGGCTATTAAACCCCAAAAATGATCAACTCATTGTCTCAAGAGATGTTGTCTTTGATGAAATGGCAACATGGCAGTGGGATCATGATGGCTACCAAAAATCAAATTCTATGAAGCCTAAAAGATCTCAAAATAATGGCTCACAACCTGTCCGATCTCAGCAAAGTATCCATGTAGATACTGCTCCTAGTTACAGCTCAAATGATGAAAATGAATATGAAGATTTGGACTCTCCTATTCGAAAGGTGCGTTCTTTACAAGATATTTATGACTCATGTAATGTTGTTCTTTTTTCTTGTGAACCGCAGTTGTTTGAAGAGGCAAGCAAAGAAGATGTGTGGATTGAAGCAATGAAAGAAGAAATAACAGCCATTGAGAAAAATAAAACATGGCAGTTAGTTGACTTGCCAAAAGATAAAGAAGTCATTGGCCTGAAATGGGTTTATAAGACAAAATATGGCGAAGATGGTTCTATAATAAGACACAAAGCACGGCTGGTTGCAAAGGGATATTCGCAGCAGCCCGGAATTGACTTTAATGAGACATTTGCTCCAGTAGTTCGAATGGAAACCATTAGAACAGCTCTTGCAGTGGCAGCGCAATTAGAGCTTAAAGTTTTCCAACTCGATGTGAAGTCTGCTTTTCTAAATGGCGAGCTTAAGGAAGAGGTATATGTTGAGCAGCCAGAAGGCTTTGTGATAAGAGGAAAAGAAAATAAAGTCTATAAGCTTCAAAAGGCGCTGTATGGGCTAAAGCAGGCACCCCGAGCATGGAATTGCAAGATAGATAACTACTTCATTCAAAATGGTTTCCAAAGAAGTAAGAACGAACCTGCCCTTTATGTGAAAAATCAAGGAGAAGAATTTCTAGTTGTATGTCTATATGTTGACGATCTAATCTATTTCGGTACAAGCAACAATCTTGTTAAGGAATTTAAGGAAAGAATGATGACGGACTTTGAGATGACGGACCTCGGTCTGATGAAGTATTTTCTAGGCATGCAAGTCAAACAAGGAAAGGGCAAAATCTTCATTTCACAAGAGAAATACATTGAAGGCATTCTCAAAAAATTTCACATGGCAGATTGCAAACCAGTTAACACACCAATGATGCTAAATGAAAAATTAAAGCAAGAAGATGGCGCAAAGAAGGCGGATGGAAAAATATTTAGAAGCTTGGTTGGTTCGCTAATTTTTCTCACTCATACAAGGCCTGATATTTGTCATGCAGTAAGTATACTTTCAAGATTCATGCAAAATCCAAGTAACAATCACTTGATTGCAGCAAAAAGAATTTTACGATATTTGAAAGGAACAAAAGAATGTGGGCTTCAATATGTCAAAGAGGACGAATGCAAGTTAGTCGGTTTCACTGATAGTGACTGGGCAGGAGCATTGGATGATCGGAAGAGCACATCAGGCTATGTATTTTGTCTCGGTTCCAACGTAATTTCATGGAGTTCAAGGAAGCAAAAGACCGTAGCATTATCTTCAGCTGAAGCTGAGTACATGGCAGCTACAGAGGCAGCTTGTGAAGCGGTGTGGCTACGGAGAATTCTAAATGATATGAAGCAAACTCAAGACAAGCCAACAAAAATCTACTGTGACAATATGTCGGCTGTGGCAATGACAAAAAATCCAGTGTTTCATGCTCGCACAAAGCATATTGAGATACGTTATCATTTTATACGAGAATTGATTAGCAAAGAGGAGATTATCATGGACTTCATCAGCACAAAAGACCAGCCAGCGGATTTCCTCACTAAAGCAGTCACATTGGAGAAGTTTGAAAAGTTCAAGAAGCAATTGAAAATTACAAATTAAGGAGGAGTGTTAAAAGTTAATTTGTAATTTTATTAGGCAACAATTAAATGCATTGACAAATATACTTTTGTATTAATGTAGGGAATAATTTATTCCTATATATGACATAATTAGATAAATCTAGATAAAGGCATTATCTGGAATATTCCAGAGAACGCATTATATTATAAAAGTCAAGCTGTATCTCATGTAATCAATCAAGCATTAAGAAAAAAAAATTAAATCTTTTGTCTATCTCTCCATATTGCTCTGCTGTGCCTAACAAATGTTCTATGAATAATAAATTTCTTTTTGCCTTTCAAAAAATAATATGACCAAGCTTGCGTCATTTGCTAAGCACGCAAATCTTCAGCTTTCTCACAATTAAGTTCTGCGTAAGTTACAAGTGTAATAACTTTAGCATATATAAAGCCTAGCTCTTTACGATTTTCACCGTGCCTGCAAAGAAGAACGCAGCATGAAAATATATTGCAATGTAGTTCACAAAAAGCAATATATTCAATTATATACTGTTTATAGTTTCATTCAGCATAAATTTAATGGTAAGCATCTAAAATGCACCTGCTTTGAACTCTTTCAAAAATAATCTCCAAATGACTTATCATCCTCCTCTTCCTCCAACCTTTAAAATTGCATTTTGGGGATTGGCTCATTACCATTCCAATCAATTTAATCTGTATGCTCTAATTGTTGTTGTTGGAGTTTGAAGGTACAGGTGAAAGATGTTTCTCTTCAGTTTTTTTCTTGCAAACGAAAATCCAACTCATATTATCGGAGTTGCGCGTTATTAGTGAACTTTCCTATTCAAAATGTATACATTTACTTCTTCCATTTCCAGAACTCAAACAAGCACCCGTACCTTTAATTTTTTAACCAAAGAGGTTGATCATTATTTCATGAGAAAAGGGGGAAAAACAAAGTTCACTTATTAGGTTTAGAGCTCTACGGGAAGCTACAAAGGTTTAAATGAAAAACATATCATGTTCATTTATTTACTTTTCCTTTCTCTTTAACTGAAAAAAGGACAAACATGATAATATAGTTGTTTATCAACATATATCCAGCTCCCCACTAAAGGACTTCTTGTTTACAATGTAGTTTACTACGTAGATGACACAAGTTGAAAGCGAGCATTATGTTATTAGATCATTTATCTTAGATTTCTTTTAGTTTTCTTAATCATTGATGTAATAACCAATAAACTTTCTAAACATTAAGGCAAAACTATTGATTATCAATGTTATTCTATTAAGGGCCTATTATCATACTGGAAATACATACATACACACATCCGCATATATATATATATATATATATATATATATATATATATATATATATATATATATATATGTTGAATAAACATTAAATGATGGTGGGAAATGATAAAATTATTGAAGAGTCAAGTGTCTTTTGTATGTGAAGAGTCAAACGGTGTTTGGTTTTCTATCATTTGGACTATAATGCCTATAAAAGGATGCCAGTGACATTTTTTGTAAAGGCTACACAAAAAAGAAAAGTGAAATAAAATAGAAAGTTTGTCTAATTCTCCTCTTCCATAAAAAGTTTGTCACAATTTCTTCCTTTTAACTGTACCTGAAAGTTTGTCAGGTTGGTATCCTACTCTCTATTATATCAAATTGGTATCAGAGCCGATGGAGAGCATGATGAGCCAAATGCCGCTGCCACGACTGACGAAGGCGAATTATGAGAACTGGAGCATTCAAATGAAAGCTCTGTTCGGATCTCAAGATGCATGGGAGGCGGTCAAAGAAGGTTTCGGAGAACCAACAAATACCGCGGGATATTCGACAGCTCAAAATAAGGCGCTTAAAGAGTCACGATCGAAGGATAAAGGAGCACTATACATGTTGTTTTGAGCCGTTGATGAGTCAGGTCTTGAGAAGATTGCCAATGCAAATACTTCAAAAAAAAGCGTGGGACATTTTAGAAAAAGTGTATAAAGGAGCCGACTGAGTCAAGCAAGTGCGTCTCCAAACTCTTCGTGGTGAGTTTGAGAGCATTAGAATGAAGGAGTCCGAAAGGGTATCTGACTACATCACACGTGTTCAAACTGTGGTGAATCAATTAAATCGTAATGGCGAGGCGCTAACGGACGCGCGTGTTGTGGAGAAGATCTTGAGATTGTTAACCGATAATTTTGAGAATGTTGTGTGCGCGATAGAAGAATCAAAGGACCTTACGACGCTTACAGTCGACGAACTCGTCGGTTCTCTCGAGGCACACGAACAACGTAAGAAGAAAAAGAAAGAAGATCTACTCGAAGAGGCTTTGGAGGCTAAGGCAAGTCTCAAGGAAGACAAGGTGATGTACGCACAACACAATCGAGGAAGAGGGCGTAGTGGTCGTGGAGGTCGGAACAATGGTCGCGGTGGTGTAGGTCGCGGTCAAGGTGAAAATCATGAGAAAAAGGGACAGTCAAGCCAACAAAATAGTCGAGGAAGAGGACGTGGTCGTGGCAGAGGTGGCCGGTCAAATTATTCAAATGAGGAATGCTATAGCTGCGTAAGCATGGACACTACGCAAAAGAGTGCAAATCAAATATCAAGAGCTATAATTGTGGAAAGTATGGACACTATTCAAGAGAGTGCTATTCTGAGAAAATGGTGGAAGAAAACGCGAATCTAGTTGCAGAAGAGGAGGTAAGAGAAGATGGTGTTCTCATGATGGCTTACAAAAATACCGTCTCCGACAGCTACACGGAGTGGTATCTTGACACCGGTGGTAGTAACCATATGTGCGGGCACTAGCACCTGTTCAGGGGGATGCGAGAGGTTGAATTTGGACACGTTTCATTTGGAGACGCGTCAAAAATCCAAGTAAAAGGCCAAGGTACGATTCATTATTTACAAAAAGATGGCACAGAAGGATCAATTGAGATTGTTTATTATGTACCTGATCTTAAAAGTAATATTTTGAGCATGGGGCAACTCATGGAGAAGGGATCATCTGCAGACCCTCTGTACTCTTGGTATCCCTCTATGAGGCTGCAGATGATCCCTCTATTTTTAGCATGTGAACATGAAAAAACAAAACGACATGAATTAACTGAATACAAGATAACACCATGATGATAGGGTTGCAAGATTAGACAAGATTGACACAAGATATGCTAAGATAAGATAAACTGGATATGTTCTAATACTTTCGCCGCTTCGCTATTTCCTTGTTATACTGGTTTCTATATCTCTGCAACACCTAACTAATGTCCCAACTAGTAACGATAACGTGATCCCAATCCCTGTAGTTTCCATTGCCTTCAGGCATACATTTATTATTTGTTACCTAGATAATCTAGGGTTTTCTACCAAGTGCCTTCTAGATTCAACTAGAGTTTACGCTATCTGCTGAACGCTTCTCGGATTCAGGGTTTATGCCACCTAGTCCAACTAGGGATTATGCTACCTGTCGAACGATGCCCCCTAGTCTAGGACACACTACCTAGGGTGGTATATGTTCCTAGACTTCCCCACGCATGTATCGCGAATCGTTATCGCTTGTCTAGATGCACATGTCCTATAATGTGCAGCCCGAGTCCTGTGGCAGGGTAAATCAAGAAACACAGAACTCGGTCGGAAGCTTGGCAGATGCTAAGGTCTGTTTTTATTCCAGTGGCTATGGTCCCACTTGACCCCTCCCTCACACACCTTGAAAAATGAGAACTATACGCAGGCCCCCTATGCCCCCACTAACCTATGGTCATCCTCACCCATAACTAGATAGCAAGTATATGGTCTTTTGGAGTTCTCCGCCTTTCCGCTTCACGTATCTCGATTGACTCAAGATGGATGGTAGACGACGAGTTGCTATCACAGGGCTACCGTTTTCCCGCCGAATCACGCCGGTCCATCCTAGTCTTTAGGTTGCCATATATTGCAACCAAGGCATACCCCTGGTTCTTTTAACGCAGACTTAACCTCTGTGAGCCCAGGAGGATCATCTGCAGCCTCATAGAGGGATACCAAGAGTACCCTCACGTCCCCTCGAAGCCTCGGGCTTCGTAACCCAATTCGTTGGAGCCTTCTTTTTACTCAGACGGACATTCGCTCCTTCCCGTGTTATACTAAGAATTACTACTTAGTTTTACTAACTAAGGTCTACCACTTAGTTTCTAGAATCGTTGTTTTCTTAACTAAGGTTTACTACTGAGCTCCTTTTTAACTAAGGTTTACTACTTAGTTCTCTTTCCCGTCAATTTGGATTGGTTAAGTGTCATTAGTCAATTCAAGCTAACTTAACCCTCTTCATTTATCCTGTTAAACTGGTTAAGTGTTATCAGTAATTCATGTTGACTTAACCCTACCACAAACCAAGTTATATTGGTTAAGTGTTTCTTATTACTTAACCCTACCCATTCATCCTATATTGGTTAAGTGTTCCTTTTTAACTTAACCTTGCCCGTCTGTTTTAACTAACATGTTATTAATGGTTAAGTATTATCCCTTCATGTTTTAGACTTAACCCTATTCCTTTATCACAATCTGATGGTTAAGTGTTCAAGTTTACTTAACCATACGGTCTAGTCCAGCTAATATATCAGATTGGTTAAGTGTATTAAATTTTTCTTAACCCCAACCTCTAGTCTAGTTAACATGTTAATTTGGCTAAGTGTATTAACTTTACTTAACCCCACCTTCTAGTCTAGTTAACATGTTAATTTGGCTAAGAGTTTTCTTGGTTACTTAACCCCCACAAATCTTGTCTTGTAACCATAAGTTTGGTTAAGTGTCCCTATGGACTTAGCCCTCCCATTCTAGCTTAACTGTGTTAAGTGTCTGTATGAACCTAACCCCACCCACCGGTCTGGTTATCATGTTGAATTGGTTAAGTGTCTTAGTTAACTTAACCCTACCATTCTTTTTCTAGCTTTAACTAAATAAATTAAAGTCGCGACCACTCACATTAGACAGATATTGTTGCGAATACTGGATATGCCGGTTGGTTCCGGGCAGGTTTACATCGCAAATCAATCTAACCTCGGGTTAGGCATATTCGTGTTTTCTAAGTTCAAAGGGTTTTGATTAATTTTCAAATCAGGTTTTGAAAGTAACCATCCCGTCCGTCGGATCAATTAGGGATAGCCAGGGAGAGCAAGAAACTTGTATTTTCCAAACCCAAGCCTAGACACTATCCTCTCTGTCACCCTAGAACTTTCTGGTGTATTATTAAAAGAGATGTCGTTAATAAACCTTTAATTTGTCTAAATTTACATTTTCTCATTCAGGACAAATTCTATAAGTAAATCATTCCTAATTTACTTATTTCCTAATTACTCTTTTAATGTAAATTGTCAACATTTATTCTTATGGCCCATTTTCCCCTCTATATCATATTTATGCCTTTTTGGTATGTAAACTATACCAAATTAAGTGTCACTAACCATGATTTTGCTAAACCTGACAATTACTCCCAATTATGGCCAATTTCAAATTTATGCCAATATACTTATCATGCCAAATTAGCTAATCCAATTCTGATTTAACATTCTAATTACAGTTCATGTCAAACTAGACTTATTATTCTAGTTTACAATTCATGTAAATGCTAGATTTACAAGTCAATACTAGATTCAAATTACACATCCTATAATTCATGTCAAATTTATCCAATTTGCATTTCTATGAACATGCCATAATACATGTTCCCAATTTATGCCAATTTCCAAGTTAAAAACTACGTTTTTAGTAAATTTCATATTTTGCCCAAATCGTATTCCCACCGTTCGTATAATCGTGATTCAATCTAGATTATAGATAAATCTAGATTCGTGGATAAAAAGGGAATGAACCAAAATGCCATGAAAGAGTAGTCATAATAACTGGCATAAGATGATAATTCACAGGCATATAGATCTGGTAATATTACGACATGAAAAGGGTTGAATAACGACGTAGGTTCAAGAACATGGGTAGACCTAACTTAATAGGTAAATTCCCAAGATCTAAAACCAAAGAAAACCAAGAATAGACAGAATAGATAATCAGGTTTAGACCCAATTTAACAGTGACAAAACTTAAGCAACACTTTCCTAGTCATGAATCATAGGTGTTTAATCACAGCTGTTCTTGTTATGTCATAGGCAATAGTTTGTGTTTCCTAATCAAAGGCATAGGCCTGTGTTCATAGTCAAAGAAATAATTCTCATAGTCATAAGTCACAGTCATAGGCAGTGTTCATAGTCATAGGCAATGTTCTTAGTCAGGTTTTAAGGTCCATAGTTTCATAGTCACAGTCTTATTGGTCATCGAATCATAACAGTTCTTAATTAGGTCCAAAGATATAAGCACTGATTCGAAGAGAGAGAATTTGGCATATTTTTTTATTCCTTTAATTTCACGTCACGAATAGAGAAAACGTTCAAATCTAAAAAGTAACCGACTTACAGAGATTAGATTAGATTCGTAGAAAAACAGTCGTTGAAGTCGTTTGAATCTTCACTTGAATCCTAGCTTGACTTGAATCTCCTCTTGAAAGTCTTGTGCAGCATTTCCTCATCTTGTTTTATTTTATATATTATTTATTTATACATTTTCTCAGAGGCAGCATAAGGATAAAAAGGAATTGTGAATAGAGAAGGAGACTGAGGCTGTTTATATAGGATTAGACGGACGAATCTGGTCAGAATGGCGTCCGGATACAGAAGAACGAACCAGACTGCAGATCTCGAAAAAGCAGGGAGGTCGACCCCCAGGTCGACTACCCAGTCGACATGGATGCCCCAGGTCGACTACCTAGTCGACCTGGGTCTTGGGCGGGAAAATTCCCGCCCAGCCCAATCTGGGTCCGATTTTGAATTTTGAACTTGTTTCTGACCTGTTCGAATTTTAAATCGAATTCTGAAACTTCTGAAGACCATATCTCCTTCATACGGAGTCCGATTAACGCAAACTCGGACTCTATCTCATGCAGAATTCCGAGACGAACGCAATGGCGCAGCCCGTTTCCTTTGATTTTGATTTTATAATTTAATTCTGCCATGATTTGTGAATTTTAGTGTTACAGAATTACGGGGTGTTACAGGTAGACACATCAAAGCCATACGATCCAATAGAGGTGGCGAGTATACTTCGACGGCTTTCATGGAGTATTGCGAGGAGAAAGGCATAAGGAGATTTTTAACTGCACCATACTCTCCTCGACAAAATGGTGTGGCCGAGAGGAAGAACCGGACTATTCTCGACATGGTTCGATCAATGCTCAAAAGTAAGAAGATGCCGAAGGAATTCTGGGTAGAGGCTGTACAGTGTGCCATTTATATACAAAATCGATGTCCACATGTGAGGTTAAATGATCAAACACCACAAGAGGCCTGGAGCGGACAAAAACCAACAGTTTCTCATTTTAGGGTGTTCGGTAGTGTGGCTTATGCACACGTACCAGGTCAACGAAGAATGAAGCTCGAAGACAAAAGCAAAAAGTATATTTTCATCGGGTATGATGAGAGGACAAAAGGGTATAAGTTGCTCGACCCGATTAGCAAGAAGTTGATGGTGAGTCGTGCTAGACGAAGCAAGCGAGTGGGACTGGAACAATTCGAAGGAGGTTGTTACAGAAGTTGGAGAATCAGTCATTGCACCAGCAAGTATACCAACAGACCCCGAAACTACTGACAATGAAGATGAACCACTACAACCAAAAATAAGAAGTTTGCAAGATTTGTATGATTAGAAAAATGAGATACACCTTGTATGTCTTTTGTCTGATGCTGAAAATATCAGTTTTGAAGAGGCGGTTCGAGACAAGAAGTGGCAGGCTTCCATGAACGAGGAGATTAAGGCAATTAACCGCAACAAAACATGGGAGCTTGCAGAGTTGTCGAAAGGAAGTCAGCCCATTGGTGTGAAATGGGTGTTCAAGAAAAAGATGAATGCTCAAGGTGAGATAGAACGATACAAGGCGCGACTTGTTGCGAAGGGATACAAGCAAAAGGCAGGAATCGATTATGACGAAATATTTGCTCCTATTGCAAGAATGAAGACAATCCGATTGCTCATTTCAAAAGCTGCTCAATTCAGATGGCCAATATTTCAAATGGATGTCAAGTCGGCATTCTTGAATGGTGTGCTTGAAGAAGACGTCTACATCGAACAACCACCTGGGTACATAAAGTCGGAGAAGAGAAGAAGGTGCTAAAATTGAATAAGGCGCTTTACGGGTTGAAGCAAGCACCACGAGCATGGAATACACGTATCGACTCATATTCCAAGGAGAACGGGTTCAAGCAATGTCCCTATGAGCATGCCCTCTATGTAAAGAAAAAAGGAGGTAATATAGTATTTGTTGTTCATTATGTTGATGATCTCATTTTTATGGGTAACGATGATGAAATAATAGAAGAATTTAAGAGCATAATGACACGGGAATTTGAGATGATAGATTTAGGTTTGATGATGTTTTTCTTGGGATTGGAGGTTAGACTAGTAGATACGATAATTTTTATATCACAGGTGGCATATGCAAAAGAGATTTTGAAGAAGTTCAAGACGGAAAACTGCACCCCGGTATCAACACCAATGGAACCCTGTGCAAAACTTTCAAGGTTCGATGAAGAAGAACGTGTTGATGTGAGTATATACCGGAGTTTGATAGGAAGCCTTCGCTATCTCACATGCACAAGGCTGGATCTATCATTAAGCATCGGAATTGTAAGTCGGTTCATGGAGGAGCCGACTCATTCACATTGGAAGGCGGTGAAGCGAATCCTACGATACATACAAGGAACGGTGTCACACGGATTGTTCTACTCAAAGGCAGGTGATTACAAGTTGGTTGGCTATTCCGACAGCGATTGGTGCGGAGACATAGACGATCGGAAAAGTACCTCGGGATATGTGTTCTTTATGGGAGATACTGCGTTTACTTGGCTTTCAAAGAAGCAACCAATCGTGATGCTCTCTACGTGTGAAGTTGAATATGTGGCAACATCTTCGTGTGTATATCACGCGATATGGCTTAGAAATTTGTTAGGTAAGATGGAGCTAAAGCAACTCGGTGCAACCGTGATTCATGTTGACACCAAATCAGCAATTGAGTTGGAAAAGAATCCAGTGAACCATGACAGAAGCAAACACATCGATGCTCGTTTTCACTTTATCCGAGATCATGTGAAGGAAGGAAGTGTGGAACTGGTGCATATGACAAGTCAAGATCAAGCTGCGGACATCTTTACAAAACCACTGCTGAAAGTACTTCTCAATAAATGCAAGAAATTGATTGGCATGACGGATGGAAGAAGCATTTAAGTTTATGGGGGAGTTTTATTGAATAAACATTAAATGATGGTGGGAAATGACAAAATAATTGAAGAGTCAAGTGTCTTCTGTATCTGAAGAGTCAAACGGTGCTTGGTTTTCTATGTTTCCTTTGGACTATACTGCCTATAAAAGGATGCTAGTGACATTGTTTGTAAAGGCAGAACAAAAAAGAAAAGTGAAATAAAATAGAAAGTCTGTCTAATTCTCCTCTTCCATAAAAAGTGTCACAATTTCTTCCTTTTAACTGTACCTGAAAGTTTGTCAGGTTGGTATCATAGTCTCTATTATATCAATATATATATATATATATATGCGTGTGTGTGTGTGTGTGTGTATACATATATATAGAGAGAGAGGGAGAGAGAGGTAACTTTCAAACATTAAGTTTTGCAAATTCCTTCTGGTATCAAACCCATAAGCATCACAATCACGTCATTTTAGGTGTTCAGCATAAATCCAACATATTTCATTCCAGGTCAAAACCAATAAATATTTTCATATACAAACTAAAATACCTTTTCTGTCGAATTTCTTTGCTGGTTGGTAGATAAACAATGCTTTATTGGATGCCCGGGTGATCAGCCCTTCGTTGGTTACTCAAGTGATCAACCCTTTTTTGGCTTCTCAGGATCTTTTATTGAGTTTGAGCTCCCTAATGCATTTATAAATGCCGCATCACTCTCTTGGACTGCAGAAATCTCTTGCATACAGTTGAGCAGATAGAATAATTAAATACTAAAATAATAGATATAAACTATAATATGAAAATTGGATTAACATGTACTTTAGCCAAAAAAAAGAGTCTAAAATATAAAACAAAACTGAAAAGAAATGAAATAAGCTTCAAATGCATAGGCACTCACTTTCACTGTCTGGGGCAGTGAACTCCTTCCATTCAGTTGATGCATCAGCTCTTTGTGACATAATAAAAGTGGTTAAATTAAACTTCAAATAAAAATTAAAGAAAGGTTCATCTTCATTATATCATTTCCAAATGTCATTTACCAAAAGTACCTTTTGGATAAAACTATTCATAACCTATGTGCAAATCTGCATCTATTTTTCCAAACTCAATGGCACAAATTTGAGAGAAAACATCAACTTTCATATAAAATGTACCTCATCCATCTATTAATCTATTGAAAACAAGGATTAATCATCTAAAATATTAGACAATGAAGAAATCAATGAAAATAGGCCTTTGTCAGATCATACAATTCCGAGTTAGCAACATCCGGGATTAGGCTCAGAAAGCCATATTTGGTGCTTAACAGATAAATTTTTTTATCAAAAAGGATTCTTAAAAGATCAATACCCCAAAAGGTGTTATAACACATTGATCTTTCACTGAAAGCAAAAAATGGCACAAAGTTTTCCATCACAAGCATAAGCACTCCACTTAACTAACATGAAATTTATATTAAACGTTAATATAATAATTTAGCAGTTAAAAGCATATGCCTAGTTCATAGCACAAAAAAATACCATAGCTCATCATGGTAGACATAAAAAACTGTCCACGAATTTTGTAAATCAAAGTGAAAAAATTGTATCAATCTGTTTGCTTAATTAAACTTTTGTACCAATTAAAACTATGTTGATTGCCAAACTAAACTAAAATACCTTTTGGTCCTTTTCAATATGCCAAACATGCCAGCAACAAGCCGCAGCCCAAGATCCATGCACGGGAGTTGCTTATTTTCTCTATCGTCGCAGTAAAGTCGCCAATACTGTCGGAGTGTGTTGTTGCATCAATCATGGGATGTGCCTCGGCATGATACTGCTCTCGCCTTTCCTGAGTCGTAAGTCCAAATCAATTGCGATTTTTCCCTCTTCTTTTTGACTACGATTTACATATTGTGATTTTCTTCTTCATTTTGGCTGCGTGTTCGATATATAAAGGAGGTAAAGATGGTGCTCAGATCTAGGGTCTACAAATGAAAGAGAAGTGATTAAAGTAGCAGTTGAGAAGGAGGTGCGTTGGGCAAGAAGGGATGGTCGAGTGGCAAGGATAGAGTGAAGAAGAAGTAAACAAGAGAGGTGATGTGGTTGAGAATTAGAATTGGTCTTTTCTAAGGGCATCTCCAATGGTTGCAATTCAGCCTTGTAAATTAAGCATTCTCTCCTCAGTTATGCAATTCAACCTTAAGATTAAGGCTAATATTCAGGATCCAATTCAGGATCCTGAATTGGATCCTGAACATTACGGGTGTGTTCTGGCGCCTAATAAGTAGGTACCAGAATAGGAGCCAGAATTCTGGCGACTACTTATTAGGCGCCAGAACACATATTCTTTCGGTTTTCCCCCTTTTTCCGGTCAGTTATTCTTCTTTTACCGGTCATTTTTCTTTCTTTTTGGTGAAAATATTCTGGTGCCTACTTATTAGGCGCCAGACTTCTGGCGCCTAATTATTAGGCACCAGAACCACTGGGGAAAATCCAGCACTTAAGGACGTAATATTAAGAACACCGAATATTACATCCTTAAGCCACTGGAGATGCCCTAATACAGAATGTTCAGATTGCCGGCAAATCAAGGTAGTGGGTTACGAAGATGGACACCAAATTGTATAGTTTGACATTTTTGTGAAACGTAATGGGAGGGAAGACGAGAAAGGAGAAAGTAATTTAGGGGAAGACGAGGCGGAAATTAATTTAGGTTTAGGCGGACAAATTGAAATAAAGAAGGGAAGTCAAAATGTAAAGGGAGGGAACTATCAAATGTAACCAATATTTTAGTCAATTGCTAAATAAATGCAACCAAAGTACTTATATACAATATTAGAAACCACATTAGTTACATTTACATATCAAACGCAACCAATGAATGTAACCATATGTATGTTTTCTTGTAGTGAATTAATTGATTAGGATTGTTATGCGTGTATGGCGTGAGCTAATATCAGGAGAGGGTTAATGCTAGACATTACCCGATTTTGATATCGTACCGTTATGCCACCAAAATTTTCTAAAATATGTTAGAACAATAAAAATATCATTTTTATTGTGTAAATGAACTGAATAAAATATTCGTGTGTTGAAATAAATATTTTATAGTCAAAAATATAATTTTTAACATGTATATGAATAAAATAAATATTCATTTACAAATCGAACGATTTGTTTATGAACACCCATTTTACTGATATGGATTGGGACGATAAATTTTACATATCGCCCAACTGCACAAATAAAATTCATTATTTGTTGATTGAAACCCCACACGGGTGTTGGGATGATATTTGACGTACACTAATCCCAAATGTTTAGTTGTATGTCAATCAATAGGTTGACAGACTGTTGTAAGCGTTAAATATTTATATTTAATGCTTATACAATGTAGAATGCACTCTGGATGATGGATGATTATTTATCACTGTTGTTGTATACATGTGTTGTATAAAATCCATATAATAACATTATATGGTAATTGACTGTGTCTTATTCCAGATCAGAAAGAATGAATATTTTAAAATAATGAATATTTTAAAATGATATTCAGCAAAAGATCAAAATATGATTTTGATGTCCGATTTGGGATGGACACGAATATATATAAATATATAAAGCTGTGTTGATTAGATTTACGCCATTTTGACGTGAACGATATCGATTTTATTCATTTTTATAGTGAATATCGAAAAGGAATTGATTTCAAAATCTAATGTTTTGAAAATATTATCATTTATATATTAATGATATGGAATATTCAATTTTGATTTGAAATTGAATATGAAGTTGAAATCGTTTTGAAAACGAATTTAAAACGATTTATAAAATACGTTTTAAATGGAAATTGATGAATTATATTATATATATATAAAATATAGTGGCCTGAATAGAGCGCGCCGCGCTGCGGCAGTTCGCGAATTTCGACCGTTGACTTCGAATGGACATTACGGGAGATCCGACCGTCCGATTCTCCTAAAACCGGAAACGTTGGTTTCGTATCGAAAAGAGCTTTCTAAAGAACATTAGAAATTTGAAATCTAATGGTTGGATTTGGAATTATGCCCAAATCAAATTTGGAAAAGGTTGTTGTAAGTGCAGTTCAATGGCCGTTTATGGAAATCGACTTTACGGGCCTTGATAAAATTATTAAAAATATTAATAATTTGTGTAAAATCATAATAAATGATTTGGAAAGAATTGGGATGAAAAATTCCATATTTGGAAAGATAAGAATATATTTTTATCAAAATGAACTAGTTATTAACTAGATATGAAATCCAATAATTTTAAATAAAATAAATTGGATTTGGAATGGTTTTAAAAATAACCAGGATTTTCAATATGTAAATTAGAATAGATTTGAATTGAAATTGTCTTCGGAATATTTCGATGTTGGATTTCGTGATTATATAAATATTGTTATGGAAATTTGGAAGATATATTTATATCGTTATCTCCAATACAATATTTGTTGGTTGTAGAATTTGATATTGAATATAAGCCGATATATTTTCTATTCAGAGTCTTGTATTTAATATCAAATGGGATTTTGGGTTTGTCGTGAACGGTGTCTTCAGTAACACTGTTCTTGAACCCCAAGTGAAGAGAATAAATCTTTTAATTAAGATTTTTAGAGTTTCCAATTATATTTAATAATTGGAATAAAATGGAATGTGAATTGGGTTTATCGTGAACTGTGTTTTAACAACATTTGTTCTTTAACCCGATTTACAGGGAAATATGATTTTGAATTTATAAATCTTTTATTAAGATTTAAAGGAGATTTTCCAAAGTAAAGTTTTACAATTTAACATATTAAATTGGAATTGAATAGAATTCATTTTGGTAATAATCGAAGTGAGCTTCTGTAGAGGAAGACTGTTACTATATATGGAATTTAAGAGGCTTTGCCGTTATTCCATTTATAATATCGGTTGGATGCGAAAGTTCTTATCGATTATATATGTTGATCTATTTTCCGTGAAGATTCCATTGTTAATGGAATGAGATTTTGGGTTTATCGTGAGCTGTGTTTTAAATGACATTAGTTCTTTAACCCAGTTAAAGATAAGATTTATTTCTTAACTTTGAATAATCATTAAGCAATGATTTTTGGAAATTAAAACTGAACTAGAGTTTTAATGAATCTTTAAATAGATTGAAAGGTGAATTTGATAACTAAAATTATCAAATCCAAGAAATGATCGAGAATGGGGTATCAGCAGTTTTTCTCCAAGCGATGGTTAAATATTTAATTAGATTTGAACGTGAAATGGTAATTAATTTTACCGATAACACCGTGGTGTCAGGTATGAAGTATTACCGGTTTTACGTCATGGGATGAATAGGTTGGAATTGGGAAATTAAATAAACGATTACTTCGGTAAGGTTCGCTAATCCCGACTAGTTTGGAAAACCTTAAAAATGGTTTGGATTGATATCCAAAGGAAGATTAAAGAATAAATCTAAAGAATTTGTCTCTGATAAAATTAATGGGAACCTTTCCCAAAGGATATGAATATTTAAATAAAAGAATATTCAGAATTGGAATGAGGTGTATGTTGTGTTTTAATAGCACTTGTTTATTATATACGCGAGTTATTCAGAAAAACGGGGTTTATCCCATTCTGAATAACTGAAATGGCGATGAGTCGACGATGAAGATGGTGGTTGAAGACCGGAGATCTTCACATCGTTTATATGATTATTGATATCTTGATTGGGCTGTACACCCAAGACGAGGTAATAAGTGGTGATCGTTCCAGACGTACTTGGAGATCGACCGAATATGCGAGGACCTCACTCCTACATTGGACATACGGGACGAGGAATAAGGTGCCTCCGGTTTCGTTCAGTCCCAGAACGAACTTGTAAATGGATGTGTGTCTGACATTAGAGTTCATTTTGTGTGATTGATAGACATCGATTACACAACGTAAATTGCCTGTGTGGCATGCTGAGATGCAAATGATCAAGGCTTATGTTGAAAAGCAGAGTCTTGTGGTTGATGATCAAAGCACGGCTTTAATATAGCATGGCTTGGTGTTGTGTTAATTCACAAGCCTCGCACCTCGGTGTGAACCAGAAAAGGGAGAGGACATTAGGGAGGACATGCGTTTCCTTCTAGCTTGGAGTGGTGTCTAGGTTTTGTACGCCCAGGCATTTTACTTATGTGGATGATGGACAGCGAGGCGCCTCGGTTATATCGGTCTCTACGGAGTCGATGGATGGTATGGTCTATATATAGACCAATTTTACGACCTATAAGGCGGGGAAACGCAGTGTTCAGGCATTTTAATCTACTCTATGTGGATCGGCCCTGACGATCCAAGGAATAGTTGCGACTGGTCCTGAGACATGGGCTAGATTGCCTCGAAGCGGTAAGGACGATCCCTTGCCTTGGTTCACAGATGGAAATCCAACTTCCAATACGTGACTTTGCGGTTTTGATTGTAGAGCCTAGTATTGGCGACATGATATATGGTACCCATGCCGCCTAGGGTTAATACATTTATATTTGAAGCTATTTTATACACTATGCACTTATAATAATATCAAATGATTTCTTTTAATGTACCAAGCATGTTTGGCTATTATAAGGGAAAAACCTGTCCTCCGGCTTGCGTTGCATTGTGTGATGGGACCTGGATCTTATAATAGCCTCATTTTCCCAAAAAGCATTGTGCTATTTTGTTATATGCACTGGTATTCTTAGAAGGAAACTCTTTCCGTGTCATATGGCATGGTCCCTTGATATATCTGATTTAAAGTAAAGTTTTAAACAACTGTTTTAGTTCTCGCACCAGTCACATGACTGACCTGGAGTTATTGTTTTAACCTAAACTCTCGGTGCCCCTGTTTTCCACATAGGCAGCCAGTAGTTTTGGTTTTGCAGATTTATATTCACAGAATCCTGGTTTACAGCTGGAATGATATTTGGAAAGCTCTGTATCCATTTATCGCTTTCAGTTGTGTTTAGTATTAATTTTTCGCTGCTATGTGTTTAAATGTAATTTAAATCTCTGAAATTTATCAAATGTGTATTATTTATTCATACTCTGTTATATTCTTGTACTCTGATGTAAAGTGTTGTAATAAGCAATGAAATGTTCTTCTGTTTATGTTCCGATTCGTCTTGTCCTCAAAGCAATCCGTGCTTTCCTTCACAGGGAAATTCGGGTCGTCTCATTTGGTATTAGAGTTTTGGTTTACAGAGCTCGAGAACAAGACACGTTAGAACCGAACGAAAGAATTCATCAGAGATTGGATTAGTAATATCCAATAAGAATGACTCGTTAGAGATGGGATCAGTGGCATCCTAGAATGAGGCCGAAGTGTATTATTTTTAAAATAAAAGTGAAAACAAGTTTTTTTTTTTGAAAATAAAATCCAATTATACGTATTTGATTATTTATTCTACATTGGATTTGGACAATCGAGTATATGAGGATTTTGTGTATACGCGTCATGAACGTATATTCGAAGTATCAAATATACTGGATAGATATAGAGTCACACTCTAGTCGCCTGGAGATGGTTCTGATGATCGCTTTAGTACGTACATCATCAGAATTTGTGTTCAAGTTTCGAAAGTGGGATTTCTATATATTTCTAATTGACTGGTGTGGGAACCAAAACTAAATAGGGTCTATTATTGTGACTTGGCATCAAAAATGGATTTTTAAGATAAAAATTATGAATTTGAAATGATAATCAACTAATTGATTGCTGATTGTGTTGTTTGATTATTAGTTTGATTAATTAAAATTTTGAACCATGTAGCCAAATTGTATCAAATATTGAGCTGAATTGAAAATGGTTGGAAATTGCATGCATATACATGTATATACATTGAACAGGTCATCGCAAGGAGGCTAGGAAGAGGAATAAAATAGTATGCCCGACAAATAGGTACATGTTTACCATTTTCTTGGGTTTGGATGATTTTATGAGCCGATTGGCTAGCCGCTTGGCTTTTTCTTTTTGAGATGAGTGGCCCTATGTGGCGGTTTGGGGAATTTCCCAGTGCTCCCGGTACAAAGGAGGTTATGGAGAAATTTTTCAAAAAAATTGGGTGTTAGCCAAATTTATGAAAAATTAGGAATTCTTAGAAACTGAAAAGTTGAAGAGTGAAAGCCAAACTGAAAGTTGAGTTATCAGACTAGTATTGGTATGGCACTCTTCGAAAGGACTTGTGAAGAGCATCTTCCTTTGGTAGAATTCTCCTACAACAACAGTTATCAGACTAGTATTGGCATGGCACCCTTCGAGGCATTGTACGGACAACCCTGTAGATCACCGACTTGTTGGTGGGAGTCTACAGAAAGGCTTCTACTTGGACCTAAAATGATTAGAGAGACTTTAGGAAAGATTGATCTTATTCGATGGTGCATGAAGACAGCTTAGGGCAGGCAGATGTCCTACGCAAATAAGAGAAGGATCGTTATTGGGTTCGAAGTAGGAGACATGGTTTTCCTCAAGGTATCACCTTTGAGGAATGTGGTTCGTTTTGGATCTGTAGGGAAATTGGCACCAAGATTTGTTGGACATTTCCCATAACAGAAAGGATTGGCCAAATGGCCTATAGAGTAAAGCTACCAGAGAGACTGTCTGGTGTTCATGGTGTTTTCCACGTTTCTCATTTACGGAAGTGCTTGCATGATACTGCAGAAGTAGTTGAGTCGAGTATGCTTAAGGAAGTAGAGCTGGAACAGGAGGCGATAGTTAGATGAGTTCCTACCTGTATTCTTGGATCAAAGTTTAAGAAGTTAAGCAACCAAGAGGTTAAGTTGATGAACATTCAATGGGTAGAAGACCCCGAGAATGCAACTTGGGAGACTGAAGATAGGATTCGCGCTTCGTAACCTTTTCTTTTCAAAGGTATATTCTTAACTTCTTTTTCCAAAGCTTTTATTCATACTTGTTTCTATCGTTTAAGTATATCCTATCGATCGAAACTTCAACCTTTAGGTAGGGAACCCATGGATGTAAACATATGTTTGAAGCATGTTATGTTTGATGGATGCAAGTGTTTGCTAGTGGTTTCTTATGGATGCATATACACACACATTAGGCACTAGATCGACTCAATCACTCTCATACTACATATGGATGCGTGTGCATATTTTTTATCTTTTAATTGACGAAAGTGGGTGTATCATCATGTGGATGTTGCATTTGGATAAATGATTGTGCACACATATAGAACTTACATGTTATAGTAGGATTATTTGCATACATGTTGGATTCATGGCACTAACATACATTGCATTAAGGAGGTCGATTGAATCAGTAGAATGCCTGATCTTTCGCATTAGTATAGGGACATATACACACACCTTTTCATATGTTCATATAAGCATTATAAATCCTTTAAGGACAATGGATGCTTGTGATTGGTGGATGAGTATATGGATGATGGATGTAAGGATATACATTCTTCTTAACTTGGAGATTTCGGGGACGAAATCCTTTAAGTAGGTGAGAATGTAATCCCCCATTTATAGAACACTATAATGATAAACTAAAAAAATACTTAATTAAATATTGGGAATTAAGTAAAATGGCTTACACCATTGCGTTCATCTCTGAATTTTGCTTAAGATAGACTCCGAGTTTGCGTAAAACAGACATCGTGTGAAGAAGGTATTAAGGTTTGAACTTTATATACATATAAGCCATTTAAATATAAATAAATAAAATCTAGAATTCGAAATCACAACGGGAAAGGGGGAAATTGGCCCATTAGGGGTCGACCCAATCCCTTATGGGTGTCGACTCATGGGTCGACCCCTACACAGGGGTTTCGACCTCGGGGTCGACCCCAGTCAGATCTGGGCAGATCCATTTCTGTGAATGTGGATGCATTTATGAGCAAGATTTGTTGACCTTAGGCTATAAAAAGGACCTCATTCTCATTATTTTATTCACACAGAAACAACGGAGACAACGAGGTGCTGCCCCAACTCAGATTAAAATAGCTTATTCTCCTGCAACAACAATTTATACACATTCAAGAATCTCTGCTACAACATCGACAGTTAATTCTCTGTTCTTTAGATCCAGTCACAGTGAGTTCATGTTATTTTTAGATATAAACAATTAATTGTAATCTTGACATGTTTATAAGTTGGATCTAAACCTATGTCTATTAGTAACCTGAATCATAACTAAACATATGTGTCATTACTTGTACACCTAATCCCCTATTTAGTTCTTGCATGCCTATCTTTATTATGCTCATTCTGTTAGTATGGCTAATCATGTCACCACATGCCTATCCTATTAGTATGTTTACTTTTGTCATCATATGCCTGTCTTTTTATTATGCCTATTCTTGTTCTCTTCTCTCCCTCTTTCCCTTTTTATTTTTATAGCCAGGCTACCTTCGAGCTTATGCCTATCGCTGAAACATGCGAGGGCACGAAATTGGGAATGGTTGGGAATGTATAATTTGGGGCATAAATTATATTAAAACATGATTAGCATTTGGGCATAATTTATATCTTGATCTAAAACTTTAATTTTAGGCATAACTTGTATTTTGAATCAAACTGGGATTTGGGGCATAATCTTGGTTAATAATGAACATGCCTAGATTTACAGTAATTAGAAACTGTAACCGCACTTAAACATGAGGTTAGATTATACTTGTGGTAGAAGTCTGCTCGGAACTACCCGGCAAATCCAACGTCCACAAGTGGTTAATCTAATGTGAGGGGTCGAGTGAATAAATGTCCATGTAACGGTACTAAGACACGAGGTTAAGTCTGACTTGTGATAGAAGTCTGCCCCAAACTACCCGGCATATCCAGCATCCATAAGTTGTAGTCTTAATGTGAGAGGTCTAGTACATTAACAATCATAAATGGATAACTTGTTAACATGTAATACTTAACCTGTTTAAATCTATGGGGGGTTACATGAACCTGTTTAAATTGATTATGGGTTCAGTAAACTTGCTTGAATCAGTAGGGGTAAAGTTAATCTTGTTAAATCAATGGGGGGCGTGTTTTGTGTGTATATATATACACACACATACACGCGCACACACACATACACCCGACAAACTTAACATGTTTTACATGTGGGGGTTATGCAACCTTGTTAAGCTATTAGGCATTACCTGTTAAAATCCTAGTAGTGGGGATGCAAGCCTAAGAGGGAAGATTGTATCATCTGTTGTGTGGAATCCTTTCAGTCAGTAACCCATCTTGGTACTAAATGAGTACTCCAAACTAGGTCGGGGTCGGGTCACACTTACTGAGCTGGTTATAAGAGGTCACTTGAGTAAGGGTGTTGACGGCATTTTCCATCGGAGTCATGTGCGTGCATGGGTCCGCCTGCTAGAGAAAATAAGACATTGTGACATCAGTAGATATAGCTGTGCATCTTGAAAATAACGGGGTTGCTACTTTAGGAAGTGATATATCCTAGGCCAGGACGGGTATCTACAAGTAGGGAGCCTATCGATTGGGGGTAGTAATTAGGGTACATCTGGTCTTGCTTGTTGGAAGCTTGTTATTATTGTTGGGGATAACACCCGTCATTCCTGTTTGGCAACCTGTTATTCTTGTTGGGGTAAAACCTATCAATAGAACTACACCTAAGTCTACCATCTTGTTCTAGTTGGGATCATCGTGTTCTTGTTATGCTAGTATTGGTGTAGAGAAAAGTACTTGAGAAATGCAATATATTCCATCATGTTTATTATAGTTATCCTGCTCAGTTTGTTATACCTGTCTTATGATACTGTTATCTCTATCATCAAATTTATATGCCTGTCATGACGCTTTTACTTATTTATATTCTAAAAGTAACTGGACTCGCCAGACTTTATGTTTGACCTATTTTGTTCCCTCTTCTCTCTCTTATACTCCCCCCCCCCCAAGGTTCTCAGGGCAGGAATACTCAGGCTTGATTTGGATTCTCTCTTTCATTCTGTTTGGAACTGCTTAGATGTACCGCTTTGATTTCCTGTCTTCTCTGATATGGCTATATTTATGGGGAACTATGCTTCTTTTATTATTGTACTCTGATGATTTTAGTACAGGACAAAAAAATTTAAGTTGGTGTAATGGGTTTTCTGTATCTCAGACTTATGATGTAACTATGTTTTAGACCACGATGTTTTCTGTTTAACAAAGTTTAAAATTCCGCTGTTATTTTATATATGTCTTGCAATGTTTCGGTTTCTGTTTACCTATAACACTTCACTAAACTTAATGCGTTCTGATAAAGATTGACATTAACGGACGTGGGATGTCACACTCTTGTTGAACCCAGTGTATTCCTCTCTAGAGATAGACTGTCGGAAGGTAGTCCTATACCTTGCCAGTTGGAATCCATTATCCAATAAGAGCCCGCGGTTTTGATTATATATTATGTATGTAGAGCGTAAGATGCAAGTGTTCTTCTAGATTGTTATTTATTTATTTTACCCACTATTATAATATCAGAATAGTATTGATTGCAGAGAATGTTTTGGGTTATGGTAAGGTAAAAAACATCCATGTTTATGTGTGGACTGGTCTTTCGATTATCCTTTCTTTCGAAAAGAAATTTTTATAAGTTAAACCAAGTGGTTGGAGTTTACTCACACCAGTCCCAAGACTGACCCAGAGTTTTTTTTTTAATTTTACACTAAACTCTTTGGTGCCAAAATTTGTACAGGTAGTCAAGTAGTTCGGGTGTTTACAGATATACTTGGAGGAGCAAGAGGCTTCAGCGTTAGTTATCTAGTGTCATTTTCCGCTATATTGTATACGTGACGTACTCTGATGTATGTAGGTATAAACTTTTGTATCCCAAAAATTGTTATTATATATTATATTTTATTCCGTTGCGATGTGAGATTCTGTGTTATTGTTTTTGTTCTCCTTCTGTCTATTTCTTCTTCTATTCTAATATTTCTTTCTTTCCATTTCTCACCCTCTAACTTCTTTCTATAAATGATCCGGTAAATTTTGGTGTTTTGGTTAGTCGATATGGCATTTTTATCGATAATCGGGATCAAGCAAATGTTGGTTCGTTACAAAAAAGATAGTACATGGCACTTCTATGTAGATTATCGAGCATTAAACACCATAACTATTAAAGAATTATTTTAAATCCTAATAATAAGTGTACTTCTGGATGAAATCCGCATCGCAGCATATTTCACAAAGTTAGAATAAAAATGTTGCTACTTCAAACTGCACGTATATATAACATCCCATACAATACACCATAATTAGAGATGGGCATTTATATTAATAATAATTACTAAAATAATAACAAACTAAAAATACGAATATTTGGGGGTTAGGCTACGAAAATATTACTATTGTATTCATGGTAAGATTGTAGCCCTTTTCAAATTATATATATTAAAAGCGAAGTTCGTACCTGAAATATATGTATATAATAAATTGATACAATAAAATAATGTACTTGCAGACTTGAATTTGAAATTATAGGCATAAACCTAGAATAAAATAAATACTATTGTCATAAGAGAATATTCCATTTTCGAACTCTAAGTTATGTGTGTGTGTGTGTAATACAGGACAACGTTTAAAAGAAATAGAAACAAATCAATTAAATTAACTAGTAATTAATATTAAAATGGACATGCGCGTGACATAAATTCACTACTCCCAGACCCTAAGGGGGGCCGACCGCCCTAAAGGCTAGAGAATGAGTGGCGACTAGGTTAAGGTTGGGTTATTTATATTTTTAGGTGTCAGCACCTATAAATGGACCCCTAGCCTCCTCCCTAAATCCTGCATCTTTTCTAGGTTTTGCATCTGTTCTTTCTCTTCTCCACCTTATTTTAGATCCAGTTCAGGTCAAGTTGATTCTCCTTCTCCCTCTTTATTTAATCTATTTCTAATAAAACTTATTGGATCTAGATTTTTATATGTGTATACGATTCTATATTGATTCTCATAAATATATAATATTATAGAAGAAAGATTTGGAGAACGTTTGTGCGAGATAGTAATCCAGATTTAGGTTTATTCACGGTTTTTTCTCTCTATTTATACAATGAGTGGGAATTCCTTTAAGTTTACCTATTTTTCTATAATTGCTAGTATGATTCTAGATTGAGTATACCTATAAGGATTTGGAACTCCACGAAAACAAAACATATCAGAACTCCCTAAATCTCTAATATTACGAAAATCATCAATCTAGTTATTTGTTTGGGTTTTTGATTATTGATGTAAATAAAGAGAGATTTCTATTGTTTTGGGTGTGTATGTAAATCCATAATCTATTCTATATTACTTTGCTTTTTTTTTTTGTAAATCTTAAATTAAAACAAAAGTGTAGATTTGTGTATTGTAACATACATATATTTAAATCTCTATTTTTGTATAAAATAGTAGATTTAGGTATAATAAACACATGTAATCAAAATCCTTGGTTTTGTACAAAACACAAAAAGTGGAAGTAAATAGTACTAGAAAGAATATACATATAATAGTGTTTATTCACCTTGTCCTTTTTTATTTATTGAGATATTCTTAAAAGCCTAGGTTACAAGTTTATCTTTTATTGTGTTATGTTTATTTCCCTTTTAATGCTTCAAATTTAAAATGAAGATTTACGTTCTATGTTGTGGAATTTGGGAAATATGAGTTGTATACCTTTATTTGGAGAAAGGATTGACGTTTCAACGCTTAGTACATTTTCTTTTATGTGCACCGCTAATTATGCTTTATTTATTTATGTTTATTAAGTATTATAATTCACATATGATAAATGTGTATTTAATGCGTTAAATTAGGAAATTCGTAATAAATGTCCCCATAAGGAAAATTTGTATGATGTGCATGTGTTAATGGACTTTAGAAATATTAAATGACATATGGACACGAGGTTGACCCCTACTTACATAAGAAGTCTTCCCAGAGTGCCCGACATATCTAGCAGCAACAAGAAGTCGAGTTAACATGAGACATCTAATGCCATGGACCATTTAGTGTATGAAAGGCTGACTTGAGAATGTATTAAGTGGGTATTAAGTGGTTAGGACTTGGTCCATTCCTAAGGGTTCATCCCTTGGGTTTGGGCTAAAGTCATGAAGCCTACCTTTATTAGGTATTAAGATATCTACGAGTTCGCCTTTCTCTAATAATTATGAGGTATTGAATGGTCTTGAATAATATATTAAACAATATATGAATGAGTGGGGTAGTTCTCCAAAAGCTATTTGCTTCTTATCTAGGGGCTACATGAGGGCACATCTATGGATGGGCTATGAAAAGTTTCATCGAACATGTAAGGGAAACCGCCTAAGGGAAGTATTAAATGACTAAGAGTTCACCTGTAATGACGGCTAGATAGTAACGCATGGGTTCGCCAGGAGGGTCATAAATGACATTAAGTGTCTATCTAAACCCCGGGATTAAGTGGCTGATAACTATCTCTCGCATTATGTTAAGAGAATATATATGTAATGACCCGTATTTTTCTATTGCTTAAATTATCAAATTTAATATGATTTTTATTTATTATTATAGTTAGAAATAAATTTTAGTGATTTAATTATATGAAGTATACGATGTGAATCTAATTAAATCAATTAAGTAATGAATTTCAACCGATTATAATAGTAACTACATGTATTGATCATAAATGAAAATATCAACAGGTATGTATTGATAAATATTTGAAGTCGAAAAATTAATACAGAAGTATTTGACTGAAAATTATTTGATTAATTCATAATTGAAACTCAAATTTGGAATTGTGTAAAAAGAATCAAAATTGGAACTCATAGTAAGTGAAAATTGATTTATAAGCTTATTTTAAAATTCTATTTTGGTTTGAATAAAATTAATAAACTTTTGAATTGAATTAAAAAGTGAATAAATTAAAATTTTAAAATATTAGATGTTAAATAACCTCTTATAATAGCTAATTTTGTAAACGATCTCGGAATTGATGAGATCAGTTTCATCAGATCCGGAATTGTAAATTATTGTAAGACTTCAAGTTTCGTGTCAATCAGAGTTGTGGTGTGATTGTGAATGATATAAACGCGTATTAATTAAATGATTTTAGATTAAAGTAGCCATTTTTCAAACTACCTTGGATTTCGATGAAACTAGTTTCATTGAGTTTGAAATATTGAAATATAGCAGAATGTCAAATTTCATGGCGATTGGAACTTTGGTATGGTCGTACGAGCTTAAAATGCTCGATATGAATATAATTGAATATAAAAATTTAAATATCTATGAAATACCCTCCTTGTAAATTCCTCTTTTCTCTCTTAACCTAATTCCCCTCCTTTCTTTCTCCTGTAAAAAAAGAGGCCGCTACCATTTTAAATAAAAATATAAAAATCTCTTGCTTTAAAATATTCAAATCAATTCCTAAAAATTCAGAAATTACAATGCTTATATCTGTGTATTAGTAATGTCAAGTTCTTCAATTTGATGGGTAATATGAAGAGACCGTCATCATCCAATGAAGACTAGTTGAGTGATAGGAATTAGGGTTTGTAATTCTCGGATATTGAGCAATTAATTTGGGAGTTGAGATTCAGATTCATGCTTGTGGAGTAATTTTGCTCCTTGCACCGGTTTCTTTTGGAATTCCATCCACACAAGTGTCGCACCTTTTGGTGCTTGCTGTATGTGAAGCTTTAGGTCATAACCAGGTAGGGGTGCCAAGATGAATTAGGTGAGGATAAAGGGGTGGTTTTCGAGAAGAGAGAAAGAGCATGCACCTGATGAGACTCGATTTCATGAAGGGTTGAGTGAGAATCGGGGAAGCAAAGTTGTGTCCATGGCTACAGGTGATTTCCATAGTTTGAATTTGAGGAAGAAGGGGTATAGGGGTAGCGTGGCCAAATTTGAGTGGATAAGGTTTATTTTATATATTTTTCCTATTCATTTAAAAATTCGTGTGTTCAAACATTCATAACTTTCACATACGAATTCAGATTTATGCGCGACTTGTTCTGTTGGACGCGCATAGGAATTCTAAAGAACATGGAATTGTTTTTGATTAATTTAGAGACGGTTGAAGTTTGGATGTTCTATTAGAGTTGGTTCGGCGTAAAATCAAAGGTGGGTGATTAAGCTCATCATGCAAAACTAAGATATTTGATTGTTAGTTAAATTAAAATCATGTTATAATACGATTGTCTTGGTTGTTGTTTGGTAATTTAAAATGCATATTTATGTTTATTTGCATTGATGGTATAATCTAATTTGATTGCTAATTTAAATTTTACAGTTAGGTTAAATTCAAACTTAATAGCTAGTTAAACCCGATACCTGATAACTAGTAAATTGATATGATATTGAAGTGCTTGGATGGATTTATTTTTTATGATGACTTGGATTGATATGTTCGATATACCAATGTTTAATTATGCAATTTACCTTGTTATTTATCTTTTTTATGTATGACTGTTGTTTGTGTTGATTAATCCCAACATTTCACGCTAGATGTTATGGGTATTATATAAACCCGAAAGCAATCATTTATAATGAATTAAACTTTTTTTTGGTAGAGCCGACCGCTTTTAAATTGACCGCAAATACTTTTTATTATAACAAATAATAAATACAGTTATATAGGTGATAGATAGAGTGACTACCAACTACATTCAGTTTTTAAGGTAATAGAACATGAGCTAATCCCCAAGACTAGACTACTATTTCATATCCATGCAGGGGTAACTGTAATAAGATTAAATTACTTATCCAGGTAAACAAAAAAAGGTTTTGTTAGATAGCAACAATAACAAAAGACAGAAACGAAGTGGCTTCCCAAGCCTCCAAAAAGCAAGCCAGATTCAACGTCACAAAGAAATCCTAATAGACTGCACAGCTCACACAATGAATAAACGGCCAAGCCAGCAAACTAAGAACCAAAGGATAACAACAGCTGCAACATAATCACAACCACTACCCAGAGCACCAAAAAATAGTGTAGCAGACCAAAATTAAGAGCAGGAGCAATGACATAAACTCATTACACATGCCTAGCCAACAAAATTAACCTGAGGATCAATGCAGCAGAACTAGCATAAGCTTGAATACCATTACCAAAAGCCACAGACTATGAACTAGGATATCATGAAGAAACATACCATCATCAAGCAGACAACATGGAAAAAAAATCAAATTTATGGAAATCAAATTATTTTCAAATTGGACCACAAAATATTGAAATTTAAATTTGGTAAATGAAATTACTTAAATAATCGAAGTTGTGATTTTGAAGCCATAATCAAAATGAGATTTGAAATTCAGAGATTGATTTGTTGGAAATGGTTAGACTTTTATTTGCACTTGGAATATGGCTAAGTTAAACTGATATAAAATAATATTTCGAAAATGAGCTCGAGATTGAAATATAATTGAAGTTTTGGGTTTTAAAGTGTATATTGAAGGAAGTTTGATTTAAGTGTTTAAAATCAGTAAATTTGGAAATCGAACTCGGAGTTATAAATTGAAATTAATTTGGAATTGAAATTAATATGAAATTGGAATCAAAATTTATTTAAACTTGAAATTATCTTAGAATTGAATTGAAGTTAATTTGGAATTGAAATGGGAGTTAGTTAAAATAAATCGTTTAAAGAATTGAATTGGAATAGGAAGATTTGACTGATATATGGATTTAATTCAAAAAATGGGTAAAATGGAATTCAATTCAATTTACGTGTTTTAAATCGTAAATTTGAAATTTGACTTAAAATCAATACAAATCAAAATGGTTCAAAATTAGAATGGACTTTGGAAATTTAAATCATGAAAAAAGATTGTTGAGTTGAATTGAACTTTTAAATGTTCGATTTAAATGATGACATTTATTTAAATCAGGATTTAAGTCATGGATCGGAACTAAAATGAAATTTAGTCAAAATGAAATCGTAAAAAATCGATAATTGAGTTTACTGATTCCAAATTTGGATACGAGTCCAGAATTATTAGAATGAATGAAACGGTTTGATATTATAAATATAAATTGTTTTAAAACTTATTTTATGAATACTCAATTTATCTTGGTTTTACAAACTATTTTAGTATATAATTCATTTTTTTAATACTTAGACTATTTATTACTTTTCAAACTTATTTTATTAGAATTTCAAACTATGCAGGGTGGAATGTTATATTTAAATCGTGGAGTGCGAATGTGGTTAATGAAGTATAACCTAAGTTGGAAATTGAAATAATATTTTCAAGCGTATCGACAATAATTTAGGTATATGTGATTTGAAATGAAGCGATATTTTTGAAATAAATATGATGTTTTCGAAATGGTTTTGACCTTTGAAACAAATACTATACTTTGATATCAAATGTGAATCGTTTTGGAATGTAAAAGAACCGACTGGTGTGTAAAATGGCGATGGTTATTAAAGAGATCGGGGGCTTTTATTGGAATATGCTCTATCAATATTGGAACCATTTTCATAATCATGTAAAAGGTGGATGACATCCAGAACATAGTGGTTGAATTGGCGAATATTTACTAGAACGATGTAAGAGAACGATGATGGATAGCCTTGACATTCATGTCATAATTAAAATGATAAAACAAAAGGCTATGTCCAGCCAATGCGGTTAGCTACCTCTAGCCACATTGTATCGCTATCATGATTTTATATTCGATAGGTGCACCCTTTTTCATTAGATTTATAGTTGCGATCGGCCACGAATGGGTTACGACCAGCCAAAAAGGGTAAATAGGTAGAATCCTACCTTGGGCATTACCTCACATGCTTTGTCATATTTTCTCTATACGAGCCCATTATAACTTTGGTTACTAAATTAAACATGTTAAGGTGGATCACTCTAAAGACTTGTTGCTATTTAATTTACTGATATACATAAACTATTATAGTGTATAGTATTTTATATGTAAGTAGTTAAACGGATCCTTAGGAGATATAAATTCCTGTAACATCTCTTAAGTTATTGCACTCACAAACACATTGGATACGAGGTGTGAATTACCATAAGCATATTTTATGTTGTGACACTCATATTATTACATAACGTTGATTTGACTGATTTGAGAATATTTTAGTTCTGATCTGAATGTTTTTGTCTTTTCGTTGGTGCTTGGATCATCTTGAGTTTTCGGTTAATGAAGGCCGCATTATATTGATAGATGAAGATGAAGTTTTGGTACATTATCTATTATACATTACCACTACATAATCTTTGTTCCGTGCATTATTTTATTGTGTCTAGGTATGTATAACTCTGATAATTGTTGTAAAGTATAATAAAATGTATAATTTAACAATATCGTGAACTGTTATTTGTTTATTAGATTTTGCCTTTTGTTGTTGATGTTTTTATTCTTTCTTTCTTTTATTATATTTACCCCAATAGCTATTGGTATTTTGGATTTGTTTGGGTCGACATATGTGGATTATTGTCGACTTAAACAGTTAAAAATGCAGGTCCTTATAGTTGGTATCAGAGCTTTGGTTTAGCGATATCCTTGGCTCTATTGGGGATAACTCATTAGAAGTTTGAGTGTATATGAGAGAGCGTACTTGAAATTTCGATATCAAAATGGTTTTGCATTGTGTTAATTTGTTCTGTTGAGTATTTATGAATTATTGTCGGTATACATAGGGCACTAAGGCATCGGTATGGGTTTCTAAATACTTAAGCATGACAGATTGACATAATATTGCTTTGGATTGTATTTATGTATTAGAAATTATTTTGAAAATCTATTAATTTTGAGTTTATTGGTTGTTAGGAGATGATAATATTTGATTATTGTCACTTATTGTTTGATTAGTCAATTTATCTAAACTATTAACTATTGAATGATTTTAATAAAAATAAAATATTGTAAATTAATTGATAATGGAATAAAATGAATTTAAATATGGAATTGAGAATTTAAATTATGGTGCTTTTGAGATATATTGATTTGTAAAGGTTTTGAAATAATATAAGTATATTATGGAAGTAGTTTCAATAGAAATTATTTCTTTTGAAGTAAGTGTATATTCCCCTCCTATCCTTGGGAAATGACTTCGGCGATGAGTGCACGCATCATTGATGTTTATTTTCAAGAATCTAAGTGGAGGAGACCACTTAGAACTTTTTATACCTTATTTTGAGAAAATTGAATTTTATTTGAATCTTTAAAAATATGGTTTAATATAAAAGGTATAATATATATTATTTCAAAAGTTAATTTGGAAATGAATTAGGAGTTTGAATTCTTAAGTTCATGAATAATTAATGATTGTTAAATTATTGAAATGAATTAGAACTTGAAGTTTTAGAAACTTCTAAATTGCGAAATGAGAAAGTGAACTTAAGAGAAATATAAATTAAAGTAGAAACTTGTAGAAATTTGAAATAGTTAATTTGAAAGAAATTGGAATTTGTTGAACTAGTATAATAATAATTTTTTCTATAACACAGATATAGCTTACCAAATATTTAGCAAGTTAAAAATATCATAGGAATACGCAATTGAATAATATACTAGTATTGGTATTTATAATGGAAGATAAAAAAACAAATTGACGGTTTATAAATATGAATAAAACTTAAGTTATGATAATAAATGATATATACTTAGTTATGTTATGAAATTGAATTCAACTAAGTAAAGTAAATAGATTGAACCAATGAAATAAACTAGTAAATGGATTCTTAGATTTATTTAACTTATGGAAGTTAATGAAAATGAATTAAAAAAATTGGGTTAAAGAAATAAATTAATAAAATGAGTCAATAAAATAGAGATTGATAAATATGGAATTGAATTAAAATTGTATGAAATTAAGAATGTGAATAGATTGAAATAAGTCAACTGAATTTAGAATAATGCAAATTAATTGTTTATAAATTCATACAGCTGATAAGTGTATATATAACCTTAATATAGTTGAAATGAATCAATTTTAAAGTAAATGAATCTAAGAAATTTGACTGATGCGTTAATAGAATGAATGTTAATAAGTAATACGAATCAATTGAAAACTGATAGAAATGAAAGTAGAATAAACTAAAACATTGACATTTGGAAATGTGAGATGTATACAAATGGAATGAACCAAATGAAATTGTATAAAAAATATATTGACATTGCTAAACCTGTAATTGTGCTTTGGTTGGATAAATATGACTGTTTGGATGTTCTAATTTGTTTCTTTGGCTTTATTTGTTATTCCGTATATGATTATGATAGATATATTAATTTATTTCTTATATATATATATATTCTTATTTGGGTTGTTGAGTGTTTCAGCACGTGCTGATGGCATTTGCTCGCTTTTGGAGCCGCCTGGGAATAATATTGCTTTTGCTTGCTTTAAATAAGCTAAATTGCTAATAACACAAATAAATGGTATGCATATCGGATTTTATATTTATTTTGGTATTATATATTGTTTCCCTATGGTTTGAGATGCCTCATCATTGAGATAAGATGTATATTGGTGGTTATATATGTATTGTTGTTTTTTCGGACCTAGCCGCGCAAAGGAGACTCCGCTGAATTTTTTTCGAAACTTTAAGGCTCAGAAAATTTTGCAAAAAAATTGGAATTTTTTCAAATTTATATTAAATCATCTACAAGTTAATGTTTCTAAGACTAGTTGAGATTTTTATTGTAAACCATATTAAGGGATAATTTTCTTACAACGATCCTTATCTGGGACAAAAAGTTTTGAGTGTGGGAGAGTGTAATGACCTGTATTTTTCTACTACTTAAATTATTGATTTTAATATGATTTTTGATTATTGTTATGGTTGGAAATAAAATTTAGTGATTTAGACATGAATTCATCAATCAAGTAATAAATTCCAGCCGATAATGTTAATAATAATTGCATAGATTATAACTGAAATTTTGATTTGGTTTGTATTGAAAAATATTTGAAGCTGGAAAATTAATATTGAAGTATTTGAGTGAAATTGATTTAATTAGTTTATAATCGAACTCAAATTTGAATTGGATAAATAATCAAAATTGGAATTCATAGTAAGTGAAAATTGATTTATAAGGTTATTTTAAAATTTAGTTTTGGTTTGAATAAAAATAATAAACTTTTGAATTGAATTAAAAATTGAATAAATGAAAATTTGAAAATAGTACAAATTAAATAACCTTTTATAATAGCTGATTTTGCAGATGATTTTGGAATTCGATTAAATTAGTTTCATCAGATCCAGAATTGTAAATTATTTTCAGACTTCAAGTCTCGTATCAATCAGAGTTGTGTTGTGATCATGTATGATATAACACGTATCAATTTAACAACTTGATATTAGAATAGCCATTTTTCAAACGACCACAGATTTCGACGAAACTAGTTTCATGGAGTCTGGATTATTGAAATATAGCAGTCTCAAGTTTCATGGTGATTGGAGATTCGATGTGGTCGTACGAGCTTAAAACGCTCAACGTGAATATAATTGAATATAAAAAAAAATCTACGAACTATCCCCTCGATAAGTTCCCCCTTTTCTCTCTTAACCTAATTTCCTTTCTTTCTTTCTCCTATAAAAAAAAGAGGCCACCACCTATTTAAATAAAAATATAAAAATCTCTTCCTTTAAAAAATTCAAATCAATTCATAAAAAAATTAGAAGTTACAGAAATTATATCTTTGTTTTAGCAATTTCTAGTTCTTCAATTTGATGGGTGATAAGAAGGGGACGACATCATCTAGTGAAGGCTGCTTGAGTGATAGGAAGTAAGGTTTTTAATTCTCGGGTATTAAGCGATCAATCTGGAAATTGAGGTTTAGATTCATGCTTGTGGAGTAATTTTGCTCTATGCTATGTTCCTTTTCGAATTCCATCAACAAAAGTGTCACATCTTTTGGTGCTTGTTGTACGCGAAGCTTTACGTCACGACCAGAGGAAGGGTGCCGAGTTGAACTAGGTGTGGATGGAGGGGTAGTTTTTAAGAAGCGAGGGAGTATGCACCTAATCTGGCTCGGATTCCTGAAGTTTTGAGTGAGAATGATGGAAGAAAAGTTGCAGCCATGGCTACAGGCAGGTTTCATAGTTTGATTTCAAGAAAGAATGGGTATAGAGGTAGCGTAGCCAAATTTGAGTGGATAAGTTTTATTCTATAAATTTTACCTGTTCGTTTAAAAATTCTTGTGTTTAAACATTTATAACTTCCACATACGAATTCAGATTTACGTGCAATCTGTTCCACTGGACTCGTATTGGTATTCTAAAGAATATGGAACTGGTTTCGCTGAATTTGGAGACTATCAAAATTTGGAAATTCGACTAGAGGTAGTTCAATGTAAACATCAAAGGTGAATGATTAATCCCTGTAATAACCCACATATTTTTCGATAATATATATAGATATTTTATTTAAACATAATGTTGTCAATCGAGCTATGTCTAAAAAGTCACTTTTTGCATATGGATGAACTTGGACTCGAGACCACTTCCATTGAGTTCAAAATGCCATATATGACTTTGAAAACTATAAACATTGATATGTTTGGAGTTAGTGAAATTTAGGACTTCTAGGTTAGGTTTGGTTTGGGCAAACTAGTCACTAACCCACTAAGCCATAGGTGGTAGTCCCATCTCCTCCATTCATTCATTATCACTTCAACCCAAATAGAAAAATGGGGAAAGGGATATTAGAATTTTCTAAGCCCTAGCTTACCCTTAAGAATCCAATTCATGATGAAATGAAGTGAAAAATCAAGGGAGAAGGTTAGGTAATCCTATCTCCATCTTCTCCAGCTTATTCTCTTTTCAAATTCTGAAATTTCCTAAGCCTAACTCAAAGGGAATTCATTCATATGTGTTTAGGTTGAAGATTCTAGAGTTCTTGTTGAAGAGAGGTTGGTCTTGCTTTGTTTTGGAGCCTCTCTTCCTTATCAAGATCAAAGGTGAGTTCTTGTGAACTCACATCTATGACTCAAGCTTATATGCTTGGCTAGTGTACCCTAGGCATGTATATGTTGTGTATGCATTTCGTTGATTGGTTGTTTGTGTGTGAATTCACTCATTTTAATGTTTTGAAAGAAAATTCCTTGCAATCCCTTGAATGAATGTTTATACATGTTGTTGTGTATTAAAAAAAATTCAAGTGAACTCTCGAAACATGTAGAGTCAATACGGAAAATCCTGAGTTCCCAAAACTCTCCTATCAAAGAGTTCATTTCTTCATTGTCTGATTTGCAGCAGGTCAGACGTTTGAACTATAGAGTCAGACGTTTGATCCAGTTTCAATTTTGACCTGAGCATTAGGTCAAATGTCCAGACCCTTGATCCAGACATCTTAAAATGAGGCACTGACGTCTGATCTGATTCGTTGTTTTGAGCTCAGTAGCAGATCAGACGTTTGACCCTTGTGTTCAGATGCCTGAAAAATGTTTCTGCTCTGTTGACCGGTGGTGACCACATTCAACAATTCCATTCGGATCTTTCCCGGCCGAGTTTCAGCCCGTTCGGCTTTTTTCTGTGACTTTCCAATTTGTCTGATTCACATATTTCGGCAGCTCGATTAGATGGACTTTCGATTTACTCATGGTTAACGAATTTATAATCGATAGTCGTAGGATTCGGTTTACGTTATCATAATGTGAATTTTGATATCGATTGCTATTGCAATCGATATTTAATGAGAATTGCCACTTCGAAACTATATAAAAGGTTTTTTTATTATTAGTAGATACCAAATTTTTTCATTATTAGTAGATACCAAATTTTTTCATTAAAACGGTTTCTAATCTTATCTTCCTTAGACGAAGTTATAATCAATACCCTAGGTACCCTAGGTACTGATTTTGATGAAAACAACCATATAAACATTACTACTAACATATCCTCAAGTTGTGCAGTTACATCAGATATATTATGAAGATACTTATAAAGATAAACAAGAATACAAAATAGGAATTACAGAGGAAGTATAATCAAAGCAATTGAAGAAAAAAGCCTATTAAAGATAAATGTTGAATAACAGAGGTGTTTGAAGTGTTGAGAAGTTCGTTGACCCTTAGAATATCTTCTTTAAGATCCCATGATAATTATACTTGAAGATAATCAACCATTGACCTCAACTGAATCACCAAAATCCACGAATATAAGGTAATTTGAAATGCTGAAAATTTGAAACACTTATAAGTGTTGGTTACACTTATATGTTGACATGTAAGTTTGTACATTTCAACTATAACACTTATATGTCGACATGTAAGTTTGTACATGTCAACATATAACGATTGTTCAGATTTTCAAATTCAAATTGAGAAGTTATTTCCCTCCATCCTTCCATCAAAAGACACATCTCTTCAACCACTATTTAAAGGCTCCTGGAAACGAATTTAACATCATCTTTTCACATTTTCTTCTACTCCTACTCCATATATTTTCTACACAAGACCATCGAAAATGATCCTATTATTCTTGCAAATCCACTCTCTTTTGTTCCAATTCTTCATTGATTAGCAAGCCACAAAATGTCAAAGAGTTGTACTTGAATTCATATTACTCTCTCTCTCTCTCTCTCTGATTTTATCCCATTTCCTCAAATAATTCAAAGATATATCGCCATTAGAGATCTATAGGATCATTGTACCAAATCTGCAAGGATCTGTATTGAATATACGACTACTTGCCATTGTTTGTTGTGTTGATAAGGAGAAGGTGTATCTTGTAGCCCATGAAATCAAGATTGTAAAGGTGTTCTTGCTACCCGCAGAGAGCAAGCGATTATAGTGAAATTTTGCACGGTGAAGTGCGGGACTGGATATAGGATTGGATAATCTGAACCAGTATAAAAATCCTACTGTTATTTACTTTACTGCATTTTATTTTATTAATTACTTCTTTATATTTGAATTTGAATCGATATAGTAAATACACTTCATCTATCTAGTGTCTGAATAGCCGTAAGATCCATTAACACTGTGTTATAGACACCCGGGTTCCCAAACGATTAGTATCGGAGCCAAGGATTTCAAAATTTCATCATCTGAATTTTGGAAATATTAAATGGCTAGTGATTCTAGTAGCACCTTTATTAATTCTTTTGTAAAAGGGCAATCTACCACTAGACCTCCTCTATTTAATGGCGGTAATTATGCTTATTAGGCTTGTAGGACGGAATTTTATTTGCAATCTAATGGTTTAGATATTTGGAACATTGCCTAAGAAGAATAAATAAAGCCTCAAATTGAATATTCAAAATGAAAATTAGACCAAAAGACATAAGCACTTAATAATTCTAAGACCGTGAACATTTTATTTTGCCCTTTAGATAGAAATGAAATTAATCGAGTGTCTATTTGTAATTCTGCTTATGAAATTTGGAGAATACTGAAAGTCACACATGAAGGCACTGGTAAAGAAAAACAGACAAAGATATCTATGCTAACTCAACAGTTTCAACTCTTTCAAATGAAACCAAATGAGCCTATTTCTGATATTATTCTAGATTTCAATATATAGCATATGCCTTAATATCATTAGGAAAGAAGATTACTGAAGAAGACCAAGTCAGAAAGATCTTGATTCACTTCTTAGTGAATGGGATTAGATGACTCTGGCAATTGAAGAAGCCGATGATATTAGTACTATGCCAATAGAAGAATTAATTGGTATCTAATGTCCTATGAAGTAAAGTTGCAGGTCAAAAAAGAGAATCAGGGAAATGAGAAGAAATCACTAGCACTTAATGCAACGATCGATAATGATGAACCAGATGTTGATACTGTTCAAGATGACATCGAGTTTATTACTAAGAAGATCAAGAAATCTTGAAGTATTGGATAATGAAGAGGAACTTCGAAAAACTAACAACGATAATTCTAGAAATGGAAATGTTGTTAAATGTTTCGAATGTGATAAACCCGGTCTTTGAAAAGAGATTGTCCCAACTTAAGAAAACCAAAGCATATTTCAAATACTTTCAATAAGGAGAGGAAAAAGGCATTCAATGCAACATGGGATGATTCATCATCAAGTGATAGTGATTTAGAAACGGAAAAGGCCAACATATGCTTCATAGCAATGGATGACTAGGTATGGAATTTTGATAAAGAAATTACTGAAGTTTTAAATGATATGCATCAGGATTATGAAATGCTTAGGAAAAAGTACAATAAAAGTTTAGCAGAAATAGACAGATTAAAAATATCCAATGAAAAGTTGACTAAAGAAAAACTATGTCTAGAAGATGAAATTGAAAGATTTAATGCTCATAAAAATGGAAAGGATTTAACACTAGAAAGTTTTGAAAAACTGAAAAGTGAAAATGAGTCCTAAAGATAAAAAAATCTTTCAATGAAGTCACGGATCACTAATCTGAATGACAAAATAACATCTCTAGACAATGTTATTCTTATCCATAGTAAGGATTTATCTAATGATTATATTTTGAAAGGGAATTCAAACTCTTCATGGGTTTGGCATCCCAAAACTTAACCCTATGGACTTCGAAAAAAAAGGGTACCAGTATGCATATTTTATAAATTTTTAGGTACCAAATAGTTGATGCTTAAAGCATATGACAAGAAATCTATTGAAACCTTGGATAAATATGAAAAGGATTTATTATTGGCATCAGCAAAGTTGGTAACTCTAAAACTCATCTGATTATTTAGTTTATTTCATGTTCTGATTTCTCCACTTGCGATTTATTTATATGCATATACAAAATCTACATATTGTCTAGCAGTAAACAAAATAATTATTTTTACCCTTTTTGTTAATGACAAAGGGGGAGGAAAGGTATAAATATACTAGACAAAAGTTAGGGGGAGTGCAAAGAGATAGGGGGAGTCAAATATAAAAAGTATTATATTTTATCTTTCAAATATTTATATGGTTGTCATCATCAAAAAGGGGAGATTACTAATACGCTAGGTACCCTAGGCATTGATTTTGATGACAACAACCATATAAACATTACCACTAACATATCTTAAAGTTGTTCAGTTACATCAGATATATTACGAAGATATTTATAAAGATAAACAAGAATACAAAAGAGTAATTAAAGTGGAAGGGTAATCAAAGCAATAGAAGACCAACGACTATTAAAGATAAATGTTGAAGAATAGAGGTGTTTGAAGTGATGAGGAGTTGGTTGAACTTCAGAATAACTTGTTTAAAATCCCATGGTAATTATACTTGACGATAATCAACCATTGACCTCAACCGAATCGCCAAAACCCGCAAATATAAGGTGATTTGAAATGCTTAATATTTGAAACACTTATAAGTGTTGGTTACACTTATATGTTGACATGTAAGTTTGTACATGTCAACATATAACACTTATATGCCGACATGTAAGTTTGTACTGTCAATATATAATGGTCTTTCAGATTTTCAAATTCAAATTGAGAAGTTATGCCCCTCCATCCTTTCATTAAAAGACACATCCCTTTAACCACTATTTAAAGGCTCCTGGAAACGAATTTTAACATCAACTTTTCACATTTTCTTCTACTCCTTTTTTCCATATATTCTCTATCCAAATCCATTAAATACTATCCTATTATTCTTGAAAATCCGCTCTCTTTCATTCCAATTCTTCATTGATTTGCGTGCCACACAATATCAGGGAGTTGTACTTGAATTCATATCATTATCTCTCTAATTTTATCCTATTTCCTCAAAGAATTCAAAGATATGTTGCCATAGGAGGTCTATAGGATCATTGCACCAAATCTACAAGGATCTGTATTGAAGATATGACTACTTGCCATTGTTTGTTGCTGTTGAAAAGGAGAAGGTGTATCTTGTAGCCTGTGAAATCAGGATTGTAAAGGTGCTCTTGCCACCCTTGGAAAGCAAGCGATTATAATGAAATTCTACACGGTGAAGTGCAGGACTGGATGTAGGATTGGATAATCCGAACCTGTTTAAAAATCCTAGTGTTATTTACTTTACTACATTTTACTTTATTACTTATTTCTTTCTATTTGAATTGGAATAGATATAGTAAATAAACTTCATCTCTCTAGTGTCTGAATAGCCTAAAGATCCATTAACATTGTGTTTTGAACACCCCAGTTCCCCAACCACTGCACTGTATTAGCAATTTCGCAACCCCCTAATGCGGAAGATTTACAACGGCTTTGAGCCATTGCAAATCTATTTTGAGCTTTGTTTCTCTATGTCTTATCTTCCGCAGTGGTCTTAATCCATTCTAAAACTAATAGAAATTCCCTACCTGCCTCTTTAAACTAGTACACTATCTCATTCCCAATACACACCGTTCAAAAAAAAGCAAAAACCCTAAGATCGTCTCCCAATTCCAGATCGAAGCTCGGTTTTCAATCTGATTCATTCTAGATCTAGTTTCAATCGAAGAACCTAATCTCGATCAACTCAAGGTATAAATTTGCTCTTCATTTAAATCATTTATCATCGATCCGAATTTCTCTAAAACAGTGGTTTTGTAAGATTTACCCTATGTCGACTCACTTCACAACAGGGTGCGTAACAATTCATGGGACAATCTTTTAAATAGATGCTATTCCCGATAATCTTAACCAAGAATGGAGGAAATTTTCTGTAGGAAACTAATATAGATAGCTTTCTTTATAGCGAAATAAAAGACATGCCTACCAAGATTACTTGGGATAATCTGAAAAAAACTTTTAAAAATCTACAGCATTAAGGTGTAAATTTGGAGAATAAATTTTTTGGGGACCTTATTTAATGTTTATGTTGTTGTGTAACATTTAAATTCAAATTATCTTGTAGTAAAAAAATAAGAATGGTAGTAATTACATTATGTTGTTGTGTAATATAAATTCAATTTATCGTGTACATATAAATTCAATATTATGTTGTTGTGTAACATATTATTATATGATGTTAATGTGTAATATAAATTCAAATTATCGCGAACATATAAATTAAATATTATGTTGTTGTGTGACATGTAAATTCAAATCACGTCTTTTTAATTTCAGAAAAGATTGTAGTAAAAAAAATTAGTAATGGATAGCAACTAAATTTTGACGTGGTCTACAACTCTCATTCAAACATGAGTATTTGTTTGATTAAAGGAGATCCAATTGGATTCACTAGTCATTATATAATATACTAGTTATTATTGTTATTATTTATAGAATCATAATGGTGTGGGAAGTAGTGACTCATCTAATTTCGATAAACAAGGCTAGCAATTCCATACCAGAATCCATAACAATAAACCCAGTGACACATTTTACAGACCTAGCCATATAATCAAACGAACATATTTTACTTTACTTTTTGACCATAGTAACGAATTTTTTGTTTTCTTCAACTTACGGGGCAAATCCATTATTATATTTTGTTCCTATTCGTGTTCCTTTTCTAATATTTTTGCAAACACTCGTGTACTTCTAGATGTAATGTTGCATACATTCAATCCTATTAGTTGATTTTAAGTATTCTATATTTTCCCCAGAGGAAAGGATTTGACATTTTATGGCACAAGTCATAATATTACATGAATTTTTTTGATGTATTGGCGCTGTAAGATCATAGCCTATGTAAAGAGGATGTGTGCTCTGTTTCAGCTTATACCATGTGAGTACTTCAAGGAAATGGTTTTCTTTGGCTCTTTTAATTTTTTTTTCTTTGATTGTTCTAATTTGACCGTCATTATGAGTAGAAAAAGGTCCTGCTTGATTTCTTATTATACAGTATATATAGTGTATACAATTTGTGGCTATCATTCATGTTTATGGCTAGTATTTTGGAAAATACTTGTTATAGAAGATAAAACTATACTGCAATAATTTTTTTGACGACCTTAGCAAATTATATTTCCATAATGCGCAGTAGTCGCAAAATATATTTTATGCTCCTTGGAAATATACTTCTACGTAGAATTGACATGTCATGGCAGTAGCTGTGCATTCGGCAGGAAACTCAAATATCACATAAAATGCCAATGCACTAGACTTGCACGTGATTCGCTAAAACATGTAGATAACTACAAAATTTGCTCTGGTTAAGATTCCAAGTTAGGTTTGTCTAGTGTGTACTGTTTGAGTTCAACTAGGTAATGTCTAAGTAGCTATGCTTCAAACATGATACGTTAAACTCAGCTCTCATATTATCATCAATTTTGCAGCAGTCCTGTTCACCAAAATTGTCATAGTAAGTAACATAAAATTAGTTGCATGTACATAATAGTCACTATTTTGTTGGATATCCAAAACTTATTAAAAGTCTGGTTATCCTAAAATTTTAATCATATTTCCCTAAGTTTTAGTCATATTGTACTATACCAAGCATGAAATCGGCAATTATAGCCCCAAATTAGTTTTAGAAAAAACCAGACCCATAAATTTGAGGAGGAAAAACTGGTTTTGGTAGATAAACATAAAATGTTGAAGTCTCATGACATGAATAAAAGTAGAATGAGTATTTAGAATAAGAAATGATTTTGGCATATTCTGAATGAGTATTCTCTGTTAATGTTATTGTTGTTGACTTTCTCTGGGATGAATGTTGTTGACATGGTTAGTTTTAGATTGTAGTGGGATATCATAAGGTTTCATAAAACAAAAATTGTTAATTCGGTTTCTCTCAAACATGGATCCTTGAATAATATGAATGAATTACCTTATTATCTTCCTTTGTGAATGAATTAATCTTTCTTTCGACGGTTGTTGTTCTATTAGTGCGTTGTCACCAGCATTTTTTTACCCTTGTGCTCAAATTTTGATCATTGTATGGGAAATTTAAAGGGTAAGTTTGAATATATGGTTTTTACAATAAAATTAGTTTATTAAGTTTGATGGGTCCATATAGGTGGAAGCAGTGGACTGTTGTGGGAAGGTGATTGTTGGTTTTAGTGAATTTATTTTTAAAGATAAGTTCTGCTTTTCAAATGGAAGAGGGGAGAGAGGGAGAGGTCGAGCTGATGTGAGGTGGAAGGGTCAGGCGTGAGTCGTGCGGAGGTATTTTATTTTCCGCATGTTTTCCTCTCATTTATGAAAATGCATTATGCTCGTTATAAAATTATATATAATTAGTTGTTGTGATTTTGTTTGGGTTCAAGTTGGTTGGTTAATATGATATTTTTGCAAAAACTACTGCTGAGTTTTTTAGGGCAGTTGTTTGTGGTATTCATGTGTATATATTAGTGTGTATAGAGTTCATATGTGTTGTTTTCCATGATGTCAATGCATGTATGTGGATAGATGCAGACATGAGTGAGGGTGGCATGCAAGAAGAAGAGGAAGAGAAAATTCCGAAAGGTGATGATGTGGTTGTCGAGTTGCAAGCTATGCTTGAAGATCTGTAATGGGAGGTTCATTAAAGGTTACTTAGAACAAGTTTCATACTTGATTTGTGATATTTACAATTTAGTCTTTTACTATAGTTTCAAAGGTAGTATGTTATGTAAACCTTTGTTGATTTCAACACTCGTAGCAAGTATTACATTTATATAGAACAATCTGCATTATTCATGCTCACAAATAAGATAATATACACTGGCATCTGATATAAAATCAACAGATGTATGTAAACAACATACAAGGAAAAGGTTGTATATATGCATCTGATTAAATGCTTATCAAGACCTGCTTTTATAAAGTTTGGAGAGAGAAGAATGTTATCAAAATAGCACGTGGCAAGAGGCGTTGTAACTGCAGAAATGAAGTCTATCATAGACAAATCGGTCCAGGAATGTTTCAACAGATGACAAAAGAGGTAGTAGTTTTTTGAATGTACTTTTCCTTCTTATTTTAATATCCTATCATCTGTTGTCACTGTAGAAAGTAGATCAGGCAAAAACATATAGTTGGAAAGCCAGTAAGAAAAAGGCCTCCTTGTTATGGTTGCTTTAGTGAGACCGATTCCGACTCAGACAATGAATTTAATGCTGTCCTTTTCTCTCTTGATATATGTAATAATCCGGAAATCCGAACCAATTTAAATTTTTTTATTTTGGCAATTTTAATGAACTTTGAATATTTAAAATGATTTTTTTTAAATAATAACGATGAGAAATTTATTTTGAATAAAATTTGAACGTATATATTTATTTGAATCGTCATTGAATATAAATATTAATTTTTAATTATAAAAGGAATTGAATATGGCGCGGTAGTTCGAAAATTCGATTTCAAATTTCAAATGAAGGTACAGGATTCAAAGTAAACCGGATTTTAGCGAAAACAAAAACATTAGAATCTAATTGAGAATATTTTTCCAATGAATCCGAAAAATTGAAATTTCATAGCGGGAATAAAAAGATATGCTCAATTGAAAATTCAGAATAGTCACTATGGAATTCTGGCCCTTAAAAATGGAAATTTTACAAACGACCTTCGTTTTTAACGAAACCACTTTTGTTGGATTCGAGATGTCAAATTATTGCTAGGTTTCAAAATTCATAATTTTTGAAATCAATATATGAGCATGGCGAAAGAAAACGTGTTTTGACAGTTTCAGTCAATTTGGATCGACCAGAAAATGGCTATTTTTCAAACGGTCTTCAAATTTGATGAAATTAGTTTTGTTAGGACCGTATCGTCGATACGAAGCTAGAAAATATTTTTCGGGAATTTTTAGAGTCCGTACGTGGCCCTGGTAAATTGAAATGTATGTTCAAATTCAATATATACTGATTTTACAATTTAATTCCAATGAAAACTGAATGAAACAGTCGAATTGGCTTACGAAACATATCCCATTGTGTTCGGAATGGGGGTAATTAGCTAAGGACGATAGTCGGTGGGCTCGATTTTAAGTTTAAAATAAAAAGTTACTTTTAGAGAATTAAAAATAAATAAATAAGTAAAAAGAAAGTCAACCGCTCTATCTCCTAACCCCCCCCCCCGGTTAATTCGAAATCGATTTAAGAAATAAAAGGAAAAAAAAACGATGGCCGCCGCTTAACCGGCTCGCCACCGCCGCACCACGGCTAGCCACCAATCGCCACCTTCCACCTCCCCGACCTCGTCAGCAACACCCCTTCGCTCCCCCCCTCTCTCCCTCTTTAATAAACCCGCAACCAACCCTAAACCCCTAAATCGAGACAGTGCCGCCACCTTAGGCCGACGCCTCGACCATCGCGACCAACCCCCTAATCCCGCCTGACAACCGCATCCCCTGGCCACCTGCGCAACCCTCAGCGCCGCCATTCCACGTCAGCTCTCCCCTCATCAGAAAACCGAATTTAAAAGGTGATTTTATTCATTTATTTATTTATAAATTGCATTGCTTTTAAATCTGATGTTTATATAAATTTACATGGTTTAGAAAGCTGAATTTTTATAATATAATTTTGAATTAAAAATATGTTGTTTACAATATAGATTTGATAAAAATTTGATTTTTAAGTATGTAGATCTAGGATAAAAATTCGATTTTTATGTATGTAGATTTAAAATAAAAATACGATATATATATATATATAGCGAATAAAAGATTTGATTTTTATTGTTTAAAAAGATTTGATTTTTTTTAAAATAGAAAAGATTTGATATTTAAAATGAAAGATACGATTTTTGTGAGAGGAAAGATACGATTTTTGTGAGAGGAAAGATACGATTTTTGTGAAAGGAAAGATGAAACGACCCCAAATCCCGTTCAGACGGAGACAAGGGTAATCTTTGGAATATAACACAGAAACAGATAATAGCAGAACAGAATAATTAAATACACCAGATAATGAACAATAGAATATACTGGATAAACGTAATCATCAGAGTTACACAGTATACAGGATCTTACTTAGTACAAATACAGTTGAGCTATACATAAATGTCTACAGCGGAAATAAACAAAATATGTACAATAGGAGCGGAACAGCATAAAAAGAGATAAATAATAGAATCCATCTTCATCTCCAGCTATCCAGAATGAACCAGCTAAACCTGAATACAAGGCTGCCCGTGTAGAAAAAGAGGCACCCGAGTTTGAAAGTGAAACAAACTACGAGTCAGTCATGGGACTGGTATGAGATATCTACTCAACACATTTAATATATGGCTAATCACAGGACCACGCCACTTTCGTGGAACGGGTTTACTCCATTGGATTGCCAGTGCTTTAAAAACAAATCATTCTTTTAAACATCGCAATGCTTTTTATAAAAATGAAGCCATTATAAGACTCAGTTCCCATCACACAATGCAACGCAAACCGGAGGATAGAGTTTTACCTTATAATGGCCAAAACATGATTGATATGAGTAAAACAAAAGAATTTGATATTATTACTAGTGTTTATATGTTTCAAAAACCATTTGAATCATAACTATCAATCATAGGCGGCACGGGTACCATATATCATGTCGCCATACATATATACAATCAAAACCGCACAGTCACGTATTTGGAAATTGGATTTTCGTCATGAACCAAGGCAAAAGATAGTCCGTACCTAATTCGAGACAATCTAGCCCATGTCTCAGGATCAGAGCTCGAGTGACCCTTGGAGCGACAGGGCCGGTCCACCGATGTGGATTAAAATTCCTGAACACTACGTTTCCCCGCCCTATGGGGCGTGAATGAGCCAATGAATGACTCCATCAGACCCGGATCATTCGATCTAACCGAGGCGCCTCGCAACAGCAACAACCACATAAGTAAAATGTCAGGCTGTGTAAAAACACTGACAAAACTCCTAGCTAGAAGGAAAAGCATTCCCTCCCTGAGGTCCTTCTCCCGTTTCTAGTTCATACCGGGGTGTGAGGCTCGCGAATTCACGTTATACACCAAGCTACGCCACACAGGCGGTGCTTTGATCATCACCACAAGACTTTTCTTTTCAACAGAAGCCCTGATCATTTGCCACTTAGGCATGCCACACTAGCAATTCATGCCATGCGACAGATGTCCATCGATATACAACCTCTGAGCTCGTGCGTTTCAGAGAAGGGCGTTAAGCAAAAGAATAAATTCTCCGCCGCCAAACAGATGTATATTTAACAGAGATCAATCAACACAGAATAAAATCCAATGTCAAACACATAGTCCATTTACAAGTCCGTTCTGGGTCTGAACAAAACCGGAGGCACTATATACCTCGCAAACCCATTGACCACCACGTACGTCTGGACGATCACCACTCATCATCCATATTTCGGGATGCCTCCCAATCAGGACCTCGGTTACCATCCAAACGAGGTGAAGATCTCCGGTCTTCTACCACCGTCTTCATCCTCGACTTTCAATCGTTGGTCAATTATTTGAAATGAGAATTAATTCGGCCTTTTCGAATAATTCGCGTGTATTTAGAATTTCAAATCAATTTATTTCAATGGTTAAATCATTCGACAACACCAATTTTGTTCTTTAATGTAATTTTCACACCAAACACATTCAACCATCAAATACCACATAAATCGAGCAAATTCAGTTTATTTCCATTCCATATCGTTTAAGATATTTTATAATGATTTATTGCTATTTTTATTTATTTTAAAATAGCCAATTTATTCAAAATGACGCTTCGGGCCATAACGCAGCCGTGGCGCTGTTTTTCTTCAGATTTGATTTACACATATCTGAAAATCTAACCGTTGGATCTTCACCAAATTGACATCTTAGAAAGATCTATTCAAAACGAACCCAACGGTCCCAGTTTTAGGAAAATCCGACGGTCGGATCTCCCGGTATAATCGTTTGAAGTTTTGATTTCAAAATGTGAACTGCGGCGTCGTTATTCAATTAAATATAATTATATATATATATATATATGTATATATATATATATATATAAAGTCGATTCTGGCGCTGTTTTTCTTCAGATTTGAATTAAACATTCCAGACAATCCAACCGTTGGATTTTTACAAAGCTGGTGCCGTTGGAAAGATATTTCCAAAGCGAACCCAACGGTTGCGATTTCAGGAAAATCCGATGGTCGGATCTCCTGTACTAATCGTTTGAGATCACGGTTTCAAAATACGAACTGCAGCGTCGTTATTCAATATATTTCAATTCTATTTAAATATATATATCGATTCTTCGATTTCAAAACCATATGAATTTCATACTTTTGATAAAAATGACATTTTTATCAAACTGTCTTCTATTTCAACACTTCACTATATTTGACACTCATGTATATAATAAAAATGTGATTTTTATTGTAAAACAATTCATTTCAAAACCAGATTATTTTATATAGTTCATATTGGTGATAAAATGGGATTTTTATTATAAAACAATTTATTTCAAAACTTAACTATTTTATATAGTTCATATAGATGATAAAAATGGGATTTTTATGTTTAAAACACGAACACCATTCAACACATGAAACTCAATGAATAAATATAGTTTCAACGAATGAAAATAATTCAAACACATGAGTATTATTCAAAATTTCGGCAGCATAACGGCAGGGTAGTTAAAACCGGGACCGTCCCTAGTACGGCTCCTCGCTCTACCTTAAAACCTCGCGGTTTTTGACAATGGGGAATCATGCATCTAGTTCGCACGCAGGCGGCATGTATATATTTATTTCATTTCCACAAACTAATCCTATGTGATTTCAACCGAATATTTCTTAACCACAAACGGGTATTTTTCAACCACAATCAATCAATATCAACCACAAATAATCACAATCAACCATTCGCTATCAATCAATTTTCACACCAATCACAACCAATAAATATCGTCCATGGTTTGTGGATGAGGGGCGTGTGTATATATATATATATATATATAGCAATTCACTTCTATTTTAACACATATATAATTTTTACAATGCATATATAACTTATACATCAAACGCACAACTTATACAACGCTTATACATGAGGTGTACAACGCTTATATAACTCATACATCGACTATATAAGTTATACATCGTCGTTTTCCATATCGTTTATAAATTAGAAATCTCACATTGGTTTTCGAGGTGCTAAAAATCGTAGGTAGCTCAGAAAAATCCGCGGTCTCTTCTAGAATGTAGAGAGCCTCCTTGCGGTCCTGATGTTTCCTGTTTCATCAAATTTCGTTAACGAACGAAAAAGATATGATTTTAAAAAGGTTTGCAACACTAAAAAGCGTTAACTTTCATTTCAAAGAAAAAAGCCGATACCTTTCCTTTGATGTTCGAACTAGGGTTTGGAGATTTCGTGAAATCCGTGCAACTTGGTGAAGATCGGAGGGTTGGACATGGAAGAGGGGAGTGTGGCGCGTCTATCGAGGGTGGTGCGGTGTTGATCGGAGTCGGGATCTGGCCGTGGCGGCGCTGGGAAGTGGACGACTTTCCGGGCGTCGTTCTCGAGGCTGGCGAGGAGAGAGAGGGAGTGGATGGGTCGGATTTGAAGAGGGGGGTCGGCGGCGTCGTGTCAGGCTAGTGGCGGCGGTCAACGTTGATGGAGGCGGCGGGAATAAGGGAGGAAAGGGTGGAACGACGGGAATCGTCGATGTGAGAGGCGACTAGGGTTTTCTGGAGTTTTTTTATTATTATTATGAAAGAAAAAAAATTCTATTGGCCGAGGATTTATAGAAAATTTTAAATAGTGTTTTTACAAACGATCACCAATCCGAACCCAACGACTATCATGCCTAGCATTTTACCCCCATTCCGAACACAATGGGATATGTTTCATAGGCCCATTCGACTGTTTCAATCAGTTTTCCTTCAAATTAAATTATAAACATTCAATATTCGATTTGAATGTACATTTCAATTTTCCAGGGACACAAACTGATTCGAAAAATTCCAGAAAAATAAATCTGGCTATTTTTTGACGATACGATCCCAACAAAACTAGTTTCGTCGAATTCTGAGACCGTTTGCAAAAAGGCCCATTTCTGGTCGATCCAATTTAACTGTAATTGACCAAAAAACGTTTTCCTTTGCCACGCTCACATACTAGCTTCAAAAATTATGAAATTTGAAACCTAGCAATAACTTCACATCCCGGATCCAACAAAAATGGTTTCGTCGAATTCCAAGGTCGTACCCAAAATGGCCAGTTTCACGGGCTATATAAATTCCATAGCGACCTTTCTGAAAATTCATTTGGCCATAACTTTTTCTTTCCGCTATGAAACTTCGATTTTTTAGATTCGTTAGAAAGGTATTCACTAACAGATTTAAATATTTTTGGTTTCACTGAAATCCGTTTTGTTTTGCACCCGGTACAGTCCGACAAAGTTTGAATTCAATTTTTGAAACTGCAGCGCCATTTCAGGCCTTGTTTATAATTATAATTAATTATATTCATTTTCAAACGTCAATTCAAACTCACTTTTCATTGCTATAATTTAAAATATTTATTTTAAATATTTAAAATCTATTATTTTAGCCAATTTAAAAAAAATTAAATTGGTTCAGATTCTCAGGGTCGTTACAATCTCCCCCACTTAAAACTTTTCCTCCCCGAAAAGGAACAAAGTCGAAAGTTTTTTTATTAACCAACTCTACGTTCGATCTGGCTTCCATTCTCCGACTTTTCAATTTCTGAGAATTTTCAAATTCTTCAAAAATTTGGCTAACACCCGGAATTTTCGAAAAATTTCGCCATAACCTCCTTTGTACGGGGAGAGGTTTGGAAATTTATTGGGCCGTATTAGGTACCCAATAAATCCTAATAAGCATACACATATTTATAGTGATATATTCTGGTGTTTTCAGGGGAGTGTGTATTGATAATAACTCCAGAGAATAAATTCTCGTCACCCTGTCAAAGCCTGAGGGAGTATGTATTTTAAAGGCTCCAGAGGATAAATCCTCGTCACCTCGTCCCGTGTGGGAAATAAATAGTCCATGTGTTGTATCTAACAACTAGAGAGACGTGGTTATTGTCAACTCCAGACCCGTGTGGGGTTTTTATTAATCTGGCAATTTAATCGTTACAATTTAAATAGTCCATATCAGTCATCAGTTCAACCTGTAAAATATAGTCATCGCCATACAAGCCTCTCGCTCGTATGGTAAATCTTCCACCTCATCACACAAGCTCCAAATGCTTATGTGGTATATGATGAAGTATGCCTATCTTCTGAAGTATGCCATGTAATGTAGTTCAAAATTAATTGTTACTATCCTATGGCGACGTTTATTATTTCACACAGAAAAACCAGCACTCCGCATCTAATGGCATTCACAGGAGTTGATATAATAATATTTCGCATCCAACTCATTAAGGTTTACCTATTTGTCGGGCACGCAAATAAAATCTTTACTCAACAGCTAATCCATTTACCTGTTCAAACATATATAGTGCACAAGTATATATATTTCTATCTATTTTTAAATCAGTTCAATGTGTGATTTAAATGAATAAACCCTACCATTATTCTATTGTTGATTAAATTAACTATCGATTTAATAACTTTAATTAATCAAATCTACAATCACACAACACAACCAATCAATCAAATTGTTTTTAGCTTTTCAAAAATTACTAATCAATTTCTATACTCTTTTAAAATCATTTATACTATAGAATTAAAAGTGCACATCCATGAAAAGAAAATAACAACAGAGTAGAGAACTAATTGGTAATGCAAAGTACGGTAAATGTACCTTACACCGGAGTCAATCAGAGATATCCACTCGGCATCTAGGATAGGCTTTCTGAATGCTCTCCTCAGTTTCCCAAGTACAATCTCGTGGATCTCCACTCCATTGCACTTTGACTAAGTGAACCTTCTTGTTCCTCAGTTCTTTGGTTTCTTTGCCGATGATCTTTAGCGGCTCTCTTCTCACAGCTAATTCAGGGGTAATTTCAATATCCTGTTGAGTTGCTTCTTCCACGATCAAGTCTGGGTCATGAACGTGCTTTCGAAGTTGAGATATGTGAAATACATCATGAACTCCAGGCAACTAGTCAGGCAATTTGACCGTATAAGCGAGAATTCTGATCCGTTCCGGAATAGGAAACGGACCAATGAATTTGGGTGTCAACTTTCCAGTTTTACCGAACCGGATAACTCCTCTCATCGGCGATACTTTCAAATATACGTAGTCGCCAACAACAAAGGATATATCTCTTCTTCTCCTGTCGGCGTAGCTCTTTTGTCGGCTTTGAGCGGCGAGTAATCGCTTCTTAATAAAATCGACTTTGTCGGCAGCTTCTCGAATCATATCAGGCCCCAACACAAGTCTATTTCTGGGTTCGACCCAACAAGCAGGAGATCGGCACGGTCTACCATACAACGCTTCGAATGGCGACATTGTCAGACTCGCCTGGTAGCTGTTGTTACAAGAGAATTCAGCCAAATGCAGATGGCATTCCCACGATCCACCAAAATCTAGAACACAAGCCCGCAATAGATCTTCTAAAATACGATTCACCCTCTCAGTCTGACCGTCTGTCTGAGGATGATAAGCGGTGCTCAAGTTCAACTTTGTTCCCAGCTCTACTTGAAATGCCTCCCATAATTTACTAGTAAATATTGTGTCTCTATCACTGACTATACTGAGCGGCACTCCATGTAGTCTAACTATTTCCTTGAAATAAATCTGCGCCAGACTCTGGGCAGCTCTGTTTGATCTGACAGGTATGAAATGGGCGGCCTTCGTGAAGCGATCTACGATCACCCAAATAATGTCATTTCCTTTTCTGGTTCTGGGCAGACTATCAATGAAATCCATAGAAATATGTTCCCACTTCCAACCAGGAACGTCCAGCGGTTGTAACAGTCCAGCCAGTTTCTGTTGGTCGCTCTTGACTAGCTGGCAAGTAGGGCATCGACTAACATATATCGAGATGTCTCTTTTTAACGACTTCCACCAGAGCATTCGCTTGATATTGATGTACATTTTTACTCACACCCGGATGGATACTGAGCTTAGATTTGTGGCATTCATCAAGCACATCTCTTCTGAGTTCAGGAATTTCTGGAACACAAATTCGCCCTTCTAACCTCAGAATCCCTTCGCTGTCTAGTTGGAAATACGAAGCATTGCCTTCACGAATTCGCTAACTTATTCCTTTGATAAATTGGTCGTCTTCTTGGAGAGCCGATATCTTATCAATCAACGAAGTCGCAATAATAAAACTGGCGATCATTTCATTCTTTCGGCTTAACGCATCGGCCACGACATTGGCTTTCCCTGGACTGTATAGAATCTCAAAATAATATGCTGCAAGGAACTCTAGCCAACGTTGCTGCCTCAAATTCAGGTCTTTCTGGGTGAACAGCTACTTTAGCAACTGGTGATCTGTAAACAGTTCAAATCTCTCACCCAGAAGACAGTGTCTCCAGATTTTCAAAGAGAATACAATAGCCAACAACTCAAGATCATGAGTGATGTAGTTTTTCTCGTGTGGCTTCAGCTGACAGCTAGCATAAGCAATCACTTGACCCCTTTGCATTAACACTGCGCCAAGGCCTTCTCTAGAAGCATCAGTCCAGACTTTCAAATCCTGATTGCCATCGATAATGGTTAACACTGGAGCAGTCGTTAGTCTTAACTTTAGCTCTTCAAAAGCCTCTTCACTCTCTGGAGTCCATTTGAATTTAGAGTGCTTCTTTGTAAGCTTCGTTAAGTGACCAGATATCTTCGAAATTTTTTTAACGAACTTCCAGTAATAACTAGCCAATTCGAGAAAACTGCGGACTTCTGTAGGAGTACTGGGCTGTTTCCAATTCTGAATAGCTGTGATTTTACTTGGATCCACAGCAATTCCTTCTTTTGATATGACATGGCCCAGAAATTTTACTTCATCTTGCCAGAATATGCATTTGGATAGTTTGGCTTTTAGAACGTTCCTTCTCAGAATTTCTAGGACTTGTTCCAGATGCTTTTCATGTTCGGCCTTTGATTTAGAGAAGATTAGAATATCATCAATAAAAAACAGAACAAATTTATTCAAAACTCCCCTGAACACTCTATTCATCAAATCGACGAAGTAAGCTGGAGCGTTACATAAGCTGAACGGCATTACTAACCACTCGTAGAATAAGTCTGGACCTCTGAATGCTGTCATTGGAACACACTCTTCAGCAATTCGAAGTTGATGGAAACCCGTAGCTAGGTCCATCCTTGAAAATACTTGTGCTCCATTCAGACGATCCAATAAATCATCGATTCGCGGCAATGGATATTTGTTCTTTATTGTCTGCTTGTTCAAATCACGATAATCCACACATAGCCATAGAGTACCGTCAGATTTTGGGATAAGCACCACTGCTGCTCCCTAATCAGAAAAACTAGGCTTGATCAGACCCTTTCATACTAGCTATCTTGTTTTATTGTCTAATTCTTCTTTCTCTTTCAAGGACATTCTTCGAATAGCGTGAACTACCGGCCTTGCATTCGGAATTAAAGCAATTTTGAAATCAATTTCTCTTTGCAGAGGTAAGCGAACAACTTCTTCGAACACGTCCGCATAGTTCTTGACGACAGGGATGTCTTTGATGAGGTCGGGAATATTCTCTGTGTCTTCGGGGATATTTTCTATTTGGGCTGGAAAAACATCCAAAGCTGCCCAGAAGTCTTTTCTATTTGTAGTCGGGCCATCACATGGTATGGTTATATAATTCCCCTGTTGGGCCTTTGCCTTAACGACCCTCTCGGCACATCTAACCTCTGCTTCATATTTGGTTAGCCAATCCAATCCCAGAATAAGATCGAATTCATTAAAATTCATGACAATAGAGATAGTAGGAAATTTATAGCATGAAAAAGAGACAGGCACCCCACAAACCCAACTGAGATCGTTGGAACCCCCAACTGGATTTCGGACAGTCATTGGTTCTTTGAGCTTCTTCAATTTCAAATCCAACTTCTTGATTGCACTCTTTGCAATAAAGCTTTGCGACGCGCCTGTATCAAACAGTACTTTAACTGGAATGTTCTTGACATTGAGCGTGCCTTCTAAAACATCAGTCCTTTCCTGAGCAGACGAAGATGCGGGTACTTCTACCACTTCATTTACATGCACTGCTTCAGGTTTTATGAATAGCGGGCAGGCCTTTGAAAGATGACCGGTCTGATGGCATTGACTGCACTTCCTATTCTCTTGAAACTTCTTACCGGATTTAGATCCACTCTTTATTCGTTCCTCCGAGGGTTTGCAATTCCCCTGAAAATGCCCTGGCTTATGGTAGTTATTGCATATGGCAGTCGTTGCTAGTTCTTTTTCAGATTTAGCCCTTTTTCTCTTGGCACTGGGCTTCTTACTGACCTCAGACCTTGTACTGGCCTCAGGACGATCAGTTTCAGACTCATTTTTATTACTAGAGCTGACTTCTTCTTCGTCGCGCAACATGCCTTTCTTATGGAGATCTTCATACTGATAAGCCATATAAATCATTTCTGAAAAAGGAAGCTTCACATGCCCCATTACTTTATTCCGGTATTTCCTTTAAAGCCCGTAAATAAATCTCAGATTCTTTCTCTTCGTATTCTGAATTAGATGGGGAGCAAAGTGAGAAAGTTCGTTGAATTTCTTATGATATTCTAGGATGTTCATATCTCCTTGTATCAGATAAGAAAATTCATCGCATAATCGCTCAGTCGCTTCGGGAGGAGTAAATCTTTCCAGGAAAATCACTTTGAATATGTCCCAGGTGATATCACCTTCTGGGTTATTCTTAATAACTGAATCCCACTAGAAAAAAGCTTCGTCTTTGAGTGCCCAGGAGGCTAGTAATCTTGTCTGGTCATCCCTCAGCTTTAATGCTTCGAAGATTTTCTCAGCAGAACGAATCCAGGCTTGTGTTTTCATAATTGACTCTTCACCCGTGAAGGGTTTTCCACCCAGATTTCTATATTTCATAAATAGAGCTTCTATATCCAGGTCAGTATTACTTCTTCTATTTCTGGCACTCATTTTCTAGTTCTTCTGCAAATAGCAGATCAAGTGTCAGGTCAACAGAAAAGATATTTCAAAATATAGAGACAAATACTTGGGTGTAAATGCGTCTATCGAGGTGTTATTTCATTCTGCTACTCATACTAGGATATTACAGATCCTATTTGTAATGAGGTACTCATCCTAGAACACTACTGGTTCTATTTCTGACGAGTTCGTTAATATGTTATATTCCTGAACTAAGCTTAACCAAAGCTCTGATACCACGATGAGACGACCCCAAATCCCGTTCAGACGAAGACAAGGGTAATCTATGGAATATAACACAGAAACAGGTAATAGCAGAACAGAATAATTAGATACACCAGAAAATGAATAATAGAATATACTGGATAAACGTAATCATCAGAGTTACACAGTATACAGGATCTTACTTAGTACAAATATAGTTGAGCTATACATAAATGTCTACAGCGGAAATAAACAAAATATGTACAATAGGAGCTGAACAACATAAAAAGAGATAAATAATAGAATCCATCTTCAGCTCCAGCTATCCAGAATGAACCATCTAAACCTGAATACAAGGCTTTCCGTGTAGAAAAAGAGGCACCCGAGTTTGAAAATGAAACAAACTACGAGTCAGTCATGGGACTGGTATGAGAAATCTACTCAACACATTTAATATATGGCTAATCACAGGACCATGCCACTTTCGTGGAACGGGTTTACTCCATTAGATTGCCAGTGCTTTAAAAACAAATCATTCTTTTAAACATCGCAATGCTTTTTATAAAAATGAAGCCATTATAAGACTCAGTTCCCATCACACAATGCAACACAAACCGGAGGATAAAGTTTTACCTTATAATGGCCAAAATATGATTGATACGAATAAAACAAAAGCATTTGATATTATTACTAGTGTTTATATGTTTCAAAAACCATTTGAATCATAACTATCAATCATAGGCGGCATGGGTACCATATATCATGTCGCCATACATATATATAATCAAAATCACATAGTCACGTATTTGGAAATTGGATTTCTGTCATGAACAAAGGCAAAAGATAGTCCTTACCGAATTCGAGACAATCTATCCCATGTCTCAGGATCAGAGCTCGAGTGACCCCTGGAGCGACAGGGCCGGTCCACCGATGTGGATTAAAATTCCTGAACACTACGTTTCCCCGCCCTATGGGGCGTAAATGAGCCAATGAATGACTCCATCGGACCCGGATCGTCCGATCTAATCGAGGCGCCTCGCAACAGCAACAACCACATAAGTAAAATGTCAGGCCGTGTAAAAACACTGACAAAACTCCTAGCTATAAGGAAACGCATGCCCTCCCTGAGGTCCTTCTCCCGTTTCTGGTTCATACCGGGGTGTGAGGCTCGCGAATTCACGTTATACACCAAGCTACGCCACACAGGCGGTGCTTTGATCATCACCACAAGACTTTGCTTTTCAACAGAAGCCCTGATCATTTGCCACTTAGGCATGCCACACTAGCAATTCATGTCATGCGACTGATGTCCATCGATATACAACCTCTGAGCTCGTGCGTTTCAGAGAAGGGCATTAAGCAAAAGAATAAATTTTCCGCCGCCAAACAGATGTATATTTAACAGAGATCAATCAACACAGAATGAAATCCAATATCAGACACACAGTCCATTTACAAGTCCGTTCTGGGTCTGAACGAAACCGGAGGCACTATATACCTTGCAAACCCATCGACCACCACGTACGTCTGCATGATCACCACTCATCATCCATATTTCGGGATGCCTCCCAATCAGGACCTCGGTTACCATCCAAACGAGGTGAAGATCTCCTGTCTTCTACCACCGTCTTCATCCTCGACTTTCAATCGTCGGTCAATTATTTGAAATGAGAATTAACTCGGCCTTTTTAAATAATTCACGTGTATTTAGAATTTCAAATCAATTTATTTCAATGGTTAAATCATTCGACAACACCAATTTTGTTCTTTAATGTAATTTTCACACCAAACACATTCAACCATCAAATACCACATAAATCGAGCAAATTCAGTTTATTTCCATTCCATATCGTTTATGATATTTTATAACGATTTATCGCTATTTTTATTTATTTTAAAATAGCCAATTTATTCAAAACGACGCTTTGGGCCATAACGCGGTCGTGACGTTGTTTTTCTTCAGATTTGATTTACACATATCTGAAAATCTAACCGTTGGATCTTCACCAAATTTACATCATTAGAAAGATCTTTTCAAAACGAACCCAATGGTCCCAGTTTCGGGAAAATCCGACGGTCGGATCTCCCGGTATAATCGTTTGAAGTTTCGATTTCAAAATGCGAACTGCAGCATCGTTATTCAATTAAATATAATTATATTTATATATATAAAAATATAATCGATTCTGGCGCTGCTTTTCTTCATATTTGAATTAAACATTCCAGACAATCCAACCGTTGGATTTTTACAAAGTTGGTGCCGTTGGAAAGATATTTCCAAAGCAAACCCAACGGTTGCGATTTCAGGAAAATCCGATGGTCGGATCTCCCGTACTAATCGTTTGAAATCACGGTTTCAAAATACGAACTGCCGCGTCGTTATTCAATATATTTCAATTCTATTTAAATATATATATATATATATATATCGATTCTTCGATTTCAAAACCATATGAATTTCATACTTTTGATAAAAATGACATTTTTATCAAACTGTCTTCTATTTCAACACTTCACTATATTTGACACTCATGTATATAATGAAAATGTGATTTTTATTGTAAAACAATTCATTTCAAAACCAGATTATTTTATATAGTTCATATTGGTGATAAAATGGGATTTTTATTATAAAACAATTTATTTCAAAACTTGACTATTTTATATAGTTCATATAGATGATAAAAATGGAATTTATGTTTAAAACACGAACACCATTCAACACATGAATTTCAACTCAACGAATAAATATAGTTTCAACGAATGAAAATAATTCAAACACATGAATATTATTCAAAATTTCGGCAGCATAATGGCAGGGTAGTTAAAACCGGGACCGTCCCTAGTACGGCTCCTTGCGGTTTTTGACAATGGGGAATCATGCATCTAGTTCGCACGTAGGCGGCATGTATATATTTATTTCATTTCCACAATCTAATCCTATGTGGTTTCAACCAAATATTTCTCAACCACAAACGGGTATTTTTCAACCACAATCAATCAATATCAACCACAAATAATCACAATCAACCATTCGCTATCAATCAATTTTCACACCAATCACAACCAATAAATATCGTCCATGGTTTGTGAACGATGGGCGTATATAAATATAAATATAAATATATAGCAATTCACTTCTATTTCAACACATATATAATTTTTACAATGCATACATAACTTATACATCGAACGCACAACTTATACAACGCTTATACATGAGGTGTACAACGCTTATATAACTCATACATCGACTATATAATTTATACATCGTCGTTTTCCATATCGTTTATAAATTAGAAATCTCACATTGGTTTTCGAGGTGCTAAAAATCATAGGTAGCTCAGAAAAATCCGCAGTTTCTTCTAGAATGTAGAGAGCCTCCTTGCGATCCCGATGTTTCCTGTTTCACCAAATTTCGTTAATGAACGAAAAAGATATGATTTTAAAAAGTTTTGCAACACTAAAAAGTGTTAACTTTCATTTCAAAGAACAAAGCCGATACCTTTCCTTTGATGTTCGAACTAGGGTTTGGAGATTTCGTGAAATCCGTGCACCTTGGTGAAGATCAGAGGGTTGGACGTGGAAGAGGGGAGTGTGGCGCGTCTATCGAGGGCGGTGTGGTGTTGATCGGAGTCGGGATCTAGCCGTGGCGGCGCTGGGAAGTGGGCGACTTTCCAGGCATCGTTCTCGAGGCTGGCGAGGAGAGAGAGGGAGTGGATGGGTCAGATTTGAAGAGGGGGGTCGGCGGCGTCGTGTCAGGGTAGTGGCGGCGGTCAACGTTGACGGAGGCGGCGGGAATAAGGGAGGAAAGGGTGGAACGACGGGAATCGTCGATGTGAGAAGCGCCTAGGGTTTTCTGGAGTTTTTTTTTATTATTATGAAAGAAAAAATTTCTATTGGCTGAGGATATATAGAAAATTTTAAATAGTGTATTTACAAACGAACACCAATCCAAACCCAACGACTATCATCCCTAGCGTTTTACCCCCATTCCGAACACAATGGGATATGTTTCGTAGGCCCATTCGACTGTTTCAGTCAGTTTTCCTTCAAATTAAAGTATAAACATTCAAAATTCGATTTGAACGTACATTTCAATTTTCCAGGACCACAAACTGATTCGAAAAATTCCAGAAAAAAAATCTGGCTATGTTTTGACGATATGGACCCAACAAAACTAGTTTCGTCGAATTCTGAGACCGTTTGCAAAAAGGCCCATTTCTGGTCGATCCAATTTAACTGTAATCGACCAAAATACGTTTTCCTTTGCCACGCTCACATACTAGCTTCAAAAATTATGAAATTTGAAACCTAGCAATAACTTCACATCCCGGATCCAATAAAATTGGTTTCGTCGAATTCCGAGGTCGTATGCAAAATGGCCAATTTCACGGGCTATATAAATTCCATAGCGACCTTTCTGAAAATTCATTTGGCCATAACTTTTGCTTTCTGCTATGAAACTTCGATTTTTCAGATTCGTTAGAAAGGTATTCACTAACAGATTTAAATATTTTTGGTTTCACTCAAATCCGTTTTGTTTTGCACCCGGTACAGTCAGACAAAGCTTGAATTCAATTTTTGAAACTGCAGCGCCATTTCAGGCTTTGTTTATAATTATAATTAATTATATTCGTTTTCAAACGTCAACTCAAACTCACTTTTCATTGCTATAATTTAAAATATTAATTTAAATATTTAAAATCCATTATTTTAGCCAATTTAAAAAAATTTAAATTGGTTCAGATTCTCCGGGTCGTTACAAAAGATACGATTTTTGTGAGAGGAAAGATACGATCTTTATGAAAGGAAAGATACGATTTTTATTGATTGAATGGAAATATAATTTTATATAGAAAGTAGCGTAGTAAAAATATGATTTTTACATATGAAGTAACAGAATAAAAACGTGATTTTTATATTATAGGAATAATAAAAATGTGATTTTTATCATATATGTGGCAAAATAAGTGTAACGAACCGGGATTTTCGACTCCGAAAATCAACACAAAACTACCATGTTGACTATTCAGACATCGAAAATACCTGATCATTAATAGAAAAAAGTTAGAGGGTGAGAATAGATAAGATAGAAAGTTAGAATAGAAGAAGAAGAAGATCACCACATAACAGAATCAGAGAAACACGAATCTCACAGCGGAATGAATAAAATATATTATAACATAACTTTGAAATAGAACAGTATATATATACAATAACATTATCAGGATACAACACTTACACACAGCGGAAATAACAATAGCTATATAATCTAGAAGCCTCCTGCTTCAAGCTCCTCCAAGTATATCTGTAAAGACCTGAACTACTTGACTGCCTGTATAAATTTGGGCACCCAAGTGTTTAGGGAAAACAAAACAAAATAAACTCTGGGTCAGTCATGGGACTGGCTTGAGTAAACTCAAATCATTTAGTTTAACTTTTCAAAATCCTTTTCAAAAGAAAAGGTCATCGTAAGACCGATCCACACATAAACACGGACGGTTTTTACCTTACGATAACCCAAAGCACTTTTGGAAATCAATACTTCTCTGATATTATAATAATGTCTAATCACAAGTAATTAGCAATCTAGCAGAACGCTTGCATCTCACATTCCACATATATAGTATAAAAACAAAACCGTGGGCGCTTATTGGAGATTGGATTCCGACTATGACAAGGTATGGGACCACCTGCCGATAGTATATCTCTAGAGGCGAATACACTGGGTTCAATAAGAACGTCTTGCAACCCGGCCCACACATGACCGACCACTCATTTCGCTTGAGTGTATCGAATGTATACCACCAACGGTTGGGAGCTACCCACCGTTTCCCGAATAGGGCTACCATCGAACATGGATAAAAGAATGAAATGGACTTTCTCTAGATAGGTGATATACACCCTAATGGGAGCGACCCACTTAGCCATGCTGCATGCCTGATTTTTGTCATTTCCTGGTTGATGAGGCGTGAGGTCATAACGTATCATTTAAAACACCTGACCACCATTCACTTTGAATGCCACATCGTCATACCCGCCAAATCACAAATTTATTTCCCCAAAAATACCATGGGTATAAAGCTAAGAGAAATGAATTCCTCTGCCACCAAACATAAGTACGTTTGAAGAGATCAACTTACGCGATCCGTTGGATATACTCTGTTAGACATTCGTCCATTCACGTTTGTCCTGGGAATAGACAAACTGAAGGCACTATTCTGTAAATAGGATAGCCCTTGTATAACTCCGTCTTCAATTATTTTCATCATAATTGATCGCAACGCTAACGTCCATACAGAGTGGTTTTCAGATAATGAATCTGATCCCGGTCTCTCCATATTGACGACGGAAAAATGGTCAAAAACTTCGATAGTCGGTGATTTAACTATCAAAGAAAAACAGGTGTGCAAACAACGATATTATTTCCAGATAGGAATTCGATCAATCAATCATCAATCAACATTAATCTCCTTTAGTTTAATTTATCATTAATTTATTCATTTCCCATTTCTATATACTCAACATTTCTTATTCTCTAAATTTAGGAAATATACGTCATCAATCATTGGAAAACATTTCCATCTCTGTTTCACGTATCACTGTTGTTCCAGTATTCTTTCTCATCAACATTTCATTTTCTATGATTAGAAAATATCTCTGATTTTATTTGGAAAATATTTTCGAAATTTATTCATTTGATTTAAATAGATGTTTAAATAAAACATCACTAAGCCAATTTAAACCATTATACTCATTAACTAAATTCACTTAATCAATCCTCACTATCGAACGTTACTCATCCCTTAGTTCAAACGAATTCAATCAAGCTGGGGTATAATTACCTCTCAGACCTTAACTGAACAACATTCCTAACCTCGAAACAGACAAAGTTCAACTTGTAAGTCTTTAACAACTTCCTTACTTAACTCGGATTCTATTTATGAATCTACTTCTTTATTTTAAAACGTTGATTATAACTATAGTGTTATAATCCCTTCTTCTTAAATATCCAACTTCAAAATATAACTTTTATTCCTTAATTTAACTAATTAACTAAACCACTAATCTATTAATAAATAAGTAAATCTTGATTAAAAACGAAAAGTAAATATTACTTTCCCGAATTCGATATAATCGAATTCAATGTATAGTTCTCTTTTTCGAATAATCTCTATTCGATAACTCCTTTTCGAATAACTATATTCGATAACCTTTCTTCGAATGATTTACATTGGATTAAATCTCTTCGAATGATTTACATTCGATTAGTCTCCTTTCGATTAAACTATATTCGATTAACTCCCTTAATTCTATTCGAATAAACTATTTCGAATAACTCCTTTGGATTAAGTCATTTGGATTAACTCGGTTTGATTAACTCAACTCATTAACTCAACTTGATTAACTTACTTGATTAATTCAACTTATTTAACTCCACTTATTTAACTCCTATCTAATAAATAATATTCGATTAATTTATATTCGAATAACTATGCATGTCTTAACTTTATTTTGAATGGCTAATATTCGATTTAACTCCATTTGCTTGACTCTAGATCGCAGCGATCACAATGGTTACGCCCGATTCCCTCAGGAAACATCAAACCGCCGTAGGCTATCTGCAGCCCAGCGAATTACGCTAGCAGTCGTACGAAATGGCAACACATCCTAAATAACTATGTTTGACTAACTCTATCTCAAATGATTACATTCGATCAACTCTAATTGGATAACTAATATTCAATTAATTCTAATTCGATTAACTATGTTCAATTAAATCTATCTGGTTAACTCTAACTGATTAACTCTAACTGCTTAACTTCAATCAATTAAATCTAACCAATTAACTCTAACTCTAATCGATTAACTATAATTCGATTAACCCCTTTGATTAACTTCTTTGATTTAACTCTATGTCCATATTCAGTTCCAAATATCGATGTTGAAATCGATTCTTACTTTTTTATATAAGTCCTGACTTATATATTCTATTTATCCAGTGATAAATATTTCATTTAATTTATAAAATATTATTTATAAATTTATCTTCTCAATCTATCTGTTAGAATAGATTCTATTTAAATATTTGCTTTAAATCCATACCATATTATACTCGTGTGCGAAGCACGGATCTAAACCTTTCAAATGTAAAATTCCCCTTTTCTACAATTCTAGTCACTTTTCAAGTATTTTCTTTTATAATCTATTTATTTACAAAATAAATCCCTTTCTGATAATTCTATTTATTCTATAAAATATTTTCTACTTATAAAATCTATTGATTTTATAAGTAATTCCTTTGATAATGTAACTATTTCCTTTTCTATTTACTTTATACATATTTCATGCTTCTATTCTATTTATTTTTCAAATAAATATCCCTTTTCAATTCTATTTGTAAATAGTTTACAAATATTTCTTTTTCAATTCAAACTATTTGATTAACAAATAAATATTCCTTTTTAATCTATTTATTTTTTAAATAAATATTTTCTTTTTATAAAATCTTTTGATTTTATAAATATTTCTTTTCTAGTATAACATTGAAAATTTCCTTTTTTAACATTCCAGTATTCCTTATGGTATTTAACGTACCATATAACAATGATCGGTATCATTAAACCATACAAAATCAACAACAGATTTCATATCACATCATATAACACAATATATGGAAAAAACGATAAAAAAATGTTGATGAACCCAATTGGATCCCTCCAACCTATTTCCTTACATCCACAGACGTTAATCAACATAAATAACATGAGTATGAACTATTCTGATAAACAGAATCAATATTCGATTAATGATCGTTATCTATATTTTCAATCAACTAACTAGCAGTTCAACCAAACAGTCAACACACAGCAAACAACCATCATCTATCAGTTAAAAAAATACGTTATAAAAAAATAACTGAGAAGAGTTAGTGAGTTTTACTCACCTTGGAAGTTCATCGTTAAGGAATGATAAACTGTTTGTTTGATTTGAATCAAACAATTTATTTCGCCATAATTTCATACAAGCCCCAATCCACTTCCAGTCAGCTTCATTGTGAAGCACTCGTCCATACGGTCCCAATGCAACTTACGGTTCATCAATCTGATATCGTATGTAGAAGATATCGCATTTCAAGTTAAACCTAATTTAAATTAAAATAACTTGAATTCTCTTTAGTAAAAAAACCTTGGGCTTAACCTTTCCACTTCGGCCCAATTAGACAAACACCTGCCCCTTTAAAACATTTCCTTCTTCCCCAAATGACTACCGTGAGCTCCAATATACAACTCCACCATGACCGCACCTTCCCACGATCCAAACTCCATAACCACCCCCATTTAAATTCAAACTAAATTCACCACAATTCTCCTCTTCTCCCGAGCTTCCTTTTCATACGCACAAAGTTCAACTCGGTCCTCTCTCTCCGGTTGCGTCGTCGAGACACCAACAGTAAACACCGAACAACTTTTTCACCGAACCCTTCAAAAATTCACCACAAGTTGCCAAACTACTCGCTAAAAATCAATACGGCATTAAAAAGCCAATCGATGCACCACAAAACCCGAATCACCCAACCCAAACTCGCTGAAGCAAAAACCAGAGCCACAAAACTGGCGTCAAACCAGTTGAAACTTATATGAGGTTGAAGATAAACCCATCGTGGATTCATATGTATAAAATTGGGGATTTATGGAAATTTACTTCCATTTCTTTTGATTTTAAAATGATCGAACAAATGTCCTGAAGTGAAAATGTTACGGCGGAAATTTCTTTTGACCGAGGGAGAAGTGTTTAGGGTTAAGGGTTGTTAGAGGATATTATATAGGTAAATTTTATTATTTTTATATTCATTATAATATCCGATTTTAAGCCATCGTTATATGTATCAGTCTTTAAAAATTCGTACGACCACATATAATACCCAAAAATCACGAAAATGGACATGCAACTACAGTTAGACATTACGGTCCCAACGAAACTGGTTTCGTCGAATTCCGAATCCGTTTTCCCATACAGCGTATTTTTAACTGTCAAAATATCGACTGTTTTTCACTGTAAAAATCCGTACGGCCACACAGTGACCCCAAAAATCACGGAACTTGGAATCTAACAATAATTTGATGTTGCGGATCCAACAAAATTAGTTTCGTCGAATTCTAGGTTCGTTTGCAAAACTGGCTATTTTTTAAAGCTCTAAATAACCTATTTAAATATATAAATATATTTAAAAACAATTAAATAAAAATAATTTAATATTATCTTATATATTCGCACTAGAATATCATACAGCTCCAGTGGGATTTATAATTCGATATTTCAAATCCACTGTTACATCGATATTCGATTTATATTTAAAAATTCATTTTAAAATATAAATAAATCGATATAAATTATAAAGGAATTCCATAGCAACTTTTCTAAAATTTGATTTGGACATAACAAAAAATCTACACAATGAAATCTCGATTTTTCTCTTCTATCAGAAAAATATACTTCACCAGCTCCTAGCGTTTCTTGTTTCACAGAAATCCGATTTAAAATGGACCCTGTACATTCAGTTGAAGTTCAAATCACCAAATAGCGAACTGTTGCGCCATTTCGAGCTCGATTATAATTATAATATAAATTATACGTTCAACCGTCGTTCAGATAATATATTCGTTATTCTAATTCAATTCTAAACTGAATTAAATATCACAGATAATCCAATTCACACGATATTGTGAATTCCACTATTTCTAACTATTTCAAAAATTAAATATATTATTATATTATTTAAATTAAATATTCAATATTACTAAATTCTATTCATTTTAAATAACCAAACCATTATTTAAATAATTAAATAAATTATTTATATACCGTAAAAATACGGGTCGTTAGAGTAAAAATATGATTTTTATTATTTGAATGGCAATGTAAAAATGTGATTTTTATATATTCATTAGCAGTAGAAAGATTTGATTTTTATCTATATAGTAGCGGCATAAAAATGTGATTTTTATCAATGTAGTGTTGTTATAAAATTATGAAGTTATTTTTAGAAAGATAAAATATAATTTTTAGCCTATGTATGTTATTTATATAATAATCACACAAAGAAATAATTACTGATTAGTTAAAAATATAATTTTTAACGTAGGTATACTACGTAGATCGACAATCAAAGCACGGCGGAGTGGATCCCAAAGGTGAGAACTTCTCACTAAAATTTCTTATATAGTTATTTGTTTTATAACTACATATATGAACTGTTCCCCGTCGTCCATAGACCATGGACGGCTTGTTTGTTTGGTTGTGTAGTTGATCGGATTATTGGTTTGAATGTGGTTGTTTGGGTGAAATGGAATTGATTAGATTGGTATGTGTATGGCGTGGGCCATTATTAGACTGGGGATAAGGTTAGGCTTTATCCCGTTTCTAGTATCGCGCCGTTATGCCACCGAAATTTTCTAAAATATATTAGAAAATTAAAAATATCATTTCTACTGTGTAAATGAACTGAATAAATATTTTATCGTTAAAAAAATAATTTTTAACGTGTATGCGAATAAAATAAATATTCATTTACAAATCAGACGATTTGTTTATGTACACTGATTTGACTGATATTGATTGGGACGATAAATTTTACACATCGCCCAATTGCACAAATAATATTCAGTGATTGAAACCCTACACAGGTATTGGGATGATATTGGGCATACATTAATCCCAATAATTAGTGGTATGTCGATCGATAGATCGATAGGCTGTTGTAAGCGTTAAATATTTATATTTAATGCTTATATAGTGTAGAATGCACTCTGGATGATGAATTGTTGTTTTCATTGTTGTTATACACATTGGTTGTGTGAAATCCATATAATCAACATTATATAGTAATTGACTATGTCTAATTCCAGTTTAGAAAGAATGAAGATTTTGAAATAATGATTATTTTAAAATAACGAATATTTTCAAACAATATTCAGAAAAGAATCAAAATATGATTTTGATGTCCGATTTGGAATGGACACGAATATATTTAAATATACAAAGCCATGTTAATTAGATTGACGCCATTTCTACGTGAACGATATTTATATCGATTTTATTCATTTTTATAATGAATATCAATGAGGAATTGATTTCAAAATCTAATGTTTTGAAAATATTATCATTTATATATCGATGATATTGAATATTCAATTTTGATTAGAAATTGAATATGAGGTTGAAATCATTTTGAAAACCAATTTAAAACGATTTATAAAATGCGTTTTAAAAGGAAATCGATGAAATATATGTAATATTATATATATAATGGCCTGAATAGAACGCGCTGTGCTGCGGCAGTTCGCGAATTTCGACCATTGACTTCGAATGGACATTACGGGAGATCCGACCGTCGGATTCTCCTAAAACTGAAACCGTTGGGTTTGCATCGAAAAGAGCTTTCTAAAGAGTACAAGAAATTAGAAATCTAACGGTTGGATTTGGAATTATGTCCGATTCAAATTTGGAAAAGGTCGTTGTAAGTGCAGTTCGATGGCCGTTGGTGGAAATCGACTGTACAGGCCTTGATAAAATTATTAAAAATATCAATAATTAGTGTAAAATCATAAGGAATGATTTGAAAAGAGTTGGGATGAAAAATCCCATATTTGAAAAGATAAAAATAGATTTTTATCGAAATGAACTAGTTTTGAACTAGAATTATAATCCATTTATTTTTAAAATAAATAAATTGGATTTGAAATGGTTTTGAAAATAACCAGAATTTCCAATATATAAAGTGGAAATGGATTTGAATCGAAATTGTCTTCAGAATATTTCGATGTTGGATTTCGTGATTATACAGATATTGTTATGGAAATTTGAAAGATATATTTATATCGTTATTTCCAACACGATATTTGTTGGTCGTAGAATTTGATATTGAATATAAGCCGATATATTTTCTATTCAGAGCCTTGTATTTAATATCAAATGGGATTTGGGTTTGTCGTTAATGGTGTCTTCATTAACACTGTTCTTAAACCCTGTTGAGAAAAGATTAAATCTTTTTATTTAGATTTAATGGAGCATACCAATTAAATAATATTTAATAGGAATTGAATTGAAATTGATTTTTGGGTTTATCATGAACGGTGTTTTAAATAACACTTGTTCTTTAACCCGATAATTAATGGAATGTGAATTGGGTTTATTGTGTACTGTGTTTTAACGACATTCGTTCTTTAACCTGATTTACAGTGAAATGAGATTTGGAATTTATAAATCTTTTTGATAAGATTTATAGGAGATTTTCCAAAGTAAAGTTTTCCAATTTAATAAATAAATTGGAACGGAATTCGATTTGGTAATGATCGAAGTGAACTTCTATTGAGGAAGACTGTTAATATATATGGAATTTAAAAGGATTGGTCGTTATTCCATTTATATTATTAGTCGGATATGGGAGTTCATATCGATTATATATATTGATCTGTTTTCCGTGAAGATTCCATTGTTAATGGAATGTGATTTTGGTTTTATCGTGAGCTGTGTTTTAAATGACATTAGTTCTTTAACCCAATTAAAGATATGATTTATTTCTTGGATTTGAATAATCATTAAGTAATGATTTTTGGAAATTAAAACTGAATTAGAGTTCTAATGAATCTTTAAATAGATTGAAAGGTGAATTTGATAACTAAAACTATCAAATTCCAGAAATGATCGAGAATGGAGTACCACCAGTTTTACTCCAAACGATAGTTAAATCTTTAATTAGATTTTAACGTGAAATGGTAATTAAAATTATCGATAACACCGTGGTGTTGGATATGAAGTAATACTAGTTTTACTTCATGGGATGAATAGGTTGGTTTGGGGAATTTAACAAATGATTACTTCGGTAAGGTTCGCTAATCCCGACTAGTTTGGATAAACCATTATTTGGTTTGAATAGATAATCCAAAGGAAGATTAAAGGATAAATTTAAAGAATTTATCATTGATAAAATTAATGGGAACCTTTCCTAAAGTAAAAGAATATCTGAATAAAGGACTATTCTGGATTGGATTAAGGCGTATGTTGTGCTTTTATAACACTTGTTTATTATATATGCAAGTTATTCGGAAAGACTGGGTTTAGCTCATTCTAAATAACTGAATTGACGATAAGTCAACGATGAAGACGGTGGTTGAAGACCGGAGGTCTTCACGTCGTTTGGATAATTACTAATGATCTTGATTGGGCTGTATACCCAAGAGGAGGGAATCAGTTGGTGTTCGTCCAGACGTACTTGGAGATCGATGGATATGCGAGGAATAAGGTTCCTCTGGTTTCGTTCAGACCTAGAACGGACTTGTAAATGGATTATGTGTCTTACATTGGATTTTATTCTGTATTGATTGATTTCTATTAAATATATATCTGTTTGGCGGCAGAGAATTTATTCTCTTGCTTAAGGCCCTTCTCTGAGACGTACGAGCTCAGAGGTTATATATCGATAGATATCAGTCGCACGGCATGAATTGCCTGTGTGGCATGCTGAGATGCAAATGATCAAGGCTTATATTGAAAAGCAGAGTCTTGTGGTTGATGATCAAAGCACGGCCTTTGTGGCATAGCTTTGTGTAGCGTTAATTCGCGAGCCTCACACCTCGGTGTGAACCAGAAATGGGAAAGGACTGCAGGGAGGGCATGCGTTTCTTTCTAGTTAGGAGTGGTGTCAGTGGTTTTACACGCCCTGACATTTTACTTATGTGGATGATGGATTAGGAGGCGCCTCGGTTATATCGGTTGATCCGGGACCGATGGAGTCAATTGGCTCATTGACGCACCATAGGGCGGGGAAACACATTGTTCAGGGTTTAAGTTTAATCCACATCGAGTGGACCGGCCCTGAAGATCCAAGGGTCACTCGAGCTCTAATCCTGAGACACGGGCTAGAGCGTCTCAAAGAGGTAAGGACGTTCCCTTGCCTCGATTCACAGACGGAAATCCAACTTCCAATACGTGACATTTGCGGTTTTGATTGTAGAACCTAGTATTGGCGACATGATATATGGTACTCATGCCTCCTAGGATTGATACATTTATATTTGAAGTTGTTTTATACACTATGCACGTATGATAGTATCAAATGAATGTTTGGCTATTATAAGGGAAAACCTATCCCCGGGCTTGCGTTGCATTGTGTGATAGGACCTGGGTCTTATAATAGCTTCATTTTTTCCAAAAAGCATTGCGCTATTTTGATATATGCACTAGTATTCTTGGGAGGAAACCCATTCTGTGTTATACGGTGTGGCCCCTCGATATATCTGATTTAAAGCAAAGTTTTAAATAACTGTTTTGGTTCTCACACCAGTCACATGACTGACCTGGAGTTTACTGTTTTAACCTAAACTCTGGGTGCCCTTATTTTGACACGGGGAGCTACTAGTTTTGGTTTTGCAGATTTACATTCACAAGATCCTGATTTACAGCTGGAACGATATTCGGGAAGCTCTGTACCCGTATATCTCCTTCAGTTGTGTTTTGTAGCTGCTACATAATGTATTGTAATCTTTGATATTTCTCTGATGTATTTTATTTATTCTTACTCTGTATATTCTTGTATTCTGATGGAATTGTTGTAATAAGCAATGAAATGTTTTTCTGTTTATGTTCTGATCTGTCTTGTCCTCAACTCGATCCGTTCTTCCTCTCCTCTTTGGAGACCGGGGAAGTATCGGGTCCTTACAGTGGTATCAGAGCTTTGGTTTACAAAGCTCAAGAACAAGACACTTTGGAACCAAACGAAAGAATTCATCAGAGATTGAATTAGTAATATCCAATGAGAATGACTCATTAGAGATAGGATTAGTAGTATCTTAGAATGAGTTGGAAAAGTGATGTTTTTAAAATGAAAATGAAAACAAATTTTGTTTTGAAAATTTGAACTTTATTATTCGTATTTGAATATTTATTTTAATTTGATTTGGACAATCGAGTGTATTAAGATTTTGCATATACGTCTGATCCACGTGTATTCGAAGTTTTAATATACTGGGCAGATATGGAATCACACTCTAGTCGCCCGGAGATGATTCTGATGGTTGTAGCTACATCATCAGAATTTGTGTTCGAGTGACGAAAGTGGGCTTATTGTTGTGATTTGGCATCAAAAACATGATTTTTGGTATATTTGTCAAAATTATGAATTTGAATTGTTAAATTCATTAATTGATTGATGGTTGTGTTGTATGATTAGTTGTTATCTAATAAAACCATTATTTGAAAGAACGGTATATATAACCAAATTATACCAAATATTGAACTATATTGAAAATTGTTAGAAATTGCATGCATATACATGTGTATACATTGAACAGGTCATAGCAAAAAGGCTAGAGCAGAAGAGTAAAATTGTTTGCCCGACAAAAAGGTACATGTTTATTGTATTTCTTGGGTTTTGGATGATTTTATGAGCCGCTTGGCTGTTTCTTTTTCTTTTTGGATTGGAGAGGCATGTATGGCAATTTTGGGATTTCCCTGGTGCTCCCATGCAGGGGAGATTACGGCGAAATTTTTCGAAAATTTAGGGTGTTAGCCAAATTTTTGAAAAATTTGAAAAGTTCTTAGAAACTGAAAAGTTGAAGAACATAAGCCAAAATGAAAATAAGGAAAGTTGAGTTGATTTGTAAAACAACTTTTAGCTTCGTTCCTTTTCGGGGATGAAAAGTTTTAAGTGGAGGAGATTGTAATAACCCGGAAATCCGAACCAATTTTAAAAAAAAATATTTTGGCAATTTTAATGAACTTTGAATATTTAAAATGAATTATTTTAAATATTAACGATGAGAAATTTATTTTGAATAAATTTGAACGTATATATTTGTTTGAATCGTCGTTGAATATAAATATTTATTTTTAATTATAAAAGGAATTGAATATGGCGCGGTAGTTCGAAAATTTGATTTCAAATTTCAAATGGAGGTACAGGATTCAAAGTAAACCGGATTTTAGCGAAACCAAAAATATTAGAATCTAATTGAGAATATCTTTCCAATGAATCCGAAAAATTGAAATTTCATAGCGGGAATAAAAAGATATGCCCAGTTGAAAATTTAGAATAGTAGCTATGGAATTCTGGCCCTTAAATATGGAAATTTTGCAAACAACCTTCGTTTTCGACAAAACCACTTTTGTTGGATCCGGGATGTCAAATTATTGCTAGGTTTCAAAATTCATAATTTTTTAAATCAATATGTGAGCTGGCGAAAGAAAACGTGTTTTGACAGTTTCAGTCAATTTGGATCGACCAGAAAATGGCCATTTTTCAAACGGTCTTAAAATTTGATGAATTTAGTTTTGTTAGGACCGTATCATCGATACGAAGCTAGAAAATATTTTTCTGAAATTTTTAGAGTCTGTATATGGCCCCGATAAATTGAAATGTTCGTTCAAATTCAATATATACTGATTTACATTTTAATTTCAATGAAAACTGAATTAAACAGTCAAATTGGCTTACGAAATATATCCCATTGTGTTTGGAATGGGGGTAATTAGATAAGGACGACAGTCGGTGGGCTCGATTTTGAGTTCAAAATAAAAAGTTACTTTTAGAGAATTAAAAATAAATAAATAAAAAGAAAGTCAACCCCTCTATCTCCTAACCCCTCCCCCCCTGTTCATTCGAAATCGATTTAAGAAATAAAAGGAAAAAATGATTGCCGCCGCTCAACCCCCTCGCTAGCGCCGCACTGCGGCTGACCACTCACTGCCACCCTCCACCTCCCTGACCTCGTCAGCAGCACCCATTCTCCCCCTTCTCTCCCCTCCTCTCTTCCTCTTCAATAAACCCGCAACCAACACTAAACCCCTAAATCGAGACAGCGCCGCCACCTTACGTCCCGACCACCGCAACCAACCCCTTGATCCTGCCTAACCATCGCATCCCCTGGCTACCTGCGCAACCCTCAGCACCACCATTCCATGTCAGCTCCCCCCTCATTAGAAAACCGAATTTAAAAGGTGATTTTATTCATTTATTTATTTATAAATTACATTGCTTTTAAATCTGATGTTTATATAAATTTACATGGTTTAGAAAGCTGAATTTTTATAATATAAATTTGAATTAAAAATATGTTGTTTACAATATAAATTTGAGAAAAATTTGATTTTTATATATGTAGATCTAGGATAAAAATTTGATTTTTATGTATGTAGATCTAGGATAAAAATTCGATTTTTATGTATGTAGATTTAAAATAAAAATGTGATATACATATATATATATATAGCGAATAAATGATTTAATTTTTATTGTTTAAAAAGATTTGATTTTAAAAAAAAAAGATTTGATCTTTAAAAGGAAAGATACGATTTTTGTGAGAGGAAAGATACGATTTTGTGGAAGGAAAGATACGATTTTTGTGAGAGGAAAGATACGATTTTGGTGAAAGGAATGATACAATTTTTGTGAGAGGAAAGACACGATTTTTGTGAAAGGAAAGATACGATTTTTATTGTTTGAATGGAAATATAATTTTATATAAAAAGTAGTGTAGTAAAAATATGATTTTTACATATGAAGTAACAGAATAAAAACGTGATTTTTATATTATAGGAATAATAAAAATGTGATTTTTATCATATATTTAGCAAAGTAAAAAATATGATTTTTATTGTTTGAATGGCAATGTAAAAATGTGATTTTTATATATTCATTAGCGATAGAAAGATTTGATTTTTATCTATATAGTAGCGGCATAAAAATGTGATTTTTATCAATGTAGTGTTGTTATAAAATTATGAAGTTATTTTTAGAAAGATAAAAATATAATTTTTAGCCTATGTATGTTATTTATAGAATAACCATATAAAGAAATAATTACTGGTTGGTTAAAAAATATAATTTTTGACGTAGGTATACTGCATAGATCGACAATCAAAGCACGGCAGAGTGGATCCCAAAGGTGAGAACTTCTCACTAAAATTTCTTATACAGTTATTTGTTTTATAACTGCATATATGAACTGTTCCCCGTCATCCACAAACCATGGACGACTTGTTTGTTTGTTTGTGTAGTTGATTGGATTATTGGTTTGAATGTGGTTGTTTGGGTGAAATGGAATTGATTAGATTGGTATGTGTATGGTGTGGGCCATTATTAGACTGGGGATAAGGTTAGGCCTTATCCCGTTTCTAGTATCGCGCCGTTATGCCACCGAAATTTTCTAAAATATATTAGAAAAATAAAAATATCATTTTTATTGTGTAAATGAACCAAATAAATATTTTATCATTAAAAATATAATTTTTAACGTGTATGTGAATAAAATAAATATTCATTTATAAATCAGGCGATTTGTTTATGTACACTGATTTGACTGATATTGATTGGGACGATAAATTTTACACATCGCCCAATTGCACAAATAATTTTCGGTGACTGAAACCCCACACGGGTATTGGGATGATATTGGGCATACACTAATCCCAATAATTAGTGGTATGCCGATCGATAGATCGTCGGGCTGTTGTAAGCGTTAAATATTTATATTTAATGCTTATACAGTGTAGAATGCACTCTGGATGATGAATTGTTGTTTTCATTGTTGTTATACACATTGGTTGTGTGAAATCCATATAATCAACATTATATGGTAATTGACTGTGTCTGATTCCAGTTCAGAAAGAATGAAGATTATGAAATAACGATTATTTTAAAATAACGAATATTTTTAAACAATATTCAGAAAAGAATCAAAATATGATTTTGATGTCCGATTTGGGATGGACACGAATATATTTAAATATATAAAGCCGTGTTGATTAGATTGACGTCATTTTTATGTGAACGATATTTATATCGATTTTATTCATTTTATAATGAATATCGATGAGGAATTGATTTCAAAATCTAATGTTTTGAAAATATTATCATTTATATATCGATGATATGGAATATTCAATTTTGATTAGGAATTGAATATGAAGTTGAAATCGTTTTGAAAACGAATTTAAAACGATTTATAAAATACGTTTTAAAAGTAAATCGACGAAATATAATATATATATATATATATATATTATATATATATATATATAATGGCCTGAATAGAACGCGCCGCGCTGCGGCAGTTCGCGATTTTTGGCCATTGTCTTTGAATGGACATTACGGGAGATCCAACCGTCGGATTCTCCTAAAACCGGAACCGTTGGGTTCATATCGAAAAGAGATTTCTAAAGAATACAAGAAATTAGAAATCTAATGGTTGGATTTGGAATTATGTCCAAATCAAATTTAGAAAAGGTCATTGTAAGTGCAGTTCGATGACCATTGACGGAAATCGACTGTACTGGCCTTGATAAAATTATTAAAAATATCAATAATTAGTGTAAAATCATGAGAAATGATTTGGAGAGAGTTATGATGAAAAATCCCATATATGAAAAGATAAAAATAGATTTTTATCGAAATGAACTAGTTTTAAACTAGAATTATAATCCATTTATTTTTAAAATAAATAAATTGGATTTGAAATGGTTATTGAACCAGAATTTCCATCATATAAAGTAGAAATGGATTTGAATCAAAATTGTCTTCGGAATATTTCGATGTTGGATTTCGTGATTATACAGATATTTTTATGGAAATTTGAAGGATATATTTATATCGTTATTTCCAACACGATATTTGTTGGTCGTAGAATTTGATATTGAATATAAGCCGATATATTTTCTATTCAGAGCCTTGTATTTAATATCAAATGGGATTTCGTTTTGTCGTTCTTCATTAACATTGTTCTTAAACCCAGTTGAGAAAAGATTAAATCTTTTTATTTAGATTTAATGGATTATACCAATTAAATAATTTAATTGGAATTGAATTGAAATTGATTTTTGGGTTTATCGTGAACGGTGTTTTAAATAACACTTGTTCTTTAACCCGATAATTAATGGAATGTGAATTGGGTTTATTGTGAACTGTGTTTTAACGACATTCGTTCTTTAACCCGATTTACAGTGAAATGAGATTTGGAATTTATAAATCTTTTTGATAAGATTTGAAGGAGATTTTCCAAAGTAAAGTTTTCCAATTTAATAAAATAATTTGGAATGGAATTGAATTCGATTTGGTAATGATCGAAGTGAACCTCTGTTGAGCAAGACTGTTAATATATATGGAATTTAAAAGGCTTTGTCGTTATTCTATTTATATTATTAGTCGGATATGGGAGTTCATATCGATTATATATATTGATCTGTTTTCCATGAAGATTCCATTGTTAATGGAATGTGATTTTGGGTTTATCGTGAGTTGTTTTTTAAATGACATTAGTTCTTTAACCCAATTAAAGATAGGATTTATTTCCTGGATTTGAATAATCATTAAGTAATGATTTTTGGAAATTAAAAACGAATTAGAGTTTTAACGAATCTTTAAATTGATTAAAAGGTGAATTTGATAACTAAAACTATCAAATTCAGGAAATGATCGAGAATGGAGTACCACCAGTTTTACTCCAGACGATTGTTAAATCTTTAATTAGATTTTAACGTGAAATGGTAATTGAAATTACCGATAACACCGTGGTGTTAGATATGAAGTATTTCCAGTTTTACTTAGTGGGATGAATAGGTTGGGGTTGGGAAATTTAATAAATGATTACTTCGGTAAGGTTCGCTAATCCCTACTAGTTTGGATAAACCATAATTTGGTTTGAATTGATAATCCAAAGGTAGATTAATGGATAAATTTAAAGAATTTAACTTTGATAAAATTAATGGGAACTTTTCCCAAAGTAAAATAATATTTGAATAAAGGAATATTTTGGATTGGAATAAGGCGTATGTCGTGCTTTTATAACACTTGTTTATTATATACGCGAGTTATTCGGAAAAACCGGGTTTAGCCCATTCAGAATAACTGAATCGACGATAAGTCGACGATGAAGACAATGGTTGAAGACCGGAGGTCTTCACGTCATTTGGATAATTACTGATGATCTTTATTGGGCTGTACACCCAAGAGGAGGGAATCAGTTGGTGATCATCTAGACGCACTTGGAGATCGATGGATATGCGAGGAATAAGGTTCCTCCGGTTTCGTTCAGACCCAGAACGGACTTGTAAATGGATTGTGTGTCTGACATTGGATTTTATTCTGTGTTGATTGATTTTTATTAAATATATATATATATATATATTTGTTTGGTGGTGGAGAATTTATTCTCTTGCTTAACGCCCTTTTCTGACACGTACGAGCTCAGAGGTTATATATCGATAGATATCAGCCGCATGGTTTGAAGTGCCTGTGTGGCATGCTGAGATGCAAATGATCAAGGCTTCTGTTGGAAAGCAGAGTCTTGTGGTTGATGATCAAAGCACGGCCTTTGTGGCGTAGCTTTGTGTAGCATTAATTCGTGAACCTCACACCCTGGTATGAACCAGAAACGGGAAAGGACTGCAGGGAGGGCATGCGTTTCTTTCTAGTTAGGAGTGGTGTCAGTGGTTTTACACGTCCTGACATTTTACTTATGTGAATGATGGATTGGGAGGCGCCTCGGTTATATCGGTCGATCTGGGACCGATGGAGTCATTTGGCTCATTGACGCCCCATAGGGCGGGGAAACGCATTGTTCAGGGTTTAAATTTAATCCACATCGAGTGGACCGGCCCTGAAGATCCAAGGGTCACTCGAGCTCTGATCCTGAGACATGGGATAGAGCAACTCGAAACGGTGAGGACGGTCCCTTGCCTCGGTTCACAGACGGAAATCCAACTTCCAATACGTGACATTTGCGGTTTTGATTGTAGAACCTAGTATTGGCGACATGATATATGGTACCCATGCCGCCTAGGATTGATACTTTTATATTTGAAGTTGTTTTATACACTATGCACTTATGATAGTATCAAATGATTTGTTTTAACGTACCAAGCATGTTTGGCTATTATAAGGGAAAACCCTATCCCCCGGCTTGCGTTGCATTGTGTGATAGTACCTGGGTCTTATAATAGCTTCATTTTTTCCAAAAATCATTGCGCTGTTTTGATATATGCACCGGTATTCTTAGGAGGAAACCCGTTTCGTGTTATACGGCATGGTCCCTTAATATATCTAATTTAAAGCAAAGTATTATATAACTGTTTTAGTTCTCACACCAGTCATATGACTGACCTGGAGTTTATTGTTTTAACCTAAACTCTGGGTGCCCTTATTTTGACACAGGCAGCTAGTAGCTTTGGTTTTGCAAATTTACATTCATAGGATCCTGATTTTCAGCTGGAACGATATTCGGGAAGCTCTGTACCCGTATATCTCCTTCAGTTGTGTTTTGTGTTGTTTTTCCACTACTACGTAATGTATTGTAATCTCTGATATTTCTCTGATGTATTTTATTTATTCTTACTTTGTATATTCTTGTATTCTGAGGGAATTGTTGTAATAAGCAATGAAATGTTCTTCTGTTTGTGTTCTGATCCGTCTTGTCCTCAACTCGATCCGTTCTTCCTCTCATCTTCAAAGACCGGGGAAGTATCGGGTCCTTACAATATATGTTGCTACTGATAAACTATATGCATAATCAGATATACTAGTATTAGCTGAGAAATTTTGGGTGATACATAGTTTTCGACACTGATAATCCAGCAGTGAAAGAAAAAAAGGAAAAATGACAATAGGTTAGATTTATTGCTAAAAAAGTGCTATGTTGTCCAACTGAAGGAATTACGATATATGATTTATAATTATGTGATATGGTATTTTGATATATACTGTTCTCAACCTGACCTGAATTGTCGTACTACTGCTTTTACATTTAGTATGTTTGTGTATCATTTCCTTTGGTTCAGCGTTTAAACTAGTGAGTGTTTACAAACTTTTTTCTTTCTGATTTAGCATGCCAAGCTGCACCATAGAAGGCCATATCCAGAGGCAATGGAGAACAGGTACTCATTTTGGTTTTGATATTTTGTAAGAGCATTTCTAACCATAGGTGTGTTTTGCTACTAAATATACACAGCTTTTACTCATATTGTGCTTTCTCTATTCATTTTTACTGATCTGATGTCTATCCACACTGATCGTTAACATGCCTACATTCTCTCAAGCTCAAGTGTTGTTGGACATGAAAATTGTTGTTGATATCATGCATGAGAATTTTTAGGCGATCTACAACTATAAATAACGGTCAGATGCTTATTTCAAAGGATTTTTTTCCTAATTTTTTATATCTTCTGTGATTCCTTCTTACTTCCGAGGACCCATATTGGTTCATAAGAACATAAGCTGTAAACAAACAATCAGTTAAAATGCTAAGTGGACGTAGGAATCTATTAATCAAACCACTGTGAACTCTATTCAGTTTTTATTCAATTTTCTAGCTTTATTTTGGTATATTTTGGTATAAACATAAGCGTTTTGGATGTATGCTAGATTTACCAACTGGCCTTTTACTTCATCCTCCAGGCTACCGGTAGTGATCTACTATGAAACAGATCTGTTTTTTTAAAAAAAAAATAGTTCATTGATTTATGCCATCTTCCTGTATTCTATTCTATGTCTTGAACGATGATGAATTTATAGTTAATGTCTAATGACTTCACTATTTTCTAGAGCAATGTTGCATGCACTTTTGATATCATCTAGTTTATGTATTATTATCGAATAATATAGGAGGTCTTGAGTCTACTGCATGTTCTTGAGTGTACTAGCATATTTTCTTCACAATTTGTGGATTCTAGTGTTAATAAGTACTCCCTTTTCCGAAGTCTTGAATTTTTTTTGAGGTCTTAAGTCCACACAAAAGATTTATACTGAATATGAACCATTGGAAAAGATCCAAAAATCAGTCTTTTTTTTGTTTTGAAATTAGCAATGGACTTTAACCATTGTGAAACTAATATTTGCAATAGGCTTTAGCTGTTGCAAAATAGTATTTCGCAGCGGCTAAAAACATATTTCGCAACGGCTCCAGTTCGTTGCGAAATTTTGCAACCCCCTTATTTCGCAATGGCATAAAGCCGTTGCTAAATTCATTCGCAACGGCTCATAGCCATTGCGAAAAGACGTTTATGGTGTAGTGAACGGTTGTTTTATAAATTGCTTTACAAATCTACTAGCATATATTTGATAAACTTTTTTCTCGTTTGTAAGAAAAAATAAACGCCTGGTAAAAACAAGGACTATGATCCCTTTGTGTTTCTTCAACGGTTAATTCTTGGACTCGTTCGATTGAAAACCGTGGCAATGATCGTTTCGTATTTCTAATGGAATATACAACGTATTCGTAAATATTTGAGTATAGCAATTTGGTTATGAGACATGTAGCTTAACTCTTATATTTACTCGCTAGGGCTAATTTAAACCAACGATGATTTTCAAGTTCAAGAGGAACTTCGGTTCATGTTGTTTGGTGATCTTTGGATTCGCGAGGAACTTCGGTTCATGTTGTTTGGCGACCGTCAAATTCGCGAAGAACTTCGGTTCATGTCGTTTGGCGATTTTTGCATTCGCGGGAGGCGATCTTCGGATTTGTGAGAAACTTAGGTTCATATTGTTTGGCGATCTTCGGATTCGCAAGGAACTTCGGTTCAACTTGTTTGGCGATCTTCGGATTTTCTTGGGAAGCAATCTTCGGATTCGCGGTGAACTTCGGTTCAACTTGTATGATGTGTAGAGATCTTAGGATTCGCGGGGAACTTCGATTCAACTTGTATGATGTGTGGTGATCTTCGAACTCGTGGAGAACTTCGGTTCAACTTGTATGAGGTGTGTATGATGTGTGGGTTGTGTAGTGGGGATCTCTTAGAGATGTTTGGTTAAACATTTTTTGGGTTTCATACTTATGCGTGAACATGATTGTTATTGCTTACATGTCATTATCTAACTATCTCTATTTCTATCTCGATTTATTAAGTTAAGTACAGCTAGACTAATCCGTGTATTGCTTATTTTCTTATAAAGTATACTCGGGTCAGACCGAGTGTTGCAGGTGCTTCCACAAGACTTTTAGCGGTGACTATTCTTGGCTTTTGGCTATCTACATTAGAGTTGTAGTTTTGACTGCCTATGTATATGAGATAAGAACACCTTAGTATACATATTCTTTTGGCTAGCACTTGTAACTATTCTTTTGTTGTATAGTGGTATGACTGTTACCTTTGTATTTGCACTCATGTGTTATATTCGTATCTATTTCCGTCTTAGTGATGTGAATATCTGTGCCTGACTCTGATTATATTGTTATGTATTTTATATTGATTTTGAATTATATACAGCCACTGTGTAGTAGAATTGAACTTGAATTAGACATGTTGGATTTCCTCATGAGATTTAAAAAGTTAGACCATATTATCCAACATGTTTAACACTCGTTCAAAGATAATATACAGATATTCACTTCTCAACATCCTTATTCTTCGGATTAATTGACACCATTCCTTGCAATGGCCTTTTCTAATGCAAGTATAGAGGTAGGGCGTTACAAACCCACTCACGCAAAACTTAGATATTTGATAGTTAGTTAAATTAAAATCATGTTATGATATGATTGTATTAGTTGTTGTTTGGTGGTTTAAAATGTATATTTATGTTGATTTGCATTGATAGATGTTGGCTAGCTTTTTGACCAAGCCACCAAAGTTCACACACAAGAAGAAAGTATGAAACTACGTACTTAAGTCCATGGAGGATCGGATCGCACCAGAGGGTTGCCCCTCTCGGATCGCCCCCCATCGGATCGCCCTCATAGCATCAGCGATCCGACTACCTCTACACGACTCGATCTGCACTTACACTACTACCCTGCACAGACCGATCCGATACCCCGACGCACAGCGAAGCCTCTGACCTGTTCAAGCACGAGCTAGTCTTCGGCGATCCGAGATGCACGGATCCAGCGACACGTGTCCCCAACTGTCACTTTGACCAATTCCTCCTCCTTGCTCAATCCGGTATTTAAGGGGATCGCGACACTTGTCCACAACGGCTAATTTGACTAATTCTTCATCAAGCTGCGATCCGATCCGATATTCTCGAGATTGTGCCACGTGTGACCGCGATCCGCCTGACAAAATCAGCTATAAATAGCCCAGAGTTTGGCATTTTTCAGGGTCTTTTGGCAGTATTGTGCACTGATTCCACCATTACTGTCATACCACCCTTTCTTGTCAGTCTTATTACGAGATTACTGAGAGAAATCATAATTGTAAAAGTGAGTTTGAGAGAAATCATTGATTGTACTAGCATTCAAAGTATAATCGATCACATATAAAGTGGACGTAGGCTCGTTAATGCCGAACCACTATAAATTCTATGTGTTTTCTACTTTTCCTTCATTTTCCAGTTATAATTCTTTATGAATCAGAACAATTTGGGTGTTCCAAATTTTGATCTAACATTTTGGTGCTTTCACTGAGAACTCAATTGTCAACCTACCGGATTGCTATTCTACTATTTGGATTTGAAAGTCCGAAGAAAACAGTCCCAAAACTTCACTATTCAGTTTTTTGAAGATTCCAGCGACATCTGATATCATGGCTGGAAAAAAGTCTAAGGAAGTATGAGCTTCACAGGCGAATGAAGTCGCGAATAAAGCAGTTGAAGAAAGTGTGCACGAGCTGGGCAATGAGGGACCTTTGGATCGCGAAGCGCAGGGGGCGAACCGATCCGATCGTGGCACGAACTGATCCGATGAAGGTGCCATGCTCCGAGTCGACGAGGACGAGGCGATCCGGACTGCTGAAGGGGTTGTTACTCGATCTCGTGATAACGCCCCGAATCCTCCTCATGCCGTGACCATGAATCTACCCCATGGGGTCATACCGAATCGCCGATCTCGATCCACAGCAATCCGAATTGATGACCAGACTACAACTCGACCTGGAAAGGAACCTATGGCTCGCTCCTACCGTCCTGGCCCCTCCGCTCGACCTGGCTCAAGCTCTTTGCGCATAAGAGAAAACGATGATGAACAATATGACCCTTCTGCTCCCATTACTGAGGGGGATCTCTCTCGCTTTTCCAAAATGTGGGAAAGGCTATTTAATGAATTGGCTGCTCAAAGGCAGGAGAGCTCCGTTCTACGACAGAACTTGACCGCTATGGATAGAAGGCTTAATGATCTCGCAAGGCAAAGGACACCCCCAGTTCGTCCGCTCACCCCAGAATACTCTTCTTCGTCAGAGGAATCGCCGAGACCTCCGCGGCGACCATATGAGAGGCCTGAAAACATAGAGCAGCTTCGATTTGGAACCCTGCCATCACGGGAAGAAGAGGCACTGGGTGTCGGGCCCTCAAACCGCAATGTGAACGATCATGCCGCAACTCCCAGAGCTCGAGGTGTGGACATCCCTATACAGAACAGACTACCTCAGCCCCGTCACCGTACAAATACTCATGGTAACAAGGGGCAGCGAAGCCCAATCCGAGCCCCGGATTTCGTGGCCGCTGCTGGAAGAGAGATTAGAGAACCCCACCGAACAAGAAGCGCTGACCCCGAGCCTCCGCTGACCAGTGCAAATGTTGCAGCTATGATCCATCAAATTCTGGCAGATAGCCATGAACAACGGAATGAAGATTGGGGAATTAACCGCAGTCACACCCCTTTCACTGATGACATTTTAGACGCGACGTTCCCGAGGCGCTTCAACATATCGCAGATGAACCGTTACGCGGGTAGATCTGATCCCGTCCAACATCTGATGAGATATTCTTGGTCAATGACCGCTGCCGCAGCTTCTGACGCTGTCAAGTGCAAAACATTTCCTATATTCCTGGAGGATGTAGCATTATTATGGTTTACTCGCTTACCAGCAAGATCAATTTCCAGCTTCAGGGAGTAGAGTGAAAGGTTCGTGGAACAATTCCGCATCTATGCACAAAAGACGAAGAGTGTGATTGACTTGTTCCTTGTCAAGTAATGACCAGGCGAGAGTTTGAGGGTGTATCTAGACTGTTTCAACCTAGCCGCTACTGAAGTCAAAGATCCTCATGAGCCAACTGTTGTGGCAGCCCTAATTGATGGGGTAGATAAAGACACCGAATTTGGGAGATACCTGGCCGGCAAGCCACCTCATACTAGAGAATTATTCTACGAAAAAGCTAACGTGCACTTACGCCGGGAGGAAGTATATGCTAACCGAAAGGCAAAAACGGCCGATAAAGAGGAAATCCAGAGCAATGTCGCCATTAAGCAGACAGGAGACAGCTCGGGGAAGGTCGAGGTTAATGTCGGAAATCGGAATCAGGGTGGTCGTCAGTCAGGAAACAATGATAATAACAGTAATGGCAACAACCGGAAGAGGAATCGAGGGAACGACTCCCAGAGAAGGACTCGTCCCAGGTCTTTTGAGAGTTATACGCCAATAAACAATACTTTGGAGAATATCTTCATGGATTCGTATAACGTCCTCCAAAATAAAAGGCCTCCTCTCAGAGAGTCGACGGAGAAAGAATGTGAAACGGGGAAGTTTTGTCTCTTTCATCAGATTTATGGCCATTCGAAAAATGAATGCCGTCACCTAAGAGATGTAGTCGAGAGGCTTCTCCGAGAAGGAAAATTGGATGAATACAGAGTGACACCCAAAGACAGGGGGCAAGCCGTACAGGCCCCAAATCAGAACCAGAATCAACCTGCAGTCAGGCCAACTGCCCAGCAAAAGGGAAAGGACCTTGTTATCAATACCATAATCGGAGGGCTTTATCTCGCCGGACACGGTTCCAAGGCATTGGATCAGTATGTCAATGCAGCCAAGCAACACCTCGAGGTAGGGGAGTGTAGCAACCCTGAGGACAATGTCCCGGTAAAGCAACAAAAGATGATGTCTGACGATGTCGTTTTCCGCGAACGAGAAAGCATTGGAGTCCATGCTCCGACTGAAGATCCATTTGTAATCACAGTACCTATTGGCCCGACCAATGTTCATAAAGTCTTGGTGGATAACGGGAGTTCCGTCAACATTCTTTTCAAAAAGACATTCGACCAAATGAATCTCGAGATAAAAGACTTGAAGCCCTGTCAGGGATGGATCCGTGGATTTAACGGAGCATCCACCACTCCAATGGGTTATGTAGAGCTACCAGTTACGCTTGGGGAAGGAGAACGCCAGAGAGTGAGAATCCTTCCCTTCGTGGTTTTGGATATTGAATCACCCTATAATGCCTTCTTGGGCCGACCGGCCCTCGCAAAATTTAGAGCCTGTATAGCCCCGTGGTGCTTGTTATTGAAGTTTCCTACGGAAGCTGGTGTTGGTGTTGTTAGAGGAGATCAGGTTGCTGCACGAGCATGTTATATTGCAGAGCTAAAGCTACTCCGCAACGGAGGGGACATAGAAACCAAGGGCGCTTCTCCCCCCACAAGGGCGGAGACCTTATAGCAATTAAAGAGGATAACGGTAGGAGAGTCGCCCAGAGAGTTGCCCGAGGATATAGATCCCAGAAAGGACAAAGAACCCGGGGGCAGAATGGCGACTCCCAACGAGACAACTGTGGATGTACCGATCGATGAAAGTGACCCAGAGAAGGTCCTTAAGAATGGATCCCAGTTAAATCCGAATTTAGCTAAAGAACTGATGAATTTCTTAAAAAATAATTTGGATGTATTTGCTTGGACCCACGCAGACATGTGCGGGATATCTCCATCAATCATGAGCCATTCATTAAGCATTAACCCTAAACATCCTCCGGTAAAACAAAAAAGGCGAATGCTAGGCCCAGAGAGGTCCACTGCCTTGAAAGAAGAAGTTGGAAAGCTAAAGAGTAATGGATTTATCAGAGACTCAATCTAACTAGACTGGATTTCAAATCCAGTTCTGGTAAAGAAGGCCAACGGGAAGTGGCGAACACGTATCGATTTCTCGGATTTGAATAAAGCCTGCCCGAAAGACAGCTTTTCGTTACCCAAGATCGATCAGTTGGTGGACTCAACGGCGGGTCATGAACTTCTCTCCTTTATGGATGCTTATTCAGGATATAACCAGATTCCAATGCATGTTCCAGATCAAGAACACACTAGTTTCATTACGGATCTGGGGTTATACTGCTATGTGGTAATGCCCTTTGGCTTGAAGAACGCAGGCGCTACATATCAACGGTTAGTGAACAGAATGTTCTATAACCAAATTGGAAAAACAATGGAAGTATACGTCGACGACATGTTGGTTAAGTCCATGCAATCCTCTAATCACACTACGGACTTGGCAAAGATGTTTGGCATTCTTCGAAAGTACGGAATGAAACTCAACCCAACAAAATGTTCATTCGGGGTCGCCTCCGGAAAATTCTTAGGATTCATCGTTAGTTCTCGTGGGATTGAGATTAATCCAGACCAGATCGCAGCAATTAGAGACATTCAGGAACCTAAGCAGATTAAAGATGTGCAAAGCCTTGCAGGGAAAGTAACCGCACTAAGCAGATTTATCTCCAGGGCTACGGACAAATGCATCCCATTCTTCGAATTGATAAAGCGAGGAAAACGCCACTTCAAATGGACGCCCGACTGCATAGAAGCGTTTCAGAACTTGCTGAGGCACCTAGAGAAACCTCCGATATTATCTAAGCCATTGGATCATGAGGACTTATTCATGTACTTGGCAGTGTCGTCCCACGCGATCAGCTCAGCGTTGGTGAGAGTAGAAGATAAAGTTCAAAGACCGGTGTATTACGTGAGCAAAAAATTGACGGCAGCAGAGCGTAATTATCCAAGGATAGAAAAATTGGTGTACAGTTTGCTGATTGCCTCTAGAAAGCTTCGACATTATTTTCAGGCTCATCCCATTACCGTATACACTAATCATCCACTCAAGAAAGTTCTACAAAGACCAGAAGCATTTGGAAGACTACTCAAATGGAACATTGAGTTAAGTCAATTTGATCTGAACTTTCGCCCCGGCGGTCAATACGGGGGCAAGTGATAGCTGACTTCATAGCAGAGTTTACTGTCCCGGAGGAAGATATAGCAAACGAAGAAGTTGACCCCTCAAAATTACTTCTCGACCCTAGTACCTAGAGATTGTATACTGATGGCGCTAGGAATGACAAGAGATCCAGCGCTGGAGTAGTGCTTAAAACTCCCGAGAAACAGCTGATATCCTATGCTATCCGGATGGAGTTTCACGCCACTAACAACGACTCTGAATATGAAGCCCTGATAACCGGGCTAAGGATCGCAAAGGAGTTGGAAATCACAAAGCTTGACATCTTTTGCGACTCTAAGTTAGTTGTGAACCAGGTTACTGGAAAATTCCAAGCCAAAAGCCCAAGATTGATTTTATACTTCGAGAAGGTAAAGGAGTTGCTGAACGGCTTCGATCACTACAGCATATCTCATATTCCGCGATCAGAGAATCAACAGGTGGATAAGTTGGCAAAGATGGCTAGTTCCGACGATCCTGAAGACACCGAGCTAGCCCCAGTTGAAGTACTTCGGTCTCCTAGTATAGATCAGATGGAAATTGATCCGGTACTAGAGATGGAACCAGAAAGAGAGTCGTGGATGACCCCTCTAAAGAATTTCTTGATGAATGGAACGCTTCCGACCAAGAAAAGCGAGAGGCGTAAAGTAATTCGTAAAGCTGCCCGATACGTTCTGCAAGGCAGAGTTCTTTACAGACAGGGATTTTCAATGCCCCTTCTCCGGTGTATAGCTCATGACGACATCAAGCGTGTGCTGCAGGAGGTACATGAAGGTGAATGCGGCGATCACACTGGAGGGCAAACATTGGCGAAAAAGGTGTTGCGGCATGGTTATTTATGGCCTACCATAAACAAAGATGTGGCGAAATACGCACGACGGTGTGATGCGTGCCAGAGATTTTCAAAGATAACTAGAGCACCTCCTAGTCAGTTAAAAACGATGACGAGTCCATGGCCTTTCGCTATGTGGGGAATTGATATCATCGGAAGTCTTCCCATAACTAAGGGCGGGGCAAAGTTCGCTATTGTAGCCGTAGAATACTTCACTAAGTGGGTCGAGGCTGAGCCACTGACTACAATCACAACCAAACGAGTGATCAATTTCGTCGTTAGAAACATCATTTGTCGATTTGGGATTCCAAAGATTGTTATAACTGACAACGGAACTCAGTTTGATAGCACTGAATTCAGAGACTTCTGCCAGAAATACCACATTGAGAAACGGTACACCTCGGTGGTGCATCCGCAATCAAACGGACAGGTCGAAGCGGCAAACAAAGTGATTAAGTCCATTCTGAAAAGAAGACTAAAACGGGCCAGAGCGATGTGGGTTGATGAGTTACCCTTAGCACTATGGGCCTACAGGACAACGTATAAGTCGGCAACAGGACATACCCCCTTTTCCCTTGCTTTTGGAGCAGAAGCAGTCATCCCGGTTGAAATAAAAGTACCTTCTCACCGAGTGACTTATTACGATCCGATGACTAATAACGAATTGCTCCTTGAATCCCTGGATATGATCGAAGAAAAGAGGGACGAAGCAGACCTGCATGCCTTAAGATGCAAGCAACAGGTTGCCCGATACCACAACAAAAAGGTTCGAGCCCGAACCTTCGAACCCGGAGACTTGGTTCTGAAGCGTGTCTTCCCAGCCCCAACTCATATGGGCGCGAAGTGGGAAGGAACATACTCTATTCTGTGCAAGCTTGATAATGGAACTTTCAAGCTATCGACCGTAGATGGAAAGGAAATCCCCAGAGCGTGGAATGCCCAACATTTACGGCCGTATCTAACGTAAAGATGTCAGATCTGTTCTTTTGCTTTATTAAGGACCATGTACAAGGCATGACTTGCCTAGAATAGTCCGATTTCTTAAGCAAAAATTATAAAGTGGACGTAGGTCATGATTCGACCGAACCACTATAAAAATATTGTGTGTCGTTTACCTTTATTGCACTATTTTTTATCTGCCATTCTATTTTTATGGAAATTGCTATGAATCATGCAACGATCACAGAAGCGTATAATTATAGGTGCCTTCCATCAGAATGGAATGCAGTCACTAGTCAAAACTCTGAGGGTGCGATAAAGTAAATCATATCATTGATAGCGCTCTAACTCTCCAGAGCAGAGAGAGAGTATAAAAGCGTCTCCGACTGAGCGCTGAGAAAGAGCTATTGCCCCACTGAAGGACCGGGGAGCGATTGAACTGTTGAGCTCGAACTCTAACTCTCTATAGCAGAGAGAGTATAAAAGCGTCTCCGACTGAGTGCTGAGAAAGAGCTCTTGTCCCGCTGAAGGATCGGGGAGCGATTGAACCGCTGAGCTCGAACTCTAACTCTCCAGAGCAGAGAGAGAGTATAAAAGCGTCTCCGACTGAGCGCTGAGAAAGAGCTCTTGCCCCGCTGAAGGATCGGGGAGCGATTGAACTGCTGAGCTCGAACTCTAACTCTCCAGAGCAGAGAGAGAGTATAAAAGCGTCTCCGACTGAGTGCTGAGAAAGGTGCCGGAAACTCAGCAACATAAGGACAGTTATCTTACTAAATTTTCTAAGTCCCCCATATTCAGAAATAGGGGGCAACATGCAAACAACGCTAATCAATCCTTAATAAGCCCTAGTCAGGCGCTACATTAGCAATGGATTTGAGGCATATACATATACACATGAACCTTGATGCAGCACGGAAATTTTTAAATTTTTCTTTCTGTTGCTTGACTGATTTGTAGTTATAACCAGATGATCTATGACTAAGCATGAAAAGTTTATTAAATGCAGGTACACGATGATGCAAGAAGAGATAAACTTTTATTTATAAACTGCAAGCCTACAAAGTGAAAAACAACCTAAAACAAAAATGAGGGCCAGTCTCATAATTACATTTCATGGCCAGTGGGAGGCCTAAAGACAAAATATAGACAAGCGACAATATCTTATTTACGCTTGGACTTCTTCTCCTGTTTCTGCTTCTCCAGCTTCGCCTTGTCAGTTTCGGATTGATCACCCTTCTTTCTTTTCCTTTTGTCTATAAGAGGAATGTCCGACTCATCAGAAGACTCCTTCTCCACCTCCTTTCTCTTTCTTTTATCAGTGAAGGAAGCTGGGAAATCATCAGGGTTCGCAAAATGAAGCTGTTTGCTGATGGATTTGGGCTGGAGTTTCAGAACCATCCCAGTTTTGGGATTAAACTCCGAGATAGGAGCTACGTTCAAAGGCTCTTGTTCCCCCTTCTTTAAAGCCAGCTGCTTTTCCTGCCTAGCTTTTCTGTTAGCCAAAGTTTCGTCGTCTTCGGCTTCTTTGGTACTAATGATATCCTCCTCAACCTCTACATGGCGCCCGTCTATATCTTACAAGGCCTCGATGGTTTCATCATCCCTGGGAGCAACAGCACTGGGTGCCAGGACGTCCTTCTCTGCTATTGTACCCTCAGCCTGCTTCGGTATATCAACACCGGCGCTAGGCGAGACGACAATCTTCCCCACCTCTGTCCTCTTCTCGACATCCTTGTCGACGGGCTCGCCACCTGTATTATGGGGAACACATGTTATTAATTTGATTGGTTGCTCTACCAGACGACGACAATTCACAATTGCTTTGACAAATTGTGGGTAAAAAGGGAGATACCTTCCGCTTATCCTCCATCTAGGCTAGCTGCACAAGCTCCGACAACCACAGGAGTTAGGCCCAAAGGAATTAAAGGATCATCAGGATGGTATTCCTCAACTCCGGAGGCCATGGGCTCTACAGTTGAGCTCGAACCTTCGTCAATCTTGTTTTTGCCCTTAGCCAGGGTCGTCTCCTTCTCCATTTCTTCTTGAATTAGACGACAGCCTTCTGCCAGATCCTCGGGCTCGTTATCCCTCAGAATGGTCTTCATCAGCTCATCTTCGTCAATCTCTTCAACTCCTAATCTCTGCTTCTCACCCTCGACGATGGCTTCCCATAATTTAGCTAAAGTAACGTGGTAGTCCGGGATCCACGAGATGTTACGGGTTTTGAGGACGTGGCCGAGGAAGTCAAAAATCATCTCTTCGAACCCTTCGATATCCTTTTCTCTCTCGAGGAGCTTGTTGTTAGAGGCAGTAGCCATCTCAATGGCACTTTCAACATTCCTCTCGGCGAGAGCCGCGCGCCTCTCCGCATCCGCGACTTGATCATTTAAAATCACCTTCTCCGCTTCAGCCAAAGCTAGACTTTCTCTCAGACTTGCTTTTTCTTCCTCCCAAGCAGCTCTCTCAGCTTCAAAATGGCCCTGTGCCGTCTTCAACTCAATGTTGGCCATTTTAAAATCTTCTACCTCCTTCTTTAAGGCCATTTTCTCTTGACTATTCGAGTCGAGTTCAGAATGAAAGCGTTTCTTAGCATTCTCCAATTCAGTCTTATAATTTTCAGTATCTCTCCGTACTAAGGCAAGTTGGGATTGAGCGTCTTCCAAATCCTTCTCCATTTTTGTCCTAGCCCTTTCATTGTTATCTATCTTTACCTTGGATCTATGTGCTTCCATTTCAAGCGTTCGAATGACCTCTGAAAGATTAACAGAATGTTTCTTCATCACTTCATACTGCCTGGCTACATGGCGAATGTGCCCGATGACTTCAGAATCCCAGTTCCTAGGGACTGGTTCCAAGGCTGGAACAAAAGTCATCCTTTCGAAGTAGATGTTAGGGAATTGTTCTCGCAACTTTTCCAGCTTAGCCTGAATCTCGGGACCATGGATGTAATCTCCCGACCCGGGGGCAACTAAGTCTTGCTGGCTGGAAGGGACAATGTCACTTTTCTCTTTCTCAGAATCCTTGGTTGGATCCTTGCTTTTATCCTTGGGCTCGTAGTGTCTTTTCGATGACCTGCTGTGAGAGGGTGCACTCTTCGGAGGGGTTAGCTCTTTAGGAAGTTGTTTTCGCCCTGTAGGAGGCACCGAATAACTGGGAAGCTTGCCAGAGGTTGATTTTGGTGAAGACCGGGATTGCGAAGAAGTAAGCTTGTGAGAAAGGCCGTGAGAACGCTCAGGATTTGGGTGAAGACTGGGTGTGCCTTAACGAAGAGAGCAATAAGAATAAGACCGCGTGCGAGACATCTTTCTTGCAAAAGAAAAAAGAGCATATTAAAACCTTGAATACTGTTGATATAAAAGTGTAGGGTCAGGTAGTGCGTGTGATTCGTGCATCCCATATAATTCCCCCTAACAAACCAGGGCCCGAAGTCAGGCTCATCTGAGTAGTTTCTTGTCCTCCAGCTGGAACAGTTGTTTCCTCAGAAGCAGGGAAAAATGGCTCCCCTTCAAAGTCCCCCTCTGTGTATACATCATCAGGCAAAGGAATTTTGCTCAGCTCTTTAAATAGCTGTTCTTCTGTCAAATCATCGGAGCAGCAGGTTCGATCGGAAGAGAGGCCCTTGAGGGGAAACCCCCCGGAGAAATTGGGATTTCCTTAGACTTTTCACCACAGGCCTCATCTCCTCTGTATATGTTTAAGTCCTCGTCGTCCTGAATGATTATCGGGGAAGGACTCTTACGGAATTTAATTGTTTCTGCTGCCCGTGATGTTCCTTCTCCCTCCGTTGGGGGCACGTATTTATAGGGTTTACCGCCTGCACCAAGTCCAAACCTTATATCCAGAAGGCGATGTTTGTGAAGATTCTCGTCAGTAATGCACTTCTTGATCCTTAGAAAATCGGATCTGCTTTGTAGAAGAAAAGAAAGTCGATTATTGTATACCAAGCCTTCCGTCTTGGGAAAGACGTGATCTGCTTAAAAAAGAAGGGGGCATGTTAATGCTTCGATTTCTTAAGCAAGTTATTCAGTCAAAAGATTAAATTTTACTTGATTTGAGCCATCTTCTTGAGCACCCAGCCTGTCTCTTTATATAAAACCAATCAGCCTTGGGATCCCCTATGTTGTTGTATCCGTCATACAGAACCTTCCTATTCGCCACCGATTCGAAGAAAGAGAAATTTGGGGTTGCCGAGGAGCGATGCTTAAAAAGATAAAAGAATTTTAAATCTTTAAATGTGAGCTCGGTATGCAGGATTTCCGCGTATCCGATATATAGAGTGTATAGAGCCGCGTATGCATTAGGATGAAGCTGCATCGGAGCAATACCCAGTCGTTTTAAGGTCTCAATGACGATTGGAGGAAAAGGAGGAATAGCTCCTACCCAACACATAAGTCGGCTGACTGTCATATATCCTTCCAGAGATAAGTGAGGTCTATCTTCGCCGTCGAGTGTCCTCACATCTTCCCAGGGAATCCCATGTCTCAAGCAAATTCTCTTAAGCTTTATGTCGTCAAGCTTGGAAGTTAGAGAGTCTGTGAATTTATCTGTTTCTATGGCACCGGGGACTTCGTCGGGAGATCGGCCATCTACCTCTGATTCTTCATCAAGCGAGGTACTTTTAGATGGATTTGATTCTGTTTCTGCCTCATATTCGGATCCAGAATCTGCACCCTCTGGATTAGATGGAAGAATCTCGGGGTTGAGATGCTCATGCACCTCAGGATCCGTCTCCGTGTCAGATCTTGAAGGGGAATTGTTATCCGACATTACTTTTTAGGCGAGTAAACATAAGAAATAAGATTAAAACTACCCATCCCCCCTGTGTGTGCAAGTGCCAGTGTGTGCTTGTGCGTGCATTAAAGAAAAGTACAAAGGTCAAGAAAATCATCGGGACATTGGTCGTTGTTCGATTGGTAGATTATGCATTTGTTCAATCCGGAATGTTCGTCTCAAAGGCTCTAACCTAAATGTCCATCGATTTGTTAGAATTGCATCATATTATTCAGTCAGCGTGTGCATCAGATTGTTTGTCAGTCGGATTGCAGGGCGGGTTCAGATCGCGACATATGGTCGGATCGTGGTAAAGGACTCGGTACGCGGAAAGGTACAAGTTCATAGAAGGGCTTCGAATCGCGAAGCGCACCAATTCATCCAAACGGATCGCGATGGTATCTTGGCGATCCGCATCGCCTCCCTTCTCCACGACCCGAAGCTCCTCCCTTCCCGCGACCCGATCCTTTAGCCGAATCTATGCTTCATCCTCATCTCTCCGAACCCTCGCCTAGCCAACGAAACGCACTGACTTGCTCTTTTCTTCCTCTCCCTCTCCCTTGAACCTCGCATCATCACGAACCGATGCTCCCATCCGATCTGATTCCTCCTTCTTCTTCTCCCTCGCCTCTTCTTCATCACCTCTTCTCGCTCCGTCATGCGAGCACCTGAACCCATCAGCCATCGCGGGTGCAGTCTCAAACATCACCAATTTTCCCATTTTCTCTTCTTAAATTCCAGAAAAACAAGTGAGAAATTGCATGGGAATGATTTCGACGAGATTACCTTTCTTAAATTAGGAAGAACAATCATATTTTTTGGAAGGAAGAATTAGGGTTTTTCTCGAGAAAAATGGGCGGCACGTTGCTGAAGGAAGAAGAAGAAGGAGAAAAGTGAAGTTCGGGTCGATTTATATAGAGAAAACGGTGACCGTTGGCCTCCCCTTTTTTGTCCCACACGAACCGTGGGCTTCGTTGGATCGTAGGGGCAAGCCCATTGGGCCCAGTAGAGAAGAAAGAGGTTGATCCCTATATCGACTCGCTACCAAGGATAGGCCACCATACCTAAGGCCCATACAAAGGATGGAACGAGACGAGCAACTTGTCTCAATGGACCATGACAAAGAATGCTCCCGCGAACCATGGCGCGTCGCTGTGAACCAAACCGACTAAGGATGGAAAGAAGCGAACCTCCAGAAATACTTACGGATCATGATGACATGGAACGATCCGAACCAAAAAAAAGGAAGTTCCAGAAAAGAATTGTCCAATAAACAGGGAAATTATTGAAGATTTATCCGACATTTATAGCGAGCAAAGGGACACGACTTTCTGTAAATGATACGACCTTTCGAATAGACGCTACCATTGATTTTCATCTCTTTATGAAAAGATATTTCTGCAGTTTCGAAGCATGTTCCATCATCGATAAAACATACTTCGAGGGGGCAAAATGTTGGCTAGCTTTTTGACTAAGCCACCAAAGTTCACACACAAGAAGAAAGTATGAAACTACGTTCCTTAAGTCCATGGAGGATCGGATCGCACCAGAGGGTTGCCCCTCTCAAATCGCCCCCCATCGGATTGCCCTCATAGCATCAGCGATCCGACTACCTCTACACGACTCGATCTGCACTTACACTACTACCCTGCACAGACCGATCTGATCCCCCGATGCACAGCGAAGCCTCTGACCTGTTCAAGCACGAGCTAGTCTTCGGCGATCCGAGATGCACAGATCCAGCGACACGTGTCCCCAACTGTCACTTTGACCAATTCCTCCTCCTTGCTCGATCCGATATTTAAGGGGATCGTGACACTTGTCCACAACGGCTAATTTGACTAATTCTTCATCAAGCTGCGATCCGATCCGATATTCTCGGGATCTGTGCCACGTGTGACCGCGATCCGCCTGACAAAATCAGCTATAAATAGCCTAGAGCTTGGCATTTTTCAGGATCTTTTGGCAGTATTATGCACTGATTCCACCATTACTGTCATACCACCCTTTCTTGTCAGTCTTATTACGAGATTACTGAGAGAAATCATAATTGTAAAAGTGAGTTTGAGAGAAATCATTGATTGTACTAGCATTCAAAGTATAATCGATCACATATAAAGTGGACGTAGGCTCGTTAACGCCGAACCACTATAAATTCTGTGTGTTTTCTACTTTTCCTTCATTTTCCATTTATAATTCTTTACGAATCAGAACAATTTGGGTGTTAGGTCCAAATTTTGATCTAACAATAGCGTAATTTAATTTAACTCCTAACTTAAATTTACAATTAGGTTAAATTGAAATTTAATTGCTAGTTAAACCCGATACCTGATAATTTGTAAATTGATGTATTATTGAACTGTTTGGATGGATTGATTTTTGATGGATGCCTTGAATTAATATGTTTGATATATCAATGTTTAATGGTGTGATTCACCTTATTATTCATCTTATTATGTATGATTATCGTATGTGATGATTAATCCTAACCTCACCCTAGATGTTATGTGCATCAAATAAACCCAGGTTTAATCATTTATAATGAATTAAGAACATAGGTTGAAATGATAATAGCCCTTTATTTGAATTGAAATGATATATATATCCCTCACTGAAATACCAAAATTAAATTTAAGTTTCACTTGACCATATGATAGAAAATCATATACTAATACCAGATTGGTTAAACTAAACGATTTTGAATAGTAATTTGAAATTATTTTGAATGATTTGAATTTGGAAAAAACCGAATTTATGGAAATCGAATTATCTCAAACTGGAGCTCGAAATGTTGAAATTTAAATTTGGTAAATTTAATTACTTAAATAATTGAGTCGAGATTTTGAAACATAATTGAAACGAGATTTGAAATTCAAAGACTGATTTATTAGAGAAGGTTAGACTTTTATTTGTACTTGGAATATACCCAAGTAAAAGTAATATAGTACAATATTTCGAAATTGAGCACGAGGCTGAATTATAATTGGAATTTCGGGTTTTAAATTGGATATTGGAGGAAATTGGATTAAAATTTTTTAAATCAATAAATTTGGAAATCGAACTCGAGGTTGTTATAAATTGAAATTAATATGAAATTGGAATCGAAATTTATTTGTAATTGAAATTAGCTTAGATTTGAATTGAAGTTAATCTAAAATTGAAATGGAAGTTGGATAAAAGAAATCATTAAAACAATTGAATTGGAAATGGAAGTTATGACTGATGTATGGATTTAATTCGGAAAATGAATTTATTTTAAAGGTTTGAACTTCAAATTTTGAAAATGGAAGTCAATTTGATTTAAGTATTTTAAACCGTAAATTTGAAATTAGACTTAAATTAGATACAAATAAAAATGGTTTTAAATAAGAATGGACTTTGGAATTTTAAGTCATGAAAGTAAATTACTGAGTCGAATTGAACTTTTAAATATACTATTTAAAGGGTAAGATTTATTTGAATCGGGATATAAGTCATGGTTAGAACTAAATTTAGTCAAAATGGAACCGTAGGAAATCGATAATTAAGTTTACTGATTCAAAATTTGGACACGAGTCAAGGCTTTTTGGAATGGAAGAAACGATTTGATTTGATATGTTTCTAATTTTTATTACTTCAATATAAATTGTTTTCAAACTTTTTTAACAAATACTCAATTTATTTTGGTTTTATAAACTATTTTAGTGTACAAATCATTTTTCAGTAGTTAAACTATTTATCACCATTCAAACTATTTTCCTAAGAATTTAAATCTGTACAGAGTAGAATGTTATATATAAATCGTGGAGTTAAATGTGAATGTGGTTAATGAAGTATAATCTAAATAATATTTTCAAGCGTATCAACAGTAATTTGGGTATATATGTGATTTGCAATGAAGTGATATTTTTGAAATAAATATGATGATTTCGAAATGGTTTTGATTTTTGAAATGAATATGACACTTTTTTATCAAATGTGAATCGTTTTGAAATGTAAAAGAACCGGGCGGTATGTAAAATGACGATTAGTTGTTAAAGAGACCGGTGCCTCTTATTGGCATATTATTTGTCAATAATGAAACCACTTTGATAACCATGTACGCAGTGGATGGTGTTTAGAATGTAGTGGTTGAATTGCTGAACATTTACTGGAATGAAGTAAGAGAATGATGATGGATAGCCTTGACATTCGTGTCATAATTAAAATAACTAAAACATGAGCCTATGTCTGGACAATGAGGTTAGCTACCTCTAACGTTGTTGATCACTCGTATTGCTATCATGATTTTATACTCGATTGGTGCACCTTCGTTCGTTGGATTAATAGTCACGGTCGGCCACCGACGTGTTACGACCAGCTAGAAATGGTAAACTGTTAGAATTCTACATTGGGCATTGCCTCAGTGTGACTTGTCATATTTTCTATATATGAGCCTATTACGTCTTTGGTTACTAAATTAAACGTGTTAAGGTGGATCAATGTAAAGTCTTAACGCTATTTTGCTATTTATTTTACTGAAAGACATTACCTATTATAATGTATACTATTATATGTAAATAGTTAACAAATCCTTAAGAGATGAAAATTCATGTAACATGCTAACGAACACATTGGATATTAGGTGTCAATTGTCGTAAGCATCTCTAATGCTATGACACTCATATACTACATGGTTTTGATTTGACTGATATGCGAATATTTTAGTTCTGATCCGACTCTTTTTGTCTTTTCATTGGTGCTCGGATCAACTTGAGCTTTCAATTAACGAAGACCGCATTACTTGGAGGATGAAGACAGAGTTTGGTATATTATCTATTATATATTCCCACTGCATTATCTTTGTTTCTCTGCATTATTGTATTGTGTCTAGGTACACTACAAGAAAATATATATTTGGTTACATCCATTAGTAACATTTATAGTGTCAAAGCGACCAATACTATTTTAATCCATTTTTCCTTTTTATTTTTATTCATTAATGTAAGGCAAATTAACACTTACGGACAAAGTTACCTTGTCACGTTTACCATTTTCCTTTCCGCTAAAAATTCCCTCCTCAAAATTTCCTCAAATTTTGCTTTCGCTTCACAAATAATTCGTTCCTCTATTCTTCACATACAGCCAAAAATTCTCTCCTCCTGAAAATTTTCCTTCCGCTTCGCATACGATTTCATCTCGCTCTTCAATCGCGGTTTCAAGATCGATTTCATCTCGCTCTCCAATTGTTCGCTCTCCAATCGTCCGCCCTTCAATCGCGGTTTACGGTCAGAAGCCCTCCAATCCCTTGAAGACCTAGCATCTAAGCTTGCTAATTTGGGTCGTTTCAGATCTAGAAGTCAACTGAGATCTTAGTTCAGACTGGGGTAAGATTTATTAAAAATTATTTCATATTTACAAATTATTGTTTTCAGATCTAGAATTTAATTGAGATTGTGTTTCATGGTTAGGAATAATTATGATTAATCCATTTTGAAGTGTGTTTAATCCATTCAGATCTAGAATTTACAAATTCAGTTTATGAGTTATAAGCGTTAATAGCATCTAAAAGAGAATGAGATTCACTCTAAAGCCACTCCTTTTATGCTCCTTAACACGATAATTTTTCAGAATGTTGGAATTGAACTCTATTAGAGATGGTTGATCGTTGTGACTTATGAGTTATACTAAGTGGCCTTTCTCCTTTTGAGAATGTGCATTTGAAACTGCTGCATATAAAGTGAACCCCATCATCTAAATTTGTGCCTAGCGTTCAGTATGATTTATGGAATATTAACATGAAATTGAGCTTTTAGTCACTTTAAATAGTTGCGTTTGATTACTAAATGCATCAATTTCATTGAATCACCGAAATTGTTGTCTTTAGTTTAGACAGTAGGCGGGAATTATTTCTTCGTTCCCGCTTACCGCGCCTATCTAATTTACCCTCTAAAATTTCCGTTTTGAAAAACCACTCATTTCTTTTCAAAATTACCATATCATACGCAAGTACCTATTTACTTTTTTATGTGTGTGTGTGTGTGTTTGTTGCGGGAAGGAAGGGTGCCCGATAATAGTGAATGGACAATGACAGTTTTTTTAGTCTAAGGAGTTATATAAAGGGGTAATACAATTTCTATGTGCTTGCATTTAATACCAATGCGTAGGTGTTTTTACTTTTTAGTTTAACTCTAAACTATCTTAAAAGTTAGGTGTTTTTTAGTTCTGAACTCTTAGAGTAAAAGCACTTTCTTTCCGTAGTTAGGTTTCTACAGTTTCCATGTTTAATTGTTATTATTTAAGGTGTCAGCCATATAAAAATAAAGGTCGATTGTCAATTTCTTTTCCTGAAATTTGTCTAAATTGTGAAGCCTGGACATTCGACAAAAAAATATTTGCAGCATTCCGTTCTTTATTTTGACTAGCAAACAGTTTCATTCCTTGTGGTAATTTTGTTTCTTCTTCAACTTGCAGACTATGACCTAAAGATTATGTAGATGGTTATGCAATCAAAGATGCCATAGGTAGATAGAAGGATAGAAAGAGAGCACAACTTCTTCAATGCAAGGTCTGTTAAAAATCGCTAAACTTCTTAAATTTGGCTGCCAAGTTATCATCTCTGTCTTGTTTCTGTTACTACATTTTCTTTCACCCTCCATCATTAATTAATTTATCTCAATAAATATTTATCTGTCAATGATTTTCAATTATTGCTGCTCTTGCTACTGAAGCTGATTAATCTCAAATATTTTGTGTTGTTGATCCAAGTATATCAATGTACCTTTGTTCCTACCATATTCGTACTCCTGTATGATTGACAGTTTAGTTTTTGACATGTTACTATTAGCAAACACACTGTAATGTAATGTAAATGCAACGCAAACCGTTTTTGACATGTTACTATTATATTACAATCTCAAATTCAGTTTTTGACATGTCAGCCATATAAAAAGATAACGTTAATCCTTCAGTTAGTAGTTTACCATCTGTAGTTTTTTGTGTTGTGTTATATATTTTGAGTTGTTTGTATATATTGTGTAGTGTTTGGATTTGTTCTGTCTTTTGTGTTTTGGTGACAGTTTAGTTTCAACTGTTGTATTTTTCTTTTGTTGTTTTGTTATGTTTCGACTGGGTTGTGTTTCAGCTGTGTTTTTTTTTCTGCTTTTATAGTCGGTTGTATTTTGTTTCGGTGGTGGGATGTTCTGTATTTTGCTTTGTGATGTTGGTTCACCATCATTTATCCTATAAAAAAAAGAGCTCACTATTTTATAAGTACTTCTCCATAAATACATGAGAACATTCTAAACCATCATTTAGTGATCTTGATTTGAATTTGACATTATTCATGTATCAGATGCATAACCAAATATAGTATTGTAGATAATGCATAACATGTATGATAATACACTCGGATTCATCTTACATGTTTATTTTAAACGTTTTAAAGAGGTCTCTACATATTGTCTGGAACGTTCCATGTATTCATCATGCTCACTGCAAAGAACATCATCTGCAAATCAAACATTGAGTATGAAAATAACTAAAAAACTTATTTTTAAGGTAAACACATTGGTAACAATCAGCACATCATTTTCTCATGATTAGAAATATCAACGTATATTTAACTGTCTTCCTATGGTCACACACTTCCTAGAAATTTTGACTTAAATTCAAACTATTTCAAATTTATAATCAAACTATTTAGACAAATGAACAGGAAAAACAAGAACGATTTATAATTATAAGCAAATGAATTAGAATCAATAATTACAAATAAACGAATGAACTAAAAATGATCACTAATCTATGAGGTCAGGAAAAAAATAAGCATTAAAAAATAGTAAATTGGAAGGAAGTGAGCCATCTAATCTAAGTCCAAATTTCGGCAAGGCAGGCAAATTCAAATCAAGACCAAACCCTCTGTTAACATTATGATCATTCACATTTATAGTATTACTAGAACTGCTGCCACTTATTGAAGTAGTAGTGAATCCACTTTTGGCAGCAGTACTTCCTATAGTTCCATCATAGTGGCGCCTCTTATGGCCACCCAAGGCCTGACCCGACCCAAACGTCTTAAAGCAAATCAGACATGTATGTGTCCTCCCATTTCCAGGAAGAACAGGAACAGATTCGGATTCAGATAGAGTGAGGCGAGCTTCATGAAGATCGTTCGGCTGTAGTTGCTGCTTGGTTGATCTATGACTGGCCTTGTGTCCACCAAGAGCTTGAAACGACCCAAAGGCCTTGCCACACACCATGCACTTGTACTCTTCTCTAACTGCTGCTGCTGAACTTGATTTCAATTCGAGTATAATGTTGGTTTCACACTTGAACCGCACCTCATTCCTTAATTTTAGCATGTGACCGTTGCTCCTTATTTCAGCATGTGAACATTGGGTCTTTATAGGAAAGTTCCTTAATTACAGCACAAATGTTGCTCCTTGATTTTAGCATGTGACCGTTGAGCAATCTTCTATTTATTCTCTCGTTTTGTATCTCTTTCCTGTATCAGAGAAATTACAATTAATAATATATTTCTACTGCATCTCTCCTCTTTATCTCCATTACTTTTCTTTATACTTTCAATATGGTATCAGAGCACCACCGCCGAAAGGATTAAACACTGAACTGAAAGTCCTATTTCTCCGTTGTCTATTGCATCACTCTTTTCCTTAGTTTTTCAGCTGCAGTTCCGTGCCTCGCAGACCTCTGAACAGCCATGGCAAATAACAACGAAGCCACCTCTAATGTCACTGGTAGCGTGGCCCATGATGCTCCGCCAAACTGGCACAACCTAATCAAACCAAAAAGCCATGTCATTACCACATCTCTAGATGAAGACAATTACATATTGTGGAAATATCAAATTGAAATTGCACTCAAAGGATACAGTTTACAAAATTACATAAAAGATACGCTATCTATTCCACCAATTACGATTACTGATCAAGGGGGAAACACCATACCAAACCCCGACTACACAAATTTTCAAAAACAAGATAGTTTGCTATCGTCATGGCTCCTATCATCTATTAGTCCGAATCTACTGTCACAAATCGTGGGGTGCAATTCATCATATGAAATATGGACCACTATAGAGCATATTTTCAGCTCACAATCCGCCGCACGTGTGATGCAATACAGAAGGGAATTACAAAACTCAAGAAAAGAGGAAATGAGCATGCAAGAATACTTAAGCAAGATAAAAAATTTGTGTGACAAACTGAATGCAGTGGGACACAAAATAAGTGACAATGAACAAATTCTCTTCATTACCGGCGGATTAGACGAAGAGTACGAGTCATTAGTTATGGTTATTGCGACTCAACAAACATTACCTGACTTACAGTTCGTTAGATCTGCGCTCCTCGCCCATGAAGGGAGAATAGACCAAAGGAAAATTGTACAAGGGATTTTCTCTGCAAATTATGCTGCGCTAAAAACAAGCAAATTCAAAGGAACAATAATTCAAATAAACAAGAAAGCCAGTATCAGAGAGGATACCAACCCCAGAGGGCATATCAACCACAGAGAGGTCGTGGACTAGGCAGATGGAACAACAACAACAGGGTAAAGTGCCAAATTTGTCAAAATTTTGGACACATGGCGAACCGCTGCTATTTCAGATACAATAGCGACCACAGTGAACCACAAACAGACCAAAACAGCCAAACACCAAGAGCAAACATGGCTGCCATGGACAATCAAAACAAAAGCGCTATTGGGGACAAAGGCAAAGGTCAAACCAGCAATGAAGGCAAGACTGATGAGGATGAACTGGACGACTGGTACCCGGACTCTGGAGCCACACATCATGTCACAAACAGGCTACAGAACTTAAACATTGGAAGCAAAAGCTATACAGGTACGAAATCACTACACATGGGTAACGGCAACACTACCAACATCACACACATAGGTAAAGGTACCATGCAGGGAAAAAGGCAACTTATGCTAAACAATTTACTTAGAGTTCCCACTATTAACAAAAATTTATTAAGTGTTTCTAAGTTTGCTAAAGATAATAATGTTTTCTTTGAATTTCACCCCAAGTTTTGTCTAGTCAAGGACCTCCTAAGTCGAGAAATATTGCTACAGGGTGACCTTCATGATGGTCTTTACAAATTTGGCAACTTGAAAACTGGGAATGCGTTGAATAAAGAAATATGGTGCAACAACGTAGACATCAGTAGCAGTTGCAATTATGATTCTCTTAATAATAGGAACAATGGATGTAATGATGATAATAATAATATAGTTGATTCTTGGCATATGAAACTTGGTCATCCTAGTTTGGAAACTGTTAGAAATGTTTTAAATAATAATGGCATTTATTTTAAAAATGTACCTGTGAAACACACTTGCACACACTGCCAACTTGGCAAAAGCCACAAACTGCCTTTTAGTAAGTCTGAAACCACGTACAACAAACCCCTGGAGCTTGTCGCAGCTGATTTGTGGGGACCAGCACCACTAAACTCATATCAAGGACACATGTACTATCTATCCCTTGTTGATGCTTATTCAAGATACACGTGGATATACATGCTAAAAAACAAATCAGAAACATGCAGTACAATCATTCAGTTTATAACTTTTATTGAAAAGCAGACCAACTGTAATGTAAAAGCTATACAAACAGATGGTGGGGGTGAGTTCAAACCACTCACAAATTTCTTCATCCAAAAGGGGATAAGACATAGGCTAACCTGCCCCCACACATTTGAACAAAATGGTTTGGTCGAAAGAAAGCACAGACATATAGTTGAAACTGGTTTAACATTGCTATCACAAGGGGCATTACCAATGAAATATTGGAACGAAGCATTCAACACTTCTGTGTATCTCATAAATAAATTACCCACAAAAGTGTTGAACAATAGAACCCCGCATGAAATGATATTCAATGAAAAACCAGACTATAAAATATTGAAAAACTTTGGGTGCCTATGCTTTCCATGCCTAAGGGACTACAACACGCACAAACTTAGCATGAGATCATGCCCATGCACTTTTATTGGTTACCCACAAAATCAAAAGGGTTATAAATGTTTTGCCAAAAATGGAAAAATCTATATATCAAGGCATGTCATATTTGATAAAAATGTTTTTCCATATGCAGATAAACAAGCCACAAAGGAAGAGTGCAGACAAGATCATGGAATCAAAGTTATCAATATGCCACCACTAATGGAGCAAGAGACAAACAATAACAACAACAAAGAGGGACACGACACATGCAACATACACACATACAAGCAATAATCAAACAAACACAGACGATGGTAACAATGAAGAAACTTACAGTAATCAGCAAGAACATGAGAACGAGGAAAGCAACAGTGACAGAATCAGCCCAGACCATCAACCTCAAGCACAAGAAACACAAACCGGACATCATATGGTGACCAGATCAAAGCATGGGATTTTCAAACCCAAGGTATATAATCTATCAATGAATGAGGTTGAACCTGGAAATTATAGTGAAGCAGCCAAATCTGAAAAGTGGAAACAAGCTATGAATGATGAATACGAGGCATTGATGAAAAATAAAACTTGGAGCTTAGTTGCACCACCCACTCACAAGAACATCATAGGATGCAGATGGACTTACAAAATAAAAAGGAAGGCGGATGGGACCACAGACAAATACAAGGCCAGACTTGTTGCTAAAGGATACGCTCAACGGTTTGGATTTGACTTTAACGAGACTTTTTCACCAGTCATAAAACCCACAACCATTAGAATCATTCTGCCTATAGCTTTGTGTAAAAAATGGAATATCAAGCAATTGGACGTGAACAATGCTTTTCTAAACGGCGAGTTAACTGAAGAAGTTTATATGCAACAACCAGAGAGATATGAGGTTAACAATGGCAACAAACCTTTAGTATGCAAGCTGCACAAAGCTATATACGGCCTCAAGCAAGCGTCGAGGGCATGGTATGAAAAGTTAAAGCTAACCTTATCTAGAATTGGTTTCTCACAAACAAAATCCGACAACTCCCTATACATGAAAAAGGATAATGAAAATGTCATATATATCCTTGTATACGTGGATGACATGCTAATAACAGGGAATGACACACGGGAAATCAACAGGATCATAAAAGTTCTCGACCAAAGCTTTGCCATCAAAAATCTTGGCGAATTAAACTATTTCTTAGGGATTCAAATCAAAAGAAATGAAAATGAAATGTTCCTATCTCAACAGAATTATATTGCTGAAATCTTACAAAGGACCAACATGCATCAAGCTAAATCGCTACCAACACCTATGACCAGCAGTTCCCGCCTATCTAAATTTAAAGGTGAAGCCATTAATAACGCTACTCAATACAGAAGTATAATTGGAGCATTGCAATATGCAACAATTACACGACCAGACATATGCTATAGTGTAAATAAACTAAGCCAATACACGCAAAATCCGTTGTCTGAACATTGGAAAGCCGTCAAGAGGTTATTGAGATACTTGCAAGGAACCAGACACCACGGAATAACAATAAGTGCCGATAAAGAAATGAACTTACAAGGATTTAGTGATGCGGACTGGGCTAATGACATTGATGATAGAAGATCCGTATCAGGATATTGCGTGTTTCTTGGCACAAATATTGTCTCATGGTGCACCAAGAAGCAGACAACCACATCGAGGTCAAGTACTGAAGTGGAATACCGTGCCCTTGCTAGCGCCACCGCTGAAATCTCATGGATTGAGTCGCTATTACACGAATTAGGTTTCACTCCTAAAAGAAAACCAGTCATCTGGTGCGACAATAGAGGGACAGTATCCTTGTCTCTCAATCCAACTCAGCACTCAAGATCAAAACACCTCGAGATAGACCTACACTTCGTACGAGAACGAACCCAAAGTGGAAAGTTAATGGTATGCCACATCCCATCATATTATCAGAGAGCTGATGTGCTTACAAAGCCACTATCGACAAAGAATTTTATGAGATTAAAAGAGGAATTAAGGGTGAGCGACAACGGCGGAATGAAGAAGACAGAAAAATCCAGTTTTGTTTGAGGGGAGCTAATGTTGGTTTCACACTTGAACCGCACCTCATTCCTTAATTTTAGCATGTGACCGTTGCTCCTTATTTCAGCATGTGAACATTGGGTCTTTATAGGAAAGTTCCTTAATTACAGCACAAATGTTGCTCCTTGATTTTAGCATGTGACCGTTGAGCAATGTTCTATTTATTCTCTCGTTTTGTATCTCTTTCCTGTATCAGAGAAATTACAATTAATAATATATTTCTACTGCATCTCTCCTCTTTATCTCCATTATTTTTCTTTATACTTTCAATAGAGTAGTCTTTGATCGATGTCATGCTCTCCACGTGCAAGCATCATCAGATATAGAGCTAGGTGCTCTTCTTCCGTAGGTGCTCGAGAGTGTTTCGACCTCTTTCTTTTTGAGTTCAAAAGACCAGCAAGAGTGCACTTGACTGTTGTTTGGTTTTATTTTCTTTAGCTTTGTAAACCAGAGGTATATATGAAAAAGAGTGAGGATATGAAGTGGATGGAAGAGTCGGATCACTTCAGTCTAGAAAAATTATGAAAAAGAGCAAGAGTGCACATGACCGTTTGCAAGATGACAGAATACGTTTGAACATTGATAAAAATAATATTTGTCAGATCACTGTTTGAACTTCGACTATTTTACACTTCTTGAAATATTTCGTCTGAAGTGCATTTTTTTTTTTTTTTTAAATTAAGAATTACGAGAAACCTAACCAGATGTTGAGCAGTTGAAGTCAAATTCTAATGGATTGTATACCTCAGTATTCAATGTACGCATAATCCCTGCAAATTTTGCTCAGTAATGATCAGAGATTTTCATTGATATGGAAATTGTAGTTGAGGAAAATAAATAGATGACAAACAGTTTTAGTCTTGCACCAATGTACACTTGTGATAAATGGTAACCTGTAAGTACAAAAGGATGAAAATTACTTTATAAACCTCAGAACTGAATTGCTATGGAATTCATTTTAAACATGGAGATACATTTGATTTATGTGTTCCAGCTATTATTTATGTGTTCTTATTCAGTTCTGACATTTCATTCAGTTCTGATTTCTTTCAGTTTTGATGGGAAAATTAATTTATTTTGGTCATATTTTATCATTACAATGTGTATACTATTTGTATTGATTTTGAGATTGTAATGTAATGTGCTGAACGTGTACTGGTTCCGGCTATTATCAGGTGCTTGTGTTTATTTTGTTTCCAGTTACCATAATGAGTCCAGAAGGTATAGAAAACAAGATCTTTCTATTTAAATTCAAGGAAATATGTTAAACTAGCAAACATTTTAGCCCTTAATATGATTGTCATATAAACTGTGTTTCCTTTCATGGAATCAGGTTGCCTTTAAAATTAAGCATCCTTCTCCTCAAATAATAATATGCACTATACCGTTCTCAAATCATCTACTCATTCTGTTGCGTTGTTCCCAATAAATTTTTTATTTCATACGTCCTTGTTAAAAGATTTATACGAGATATTTTCATTAAAACTTACTTGTTAATGTTCTAATATTGGTAACATATATATATATATATATATATATATATATATATATATATATATATATATATATGTTTTGTTAAATGTGGTACTATGTATCTAGAATCTTAAAAGTATATTTTTGCTAACTAGGGAAAGATTCCGGCTTTAACAACTTAAATTGAGTTATAAAACAGTTTTCGATATTTGAAAGACATACGTGTGAACATTGATTTTAAGTGGATAATTAAAGAAATTAGATCTAAATCTTAAGCATGTAATTTTACTTACTGTTTCCTAAACCCAAGCATATATCGCTATTCTTGAAGCCTTCATTAAAGTATCTCCTGAAAGGCATAATGTCCAATTAAGATAAAATAATTTCACATGAGCAAGACTAAGCACAGGTAACTTCATTTATTTTGTTTACTTATGCATGATTAGGCGAACAGCCCCATGCAAATTAACAAAACACGACACGCCTATACACTTTTTATCCTGTAGAACACGTTTTTGCATGTTATCACTAGAACCAATGTAGCCAGTACTATAGCTGCAAAACGAAACACACATAATATATATTCATACTAACGACAAATATCATATAATCTGTCACTAGTTCTGCAAAAAGAACCAGTGTAGCCACAGCATCTTCCTCACGAAACAATGCATTGTAATTTGTTGACACGGTTACTGTAAATATGAATAATACTTCCATTTTACTGTTATTATTTAATAAATAAAATTATTTGCTGTTTAGTAAATTGATAAGATAAACGGTATGTTTCTAAATTTAACTTCTTGACCTAATTAATTTTAGTACGTAATTAAATATATAGTGCAAGATTGTCGATTCAATCAGACTTGAGTGAATTTGGTGGATATATTGATGAGTTACCAATCATTTTTTATTGTTTTTCCTATTCAGACTTAGGTGTAGGGCTCTGCTGCTGAACGGTGTAAATTGGACAAAGATTCTGTAATCGAAGAATAGTATAATCTTTCTGAAGAAAATGGTGTCTTTTTTCAAAACGTAAGTCATCCAGGAAATACATACATCATTTGAATGTATTTTGAGCATAAGTAGGTTATCACCTGTGAATTCCCAGTTGAAAACTGGCATGACAACAGCCGCTTATAAATTTGTGATGAACGCATTATATTCTGATGTCAAATGTATGGCTTTAGTTCAGCATATATATCAATTAAAAATAAAGTTTTAATATCATTTAAGCAACCGAATTTTCAACAAAACAAATAATAAAAGAGCGACGCAGTATCAGTTTACTTGCAAACAACCTGTTCTACGTACATGTAGAGTTTAATATACTGGTAGTTTACATCCATAAACTTGACATTGTTTTCAGGGGGAATTCGTTTGCATATTTTCTCCAACGTTGTTCTGTAATGCAAATGTTACAAATAATTTTACTTGTTTAGTAGAACTGAACAGATAAACGGTATATTTAATTTCTAAACATTTTTGTAATATAAACTTGTAAATGAAAATAATAGAAGATAACAAGTGGCAACATTAATCTTTTGTTGTTATACTAAAATTTAACTTAACAAAAGATAACAAAGAGAATCAAAGGTTAAGAAAATAATCCGAGGTAACCTAGTAGAAGAGACTATTTATTTTTGCTGCTTATATGCTATTAGCAAACATTTAATTTTCTTGAGTATTGATTAGAACCTTCTAGAAGTATTGGGTGAATAATAATAAAAAGTGCTTGGACATGTTAATTGAACTTCTGATAAAAGATTGTTCTGAAAGTTGAAATGCGTCACGGTTAGTACAGGAGATTAGTGTCCCATAAAAATGAATATGAAGCTTGTCTTGTTACCGTATCAATCAACTTTTTCATGCAACAAAAGAACTGTGTCATGTGCTTGAAAAAGAGATTAAAATATGGTTCAATATCAACATGTTGCTATTTGGCTTCATTTATCAGATGCATGTATACATGCATTATTCTCAGTTGGTTGTCCTGCCTCATGGATTGATACACAGTAGGTATATTTAGATATCATTATGTATAACCACAGCCCATGGGAAACAGGAAGGAAAAAATACACATGCTAGAAATTCCCAAATTATTTTTCCTTAAACAAATTCCCTTTATATGCTGCTATATTTTGGAACTTATTCAAGTCATATACTAAACCAAATCATATTTCCTAGGGTGACTAATTGTCATAATGTTGGAAGAACATCAGAATTACATACAATCTACACACACAAAAGGAATAAATTACATAACAATAAACATTACCAAAGCACATAAAAGCTTTTGGATTCTTGATCAGATTTCATAATCCTGCTCTTATACCGTTAGAGAACCACATCATATCGCAAAATCAATTGTCAGTGTAAATGACGGTTTCTTATAATTTATGTAGGACATATTTTATAGACTGATTGATGAGGGTCTAACCTCAGAAATTATTAATTTGATTAATAAAAAGTCCTATATTTCTATGATTTGCTCTTCGATTTAGAGTAGCTCGTTGGGTTCTGGATGAATTTGATAAGTTCGTTTGTTTATTGCGATGTTTGCATTCTAATGGAAACGAGATTTCTATTTAAACCGTCTTTACTAAAAGAGGTATAGCTTTATCCAACCTTATTTTAACATATAACTTTTTTTTTTTTTTTTTTACTGCAGGTTGACATGATTAACCACTTAATTGACGGAAAGTTGTGATGATACCTATCATATGAAGGGTCTGCTTTCTATTGAAGGTATGCTAGATAAATTATTTCTCGGGTTCCCCATTTACTATCTATTCATATTAGTTGCTTTTTCTTATGTCATGCTAATTTTTGCTGTACATAAAATTTGTTTTTAACAGAATTTGTTGCCTCCCCTTGAATCCATAGCAATTTATATTGCATATCTCAGGTAATACGATCATTGGCAGTATAAAAAAGGAATCACATTGTGAGCATTGCACGTGTATATCATCATAATTTACAAGCTATTAAACAATTTACAATATAATTTTAGATTTTCTTAAGTTTTTAATAATAATTGTGATGCTTTCGGTTTTTATCAGGATAAGGCATCAAGAAGAGGAGCTATACTCAAGGGGAAGATCAATGAAGCTACTGGCAGGTTTAGCTTTGTTTCGATGGTTGTATTTTGGCCTGAAATATTTGTTTAGATTGTAGAAAATGCTCAAAATATAGGACATAACATAATAATCTGTTTAGTCTGATCACAGGCTTGGACTGTGTATATAATTTTATGCACATATGTATTTGTTGATACTTATAAATGCTGGCCTTATTATTTTGGTGATGTTTTGTCATGAAATTTTGGTTACGTGCATATGTTCGTTTCCTTCATGTAACTATATTGATTGGAGTTGAACTTTAGCATTGAATAAAATTTTCATGGCTTGACACTAGGTTATTCAATTAACATTTGTAACCATTAGTCAAACGTTTTCGTAACCCCATAGTAATGTTTTCGTAGTGTTTTATCTATAGTAATGTTTTCGTAACCCCATGAGATCATGAGACGTAGTGGGATTAACTTAGAGGTTTTGCACTACTGAAGGCATCGCTGGTTACTACTGATAATACATAATGGTGCCATGTTTTTTATTCAGCACAAATTTCTTGAAAAAAGCAGCCTAGGTGCTTCAAAGATGCTGCCAAAAATAAAAAAAGCAAAGCAAGTTAGAGAAGCTATGGCTGCAGAAAAAGCCCAGAACCAACAACTTGCACAACTGGAGTCATCATTTTTTACTGTATGATTAGAACACATATATGCCTTTCTCTTATACTTAAGTGTTTTAGAGTCAACATACACTTATCTCTTAAATAATTTGTAGCCAACAGCCCAAGGGATGATTCAAAGTTATGGAGAAACTATTCCTTCAAGAGCCTAAAATTATACCACTCATGAAGACCATGGCGCTTCAAGTAAGCATCTCTCAATCCTTCTCAGCATTGACGTAGCTCCTTATCTTGTGCATGTTTTCACATTCAGTATGTGATCATTAACTTTCAACTAGTTTTCATGATGTCTCGTGTGCTATTCTATCATCGTTTATCATTAGCAGAATTTGTTATACAATATACGGTATATAAAGAAAAAATAGGGAGAAATGTGTGTTTCACTTCAGTAAACATTAACTCACTGAATATACACACAGTCACTAACAAAGTCAACCAATGTGACAACCTTGTTTTAGAAGAGATAATTGAAAAGGAAGTTTTGTGATGAATCCTACCTTTTATAACATAGTTCATTTTCATTCTTGTAGGTAAATATATTGGGGTTTGTTCAGTTACTAGAAGGCAATCCATTTACCTAAAATGACATGATGTAACAGCCCGCATTTTACGTATCAGAAGATCGTAAAATATTTTTATTTTATTCCCTGAGGGTTGGATCATTCTCATCTTTTGGTATGTTACTTATGGGGATGTGTGACATGTCCATAATTTTTACCGATTTTGTTTGTGACCATTTTGCCCCTGTTAATCTTGTACTGGGCATAACTTTTGACTCAGGTCGAATCAGAGGGTGAGACCTGTGCCATTGGAAAGGAATTGATGATTCCCTTTCCGTAGAGTGGTTACATTAAGGATTTGGTTCAGCGGTTTGGGAGAAATCACTGTTTTAAGGTTTTTCAGTTGGCTGTTCAGGTTTTGGAAGGCTAATGGGCTGATTTGGAGAAGGCCCATTAGAGGGTGGGTGGAGACTATAAATAGGGGGTAAGGGGTATGGAGAAAGGTTGGCATTTTCCATTCTCTTATGGGGAGGCTTTGATCTCCTTCTTCCTCTAACATCTTTCCACCATTAAAATTCCAAAATCCAAGGAGGGAAATCGAAGATCTACACCATAAGAGGCTAGATCTACATCGTCTCAAGGGCGAATTCATCGGATTGAAGAGTTTGATTCGAAGTGTTCGCTGTCCGGATTTCGTTTTCATTGCTTTTGCTTAGATTTGGATAATTGGTGAGTGATTTACATCTCTCATTCGGATTCATGCAAGTATATGGGTTTTAGGATGTTAATTTCATCATTTCCATGTTATTTTCCTTAGATCCACACCATGCTAAGTCCATTTTATATATGAATCACCTTAGGATCTGATCTAGATAATTTAAATGGTTAATTTTATGATTTTTCTCAAGATTATGCAAGTTAGATCCGTTTTTATGTTCATATGATTCACTTATCATGTTTTGGGAAATTTATGTGTTTTGATGGAAATTGTTAGAATGATGATATTGTTGGTTGCATAACATGTTTGTGATTGCGTTTGGATGAATCGGATAAGCTGGTTTCGTCGGATTCGTCGTTTGGCGAAGTTTTGGTCGAAATCGGAGTCGAATTGGAGATGTGCAGGTTTCTGGTCGTCCTGGAGTTGGTCGGGTCGGTCTGGAATGAGGTGGTCGGTCATAGTATGGCTTGGGAAGCAAGTCAGGGAGCTGGTCGGTTTAAGCTGGTCGGTCCAGAAGGAGCAGAAGTGTTTCTGGTCGGTTTCAGATGGTGGCATTCTGGTCGGTTTCAGATGGTGGCATTCTGGTCGATTTCAGATGGTGGCATTCTGGTTGGTTTTTACTGGAAGCAAATCCTGGTCGCTCTGAAGGAGCTGGTCGGTCAGGTGGAGCAAAATCTGGTCAGTCTTGACGGGGTCGATCCAAAGCTGGTCGGTCCCAAGGAGGTCGAGTCGATCCAAAGCTGCAAGGAGGTCGAGTCGATCCAAAGCTGCATGGAGGCGGGTCGTTCTAGAGCAAGGCTGGTCGGTTTTTGGCGGGTCGTTCTGGAGCAAGGCTGGTCGGTTTTTGGCTGGTCATTCTGGAGCAAGGTTCTGGTCGGTTTTGGCAGGGTCGTTTTCTGAAAAAGTACGTTTTCGGGTACAACTCGGGTACGAACCAAAAAGGTCTGGAAAAAAAATATTTTTCGAGGGCAACCCCCGAACCCTAGCCGCAGCGCAGTGATGTGTTTTGGTTCGGTGATGGCGTGACTTCGAGGTGATTCAAGTAGGAAGCTCAAAGTGATGAATGTGTTCGTTGATCAAGGTGAAACAACGAATGCGGAGACAACTCAAAGGTCGTGAGTTGGTGGATAATGGTTGCTCGAGAAGGTTGCTTGAGCTATGAAACATCGTCAAGGTTGGACGATTAGAGATACGAAGGCCGAGAAGTCATCGTTGTCGTAAGTTCTAGCAGGCTCAAAGCAGGGGTACGATGGGTATCGTTGAAAGGCCCAAAAGACCGGTTGTTGGTCGAGTACCCTGGGTCTTTCTGGTTGGGGAAAGGCCTAGTGTCAAGGTTGGACATTGCCAAGGTTGGGCATATGGAGTTCATGCTAGAACTGGGGTTATCATTAGCCCTTGACATATGGCAAGGTTGATCGTCATACGATAATGATGGTTTCGAAGCAGGATTGGCAGTGATAGCCAGAGTCGGTCATGGATGATTAGTTGTTCTGTTTGTACTATCTCACATAGATTATCCAAAGTCGAGGGAGACGTTCTTTGAGTGCTTAAGTGATATTGGTCTAGGCCTCTGGCGAGAGTACTTGAGGAATGTTAAACTCGATTAGGGTTGTCTGCGTGAGACTTATCTGGATGTCATGTGTGTTCTCTATGATTGAATGGGTGTTCTGGTTTCTATGGATGAATGGTTGAAATGCTTGGTGTAAAGGCTATCACTGTCCGATGTGGGGAAGATAAGGTTGAGTTCTTCTCTGGTGATGTGGGTAGATAAGTTGTTCATTTACCCATTCTCATATGCTTTCTTGTTGAAGTTTGTTAGCTGTATTATCGCTCACTAAGACTATTGTCTGACTCAAGGTTTTATGTCTCCTCTTATTACCTTGGGTTGTTCATCCGATTGTGGATGGGCAGACTAAGTAGCAGGTTACAGGTAATGGAGCTTAGTGATATGAGGAAGCTGAGCGATGACGAGCAGGAGGCTGGCGTACCAGTTTTATTCTATCTAGTATTTCTGTTTCTGCTGTTTGAGTTGCTTGAGAGTTGTAGTGAGGCCTTATGTACAAACTTGGATATCAGTTGGATAATCTTTCTGGATGTTGAAAGAGTTTCAAAAGTTTACTATATGATACCTCATTACTATCACCTGTTGTATATGTTCTATTATATTTTATCCTTGCGCTGTGAGTTCTACGACAGGTTTCGATGTGTTCACATACTATGATGATCGTCCATAGCAGCCTGGCACGCCTTTCAGCGCATTATTCCTCTTGTTTAGTGCGGGGGTTATGGGCGGTCGTCACACATGAATACTGAGATTAAGCTTGTAGAAAGGAGGAAGACGCTAAGCTCATGCATGCACTTCTCCAAAAGGAGGATCAGTCATCTTCATGAACTCAAACAAGTCTCAAAGGTAAGACTCGGTTTCACACTTTCGTATTCATCAATAAAATATTGTTATTCAGTATTTTGCTTCTAATTCCATTGCTACTACTGACCTAAGAAAATACAAAAAAAAAAAAAAAATAGTGTCGTCACAGTGAGCTTAACTTAGAGGTTTTGCACTAAAATGTACCATCTGCATATTATTGAACTTTCTCTCTATACTAGTGTTGTTAGGCCCTTCACTCTCGGGAGAGATAAATCACTATAGAGTTAATTTTTTGTGTTTCTAGATAATAGTCTAGAAGTAAGAATTATGCTGATGTGCATGTTTATGGTCATAACACTACATTTAGGAACAATTATGCACTCAAATGAAATGCTAGTTTGTGAAGAGTTGTTAATAGAAATTGAACAAGCACCATCGGTCCGAAAGAAACTTGCAACCCCGGTTACTAAAAATAAAATTAAAAAACTAATCAGCCTACTCTCTAAGTCTCTATTAAAGCAAAACACGTATTAAACCAGGACAAAAAAGGGAAAACATGAATTTAGAAAGGAAAAAGGTATATCTTTGCACAATCGTGACTTCGGCTATGGATTAGATGGTTGCGATTGTTGATACTATGATCCGTGTGAATTTCAAGTGTTTGGGTATCTCCAGGTAGTGTTGCGATTTTGGATAGAGTCACGATTCGGTTGCTTGGTTCAGCATAGGGTTCATTAGGTGGGGTTGCGGGTGAAGGTAGAGGGGGTCTGAGGTGTTTTTGTCGGTTCCTATTGTGGACGCTGCCGTGATTGCAGTGGTTTGGCTTTTGGGTTCAAACGAGTGGAGGCGGATTAAGGGCGTTTCTTTATTTGGTTGTGGGAGGTTATAGAGGGAAAAGATACAGAGATTGTGATGGTTTTTGGGAGATGGAATGTTTGGTGATGACAGTGGTCAAAGTTGAAGTGGTGCTTTGTATGCAGAGATCGCTACATGGTGTATGATGAACTTAGAGGAATATAATCGATGATTAGTAGTTGTGAATTTAGTATGGTGATTGCTGGTAGCCAATCGAACTAGGTTAGTAGGGTGGTATAGTTGTAGTCTGTAGTAGTAGAGCTGTTATGGTTGAATCATTCAACCGTCAAACCGTACTAACCGTTTACACGGTTACCGTCTACTACGGTAACGGTGACGGTAACAGTTGTGGGTTTTTATAACCGCGGTAAAACATACCAACCACACATTATTTCTCTGTAGTATTTCATAAAAATATATATGTTTTTTAATAACTTAAGCTAGAGAAATAACATATTTATAAATTATTTGTGTTTATATTTATAGACAACATGCACAATTTAGTAAATACTGTTGCAATGATTACTGTTGTAGTAAATTGTATACTAAATTGTGAACCTGCTTCCTTTTTCTTATTTCACCAAAATAAAGGCTATACAACTTGTTCCCTTTCAGTCTGAACAATATTGACTGTTTCATTAATGTTATTTAAAACACTGAATAGTCCAAAATGTATCTTTACCTGATTCTGGTGTTTCAGTTACCGGATCGTTGTATGTTTTATTATTCAAAAATTCCAAGTGTTATGATGTTTCTTGGAGATTCAGTGCACATTCCAGAGTTTGATGCTGTGTTGGCATTGGAAAGAGGGGTCAAGGAAGGGGACAGTTTTGAGAAGGTTGCGGAGGAGAAGAAAGAGGTAGTGGTTTCAATATATAAGTTCACCATCACCTGCATAGTATTCAGAAAATACATTGAATAAATTTGACATTTATATACCTTAAAAGCCTGTGACACTGCTTGTAAAAGTGCAGTTGGGTCATAAATTAATAATATATCATTATCTCAACTGCAAATCTCTTAAAGTGGTAATACCTAGTTTCTACCAGTTAACAAAATATAAGAACAATTTAATTTTTTTCTACTTAGAAATTTTACATAGTAGTAAACTCTAGTTTCCCATGTTAAGTTTTAAACACAGTTTTAGTTTCTTGCCATTTACAATCATTAGTGTTGTTACCATAGTTCTAACTTTTTCTCGATATTATGACAAAATATATGGTGAATTTATCATTTTGAGGTTTAGAAACTATGGTCCATTCAATGATATGACCAGAGTTTGATTCTTGATGACTGGGCGGAGGCCTATGCCTGCAATGGCAGCTGTCGGTTTTGATAAGAGTGATGGTTCAGTTTTTTTTTACCAAGCGTTAGCAATAATATGTTTCTTTAGCCCTAAGTTTAGCTTCAGTAAACAAAACTAAAGTGGGAGGGCCAAAAAACTGAAGTGGGAGGGATCATTTTGTAACGACCCGCATTTTCCAGGGGTATAATTAATTTATTTAATTATTTAAAAGGTGATTAAAAGGATTTAATCGTCGTTAATTAAATAATATGGAATATTTAATTAAATTAAATAATATATTTAATTCAGAAATAATCAAAAATATTGGAAATCACAATATAAGGTGAATAGAGTCATCCCCAAGATTTAATTCAGCTTAGAGTTGAATCATATTGACGAATATATTCAATCGACGATAGTTTGAACGTATAATTATATTATAATTAAAATCGAGCTCAAAATGGCGCTGCAGTTCGCGATTTGGCGATTTGAACTTCAACTGGATATACAGGATTCGTTTTAAATCGGATTTCTGTGAAACAAGAAACGTGTGGAGCTGGTGGAGTATATCATTCTAGTGGAAGAGAAAAATCGGGATTTCGTCGTATAGATTTTGATTTACGTCCAAATCAAATTTCAGAAAAGTCGCTGTGGAATTCCTTTATAATTTGCAACGCTTTATATACGTTATAAAAGGATTTTCAGTATAAACTGAATATCGAGATAATCTGGAATCTGAAATATCAAACTATAAATTTTGATATGATATTCTGGAGCTGTACGATATCATATGTGAAGATATACGATAATATAAATTTATTTATATTTAATTTAATTATATTTAAATATATTTATATATTTAAATGGGTCATCCAGAGCTTTAAAAATAGCCGGTTTTGCAAACGAAGTCGGAATTCGACGAAACTAATTTTGTTGGATCAGCAATGTCAAATTATTGCTAGATGTCAGTTTTTGCTATTTTTAGAGTCACTGTGTGGCCGTACGGATTTTTAGAGTGGAAAACAGTCAGTATTTTGACAGTTAAAAATACACTATGTGAGCATACGAAGTCGGAATTCGACGAAACCAGTTTCGTTGGGACCGTAATGTCGAGTTGTAGCTACATGACCATTTCCGTGATTTTTGAACATCGTGTGTGATCACACGGATTTTTAGAAGGCGAAACAAATTAAATATAAGGGAATATACCGGTAATATTCCATTCAAAAATAATATCTAGATATTTTGCAAATCCTATAATTAAGGCATCACTCTCCTAAACCCTAACACTTCCATTTTCTTTAGTCAAACAGTTTTTGCGCCGCTATGTTTTCTACAGGAAACACAAACTCATGTTCTTCAAAAAAAAATCCAAAACAATTCATCTAAAATCCAATAAATCCAAATCCTTATATATTCAGACTCCTATCAGTAGGTGCTTCAATCTGGTACTCATTAGGGTGAGTTCGACGAAGGGTTTTGGGTTCTCAGATTTTTCACGTGAGACTAGGGTTAGATAAATCTCGGTATTTTGGTTTCAATGCTTGAATTCGAGTCTTCTTTTGGGGTTGTGAGGTGAAATGGCACTCGTTTGAGGATTTTCGTGGGTTTCCATCACAATTGGGGTCGGTACTTTTACTGGGAGTGGCGGATGCAGGCGGTCGACGCAAAGTGAAGGAGGGTGGCGAGTGCGAATGGATGGGAGCAAGGTGATGTAGATTTTAATGGAGATCGAAATGATAAGTCGATTGTTGAATTCGTGGAGGAGTTGGGTTCAAGAAATCGGAAGTGGCTGTCGTGTATTCCTGGGAGCGAGATGAAACGGTTTGGGGAAGACAAGATTTCGGTTTTGGGCTTTATGGGTAATGGGCCGGGTTAGTGGTAAGGCCAAGTCATTAATTTAAATTCAAGTTTGTTTATTTGAAGAGTATTAATTTGTAAAATTCATAACAAATTCATATATGAACGAAATTCAGCAAAACAAGATCTATTGGGATCGTATGGACGAGAGCTCCACAATGGAACTGACTGGAAGTGGATTGGAGCTAGTTTAAATTTACAGTGAATTAAACTGTTTGATTCAAATCAAACAACAGTTTATTGTTCTTTAACGATGAACTGCAAATGTGAGTAAAACTCACCAACTCTGAATAGTTATATTATTATAATGTATTTTTAGAATTGTTAATCATCTATTGATTGCTGTGTGTTGGTTGATTTGATTGAACTGCTAGTCAGTTAGTGAAAATTATATATATATATATATGTAAATATATATATATATATAAATCGTTAAATATTTATATATTGATTCTGCTATCAGAATAATGTATATTGAATTGAAAGTGATGATAATCATATTGTGTAACATCTGTGGATTCAGGGAAACAGGTTGGAAGAATCCGACTGGATTCCTCAACAGTTATTTTATTGTTTTACATATATTTTGATATATGATGTGGATTATAACCTGTTGTTGATTGTGTGGGTATGGACGATATTGAACATCGTGATTTGATATGATTGAATACCATAACATACCGAAATGTTGATAAAGGGATTTTCAAAGTGATATTGAAAATAGAATATTTATAAAATGGGATATTTATAAATAAGAGATTTATAAAGTGGAATAATTATATATAAGAAATGTTTATAAATTGGAATATTTATAAATAGGAGATATTCAAAAAGAAAATAATTACAAACCATTTTCTTTTTGAATGGAAAGGCCTGTGTGGCGGGTTTGGGGATTTTCCCGATGCTCCCGTTACAAAGGAGGTTATGGCGAATTTTTCAGAGAATTTAAGGAGTTAGAATATTTAAGAATAAATTTGAAAAGGAAATATTTGTAAACCATTTACAAATAGAATTGAAAAGGAAACGTTATAAAAAGGAAATCATTTTTAAAGTGTAGAACCGTTATTTAAAAGTAAATCTTTTCAAATGAATAAAACGTTGTTAAAAGGGAAATCTTTATAAAGTGAATAGTAAAACGAATATGCTATTCGAAAGGGGTTAGTCAAGTCGAGTTAGTTGAATAGAGTTAACTTGTTCAGTAGAGTTAACCAGTTCAGTAGAGTTAACCAGTTCAGTAGAGTTAACCAGTTCAATAGACTTAACCAGTGAGTTAAGTAAGTCAAGTTAACCAGTGAGTTAAGTAAGTCAAGTTTATTCGATGGAGTTAATCGATTAGAGTTAAATCAAATGAGTTAATCGAATATAGTTTATTCGAATAGAGAAAAGGAGTTAATCGAATATAGTTTATTCGAATAGAGTTAGAGGAGTTATCGAATATAGTTTATTCGACAGGAGTTAAGTGAATTAGTTAAGTTAAACTAAGTGAATTAGTTAAGTGAATTGGTTAAGTTAACCAAAGTGAATTAGTCGAGTTAATCAAAGTGATTAGTTAGATTATCGAGATAAGTAAATCAAGTTAGGTTAATCGAGTTGAATTAGTCAGTCGAGTTAATAAATTGAGTTAGTCAAACCAAGTAAAACCAGTTAGAGTTAATTAATTAAGGTTGACCAGTTAGAGTTGATCGGTTAGAATTAACCAGTTAGAGTTAATCAATCAGAGTTAATCAAATAGAGTTAAGTAAAATTAGAACTGACTAGAGATTAGTAATTGAATGGTTTTCTAAGTGCCTATCTAATGTTGGTTTCGGCCTTCGGGATTTATACTTAGGGAATTGTTCTCATACTAGTTCACAGTCAGGGACTGATAGTTAGGGAAGAGTAGTGATTTGTAAATAAGCAAATGGAAAACGTTTTCCAGTGTTAATAACATATATTTTCTAAACATAGAAAATAAGGCAATGTGAATATATATATAGATATATGTTGATGATTTACCGATATAATTTCCATCTGGAAATAATATCGTTGTTTGCACACTTGTTTTTCTTTGATGGTTAAATCACAGACTATCGAAGTTTTGACCATTTTAACGTTGTTAATATGGAAAGACCGGTTGGATTATTATCCAAAGAACCAATCTGTATTGGCATAAGCGTTGCGAATCATATATGCCAAAAATAATTGAAGACGGAGTAAAATGAAAGGGCTGTTGTATAAGTCTTAGATAACAGTGACTAAGATGGATATACTGAATAGTGCATTCGGTTTGTCCAGTCCCAGGACAACTTGTATGGACGAAGGTCTGACAGAGTATATCCAATGGATCGCGTAAGTTGATCTGTTCAAACGTATTCACGTTTGGTGGCGGAGGAATTCGTTTCTCTAAGCTGTATACCCGTGTTACTTTTGGATAAATCAATTTGTGATTTGGCGGGTATAACGATGTGACATTCTAAGTGAATGAGGATGACTTGTGTGGATGAATGTCTGACAGAGTATTTCCAGAAAGGTCACGCACATTGATTTCTTCAACCGTACCAAGAGTGGAAGCGGAGAAGGAAACTTCTTTAGCTAACACGTAATGTACTGTTGTAGACGTCAATTAGTGATTTTCGATGGATCTGACAATGTGATATTCGAAGTGAATCTGACGTGATGATAAAGCGTAGCTTCTAGCCTCATCAACCGGTAAATGACAGAAATCGGGCAGGCAGCCTGGCTAAGTCGGTCGCACCGAAGTAGGGTGTATAATCACCTATCTAGAGAATATTCATTTGTTTCTTAAATCTATCAATGTTGTCCCATATATATACGAGAACGGTTGCTGATCCCAACCGTTGGTGATATACATTCGATACACTCAAGCAAAATGAGTGGTCGGTCATGTGTGGCTGAGTTGCAAGATGTTCTTGTTGAACTCCAGTGTATCGTTCCTAGAGTACACTGATCGGAAGGTGGTTCCATACCTTGTCATAGTTGGAAATCCATTACCCAATACGTGCTTGCGATTTTGATCTTATTCTATATATGCAGAACGTGAGATGAAAGCGTTTCTGCTAGATGATTATTATATTGTGGTTGATAGACATTATTGTAATATCAAAAGGTTTTGATATAAAGATATTTTGGATTCTCATAAGGGAAAAACCCGTTCCGTTCTGCGGCGTGGTCTTATGAGATATCGTTTACTTGTTTATATACCTGTTTAAACTGTTTTACTCACACCAGTCCCATCACTGACCCGGAGTTTACTTTGTTGTTTTCCCTAAAGTCTTGGGTGCCTAAATTTGTACGGGCAGTCAAGTAGTCAGGATTTACAGATATACTTGGAGAGCTTGGAGCAGGAGGCTTCAGGATCATATAGCTATAGTTTATTTCCGTTGTGTTGTAAGTGTTGTACTCTGATAAGTGTTATTGTATACATAACTGTTAAATTTCAAAGTTATGTTATATATTATATGTTATTCGTTCCGCTGTGAGGTTCGTGTTACTCTGATGTTGTGTTCTTCTTCTTCTTCTTCTGTTCTAAGTTTCTATCTTATCTATTCTCACCTTCTAATTTCTTTCATTAATTACCGGGATTTTTCGATGTTTTGGTTATCGACATCGAGCTTATGTCGATAACCAAAGTCGCCGAAAATCCGGGTCGTTACACATTTGATCAGAGATGTGCTAACTGTTTAATAGAGGGGCCATTTTTTCAGACCTGATGGCCATATTGCTTAAAGCACACAACTTCATCTGCTTGCAAGCGTTCTTCAGTTTATGCATGCAAATAAAACCTATTTGACCACACGTCAGTATATATAATTTATGCGTTCTACACATTTATGTAATTCTAACTGTTACCATTATATTTATATGTAATTCTTACCGTTGATCGTTATACTTATGTGCAGGTAATTAGATTTTCAAAGTGAAGAACGACCGCATCAAAGAACCAGTGGTTATCAAGCTATGAAGAAGACTTCAACTATTATTTTTTTGTAGACTTGTATGTAATAGATTGTGGTATGTGGATTCACTTATTTTGTCGAAAAACTACTATTGAGATGATTATGGGTGTTATATTTGATATTGCGAGTAATGTGTTTTTAAAGTATTTAAATATGACGATTATTGATTTTAGTTTGAAAATGATACTCCTATAATTATTTGTTTTAATATTTCTAGTATATATAAGTGGTTGATGGAAATATTAGAAGCTAATAATAGTAAATAATCGCGATTAAAATGTGGTGTACATCAGTTAGTTTTAGTAGCGTTGAAAAAGTGCTACAAATGTAATTGACAAAAGATATTGTAGCTGAAGCAAAATACATATAGTAGGATTGAAAAACCGCTACAAAAAACATATACTAGGATTGGAAAACTCCTAGAAAAAACATAAAGTAGGACTAAAAAACTGCTACAAAAAACATATAATAGGACTGAAAAACCGCTACAAAAAAATTGAAAAATGATGCAACTATCACTTTGGTAGCATTTTTAAGGCACTGCTAAAAAAACTTTCTGTAGGTTTCAGAACAATATTTACATTTTCGGTTGCGTTTACTAAAACGCAACAAAAACTTTTAGACTTTTAGTTGCATGTCGTACATCAGCGTTTCTCGAAATGCTACTACAAGTTATTGTAGCGTTTTTACAACGCTACTAAAAGCATTTTCTGGTGTAGTGGTATGTATAACTCCGATAATTATTGTAAAGTATAATCAAATGTATATTTTAACAACTTCATGAACTGTTATTGGTTTATTGTATTTTGTCCTTACATCATGAGATTATATGATTGTTTTTCTTATTTCTTTCTTTTCTTATATTTACGCCCAATAATTATCTGTATTTTGGATTTGTTAGGTTGACACGTTTGGATTATTGTCAACTTGATCGGTCAAAAATGCATGTCGATACAAAATATATCGTAATATACTAGGAAACGAGGTCATAAGTAACCAGGGTCCGCCAAAGGGTATTAAGTGATCGTAGGAATCCACTCATAGGGTACTAAGAGATCATAGGGATCCACTCATAGGGTATTAAGTGATCATAGGAATCCGCCTATATTTATAATGCCTTAAATGAACATAAGAGTTCTTCTCTTTCCATTAACAGTAGAAAGTCGTTTATGTGTGTTTATACTCTCCTAAACATAAACCTAATAGGATTTATACTGAAGCAGGTATCCTTTTTAAAATTAAAGAAATTTGATTCAACAGTACTGTTGTTCTGACCTCCTTCTCTTAACAACGCATGTTAGGTAGGATGGTAGCACATGCTTGATGATGATGTGGAAGAAGGAGCTTGGCGATGACGATCTTTATCTAGTTTACTATTGCTATTATATCTAGTATTTGATTGTATCTCTATAATTAGTATGATGTACCTTGACTCGTTTATTATGACATTTGGGATTTGATTGATGTATTCGACATTTATGAGATTTTATGATATGGTGCATCAATTTCGATAATTATATTTGATCAATTCCGGTGTGAGATCCGATTTCATTTTAGTTTGTCTTCATTATTTTTATTTCTTATAGAAACCAACGACTTGCTTAGAATGGGTCTAAGTTTCGATGGGTCTTTTCTAGGTCAGGATTTAGGTTTGTTCAGTGTAGGTTGTTACAATGTACTTCCACCTAATATTTTCTAGGTGTCATTTTGGACCCATGAAAGCCATTATGAGTTCTTTGTTAGGTCATTTGGCCTCACAAATGCATCATCCCCCTTTCAAGCCAGAATGATTCAAATTTTACAATCCTACATGTCGATTCAACTTAGTTATCGTTGATGATAAAATCCTTATATATAGCCACTCATAAATCTACATCTCCCACCTAAAAATCATCTTCCAAATTATATCCAGTCAAAAAATTTCATTAATATTTCCAAATGTATATTTTTATTATCAAAACTGAACACTTGAGCTATACAATTTCGAGAGTTAAAGTTGATATTCCAAGCCATAGTTAATTAGCGTACAAAAAAAATATAACGGAGCTTCCTAGATTTTATGCATATGAGATAATATTGCAAATTCATTTTAAGTTATGCAAAAATGTCAACCTTTAGAAATAAAATGAGGTCTTTAATTAGCCTTTACCAAGGCGTACCATAACACCTACCATTCTTCAACTAGGTATCTTACCATAACACCTACCATTCTTCAACAAGGTATCCAATGTCCACGTTGATGCTTCCTCGCCACCTTAGAGCCATCCTCTTCCAAAACAAACACCTAATTTCTTTAGAAAATCCTATATAAATTACTTCAATAAACCTTCACCTATAGCCAGTGACGGAGGTAGTATTAGAGTCCAAATTGGGTCAAAATCCAATAGAAAGAGTTACAAATATTACCTACTCACACATTAAAGAAAACAGTTGAATACCAGACATCAACTATAAAAGTATATGGTAGGCAATTTTCATTGAAATATTGCATAAAAATAAAAAAAAATACAAATGTAAAACATTAGCTACCAGTGTTAGATATGGTGAAAGAAAATTTTCAACTATGGCCAACTGCAAAACCTAGTAAAGATTGATTAATCTAGAAAGAGCAGTGACCTTGCTTGGTCTTGGTCTAGATCTGCTTTTGCCTAAAGTCATGAATTTATCTTCGTCATATCTGCCATGTTAAACAATGACGCCATTACCTCCTCGGTGGACAATGAACCCTTTTTAAGAGCTACCATAGCTTCTATTTGAGTTTAATTCAAACAACCCAAAGTCGTTGTAGCATTGCTTAAAAATTACTTATGTTGTAAAACAAACTAGTAGTAGAAGAAATGAGGAAGAGAAAACATTTTTATTCATTCAAATATGCTTACAACACAAATGAGTTCTCTATTTATAGATTCCACATGTCCCGGTGATTACAACAATGTCTCTCGTATTAAGCATATTCACCCTTAGCATTCCAATATATTGCAACACTCCCCCATTAATATGTGTATGCAAAGATGATAAGATTAACTTCCTAATTAAAAACCTTTTTATGAAATACCCTATGAAAAAAATCATAAATAAGGAAAAGAGTACAATTTTTATTTCATCTTAAGTAACATGTTTACAATGTTACTATGAGGGTTGATACTTCTTGATCAAGATAATGTCTCATTAAAAACCTTACTAATAAAAACCCAATAAAAAATATTAGTGAAGGAGAAGAGTATATTATAGCATAATTTTATATGCTCCCCCCAATTCATAACACATTATTCAATTAATCTAGTAATGCAGGTGATGCATACCAATTTTATAAACCATCTTTTGAAATGTTGATTTTGGAAGTGCCTTCGTGAATAGGTCTGCTAGGTTTTCTTGGGACTGGACTTCCTTCACCTTTATATTATTGTCTTTTTGCAGTTCACGTGTGAAGAAAAATTTAAGAGAAATGTGTTTTGTCCTATCACCCTTGATGTTATTTGCATGAGTTTGAGCTTTGCAACTGCATTGTCTTCATAAATAATGGTTGGTCCTTCTATAGTTGATGGGAGTTAACACGTACTTAGAATATACTCAATTAATATTCTTAACCAAATACATTCTCGACTTGCTTCATGTAGTGCTAATATTTTAGAATGATTTGATGATGTTGCTACCAAAGTTTGCTTCGTAGATCAACACAAAATAACTTCATTGCTATTACTAAACACATAGGTAGTTTGTGATCTTGCTTTATGTGTATCAGAAAGATATGCATTCACATAGCCAACTATAATTTGATTATTACCTATTTTAGAATAAACTAAGCCTAAATCTTTCATTCCACGAAGATATATGAGGCATGTTTTACATTATTCCAGCGCCTTTAAATTGGTGTCGAACTGTATCTTTCTAGAAGATTGACTGAGAATGCAATATCTGGTCTCGTGCATTGGACTAAATAAAACATGCACCAATGACACTAAGATATGGTATTTCTGGACCAATTACATTTTCATCATCTTCTTTTAAGCGGTAAGAGTCCATTTTAATATCTAGTGATTTGATAACCATAGGCGTACTAAGTAGGTATGATTTATCCATTTGAAAATGCTTTAGGATTTTTTCGATGTTGATTGATGGATTAGTATGCCTTTTGTGCTATGCTCGATCTGTAAATCAAGATAGTATTTAGATACGCCAAGATCTTTCATTTTAAGTTCCTTATTCAAATAATTGTTTGTTCCATAAATCTCTTAAGGAGTCCCAATCAAAAGTATATCATCAACATACACCGATAAAATAACAAATCCCTTTGCCGATTTTTTATAAAGACATATGGACAAATGAAATTATTTTTATATCCGAATTTTATCAAATAATCACTAAAACGTTTATTGTAACGGCCCGCCCCGCACCAGCCGACATTTCCAATGAAAGTGCGCTATGCCAATGCCTGATTAGCACGGGACGGTCGCCAAAGAAAGGAAAAGAGAGGAATTTGAACTAACAAGGAACCTGTAGAATGTCTCACATCGCATGGGATAAAATATAATAATAACATAATTTTGACATAGAACAGGCGAGACAATGCATAAGCTGAAAACTAAACCATCACAACAGCGGAAATCCAAAATACAGCTTATCATCCAAACCAACATTATTACAACTTTGGAATACTGTCTCTAAAGCAAAAGAAAGAGGCACACTACTAATGCCCGAAGTAGTGACCAGCAACAACACCAGGAGATCATATATATATATATATATATATATATCATACGTGGAAGCCTCCTGCTCGTCTCCGGTACAGCTACTCGTGCATAATCACCTGACCTGTCTCTAGTATGCCCGTATAAGAGCACCCAGAGTAATAAGAAGAGACATAAAACTCTAGGTCATACAAAAGTTTGGTATGAGCGATAAGCAGCAAAAACAGAACAATAAAGGGTATACATAATCCATACCTGAACCTGGACCTGTAACCAAAGAGTTAGCACAACAGGATGTACAATACTCTAAGGTGACACTAATATATGGTGTAAAGATACAGGGGAGGGGTATGCATGTCATAATGATAATCAAGCATTGCAAACATCAAACATAGCAACCATCCTCACGTCTCTCACTCGGTGCGTAAAGCATACGATATCTACCACTTTGATCACCCAATCCTTTGCTATGATCACTCTACCCCATGGAGTCACAGTGACTCCACTGCACTGATCCATAGCCACTAATCCTTTGCTATGTCCACTCTGCCCCATGGAGTCATAACCACTCCATTGCACTAGCTCATAGCCTTGCTACGATCACTATGCCCCATGAAGTCATGACAACCTCACTGCATTGATCCATAGCCAATATCCGTCTCTCGGTGGTGAATCAAAGTTATAGACGTCGATAAACCCTTTGCACACGTCCCGCAGAAAAGTCCAATCATGAAGTCAACTCGTTGATTCCCATCTGGATCCTGAGTAACAACTCCTCATTTGGACTACCTTCGCATCTCGGGTTTTGGTCTCTTCCCGTTCGATTCACAGCTCCAAGCTTCCATTCATGTCCATACTTCAATTCAGGTGCATGGTTCGTGATCATCATTTGGGTTCGGCTCGTAGTCCCCACCTTGCGGCTCGTGATGACGCTCCGGTTCATGACCTACATGGTCGGCTCGTGGTTCACCCCTCCTAACGTCGGCTCGTGATGGCCTTCTTGGTCTGGTTCGTGGTACGTGATCTTCGGGTTCGTAGCTTCCTGCATCAGCTCGTGGTTCGTGACCAAGCTTCTGGTCGTGGTGCATCATGGCGATCGGCTCGTGGAAGGCAAGGCGGCTCGTGATCGGCGGGATGGTCACGATCGGGTCGGGTTCGTGACGACTGCTCACGAATGGGACTGGTCTGACCAATTCTGCAACTTTTCCAACAAGTAATTTACGCCATACGATGGCGTTTTCGACCAATCTAACTTTTCTATGCAATCAAAAATCATTCCAAACAGTCATAACAACATGTATAATCAACCATAAACACCAAAACAACAACATAACAAGTTTATACGGATCAAACATACCCAAAACCCATGTTTTTCCCTAAATCCCTTTAATCATGATTTAACCATATGATTAGCAAAACTTATCCAAATTAACCCAAATTTTTACCAGAGCTCGAAAATAATATTTAAGAATTTTACAGATTTTTCCAGATTTTTCTAAGCCATAATTTCGTTAATTATCACTAATCACCCCTGATTAACCGTAATTAGTGAAAAACAATGCAAATCACTTGTCTTTGCCACAAATAAAACTTTAGATCTGAAATGCTATTGTTTTGGGTCGAATTCCAATGTATAGAAGTAGCGACAACTCTGATTTGATGTTAATCTGACTTGATTTGGTTTAATTTTGCTTAATTAGTGATTAGGAGGTGATTTGGGGTGTTTTTAGAAAGTGGAGGCCATTATTAGGGTTGAAGAGAGGTAAGTGGCGGCTGTAAAAACTGAAATGAGATGGTTTACTAGCTGATTTCAGCCTCCCATAACCCTAATCCCGAAATCCCCTAATGGGCCTAGCTGCTAATCACCCGGTTAAGCCCAATTAAGCTGTTTTTCACCTTCTAAACCTTATTTCAGCCATATCTCCCGAATGGTAAGTCTGTTGACAAGTGTGACCACTCTATGGAAAGATAAACCACCATCCGGATCCAATGGAAGTGGTCTCAGGTCAAAACTCCTTACCAATTAAAAGTTATAGGCGAAACAAGATTCGTCACGGTAAAAATGGTCATTTAAAAATCAACAAAAATCGTGAACATAGGAAATGACTCCAATAGTCTTTACCCAAAGTTACACGACTATACGACTACATATGAAAAAGAAATAAATATTTTACGATCCTCCAATGCATAGAATGCGGGTCGTTACATTCTCCCCCCTCCCCCCCCCCCCCCTTTCCCCCAAAGAAATTTCGTCCTCGAAATTCCTTAACCAAAACATACGAAGGGTCCCGCATGCCTACCAATCACTTACAAACAATCAAACATATATAACAACACAACAAGCCTATCCTAGCATGCGGTTTACTAACGAGGGAGTATTATATCGATATAAAAACCTCACCAGGCAAAGAGCTCTGGATACGTCTTCCTTATGTTCTCCTATGTTTCCTAAGTACAGTCTTTCTCATCATCACCTCATTGAATTTTGACTAGTTTCGCCAACTTCCTTCGAAGCTGCTTCGTATCGTGCTCGACAATACGCATCGGTCGGCGATTCCCAACCACCTCAGGTCATACTTCGATATCGTCTAACTGATCTGGTGAAATAGTCACGTTAGGGTCGTGCACAAACTTCCTTAACTGGGAAACATGAAATGCGTTGTGAACTCCTGCCATCTTGTCAAGTAACTCAACTTTATATGCCAAATCCCTAACTTGTTCGAGAACTGGGAATGGACCAACAAATCTTGGTGCTAACTTACCTTTCCTACCAAATCGAATCGCACTCTTCAACAGAGATATCTTGACGAATACCAGGTCACCAACAGAGAATTTCAAGTCTCTTCGTCTTTTATCAGCATAACTCTTCTGCCTATCTTAAGCGGCCTTCATTCGCTGTTGAACAATCTGGATCTTGTCTGATGTTTCTCTTATTACTTCTGGTCCAAGCACAAATTTCTCATCAGTTTCTAACCAACATGACGGTGAGTTGCACGGTCTTCCATATAAAGCTTCATATGGAGCCATACCAATACTGGACTGATAACTATTATTATATACAAACTCCACTAGATGCAAATGGTCATCCCATGATCCACCAAAATCTAATATGCAAGCTCTCAAGAGATCTTCTAATACTTGATTCACCCTCTCTATCTGACTCTCGGGTTGAGGATGATACGCGGTACAGAGATGTAATTTTGATTCTAAAGCCTCTTGTAAGCTCTTCCAAAATACACTAGTGAACAACGGATCTCGGTCACTTACAATGCCTTTGGGTACTCCATGAAATCTCACGACCTACTTCATATACAGTTCTGCTAACTTAGTTGTCGTTCTATTCGACTCGACGGGTATAAACTTCGTACTCTTGGTCAATCGGTCCACAATCACCCAAATGCTATCATGGCATGATCTAGTCCTTGGTAACCCATCAATGAAATCCATCGAGACTTGTTCCTATTTCCATTCTGGGATTTCCAATGGTTGTAACAACCCACTAGGCTTCTTTTGCTCGGCTTTAACTAGCTAGCAGTTTATGCATTAGGATATAAACTGCCTAACATCTCTTTTCATCCCTTCCCAGTAGTAGGTCTGCTTCATGTCTCGATACATTTTGTTACCACCGGGATGTATAGTCAGTTTTGAGTGATGACATTCCCTAAGTACTTCATCTCTCAATCCATTTACATTGGGCACAAACAATCTCCCATTCTTTCTGAGCCATCTATCCCGATCAAGCCCATACTTGTTCGTCTCCTCGTCGATACCCATCACTAACTTGGAGATGATTTCCAATAGATTGGGATTGTCCCTTTGACTGGAACCAATCCGCTCAATCAAAGTGGGTCAGATCGTCAAACTTGCTAACATTACTGGATACAATTCGCACTTTGGTCTGAAATCATACCCTGCAATATACTCCAGTTGCTTCCATTCAAGAAACATAGCCCCTAAACCGGCATGTCTCCTACTCAGTGCATCAGCTACCGCATTGCCCTTTCCTGGTGTGTATGCGATATCGAAATCATAGGAAGCCAAGAATTCTAACCATCTTTGCGGTCGAAAGTTTAGATCCTTCTGAGAGAAAAGATACTTTAATGACTTATGATCAGTAAGCAACTCGAATCTTTCTCCCAAGAGATAATATCTCCACATCTTCAATGCGAATATGATCACGGCCAATTCCAAATTATGGGTAGGATATCTTTTCTCATGCGGTTTCAGTTGCCGACTTGCATAAGCTACAACCCTACCTCCTTGCATCAATACAGCACCTAGTCCGGTACCACATGCATCCGTGTATACTGTTATCTCTTCATTCCCTTTAGGAATGACTAACACTAGTGCATACGTCAACTTTTCCTTTAGACTCTTGAATGCATTCACGCACCTTTCGTCCCAAACAAAAGCTCTATTCTTCTTGGTCAACTGAGTTAACGGTGCTACTATCTTGGAGAAGTCTTGGATAAACTTACGATAATATCCAGCTAATCCCAAGAGATTTCTTACATCTGTTGCATTCTTGGGCATAGACCAATCCTATACCGTAGCCACCTTCGCAGGGTCCACGGCAATACCAATCTCTGAAACAACATGGCCCAAGAATCTCACTTCCCTCCTCCAGAAGTGACACTTAGAAAACTTTGCTTTCAATTGGTGTTTTCTCAACACCTCCATCACTATCCTCAAATGTTCCTTGTGCTCTTCCTCTGTCCTCGAGTAGACCAAGATATCGTCCATGAACATAAGAACAAACTTATTCAATTGATCTCTAAATACCCTATTCATAAGATCCACAAAATATGTTGGGGCATTGGTCAACCCGAATGACATGATCAACCACTCGTAAATCCAGACGGCGTCCGGAATGTCGTTTTAGCTATACTCTCAGCTTCTACCCTAAGCTTTGAAAACCTGTCGTGAGATCCAACTGGGAGAACACTCTCGCGCCACTCAACTGATCAAACGAATCATCTATCCGCGGTAGAGGATACTTATTCTTCCTCATCACCTTATTCAACTCGCGGTAGTCCACACACAATCGAAGGGAACCATCTTCCTTGGCAGCAAACATAACTAGTGCTCCCCACTCAGAAACACTTCTTCTGATAAATCCCTTCTTCAAAAGATTGCTCACTTGCATCCCGAGCTCTTGCTGCTCCCTTGGTGCCATACGACGAAGTGGCATCACCATAGGTCTGGCATCTTTCACTAAACCAATACGAAAATCAATCTCTCGGTGTGCTAGAAGTCTGGTCACTTCCTCGAAGACGTCCGGATACTGCCCAGCCACGTGCACATCTGACAACTCATCATGCGGGATGTTGAGGGAATTTACAAAACTAGCCATTACCCCATCACTAGGTAGACCACCAAACACTACCCTCCGCCCGTCATCTGCTCTAACTGTCAGCAAAAAATCCCTCACATTCTACCATCACCCCGTACCTTTGGAGCCAATCGACTCCCAAAATAATGCCAAACCCGGTAAAGCCCAAAACAAAGCAATCAAAAGCAAACATACATCCATGACTCGATAAGACCACATTACAACAAATCATACTAAGGCTAGTCAAACCACCAATCGGGTTCGTCACCGCTAAAGGTCTATCGACTATCTCGGGTTCCAATCACAACCTATCTACCAGGTCACTAGATATGAAGGAACGGGAAGCTCCGGTATCAAACAATACTCGAACAGGAACATCATAACCTTGAATGATGACATTCTTTCCTTTCTCCACAACAATTGGGGCATTCGACGAAGAAGGAACAACATTAAGAGCATATGCTTTCACAATCTGCTTCTCCTTAGGGGGTTGCGGACATTTATCCTTATGATGTCCCATTTAGCCACAGTTGAAGCACTTCCTGTCCGTGGGCTTTGCTCGACATTCTTTGGCATAATGGCCCTTCTTGCCACAACTAAGGCACTCAACATCTTTCTTGCTCTTTTTCTGACCATCCTTAGCTTGTTTCTGCTTCCCCTTATTCTGAGAATTATTCTTGTCTCCACTGCTTGCCTGCGGCTTTGGCTTCTCTAGAGTTGCAACAGCGAATTCAGTCTTGGGTTTAGGATAAAGGGTCTCTGACCTCAATGCTTCCCCAACAATTGATTCAAAAGTCTCATCAATATGGTTTATGAGCTTTTCTCCCAAATACTGATCTAAACCAGTTACGAACTTCTCATTCTTCTTTTTGGGAGTGTCAATAAGGGATAATCCATACTTCGATAAAGTATCGAACTTAGCAATATATTCCGAGACTGCCCTACCATTCTGTTTAAGCTCCAAGAACTTCCTAAACAACTCCGATTTTTGAGCAGTTGGGATAAACTTATCACAGAATCAGGTCTTGAACTGATCCCAGGTAAATTGATCCTTAGGGGTAGCTGCCTTAATAGCATTCCACCAATTCATAGCCCATCCTGCAGTTGATGGGATGCTAGCTTCCTCTTCATCTCATCATCGATCCCTAAGTCCTTGAAGATGCACTCACAACTATCAAGCCAATCTTGAACTTCTGTAGCCGATTCCGTTCCATGGAACGGCTTCCCATCAAGACTAGTGTAGTCCTTACAGAGCTTGGTGAAATCGGCCCTAGGCGCCTACACAGCTGCACCACCACCAATTGCAGCATTAGAAGCTGCCCTCTGAACATCCCTAAGAATTTCTCTCATGAATTCAGTGAACATCGTCCTCATATCAGGAACATTCCCATTATTAGCTCCTCTATCAGTACCCCTTGTATGTCGGCTCATCGTTCAATCTGTAAGGAGAAAATGATTAACCATCCCTTCAGTGGTGCCAGTGCCGTGCAACTTCATCCCTAGATATACTTATAGTATATATATATATAGCTTTTGAAAACCAAAATATCACAAATACGCGCTCTCATATACGCACTATCTCTCCCTGATGTCTTTCCCTAGGTTAACTACACAACATAGAGATCTAATACTAAGTGTGACGGCCCGCTCCGCACCAGCCAACATTTCCAATGAAAATGCACTGTACCAATGCCAAACTAGCACGGGACGGTCGCCAAAGAAAGGAAAAGAAAGAAATTTGAACTAACAAGGAACCTGTAGAATGTCTCACAGCGCATGGGATAAAATATAATAATAACATAACTTTGACATAAAACAGGCAAGACAGTGCATAAGCTGAAAATTAAACCATCATACCAGCGGAAATCCAAAATACAGCTTATCATCCAAACTAACATTCTTACAACTTTGGAATACTGTCTCTAAAGCAAAAGAAAGAGGTACACTACTAATGCCCAAAGTAGTGACCAGTAACAACACCGGGAGATTGTATGTATATATATATATATATATATATATATATCATACGTGGAAGCCTCATGCTCGTCTCTGGTACAACTACTCCTGCATAATCACCTGACCAGTCTCTAGTCTACCCATTTAAGAGCACCCAGAGTAATAAGAATATGCATAAAACTCTGGGTCAGACAAAAGTCTGGTATGAGTGATAAGCAGCAAAAACTGAACAACAACATGTATACATAATTCATACCTGGACCTGCAACCAAAGAGTTAGCACAACAGGATGTACAATACTCTAAGGTGACACTAACATATGGTGTAAAGATACGGGGGAGGGGTGTGCATGTCATAATGATAATCAAGCATAGCAAACATCAAACATAGCAACCATCCTCACATCTCTCACTCGGGGCGTAAAGCATACGATATCTACCACTTTGATCACCAAATCCTTTGCTACGATCACTCTGCCCCATGGAGGCACAGTGACTCCACTGCACTGATTCATAGCCACTAATCCTTTGCTATGTCCACTCTGCCCCATGGAGTCATAACAACTGCACTGGCTCATAGCCTTGCTATGATCACTCTGCCTCATGAAGTCATGACAACCTCACTGCGCTGATCCATAGCCAATATCCGTCTCTAGATGGTGAATAAAAGCTATAGACGTCGATAATCTCTTTGCACACGTCCCACAGCAAAGTCCAATAATGAAGTCAACTCATTGGTTCACATCTGGATCCTGAGTAACAACTCCTCATTTGGACTACCTTTGCATCTCGAGTTTTGGTCTCTTCCCGATCAGTTCGTAGCTCCAAGCTTCCATTCATGTCCATACTTCAATTCAGGTGCATGGTTCGTGATCATCATTCGGGTTCGGCTCGTGGTCCCCACCCTGGGGCTTGGGATGACACTCAGGTTCATGACCTACATGGTCGGCTCTTAGCTCGCCCCTCCTGACATCGGCTCGTAATGGCCTTCCTAGTCTGGTTCGTGGTACGTGATCTTTGGGTTCGTGCCTTCAGGCATCAGCTCGTGGTTCGTGACCAAGCTTCTGATCGTGGTGCATCATGGAGATCAGATCATGGAAGACAGGGCGGCTCGTGATCGGTGGGATGGTCACGATCGGGTCGGGGTCGTGATGACCTCTCCCGAACGGGACTGGTCTGACCAATTCTGCAACTTTTTCCAGCAAGTAGTTAACGCCATATGACAGCGTTTTTGTGAAGACCCCTAACTTCCCCGCTGAGGAAAGCGCGGATAGTTCGAGAATAAGCCACAACAGAGGGCAGGCGGAAGAACATTTCATTGTTAATTACAACAATTCCATCAGAATACAAGAATATACAGAGTATAAATGAATAGATATTACACAGAAATATCAGAGATTTAAATTACATTTAAATACATCGCAGCGGAAATAATACAAAACACAACTAGAAGGAGATATACGGATACAAAGCTTTCTGAATATCGTTCCAGCTGTAAACCAGGATCCTGTGAATATAAATCTGCAAAACCAAAACTACTAGCTGCCTGTGTCAAAATAAGGGCACCCAGAGTTTAGGTTAAAACAATAAACTCCAGGTCAGTCATGGGACTGGTGTGAGAACTAAAACAGTTATTAATCTTTATTTTTAAAGCTAGGTAAATCAAGGGACCACGCCGTATAACACGGAACGGGTTTCCTCCCAAGAATACCAGTGCATAAAACAACAACGCAATGCTAAATAAAGAAAAATGAAGCTATTATAAGACCCAGTTCCTATCACACAATGCAACGCAAGCCGGGGGATAGGGTTTTTACCTTATAACAGCCAAGAATGCTTGATACGTTTAAAACAAATCATTTGATACTATTATAAGTGCATAGTATATAAAACAACTTCAAATCATAAATATCAATCATAGGCGACATGAGTGTCCCATGACACTATGTCGCCATATATAGGTTTACAAATAAAACCGCAAAGTCACGTATTTGGAAATTGGATTTCCATCTATGAACCGAGGCCAGGGATCGTCCTCTACCGATTCGAGACAATCTAGCCCATGTCTCCGGAACAGCCACAACTGCCCCTTGGAGCGACAGGGCCGGTCCACCGATGTGGATTATAATGCCTGAACACTGCGTTTCCCCGCCCTTTGGGGCGTAAATGAGCCAACGAATGGCTCCATCGGACCCGGATCGTCCGATCTAACCGAGGCGCCTCGCAACAGCAACAACCACACAGGTGAAAAATATATAAATGTCAGGGCTGGTAGGTCACTGACACCACCCTAGCTAGAAGGAAACGCATGCCCTCCCTGAGGTCCTCTCCCGTTTTTGGTTCACAACCGGGGTGCGAGGCTCGCGAATTCACGTTACACAAAGCTATGCCACACAGGCTGTGCTTTGATCATCACCACAAGACTTTGTTTTTCAACAGAAGCCTCGATCAATTGCCACACAGGCAATTCACTCCATGCGTTTGATATCCATCAATATTTAACCCATGAGCTCGTACGTCTCAGAGAAGGGCGTTAAGCAAGAGAATAAATTCTCCGCCGCCAAACAGATATATATTTAATAGAAATCAATCACACGGACTAAAATCCAATGTCAGACACACAGTCCATTTACAAGTTCGCTCTGGGTCTGAACGAGACCGGAGGCACCTAGTACCCCGCATATCCATCGATCTCCAAGTACGTCTGGACGATCACCAACTGTTTCCATCTTCTTGGGTGTACAGCCCAATCAAGATCATCAGTAATTACCCAAACGACGTGAAGACCTCCGGTCTTCAACCACCGTCTTCATCTTCGACACCACGTCGAATCAGTTATTCAGAATGGGATAAACCCGGTCTTTCCGAATAACTCGCGTATATTTTAAATAAGTGTTACACAAACACAACATACGCCTCATTCCAATTTATCAGTCACTAACCGTAAATTAACATGAGAATAATTCCCCAAATATTAACCCCGAAGGCCGAAACCAACATCAGATCAATATCCAGAAAACCATTCTACTTGGCTAACCGACGGTTAGTTTCTAAATTTCATCTTCATAGGGAAAGGTTCCCATTAATTTTATCAAAGATAAATTCCTTGAATTTATTCTCTAATCTTCTTTTGAATTTCGATTCAACTGGTCGGTATTAACGAACCTTACCGAAGTAATCATTTGTTTTAATTTCCCAATCCCAACCTATTCATCCCATGAAGTAAAACTGGTAATACTTCATATCTAACACCACGGTGTTATCCGTAAATTCAATTACCATTTCACGTTCAAATCTAATTAAAGATTTAACTATCGCCTGGAGCAAAACTGGTGATACTCCATTCTCGATTATTTCAATCTAATTAAAGATTCATTAAAACTCCACTTAGTTTTAATCTTTGACTGGGTTAAAGAATCAGTGTCATTTAAAACACGGTTCACGATAAACCCAAAATCACATCACATTTCAATCAGTTCCTAACCGTAAAGTAGCAAGTGAGCAATTCCCTAAGTATTAACCCCGAAGGCCGAAACCAACATCAGGTCAATACCTCTGAAACCGTTCAACTTAACCAATCTCCAATTAGTTTCTGATTTTCTTAACTCCTTTGGGTCTAAGAACAGTATTATTGAAGATACCGTTCACGACAACCCAAAATCTAATTCCATTAATTATCGGGTTAAAGAACAAGTGTTATTTAAAACACTGTTCACGATAAACCCAAAAAATCAATATCAATTCAATTCCACTTAAATATTATTTAATTGGTACACTTCATTAAATCTAAATAAAAAGATTTAATCTTTTCTCAACTGGGTTCAAGAACAGTGTTAATGAAGACACCATTCACGACAAACCCAAATCACATTTGATATTAAATACAAGGCTCTGAATAGAAAATATACCGGCTTACATTCAATATCAAATTCTACGACCAACAAATAACGTATTGGAAATAACGATATATATATCTATATCTTTCAAATTCCCATAATAATATCTGTATCATCACGAAATCCAACATCGAAATATTCCGGAGACAATTTCGATTCAAATCCATTCCAATATAATTATTGGAAACTCTGGTTATTTTCAAAACCATTTCAAATCCAATTTATTTATTTAAAACCATATAGAATTATAATTCTAGTTCAAAACTAGTTCATTTCGATAAAAATCTATTTTTATCTTTTCAAATATGGAGTTTTTCATCCCAATTCTTCAAAAATCATTTCTTATGATTTTACACAAATTATTACTATTTTTAATAATTTTATCAAGGCCCGTACAGTCGATTTCCATCAGCGGCTATCGAACTGCACTTACAGCGACCTTTTCCAAATTTGATTTGGACATAATTCCAAATCCAACCGTTAGATTTCAAATTTCTAATATTCTTTAGAAAGCTCTTTTCGATACGAACCCAACGGTTCAGGTTTTAGGAGAATCCGACGGTCGGATCTCCCGTAATATCCGTTCGAAGTCAATGGTCGAAATTCGCGAATTGCCGCGGCACGGCGCGTTCTATTCAGGCCGTAATATTATATATATATATATAATATATATATATAATATATACTTCGTCGATTTCAATTCAAAATGTGCTTTATAAATCGTTAAAATTCGTTTTCAAAACGGTTTCAACTTCATATTCAATTTCAAATCAAAATTGAATATTCCAATATAAATTCATTTTAAATTCATTTCAAATCGATTTCAATTCAATTTCAATTCGAATTCATTTATATTCAATTTCAATTCTTTTTGAAAAATCAGATTTTGAAATCACTTTCTATATTCATTATAAAATGAATAAAATCGATATACATATCGTTCACGTCAAAATGGCGTAAATCTAATCAACACGGCTTCATGTATTCATATTTTCAAATATTCTATTTCGAATATTTCTATTTCAAATATTTCTATTCAAATATTTCTTTTTCAAATATTTCTATTTCAAATATTTCTTTTTCAAAACTGGAATGAGGCCCAATCAATTACCATATAATGTTAATTATATGGATTTTCTACAACACATGTATACAATAACAACGATGAATAATCAACCATCATCCAAAGTGCAATCTACACTGTATAAGCATCGAATATAAATATTTAACGCTCATAACAGTCTGTCAATCAATCGATCGACATACAACTAACTATTGGGATTAGTGTATGTCATATATCATCCCATTACCCGTGTGGAGTTTCAAACAATCAAACACAGATTTTATTTGCGCAGTTGGGCGATGTGTAAAATTTATCGTCCCAATCAATATCAGTCAAATGTGTGTATACAAACAAATCATCCGATTTGTTTATTTTTGTTTCATCTCATATACACGTTAAAATTTCTATTTTTAACTATAAAATATTTTTAACTATAAATATATTTTATTTTATTTCACATCATATAACACAATCAACTACACATCAAAATCAAATAACCAAGCATACAAGCCGTCCATGGTCTGTGGACGACGGGTGTCGGGTGCTATTAAACACCGTCTACATCCTAGTATATATATTTTAAACTAGAAATAAAATTAAATTGAAAGGTGAGAAGTTCTCACAGAGGGTTCCACTCCGCCATGCTTTTCTTTTGAACTGCTGAATCGCCTGAATCCATTTGTAATTCCAATACAGTCTTTTTCACGCTGTTCAAATAAAAATTATATTTTTATTACTCCATTCAATAAATAAAAATCGTATTTTTATTTCTACTTTGTATATTTTTACAATGCTTATTTCTATATAAAAATTATATTTTTATATTTCTATTTCTTATATAAAGATCGAATTTTTATTTCATCGCTATAAAAATCACATTTTTATTTCAACATATATATAGTAAAAATCGGATTTTTATTTCACTACATATATAAAGATAATATTTTTATATTCTCTATTATATAAAAACCATATTCTTACTACTTCTACTTTATAAAAATTATATTTTTAACCTTTCTAAAATATAAAAATTATATTGTTATATTTTTAATCCATATATAAATATCCTACCTTTGTTCAAGTAAAATTCATTTCTTTCTGTTCGAGCCAAAATCACATTTTTTATATAAACTATTATATGTAAAAATTGGGTTTTAAAATTGAAACTAAATTTAAAACTGAAAATAAATCATTTTTATTTACTGCCTAATTACAAAATTACATAAACAAAACAATTAAAAATAGACAAAAACAAATAAGCGCTTGCACAATTTTTTTTTCCAGCGAGAAAAAAGGGAATTGGAGGCGTTTGCTGTCGGACTGCTCGATGGGCGAGGGTGGAATCGCTGTGTCGGATCCGGAAGAGTGCCGAGGAGCTTCGGCGCCGAGGTATGAGGCTCGTAGGGGCGGCTAGGGTTCGCGCAGGGGGAGGGGGTGCTTCTGTGTCGAGGTGGGGTCGTCGCACGGCGGCGCGGTGCTTGGGTCAGCGGGGTGGGCCAACGAGGTGGGGCGCGACACTGTTACTCACGCGAGGGCGCGAGGTGGAGAGAGGTACGGCCATCGGAGAAAGTACAGTAGAGAGGAGAGAGAGGCAAGGCGGAGGGGGAGGGTGGTGCGGCGAGCGGTGGCGCGTCGATCGTCGATTTGGGGGAGTCTCGATTTGGAAAATAGAACGGGAGGGGGGGTGACTGAATGAATGAAGAGAGGGGGGGTTTACTGAAAATATATATATATATATAATTTAATCATATTTTAATTTCCAAAAGCAACTTTTATTTTCGACCTCTAAACGAGGCCCAGCGCCTGTCGTCCTTAGCTAATTACCCCCATTCCAAACACAATGGGATATGTATCGTAAGCTGATTCGGTCGTTTCGATTAGTTTTCGTCAAAATCAACATATAACTCTATATATTGAATTTGAACGTGCATTTCAATTTACCAGGGCCACATACTAACTAGAAAAATTCCTGAAAAATATTTTCTAGCTTCGTATTGACGATACGGTCCTAACAAAACTAGTTTCATCGAATTCTGAGACCGTTTGAAAAATGGCTAATTTCCAGTCGATTAAAATCAACTGAAACTGATCAAACGCGTTTTCCTTTGCCACGCTCACATATTGATTCGAAAAATTATGAAATTTGGAATCTAGCAATAATATGACATCGAGGATCCAACAAAAGTGGTTTCGTCGAAATCCGAGGTCGTTTGCAAAATGGCTATTTTTAAGGGCCTGAATTCCATAGCGACTATTCAGAATTTTCAACTGGGCATATCTTTTGATTCCCGCTATGAAATTTTGATTTTTCGGATTCGTTGGAAAGATATTCACAATTAGATTCCATTATTTTTGGTTTCATTAAAATCCGATTTATTTTGCACTCGGTATGTTCAATTGAAATTTAAAATCGAATTATCGAACTACCGCGCCATTTTCAATTCGTTTTATAATTATAAATAAATATTTATATTTCGACGACGATCTATATAACTATATACGTTCGAATTATATTCGAAATAACTCGTCGATATTATTTAAAATAATTCATTTTAAATAATCAAAATTCGCTAAAATTGCCAAAATAAAAATTTTAAACTGGCCCAGATTTCCGGGTTATTACAATCTCCCCCACTTAAAACTTTTCGTCCCCGAAAAGGAACAAAGCCGAAAGTTGTTTCACAAATCAACTCAACTTTCATTGTTTTGATTACGGCTTAAGTTCTTCAACTTTTCAGTTTCTAAAAACTTTTCAAATTTTTCAAAAATTTGGCTAACACCCTAAATTTTTGAAAAATTTCGCCATAACCTCCCCTGCACCGGGAGCACGGGAAAATCCCGAAATTGCCATACAGGCCTTCTGATCTCAAAAAGAAAAAGAAAAAGCCAATCGGCTCATAAAATCATCATCACCCAAACAAAACAGTAAATTATAGTAAACATGTACCTATTTGTCGGGCAAACAAATTTTATTTCTCTGCTCAAGCCTCCTTGCTATGACCTGTTCAATGTAAGTACATGTATATGCAAGCAAATGCTACAAATTTTCAACACAACTCACTTTTTGGTACAATTTGACTAAATGGTTCAAATTTTAATTAATCCAACAATAATCAAACAACACAACCATCAATCAATTAGTTGATTAGCATTTCAAATGCATAACTTTGGTACATATACATATACAGAAAATTATGTTTTTGATGCCAATTCACAACAATAAGCCCTATCTAATTTTGGTTCTCCCACCAGTCAATAGGAAATATATAAATAACACACCTTCGACACTCGAACACTAATTCTGATGATGTAGCTACAATCATCAGAATCATCTCCGGGCGACTAGAATGTGAATCTATATCTATCCAGTATGTTAAAACTTCGAATATGCGTTTGCAAGGCGCATATGCAAAATCTTTATATACTGGACTGTCCAAATCAATATAAAATAAATAATCAAATACGAATAATTGATTTAAATTTCAAAACAAAATGGTTTTTCATTTTTATTTTAAAAAGTTTTACTCTTCACACTCGTTCTAGGATACTACTGATCCCATCTCTAACGAGTCATTCTCATTGGATATTACTAACCCAATTATCTGATGAATTCTTTCGTATGGTTCTAATGTGCCTTGTTCTCTGAGCTTTGTAAACCAAAGCTCTGATACCAACTGTGAAGACCCGTAACTTCCCCGGTGAGGAAAGCGCGGATAGTTCGAGAACAAGCCACAACAGAGCGCAGGCGGAAGAACATTTCATTGTTAATTACAACAATTCCATCAGAATATACAGAGTATAAATGAATAAATATTACACAGAAATATCAGAGATTTAAATTACATTTAAATACATCGCAGCGGAAATAATACAAAACACAACTAGAAGGAGATATACGGATACAAAGCTTTCCGAATATCGTTCCAGCTGTAAACCAGGATCCTGTGAATATAAATCTGCAAAACCAAAACTACTAGCTGCCTGTGTCAAAATAAGGGCACCCAGAGTTTAGGTTAAAACAATAAACTCCAGGTCAGTCATGGGACTAGTGTGAGAACTAAAACAGTTATTAATCTTTATTTTTAAAGCTAGGTAAATCAAGGGACCACGCCATATAACACGGAACGGGTTTCCTCCCAAGAATACCAGTGCATAAAACAACAGCGCAATGCTAAATAAAGAAAAATGAAGCTATTATAAGGCCCAGTTCCTATCACACAATGCAACGCAAGCCGGGGGATAGGGTTTTTACCTTATAACAGCCAAGAATGCTTGATACGTTTAAAACAAATCATTTGATACTATTATAAGTGCATAATATATAAAACAACTTCAAATCATAAATATCAATCATAGACGACATGAGCATCCCATGCCACTATGTCGCCACATATAGGTTTACAAATAAAACCGCAAAGTCACGTATTTGGAAATTGCATTTCCATCTATGAACCGAGGCCAGGGATCGTCCTCTACCGATTTGAGACAATCTAGCCCATGTCTCTGGAACAGCCGCAACTGCCCCTTGGAGCGACAGGGCCGGTCTACCGATGTGGATTATAATGCCTGAACACTGCGTTTCCCCGCCCTTTGGGGCGTAAATGAGCCAACGAATGGCTCCATCGGACCCGGATCGTCCGATCTAACTGAGGCGCCTCGCAACAGCAACAACCACACAGGTGAAAAAAAATATAAATGTCAGGGCTGGTAGGTCACTGACACCACCCTATCTAGAAGGAAACGTATGCCCTCCCTGAGGTCCCCTCCCGTTTTTGGTTCACAACCGGGGTGTTAGGCTCGCGAATTCACGTTACACAAAGCTGTGCCACACAGGCTGTGCTTTGATCATCACCACAAGACTTTCTTTTTCAACAGAAGCCTCGATCAATTGCCACTTAGGCGTGCCACACAGGCAATTCACTCCATGCGTTTGATATCCATCAATATATAACCCCTGTGCTCGTACATCTCAGAGAAGGGCGTTAAGCAAGAGAATAAATTCTCCGCCGCCAAATAGATATATATTTAATAGAAATCAATCACACGGACTAAAATCCAATGTCAGACACACAGTCCATTTACAAGTTCGCTCTGGGTCAGAACGAAACCGGAGGCACCTAGTACCCGGCATATCCATCGATCTCCAAGTACGTCTGGACGATCACCAACTGTTTTCATCTTCTTGGGTGTACAGCCCAATCAAGATCATCGGTAATTATCCAAATGACGTGAAGACCTCCGGTCTTCAACCACCTTCTTCATCTTCGACACCACGTCGAATCAGTTATTCAGAATGGGATAAACCCGGTCTTTCCGAATAACTCGCGTATATTTTAAATAAGTGTTACACAAACACAATATAAGCCTCATTCCAATTTATCAGTCACTAACCGTAAATTAACAAGAGAATAATTCCCCAAATATTAACCCCGAAGGCCGAAACCAACATGTAATGACCCGCATTGGCAGAGGTATTATAATTAATTTATTTAATTATATATATGGTGGTTTAGTGAATTAAATGGTCATGGAATTAAATAATGGTGAATATTTAATTAAAATAATAAATTAAATAATATATTTAATTCTGAAATAATCAGGATTAGCCGAAATGACAATATGGCGTGAACCGCATCATCTGTGATATGTAATTCAACTTGGAATTTGAATTTGAATAACGAATATATTCAATCGTCGACAGTTGAACGTATAGGTTATAATATAATTATAAACGAGCTCGAAATGGCGCTGCAGTTCGTAAATTGGCGATTCGAACTTCAACTGAATGTACAGGATTTGTTTTAAGCCGGATTTCTTTGAAACAAGAAACGTGTGGAGCTGGTGGAGTATATCTTTCTAATGGAAGAGAAAAATGGGGATTTCGTCATGTGGATTTTGATTCACGTCCAAATCAAATTTTAGAAAAGTCGCTATGGAATTCCTTTATAATTTATAAAGGAATTATTTATATTTTTAAAAGGAATTTCAATATAAATCAAATATCGGGTTGACCCAGAAGTGAATATCAAGTTGTAAATACATACAGGAATATTCTAAAGCTGTGTGGTATGCCACTGTGAATATAGACGATAATATTTAATTCAATTATATTTAAATATATTTATATATTTAAATAGGCTATTTAGAGCGTTAAAAATAGCCACTTTTGCAAACGAAGTCGGAATTCGACGAAACCAGTTTTGTTGGATCCGCAATATCAAATAGTTGTTAGATTTCCAGTTTCGTGATTTTTAGAGTCACTGTGTGGCCGTACGGATTTTTAGAGTGTAAAATAGTCAGTATTTCGACAGTTAAAAATACGCTGTGTGAGCATACGTAGTCGGAATTCGACGAAACCAGTTTCGTTGGGACCGTAATGTCGAACTCTAGCTACTTGTCCAGTTTGGTGATTTTAGGGTATCGTAGGTGGTCGCAGAGATTTTTAAGGACCATAGACGAATATTAAATTAAGAGAATAAAATAAATAAATCAAAAATAAAAATATCCCACCATTTTCCTTTGGTTCAACAACAAGCCACGTCCTCCCATTTTCAACCACAACCCTCAACAACCCTCGTCTATAAACACGCAGAACAAATTCCATTTACTCAGACAATAACGCAGAAAAGAAAATCCAAATAAAATCCTAAAAATCAGGATACAAGTATACTCGTGATCTCCAAGAGTTTCTCTTCGATTCGATACCCATTGTGAAGCCTGCGATGCGCGTTGGGGGGGTTTCGAAAATGAACAGTGAACCTTAGGGTTCAACTGTGAGGGAAGCACAGGCTTCGATGAATGATTTGGTGATGTTGGTTGAGATGGTGGTTCGATTTAGCAGTGATTGAGGAAGTTTGAGGGGATTCGGTGCTCAAAGTATTCAATAGTTCCATTGTACTGGCGGGTTGTAGCTCGACGTCGGACTGGGAAACGAGGCTCGAATTCGATAGGGTTGGCTGGAGGAGGATGTGCAGGAGAAGAGAGGTAGAATGGTGAAATCGATTTACAGGTTACGGTTTGTTAATGGAGGTTCGAATCAAAGAAACGTCGGCCATGGGTTTTTGTTTTGGGAAATACTGTTTGTTCATCGATGAGGGAGAAGGGACGGGTCTGTATAAATGTGGGTTTGGGTTGAAAGGCAGTGGGCCGGAATTAAGTGGTAAAGGCCAAGTTTTAAAATAAAAGTTAGTTTATTTTTATTTAAAACAATATATGATCTTGTAACCTTAATATCTTGTACCCACATTAACAGAATTTCGAACGGTCGGATCCGTTGGGATCGTATGGACGATGACTACCAAAGGGGACTGACTAGGAGTGGGTCGGTGCTCGTTTGGATTTATGGCGAAATAAACTGTTTGATTTAGATCAAACAACAGTTTATCATTCTTTAATGATGAACTGCCAAAGTGAGTAAATCTCACTAACTTTGAACAATTTAAAATTTCATGTTGTATTTTTAGAACTGTTAGATATTGGCTGATTGACTGTATGTTGACTGTTTGATTGAACTGCTAGTCAGTTAGTTAAATTTTCTATATTGATTCTGTTTAACAGAATATATCATATGGAACTGAAAAGTGATGTTATCTATATTGTTTAACATCTGTGATGCAGGGAAACAGGTTGGAGGAATCCAACTGGATTCCTCAACATTTATTTTACTGTTTTCATATATTGTGATATATGATGTGTTATATAATCTGTTATGGATTATGGGTGTTGGAATGATGTTGATCATTTTTATTCGATATTTAAATATCATAAAACACCCTGGGATGTAAAAAGAATTATTTCAATGTATATTTGAATAAAGGGAGTTTATAAAATCAACAGATTTTATAAAAGGAAATATTTCGAAAGTAAATAAAAAGGGGAAAATGTTTTAAAACGAATAGAGTTTTATAAAAAGGGAATCATTTGTAAAGTGAAGAACTGTCACTAAAAGTAAATCTTTATAAATGAATAGTTTATTCGAATAGAATAAAGGAGCTAATCGATGTTAGTTAATCGATGTTAGTTAATCGATTAGAGGTAAAGTTAATAGGAGTTAATCGATGTTAGTTAATCGATTAGAGAATAAAGTAAAAAGAGCTAATCGATGTTAGTTTAATCGATTAGAGTTAAAGCAAAAGAGCTAATCGATGTTAGTTTAATCGATTAGAGATAAAGTTAAAAAGAGTTAAACGATGTTAGTTAATCGATTAGAGATAAAGTTAAAAGGAGTTAATTGATGTTAGTTAATCGATTTGAGTTAAAGTAAAAGGAGTTATCGAATATAGTTTATTCAAAAGGAGTTAAGTGAAATGAGTAAATCAATAGCATTAGTCAAATAGAGTTAATTGATAAGGGTTAATCGAATAGAGTTAAGTGAAAAGAGTCAATCGAATATAGCTATTCGAAGGAGGGTTAAGTAAGGAAGTTAGTTAAAGAAATATAAAGTGAACTTTGCCAATTTCAAAGTTAGAAATGTTGTTCAGTTAAGGTCTGAGAGGTAGTTCTACCCCAACTTGATTGGCCTCGTTTTTAACTAAGGAATAGTTAAGTTTCGGCAGTAAAGGAAATGGTTTGAGTTGGCATTGCGATGGTTTGTTTAAACATCTGTCTAAGTCCAATGAAGAAGCTTTGAAAATGTTTTCCAAGTAAGAAACCAGAAATGTTTTCTAATAAAGAAAACCAGAAATGGAAATGTTTTCCATTGTTAATAACATATATTTTCCCAATTTAGAAAATAAGGAATATTGAACATAGGGAAACAGGAGATAAGTAAATTAATGAAATAAAGAGATAAATGTTGAATGATGTTTGATCGATAAAATTTCCATTTGGAAATAATATTGTTGCTTGCACACTTGTTTTTATTCGATAGTTAAATCACAGACTATCGAAGTTTTGACCATTTTAGCGTTGTTAATATGGAGAGACCGGTTGGATTATTATCCAAAGAACCACTCTGTATTGGCATAAGCGTTGCGAATCATATATGCCAAAGGAAATTGAAGACGGAGTTATGCAAGGGCTATCCTGTTTACAGAATAGTGCCTTCGGTTCATCCTGTTCCTGGGTGACTTGTATGGACGGATGTCTGACAGAGTATGTCTAGACGATCACGTATATTGATTTCTCCAACCGTACCAAGAGTGGAAGCGAAGAAGGAAACTTCTTTTAGCTAACACATAATGTATTGTTGAGGACATCAATCGGTGATTTGATGGATTTGATGATGTGACATTTAAAGTTGAATCTGATGTGATGATAAAGCGTAGCTTCTAGCCTCACAACCAGTAAATGACAGAAATCGGGCAGGCAGCATGGCTAAGTCGGTCACACCGAAGTAGGGTGTATAATCACCAGATCTAGAGTTTCATTCATTTCTAAAAATCTATTGTTGATGTTGTCCCATTCTGGAAACGGTTGTTGATCCCAACTGTTGGTTATATACATTCGATATACTCAAGCGAAATGAGTGGTCGGTCATGTGTGGCCGGTTTGCAAGATGTTCTTATTGAACCCAGTGTATTCCTCTCTAGAGGTACACGAGCAAAAGGTGGTTCCATACCTTGTCATAGTTGGAAATCCATTACCCAATACGTGCTTGCGGTTTTGATTGTATACTATATATGTAGAACGTGAGATGAAAGCGTTTCTGCTAGATGATTATTATATTGTGTTGATAGACATTATTATAATATCAAAAGGTTTTTGATATAAAGATATTTTGGATTCTCATAAGGGAAAAACCCGTTCCGTTATGCGGCGTGGTCTTATGAGATATCGTTTACCTGTATAATTGTTTTTAAAACTGTTTTACTCACACCAGTCCTATGACTGACCCGGAGTTTACTTTGTTGTTTTCCCTAAACTCTTGGGTGCCTAAATTTGTATGGGCAGTCAAGTAGTCGGGATTTACAGATATAGTTGAAGAGCTGGAGCAGGAGGCTTCAGGATCATATAGCTATAGTTATTTCCGCTGTGTTGTAAGTGATGTACTTTGATAATGATATGTATATTCAAGTACAGATGTATATTTCAAGTTATGTTATACATATTATATGTTATTCGTTCCGCTGTGAGATTCGTGTTACTCTGATATTGTGTGCTTCTTTTTCTTCTATTCTAAGTTTCTATCTTATCATTCCTCACCCTCTAATTTCTTTCAGTAATTACCAGGATTTTTCGATGTTTTGGTTATTGACATCGTGCTTATGTCGATAACCAAAGTCGCTAAAAATCCGGGTCATTGCAGTTGGTATCAGAGCTTAGGTTAAGAATTACTTGGCTCTGTGGCGTGACTCGGTAGAGATAGGGTTAGTAATACCCTAGATTGAGTTTGAGTGTATATGTACGAGTGAACGTATTTGTATATGATATAAAAATAATTTTATATTGTGAAGATTTGTTGGTTGAGTCGTTTATGAGTTCTGGTCGATCAGTTTGATCCACTGTATCGGTAGGAGTTACTAAACACTCGAATACGATGGATCGTCACGATATGTTTTGAAAAGAGGGTAAACGAAAATAAGTTTACCCAAAGTATATTTTGATATATATTGGATATATTGGTTGTTGTTATAATCGAGAAAGATTATAAGTTAAATGGTTATGTAAATAGCCAATCAGAATTCATATAAGTAAAATACGTGAAATCAGATGAGTTATATCTGTAATTTTAACCAGGAATCGAATTAAAACTCTGGAGAATTGGATAAGTGTTTGTAAATGGATTTAGATTAAAAATAAGGAAAATTTAAGATCCTGGGAGATTTTAAATTATTTTACAAGCAGTGTGAATTATATTTTGAAATGAATTTCAAAGTGAAATGTTTAGAAATGGTTTTATAGTATTGAACTCACTTCGATCGCTGGAAAATAGATTCTGATGATGACAGCTGCATCATCAGTATTCATTTTCGAGTTGTAAGTGACGGATTACTACCAGAGATACTGTTTTGAATTTGTTTTGGGAAAGACAAGTTGTGTTGAATTTCAAAATGGGATTTATAATATGGAATTTGAAATTTTAAATAGATTTGAAATATTAACTTGTTTTAAAAGAAATAAAACAAGAAGTCCCTTTATAAACGAAGTTTATAAATAATTTTTTTATAAATGAAGTTTATAAATGAAGTGAAGAGAATTATCATTGGATAATTCAGAAATAAAAATACAAGTGTGAAATTGAAAGGGAAATCTATTTTCCAAAGGTAGAAATATTGATTTCAAAAGGAATTGAAATCGAGACTAATGTAAAGAATGAATAAAGAAAATTTGAAATAGAAATTGAATATGTGAAATTCAATGGAATTGAAATAGAATATAAATAAGAAAATTCAAAGGGGATTTGAATATGGAAAATTCAAAGGGGATTTGAATATAGAAATTCAAATGAGATTTGAATAAAGAAGATTTAAATAATGGAAAATTGAATATAGAATTCATATAGAGTAATAATGAAATTTGAATATAGAAATTCAAATGGCGTTTGGATATAGAAAATATAAAAGATTTCAAATATAGGATTTGAATATCGAAAGTGAAATGAAATTTGAATGTAGAGAATTAAAATAGAATTGAAATTTGAATTTAGAAGATTCAAAGGGAAGTGAAATGAAATAAAGAAAATTCAAATAGATTTGAATATAGAAATTCAAATGGAGTTTGAAAATCGATTTGAATAATGAAATTCATATATGGAATTTGAATAAGTGAATTGAAATGAAATTCAAATATAGAATTTGAATAAGAGAATGGAAATGGAATTTGAATATAGGAAATTCAAATAAAATTGAAATGGAATTCAATTAGTTGATAAACAAGTTAAAATATATTTGAACATGTTATACTCAAATATGAAGGTGAAATGGGCAAACCAGTAATTTGAAAATCACTTAACGAACTAAGTTAAAATGATTGGATTAAGTTGAAATGAATTAGAAATGTATAAATATACATGAGATAGGTATGGATAAGGTATGAAGGCATATAGATAGAATGCTCGACGAAAAGGTATGTATTTAATTCACATATGAGATTTTATGCGCCGTATCGGCTAGCCGCTTGGCTTTTTCTTTTTCTTTTGGATTGGTGAGGGCCATGGGAGGCTATTTGAAATATCCCGATGCTCCCGGTACAAAGGAGGTTATGGCGAATTTTTCCGGGAATTTAAGGAGATAGGATATTTTTAAGATAATTTGATAGTTAGAAATCAACGTATCAATATATGTATATAGAAGTCGATAAGGAAATGAACTTAGAAATAGAATAGTATAATCAAAAAGGAAGTCTAGAATAAATCTAGTAAGAATAGAAAGAGAAAGTGTATACGTGTTTAAAAGTGAATAAGTAGTTGTCGGGTGTTGATTATTCGAGTAAGTAGTCATATCTGTTTTGACGTTATAAATGTTATTCAGTCAAGGTCTGAGATGTAGTTATACCCCAACTTGATTGATTTCATTATTAACAAATAAATAGTAAGATTTCAGGCTCGAAAATCAATGTTGAATAAGAGTTAGTTGAATATAGTAATTGGGTTGTCGTAACGATGTTTTACACAACATCCGTTTGAACCCAAATAAGTGTAAGCTTGGAAATATAATAAAGAATATTTCCTAAGTATAGAAATAAACGAGATCGGAAGAGAGATAAATAATTGGAGTATTTTCCAATTATAAATAGCATATTTTTTTTAAAAGTTTAGAAAATAAAGGAAGGTGATATTCGGAAATGTTTTCCAATTAACATAAAAGGCCAATATGGTTATTGAAAATATTTGATTAACAAATATTGTTAAAGAAATAGAGAAGTGATTTAACTAATGGAATATTGATTATATGCTCAGTTAAATTTCAAAAAGGAAAATTTGATTTTTGAAAAGAGTAAACTGTTTGAAAACTCCTAGGGAAAGACTGATGAATTAAAACCAAATGAAATAGGAATTTGTAAAAGCAAATTTGAATTAAAGTAAAGCCAGTAAAGTGGTAACTGAGGTTGAATCAGAATGATATCAAGACAAATTGGATTGTGAGATTCAAATTCGAAGTGTAATGTGATAATCAAGTTAAGAGTGGGAATCAAGAATGAAACTTGAGTTTGAAATGATATTTGGCTCAGATATAAGCGAATGGTTGTGTTGTGGACAAAAGTGATTGGGATTTGATTGGGATAACCCTTGTATATGCTGAGTTGATAGCATATGGAAGTAATAGAGTTGATTTGCCCGACAAAAAGGTACAAGTTTATATTTCATATGACATGAGATTTTGATGAGCCGAATTGGCAAGCCGCTTGGCGGTTTGATTTTCTTTGGGGATGGAGATGGCCCAGAGAGACGAGTTGGAGTTTGACCGATTGACCAGTACAAAGGAGGTGCTGGCGAAATTTTTCGAACAGTTAAGGCGTTAGAAAATTTTCAGGATTTTTGAAAATTTTCATTGATAAGAATTAATTAATATTTAATTGAAATTAAATTGGTTCAGTTGAAACTGAAGTAAAAAAATGAACAAATATGTTCTAACCAGTCGATAGAGTCGTTCTCTACCTTTTAGCAATTTCGAGGGCGAAATTATTTTAAGTGGGGAAGATTGTAATGACCCGCATTGGCAGAGGTATTATAATTAATTTATTTAATTATATATATGGTGGTCTGGTGAATTAAATGGTCGTGGAATTAAATAATGGTGAATATTTAATTAAAATAATAAATTAAATAATATATTTAATTCTGAAATAATCAGGATTAGCCGAAATGACAATATGGCGTGAACCGGATCATCTGTGATATGTAATTCAGCTTGGAATTTGAATTTGAATAACGAATATATTCAATCGTCGACAGTTGAACGTATAGTTTATAATATAATTATAAACGAGCTCGAAATGGCGCTGCAGTTTGTAAATTGGCGATTCGAACTTCAACTGAATGTACAGGATTCGTTTTAAGCCGGATTTCTTTGAAACAAGAAACGTGTGGAGCTGGTGGAGTATATCTTTCTAATGGAAGAGAAAAATGGGGATTTCGTCGTGTGGATTTTGATTCACGTCCAAATCAAATTTTAGAAAAGTCGTTGTGGAATTCCTTTATAATTTATAAAGGAATTATTTATATTTTTAAAAGGAATTTCAATATAAATCAAATATCGGGTTGACCCAGAAGTGAATATCGAGCTGTAAATACATACAGGAATATTCTAAAGCTGTGTGGTATGCCACTGTGAATATAGACGATAATATTTAATTTTAAATATTTAATTTAATTATATTTAAATATATTTATATATTTAAATAGGCTATTTAGAGCGTTAAAAATATCCACTTGTGCAATCGAAGTCGGAATTCGACGAAACCAGTTTTTTTGGATCCGCAATATCAAATAGTTGTTAGATTTCCAGTTTCGTGATTTTTAGAGTCACTGTGTGGCCGTACGGATTTTTAGAGTGCAAAATAGTCAGTATTTCGACAGTTAAAAATACGCTGTGTGAGCATACGTAGTCGGAATTCGACGAAACCAGTTTCGTTGGGACCGTAATGTCGAACTCTAGCTACTTGCCCAGTTTGGTGATTTTAGGGTATCGTAGGTGGTCGCAGAGATTTTTAAGGACAATAGACGAATATTAAATCAAGAGAATAAAATAAATAAATCAAAAATAAAAATATCCCACCATTTTCCTTTGGTTCAACAACAAGCCACGTCCTTCCATTTTCAACCACAACCCTCATCTATAAACACGCAGAACAAATTCCATTTACTCAGACAAAAACACAGAAAAGAAAGTACAAAGAAAATCCAAATAAAATCCTAAAAATCAGGATACAAGTATACTCGTGATCTCCAAGAGTTTATCTTCGATTCGATACCCATTGTGAAGCCTGCGATGCGCGTTGGGGGGGTTTCGAAAATGAACAGTGAACCTTAGGGTTCAACTACGAGGGAAGCACAGGCTTCGATGAATGATTTGGTGATGTTGGTTGAGATGGTGGTTCGATTTAGCAGTGATTGAGGAAGTTTGAGGGGATTTGATGCTCAAAGTATTCAATAGTTCCACTGTACTGGCGGGTTTTAGCTCGACGTCGGACTGGGAAACGAGGCTCGAATTCGATCGGGTTGGCTGGAGGAGGATGTGCAGGAGAAGAGAGGTAGAATGGTGAAATCGATTTGCAGGTTATGGTTTGGTAATGGAGGTTGGAATCAAAGAAACGTCGGCCATGGGTTTTTGTTTTGGGAAATACTGTTTGTTCATCGATGAGGGAGAAGGGACGGGCCTGTATAAATGTGGGTTTGGGTTGAAAGGCAGTGGGCCGGAATTAAGTGGTAAAGCCCAAGATTTAAAATAAAAGTTAGTTTATTTTTATTTAAAACAATATATAATCTTGTAACCTTAATATCTGGTACCCACATTAACAGAATTTCGAACGGTCGGATCCGTTGGGATCGTATGGACGACGACTACCAAAGGGGACTGACTGGGAGTGGATCGGTGCTCATTTGGATTTATGGCGAAATAAACTGTTTGATTTAGATCAAACAACAGTTTATCGTTCTTTAATGATGAACTGCCAAAGTGAGTAAATCTCACTAACTTTGAACAGTTTAAAATTTCATGTTGTATTTTTAGAACTGTTAGATATTGGCTGATTGACTGTATGTTGACTGTTTGATTGAACTGCTAGTCAGTTAGTTAAATTTTCTATATTGATTCTGTTTAACAGAATAAATCATATGGAACTGAAAAGTGATGTTATCTATATTGTTTAACATCTGTGATGCAGGGAAACAGGTTGGAGGAATCCAACTGGATTCCTCAACATTTATTTTACTGTTTTCATATATTGTAATATATGATGTGTTATATAATCTGTTATGGATTATGGGTGTTGGAATGATGTTGATCATTTTTATTTAATATTTAAATATCATAAAAGACCCTGGGATGTAAAAAGAATTATTTCAATGTATATTGGAATAAAGGGAGTTTATAAAATCAACAGATTTTATAAAAGGAAATATTTCGAAATTAAATAAAAAGGGAAAAATGTTTTAAAACGAATAGAGTTTTATAAAAAGGGAATCATTTGTAAAGTGAAGAACTGTCACTAAAAGTAAATCTTTATAAATGAATAGTTTATTCGAATAGAATAAAGGAGCTAATTGATGTTAGTTAATCGATGTTAGTTAATCGATTAGAGGTAAAGTTAATAGGAGTTAATCGATGTTAGTTAATCGATTAGAGAATAAAGTAAAAAGAGCTAATCGATGTTAGTTTAATCGATTAGAGTTAAAGCAAAAGAGCTAATCGATGTTAGTTTAATCGATTAGAGATAAAGTTAAAAAGAGTTAATCGATGTTAGTTAATCGATTAGAGATAAAGTTAAAAGGAGTTAATTGTTGTTAGTTAATCGATTTGAGTTAAAGTAAAAGGAGTTATCGAATATAGTTTATTCGAAAGGAGTTAAGTGAAATGAGTAAATCAATAGCATTAGTCAAATAGAGTTAATTGATAAGGGTTAATCGAATAGAGTTAAGAGAAAAGAGTCAATCGAATATAGCTATTCGAAGGAGGGTTAAGTAAGGAAGTTAGTTAAAGAAATATAAAGTGAACTTTGCCAATTTCAAAGTTAGAATTGTTGTTCAGTTAAGGTCTGAGAGGTAGTTCTACCCCAACTTGATTGGCTTCGTTTTTAACTAAGGAATAGTTAAGGTTCGGCAGTAAAGGAAATGGTTTGAGTTGGCATTGCGATGGTTTGTTTAAACATCTGTCTAAGTCCAATGAAGAAGCTTTGAAAATGTTTTCCAAGTAAGAAACCAGAAATGTTTTCTAATAAAGAAAACCAGAAATGGAAATGTTTTCCATTGTTAATAACGTATATTTTCCCAATTTAGAAAATAAGGAATATTGAACATAGGGAAACAGGAGATAAGTAAATTAATGAAATAAAGAGATAAATGTTGAATGATGTTTGATCGATAAAATTTCCATTTGGAAATAATATCGTTGCTTGCACACTTGTTTTTATTCGATAGTTAAATCACAGACTATCGAAGTTTTGACCATTTTAGCGTTGTTAATATGGAGAGACCGGTTGGATTATTATCCAAAGAACCACTCTGTATTGGCATAAGCGTTGCGAATTATATATGCCAAAGGAAATTGAAGACGGAGTTATGCAAGGGCTATCCTGTTTACAGAATAGTGCCTTCGGTTCATCCTGTTCCTGGGTGACTTGTATGGACGGATGTCTGACAGAGTATGTCCAGACGATCACGTATATTGATTTCTCCAACCGTACCAAGAGTGGAAGCGAAGAAGGAAACTTCTTTTAGCTAACACATAATGTATTGTTGAGGACATCAATCGGTGATTTGATGGATTTGATGATGTGACATTTAAAGTTGAATCTGATGTGATGATAAAGCGTAGCTTCTAGCCTCACAACCAGTAAATGACAGAAATCGGGCAGGCAGCATGGCTAAGTCGGTCACACCGAAGTAGGGTGTATAATCACCTGATCTAGAGTTTCATTCATTTCTAAAAATCTATTGTTGATGCTGTCCCATTCGAGAAACGGTTGTTGATCCCAACTGTTGGTGATATACATTCGATACACTCAAGCGAGATGAGTGGTCGGTCATGTGTGGCCGGGTTGCAAGATGTTCTTTTTGAACCCAGTGTATTCCTCTCTAGAGGTACACGAGCGAAAGGTGGTTCCATACCTTGTCATAGTTGGAAATCCATTACCCAATACGTGCTTGCGGTTTTGATTGTATACTATATATGTAGAACGTGAGATGAAAGCGTTTCTGCTAGATGATTATTATTTTGTGTTGATAAACATTATTATAATATCAAAAGGTTTTTGATATAAAGATATTTTGGATTCTCATAAGGGAAAAACCCGTTCCGTTATGCGGCGTGGTCTTACGAGATATCGTTTACCTGTATAACTGTTTTTAAAACTGTTTTACTCACACCAGTCCCATGACTGACCCGGAGTTTACTTTGTTGTTTTCCCTAAACTCTTGGGTGCCTAAATTTGTATGGGCAGTCAAGTAGTCGGGATTTACAGATATATATTTCACGTTATGTTATACATATTATATGTTATTCGTTCCGCTGTGAGATTCGTGTTACTCTGATATTGTGTGCTTCTTTTTCTTCTATTCTAAGTTTCTATCTTATCTTTCCTCACCCTCTAATTTCTTTCACTAATTACCAGGATTTTTCGATGTTTTGGTTATCGACATCGTGCTTATGTCGATAACCAAAGTCGCTAAAAATCCGGGTCATTACACAACATCAGATCAATATCCAGAAAACCATTCTGCTTGGCTAACCGACAGTTAGTTTCTAAATTTCGTATTCATAGGGAAAGGTTACCATTAATTTTATCAAAGATAAATTCCTTGAATTTATTCTCTAATCTTCTTTTGAATTTCGATTCAACTAGTCGGGATTAACGAACCTTACCGCTCATTTGTTTTAATTTCCCAGTCCCAACCTATTCATCCCATGAAGTAAAACTGGTAACACTTCACATCTAACACCACGGTGTTATCGGTAAATTCAATTACCATTTCACGTTTAAATCTAATTAAAGATTTAACTATCGCCTGGAGCAAAACTGGTGATACTCCATTCTCGATTATTTCAATCTAATTAAAGATTCATTAAAACTCCACTTAGTTTTAATCGTTGATTGGGTTAAAGAATCAGTGTCATTTAAAACACGGTTCATGATAAACCAAAAATCACATCACATTTCAATCAGTTCCTAACCGTAAAGTAGCAAGTGAGCAATTCCCTAAGTATTAACCCCGAAGGCCGAAACCAACATCAGGTCAATACCTCTGAAACCATTCAACTTATCCAATCTCCCATTAGTTTCTGATTTTCTTAACTCCTTTGGGTCTAAGAACAGTATTATTGAAGATACCGTTCACGACAACCCAAAATCCCATTCCATTAATTATCGGGTTAAAGAACAAGTGTTATTTAAAACACTGTTCACGATAAACCCAAAAATCAATATCAATTCAATTCCACTTAAATATTATTTAATTGGTACACTTCATTAAATCTAAATAAAAAGATTTAATCTTTTCTCAACTGGGTTCAAGAACAGTGTTAATGAAGACACCATTCACGACAAACCCAAATCACATTTGATATTAAATACAAGGCTCTGAATAGAAAATATACCGGCTTACATTCAATATCAAATTCTACGACCAACAAATATCGTATTGGAAATAACGATAAATATATCTATATCTTTCAAATTCCCATAACAATATCTGTATCATCACGAAATCCAACATCGAAATATTCCGGAGACAATTTCGATTCAAATCCATTCCAATATAATTATTGGAAACTCTGGTTATTTTCAAAACCATTTCAAATCCAATTTATTTATTTAAAAATAAATAGAATTATAATTCTAGTTCAAAACTAGTTCATTTCGATAAAAAATCTATATTTATCTTTTCAAATATGGAGTTTTTCATCCCAATTCTTCACAAATCATTTCTTATGATTTTACACAAATTATTACTATTTTTAATAATTTTATCAAGGCCCGTATAGTCGATTTCCATCAACGGCTATCGAACTGCACTTACAGCGACCTTTTCCAAATTTGATTTGGACATAATTCCAAATCCAACCGTTAGATTTCAAATTTCCATTATTCGTTAAAAAGCACTTTTCGATACGAACCCAACGGTTCCGGTTTTAAGAGAATCCGACGGTCGGATCTCCCGTAATATCCGTTCGAAGTCAATGGTCGAAATTCGCGAATTGTCGTGGCGCGGCGCGTTCTATTCAGCCCGTTATATTATATATATATATATATATATAATATATATATATATATATAATATATACTTCGTCGATTTCAGTTCAAAATGTGCTTTATAAATCGTTAAAATTCGTTTTCAAAACGGTTTCAACTTCATATTCAATTTCAAATCAAAATTGAATATTCCAATATAAATTCGTTATAAATTCATTTAAAATTGATTTCAATTAAATTTCAATTCGAATTCATTTATATTCAATTTCAATTCTTTTCGAAAAATCAGATTTTGAAATCACTTTCGATATTCATTATAAAATGACTAAAATCGATATACATATCGTTCACGTCAAAATGGCGTAAATCTAATCAACACGGCTTCATATATTCATATTTTCAAATATTCTATTTCGAATATTTCTATTTCAAATTTTCTATTCAAATATTTCTTTTTCAAATATTTCTATTTCAAATATTTCTTTTTCAAAACTGGAATGAGGCCCAATCAATTACCATATAATGTTAATTATATGGATTTTCTACAACACATGTATACAATAACAACGATGAATAATCAACCATCATCCAAAGTGCATTCTACACTGTATAAGCATCAAATATAGATATTTAACGCTCATAACAGTCTGTCAATCAATCGATCGACATACAACTAACTATTGGGATTAGTGTATGTCATATATCATTCCACTACCCGTGTGGGGTTTCAAACAATCGAACACAGATTTTATTTGTGCAGTTGGGCGATGTGTAAAATTTATCGTTCCAATCAATATCAGTCAAATGTGTGTATACAAACAAATCATCTGATTTGTTTATTTTTGTTTCATCTCATATATACGTTAAAAAATCTATTTTTAACTATAAAATATTTTTAACTATAAAATATTTTCAACTATATAAATATTTTATTTTATTTCACATCGTATAACACAATCAACTACACATCAAAATTAAACAACCAAGCATACAAGCCGTCCATGGTCTGTGGACGACGGGTGTCGGGTGCTACTAAACACCATCTGCATTCTAGTATATATATTTTAAACTAGAAATAAAATTAAATTGAAAGGTGAGAAGTACTCACAGAGGGTTCCACTCCGCCGTGCTTTGCTTTTGAACCGCTGAATCACCTGAATCCATTTGTAATTCCAATACAGTCTTTTTCACGCTGTTCAAATAAAAATTATATTTTTATTAATCCATTCAATAAATAAAAATCGTATTTTTATTTCTACTTCGTATATTTTTACAACGCTTATTTCTATATAAAAATTATATTTCTATATTTCTATTTCTTATATAAATATCGAATTTTTATTTCATCGCTATAAAAATCACATTTTTTTTCAACATATATATAGTAAAAATCAGATTTTTATTTCACTACATATATAAAGATAATATTTTTATATTCTCTATTATATAAAAACCATATTCTTACTACTTCTACTTTATAAAAATTATATTTTTAACCTTTCTATAATATAAAAATTATATTGTTATGTTGTTAATCCATATATAAATATCCTACCATTTTTCAAGTAAAATTCATTTCTTTCTGTTCGAGCCAAAATCACATTTTTATATAAACTATTATATGTAAAAATTGGGTTTTAAAATTGAAACTGAATTTAAAACTGAAAATAAATCATTTTTATTTACTGCCTAATTACAAAATTACATAAACAAAACAATTAAAAATAGACAAAAACAAATAAGCGCTTACACAATTTTTCTTCCAGCGAGAAAAAAGGGGAATTGGAGGCGTTCGCTGCCGGACTGCTCGACGGGCAAGGGTGGAATCGCTGTGTCGGATCCGGAAGAGTGCTGAGGAGCTTCGGCGCCGAGGTGTGAGGCTCGTAGTGGCGGCTAGGATTCGCGCAGGGGGGAGGGGGTGCTTCTGTGTCGAGGGGGGGTCGTCGCACGGCGGCGCGGTGCTTGGGTCAGCGGGGTGGGCCAACGAGGTGGGGCTCGGCGCTGTTACTCACGCGAGGGCGCGAGGTGGAGAGAGGTGTGGCCATCGGAGAAAGTACAGTAGAGAGGAGAGAGAGGCAAGGCGGAGGGGGAAGGTGGTGCGGCGAGCGGTGGTGCGCCTATCGTCGATTTGGTGGAGTCTCGATTTGGAAAATAGAACGTGGGGGGGGGGGGGGTTGAATGAATGAATGAAGAGAGGGGGGTTTATTGAAAAATATATATATATAATTTAATTATATTTTAATTTCCAAAAGCAACTTTTATTTTCGACCTCTAAACGGAGCCCACCGCCTGTCGTCCATAGCTAATTACCCCCATTCCGAACACAATGGGATATGTATCGTAAGCTGATTCGGTCGTTTCGAACAGTTTTCGTCAAAATCAACATATAACTATATATATTGAATTTGAACGTGCATTTCAATTTACCGGGGCCACATACTAACTAGAAAAATTCCTGAAAAATATTTTTTGGCTTCGTATTGACGATCGGTCCTAACAAAACTAGTTTTGTCGAATTCTGAGACCGTTTGAAAAATGGCCAATTTCCAGTCGATTAAAATCAACTGAAACTGGTCAAACGCGTTTTCCTTTGCCACGTTCACATATTGATTCAAAAAATTATGAAATTTGGAATCTAGCAATAATATGACATCACGGATCCAATAAAAGTGGTTTCGTCGGAATTCGAGGTCGTTTGCAAAATGGCTATTTTTAAGGGCCTGAACTCCATAGTAACTATTCAGAATTTTCAACTGGGCATATCTTTTGATTCCCGCTATGAAATTTTGATTTTTCGGATTCGTTGGAAAGATATTCACAATTAGATTCCATTATTTTTGGTTTCGTTAAAATCCGATTTATTTTGCATCCGGTATGTTCAATTGAAATTTGAAATCGAATTATCGAACTACCGCGCCATTTTCAATTCCTTTTATAATTATAAATAAATATTTATATTTCAATGACGATCTATATAACTATATACGTTCGAATTATATTCGAAATAAATTTCTCGTCGATATTATTTAAAATAATTCATTTTAAATAATCAAAATTCGCTAAAATTGCCAAAATAAAAATTTTAAACTGGCCCAGATTTCCGGGTTATTACAATTTTCGACCAATCTAACTTTTCTATGTAATCACAGATCATCCCAAACAGTCATAGCAACATGCGTAATCAACCATAAACACCAAAACAACAACATAACAAGTTTATACGGATCAAGCATACCCAAGGCCCATGTTTTCCCCTTAATCCCTTTAATCATGATTTAAACATACGATTAGCAAAACTTATCCAAATTAACCCAATTTTTTACCAGAGCCCTAAAATAATATTTATGAATTTTAAAAAAATTTCCAGATTTTTCTAAGCCATAATTTCGTTAATTATCACTAATCAACCCTGATTGGTCGTAGTTAGTGAAAAACAATGCAAATCACCCACCTTAGCCACAAATAAAACTTTAGATCTGAAATGCTACTGTTTTGGGTCGAATTCCAATGTATAGCAGCAGCCCCAACTCGGATTTGATGCTAATATGACTTGATTTGGTTTAGTTTTGCTTAATTAGTGATTAGGAGGTGATTTGGGGTGTTTTTAGAAAGTGGGGGTCATTGTTAGGGTTGAAGAGAGGTAAGTGACGGCTGTAAAAACTAAAATGAGATGGTTTACTAACTGAAACAGCCTCCCCATAACCCTAATCCCGAAATCCCCTAATGGGCCTAGCTGCTAATCACCCGGTTAAGCCCAATTAAGTTGTTTTTCACCTTCTAAACCTTAATTCAGCCATATCTTCCAAATGGTAAGTCCGTTGACAAGTATGACCAATTTACGAAAAGGTAAACCATCATCCAGATCTAATGGAAGTGGTTTCAGGTCAAAATTCCTTACCAATCAAAAGTTATAGGCGAAACAAGATTCATTAGGGGCAAAATGGTCATTCAAAAATCGACAAAAATCGTGAACATATTAAATGACCCCAATAGTCGTTCCCCAAAGTTACACTACTATACTACTTCGTATGAAAAAGAAATAATTATTCTTTGATCCTCCGATGCATAGAATGCGGGTCGTTACATTTATACCATATTCTTTGAGATTGCTTCAAACCGTATAGTGATCATGCTGATTTTAATGAGTATATCGACTTTGATTTTGCTTTTGGCAACTTATCTGTCTGGGGTTTTCATGTAGATATCGGTATTTAATTCACCGTAAAGATAAGTTGTCACAGCATAAGTCAATCTTATATCAAGCTTCTCAGAAACTACATGGCTTATCAAATATAAAAATGTTATAACACCATAACAAGAGAGGGTACGTTTCTTTAAAGTCAAAACATGATCTCTGCATGAAACCTTGCGCAACAAATCGTACCTTGTATCTCACAACTTCATTTTTATCATTTTGTTTTCTAACGAATACCCATTTATAACCAATTGGTCTAACATCTTCTGGTGTTTTCTCACCATGTTTTTGAAGTGAGTCTTGCTCAACTTGAATAACATCTTTCCACTTTGGCCAATCATGTTTTTTCGACTTCACTTATGTAAGTTGGTTCATTGTCATTATTCTCATTATAGTCATGGCTTTCGGTTCTTTTAGTAGTTACCACGAGTAAGAATACATCATCAATTATTATTTTACTTCATCCTGCGTTTCTCCATAATTCGTACAAAATATTGAGATCTCATTATTATTAGGCACCATTTTATTTTTGGAAGCTTCTATTATTTCTTCTGGGAAAATAGTTCCTTCGCCAATTTTGGGAGAATTAGAATTTTCATTTGATTTATCTTTTGGATCATTTATAACCAAGGTTTGCTACTTGATGATTTTCTGTTAGACTTTCTTTTCTTAGATGCCAAGTTTTTTGCCTATAGCTCTTCCACATTTTTGTCGTGCTTTAGATTCATTTGTTACTATTCGTCCTTATGTGATTTCAATGCTAGCAAATGCATTGCTGCTGGAATGTGAGATTTAGTTATTTTGGCAAAATCATTAAGTGCATTTGACATTTGATTTGCAATATTCTGAATATGCAAATTATTTGTACCTCATGTTGGCATTGTTTGGTATATGGATCAAAATGAAACATAAATGGATTGTTTCATGATATTTCACGGTGTTTTATTGGAACTAGTCTTTTCTCCCCATAATGGTAGGAAAGCTGTCTATTTATAGTCTTGAAATCTTGTAGTAAAAACATTACCTATAAGAGGTTCACGATAACGAATTATCGAAGATGAATCAAATCCCATATAGATTCCCAGCCACGTTGATGACCCATTTCTGTACAAAGTGAGAGACAATGGGTACGTGCACATCACAACCAAATTTTCGTAGATGTGTAATACGTGGTTGGGATCCATTTAAAAGTTATGATGGTGAAAATTGATGATAAACCATTGGTCCAATTTTAATTAATTTCGATGCATGCAAAATTGCATGTCCCCAAGCCGAAACAGGTAGTTTATGCAATTGCATAAACAATGGTCTTGCAATAAGTTGCAAATGCTCAATTAATGATTCTGCTAGACCATTTTGAGTGTGAACATGAGCTACTGGATGTTCAACATCAATTCTTAGTGATAGACAATAATCATCAAATACTTGCGTTATCTAGTCGAATTGATCTAATCCAGTGATCAGGGAAGCGTGCTTGCAATTTAATTATTTGAATAAGTAATTTTGCAAAACCATATATTTCTAGTGAAGAGCAAACATACATGTGACCAATGAGTTGTGTATCAATTAATACCATAAAATACCTAAATGGTCCACATGCACAATGGATTAAACCACATATATCACTTTGAATTCTTTGCAAAAAAATGGACACTTAGAAATCATTTTACTATATAAAGGTCGAGTAAAAAAATTCCTTGTGCACATGGGATACAAAGGTAACCACTTTGTAGATTGAACTGATTTGATACATCTTCCCATTTGAGTTTCTAGAAATTTTATGCATCATAGTTGATCTAGGATAACCCAAACGATCATGCCAAAGATTCAATGTTTTTGTATTTGTAAGCTTCTGGCTCATGTTTATAAAAAGAGATTCAACTACGCCAATTTTGTGAAGTATAATCCAATTGAAATTGTAACAATTTTTCTAAAATAAGCTTCTGCCATTCGATTTTAGAAACAACACAGAAATATTCTTTGTTTTTTTCATTTATAGTTTTAATATGGTAACCATTCATTCTTATATCTTTAAAGATTAGCAAATTTTTCTTGAGTATAGTACATTTTGAATGAATATGTGTACCATTTGGCAATACTATATGGCTCTTATGAGACCTTTAATTATATTAGTAGATCTAACTATAATAGAAACTTTAGTTGAAATATTTTCAGATAATTCAGAGAAAAATTTCTGGATTTTTCAAAATCGTATGAGTAGTTGTACTATCTAACAAACATATACCATTACTTAAATACTGACTGTCCATACCTTAAAAATTAAGATAATACAGTTAATCAATCACTAAAATAACTTACAAAAAATAAGTCTTAATGCTTTATAAGGCAAAAAGGTTTCAAAAACAAACTACTTATCAATATCCAACAATACATGTTATTTCAACAAGTCCATAAAGATAAACTAATAAATAGATTAACAAAAATTCAGACTAACTTATTAATATATCCTTAAAAAAACAAAGCAAAACAAAAATAATATAATAAGCTTCAGGCTATTAATCGATCTATTCGATAATATCTTTGAACATTGCATTTAAATTTTCATCATTGATGAAATTTCCTTCATAATCTTTGAAAAAACTTCTAACTTCAAGTTAGTATTATCAGACAATTTCTCAATATTATTTGTCTCAATATTCTTCGATTTCTGGTATTCCTTAAATGTCTTCTTTAATGATCTACAAGTACGTAACCAATAATTAGAGCGTTTGCATTTATAACAAACTTCTTTATAATTCCTTTTATTTTATGAAGTTGATTCATTATTCTTTCATGTTCATTTTTCTTTTGATACATTTTAAATAAGTGGTTTTGTTACCTCTAAAGCCACTATAACCACTTCTACTGGAGTTATATCCACGTCTATGACCATGTACTCTACCTCTGTCACAGTCTCTTCCAAAATGGGAAAATTAGCATTAACTTCGGCTAATGCAGCCGAACCAGTTGGCCTTGAGGTGGGATTTTTAATAATAAAATCATTATTTTGCTCAGCAATTAATAAACATTCAATTAGTTCAGCATATTTTATAGAATGATGCTCTCAATATTACCATTGCAGGAGTATGTTCAAGACATGAAATATTAAGAAGGTTTTTTTGCAAAAATTGTGCATTATCTACTTTTTCTTCACACAATTTCAGTTTTTTAACAAAATAAACATATATATATATAAGAAAAGGGAGAATCTAGCCATTCTCCAACAGCTCACAAAAACAGATTTTGTAGAAATAGCTATAAAATCTATGCACACACACAAGCAAGAAGAAAAGAACATAAATACAAAAATACAACTCAAATACAGTCGTGGACCAATCGAGACAAGAGCAATGGCCAATCCAAACAGACCCTCTCTAGCCACTCGCCAAAATCAAGGACGATGCCAATTCCTCCACAGCTCCATAAATCAAGGACAGAAAACTAGGACAAGGACGAGCCAATCGATGAAGCCAATAGGCGTAGACAGTCTTCTTCATCTATAGCTCCAGCTCCAAAACAACACCGCCAGCAACAAAAAGACCCAAAGATACTCGATGAAATAAGTACTGTGTAACGACACGGGTTTCGCTGTAACACCCCACGTCCGTTAGTGTCACTCACAAAGGGAATGCACTAAGTTCTGTGGAGCATTTTGGGTAAAAGATGCAGTTAAATTACAAGACAGACAAATTATTAAACAGTGGAAAATAGAACATTGCTTTATTGATAAAATAGTCTGTACAAGATTCTTTTACAATATCAGAGTATCATCTGTCTTTATAAACTAAAGAAGCATGAAAATACATTTATATATTCCCCAATGTAGCAAGAGCCAGCCATAGCATCTGGAAGAGAATCCAAAGACAACTTCATCAAATCTTCAAGCTGGGAAAGAGCAACGGTCCAGTCTAATCCTGAGTTATACTATTCCCTCCTCAACTACCTAGGGGGGGGGAACGGAAGAAAAGAAGACGAAAGAAAAACAGAGTCAGACATAAAGCCTGAGTAAGTTCAGTAACTTCTAGCATGTGAACATGGAAAAACAAAACGACATGAATTAACTGAATACAAGATTACACCATGACGATAAGGTCAACAAGATTAGACAAGGTAGTCACAAGATATGCTAAGATGACTGGATACGCTCTAATACTTTCGCAGCTTCGCTATTTCCTTGTTATACTGGTTTCTATATCTCTGCACCACCTAACTAGTGTTCAACTAGTAACGATAACGTGATCCCAACCCCTGTAGTTTCCATTGTCTTCAGGCATACATTTATTATTTATTACCTAGATCTAGTCTAGGGTTTTCTATCAAGTTCTTCTTAGATTTAACTATAGTTTTACGCTATCTGCTGAACGCTTTTCGAGTTCAGGGTTTATGCCACCTAGCCCAACTAGGGATTACGCTACCTGTCGAACAATGCCCCCAAGTCTAGGACACACTACCTAGAGTGGTATATGCTCCTAGGCATCCCCACGCATGTATCGCGAATCGTTATCGCTTGTCTAGATGCACATGTCCTGTAATGTGCGATCCGAGTCCTGTGACAGGGCAAATCAAGGAATACAGAACTCGGTCGGGAGCTTTCGGATATCTGCCAATGCAGATGCTAAGGTCTGTTTTTATTCCAGTGGCTATGGTCCCACTTGACCCCTCCCTAAACTAATGAAAGGCACACCTTGTAAAATGAGAACTATACGCCGGCCCCCGGTGCCCCACTATCCTATGGCCATCCGTAACCATAACTAGATAGCAAGTATATGGTCTTTTGGAGTTCTCCGCCTTTCCGCTTCACGTATCTCGATTGACTCAAGATGGATGGTAGACGATGAGTTGCTATCACAGGGCTACCGTCTTCTCGCCGAATCACGCTGGTCCATCCTAGTCTTTAGGTTGCCACATATATATATTGCAACCAAGGCATACCCTCGGTTCTTATAACGCAGACCTTAACCTCTGTGAGCCCAGGATGATCATCTGCAGCCTCACAGAGGGATACCAAGAGTACCCTCACGTCCCCTCGAAGCCTCGGGCTTCGTAACCCAATTCATTGGAGCCTTCTTAAAACCATATGGATGTCCGCTCCTTCGTGTTATACTAAGAATTACTACTTAGTTCTACTAACTAAGGTTTACCACTTAGTTTCCAAATTCCTTGTTTTCTTAACTAAGTTTTACTACTTAGTCCCTTTTTCAACTGGGGTTTACTATTTAGTTTTCTTTCTCGCCAGGTTGGGTTGGTTAAGTGTCTTTAGTCGATTGAAGCTATCTTAACCCTCTTCCCTTATCCTATTACACTGGTTAAGTGTTATCCCTTTATGCTTTTTTTTACTTAACCCTATTCATTTATCATATTCTGATGGTTAAGCATTCAAGTTTACTTAACCCTATGGTCTAGTCCAGCTAACATATTAATTTGGCTAAGTGTATTACTTAACCCCAACCTCTAGTCTAATTAACATGTTAAATTGGCTAAGTGTATTAACTTTACTTAACCCCACCTTCTAGTCTAGTCAACATGTTAATTTGGCTAAGTATTCCCATGGACTTAACCCTCCCATTCTAGCTTTAACTGTGCTAAGTTGGTTAAGTGTTCCTTAACCTTCCCATTCTAGCTTTAATTAATAAATTAAAGCCGCAACCTCTCACATTAGACAGATATTGCTGCGGTTACTGGATGTGCCGGTCGGTTCCGGGCAGGTTTACACCGCAACTCAGTCTAACCTCGGGTTAGGCATATTCATGTTTTCTAAGTTCAAAGGGTTTTTGATTAATTTCCAAATCTGGTTTTGAAAACAACCATCCCGTCCTTCGGATCAGTTAGGGATAGCCAGGGAGGGCAGGAAACTTGTATTTTCCAAACCCAAGCCTAGATACTATCCTCTCTGTCACCCTAGAACCTTCTGGTCTATGTGTTATAAAAAGGGATGTTATCAAAATACTTTTCTTTTGTTTATAAATTTTTAACAATTTATTTCAAAAGCCCATTTCCCCTTTTTAGACAAATTTGGCCTATATTTATTTGTCAAGCCTACTAGTATACTTATATTCTAGGCCCAAGTCCTAACCCAACATGCAGTTTAGGCCATTTCCTATTTCATTGCCGAAACTAGAATAAATATCCTAGTTTATAATTTATGGCCAAAATTTAACCAAGTTACATATTTTGTGGTAAATGAACAATTTAACATTTATGACGAATTCTATAAGTAAATTACTCCTAATTTACTGATTTCATTACTACTCTTTTAATGTACATTGTCACATTTATTATTATGGCCCATTCTCTCTTATTTATCATATTTATACTTTTTGGTATGTAAATTATACCAAGTTTAGTGTCGCTAACCATAATTTATTCTAAACATGACAATTGCTTACAATTATGAATAAATTCAAATTTGTGCTAATATACTTATTCCAAATCAACCTTAATTAACCCAATCTTGGTTTAACATCCTAATTCACAATTTATGGCAAAACTAGAATTATTTTTCTAGTTTACATTTTATGCCTAAAATTTAGCTTACTTACTAACGCTAAATTTAATATGTCAAAATCACATATTCCCTAATCCATGTCAAATTTCCCCGTTTTCATTTTAATATGCATGTCATAATACATATTCCAAATTATGCCAATTTCCAAGTTTACAACTACGTTCATATTCATTTCCATGTTTTTCCCCAAATCGCATTCCCACCGTTCGAATAATCGTGATTCAACCTAGATTATAAATCTAGATTCATAGATAAAAAGGGAATGAATCAAAATGACAAGAAGGAATAATTGGCATAAAAAGGTTTGGATAACAATGTAGGTTCAAGAATATGGGTAGACCTAACTAAATAGGTAAATTCCCACTGTCTTAAAACCAAAGAATGGGCAAAATAGGTTCAAGAACGTGGGTAGACCTAACTTAATAGGTAAATTCCCACTGTCTTAAAACCAAAGAAAAACCAAGGAACAGGTAGAATAAATAATTGGGTTTAGACCCAACTTCTCAATCACAAAACTAAAGCAATATTTTCCTAATCATAAATCATGGGTGTCAAAATCACAGTTGTCCTCATTATGTCCTAAGTAATAGTTTATGTCCAAATCAAAGGTATAGGCCTAATCAAGGAAATAATCCTTGTAGTCACAGTCACAGTCGTAGGAAATGTCCATAGTCATATGCGATGTTCATAGTCCAAAAGGGAAAATAATTCCCATAGTCATAAGTCATTGTCATAGGCAATGTTTATATGTCCCAAAATCAAAGGCTTATGTCATAGTCCAAAGGCATATGCTTTCAAAGGCCACAGTTCTATAGTCATAGTCACGGTTACAGTCTTATTTGTCCTCGAATCATAACAGTTCTTAATTCAGTCCAAGAGTATAAACACAGATTCGAAGAGAGAGAGAGAGATTTGGCATATTCCTTTATTCCTTTAATTTCATGTCACAAATAAAACAAAATATTCAGATCTAGAAATAACCAACTTACAGAAAATAGATCTAGAAAAGAAGGAAAGCGTGGCTATGATTCGTGCGTCATTGCTTGAAACTTGTTTGAGCTAGCCTTTGAATTCTTCACTTGAAACTTTGATTTGAATCTCTCGTTAAAAGTCTTTTAGCAGCATCTCCTCGTCTTGAATCATATTTTATTTTATTTATTAATTTAATTAAAGAGGAGAGGAAGAGGCCATGAATCTAAGCAGCATAAGGATAGAAGAGAGAGGTGCAAAGAGGAATGGAGACTAGGGCTGTTTATATAGCTGCTCAAGACCTTATCGTACACGCAGCGCTGAGTCAGCATTGAACCCAGTTAAGAAAATAGTCCAGGTACGTAGATGAATCTAGCCAAACCTTATCATACACGCAGCGCTGAGTCAGCATTGGGTCCCACAAGCTATTTTGGCGTAGAAATTTGAATTTCGAATGAATTGTTTTGGTGTAGAAGTTTGATTTTCGAACTTTTGAATCTCTGGAATTTATTTAACTATTTTATTCACATGAAATATTCTTATATGTATACAATTCCTCTAACGACCATTTTACGCGTATATATATACGCACAACTTTCATTTTATTTTCAAAATTCAAATGATGTTGCCATATTTCATTGACTGTAGCCTTATCTTGAATTTTATCTTTCGTATACATATATTTTTGTGTATATATATATATATATTTATATTTCTCATATGTATATACATATATATATATATATTCTTTATTTCCTTATACGTACGTTCTTATCCTTTCAAATTTTGAATTTGTATACGTACATATATTTGCATGTTTAGTTGGCCCTCTCTAAAACAATGATAAAAAATTATGCCGCCGCCGGGGTTCGAACCCCCGACCTCCATGCTACCAATCCAATGCCTTAACCAACTGAGCTACAGAGGCTTTTGTTAATAAGTCTTAGAACAATAATAATTATTGTTCTCTCCTTACCTCTTTTTTTTCATGTTAGTTACAATACTTAAATTAAATAACTGCATGGATCTTTTTCTTTTAATTTTTCTTTTTAAAAATTAATTATACTTTAATTTGAGAAACTTAATGTCACAGAATTACGGGGTGTTACATTCTCCCCCACTTAAAAGGATTTCGTCCCCGAAATCTTCAAGTTAGGAAGAATGTGTCCTACCATCCAGTCACCCATCTACTCAACCATTCAATCACAGGCATTCATTGTCCTTAAAAGATTTCTAATGCTTTCATGTTCATATGCATAGTGTGTATATATGTCTCTATCTAATGCAAAATCAGGCGATCTACTGATTCAGTTGACCTCCTTAATGCAAATCATGTTAGTGCCATGCGTCCAATCATGCATGCAAACATCCCTAGTCATGTAAATACTACATGCGTGCACAGCCATTCAACCATATGCAACGCCCATATGATATCATATCAAGTTCAACTTATAAACAAATGCATATATGTAAATGCAATATGAGAGCGTCCGAACTTGATCTAGTGCCTAATACGTATGCATATGCATCCACGAGCAACCATTTGCAACCACTTGCAACCATTTAACCATAACATGTTTCAAATACATGTTTACATCCATTGGCTTCTACCTAAGGATCGCAGATACGACCTAGAGGATATACTTTGGAAAGAGAGAAACAACTACGCGTAAAGCTCCTAAACAGAGAAATCAAGGATGCACCCTTAAGGAAAAAGGGCATGTTGCTAGTATCTAGCCTTCTTGAGCTTTACTCCACTGTATCTTAACCAATTTATCTTCACGATTGTGAAGTTCCTAACCTCCATTTCCAAAATAAACAGATGTCAATCACGGTACCAAGTGTATGATTAGAGGTCTCTCCCTTATCCACCATGCCATAACTATAAGGGTTGAAAGATCACTACGCGCTTTTTAGAGCACCTGTCACGACTATTCATCTCTCACGCAAACCATCCTAGTCGAACTCGACATTCCTCAAGTACAAGCCCCAAAGGCCTAAACCAATATCAGACAAGCATCCAAGGAATATCTCCTCCGAATTTAGACGATCTACGTGATATGATATAAACAAACTCGATAACTATTCTCAAACCCCTACTATCCAAAAATAAACGGGTCGAACCACCCACTGGGTTTGAGACTGATTGGGATCTTCTTACTATACAAGTACTAAGGTGCAGAGACTTAACTATGGAAGCAAATATGAACAGATGTGAAGCGCTAAAACCGAAGGAAAGAGTATGAACAGAAAACTAGATTCTTTCCAACAGAAACTTTTACCACCTATCTCCTAGGTATGCTTAGAAATCTTGTCCCTCGTCCTTGCCCTTGTCTTTAATTATATGCCCTATCATACTCTAGTAAGGATACTTCCTCTTTTATAATTTCTTCCTCCTTCGTGAGCTAACCTATCTCCATGCATTCCTCATCCTAGGGTTTTGTCCCTTTTTCCAAACTCCTCATCCCTTTCCATGTATTGCTATGTTGGCAAATCTCTCGAAAACTGCTTCCATCATACAGAAAAACCTTATAAACTTGAAAGAAGACTGGCCGTAAGTGGAACGAATACGGCTATAGATGGAGGACGGGCACTACTTTGCCCTTCGATGAGGTTACCTCCCAGAAAGCCAGGAGCCCCAGACACTAAAGAAAGAAGGAGACAAGAATTCAAACAGAGGAAGAGAAGACAGTGCGTATGGCTTTGGGGAATATGTCTTTAAAACAAATCTTTTCTCTTGAAAATGCTTCTTTAAAAACCGTTTTGAAAATAATTTTTCAAATCTTTTATCTGATCCGGTAACCTTCAGCTCTGATACCACGTGTAACACCCCACGTCCGTTAGTGTCACTCACAAAGGGAATGCACTAAGTTCTGTGGAGCATTTTGGGTAAAAGATGCAGTTAAATTACAAGACAGACAAATTATTAAACAGTGGAAAATAGAACATTGCTTTATTGATAAAATAGTATGTACAAGATTCTTTTACAATATCAGAGTATCATCTGTCTTTATAAAATAAAGAAGCATGAAAATACATTTATATATTCCCCAATGTAGCAAGAGCCAGCCATAGCATCTGGAAGAGAATCCAAAGACAACTTCATCAAATCTTCAAGCTGGGAAAGAGCAACGGTCCAGTCTAATCCTGAGTTATACTATTCCCTCCTCAACTACCTAGGGGGGGAACGGAAGAAAAGAAGACGAAAGAAAAACAGAGTCAGACATAAAGCCTGAGTAAGTTCAGTAACTTCTAGCATGTGAACATGGAAAAACAAAACGACATGAATTAACTGAATACAAGATTACACCATGACGATAAGGTCAACAAGATTAGACAAGGTAGTCACAAGATATGCTAAGATGACTGGATACGCTCTAATACTTTCGCAGCTTCGCTATTTCCTTGTTATACTGGTTTCTATATCTCTGCACCACCTAACTAGTGTTCAACTAGTAACGATAACGTGATCCCAACCCCTGTAGTTTCCATTGTCTTCAGGCATACATTTATTATTTATTACCTAGATCTAGTCTAGGGTTTTCTATCAAGTGCTTCTTAGATTTAACTATAGTTTTACGCTATCTGCTGAACGCTTTTCGAGTTCAGGGTTTATGCCACCTATTCCAACTAGGGATTACGCTACCTGTCGAACAATGCCCCCAAGTCTAGGACACACTACCTAGAGTGGTATATGCTCCTAGGCTTCCCCACGCATGTATCGCGAATCGTTATCGCTTGTCTAGATGCACATGTCCTGTAATGTGCGATCCGAGTCCTGTGACAGGGCAAATCAAGGAATACAGAACTCGGTCGGGAGCTTTCGGATATCTGCCAATGCAGATGCTAAGGTCTGTTTTTATTCCAGTGGCTATGGTCCCACTTGACCCCTCCCTCAACTAATGAAAGGCACACCTTGTAAAATGAGAACTATACGCCGGCCCCCGGTGCCCCACTATCCTATGGCCATCCGTAACCATAACTAGATAGCAAGTATATGGTCTTTTGGAGTTCTCCGCCTTTCCGCTTCACGTATCTCGATTGACTCAAGATGGATGGTAGACGATGAGTTGCTATCACAGGGCTACCGTCTTCTCGCCGAATCACGCTGGTCCATCCTAGTCTTTAGGTTGCCACATATATATATTGCAACCAAGGCATACCCTCGGTTCTTCTAACGCAGACCTTAACCTCTGTGAGCCCAGGATGATCATCTGCATCCTCACAGAGGGATACCAAGAGTACCCTCACGTCCCTTCGAAGCCTCGGGCTTCGTAACCCAATTCGTTGGAGCCTTCTTAAAACCATATGGATGTCCGCTCCTTCGTGTTATACTAAGAATTACTACTTAGTTCTACTAACTAAGGTTTACCACTTAGTTTCCAAATTCCTTGTTTTCTTAACTAAGTTTTACTACTTAGTCCCTTTTTCAACTGAGGTTTACTATTTAGTTTTCTTTCTCGCCAGGTTGGGTTGGTTAAGTGTCTTTAGTCGAGGGGACGTGAGGGTACTCTTGGTATCCCTCTGTGAGGCTGCAGATGATCATCCTGGGCTCACAGAGGTTAAGGTCTGCGTTAGAAGAACCGAGGGTATGCCTTGGTTGCAATATATATATGTGGCAACCTAAAGACTAGGATGGACCAGCGTGATTCGGCGAGAAGACGGTAGCCCTGTGATAGCAACTCATCGTCTACCATCCATCTTGAGTCAATCGAGATACGTGAAGCGGAAAGGCGGAGAACTCCAAAAGACCATATACTTGCTATCTAGTTATGGTTACGGATGGCCATAGGATAGTGGGCACCGGGGGCCGGCGTATAGTTCTCATTTTACAAGGTGTGCCTTTCATTAGTTGAGGGAGGTGTCAAGTGGGACCATAGCCACTGGAATAAAAACAGACCTTAGCATCTGCATTGGCAGATATCCGAAAGCTCCCGACCGAGTTCTGTATTCCTTGATTTGCCCTGTCACAGGACTCGGATCGCACATTACAGGACATGTGCATCTAGACAAGCGATAACGATTCGCGATACATGCGTGGGGAAGCCTAGGAGCATATACCACTCTAGGTAGTGTGTCCTAGACTTGGGGGCATTGTTCGACAGGTAGCGTAATCCCTAGTTGGACTAGGTGGCATAAACCATGAACTCGAAAAGCGTTCAGCAGATAGCGTAAAACTATAGTTAAATCTAAGAAGCACTTGATAGAAAACCCTAGACTAGATCTAGGTAATAAATAATAAATGTATGCCTGAAGACAATGGAAACTACAAGGGTTGGGATCACGTTATCGTTACTAGTTGAACACTAGTTAGGTGGTGCAGAGATATAGAAACCAGTATAACAAGGAAATAGCGAAGCTGCGAAAGTATTAGAGCGTATCCAGTCATCTTAGCATATCTTGTGACTACCTTGTCTAATCTTGTTGACCTTATCGTCATGGTGTAATCTTGTATTCAGTTAATTCATGTCGTTTTGTTTTTCCATGTTCACATGCTAGAAGTTACTGAACTTACTCAGGCTTTATGTCTGACTCTGTTTTTCTTTCGTCTTCTTTTCTTCCGTTCCCCCCTAGGTAGTTGAGGAGGGAATAGTATAACTCAGGATTAGACTGGACCGTTGCTCTTTCCCAGCTTGAAGATTTGATGAAGTTGTCTTTGGATTCTCTTCCAGATGCTATGGCTGGCTCTTGCTACATTGGGGAATATATAAATGTATTTTCATGCTTCTTTATTTTATAAAGACAGATGATACTCTGATATTGTAAAAGAATCTTGTACAGACTATTTTATCAATAAAGCAATGTTCTATTTTCCACTGTTTAATAATTTGTCTGTCTTGTAATTTAACTGCATCTTTTACCCAAAATGCTCCACAGAACTTAGTGCATTCCCTTTGTGAGTGACACTAACGGACGTGGGGTGTTACATTCGCCCGACCCGATCGATCGCAAAATCGACCATGACCGTTCAAAACCCACATACGTTAACTTTGGGAATACAACAACATCAGAACAGTAACAGCAGACTTTTATAAACATCATAATAATGTTACATCAGAGTACAGAGTATCAGAGTACATCGAATAAAATTACAGCGGAAGATAAATTACAATATTTTAATACATTGCAGCGGAAGTAAAATAACTAAGGCAGCGGAAGACAACTATGCTCTGGACACAGCTTTAGGCTTCAATCCATAATCCTGCTCGAGATAAGAACCTGTAGACAAACTACTCGACTGCCCGTGTGGAAGGAGGGCACCCAAGTTTGTAAAGGCAGAAACAAACAACGGGTCAGTCATGGGACTGGTGTGAGAATTCTTAACTAATTTCACTAATAACAATAAGACAAATCCAAGGACCATGCCGCTAATGCGGAACGGGTTTACTCCAATGGATTGTCGTGCATAAATTAAAGTAAATCGTTAAACAACGTAATGCTTTTTGAAAAAATGAAACCATCATAAGATCCAAGTCCCATCACACAATGCAACGCAAACTGGAGGATAGGGTTTTACCTTATAATGGTCAAAAATTCTTGATACGATAAAAAAGGATTTTGATATTATTATTAGTGTGTATATGTTTCAAAAAAACATTTCAAAGTAAATGTATCAATCCTAGGAAGCATAGCTACCATATACTATGCCTCCATACTAGTAATACAATCAAAACCGCATGAGGTCGTACTGGAAATTGGGTTTCCATCATGAGTCAAGGCTAGGGAGGAGCTCCTTACCAATTCGAGACATTCTAGCTAATGTCTCAGGATCCCCCGCAGTAAACCCTTGGATAGCTGCAGGCCCGGTCCACACATGCAGCTTCGTGGATTAGTTATTCCTGAACACACGTTTCCCGGTCCTATAGGACCTATCATCCGAGGCGCGCCACATTCCATCATCCACATAAGTAAATATCAGCCAGTTTAAGCATCGATGCCAGTTCTAGCTAGAAAGAAACGTGCTGCTCTCCCTGCGTTCCCTTCTCCCGTTTTAGACTCAACCGGGTTGTGAGGCTCGCGAAGTAACGTTATAACCACAAGGCCTGCTTTTCAACAAAGCCTTGATCATCTTCATCTTAGCGTGCCACATTGACAATTCACACCATGCGATTGATAACTATTAATCCACAACCTCTAAGGGTGTTGACCAAGAGAATAAATTCTCCGTCACCAACGGTTGCATATTAATCGAAATCAATTTACATAGAACAAAATTCAACGTCAGACACACATTCCATTTATAAACTTATGCTCTGGATCTGAGCGAAAGCCAAATCCATACAAATCAGCACTACGTCCGGATAACTACCATTTTAGCCCTGTCTTGGGAGCAAATCAATCAAGGGCCTCAACACCAGTTACCCATTCGATGTGAAGATCGTCGGTCTTCAATCGCCGTCTTTAATTCTTCGAACGTCATATCATTATTTGGAATGAGAGAAAACTCGGACTTTCCAAATAACTCTCGCATATATAAATATGAAAACCATTTCATATCGTTGTTAATAATTTATAACGATCTATTGCTATTTTTACTTTACTTTACATACTCATCCTAAACATAACAAGGTTTATTTTCTTCTTCCATCCTTCAATTTACACAAAATATATATTTGGTTTCATATTTTCTTTTGAAAATCCATTCCTTAGAAATGTAAATTTATAATCCTATTATTTACATTGAAAAATGTAAATTTCTATCCCTATTTTATTTACATTTAGAAATGTAAACTTATATTTCAATATATTATTATATTGAAAATGTAACCTTTATTTCATATTCTATTTACATTGGAAAATGTAAATTCCTACTCATTCTTTTGTTAACATTGAAAAATGTAAATTCTTTTATTTGCATATAAAAAATATAATTTCTATTTCATCCTTATTTACACTGAAAATTGTAAGTTTCTATATTACACTAATTACATATAAAATGCAACTTCCAATTTTCCTTTTATTTATATTGAAAAATGTAACTTTTCTAATTCTTATTTTCATTAAGAAAAATGTAAATATTTTATAATCCTTATCTTATTACATTAAAAATGTAACTTTCTTTTATAATAAACTTGGAGGTGAAAATATTCATTTCATTATTAACACATAACGGTGTGAAAATAACGTCAATTTTTAATTTATCCATTTATATTTTAATATGGGTCAGACCTCTCACATTAGGCCTGCAACTTGTGGATGCTGGATAGGCCGGTCGGTTCCGGGCAGACTTATCCCACAAGTTGGGCTTAACCTCGTATCTTGGCCCAATTTGAATTTGCGCACTTGGACCTCTCACATTAGGCCCAACATTTGTGGCTGCTGGATATGCCGGTCGGGTCCGGGCAGACTTCCACCACAAATGTAACCTAACCTCGTGTCCAATTACAATTTTAATTAATCATTATAATTTTTCTACTAAAAATATTATTTTAAACTGTTTCTCATTTAAAAATCTCTTAAATTTGGAATATTCCATATTTCCAAAATAACTTGATTTCAAATACTATAACTTACCTGTTCAAATCTTAATAAAACTTGGGATTTTCTCAATTATTATATTAATAACTATAAACCTTTCAAAATGTATAATTCTGAATCTAATCTTCTTATCTTAGCATATTGACAGTAAAGATGGAATCTTTTTAATTGAATCCCTTTATATTTATGACTCATATTTCATTTACATTAAAAATGCAAATTCTTATGTTAACAAAATTCCATTCTTCCTTATATGCTTTAATGAATTCCCTTTTTAACATAAATATGTGATTTTCTAATATTTACATTTCTAACACAAAAATGTGATTAATTATTACAGAAAATTTCCATCTTTTTAAATTACATAAAAAGGTGATTTTGATTCCATTGTCAAATTTGCTCTTTTTACTTATGCTTTAATTACATACAAAATGCAATTTTATTTAATGTAAATTCATATTTTTTAATTACATTTAATGTGATTCTCTTTCTTTGTAATCTTGATTACATAAAAATGCAATTCTCTTTTTTTAAATCTTGATTACATAAAAACGTAAATTTCGTTACATGGCAAAATCATATCTTAATTGATTACATAAAAATGTAAATTTCGTTACATGGCAAAATCATATCTTAATTGATTACATAAAAATGTAAATTTCGTTACATGGCAAAATCATATCTTAATTGATTACATAAAAATGTAAATTTCGTTACATGGCAAAATCATATCTTAATTGATTAAATGTAAATTTCAATTCAATGTCACAATTCCTTTTTCTTATTATATTTACATAAAAATTGTAAATTCTGTTTCAAGGTTGAATTCATTCTTTCTATTACATTGAAAACGTAATTATTTATTCATTTTAAATTACTTTAAAAAAATGTAATTTTTTTATTTACATGTCAATCCATTCTTTTTATTTACATATAAAAATGTAAATTTTAATCCATCGCAAATTCCTACTTTATTTTTTTCATATAAAAAAAATGTAATTTTAATCTACATGCAAAATCTCATTCTAATTTACATTATAAAAATGTAATTTTTAATTACAATGCAAAATCTACTTTTTGTTTACATCATAAAAATGTAAATTTTCTATACTATGCTAATTCTCATTTTTATTTACATATAACAATGTAAATTTTCTTTACTATGCAAATTCTCATTTTTATTTACATATAAGAATGTAAATTTTCTTTATTTTCAAAATAAATTATCATTATAAAAAAAATGATCTTTATTCGCATCATAAATTTCATGTTCTTACTATTTCTAATTTACACAATTGTAAATTTTGAATGCAACAAAACTAAAGGAACCAATCGTATATATATTTATATAAACCTCAATAATGAGATTTTGATCGCATTAACAAATCTACAATAATAGAGCTGAAACAAGAGAAAAATAACCACCCAACATCAGATCTAAATGATTGATCTGGAATCATACATACATGCAAACCATCATCCATAATATTATCACATTTCAGATTTACTTCATTCTCTATTCAACCATTAAATAACGATTAATAATTTAATTTAATGAATTATTTAAAATAGAATCTCATCTTGCTATTGCATGAATCTACAATCAACAGAGAGTCAGAAAATGTTCCAACCAATTTCAGCAAAGTCTATTCGTCGTCACGGTTCCGTCAGATCTGAAATTTTCAGATTCGTAGTTTGTATGAATTAACTATAAATATTTAAATTAACAATTGCTTTTCACAACTGCCGCTGTAACGGACAGAAGCGTGGCAAAATCTGAAATTGTTCATACCTTAAGTTCTTAGTTTGTTCAAAATTTTGATTCAGAATAACTCGAGATTGGATCGATGGTTTCAGGTGCCGTTTGTTGGAGATGGAAGTCCTACGGGAGGCGCATCCACGCCGGAAGTAGGGGTGTGGCGGTCTGTGCTGGTGGCGGCTGGGCAGCGAAGGTCGCGGGTTCGGGCACAAAATCCGAGAGTTACAGGCCACCAATTCGAATGAAACCTGTCGGAGATGGAAGAGGAAGAGAAGAGCTTCAAAAAGTTCAACATAACCTAAGTCTAATTGTGTGTGGATTATGAGGAAGAGAGGAGAGAAGGTGGAAGGCTTTAGGCGGCTGATGGTTCTTTTGTACTTGATGTTTTGATCGGGGTGAGAGGAAGGAATAGTGCTTCTATAATATTTTATTAATTTATTACCCATTAAAGGCCCGTTTTGCAACATTGTCTAATTTCAGCCCAACGACTGTTGTTTATACCTAATAGCCCCCATTCCGAACTCATCTGGATAAGTCTCGTCAGCCCAAATGGTCATCTTCGCCTCCGTTTCTCAGATTTAAAATTTAAGTCCTTTATTTATAATTCAACCGTACAAATAAATTCACCAGGGCCACAAATTAACTTCAAAAAATTCCTGAAAAATATATTTAGCTATGTTTTCATGCTGCGAACCTAGAAAAATTAATTTCGTTCAATTCTGAGCCCGTTTGAAAAATGGTCATTTTCTGGTCGATCCGATTTAACTACAATGGTCAAAACACAATTTCTTTTGCCACGTTCACAAATTAATTCTAAAAATTATGAAAAATTAAACTTAGCAATATTTTGACATTCCAAATCCAACAAAAGTGGTTTCGTCGAAAACAGAGGTCGTTTGAAAAATGGCTATTTTCAAGGCGTATATATTTAATATTAAAAATACTTTTTAAGCAAATAATTTTCAAAACTCGAAATATATAAGTGTTTATACTTTTCAAATGTAGAAACATCATTCTGAACTCAATGGAAGTGGTTTCGAGTCCAAATTCCTTCGTATGCAAAAAGTAGCATTTTGACCTTTATAAATTTCATAGCGACCTTTCTAAATTTTAATTTGGGCATAACTTTTGATTCCTGCTATGAAATTTCAATTTTTTAGATTCGTAAGAAAGATATTTTTAAATAGATTCTAAAATTTTTGGTTTCACTAAAATTCGTTAAATTTTGCATCCCGTACAGAGAGTCAAAGTTCAAGTTTGACTTTTCAAACTATCGCGCTATTTCTAACTCCTTTTATATTTAAAAATTAAATTATTCATTCTAACTTCAATTTAGATCAATTTTTAATCATTATTATTCTAAATAAATTATTTTAAATATCAAAAACTCATTAAAATTAGTTAAAATAAATTTTAAATTAACCCAAAAATCCAGGGTTGTTACAGTCTCCCCCACTTAAGAACTTTTCGTCCTCGAAAAGGAACGAAGCTAAAAAGTGTTTAATTATCCTACTCAATTTTATTTGTTGATTAAATTTTAAAATATATAACTTTATATATACAAAAATCATATTTTCTAAAATAGACTATATATATTCACAAATACGTTAATTATAAACTGGGCACTCTCAACTCATTCTAGGGCATTACTAACCCCATCTCTAATGAGTTTTCTCATTCTAGGATACTGTTGATCCTATCTCTAATGAGTATTCTTATTGGATATTACTAATCCAATCTCTGATGAGTCTTTTGTTTACTTCTAATGAGTTGTACCCCAAAGATTTGAGCTAACCAAAGCTATGATACCAACTGTAACGACACGGGTTCCGGTAGGCTTTGCAACCATCCCTTCATCCTCCAGTACAGCAGGTAAAACCCACTGTGGCTTACAGTTGTACCCCAGACACCTTGTTTTACGGTGACCCTTTCGGGATCCCCCGGCCGCAGCCTACCAACCCTAAAAATGGACATATGGGGGTAAGAGTCTCCCATTCGCCACCAAACCGCGAAGCGAGAACCCCCCCCCCCCCCATTATGTTGCATCCTATTACCAGGCATGCCAAACAAGGACTGATGTGAGAATTCTTAACTAATTTCACTAATAACAATAAGACAAATCCAAGGACCACGCCGCTAACGCAGAACGGGTTTACTCCAATGGATTGTCGTGCATAAATTAAAGTAAATCATTAAACAACGTAATGCTTTTTGGAAAAATGAAACCATCATAAGACCCATGTCCCATCACACAATGCAACGCAAACCGGAGGATAGGGTTTTACCTTATAATGGTCAAAAATGCTTGATACGGTAAAAATGGATTTTGATATTATTATTAGGGTGTATATGTTTCAAAAAAACATTTCAAAGTAAATGTATCAATCCAAGGAAGCATAGCTACCATATACTATGCCTCCATACTAGTAATACAATCAAAACCGCATGAGGTCGTATTGGAAATTGGGTTTCCATCATGAGTCAAGGCTAGGGAGGATCCCCTTACCGATTCAAGACACTCTAGCTAATGTCTCAGGATCCCCCGTAGTGAACCCTTGGATAGCTTCAGGGTCGGTCCACACATACAGCTTCGTGGATTAGTTATTCCTGAACACACGTTTCCCGGTCCTATAGGACCTATCATCCGAGGCGCGCCACATTCCATCATCCACATAAGTAAATATCAGCCAGTTTAAGCACCGACACCACTTCTAGCTAGAAAGAAACGTGCTGCTCTCCTTGCGTTCCCTTCTCCCGTTTTAGACTCAACCGGGTTGTGAGGCTCGCGAAGTAACGTTATAACCACAAGGCCTGATTTTTGACAAAGCCTTGATCATCTTCATCTCAGTGTGCCACGTTGACAATTCACACCATGTGATTGATAACTATTAATACACAACCTTTAAGGGTGTTGAGCAAGAGAATAAATTCTCCGCCACCAACGGTTGCATATTAATAGAAATCAATTTACATAGAACAAAATTCAACGTCAGACACATTCCATTTTTAAACTTATGCTCTGGGCCTGAGCGAAAGCCAAATCCGTACAAATCAGCACTACGTCCGGATAACTACCATTTTAGCCCCGTCTTGGGAGCAAATCAATCAAGGGCCTCAACACCAGTTACCCATTTGATGTGAAGATCGTCGGTCTTCAATCGCCGTCTTCAATTCCTCGAACGTCGTATCATTATTTGGAATGAGAGTAAACTCGGACTTTCCAACATATATAAATTTGAAAACCATTTCATATCGTTGTTAATAATTTATAACGATCTATCGCTATTTTTACTTTACTTTACATACTCATCCTAAACATAACAAGGTTTATTTTCTTCTTCCATCCTTCAATTTACACAAAATATATTTTTGGTTTCATATTTTCTTTTGAAAATCCATTCCTTAGAAATGTAAATTTCTAATCCTATTATTTACATTGAAAAATGTAAATTTCTATCCCTATTTTATTTACATTTAGAAATGTAAACTTATATTTCAATATATTATTATATTGAAAATGTAACCTTTATTTCATATTCTATTTACATTGGAAAATGTAAATTCCTACTCATTCTTTTGTTAACATTGAAAAATGTAAATTCTTTTATTTGCATATAAAAAATATAATTTCTATTTCATCCTTATTTACATTGAAAAATGTAAGTTTATATATTACACCAATTACATATAAAAATGTAACTTCCTATTTTCCTTTTATTTATATTGAAAAATGTAACTTTACTAATTCTTATTTTCATTAAGAAAATTGTAAAACTTTTATAATTCTTATCTTATTACATTAAAAATGTAACTTTCTTTTATAACAAACTTGGAGGTGAAAATATTCATTTCATTATTAACAGATAACGGTGTGAAAATAACGTCAATTTCTAATTTATCCATTTATATTTTAATATGGGCCAGACCTCCCACATTAGGCCTGCAACTTGTGGATGCTGGATAGGCCGGTCGGTTCCGGGCAGACTTATCCCATAAGTTGGGCTTAACCTCGTGTCTTGTCCCAATTTGTATTTGCGCACTTGGACCTCTCACATTAGGCCCAACATTTGTGGATGCTGGATATGTCGGTCGGGTCCGGGCAGACTTCCACCACAAATGTAACCTAACCTCGTGTCCAAGTACAATTTTAATTAATCATTATAATTGTTCTACTAAAAATATTATTTTAAATTGTTTCTCATTTCAAAATCTCTTAAATTTGGAATATTCCATATTTCCAAAATAACTTGATTTCAAATACTATAACTTACCTGTTCAAATCTTAATAAAACTTGGGATTTTCTCAATTATTATATTAATAACTATAAACCTTTCAAAATGTCTAATTCTGAATCTAATCTTCTTATCTTAGCATATTGACAGTAAAGATGGAATATTTTTAATTGAATCCCTTTTTATTTATGACTCATATTTCATTTACATTAAAAATGCAAATTCTTATGTTAACAAAATTCCATTCTTCCTTATATGCTTTAATGAATTCCCTTTTTAACATAAATATGTGATTTTCTAATATTTATATTTCTAACACAAAAATGTGATTAATTATTACAGAAAATTTCCATCTTTTTAAATTACATAAAAAGGTGATTTTGATTCCATTGTCAAATTTGCTCTTTTTACTTATGCTTTAATTACATACAAAATGCAATTTTATTTAATGTAAACTCTTATTCTTTAATTACATTTAATGTGATTCTCTTTCTTTGTAATCTTGATTACATAAAAATGCAATTCTCTTTCTTTAAATCTTGATTACAAAAAAACGTAAATTTCGTTACATGGCAAAATTATTTCTTAATTGATTACATAAAAATGTAAATTTCGTTACATGGCAAAATCATATCTTAATTGATTACATAAAAATGTAAATTTCGTTACATGGCAAAATCATATCTTAATTGATTACATAAAAATGTAAATTTCGTTACATGGCAAAATCATATCTTAATTGATTTAATGTAAATTTCAATTCAATGTCACAATTCCTTTTTCTTATTATATTTACATAAAAGTTGTAAATTCTATTTCAAGGTTGAATTCATTCTTTTTATGACATTGAAAATGTAATTATTTATTCATTTTAAATTACTTTAAAAAAAATGTAATTTTTTTATTTACATGTCAATCCATTCTTTTTATTTACATATAAAAATGTAAATTTTAATCCATCGCAAATTCCTACTTTATTTTTTTCATATAAAAAAATATAATTTTAATCTACATGCAAAATCTCATTCTAATTTACATTATAAAAATGTAATTTTTAATTACAATGCAAAATCTACTTTTTGTTTACATCATAAAAATGTAAATTTTCTATACTATGCTAATTCTCATTTTTATTTACATATAAAAATGTAAATTTTCTTTACTATGCTAATTCTCATTTTTATTTACATATAAAAATGTAAATTTTCTTTATTTTCAATATAAATTGTCATTCTAAAAAAAATGATTTTTATTCGCATCATAAATTTCATGTTCTTACTATTTCTAATTTACACAATTGTAAATTTTGAATGCAACAAAACTAAAGGAACCAATCGTATGTATTTTTATATAAATCTCAATAATGAGATTTTGATCGCATTAACAAATCTACAATAATAGAGCTGAAACAAGAGAAAAATAACCACACAATATCAGAACTAAATGATTGATCTGGAATCATACATACATGCAAACCATCATCCATAATATTATCACATTTCAGATTTACTTCATTCTCTATTCAACCATTAAATAACGATTAATAATTTAATTTAATAAATTATTTAAAATAGAATCTCATCTTGCTATTGCATGAATCTACAATCAACAGAGAGTCAGAAAATGTTCTAATCAATTTCAGCAAAGTCTATTCGTCGTCACGGTTCCGTCAGATCTGAAATTTTCAGATTCGTAGTTTGTATGAATTAACTATAAATATTTAAATTAACAATTGCTTTTCACAACTGCCACTGCAACGGACAGAAGCGTGGCAAAATCTGAAATTGTCCATACCTTGAGTTCTTAGTTTGTTCAAAATTTTGATTCAGAATAACTCGAGATTGGATCGATGGTTTCAGGTGCCGTTTGTTGGAGATGGAAGGCCTAGGGGAGGCACATCCACGCCCGAAGTAGGGGGTGCGGCGGTCTGTGCTGGTGGCTGCGGGGCAACGAAGGTCGCGGGTTCGGGCACAAAATCCGAGAGCTACAGGCCACCAATTCGAATGAAACCTGTCGGAGATGGAAGAGGAAGAGAAGAGCTTCAAAAAGTTCAACATAACCTAAGTCTAATTGTGTGTGGATTAGGAGGAAGAGAGGAGAGAAGGTGGAAGGCTTTAGGTAGCTGATGGGTTCTTTTGTACGTGATGTTTTGATCGGGGAGGGAGGAAGGAATAGTGCTTTTATAATATTTTATTAATTTATTACCCATTAAAGGCCCGTTTTGCAACATTGTCTAATTTCAGCACAACAACTGTCGTTTATACCTAATAGCCCCCATTCCGAACTCATCTGGATATGTCTCGTCAGCCCAAATGGTCATCTTGGCCTCCGTTTCTCAGATTTAAAATTTAAGTCCTTTATTTATAATTCAACCGTACAAATAAATTCACTAGGGCCACAAATTAACTTCAAAAAATTCCCTAAAAATATATTTAGCTATGTTTTCATGCTGCGGACCTAGGAAAATTAATTTCGTTCAATTCTGAGCCCGTTTGAAAAATGGTCATTTTCTGGTCGATCCGATTTAACTAAAATGGTCAAAACACAATTTCTTTCGCCACGTTCACAAATTAATTCTTAAAATTATGAAAAATTAAACTTAGCAATATTTTGACATTCCAAATCCAACAAAAGTGGTTTCGTCGAAAACAGAGGTCGTTTGAAAAATGGCTATTTTCAAGGCGTATATATTTAATATTAAAAATACTTTTTAAGCAAATAATTTTCGAAACTCAAAATATATAAGTGTTTATACTTTTTAAATGTAGAAACATCATTCTGAACTCAATGGAAGTGGTTTCGAGTTCAAATTCCTTCGTATGCAAAAGGAAGCATTTTGACCTTTATAAATTTCATAGCGACCTTTCTAAATTTTAATTTGGGCATAACTTTTGATTCCCGCTATGAAATTTCAATTTTTCAAATTCGTTAGAAATATATTTTTAAATAGATTCTAATATTTTTGGTTTCACTAAAATTTGTTAAATTCTGCATCCCGTACGGTTAGTCAAAGTTCAAGTTTGACTTTTCAAACTACCGCGCTATTTCTAACTCCTTTTATATTTAAAAATTAAATTATTCATTCTAACTTCGATTTAGATCAATTTTTAATCATTATTATTCTAAATAAATTATTTTAAATATCAAAAACTCATTAAAATTAGTTAAAATAAATTTTAAATTTACCCCAAAATTCAGGTTTGTTACATACTGTAAATCCAGGACCAACAGTACTAGCAAATAACATAAGATAAAAATGGGGGAGGGGTGGGGAGGTTCGGTCACAAGACCCATGAAAGAACAAGTGAGCAGTAGATTAAAAATCAGCAATACCGCAGCATCTGCAACAGGAAACAATTGAGATGCTAATCATGTGGAGGTTCTCATTTATTGATAACCCATCGTGCAGAGTTTTCCACACAAACAGATAGACTTTCGGAGCTAATCAGACATCCCATATGAAAGAGAAAAGATAGAGAAGTGGAGTTGGGGTCCTCGCCGAACTCCACGCCACCTTAATCGAGAAAGAACTTCCATCCCAACCAGATCCACCACCATGTGAATTATAGAAGTACTTCACGGACTGCATATATTTCCACGTCTTACTAGGGTATTACAGGATACTAGTGTAATTCGCACCCATAGCCTGTGATGATTAATGTGGAGGAACGTCTCCCATAGGGAGTCGTTTGCTCCAAACTGTAACACCCCGTATTTGAACGACACTAAAGAGGTCAAATTAAAGAATAATTAATTTAATTTTCAAAATTAAGGGAAACTGACTGTGCCATTGCATCCATCTCGAAATTCTGGTCAAGATAGACACTTGGTTTGCGTAAAACGGACACCGTATGAAGAAGTTATGAAGGCTTGAAGTTTGTATATGTGTAGGAGAATTATATATATAATATTTAGAAAATCAAATTTCAGTTCAAAAATCAAAAATTCCATGAGCGGCAAATTTCCCGCCTAGGGGTGTCGACCCCTTAAGGGGGTGTCGACCCCGTAAGGGGGTGTCGACCCCGTAAGGGGGTGTCGACCCATGGGTTGACCCCCCTAGGGAAGACGTGGAAGATTAGGGTTTGGGGCTGGTGGCTATAAATATGGCCTCATTTCTTTAGTTTCTTCACACTGAAAATAACGGAGGAGTAGATGCTGTCACTGCTCGGATTGAATCAAACCTTTTTCTTCTTCTGCAATCAAGTTAATCAAGTGTAGATCTGTGATTCAACATCTGCTATTCTCCTTCTATTGTTCAACACTGTGAGTTTAAGTTACTTTTAGATATGAATAATTAAAAGTAAAACCTGATATAACATTAACTTGGATCTATGCCTATGACCATTTGAATCAAATTAGGTCTGCTATAACTTATATATCTATGATGTTATGACATGATTATGACTTAGATCTAAACTTTCACCTATTTATCATGTCAGATCTTCCATTGTTTCACTGTTTAGATCACCTTATACTTGTCCCTATCATGATTGTGGTTAAATTGGATCTATTATTAGTTGGATATCTAAACCATTGTTTAGATCTTACCATGCCTGTTATGACATCCCTATTATGTTAGAATCAGTTATATTATCATATGTTCATCGGATATATTCCTATGTGCCTAGCTTGTCATTATGCCACTATATGTTTATGCCATTATATTTCAATCTAGTTAGTATGATCATTTCTATCATCTTCCCTTCATCTTTCCCTTTTTATTTTATATAGCCGGGCTCCTTTCGAGCCTAGGCATGCTGCTAAAATATGTGAACGCGTTAAATGAGGAACGAGAGGAAAAACATTGAAATTGGGCATAACTTGTAATTGGAAATTTGGGCATAACCTAAATAAAATGTATTAACATGAATTTGGGCACATAGTTTATTATGAATATAACTTGGGGAAAGGGGCATGAAAACCTGCAACATTATAGGTAAAGTTGGCTAATAATGAAATGCCTAGGATTATGGTAATTAAAAACAACAACTACACCAAGGCACGAGGCTAAATTACACTTGCGGTGGAGTCTGCCCGGAACTGCCCGACGTATCCAACGACCACAAGTGGTGAATATAATGTGAGGGTCTAGGTGCACAAATACGAGATGTGCTAAGACACGAGGTTAAGCCCGACTTGTGGAAGAAGTCTACCCGGAACCGACTGGCATATCCAGCATCCACAAGTGATAGGCTTAATTTGAGGGGTCTAGCACATTATAACCATAAATGGACATGGTATTGAATTGGAATACTTAACCTAGTTGAATCCATAGGGATTGTATGAAGAACCTGATTAGGGGTTACGTAAACTTGTTTGAAACAGTGGGCGGGTTAAGTAAATCTGGGTTGGGTGGGTAATATTTATATATAGGCCCACAAACTTAACCTAGTAGGGTTATGTAATTAAAGACACCGTTAGGTAAGCATAGCCTATGGAAATGTTCCGGTTATGTAATTAAAGACACCGTTAGGTAAGCATAACCTATGGAAATCCTAATGGGGATACAAGACAAAGGGGAGAGCTTGTATCGTCTTGTGTGGAAGACTTGTTTCAGTTAGTAACCCATAGAATGGTATCAAACGAGTACTCCGCCCTAGGTCGGAGTTGGGACACGCTTACTGGACTGATTGTAAGAGATCCAAACGTAAAGGACGGTGTGGGCGGCACAAACCGACCGGGGCCTTATGCGTGCATGGTCCGGTCAAAGGGGGATAAGACGACCATGACACCTATAGATATGGTTGTGCACATCAATGAAGGGTTGCCACTTTAGGAAGTGATACCTCGTACTGTGGGGCCGGCACATGGTATCTACGGAGTAGGGAGCCAAATGATTAGGGTAGTAATTAGGGTGTAACACCCCGTAACTTTGTCAACATTAAAAGAAGATAAATTAAATAATAATTAATTCAATAATCGGAATTAAGGGAAATGGACTGCGCCATTGCGTCCGTCTCGAAATTCTGGTCAAAATAGATATTTGGCTTACGTAAAACGGACACCTATAAAGAAGTTATGTAGGTTTAAAGTTTGTATACGTGTAGAAGAATTATATATATATTTATATATGTATGTATGTATGGTCCAGAAAATCAAAATTTGGTTCAAAATTCAAAAATTACGTTAGCGGCAAAATTTCCGCCCCAGGGGTGTCGACCCCTAAGCACGGGTGTCGACCCGATAGGGGGGTCGACCCCCCTAGGGCTGAGGTGGCAATCGGTTTAGAGGGACTGGCAGCTATAAATACATGGTCATTTCTCTTGTTTTCTTCCTTGAGAATCCATAGGAGCCAAACTCTGCCTGTCACTATACTGAACCGAATTATCTTCTATAACTATCAACTAAAGCAAATCAAACTTAGAGATTTGAGTATAGATCCAACCTCTGCTATCTTTTACCTTTTCTTTTAATCCAAACACTGTGAGTTAGTTACTTTTAAATTTAAATGATTAAAAGTAAACGTGATATGACTATGATTTGGATTTGTTATAAATCATGAATCTATGACATCCTTGAATCTTAAATATTATCATATCATGTTAGATCCAATTAGTTTGTGGTTAATTTATCATGTCATGTTAGATCTACCTTCATAAATCTAATTCATTTGTTGATAATTTATCATGTCATGCTAGATCTACCTTTATGGATCTAATTCGTTTGTGGATAATTTATCATATCATACTAGATCTACCCTTATAGATTTAATTTGTTTGTGGTTAACTTATCATGTCACATTTGTGGATCTTAAACTTTATTTATAATATGGTGATTAATTTAGATCTATCATTAACTGGAAATATGAATCCTTATTTCTTTATGCCTATTGTGATATCCTTAGTATGTTAGATCTAGATTTTTATCACATGCACACTAGACCTATTTTTATATGTCCACCTTATCACCATGCCAATTACATGTTTATGTCACTTTTATTAAAATAATCACTATTGTCACCTTTTCCTTTTATTGTTTATGGCTAGGATACTTTCTAGCTAAGGCATGATGACAAATTGATAAGAATGCGGTAGATTGGGGACGAAGGGAAAACGATAAAATTGGCATAAACTGTAAATGGGAAGTTTGGCGTAAATTGAGTAATAAATGAGAACATGAATTTAGGCATATATTAATTATGAACATAGTTAGGGAAAAAGAGGCACAAAACCTATAAAAGAAATAGGTATAATAAATTAATAATGGAAATGCCTAGGATTACAGTAATTAGAAACTGTAATGGCACTTATGACACGAGGTTAGATTGCACTTGCAGTGGAAGTCTGCCCGGAACCAAATAGCATATCCAGCGACCGCAAGTGGTGAATCTAATGTGAGAGGTCTAAGTGCACAAATACGAGACGGGATAAGGCACGAGGTTAAGCCCAACTTGTGGAATAAGTTTGTCTGGACCTGACCGGCATATCCAACATCCACAGGTTGTAGGCCTAATGTGGGAGATCTAGCCCATTATAACCATAAATGGACATGGTAATGAATTGGAGTAGACAAGGAATGATAGTAACCTATTATGATTAATTACTTAATGAATATGTTGTATATAATAGGTAGGCTTATACTAGGGACAAATGGAAATTATAACATAAGTTATAATAAAAGGAAAGAAAGCTTATTAGGAAACCTTAGTTAATAAAACTAAGTTAATAAGTAAACAACGTCAAGTTGTAGTGATATGTTAAACAGGAAACAACTGAACTGAGAAGAAGTATACTTAATTAAATATTAAGTAAAACATGTTATTGTAACTATGGAAACAGACAATACAAAAGGGATTGTAAGGTTACTTCCGTTAATTACAATCTAGGGGTGAAAGATTGTAAGATTACTTCTGTTAATTACAATCTAAAGAATAACATGTAACGGGGATTTTTAATGAACTTAAATGGATTAAGTTATATTTATATGGGATTAATAAGCAAGTGAAACTTTGGCAAGTAAAAAGAAGTCATTGTAAATGGGGATAACCTATTAGTCTGTAATACGTAACCTAGTTGAATCCATAAGGGATTGTATGAATATGAACTAAAGTCGGGGTTAAGTAAATTTGGTTAAACAGTGGGTGGGTTAAGTAAATCTTGGGTAGGTGGGTAATATTAGTATATATAGGCCCACAAACTTAACCGTTAAATGAATATGCTTGAATTGGTGGGAGGGTTAAGTAAATCTTGGGTAGGTGGGTAATACTAATATTTACATATATGCCCACAAACTTAGCCCGATAAGGTTATGTAATTAAAGACACCTAGTGGTAAGCATAACCGGTAGAAGATTGGGGTTATATAATTAAAGACATCTTTTAGGATAAATATAACCTGTGGAAAACCTAGTAAGGGATACAAGACAGGGGGAGATCTTGTATCACATTGTGTGGGACCCATTTCATTCAGTAACCCAGAGTAAGTATCAAGTAGAGTACTCTGAACTAGGTTGGAGAAGGGGCACGCTTACTGAACTGATTGTAAGAGATCCAAACGTGGAGGACGATGTTGGCGGCGCAAACCGACCGGGCCATGTGCATGCATGAGCCGGGCCGAAGGGGATAAGACGACCGTGACACATGTAGATATAGGGCTGTGCATATCAGCGGAGGGTTGCCACTTTAGGACGTGATTCATCCTATGGTGGGGCCAGCACAGAGTATCTACGCGGATTAGGGAGCTGATCGATTAGGGTAGTAGTTAGGATGCATTTGGATGTATGCCTAAGTCTACCACCTTATAGTGGAAGGGATCATCTCATTCTGGTTATACTAGTAATTGTGTAGAGTGATAATTAAGGAAGCGTATACACCCTATCCTGTTATCTTGTCATACCTGCCATTTATGTAGTTATATCTCTTATCCACTTTATATATCTGTCATGCTGCTTTTATTTATTTACTTGCTAAAAGTAACTAGACTCGCCAAAATTTTTGTCTGACCCTTTTTGTTTCTTCTTTCTTCCGTTCCCCCCTCCCCCCACGGGTTCTCAGGGAGGGAATTCTCAGGCTTTGTCAAGATTCTGCTATCATTATGCTTAGAGCTGCTAGATGTACCGCTCTAGCTTCTATCTTTGCTAATATGGCTATGTTTTCACTTGGGGATTATGCTTCTTCTATTTTGTGCTCTGATGTTTAAAAATAAGACAGATGTTTTAATGGTGAAATGGTTTTCATGTATTTCAGACAAGGGATGTTTTGACTATTCTACTTTATGATAAATAAAGTTTTTATTTCCACTGCTATTTTTATGTCTGTCTTGTAATATTTTTGTTTTTGTTTACCTATAACGCTTCACGAAACTTAATGCATTCCCTTTGTGAGTGACATTAAAGGACACGGGGTGTCACATAGGGTACATCAAGACGTATGCCTAAGTCTACCATCTGGTAGTTGTTGGGATCATCTCATTCTGGTTATACTAGTATTGGTGCAGAGTGATCATTAGAGAAGCGTATACACTCTATCATGTTTACCTTGTCATATCTGCCTTTTATGATGTTATCTTTCTTATCCACTTTATATGCCTGTCATGATACTTTTACTTATTTATTTGCTAAAAGTAACTGGACTCGCCAGACTTTATGTCTGACGCTTTTTGTTTCCTCTTCTTTCTTCTGTTCCCCCCTCCCCCCAGGTTCTGACGGTGGGAATACTCAAGCTTGATCAGGATTCTGCTATCATTTTGCTGGAGCTACTTAGATGTATTGCTCAAACTCGTATTTTTGCTACTATGGCTACGTTTTTATTTGGGGATTTTGCTACTTTTATTTGGTACTTTGATGTTTCAAGTACAAGACATAAGTTTTTATGATGAACTGGTTTTAATGTAATTCATACAAATGATGTTTTGAACCATGATGCTTTATGATTAATAAAAGTTTTTAATTCCGTTGTTATTTCATATCTGTCTTGTAATGTTTCTTTTTCTGTTTACCTATAATGCTTCACGAAACTTAATGCATTCTCTTAATGAGTGACATTAACGGACGTGGGGTGTCACACTTGGTATCAGAGCTGAAGCTTACCAGATCGAATATCAAAAAGATTTTAAAACAAAGAATTTTCAAAAAGAAAAGTCTGTTTTGAAAAACATATTCCCTAAAGACAAATGTAATATCTCTCGATTCTCTACTTGATTCCTTTTTTCTTTTTTATGTAGGGAACCGATTCTTCCCGAAAAGTGTCCCCATTTCGACATGGTTCCGTAGGCATGTTAAAATTACAACACATGTCAAAGGGCAATGAAGTGCCTAACCTCCATCTGTAGCCGCTGTAGTTTCACCTGCGGCTAAATGTCTTAAGCTTTATAAGGATTTCTGTGCGATGGAGGCAGCTTTCGAGAGACTTGTTAGTGAAACGATCGAGAATTTCGCTCGATCCGAATCGATCGCTAAACCGACCATGACTGTTCGAAACCCCTGATTGCTTTGAGGACAAGACAGGTCAGAACACAAACAGAAGAACATTTCATTGTTAATTACAACAATTCCATCAGAAAACAAGAATATACAGAGTATGAATAAATATTACACAGAAAATATTAGAGATTTAAATTACATTACATAGCAGCGGAAAAATAATACAATACACAACTAGAAGTAATACACGAATACAGAGTTTTCTGAGTATCCTTCCAGCTGTAAATCAGGATCCTGTGAATATAAATCTGCAAAACCAAACTGCCCATGTCAAAATAAGGGCACCTAGAGTTTAGGTTAAAACAATAAACTCCAGGTCAGTCATGTGACTGGTGTGAGAACTAAAACAGTTATTTAAAACTTTATTTTAAAGTTAGGTAAATCAAGGGACCACGCCGTATAACACGGAATGGGTTTCCTCCCAAGAACACCAGTGCATAAAACAACAGCGCAATGCTAAATAAAGAACAATGAAGCTATTATAAGACCAGGTCCCATTATACAATGCAACGCAAGCCGGAGGATAGGGTTTTTACCTTATAATAGCCAAGAATGATTGGTACGTGAAATTTCATGTTTTATTATTACTATAAGTGTATAGTGTCAAAACTATTTCAAATCATAAGTATCAATCATAGACGACATAAGTGCCCCATACCGCTATGTCGCCATACTAGGCTCTACAAATAAAACCGCAAAGTCACGTATTGGAAGCTAGATTTCCATCCGTGAACCGAGGAAAAAGATAGTCCTCTACTGATTCAAGACAATCTAGCCTACCGTGTCTCAGGATCAGAGCTCGTGTGACCCTTGGATCGTCAGGGCCGGTCCACCGATGTGGATTAAACTTAAACCCTGGACACTGCGCTCCCCCGCCCTATAGGGCGAAAATGAGCCAAATGACTCCATCGACTCCACACAGTCACCGATATATCTGAGGCGCCTCGCAACAACAACAACCACACATGTGAAAATAATATAAATGTCAGGGCTGGTAGGTCACTGACACCACCCTAGCTAGAAGGAAATGCATGCCCTCCCTGAGGTCCTCTCCCGTTTCTGGTTCACAACCGGGGTGTGAGGCTCGCGAATCAACGCTACACAAAGCTATGCCACACAGGCAGTGCTTTGATCATCAACCACAAGACTTTTCTTTTCAACAGAAGTCTTGATCAATTGCCACTTAGGCATGCCACACAGGTAATTCACACCATGCGACTGATGTCTATCGATATACAACCTCTGATCCCGTACGTCTCAGAGAAGGGTGAAGTAAGGGAATGAATTCTCCTTCACCAGGCAGATGTATATATAATAGAGATCAATCAACACAGAGCAAAATCCAATGTCAGACACACAGTCCATACAAGTTCGTTCTGGGTCTAAACAAAACCGGAGGCACCTTGTACCTCGCTTATCCATCGATCTAGAAGTACGTCTAGACGATCACCAACTGATTCCCTCCTCTTGGGTGTACAACCCAGTCAAGATCATTAGTAATCACCCAAACGATGTGAAGACCTCTGGTCTTCGACCACCGTCTTCATCCTCGACACACCGTCGAATTAGTTATTCAGAATGGGATAAACCCTGTCTTTCTGAATAACTCGCGTATATAATAAACAAATGTTACACAAACACAACATATGCCTCATTCCAATTCAGAATATTCTTTTATTCAAATATTCTTATACTTTGGGAAAGGTTCCCACTAATTTTATCAAAGATAAATTCTTTAAATTTATTATTTAATCTTCTTTTGAATATCAATTCAAACTAGTCGAGATTAGCGAACCACACCGGAGTAATCATTTATTTTATTTCCCAATCCCAACCTATTCGTCCCATGAAGTAAAACTGGTCATACTTCATATGTAACACCACGGTGTTATCGGTAAATTCAATAACCATTTCACGTTCAAATCTAATTAAAGATTTAACTATCGTCTGGAGCAAAACTGGTGACACTCCATTCTCGATCATTTCAATCTAATTAAAGATTCATTAAAACTCCACTTAGTTTTAATCTTCCCAAAAATCAATATCCTATCTTTAACTGGGTTAAAGAACCAATGTCATCTAAAACACGGTTCATGACAAACCCAAAATCACATTCCATTAATTATCGGGTTAAAGAACAAGTGTTATTTAAAACACCGTTCACGATAAAACCAAAAATCAATTCCAATTCAATTCCAATTAAATACCATTTAATTGGTATACTTCATTAAATCTAAATAAAAAGATTTAATCTTTTTCTCTACTGGGTTTAAGAACAATGTTAACGAAGACACCATTCATGACAAACCCAAATCACATTTGATATTAAATACAAGGCTCTGAATAGAAAATATATCGGCTTATATTTAATATGGAATTCTACGACCAACAAATGTCGTATTGGAAATAACGATATAAATATATCTTTCAAATTCCCATTACAATATCTGTATCATCACGAAATCCAACATCGAAATATTCCAAAGACAATTTCGATTCAAATCCATTCCAATTCAATTATTGGAAATTTTGGTTATTTTCAAAACTATTTCAAATCCAATTTATTTATTTTTAAAAAATAAATGAATTATAATTCTAGTTCAAAATTAGTTCATTTCGATAAAAATCTACTTTTATCTTTTCAAATATGGAGTTTTTCATCCCAATTCTTCACAAATCATTTCTTATGATTTTACACAAATTATTGATATTCTTAATAATTTTATCAAGGCCCGAACAGTCGATTTCCATCAACGGCCATCGAACTGCACTTACAGCGACCTTTTCCAAATTTGATTTGGACATAATTCCAAATCCAACCATTAGATTTCAATTCTCTAATATTCATTAGAAAGCTCTTTTCGATACGAACCCAACGGCTCCGGTTTTAGGAGAATCCGATGGTCGGATCTCCCGTAATATCCGTTCGAAGTCAATGGTCGAAATTTGCGAACTGCCGCGGCGTGGCGCATTCTATTCAGGCCATTTAATATAATATATATATATATATATTATATTTCATCAATTTCCTTTTAAAACGTATTTTATAAATCGTTTTAAATTTGTTTTCAAAATGATTTCAACTTCATATTCAATTTCTAATCAAAATTGAATATTTCATATCATTAAACTATAAATGATAATATTTTCAAAACGTTATATTTGGAAATCACTTCCTTTTCTATATTCATTATAAAAACGAATAAAATCAATATAAATATCGTTCACATCAAAATGGCGTCAATCTAATCAACACGGCTTTTATTCAACACATGAAAGTTTATCCTATTCAACACATGAATATTTATCAATTCAACAGATGAATTTATTTTCAATTCAACACATGAATTTATTTTTCTATTCAACACATGAATATATATTTTATTCAACACATGAATTTATATTTTATTCAACACATGAACATTTATTCCTATTCAACACATGAATATTTATTTCTATATTGGAATGAGGCCCAATCAATTACCATATAATGTTAATTATATGGATTTTTCTACAACATAGGTATATAATAGCAACGATAAATAATCAACCATCATCCAGAGTGCACCACACAACTGCATAAGCATTAAATATAAATAATTAACGCTTACACAGTCTGTCAATCCATTGATTGACAAACAACTAAACAATCAGGATTAGTGTACGTCAAATCTCATCCCAATACCCGTGTGGGGTTTCAAATCAACAAACACAGATTTTTATTTGTGCAATTGGGCGACGTGTAAAATTTATCGTCTCAATCAATATCAGTCAAATCAGTGTATATAAACAAATCGTCCGATTTGTTTATAAATATTTATTTTATATACACTTTAAAAATTAAGTTTTTAACTATAAAATATTTTCCATTATAAAATATTTTATTTCATTCCACATCACACAATCAAATTTCACAACACAGCAATCAAACAAACAAGTCATCCATGGTCTGTGGACGACGGGTGTCGGGTGCTGCTAAGCATCGTCTGCATCCTAGCATATATTTCAACTAGAAAATAAATTAAAAGTGAGGAGTTCTCACAGAGGGTTCCACTCCGCCGTTCAACTTCTGAACTACTGAATCGTTTGGATTTGTTTGAAATTCCAATGCAGCCCTTTCCACGCTGTTCATAATAAAAATTATATTTTTATGTATTCAACATCGCTATAAAAATCATATCTTTATGTATTCAACATCGCTATAAAAATCATTTTTTATGTATTCAACATCGCTATAAAAATCATATTTTTATGTATTCAACATCGCTATAAAAATCATATTTTTATAAATATAAAGATATAAATTTTTTCCATGTATAATATTAAACAAAAACTGATTTTCTTTCAATGTATAATATTAAACAAAAACTGATTTTCTTCCATGTATTTTATTAAACAAATTACACAAGGAGAAAAACTCACTGCCTTTCCGTTCTAGAGAAAAACTTAAGTCATTGTCTTCATCAGATAAGCACGAACCGGTCTTCGAAGGCTAGGGTTGCAGATCGCACATCCTGTACTCGGTTGGTTCTCGATCAACTCACCCCCTGGATGCAGCTACACATGCGCCACAGAGAGGAAGGGTGGTGGCGGAATTCGCTGTAGGGTGGCGGCGGACTTCGCTGCAGGGTTTCATGGGGTTAGGGTTGCGGGGAGGGGTTTCGCGAGCTCGAGCTGGAGGTGGAGCGGTGGACGAGGGCGTGGCGGAGGACGAGGGGTAGGTGGCAAGGTGGAGGCGACGAAAGGTTACGGGGCTGAGGTGCATCGCGCGATGAAGGAAAAGGGGGAAAGCGGGTTTTTTTTCTTTCTATTTTGACTTTAACGGGAGGGGTTGACTTTAAAGAGGGAAGGATAGGGGGTTATATATAATTATATATTTATATTATTTTATTTTCCAATAAAAAGGTTACCTTTTCTTTTGGTCTCCAATTCACACCCAACGACTGTCACCCCTAGCTAATCACTCTCATTCCAAACACAATAGGATATGTTTCGTTAGCCAGTTTGGCCGTTTCGATCAGTTTTCGCCAAAATCAAAATATATTGTCACCCCTAGCTAATCACCCCCATTCCAAACACAATGGGATATGTTTTGTTAGCCAGTTTGGCCGTTTCGATCAGTTTTCGCCAAAATCAAAATATAAATCTATATAATGAATTTGAACACACATTTCAATTTACCGGGGCCACAGAAGGACTCTAAAAATTTCCGAAAAATATTTTCTAGCTTCGTATTGACGATACGGTCCTAACAAAACTAATTTCGTCTAATTCTGAGACCGTTTGAAAAATGGCCATTTTCCAGTCGATTAAAATCAACTAAAACTGGTCAAACGCGTTTAACTTCGCCACACTCACATATTGGTTCAAAAAATTATGAATTTTGAAACCTAGTAATAATTTGACATCCCGGATCCAACAAAAGTGGTTTCGTCGAAAACCGATGTCGTTTGCAAAATTCCCATTTTTAAGGGCTAGAATTCCGTAGCGACTATTCTGAATTTTCAACTGGGCATATCTCTTGATCCCCGCTATGAAATTTCAATTTTTCGGATTCATTGGAAAGATATTGTCAAATGGATTCAAATATTTTTGATTTCACTAAAATCTGGTTTATTTTGCACTCGGTACATTCGTTTGAACTTTGAAATTGAATTATCGATATTTATATTCTAACGACGATCTATATAAATATATACATTCGAATTCTATTCAAGATAAATTTCTCGTTGTTATTATTTAAAATAATTCATTTTAAACATTCAAAATTCACTAAAATTGCCAAAATAAAAATTTTTAATTGGCTCATATTTCCAGGTTATTACAATCTCCCCCACTTAAAACTTTTCTTCCCCAATAAGGAACGAGGCCGAAAGTTGTTTAACTAATCAACTCAACTTTCATTATTTTCATTATGGCTTAAGTTCTTCAACTTTTCAGTTTCAAAGAACTTTTCAAATTTTTCAAAAATTTGGCTAACACCCTAAATTTTCGAAAAATTTCGCCATAACCTCCCCTACACAGGGGACTTCGGGATATTCCAAATAGCCTCTCATAGCCCTCATCAATCCAAAAAGAAAAAGAAATAGCCAAGCGGCTAGCCAATCGGCTCATAAAATCATCAAAAACCCAAGAAATACAATAAACATGTACCTATTTGTTGGGCCAACAATTTTATTCTTCTGCTCTAGCCTCGTTGTTATGACCTGTTCAATGTAAGTACATGTATATGCATGCAAATGCGACAAATTTTCAATACAATTCACTATTTGGTTCAATTTGGCTAAAGGTTCAACAATTAATTAATCAAACAATAATCAAACAACACAACCAGCACTCAATTAGTTGATTAGCTTTTCAAATTCTTAACTTTGATACATAGTCCAAAAATCAGATTTTTGATGCCAAATCACAACAATAAGCCCTATCAAATTTTGGTTCTCACACCAGTCAATTGGAAATATATAGATATCCCACCCTCGACACTCGAATATAAATGCTGATGATGATGCACCATCATCAGGATTATCCCCGGGTGACTAGAGTGTGATTCTATATCTACCCAGTATATTAGAACTTCAAATACACGCGGATCAGACGTATACGCAAAATATTTATATACTGGACTGTCCAAATCAATACAAATAAATAATCAAATACGAATAATTGATTTAAATTTTCAAAACAAAATTGTTTTCATTTTAAGAAAAAATATACTCTTCACACTCGTTCTAGGATACTACCGATCCCATCTCTAACGAGTCACTCCCATTGGATATTACTAATCCAATTCCTGATGAATTCTTTCGTTTGGTTCTAATGTGTCTTTTTCTCCGAGCTCTGTAGACCAAAGCTCTGATACCAGGTGTGACGATCGGGAATTTCGCTCGATCCGAATCGACCGCTAAACCGACCAAGACCGTTCGAAACCCCTGATTGCTTTGAGGACAAGACAGATCAGAACACAAATAGAAGAAATTTCATTGTTAATTACAACAATTCCATCAGAAAACAAGAATATACAAAGTATGAATAAATATTACACAGAAAATATCAGATATTTAAATTACATTACATAGCAGCGGAAAAACAATACAATACACAAGTAGAAGTAATACACGGATACAGAGCTTTCCGAGTATCATTCCAGATGTAAATCAGGATCCTGTGAACATAAATCTGCAAAACCAAAACTACTAGCTGCCCGTGTCAAAATAAGGGCACCCAGAGTTTAGGTTAAAACAATAAACTCTAGGTTAGTCATGTGACTGGTGTGAGAACTAAAACAGTTATTTGAAATTTTATTTTAAAGTTAGGTAAATCAAGGGACCACGCCGTATAACACGGAACGGGTTTCCTCCCAAGAACACCAGTGCATAAAACAACAGCGCAATGCTAAATAAAGAACAATGAAGCTATTATAAGACCCAGGTCCCATCACACAATGCAACGCAAGCCGGAGGATAGGGTTTTTACCTTATAATAGCCAAGAATGCTTGGTACGTGAAATTTCATGTTTTATTATTACTATAAGTGTATACTGTCAAAACGATTTCAAATCATAAGTATCAATCATAGACGGCATAAGTGCCCCATACCACTATGTCGCCATACTAGGCTCTACAAATAAAACCGCAAAGTCACATATTGGAAGCTGGTTTCCATCTGTGAACCGAGGCAAAAGATAGTCCTCTACCGATTCGAGACAATCTAGCCTACCATGTCTCAGGATCAGAGCTCGAGTGATCCTTGGATCGTCAGGGTCGGTCCACTGATGTGGATTAAACTTAAACCCTGGACACTGCGTTCCCCCGCCCTATGGGGCGAAAATGAGCCAAATGACTCCATCGGCTCCACACAGTCACTGATATATCCGAGGCGCCTCGCAACAACAACAACCATACATGTGAAAATAATATAAATGTCAGGGCTGGTAGGTCACTGACACCACCCTAGCTAGAAGGAAACGCATGCCCTCTCTGAGGTCCTCTCCTGTTTCTGGTTCACAACCGGGGTGTGAGTCTCGCGAATCAACGCTACACAAAGCTATGCCACATAGGCGGTGCTTTGATCATCAACCACAAGACTTTGCTTTTCAACAGAAGTCTTGATCAATTGCCACTTAGGCATGCCACACAGGCAATTCACACCTGCGACTGATGTCTATCGATATACAACCTCTGATCCCGTACGTCTCAGAGAAGGGTGAAGTAAGGGAATGAATTCCCCTTCACTAGGCAGATGTATATTTAACAGCGATCAATCAACACAGAGAAAACTCCAATGTCAGACACACAGTCCAAACAAGTTCGTTCTGGGTCTGAACGAAACCAGAGGCACCTTGTACCTCGCTTATCCATCGATCTCCAAGTATGTCTGGACGATCAACAACTGATTCCCTCCTCTTGGGTGTACAGACCAATCAAGATCATCAGTAGTCACCAAAACGATGTGAAGACCTCCGGTCTTCGACCACCGTCTTCATCCTCGACACACCGTCGAATTAGTTATTCAGAACGGGATAAACCCGGTCTTTCTGAATAACTCGCGTATATAATAAACAAGTGTTACACAAACACAACATACACCTCATTCCAATTCAGAATATTCTTTTATTAAGACATTCTTATACTTTGGGAAAGGTTCCCATTAATTTTATCAAAGATAAATTCTTTAAATTTATTCTTTAATCTTCTTTTGAATATCAATTCAAACTAGTCGGGATTAGCGAACCACACCGGAGTAATCATTTATTTTATTTCCCAATCCCAACCTATTCATCCCATGAAGTAAAACTGGTCATACTTCATATCTAACACCACGGTGTTATCGGTAATTTACCATTTCACGTTCAAATCTAATTAAAGATTAAACTATCATCTAGACCAAAACCGGTGACGCTCCATTCCCGATCATTTCAATCTAATTAAAGAGTCAGTCATTAAAACACCACTTAGTTTTAATCTTTCCAAAAATCAATATCCTGTCTTTAACTAGGTTAAAGAACCAATGTCATCTAAAACACGGTTCACGACAAACCCAAAATCACATTCCATTAATAATCGGGTTAAAGAACAAGTGTTATTTAAAACACCATTCACGATAAACCAAAAAATCAATTCCAATTCAATTCCAATTAAATACCATTTAATTGGTATACTTCATTAAATCTAAATAAAAAAGATTCAATCTTTTTCTCTACTGGGTTTAAGAAAAAGTGTTAACGAAGACACCATTTACGACAAACCCAAATCACATTTGATATTAAATACAAGGCTCTGAATAGAAAATATATCGGCTTATATCCAATAACGACCAACAAATGTCGTATTGGAAATAACAATATAAATATATCTTTCAAATTCCCATTACAATATCTGTATCATCACGAAATCCAACATCGAAATATTCCAAAGACAATTTCGATTCAAATCCATTCCAATTCAATTATTGGAAATTTTGGTTATTTTCAAAACCATTTCAAATCCAATTTATTTATTTTTAAAATAAATGAATTATAATTCTAGTTCAAAACTAGTTGATTTCGATAAAAATCTACATTTATCTTTTCAAATATGGAGTTTTTCGTCCCAATTCTTCACAAATCATTTCTTATGATTTTACATAAATTATTGATATTTTTAATAATTTTATCAAGGCTCGTACAGTCGATTTCCATCAACGGCCATTGAACCGTACTTACAACGACCTTTTCCAAATTTGATTTGGAAATAATTCCAAATCCACCGTTAGATTTCAATTCTCTAATATTCGTTAGAAAGCTCTTTTCGATACGAACCCAATGGTTCTGATTTTAGGAGAATCCGACGGTCGGATCTCCCGTGATATCCATTCGAAGTCAATGGTCGAAATTCGCGAACTGCCGCGGCGCGTTCTATTCAGGCCATTTAATATATATATTATATATATTTCATCGATTTCCTTTTAAAACATATTTTATAAATCGTTTTAAATTCATTTACAAAACGATTTCAACTTCATATTCAATTTCTAATTAAAATTGAATATTCCATATCATTAAACTATAAATGATAATATTTTCAAAACGTTATATTTGGAAATCGCTTCCTTTTTTATATTCATTATAAAAATGAATAAAATCGATATAAATATCATTCACGTCAAAATGGCGTCAATCTAATCAACACGGCTTTTATTCAGCACATGAATGTTTATTTTATTCAACACATGAATATTTATCAATTCAACACATGAATTTATTTTCAATTCAACACATGAATTTATTTTTCTATTCAACACATGAATATATATTTTATTCAACGCATGAATTTATATTTTATTCAACACATGAATATTTATTTCTATTCAACACTGAATATTTATTTCTATATTGGAATGAGGCCCAATCAATTACCATATAATGTTAATTATATGGATTTTTCTACAACATAGGTATATAATAGCAACGATAAATAATCAACCATCATCCAGAGTGCACCACACAACTGCATAAGCATTAAATATAAATAATTAACGCTTACACAGTCTGTCAATCCATCGGTTGACATACAACTAAACAATCGGGATTAGTGTACGTCAAATCTCATCCCAATACCCGTGTGGGGTTTCAAATCAACAAACACAGATTTTGATTTGTGCAATTGGGCGACGTGTAAAATTTATCGTCCCAATCAATATCAGTCAAATCAGTGTATATAAAAAATCTCTGATTTGTTTATAAATATTTATTTTATATACACTTTAAAAATTATATTTTTAACTATTAAATATTTTCCATTATAAAATATTTTATTTCATTCCACATCACACAATCAAATTTCACAACACAGCAATCAAACAAACAAGTCATCCATGGTCTGTGGACGACGGGTGTCGGGTGCTGCTAAGCACCGTCTGCATCCTAGTATATATTTCAACTAGAAAATAAATTAAAAGTGAGGAGTTCTCACAGAGGGTTTCACTTCGCCATTCTACTTCTGAATTGCTGAACCGTTTAAATTTGTTTGAAATTCCAATGCAGTCCTTTCCACGCTGTTCATAATAAAAATTATATTTTTATGTATTCAACATTGCTATAAAAATCATATCTTTATGTATTCAACACCGCTATAAAAATCATATTTTTATGTACAACATCGCTATAAAAATCATATTTTTATGTATTCAAAATTGCTATAAAAATCATATTTTTATAAATATAAAGATATAATTTTTTTCCATGTATAATATTAAACAAAAACTGATTTTCTTTCAATGTATAATATTAAACAAAAACTGATTTTCTTCCATGTATTTCATTAAACAAATTACGCAAGGAGAAAAACTCAATGCCTTTCCGTTCTAGAGAAAAACTGAAGCCATTGTCTTCATCAGATAAGCAGGAACCGGTCTTCGAAGGCTAGGGCTGCAGATCACACCTCCTGTACTCGACTGATTCTCGATCAACTCACCCCCTGGAGGCAGCTACACGTGCGCCACGGAGAGGAAGGGTGGTGGCGGAATTCGCTGTAGGGTGGCGGCGGACTTCGCTACAGGGTCTCAGGGGGCTAGGGTTGCGGGGAGGGGTTTCGCGAGCTCGAGCTGGAGGTGGAGCGGTGGACGAGGGCACGGTTGAGGACGAGGTGGAGGCGGCAAGGTGGAGGCGACGGCGGGTTATGGGGCTGAGGTGCGTCGCGCAATGAAGGAAAAGGGTAAAGCGGGTTTTTTTTTCTATTTTGATTTTTAACAGGAGGGGTTGACTTTGAAGAGCGAAGGATAGGGGGTTATATATAATTATATATTTATATTATTTTATTTTCCAATAAAAAGGTTACCTTTTCTTTTGGTCTCCAATTCACACCCAACGACTGTCACCCCTAGCTAATTACCCCCATTCCGAACACAATGGGATATGTTTCGTTAGCCAGTTTGGCCTTTTCGATTAGTTTTCGCCAAAATCAAAATATAAATCTATATATTGAATTTGAACGCACATTTCAATTTACCGGGGCCACATACGGACCCTAAAAATTTTCGAAAAATATTTTCTAGCTTCGTATTGACGATATGGTCCTAACAAAATTAATTTCATCGAATTCTGAGACCGTTTGAAAAATGGCCATTTTCCAGTCGATTAAAATCAATTGAAACAGGTCAAACGCGTTTATCTTCGCCACACTCACATATTGATTCGAAAAATTACTAATTTTGAAACCTAGCAATAATTTGACATCCCGGATCCAACAAAGTGGTTTCGTCAAAAACTGAGGTCGTTTGCAAAATTCCCATTTTTAAGGGCAAAAATTCCATAGCGACTATTCTGAGTTTTCAACTGGGCGTATCTTTTGATCCCCGCTATGAAATTTCAATTTTTTCAGATTCGCTGGAAAGATATTGTCAAATGGATTCAAATATTTTTGGTTTCACTAAAATCCGGTTTATTTTGCACCCGGTGCATTCATTTGAACTTTGAAATCGAATTATCGAACTACCGCACCATCTTCAATTCCTTTTATAATTATAAATAATTATTTATATTCTAATGACGATCTATATAAATATATACGTTCGAATTCTATTCAAAATAAATTTCTCGTTGTTATTATTTAAAATAATTCATTTTAAACATTCAAAATTCACTAAAATTGCCAAAATAAAAAATTTTAATTGGCTTAGATTTCCGGGTTATTACAGTTAGCTTGCTACACAAGGATGGTAAAAAGGAGAATAAGGGAGTTAGGGCTAAGGAGCATAGCCCAAGTATGTGAAGCATGATGGCCCAGAAAGGGAACATAAATAAAGTTCAAATAAAGGCAAGAAGAAATGTCATGAGAACATGGATCATTTGGTCAAGTAATGTAGAAAGAAGGAAGAACATTTGTTTCCATTATGGAGAGCTCGGACACTTTTCTAAGGAGTGCCCGAAGAAGCAAGGACAAGGTCAAATGGTAGGAGCTTCTGGAGGGCAGGTGCATTCTCTCGCGACCAGTGCTCCATAAAGAGGTAGGAAAGTTTCCGTGGAAGGTTTGATTTCTCTTTCCAGTCATCCTATTAGAACTCTTTTTGATTCTAGCGCTTCACATTCATTTATATCTAGTTTTGTGGTTAAATCTCTGCACCTAAATACTAGTATGTTAGTGGATCTCGTAGTTGTCTCAAACCCCCTTGGTGGTTCGGCTCATTTGTCCATGATTTGTCGGGGTTTGAAAATATCTGTGTTAGGCATTGAGTTTGAGTACGACGCATATGTGCTCGATTTTATGGGCTATTTGATTCTAGGGATGGATTGGCTAACCATGTATGGTGCCATTCTAAATTGTGAGAAAAGGGTCATTAGACTTTTGACTTGCCATGGGGGGGCCTCGAGATTTCTTGTGACCCGCAAGGGTCTGTCATGCTTAGTTTCCTAGAGTCTCTTGATGCGTCTATCGATGATTTGCGATTTGTACTAGTAGTCCGTGACTATCCTAATATTATTGATGAGGTACGGGGCTTACCTCCAAGGCACGAGATTGATTTTCGTATATATTTTGTGGACAATGCAAAGCCAGTTGCATTACCTGTGCGCCATATGGCTCCAAGGGAAAGGATGGAGCTTATCAAGCAAGTAGGGGAGCTATTTGAGAAAGGGTTTATTAGATGAAGCATATCTAAATAGGGTGCTACCGTAGTATTTGTGACTAAGGCGGATGGTTCGCTTCGTTTGTATGTGGACTATAGAGAGTTGAATAAAATCACTAATCCGAGGATAGATGATCTGTTTGACCAGCTTATTGGTGCCTCGGTATTCTCTCAATTAGGCTTGGCAATGTGATTTCATCAGTTAAGGGTGGCTGAGGACAATATAGATAAGACCGCTTTTAGGACTCCAAATGGTTTCTTTGAATGGCTCGTTATGCCTTTTGGGTTGACAAATGCACCCGCCTATTTTGTTGATCTGATGAGTAGGTTCTCCGGGAGTTTCTATATAAATTTGTCATGGTCTTTGTTGATGATATCTTGATCTTCTCAAAGAGCGAGGAAGAGCATGCCCAACATTTGGGAGAAGTTTTGAAAACTCTCCGTGCGCATCAGCTTAAGGCAAAATTCTCCAAATGTCATTTTTGGAGAAAAGAGGTGAGATTTCTAGGGCATGTAGTTTCTAAAGATGGGATAGCAGTAGATCCTGCAAAGGAAGTTGCAGTTCAAGATTGGTAAACTCTGAAGAATGCAATGGAGGTGAGAAGTTTTCTTGGGTTGGCAAGTTGTTGTAGGAAGTTCATTAAGGACTTCGCAAAGATATCAGCCCCACTCACCAAGCTGATAAAGAAGTATTTGGCGTTTTCATGGGATATAGATTGTGATGTTGCTTTCCAAACGATTGAAGAGGGCTCTGACAACAGCCCCAGTCTTGACCTTGCCTGATGGGAATAAAGTATTTATAGTATTCACTGATGTATGTGGTACAAGGCTTGGTGCAGTTTTGATGCAAGAAGGAAAGGTAATATGTTATAGGGGTAGACAGCTAAGGGTTCATGAGAAGAACTACCCTACCCATGATTTAGAGCTAGCTGCCATAGTATTTCTGCTTAATATGTTACGTCATTATTTGCTTGGAGAGAAGTTAGAGTTGTACACCGATCATAAATCTCTCAAGTACTTGTTCTCGCAGAAGGATCTTAATTTAAGGCAACAAAGGTGGGTGGAGTTCCTAGCTTATGATTTTGAAATTGCTTATACCCCTGGCAAGGGTAATGTGGTGGCAGACGCACTGAGTAGGCAGAGGATGTCCTAAAGTGTTCTGTTTGTGGAAAGAAAAAGCTTGGAGTTCATATCAACTTTCGACTTTAGACCCTCCATCGAGTTTTTGCCTGGTTTGTTTGCATCGCTAGAGATACAACCTACTCTTATAGATTAGATAGGAGCTTCGCAGCGAGATAATCCACATATTTCAGACATCTTGGATAGGATCAGTAAAGGGAGGACTTCTAGTCACCTCAATAGATATTCCATAGACGATAAAGGGTGGATATGATGAGATGGAAGACCTTGTGCTTCCCAAATTGGAAGTTTGTTTTAGACAGTCCTAGAAGAAGCTCATCATTTTAACATGACTATTCATCCAGGAGGTGATAAGATGTATAGGGACATGAAGAGGGTTTTCTTTTGGGCTGGGATGAAGAAAGATGTGGCAGAGTTTGTTTCTCAATGTTTGGTTTGTCAGCAAGTCAAAGCTGAGCAAAAGAAGCCCGGTAGTTTACTTCATCCTTTGGAGGTTCCACAGTGGAAGTGGGAGAGCGTCTCTATGGAGTTCATAGATAGTTTGTCTAGATCAAAGAAAGGCAACACCAATATTTGGGTTGTGGTGGATAGACTTACTAAGAGCGCTCATTTCATTCCAGTCAAGAGTAAGAGGATGGCAGCATGGTTGGCAGCAATTTATGTTTGTGAGATAGTCCATCTTCATGGAGTACCTTCCAGCATCGTAAGCGATTGTGACCCTATTTACTAGTGAATTTTGGAGGAGCTTGCAAGAAGCATTAGGTACACAGTTGTGTTTGAGCACCACTTATCACCTATATATCGATGGACAGATGGAAAGGGTGAACAGAATTCTTGAGGATCTTTTGAGGCTGTGTATCCTAGACTTCGAAGGGACTTGGAAAGAGCATCTTCCTTTAGTAGAGTTCACATACAACAACAGTTATCAAGCTAGCATTGACATGGCACCTTTTGAAGCATTGTATGGACGACTCTATAGGTCACCAACTTGTTGGTGGGAATCTACAGAAAGGCTATTACTTCGACCAGATATGGTTAGAGAAACGTCCGAGAAGATTGATCTTATTAGGCGGCGAATGAAGACCGCTCAAGATAGGCAGAAATCTTATGCTAACAAGAGAAGGACTGCCATTGAATTTGAAGTAGGAGACATGGTTTTCATTAAGGTGTCACCTTTGAGGAATGTGGTTCGCTTCGGATATGTAGGGAAATTGACACCAAGATTTGTAGAGCTATTTCCCATAACAGAAAGGATTGACCAAATGGCTTATAGAGTAAAGCTACCAGAGAGACTATCCGGCGTTCATGATATTTTCCATGTTTCTCATTTGCGGAAGTACTTGCATTATACCGCAGAAGTAGTTGAGCCGAGTATATTAGAAGAAGTATAGGTGGAACGGGAAGCGATAGTCAGATGAGTTTCTACCCGTATTCGTGGATCAGAAGCTAAGACGCTATGCAATGGAAAAGTCAAATTGATGAAAGTTCAGTAAGGAGATAACCCAGAGGATGCGACTTGGGGGACCGAAGACAAGATTCATGCTTCGTACCCTTTTCTTTTCGAGGGTAAGTTCTTAACTTCCTTTCCAAAGCTTTTATTTATGCTTGTTTCTATCATTAAAGTATATCCTAGCGATCAAATTTTCGACCTTTAGGTAGGAATCCCATGGATGTAAACATGTGTTTAAGACATGTTATGTTTGATGGATGCAAGTGTTTGCTCGTGGATGCATATACACACACATTAGGCACTAGATCGGCTCAATCACTCTCATACCGCATATGGATGTGTGTGCATTTTTCTTCTTTAAATGGATGGAAATGGATGTATCATTATATGTATTTTGCATTTGGACGTATGATTGTGCACACATATAGAACTTACATGTTATAATAGGATTATTGCATACATGTTGGATTCATGGCACTAACATACATTGCATTAAGAAGGTCGACTGAATCAGTAGACCGCCTGATCTTCGTATTAGTATTGGGACATATACACACCTTTTCATATGTTCATATAAGTATTAGAAGTCTTTTAAGGGCAACAGATGCTTGTAATTGGTGGATGAGTAGATGGGTGATGGATGGTAGGATATACATTCTTCTTAACTTGGATATTTCAGGGATCAAATCCTTTGAGTAAAGGAGAATGTAACACCCCGTATTTTAACGACATTAAAGAGGACAAATTAAAGAATAATTAATTTAATACTCATAATTAAGAGAAACGGATTGTGCCATTGCGTCCGTCTCAAAATTCTGGTCAAGATAGACACTTGGTTTGCATAAAACGGACACCTGAAGAAGTTATGAAGGTTTGAAGTTTGTATACGTGCAAGAGAATTATATATATATATAATATTCAGAAAATCAAATTTCAGTTCAAAAATCAAAATTTCTGTGGGTGGAAAATTTCCCGCCTAGGGGTGTCGACCCCTAGATTGACCCCTCAAGGGGGTGTCGACCCCATAAGGGGGGAGTCAACCCCCCTAGGGTAGACATGGCAGATTAGGGTTTAGGGCTAGTGGCAATAAATATGGCCTCATTTCTCTAGTTTCTTCACACTGAAAATAATGGAGGACAATTTGTTGGCACTGCTCGGATTGAATCAAACCGTTTTCTTCTTCAGCAATCAAGTTAATCAAGTGCAGATCTGTGATTCAATATCTGCTATTCTCCTTCTGTTGTTCGACATTGTGAGTTTGAGTTAATTTTAGATTTGAATAATTAAAAGTAAAACCTGATATGACATTAACTTGGATCTATGCCTATGACCATCTGAATCAAATCAGATTTGCTATAGCTTGTATATCTATGATGTTATGACATGATTATGACTTAGATCTAAACTTTCACCTATTTATCATGTCAGATTTGCCACTGTTTCACTATTTAGATCACCTTATACTCGCCCCTATCATGTTTGCGGTTAAATTGGATCTATTATTAGTTGGATATCTAAACCATTGTTTAGATCTTACCATGCCTGTTATGACATCCCTATTATGTTAGAATCAGTTCTATTATCATATGTTCATCGGATCTGTGCCTATGTGCCTAGCTTGTCATTATGCCACTATATGTTTTTGCTATTATATGTCAATCTAGTTAGTATGATCATTTCTATCATCTTTCCCTTTTTATTTATATATCCTGACTCCTTTCGAACCTAAGCATGCCGTTGAAATATGTAAACGCGTTAAATGGGGAACGAGGGGGAAAACATTGAATTTGGGCATAACTTGTAATTGGGAATTTGGGCATAATTTGAATAAAATGTATTAACATGAATTTGGGCATATAGTTTATTATGAATATAACTTGGGGAAAGGGGCATGAAAATCTATAATGATATACGTAAAATCAGCTAATAATGAAATGCCTAGGATATAGTAACGAGAAACTGTAACTACGCGTAGACACGAGGTTAGATTACACTTGTAGTGGAAGTTTGCCCAGAACCACCTGGCATATCCAATGACCACAAGTGGTGAATCTAATGTGAGGGGCCTAGGTGCACAAATATGAGACGTGCTAAGACACGAGGTTAAGCCCAACTTGTGGAAGAAGTCACCCGAAACCGACCGGCATATCCAACATCCATAAGTGGTAGGCTTAATGTGAGGGGTCTAGAACATTATAACCATAAATGGACATGGTAATGAATTGGAGTACTTAACCTAGTTGAATCAGTAGGGATTGTATGAACATGAACCTGATTAGGGGTTAAGTAAACTTGTTTGAAACAGTGGGTGGGTTAAGTAAATATGGGTTGGGTGGGTAGTATTTATATATAGGCCCACAAATTTAACCTATTAGGGTTATGTAATTAAAGACACCGTTATGTAAGCATAACATGTGGAAATGTTGGGGTTATGTAATTAAAGAAACCGTTAGGTAAGCATAACCTATGGAAATCCTAGTGGGGATACAAGACAATGGAGAGAGCTTGTATCATCTTGTGTGGGGGAACTTTTTCAGTTAGTAACCCATAGAAAGGTATCAAACGAGTACTCTGCCCTAGGTCGGAGTTGGGACACGCTTACTGGGCTGATTGTAAGAGATCCAAACGTAAACTGCGGTGTGGACGGCGCAAACCGATCAGGGCCATGTGCATGCATGGTCCGGGAAGAGAGGGATAAGATGACTGCGATACCTATAGATATAGCTGTGCACATCAATGAAGGGTTGCCACTTTAGGAAGTGATGCCTCCTACCGTGGGGCCGACACAGGGTATCTACGAAGTAGGGAGCCGATCAATTAGGGTAGTAATTAGGGTACACCTAGACATATGCCTAAGTCTACATTTGGTAGTTGTTGGGATCATCTCATTCTGGTTATACTAGTATTGGTGCAGAGTAATCATTAGAGAAGCGTATACACTATCATGTTTACCTTGCCATATCTGCCTTTTATGATGTTATCTTTCTTATCCACTTTATATGTCTGTCATGATAATTTTACTTATTTATTTGCTAAAAGTAACTGGACTCGCCAGACTTTATGTCTGACCCTTTTTGTTTCCTCTTCTTTCTTCCGTTCTCCCCTCCCCTCAGGTTCTCAAGGTAGGAATATTCAAGCTTGATCAGGATTCTACTATTATTTTATTGGCGCTGCTTAGATGTCTTGCCCAAGCTCCTATCTTTGCTACTATGGCTATGTTTTTATTTGGGGATTTTGCTTCTTTTATTTGGTACTCTGATGTTTTAAGTACAAGACAGAAATTTTTATGATGTACTGGTTTTTATGTACTTCAGACATATGATGTTTTGAACCACGATGCTTTATGATTAATAAAAGTTTTTAATTCCGCTGCTATTTTATACCTATCTTATAATGTTTCTATTCATGTTTACCTATAACTCTTCACGAAACTTAATGCATTCTTTTAATGAGTGACATTAACAGACGTGAGGTGTCACACAAACCGTGCCCACAACTTGCAAGCAAAGGAAGTATAGATGTCCTTAGGGTTACGGAGGCCAAGACCCCCCTCACTTTTGGGATGACAAATAATGTCCCAAGAAATCCAATGGTGACGATTAGCATTATCCTTTTTACCCCAGAAAAAGGACAATGCCAAAGAGCGATAAGAACAGAAGAAGGACGAAGTAGGGGTCATAGTAGTAAAGACAAGCGATCTGATCCTATAGAGTCTAAAACAAACTTTGTGAGAATAAGTCTACCTGCCTGAGAAAGAAAAGTCACATTCCAACGAATGATCTTTCCCCTGGCTTTGTCAATCAGGGGGTCGAAAATGGCGATGAGCTTTCGACCTCGATATAGGATAATACCAAGGTAAGGCAAGGGAAGGGAGACTGCCTTGAAAATCGTGAAGGATTCGATCCAAGAAGATCTAACTGGAGACAAGTCTTTTGCTGAGACAAAGCAGCTTTTAGCAGAGTTAACGATTTGACCCAAACACCTCTCGTATTGCTGAATGAGGCTAGGCGGCGGACAGAGCGACGACTACTATGAGTGAAAATGATAATGTGGTCAGTGAACGATAAGGAAGAAATAAAAGGGCAGCCCCTAGGAATGCCAAACCCATGAATCTGACTTGCTATCAAAGTGAATGCAATCCACGCGCAAAAGCTTCGGCAACGATGACAAACAGAGTTTGGGAAAGAGGGTCTCCCTAACGAAGTCCCTTTCCCGTCTTGAAATACCCGTTGGTTGACCTGTTAATGAGGACAGAAAAACAATAGTTGGGGATGAGTCTCATAATAATATCGATAAGGGTTCTAGAAAGCCGAAAACCAACAGTTTAGTCATTGTAAACACAACGAAATTGTATTCCCATACAAATTTAAAATCTTGAAAACTTCGGGTTCAATCACTTTTGCCTTCTGTTTAGAAGTATAAATGTCTTCTGGTGGTCATTACGCTCATTTATGGAGTTTCATAAGTGGAGAGGATTTTTTCAGTTAAATGTTTTGTTTTGAATTCATCATGGATATGACATCTTAAAAATGTTAAAACTTTTTTTTGTCATTCTATGTCATATTGCTACCATTTTTAATGACATTTTCTAAACATTAAGATTGTAAATGGATTTCGGCATCTGGTATCCATGACAAATAGTTGTTTTTTAAATACATCCAACGTTTTGAATTCAAGTTTAGCAATGTTTTTCATGTTATAAGCCGTAACAACATTAAGGTTTGAAATCAATTGAAAATCATACAAGTATGATTGTAACAAATTTTTGATTTAATTATTCTATTAAAGTTGGATTAGAAATAAAGAGAGAACAAAAAAAATTATTGCACGAGAAAGTAATAGAATATAGTTACTGACTTCCTATACATCAAAAAAAAATTGTTACATAAAAAGCACCACCTAATATGCTAACTTAATAAAAGTGAAGATATAGAGCATAAATTGTATGCCTGTAGCAATTACCTGTATAGCATGGAAGAGGCAGCAAAATTTCACAGTCAATGTAGAATTTAAGTTTCGGTTCACAATCTTTTTTTATAAAAAAAACTGAGTGATGGTCGGTTGTACTTTTACTATACATCGATCATTTGTAATTCGAGTGTTATTCATTTTATGAACAACAATCATGAAGATGCAAACATGTATATTTAAGACAAAGCATGTTGTAAGTCCAAACCATGCAAATATTTTATTGTAAAGCTGTTATCGTATGAGATGAAATCAAAAATAAGCTTCCGTTATCCTTTGTGTCTGACCTTGATAATGGAAATGATTTTCCCTTTAGGCACACTGGTATCTTACCAATGCCTTCATCCAAAGATTCCCTTCCTAATCCCTTTGGTGTAAGAACCAGAGCCTCTTCTTCCCATTGATTTTAATGATAGATAAAATTGCTTTCTGGAATATTAGAGGTGCTAATTCCATTAATAAGCAACTAGACATTGATAACCTTATCTTTCACCACAAAATTGAACTTATGGTCATTGCGGAAACCAAGCTCAATCATGAAACTTCGACCAAAGCTGTGCAAACTATTAGACATAACTGGCTTTACCTTCACAACCTGTCTCAAGCTCCGTTTGGGAGGCTTCTCCTGTTCTGGAACCCCTCTATCTTTGTTATTTCTCCTCTTACTATCCACATACAATTCATTCACTCTAAGATTTTACACTTACCTTCTTCCCCTTCCTTCATTCTGACTGCTGTGTATGCTGACAACAGTGTTACTCAAAGACAAATCTTCCTTGATTCTCTTCCTTCCTTGCAACAGTCCTCTTTGCCTTGGATTTGTCTAGGGGACTGGAACTGTATGAAGTTGTCTAATGAGAAAAAGGTGGTGTTCCCCTTACTTTTAGATAGACCTCTCCTCTTAACATTGCAATATATGATGCTAATCTTCTAACCATTCCATCTAATGGTGAATTCTTTAAATGGAGTAACTCTAGTAGATCGGGAGTGAGAACTTACTGCAGGCTTGACAGATCTTACCTAAACCTCAATGCCCTTACCTTGTGGCCTAACCTTGTTACTAATATCCCTCCTCCTTCCCTTTCTGATCACTCTCCGTTAATCCTGGATTGGGGGTTGAAACGTGTGAGAGGACATCCCTCATTTTCATTTTTTAATAACTGGGCAAAACACCCAGACTTTTCAAATATTTTGCAAGTTAACTGGAACATTAACATTTTTGGCAATCCAATGTTTATCTTGCAGGCTAAACTCAAGCATTTAAAGATTATTTTGAGGAAGTGGGCTAATGATAAATTTGGTGATGGTCAGCAACTATCCTCTACTACAAGAATTAAGTTACATTAGGTTCAGTCTGAGATGCAGTCTACCTTGTTTACTTGTGTTAATGCTAGACTTATTGAAGAAGAAGCGTGCCTTTCTAAGATGTTGTCCGAGGCGCTGATTGATGAAAATAATATGGCGAAGCAGAAAATCAAACGCATGTGGCATGTTAATGGTTATAGGAACTCTGCTATGTTCCACAAAACACTTAAAATTCAAAAAGCTAATCAGTATATTTCTAGCATTCAGGACAAAGATGGAGTGGTGTGTTCCTCTCAAACTGATATTCAGAATGCATTTCTTGACTACTTTCAGAACTCTCTGGGATCTACTCATTCTTTCTCCACTTCGCTTGATCAATTTGACATGTACAATCTTCCTCCCATATCAGATTCTATGAGTAATAGGCTTATTGAAGTTATTTCTGATGAGGAAACTAAAAATGCTATCTTTGGTATGAAGGCTTCGAGTGCGCCTGGTCCTGACGGATTTAATGCTTGTTTCTTTAAAGAAGCTTGGACAGTTATTGGTGAAGATGTGACTAAAGCTATTACGAGTTTCTTCATGCACAGCCATATGCTCAGTGGCATTAATGCTACAAGATTAGCATTAATCCCCAAGATACCACAGCCCACAAATGTCTTGCATTTTAGACCCATTGCATGTTGCAATGTGGTTTATAAATGTATTGCCAAAATTCTTTCTCAGAGATTGAAGTGTATTATCTCTCATATCATATCTCCCAATCAAAATGCATTCATTCATGGTAGAGATATCACCGATAACATTCTTCTCTCTGCTGAAATATTAAAGGGATACAACAGGAAAAACATTTCATCGCGATGTGTACTTAAACTCGATCTGCAAAAAGCTTATGATTCGGTGCACTGGAAATCCATTATTTATGTGTTATACAAGATGAATTTCCGATGTCGTTTCTTTGTTGGATCTTTACCTGCATATCCACTATGGACTATACACTTAGCAGTAATGGTACTAGCTTTGGTTATTTCAAACCAACTTAGGGTATTCGCCAAGGTGACCCTATTTCACCTTATCTTTTTGTTTGTGTCATGGAAATTTTTACTGCAATTGCAAAGCAAGCTTTTTCTAATCAATTATAGGATTATCATCCTATGTGCAAGAAGCTTAACCTCTCGGCCATATTATTTGCTGACGACTTGTTACTGTTCTCTAAACCTAATTATAAGTCTATCGTTAGGGTTAACTTCATACTTAACAAGCTTCATTATCTCACTAGACTATCGATCAACAAAAGCAAATCTAAAATTAGGATTGCTGGTGTTACAAAGCTTGTGAAAACCACCATTTACGCTGCTGCTGGTTTATCCCCTTTCAATGAGAATGAGTTTTATCTTGGTGCTCTTATGTGTACTTCTGAAATCAAGACGGCGCAATGCCTTCAACTTTATCAAAAGATCACTGAGAAAATCTCTAGTTGGCCTAGTGCTAAATTTTCTATTGCGGGTAGGTTAGTTATTATCAAGTCTATCGCTACCTCTATATGCATTTATTATGCTAGGACTTTCATCCTTCCGACCAAGCTAATCAAATTGATAAATTCAGCGCTTAATCATTTCCTTTGGCACGACAACCCCTTCTCTAAAAAATTGATTCCTATATCGTTCAAACACGTTTGCTGGCCTATAGAGAAAGGGGGTCTTGGAATTATGAATGTGATGAAATGGAACAAAGCCTCCTTGTCCGCAAGATTTGATACAATTCTTAGATTTGATAATAACTCATGGGCTACTTGGGTGAGAACTTATCTTATAAAAGGTGATTATTTCTGGACTATGACGCCGAGTGCGAACTGCAGTTGGACTTGGAGGAATATTTTGAGAAACAGAAGTGTCTTTCTTCCTATGGTGCAGATTGGTATGAAGTGCATGGATAGTGTTTCTTTTTGGCATGACCCTTGGGTTGCTAAAGGGCTTATTCTTAGTAACATTATTATGTATGACCAGCATGTGATGTCTGGGATCAATGATAAGGTGAGGGTTAAGGATTTATGGTGTGATGGTATGGTGAGCCTCCCCAACAGTAGCTCCTTTGCTATTAGAACTGCATGGAACATTATTCAAAATAATGACTACAGTGACACATCCTTGCATGCTTCCTGGAATGGTGGAGCTCACAAAATCAGTACAGTTTACAAAGCTTCCTTACTCGATGATAACTTGGTTGCGTTCCCTTGGCATATGAGGATTTGGGATTGTGGCGCTGCGCCAAAACATAATATCATGATATGGAAGGTTCTAAATAATGACTTATTTACACTTGGCAGGCTGAAGACGTTACACATTATTGACAATGCAAACTGCTATCTTTGTGGAAGGGGGAAGAGTCCATTAACCATTTGTTCTTTGAATGTGTGTATGCTTATTTTGTTTAGACTAAAGTGCTGCTGCACTTCCATCTACATGCACCTTCTTGGAATTTTGGGATGCAGTGGTTTACAATTTTCAAATCTACCAAATGGAAAAATGTAAAAGGAATATTACTTTTGAAATTGCTTAAGTTATTTATTTATTTGTTATGGATGGAGAGGAATATGCGAGTGTTTAATGGTGTTACTTCTAGTAAACACTCAATAGTGCTCTCTATGGTTAGACAGATGTAATGATTTCTCCTTTAGTGTACTGGCACTTCAAACCAGTTTGTGCACTGAGCTTGTTCAGTGTCGCTCTCCTCCGCTTATTCTAATAAAAGTGGCACGGTTTGAAAGAGGCTATGCAGTAGTTTAGGATCTTGTAGTATGGAGAATAGGATATAATATCTATATAGCAGAGTAGAAAGCAGTAAATCACACAGTCGATTTATACTGGTTCGGACCACTGTCCTACGTCCAGTCCCAGACTCACTTCTGGTATTTCACTAACACTAAAACCCTCACTTCACCCAGAGGAATAGGTTCACAATTACCCGAACCACTGAACGGGATTTCTTGCCTCAACCACTGAAGAGGTCTTTGCTAATACAGAATAATTGTTGACTCTTTTTGTGTTCTTGATAACACAGATTGTCTAATATTAAATACACCCTTCCTATAGCCTTTCCTTGATGATAACTGTGAAGTACGTGAAGGAATATGGAAGTTAAAAGGTCTCAAATATGAAAATAGATAGTTTTTAGAATTCAGAGAGATTTGAAAATATAAGATAGAATTAAAGTAAGAATTTGTGATTGAAACAATTAATCAACCCTCTATTTATAATATATAAAAAGATACAACTGATCATGAAAGGTTTTGATGAAAAGAAATGGTTGTGACTCTTCATAAAAGTTGTAACCTTTCAGAATCAGACGTCTGTTTATAGTTTGAATTTCAGCAATGTGAGAAAACAAAGAATGATCACTTCTCTCTTTAAATTCCTAAATCTAAACCATAGACAAAAAGTGAAAGAGAGTAAGAAAATTGCAACAAGAAACCAACATGTTAATAAATTTCCAGGCAGGCCAAAGGAATAAATTTGGGTGATAATATTATATGTGTTAATTGAAACAACCATCAGTTGTCTAACTCTTGTACAACAGAAAACATTGTTGACACAAATCATGATAGCTTTATATATATATATATATATATATATAGATTGCCGAAAGAAAACAGTACGTTTCTGACTAAATTCAGACGTCTGAAATATATGAAACATACGTCTGAATATTGTCTTTTGAAAACAATCTGTTTCAGCAAACAGACATCTGAAATTTTCAGACCAAACATCTATTTTCTGTTATCAGACTATTCCTTGCTTAATTTATATAAGAAAAGCTATATACATATAAAATGTGTGTGTGTGATCATCAAGGAAGACTTTAACATTAATATCTAGGACTAACAGACCTTTATAACATATTTATTCTTCATTTATTATGCTCTTGAATCTGTTTGTCAAATGGCTTCCTGCAAAAACAAGGCTAGATAATAATATGTATGTTTATGTATAGTTGTCATAGTCAAAACGCTATGCAGCGAGATGTAACACGGTCCACTATTAAAAAAATGGCTTGCCTTTTAAATCAAAATATAATTAATACATCAATTCCTAAATATTTGAACTTGGTCAATATTGCAAAACTATACACCCTTCCATAAGAATCAAATAAAGAAAAAGGTTGGATCATCTGAATTATAGCATTACGAGGTCAAAGATGCATTAGATTAAACAACAAAATAGACATTGTATATGTAACGTCCTGTATTTTCGGTAGTCCGATATTTAATATATTTTAAATATTGATTTGGAATTTTATATGGATTTGTAATATATAACTCGTTTGAACGTATGTTTATATAATTTGAACTCGTCAATGTTGCGGTATTTCGTAATTTACGATGAGAAATTCATGTATATCAGTACGAATATAAAACGCTCAATGACGATTGACGATGAAATTAAATAATCATACGAAATAGAACGTTTAAAATCAATACGTTGCTTACCTTATGATGAGGCCCGTGCTTCGCATACGGAAATTTGTTCGATATATTATCTAGGCATTAGAAATGATTTATTTTTTAAACGACCTCTGTTTTCAACGAAACAAATTTTATTGGGACTGGAACATTGAGACGTAGCGGTATGTTCATTTTTATTTGTGTTTGGAGCTCGCGTTTAGGGTACGTATATTAAATGGTTAACGATAACGGGGAATGGTAAAATTTAATACCGTATTAAATCAAATAAAAACAATTTAAACTTAAGTCTTAAATTTTCTCAACTACCTGATGTGACAGCACCCCTCTTTCTACACAACACAGTAGTGAAATGAACATTCACACAAACAAATGTCACCAACCTATCTTAGGTGTACAATCTAAACATGGCTACTTAGAAAGGGAAATACAAGCCACATACATTCTATTCACCTACATTTGAAATGAAAATTCACAAATTAAACATCACCATTAATTTACATAGTCTGCCTTGCATTGTCTACATCAATACACACCTAGCCTACCAGCGAAACCTCTTCTACCCTAAAATAAACAAACAGTACACCACGCTTCCTTCCCAGCAAAGGAATGCTCTGCCATGTTTAGTCAATCGCAAGTCACAGGACATCCTACCATTTGAAACATACTACTAAGCTATGCTATATTTTCTTTCACGAGAAGTGATAATTCATGTAGTCCTTCACCTGTCTACATTGCCTACCCAGCTAGAAAACCTTGGCAGCCAAGGAACTTGAGTGTATAAATATCCTCCTCGCACCCCATTCTTTTCCTTACGGCTTACAAATCGAACCAGATAAAAATTGAAAAGAAAACAAACTCTATTTGCCATTTTTACCCAAACTCCATTCTCAAAGCAGTCTCCTCCTCCATATGAAAATTGTAAACCGCCTCCACGTATATAAATATAAACTGGAAGGAAAGCGACTTACGTGCGGTGGGTGTTGTCAGCGAACGGATGGGGGACTATATCATTTGCGTGAAGAAACACAAGCAGTGAAGTAAAAACAGTGGGGAAGCTCCTCATGTGACAGTAGGTGCGGTGGGCTTGTGTGTGGGATTATGTGTTTCATGCGAGGTTCATGAGTGCAGCAACATGGAAGCTGTAAGCAGCATGGAAGCTATACATATGGGGGTGGTCGGAACTGGAGTGAGTGGAGGTGGCTTGTGTACGGTTGAAGTCGGAAGCTGGTTTCGGAAACTAGTAGGTGCAAAGAAAGGAAGAAACTAACTGCATTGGGGCTTGCGAAGCATATATACGAGCAGTGATTTGAGTATGTGTTTGATGCTTTTGTGCGTTAGAAGTGATGATGGGAGTGAATGCAAGAAACATGGGCATGGGTTCAGTTTTGACATGAGAGGCACTGTGTGTATTTGGCAGAAGAGGGGTTCGGCGAGGTTTGCGGGAGTACAAAACAATGGGGAAGGAACCAGGAACTAGGGAAGGAAGGACTTGGTTACAGAGTGGGAAGCCTTGCGGTGAGCAACAATGGGATGGAAAAGTGGGATGGTGACGTGGAAAATAAAGAAGGTAAATGGGCACGTTAAAGATGCATTCTTCTATGCTGATGCATGACGTGGGGTATAAAAAGGTAAGGAAGCAGATTTGGACGGAGGTAGGGTAGCAGATGTGGCGCTGCATCGGTCGATGATGGGTGTTGGACGTGAGCAGTTGCAGATGTCTAAGAGACGTATGTTGGGACTATTTCACTTCAAACATTTGCACCAGTACAAGATGGTGGCGGTGGTTCTCTGGAGATGCTCGTGAGAAGGTGAAACTCGAGTATCACTTGGAACAAAGCAGTAAATGTTTTAACCACAAGAAAGGAAATAGCGAATCAGAAAAGGGGGATCCGTATAAACAGGAAAAGAAAATGTACAGGGAAGTTTCCATGCAAACGAAGAATGACATGGGGAAAGCGTTGATTCTAAGGGACTTGCATGAACTAATATGGAGAAGAGGACAATGCAGTCATGGGGAAAGGCTGCATGGGGGACCGGTTGGTGCAGTAAAGGAATTGGAATGGGGTCAGATGGAAATTACACGTGAGTTTGGTCATGGGGTATTTGGACTGATGATCGGAAGCTAGTTGGCTGGGCAGTGCAGTATTGGAGAGGCTCGGTGGTGAGAGGATGGGGAAGGTTGGAGTGCTGTGTTTATACGGGTTTGTTGAAGGCTTCAGGCAATTTTATTCTACAAACGAAGAAGGTAATGTTAGTTAACATACACGTACACTAACGGCCAATTAAATATGATCAATAATTAACGCTATACAAGGACCTTGTCTGGTTGTATTGGCCTGATACTTCTATTGGGTACTTAACGTTAAAGAAGTATTCGTGTACATGCGGACCAGATTTGTATGTACCGGATCAAATGGTTTTAACATTAGTTTTAACCTGCGGTTCAGTATTTTAATTTACGCATGAATAACAGTTTGAGGTATATACCGAGTTTATAACATATTTTAATGGCTCGATTATTATAAATATAATTAATGTTTAATTAATTAGGATATTAGTTCATTTAATTTAAAACGTAACTAATAATCTATATAACACTCGCATTTTATTAACAGAATTGGACTAAATAAGAGATGCTGGAAATGCCCTGACGAGCGTTTTATTCTGGAACATATTTTAACGCATTTGGGATGCAGCTGGGATTTTTAGTTAAATTAAACGCGTGTTTAATTTAACTAAAAACATTCGTTATCTCGACGAATGGAAACTCAAGGTGAGTTCGACTCACTCATTTTTATCCTACTTATATTTTATATAAGTTGGGTTTAAATATTTGCGTGCCTTGATTGATAACTAGTTGATGGATGTTTGAATGGCTGTTTGATGGTTAATAATATATCTGTTTATGGAAATAAAATATTACTGTTGAGATAACGTATTTGGATGCTGGGAAAACAGGTTGGAGGGATCCAATAGGATTTCTCAAATTTATTATTTATTCTCATATCGCATTTATATAAACTGTTTAACCAATATGATTGGATGATTGCTTGATCATTGTTGTTGAATCTAAATTCAACGGTTGTTTTGTTTTAACCGATAAAGAGTATTGGTTGAGTAATTGGCAACAGTTGGCCTAAAAATAAATGGTGTTACAAATATTGATTTACCGTCGGTTGAATCGACGGTAATAAAGTTATGAAATTTATGTTATAACCGTAGATAAATTTTTAATCTATATATTTAAATAAAAGATCAACAAAGGATATTAAGGTACATTACTTACTTTCTAAGGTTTAAATATTTCTAAATAGTTTACAAATCAAAGTCGTACGTTAAAGAGATTTATAAGGAGACGAGTAGAAACTAATGCAATAGTTAATTTAATTGTTTCTTGAAACAATTAAATGAAATGTATTTAAATAAATGATGTCATTAATTAATTTAAAAGAATGATTAAGTGGAATTGGTTAACGAGATAACCATGTTTTTAAATTGATTAAATTAGTTTGTTGTTTAATCTAATAAAATTGATTTACAAATATTTGTTTTTACTTTAATAAGATTTTGATAAAGAGTTTACGGGTCGTTTTGGAAAAAGTAACTATTCCTAAAATAGTTAAAGATAATGTAAATTATTATTTTAATAATTTAAGTGATCAATTCGTAATGAGATTCATAAAGGTAGGTAATCAAAGGGGATATTGAAATATAATGGGATTTGTGAAAAGAGTGGATGAACGGTTTTATACTAAAATTGAGTTTTATAACAAAGTTATAAAAGAGATTTTAAGCCGGGACGATAGCCTAAATTAAGTGTCCGAATTAAGAAAAGTGAGGCGGATAAAAAGGGTGCATATTAAGTCAGAGTTTATAGACGATGTTTATAAAAGGGAGCGTGAGGCGAAAACGTTAAGATTTAAATTAACGTTACTTGATAATGAGATTTGAAACAAGATTTTTAAAGTAGAAATGGGTTAAATGAATTTGAAGTGGGATAATATGGGTTGTTAACAAGTTGAAATAAGAATTAGAATCTAACTGGAGATTGGTTGAGTTGAATGATTTTCTAAGCGTCAACCTGATGTTGATTTCGGTCTTTGGGGTTGATACTTAGAGAGTTATTCGCTTACCAATTTACGGTTAGGGAATAATGATTGTTAGACTGAATATATACAAGAATAATGTTATAATAAATGTTTTGAAATAATAGTAAGATGGAAAATTGGGTATAGTATAAGATGTTTTCCCCAACTATTGAAATGAAATGGTTTTGAGAATATTAATAAGATGTAAATAACGTATTTTAAATTATTCAAAAGTTGAATTAATCAATTGATAGCTATTTATAATTAAAAGGGCCAAATGTTGTTGAGTACTGAAGCAATGAATTCATTTTATTTTCATGGGTGAATGGTTGTTTATTTGATAGTTAAATGACCGACTATCAAAACCGGCCGATATGATTGTTGGAACGGAAAGACCGGGATCGAATTTATATTCGTAAACCATTCCGACCAATGAATACGTAAAACGTTGAAGATATCAGATACTGAGCAAGATGGAGCAATTGAAGTCCGTGGATCTTCATAAGCAGAAGGATTGCTGTCGAATATTCTCTGGCCGTACAACCAGAGATATTCTGACGTGATTCGGTCGTGGTTGAGATTTTGCGGATTTGCAAGGAATACTCGCTACTGATCCATAGGGTAATTCAAGGATGTAACAGGAGAGTGCCTTCGGTTTGTCCAGTCCCAGGATAACTTTTATAGACGAATGTCTGACAGGGTATTTCCAAAAGAGATTACGTACATTGATTTCCTCAAACGTATTTCTGTGGCGGCGGAGAAGACACCTTCTCTAACTTAACAACCCAGTTATTTTTGTGGGAATCAATTAGTGATTTCTGGAGGGTCTGACGATGTGGCATTCAAAGTGAATGGTGTATAGGTGTTCCAAAAGATACGTTATGACCTCAAGCCTCACAACCGGGAAATGAAAAAAATCGGGCAGGCAGCATGGCTATGTGAGTCACACCCATTAGGGTGTGTTGTCGCCATCTAGAGAATATTCATTTTGTTACTTCTTTTCATTTTTGTATCTCCCGGGAACGGTTATTTTGCTAGCAACCGTAGGTGGCAATATAATATAATCGATACACTCAAGAGAAATGAGTGGTCGGTCATGTGTGACCGGGTTGCAAGATGTTCTTGTTGAACACAGTGTATTCCTCTCTAGAGATACACTATCGGCAGGTAATTCCATACCTTGTCATAGTCGGAATCCAATCTTCAATAAGCGTTCGCGGTTTTTGATTTTATATTATATATGTGGAGCGTGAGATGCAAGCGTTCCGCTAGATTGATATCTATTTGTATTTAGACACTATTATAATATCAGATTATATATGTGATTTCAAAATGTTTTGGGTTATCGTAAGGTAAAAACCGTCCGTGTTTATGTGTGGATTTGGTCTAACGATTATCCTTTTATTTCAAAAAGACTTTTGAACTTTAAATCAAGTTGGATGATCCCCTTAAACTTTACGAGTTGTTCTAAACTCTGGTTCACCAGACTGACCCGGTATTTGTAATGCTCGGGTTAGACCGGGTTGTACAGGTCCAGGCTATCAGATGATGCGAATTCCAGAGACGAGTTGGAAGAGTTCAGACGTATGATATTATATTATTTTGTTGTGTGTTGTATACGGGGGCAGATTATTATAACTGTCCAGATGTGTTGGCTTTAAGCTGTACTCTGATATTTGTAAGTATTTAAAGCTCTCAATAAAACTTATTTCTATATTATATTTTGTTCCGCTGCGATGTGAGACTCTGATTGTGATGCGTTGGTTCTTCTTCTTCTATTCTAACATTTCTTTCTCTCTTATCTCACCCTCTACTTTCTTTCTATTAACTTTCTGGACGTTCGGTACTCGAGTTTGGACACTGAATGTAATTGTGTCAAAAATCCGGGTATCGAATTTTCTGGTTTGTTATAGTATAGTTAAGTGTCAAAAAATATTGAACTCATTTACAACCATGCACGGTAAAACTGAATAAAAACAAAACCACATTCATGACCGAACTTTCCTAACAGCAGTGGTATAAAAATACAAAGGAAGAAAATAACAACTAGCAAATGTTTTAAAACAAAATAGGAAGTCTGGGATGAAGTATACATGAAACTGTAGCCATATGGTAAAGTAATGTCACGTCGAAGTATGATTAGAATAATAATAATGTAGGCAAGTCTTTTCTAGATAAAGAAGTTTACAGTAAGAAATTATCTCATTTACCTAGTTTACGAAAACAAAATTATGGTAAGAAGCGAGTAGCTTTTTGTTTAGAGAGTTAATGATACGTGTTTTTGCGGGTAAGAAGAATATATATATATATATATATATATATATATATATATATATATAATCTTCAAGTTCTCTAAAAAATATGTATATAAAATCTTCTAGTATCTGTATATCCTACCTGAAGAAGAGGTTTGCTAAAGAATAAGTGAAAAATATTCAAAGAGTGAAAGTTGGAATACGGGTTCAAAGTTCAACTTGAATTAAACAAAATTGATGTAAGAAAGTAAGTATAAAAGCTGCAAAAAAATAAAATAAAATGAAACTTCGTGCTGATAACGTGTTATAAACAAATTAATAGCAAAAGAAATGAAGAAGATAAAACATTTTTATTCATTCAAATATATTTACAATACAAATGTGTTTTCTATTTATAGACTCCATATGCACGATTAATTACAATAATGCCTCCGGCATTAAACATATCCATCCTTAACATTTCAATATATATTTCAACAACTTAGTTTGGATTTTGAAATCCATTACCACCCGGGTTTCCTCACCATTTTCTGGAACAAACCAAACCCGGCCCACCGGAAACTTCAGCCCCCTACCCGGGCCAAAACATCTACCCCAATCATCTGCAACGTTCCAATCCCCGATCACCATTTCCCCCGTTCCGCCTTCTGCCACTTCTCAGCCTCTTCGCCCAGTTCCGCGATTCCCCATTTACCTCCTTCCCTCATCCAGTCCATCATTCCTACCACCACCACTGCTCCATCGTTGCTGGGATTATCAAGCTGCGGCCCAAAACCCTGAATCAGGGTTTATGCGAATCAATTTAGCAGATATCAATTTATCAAAAATAAAAGCTAGATTCATTTCTTGGTTAAAGGTTATATCTTATTAGATTATATACTTCATTCATTTCTTCCCGTAAATTGGCCAGTTTCATATCATGTTTCTATCTCAGATTAATGTAATCTTGAACTGATTCTAATATATTATACCGAGTTTCCATTAATTCATGGATTTGTATAGTTAGAAATAGTGACCAGCTTACCAATGTACTTGCTTAATGTTCTTGCTATTCCAGGTTAAAGTGTGTACTACTTTAATTTCTCTTGTTACATTTCGAACTAGTTTATGTTCAGATTTATTCATTTATGCTTCGGCTTTAAGAAAGTCAATATCCTTCCATTGTAAATGATTTTATTTGTGTTTATAGAATGGTCCTTGGAACTCGTATGAGGAAAAGCCAAGGTGGTGCTAAAATTGCTGGCAGGAGGAGTGGCGATAAATATCTATCACATGAAAATGGTGAGGTATTTGGAAGGGAATCTAATAATGGAAAAGGGAGAAAATTTGGTAGAGGTGGTGATAATAGCGGAAAAAGGAGTCCTAGGAGCTATAAAGGTGACACTAGATTAGATGAAAGTGGCTATAGCAAAAGAAGTGAAAGCAGGTATTCAATCACAAAGAGAAATTCTGAAAAGCGTAGGGGAGACGATGGCTTTAAGAACGATGGAGGAAAACCATATTACAAAACATATCAAAATTTCAGTAGAGGTGATAATGATGGTGGAAAAAGTAAAACTCGTGATCCAAGAAGTTTTCGTGGTCGGCGTGGAGTAATTATACCAAATAGAAGTCCAGTTATAGACCAACTTATGTCAAAAGGAAAGAGTAGGAAAAGAAAGGATATAGATGGGAATAATTTGGAGGAACATATTATTGACAGACCAATGCGCATAATGAGACGTGAACGAATGGGTAAAAACAAGAAGGAAGAAAATGATGAGAGCTGCGATGTTGTTGAGGCATCTTCAGGTAAACTTAGATTGAAATGGAAGAAAATGGATAAAAAGCAAAAAGATTGTGATGGAGATGCTAATGATCAAGATGGAGTTGACGTTTTGAAAAAGAATACCAAAAACACTGATGGAGGTGATAGATCCATTGAAGATAAACCAATTGTTCGTCGAACTAGAATCCTCGATAAATTTGGTAAAAAAATTAGAGTTGTGAAAACAAGTTTAAAAGATGGTACAGAAACAACAATTGTTCCGGTTAAGAAGAAGAAAAGAGCTATCAAGCTTGATCCATATGATCTATCAAATAAGAGACTTGACGATGAAGCTCCTGTTAATGGTCAGTAATTCTGGATCCATAAAGTTAAACAATACAGGGGTTATTTGGCAACTCTTATTTGTCTCTTATAAGTAAAATTAACCTTCAAAAAACCATACTAGTGATTCATTATAATATTCTGAAATTTAAAAGGAATTTGGGAACCCTTTGAAATCTGTGGTTCTCAATTGGGATATAAACTGAAACTTCATAAAAGTTTCTGTTGGTCAGTTATGATTTATAAGGTTAGTCAGTTAGGAATGAACAGTACTCTCGTAAAAAGATTGTTAGTCAATAATGTTTTTCTACTAAATACCTTAAAGTATTAGTGAATTAGAACACTAAACACATAAAAATATTTGAATAAATCCATTGAAACACAACTGAATCCATTACTTCCATATATTTCCGATTCATCAAATATCTATTTGTAATTCTTTAACAAAACCTTGTAGGAATCCAAGGAATTCTGTGCATCTTTTCTAAAATCATGATGATTTATCATAGCATGCATCTTGATTGAAAAAACATGAATCATCTCTCTAACTATATGTGAGTACAAATGTTTAACTGCTATGACTAATTTTGGAGGATTTATATAACTAAATTGTCGATTGGCTTGGTTAGTGTCTGCCTTATAGTTGCAAAGTAGTTAGGATGAATCTTTACAGTTCTCTCAGCACCACTTTCTGTCCTTATGGAAGCCGGGATCGATCATCAGTAGCAAAGTCTCTTCCAACTTTGTTGAAAAACTGTTTGTTATCATCAGACATATTCTTTGTTCTGTTATAAATTATAATTTTCCCACGATATTTCCTATGTGCCCACTGCCTTTGCTCTTGTATAAAACATTGGCATGTGTGAACTTTTGGCATTCATCTGGCGCAAATAGGTAAAAGCTGCAGCTCTTCAATTTTGCAGGATTGCAACCTTGTATCCTTTTGACATGCAATCCACAAAATTTGTCCACTTAGTTTCTCATGAGCATTTGTAATAATTGAAATTTTGGGAGATTTATTTTCTATATTAATTTATTTCTGAAGTTCGAAGTTTTAAGTTTTTCTCCTAACAATCAAAAACCTCAAATGGAAAGTCCAAAGTTCTATAAGTTATTTAACATGTTTGCTTTTTGTGTATCTGATCAGACTTGACAGACTCTTCTTTGCTGAACATGTTTCTGAACATGTTTCTCATGCTCATTGATCTCCTCATAGTTAACTTAATATGCCATCCAACCTAGGAAGCAAGGATACGGGTGCGGAGGTGCGGGTGCGTAGTACGCGGATACATAGATTCGACAAATATGAAAATATGAGGATTCGGGTGCGGGGGGATACGACATGTAAAAATTATATATATATATATATATATATATATATATATATATATATATATATATGGCGAGCGTTCAATGACACCCCAAATAGTGCAGCACCCATAAATGCCCCCTGATTTCAACCACACATTCCGTTTCTCTCTCTCTCCACTACTTCTCTCTCCTTCCACTAGCATAATTTATAATAAATGGGAGGTAGAGAGAGGGGGGCAATTGGGGTGCTTACTATTTGGGGTGCCATTGAACGCTCCTCTCTCTCTGTCTCTGTCTCTCTCTCTCTCTATATATATATATATGATAAAATCTATTACGAAAATTAAGAGTTTCATTAAAATTAAACCAAATAGTCAAATACACTACTTCATCATCCTTAAACCTTAATAGTTAAAAGACAAATAATTTAGCATTCATTTCACGCTTGATATTCATCGTTTTGAATAATTATGGTTTTCATCTCTGGCTCACCAAGTGAAAAATTCGCTATCTCAAACTCCTCGGCATCAAGTGGATCAAATTGATCGCTTCCAACATCCCACAATTTTGTTTCTCCTTTCAAGTATTGCTCACTCTTCCTAAAAAGGAGTCGAAGATTGTTGTGCACAAAAATCAAGTTTTCTGCCCGAGTTGGTAGTATTTTATTCCTACGAATTGAGTGAATAAATGAATACTACTCCAATTTCTCTCGCAACAAGAACACGGCTGTCCCGAAAGTTCCAAAATTTACCTTTCATGCCACTGACGCACCCCAATTCCGCACTTTTCCCGCACCCCCCAGCCCAAATACGGGGACACGCCACATGGCGCACCCCGTACGCACCCCTTGCCGCACCGCCGCACCCCCGCACCCCCGCCGCACCCGATACGCAGTACGTCACCTAGAAGAAGAATCCCTGCTTCCTAGCATCCAACTAACTTAATGCATGTCATGCACTCCATTTTGTTGACATGAAGCCCATGCATACACTATCAAAATGAATATCTTATACACTTGAAATGTGTATCTTCTCCTGTTTCAACAAGAGAATAAGCAATATCATACCATGTTGACCCTTCAGTAGCTAGCTTGTTGACTGAAGGCTCCTACCATTGGTATTATTTATATTGATTTCGTCCTGGTATTATTTATATTGATTTCGTTTTGATTGGTGAGAGCGGTAGCATTTAGTGACACTTTTTTACTTTGACCAACTAACTGGTCTTGTCCATCGTGAGTTTTTTTGTTTAAATTGAAATCTAACTCTTCTTTGGTGTGAACGAAGTGTGTTTTATGTCGAGTTCTTTCTGTTTCTACAGGACTTATCGTTTACATCATACGATCTTCAGTGATCGCACATTTTTCATTAAACCATTGCTTGTAACAAAACCATTCATTACACAAACAGTCACGATTTATGCTAGTATCCTACATCCGCTGGTTATAGCACGCATCACAGCAAATCTACTCATGATCTGGTTTATACTTCTTAGTGCCCTTATCCAAGTCAACCATGTCAAAGTTCAACGCCTTCAAGTTTAGTGGACAACGTGGGCAGTTCTTGGTGCTCAATAGCAAACTAGGATTTCAGGACCACACTATCTGCAAAACTTAAAAATAGGTTGAGAAACAACATTAGATGAATACAAGGACAAACATTTTGACAAAATGACTTTAATAACATAGCTATGAAAGGCATGCACGGCATGGCGTGGTGTTGTGCCTTTTTTCCCATGTGTTGCAACAGATGATGCAAATGTAGCACGGCGAAGAAAAGGCAGGTGGCGTAAAATGATGTGCATTTTTATTATATTTTTTTTTTGTTTTCTAATTTGTTTGTCAACTTATTTAACTAAGCTACATAAGAATTTGTACTCATCATATTATTAAGCATTTAAAAAAGAATACAAAATATTTGACACCATTGAGCTAATATACTTGATGGATATTGATAATTATAATAAATGAATAATGGGAAATATGGATAAAGCATCTGATGCTAAAGATGGCTTGTATGTGATGATGAAAATGTTTTCTTGGCTTAGGGTGTTGCTCCTAGAGCAGCAAGGTGGATGAAACTAGATATCCAAGTAGAACATCTATGTCGAGAGATTTTTTAGTATCCGCTCAACTCATTTTACATTTTCACGAAGAAAAACAAATCTAAATGAGATAGATGCTGAAGTGTATAACTTCGATGATGCAGATATTGATTTGAAAATATAACTATCGAATCATATTCAGATTTCAAGTTTGTCGGTAATATTTTTTTATCAAATTGTATTTTGATTTTAGATAACAATTACGCGTAAAATTATATATTAATATTATATATATATATTTGTAAAATGCCTAAAAAGTATTTGTCGTACGTGTTTAGCAGAAACATTGTATTGTTATATGTATTAAATATATAGTAATAAATTTAAACGTGCGTAGTAAATTAGAAAAGCTAAGAGGCTTTATGCCTTGTTGCGTAGGGTCGACCCCGAGTTATAGGAGGTTATAGGCAAAATAATATTTTGAGGGCTTCACATAAAAGAAATGATTAATAGAAAAAACAAGAAAGCAAGACTATTTCATTCATACAAATGATAGTTGTGATTATATAGAAATATCACAAAAGACGTTTACAAAAGAAGTTCACATCATACTTGATCTTCTTACACTTTGAGTTGTAAAATTACTGTGTGTTATCAAAGCGCGCGATAGCGCCAAATAACGCATAGCGCAAGTTCTGCGCTATGGAACCTAAAGTAGCACAGGGGTTCCCTATAGCGCATAAATGGCGCGATATTTTATTGAAGCGCAAAATACCGCATAGCGCAGAATAGCACGCTATTTGATTTTTTAATTTTGTATAGTAATTAAAGCTCAGACCCATTGAGATGGAACCATATCTACAATGTTTTCTGATTTTGCATGCATGCTTTTTTTTTCCTTCTATGGTTTACATGTTGGTTTAGCTAGTGTTCCATCAAGTTTTATCAACGCATTTCACAATTTTTTCTAGTGAGAACTTGACTTGGTTAGACCGTTATCCAGATACAACATTCTATATCTATGTTCTTTGGTTTAGGTTATTAGATCCAATATCTAGAAACAAGAAACTCTTTTGTTTGTTTGAGCATCATCAGAAAAAAGATGTATGCAATATCGAAAAGCAATTCCAATATGTCTAGTATGCTGGACAACATTTTTTTTTGCTACCCTTTAAAGTATCAAAATATTTCCTTTTTTTTCTAAATGGGATCTCTAAACACAAAATAACTTACTTATAATTATAGTTTTTTATTTTTATATTTATATTGCGTTGCTTTTGTTGTTTATATTCTTACTTAATTCTTGTCATTAGAAAATATTTTACAGCCTATGCAAAATTGTATTTTTCATGCATTTTGTTTGTATAATTTTATCATCATTACTCACAAAACAAGAATAAATTTAATCATAATTTACACGTATAGCAGTAGATTTTAAATTTTATAAGACAAATATATTATGAGCCATCAATTATTTTTAATGTGTAATATAAAATTATTAAATTTTCTCTAATATAATTGCATTTTACATCAATAAATATTTAGTACACTCATAAAGTATGATAGTGTTTGTGCTTGGAGTATTGAAGGGTTTGGATTTGGCATGAAATATTCAAAAGCATAGAATTAAATTTCAGTTCAATATTTTAAAACACAAAAGACGTATGTGAGGCGTTTTCGAGTCCGTGAGGCGAGGCGTAAGCCTCGAAGCGTAAGCCTTTCGGATAAAAGAAAAGCGCAACACATGTACTTAATTTTTAATATGGAGTAACATTAAGCGCCAAATAGTAAGTAAAAACCATAAAGCATTCAAAGCAATTCAAACAAAATACAATTATCCTTGCACAATTAATATAAATTGTAAAAGATCAAATGATATCTTCATTCGGTGCATATATGATAACAAAATCCACAGATTTTTTTTTTTTTTTGAATTTGTAGAATTCGGTAAATCTTTGACCCACTTCCATGCAATATCAAGTTTGCTCATTTTAAATTAACCAAGCCAACAATAGAAATGTGGAAACGATTAAAATGGTTTTTCAATGAAACACAACAAACAAACAAAAAGACAGGAAAAAAAGACAAAAAACTCTCCTAAACAAGAGTTTTTTTTTACGCTTTTTTTTTTTTTTTTTACTTTTTTTGTGTTTTTTTACGCCTCAATTGGTTGAGGCTTAAGCCTCAGGGGTAAAACGCCTCTTGAGATGCGTCTCAAGGCGTTTTTGCCAACACCTCGCCTCGAGGCGCGCCTTAGGCACGTTTTTTAATACACTGTTTCAGTTAGATATAATATACTTGATTAGATATTAAAAATGCAAAAAAAAAAAAAAAAAAAAAAAAAAAAAGTGGACCAAATAGCGCATAGCGCAAAATAGCGCAAGACTTCCGCTATTTTGCGTTATTCGCTATTGACTACACTGAAATTACTAAGTAAATCACTTAAATCAAGCGATTCTAAAATCTTTTTTTAATAGATATTGTCACAAATTCATTCAATCTTTCTTGCGACATAGTCGTCCGAAGAAAAGAATTAATTAGTTTCAATTTTGAAAAACTTCTCTTGGCCGAGGCAACGGTCACGGGAATAGTCAATAATATTCTATAAGCTACCCATGCATTAACATAAAGGAACCCCATCCTCTTGATATAGTTCAATACATCTATGACTCTTGTATTTGTTGGTAAAATCTCTCTAATTATTTGCAACTCCGCAAATAACCCTGCTCCATCAATATCGGAAACCATCTCATGTTTCAAATAATTCTCAAGATTATCACATGAAGACTTCAAGCTATCATAAGAAGCGTGTTTCAATCCTTCTAGATCATACAAAAATCCAAATATATCATCATACTTTTTAATCGTTCAAATCTACTCTCAAGTGATGACAGACCTTGATCCACAATATACAAAGAATATTTGACTTTAAAAGATTCTTCTGGTGATTGCATATTTTTTTTCACTATTATTTTCATCAAAGTGCTTTTTACATTTATGTGTCTCATGAAATAAAGGTTCTATACCCAATTCATTTGCATTTTTTTCAGCTTCAACCGTAGAGGATTCAAATCCATTTTCTCGAAAACATTTGAAAAAATAAATTAGGCCTTTAAAATGATCCATAGCAACGTCAATATGCATATCTTCTACTTGTAGCTCTTGCTTACTCGATTGACGTCATTCAATAAAGTATACCATATAACCATGCCAAGTAAGAATTCAAAGTTCTCAAACTCATATTTTATTAGCGATTCAACCTCACTTTTGCACATGAGATCTTCATTAAGACTCACCAATTGAATTAAAGCAATTTTTATTTTTGGAGCTTGAGACCAAATCGCTCACACTTTCTATGTGATTTTCCCAACGTGTTTGTGACAACGACTTATTGCAAGTCCGTCAACATTATCTTTAAATATCATCCATCGTTTAGTTGAGGATGAAAACAAAGTATATATACGTTGTACTACTACTACAAAAAAGATGGCTTTAGAGCAACATTTAACCATATCACAAAGTGCAAGATTAAGGCTATGACAACCACAAAGGGTATAAAATACTCTAGGATTAACCTGTAGCAATCGATTTTCAACACCTTTATTTTTTTTCTTTCATATTAGAACCATTGTTGTAGCCTTGTCCTCTTACATTATCAATATCAAGTTTCAAATCATTCAAAGCACTAGCAAGTTCATCAAAAAGCCTCTTACCGAAAGTGTCATCAATCACTAAAAATCCTAAGAAAAATTCTTCCACCTTCACTATATTATTTGAAATATCCACACACCTTAATATTATTGTCATTTGTTCCTCATGGCTTGCATCTGGAGTACAATAAAGTATAATTGATAAATACTTTGCTTCTTTGATTTTTTTTTTTCAATAATGACTTTTCTAATTTCACCTGCGATTAGAAGTATTAGCTCATTTTCAACCTTGTGACTAAGATAATGATAATGAATTTCTTTATTTTGAATTCTATAATGTGATCTTGCATTATTGGATCAAATTTGGCAATCATCTGTATGATGCTTAAAAATATTCCATTATTCTCTTGATAAACTTTCTCATTATCTCCGCGAAATGCCAAATTATTTTGAGCGAGAGTTGTGACAATCGATATTATTCTTAAAAGCACTTGTCTTCGATGCTCTTTTTCCTTGCTAATTTGTCTTGTGCACTTTTGTCAATTATTTCGTTCTTTTGAAATCTTATCTCTAATTCAATCCACTTCTCTATGCTAGTGATATGATCAACGCTAACTTCATGTGCTTTGAGCTTTTCACTAATATTTTTTCAATCGTTCACTCTTTCATTTGCCAATTGAAACAATATTTTATCATTTTTGAATCACTTGCAACAAAAACAAAATACTTTATCCAAAGCTTTGGAGTATATTAACCATTTTCTATCATGTTTTTCCCCGTTTGATAATTGCCTAAAATAGTGTATGGAGAGAAACGTCTATTTGATATATCTTTAGGAAAACTAAAATTAATAGCTCTTGTAGGGCCTCTTTGAACAATCAAATCTCTCTGCTGTTGATTCATATTTTTCCAATTTATTGGATCACTAATATCGAAAGTAAGTGGTACAGACTCCATAAAATTTCATTATCCTCACTTAAATTGATCTCATTCGCCTCAGTGACTTCATTCTCATTTGTCATAGCTTCGTTCTCATTTGTCATAACTTCATCGACCTCAACCTCAACCTCGTTTCTTTCTGTTTCAGTAACAAGCTCTTCCTCTTGTTTCTTGCTAAAAATTTTATCAAGTGAACCTACTTGTTTTTTAATACCATTTTCAATTTCAAGTTTTCCTTTTTCTTTTAGAAGCTCTGGACTCATATTTTCTAAAAGACATTGTAGTGTAAATTTGTAAAACAATTGCGATTGAAAGGAAAAAATTGCAAGTGTATCCTACAAAAATAATTATACAATAACTCAACTAGTTATGATTTCACCATTTTTTTTTTTTTTTAAAGATATTGTAGTGTAAAACAGTTGCGATTGAACAAAAAATAAAATAAAATTGCAAGAGTATCCTGCAAAAATAATGATACAATAACTTAATTAGTTATGATTTCACCATTTTAATTTTCAGTATTGTATCAACTTTTGTTATCAAAAAATTTAACATTGTATTTTGTTAAATTAGCTTGCAAATTGCAAGCATATTGTTCATACCTTCTAAAATTTGTTGAATTATGAATTATACAATAACATATCATTGTTTTCTCTCTTTCAAACTAGGTTAAATTCCCCAAATAATATACAAGCAAATTAGCAATAATGGACAATTGTTTATCAAATAGCTAAAAAAAGTTGTAAGAAATTACCCAACAGTTGAAACTTGTGAGTCAAAGTCTTTGTTTCATTGCAATTGATGATCAGTTGAAACCATTAACCCTTGCTTTTTTATTGAATCCCAGCATCCATCCTTAAACCCTAGCTCTGCCCTCTTTCAATTGAAATTTTCAGTTTTGAAACTATGTTTCCTTCAATTTTGGAACCCTACCTGCATCTTCCTTTTTGAATCTTTTGATGTTTCGGTTTTTTTTCCCCCTTTCTCTTGCCCTGCGTGTGTTCTTCGCCGTGTTCATTTTTCCCCTTTCTCTAGGTCTGAAAATCGTTCGTGTGTGCTGCCTCCCTTCGTTTCCAGCTGCAATTTTGAATTTTTTGTTTTGTTTTGGGGCCCCTCGATTTTGGGGTCCTAGGCCATTGCCTAGGGACAGGGCTGGTATTGTTGTTGTGTCATGCGCCATTAATAACTATGTTTGATAAGAAGTCTAAGATGTATAAACCCAATCATAATTATTAGGGTCAGTGTGTTAAATGCGGAGGATGTTGGATACTAGTGTTAGTAGTGATTGTTTGCCTCCTTATAGCGCTGAAAATTGTAAAACCTCTGAAGATTGTACCGATGCAAGGAATAACGACTGCAGAAACGAAAAGATCTCAATTTCAGCCCCGGATGAAAAATATCTTGGTGAACAAGATCAGTTGGATAGAACCTCACAAAATAATTCTGTAGTCTCGTCAATCTATCAAGGATTTGCATGTGCTTCCTATAGTCGGAGCTGCCTGCTCTGCAGATCAAGTAGTGAAGAATCAATGTATAATTTTGTTTATTTTATCAAGGTTGAAATTGAAGAAGATACATGTTGTAAAGTATTTCCATTTTGCAAAGGATGATGCATGTGCGTCCTTAGCAACTGGAAGTGTATCTCAGGCATGACTAAGTCAGTTGGATGGCTTAAAGAAAGCTGTTTTTCCCTTGAGAAATAAGTAGATTCATGTTTGTTGATAATTTGCATATTGTCAAATTTTCCAAGCAGTTGCTAAGTAAGTTTAGCTTATATATTCTTCCAAATGAATGGGCAGTAATTTTATTTAATATTTTTAAGAATCTCGAACAAGTTTCATCCCTTTCGATGTTCATTAGTTGAGAATCAAACCCACTGTTTTGTGCTGCCATGAACTGTTACATCATCATGATCATTGTCGGATGCCTTTATGATTGAAATCAAAAGGAAATCCGAACATTAGTTTCATGAACTACTTTCATTGTATGTTTTAAATGAACCTTGGAAGTATCAGATGCTTTGGAAAATTATGACATGAGTGAAGTGTAATTAATTGGAAAACTTGAGTCTAATCTTTATCACTTAAAATGGAGAAGTTAAAATATTTTGTAATATATATGCATCATACTTTGTTAAAAGAGTATTATAGCGTATGTGATAGTCTTGTTTGTTTTAATTTGTTATCACTTATCATAATTATGCATCCATCTTTAAATAAAAAATAAAAAATAAAAAAAGCATCCATACTTTGTGCATCCTCACTAATTCATCTGTGAAGCAGGAAATGGCAAGGATGAAGATGCAGATAAAATCTCCATGAATGCTCAATTTCGTGCCATCCAACCAAGCCCTTCAATTCTTTCATTTGTAGAAGACAATGTATTATAGAACTTAAATACTTTTTTAAGGTTTCTTTTAAATTATGTAGATGATAATAAAATGAATCGCTGCTAATCCTTTCCATTAATAGCTATTGGGTCGTAGGCGTTTAACTGAATTGAAGGATGCTGGCTACAATGTGAAGCTTTCAGCACCTTTAGATAATATTCCATTTTCCTCCAATGTAGAAAGAGAACGGATCGAAGAAAATGTAAATCTATTTATTTCCTGTTATCTACCTATTCTTGAAGCAAAAACATAATTGACAATCATACCATCCATTTTTTTGACTTTGAATTGTATCCTACAGGTATTTAGGAGTAAACTTGAATTTTTTGCAGCTGCTAAAATTTCATCATCTTTTCCCCCTTCTGTTGTCCCAGAGATTGCATTTGCAGGTGTGCATATTAAGTCAATACTAACAAGATAGTTCATATGTACATTCATGTTATCTTTTTCACTTGTTCACTGTACTATTTATGTGGGCTTGCACTTAGAATAAGCAATTGTTTTACTATTTTTTTTTATAGCTAAAACTCTTTATATATACAACTTCTCATGTAATCCGCCTTTTCATTGCTGAAACAAGAGTACCAAATAACTCAAAAACAGTTTGAAACAAAGTTTAAAAGCTAAATATACTTGGTTTTCTATTTCAGGACCAAAATGTTGGTTTTAATTCTTGTAAAGGTCTTCCAGAAAATTTATGTATGCATATCATATGCAATGTTATCTTTTAGGAAGATCAAACGTGGGAAAATCGTCTCTGCTAAATGCTCTAACTAGGCAATGGGGGGTGGTAAGGACATCGGATAAACCTGGACTGACTCAGGTAGGATACAAATTGCTACCCGATTCAATTATATCAATGGTTACTCATGCAATACACATAAAAATTTTCAAACTCATCACAGACTATCAATTTCTTCGACCTTGATAAAAAGCTTACTTTAGTTGACTTGCCTGGATATGGTTTTGCATATGCAAAAGAAGAAGTTAAAGAGGCTTGGGAGGAGCTTGTGAGTACCAACTTTCTGATTCAGTTCCAGAATATTGGATGCTACAAATATTTCATTTGACAAGCATTATATTTATTCATTTTTTGGCTATACTGTTCGTATATAAGATATTTTTTACTAATAGGTGAAAGAGTATGTTTCAACAAGGGTTGGTTTACAAAGAGTGTGTCTTCTCATCGACACCAAATGGGGAATGAAACCTAGAGACCATGAACTCATTGACTTGATGGAAAGGTATTAAAACGATACATTTTGTGTTTCATCAAAACGTAATCGTAACATGTTAAAGGACAATGTTTTAATTCCACAATTTGTGAACTCAAATGGCCATTGTCAAATCATTACATTGGATTCCATGCAATACAAATAGCAGAGCCATTCATATGGCGTAGATATTTAATTGTTATTGTTTCGTAATTTTATTTAGATAGAAGCAGCAAGAGAATCCCAAACTATTGCAAGCACAATTTTATTTTGCACCAAATCTGGTTGCTTCTGAAGAATTCAGACTCGGTATTGGCACAGTGTGACCTGTTTTTATGCACAATACATCAAAATATAATGGGTGGCGTATATTATATGCAATATTCATTGTATAATCTTAAAATTAATACATTAAAAAAAAATTTGAAGCAAGCATATTTATCAACAACTTTTGTCATGATACATTGATACTTAGTTGTACAATATGTACTAATTATAAGAATTTGTTGGCTTGCAAAAGAAGGTATGGTTGACTACGAAAGAATTGATATATCAACTCATTTCAGGCTGGCTCATTTTTCCCATCCCTCTTAACTCTATAAATGAATCAAGCCATGACTACCACTTTCTTTTCTAATCCGAGACGATGCATGTGAACTCTGGGACCAAAGGGTAGCTTTCATCACTGAGGATATTTATTTAAACATTTTCTTAATGTTTGTGTTACATACATTTTAACCAACAAATGTTTTCATTTGTCTTTTTTCTGGGTAAAATTACCATATACAATAAAATTATAATATTACAACAGATGGACAGTAATGTATATAAATAGAAAACTGTAATCTGAAACAGAAACTAAAATCAAAACTTTGAAGTCGATTACAATTTGCACAAAAAAGAAAAAGAAACCAAAACTGAGATTTTGAACCTTGTTTATGTTTGATTTTTGCTAGTTTTGGCCATGGTTCAGGATTCTAGCCGGAATTCCAACTAGTCCGGTCCGGATCTGGCGGTGACTGGGTTGGAATTTGCCCAAAAACCCAGTTATAGCCACTACAATCGAATCAAAGGAAAACAAATGGTTTATATGCATAAAAATACCAGTGTGAAAAGAGAGGATAAGAGTACAACCAAAAGCGAGGATGAGAAGGCAACGCAGGATAATGGTGAGTGTTCAGATAAGCGGCATCGATTATGAATTTCATTTGATTTGATATTACTTAGAGACGTTTACGGAAAACCAGACAAAATTTGGGTTCAGAAATCCTAACATAACAGCAGCAAGCAGATGATGATGGATTCAGAACCAAGTAAGTTATTATAAAATGATGTTGGGCTGGACCTCTATGTTACGTTACTGTTCAGGGAGTATGGGCTGAGACTAAAAACTGCAGTTGATTAACTAGTATAATGATTTGCATTAAGCCTTAAGTTGTTGGTATAAAATTGTTTGCAAACTTATATAAACATTATTTTAGCTTATTTGTATAAAGTTTAGATTATTAATATGAAAAAGTTAATATTAATTAACATAATAACACACCAGATTTAAAATGGAACTTCCAAAATTTCTGAAGTGAAACCATAATTTCGAAGGTGCATGATGACCAGAATGGAAACGGTAAGTGAAATTTTGAATCTTGGTCTTGATGCATTTCACTAATGTCAGCATAGCTTTTCAATTAGAATCCACATCAACAAATTTTATTGGCTATTGCTGCCTGTTTGCCGGTTGCAAATATTGAGCAAAATTCAACGATGTAGGACATCCTTGGTCGCGATTTACTGAACTTCAGTTTTAAATTGATTATTTTAAGTTCTGTATTGCTTACTTCTTTTTTCCTTTTGAAATATAGCATAATTTCATTCATTTACTATTTCAGTACTTTCATCTTCAGTGCATTATTTATTCAAGCATCATTAGAAAAGGTGTCTTGGCATTAAATTCTCCCAGACTGGTTTTGGAAAAACCAACAGCAAAATGTATCTCAGTTACTTCCGTTTAGAATGTTGTGGTTTGACGTTAATACGCCTGACCAGCCAAACAATTTCAAAATGAAATGGTAATCATAATCAATGCATTGGAGGGACAAGTTTCTCCTATGCTGCCAAGAATGCGAACTTTCCTAGTTTGTTTCAATGTGTGTTCTCCATGTCAATCGTCACGTTCCTGTACCATCAATTTTCATTCAATATCAATGTTATTTTTTCGCTCTTTTAAGGTGTTCATTGTGTATCAAATTGTGAAATTTGCCAAAACAAGAGAAGATGATATGAATATCACTTGAAACTTCATCCAAATGTTCAATTGTAAATGAATAAGCAAATATCTGGTATCTTGACGAGAATTGGGGGAAAAAAAATGCTGCATCCATGCTTTTTTTTTTCTTCCCCTTTCTGAAACACAAACCATATCAAGTTGCAACAAAAGAAAGAGAAGTTATATCCCAAGAGCTTTGAAACAAAGTTGGTAGCAAAAATGATCCTAGAAAGGCATGGTCTATGTAAATTGTGTTAAATATTTTAAACAATGCTGATTGGTATAGTCTTTTTCAGTTCTAAAACACCTTACCAGATCGTGCTAACAAAGACTGATTTGGTTTTCCCTATTGATGTTGCTCGTCGTGCAATGCAAATTCAAGAGGTAATAGCTGAGCTTCATTGAACATAATCAGTTTGTCAAACTTTTAACTTCTCATAATTATGTCTTATCGTGTTTGGCAGAATCTGAAGAGAAACAAGTCGATAATTAATCCTTTGGTGAGTTTTCATGTACTCAAAAGCACATGAAAAATATACCAAAAAAGAAAAAGAAAAAAAAACACACACATGCACAATAGATGTAACAGCACTGCTATTTTATATGAATGCAGGCAATGGTGAGCTCCAAGTCTGGTGCTGGTGTTCGTAATCTCAGAAGTATTCTTGCAAAAATAACTCGATTTGTGAAGCCCTAAAAGGCGAGTTGCTAAATTTGCTTTCACTTTTGGAGTATTTTTATAGATATGAGTGTTAATTTTGTAGAGTGTTCGTTGTCCGTTGTTCGGCTTGGTTTGAAAAGAAAATTTGTCCGTTCATTTTTCATTTAGGACATGAATTATGACAAAAAAGTTATGTAAGATATTTCATCCGTGCGAATTGTTGGACGTTTTTTCTATCGTTTGAATAGTTCGTTCGTTGTCTAGCTTGTATGAAGAGTGTTCGAGCCAACATCTCGTCAGGTCTGTGTGCCTTCAAAACTCTTAAGGACATGACATGAATACCACTATGTTCGGTCTGGTTCACCCGATTAACACCACGATTTTTAGATGTTAATTATAAATTATCACATTTGCACACAGTGGTAAATTTTATAAGCAGGGATCTATTTATTTTGTTACCTTGACCTGTCGGTGGATTGGATAAGAATTGGATTGCGCTTGATCCATATCCCTAATCCCTCTTTAATAAAGAACTTGACCACATTTGGCTCTTGTATTTGATGGATTATGAACCATTAAATCCCAATCCCTATCCATCAAAATCCAATGTATTAAGAAAGAGTTGATAGATTGTTGCACTATCATTCCAGAAGAAAAGGCTAATTTTTATTAGTCGTAAAATATTATTGCAAAATTGTTATGTATTAGTGCGTCAAATATTAAGATCCTTAGAATATTTTAGTAAAAAATCATGTTCACCAAAAATTAAAATTTCAGCGCTTCCTTTCCATTCATATGCACGGTACATTGCCTCTTCCTTTTAACTTTATATTTATAATTTTATGAAATATTAATATGAGGTTAAATAACATTGGTAATGCTGTTATCAACATCTTCAATGTTAATATATTTTTATTGTATAATGTATGTATTACTGTATCAATTTATTAACCGATTAGAGTAATTTTTGATCTATATTATATTCCATCCATTAACTAAATAGATATTCACCAGGTAATAATGGTTAGAAAATGAAGTCCAAATTCGTATATATCAATTGTGGGCCTTTAGATCAGTATGGGTTTGCTGTTGTTTATTCTATTTATTATTTGCACAAAGTAATTCATGGACGTCCCCTCCTAACTGGCAACAAGTTGGATAATTAACTTGCAGCAAAACTAACTAGATGATTAAAGATGGGTATTTATGTATGTTAAGAATTTGCATGCAGAGGTTATGAACAACGCCACATTTGCTTCTATGTTACGAATATTTTGAAAGATAATTCAATGAATATGATTTTAAAATCCCGTAACTGTCCCTCATCCATCAACTGAATTGCAAAGTCGATTTGCAACCTCCGCGAGCATTCCTTTTCCGACTATTAATCGATAGAATCTCACTATTAATTTGCAGCCGACACCAGTCACACCACCAACAAAACTGCTTGAAATAGAAGCGTGTTGATTGCACTTATGACGTTACATTCATCCATCGACTTTTTATTAAATAAAAAGTAATTGTATCTAAATATTTTATGTACGAACCTGCAATTTATGTTAGTGTCTATGATTCGAATGCAGGCAACGTGTTATTCATGTTCTGTTTATTGTAGGTCAACGTCAATTGTGGAGACTGATTCAGCATCACGACCTGATGGTGGAGTTTGTTGGTGTTGATTTGTTATTACGTATCAGGGTTGACATTGGCTGGTTTTGCAATTATTGTTGTCCAATGTCTATGCTATCATTAGATTCAACCCAAAACGGTTGTATTGAGAATAAACATGAGTACTGTAAATGTATTTATTCGGCCATCCACAACAAAATATTCTGGCAGAGAAACATGTTCTTTTGGATATATGTAATTTATTATAATGTATCAAGTACGTTTAAGGAATATAACGCTGACAGTTTTTTGATGAATTTTGGGGAGTATTATAGCTGTTGTTGGATATTTTTATATATCTGCGTAGAATCCGTAATTTCAGTCTAACATTGAAATGATGGCAATTCCGTTGACGGTAAAGCTTCTTAAAATTCAAATATATTAGTACTAGTAGGGAGGGGGTGTTTTGAAAGTTTTCTTAGTTTTTTCCCATTCAATCTTTGGTAATCATATTGAAATTTTAATTTTTACATCTGTAAATAAGTTAGGAAATAAATATAATATTGTATGTGTAAGAATACTCTCATGCATGTGTGGATCATAATAACACTTAAGTCGCTTGGGTGCATCTGGTGGATATTCTTTACTTCTACTCCGCAAAAATGAGGTATGTATTTGAAACAAAGCAAATTGTATTCCAAACAACTAACTCGGAAGTAGTACCCTATAATTTAAAAAAATTGGTAAATCCTCATTTTTAATGAGTTACCCCCGCTGAATTGAAATTTTCAAAAATACCCTCTTATGTATGGTTCCTTAGTGTACCACACTGTGACACTACGTGGTTTCTGAAGAAATTACGTAAGTCATATACGAGGTATTCTGAAAACTGAAAAAAAAATATAATACATAAAGGGTATTTTCATCCTTATTTTTTTTAAATGAATACGGGAGGCTACTATCTAATTTCGTGGATTGGAATACAACCTGCCTTGAAATAATTGTCCCACTTATTACATATATAACTATCCTTTATCTGACAAGTTATTTCTATCTCCATGAATCAAAAAACGTCATTTATCATTAATGATCAAAATTGTTATTCTCAAAATGTTTTACGGTTGGTGCTACAAAAATCCAAAGATGCAATTGTTTCTAGCTTGCTAGAGATAGCAGCTCCTCTGTGAGAAGTGAGAACACAATTTACTACTGGCCATCTTTCCTTGGAGGTTAGCCTAGTTGTTGTGGGTAAGGTACACCTTTAATATTTTAGGTAGTGTTTGGTTTATTTTATGTTTTGAGTTTTCAACTTTAATTTCGAACGATGCAAAGATTTGAAGGGTAACGGAACTGACGGACTAAAGACGAAGGAGATGCTGGAGGAAATGAAGGATGTTGGATGGATGAATTTGACGTCTTCCTCCGTTGTTTCTTAAAATACGAAAAATGACAAAAAAATATTTTTTGTTTTGCTTGATAACTTCGTTTTGTAAAATAATCGTTTTTCACGATATGTATGTGTCGTTCGTACTTTTGTACCTACGAAAACTAAAAAACAGAAAGCGAACACACTCTTAGGTTTTAATGAGATTGTATTTGATGGAAACAATGACAAATTCAAGGTGAGTACAAAGCGTAAACACAAAATGTAATATAAGATATCTTAATTAATTAGATCTTCGTTGACTTCCGTTTTGCATATAAAAATAAAAAGATCCAACGATCTATATTTGTTTTATTTTATTTTGTGTTTAATATCATATTCAAAAATGGCTTCCGTGAAGCCTTCAAAAACAAATGTTTAATATTTTGATTATAGAAACAGGATAAACTAAAATTTGTTTTATTCTACTTTTGTTATCAATGGCAAATAAAGTTACCAAAATATCTAAAAATCCCTAAGCAATTTACTCTTTTTTGTCTAAAATAAGCTTGCCCTACTTTCTAATTATTCCTTCAAATTTTCGTTTGAACGGTCTCTAGGACAAATAACAATTTGTTATCACAGATTTTAATTTCTTTCAAAAACTCCAAAAACAGGTGAACAATAAAGGGTGTGGAAGGGGTCCTCAAAAGCTTGAGCTTTACACTTAATAATGGCCCTTTTTCTGTAACAAGACAATAAGTTGTTGAATAATGCTATCTTCAAAACCACTCAATAGAGTAATGGTTCAAGATAGCGCAGGTGCGTCAAACTTAAGCATCCACTACAATACCAAATTGCTCCATGAAATGACAAATAGAGCAGAAAAGTCTTAAAAGGAAGGTGTGAGCAGTTGAATAAGACAGGAATGCATGTTTTTGGAACGGTCAACGGCCCACCAACTCTATTTGTGCATGTGCTTTTAGGTGCCATGACGCAATTTTCAAAGGTGTAGATCACGTGGACCGGGGACCTCCTGGTCCGAGCCAATCAGATTGCTCGAAAAGGAGCAATTTGCAATATAGCCCCTGAATTTCAACCGAAATTCAAGGACTAATTGCAAATTGCCCCCAAAAGGGGCAATATTGGTCTGGACCAGGGGACCATGGAGTCCTCGGTCCAGACGATTCCATCCCAATTTTCAATAGCATCTCTTTAGTTCTGCTTGCGTGTGATGAGCATTTTTGCACATAAATGCTTGATAATTTTCGTTACTACTTTGGATTTAAATGATAATTAATTATCTTTTTTTGTATTACTAATTCTATTCAAATCGAAAATTATGGTGAAAATCATAGAATATTTGAGAAATTGCACTGTTTAAGGTATCATTAAACATAGTGAACCATAATTTATATGGCTTCATGATTTACAAATGGTTAGTCCTTAGATAAAACATCTCGTGGTGCTTTAATTTGATGTCAAATGTGATAATCCACATTCCTTGTTTCGCACACTACATCACATCGGTTTGAACATGAAGAGCGAAGAAAGCAAGAACATTTCCTTTTTTGAATATGAGTTACTGATTGGTTTCCCAAGAACAACGGCAAGTTTTAGTTGATTAATACATTGTAAAGCCAAAGAAAATCATAGAAACACAAAACAAACTAATACAAACAAAAATCAAACTAATACGTTTTAACATTTTTATTCCTCTATCGTTGAAAGCTTCCCTCATTTTTTGGGTACCTTTATTGTTAAGCCTTTAGAATGCTATGTTTTGTTTTTCTAATCAAAGCATACTCCAACATGTCCTCAAATATATAAGTAACATTGTTTACTAAACACTCTTTCTCTTCATTATCTTTTGAATGTTTTTCATTAGTTTCCTTCAGTTTAATTCATTTTTTTTTTTAAAAAGCTCTAGTTATGATTTCATCCTGTTGAAACCATGTTTCCAACATCTTTTAATTCGCTCTTTCTACCCTAGGTGTTCCTCTTTTTGGGAAAGACGCAAATTAAAATATCACAAAAGTGTACAATGATCTTGTCAATAGCCACTATTAAGTCACCTACTTCTTTGTTTCTCAACAATATTGGATGTACAATTGAGATGTGAGTCATTGGTTAAGATACCTGGCTAGGCGAAAGATGATCAAGGGGTGCTCAGCATGACTGTTATGTGGTTTAAATGTCAAATTTGACTTTAGCACCAAATCATTTGGGTATTGAAGTCATGCACAGAGGGGTTGAGTCGAAAACGATGCTACTTGCACTTGTGGCTTATTACAACAACCTACCCTTTGTAATACCCGAAAGTCAGCGCTTTACATCTTTGTCCAACTTTTAGATACCACAAAATGCAAGTTGTCATAGTAAATTTAAAACAAAACATCAAGCCAAGACAATGAAAAAAATATCACATGGAAATGACAACATACAATATACGAGAAGTCACAATACATCAACTCCCAACGACACAAATTTCTGAGTAAATATATGATATAATATGCCTTATATATGAATAAATATTTGTCATGTACTACAACAATATCAAGTGTAACGACCCGCATTCTACGCATCGCAGGATCGTAGAATATTTATTTCTTTCACATACGAAGTCGTATGGTCATGTAACTTTGGGAGACGACTATTGGAGTCATTTCCCATGTTCATGATTTGTTGATTCTTAAATGGTTATTTTGCCCCTTGCTGATCTTGTTTTGGCCATAATTTTTGATTGGAAAGGAGTTTTGAACCGAAACCAATTCCATTTGATCCAGATGATGGTTTACAATTCCGTAGAGTGGTCACATTAGCCAAACGGACTCACCGTTTGGGAGATATGGCTGAAACAAGTTTTAGATGGTGAAAAACAGCTTAATTGGGCTTAACCGGGTGATTAACAGCCAGGCCCAATGGGGGATTTCGGGATTAGGGGTATATAGGGGCTGGTTAATGTTAGAAAACATTTCTTTCAGCCGCCACTTTCATTCATGGAACCCTAGCAATGACCTCCAACATCTAAAACATCCCCAAACCACTTTCTAATTGAAGATTAGCCTAATCAACATCAAATTGAGGAGGAACAATACCAAAGCAAGGTTAGAGCTGCTATGTTGCATTGGGAACAGTGCCATAACAGAGATTTATTTCAGATCTAAAAGTAAATTTGTGGCCAAGGTGAGTGATTTGCATAGTTCCTCACTAATTATGGTTAATTAAGGGTAATTAGTGATAATTAGTGAAATTATACATGTTAAAAATCTGAAAAAATATTGATAAATTTCGGAATAATGTTTTAGACCTCTGTTAGGAAATTTGATTAATTTGGTTAAGTTATGCTAATCATATCGTTAGTTTTTCTTAAACATGCTTAGGGGAAAATATGGGAGTTTGGCTATGTTTGATCCGTTTAACCTTGTCATATTGTTGTTTTGGTGTTTGTGGTCACTTCTATTTGTTGCTATGACTGTATGGTATGCTTTGTGATTGATTAGAAGAGTTAGATTGGTCGAAAACGCCGTCGTATGGAGTAAAACAGTCGCTGGAAAAGTTGAAGGAAGCAGTGCAGGGTTTCAGATCGGATCGGATTAGAGGGCTCGGGTCGGATCGGAGAACTGAGCAGAGAACCGAACCGGATCAGAACCTAGTACAAGAAGAGAGCTTGGCAAAAAGGAAGGCCTCTCGCATAAGGGTTGGAGTTGGTATTGGACTAAAGCTGGACATGGGATCGGATCGGATTAACTGGAGGATAGAAAGGCAGAACCGAACTAAGGCAGAAGCACCGAACCGAATCAAGATAGTGAGATAGCTGAACCCAAGTGACATGGAAGCACCGAACCGAACCGAGGGTGGAGCTCCGAACCGAACCAGATGGCCAGGAAGTGGAGCAAGTCGAACCGAACTAGGGAAGGACAACCGAATCGAACCGGATTGGAGCTGCGATTACGCGACGACTTTTCTGAAGACCAACTCCAATTCAACCAAAACCCGAGATGCAAAGGAAGTCCAAATAGGAAGTAGAGCTCAGGATCCAGTTGGGAACCAACGAGTTAACTTCATGAGTTGGGCTTTGTTGCGAGACTTGTGCTAAGGGGTTGTCGATGTCTATAACTTTGGATCACTATGTGTAGGGGGTACGTGAACGGATTCAGGGCCACAATGGCCTAGATACGACTAAAGAGCTATAGACCAATGAAGTGGGGTCATTTGTAAAGATTTGGTCATGATTCCATGGGGCAAGCTTGGTAGTAGCAGTAGTTTTACAAGTCGAACTCCATCACTACTTCGATGGGTCTAGTGATTGACAGTGGTGGACACTGTATGCTTCACGCATTGAGTGAGAGATGTGAGGATGGTTGCTATGTTTGATTTGTTTGCCATCATTATGACATGCACATCCCCACCTAGGGCCGTCAATTTCGTATACGACCCGAAACGCGACTCGTAACCCGCACGAAAAAACCCGACCCGACCCGACCCATTTATAAACGAGTCAATTTCGGGTCAACCCGCTCTGACCCGTTTAATAAACGGGTGGGTTGCGGGTTGACCCGTGAACCAGTTTCTGACCCATCATAACCCGTTTAATATAAAACATACCAAGCCCAAGCGGTATGAAATCATATTTATGAAATTCATACGCCCAGTAGAGAGGTACTTTTAAGTGTAAAACCATGTATGTGCCTTTTTAAGTGTTGTGTTTTTAAGCAATGTATTATTCTATTTCAGTATGCTTTTATTTTGCAAAATGTAGGTGATAAAAAGATTTCTGCAAAATTAAACAGGTCAAAACGGGTCGACCTGACCCGACCCGTTTATAAACGGGTTGGGTTCGGGTTGGCATAATATGAGCCGTTTATTAAACGGGTTGACCCGACCCGTTTAAAAATTGACCCGAACCCGACCCGACCCGACCCATTGACAGCCCTACCCCCACCCCCGTTATCTTTACACCATCTATTCAATGGCACCTTAGAGTGCGGTATGTAGTGCTAACTCTTTGGTTGCAGGTCCAGGTTCAAGTATGGTTTAGTATACCTGTTATTGTTCTGTTTAGCTGCTTATCACTCATACCAGACTTTTTGTCTGACCCAGAGTTTTATGTCTCTTCTTATTACTCTGCTGCTCTCACGAGCAGACTAGAGACAGGTTGGGTGATATGCACGAGTAGCTGTATCGAAGACGAGCATGAGGCTTCCATGTATGATATATATATATAGATATTCTCCCTGTGTTGCTGCGGTCACTACTTTGGGCATTAGTGGTGTACCTTTCTTTCTTTTGTTTAGAGACAGTAATTTGGAAAGTTGTAATAAGCTGTATTTGGATTTCCGCTACTCTGATGATGATGTTGATGTTGGTTTTAGTTATCAGCTTATGCACTTCTCGCCTGTTTTATGTCAAGTACATTATTATTATATTTTGTTCCATGCCCTGTGAGACATTCTACAGGTTTTCGATTAGTTCATTCTCTTCTTCCCTTTCTTTGGCGACCGTTTGGTGCTCGTCGGGCATGTGTACAGTGCACTTTCAGAAGAAATGCAGGCTGGTGCGGGGTGGGCCGTCACACTTGGTATCAGAGCTCTAGGTTGCGTAGTTAACCTAGGGAAAGACACCAGGGAGAGATAATACGTATATGAGAGCGCGTATTTGTGATTATTTTGGTTTTCAATATATATATATATACACTATTAGTATATTTAAGGATGAAGTCACACTGCACTGGCACCACTATGGAGATGGTTAATCGTTTTCTCTTTATAGATTGAACGATGAGCCGATATGCAAGGGGTACCGGTAGAGGAGCCAATAATGGGAATGCTGCTGATATGAGGACGATGTTTACTGACCTCATGAGAGAGATGCTTAGGGATGTGAATAGGGAAGCTCCCAATGTTGGTAATGGTTGTGGTCCAATAGTGCAGGCGCCTAGGGCCGATTTCGCCAAGCTGAACAAGGATTATACTAGTCTGGGTGGGAAGCCGTTCCACGGAACGGAGTCAGCTACGGATGTTCAGGATTGGCTGGATAGCTGCGAGCGTATCTTCGAAGATTTGGGCATCGAGGATGCGATGAAGAGAAGGCTAGCATCCCGTCAGCTGCAAGGACGGGCAATGAATTGGTGGAATGCTATAAAGGTAACTACTCCTGAGGATCAGATTACTTGGGATCAGTTTAAGGTTCGCTTTAGCTATAAGTTCATTCCAGCTGCTCAGAAGTCAGTGCTGTTTAAGAAATTCTTGGAACTCAAGCAGAATGACAGAGCTGTCTCAGAGTATATTGCCGAATTCGACACTTTGTCGAAATATGGGTTATCCCTAATAGATACTGCCGAGAAGAAGAACGAGAAGTTCATAATTGGCTTGGATCAGTACTTGGGGGAAAGGCTTATTAACCACATCGATGAGACGTTTGAATCGATTGTGGGGAAAGCATTGAGGTCAGAGAGTCTTTACCCTATGTTGAAGACTGAGGTTGCATCTGCAGAGGAGCCAAAGCCGCAAGCAAGCGGTGGAGGCAATAATGGTTCTCAGAATAAGAGAAAGAAGAACCAGAATAAGGATGGCCAAAAGAAGAAGAAAGATGTTGAGTGCTTTAGTTGTGGTAAGAAGGGCCATTATTCTAGTAATTGTTGGGCCAAGCCAGCGGATAGGAAGTGCTTCAACTGTGGCCAAGTGGGACATCACAAGGACAAGTGTCCGCAACGCCCTAAAGAAAAGCAGATGGTGAAAGCATATGCTCTTAATGTTATTCCTTCTTCGTCGAATGCTGCGGTGGAGAAGGGAAAGAATGTCGTTATTCAATGTATGCTTTTTGTTTATGATGTTCTTGTTAGAGTTTTGTTTCCGGAGCTTCCAGTTCTTTCATATCTAGTGACATGGTAGATAGGTTGGGATTGGAGCCCGAAATTGTCGATAGACCATTAGTAGTGACGAACCCGATTGGTGGTTCGACTAACCTTAGCATGATTTGTCGTAATGTGGTCTTATCGAGTCATGGATGCATGTTTGTTTGTGATTGCTTTGTTTTGTGCTTTACTGGGTTTGGCATTATTTTGGGAGTCGATTGGCTCCAAAGATACAGGGTGGTGGTAGACTGTGAGGGCTTTTTGGTGACAGCTAGGGCGGATGATGGGCAGAGGGTAATGTTTGGTGGTCTACCTGGTGATGGGGTAATGACTAGTTTTCTAATTTCCCTCGACATCCCGCATAGTGAGTTGTCAGGTTTTCCCGTGGTTGGCCAGTATCCGGACGTCTTCAAAGAAGTGACTGGGCTTCCACCACACCGAGAGATTGAGTTCCGGTAGTATTTAGTGAAAGATGCCAGACTTATAGTGATGTCACTTCATCGTATGGCACCAAGGGAGCAGCGAGAGCTCGGGGTGCAAGTCAGCGATCTTTTGAAGAAGGGATTTATCAAAAGGAGTGTTTTTGAATGGGGAGCACCAGTTGTGTTTGCTACCAAGGCGGATGGTTCCCTTCGATTGTGTGTAGACTACCGCGAATTGAATAAAGTGACGAGGAAGAATAAGTATCCTCTACCGCGGATAGATGATTTGTTTGATCAGTTGAGTGGCGCGAGAGTATTCTCCCAGTTGGATCTCACGACAGGTTTTCATCAGCTTAGAGTGGAAGCTGAGAGTATAGCAAAAATGGTATTTCGGACGCCGTGTGGATTCTATGAGTGGTTGGTCATGCCATTCGGGCTGACCAATGCGCCAGCATATTTTGTGGATCTTATGAATAGAGTATTCATAGATCAGTTGAATAAGTATGTTCTTGTGTTCGTGGACGATATACTTGTTTATTCGAGGACAGAGGAAGAACACAAGGAACATTTAAGAATAGTGATGGAGGTGTTGAGAAAACACCAATTGAAAGCAAAGTTTTCTAAGTGCCACTTCTGGAGGAGGGAAGTGAGATTCTTGGGCCATGTTGTTTTAGAAAATGTTATCGCCGTGGACCCTGCGAAGGTGGCTACGGTACAAGATTGTTCTACGCCCAAGAATGCGACAGACATAAGAAGTTTCTTGCGGTTAGCTGGATATTATCATAAGTTTATCCAAGACTTTTCCAAGATAGTAGCACCGTTGACTTAGTTGACCAAGAAGAATCAAGCTTTCGTCTGGGACGAAAAGTGCGAGAATGCATTCAAGAGCCTAAAAGAAAAGTTGACATGTGCACCAGTGTTAGTCATTCCTAAGGCGAATGAAGAGATAACAGTATATATGGATGCATGTGGTACAAGGCTAGGTGTGTATTGATGCAAGGAGGTAGGGTTGTAGCTTATGTAAGTCGGCAACTGAAACCACATGAGAAAAGATACTCTACCCATGATTTGGAATTAGCAGCGATCGTGTTCGCACTGAAGATGTGGATACATTATCTCTTGGGAGAAAGATTCGAGTTGTTTACTATCATAAGTCATTAAAGTATCTTTTCTCTCAAAGGGATCTAAATCTCCGACAACAAAGGTGGTTAGAATTCTTAGCTTCCTATGATTTCGATATCGCATACACACTAGGAAAGGGAAATGCGGTAGCTGATTCATTGAGTAGAAGACATGCTAGTTTAGGGGCTATGTTTCTAGAATGGAAGCAACTGGAGTACATCGCTGGGTATGATTTCAGACCAAAGTGCGAGTTGGATCCAGAATTGTTAGCAAGTTTGATGATCAGACCCACTTTGATTGAGTGAATTGGTTCAAGTCAGAGGGACGATCCTAACTTATTGGAAATCATCTCAAAGTTAGAGATGGGAATCGACGAAGAGATGAATAAGTATGGGCTTGATCAAGATGGATGGCTTAGGAAGAATGTAAGACTAGTTGTACCCAATGTCAATGGATTGAGAGATGAAGTGCTTAGAGAATGTCATCACTCAAAACTGACTATACACCCCGGTGGTAACAAGATGTATCAGGGCATGAAGCAGACCTACTACTGGGAAGGGATGAAAAGAGACATTGGGAAGTTTATATCTAAATGCGTGAATTTCCAGCTAGTTAAAGCTGAGCAAAAGAAGCCTAGTGGGTTGTTGCAACCATTAGAGATTCCAGAATGGAAATGGGAACAAATCTCAATGGATTTTATTGATGGGTTACCAAGGACTAGATCGGGCCATGATAGCATTTGGGTGATTGTGGACCGATTGACTAAGAGTGCAAGGTTTATACCCATCAAGTCAAACAGGACGGCAGCTAAGTTAGTGGAATTGTACATAAAGTGGGTAGTGTGATTTCATGGAATACCCAAAGGCATTAGTAGTGACCAAGATCCGTTGTTCACTAGTGGATTTTGGAAGAGCTTACAAGAGGCGTTAGGATCAGAACTACATCTCAGTACCGCGTATCATCCTCAAACCGATGGTCAAACAGAGAGGGTGAATCGTATATTAGAAGACCTCTTGAGAGCCTATGTATTGGATTTTGGTGGATCATGGGATGACCATTTGCATCTAGTAGAGTTTGCATATAATAATAGTTATTAATCCAGTATTGGTATGGCTCCATTCGAAGCTTTGTACAGAAGACCGTGCAACTCACCGTCCTGTTGGTTAGAGACCGGTGAGAAATATGTGCTTGAACCAGAAGTAATAAGAGAAACATCAGACAAGATCAAGGTTATCCAACAGCGAATGAAGGCTGCCCAAGATAGGCAGAAAAGCTATGCTGATAAGAGGAGAAGAGAATTAAAGTTCTCCATTGGCGACTTGGTGTTTGTCAAGATTTCTCCATTGAATAGCGTGATACGATTCGGCAGGAGAGGCAAGTTAGCACCAAGATTTGTTGGTCCATTCCCAGTTCTTGAGCAAATTGGGAATTTGGCATACAAAGTTGAATTACCAGAGAAGATGGTAGGAGTTCACAACGTATTCCATGTTTCCCAGTTAAGAAAGTTCGTACACGACCCAGATGTGACTATTTCACCTGATCAGTTGGATGATATCGAAGTTGAACCCGAGCTGGTTGGGAACCGCAAGCCTATGCGTATTGTTGGGAACAATACGAAGCAACTTCGAAGGAAAGCGGTGAATCTAGTTAAAGTCCAGTGGGGCGAGAATGAGAATGACTGTACTTGGGAGACAGAGGAGAGCATTAGGAAGACGTATCCAGAACTCTTCGCCTGGTAAGATTTCAGTTTTGATTTAGTCTTTCCGCATGCTAGGATAGGTTTGTTTTATCTATTTTGCATGTTTGATTGTTGTATGTGATTGGTAAGCATGCGGGATCCTTTGTATGTTTTGGGTTAAGGAATTTTGGGGACGAAATTACTTAAGGGGAGGGGGGAGAGTGTAACAACCCGCATTCTACGCATCGCAGGATCGTAGAATATTTATTTCTTTCACATACGAAGTCTATGGTCATGTAACTTTGGGAGACGACTACTGAAGTCATTTCCCATGTTCATGATTTTTTTTCTGATTTTTAAATGGCTATTTTGCCCCTTGCTGATCTTGTTTTGTTTTGATTGGAAAGGAGTTTTGATCTGAAACCACTTCCATTTGATCCGGATGATGGTTTACAGTTTCGTAGAGTGGTCACATTAGCCAAACGGACTCACCGTTTGGGAGATATGGCTGAACAGATGGTGAAAACAGCTTAATTGGGCTTAACCGGGTGATTAACAGCTAGGCCTAATGGGGGATTTCGGGATTAGGGATATATAGGGGCTGGTTAGGGTTAGAAAACATTTCTTTTAGTCGCCACTTTCATTCTAGGAACCCTAGCAATGGCCACCAACATCTAAAACATCCCCAAACCACTTTCTAATTGAAGATTAGCCTAATCAACATCAAATTGAGGAGGAATAACATCAAAGCAAGGTTAGAGCTATTGTGTTGCATTGGGAACAATGCCATAACAGAGATTTATTTCAGATCTAAAAGTAAATTTGTGGCCAAGGTGAGTGATTTGCATAGTTCCTCACTAATTATGGTTAATTAAGGATAATTAGTGAAATTACACATGTTAAAAATCTGGAAAAATATTGATAAATTTTGGAATAATGTTTTAGAACTCTGTTAGGAAATTTGATTAATTTGGTTAAGTTTTGCTAATCATATAATTAGTTTTGCTTAAACATGCTTAGGGCAAAATATGGGATTTTGGCTATGTTTGATCCGTTTAACCTTGTCATATTGTTGTTTTGTTGTTTGTGTTCACTTCTATTTTTTGCTATGTCTGTATGGTATGCTTTGTGATTGATTAGAAGAGTTAGATTGGTCGAAAACGCCGTCGTATGGCGTAAAACAGTTGCTGGAAAAATTGCAGGAAGCAGTGCTGGGTTTCGGATCGGATCAGGTTAGGGGGCTCGGGTCGGATCGGAGAACTGAGCAGAGAACCGAACTAGATCAGAACCTAGTACAAGAAGAGAGCTTGGCAAAAAGGAAGGCCTCTCGCATAAGGGTTGGAGTTGGTATTGGACTAAAGCTGGACATGGGATCAGATCAGATTAACTGGAGGAAAGAAAGGCAGAACCGAACCAAGGCAGAAGCACCGAACCAAATCAAGATAGTGAGATAGCTGAACCCAAGTGATATGGAAGCACCGAACCGAACCGATGGTGGAGCTCCGAACCGAACCGGATGGCCAGGAAGTGGAGCAAGCCGAACCGAACCAGGGAAAGACAACCGAACCGAACCGAACCGGATTGGAGCTGCGGTTACGCGACGACTTTTCTGAAGACCAACTCCAATTCGACCAAAACCCGAGATGCAAAGGAAGTCCAAATAGGAAGTAGAGCTCAGGATCCAGTTGGGAACCAACGAGTTAACTTCATAAGTTGGGCTTTGCTGCAGGACGTGTGCTAAGGGGTTATCGATGTCTATAACTTTGGATCACTATGTGTAGGGGGTACGTGAACGCATTCAGGGCCACAGTGGCCTAGGTACGACTAAAGAGCTATAGACCAATGAAGTGGACTCATTTGTAAAGATTTGGTCATGACTCCATGGGGCAAGCTTGGTAGTAGCAGTAGTTATACAAGTCGAACTCCGTCACTACTTCGATGGGTCTAGTGATTGATAGTGGTGGACACCGTATGCTTTACGCACTGAGTGAGAGATGTGAGAATGGTTGCTATGTATGATTTGTTTGCCATCATTATGACATGCACACCCCCACCCTCCGTTATCTTTACACCATCTGTTCAGTGGCGCCTTAGAGTACGGTATGTACTGCTAACTCTTTGGTTGCAGGTCCAGGTTCAGGTATGGTTTAGTATGCCTGTTATTGTTCTGTTTAGATGCCTATCGCTCATACCAGACTTTTTGTCTGACCCAGAGTTTTATGTCTCTTCTTATTACTCTGGGTGCTCTCACGAGCAGACTAGAGACATGTTAGGTGGAATGCACGAGTAGTTGTATCGAAGACGAGCAGGAGGCTTCCACGTATGATACATATATATAGATATTCTCCCTGTGTTGTTGCGGTCACTACTTTGGGCATTAGTGGTGTACCTTTCTTTCTTTTGTTTAGAGACATTAATTTGGAAAGTTGTAATAAGCTGTATTTGGATTTCCGCTACTCTGATGATGATGTTGATGTTGGTTTTAGTTATCAGCTTATGCACTGTCTCGCCTGTTTTATGTCAAGTACATTATTATTATATTTTGTTCCATGCGCTATGAGACATTCTACAGGTTTTCAATTAGTTCATTCTCTTCTTCCCTTTCTTTGGCAACCGTTCCGTGCTAGTCGAGCATGTGTACAGCGCACTTTCGAAGGACATGCCGGCTAGTGCGGGGTGTATGTACATAAAGTACCGACGTAGCCTCCAAAGAATGCTCCAGTTGTCCTAAATTTGTATTTTCAAAAGCACTTGACTCTCAAACTACTCAACCGAGTGCTTAAGAATTTTAATGACATCAACGGACAATATCAAAGCATGGTTCAGACACAAACTATGGTATGAGGGGAACTACCCTCTCCACAAACGTGACTAGAGGGTAATTTGAATTGCGCATAAACAAGTCAGCAAACTCAAATCAAAATTGGGAATCGTATTATAACATGTTATTCTCCTACAATCAATGAGCCGACACAGCTAATATAATGTAACTGGTATGTCAACTGTATACAATTTTAGGGACAATAACAATGTCATAATATAAGTCTACTCTGCGCTACACATAATGATAACACCGATCAACTAATGTAGCACAAGTGCAACATAACAATTTGTCGAATAGAGAATATGTACAGTCATCTCGTACTGAACGAAGTAAAATGGAGCAACAAGACTTTGTGATACCTTTGGATTTGTATATATTACCACCCTCGAGGGTCCGCGAACAAAACAAAACGTCAACTATATACAATTGTAGGGATAATAACTAGAGCTGTCAATTTCCTACATGACCCGAAAACTAATCCGAAACCCACACGAAAATTAGGAGGTTAACCCGACCTGTTTAGTTGGCGGGTCATTTTCGGATCAACCCGAAGTTGACCCGTTTATAAATAGATGGGTTTAGGGTTGACCCGCTAACCCGTTTTTGACCTGCCAAACCCAATTATATGTTGTATCTCTTCCATGCTGTTAGTCTTTTATATGTTGTTAGTGTTAGTCTTTTATGTATGCGGTAATCAATATGCTTGTATGTTCTTGTGTAAGCTGTTATATTTACTAATTTATTATTGTATGTTGTTAGTTATATTTTACTTATAACAACTGTATCTCTTCCATGTTGTTAGTCTTTTATGCATGCAGTATGCTCATGTGTTCTTATGCATGGAGAATGATTTTTGGATATGGTGATTTCACGCTTTATGTATGTGCTACCTGTTGGTGATTTTGTAATTCATGTTGGTGATTTTGTAACTTGTTGTCTGTTGGTGATTATAAAATAGTGTTGTATGTTAGTGTTTTGGTGTTTTTGCGGTTTATATTAGTGGACAATATCTATAAATGGGTCAAATGAGTAAACCTGACCCAACACGACCCGTTTAGTTAAACGGGTTACACGGGTCAACTCGTTTATAAACGGGTCAGGTTAGAGTTTGGGAAAAGTGACCCGTTTAGTAAACGGGTTGACTGACCCGTTTATAAATCAACCCGAACCCGACTTGACCCGACCAGAACCTGACATGACCCATTGACAACCCTAATAATAACAATACCATAATATAAGTCTACTCTACGCTACATACAATGATAACACTACTCAACTAATGTAGCACAAGTGCAACATAACAATATGTTGAATAGAGAATATGTACAATTGTCTCGTACTAAACGAAGTAAAATAGAGCAACAAGACTTTGTGATAGCTTTGGATTTGTATATATTACCACCCTTGAGAGTCCGCGAACAAAACAAAGCATCCTCATACAAACTTTTTGAAGTATAGATACCCCTATACAGACGAAGACTGCTCTTCCGACAACAATGAAAAGACCTGTCATTGTAGTGCTTCCTAGCTTCTATATAAGGTCCGTTTGATTTTGAACGGGAAGGAGCATTTGGAAGGGGCATTTTTGGGAAAGGGGAATGTATTCTTTTTACGAAAGGGGCATTTTGGAAGGGGCAGAGTTATTATTTTATTGTTTTTTATATATATTTTTTAATTGTTTGTGTTTGTGTGTGTTTATTGTTGAACAGAATAGTAGAACGTAGAATACAAATTGCAGAATACAAAAATTATTGAATGCCTCTTGCAGAATTTAAATTGCAGATTACAAAAACCAGTACAACGCATTACAACACCATTTAAAAAAAACATCACAACACAATCACAAACCACAACACATTCAGAAAATAAAACAACACAACTACAACACCCACATAAAAGAAAACATAACATCTTTCCAGCCCTCAGCTGCGTAACAAAATGAATAACACAAGCCCTAAGCTGTTCGGGCTTGCCAAGTAGAGAATAAAATGGGTTGTGGCCCAATCTGTCATGTGTAGACATAATAACCGACACCTCCCAATCCTGATAGTCATCCTCCTCACGGCGTACAGACATGCATAAATCGATAAGCTCGTCTCGGTCCATGCTCGAAGGAGCTGAACGAGAAGGGCCAGCACCAGACCTGACCAGCCTACGAGCCGGATGACTCGAGATCTCCACATTATCGCCACGAATGATATCGCCAAAGAGCTGAGCCTCTTGCAGATGAACTGGTGGAGCATACGGAATTGCGTACTGACATCTATCGGTACGGATGCATCCTGCAAACATGGAGTCCAACTCCCTGAATCGTGCCGGAGACCCACTCTTGAACTTGCACATCGGTATTGGCACCATCGCCTACCAATCATCCGTTCCTGTGACGGTGTCCAATTGCTCGTCCCATCCCCCTCCACCAAACTGTAGCAGTCTGTTCCACGGAGCCCAATCTCTTTTCATGTCGTCAAACTTGTTCTTCATTTGACTAGCGTTGTAGTCCAACCCGGTCCGCTCGTTAAACGCCTGTGCAATCACTGGTACCGTCCTCCAACATTATGTGCACGGGAACTGAGATGTTCTATGCACACATCGATGAAAGTGTTCGTCCGTATCGTTGTTCCATTCGGCAATGGAATGAGTAGACGAAGACTAACTTGCGGCTATTCTGGAAAAGAAAAACCGAAATCATTACGAATAAAATATATACGGGAGTAAAGAAGCAAAAAAATACAAATATAAAAGCAAAAACCTGAGAAGATCGACGAGTTGACGGTGATTGGAGCTGAAATTTTCGGATTTGGTGCTGTTTTGGTGATGGAAGGGGAATGAAATGGAGGAAATATATAGGGAGAGGGAAAGGAATCGGCTATTCTGGAAATTTTGTGGCGTCAGACATGCATCCGACGCGTCAGACGCGAAAGCCACCTTTTCAACCGTTCATCTTGAAGGGGCAAAAGTGTGGGACCCACCGTGGACGCGTCGGACGCGTTCGACGCAGACGCGAACATTAACCGCCCAGTTAACAAATCAAACGCTACCAAACTACTATCGGCTACAAGTACCCCTTAAATGATGCTCCAGACCCTTTTGACGACTTGGTCTAAAATCATTGAAAACATAAGAATGGATGCATAACACTCGAATCGTACCACTGCTTTGACTCTTGTGGATCCCTCAAGCATAACAACACTTCGAATCATGGAATATTTGCTACCAAACAATCTACACATCTGTCTGGTAACGAACCAACATTGTCGTCATGTTCCCCCTTGAATTGCATATGCTTACAGTAATGGTCTTAAGTTCGATCCTCATCCAGTCACATACGTTTATCGTATATAGATGTAAATTCAGTCCCTATCCAAAGTCCTAATAAGTATCCAGTTGGTATCAGTCATTATCTCAATCTCTTAATAGTTAGTGTCTTTCTTTCCTTGCCTCGAGTGTAGCCTTAACCGCTTGCTCGAATGCCTTATCGACCTCTCCTTATCACTAAGGCATCGCTCTGCATCCACCTCCGGATCTCGTGCTTCGCCTTACATCCCACAATTTTGAGTATCTAGAAATCCCTTCGAATTCATAAAATAGCCCCATGAAGAGGAGATTCTAATCGAACGGGGAAGAATTCCCTAAAATACCTTTCTTACCTAGCCATTATTGCTTGGGACCGGCTCTCATCAATGGACCGGTAGGATCGTGTTGGTGGATCAATGGGGACTATTCCCAGACAGTAATGCTTGGGCAGCAAGCTACAAGGCCCTATCATTTATCATTTCATGCGTCATCGCTTCCGTTACTTCACTTGAGTCGCGTTGCCTTCCAAGCATGCATCTACCTTATCGAACTCTCTTCAAAGTTAATTAATTAATGTTTCGGAAGTAGTTCCCTATGAATTAACGCTTGGACGTTGTGGGGTTGGGTAAATGCTTTTTACCTATTATTTTCAACTATTCGACTAGAGGCAAGTTTATCGCAAATGGGACTCACTGAAGGTTCTACGATGGACGCTCAAAACTGACTTATTTTTTATGAAGTGCGCAAGCCTGACACATAAGTGGTTCCTTAGCATTCACAAATACCCGAGATCCCCGCGCACATAATTGGATGTAAAATATAACATCTATTGTTCTAAATTAAATTAATTCTTATACTTCAAAATGTATTGTTGAAATTTTAATTTTAATTTTTGAATTATTGAGAATAAAATAGAAAAATAATTTAAAATTCAAATTTAAGATTAGAATTGTGATGTGATCAATTACGTTATTGTTGATGGTTGATGAATTGATTAGGTGAAAAAAATTCAAAATAAATATTCTTATATAAGGGGCAGAAGGCTTAATAAAATATGAGTTGATTTTCTAAAGTGAGGTCGTAGCTATCCAACTTTTCGATCCTCAAAACTGATTTTAATACATCATTTTTATTCACGTGCCGAACATTCAAGTATTGGAAAGACTGGCTGCTAGGGAAAAGGAAAGAAAATATAAGAGTACAGAGAAAGAAAGGCAATTTACCTTTTCAGTCCCCAAAAATGCATTCTACTCTCCTTCTTGAAAAGAAGAAAAGGATTCAGCTTCTTGATTAGATCTATTTTCATTCGTAATCTTCGGTTTTTATTTACAACCAAAGAAAATGGAAGGCAGGGCAGAAGAGGCTCTCAATTTGATGCTAAAAAATTTGATTAAAAAATGAATGACCGGCATACAATAAATGGGCAGGATTTCTTTACATCCTACTTTCATAAGGTTAAGCTACTGGGAATGATACTTCACTATGGTCTGAACCCTAGGTAAATTGTTGTTGTTTTATAGACCTAATTGGCCTTACCAGGTTTTAAGTTATATGCTCTAATTCTGATAAGCTACGTGCTATCATCCAAGACGACCAATTTGTCCAATCCTTACACCTTGCAACCTAAGAGAGATCTGATGACAATTAGAATATTAGAATTTGTTTCAATCTCACCCATGAACAATACGAATGGTGTGATGGAGGACTTTTTACTTTCTGTAAAGCCTTAGACAAAGTTCGTGACCACTCATAAATTAACCCAATCTACTCTATCTTTTGGCATTAAAAGAACAGCAGAAGAATGTCTTTTACCTCCTACTTAGCAGTGACCAGTAGGTTGAATACTAGAGATCGCTTATATCGCTTCGGCATTACTACAGACACTGAATGTGCACTCTGCAATAATCATTAGGGATAAGTACAACATTTGTTCTTCAATTGTGATTATTCTGCCTTTATTTGGTGTTCACTCAAATCCAAGCTATCTTTATCTCCTATTTTATTGCCTACCATCTTCGACGAAATGCATCTGCTTCTAACGTCTTTCACATCAAAGACCAACTTAAACATCTGGCTTTCGCTCCCTTTAAAGCTGCCATTTACCAAATTTAGTCAAAAAGAAACACTGGATTTTCAAGGATCATCGATTACAAACTACAACTAGTCTAAAACAAATCAAAAAGGAGATCACTTTTCTCGTTCAAAATATGGATCCAAGTCTAACAGAAATCGACGCGTGGGAGAGATTTTACAGTGTTGGGGGATTGAGCTAAATGATGTTGGATGAGCGCCTTTGCCTGGTTGTTAATTTTCTGTATTTGAATTTTATGGTTTGTGGGATCTAAAGCAGGTTGTTTCCTATTTTTGATTTTTAATCTGTTTATATGCAAGTATGTATATTGCTCTACCAAATCTATGTGTACTCGTTTTCCTTATAAGGTACCCATTTAGCTTAGGAGGTTACAAGGTTTTGACGAGGCACATAGAAGAGGTTTTTCATTGGTATATGAATAAAAGACGTACCAATTTTCAAGAAAAAAAGATACAGCAAAATCTCACAATGAAACGGATAATCTATTGTTTGAACAATGCTCTTTACATAGAGAGAAAAATTGTAGTGTACATACGAAAATCAAAGTACTAATATATAAATCAGCTTGGATGGTTATAACAACCAATTTGTATAGTTACTAATACATATAATAACAAACACACCAGAATAAATAAAAGAATACGCTTCGTCCTCTAGATCCTCTCCTGAAGTTCCAAACCGATCGAAATTTAATCTGAAAAATACATATTGTCTGCTCGGCCCAAGCATTGTAAAAGAATAATTTCATGATCATGCTCAGCGGGAGAAAATTCAAGTTACATATGGCATATTGTAATATCTTTTGAGATCATACCATTTCCCATAGCGGTTTTTCTTCCAAAACCAGCTAACCATTTAGTAGGTTTAATATAGTGACATAACGAAAAATGTTTAGTGTGTATAATATAAATGAAATCAAACAGTTAGATTAGTTATATTTGTTACGTTCGACAACATATTATGGTACTTCTAAAACTGCTAAGGTATGTTCACATGATGGATTTTACAGAGATCTCTCGACCAATGTTGATCTAAGATCTCTTTGATACTTTGAAACGTCTACTGTAAAATTGTAAAATAATAATACCTTATAGATATGATTATATATATTATACTTAGGTATAAAAATAGGTTTTGTATATTATACTTAAAAGTATGTTTAAAATAGAGTTTTGAATGTTATATTTAAAATGCAAGCTTAAAATAGAGTTTATATGATGTGCTTAAAAATAGGTTCATAATAATTACATTACGATTAAAATCATGTTCTATTATTTAAAACCATTTACTTTCAATTTTCCAAATTACCATTTTCAATTTATATAACTTTCAAATTCAGTTCGTTTATGTCAAACACAACAACATGTGTAATGGACAACCTCATCATTTTAATTAATAATATATTCACTTTTCTACTAATTCAACGTACAACAATGTCATATAATCAGTAGCATCCAGAATCAGGTTTAATGTCCAATAATTCATATATCACTACTATGAAAAGTAAAATCAACAATATAAGAATTCCCGTCCAATCCCTCTAACTTGCTCTATACATTACAGCTCATACCTGTATCAGTACACACCCATACACACACATACATACACATACATACATACACATATATATATAATTTGTAATGCTGAGGAATCACGTTGGATTCCTCCAATATCCCCCCTCCCCCCCCCCCCCCCCGAGGTATTACATACAACATATAATCATGTAGCATGGATCATCCTCTACTAGGTGGGTAATATAAAATGTCATTTGCTTCGACAATGAGAATAATTCCAAACCAACTGATAAAACAGTATACCATCCAAACAAGCAATCAACAACTTACACTACTGTATGGTTATGATAATATCCCAAAGAGTGTGAGTTTTTAGCTCATAATAATTTCTCGTTAATGCTTTCGCATTTCCGAATAGTTTAAAACGAGTGCATTTGATTTAACTAAGATTCTAATGAGATCCAATCTCAAATAAATATAAGTCTATCGCAAAGATATCGTCGATACGAGTGCAATGTGATTGACTGTGCCCAAATCCAACAGCGTATGAAATAGGTATTGCATTTACAATTTACACAAATTTATTATAATAATTATTTACATAACTAAGATTAATAGATAATCACCTTTTGTAACAACCTAAATTTTTAAGTGAATTTTAATTAATGATTTAATTTTAATTTTGATTTTTTAATATTTAAACTCAAATTATTTTGGATTTAATGAATTTGATTTTGATAGAAATATATAAATTGATAACAAAAAGCAACGTCTGTTAATTCAAATCTTATTTGTTGAACAATTTAAATTTAGATTATTATTTGAAGTTTAATTCATTCATAATTTTTTTTATTTAAATATAAAACTTATATTATTGTATAATTTGTTTTTCAAAACTATTTAAAAAGAAATTTTCTATAAAAAAGTCAATTCTAATCAATTTGGTCAATAATCTAAATTTGAGATGAAACTTAAAAGTTTTAAAAATCCAAAATTACATATTTTGTATTAATTTATATTGAATACCAGTTGTTCTACAATTTTTGTTTTGCTCAAATCAGATTTCGTTTGCTCAAATTCCTCGATTTACACTACAAATACGTGTGTTATTGACGATGTATTTATGTGTATTTATACCTCTATTTTTCATTGTTGTGTGTGCTAGACTAACGTATTACTCCATAAGATTTGGGTTTATGTTTATTGGACTTGGTGAATATTACTAGTTAAGTGGGTTATTTACGTTTAGTATCTGAAGGGTCCCTCTTACGTGAAAAAATAACTTAGTCTTCCTCTTCCTTCCTCATTCCTTCTCATATCTCAATTCTCATATCCCAATTTCCTTTCATACTTGGGCTTCTTTTTTGTAGGTGGCTAATAATTGAGCTCGTGTTTGGTTAGGAAATATATATTTTCCATTGAAGTGGTAAGGTAGTATCCTTTAGGTAGCCTCGGCGTAAATTTCCTTTCTTGCTGTTGAGACTTATCTCTTCTGTTACCGAACCTTATTGCTCCATTCATACCCTTGTTTCCTCTTTCCAAGATAGGATGGGATTGGAGTGTTACCCTTTTAGACCATTTGGAAGCGAAATGGTTGAAATCGTTTGTTATTTCTTGTTCGAGCACCATTCCTTTGACTTGTTTGTGGAGAGCTTTCCTTATATGAGAGAAGATGTTATAATCCTTTGATGTAGAGCCATTTAGAGGAATGGTTAGGGTTTGTTTTATGTAGGAAGGGATGCTGCTCCGATAACTAGAATCATATTGCTCTACTTTCCTTTTCCGTTTAACTATTCGCAAGACTTCCATTCTTAATCATTGTTCTTCCGTCACCTTCAGGTCAGTAGTACCTAACACGATCACTTGAGATCCATAAGACTCTCGTTGGGACCTTTTGCTCATAATCTTGCTTCTTCAAAGCTTATTCCAACCTCAGACGGAACAACACAGTTATATGTGGTTGTTAACCACAAGGTCGGAGGTTCAAGCCCTCCTTCTAGCGCCAAAATATTAACGATATTTTTCGTCAACACCGAAGATAGGTCTATGAAAGTAGACCTAACAGAAAAATAGATTTATTTAGCTTTCACGAGTTCAAGTTAGTTCACTATTTCCTAGATATCAAGGTTTTGAGCCCAAAATATTAGTTACTCTTCCCTCAATGGGGTGAGCATCACGCTTAAGCGACTCAAGAACCAACAGTTACTTTGGGACAAGGGTTCCCTAAGCACAACCCTCGATAAGAGCTAAACGGCTTATAGGAAGGGGTTCCGCACTGACTTTGATGAAAGGTTTAGGCTAGCGTAAGAGCTTGTATGCATGTAGGAAACAAATAACATGTTGCACTTGTGATAGCTAAGAAATATCATGAGAAACTCATAAGGAAATATAATAAGTCTTGATCCACTCTTTATTGATCTTTGGATTACACAGGTGATTACAACTGAAATCCCCAATTTGATTTAGAAATTAGGGTTTAATCTCGAGAAAAGGAGTACAATAATGAGAATGAGAAAATCGTCCTGAAAATGGGACCTATAGAGTCTTATTTGTAAACCAATCGGGGTCCCTTTTGCTATTGGGCCAGCAGTTCCCCCTTTTGGCCACTTATCCCTTTGGTTCCGGAAGTTCTGGCTCTCGACCGCCTTTTCCATTAGGTTCTGAAGGCTTTGCTTACGGCTTTTGAGGTTCCGGTTCCTACTCTCAGGAGGAGGGTCCCGGTCTATGGAACTCCTTTTTGATTGCTTATCCATCCACTTTGTATTGACCCCGAGTTTGTCGGAGCGAATGGCTTTCGAAATGTAGGCTACCAGATGTGGACTCTCGGTCATGTTATTAACACTTTATGGAGCTTGCCTTTGTGATTCAAGTGAAAGGTTGACGGGTCTGCCACCCCTGTCGGTATCGACACTAATCAGGTTAGTGTGGATAGCTTGTCTCTCTTCGAAATTCCGGCTTGCCTTTCGGTAGACTCCTGAATTGTATTCTTGATTTCTAAGGAGGTTGCTTCAGGTGCTTTGTCAGTTACTTATTAGGGTAACTTCTTGGAAAACAACCGATAGAGGTCTCGGTAATTGGTTCCCGGATAATCTCCATGTGCCTTAAACTTTTTACCTTTGACGCTCTCATCTCCTTACGTATCGGTATAAGCAAGTTAATACTGATATCCCTTTCGCCCTTCTAGATCTTCGTTCAGTTTTTTCTTCATTGGCCTCTGATCTTAGGTGAGCATCCTCTGTTTACCCATCATGTCGAAACCACCCTGCCGGTGTCCTTCTTTGCACAGATTTTGAGCTTTTTTTCAATGATGGTGTCGGTTGCACAACTCCCGGATTGTTTCGTTATGCTGTTGTCTTCTCTTATGTTGGGCTTTTGTTAACGGAAGACTCCTTTTTGCCTGTGGCGATCTGTTACCCCTTCACCGCCAGCCTGTCTCGGTGCTTTGTTTTGATAGTAACATTTGTCCCCCCTTTAGTGAAAGGGTATTTTTGACTTTTCAAGTCAAACTTTTGAATGAATCGATTATTTCTTCCTTCTTGTATATATACTCTCCTTATTCCACGTTATTAGCTCCTTCTCTTCATCACTTCCTGAAAAATGTATCTTGGAAAACCATCAATAATCTTTAAATAAGTATCTCGTTAAGTCACTCATGTTTAAAATCAAAATACGGTTAGCTAATCTCGAGCTTTGGCGATTATCGGCTTCCGCTTGCTGCTTAAACCTTCAACATTTTCCTGAACTACAACAAGATAATCATTGTACGTGTGTGATTATATATTTTTGTACATGAATTGAATAATTTTATAAGGCAAGTAAAAACATGTAGTTCAGATAATTTATTATAGCTACTCTATAATGTTATTACTTTATTCTAAATCCGATCACATTGTGCCTTATTGGTCCATGATCCATGTACTGATATTACATCTAACGAAGAGGTTCATAGTATGCATATGTAATGTTACAATTGAGAACATATAGTAGCAAACTGAAGGTAACATAGTACGATCATATCGTAACATAAAGAGGTTGGCTATATGGCAAAACGATAAGTCGTTATCTAACTTCAGAATAGACTCAATCAGTTAAATTAATCACATCACACGTGTACATGAAAAGACATGTAGTAGAAAATATAATAAACATGGTGAAACAGTAAATAATTTTACTTTTACTCTGTCATGATTAGGATCTCCTTTAACTTCACAAAAATTATGCACGTTCTGATTTATAGGTCCATGCTATTTCCCTAAAATTGCCAATTCATTTGTGAAAGTGGTATGAACTTAAGAAGTAGCTAGCTAGTGTTTGTATTGATAAAATTTTACATATGTTTAATTAACAAGTGGTAATGGATTTAGAATGCTGATCCAAATTTAACATAGCAGCGTAAACATTCTTTGCAGTCTTACACTGCTAATGTGTAATAAAATAAATACTATAGAATCAAATCAAAAGCCTAATGATCTGGTATTAAATGTCGTTAAATAGTAGTTACAATAAAGTTAAGATAAGGAGAACCATCATACATTAAATTGGTAAATATCTTTGATAGTAGCATACAATTTGTAGCTTATCTCATTAATTTGAATATATTAACATTTTATAAATGCAAGAATAAAAGATGAAGAATTGATCAAAAGACCTTATAAATTTGGTGATAGCTCAAAAAATATCCACTCAGGTGAATCATGACAAACCATGTATATTACAATCATACATGCATCTACTCTATTAGGCCAAAGTATGTTGTAATTAAGTTAGAATTTTCACATTTGAAACATACATTAAGAAGATCATTCATGAACAAGAGTTTTAATCATTATAAAAGCTTTACCTTTATAAATTAATCAGATATAAAGGTTAATTTTCCAAATTCACCAAAATGTCCATACTGATGCAATCAGTTTACCCAGAGACAACTTGTTGTAACAAACACTCAAAACATAATTTCTTGAAAACTTCCACTTTAACATAAAATGTGATAGAATTCATTGATAACATTGAACAAATGACCTCCTAGGTAGTCTTTGAGTTCATGCCAACAAAACAAATAAATATATAAAAATTCATGTTTTGTTACATTCCAAGCTAGTAATAAAAAAGTCTAAAATAGATTTATATAAAAAGAGAATAAAAATATAAACAGAAATTAAATAGCTGTTGTATATAACAGTGTTGTATACACAATTATATGATTTTTGTTTGATGATAACTAGCAAATATATTTTATTATTGAATATGTTTGTAAATGCACTGATATACTATACAATAGACAGGAATATAATATTTCTATTTAAATAAAATAAAACTGTGCAAAAATTTAAACAATCACACAATATTTTATTTAAATAAAAATATTTTATTTCAGCTTCAAAAAGTACATCTCTTATAACTCCACTATTTGACTTACTACATTTCATTCATTACAACTCTGTTACTCACTCTATACAACTACATTTACATTCACCTATACAGACACTCTCATACATTGACACTGTTATTTTTCACTGTCTTCTGTCTTCATAGCCTTCAGTCATCTCCTGTCTTCATACCTGTCACAAGAAACACATACACAGTAGACTGCAACAAAAATAAATTTAATTCAAGCAAATAAAAAAAATATTTTTTAAAATTTTATTTGCCTCAGAATTTTGGTGTGTTTCTCATCATTTTTCTAGACTTTGTCTGATAAGCAGGGACAAAAAAACTCGTCTGGATGGCTGCACGCACACACGTGTATAAATAGACACGTGTGCACTGCCTCGCCAATCCAGTGTGCAACTGAGGAGTAGTCACATGGACCATCTCGACTCAGTGCATAGTTCAAGCCAAAGTGAAAAATAGTCAAGACAGCAAACACAACTAGGTATAGCACAAACAACAATATGGCAAAGCAACATATCAACAAATATTCAAACAGCCCAAGTGTCGAGCCGAATGATAGCATGAACAAGCAAATTTCAACATGTACATGGTCACAGCAATATGATGGTGCAGCCCAGAATGGAACAAGGCAAATGGTTCAGTCACAAGAAATTTTACAAAAGTGGTACAAGAAAATATGTCAAGAAATTCAGATCATCAATGTCAGGCAAAGTGGAATGCATAGGCTCAACACCAAAATTATAAGTATAGTGATCTGTTCTTAAGCATGGATGCACAAGCACAAATGCATTAAGAGGATGATCAGTATCAAGATATAGACCAGCAGGCCGAGCAAGTTACAAGCACATTAAGGATACAAAACATAGTTCAAATCAGGTGGAAACATGCACTGGTGGTACAATTAAGCAGTGTGAGTTTGAATCAAGCAAAAAGTTAAAGTGGCAGATAACCAAAATAGCATGGCAATGGATGCACAAACAAGAACTAACCAAGTAAAACAGTGCAGTGGATTCAGGCAAGAAATGGTAAAAGCAAGAACTAGTTAAAGTGATAAACAAATATCACAAATTCAACATAATGCATCAGTTCTGACATGGAGCAGTAAGGTCATATAAGTGTACAGGCCAAATACCAAGAACCAAAGATTGCAAAGTGAAGTAACAATGATCAAGTATTGTTTCTATTCAATGGGAAAACGCAAGAGTAGTATCAGTTCTTAACAAGGTAAAGGCAATATCATGTTTGAGTAAGAACAAGCTAAGACAACAAATGACATGTAATATTCATGGTGAAGCAAAAGGAAAGCTACTTAAGTAAAATATACATTCACAAGGTGAAGTAAAGCCCCTGTTCTTATCAGTACAAATAAACAGAAGATTTCAAAGTGAAGTATCAAGTGTAGTGGTGCATATACAAGTCATGATACAAGTTTAAGGCACGGGCATGACATGTTCAAAAGTGCATCAGCAAAATAGTTCAATACTAATCATGTCAAGACGTCAAATTTCAAGATTTAAAACCAGAGAAAAGTTCGAAGTCAAGCATACAAGGCACTGTCAAGTTCAAGGTCTCAAGTGTAGCACCAGTTCACATTAGATTTTTAACAGTTGGTTCAAGTTAAATATCAGCATCAAAATTCTAGAAGTTAAAGACTAGTTCAAGTCTAAAAGGATAGATTGAAAAGTTCAAAGATATAGAAGATATGTAAATACCATAGTCAAATTTGGATGAGAAAAATTCACAGGAAATTTTCAAGAGGACCAAAACAAAATTTTTAATAAAGGCTATCGAGATTTTCTCCAATCAAAATATACGGCTGGTTTTTAAAATCAAAGGAATCACAGAAAAAATAATTCAAATCAGATACCCAAGTCACAAGAGCAATTCAAGGAGGAATGAAGCTTCTAGAATCAGAGTTTTAAGGGTTTAGAAACAGGCTACAGAGCTCCAGTTATGATTATTAATGATATTGAAATTCCTAAGCCAAAAGATAAGTGGGATGCTAATGATAAAAAATTATTCTCAACTGATGCCAAAGCAATGAATGCTTTAATTTGTGCTCTTGATAAAACTGAGTTTAACCATATATCTCACTGTTCAACTGCATAGGAAATTTGGCATACTTTTGAAGTTACACATGAAGGAACATCTCAAGTCAAGGAATCCAGTCTCGCACTACTCTACAACGAATATGAAAATTTCACGATGCGTAAAGACGAAGATATAAAAGAGATATATGGTCGATTCTCAACACTGATTTACAATGCAAGGGCTCTTGGTAAAATCTACACTGAAGTGGAATTAATACGCAAAATACTGAGAGTACTACCAATGAACTTTGAAGCCAAAGTAACGGGCATTCAAGAATCAAAAGATTTAAGTAAGTTGAGAATAGAAGAGTTGATTGGAAACTTGATCGCTTATGAAATGGAGTTAAAAGCCAAAGAAGGACGCAATGATTCAGAATCGAAGAAAAAGATAATTGCTCTAAATAGCACTGCTGAAAGTAATGATGAAGCCAAGAATCCCATTGAAGAGTTGGCTATGGTTCTTAAAAAGTGGTCTAACAAGAAATTCAAGTCACCAAAGAAGAATTCAAAATCCAACAAATCCTAGAATTCAGACAACTCAGAGGATGAAGTCATATGCTACAACTGCAATAAACCAGGCCATATCAAACCAAATTGTCCACCACTTCAGAAAGACAGAAAGAAGAAGAAGAAAAAGAAAGCTTTTGCAGCTACATGGGACGATGAAGAAGGAGAGGAAAAAGACTCTGACAGTGATAAAGAGGAAGCTAATTTATGTCTTATGGCACAGTCAGACTCGGAAAGTGTAGTAACCCGGATTTTTGAGCGGCTTTGGTTATCGACGTAAGCTCGACGTCGATAACCAAAACATCGAAAAATCCCGGTAATTAATGAAAGAAATTAGAAGGTGAGAATAGATAAGATAGAAACTTAGAATAGAAGAAGAAGAAGAACACAACATCAGAGTAACACGAACCTCACAGCGGAACGAATAACATATAATAGATAACATAACTTGGAAATATAGCAGTTATGTATACAATAGCACTTATCAGAGTACAACACTTACAACACAGCGGAAATAACTATAGCTATATGATCTTGAAACCTCCTACTCCAAGCTCTTCCAGTATATCTGTAAAACCCGACTACTTGACTGCCCGTACAAATTTAGGCGCCCAAGAGTTTAGGGAAAACAACAAAGTAAACTCTGGGTCAGTCATGGGACTGGTATGAGCAAAACAGTTTTTAAAATAGTTCGAACAAGTAAATGATATCTCATAAGACCACGCTGTGAATACGGAACGGGTTTTTCCCTTACGGGAATCCAACATCTTTGACAAGCAATATCATTCTGATATTATAATAATGTCTAAGTACAAATAGATATCAATCTAGCAGAAACGCTCTCATCTCACGTTCTACATATATAGTATATAATCAAAATCGCAAGCACGTATTGGATAATGGATTTCCAACTATGACAAGGTATGGAACCACCTTCCGATCAGTGTACTCTAGGAATGATACACTGGAGTTCAACAAGAACATCTTGCAACTCAGCCACACATGACCGACCACTCATTTCGCTTGAGTGTATCGAATGTACATCACCAACGGTTGGGATCAGCAACCGTTCCCGTATATATATGGGACAACATTGATAGATTTTAAGAAACAAATGAATATTCACTAGATAGGTGATTATGCACCCTACTTCGGTGCGACCGACTTAGCCATGCTGCCTGCCCGATTTCTGTCATTTACCGGATGTGAGGCTAGAAGCTACGCTTATCTTTTCACATACCACATCTTCATTCACTTAGAATGTCACATCGTCATACCCGTTAAATCACAAATTGATTTCCCCAAAAATACCACGGGTATAAGCTAAGAGAAACGAATTCCTCCGCCACCAACGTAAAAACGTTTGAAACGATCAACTTACGTGATCTACCAGACATACTCTGTCAGACCTTCGTCCATACAAGTTGTCCTGGGACTGGACAAACCGAAGGCACTATTCTGTAAACAGGATAGCCCTTGCATTTTACTCCGTTTTCAATTATCTTTGGCATATATGATTCGCGACGCTTATGCCAATACAGAGTGGTTCTTTGGATAAAAATCCAACCGGTCTCTCCATATTAACAACGTTAAAATGGTCAAAAACTTCGATAGTCGGTGAGTTAACTATCAAAGAAAAACAAGTGTGCAAACAACGATATTATTTCCCAAATGGAAATTTTATCGAACAAACATCATTTAACATAAATCTCTTTAGTTCATTTATTTACTTATCTCCTGTTTCCCTATATTCTAAATTCTTATTTTCTTTTATCAGAAAACATTTCTGATTCTCTAGTTTGGAAAACATTTCCAAAACTCCTTTACGATCAAACCTTACCATTTCTTAGTCAAGAAGGAAGTCACTCAAGTTGGGGTATAATTACCTCTCAGACCTTGACTGAACAACGTTATAACTTCGAAATGGTCAAAGTTTATCTTTTAAATATTTAACAACTTCTTTACGCCTTTCTCGGATTCAATTTTACTAGTCCACTTCTATATTTAAAACATTTGTTATAACGATAACGTTATAATCCCTACTTTCGAATTATCTAACTTTAATTATAACTTCTATTCTTATTAGTGAATAATTAACCTAACACTTATTTATTTAAATATAAATAAATTTCTATTTAAACACTGAAAAGTATAAGTACTTTCCCGAATTCGATATAATCGAATTTTGCCGATTAACTCTCTTCGAGAAATCTCTATTTGATTAACTCTTCTTCGAATAACCTATATTCGATTAACTCCTTCTCGAATAAACGATATTCGATAATCTCTCTTCGAATAACTAATATTCGATAACTCTTCCCTTTTCAAATATCTCATATTTGAAAATCTCACTTCGATTAAACTATAATCGATAACTCCCTTCGATGAAACTAACATCGATAACTCCTTTCGATGAAACTAACATCGATAACTCCTTTCGATGAAACTAACATCAATAACTCCTTTCGATGAAACTAACATCGATAACTCCTTTCGATGAAACTAACATCGATAACTCCTTTCGATGAAACTAACATCGATAACTCCTTTCGATGAAACTAACATCGATAACTCCTTTTGATGAAACTAACATCGATAACTCCTTTCGATGAAACTAACATCGATTACTCCTTTCGATGAAACTAACATCGATTAACTTTACTTGACGAACTTAACTCGATTAACTTGACTAACTTAATTCGATTATCTTAACTCGATTTTCTTAACTCGGTCACTTAACCCAATCATCTTGACTTGATAACTTAACTTGCTAACTTAACTCATATCGAATAACTAATATTCGATTTAACTCCATTCGCTTGACTCTAGATCGCAGCGATCACAATGGTTACGCCTGATTCCCTCAGGAAACATCCGACCGTCGTAGGCTATTTACAGCCCTGCGAATTACGCTAGCAGTCGTACGAGATGGCAACTTATCCTGAATAACTATGTTTGATTAACTCTGTCTCAAATAACTATATTTGATTTACTCTAGTTCGTTTTAACTCTAATCGATTAACTCTAACTAATTAACTCCAACTGGTTAACTCTAACTGACTAACTCTAACTGGTTAACTCTATTGATTAACCCTAACTGGTTAACTCGACTTGACTAACCCCTTTCGAATAACATATTCGATTAACTAACTTCGAATACCATATTCGATTTACTTCTTTCGAATGTCTATATTCGATTAACTAACTTCGAATACCATATTCGTTTTACTAACTTTCGAATAACATATTCGATTAACTTTATTCACTTTATAAAGATTTCCTTTTTAACAACGTTTTATTCATTTGAAAAGATTTACTTTTAAATAACGGTTCTACACTTTAAAAATGATTTCCTTTTTATAATGTTTCCCTTTCCAATTCTATTTGTAAATGGTTTACAAATATTTCCTTTTCAAATTTATTCTTGAAATATTCTAACTCCTTAAATTCCCGGGAAAATTCGCCATAACCTCCTTTGTATCGGGAGCATCGGGAAAATCCCCAAACTCGCCACACAGGCCTTTCCATTCAAAAAGAAATGTTTTGAATTTATTTCCTTTTCGAATATCTCTTATTTATAAATATCCCAATTTATAAATATTCCTTATTTATAAATATTCCACTTTATAAATATCTCTTATTTATAAATATCCCATTTTATAAATATTCTATTTTCAATATCACTTTGAAAATTCCCTTATCTACATTTCGATATGTTATGGTATTCATTCATATCAAATCACGATGTTCAATATCGTCCATACACATATAATCAACAACAGATTATATATCACATTATATATCACATTATATATCACAATATAAAAATCACAGTAAAATATCTGTTGAGGAATCCAGTTGGATTCCTCCAACCTGTTTCCCTGCATCACAGATGTTAGACAATATAGATAACATCACTTTCAGTTCCATATGATATATTCTGTTAAACAGAATCAATATAGAAATTCAACTAACTGACTAGCAGTTCAATCAAACAGTCAACATACAGTCAAACAGACAATTTCTAACAGTTCTAAAAATACAACATGAAATTATAAACTGTTCTGAGTTGGTGAGTTTTACTCACATTGGACTATCATCGTTAATAACGATAATTGTCATTGATTCAGATTGGACAATTTATTTTGCCATAAATTGTAACGAGCTCCGATGTATTTCCAGTCAGTTCCATGACGTAGCCATCGTCCATACGATCCCAACGCAACTTACGGTCTGTAATTCTGATTTCGTACGAATAAGATATGAATTTTACAAGCTATACGAAGTTTAAATTAAAACTAAACTTATTTTCTTTTATAATCTACCATTGGGCCTTACCCAATCAACTCCGGCCCAAACATATTTGACCGTAACCCGTCCCCCTTTTTGACCCAACGCCATCCATCTTCCCCAAAGCTGAAACGCACTCCAGTTTTCACAATGGCCAAAACCGACCAACTTGCTCCTCCACCACTCCTCCTCTTCTTAACGATATTCAAAACAAAACCCACCCTTACTCTGCTCGTCCCGCCCTCTTCCATTTCATACAGGAATCATCAGGCCCAAGCCCTTCTTCTGGATCGCGATACCGAGACCAGCTCCAGGTTAGTGCGACACAAAATGTCGTGGAAAACCACCCAATTTCTCAGGAGGCGCGGTTTTTAAGTGCTAAACCTGAATTCGGTATCTGAAATTGGAATTAAAGTCTCCACCTCACGAAAACTCTAACCCTAGGATTCCAGTTCAGCACAGTAGTCGGCTTAAACACTGTCGATGCCACAAAGATGTATACGAGAGTGAAGAGGAGCTCACAGTGATTTCAAATACAATCGTTTCATGATTTTATATATTTTTATCTTGATTGTATTGATTTTTCTTTGCTTTGAATCTCACTGTATTTGTTTTGTGGAAGAACAAAAAAATGTGGCGGCTTCTTCATTGACTGTGGAATGATAAAATTAGGTTTAGGAAAATATAGTGTGGTATTTATAGGGTGAACAAATATCTAGATATTTTTATCGAAGGAATATTTCCGGTATATTCCCTTTTTATTGGTTCGTTTTCGCCTTCTAAAAATCCGTGTGGTCACACACGATACCCAAAAATCACCAAACTGGACATGCAGCTACAGTTTGACATTATGGTCCCAACGAAACTGGTTTCGTTAAATTCCGACTCCGTTTGCTCACACAGCGTATTTTTAACCGTCAAAATACTGACTGTTTTTCACTCTAAAAATCCGTACGGCCACATACTGACTCTAAAAATCACGAAACTTGACATCTGACAACTATTTGACCTTGCGGATCCAACAAAACTGGTTTCGTCAAATTCCGGCTTCGTTTGCAAAACTGGCTATTTTTAACGCTCCGAATAATCTATTTAAAAATATAAATATATTTAAATAAATTAAATTAAATATAATTAAATTTATATTATCGTATATATCCACTGTGGAATACGATACAGCTCTAGAAAAATTATATGTTCTCTATTCCGAGTCCAGATTGAATCGACATTCAATTTACATTGAAAAACCCTTTTATAACGTATATAAAGCGTTACGAATTATAAAGGAATTCCATAGCGACTTTCCTGAAATTTGATTTGGACGTACATCAAAATCTACCCGACGAAATCCCGATCTTTCTCTTCCACTAGAAAGATATACTCCACCAGCTCCACACGTTTCTTGTTTCATAGAAATCCGATTTAAAACGAATCCTGTACACTCAGTTGAAGTTCAAATCGCCAAATAGCGAACTACCGCGTCGTTACGCTCTCGAATTTAATTATATTATAATTCTACGTTTCAAACTGACGTCGATTGAATATATTCGTCAATATAATCCAACTCTAAGCTGAATTACATCTTAGGGATGACCCAGTTCATAGAATATTGTGATTTCCAATATTTTTGATTATTTTGACATTATAATATATTTTATTATATTATAATTATTAATTAAATATTCAATATTATTTAATTCATGTTCTCGATATCGATAAATCGATATTTAATAATTAAATAAATTAATTATTCAACAGCTAAAATGCGGGTTACTACAGAAAGTAGCGAAGAAGATTCCACTGAGGTACCAAACTACTCTTACAAAGACTTAATTTTAATGTGTCATGATCTTACCAAAACCGTTGATTCTCTTGAACTAAAAGTTAAGAAATTAAAATCTGATGGGTTAAAACTGGTTCACGAAAACAATAGGTTAGAAACTGAGCTTGAAAAAGTGACAAATCTTGTTTGTGAAAACTGTAAGTTTTTAAAACAAGAGCAAATAGAATTTAAAGCAAATTTTGAAAAATTGAAACAAGAACACTTGGCTCTAAAAGAAAGTGATGACACAAAAAGAAAGAATTTCATCAATAGATGCACCTCTCTTGTAAATGAAAATGCAGCACTTAAAACCAAAGTAAAAAATCTTGAAATAACATTGAGCAAGTTTTCAAAAGGAGAAAAGCCATTTCGGATGCTGCTTGGAAATCAATTATATGCTAACAATAGAAAAGGATTAGGATTCGGGAAAACACACATTAATGATAATGCGAAGGGTAGAAGTGTTTTTCCTAAATGTATAAAGTGTGGAAGAATTGGACATAGCTATGAAAAATGTGAAAGTAAGAACAATAGTAAAAAATTCATACAAGTATGGGTTCCAAAAGGGTCGACAAGCAAGTTTTACAGATTTGGATTTGGTAAGTTTAAACAAATTTGGATTCCAAAAGGATCTGTTGTTCAAAAACAAAATTTTGCAGTTACTAATTTTGTTAGACCTGTGAGTTTATCTAGGTCATTCTCTTCTTCTCCTATGTAGGTATGTTGGCGGGATAAGGAGCAACAAGAATGGTACTTGGATTCAGGTTGTTCTAAACATATGATAGGTGATAAATCAAAGTTCCTTAGCCTCGAAAAACATAAAGGTGGAAGTCTGATAATGGACGATAACAGAAAATGTAAAATTATTGGTAGAGGTAGAGTAGGTAATAGTACTTTCTCCTTAACTGATGTTTTATATGTTGAAAACTTGCATCATAATCTCATTTCCATAAGCCAACTATGTGACAAAGGAATGAGTGTGATATTTGATAGTGATTCTTGCAAAATTATTGAAAAATCTACTAATAGTATTGTATTCACGAGAAAAAGAAAAGGAAACGTTTATACGCTTTCATTTGATGATTTGACTCTCTCACGATGTTTAGTAGCTACATATGAAGAAGTTTTCTTATGGCATAGGAGATTGGGTCACGCTATTATGAGTCTCTTAGAAAAACTTGAATCAAAAGAATTGGTAACGGGATTACCACATCAGAAATATAAAAGTAACAAAGTGTGCAAATCTTGTACTATGGGAAGATTCAGTCGATCATCATTTCGCCCCAAAAATGTTGTTAGTACTAATAGGGTAATTGAATTGATTCACATGGATTTATTTGGACCAAATGAAATTGATAGCTTGAATGGAAAACGTTATTGTTATGTGTTGGTTGATGATTATTCTAGATTTACATGGGTTTATTTTCTAGCCAAAAAATCCGAAACTTTTGATTACTTTTCAAAGTTTGCAAAATTCGTTCAAAATGAAAAAGGTGTTTCAATAAAAACTTTAAAAAGTGATCACGGTGGTGAATTTGAAAACTTGGATTTTGAAAATTTTGTGAAGAGAATGGTTTTAAACACGAATTTTCTGCTCCTCGAACACCTCAACAAAATGGGGTGGTCGAAAGGAAAAATCGTACATTACAAGAATTGGCTAGATCTATGGTAAGTGAATATAAATTGCCTCTGACTTTTTGGGTAGAGGCAGTCCATACATCCTGCCATGTAATGAACAGAGTAATGATTAGACCAATACTTAACAAAAGTCCTATGAATTGTGGTTTGACAGGAAGCCTAACATTTCATATTTTAGAGTTTTTGGATGCCCTTGTTATCTTCTTAATACAGGTGATCAACTTGGTAAGTTTGAGTCAAAAGCAGATGAGGGAATTTTCATGGGTTACTCTTCAAGAAGCAAGGCCTATCGAATCTTCAACAAATGATCAAAAACTATTGTTGAAACCATAAACGTGAAATTTAATGAATCAGATCTGAATACGGTGGACAAAGAGAAAAACGATGAGGGAATCACATATGATGATGAAAAAGAAAATAGCAAAGAGAAGACTGGTAGTGGTGACCCAACAAAACAAACATTTGAAGTCGAGAAGTTGAAATTCAAAGCCAACATCCTCCAGAATTGGTAATAGGAAATCCAACGCCAGGTATATGAACTCGTTCATCATTTAAAAAAGATATCTGTGCCTTTTGTATGCACAGCTGTTTTATCTCTGAAACAGAACCTAAAAATGTTGAAATTGCACTTAGTGATGAAAGCTGGATTTTAGCAATGCAAGAAGAACTTAATCAATTTGAATGTAATAAAGTTTGGAAATTACTTCCTAGACTAAATGACTATCCAGTAGTAGGAACTAAATAGGTGTTCAAAAATAAGCTTGATGAATCCGGAAATGTAATTAGAAACAAAGCTAGGTTGGTCGCAAAAGGATATAATGAAATCGAAGGCATTGATTTTGATGAGACATTCGCACCAGTAGCTAGGTTAGAAGCCATTAGAATTTTGCTTAGTTTTGCATGTTATAAAGGTTTCAAACTTAAACAAATGGACGTAAAAAGTGCGTTTTTAAACGGACAATTAAAAGAAGAAGTTTTTATAGAACAACCCCCTGGTTTTGAAAATCATGAATTTCCAAATCATGTATTTAAACTTGAAAAAGCATTATATGGTCTTAAACAAGCACCTAGAGCATGGTATGATTGTTTAAATACATATCTTTTGGAGAATGGTTTTAAACAGGGTAGTGCTGACACGACATTGTTTCTATTTCATGAAGGTGAAGATTTTTTAATAGTTCAAATTTATGTTGATGATATTATATATGGTGTTACTAATGATCGTCTGTGTGAGAAATTTGAAAAAGTCATGCAGGATAAATTCGAAATGAGCTTAGTAGGTGAATTGAAATACTTCCTTGGATTTCAAATCAAACAAAGCACCAAGGGCATTTTCATATCACAAACAAAATACATCACTGAATTGCTGAAAAGATTTGGACTAGAAAACGCAAAACCACTCAGAACACCGATGAGTCCTTCAACCAAGCTTGACAAAGACGAGAAAGGAGTTGCAGTTGATCAGAAAAAATATCGTGGAATAATTGGTTCACTTCTTTATCTCACCACATCCAGGCCTGATATTATGTTTGTTGTTTTTTTATGTGCACGCTTTCAGTCTAATCCAAAAGAATCTCACTTAAAAGCCACAAAAAGAATATTGAGATATCTTTTACGCACACACAAATTTGGATTATGGTACCCCGCATGCAATAATTTAAAATTGACTGGATATTCTGATGCCGATTATGCTGGATCCCTTGTGGATAGAAAAAGCACTAGTGGAACTTGTTTTATGCTAGGACATTTCATTAGTTTCATGGTCAAGTTGAAAACAAAATTGTGTTGCTCTGTCCACAACTGAGGCTGAATACATTGCTTTACGAAGTTGTTGTGCACAAATATTATGGATGATGCAAACTCTTTCGGATTTTGGTCTAATTTATAAAAAAGTACCACTAAAATGTGACAGTAAAAGTGCTATAGATTTGTCTAATAATCCTGTTCATCATTCACGCACTAAACACATAGATGAGAGACATCATTTTATTAGAGATCATATTTCACGAGAAGATATTTCTATTGAGTTTATTTCAACTGATTGTCAACTTGCTGATATTTTTACAAGGCCTCTTCCCGAAGATAGATTTTCACGATTACGTTTAGATTTGGCAATTATAGAAATTGATTGATTATTATCCATTTAAAAAAAAATGAAATTCTTGAATGGTTATTCAAAAGTTAAATGATTGATCATTTAAACTATTTTGGAACTCGTTGAAATTATGTCATATCTTGAAACTGTGATGAGTATTGACTATAATATTTTTTATATCACGAGGAAATATTTTAAATCTCATGATGATTGGACAGATTTTATAATATTTGTGAATTAAAGCTTATTTCATGACCATTTTCTATATCTACCATATTTCTTTCATTCATCATGGTTTTATTTAATTTGGGCAGTTCTAATTATTCTTGGAAATAAAAAATAATAAAAAATAACAATAATAATAATAATTTATCCTTGGTATTCACTTCCATTTAAAAGTCCTCGCGGTTATGCATGGGTGAATTACCTTAATCTCTATGTGCTTCCATTCTCACTTAAAAGACCTTTGGGCTGTGCACGGATGGAACTCATTAGAGAGGATAAAGTTAAGTTACTACTAACCCCATTTTAAAGACCTTTGGGCATTAATGGTTGGGAAGTGCTTAACACATTCTTTTTGGGCATATTTAAAATCTTTAAAATTCATATTCAAATATTCAATTTTCATTGAACTCTCCTCATTCTATAAAATCCATCGTAAATCCATTCATTCTGAAAGTGAAATTTGCTTCTGATTCAATATTATGATTTTTGTTTGTTTAAATGAGATTTACGATATATTTTCCTCTTGATCTGAATTTATATTTCTAGTTTATATTCATCACTGTTTTAATTTCTGTTATTCTTTTGATGATTACAAAAGGGGGAGAATGGTCGAGGTTAAAATGGATGAATAAACATTTATAGAATATTTTGAAATTTGGTGTTTGATTAATTCAAAATTTTCAAATCTATGCATCAATAAGGGAAGCTTAGTTGTAGGGGGAGCATACAAATAGGGGGAGTAATATACTTCACGTTTTTCAAACACATTCAATTTTTTTTATTTGTTTGTCATCATTAAAAGGGGGAGATTGTTGTATATAACAGTGTTGTATACATAATTATATGATTTTTGTTTGATGATAACTACCAAATATATTTTATTATTGAATGTTTTTGTAAATGCACCGATATACTACACAACAGACAGGAATATAATATTTCTATTTAAATAAAGTAAAACTGTGCAGAAATTTAAACAATCACACAGTATTTTATTTAAATAAAAATATTTTATTTCAACTTCAAAATGTACATCTCTTATAACTCCACTATTTGACTTACTACATTTCATTCATTGCAACTCAGTTACTCACTCTATACAACTACATTTACATTCACATATATAGACACTCTCATACATTGACACTGTTATTTTTACTGTCTTCATAGCCTTCAGTCATCTCCTGTCTTCATACCTGTCACAAGAAACACACACACAGTAGACTGCAACAAAAATAAATTTAAATTCAAGCAAATAAAAATTTATTTTTAAAATTTTATTTGCCTCAGAATTTTGGTGTGTTTCTCATCATTTTTCTAGACTTTGTCTGATATGCGAGGACAGAAAAACTCGTCTGGATGGCTGCATGTACACACGTGTATAAATATACACGTGTGCACAGCCTCGCCAATCCAGTGTGCAACTGAGGAGTAGTCACATGGACTGTCTCGACTCAGTGCACAGTTCAAGCCAAAGTGAAAAGTAGTCAAGACAGTAAACACAACTAGGTATAGCACAAACAACAATATGGCAAAGCAACACATCAACAAATATTCAAACAGCCCAAGTGTCGAGCTGAATGATAGCATGGACAAGCAAATTCCAACATGTACATGGTCACAACAATATGATGGTGCAGCCCAGAATGGAACAAGGAAAATGGTTCAGTCACAAGAAATTTTACAAAAGTGGTACAAGAAAATATGTCAAAAAATTCAGGTCATCAATGTCAGGCAAAGTGGAATGCATAAGCTCAGCACCAAAATTACAAGTATAGTAATCTGTTCTTAAGCAAGGATGCACAAGCACAAATGCATTAAAAGGATGATCAATATCAAGATATAGACCAGTAGGCCGAGCAAGTCACAAGCACATTAAGGGTACAAAACATAGTTCAAATCAGGCGGAAACATGCACTGGTACAATTAAGCAGTGTGAGTTTGAATCAAGCAAAAAGTTAAAGTGGCAGATAAGCAAAATAGCATGGCAATGGATGCACAAACAAGAACTAACCAAGTAAAACAGTGTAGTGGATTCAGGCATGAAATGGTAAAAGCAAGAACTAGTTAAAGTGATAAACAAATATCACAAATTTAACATAATGCATCAGTTCTGACATGGAGCAGTAAGGTCATATAAGTTTATAGGCCAAATACCAATAACCCAAGATTACAAAGTGAAGTATCAATGATCAAGTATTGTTTCTATTCAATGGGAAAACGCAAGAGTAGTATCATTTCTTAACAAGATAAAGGCAATATCATGTTTGAGTAAGAACAAGCTAAGACAACAAATGACATGTAATATTCATGGTGCAGCAAAAGGAAAGCTACTTAAGTAAATATCCATTCACAAGGTGAAGTAAAGCCCCTATTCTTATCAGTACAAATAAACAGAAGATTTCAAAGTGAAGTATCAAGTGTAATGGTCCATATACAGGTCATGATACAAGTTTAAGGCACGGGCATGACAAGTTAAAAAGTGCATCAGCAAAATAGTTCAATACTAATCATGTCAAGACTCCAAATTTCAAGATTTAAAACCAGAGAAAAGTTCGAAGTCAAGCATACAAGGCACTGTCAAGTTCAAGGTCTCAAGTGTAGCACCAATTCACATTAGATTTTTAACAGTTGGTTCAAGTTAAATATCAACATCAAAATTCTAGAAGTTAAAGACTAGTTCAAGTCTAAAAGGATAGACTGAAAAGTTCAAAGATATAGAAGATATGTAAATACCACAGTCAAATTTTAATGAGAAAAATTCATAGGAAATTTTCAAAAGGACCAAATCAAAGTTTTAAAAAAAGGCTATCAAGATTTTCTCCAATCAAAATATACGGCTGGTTTTTAAAATCAAAGGAATCGCAAAAGAAAAATTCTAATCAGATACCCAAGTCACAAGAGCAATTCAAGGAGGAACGAAGCATCTAGAATCCGAGTTTTAAGGGTTTAGAAACCCTATAAATTTACACCCAAAACATCATCAGCATTATCAGAGAAGAAAATTGAAATAAACCAACAATAATTCAGAAAAATCATTTCAATTCAGAGTACTCAACAAGGATTTCATTCGCTATCCAAAGGGGAAACCGATCGAAGATGAGGTGCTTCAAAGGATTCAAATCTATAGAGGAATTCCAGAGCAAAATCGATCATCACGAATCGATTTGGGAGGATAACGGAAACCCTAGCGCCGCCATTTTCAATTCACAGAAGAAAAGTGAACTAGTCAACCTAATTGAAAAGAGGCCGGCCATTATTTTATAAAAGGGGATGACCCTTAACTCTAACTCCTAGGGTTTATTAATTCTTTATGTTTATCTTGTTTTTAAATTTCAAGTTTTATCTCTTAGAATCAATAACTACTAGTGTCTGTAGTTGGAAAAATCACAACTTAACGGATCGAGTTGTGTCAAGGTCTTGAGCATAGGGTTTAAACAGTCGGGAGCGAAGGTCGCAAGTTTACAAGAGTCTGTGAGCGAAGAGATTGTTTATAATTCCTAGTAGAAACCTTGAATGCAACAGTAGGCACAGTTTTGCCGAAGCTGGGTATCTTCTGTGTGTGATTTTCTTTTTGCAATTTTTCTGTGATATTTATTTTATTTTAAATTCATTTAATTTGCAATAAACCCTATTCACCCCGCCTCTAGGGTTAATTTAGATCCTACAATAGCCACAGATTAATAATTGAATGTCAATTTTCTACTGTATTTTCTCCATGCTAGTTTTGTATGGGTTTGTGTTCTTGATGGAACTCTTCAAAAGCCTAATTTATGACAATTTTGTTTTTCTGGAAAAACCGACTAGTTTTTATAGTGATCCGTAACACTTATTATTATAAATTATAATAATAATTACATTATACTACAGGAGTTTGGCAGTTCGCTAAACTACTAACTTCGGTTTTTAAGGTGGACCGTCCACCACTATCGATTTTTAGAGTGGACCATCCACTGAAACTATCTAGCTTACAGTACTGGAGCTTTTCAGATTGACTAGACTACACAATGACAATTTTGTTTAAAATACTATTGTTATAGGTAATAAATAAATATTAACGAATATCCTCTTTTCAAGCTCGAGTAAACAATGCAATTGCAATGTTAGGCAAGGTTAAATCAAAAGCATATTAGTGATAGTATATGAAATGCAAATGCTTTAAAAAAAACACAGTCAATGGACACTTCAGTTGAAAAAGTATCTCAAAACAATATAATTATTGTCTTTAATAGCATAAAATATGTGGATGGATAAAGCTACAATAAAACTAAAATATAACTATTTGAGAATAGGTTTGAGAAATGCACATGATATAGGATATAATATATAAATCGTTTATAAATGTACAACGTCAAATAAAGCTCCCAGCTTGCTGACCCAACATCAGTTATTAAAATTAAGAGTTAAGCGTATTCAATTATCATAAGAAAAAATTGCCAATAGAGGAAAAAAGATATTAGCAAAGGTCACTAATTACAGTTTTGGACAAAGAGTTGTGCATTATTAACATAGATCGACGGTGCGATTAAAATAAGTAGTCTCACCTCAATATCAAATACTACCCGAACCGTTGATAAGGGTATGACCATCAAAATTTGACAATTTTGATTGAAAGAACCACTAAAATCTAACATAAGACCCTACATTTAGGTCCTCCAGTCAAGCATAAAAGATAAACCCTAATTGAATTGATCTTAACATATTCCTTTACCATTTACAATTTAGGGAATCAATCCCCCTAACGTACGCTCCACAAAAATAAAAAGAATGAAAAATATACCTAAAACCGTTAGTTTTGGTATCCAAAGAGGCGCTTTACTAGAATAGAAGAGTTGCACTTCAATAGAGTAGAGGACGCGTGCTTCAACAAACTTGAAGATTCGAGCTCTTAAAAGTTAAGAAATCGCGCTTTATGATGTTTGAGAATCGAGCCCTAAAATTTTGGGTAAGGGATGAAAGTCTAGGAAACTATGTATTTTGAAGTGAAGAGGGTAATTTTGCAAGTTTCGTGGTTTTGGATCTGGAAAGTGAAGCAATAAAGGGTTATTGGAGGAATAGGAAAATGAAGGAGGGAAGACTAGAATTGTACCGCTAATTTTTTATAACAACGTGAGCACTTGCCACCTTTCAGTGCAAATGGTTGTCGACCAGGTAAGGACAACAACTCAAGCATTCGTGTTGTCCTTACTTGCTGTTAATAGAAAATTTTCTTGTACCATAGGCTTAAGAAAGTTATAAGTAAAGTAATTAGGAGGACGAAAAAAAAAATGAAACATGAAATGAAAGTGGAATGAGAATTTTGAAGATAGTTAGCTACTTATAGTTCAGCTAGTGGACCTTAGCCCAAGTTCATTTCATTGACTCTAAAATCAGTTTTCACGTAGAAAATTCATCGACTTCAAATGTAGTCAAGTTTATACTCAATTTACCAGCGTCAGAAAAGCGAAGTACAACATATTTCGACCCCTAAATCACAAATCTGTAAAAGTCGAGTGTAAGAGGCATTATGTTAATTAACGACTTGTTATTTAAACAACAAGTACTTAAAAATGCGGTTTTTTACACTTATAATTACGCTAAAGCGTTATTATTATCCATCGATACTTATTTGGACGCTCATGACTTTCAAAAAGTGTGATAATTGGATAGTGATGGGGATTCTTTTCTTATTTGTAATCGTCGGAGCATGGTGTTATACACTTTCTTTTCTCCAAAATATAGTCAATGGCAAAGTGTTATGATGTAATGGTATTGGTTTCAGATATGTTTATGGTTACAATATGTTATTACCTTTAAATTTGGCCCTTTATTATATGCATATGGGCTTACATATTGTCCTCGTATGTATTCGCAGTAGTTATATTTGCACCACCATTGTTTGTGATAACTAATTGGACATAGAAGAAGATGGGGATATGAACTATATGACATTACGCTAGGGCTTTTGCTCACTTGTTATATGTACTTTAGTTAGGGTATGTTTCTTATTATGAAATGTCATTTAGTATATTATTCATGTTATATTAATGCATCGGTTATGTTCATTAACGATATTTCCTTTTCATTGGTCTTTATGTCCGACACACTCAATATTTTCCCTTTTGATCTTTTGCCTTAGTAGCTACAGACTAGAGATTCAGAAGATATTGCTAGATTTCGCAGGTTATAGGGCCATGCGTATTTATTGTTAAGATTATATATCTCGTATTTTTGTATACATACATGTCAAAGTTTGAGCTCTTTTTATATGATGTTCACACACACACACACACGAATATGAGAAGCGTTCAACAACACCTCTTTAGTCTTCCTATTTTCAGTACTCATTTATAGTAAAATAAGTTAATGAAGGGGGAGAGAGTTAGTGGTATGAGAGAGAAATCAGGATGTGTAGTGAAAATCAGGAGGGGTAAAGAGTCTTGCATTGCTTGGGGTGCTCTTAATCCTATCCCTACATACTTACATACATATATACATATGCTTGTATACGCGCATGTCTACATACACATATACACACATATACAATATCATTCACACTTAATTTTATGTCTAACTTTGAAAGAAATAAAAAACAACGAAGGCAACATTGAAGAAAAGTTTTATTATTTCATAATTGTAATGAAGATTAATACAAATTGTATAGAGTGGTATCCTCTATTTATAATACTGTAAAGTAAAATAAATGGTTCAGTCCATATGCAAAACAAAAGGAAAGATGCAAAAATAGGCAAGTGCAGGTGACCGTTGTACAGGCTATATGCGGTAATACTTGATATTGAAATATATTGTACACACAAGCTTTCCTTTTATCACATCTTTCCTTTATTAGTGCAGGTGACCGTTGCACATGCTATATGCGGTAAGTCTTGATATTGAAATATATTGTACATGTAAGCTTTCCTTTTATCACACCTTACCTTTTGTCATATCCATGCAAGCTTTCCTTTTATCGCATCTTTCCTTTATTACCGCCCCTCAAATTAGGGTTAGATTTTGCTACCCTAATTTACCAAGAAACACTCCATCTTTTACTTCGTATTTGTTTGCAATTCTTCAATTCCAAGCGCTTCTCTGAATCTATGAAAGTTTTTAGCAGAGAGTGGTTTTGTTAGCATGTCAGCCCTCTGATAATAAGCTGGAATGTGATTCACTTGTAAATTCTTCTTTAGACTTGCTCTTGAACAAAATAAATGTTGATTTCTATGTGTTTAGTTCGATTATGTTGAATAAGATATATTGTCATATAAATTATACTGATATTGTCACACTAAATGATTGGACTCCTACTGAATGACAATTTTAATTCCTTTAGTAGTGATTGTAACCATAAGATTTTAGCTGTATTGCTAGCCACACTCCTGTATTTTGCCTCTGTGCTTGATCTTGAGATGGTTGTTTGCTTTTTAGATTACCAAGAAATAAGGCTTTCTCCTATATAAATGCAATAACCTAAAATTGATTTTCTGTCATCTCTTTCTATAGCCCAATCTGCATTTGAATAAGCTGTAATGTTCAAACTTTTGCTGCCTTTTAATGATATGCCAAAGTTGATTGTAGCCTTAAATAAGTATTCATTTTACTATTGTCCAATGCTCACTTCTGGGTTCCCGCAAAAATTGAAAAACTTTGTTAACACTGAAAGAGATGTCAGGTCGTCTTATAGTAGCATATTGTAATACTCCCACAACACTCCTGTATTGTTTAATGTTTAAAATAGCTCTCCCATTCTTTGATAAATGTTGGTTTGATATCATAGGAGTGGGTTGTACATTTGCTTCATTTATGTTTGTTCTGTTTAGGAACTCTGCAATATTCTTTCTTTAGCAAAGGTGAATTTCTTTGTTTGATTTTCTCTTAACATCTATTCTAAGAAAATAAGATAATTCACGCAAGTCTTTTTGAGAACTGAATATTTAAGTTGTCTTCTAATTTTCTGATTTCAGTTTCACTACTGCCTGTGATAGTTAAATAATCCACATATACTAATATATAAGTAGCGGATGTTTCCCTAATTTTTGTGAATAAAGATGTGTTTGATCAAGTAGGAACATATCCCAGTGTTGTTAAGCTTGCCTTGAGTCTTTCAAACCATACACTGGGGGCTTGCATTAGTCCGTAAATTGCTCTATTTAATCTGCATACAAGTGTTAGAGCATTTATGTACCCTTGTGGTTGTTGCATGAATATTTCTTCATGTAGATTCCCATTTAAAAATGCATTGTTGACATCTAAGTTCTTGATTTGCCAATTGTTGCTCAAGGCTATTGTTAATGTAAGTCTGATAGTTCAGGGTTTCACAACTAGTGAAAAGGTTTCATTGTAGTCAAAACCAAATTCTTGTGTAAACCCCTTTGCAACCAGTCTTGGCTTGTACCTATTAATGGATCCATCTGGATTCTTTTTCAGTTTATATACCCACTTGCACCCAATTATATTCTTATTGATTGGTGGGTTTACAAGTTCCCATGTATTATTATTCATCAGTGCTTGATATTCTTCATCCATTGTTTTTCTCCACTTTGTATATTTGACTGCTTGTTGATAATTGTTTGGTTCTTCTTCATTAACTACTACAGTGTAAACCTTTGATTTAAATATGCCTCTTTTTGACCTGGTTATCATTGGATGTCCAGTTTGAGATTGTGGTTGTTGAGGTGGTAAGTCATTTTGTCTGCTACTGGTAGATTGATTACTGTCATTGTTAGTCTTCTCTCCCACTGCTTCTAATTGTCTGTAATATGATCTTGTAGGTGATTGAATAGCATGACAAATTTGCTCTAGTAGATCATCTCCAGCTTCACCATTACTATGGTGGCCTTCAGAGTCACTACTAGTAACCTCGTCATCATTCTCTTGTTGCTACATGTTAGTGATATTAAGCAGATTAGGTATACTAACCTTTGGATTATATATTTTGGTTGTGGTTTGCATATCTGATCTGCTATAAGGAAAAGTGTTTTATTCAAAAATAACATGTCTTCTTGTCAATATTCTACCAGACTTGTCTATACATTTAAAACCTTTTTGATTACTGCAATAGCCTATGAATGTACAGGGTTTAGATCTATAATTAAGCTTGTGAGTATTATAAGGTCTTAAATAAGGAAAACATAGACAACCAAAGGTTTTCAAAATGTTGTAATCAGGTTTTACATTAAATAACTTTTTTAGACGAGTTGTATCTTTCAACACTTTAATAGGCACTCTATTTATTATGTATACAACAATGCTGAAAGCATCAAGCCAAAATTTAAGTGGTGAAGATGCTTAAGCTAGTAATGTTAAACCTGATTCAACTATGTGTTTATGTTTTCTTTCTACTATACCACTCTGCTCAAAAGTGTAAGGGCATGTCACTCTGTGTATAATGCCCTTATTTTTGAAATAATCAGCTAATGGTTTGGATTCTGATCCCCCATCTGATTGTATAATTTTAATCAGACCGTTTACTTGATTTTCAAACATTTTGATAAAATTTACGAAAACATTTTTAGTTTTAGACTTAAGTTTTTAAGAAATATTTGCAAGTATACCTAGTATAAGCATTTACAAACGATATATAGTATTTATATCCATAATAAAAAAATATTGGAGATGGACCCCACAACTTAGTAATAATTAACAGGCCAGGTTTGGATATTCAGTTATAGAATCAAAGAATAGTAATTTGTGGCTTTTTCCATCCGATAATAAGTGCATACGTAAGTTAATTTTGCAGAAATAAATTTTATTTTATAATCATTAAGAATCTTGGTTAAAATACTAGCACTAGGGTGTCCTAATTTATAATGCCATAAATCAAAGGTGTTTCTAATATGACTTTCACCAGTAATATTAGTCAAATTACAATGTGGGTGATCATTGATAGTGGATTTATAGTTGTTGAGATTGAATTCATAGAGCCCCTTCACAACATTACCCTGTAAAAGAATTTCCCTAGTTAGTATGTCTCTACCTACACAATGTTTAGGGAAGAATTCAAAATATACGTTATTATCCCTAGCTAATTGATACACACTAATTAGGGTTTTCTTAATAATGGAAACTCTTAATAAGTTATGTAAAATAGTTTTCTGTTGCCAGCTATACTACCATTACCAATATGTGAAATTTTGACACACTTACCATTGTCCATGCTTATAGTTTAATTACCATTATATTCTTTGTTTCCAAGGTTCAGACTGTCCAGGTTGTTGGTAATATAATTGTTGGCTCCTGAACCTGGGTATCATGAATCATCTTGAATACGCTCAACTCTGGCTTGTTCATTCTGATTTCTGGTAGTGTAACACCCCACCTCCGCTAGGGTCACTCACAAAGGGAATGCACTAGTTTTGGAGGAGCGTTATCGAGGTAAACAAATACAGAAATATTACAAGACAGAACATAAATAAAACAACGAAAGAATCAAAAGATAAATTTCATTACTTTCAAAATAGTCAAATCCTTTTACATCCAAAGTACCAAATAGCCAAAGTCATTATTTTCCATTACAACAAATTCTATCTTGCATAAATAAAGAAGCATAAAGCTTAAACAACAAAAATAGCATAATTCCCCAAGATAGCAAAAATGCAGCCATAGCATAGCTCAAGATCAAACCGTACATGAGCTGAACCGAAAGCAAGCGAAATCCAAGCTAAGTGCTAGAGTTTCCTCCCTGAGAACCTGGGGGGGGGGGGACAAAAGAAAAAGAGGCGAAAGAAAACATGTCAGTCATAAAGACTGGTAAGTCCTAGTGACTTTCAGCATAAAAACAGGTAAAGGTAACATGACATGTATAAACTTAAAGTAAACATAAGGATGCTGTCAAGATGGGCAAGATAGACTAAGATAGCATGATAATTCAAGTGTAATCAAGTATGGCATCGCATGTTCAAGGTTCGCTGCACCAACTGTACTAGTATCCTAAACCCATGTCATATATTAACCATGAAATGATCCCTTGGCCCAATATCATGAAATGACACATTACTTGGTCCAACGAAACGATCCACTAATCGATCGGCTCCCTACAAGTTCTAGCTCGTCATGTGTCTGTGTCATACGGCCCTATCACGAATGTAGTTACCTGTGCTAGGTCCACCATAGGGTGTATCAAGCCCTAGGGTGCCAACCACCGACACGAATCGCATGCACAGTGTAAACCTACTGATGCCCAATGCCTGCTTTTTCAACTCCGGACTACGTGCACGACCATAGTCCGCCTGAACCTACACTGGCGCACCAACTCAACCGTCGTTCTGGTCGCTTACAATTTAGCCCAGTAATCGTGCCCCACCCTGCCTAGTTCCAGGGTACCATGATACGTCTAGTGGGTTACTGCTGAAATGGACCGCGTAACTAGGGTTTCCGCCCAATAGGTTAAGTGTTGCCATTCAAGTTCGTGACTTAACCCGCCTACGTGTCATGTCAAATTGGCTAAGTGTTGTCGTTCAAGTTCATGACTTAGCCCTACGAATCATGTGTCAAGTTGGTTAAGTGTTATCTTTCATGTTCATGACCTAACCCTATCATGTGGCATTAATTCATTAATGCACCCCAACCTCTCACATCAGATCTGTTGTTGTGGTCACTAGATATGCCGGGCGGTTCCGGGCAGATTTACACCACAACTCAGTCTGGCCTCGGGTTTCAAGCGCGATATGACCAACTACCCACATTGGATCCTATTGTTTGCAGTCATTGGATTTTTCGGGCGGTTCCGGGCAGATTTACACTGCAAACTCAACCCAACCTCGAGTCGGCCATTTTCAAGTTCATTCTAATGTCATGTCCATGTTCAAGCTTCATGTCCATATCCAGATTCAAGTTATAACAATGTTCATGTTTCACGTTCATAACCAATTCATGTTTTGCCTAATCTACCCAAATCGTATTCCCATCGCACGTAAACTCGAATCGATCCAAATTACAAATAAATCTAAATCCAGAATAAGGGAATAACATTGAAAAAAGGACGAGCATAAAGTGATAAAAGGGATTACAAGTCTAGCATGATATAACTTGAGATAATTGGTTACAACATCACTGGCATATGGAATAATAGCCTCAAAACATTAGGATTTCAAATCTAGCATGATAAGGCGATAGTCATGATAAAAGTTGACATAAGGTGATAGTCCTAAACTTGTGAATAATAACTGATTCAACATCACAGGCATTATAATATTATGGACATGAAAGGATTTGATTTACAACATGAATAGGCCCAAATTGATTTCATAGCAATATTCCCAAAAGTCAAGATCTAAGATGAACAAGAATAGATATGAATCAATTATCATACATAGGTCCAATTCCAATTTATAACATGTCCAAATTAAGTTTATAGTTTTAATCTCAAAGTAACTAGAACTTACAGTGCATGGATCGAGAATTAGAAAGCAGAACTTGATGTTGAATCTCTATTTGATTAATCGTGTTCTAATTGAAAACCCCCAATTTGCAAATCTCTATGCGTAGTCTTGATGGAGAAGAAGTTGTCCCTTTTTTCTTTTAATTATAACTAGAATTTGAGCAGCATAAGGCTGGAGAGAATTGGTGTAGAGAGAATGGGGCTAGGAGGGTGTTTATATAGGTTTAAAGTCAGGAATCTGGTCACGAAACGAGTCTAGATACATCAGAATGAACCCAGGCTCAAAACTGGGTTTTGGCACCAGGTCGACCCCCAGGTCGACCATAGGGTCAACGACCTGGTCCCTGGGATGTCGACCATAGTGTCGACCCCCCAGTCGACCTGGTCCTGGGCGGGAAAATTCCCGCCCAGTCTGCGTTGGGGTTTGAATTTGAATTTCGAATTCGAATTCGAGCTGTTTTTTTCTGTTCTAAAAATCCTTGAAACTTCGGAGGGTCATATCTCCCTCATACGGACTCCATTTCTCGAAAACTCGGACTCGTTTCCAAGCAGAATTTCGAGACGAACGCAATGGTGCAACCCGTTTCCCTTGATTCTTATTTTAGAATTTAATTCTGCCTTGATTTATAGTTTTAACATGTTATTAAAATTCGGGTTGTTACATTCTCCCCTCCTTAAAGGATTTCGTCCGGGAAATCTTCAAGTTGAGAAGAATGCATCCTATCATCCAATCAACCATCTACTCAACCATAATCCACAAGCAATCATTGTCCATAAAAGATTTCTAATGCTGTATGAACTTATGCAAGAGTGTGTGTATATGTGCTTATCTAATGCAAAAGATCAGGCGGTTACTGATTCAGTAAACCGCCTTAATGCAAAATATGTTAGTGTAATGAGTCCAACATGTATGCAACTTCCTAACATACTTTATAATCTTTACATGAGTACACAAACAGTCATTCATATGCAACATCCATATAATAACATATCAAATTTCCATTCATATACAAGTATAAGCACCCATGCATATGCAATATGAAATATGTGACTGAGCCGATCTAGTGCCTAATGTGTGTTATGCAACCATGAGCAACCACTTGCAATCACTTGTTATCATCAACCATAACATGTTTCAATCACATGTTTACATCCAAAAGGGTTCTACCTAAGGTTTTCAAGATAGGATTGAGAAGATAAGCAAGATAAAACAAAGCATCTAGGAGAAGAAGTTAAAGATGTACCCCCAGAAGGTCCTGCTTGCGGGCCTTGCCCTTGCTTCTTAGGGCAGTTCTTGCTGATATGTCCAGTATCACCACACTGAAAGCATGCTCCCATCTTCATCTTCTTCTTTCTACAATCCTGGCCTATATGCCCATCAATACCACAGAAGTCACATTTTCTTTTCTCACGTGACTTGTTGTCATTATTTTTGTTGTTGTTCTTGCTTCCTTTTTCGGAGTCTACCTTCTTGTTTTGAGACTCATTCGCCTTGACCTCCTTCTTGCCATTCTTGTCTTCTTCATTTAAGAGTGCCATGTTTACTAACTTTTCTTAAGTAGCCCCCCATAGGTATGCGGGTCATAGCCAAGTTATGAAGTGGCTCATTCAATCCCTTGACAAAACGGAGAGCCTTCTTATGAGGAGTATTCACTAAGTCCAGTCCAAATCGGGCCAGGTGATTGAATTGATTGACGTACTCCTTGACCGTCATACTTTCTTGCTTAAGAGATAAGAACTTTTCCAGCTGTAGACTTCGTTCAGCTTATGAGAGGAATTTCATCTCGAACCTTATCCTGAAATCCATCCATGTGTCAACAGGTCTTTCAGCGTTAGTGACTTCCCACCAATAGGAAGCTTCGTCTTTGAGCAACCATACTGCCAACCGTACCTTCTGCCTATTGTCCACCTCGAAGATAACGAACAGATCCTCGGTTTCTTTGAGCCAGTTCCTCGCTTCTACGAATGATTCAGTTCCCTTGAAATCTTTTCCACCCATGGCCTTAAAATCTCTACAGATCTTTGAGAAAGCATTTGCACGATGAGGAGGAGGAGGAGGAACTGCTGCAGCTGGAGGAGGAATATCTGTTGGGCCTACATCGTTGGCCCTAGCCTCTAAGTGCCTCCTGAATCAGCCAGGTACTGGCACACCCTCTGGAAGGTTAAGATTCCCAGACATGCTGAAATGAAAAAGAAGAGATTCAAACGAGGAAACAAAGGATAGTGCTAATGGATTTTGGGGAGTAGCCTTTAAATAAAACAAGACTTTTCTTGAAAAATGTTTCTTTGTAAACGGTTTTGAAAAAAGTTTTAGAAGGTTTTTAAAAACTTTTGCCCAGTCTGGTAACCTTTTGCTCTGATACCAAGTGTAACACCTCACCACCGCTAGGGTCACTCACAAAGGGAATGCACTAGTTTTGGAGGAGCATTATCGAGGTAAACAAACACAAAAATATTACAAGACATAACATAAATAAAACAACGGAAGAGTCAAAAGATAAATTTCATTACTTTCAAAATAGTCAAAACCTTTTACATCCAAAGTACCAAATAGCTAAAGTCATTATTTTCCATTACAACAAATTATGTCTTGCATAAATAAAGAAGCATAAAACTTAAACAGCAAAAATAGCATAATTCCCCAAGATAGCAAAAATGCAGCCATAGCATAGCTCAAGATCAAACCGTACATGAGCTGAACCGAAAGCAAGCGAAATCCAAGCTAAGTGCTAGAGTTTCCTCCTTGAGAACCTTGGGGGGGGGGGAACGAAAGAAAAAGAGGCGAAAGAAAACGGGTCAGTCATAAAGACTGGTAAGTCCTAGTGACTTTCAGCATAAAAACAGGTAAAGATAACATGACATGTATAAACTGAAAGTAAACATAAGGATGCTGTCAAGATGGGCAAGATAGACTAAGATAACATGATAATTCAAGTGTAATCAAGTATGGCATCGCATGTTCAAGGTTCACTGTACCAACTGTACTAGTATCCCAAACCCATGTCATATATTAACCATGAAATGATCCCTTGGCCCAATATCATGAAATGACCCATTACTAGGTCCAACGGAACGATCAACTAATCGATCGGCTCCCTACAAGTTCTAGCTCGTCATGTGTCTGTGTCATACGACCCTATCATGAATGTAGTTAACAGTTCTAGGTCCACCATAGGGTGTATCAAGCCCTAGGGTGCCAACCACCGACACGAATCAAACATGCACAGTGTAAACCTACTGATGCCCATTGCCTGCTTTTTCAACTCCGGACTATGTACACGACCATAGTCCGCCTGAACCTACACTGGCGCATCAACTCAGCCGTCGTTCTGGTTGCATACAATTCAACTCAGTAATCATGCCCCACCCTACCTAGTTTCAGGGTACCATGATACATCTAGTGGGTTACTGCTGAAATGGACCGTGTAACTAGGGCTTCCGCCTAATAAGTTAAGTGTTGTCATTCAAGTTCGTGACTTAACCCGCCTACGTGTCATGTCAAATTAGCTAAGTGTTGTTGTTGTTCAAGTTCATGACTTAGCCCTACGAATCATGTGTCAAGTTGGTTAAGTGTTGTCTTTCATGTTCATGACTTAACCCTATCACGTGGCATTAATTCATTAATGCACCCCAACCTCTCACATCAAACCTGTTGTTGTGGTCACTGGATATGCCAGGCGGTTCCGGGTAGATTTACACCACAACTCAGTCTGACCTCGGGTTCCAAGCGCGATATGACCAACTACCCACATTGGATCCTATTTTTTGCAGTCACTGGATTTTCCGGGCGATTCCGGGCAGAATTACACTACAAACTCTACCCAACCTCGAGTTGGCCATTTTCAAGTTCATTCTAGTGTCATGTCCATGTTCAAATTTCGTGTCCATATCCAGATTCAAGTTATAACAATGTTCATGTTTCACGTTCATAACCAATTCATGTTTTGCCTAATCTACCCAAATCGTATTCCCATCGCACGTAAACTCGAATCGATCCAAATTACAAATAAATCTAAATCCAGAATAAGGGAATAACATCAAAAAAAGGACGAGCATAAAGTGATAAAAGGGATTACAAGTCTAGCATGATATAACTTGAGATAATTGGTTACAGCATCACTGGCATATGGAATAATAACCTCAAAACATTAGGATTTCAAATCTAGCATGATAAGGCGATAGTCATGATAAAAGTTGACATAAGGTGATAGTCCCAAACTTGTGAATAATAACTGATTCAACATCACAGACATGATAATATTATGGACATGAAAGGATTTGATTTACGACATGAATAAGCCCAAATTAATTTCATAGCAATATTCCCAAAAGTCAAGATCCAAGATGAACAAGGATAGATATGAATCAATTATCATACATAGGTCCAATTCCAATTTATAACATGTCCATATTAAGTTTATAGCTTTAATCTCAAAGTAACTAGAACTTACATTGCGCAGATCGAGAATTAGAAAGCAGAAGTTGATGTTGAATATCTATTTGATTAATCGTGTTCTAATTGAAAACCCCCAATTTGCAAATCTCTATGCGTTGTCTTGATGGAGAAGAAGTAGTCCCTTTTTTTTCTTTTAATTATAACTAGAATTTGAGCAGCATAAGGCTAGAGAGAATTGATGTAGAGAGAATGGGGCTAGGAGGCTGTTTATATAGGTTTAGAGTCAAGAATCTGGTCACGAAACGAGTCTAGATACATCAGAATGAACCCAGGCTCAAAACTGGGTTTTGGCACCAGGTCGACCCCCAGGTCGACCATAGGGTCAACCTGGTCCCTGGGAGATCGACCATAGTGTCGACCCCCAGGTCGACCTGGTCCTGGGTGGGAAAATTCCCGCCCAGTCTACGCTGGGGTTTGAATTTGAATTTCGAATTTGAATTCGAGCTATTTTTTCTGTTCTGAAAATCCTTGAAACTTCGGAGGGTCATATCTCCCTCATACGGACTTCGTTTCTCGAAAACTCGGACTCGTTTCCAAGCAGAATTTCGAGACGAACGCAATGGCGCAACCCGTTTCCCTTGATTCTTATTTTAAAATATAATTCTGCCTTGATTTATGGTTTTAACATGTTATTAAAATTCGGGTTGTTACAGGTAATGTCAGCATGATTAGTTGCTCCTCCATGTGCTTGAGCAACATTGGCAATATAGTTGGTGTTTCTTTGGCTATCGTTGTTGCCTTGATTTGCTGAATTGTTTGAATTGTATCGAAAGTAGCACCTGATGGCAGTGTGTCCAATTTTCTCACAAATTTGGCACTTTGGTTGATTGTTGTTGTTGCTCCAGCGTTCTCTTCCTCTGCCACATCTGCCTCTGATGGTGAAGTTACCCCTTTGAAAGGTTTGTTCACTTCTACTATTATTATTTGCCAGATTTTTGCTGTTATCATTTTTTTGTTGATTACATAATTGATAGTGAAGTCACTTTCTTGAGATTTTTTTTCTTTCAAGTCTAGGTTCATGAGGTAAAAGAGTTGAATGTACTTCATCTAGAGAAAATAATTCCTTTTGTGAAGAGATTATAGTTTTGATGGCCTCGTACTCTTCACTCAAGCCATTGAGTATTGTTAGAATTTGTTCGGATTCTTGCACTTTATGACCAGCTGGCTAACATGTCACAAACAGATTCGATTTTGCTCAAGTATTCTCTCATGGTGGTATTATCTTTCCTTATCTTCTGTAACTGCCTTTTATAAAACATTACTTAGCTGCTGACTGATTTTTGAAAGCTTTTTCTATAGTTGTCCATATCTCATTGGCACTTTTGCAGTCAATTACTGGCGGCAGTAGACTTTGATTAATAGATGATAACAACCATGAACTGATTAAACGATCTTGCCTATGAAACTTCATATGTTCTTCGTTGTTGACAATTTTGTTCTCTTGATCAGTGATAAATTTTGGGAGAACAGATAAGGTGCTCATGACGAATGCTTTAAGGACATACCCTTGAACTGCAGTTTCGATTTAAAGTTTCCACAATAAGTAATTATTTTCAACCAATTGTACAGTAATTAGTTGTGATTGTGGACTAATTACTGTTTTGGTGAGTTTGTCTACAACTATTAGACTTTCGATAGTCACAGTGGCATTATCAGAAGTCGATGAAGCAATATCATTGGCCATGATGACCAACCAATGAATCAACTGTAAAGTTGATCAGAACTTTACCACTATAGTGCATTTATTTGTTGATGCATTTATATGTACTTAAGAGACAATGGCTCGATCTATTTATGCATTTATATCCTTACAAATCCGATGTACTATGATATTATGTTTGTGCATGTATATACATAAAATATTTTGTATATACTTCGCCAGATATGACATGCGATGAATATGATTATTTAGATTTAGGCGAACTCTGTGTTGTTCATATATGACGAATGGTTTGTGATAACATTTCAATGTTACAATTATCTTGCTAGTGAAATATGATTATTGGATTGATCTTCGTTCTCCCAACTTACATTTTCGGTCTTTTTCATGGTGACTCTCCTTCCCATCTTTAGTTTTTACCAGAAAGCTGCACGCATTGGCTTTTGCCATCTCGATCAACCTCGACATGTCGCACATTTTATAATCGAAATTATGAGTTACTCATTATAAATAAAAATAAAATGAAATTTAGTTATCCATTTTGAAAATTCGAAGAAGCGAACAAATATATTGTTTGGTAATGTAAGAGAATAGAAATTCACATTGGCCTCAAATTTTATGTAACCATAGTTTTATAATCCAATTGTAAATCAAATGCACAAAACGAGTGGGAGCCACACTGACTAACTCCATTTTCTTAAGTAGTGCGGTCCACGCATTAGGAAACACAGACGTGTGCTTGGACCAAGTATCATCCCCAATTAACTATACAATATTGTACATATACACTATTATTTAAATCTCTACTGACCTAATAATTTACAATTTATCAACACTTACCCCAACTCATCTTTCTTCTTTCCTTCATTAAACAAATCAATCTTTTAATACTATTCCAAAAAAAAGTCACTGCTCCTCATAAATCCATATCTCTAAATTCAAGGCATCCGCAAAAATAAAATTCATTAAAGAGGAGAAGAGAAAAAAATGTGTCCATTAAGAGTTCTTCTCATATTCTTCTCCGCAACCCTAGCTGGGTTTTTCCTGCTCAGAAACTTCCATTCTCCGGCCGAAGAAAAATTACAAGAAGTCGAGGAGAAAGAACAAGTTCCCATCTGCAAAAAGGTACCTTCTTTTTTCGTATTTTTTTTTCTAAAAACTTAAAAATCAGTGCTTGAATTTGTATTTTTTTCTAAAAAAATGAAGGTGGGATCTGTAATTTCAAGTGGATTTTGGACCTGTGTGGACATGGCTAGTGGAAGGTACTTGTGGAGGAATTTGGTCGCAAGTTCTGAGAAGAAATCCTGAATGTCCATGAACTACTGTTACTTCTTCTTCTTCTTCTTTTTTTTCTTTCTTTTTACTTTTATGGGGGCCATCATTGCTTAATGTCTAGGCAAATGGCCGATTTATGAAATGTTGCACAGCAATTAGTGCAGTTATATATCTGGTATATATGAGCTGCTGTTTGATCTATGGATTCTGATTTGTTTTTGCTTCTCTGTGTTAATTTCTCATTGAAATCAATGCCAAGTTCCTTCTGTTTCCAAGTGATTTCATACATATTTGGTGCTATTGTTTCAGTGTAGTTTTAGTATATCTGTTTTCACAATTCATGGAAATTTGATACAGCAAATTGTATGTTAGCTGAAGTTTTAGAAAGAAAGAGTTTGAAGAACTCTGTAACTGGCTAGTAAGAGAGATATTATTGGTATGTGAATAAATGTTAGCCTGATTTGAAATGGCTCCTACTAAATAATTTCATTGAAAGCAATTAACATGCTGCTAGTTTTAGCTTTATCTTTAGGTTGATTGTGGAAAATAATTTAAGACGGGTTGGATGTGTGCTGTCATATTTGACAAAGTGAATGCTTCTACATTATGCGTTTCGAGGCAGATAACGTCAGTGTCAACAAACTTTGCAGAAGTACTAGGGACGTGTGTTTAACACGTTTAAGAAAAATCTTGAACTGATTTGCACGAGTATATAAATATATTTTTTGTTGAAATTAAATGTAATTAGTTTTTTTTTTATACTTAAATTATAATATTAATATATAATTTGTTATCAGTTTTTTTTTGTTGTTAATCCATAAAGAACGATGTTACAAAGAATGTTTATTTGTCGGATCTTATTTTTAAGTAATATTAAAATTCGTAGTGATGCTATTTGCAATTGTAGAAATGTTTATTTGTTATATCACGTTCTTAAGTATATATAAAAATAAAGATGTAAGTGTATTTTAAGAACTTTGCGAATAATTCCAAATTTTGTGCTTCCAGACCATCTATTAATACAAATAAATATAGATAAAGGTCTTTTTGGAGCTTACGGTTGGATCAAAAGGTTATGCTTCTAAGTTAAGTGGTAATAAAAGTGAAAGACATAAAAGAGTATTTTGGAACTTCGTAGTACAAACAAAAGTTTATGCTTCAACATCAACAATTAACAAAGATAAAGATATGTAAAATTATTAAAAGTAACTTCGTAGTCGAACTAATATTTGTGCTTTTAAGATATTTGTTGATAAAGATGCAAAATTCAGGTTGCATGGGGTACTTTTTGATGCCAAAATATGACGTCAACATACGTCAGATTGAGTAGAGAATAAAAAGTGATGAAAAAAAAACAATGAGAAATAAACAAGGCAAACAATTTATAATGGTGCGACAGAGCGTTTATGTTCACTCGATGATTCTTCTTGTTTTACTATTGAAAATAAAGTTATAGTTCTTACGGATCGTTGACAGTCGACGATCCAGGAACAGTTTATGATCACAAGGACATACGGAAAAATAAAAAAGACACCGGAAATGAAGCTCATTCATGTCTATCTATATGTAGGTTGGTGAGAAAGTCTTGGAATGTTCTTCATGATCTTCTAACCGTTGCTCAAGAAGAAAACATGGTCAACTCAGCAAATAGCTATGGATCAGTATCGATCCGTAACCATGGATCAATATCGATCCTTAAAACTTCATCAACGGTGAATTTAGACTTTTAGGATATATTTCCTTGTTGTTAGCTTTGTGATTTTTGAATTGTTTAATCGATTATAGCCTCACTTCTAAGTCCAAGAGATAGACCAGTAAAGGAATAAAGTTGAAGTTTTGAAGTGTTTGTGGAAATTGGTGGAGAAAAGCACGCGAACGATGCTATAGAGCTTGAAACAAGCTTATGGGATCATAGCTGGTAAATAAGAGAAGAAGTTGACAAGTGGTGATACAAAACACGGATCAGTACTGTAACGACCCGGAAAATCTGAACCAATTTAAAAAATTTAAATTGGCTATTTTAGTGGATTTTAAATATTTAAAATAAATATTTTAAATAATAACGATGAAAAGTAGGTTTGAATCGACGTTTGAAAACGAATATAATTAATTCCAATTATAAACAAGGCCTTAAATGGCGCGGTAGTTTCAAAATTGGAATTCAAACTTCGGCTGACTGTACCAGGTGCAAAACAAAACGGATTTGAGTGAAACCAAAAATATTTAAATCTGTTAGTGAATACCTTTCTAACGAATCTGAAAAATCGAAGTTTCATAGCGGAAAGCAAAAGTTATGGCCAAATGAATTTTCAGAAAGGTCGCCATGGAATTTATATAGCCCGTGAAATTGGCCATTTTGCATACAACCTCGGAATTCGACGAAACTACTTTTGTTGGATCCGGGATGTGAAGTTATTGTTTAATTTCACATTTCATAATTTTTGAAGCTAGTATGTGAGTGTGGCAAAGAGAAATGTGTTTTGGTCAATTACAGTTAAATTGGATCGACTAGAAATGGACCATTTTGCAAACGGTCTCAGAATTCGACGAAACTAGTTTTTTTGGGACCGTATCGTCAAAACATAGCTAGATTTATTTTTCTGTAATTTTTCGAATCAGTATGTGACCCCGGCAAATTGAAATGTACGTTCAAATTAAATATTGAATGTTTTATATTTTAAATTTGAAGTAAAACTGACTGAAACAGTCGAATGGGCCTACGAAACGTATCCCATTGTGTTCGGAATGGGGGTAAAACGCTAGGGACGACAATCGTTGGGTCTGGATTGGGGTTCGTATGTGAAAGGGGGTATTTTCGAAATTTAAAAATATATAAATTAAAGAAAAAAACGTGATTGGGCCACACAATCACTCTCTCTCCCCGATATACGAATCGCGACGACGGAGGGGTCTTCAAACCTTCTCTCCTTGATATCTTCCAATCCACGCACCATTATCGAACACCCCAGCTGATTTTTTTGTAGATCGTGGCCCCCTCTTCAAATCCATGTAAGCTGCTCCTCCCCTCGTTGCGCCATCGCAGAGAACGGAGCTCTCGAAGTGGCCAGCTTCAAGCCGCCGCCGCCGATTCTAGGCCAAATCGAGTGGCCCCCTCCACCACGCGCCTGAGCGCCTCTCGGCCCTCTTCGACGTGGTACAACCCGATCGGCGTATCGTGCTTCCGATTGGTCGCAAATTGAAAACCTAGTTTTGAACGAATTGTTGAAGGTACGGCCTTGTTTATTTTCAACTGTTTTAACACCTTTAAACCATTGCAAACTTTGAAAAATCATATCTTTTTCGTGTGTTGACGAAAATCGATGAAACAGGAAACATCGTGACCGTGTGGACGTCTTCTACATTCTAGAAGAGACCGCATATTTTTCTGAGCCTTCTGCTATTTTTGGTGGAGTGGAACCCAATGTGAGATTTCTAAATTATAAATGATATGGAAAACGACGATGTATAAATTATATAGTCGATGTATGAGTTATATAAGCGTTGTACACCTCTTGTATAAGCGTTGTATAAGTTGTACGTTCGATGTATAAGTTGTATATGCGTTGAAAAAAATTATATATGTGTTGAAATAGAAGTGAAATGCTATATATATATATATATATATATATATATATATACGCCCCTCGTCCACAAACCATGAACGATATTTATTGGTTGTGATTGGTGTGAAAATTGATTGATAGCGAATGGTTGATTGAAATTGTTTGTGGTTGGAATTGATTGATTGTGGTTGAAAAATACCCGTTTGTGGTTGGGAAATATTTGGTTGAAACCACATAGGATTAGTTTGTGGAAATGAAAAAATATACATGCCGCCTGCGTGCGAACTAGATGCATGATTCCCCATTGTCAAAAGCTGCGAGGCTTTAAGGTAGAGCGAGGAGCCGTACTAGGGACGGTCCCGGTTTTAACTACCCTGCCGTTATGCTGCCGAAATTTTGAATAATATTCATGTGTTAGAATTATTTTCCTGTGTTGAAATTATATTCGTCTGTTGAATAGAAAACCTTCATGTGTTGAATAGAAATTCATTCGTTGAATCATATTCATGTGTTGAATGGTATTCGTGTTTTGAATAAATTGTTTTAACAATAAAAATCACATTTTTACTCTATATATACAAACTATAGAAAACCTTCATGTGTTGAATCGATATTCATTCGTTGGATAGAAATTCATGTGTTGAATGGTATTCGTGTTTTAAATATAAAAATCACCTTTTGTCTAGATATATAAACTATAGAAAACCTTCATGTGTTGAATCGATATTCATTCGTTGGATAGAAATTCATGTGTTGAATGGTATTCGTGTTTTAAATATAAAAATCACATTTTTACTCTATATAAATAAACTATAGAAAACCTTCATGTGTTGAATCGATATTCATTCGTTGGATAGAAATTCATGTGTTGAATGGTATTCGTGTTTTAAATATAAAAATCACCTTTTACTCTATATATATAAACTATAGAAAACCTTCATGTGTTGAATCGATATTCATTCGTTGGATAGAAATTCATGTGTTGAATGATATTCGTGTTTTAAATATAAAAATCACCTTTTTCTCTCTCTATATATAAACTATAGAAAACCTTCATGTGTTGAATCGATATTCATTCGTTGAATTGAAACTCATATGTTGAATGGTATTCATATTTTGAAAGGAATTGTTTTATAATAAAAATCCTATTTTTATCATCAATATGAACTATATAAAATAATCTTGTTTTGAAATAAATTGTTTCATAATAAAAATCATGTTTTTGTCACCTATATTAACTATATATAAAATAGTCGAGTTTTGAAATAAATTGTTTTACATTAAAAATCACATTTTTATTATATACATGAATTGTTAAAAATAGTGAAGTGTTGAAATAGAAGACAGTTAGATAAAAATATCATTTTTATCAAATGTATGAAAATCATATAGTTTTGAAATCGAAAAATCGATATATATATATAAATAGAATTGAAATATATCGAATAACGAAGCTGCAGTTCGTATTTTGAAACCGTGATTTCAAACGATTAGTGCGGGAGATCCGACCATCGGATTTTCCCGAAATCGCAACCGTTGGGTCCGCTTTGGAAATATCTTTCCAACGGCACCAACTTTGTAAAGATCCAACGGTTGGATTGTCTGGAACGTTTAATTCAAATCTGTAGAAAAACAGCGCCAGAATCGATTATATTTATATATATATAAAAATATAATTATATTTAATCGAATAACGACGCTGCAGTTCATATTTTGAAATCGAAACTTCAAACGATTATACTGGGAGATCCGACCGTCGGATTTTCCCGAAACTGGAACCGTTGGATTCGTTTTGAAAAGATATTTCTAATGATGTAAATTTTGTGAAGATCCAACGGTTAGATTTTTAGATATGTGTAAATCAAATCTAAAGAAAAACAGCGCCACGGCTGCGTTATGGCCCGAAGCGTCGTTTTGAACAAATTGGCTGTTTTAAAATAAATAAAAATAGCGATAAATCGTTATAAAATATTATAAACGATATGGATGTGAAATTTAGAAACTAACTGAAGGTTGGCTAAGTCGAATGGTTTTCTGGGTGTTGATCTGATGTTGGTTTCGGCCTTCGGGGTTAATATTTGGGAAATCGTTCTCTTACTGATTCATGGTTTGTGACTAATGAGTTGAAATGATGCGTAGTCGTGTTTGTGTAGCACTTGTTTATTATATACGTGAGTTGCTCAGAAAGACCGGGTTTGTCCCATTCTGAATAACTGAATCGACGATAAGAAATCGAAGATGAAGACGGTGGTCGAAGACCGGAGATCTTCACCTCGTTTGGATGGTAACCGAGGTCCTGATTGGGAGGCATCCCGAAATATGGATAATGAGTGGTGATCGTCCAGACGTACGTGGTGGTCGATGGGTTTGCGAGGTATATAGTGCCTCCGGTTTCGTTCAAACCCAAAACGGACTTGCAAATGGACAGTGTGTCTGACATTGGAATTTATTCTATGTGATTGGTAGCCATCAGTTGCACGGTGTGAATTGCCAGTGTGGCATGCTAAGATGCAGTGATCAGGGCTTCTGTTGAAAAGCAAAGTCTTGTGGTGATGATCAAAGCCCCGCCTGTGTGGCGTAGCTTTGTGTATAACGTGGAATCGCGAGCCTCACACCCCGGTATGAACCAGAAACGGGAGAGGACCTCAGGGGGGACGTGCGTTTTCTTTCTAGCTAGAAGTGGCGTCAGTGGTTTTACACACCCTGACGAGTTTGACTTATGTGGTTGTTAATGTTGCGAGGCGCCTCGGTTATATCGGACGATCCGGGTCCGATGGAGTCATCCGTTGGCTCATTTACGCCCCAAAGGGCGGAGGGACGCATTGTTCAGGCATTATAATCCACTTCATGTGGACCGGCCCTGACGATCCAAGGTACGGTTGCGGCTGTGCCTGAGACATGGGGTAGATTGTCTCGAATTCGGTAAGGACTATCTTTTGCCTTGGTTCATGACGGAAATCCAATTTCCAAATACGTGACTGTGCGGTTTTGATTGTATACCTATATTTGGCGACATAGTGGCATGGGACGCTCATGTCGTCTATGATTGATAGTTATGATTTGAAATTGTTTTTGAAACATATAAGCACTAGTAATAATATCAAATGCTTTTGTTTTATTCGTATCAAGCATATTTTGTCCATTATAAGGTAAAACTCTATCCTCCGGTTTGCGTTGCATTGTGTGATGGAAACTGAGTCTTATAATGGCTTCATTTTTATAAAAAGCATTGCGATGTTTAAAAGAATGATTTGTTTTAAAGCACTGGCGATCCAATGGAGTAAACCCGTTCCACGAAAGTGGCGTGGTCTTGTGATTAGCCATATTTCAAATGTGTTGAGTAGATTTCTCATACCAGTCACATGACTGACTCGTAGTTTGTTTCACTTTCAAACTCGGGTGCCCCTTTTTCTACACGGGCAGCCTTGTATTCAGGTTTAGCTGGCTCTTTCTGGATAGCTGGAGCTGAAGATGGATTCTATTCTATCTCTTTTTATGCTGTTCAGCTCCTATTGTACATATTATGTTTGTTTTCCGCTGTGGACATTTATGTATAACTGAACTGTATTTGTACTAAGTATAATCCTGTATACTGTGTAACTCTGATGTTTATGTTTATCCAGTGTATTATTTGTTCATTATCTGGTGTATTTATTTAATTCTGTTCTGCTATTATCTGTTTATGTGTTATATTCCAAGGATTACCCTTGCCGCCGTTAGTACGGGGTTTGGGGTCGTCTCATTTGGTATCAGAGCCAGGTTTCGATCCTGGGACCTGTGGGTTATAGGCCCACCATGCTTCCGCTGCGCCACTCTGATCAGTACCGATCATACACTTATTATTTTTTGTTTTTAAATTTTCGAGCTATGGCTTAAGTACTACTATCTTCCAGGCTTGCTTGGACCTTCCTTACGGGCTTTCTCGCTATCTGTATCGGCTATCTATCTCAGTAACCTTTAAACTTGATTGATTTGATCCGTTTAGATGTTGCTTGGTCAAAAACTGGATGACACTTTCCCCTTTAAAGCATAAATTGTTTCAAACATTATGTGTTTTGAATCGAGATAAGTCAGGACTATTGTGTCTAGTCTCAATCCATACTTGTTTCAAACATGCGTGTTTTGAATCGAGGGAAGTCAGGATTGTTGTGTCAATCCATACTTTGAATAGTCGTTATCATTCCTTAGAACTATTCCTGCAAAGAGTTATGTCTATATCCATCCATCGTGATGTTTTATCAACGCTTGGAACTATAAAAACGTGGTCTGTCATTCCAAGCTTATCGTTCTTGGCCAACTTCGTTTCCAGAGTTTGCAAGTTTGAATCCCCTTTCCATCGATTCCGAGGTTGAACACTCTACGTGTATATATGCACATACACATACGTACACACAATTGATGTTGTTCTGAAACATGTGCACATACATCGACATGCATGCTTGGAATCATTTTCTTGTTTTTTCTACATTTTTTTCGTATCATACCATTTGTTCTCGAACTATGATGGTTGTATACCGATCCAACAACTTAGGAAAAAGTCTTATTTTTGGTCGTATGATACGAGTCAGGCCTTATATGGTTGGCTACTCCTCATCATTTCATCCATTTGACGATTACTATCCCGATCTTCCTTTCTGACACTACAGGATACTAGAGATCAAACTAAAAACCGTCTAAGGTTGTAAATAAGTTGGACGAGACTAGATGAACGTTTGTGTCAGAGTTTGTGCCCTAGATGCAATCCATTTGATGTGATTAATAACACTGTTGATGTTATGTTTTATTTTGAACAAATGATTTTATTATGTTATATTTTATTGGGTAATATAAATATTAACATAATATGAGTCCTCAGAATAATAATACAGAATTATATAGTTTCAAGTAAGACTTGAACACGAGATTATATAACATAATAAGTATTGTAATTCTTAAGAGTCCCTAGTCAAGTTTTGTTGTAAATAGGACAACATTGAAACATTGAGACTAGTATGTTGATTGACTGATGATCATATCTCATTGATCATTAATAAATGAGATATTAATGTCAATACATAAATACGTGTTAGAGAACAATGTAATGGGCAGACCAAGCATGAGAAAACTTCATGGAGCATGATTAATAATGTCATAAGTAATTCACATAGTGACAATGATGTAATGGTCCTCAGACCTGAAATCATTATATATTTTATTCGAGGATATTTATGTTTTGATATCATCAAAAGTTACTCTTAACAGAGTAAACGATAAAGGTGATTATTGGGCACATCTTGAATCGATTGAAAGGTATGAATGATCTAAATGGAATTTAACCCTACAATATAAGTAGTTATACCCATGAGCCTCTTGATTAAGTGAGACTATAAAATGCATGAAAGTGCTCAAATATTGATTTTTTTTATAGTCTACTCGTACACCATGATAAAAGGATTAAATTATAAAGAGGATGATATGTTCCATGCCCTGTGTAACACCTCGCATTTTTAACTCAAGATAATAAAATAAGAATAACCTAATTAAATATTTAGAATTAAGTGAAACAAACTGCGCCATTGCTAGGGCTGTAAATTTTGTTCGAATGTCTGACGTCCGTTCGTGTCCGTGACCGAAATACGTCCGTCCGAGTCCGTCCAATTTTCATTTAGCACACGAGTTAGGACGACAAGATTTGTACGATAAAAAATCATGTCCGGTCCGAGCTCGTCCGAATTACTTGAAATTCAGCGTATAGTTGAGAAAAAATAGTAAAATGTACAAAATATAATATAAATAGTTATGTCCAACCGAGTCCGACCTAGTCCGCCCGTGTCCATGTCCGACCGATTTTATTTAGGACACGAACTAGGACAACGAAATTTGTCCGAGAAAAAATTCGGTCCGGTCCGATTTTTTTTAGGACAGAAACTGAACACTCCTCCGTCCGGTCCAGTCCGACCGATTTACACCCCTAGCCATTGCGCCCGTCTCGAAATTCTAGTCAAGGTAAACACCTGGTTTGCGTAAATCGGACACCATATGAAGAAGTTATGAGCGTTAGAAGTTTGCATACATATAAGGAACTTATATGTATATATATTAAATAAATATATCCAGAAAATTTGAAAATCAGTTCAAAAATCTAATTTCATGATTGAGCAGGAAATCTGGAGGGAAAATGTCCCGTTGGGGTCGACACATAGGGGGTCGACCCACCAACAGGGGGGTCGACCCCATCGTGGATCTGGAAACTTCCTGCGACGTGGACGATTCTGATGACTTCAAATTAAATCTAAAGGACCCGGTTTCTCTGATACACCTATAAATAAGCCTGTAGAGCCAACCGTAATCTCATATTTCTGAGGCTATGCTGAAGCTCTGTTGTTTCTCCTCCTTTAAAGATCTATTCAAAAAATTTAGGTTATTAGTTTAGGTAAAATTATGAATCCAAATTTGGAGAAAAGGAACATATGCTTGTAAATAGGTGTTCAAATCTCTAAGCGAAGTAAGGTAAGCTTCAAGATCCGATCTATTCGAATTCCTTCCTCTTTCTTTTCCTTTCTCTTTTAATGAAAATAATTAATCTATGATCATTAGGTTGTGAATCCGATTAAAGAGGAAGAACCATGGATGCCAAAACTAGATCAGATCCAAAAGTTTGAAAGCGTATGAGGTAAGTGGGTTTAAGCTATAGTATTTTAGATAATAATTATTATCGTTTACCATTCCCCATTTTGCATAATTGAATTTGCCAGAATAATTGAGAATTATTGTAATAACAAGTTGAGGTGTTAATATGAATAATTCATATGATGAATTATTTAAAGTGTTGGAATGATAACGTGTTGAAAAACAAACTTGTTAGAATATGGGTGATGACTACTGTGGTTATAAGTCATATGATTTGCTTGTGGCATATTATTGAATGACATGTTTAACCTGTTGGATTTTAACAATTACACGATAAAATGTTTACATGTTAAAATATAGAGTTAAACCCATGTTAAAAAGGACATGCGCCATAATATATGCATAATTTGACGACAAGTAAACTAGATTATAATAAAAAGGGTAATATGCCTAAAAATTCACATGGATAGGAATAATTGTTAAAGAATGAACATGCCTAATTTCATGGTAATTTGACACTGTAACGCTCTTAGGCACGAGGTTAGATTGCAGTTGTGATAGAAGTCTTCCCGGAACCGCCCGGCATATCCAGCATTCACAAGTGGTAAATCTAATGTGAGGGGTCTAAGTGCATAAATACGACATGTAGTGTTGCTAAAACACGAGGTTAAGTCAATTTGCGGCATAAGACTGTCCGAATCCGCCCGGCAAATCCATCATCCATAAGTGTAGGCTTAATGTGAGAGGTCTAGTACATAAGGATATACATATATAAATATATGTAAAGGACATGACTGATAAACAACATTTATTTATAAATAAATGGAAATAGATGGAATTGAATAAATGATACGGCGGTAAAAGGAAATGGGAATAAATGGGGAATGATAATAAGCTATTATAAATAAATAACATTAATGAAAATGTTGTATAATAGGTAGACTTGTCCTAGGAACAAGTGAAGATTATAAGTTTGGTTATAATAAACTAGTAAGAAAATGGGATAACTGGTGAAATGAGATCAGGGACACTTAATTGTAAATTAAGTAATTAGTAAATGGGAAAAGTCGGAAACTAGTTGAGAAAAGGGGGAAATATATGAAATATAAGAAGTTGTCCTTGATTCTAAATTAAGAAATCAGTAAACTTGGAAGTCTGAAACACGCTGATAAGAATAACATGTTTCGACTTGTCCTAGGCACAAGAGGAAATTATAACAAAAGTTACAATAAATGGGTAGAGAAACTTATTAATGGGCCTTAGTTAAGAGAACTAAGTTAATAAGTAAACAAAACAACGATAAGTAGTAGTAACGGTGTAAAATGGAATTATGATTAAATGAGAAAGAATGAGGAAAACTTACGAAATAAGTTATATTAATCATAAATAATGACTGACATGTTAACCAGAAAACATGTGAATTAAGATATACTTAATTACATATTAAGTAGAACATGTTGTTGAAATGATGAAATCAAGCAAGAATATAAAAGAGATTGTGGATTACAGACCTTGGGCCACAATATAGAGAATAACATGTTGTGGACTTATTAATGAACTTAAATGGGTTAAGTTATATAACTGAAATTAATAAGCAAGAGAAACTTGGTAACTTGATAAAGAATTCAATATGAGTGAGAATAACCAAGTTAAATGGAAACCTGATGAGGTGAGGCAAGCACGTAAAAGAATGTTTAGACATGGGGTCTAACAACATATTAAAGTGAGGCGCTTGGACCAGTCCGCACGCAGGTTGGATTTGTGGCAGAGACATGAGACACGATAGCTTTGGATACTGGTTAGGCAGTATTATTAATACGTTACTTTGATTATATTATATTTTGTCCATTCCGCTGTGGGGTATTTTCTGCGCTCTGACATATTTTATGTCTCTGTCTTTTCTGCAGGATACTAGAGCACAACATCTTGAGTTTCGATAGATTGGAATTTTGAAAAAAAATCGGTCTGTTGGAATTCGGGTTGTCACATCTGGTATCAGAACTTAGGTTTAGGATTCCTGTATAGATAGTGAGTGAACGTATTTGTATTTTTAAAATATAAATATATATTATATATATACACACACACACACACCTAGATCCATAGTGGAACCCACTAAATAGAAAGAGTATAATATGGTAAGAAATGGGATGTTTTTTTGTACATTAAAGAAATGAATATGGAAATCTGAGACCCTTAGGTAACTTGGGTGGAAAGTGTACAATGTATGGAAGGAAAGTGAATCCCATATAATTAGTATTTTGGGTTAGTGGGTTTGGCAGTAAAACCTTATAGATTTGAAAGGGTTAAAAAGAGAAAAATGAATTAGAATATATGTAGTTGAGAGAACTAATGATCGACGCTAATCTATGAATTAGAAAAGCGTGACATTTGTAATAAATTCTGCAAGCATACAGGTGTGTAGCATACAGGTCGAACACAGGGAGGAAAGTTAGATTTTATTATTTATATGTTTCGTGGGCGTGTTAGACGAACTTTGGAGGGTGATTTTGAAAATAAAACAAAACAAAATTAAAACTGTAATTTGATTCAGAACAGATCTAACTGAACCGACGATCAGATCACAATTTCAATGGAAAAGAAATAAAACTATGAATTAGATTTGAATCTAAGCAAATCCAATTTGACCTAAGAAAATAATAAAAGCAGGAATTGAAATAACAAACAAGAATTAAAAATTAGGATTTCCGCTGAATCTAATCAGACGGTAAATCACTAATGCAAATAAGTGCAGAATACAAATAGTGTTCTACCGAATCTAATCGTATAGACAACACTAGTTGCTAAGAAAACAAAAAATGCAGAAAATAAAAGAGAAAGAAGAACTTTTATTAGATTATGGAATAAGAGATGAGATAGGATAGGATGGTGGCTACAATGCCATTACAAGGGTATATATAGGGTAGATAGCCAAACCCTAACCCTAACCCTAATGGTAAATGGGCCTGGTCATTACACCACTAATTAGTTTACAATGAAAAACATAAATGGGCCTTAGATAAATAAAGCAAATTTGGGCCTTTTCTCTTTTTCCTCTTGCTTCCTTGACATTTCTTCATTGATTTGTGATGTTCAAAGCCTTTTTATCACTCCTTTTCCTGTCCAATAGCAACTAGATGTGATATCTTCATCTACAATTCTTCAAAATGCAAATACACAGCAAATTGATCTCTATTTCTCTACATTTCTAGTTGCATGCGGGCTGGGTTGGACTATCTGTTAAAATAACAAAACAATACCCAAGTAATATTTATTTATATACCAAAAGATAAGATATAAGAGCATAAAATAAACACATTTCTATGTCAATCAAATACCCCCACACTTATCTTTTACTCGTCCTCGAGTAAAACAAAAAAAATGAAAAACTAAACCAGATAGGTCACACTTTCGTAGGAAACACGATTGCATTGAGCGTATGCAACAAGCCGTTAAACCTCTAGGTGTCCCTAGTAGGACGAGTGGTGTCTCGTGAGGGTTTTCAGCGGATACTACCCACAAAATCCAAATGCAGTATGCTATGATTCTAATGAAACTACATGAATGCAGCGGACATATGCAAATAAAAACGAAAAATGAAAACACGACTTGTTTCAGGAAAGTGGTACAACTAATTAAGTTAACAATTTCTAACCAGTTGATTTTATTTTAGATACCTCGACTTGTCACAAATTTTCAATATAAATCAAGTTTTCAAATGTTAAATTCCAGTTTGGCCAGTTAGTTCGGTTGATAACATAGTGCAGCCATGAAATAAATTCTTAGTTTGCTTGGCACAGTTTGCAAAGTGGTATTCTAATTTTCTCATGTATGGCTAGTCAAATCAATAAGTTCAAGAAGTGTTTGGGCATCATCGCTTATTCTTTATTCTATAAAATTTTAAAATTTATGATTAAGTACATACACCTAACTAAAAAGACCAAGGTTTACCACCCATGCACTGCCTCGCGGACTAACGGAGAGTGGGTAAAGAGCTTGGCGGATTGTGCAGGCCGACTTTGACTTTGTCAACAACGTGTCGGTAATCCTTAGGTGTCCAATCCCATAAAATGAGACCAAGATATTCCAACTTTGACTTTGTCAACAACGTGTCGGATAGAGCTTGGCGGGTTTGCACACCAACGCTTGATATACAAGCAATGTTGGATACCCTTGGAATACTATTATTATTATCGAAAATATAAGCACAAAAGAGAGTTACGCGAATTCAACTTAACACAACTTAGTTTTAAAGATTTGAAAAGCCAATATAAGTATTTTAAGTCCTCCACTTATTTAAACAAAGTCTACAATATAGAATAGATTTCATGGCCATCACCTAAGAATCTCCCTATGTTCTGGTTACACAATTATCCCTCAAAATTAAACTTTTCATTATATTTCCTATTCGATCTAAGTTGAGAGAGAAAAATATTATCAACTGGCTAAAAATTGTAAACTTATTTTGTTGTATCACTTGAAAATGAGTCGTATTTCAGAAAAGAAAAAAAAATGGCATGTTAGTATGATCTAAATGCATGATGGTCCTATTTAAATGAAAGAAATAGAAACAAAGAAAAATGAAAATGGATGAAATGCAGACTCCCCCCCCCCCCCCACACTAGAACTAAACAGTGTCCACACTGTAATTTTTTTCTAAATTTGAAAGATAGAAACCAACGATGGATTAATTGCAATATGATTTGTAAAATAAAATGCAATTTGGCAACTATTTGCGTATGAAAATCATATGCAAGACGAAATCTGTGAAGATGATGAATGGTTTGTGAAGAATGAAATTTTCTTTTCCCCCCACACTTGCCTTTGTCGAAAATGATGATTGATGATTTCATGTTTGATTTGTGAGGTACCCTAGGCATATCAATGGATTCTGAGATCAAAATCCTTCCAACAAACTTTTTATCGTGCCAATGATTTGTTTCATTCAACTGAAGATTATCATAATCCCATAAATTTGAGTTTTCAATCATAATTTCTTTTGATGATATGGAATTATGGTTATCTTTGAGACTTCCCAAATATTCATTTTCTCCATTTAAAAGCTTAAGTTCATCTTCAAATAATTCTTCAAAAGACATAGTGGTCACGTCTATCGAAGAAAGTGAAGTTTTCTGAGGAGATAAATTAGACGTGTCATCCAAAACTGTTTCTATTATGTCGACTTCTCCTATTTCGATTTCTTTGGGTTGATGAAAAATATTCAGTTCGATGGTTAAGTGCCCAAATGATAGTCGAAGTAGGCCGGACCTACAATTGATGATGGCATACGAGGTAGCTAAGAATGGTCGACCCAATATCAATGGAATCTGATTATTTGAATTCGAAACAGGCTCGGTTTCAAGAACTATGAAGTCAATCGGGAAATAAAATTGTTCAATTTGAATCAAGACATCTTCAACAATGCCTAAGGGTTTTTTAAAAGATCGATCAGCTAGTTGAAGTGTGATATTCGTAGGTTTCAACTCTCCTAGTCCAAGTTGGCGATAAACAGTGTAGGGAAGAAGGTTAACACTTGCACCAAGATCAAGTAAGGCGTGACTGATGTGAGTATTTCCTATTTTACAACCGATTGTAGGGCAACCGGGATCCTTGTACTTGATTAGTGAAGGATTTGAGAAAACAGAGCTAGTATTTGCCGTCAAGAAGGCAGTTTTGGGAATGTTGGTGGCTCGTTTTTGGGTGCATAGCTCTTTGAGACACTTGGCGTATTGTGGAATTTGTTGGATAGTGTCTAAGAGTGGAATATTGACACGAACTTGTTTGAAGATTTCCAGAATTTTTTCGAAATTCGCATCCTTCTTCTTATTGTTAAGTCTATGAGGGTATGGAGCTACTGATTTATAGACTCTTTCAGACTTTTGATCGTTTGAAGAAGAAGGTTTCGATATAGGAAGTGAAAGAGTCACGGGTGTAGAAGATGGTTTGTTGGGATTGCCAACATTAGGGGAAGACATGTTGTCGGGGTTGCCGACATTAGAAAAAGATATGTTGGGATTACTGTAATTAGAGGAGTAGATGTTGGGATTGCCAACATTCGGTGGGAGTTTAGAAAGTTCAGAATGGTGGGCATTAGTAGTCATTGGATGAGTGTCAATGATTTCGATTGGGGTTGAAACCGAATGATTATCGGGATTGCCGACACTGTTGTCAACCGTTTTTTCTGATCTGAGGGTGATGACTGAGTTGTTCGAATTAATGTTTTTGTCCTTGCAAGAGTTCACAGTACGAGAATTATATTTTGGATTCACCTCGGGTTGACTAAGCAAATTTTCATTCTCACCATTATTTTTTCTTAGTTCCTTTATCATATCCATCATTTGTTCCATTCGTTTCTCTAAACGCACAATCTCTGGTGACGATTGAGAAGATGAAGTAGATTGAAAGTTAGAATGTCTATATGGTTCACTCGAAGGCTCGAATTGAGGTGAAACTTGAAAAGTTTGAGGACCAAAAGAAAAAGGAGCTTGGTAATTCAAATTTGATATCATGTGCGAGGGATTTACGACATTATTTGGATTAGACCATGAGAAATTTGAATGATGTCTCCAACTAGGGTCAGATGTGGATGAGTAAAGACCATTTTGAGGTATGGCATTGACTTGGTCTTGAAGGTAATATTGGGGTAGTCCATTGAATTGAGGAGTTTGAGTCTCTATGGGAATATGAATTGTATCCACGACATGCACTCCTCTAGTGGAAGCACGGATGGGAACACGAATGGACTCCCATTGCATGTCCTTTTCAGAATAATCCTCTAAGAATTTCCAAGCTTCATCGGCCGTTTTAGACATAAAATCTCCCCCACACATTGATTCTAGTTGAGTTCTAGTCTGATAGTTTAGACCCTCATATACAATTTGACATAAGTAATCTTTTATGATTCCATGATGAGGACAACTATACAGTAATTGGTTGAACCTATCAAAATATTTTGAAAAAGTTTCCCCTTCATTTTGAGAAAATTGATGTATCTCAGTTCGGATTTGCAGAGTTTTGTGAAAAGGGAAAAACTTTTTCAGGAATACACTGATGAATTCATCCCAACTTCTTATTGACTGTTTGGGAAGAGAATTTAGCCATCGTTTAGCGCTTTCAAGTAGTGCAAATGGAATTAGCCTTAGCTTGATTGATTCATTGGATAATTGTTGCATTTGAGTTGTGGATGAATACAATTCAAATTCACTTAAAAATTCATAAGCATTTTCAGAACCAGTGAATTTTGGTACCCCTCGAATGAAAGAATGTTTAAGCTCAAAATTTCCTTCAGCTGGTGGAAACATGATGACAGAGGGTTGAACGGTTCTATTTGGATAACAACGTTCTCGAAGAGATAAGGGTCTATTCATTTCCACATTGAGATTTTGAAAGTTTTGATTTACTCGGTTTTGATCCAACTCGTTTGGAAAGTTCTGATTTACTCGAGAACCCCTAGGAGAGTTATGTTGGCTAACACTGTTTTCACTCATCGTTATCAAATGTAAACAAAGAAAATCTTAGATTCGAGGTTGACAAAATGAGCTTCACTTCAAAATAAATAACATACACTAGTATATCTTATTAATTGATAATCTCGATTTGAAGGAGGAAGAGGGTCTTATGGCCGTTCACGTATAGTATAAATACTAAGGGATACGACCAATGTTTTACGGGTAGTATGCAACCTCTTTTGCTAGAAGTTCAATAAATTGAACTAATATATATCCGCGATCAAACTGTTGAGAAAATCAATTTCATGAAATACACTTTTGTAGTTAAATAATTTGAAATATCTAATCTGTTGAAAAACGATGGAAGTGATGATTTTAATTATCGAAATTCGCTCCTCACCAAATAGATTTAGAAACAACAACACATAACAGTCACAGAAATATAAATTGCAGAATTAAAATTTACATTCAAGCCGCTGCCCCTGCAGAAAATTTCTACAACAATTGTCTATATATATTTTTTTTCTTTTTCCTTTTGCAGCAGAGCACCTGTAGAGTTTTAAAAGTTTTCACCTTGATCGGCAGTCCTCCAGTGAATTTGGGAAGCTCTAGCGCATTCACACCCCACTTGGTGTGCAACCGCTCCAATCCATCTGAATCGTCCGCTGCTTTTTGTTGTTGTCTCTTCTATTAATTGCTTGACTGCGCTGCGGCACGGGTTCGGGCTAGGAGCCCAAATTTTTTTTTTTAAAGACCCTTTTTTTTTTAAATTTCAGCTGTACCTGTTTTTGAAAAAATTCTCCGTTTTTTTTTTTAAAGAAAAACAATCAAATAAGCAAGCAAAGAAAAAAAAACTAGGTTTAACAACTAGTTGCAAGTTAAAACTACCAATTCACAAACTAAGGACCCTCGCTCCACAGAAAAATGAATCCCTCCAAACAAATAAAAAAAAAATGCCGGCCCTTATAATTGTTTGACAAAACAAATACGCCTAAAATAAATTCCCAGTATTCTCACGTGCTTTTATAAACTCGAGCCATTAATTTTTTTTTCTTTATAATTTTACTCAATATGACAGCAAAAGAAACCAAAACAAACCAATTGACCAATAAAAGGCTCACACAACCAAGGCAAAAACTTGATCGACGCTAATCTATGAATTAGAAAAGCGCGACATTTGTAATAAATTCTGCAAGGATACAGGTGTGTAGCATACAGGTCGAACACAGGGAGGAAAGTTAGATTTTATTATTTATATGTTTCGTGGGCGTGTTAGACGAACTTTGGAGGGTGATTTTGAAAATAAAACAAAACAAAATTAAAACTGTAATTTGATTCAGAACAGATCTAACTGAACCGACGATCAGATCACAATTTCAATGGAAAAGAAATAAAACTATGAATTAGATTTGAATCTAAGCAAATCCAATTTGACCTAAGAAAATAATAAAAGCAGGAATTGAAATAACAAACAAGAATTAAAAATTAGGATTTCCGCTGAATCTAATCAGACGGTAAATCACTAATGCAAATAAGTGCAGAATACAAATAGTGTTCTACCGAATCTAATCGTATAGACAACACTAGTTGCTAAGAAAACAAAAAATGCAGAAAATAAAAGAGAAAGAAGAACTTTTATTAGACTATGGAATAAGAGATGAGATAGGATAGGATGGTGGCTACAATGCCATTACAAGGGTATATATAGGGTAGATAGCCAAACCCTAACCCTAATGGTAAATGGGCCTGGTCATTACACCACTAATTAGTTTACAATGAAAAACATAAATGGGCCTTAGATAAATAAAGCAAATTTGGGCCTTTTCTCTTTTTCCTCTTGCTTCCTTGACATTTCTTCATTGATTTGTGATGTTCAAAGCCTTTTTATCACTCCTTTTCCTGTCCAATAGCAACTAGATGTGATATCTTCATCTACAATTCTTCAAAATGCAAATACACAGCAAATTGATCTCTATTTCTCTACATTTCTGGTTGCATGCGGGCTGGGTTGGACTATCTGTAAAAATAACAAAACAATACCCAAGTAATATTTATTTATATACCAAAAGATAAGATATAAGAGCATAAAATAAACACATTTCTATGTCAATCAACTAACATTGGGGAGTGTCTAGGAAACCCTAGAGAATTGGAAACCCGCTTTGAGTCTAACCCCATTGCTAGCTTTTAAGAACTTGAAATTATGGTTTATGGTGTTTTCAAGTTTTAATCTTAAAAGTTATAGTTTTGAAATATGTAAAGAATTACATATTGGGTTTTGAAGTAAAATGGGGTATATTTTGCAAATAGTGATTTCTTGCGAAAATTTTGTCTAAGATAAAATTCTCTCAATAAAAGGTGCATGTTATAGAGCATGTATAGATCACTAGTTTTCTTGTTATATTTCATACAAGAATTTTTAATAAAGAAAGTTTTGAAGTCTCTATTCTCTTGACAGTTATTTTTGATAAATTGTTTAAAAGAGAAAATTTTGTTGGGAGGACAAAATAAGTTGTGGAGATTAAGAATAGAGTGGATGTTCGCACCCTATAGTAAGAAACTAAACTAGCCTTGTAGGCAAAAAGAAAAAGGAAACAAGCCGTAAACCCGATTAAGAAATAGTTGTCCTTATCTACACCAGTTTTTGTGATTTTAAAAAAAAATGATTTACAACTTTTATGGTGACATGTTTTATGGTTTGACAAAAGTAAGTTTTCATAAGGAAGATAAAGATTTGACACTTTTGAATTTTTGAAAAAAAAATTTAAATGGAAAAGGCCAAACCTTGTTTTAAAAGTATGGAGTTGGTAAGGATTAGTGTCTAGGAAGGACGGAAAAAGTTGTGAGGCTATGAAGTAAATAGTGAGAATTATCTTGGAATAATATTGAGTTCTCGTAGAATGCGTAAGCATTGAAAAGCCTAGGGTGTTGCTTGGAATAATCGTAGGTACACAGTTAGGACTAGTGGCGACTACTAGATAGAAAAATGGCAAGTAAGTGTTTAGATCCTGCTGCTAATTTTCATGTTAGGGGTATTTAGGGTAACACCTAAACCTGTCGTGGATCCCATAGTTTGAACTTTTCTGTCTAAGGGGGACATAGGGCCGAGAATCTTAGCCCTTAGTAGTAGCTGTGTAGGGTGTTTGTTCTCCTGTTTTAGTTGAAAGACTAGAAGCTTATTTAAATTTAAACTAAGATCAGATAATTAAATAAGCTAAGAAAAGAGAAATGGTACAACTAAAATGGAAACAGAAAATTCAGTAAAGCAACAAACATGGCAAATTATGAGAAAAGATAGATAAGGCTAAAAATTTCCAAAATAAGATGAGAAAGAAAATCAGTAGCAAAAGAATTTTTTTCATATATGGGCTGTACTTGGATAGAAAAATAGGAGAATCTTTATAAATAGTATCATAAAATCCTAGCACGGTTGGAAAAAGGTATGTAAAAGAAAACCGGAAAATGTGAAATTTTCCGTTTTCCACCTTTTTATAATATAAGAAGTCGAATTTAGAAAATTAGGTTTTTCTGAAATTCGAAAAATAAAGTTGGTTGGTAGGGTTATGGATGCAACAATTGGATGAACTAAGTTCTTACTCAGTGAGAGTGTGGGAAAATTTGGATGAAAAAACCTTTTGATTTTTAAAATATTGCATTCATATAGAACTGCCAGTATATTTAGGATGTGAGCATCATGTTTTTAGAAAGGATTTTTGAAAAATTTGCATACACATTAGAGGTACCGCTTAGGCATACATGCATTATTATGTTGTACTTCACTTTGCATAAGTGCACAATGTTTGCAAAAATTGGATGCACACATGATGGATGTATATTATGCGAGGGGTTAATTTATTTTACCCTTACCAAATTTCGGGGAGTAAATTTCCTAAGGGTGGGGGAATGTAATACCCCGCATTTTTAAATCAAGAAAATAAAATAAGAATAACTTAATTAAATATTCAGAATTAAGTGAAACAGACTGCGCCATTGTGTCCGTCTCGAAATTCTGGTCAAGATAGACACCTGGTTTGCGTAAAACTGACAGCATATGAAGAAGCTATGAGCGTTAGAAGTGTATATACATATAAGGAACTTATACGTATATATGTTAAATAAATATATCCAGAAAATTCGAAAATCAGTTCAGAAATCAAAATTTCACGATTGAGCGGGAAATCTGGTGGGAAAATGACCCGTTACAGATAGACTCAGGGGGGGTCGAACCACCAACAATGGGGTCAACCCATTGGTTGACCCACCCGAAGGGGGGTCGACCCCACCACGGATCTGGAAACTTCCTGCGACGTGGACGATTCTGACGACTTCAAATTAAATCTAAAAGACCCGGTTTCTCTGATACACCTATAAATAAGCCTGTAGAGCCAACCCTAATCTCATATTTCTGAGGTTACGCTGAAGATCTGTTGTTTCTCTTCCCTTGAATATCTATTCAGAAAATTTAGGTTATTAGTTTAGGTAAAATTATGAATCCAAATTTGGAGGAAAGGAGCATATGCTTGTAAATAGGTGTTCAGATCTCTAAACGAAGTAAGGTAACTTACTAGATCCGATCTATTCGAATTCCTTCCTCTTTCTTTTCCTTTCTCTTTTAATGAAAACAATAAATCCATGATCGTTAGGTTGTGACTCCGATTAAAGAGGAAAAACCATGTATGCTAAAACTGGATCAGATCTAGAATTGGGAAAGCATACGAGGTGAGTAGGTTTAAGCTATAACATTTTAGATAATAATATGTTATTGTTTACCATTCCCCATTTTGCATAATTGAATTTGCCTGAATAATTGAGAATTATTGTTATAACAAGTTGAGGTGTTAATATGAATAATTCATATGATGAATCAGTTAAAGTGTTGGAATGATTACATGTTGAAAAACAAAATTGTTAGAATATGGGTAATGACTACTGTTGTTATAACTCATATGATTCGCTTGTGGCATATTATTGAATGACATGTTTAACTTGTTGGATTTGAACAATTGCCCGATAAAATGTTTTCATGTTAAAATAGAGTTAAACCCCTGTTAAAAAGGACATGTGCCACAATATAGGCATAATTTGACTACATGTAAACTAGATTACAATAAAAAGGGTAATACGCCTAAAAATTCACATGAATAGGAATAATAGTTAAAGAACGAACATGCCTATATTTACAGTAATTTGGTACTGTAACGCTTTTAGACACGAGGTTAGATTGCACTTATGATAGAAGTCTTCCCGGAACCTCCCGACATATCCAGCATTCACAAGTGGTAAATCTAATGTGAGGGGTCTAATTGCATAAATAAGACATGTAGTGGTGCTAAGACACGAGGTTAAGTCAATTTGTGGTATAAGACTACCTAGACCCGCCTGACTAATCCAACATTCACAAGTGTAGGCTTAATGTGAGAGGTCTAGTACATAAGGATATACATATATAAATATATGTAAAGGACAGGACTGATATACAACATTTATTTATAAATAAATGGAAATAGATGAAATTGAATAAATGATACGGCGGTAAAAGGAAATAAGAATAAATGGGGAATGATAATAACCTATTATAAATAAATAACATTAACGAAAATGTTGTATAATAGGTAGACTTGTCCTAGGAACAAGTGAAGATTATAACTTAGGTTATAATACAAGTAAGGAAATGGGATAACTGGTGAAATGAGATAAGGGACACTTAATTTTAAATTAAGTAATCAGTAAATGGGGAAAGTCGGAGACCAGTTGAGAAAAGAGGAAAATTATATGAAATATAAGAAGTTGTACTTAATTATAAATTAAGAAATCTGTAAACTTGAAAGTCTAAAACCCGCAGATAAGAATAACTTGTTTGGACTTGACCTAGGGACACGAGGAAATTATAACAATAGTTATAATAAATGAGTAGAGAAACTTATTAATGGGCCTTAGTTAAGAGAACTAAGTTAATAAGTAAACAACGATAAGTTATAGTAACAGTGTAAAATGGAATTATGATTAAATGAGAGAGAATGAGGAAAACTTATGAAATAAGTTATATTTAATCATAAATAATGACTGGCATGCTAACCAGAACATGTGAATTGAGATATACTTAACTACATATTAAGTAGAAAATGTTGTTGTAATGATGAAATAAAGCAAGAATATAAAAGAGATTGTGGATTACAGACCTTGGGCCACAATCTAGAGAATAACATGTTGTGGGCTTATTAATTAACTTAAATGGGTTAAGTTATATAACTGAAATTAATAAGCAAGAGGAACTTGGTAACTTTATTAAGAATTCAATATGAATGCGAATAACCAAGTTAAATGGAAACCTGATGTGATAAGGAAAGCGCATAAAAGAATGTTTAGACATAGGGTCTAACAACATAATAAAGTGAGGAGCTTGGACCAGTCCGCACGTTTAAAGTTGAACAACCCAACGGGGTAGATCATTATGGTGTTATAAGGCACGAGGGGAGCGCTCATTTATCTAATTATTCTGTCGGCCCCGAAGGACTGGAAGGGGAAGCACGCAGCTTCCTGAGATACGTAAGGTGCTCCTAGCAGTCCTCTGTGTGGTGGCAGATGTTTAGGCTGTGCTCGCAGAGGTTGGGTCTACGCGTAACTACTAGGTGGGTGGGCCTTGACTGCAAAAGTAGCTATGCAGTCAGAATGTTGTGATGCGGTGACATTAGGGTGATTCGGCGGTCGCCTCAACAGGGAGGCAAAGGGTCATGACCTACAAAGATAGTAGATTGTCGGATACCCGTCATCGACAACCAGTGGGATGCGAAAAGACTAGAGCTAAAACCAATAGACCATTCACCTTTCACTATCGGGGTACGGTGGCTGAGAGAAGACGCCAAATGGATATTTAGATTGTTTTATAGGAGCAGTCTTTTAGTTTTTGTAGTCGTTACTAGTTGAGGGAGGGGCCGAGGTGGGGCCATAGCCACCATGAAAACAGACCCTAAGAATATCTGTATATAGAGGCTCTTAAGAACGGACCTGTACAGGTATGGAAAAGCTCACAACCAAGTTCCGTGTTTCTTGTATAGCCCTGCCACGGAACTCAGTGCACATTAGAGGGCGTGCGGTTAAGGCATCAAGCTACAATTGACGATACGAATGTGGGACAGTCTAGATACATGCACGTCGGCTCCGGGTGGTGTACCGTAGACTTGAGGGAATTACTCTGGTATGAAGTCTGATTCATCGACGGTGGTAGTCCGTACGCTTACATAGCGTAGTACTGGCAGATATATACAGAACTTAACATTGCTATGTAGAGATCCATACTTCACTCCGGCATAGGATGAGGGACTGTGTTCATTTATGAGGTATTATGGTGGAGACCGTGCAAGTAAGGTACCATGGGGTGTACCTTAATATTAAGGGTAGCTATATATATTGTATTAGGTTAATCCACTGGAAGTAAATGGGTACGACGTATGTGTAAGCCTTGAGTGTTGTTTACCCAAGTAACCTAATAAACAAGAAAATATGATCGAACGGTATATGCAGGATTATCCAAAGTGTTTAAGTCCAGTCACCAGAACTTGTGTTCTGACCCCCTCCTCATAACATACTCACCAGTTAGATTTGTGGCAGAGACACGAGACATGAAAGCTTTGGATACTGGTTAGGCAGTATTGTTAATACGGTAAGGTTATACTTTGATTATATTATATTTTGTCCATTCCACTGTGAGATATTTTCTGAGCTCTGACATATTTTATGTCTCTGTCATTTCTGGAGGATATCAGAGCAGAACAACTTGAGTTTCAATAGATTGGAATTTTGAAAAAAATTCGGTCTATCAGAATTCGGCTTGTCACACCTTGAGTTTAATCTTGGATATAATGGTTAAAAAGATCAAACTACATTGAAACATTGAGCACAGAAAAAGGTTGTATTGAATCATTGATCTATGCAGTTAAAGTCACGCTATATCCCTGCAATATCCCCGCTATAGCCCATAGCGCTCTTTAGTCGCTACAGTATCTCAATTTAGCGCTGATGTACAGTAAATCTGCCATTAGCCCGACAATTTTCTGCTGTATCCGCTAAATCAAGGCTTTTTAGCATCTACTTTACCATTATTAATACATAGAGCTTGATTTGACTAGTTTTATTTTTAAAAAATTCAGCATATCTAGGATAAAGAGCTAAATTTAAGGCATAAGTGCATAATACAGTTAATTACACTCGTCAAATTTAACATGCATAACTATGATATTCCTTGATTTTGTTATATAAGATTAATAACTTGTACACATGCATTTAATAAACCTTTTTATGTCTTCTTATATCCTTGTTATTTCCTCCTTTACCCCCGCTACACATTTTTGCACCTTCGCCATTATAGAACTGCTTAGTGCTTTAACTGCACAGTCATTGATTTTGTTATAATTTGGGTAACAACGATGTATTACTAGATGTCACTCACTGTTTATAACTTTAATTGTGATTTAGAATTATTGCCAATGTTATAATAACCTATGGGGTCACACACTATGAATGTTTAAAAGGGGAGAACTAATTTTGAATGGTTAAAAATATCAAGCGTTAATATTTTAAATTACTTTAGAATTAGTAAAACCGCGTTTATCTATTTTATTTTCAGGTCACGCTTATTTTAAAAAGGGGATGATCTTTCTCTTCAAAAACAACACAAGCAACGAAGAACTCATAAATAAAAACAGAGAAAAATTGGTTTTATGGCTAATACCAGATTCTCTCCATCTCAAATTTGTTAGACGAAAACGAGAATCATTCCTGTACACCTTGGAGACGTTGTTTAATTGAGTAACGTTTGTGATTCATGGCATCAAGAATTTCGTTGCTATCGCAATTTCTATTAATCGAAAAGGCACGCAACACTCGATCTGTTGTTTTGCTTGGATTCTGGATTTAGATTTGATTAATTTTGTGATTTCCGCTACTGATTTGATCACAAATACTAGAGATTTTGTTCAATTTTTGTCCTAAATGAATTCGAATCAGACATATATTTGACGAGATTTTTGTTTATACAAATTTTGTTGTCCTAATTCATGTCCTAAAAATCAGAGGGTGAGCATATTTCCATCACAGACTCGAAGGGACACAGATTGACATCACTATTTATATTATATTTTATGCTTTTTAATGATGTTTCTAATAATTATATGTTACGAGTCTTTACTCAACCAAACAACTTAAAATTGTTGCAAATAATTTAAAGAACACAACATATGTAGTGAGTTATAAGAAAATCAATTGAACATGTATCAAACATGAATTTTTCTCGTACAGATTATGTTCCCTAAATTCATACACTACACCAAAACAAGGGATTCCCAACAAGTATAAGCGTCGCTAGTAATTTCAGTGATACTTATACGTGTCACTAGAGGCGTCGGGAATATTCGCAACACTTACAAGCATTGGCAAATATTCATTCACAACGCTTATAAGTGTTGGCAAATATTCATTCACAACACTTATAAGCATTGGGAACATTATATTCGCAACACTTATAAGCGTTGGTAACATTATATTCCTGTAACACCCCGTAAAATGTACCTAAAAACATAAATATTAATAATTAATAAAAAACAAACAATTTAATAATAAAATATAAATAGACTAGAAAATTAAAATTTGCAGCTTTAAGAATTTGGGTACGAAAATCTTATATTTAGATTCATGGCGAAACTCTGAATCGTTTTCATATATAATATGTTGAAAACTGTGATAGTATGAAAAAGTTACAATCAAATGAAATTAGATAGTAAACACAAATATATATATATATATATATTATATTATATATACATGGTCAGATAAATAATATATATATCCACGAAATAAATAAACTAGATTGGATGAGTTTGAATTTCAAATAGAAGATAAGAAGGAGGGGACAAAGAATATTGTAAACAAGGTAAAATATAATGCAAATAGATAAACATTAAATATAGTTTAACACCTCATCCCCAAATACGTTTATTGGGTACTTCAACGACCAAGAGGTCGACCGCTCCTCTAGAAGGGGTGTCGACTGCCAGTCAACCACCCTTTTAGAGGGGAAGTTGACCGCTTGGCGGCTGGAACGCCCAATAATGTCAAGTTTCGTTTGGTTTTTTGGGGTAATATATATAAAAGGACAACTAGGATTATATCTAAATGATCCTATGGCCCTATCGTACAGAAGCAACTATAAATAGACCCCTAGACTTCATAACTAAACTCTAGCCACTCTTTCTATCTGCGCCTCCACATTATCCTTCTGCTATGGCCGAATTCCGGAAAGGTTAGGAATTTCTCTTATATTCTTCTAACCTCCATTCTATCTTTTCTTTAATCTAAATCCATATAGATTTTAATATAAATTCTGGAATTTAGTTTTATATATGCATAAGATTCTAAAGATGATTCTTATATATATTAAAAGGATTGGAGCATGCTCATCACGAAGGCTGAATCCATATCTGAATCTACAACAAGAATTCTATTGTTCTTCCTTTTAAATATGTGAGTGGAATATCGTATTTCCTTAGGCATATTCTACATTTTGTAGATTAACATATTGAGTTGTATGCCTAAGAGGATTTGTTACAACGATAATATAAAAATAAAAAACCCTAAAATCCTCTATTTTTATGTATTGCGCAAGAATTGTCAGTTTATTAGGTTTGGGGATATTGGTCTTAGTAGTGAATTGAGAACGAAAAGGGGTCATGTGCTTCTATTTTATGTAATTTATCCTTATTTCTAAATATTTGATTGTAACCTAAAAAGGTTTGGATTTGGTTTGATTCATTATTTGATTAGGTTTGGTTCTATTCTGAGTCCAAACGTATTCATATTTGAAGCCTATCAAATATGAATGTTTCTATGTGCAGTATATAAAAAGGAGTAAATTAGATAAAATGAAGTATATGTATATGTGTGTATATATTTATGTATATATGTGTATTATACTCTATTCTTGGTCCATTACTAAAATCATTCCAATAAGCCCAGGATGCAAGTTGAAATTCGTATGTATGTTGTATTTTCCATTCACTACTATCTGTTATTATACAATTATGCCATCATGCCTTAAATGTAGCAGTCAAAACATGGAAATTAACTTATATACCTTAAACTTAGGACAAGTTGAAATTTTTTATCTCGTTAGAACATTCTTTCGTTCATACGAAAATTAGCGTTATTTATACATTTTAACTATTATATATATAGCGTAATTAACATAATAATGACGTAATAAATGCGGTAGGATTCAAATTTGAAATGTCCCCATATATATTGATTGTTTGTGTGTATCTGTGTATAGAATGGCTTTATATATAAATACTGACACACAAACAAGAGGTTAGTTGCTATTTGTGGTATAAATCTGCCCGAAACCGACCGACAAATCCAGCAACCACAAGTAGGCCCAACTAATGTGAGAGGACTAGGATCCCCTCTGAAGGTTTATTCCTTGGAGAGAAACCAAAGTCATGTGACCCACCCTTATTAGATTTGAAGTAAGTTTATGGGTCCTCCTTCTCTAAAGTGGTTAGGCATAGCGGTAACGGAGTAGGGTAGTTCATGTGGGATGTCCACTTTCTCTAGAAGCTTATATGGGCTCAACTAGGGACATGACTGGTTTATAAAAGATATGTGGCCATAGAAAGCACACCAACTTCCTAAGGGAAGTCTTAAGCGACATAGGTGTTCTACCGTAATATCAGTTAAGTAGTAATGCTCGCAAGACTACTTCTCATATTACAAGTGAGAGTATAGACTTAAGAACGTTAACGTATATGGATAGGGTCTTTAGAGGCTAGGGTCCGCCTCAGGGTTATAAGAGATCATAAGAATCCACCTTTAATAGGGCCATAAGCGACCGAGAATGCCCGCCACGTTGAGTATTTACTCTAATGAGCGATTGACTTGAATATCCATTTCATTGGTTAGATACTTTGTGTTTGTGTGTTGCATAGACATACCTTGATATATGTAACCTGCCAAATATAGGGTATAGACTTTATGTAAATACTATATTTCAGTCACACAGAACTTTATGTTATGACCCTTCTCCTTAACATATCCAACAGGTATTTAGGATGAGTAGCAACTTGATGGACGAAACGATGATAGAGCCTAATGGTGGTAGCCATTAGGCATTATGGAATTTTTATCATATTGGAATATTTGATACTGATGTACCTATTATTGCATGAGACTCGTTGCAATTAATATTTATGATGGTTTTAAATTAAAGGTACATTTATTTTAAGTTATTATATTTTATCCGTTGTGTGAGAATCTGATTTCGTTATAGCATGCTCCAATTATTTGTTATACCATTTCCTTATAGGAACCGATGATCCGTTTAGAGTGGCTTTAAGTTTTGATTTGCCTTTTTAGGGCCGACATTTAGGCTCATTCCGGGCGGGTTGTTACATTCGATATCAAAGCATATGTTACTCGATTACGGGGAAAGTATACACGTATGAGAGGCGTACTTGTTATTTTGAAAAAGGATTTTCAAAAGTTTTACTATATATAAGTGTGTATATATATATATATATTTAAAGTATGCATTTCTTTAGAAAAAAGCATTTGCATGTCTTTTGATGAAAGGCTTGGCATTAAATTCTAGAAATAATCTAGAGGCCCTATAGTAATATAAGAACTTCCTCGTAAATTTAGAGACCTCTAAGCATTGGATGGTTATAGAATATAGAGAATGGGAAGGATTGAAACCTCTCATTAAATAAGCGATAAATGGAAGTTAATCAGATGAATTATCTATCATGGTAAAGAAAACATTCAAATAAATGTCCATTTGGTAAACAATTAATAGGGACCAATTAGGAAAATATGTCCGGTTTTGCTGAGAAACGGAAGTACACCTTTGGTTATTAACACAAAATAGAGCCACGAATGCCTAATATTTCAAAGGAATGCTAAATGGTCAGAAAGGAAAATATTAATGGATTTATTAAGACCATTTATAGGAAAGAATATTTGAATGAGATATTAAAATGGTCTATATGAATAACCCGTATTTGAAAGGGCATAATGAACATGTATTAGGAATGTGTAGAAATATAGAAATAAGTGTAATATTTTTAGTTTCCCATTTGGCTTGACTACGGTATATCAAAGCCATTGAGTCATTCAATAGTTAAATGTTTTGCATCAATTATAATGGAACTAGATACATAGTTTCGCCGTGATAAAAGTTTGGCACATAATTATCCTTTTTTATGAGGTGACATAGTGCGTTCTGGTTTATATTTTTGACCATATGAGATTTTGATGGCGATGTACTTTACCGACCTCGAGACTTATTCGATTTAGAATGTAGTTTCATAAAGCCTTACTATTTTCTTATCTCACTAATTATGAAAATGTGACTCCAAAACTTGGGAGATATCACCTGATAGAAAAATAGGTTCATCCAAGTCAGGAAAGAAATCAGTCAAAACGACAAGTTCAGGACCTAGGACATCCCCTACCAAATGACAAGAAACGTGATCAAATTTGCCAACCATTTGAAATTACTAACTTGGAAGAAGTAATCTTCGTTTTGGAGAAACTGGGATTTTGAGATTGAAGCGATCCTTTTCAGTCCAAGTGACACCATTTATTGTCCTCTTGATGGTTACCTTATATTCACTCTAAACCACATTTTGCATGTTGGTTACACTCATTTACAGGACTTATCCAAAGGTAATTGCAGTACTTGAACATAACTCCTTTCGTCTTCTCTCAAATTCGTGCACATAGTTGCCTTGTTTAGAGGTTCTTGCTCAAGAAGCGGGTCTTTGATATCCAGATGGTGAGGTTTTCATTTCATGGCTAGTCCATAAAAACTAGTAAATAACGTAGTAGGATCCTTTATGGTATTAATCCTCATTCCAAAAACCTAATCTCTGATCCGATCAATAAGCCTTAAAGATAAGATTCTCGTTTCTTCTTCGAAAAGTGTTACTATAAGGTTAGAGGATAATTTCCTGTAGCACGTAACTTTATTATTAACAGACACTTTAACTTATTTTTCTTTCTATGCTATTTTTTTTACCAACTCCTAACTAAGAGAGCAAGACTATGGGAACAAGGAACAAGCTAATTACCCAAGCTAAACTTATTCAATATGAAATCATCTCTCCTAATCACAATGTCTCGGCCGAGCCTCCCACATAAAGGGCAAAGAGATATTGTACCTTATTTGTTTCAAGTTCTTAAAATTGATTATCTTATGGTGGACATACTTATTTTGTATGGATTTGGTAAGAGGAAGCCTGGCCCTCCACTTAAATATCCTTTATTAAAAGGCTCAAAGATACCGAGGAGCATTCTAAAGTTGATCTTGAATACATACCGATCAACCTTAGCCCAACACTTCCCAATTTAGTTATCCCAATCACGTCGCATCCAAAAATAATCGTTGTAAAACAATTTCATGATCTTACTAGAATGTTTCTCTTTATGTCTCTCCCGGAGCCTTTAACCTCTTATGCGAGGAGTTCGAACATCTAATCTCTCCAAATGACCCTCTTCCTTCTAAATCTCCAGTGCTTTCTCGAATGAACAAGTTTAAGGATCTTACACAACTTGTAACGCAATCACCTTCTTTTTCAACTTCAAAACCATCTTATACCCAACCTCTAATTTCTAGTGAGCAATTCACAGTTTCCAAGCACCTTTTTACATCCATTCCTATTTTATTTTATTAAATTTCAACATTTTTATAACTTGATCTGATCTTGTAGTCAAGACCTTTCTTAGGCCTTTAAGCATATTTCTGGGTCGAAAGGAAATACTTCCTAATTAGTTAATGAGTTCAGTAAGTTTAGAAGAGAATATTATTCTCTCAACCATCAGATTATTGAGCTTAAAATTTCCAAGATTGAGTTTGAAAAAGATAAAGATAGAGAAAAGGCTGATAGGGTTGATAAAGAAAAATATTACAATATCTTCATAACCTACAAATCTCCTATGAGGCTGAAAAGAAGGTGAGGAAAGAATTAGGGGATCGTGTAAAATTTATAGCATGAAAGCTATTTGATTTAAATTTTTAGGTAGTCAAGCTCAAGAGTTATAACAGAACTCCTAAAGGGAAAGCTAAGGCTTCGTTTGTTTGAAATGATGAATTCTGAATTCTGATTGCCGAACTCTGACTTCTGAATGCTGATTGCTTAATGCTGAATTCTGAATAATTACTTTTTTGTTTGTTTGCATTCAACATTCAGAACAACAAAAAACAATATTCAGCATTCAGAACAAAAATTAAGCACTATAAATGTTCTGAATTACTTTTTCTGAATTGATGGTTTTATTCAGAACTTAAACAAAAAACAAACAACTTAAAAAGTTCTAATTTATAATTCAGAACAAGCATTCAAAACATTTAACAAAAAACAAACGGAGCCTAAGAACACGAAGAATCTTCTCCAAAAATCAATTACGGTAATCAAAGATGCCAAGTGAAAGGTGTTTGACTTTATGAATGGTCACCTCGATGCAATTATCAAAAGGTCATTCGAAAAGGCCTTTTTTGTTGCTTATAGGAGCGACGTCAAGAAGTACCAGTTATTGGAATTTCCTTCCTTATGATAGAAGGAAATATTTGAGGCCATGATGAAGGGGGACTATGACGAAGGCAGATATATTAATGCTAAAGAGTTCTTGTCTTTCGTGGCCTCCTATTGATAAGGTAACTGAATAGGCGATGAAGGATATGCACATTTAGAAACTAATGGTAGTCATGATGGCAATGATGATGGAAATGATCATAATAATGATTTTCATGATTGCTATGGCCCTAGGTATGATAGGAATAACTGCGATGGTGGTAAACATGGAGCACCATCAAGACTAACAAGGGGAAAATGATGGGGAAGGCCTTTCTAGAGCTCATGGTGTTAAAGAAGGTGCTAAATATTTTGAGGTAACTAACATTACCGATTCACCACCAAGAGGACTTCTACCCATGAAAAGTCTTCCCTGAAAGAAAACCCCAAGGAATAGAAAAGGAAACCAAAAGTTCTAGTTTCACTCCCTCGACTATAGTATACCTTTTCAAAGTACTTAAGTTTATCTTGTATCTTTTATTCAACTTTAAAATTATTTTCAAACAAGGATTAGATAAAAATATCAAGTCAAAACAATACTTGAGAGGAAATAGGAAGAAAGTTGATCAATTAAATAAGGAGTTATAAAAAAAATGATAGAAGTGCACAATAAATTATTTTAATAGTACTGAAAGGTTAACCTTGGGGAATACAACCTAAGGAAATATAAGGAGCGGATAATATTTCCATTACTAAAGAAATTGCACTTCCATTGTGACCACTTTTAAAAGACAATGTCAAACTCATAATGCATTTGTCTGATGCTAATCAAAGAAAGAAGTATTTTATATGAGACTCTATACCAGATTCCAAATAATACTTGTAGACTTTCTTTATTGATTAACGGGTTTACTTAGACTTTTTCACATGAGATATTCAAACTCGGGTAGGTTCGATCCTTACAATGGTGAATGTTGGAATCTTACTTGAGTGGACCCGATTCCCCGCTTAGACCTTGTCATTTCCTCTAAGAAAATTAAGTACTATAGTAAAAGTTTTATTCCTAAATATTTCTTAAAATCCATGTTGTATGAATTAGATGATGAGTAATCATGTAATACCTTGTTTAGTTTATGAACTTTGCATATGGCATTCTTTTATATTTAAATTAGTATCTCTTTATATATGTTACGTAGACCACGTAAACCTAAAGTAATCCTGTTCCAATGAAGATCTTGAGTAAATATGTCAAACTTAAGAGAGAATTCAATGAAAAGCTTCAATTTTCGGTATTTTTCCATTAGCTAGACATTGCTTTATAAGAAACTTACAAGATATGTATCCTTAACTACGTTGCTTTTGGTTTTCACTTTCTAGGTGAAAGAATGATGAGTGGCTTGATGGGCCTGAAATTATCAAGCCAGTTTATAATGTAGTGAGATTGGTTTACGAAGGAGTTGGAAAGCATGATCATTATTCTAGATTTCTATTCGTCTTGCCCTCTAAGAATGTTGTCTTGAAATTATAATGAACTAATCATTGTAATGTTTATGAAATTTGATATAAGATTTATAAACTTCAGTTGATTAAATAAGAAGTTGCTTTCTTTATTCTAATAGTTTTACCTTACACCTCGTTTTTTTAGGAAAAATAATCGACTTTGGCGTATATTAGACGAAATATGAGCGCTCCATTGCAAATAATCTCGGATGAACTTTTGAAAGATGTGGTGCTAAAAATTTCCCATAGGCCTTCGATTTCCAAACAACTCTTAGGCCCAGAATTGGTACAATCTTTACAACATTCAGAAGGCTACTATGAATAAAGTCGAAAGAGATGCTTGAGGACATATAAAAATAGATCAACGCTAAAGATACCAGAATCAAAGGATTACTAAGGAAAATAGATTTAATGTGAGTAAATTATCACCCCTTGACTAAAGATGAATCAAATAATTATTAGGTTGCTCCTCTCCACTCTAAGATTAACACTATAGAAGCGGAACTACTAAGGATATAAGCAAGCATAAAATCTCTGTTATAAATTGCAAGTGTTGGCGATTCTAATCTTCCTAGTCTCGCTCCTTTATCCGACAGTGATCTATTTTTTGCATTCATTACCTCACAAAGAGTCTAGTTGATGTTGAGATTGGTAGTTGGTGTTGAAGAGTTAAATTTGAGATAATGTAATACCTTATAAATCAATGAAATGACACCTTTTTAGAACCATCAATTTCTATATGCCCAAGCTTAAGATTACAATAGGCACTAGTTTTCCCTTACTCAACAGATGGACAAGTTAAAGATAAGGTTCAAAGATTTGAAGGAAATAGCTGAAGTTGTCATTAAAGCAATGGATGCCCAGATTTCTACTTCTTACACATAATATGCTTTGCTTTAAAGTACGCTTCACAAAGGCAAATAGGCTTCGCAACCAGGAGAAGTAACATTGAAGTCTGCTTCGCATCAAGAAGTGTTCAAAGAAATTATGATGGTCTCACATCTAAAAAAGAAAAGGTGTTTGTGGCTTGAACTAGTTTAGATCGATTCAATAATCTTAGAGAAGTATTAGAGGCCGTCATCCATCAACCGTACTACATAAGATTTTGTTTCAAGGATCTCGTAGAGCACTTGAAGGACATGGCTTTGAGTCTCAAACATCTTGTTTTGAAATATTTAGCTTTGAAGCCTCATAGCCCCATCATCATATGGATCACAACTACACATCATTTGGTTTTTGTTCACATATCACTCGAAGCAGTTACAAGCCTTGTCTTTCACAATAACCTAATGGATTAGCTTTGAAGGGATTTAAATTGTTTTGAATGGATCGAAGCAACATATTGCTTCGAAAAAATGACATCGCACTAGGAAAAAAAGCATTTAAAGCTACCTAAAGAATCTAAAATCCTTCATTTCAAAGAAAAATCATTAGAAATAAGTTTTCTTAGAATCAGATGAGGCCTTTGAAGTCATATCCTCCAAGCAAGGGATTCCAAAGGAAAGAAGAGCCGTATTCAGATGAACTTTCTTAGCCAATTGCTTCGAAGCCAATTACCTCGAAGCCTAGATATCCAAGGTAATCCTTTCAAAGACAAAGAAAAGAAATTTCAAGAACAAATTCTTCTTAAAGAAAGCCTTTGAAACTACATAATTTTAGAGTAGAAGCATTCAAAGACATAAGACTTTAATGCCAACTGCTTCGAAGTCACACCCCTCAAAGTAGAAATCCACAGAGTCGAATCCATGTAGTAATTCAAGACAATGAGGCCATTCATCACCCACCATTGTAGCAACCTTCTACATGTTCAAAGTAACTGATTAGCAAGACTGGACCTCTGCTAGAGGCAGGATGGACCTGAAGAAAGGGCTGCCTTTTGGCTAACTTCAAGCTTTTCATTTCATTCTTTCACTTCTTATTTCTTTCTGTCAAAATCCTAAATTGATTAAGAGAAATTCTTCCTAAATTATTTCGAGACTTACTTAAATATATTTTATTGACTTAAAGATTGAAATAACATACGAGATTGATTGATGCTTTGTTGAACTGACCTTACCTTGAATCATTTCAAACTTTACTGACTATGAGCTAACTTTGCAAATTTTATGCTTGGATTATATGACCTTGGAATGAATAAATCTTAATGCATATTATACTGCTTCGAATTCATTTCAAGAAATTGATTCACATGGAAATTTCTTTCATTTAGATAATCCATGGAATTGTATTTCATTACAAAACTACAAGCACACAATGTAAAATAGTAGTGTGTGTACTAGTCGATTCCCAGGGAAAGTTTTTGTTTTTTAAATTACCCAATCAAATAATACCCAGACTTTGAATTTGGTTTTGCTAAAAATGATAAAACTAGGAAAGAGTTTGGAAACTAACAATGAGATTTGAGTGCAGTTTAGAGGCAAATTCACTCTCATGACCACATAAACCAAAATATAATGATTTAGCGCTCTCTCTCTTTAATAATTTTTATAAATAGTGAATGTATTTATCATAAATATGGTCTAATTATATTATTAGCTAGCACAACTTAAACCATCAAACCATAATACATCCTCTGACTCACTTTTCAAGTCTCATGAAAATGACAAGAAACTAAAACTAAAATTCACTTTAAGCATACTCTATTTATTGTTGAGTTAGTAACATAGAGTATCAAATTTGAATTTTAATCTCAACTTAATTATCATAATCATATGTTGATAAAGAGGTAACTTATGTTTATGCTTGATTAAGCATATCCTATTTGGTTTGAAAACATATGCCACCAAACTCAATCGAACAAACTTACATAAACATTAAACTTTCCATTAATTACAAAAAGAGATCATTAATTAAATCATTTATGTTAAATTTTGTTAAAGATTCATTAGAGCTTCATTACCCCTAAATTAAAGGGGTTTAACCGCCCATAATTAAATACATGTTAACATTAGTAAATTTTGATAAAAACATAAAAGAAACTAATTAACAAGATTTAATTAATATTTGTTAGTAGTTGTAGTAGAGGAAATAGTTGAATAGTTGTTGTGGATAAATGATTGAAATAGTTGAATAGTTGAAAGAAAGTTTGATGGAGAAATTACTCAATGGTTTTTGTAATACAACAATTTTATTGCTTATAGTTTTTGCTACAACCTTACAATGTGCCCATGCTCATATTTATAGGCATCTCATTACAATTATGTAGAATTCTCTAGAGAGAACATTCTACATTCATCAAGTAATTTATTTAATAATAATACATAAGAATATTCTAGATACAATACTCTAGATAAAGCAAGAAATACTTATTTAATAATACAAAGCAATTTATTAATCTCTTGAGAATTCTAGAAATTTGTATTATCTTTAATACTTTGGAATTCTCTAGAAATTTGCAGCATTCTCAATACTCCTCCTTGATGCAAATTTCGGATACTCCAAGCATAGTTCGTAGTTGCTCAAATCTTGTTCTGGGCAGTGCCTTTGTGAAGATGTCTGCAACTTGATCTTCTGTTCTGCAGTACTTGAGCTGAATTTCTTTTGCCGCTTCTGCATCTCTGATGAAGTGATACTTGATAGCTATATGCTTAGTTCGATTATGATGAACCGGATTCTTTGTGATTGCTATTGATGATTTGCTGTCACAGTAGATTGTAGTAGGTTGATCTTGATGCTCACCTATTTCTTCAAATATCCTCCGAAGCCATATAGCTTGACTTGTTGCTTCCGCTGCTGCCACATATTCTGCTTCAGCTGTTGATTGTGCAACTGTTGCTTGCTTCTTTGATGCCCATGAGAGTATTCCTGATCCAAGTGAAAAGGCATAGCCCGACGTGCTTTTCATGTCATCTACTGAACCTGCCCAATCACTATCAGTGTAGCCAATCAACTTTGAGTTGGTTATGGTCTTGTACCATATTCCATACTCCTTTGTTCCTTGCAAATATCTTAAAACTCTTTTAGCAACTCCAAGATAAATTTGACTTGGACTTTGCATGAATCTTGATAGAAGACTTGTAGCGTACATGATATCCGGTCGCGTAGCAGTAAGATATAAAAGACTTCCAATCAAACTTCTGTAGCGAGATGCATCAGCTTCTGGGGCTCCGTCATCCTTTTGCAACTTCTCATTTGTTACGAGTGGAGTAGCTACTGGTTTGCAATCATTTATTCTAAATTTCTTTAATAGTTCTTCGGTATATTTCTTTTGAGAGATAAATATACCTTCCTTATGTTGTTTCACCTCGATGCCAAGGAAGTAATTCATCAAGCCAAGATCGGTCATCTCGAATGTTTTCATCATGTCTTCTTTAAATGCAGTTATCATCTTCATATTATTTCCCATGTAGATAAGATCATCTACATATAGAGAGACAATGAGAGTATCATACTGACCTTGTGTCTTGATGTATAATGTAGGCTCACTCTTGCTCCTCCTAAATCCTTGATTAATGAAGTATTGGTCGATTCTATTGTACCATGCTCGAGGTGCTTGCTTCAAGCCATATAAAGCTTTTCTTAGTCTTAGCACTTTGTCTTCATTGCCCTTACTTATGAAGCCTTGTGGTTGCTCCACATAGATCTCTTCTTCTAATACTCCATTTAAGAAGGCTGATTTGACATCTAGTTGAAAAACATTCCATCCTTTCTGAGTTGCAAGAGCAACTAAAGCTCTAATTGTATCCAGACGTGCAACTGGAGCAAATGTCTCATTATAGTCAACTCCATATTGTTGCGAGTAGCCCTTTGCTACGAGCCTAGCCTTGTGTTTTTGTATTGAGCCATCTGGATTTAGCTTTGTCTTATAAACCCATTTCACTCCAACGATTTCTTTATCTTTAGGACAATCTACAAGCTCCCAAGTATTATTCTTTTCAATCATTTTTATCTCTTCTTCCATTGCTTTGATCCATACTTCTTGTTTAGATGCTACTTCATAGCTTTCGGGTTCAAATATAGCCATGTTGCAAGTTTCATATATATCTACCAAAGATCTAACTCTTCTTGGAGTAGACTCTGGTGAAGAATTTTGTTGTTAAGAAGGTGAAAGGGGCGTACCTGGTTCTTCTGTTGGTTCTTCCATTTCTTCCACTTCTACATCTTCATGAGATTGATGTACTGGAATAGAAATGTTTCTTTTTTCAACTTTTTGTTCATCCCAATTCCAAGAAGCATTCTCATCAACTTCGACGTCTCGACTAATCGTCAGCTTCTTTGTTTGCAAGTTATAAACTCTATATCCTTTTGATTGTGTGCTATACCCCAAAAAGATTCCTCGTATGGTCTTCTCTTCTAGTTTGTGTCTCTTTTGGTCTGGAACATGTATGTAGCAAATCGATCCAAAAATTCTTAGATGATTGGCTGTTGGCTTTCGTCCACTCCATGCCTCTATAGGAGTCTTGTCTTCAACTGCTCTAGTTGGACATCGGTTGAGTATATAGACAGCAGTATAAACTGCTTCTCCCCAAAAAGTGTTGGGTAAGCCCTTCTCCTTCAGCATTGATCTTGCCATCTCCATGACTGTGCGATTTTTTCTTTCAGATACTCCATTTTGTTGTGGAGTATATGCAACTGTAAGTTGCCTCTCAATGCCTTCATCATCACAAAATTTATCAAACTCATGGGAGTTGTACTCTTTACCACGATCACTTCGAAGCTTCCTTATACGTTTTCCACTTTGATTTTCGACAAGAGCTTTAAACTTCTTGAATATTCCAAAGACTTCTGATTTTTCTTTAATGAAGTAGACCCATGTCATTCTAGAAAAATCGTCAATAAAGAGAATGAAATACCTGTTGTTATGAAGTGAAGCTGTTCTCATTGGTCCACAAACATCGGTGTGAACTAACTCCAACAAGTTTTTTGCTCTCCAAGTGCTTCGTGATGGAAATGATGATCTGTGGTGCTTTCCGAGAAGACATCCTTCACAGGCTTCATTATTTTCTTTTATGCATGGAAAATCTCTCATTATATTCTTTTGATACAACAATTTCAAGGCTTGAATGTTGAAGTGGCCAAATCTTCGATGACATAACCATGAATCATCAACTTGTGCTTTCATGGCTATATTAGTAGCATATTTAAAACTTATTGGAAAACTTCTATTTCTCTTCTCCATTTTTACTTGAGCTATCTCTAGTCTTTTATTGTTGTTATCATATATTTTGCAAATGTCTCCTTCGAAGTGAAGAGCGTAGCCTTTCTCCATCATCTGACCAATGCTCAACAAATTTTCTTTTAAATTTGGAACAAGTAAAGCATCTTTGATAAATTTTGTACCTTTCTTTGTTTCCACCATAACAGTGCCTCTGCCTTTTGATTCCACGACGGTGCCATTCCCCAATCGTACTTTTACTTTGACAGTATCATCAATATCCTTGAAGATGCTCCCATCTTTAGCCATGTGATTGCTGCAACCGCTACCCAAGTACCAGTTTCCTCCATTTTCTTCACTAGAATCTTGGGTAGCATAAAAAAGATGTTGATCTCGATCATATTGATGTTGTTCTCTGTCATGCTCTTCAATGAAATTTGCTTGATGCTTATTTAGGCTGAAGCAATTTTTCTCTAAATGTCCAAATTTCTTACAGTGTCGACATTGCGGCTTTCCACGATTCCGACAGAACTTCTCCAAGTGATTTGTCATCTTACAAATTCCACATGGAGGATATTTGCCTTGTTTATTCTTTGAGAAATTTCTAGAATTTCCTTTGTTTCTATAATCTTCTCCATCATTCTTATTTTCTCCATATGCTTTATTTTGGGATGATAGCTTGAGTTTCGACTGAAAAGCATTTTCAATCGAGTCTTCATCATGCCTGCTCATTCTTTGTTCAAATGCTTCAAGGGAGCCCATTAATTCAGTCACAGATAAGGTAGACAAATCTTTAGTTTGCTCGATCGTAGTCACGATTGAGTCATACTTACGGGAAATTAAAATTAAAATTTTCTCAACAATCCTCTTGTCAGGAATATTATCCCCGTAAGCCCTTATTTGACTAACTATTTCTTTTATTTTGGAGTAATAATCCTTTACGGTATCCGACTCCTTCATTTTTATTAATTCAAACTCACGCCTTAATGTTTGAAGTTTAATGGCGCGTACCTTTGCACTTCCTTGAAACTCCTCCTGTAATGTGGTCCATGCTTCTTTGGCGTTTGAAGCTCCCATTATTCTAGGAAAGATAGCGTCGGTTACCGCTTGTTGCAGAAAACTTAACGCTTTTGAATTTTTTAGTTTATTTTCCTTTATCTCCTTTTTCTGAGCTTGGCTAAGAGTTGAAGTATCTTCAGGAATAGTGAACCCTTCATCTACAATATCCCATAGATCTTGAGAGCTAAGAAATGTCTTCATTTTTATGCTCCAAAAATCATAATTTTCACCGGCAAAAATAGGGACAGAAGGTGATGGAGATTGAGCAATGTTTGCCATAGCTTATAATTGTTGCAATGTTTTTTCGCCCAATATGCGAACGAACGAAGCTCCGATACCACTTGTTAGTAGTTGTAGTAGAGGAAATAGTTGAATAGTTGTTGTGGATAAATGATTGAAATAGTTGAATAGCTGAAAGAAAGTTTGATGGAGAAATTACTTAATGGTTTTTGTAATACAACAATTTTATTGCTTATAGTTTTTGCTACAACCTTACAATGTGCCCATGCTCATATTTATAGGCATCTCATTACAATTATGTAGAATTCTCTAGAGAGAACATTCTACATTCATCAAGTAATTTATTTAATAATAATACATAAGAATATTCTAGATACAATACTCTAGATAAAGCAAGAAATACTTATTTAATAGTACAAAGCAATTTATTAATCTTTTGAGAATTCTAGAAATTTGTATTATCTTCGATACTTGGAATTCTCTAGAAATTTGCAGAATTCTCAATAATATTCAAAAGTACGAAAATGAAAACTCGCTTCTTCTCTTTACTAGAAAATGGCGACAAGTTCAGTTCTCCTCCATTTTTTTTGAATCTTCCCCCTCTTTTATAATTCCGTCTCTCCTTAGAACTACTTCTCTTCCCTTCCGTGAACTCTTTTTTGTTTTGCCTGGTACAATGCAGAAGCAACCCTCTCGAAACCCTTGCCCAATTGTTCAGATCCGCGTCAACTAACCTTTTTTTTGCTCTAATTTCTGTTTCGATGATCCTCAAGCTTCGATTTTGCGCGGTGGCAAGATTCTCCATAAAATCCAACTAGGCCTCTCGAACGACTTGCCATCCATCACTTGAGACTGTTTTCAGGTAACGTTGGTATGGTTTGTTTGGGTGTTCGATTTTAGGTATTCTTTGTTCGTTGTGAAGTTGCGAGTCTTGGAAATTTTTGGGGTCTGGAGTGGTGTTGTTCTCGCAGGATCTGTATTTTGTTTATTTCGTGTGGGTTTTTTCGGAGAAGGTTGGTCTGTTTTCCCTTTCCATTGTCTTTGTCTTGCAAAACATTTTGTGAAGCTTTGCTCTATCTGCTATGTTGTTAGTGGCGTTCCCTCTTCTCTGCTTTCCTTCTCCCTCACGAAATCTATCTTGCAATGTCCTATCTGTGTCCATTGTTTTGTTGTGGCTTCTCTTCTTTGCAACGGTTGGTTGGTGGTTATTCAATGTTTGTGCCATCTGTTGCAAAATGCTAAATGCTCTTCAGCACGTTTTCTATGCCTGGTTTTGGTTCAAGTAAGCTGCTTTGTATGATATGTCAAAGATTCTGGTAATCTTGTTTCCTAATGAAAGTTTTGCGGATTTTTTTCCACTTAATTGTCGAGTCTTAGATGATGTAGTTCCTCATTGGAGCTGCTTTTGGAGCAGTTGGTGCTGGACTGAAGGTTATGTAGTTATATCTCTGTTGTTTTGGTTAAGGTATTTGCTAAATGCTAAATGCTCTTCAGCACGTTTTCTATGCCTGGCCATTGTTGTGCACAGATGTCTTGTGCGGTCTCATGTCAAATTGCCTAAGGATATTTGCTACAGTGGCGTCATTTGTTGTTGTCATATGTAGTTTTGTTGCTGTTGTCAATATTTGCTTATGGTAGTGATTGTAATAAACTCCTTAGGTGGATTATGAAATGTTTTTATAGTCTAGAAACATTGTTTACCTCCAGTTCTGTAATCTAGATAAGATGTTGTGGACGAACCACTTTAAGAACCAAATGTAGTGGACGGTACATCTCTATTTTTCCTCGGGGGATCATTGTCCATTTTAAAAATCGATTGTAGTAGGTTAATAATGTGTCAATCTCCTGTATTATTTGTAATTATTATTTATTATAATAATAAGTTTTCGGGGTAACTATAAAAACTGGTCTGCTCTGCCAAAAAAAAAGAAGATTTAATTAATTTTCATAATGGAAATTAATCTATTTTCATAAATGAAAAGTAAGCTTCTAACATAAAAGAGAAGGTGAAAGAGAGACTAACGTAAGTGAACATAAAAGAAAAGTAGGAAATTGCATAAAATAAAGAGAATATGCTTACGAAGTCATAGAAAAACCAAATTTTATTCTCTATTTTGATTTACAACTTGCATGTCATAAAAATCCCAATACTTATCTTTTTATTCGTCCTCGATTAAATTAAACTAAGATAAATCCACTTTTGTAGGAAGGATGACTGCCTTGAGTGCTTGCAACAAGCCTTTAAACTTTGGGCATCCAAGTAGGTCGTGAGGGTTTTCAACAGAATGCTTGTCAAATCAATATGCAAAATGAAAAAAATGTGAGGTATTTACAAATATATAAATGCAAATTTATAATTACAAAATGAATTTTATTTTTAAATTAGATCGTAATAGTAAAGTACAAGTTTTTGGTCATCATCGAAATTCCAATTTTTACAAGTCAATACTTTAAACAAAAATTAAGTTTTTATTACATTTCGACTCTAGGTTTGCTAGTTGTTTTGGTTGAATCACAGTGCAAATATGAAATAAATTATTTAACTAATTGTCAAAGTTTGCATAGTCGTATTCTTATTTCTTATCGTATAACAAGTTAAATCGATAGAGCGAAGATGATGCTTGATTTTCAATTGCTTCCTCTATCACTTGTTATTATTTTAAAAAAAATTATGGATATTAACATTAGATATATATGCCTAACTAAGGTAAACTATGGAAATTGTCAAGAATTTTCTAATATGCGTAACCGTGAAGACTTAAATGGGATTACAATAATACTTAAATTTTTATCCTTCTCTTATATGAGTTTCATCGATGCATAATAGTGAGGGATTTAAAATTTGAATGGAAGCATAAAACAGAAATCAAGGTTATTCACTAATGCATAACCACAAGAACTTTTAAACGAAAGTGAAAAGATGTATCATGCATACTTTGCATTGCAGGATTATATGAGAAGAGTACAGAGCATAGTGGGTAACATAAGTGCAATGTGTACACACAACTCTAGATGCTTTCAATATTTTGTATGCATACACCTAACTCAATTAAACTGAGACCAGATGCACAATTCATGCACTACCTTGCAGACTTACATGAGAAGAGTACAGAGCGTGGCGTGTATACATAAGTGCAAAGCGTACACATTTAGGTGTTAAAAATATGCACAAATATGTACAACTTTATTTTGAAAGAAAGAGCTATGCAAAATCCTCCTAGCGAAAGTTAAACTAAATATTTAAAATGTTAACTCATTTACTTTAAATCAACCACACATTAAATAATGACTACAATTTTGAAAACATTTCATAATTATCGCATACGAATCTCCCAATTCACTAGTTACACTAAAATTTTGATGTCTCTTTTTATTATTCGTTAAGACAAGTTATTTTATCGAAATTTGAATCTAATGACTTAACTTATGTACTTACGGTATCGCGTCTATTCCGAAATTAAATTAATATTCAGAACCCACTACAACAAATATACCATATTACAACGATACAAAAACATTGTAAAAAGTTTTTACAATGGTGGAGCCACCGTCGTGTATTAAGAGGTTGTAATATACTTATATCTTTTACAATGTTTCTACACCGTTGCGACACCGTTGTGATATGTATATTTTACAACTGTTTTCCACCGTTGTAATAAACTATATTACAACAGTTATGCACGGTTGTAATAATATCGACTACATTTTTTATGCACCGTTGTGATTGACAGTTGCATTTTAAAAAAATAGATATCTTTTGCAACTGAAATGAACATTACACTAAATATAGCAATACTCCATAAGCAAAACAGATATTGCAGTTATTTGCAAACTAATTTATTAAAATACTCAAATTTTCAATATTACAAACAATAAGTTTTAGAAAATATTTCGAGCAATATTACATACTTGACCATTACAAAGCAACTTAGTACAAACACAAGTTATCCCCAAAAAATTGCATATCCCACAAGAGTACACTAGTTGAAGACAACGAAATCTTTAGGCCATTTATTTTTTGGTGCAAGTTCAAACATGTTGCATAAGAATACGTCTGTTGTTAGAAAAAAGAATAAGTGTTTTTCCACTTCCTTTGTCCTCCTATTCCCTACTGCATCGACGACTCCTCCAAAAACTCTGCTTCAACTATCAGCCTACTTCATCCTTGCACTTCCTCAACATCCCCACCACCACAAGACACCACCTGCACAATCACAAAACATACATATATATAAACATAACCTTAAACTGGCATTCTAAGGTCCTTGCACAAGCTTCTGCATGAATATTTTAACGGTGTCTATATATACAAAACAATAAATTAATTTATAGCCAAAGACTCGATGCCTTCAGAGGTTCTTGTGTCTCTTATGCCAAACAAATGGTGATTCGTATCACTACGTATGATAAGTTTTAGAGGCATTAAAAAAAATGATCATAATTTAACGCATGACACAAGAGATGATGCACAGTCAGACAATTAAGTTAAAACAAGAGAAAATTCTCTAAGTATTGCACTATATCTCTCAATGAAATACCAAGCTCAGGCATAATTGAAAGGAATTATTATGGAAAATAAAGAACAACAAGTAGTACTACAAAAACATATAAAATAAACATACCTCTCTCGATCGATGCTGGTAAAAGGCTGATCTTTTGTTTCAACCTTGCTCGAATTAATGGGTCCGTATGAGAATCTGATCAAGACAAAAATATTTACGCAGAAGCTAAAATTTTCTGCATGTTTATAGTCTTTGGCTATAAACTAATTCATTGTTTTTGATTTATAAGCTTGTTGAATAACAACTTTTAAATGATTTGACGGTCCTTGCACAAGCGCAAACTGGCATTCTAAGGTCCAACATTTGAATTAACTATTCATTTTTTTCTTTAAAATACACTTTCAATTGAAATTCATGAATTTTGTCAAAATAAATTGAACATCTAAGCTTTGGACTGGAATTAAAAGAAAAAGTTTAGGAATACTAGTATATCATACAAATGTGGTTGCCGTGCCTCCGTATTTTTAAAACAAAACGGACCAGCAGAAGGAAAACATGTGACATGTAGTGTAGTAAGATTTAGTATGTAAATCAATGAGGAAGCTACTAAAACCTAGAATAAGTGCCAAATTAAAATAACTACTGCCATCCCACTTAGCAATGAAATTTTTGGTCCATAAATAAAGCGGTGTAGGCAACTGACAAGTTACCAAAAGCCAAGATATTTCAAGTCTGACAAATGAAACCATAGTAAACCAAATAAGTTTTGAACTAGCAGATGAGGCAAAGGGAATGTCAAGAAAAATATATATACACAAAAACCAAAGCAATTACAAACTGTACGGGTCATCCAAAATATGGAATATGCTTATGGATGCATGTGTATGCCATACATTAAATATATGTATACAATTTAATTAATAAGTGGCATGGCATATATGTATGTTTCTATTCAAACTAAATATCTGCATGGTGGAAAAAATATGGTACAACATACCAAACTAACCTAGTTAAGCCAAAACAATGTAACAAATGAAATAAGTGCGCGAATGTGCTCTAGTTAGGGATAATGTTTCATGGAAAATTTGACTTGGCATCATACTTGCAATTTCAAAGTAGAGCACAATGGGTATATACTATCAAAATATAACTACAAAATACATAAGGCATGGCAGTCCACCCCCAAACACATGCCAGTCCAAAGTAAACAAGATTTACCCAATGTGAGCTAATCGACGGTCTTCTACTATTATATTCTGGTTCAAACAGAAATTAAACTACTTGAAACCATAAACAATCGTGAGCAAAATACTCACCATAACAGCATGAAGTAACCGCAGCCAACAGAGTAGCAACAACGTTGGCTCGTGGATGACGCTACGAAGCACGGTGATGGTGCGTTGTTGGACAGAAGGGGTAGGCGTTGGTTAGTTGCTCGAAAATTGCAGGGTTGAAGGACGGAGCAAAAAGGCAAAAACAGGTTGTCGAGGTCAGCTGGACCAATGCGTGGCAGTCGCTGCAGTTCAGATGGCGCCTCCGGTTGCGGCTAAAGGAGGTACGACCTTCGATTTCAGGGCGGAATTTTGTTTGGCGTTGGCAACAAGGTGGAGCGTTTGGTGGCAAGCTGGGGTTAGTGAACAGCGATGACTTTTGAACGACGGTAAGGTGAGCGGAGGTGAAGGATGAAGGTGCGGAGACTGAGCGGTGGCTGCGGTTGACGTTGGTGAAGGAGGGTTATGGTTGGAGGCTATCAATCGAATTGGGGAAAAAGAATTTTGACTGGAAGAAAATTTTGAGGGAGGAAAAGTTTTTTGAGGAATTGGGGATCGATTTTTTGAGGAGACGCAGGTTTTTTGAAGAGAACACGAGAGGTCAGCCCATAGAAGGCTCCAGAAATACAAAACGACACGAATTGTTTCGGTGCCAAAATTTTAGTTTTACCGCCTTGAGTTTCATCGTTTTGATAGACCACACTTTTCCACCATTCTGTTTAAAAGCGCTTTTCTTTTTCAATTCGAAAAATTAAGAATATTACTAACTATTAATTAATAAGTAGTTAACATACGTTCACTATTAAAAATAAATTGCTACTTATTAACTATTAATTATTTAATAATAATTGACAAATATTATTGATCCTCAAGTTTATTATTAATTATTATTATTATTAAATATCAGTATAATTAGTTATTAAATATAGATATTATAAACATGAAGTTTGTACTAGGCATCTCTATTACAACGAATAAAATGAAAAGTTGTGATATATACGTTTATTACAACAATGATTTTTTCACAGCTGTAAAAAACATTTATTACAACAGTGCGTTCTGCATAGTTGTAAAAAGATATTTATTACAACTGTGCTTTTCGCACAGTTCTAATATGGTGTTTTTGTTGTAGTGACCTTTTTTGGATTTTGGATTTTTTTGATAAAAAGGAAAGAAAGAAAAAAAATCAATAAAATTGTAATATGAAAATAAACATAAGACTTCTCCTTCACACTTGAATTTGACTGTTCGTCACAATCTATATACTGATTTAACGAGTGTGAAGGAGAAAATTATATACATATTTTAAAAAAGGGTTAATATTCCGTGCTAGACGTAGTGTGGCTCATGAAGTATCATAAGCTCCTCCTCTTTATAACCTGGAAACTCCAAGTAAGGTTTCAAATGAAGAGCATTAACTTTGAAAATAGAAACAACCCTAAGGTTTTCTATTTTGATGGCACTGTATGGAAAAGTAGTACGTATCAAGTATGGCTTGGTCCTTCTCGATTTTAATTTCTCGGGGAATAAATGAAGTCGAGAACCATACAAATGAATTTTTTGATTTGGTGAAAACATTTTCCTTAGCATTGATTTGTCATGAAAAACCTTAGTTTTTTTGTTGTAAATTTATGAGTTTCCATGTGCATCATTCCTAAGTTCTTCTAATTTGTTGGTCACAATTTTTGGTTTTTCCCAGGCTTATCAAAGTCAAATTCAAGTTCTTTATTACCCATAATGTTTTAGGTTCAATTTCAACCAATAAGTGGCATGCTTTACATTAAATTACTCAAAAGGTCTACATTCAAAGATTAGTTTTAAAAGCAGTATGGTAAGCCTAAAGCACATCTATTACTTTCTAAGACCAATCCTTTCAATTTTTATTAATGCTTTACTGCAATTAAAATTTGATTTGTCGATCTGAAACTTCAACTTGACCACAAGTTTGTGGATGTTAACGAGTGGATAACTTATAGATTATCGAATATTTTTTCTTTAAAATTTCAAATGATCAACTATAAAATGCGTTATGTTGTCATCTATTAATGTGTGAGGCATGCTGAACCAGAAAAAGATGTTTTCTTTAATAAATTTCGCAATAGTATCTACGGTTTGTTAGGGAATGTGAAATGCAGATCTTAAGGCAAAACAAACACTACAGAGGGATGAATAGTGTTTTCAAAAAAATTATGAAAATCTATAACTTATATGATCTACTATATGAATCACACACAACAAAGATGATCACAGACACAAAATCAAATACAAACACAAACATAGAAACATATAAATATAAAATACAGAAAAAGGAAAGAACACACCGGATTTTATGCTGGTTCGGATTACTCCTACGTCCAGTCTCACGCAACGCTGGATTGCGCAGAGTTTTATTATTATCAATATCCAATACAATCCCCTTGACTTCACGGCTACAAGGTTTACACTGCTCCAAACATCCTTGATTTCATGTCTACAAGGTTAACACCGCTCTCTTTCCTTATTTCAGGGTTACAAGGAACATACCCTTTCCCAAACAATTCCCAAATGATTACAACAGCTCTATAACTCTTCAATAGCACTTCAATTCAGAGAGGAGTGGATAGAGAGTGAAAAAAGAAGAAGTTTTATGTAATTAGAGTAGAAATCGACAAAGTATAAGTGTAGAAAATAAAATATGAAATATTAATGGTGGAATGAAGAGGGGTGAAGACGGAGAAGAAGATATGTTAAAAAATTCGAAATCAACACTTATTTATAATATTTGAAAGGTTGCAACACTTCTGGAACGTTACAAATAGTGAAAAGACTCTTCCTTTGAAAATTGAATTTCCGACAGTTGTATGTCGACATAGCCTTATTTATATGTTGACATGGGCATGTTAAAAATTTGAAATTTGATTATTTTTTCAAGTGAGTAAATATGTATTATTCTGGAAATTCTTGAATTAAAATTTAGTGATGTAAATAAATATTCTAAAGTGTAAAATCATATGAAAACATAATTATATATTATATAAACATATTTATAAAATTATAAGGTTTAAAACTATAAAACCATAAGATTATAGAACTATATTTATATATATAAACTTATATATATTAAAAATTTAAAAATTATTTGCAATCATAAGTAAGATAGAATAATTTGAAAACAATTTAAAAACAAAATTTGAATTTGAAAAACAAAATTTGATTTTGAACCTGGAGTGCTATTCAAAGTCTTACATATAAACTAGACTTTATTACTCTATTTGTATCGAACTCTTGAACTTTTGAAACTTGATAACTTGATTACTCATAAGTCTTGATTCTCCTCTGAATTCTGAATCTCTTAAAACTCTAAAACTGTACAGCCTTCAGTATTTGACACCTGTATACAAACTCTGCATATATATATATATACATATATCTATATCTATATCTATATATATATTAGATAGAGATGTTAGTATATATTTTATAATCAATTAATATTGATAATTGAAATAAGGTTGTTGTCATCAAAACTCCATTCTCCAATAATCCCCCTCTTTTTGATGATGACAACCTTGATTTATAAAATATCATACCTGTTAATACAAGTTGATGCTTTTTGATCTGATCCTTCAAACACTCCATCTTTCACCTTGAATCCTACATACTCCCCCTTAAACTAAACCTAACTAATCCTTACTTTATAATTTCCCCCTCTTTGTCATTATCAAAGAGTATATCTAATAATACTCCCTTAAATCTATGTTATAAATGATCCTAATGATTAAATATAACTATCCCTGATTCTATAATATCCTTATATCTCCCTCTAAATCTGTGATTATAAGCCTAAAAGATTATAACTCCCCCTAAAATTATGACTATACTAGTCTAATAAACTAAATAGAAGGATAATGAATACTAACATTATATAGAGTAAGTATGTAAACAATGTTTATAAACAATCCTAGGAACATTTACAAAGCATTCAAACAATACACCCAAACAAGCAATTCAAACAGTAATTCCAAACAATCTAAACCAATTCAACCAAATCAAATAATGTATATCAATTCAAAAACACTTCTTAAAACTTTACCTAATCTTAGAAACTATAAAGCTCCCCCTTAAAACTTTAAACTTATTTGTAATCGTAAGTAAGATAGAATAATTTGAAAAAAAAAATTGAAAATAGAATTTGAATTTAAAAATCACAATTTGAATTTAAAAATCACAATTTGAAAAACAAATTTGAATTTGAACCTGGAGTGCTATTCAGAGTCTTACATGTAAAGTAGACTCTATTACTATATTTGTCTTGAACTCTTGAAAACTTAATAACTTGATTATTCATGAGCCATGAATCTCCTATGAATTCTGAATCTCTTGAAACTCTAAAATTGTACAGTCTTCAGTATTTAAGTCCTATATACAAACCCTGCATATATATATATATATATATATATATATATATATATATATATAGATGTTAGTATATATTTTATAATCAATTAATAACGATAATTGAAATAAGGTTGTTGTCATCAAAACTTCATTCTCTAACATGGTCGTTGTTTTACATGTAATGGCTTCGACCCATTTTGAAACGTAATCGACAGCAAGGAGAATGTATAAAATTCCAAAGGAGTTAGGAAATGGGGACCATAAAATCAATTCTTTAAACATCAAATATTTCTACTCTATGGATGGGGATCATATGCATTATGGCCCATTGAGAGATTTTAATTCTAATTTGGGAACGATCGCAGGTCTTACCAAATTAGAATATGTCTTTAAAGAGTGTGGGTCAATAAAAGCTAATTGAAGCACTTTTCAACGGTTTTCTTCCAATTGAAATGTCCATAACACGTTTTGTCTTGACAAAATGATAGAATATTTCTAATTTCTCTATCAGGAATGCATTGACGAATGATTTGGTTAGGATTATACTTAAATAAGCATGGGTCATCCCAATAAAATTACTTCACTTGCGATAGAAAACTGTACATATCCCATTTGAACCAAAATGAAGGTGTTTGATTACTGACCAAGTAGTTCACTTTATTGAAAAACCAAGGAACGAGTGAAATAAAAAGGAGTTGTTCATCGAAAAAATATATTCATTTAGTAGATAGAGAGGTGGTGTGTTTGAAGATGATACAAGTGATCGGCTATGACATTGTCGAATCCATTATTATCTTTCATTATAAGATCAATTGCTTAGATTAAAAGAATACAAATAATAAAACGACATTTAGAAACCCTTTTAGCAAAAAGGTACTTAGTAGCCAATGGCTAGTGCAAAACATGATGTGTGAGCCTATCAAATAAGATGGAAACTTTTCAAGAGTGAAAAATACAGTCGGATGCTCTTTTTCAGTGGTTGTTTAGTTGATCTGAACGTCATTTGGAGTCATATTAGCATAATCGATAACATGGAAGATTTTTTTGATGCGTTGTCTTAAGACTGTACCAATCGCAATGTTCGAAGCATCACACATTATTTTGAATGGAAGGAGTTACTACCAAAATTAACTCTGATACAGGCTGACAGTGAAGGGGTATCGAATAAACACAAGCACAGGGGAATTCTCCAAAAGCAAGGGCCAAACACTTGAGAGAACTCAAAAGCTATAGAATACCGACATGGTCTATCCGACAGAGTCTATCCGGTAGGAGGTTCTATAACGAAATGTCATCTAACTCAGAAGCCAAGAATGAGGAGGACAAGAGCTCTGCCAATCAAAACTCAGAAAGATGGAAGGGCTGTCTGAACCAACCTATTTAACATTGAAACATCGGGAGATAAACGCATCAAGAGCACCAAGTTGAAAGCACGTAGGGATTAACCGGAACCAGCTTCCAAAACATCCACTGCATAAGCACCGAAAGGTCACATTAATAGAAAACAAACAGATCACCAGGAGCTACCTTCCGGAGTACCAGGCTATAAACGAAGGCTCCACCAGGATGCAAACCGGAACCCCAGAAGGGATACAAGCTATCCATACTAATTTGCCTAGTGTCGACATCGACAGGGGTTCCGAACCGACAACTATCTACATACATCATGAGGGCAAGCTCCTCAAAGTATTCATGAGAAAACTGGAAGCCTACACCCGAAAGCCACAACCGGGAGCACAAATGCCTTTCGAAAGCCGTTTACATCGACAAGCGCATATCAATCTCAAAGAAGCTTCAACGGACTGGGACCCTCACTGCGGAAGCAATAATCAACACCACGAAGGCGACCAGAAGCTAAACATCTGAGGCCAAGGAGAAAAGCGGCCAACAAAGGCTTCTGTAGGTGCGATGGCCCAACAACAAAAGGGACACCGAAATCTCTATAAATAAGACACCAGGGGTCACATTTTGGGGACGATTTCCCCATTCTTACCTTGTATACTTTTTCCTTAGAGTAAAACCTAATTCTTAAATCAATTTGTGGATTTCTTCTATTCTATTCATGTATTCTAAATCAAAGATCAATAAAATGTGAATCAATACTTAGAGTATTCCTTTATGGGATTGTTTTATGATTTCTAGTTATTGTTACTGCAGTGTATTGTTTTCTTCCAACATGTATATGAGCTTATATCCAAGTCTTTCCGTAAGCTAAGTGAAACGCCCCTTTTTGTACAAATTTAGACCCTTCAGCAAGCCCAATGCAGATCCCCTCTCCACAATCCATTAAGTTATTCGCTAAGGGTTGCACTTAGGAATCCTTCATCCCAAGATAATTTTTGGTTCTCGAATCGTTTAAGCGTGATACTCACCCCATTGAGGGAATAGTAACCATTCTTTCGGATTATAAAGCTTTTATCTAGGAGACTGTGAACTAACTCAAACTAGTGAAGGCCAAACAACCTATTTTTCCTTAGGTCCACTTCCATAAACCTATCTTCAACGTTGACGAAAAATATCGTTAACATTTTGGCGCTAAAAGGAGGGCCTGAACTACGACCCTTTGGTCAACCTTACCACATATCTACTTGTGTTGTTCCATCCCGGATTGGGCTAAGGCTTTGAAGAAGCAAAGTAATGGGTAAGAGGTCCCAACAAGAGTCTTCTGAATCTCGAATGGATAAGTCAGCAATCGTTGACCCAAGAGTGATAGAAGAACAAAGATTGAGAGTGGAATCCTTGTGGATAATGAAGCGGAAAAGATAAATAGATCAATATGCTTCCAACATTTAGGATAATAATCTTTCCCACATAATACAAACCCTAACACCACCTCCAAGTGGATCTACGTCAAAGGATATTAACATTTTCTCCCACATATGGAAAACTCTCCACAAGAAAATCAGAGAAATGGTGTTTGAATAAGAAATAATGGATGATTTTGACCACTTCACCAACAAATGGTCTGAAAGGATAACACATCAATCTCATTATATCTTGGAAAGTAGAAACAAAAATATAGTTCAAACAACAAAACTGGGTTGCAAAAGTGTTAGTCTCACCGGAAAGGAGAGAGGCTTACGCAAGGATTACCCAAAGGATAATACCTTACCACTTCAATGGAAAATATCTACTTCCTAAACAAACACGAACTCAACTATTGGCCGTTCACAAAGAAAAAACCCAAATACGAAAGGAAGTCAGGAGGACCCTACTTTCATTACCACATGATAAACGGACATGAAACTAACCACTATAGAATCCTAGAGGAAATGGTCATCAAATTCATCAATCAAGGCCAATTGTAATGACCCGACAGATTTTCGACCCCGAAAATCAACACAGCACATCATGTCGACTATTCAAACATCGAAAACATCGGATCGTTATTGAAAGAATATAGAGGGTGAGATAAGATAGAAAGAAATATTAGAATAGAAGAAGGAGAAGAACACAACACAGAATCTCACATCGCAGCGGAACAAAATATAATATAGAAATAAATCTTATAGAGAGCTTGAAATTAAAACTTACAGTCATCAGAGTACATCACATATCTGGACAGTTATAATGACCTGTCCTCATATACAACATATAATGGAAAAATATATACCATACATCTGGACTTCGACAGCTCGTTTCTTCACTAAATCCGATAACTTGAACCTGTACACCCCGGTCTAACCCGAGCATTACAAGCGCTAGGTCAGTCTAGTGAACCAGAGTGAGAAAAACACACTAAGTTTACATGTAACATCCAACTTGATTTTAACGTCAAAATCTTTTTGAAAGAAAGGATAAAAGTAAGACCAAATCCACACATAAATACCGATGGTTTTTACCTTACTATAACCCAATTTTTTTTTGAAATCAAATATTCTTCTAATATTATAATAATGTATAATATCAAGTAAATAGCAATCTAGCAGAATGCTTGCATCTCATGCTCTTCATACATAATATACAATCAAAACTGTGTGATCTTATTGGAGAATGGATTTCCAACTATGGCAAGGTATAGGACTATCTTCTGACATTGTACCTCTGGATATGAATACATTGGGGATTCAAAAAGAACATCTTGCAACCCCGGCTAAACATGACCGACCCCTCACTTCGCTTGAGAGTTCCGAATATATCATTACCACGGTTGGGGGACAGCCAACCGAACCGATAACATACATACAAAAATAAAAAGGGACAACTGAAGGCATTTGATTTCTCCAGATTAGGTAATAAATATACCCTTTTGATGGGTGCGACCCACATAGCCGTGCGACCTACCCGATTTTATAACATTTCCTGGTTGCTGAGGCTTGAGGTCATAATTAATTAATTAATTAATTACCTTACCTTTATTATTATTTTAGAACATCTGGCCACCAATCACTTTGAATGTCACATCATCAGATCCGCTAGATAATCAATAATTGACGTCCACAAAAATACTCTGGGTGTTTACGCAAAAGGAACGAATTCTTCCACCACCAACAAAAGTACGTTTGAAGAAATCAATATACATAATCCTATGGAAATAGTCTGTCATACATTTGTCCACATAAGTTATCCTGGGACTGGATAAACTGAAGGCACTCTCCTACTACATCCTTGAATTACCCTATGGATCAGTAGCGAGTTGTCCTTGCAATTCGAAGATTTCAACCAGACGAAATCACTGCTGAAATATCTCTGGGAGCTAACAAGAGAAATTCAACGAGTAGTTCTTCCGCTTATGAAAATCCACGGTCTTCAATGCTCCATCGTCAATTATCTTCACGTATTTGTTGGTCCAGAATGGTTTTCGAATATAAATTCGATCTCGGTCTTTCCGTACCAACAATCATATTGGCCAAATTTGATAGTCGGTTATTTAACTATCAAATAAAATAAAATGAGTTATTGGTTCAGTACTTGGCATTACTTAGCCTTTTTAATTAAACCATTAATGAATGTTAACTTCAAATTCTTTAAATATTTCGATATTACGAATATAGCTTTTCCCTTCTTACTTGACATAAGGTAATTCAAAACTATTTTATTTCAAATACATTCTATAATCATATCCAATACTCTATTCTTTTAACATTTTCAAAACAATTCCTATATCATTTACTCATTACTTATAATTGGGAAAATCAGTTCAACTTATTATTCTTAAAATATTGTTACGACATCCCTTTTGTTTTATTTTTGAAAACAAAATCTAACACTTTTCTTTTTAGAATAAACTCATTTTAAAGCTCAACTTTTCATTCATTTTTTTTTAGAATATCATTATACATTTAAATCTCCCTTTTTTTCTTTATTTTGGGAAATTCCTTATCTTAATTTCATATTATTTTATTTTTAAACTATTTAACCAATCTGCTTTGAAATCTTGTTTCAATTCATATCACTTAATATCACTATTAAGTACTGTTAATTTAATCTTATTGTTTTAGCTCTACACGCTTCTTGTAAACCTTGTTTATAAACCTCTAGTTTAATATAAAACCCTTTTTCCTTTACTCCTTTTAATTCAAATGTTAAGTTAACATCAAATGAACAATTTCAACGAAATCTTTCAATTTCTTATTTTACTATGTTCAACTCTATGCATTCCTCTATCCGTAAAGTACATTGAATGTACAGAAATGTCTATAACAGAGTTTCTGTTATTCATATTAACAGCTACTCTAGGATGAATGTTTTTATGTGGTGTTAAGTGCTAACGATTTAATAACTATCTTTGTAGTTCCAGAATGTTTAAGTTTATGTTCCTACCTATTATCTGGATATACCAAGAGAGATGTACGGTCTAATGAGGCTACTACAAAATATTTACTCATGGGCGGGGCAAGCTCTGATATTCTGGTTCATGGTTTCTCTTGGCTATATGGTTCATCTGGGGGGGGGGGGGGGAGATCGAGCTTCAAGAAATAGTGAATGGTCTTATAAACCATTATATTTGCTTAAAGACTTTTTTTACTAAACCTAAATACAAATCACTTTTACCAATCCATTTTTCCCTTTGAAAATCTCATTTCAATCCAATTTATCTTAATCCATTATTACGTACTACCAATTCAAATTAACGCTTTAACTCATCATTTCTTTTTATAAACCTTATTTATAAAATCTCAGGTTTAAGATAAACCCCCTTTTTATCTTATTTCTTCTACTTAAGTAATCATATTCGTTTAAATCTCTTTTATAACTTCGTTATAAATTTGGTTTCATAACCACTTTTCAAACCTCAACATATTCCATTTCAAAATCGGTTACTTACTTAAATGTATTTCATTTAAGAAGTAATTACTTAAATTATTATTAAAATAATAATTTACTTCATCATTAATTAGAATTAGTATTAATTTTTTTTAAAGTCTTATTTAAGTTAACAACTATATTATAAATTATTTCATTTCTAATTGGCCCAAACTAATTTAACCAAATAATCAGTTTCAATTAAAACAGTTGACTTGGTCAACTCTAAACATGATTAACTCGTTGATCAACTTTAACTCATTTCTTCATTTAAATTAATTAATAAACTAATTTAAATAATCTAATTTACTTTGATTAATATTAAATAAATAATAATATAATATCATTTTAATTGTTTCCCAAAAACAATTAATTTCAGTTATAAATCGTTACATTAGTTAAGATGAGGCACGTGCTTCGCACACGGCTGATTTTTGGTATAAAAATGGTGACTGGTGGTTAAGAAAATCAATGTATATATATGTTTGGTTTATTTCCCTTTTTGTAAACTTCATTTTAAATAATATATATTTAGAAATCTATATTCAGTTATATAATAAATTTCATAACTTTATTTTTTTATCAATTTACCTAATGGTAAATCAGTATTTCAAAATGATTGATTTATAGGCCAACTGCTGCCAATTACTAAACCAATACTGCCCATTGGTTAAAATAAAATGATTGTTGAATCTCAGGTAAATGGTCATAATCAAATCAATCATCCAAGCAGATGGGTTTAAATAGTTCACATAATGATAATATGAAAATAAATAACATCCAATATATTTGAGGAATACGGTTGGATTCCTCCAACCTATTCTTCTCTGCATCCAAATGGGTTACTACATATGATATCACTCAATTCAATTTTACTGATTTAATTCTAACACAATAAAATAACAACAATTTAATATCAGTCAATTTATTTAATGTTAACAAACAATTCATTAAATTAAACACGTATTTTATAACCATGACCAACAAGGTAAGTTACCTACGTTGGGACCAATCATTAGAATAACAATTTGGTGTTTTACCAAAATTAAACAATGTTTAATTTTATCTGTTCAATCAATATAATAATATATATTTAATAACAAACAAATAGTCAACCATTAGCAAGCATATCACACAATTAAAAAAACCCAAATTATATAAAATATAAGTGGGAAATACTGAGTGAGTTTAACTCACCTTGCTTTTGATTCGTTGTTGAACGTTTAGGTACAGTTAAATTAAACAGGCGTTTAATTTAACTATAAACTCATGTTGTCTCCCTCACTATTCAAATCAGTTTCGTATTGTTCTGTTCTTCACCACGATTTCGATGTAGCGTGTTTCATTTGATTATGTTCACATGGATAAGAGTTATACGATTATCCATACACACGATTAACTAAATGACTTAATCCTTAAATAAAAATAATTTATCAACCAGTTACTTTGTATTTCACGGTTAACAAGCCGCTGTAGTTTTACTTTGCATGATTGTTTTTTTCATTCCTTTATTCCTGATGTCCTTGTATTCAGATCTTGCCATAAATTAACACCACACATCTTCTAAATTTTTTAAAATAAGATTAATTAATATAATTGTTGTTGAACTTTAATTATTTTGTTATTTATTAACAGGCTACCCATTTGGTTCGCATCTAACAGATCCACACCTTTCATTTTCGAACTATTCCACTTGTATAGTAGGTCTCCACGTCCTTCCTATTTAATAATATTACATACTTCCTACTCCATGCAATTTTTATTTTACCGGCCTGCATGGTATTCAGTTCAGGTTTTAATTAATATAATTTCTTAATTAGACTTTAAATTAATCACTAATTAAATTCATTAACTAGCTAATTAAGTATGGTTTAATTTAATTACTCTTGGTTTGGAACTTAAACAGCCGACTTTTTCTTTTGGTTTGCTTCATTCATCTTCCGTTTCATAATACCCCATTTCACTGAATCCACGCAATGTTGCTCCGACATCAAGCAGACCGCGACCCCATCCAACCACCTAACGGCCATCAGCATCCACCACCTCATGCGTCTTAGTCCGCCTTCACCATTAATAGTTTTTCCCTCAACGCCTCCGATCATTAGAAAAAGGCCACAGACCGTCGTGCACTTCAGTCGAGATTCAGGCACCTACGTTAAACTAAATCAGATCACTGCCGTTGATCTGATAGAGCTTGATGACCTGAATATATTTGTAGTTATGAGATTTGGAATTGGATTTGTGGATTCCAAATTAAATTGAGGTAAATATGGAAGATTTACGTTCGTTCATTTTTAAGTAGCGGCTCACATAGCAGGTTGACCGCGGACAAAAGAAAGTTAGGGTATTTGACTCAACATAAGATATATATATATATATATATATATATATATGAAAGGATGGATTGAAATATTATTATTTTATTTTAACTAACTTAAGTCGTGAGCTTTTCGCAAAAAAATCATCTTATACAACCTCCGTTTTTGACAAACAAATGCAATCCTGATATAAAAAATATTCCGGACCCAATGGGATAGGTTTCGTCGAATTTCGAAATTGTTTGTGAAAAGTCCTTTATAAATATCAATGAAAACTCAAGCGTTTAAAATTCCTGTACTTACAGAAAAATTCAATAAATATGAGGCCTTGACATTTCACTAGACCTCTTCCTAACGGATCCAATGAATCTTGTTTCGTTAAATTTGTAGTTTGTTTGGCTAGTTGTTTATTCGTTAAAAGTTACCCCTGTCTAAATTGTATAAACAATTAAATAGAAACAGAGACGTTTTTGACCACCGAAGTCACATACGATATCCGTTTGCCACGAAATTTGATTTTCTGACAATAATCTAATGATACGGTTCCAATAAAACTAATTTCATAGAAAACCGAGACCGTTCGCAAAAATGGCTATTTTTAACGCTTATATAATATTGAATAAAATATTATATAAATTCCCAATAAATTCAATTAAATAGTAATAAATTGTTTTTATCATATATATCCAGACATATATATATACAACTTCAAATATAAATTATACGACTCAATATCGTCAATTTTGAGTTAAACGATTTAAATTTCCCTTTTAAATATATTAAATAAATGTACAAATTCAATTAAATAGTAATAAATTGTTTTTATCATATATATCCAGACAGAATATATACACAACTTCAAATATAAATTATATGACTCAATATCGTCAATTTCGAGTTAAACGAATTAAATTTTAATAACGATTTCCATAATGACTATTTTAAAATTTTAATTGGACATAGCTAACAATCTATAACACGAATCTGAATTTTTCTCTGTCATATGAAAATTATTATCAACAAGATTCTAACATTTCTTGTTTCATAGAATTCCGACTTATATCAGATCCGGTATATCCAATTAAAGTTCAAATCGCAAAATTTGAACTACCGCGCCATTTCAAGCTCGTTTTAAATTAAATATAAATTTAACGTTTAAATTTCATTTTGATAAACGAATTCAATATTAAAACCGATTAGTATTCCAAATATAATATATAAAATAATAAAATATATTAAATATTTGATCACCAAAAATATGGGACATTACACCAATTGCGAGAGTTCGTAAAAAGATCAGACTAAGTTCAATAAAAGTCCTTAGGGAAAGGATTATAAAACATAACCAAGGGTACGGAAAAAACTCCTTTCAAAGCTTAAAAAAAAACCAAAATGGGTCAAACCGCGAATGGATCAAATCCCTTGTCATCGCCAAATTGGTCAGGGCAGGGCATCACCCGAAGGAGGGTGGTGTGTTAGTCTTTTTCCATGCCCAAATCAGAGGGGGCCAGGTCAAAGAATCAAAAGTGTAAGCCTCCGTTTCACACTAGAAATGGTCGTGGCGGAGCATCTAAAATTAGCACGCCAGGCCTCTGCTCGCAGAAGAGTACGCCCTGCCTCTGCTATGAACTAAGCACGCCCTACCTATGCTCGCAGAAGAGCATGTCCTACCTCCGCTTATGTTCCGCGTTACCCGTAGAAGGGAACGCCAACCCCTATCATCGCCTACGATGGTTAGGATGGGGCACCCCTTAGACGGGGTGGTGTGTAAGCCTTTGTTAGTACCTACGATGGTCAGTATAGAGCATCAAAATAGTAAACCTTAATTCCATGTCTACAATCGACCCGGTTCAAGTTTCTAAGACCTTATCATTGCCTACGATGGTCAGGATAAGGCACCTCCTGGAGAGAGGTCGAGTAAGTCCTTGGGCCCTACTTGTGGACAACCTAGCCAAGTGCACCGGACGCACAAGCCTAGAGAGTGGCCAACAAATCACGTACATCCTCCTTTTTGACATCAAAAGCCCAGAGAGTGGCTCAAGAGGCACGTACAACGTCTGCTTCACAAATCAAATCCAATGGAGATAGCAAAACCTTAATGCCAGAAGTAGATATCTGGTACTCAATCTCTAATTACCTGAACAAAGGTTGGTTCCGGTCTTCTATATTAACACCCGAATCTGGGTTGATTAAGCTCTCGACAAAGACCAGAAGCAGATTTTCGGTCTTCTATTTTAATAATCCGAATCTGGGTTGGTTTGGATCTTCACAAATATCAGAAGTAGGATCCCGGTCTTATCTCAATACTGAATCCGGGTAGGTTCGACTTTCAACAAAGGCCAGAAGCAGATTCTTCATCTCCTATCTTAATTCCCAAGCCTGGGTTGATTCAAGTGTAAATCACAACTGGATGTGGAGTTCTGATCTCGTCACAAATATCCGAATATGGATCGATTCAAAATCTTAAATATAAACAAGAAGGAGTTGTTCAACCTACTCACCAACCCGAATCTGGCTTGGAATCACATTTCCACTATTACTAGGTGCAAACTAATGGCCTTCTCACTTGCTTAGGCAAGTGTCTTTAACTTATACATTCATCAATTTATTATCCAAGTCCGTTAAATGTTTGCACTAACACACAAAACACAAGTAAGCACTATAGACATTTCATATCTTACGTACCTCGGTACTATTATCCCTACTGAGAGCAAGTGACGCTCTACAAAGGCCTATAAGACAAAATTATAATGAAGTGTGCCGAATATGTGCACCATGTCATGTTGAAACCATAATGAAAGAAAAAAGTTTACGCTGAAATGTGTAAAGTAATACTATTATAGGTCCTGCCTCTTTTCATAAGCACCATCACTATAGAATATTACATGCGACAGGAAATATGTTAAGTATTTCGCATCTTACATAATTATTTACAAAAAAGATTGTAAGATAAACACATCTCCAGAGGAGAGAACACCCATACCCCAATACTAGAACTTTCATATGAGCGTAATCTAGCTCTCGATAAAAGCAACATTACAAGTGTTTATCATGAGTGTCAGGATAAGAAAGCAGCCTTTCTCACTTTATCTAGGATGTCAGCAATAAGGTCAAGTGTGGAGTCAATGGGGACTTCGAATCCATCATGTGTATGAACCAGAGGACACTTACGACAGTCCCACTTTCCGGAAGGCGGGTTGTCATAACCACGAGCCAACCTCGACCGATACGTGTGAACCTTTCTTAAAAGTTGGTCCTTATTCTCGCTAAGGAAATCAAGGCGAATCCGAGGACAACAAGTATAAACTTTCTCAAGATCCCTTAAGAAGCAATGGCGTGCCAAGGAAGAAGACTCAATAAGAGGAAATTTCTCCCAATAGTCACTCTTCAACTTAACATAATCCTCTAAGAAAGCCCTAGAGAGTAAATGCAAGGCAGAAGACAAGTTCGGAGGAAAAATGTTAAAAGAAATTAGAGAAATGATAAATCATTATACTATCAACCAAGCAAGTACATTCATCACGGATACTCCTCTCGTTCATACAAGACTGATCACTTAAAAGTCTCAGTTACAAATTGATGCTTGTTAAATTTAAGTTTATCTAAAGGTAACTTTTTAGGAATAGAGGTAACTCGGGGAAGGGTCCAACATTCACTTGGATGTAGGTCCACGTCGCATTCATCTAGGCACCTTCTATGAAGACGTCTAAGCAGACCCCCGCTATGGTCACCTAAAAGGAGAAATCCATGTTTTCATATCTACAATAAATTTGATACAAAAAGTTTACTAATGTATCCCTGTCTTCGATTAACATCCAAAATAAAGTCACAAGCTCGGAATTTTCTTTTAAGAGCCTCTCACGTAGCAACTGGGCTGTTCGCAGCCTAGGATCCACTTCTTTCTCTTTAAGAACAGTAACTTTGTAGCACTCTTATCAAGGAGATGATATTTGCGAGACAATATATTATACCCATTCGTCTGTTTGTCTAGTTCCTAGTGAGATGAATCGCTTACAGCTGAGTCATTCTAAGGGTGGAATTCTTAAAACTTAACCATTTCCCTCCCGTCTAGACGAAAAATATTACAGGTTGATTGTCAAAGAAGGGAAAGGGAATATATGTATAAAAGAGGAGGTCATACCTCAGAAGTAGGAACAAAAACTCTAAGGGAAGTTTGGGCCTTTCCCCATCCTTCATGCATCAAGAAGGCCAGAGGGGCCAACTGAGATAAAGTCTTCTTCAATGGCTTTAATATCCTTGCCGCATGCTTCGTCTAGAGTATCAAAAGTCGAAAAAGCACCACCGACACCCATGGAGTTATTGCCTCTTTTTCCTCTTCACCCACAACAACATTAATACATTTGAAGTTATCATCATTGATGCAAATAGCCTACGATGCCACAACATGGTCTCGTTCATTGTCGGTACGCAGCTCCTCGAGAGGAACATCTTCAATAAACAAAAGTTCAGATACGTCAATCTCCCTCCTCGCAGGAACTTCTTCTTTTTTCCTCATACAAGATATCTTAGACATAAATCTTTCCACCAAGGACGGGTCAAGAGAAGAAAAGTTTCAATCTGAACATTTATCCATGTTATCTGCATAAATAAGGAGGAAAGCATCTTCGAAGGATTTAACCATGATTTCTTCCAAAGTGGTTTGGAGGAAGCAGGAAATTCTCCGTTTAACATCACTAACTACACTAGAAAACCAAGCCAGCAACGCTTCCTTCTTACTAAGTTCGATCTTGAGGGAACCATTCTCTTTTTCTAGAAGGGAATTCTAATCATGGAAGGAAGAACAACGAGAATCTATCAAGCTGATATCCTCTTTGGATCTCTCCAGCCTCCTCTTTAAAGTATTATTTTTTTCAACCAGGGCCAAGAAGGATTCTTTTCACAAGGCTATATAACTCCTAGCTTTCGATAAAGCATGTTCCAACCTTCTTTGCTCCACAGCTAAACCCTCTTTTTTAGGAACCAGAGCATCTTTTTCCTTCTTCAAAGTCACGTTCTCTCTTTTAAGCCTCAACAGCTAAGAACTAGGATCTGAAGTATTGTTATGCGTCACAAACCACTGCTTGATAGCCTATAAAAAACATAACAATCAGGAACAAAATACTTGAAGAGAGACAAGAAAATAGGAAAGAAGAAAACAGAATACCATAAGTAGTTGCTCGACCAAGGCTTGACAGCTTCAGGGGGAATCAAATGAGGAGTCGACATCGGAAAAAGCAGAAGAAGAAATAACTTGGTCAACTAATTTATCGAATTTATTACCATTAATGGGACGGGTAAAATCATAACGGGCATTGTCCTCAGAGAAAGAAGAGAAACACATCACGTGATGCAACTCATTGGAGACTTTGGAAGACCCAAACACAACGAGGGTTCAAGCTAGAAACCTTCATTGGAGAAGTAATCTCCGGGATATCGAGAACCACATCAGAGTGAGCAGTTAGGAACCCTACACCTTTAGGCATCTTCAGAGGAGAATCTTCTAAGTCTTTCTCCAAAAGTTTCTGTAAGGACCTAGAACTTCCCCGGTCTCCGAAGAGAAAAGGAAGAACGGATTTCCTTGAGGACAAGACGAATCATAACACAAACAGAAGAACATTTCATTGCTTATAACAACAATTTACATCAAAATACAAGAATATACAGAGTATGAATAAATATTACACATTTACTAAATATCAGAGATTTACAAGTTACAATACAGCGGAAAAATAATACAAAGCACAACTGAAGGAGATAAACGAATACAGAGCTTTCCGAATATCATTCCAGCTATAAACCAGGATCCTGTGAATATAAATCTGCAAAACCAAAACTACTAGCTGCCCGTGTGGAAAATAGGGGCACCCAGAGTTTAGGTTAAAACAATAAACTCCAGGTCAGTCATGTGACTGGTGTGAGAACTAAAACAGTTATAAATCTTTATTTTAAAGTTTGATAAATCAAGGAACCACGCCATATAACACGGAACGGGTTTCCTCCCAAGAATACCAGTGCATAAAAATAATAGCGCAATGCTAAATAAAGAATAATAAAGCTATTATAAGACTCAGGTCCCATCACACAATGCAATGCAAGCCGGAGGATAGAGTTTTTACCTTATAATAGCCAAGAATGCTTGGTACGTAAAATTCCATGTTTTATTATTACTATAAGTGTAGTAGTGTCAAAACAATTTCAATCATAAGTATCAATCATAGACGACATAAGTGCCCCATACCACTATGTCGCCATATATAGATTTACAATTAAAACAGCAAAATGTCGTATTGGAAGTTGGATTTCCATCTGTGAACCAAGGCAAGGGATCGTCATTACCGCTTCGAGACAATCTACCCATGTCTCAGGAAAGCCGCAACTGCACCTTGGATCGTCAGGGCCGGTCCACACGGAGTGGAATAAATGCCTGAACAATGCGTTTCCCCACCCTATGGGGCGTAAATGAGCCAAATGACTCCAACGGCCCTGGATCGACCGATATAACAGAGATACCTCTTATCCATCATCCACATAAGTAAAATGTCAGGGCGTGAAAAACGCTGACACCACTCCTAGCTAGAAAGAAACGCATGCCCTCTCTGATGTCCTCTCCCGTTTTTGGTTCACACCGGGGTGTGAGGCTCGCGAACTAACGCTACAAAAAGCTACGCCACAAAGGCCGTGCTTTGATCATCAACCACAAGACTCTTCTTTTCAACGGAAGCCCTGATCATTTGCATCTCAGCATGCCACACAGGCAATTCACGCTATGCAACCGATGTCAATCAATCACACAGAATGAAATCCGATGTCACACACACATCCATTTACAAGTTCGTTCTAGGTCTGAACGAAACCGGAGGCACCATATTCCTTCCCCATATGTCCAATACATGGAGAGGCCCTCGCATCTCCGTTGATCTCCAAGTACGTCTGGACGATCACCACTTATTACCTCGTCTTGGGTGTACAACCCAATCAAGACACCAGTAATCATCCAAACGATGTGAAGACCTCCGGTCTTCAACCACCGTCTTCATCTTCGACACATCGTCGAATCAGTCATTCAGAATGGGATAAACCCGGTCTTTCTGAATAACTCGCGTATATAATAAACAAGTGCTATAAAAACACAACATATGCCTCATTCCAATCCAGGATATTCCTTTATTCAAATATTCTTATACTGTGGGAAAAGTTCCCATTAATTTTATCAAAGATAAATTCTTTAAAATTTATTCTTTAATCTTCCTTTAGATATCATTTCAATCTAATTAAAGATGCATTAAAACTCCACATGGTTTTAATCTTCCCAAAAATCAATATTAACGATTCTTTAACTAGGGAAATCATATCTTGTCTTTAACCGGGTTGAAGAACCAATGTCATTTAAAACACGGTTCACGATAAACCCAAAATCACATTCCATTCCATCAGCCTTTAACCGTAAATTAGCAAGTGAACAATTCCCTAAATATTAACCCCGAAGGCCGAAACCAACATCAGATCAATACCTAGGAAAACATTCAACTTAACTAATCTCCAGTTCGTTTCTGATTTTCTTAACTCCATTGGGTCTAAGAATGGTATTATTAAAGATACCATTCACGGCAACCCAAATCACATTCCCTTAGTTATGGAATCTTCACGGAAAAACAAACCTATATATAATCGATATCAATTTCTATATCCGACCAATAATATAAATGGAATAATGACAACGCCTTTTAAATTCCATATGTATTAACCGTCTTCCTCAACAGAAGTTCATTTCGATTATTATCAAATCGAATTCCATTCAATTCCAATTTAATATATTAAATTGGAAAACGTTACCTTGGAAAATTCCCGTTAAATCTAAATAAAAAGATTTATAAATCCCAAATCACATTTCACCGCAAATCGGGTTAAAGAACGAATGTCGTTAAAAACACAGTTCACAATAAACCCAATTCACATTAGCCACTAACCCTAAATTAGTAAGAGAACAATCCCCTAAGTATTAACCCCGAAGGCCGAAACCAACATCAGATCAATACCCAGGAAACCATTCAACTTAACTAATCTCCAGTTAGTTTCTAATTTTCTTAACTGCATTCGGTTCAAGAACAGTATTATTAAAGATACGTTCACGACGAACCCAAAATCCAATTTGATATTAAATACGAATGGAAAATATATCGGCTTATATCCAATATCAAATTCTGAAACCAACAAATATCGTATTAGAATAACGATATATATATCTTCCAAATTCCTCCACAATATCCGTATAATCACGAAACCCAATAGTGAAATATTCCGAAGGTAATTTCGATTCCGATCCATTTCAATTTGTATATTGGAAATTCTGGTTATTTTAAAACCATTTCAAATCCAATTTAATTATTTAAAAATATTGGATTATAATTCTAGTTCATAACTAGTTCATTTCGATAAAAATATATTTTTGTCTTTTCAAATATGGAATTTTTCATCCCAATTCTTTCCAAATCATTTATTATGATTTTACACAAATTATTGATATTTTTAATGATTTTATCAAGGCCTGTACAGTCGATTTCCATAAACGGCCATTGAACTGCACTTACAGCGATCTTTTCAAAATTTGATTTGGACATAATTCCAAATCCAACTATTAGATTTCAAATTTCTAATATTCTTTGGAAAGCTCTTTTCGATATGAACCCAACGGTTCCGGTTTTAGGGGAATCCGACGTTCGGATCTCCCGTAATGCCCATTTGAACTCAATGGTCGAAATTCGTGAACTTCCGCAGCGCGGCCCGTTCTATTCAGGCTATTATATATATATATTATATATATTTTGTCGATTCCTTTTAAAACATATTTTATAAATCGTTTTCAAAACAGTTTCAACTTCATATTCAATTTCAAATCAAAATTGAATATTCCATATCATTGATATATAAATGATAATATTTTCAAAACAGTATATTTCAAAATCATTTTCTTTTCGATATTCATTATAAAAATGAATTAAATTGATATAAATATCGTTCACGTCAAAATGGCGTTATTCTAATCAACACGACTTTATACTTTTAAATATATCGTGTCCATCCCAAATCGGACATTAAAATCATATTTTGATTCTTTGACTGAATATTATTTTAAAATATTCGTTATTTTAAAACATTCATTATTTTAAAATATTCATTCTTTCTGAACTGGAATCAGACACAGTCAATTACCATATAATTTGATTATATGGATTTCACACAACAAATATGTTTAATAACAATGAAAACAACAATCCATCATCCAGAGTGCATTCTACATTGCATAAGCATCAAATATAAATATTTAACGCTTATAACAGCCTGTCAATCAATCGATCGACGTACAACTAATTATTGGGATTAGTATATGTCCAATTTCATCCCAACACCCGTGTAGGGTTTTCAAACAACAAACACAGATTTATTTGTGTAGTTGGACGATGTGTAAAATTTATCATCCCAATCAATATCAGACAAATGTGTGTACATAAACAAATCGTCCGATTTGTTTACAAATATTTATTTCATTCATATACACGTTAAAAATTATCTTTTTAACTATAAAATATTTTTAACTATATAAAATATTTCATTCCATTCCACATCACACAATCAATTTTCACAACACATCAATCAAACAAACAAGTCATCCATGGTCTATGGACGACGGGTGTCGGGTGCTGCTAAGCACCGTCTGCATCCTAGTATATATTTTAACTAGAAAACAAAATAAAAGTGAGGAGTTCTCACCTTGGGTTTCCACTCCATCATTCTTTCAAAGCAAAGAAGATTAACACCTCGCCGACTACAACCTTAAGCGAACACGATATCCTACATGATTGATTTTTATTAATAACATTCATAAGCTAAAAATCATATTTTTAACTCATTAAAAATATTACTTCATATATACGATAAAAATCATATTTTTACATAACTAAAAATTCGTATCTTTACATTTCTAAAAATCGTGTTTTTATTTCACTATTCAAACAATAAAAATTATATTTTTATCGCTACTTCATATTAATAAAAATCATATTTTTATCTCGCTCTCTAGGTAATAAAAACCATATTTTTATTTTCATACTATTCATATTTTTATCGCTTCTTCTTATAGATAGAAATCTAATTTTTTGTATATTAAAAATCAAATCTTTCGTATATAAAAATTCAATCTTTCGTATATAAAAATTCAATCTTTCTTCATATAAAAATTCTATCTTTCTTCACATAAAAATTCTATCTTTCTTCATACAAAAATTCTATTCTTTTTTTTTCATTCTATGCTTTTTATATAAAATCATATTTAAAAACAATATTTATTTTTAAAATTGAAAAAGGGATGAAAATATGTTTATCACAAAATTTACTGTGCTTAGAAAAATACACTACTGCTTTAATGTGTCTTCCTCGTCTGTAACCTGTCGCCCCTCACTGTACCCGTGCTCCATCTTTCTCTCTCCAAATTGTCGCTCCTCTTCCATGCCGGATGATGATCAAGGAGTTCCACGCCATAGGGCTTCAGCCCTCCTTCTCTCGTCTGGCACGCGATGGCGCCCGATGGGCCAAAGCCGCCTAGAACGACGTTTGAAAACGCTCCGTTCGAGCTCGAAATGCACCCACCAATGTACACGATAACTGATCACCAAGCTATGGATTTAAAGCTTAAGGAAAATTCTACAATCACATGTATTTGGTTTGGGGAATGGATTCTTGGATTGGAAGAAAAATCAGAGGGCACGATCGAACGAAATATGACATCGGTTTTTGAGTTAGAGCGGCTAGGGTTTCTGAGCTGGAAAGGGGGTTTAGGAATATCCATTTATACCCTTGTTTTATTTTTATATTCTAAAAAACAACTTTTTATTTCGACCTCCAAACTAGACCCACCGCCTATCGTCCATAGCTAATTACCCCCCATTCTGAACCCAATGAGATATGTATCGTAAGCCAGTTCGGCTATTTCGATCAGTTTTCGTCAAAATTAAAATATAAATCTATATATTGAATCTGAATGCACATTTCAATTTGCCGGGGCCACATACGGACTCTAAAAATTCCCGAAAAATATTTTCTAGCTTTGTATTGACGATACAGTTCTAACAAAACTAGTTTCATCAAATTTGGAGACAGTTTTTTAAATGGTCATTTTCTGGTCGATCCAAATTGACTGAAACTGTCAAAACACGTTTTCTTTTTCCATGCTCACATATTGATTTCAAAAATTATGGAAATTTGAATCTAGCAATAATTTGACATCCCATATCCAACAAAAGTGGTTAAGTCGAAAACAGAGGTCGTTTGCAAAATTTCCATTTTTAAGGGCCAAAATTCCATAGCGACTATTCTGAATTTTCAACTGGGCATAACTTTTTATTCCCGCTGTGAAATTTCAATCTTTTGGATTCGTTGGAAAGATATTTTCAAATATTTCTAATATTTTTGGTTTCGCTAAAATCTGGTTTATTTTGAATATTGTACATTCATTTGAACTTTGAAATCGAATTTTCGAACTACCGCGCCATTTCCAATTCCTTTTACAATTAAAAATAAATATTTATATTCTAACACCGATTCAAATAAATATATATGTTCTAATTCTATTCAAAATAAATTCCTGGTTGTTATTATTTTAAATAATACATTTTAAATATTCAAATCCATTAAAATTGTCGAAATAAAATTTTTTAATTGGTTTTGATTTTCCGGGTCAATGTACCCCACTTATAATCTTTTCGTCCCCGAAAAGGAACGGAGCGGAAAGTTGTTTTACAAACCAACTCAACTTTCATTATTTTCATTATGGCTTAAGTTCTTCAACTTTTCAGTTTCTAATAACCTTTCAAATTTTTCAAAAATTTGGCTAACACCCTAAAATTTCGAAAAATTTCGCCATAACCTCCCCTATACGGGAGCACCAGGAAAATCCCAAAATTGCCATATAGGCCTTTCCAATCCAAAAAGAAAAAGAAACAGCCAATCGGCTCATAAAATCATCAGAAACCCCAAGAAATACAATAAACATGTACCTATTTGTTGGGCAAACATTTTTATCCTTCTGCTCTAGCCTCTTTGCAGTGACCTGTTCAATCGATACACATGTATATGCATGCAATTCCAAACAATTTTCAATACAGTTTAAAATTTGATACAATCTGGCCTAAATTTACCATACATCTATCTATTGGTTTAAATGAATAATCACATAACACAATCATCAATCAATTAGATGATTATCATTTCAAACATATATCTTTAATATATATATTCAAAATTCATATTTTTGATGTCAAATCACAACAAATAAGCCCTATCTAGTTTTGGTTCTCACACCAGTCAATTGGAATCATACAGACATCCTACTTTTGAAACTCAAACATAAACACTGATGATGATATATCAACCATCAGTATCAACTCCGGGCGACTAGAGTGTGATTCTATATCTATCCAGTATATTAAAACTTCAAATACACGTGGATCAGACATATACGCAAAATCTTTATATACTTGATTGTCCAAATCAATATAAAAATAATATTCAAATACGTATAACAGATTTTAAATTTTCAAAACAAAAATTGTTTCCATCTTTATTTGAAAACAACACTCTTCCGACTCATTATAGGATACTACTTATCCCATCTCTAACGAGTCATTCTCATTGGATATTACTAATCCAATCTCAGATGAATTCTTTCGTTTGGTTCTAATGTGTCTTGTTCTCGAGCTCTGTAAACCAAAGCTCTGATACCATTGTAAGGACCAAGAACTTTCCTGGTCTCCGAAGAGAAACGGAAGAACAGATTTCCTTGAGGACAAGACGAATCAAAACACAAATAGAAGAACATTTCATTGCTTATTACAAAAATTTACATCAGAATACAAGAATATACCGAGTATGAATAAATATTACACATTTACTAAATATCAGAGATTTACAAGTTACAATACAGTGGAAAAATATTATAAAACACAATTGAAGGAGATAAATGGATACAGAGCTTTCCGAATATCATTCCAGCTGTAAACCAGGATCCTATGAATATAAATCTGCAAAACCAAAACTACTAGCTGCCTGTGTGGAAATTTGGGGCACCCAGAGTTTAGGTTAAAACAGTAAACTCCAGGTCAGTCATGTGACTGGTGTGAGAACTAAAACAGTTATTAATCTTTATTTTAAAGTTCGATAAATCAAGGGACCACGCCGTATAACACGGAACAGGAATCCTCCCAAGAATAACAATGCATAAAAATAACAGTGCAATGCTAAATATAGAATAATGAAGATATTATAAGACTCAGGTCCCATCACTCAATGCAACGCAAGCCGGAAGATAGAGTTTTTACCTTATAATAGCCAAGGATGCTTGGTACGTAAAATTCCATGTTTTGTTATTACTATAAGTGCACAGTGTCAAAACAATTTCAGTCATAAGTATCAATCATAGACGGCATAAGTGCCCCATACCACTATGTCGCCATATATAGGTTTACAATTAAAACCGCAAAATGTCATATTGGAAGTTGGATTTCCATCTGTGAACCAAGGAAAGGGATCGTCCTTACCGCTTTGAGACAATTTAGCCTATCACGTCTGAGGTATAGCCGCAACTGCACCTTGGATCGTTAGGACCGGTGCACACGGAGTGGATTAAAATGCATGAACAATGCGTTTCCCCACCCTATGGGGCGTAAATGAGCCAAACGACCCCATCGGCCCCAGATCAACCGATATAACAGAGGCGCCTCCTATCCATCATCCACATAAGTAAAATGTCAGGGTGTGCAAAACGCTGACACCACTCCTAGCTAGAAAGAAACGCATGCCCTCCCTGTTGTCCTCTCCCGTTTCTGGTTCACACCGGGGTGTGAGGCTCGCGAATTAACGCTACACAAAGCTACGCAATAAAGGCCGTGCTTTGATCATCAACCACAAGACTCTGCTTTTCAACAGAAGCCCCGATCATTTGCATCTCATCATGCCACATAGACAATTCACACTATGCAACCGATGTCAATCAATCACACAGAATGAAATCCGATGTCAGACAAACATCCATTTACAAGTTCGTTCTGGGTCTAAACGAAACCGGAGGCACCTTATTCCTCCCTCATATGTCCAATACAGGGAGAGGCCGTCGCATCTTCGTTGATCTCCAAGTACGTCTGGACGATCACCACTTATTACCTCGTCTTGGGTGTACAACCCAATCAAGACATCAGTAATCATCCAAACGATTTGAAGACCTCCGGTCTTCAACCACCGTCTTCTTCCTCAACATATCGTCGAATCAGTCATTCAGAATGGGATAAACCCGGTCTTTCTGAATAACTCGCATATATAATAAACAAGTGCTATAAAAACACAACATACGCCTCATTCCAGTCCAGAATATTCCTTTATTCAAATATTCTTATACTGTGGGAAAGGTTCCCATTAATTTTATCAAAGATAAATTCTTTGAAATTTATTCTTTTATCTTCCTTTGGATATAATTTCAATCTAATTAAAGATGCACTAAAACTCCACTTGATTTTAATCTTCCCAAAAATCAATATTAACGATTGTTTAACTTGGGAAATCATATCTTGTCTTTAACTGGGTTAAAGAACCATTGTCATTTAAAACACGGTTAACGATAAACCCAAAACCACATTCCATTCCATCAGTCTTTAACCGTAAATTAGCAAGTGAACAATTCCCTAAATATTAACCCCGAAGGCCGAAACCAACATCAGATCAATACCTAGGAAACCATTCAACTTAACTAATCTCCGGTTAGTTTCTGATTTTCTTAACTCCATTGGGTCTAAGAATAGTATTATTAAAGATACCATTCACGACAACCCAAATCACATTCCCGTAATTATGGAATCTTCATGGAAAAACAAATCAATATATAATCGATATCAATTTCTATATCCTACCAATAATATAAATGGAATAACAGCAACGCCTCCTAAATTCCATATGTATTAACAGTCTTCCTTCATAGAACGAATGTGTTTAATAACAATGAAAATAGCAATCCATCATCCAAAGTGCATTCTACATTGCATAAGCATCAAATATAAATATTTAACGCTTATAACAGCCTGTCAATCAATCGGTTGACATACAGCTAATTATTGGGACTAGTGTATGTCCAATTTCATTCCAACACCCGTGTGGGGTTTTCAAACAACAAACACAGATTTATTTGTGTAGTTGGACGATGCGTAAAATTTATCGTCCCAATCAATATCAGTCAAATGTGTGTACATAAACAAATCGTCCAATTTGTTTATAAATATTTATTTCATTCATATACACGTTAAAAATTATCCTTTTAACTATAAAATATTTCATTCCATTCCACATCACACAATCAATTTTCACAACACATCAATCAAACAAACAAGTCATCCATGATCTATGGACGACGGGTGTCATGTGCTGCTAAGCACCGTCTGCATCCTAGTTTATATTTTAACTAGAAAAAAAAAGCGAGGAGTTCTCACCTTGAGTTTCCACTCCTTCATTCTTTCAAAGCAAAGAAGATGAACACCTCGTCGACTACAACCTTAAGCGAACACGATATCCTACATGATCGATTTTTATTAATAACATCCATAAGCTAAAAATCATATTTGTTACGATAAAAATCGTATTTTTACATAACTAAAAATTCGTATCTTTACATTTCTAAAAATCATGTTTTTATTTCACTATTCAAACAATAAAAATTATATTTTTATCGCTACTTCATATTAATAAAAATCATATTTTTATCTCGCTCTCTAGGTAATAAAAACCATATTTTTATTTTCATACTATTCATATTTTTATCGCTTCTTCTTATAGATAGAAATCTAATTTTTCGTATATTAAAAATCAATTCTTTTGTATATAAAACTTCAATCTTTCGTATATGAAAATTCTATCTTTCTTCATATAAAAATTATATCTTTCTTCATATAAAAATTCTATGTTTCTTCATATAAAAATTCTATCTTTCTTCATATAAAAATTCTATTTTTCTTTTTTTTCATTCTATGCTTTTTATATAAAATCATATTTAAAAACAGTATTTATTTTTAAAACTGAAAAATGGATGAAAATATGTTTATCACAAAATTTACTGTGTTTAGAAATATACATTACTGCTTTACTGTGTCTTCCTCGTCTGTAACCTGTCGCCCCTCATTGTACCCATCTCCATCTTTCTCTCTCCAAATTGTCGCTCCTCTTCCGCGCCGGATGATGATCAAGGAGTGCCATGCCATAGGGCTTCAGCCCTCCTTCTCTCACCTGGCACACGATGGCGCCCGATGGGCCAGAGCCGCCTAGAACAGCGCTTGAACACGCTCCGTTTGAGCTCGAAATGCACCCACCGCTGTACACGATAACTGATCACCAAGCTATGGATTTAAATCTTAAGGAAAATTTTACAAACACATGTATTTGGATTGTGGAATGGATTGTTGGATTGGAAGAAAAATCAGAGGGCACGATCGAACGAAATATGCCATCGGTTTTTGAGTTAGAGCGGCTAGGGTTTCTAAGCTGGAAAGGGGGTTTAGGAATTTCCATTTATACCCTTGTTTTATTTTTATATTCTAAAAAGCAACTTTTTATTTCGACCTCCAAACGAGACCCATCGCCTATCATCCATAGCTATTTACCCCCATTCCGAGCCCAATGGAATATGTATCGTAAGTCAGTTCGGTTGTTTCGATCAGTTTTCGTCAAAATCAAAATATAAATCTATATATTGAATTTGAATGCACATTTCAATTTACCGAGGCCACATACGGACTCTTAAAATTCCCAAAAAATATTTTCTAGGTTCGTATTGACGTTACAGTTCTAACAAAACTGGTTTCGTCAAATTTGGAGTCCGTTTGAAAAATGGTCATTTTCTGGTCGATCCAAATTGACTGAAACTGTCAAAACACGTTTTCTTTTGCCATGCTGACATATTGATTTCAAAAATTATGGAAATTTGAATCTAATAATAATTTGACATGCTGGATCCAAAATAAGTGTTTTCGTCGAAAATAGAGGTCGTTTGCAAAATTTCCATTTTTAAGGGCCAAAATTCCATAGCGGCTATTCTGAATTTTCAACTGGGCATAACTTTTTATTCCCGCCATGAAATTTCAATTTTTCGGGTTCGTTGGAAAATATTTTCAAATAGATTCTAATATTTTTGGTTTTGCTAAAATCTGGTTTATTTTGAATCCTATACATTCATTTGAACTTTGAAATCGAATTTTTGAGCTACCGCGCTATTTCCAATTCCTTTTATAATCAAAAATAAATATTTATATTCTAATGCCGATTCAAATAAATATATACGTTCTAATTCTATTCAAAATAAATTTCTCATTGTTATTATTTAAAATGAATCATTTTAAATATTCAAAATCCATCAAAATTGCCAAAATAAAAAATTTAAATCAATTCTGATTTTCCGGGTTATTACAGTTTCTTCCTTACATTTTCTCTAGATATTAATAATGCATCCTCGAGTAAAGAAACCCCAACTCTTGGAACCAGTCTTACTTGACTTATTACAAGCAGCTTCAAAACGCATGGTGAGAAGGAACGAAGAGGAAGATAAAGTAAAATTTCGTCTTAAAGATAAGTAAAGGCATACCTGAGTTATCAAGGGATAAAGGAGAATTGGCAGAGAAAGGAGCATCTCTCCCCAATGACAAAAAAGGATCCCCTTTCTAAGTAGAACTAAAGGTGGTTGCCCAATGATGAATTGACCAGCTGGCAATAAAGAATGCCTCCGAAGGATAGAAGAAGTGAGCAGCAGAGACTGGTTACCGAATTTTATAGAGGCAGCACCTAGGGCAAAAATTAACTCTTTATCCGCGAAACTTGGCAATTTGGGAACAATATTTGCGAAGAGGAAGAGAGAATATCAAAACCAAAAAGAAAAAAGCTGTTGGGTGTGCATACTTAGGATGTGAAAACTATCGGTGATACCCAAAGGGCAACGGATGAAGAAAAATTGATTCTCCCAATCTTTGAACCTTTACGTTCCTTTGGACAATTGTTTCTTCGTAGGATTTGCACAAAAAATCTGAGGATTGGTGTCACTAAGTTTGGAAGGACAAACCAAGTAGTCAAGAGTGGAAAGACTTAGAGAACCGTTACCTGATTCTAAAGACAAAAGTTTTAAGCCCAACAGGTAGGTGTAGGTGTTGGGAGAGAACTAAATAGGAGCAATTCCCAAGTGCTGAAGATAATGATGAGGGAAATCGGAAAGGAATAAAACCTCCATGCCAAATATGAACTGCAGAAAAAGCAAAGTAACCCTTTGAAGGAGAGGAAATGGAGTACTTTTCACAAGGAAGGATGGCGTCAACACCCGAAATCTCGAAATCTTGGAGGATAGCATTGACTTTCTCTTGAGATGAAATCAAAAAATGCTTTTCAACAGCGCTAACTTTCCTAGTGGTAGAGAGATCGTTTGGCAGAAGTCATTCCTATCAGGTTTGAAAGGAATGTGCTTCTTTCCATTAATAAAATGTATGATCTGTTAAATTTTCACGCAATAAGGTAAGATCAATATCTGAAAGGGTATGAAATTTATTATTCTACCAAAACCCACGAGTAGCAAAATGAAAATGCTAATTTAAGCTATCAAACTTGGAGTTGTTCACCCGAAACTGGTAGTGAAGAAACTAAAAAAAGGGATACCTTCCTAATATGATTATCTAAATAGCTGATACTTCCTTGAGAAAAATTTCCAGGAAATGATAAAGAAAGGAAGGAGCTAGAGGGGTATATATACTGGAAAAGAGAGACAACAAATCCGCTTAAAAGTTTAACTTGAAAAATCGAAAACACCCAAATGTTACTACCAAAATTAACTCCAATAAAGGCTAACAATGAAGGGGTATCGAATGAACACAAGCACAAAGGAATTCTCCGAAAGCAAGGGCCAAACACTAGAGAGAACTCAAAAGCTACAGAATACTAATAGGGTCTATCCGAAAGGGTCTATCTTGTTGAGTCAAGGAATTCATGAAGTTTTGATTACTGACAAAAAGAGGATTCATTATCGACAAAAAGAGATGATCAATGGTTCGACAAAGACATGAAGAGCTTCATATGGTATTTTATATTAGAGACTGATTATTTAGTAGTGTTATTAATCTTAAAATCTATCTTCGAATAATCATTTTCCTCAGCATTGGGAACGTATATATAAATATGTGTGTGCACATTCATATGGCTTTCTGGTCAAAACCAGTCGACCGGTCAAATACCAGTGGTCTACCGATTCTGCCTAGGAAACCCTATGAACATGCACACATATATAAACATATATATATATTCAAATTCCTGTCTACTAGTGATTTTTTACCAGTCGACCGTTTTTAAATAGAAGCAACTATTCGAATAGTCACTTCCATTTCTTCAAGAGTTGCTTCTTTTCCTTTTCACCAATGATCATATCCATTGTTTGTATCCCCTTACTAATGGTTACAACTATTTATCTCCTATATAAACATCTTGAAATCATCAATTCAATACGCCAATTCTTTCTATCTAATCTCTATACTATTGATTTCATTCTTGAACTCTCAAGTATTCAAACGCTCATATTCTTCACAATATCGTTCTTGAATCCTAGAATTTATATATTATTCTTTAGATTCAAATATGATATCATCTTCCAAAATATTTATAAACACAAATTCTATTTGAGGATAAGATTACAGGAAGGTTGTACAAGAACTGACAAAATTTGTGTATATTGAGAACACACATTGTCAAACTACAAGTCTACTCATCTTATTTGAAGTCCTCCGTGTTGTAAGAGGCAAGTGTGAAGTCCTCCGTGTTGTAAGAGGCAAGTTTGAAGTCCTCCGTGTTGTAAGAGGCAAGTTGTGAAGTCCTCGTGTTGATAGAGGCGTGAAATTCCCGTTCGGCTACTCGGGTGTTGTAAACCTGTTCCTCCGAGTGAAATGAGGTTGTTATTTGTGAAAATCCAGATAGAAGTCTAGGACTAGATGTACGACGGTGCTCCGAACCAGTATAAAAATCTTTGGTGTGATTTCTCTATTTTTACTGCATTTACTATTATATAGCTCTGTGATTAGCTATTACTTCATACTTGAATATTGTTCATCATATTACACGATCCTTGTGAGTGTATTATACTTGACAAGTAAACACGCACATTTTCAATTGGTATAAGAGCTCGGGCGTATTATAACCGTAATACAGTTATTTGATATATTCTTGTATATGGCAAATAACCCAAATTCTAGCACTCAAAACACCACTTACACTGAAGGTCAATCAACACAAAGACCTCCATTCTTCAATGGCCTTAATTATAGCTATTGGGCAACACGTATGTCATTTTACATGCAGTTAAATAGCTATGATGCCTAGAATGCTACACAAAAGAAATAGCGAGTCCAACAACTGATTATTCAGAATGGACACCGAGTTAGAAAACAACAGCAGCTGTAAATGCAAAAGCAATAAATATGTTGTTTTGTGCATTAGATCAAAATGAATATAACCATGTTAGTATCTGTACCACCGCATATCAAATTTGGCAAACGCTGAAAACCACTCATGAAGGTACTAACAAGGTTAAACAAGCCAAAATAGCCATGCTGAAAAGTCAGTTTCAAAATTTCAAAATGAAGCCGAATGAAACAATCAATGATATGTATTCACGGTTTCAAACTATTCATTATAAACTTATTGGTTTAGGACAAAAATATTCAGATTTTAATGTAATCTCGACAGTCCTACATTCTCTGGCTAGTGAATGGGAAGGAAAAGTATTAGCGATTGAAGAAGCTAATGACCTTTCTATCATGAAGCCAGATGAATTGATAGGAAATCTAATATCCTATGAAGCAAATTTGCAAGCTAGAAAGGAACAGAAAGAAGAAAAGAAAAACATAGCATTTCATGTCGGAAAAGATGAAGATGAATCAGAATATGAAGATGAAGACTTGGCTTTTGTGGCAAAAGGTTTCAAAAAATTCCTGAAACAACGAAAAGCTAGTCGATATAACAAAAGGAAATCTTGTTCAAATAACCCATCATCATCAGTTATAGAATGTTCCAAATGCCATAAAAAGGGGCACATGGACAAAGATTGTCCGGAGCAAAAGAAGAGTCAGAAAATGAGAAGTTCAAATACAAGATGGACAAATCAAAGAAACGAGCCTTCTCAGTCACATGGGATGATTCAAACTCGTCTTCATCAGAAAGTGAAAGTGATTCAGAAGATGAACAAGCAAATGTTTGTTTCATGGCAACAGAAGATGAGGTACAAATTCCTACATTTGATGAAGTTCTTGATATTAATGCTGAATTGATAGTTAAATTTAAAAGTATGAAACGACAATGGAAAGAAGCCCAAGCAGATTTAAGTAGAGCAGAGTTTGAACGAGATATGTTAAAAGACGAGAAGAAAATATTAGAAGAAGAACTTGAAAAAGCTCAAGAATCATCATCTATTATTGATTCTCAATGATCTCTTTTGAGTCAAGAAATCGAAACTTAAATAGAGAAAAATGATCCTCTCACTACTGAAAATCATGAAATTAAGGCAAAAGTCAAAATTCTGGACCTAGAAAAAGCTAGTTTACAAACCAAGTTAGATAATATTACTCAAAATGTTTCTAAATTCAATAAAGGTCGAGAAAATTTGGCAAAAATCATTTAAAGTTCACAGTCTGCTTCAAATAAACAAGGCTTGGGATATAAGAAACAAGAAACCCAAAAACATCTTGGTATCAAAAAGCATAAGGTAAAACAAGATAAAGCTAAGAAAAATCTTAGTTTGTTATATTCCAAACCAAAACCAGTTGTGAAGTTTCAAAATAAAAATGTCAAGACTATCAAGATATGGGTTCCTAAAACAAATAATAATTTGATTAGGAACAAATATATTCAGCACTTTATGAATAATGTGCATTTCAATTCTAATTATGTATATCAAGGGGATACCAGACGCGTATGGGTTTAGACTCCTAAGACCTAACTCTTAGGACCTTATAAAAAGGTGTGTACCATGGACTTAATTTTATTTTTTGCAGGTCCCACTTAAGAAAAGAGGAAAGCGGATATTGGACAGTGGTTGCTCGAAGCATATGACTAGAGACAAGAGCTTATTGACAAATATTACTGTTAGATCCAAAATTGGCTCTAACACCCAAACTAGTAATGATTCTTATAACGACCCGTATTCTACGCATCATAGGATCGTAGGATATTTATTTCTTTCACATACGAAGTCGTATGGTCATGTAACTTTGGGAGACGACTATTGTGGTTATTTCCCATGTTCATGATTTTTCCTGATTTTTAAATGACCATTTTACCCCTAGTTGGCAATGTTTTGGCCATAACCTTTGACTGGAAAGGAATTTTGACCTGAAACCACTTCCATTGGCTCCGGATGATGGTTTACAATTCCATAGAGTGGTCACATTAGCCAAACGAACTCACCGTTTGGGAGATATGGCTGAGACAAGTTTTAGATGGTGAAAAACAGCTTAATTGGGCTTAACCGGGTGATTAGCAGCTAGGCCCAGAGGGGAATTTCGGGTTTAGAGGTATAGGAGGACTGATTAGGGTTAGGAAATCACTTTCATTTCAGTTTTGAGCCGCCACAAACCTTCTTGAGACCTTAGTAATGGCTTCCATCCTCTAAAACCACACCAAAACACATTTTTAGTGAAGATTAAACCTAAACTACATCAAAACAAGGCCAAATATCATCAGAGCAAGGTTGGAGCTGCTGCTATACATAGGGATTCGACCCAAACAGAGAGTATTTCAGATTTGGTGTTTTATTTTGTGGCAAACGTGAGTGATAGCATCGTTTTGACACTAATTACAGTTAATTAAGGGTGATTAGTGAAGATTAGCGAATTTATACACTAATAAATTCTAGAAAAATGTTTAGAAATTTGGAAATAATATTTTATGCCTTTGTTAGAAAAATTGGACGATTTGATTAAGTTTTACTAAGTATGTGCTTAAACATGATTAAGTGGGATTATGGGAAAATGTGAGGTTTTAGCCACTTTTGATCCAATTTGATTCATTTGAATTGTTGTTTTGCTGTTTGTGGTTGTTATTACATGTTTCTATGACTCTATGGTGTGTTATATGATTGATTAGAAGTGTTAGATTTGTCAAAAATGCCGTCGAATGGCGTAAAATACTTGCTGGAAGAGTTGCAGAAAAGTGCAGGTTCTGGACCGGATCGGATCGGATATGGAGGCTCGAATCGGATGGGTTGAACTGGGCAAGGGATCTGATCGGATCGGAACTTGACACTCGAGACAACTGGCAAAAAGGAAGGCCACGCTAATTGAACTGGGATCGGATCGGATAAAGGAGGAGAGATCGGATCGACTTGGAGACGCAGGGCTCGGATCAGAACTTAACCTTTGGGAGAACTAGCAAGAGGGAAGGCCACGCGGATCAGATGGCGAAGGAGGGATCGGATCGGAGCACGTGAAGAACGAAGGAGCGGATCGGAGCGGAAGCACGAACTGGAAGGAAGATGGCACCCGACCCGACCCGGAGGGACACCCGACCCGACCCGACCCGAAGTGGAATACCCGACCCGAACCGATGCGACGCTGTGGACCCGAACCGAACTGCTACAGGAGAAGACTACGAGCCGACCTGAACCGATGGCTAGGAGGCGAACCCGACCCGACCCAGTATTGACCAATAACCCGAGATGCAAAGGTAGTCCAATATGGGAAGTTGGAGCTCAGGATCTAGTTGGGAACCAATGAGTTAACTTCATGATTGGGCTTTGCTGCGGGACGTGTGCCAAGGGGCAGTCGATGTCTATGACTTTGGATCACTATGTATGGGAAGTACGTGAATAGATTCAGGGCTGCAATGGCCTAGGTACAACTAAAGGGCTATAGACCAGTGAAGTGGGGTCATTTGTAAAGATTTGGTCATGACTCCATGTGGTAAGCTTGGTAGTAGCAGTAGTTGTACAAGTCGAACTCCGTCACTACTTCAATGGGTCTAGTGATTGACAGTGGTAGATACCGTATGCTTTACGCACTGAGTGAGAAATGTGAGGATGATTGCTATGGATGATTTATTTGCTATCATATTGACATGCACACCCCACCCTCGTATTCTTACACTATTTATTATGGCACCTTAGAGTATTGTACGGTATGTGGTACTAACTCTTTGGTTGCAGGTCCAGGTTCAGGTATGATTTAATATACCTGTTATTATTCTGTTTAGATGCTTATCACTCATACCAGGCTTTATGTCTGACCCAGAGTTTTATGTCTCCTCTTATTACTCTGGGTGCTCACACGAGCAGACTAGAGACAGGTTAGCTGGTGATGCACGGGTAGATGATCCGGAGACGAGCAAGAGGCTTCCATGTAATATATACATAGTATTCTCCCTGTGTTGTTGAAGATCACTGCTTGGGCATTGGTGGTGCATCTTCTACTTTAATTTTCTTTTGTTAGAGACAGTTAATTTGAAAAGTTGTAATAAGCTGTATTTGGATTTCCGCTGCTCTGACGTTGATGTTGGTTTTAGTTATCAGCTTATACACTGTCTCACCTGTTTTATGTCAAGTATTTTGTTATTATATTTTATTCCATGAGCTGTGAGACATTCTACAGGTTCCTCGTTTCGTTAATTCCCTTCTTTCCTTTCTTCTGACGACCGTCCCGTGCTAGTCGGGCATGTGTATAGCGCACTTTCGGAGGAAATGCAGGCTGGTGCGGGGCGGGCCGTCACACTTGGTATCAGAGCTCTAGGTTGCGTAGTTAACCTAGGGAAGTTATCAGGGAGAGATAATATATGTATACGAGAGAGCGTATTTGTGATTACTTTGGTTTTTAAAAGCTATATATATACTATTACTAGTATAAGGATGAAGTCGTACTGCACTAGCACCACTATGGAGTCGTTAATCGTTTCCTTTTTCAGATTGACGATGAGCCGATATACTAGAGGTGCTGGTAGGGGAGCCAATAATGGGAATGCTGCTGACATGAGGACGATGTTTACTGACCTCATGAGAGATGCGCTTAGAGATGTACAGAGGGCAGCTCCCAATGGTGGAAATGGTGGTGGTCCAATAGTTCAGGCGTCAAGAGTCGACTTCGCCAAGCTGAATAAGGATTATACTAGCCTTGGTGGGAAGCCGTTCCACAGAACGGAGTCGGCTACGGATGTTCAAGATTGGTTGGATAGTTGCGAACGTATCTTCGAGGATTTGTGTATCGAGGATGCGATGAAGAGAAAGCTAGCGTCCCGTCAGCTGCAAGGGCGGGCAATGAATTGGTGGAATGCTATAAAGGCAGCTACTCCCGAAGATCAGATTACTTGGGAGCAGTTTAAAGCTCGCTTTAGCGAGAAGTTCATTCCAGCTGTTTAAGAAATTCTTGGAGCTCAAGCAGAATGGCAGAGCTGTCTCGGAGTACATTGCTGAATTCGACACTTTGTCGAAGTATGGGTTATCTCTTATTGATACTGCCGAGAAGAAGAATGAGAAGTTCATAACTGGTTTAGATCAGTACTTAGGGGTAAGGTTTATTAACCACATCGATGAGACGTTTGAGTCGATTATGGGGAAAGCATTAAGATCAGAAAGTCTCTACCCTAAGCCGAAGACTGAGGTTGCATCCGCAGATGAGCCACAGCCACAAGCAAGTGGTGAAGGCAAAGGTGGTTCCCAGAATAAGAGAAAGCAGAATCAGGCTAAGGATGGCCAGATGAAAAAGAATAAGCAAGATGTTGAGTGCTTCAGCTGTGGTAAGAAGGGCCATTATGCTAGTAATTGTCAGGCCAAGCCAGCGGATAGGAAGTGCTTCAACTGTGGCCAAATGGGACATCACGAGGACAAGTGTCCGCAACCCCCTAAAGAAAAGCAAATAGTGAAAGCCTACGCCCTTAATGCTATTCCTTCTTCGTCGAATGCCCCAACAGCGGCGGAGAAGGGAAAGAAGGTCGTCATTCAAGGTATGATTTCTGTTTATGATGTTCCTGTTAGAGTTTTATTTGATACCGGAGCTTCCAGTTCTTTCATATTTAGTGACCTGGTAGATAGGTTGGGATTGGAGCCCGAGATTGTCGATAGACCTTTACTAGTGACGAACCCGATTGGTGGTTCGACTAGCCTTAGCATGATTTGTCGTAGTGTGGTCTTATCGAGTCATGGATGCATGTTTGTTTGTGATTGCTTTGTTTTGGGCTTTACTGGGTTTGGCATTATTTTGGGAGTAGATTGGCTCCGAAGATACGGGGTGGTGGTAGACTGTGAGGGCTTTTTAGTGACAGCTAGAGCGGATGATGGGCGGAGGGTAGTGTTTGGTGGTCTACCCAGTAAGGGGATATTGGCTAGTTTTCTAAACTCCCTCGACATTCCGCATAGTGAGTTGTCAGGTTTGCCCGTGGTTGGCCACTATCCGGATGTTTTTGAAGAAGTGACCGGACTTCCACCACACTGAGAGATTGAGTTCCGTATTGATTTGGTAAAAGATGCCAGACCGATAGTGATGCCACTTCGTCGTATGGCACCAAGAGAGCAGCGAGAGCTCGAGGTGCAAGTCAGCGATCTTTTGAAGAAGGGATTTATCAGAAGGAGTGTTTCTGAATGGGGAGCACCAGTTGTGTTTGCTGCCAAGGCGGATGGTTCCCTTCGTTTGTGTGTAGACTACCGCGAGTTGAAAAAAGTGACGAGGAAGAACAAGTATCCTCTACCGCGGATAGATGATTTGTTCGATCAGTTGAGTGGCACACGAGAGTATTTTCTCAGTTGGATCTCGCGACAAGTTTTCATCAGCTTAGAGTGGAAGCTGAGAGTATAGCTAAAACGGCATTTCGAACGCCGTCTGGATTTTATGAGTGGTTGGTCATGCCATTCGGGCTGACCAATGCCCCAGCATATTTTGTGGATCTTATGAATAAGGTATTCATAGATCAGTTGAATAAGTTTGTCCTTGTGTTCGTTGATGATATTTTGGTCTATTCGAGGACAGAGGAAGAACACAAGGAACATTTAAGAGTAGTGATGGAGGTGTTGAGAAAACACCAATTGAAAGCAAAGTTTTCTAAGTGTCACTTCTGGAAGAGGGAAGTGAGGTTCTTGGGCCATGTTGTATCAGAGAATGGTATTGCCGTGGACCCGGCGAAGGTGGCTACGGTACAGGATTGGCCTACGCCCAAGTATGCAACAGATGTAAGAAGTTTCTTGGGATTAGCTGGATATTATCGTAAGTTTATCCAAGGTTTCTCCAAGATAGCAGCACCATTGACCCAGTTGACCAAGAAGAATCAAGCTTTTGTCTGGGATGAAAGGTGCGAGAATGCATTCAAGAGTCTAAAGGACAAGTTGACAAGCGCACCAGTGTTAGTCATTCCTGAGGGGGATGAAGAGATGACGGTATACACGGATGCCTGTGGTACTGGACTGGGCGCTGTATTGATGCAAGGCGGTAGGGTTGTAGCTTATGCAAGTCGGCAATTGAAACCGCACGAGAAAAGATACCCTACCCATGACTTGGAATTGGCAGCGATCGTGTTCGCATTAAAGATGTGGAGACACTATCTCTTGGGAGAAAGATTTGAGCTGTTTACAGATCATAAGTCGTTGAAGTATCTCTTCTCCCAGAAGGATCTAAATCTCCGACAACAAAGGTGGTTAGAATTCTTGGCTTCCTATGATTTCGACATCGCATATACACCGGGAAAGGGCAATGCGGTGGCTGATGCATTGAGTAGAAGACATGCCAGCTTAGGGGCTATGTTCCTTGAATGGAAGCAACTGGAGTATATCGCGGGGTTTGATTTCAGATCAAAGTGCGAATTGGATCCAGAAATGTTAGCAAGTTTGACGATCAGACCCACTTTAATTGAGCGGATCGGCTCTAGTCAGAGGGACGATCCTAACCTATTGGAAATCATCTCCAAGTTAAAGATGGATATCGATGAGGAGATGAACAAGTATGGGCTTGATCGAGATGGATGGCTTAGAAAGAATGGAAAGCTTGTTGTACCCAATGTCAAGGGATTGAGAGATGAAGTGCTTAGAGAATGTCATCACTCAAAGCTGACTATACACCCCGGTGGTAACAAGATGTATCGAGATATGAAGCAGACTTACTACTGGGAAGGGATGAAAAGAGACGCTGGGAAGTTTATATCCAAGTGCATGAATTGCCAGCTAGTTAAAGCCAAGCAAAAGAAGCCTAGTGGGTTGTTACAGCCCTTAGAAATTCCCGAATGGAAATGGGAGCAAGTCTCGATGGATTTCATTGATGGTTTACCAAGGACTAGATCGGGACATGATAGCATTTGGGTAGTTGTGGATCGACTGACTAAAAGTGCAAGATTTATACCAGTCAAATCGACCAGAACGGCAGCTAAGTTAGCAGAATTGTATATGAAGTGGGTAGTGAGATTTCATGGAGTACCTAAAAGCATTGTGAGCGACCGAGACCCGTTGTTCACTAGTGGGTTTTGGAAGAGCTTACAAGAGGCTCTAGGGTCAGAGTTACATCTCAGTACCGCATATCATCCTCAGACCGACGGTCAGACGGAGAGGGTGAATCGTATTTTGGAAGATCTCTTGAGAGCATGTATATTGGATTTTGGTGGATCATGGGATGACCATTTGCATCTAGTAGAGTTTGCATATAATAATAGCTACCAATCCAGTATCGGTATGGCTCCGTTTGAAGCTTTGTACGGAAGACCGTGCAACTCACCATCATGTTGGATAGAGACTGGCGAGAAGTTTATGCTTGGACCAGATGTGGTGAGGGAAACTTCAGATAAGATCAAGATCATTCAACAACAAATGAAGGCCGCCCAAGTTAGGCAGAAGAGTTATGCTGATAAGAGGAGAAGAGACCTAAAATTCTCCGTTGGTGACTTGGTGTTTGTCAAGATTTCTCCAGTTGAAGAGCGTAATACGATTTGGCAGGAGAGGCAAGTTGGCACCAAGATTTGTTGGCCCATTCCCTGTTCTTGAACTAGTCGGAAATTTGGCATACAGAATTGACTTACCGGAGAAGATGGCGGGAGTTCACGATGTATTTCATGTTTCCCAACTAAGGAAGTTCGTTCACGACTCAGATATGACTATTTCACCTGATCAGTAAGAGGACTTCGAAGTAGAACCCGAGGCGGTTGGGAACCGCAAGCTGCCCCGTATTGTCGAGCACGACATGAAGCAACTTCGAAGGAAGGCGGTGAAGCTAGTCAAGGTTCAGTGGGGCGAGGACGAGAATGATTGTACTTGGGAGACAGAGGAGAACATTAGGAAGACCGTATGAAAAATGGCCAATTTCCAGTCGATTAAAATCAACTGAAACTGGTCAAACGCGTTTTCTTTTGCCACGCTCACATATTGATTCGAAAAATTATGAAATTTAAAACCTAGCAATAATTTTACATCCCGGACCCAACAAAACTGGTTTCGTCGAAATCCGAGGTCGTTTGCAAAAAGTCCATTTTTAAGGGCCTTATATATATAAAAATATATATGAATTCCACAGCGACTATTTCTAATTTTAAACTGGACATATCTTATCATTTCTAAGATGAAATCTCAGTTTGTCAACTTCGTTACAAAGATATAGTTATACAGATTCAAATATTTCTTGTTTCGTTCAATTCTGACTTATATTGAATTCTGTATATTCATTTGAAATTAGAAATCGAATTTTCGAACTACCGCGCCATTTTCAATTCCTTTTATAATTATATATAATTATTATATATTCTAACGACGACGTATATAATATATACGTTCTAATTATATTCAAAATAAATTTTCGTCGATATTATTTAAAATAATTCATTTTAAATAATCAAAATTCGCTTAAATTGCCAAAATAAAAATTTCAAACTGGCTCGCATTTTACGGGTTGTTACAATCTCCCCCACTTAAAACTTTTCGTCCCCGAAAAGGAACAAAGTCGAAAGTGGTTTGATTAATCAACTCTACGTTCGATCTGGCTTCCCTTCTCTAACTTTTCAGTTTCTGAGAATTTTCAAAATTTCAAAAATTTGGCTAACACCCTAAATTTTCGAAAAATTTCGCCATAACCTCCCCTGCACCGGGAGCATCGGGGAATTTCAAATAGCTTCCCCGGTCCTTCAGATCTCAAAAAGAAAAAGAAAAAGCCAAGCGGCTAGCCAATAGGCTCATAAAATCATCATCACCCAAACAAAACAGTAAATTATGTAGTAAACATGTACCTATTTGTCGGGCAAACAAATTTTATTCTCTGGCTCTAGCCTCCTTGCTATGACCTGTTCAATGATATATATGTATATGCAAGCAAATGCGACCAATTTTCAATATAAGTCAATATATGATTCAATCAGGCTAATTGGTTAAAAATTATCAAACAATTTAACAAACAACACAAACATCAATCAATTAGTGAATTTAACGTTTCAAATTCATAATTTGATATATATACAAAAATCAGATTTTTGATGCCAAATCACAACAATAGGCCCTATCTAATTTTGGTTCTCACACCAGTCTAATGGAAATATATAAATATCACACCTTCGACACTCGAATATAAATACTGGCGACAGTGCCCCATAACCAGAATTATTCCCGGGCACTATGGGGATTCTATATCTACCCAATATATTAAAACTTCGAACACACGTTTGCAAGACATATATGCAAAATCTTTATATACTGGATTGCCCAATTCAATTTAAAATAAATAATCAAATACGAATAGTTGATTTATATTTTCAAAACAAAATTGGTTTTCATTTTAAAAATATACTCTTCACACTCGTTCTAGGATACTACTGATCCCATCTCTAACGAGTCATTCTTATTGGATATTACTAACCCAATATCTGATGAATTCTTTCGTATGGTTCTAATGTGCCTTATTCTCTGAGCTTTGTAAACCAAAGCTCTGATACCACGTGTGAAGACCCGCAACTTCCCCGTAAAGGAAAGCGTCGGATAGTTCGAGAACAAACCACAGCAGAACGCATATAAAAGAACATTTCATGGTATATTACAACAATGCATCAGATTACAAGAATATACAGAGTATAAAAGAATATTACACAGAAATATCAGAGATTTAAATTACATTTAAATACATAGCAGCGGAAAATAATACAATACACAACTAGAAAGAGATATACGGATACAAAGCTTTCCGGATATCGTTCCAGCTGTAAACCAGGATCCTGTGAATATAAATCTGCAAAACCAAAACTACTAGCTGCCCGTGCCAAAATAGGGGCACCCAGAGTTTAGGTTAAAACAATAAACTCCAGGTCAGTCATGGGACTGGTGTGAGAATTAAAACAGTTATTAATCTTTATTTTAAATCATTAGGTAAATCAAAGGACCACGCCGTATAACACGGAACGGGTTTCCTCCCAAGAATACCAGTGCATAAAACAAACAGCGCAATGCTAAATAAAGAAAAATGAAGCTGTTATAAGACCCAGGTCCTATCACACAATGCAACGCAAGCCGGGGGATAGGGTTTTCCCTTATAACAGCCAAAGAATGCTTGATACGTTTAAAACAGATCATTTGATACTATTATAAGTGCATAGTGCATAAAGCAACTTCAAATCATAAGTATCAATCATAGGCGACATGAGCGTCCCATGCCACTATGTCGCCATATATAGGTTTACAAATAAAACCGCAAAGTCACGTATTCGGAAATTGGATTTCCGTCTATGAACCGAGGCTAGGGTCAAGATCCTCAACCGATTCGAGACTGCCTAACCCGAGTCTCAGGCAAGCGCGCAGGCAAGCCTTGGATCGTCAGGGCCGGTCCACACGGAGTGGATTAAAATGCCTGAGCACTACGTTTCGCCGCCCTTTGGGGCGTAAGCGAGCCAACGAATGACTCCATCGGACCCGGATCGTCCGATCTAACCGAGGTGCCTCGCAACAGCAACAACCACATAAGTCAAACTCGTCAGGGCGTGTAAAACCACTGACGCCACTTTTTAGCTAGGAGGAAACGTAGGCCCTCCCTGAGGTCCGTCTCCCGTTTTTGGTTCATACCGGGTGTGAAACTCGCGAAGTAAACGTTACACAAAGCTACGCCACAAAGGCCGTGCTTTGATCACCAACCACAAGACTTTGCTTTTCAACAGAAGCCTTGATCATTTGCATCTTAGCATGCCACACAGGCAAACCATCCTATGCAACCGATATCAGTCACACAGAATGAAATCCGATGTCAGACACACAGTCCATTTACAAGTCCGTTCTGGGTCTGAACGAAACCGGAGGCACCTAGTACCCCGCATATCCATTGATCTCCAAGTACGTCTGGACGATCACCAACTGTTTCCATCTTCTTGGGTGTACAGCCCAATCAAGATCATCAGTTATCACCCAAACGACGTGAAGACCTCCGGTCTTCGACCATCGTCTTCATCTTCGACTTATCGTCGTATCGATTATTCAGAATGGGATAAACCCGGTCTTTCCGAATAACCCGCGTATATTTTAAATAAGTGTTACACAAACACAACATACGCCTCATTCCAATTCATTAGTCACTAACCGTAAATTAATCAAGAGAATAATTCCCCAAATATTAACCCCGAAGGCCGAAACCAACATCAGATCAATATCCAGAAAACCCTTCTGCTTGGCTAACCGACAGTTAGTTTCTAAATTTCACGTTCAAATCTAATTAAAGATTTAACTATCGCCTGGAGCAAAACTGGTGATACTCCATTCTCGATCTTTTCAATCTAATTAAAGATTCATTAAAACTCCACTTAGTTTTAATCATTATCTGGGTTAAAGAATCAGTGTCATTTAAAACACGATTCACGATAAACCCAAAATCCCATTCCATTAATTATCGGGTTAAAGAACAAGTGTTATTTAAAACACTGTTCACGATAAACCCAAAAAATCAATACCAATTCAATTCCAATTAAATATCATTTAATTGGTACAATTCATTAAATCTAAATAAAAAGATTTAATCTTTTCTCAACTGGGTTCAAGAACAGTGTTAGTGAAGACACCATTCACGACAAACCCAAATCACATTCGATTAATTATCGGGTTAAAGAACAAGTGTTATTTAAAACACTGTTCACGATAAACCCAAAAATCAATACCAATTCAATTCCAATTAAATATCATTTAATTGGTACACTTCATTAAATCTAAATAAAAAGATTTAATCTTTTCTCAACTGGGTTCAAGAACAGTGTTAGTGAAGACACCATTCACGACAAACCCAAATCACATTCGATATTCAATACAAGGCTCTGAATAGAAAATATATCGGCTTATATTCAATATCGAATTCTACGACTAACAAATGTCGTATTGGAAATAACGATATAAATATATATCTTTCAAATTTCCATAACAACACCTGTATAATCACGAATTCCAACATCGAAATATTCCGAAGACAATTTCGATTCAAATCCACTCCAATGCATTCATTGGAAATTTTGGTTATTTTCAAACCCATTTCGAATTCAATTTATTTATTTAAAAATAAATAGAATTATAATTCTAGTTCAAAACTAGTTTATTTCGATAAAAATCTATTTTTATCTTTTCAAATATGGAGTTTTTCATCCCAATTCTTTCTAAATCATTTCTTATGATTTTACACAAATTATTACTATTTTTAATAATTTTATCAAGGCCCCTTCAGTCGATTTCCAACAATGGCCATCGAACTGCACTTACAGCGACCTTTTTCGAATTTGATTTGGACATAATTCCAAATCCAACCGTTAGATTTCTAATTTCTAATATTCTTTAGAAAGCTCTTTTCGATACGAACCCAACGGTTCCGGTTTTAGGAGAATCCGACGGTCGGATCTCCCGTAATGTCCGTTTGAAACAAATGGTCGAAATTCGCGAACTGCCGCGGCGCGGCGCGTTCTATTCAGGCCATTATATTATATATATAATATATATAATATATATTTCGTCGATTTCTATTTAAAACGAATTATATGAATAGTTTTAAATTCGTTTCAAAAGCAATTTCAACTTCCATTTCAATTCAAATCAAAATTGAATTCATCTTTATAAATTCGTTTCAAAATTCATTTCTATTCAATTCAAATTTCAATTCAATTTGAATTCATTTCAATTCGTTTTCAATTCAATTCATTTCGAAATCGTTTTCAATTCAATTCATTTCGAAATCGTTTTCAATTCAATTCATTTCGAAATCGTTTTCAATTCAATTCATTTCGAAATCGTTTTCAATTCAATTCATTTCGAAATCGTTTTCAATTCAATTCATTTCGAAATCGTTTTCAATTCAATTCATTTCGAAATCGTTTTCAATTCAATTCATTTCGAAATCGTTTTCAATTCAATTCATTTCGAAATCGTTTTCAATTCAATTCAATTCGAAATCGTTTTCAATTCAATTCATTTCGAAATCGTTTTCAATTCAATTCATTTCGAAATCGTTTTCAATTCAATTCAATTCGAAATCGTTTTCAATTCAATTCAAAATATTCGATTTCGAAATCACTTTTCAATATTCATTTTTAAGATGAATAAAATCGATATAAATATCGTTCACGTCAAAATGGCGTCAATCTAATCAACACGGCTCCATATATTGATATTTTCAAATATTCCATTTCGAATATTTCTATTTCAAATATTTCTATTTCAAATATTTCTATTTTAAAACTGGAATGAGGCCCAATCAATTACCATATAATGTTAATTATATGGATTTTCTACAACACATGCATATATCAACAACGATGAATAATCAACCATCATCCAAAGTGCATTCTACACTGTATAAGCATCAAATATAGATATTCAACGCTTATAACAGTCTGTCAATCAATCGATCGACACACAACTAAACAATCGGGATTAGTGTACGTCAAATATCATCCCAACACCCGTGTAGGGTTTCAAACAATCAAACACAGATTTTATTTGTGCAGTTGGGCGATGTGTAAAATTTATCGACCCAATCAATGTCCTTCAAATAAGTGTACATAAACAAACCATCTGGTTTGCAAATGAATATTTTATTTATTCACATTCACGTTAAAAATTTATATTTTTAACGACAAAACATTTTATTTCAACATATGAATTTCTCTTCAGTTCATTCTTTAAATAAAATGATATTTTTATTTTTCTAACATATTTTAGAAAATTTCGGCGGCATAACGGCACGATACTAGAAACGGGACGAGGCCTAGCCTTATCCCCGGACTAGTGAAGGCCCACGCCATTCACACATCAATCAAATCAATTTCATTATGCAAACCACAAAATTTGGAGTAAGAGTCTAACCTAGCCTTACTCCCTCGCCTTATAACGGCGCACGTCTAATCCTAACCAATTTATCGATTCGATTTTTCACACCACAAACCACATTTAAACCAATATCGCAATCAATCACCAAACAGCCAAACAAACAAGTCCATGGTCTGTGGACGATTGTGTCGGGTGCTACTAAGCACCGTCTGCATCCTAGTATATATATATATAACTAGAAAAATTTAATTGAAAGGTGAGAAGTTCTCACCTATAGCTATCCTAGCTCCACGGCACTTCATTTGCAGAAACCTTCGTCGCTACCGCATCTTCGTCCTCTTCGTTGTCCGCTTTCACTACCTATGTAAAAATCGAATTTTTACTTCGCTATTCCATATATAAAAATCATATTTTTATTTCGAAGTTCAATATATAAAAATCCTATTTTTAGTTTGCTATTCAATATATAAAAATCGAATTTTTATTTCGAAGTTCAATATATAAAAATTCTCTTTTTCTATCGAAGTTCAATATATAAAAATTCTCTTTTTCTATCGAAGTTCAATATATAAAAATTCTCTTTTTCTATCGAAGTTCAATATATAAAAATTCTCTTTTTCTATCGAAGTTCAATATATAAAAATTCTCTTTTTCTATCGAAGTTCAATATATAAAAATTCTGTTTTTCTATCGAAGTTCAATATATAAAAATTCTCTTTTTCTATCTCGAAAACAAATGCAAAATTCCTTTTTAAAAACAAAGCTAACTTCATTTTCAAAACCAATGTATGTATTTTATTTTCTTTAAAAATCAGTTTTTATATTCTTTTAAAATCAGTTTTTATGCATTTTTTTTTTAAAAAACAGTTTTTGCATCTTTTTAAAAAAAAACAGAAATTAGTTTTTAAATCATTTTTAAATTGGTTTTTAAATTCTTATAAATCAGTTTTTATTTTCTATCATTTAAAAATCGGTTTTCTGTTTTAAATAAAAATAAAAATAAAGTAAATAAATTAAAAACTTACAGCATTTGAAGAAAAAAGGGGGGGGGGGGTCGCAGGTCGGGGGTTGGCACCTCAGGCGGCGGTGGGTCCCACTAGGGCTGGAGAGTTTGGTTTGGGGCGGAGGGCTTTGGGAGATCGAGTGGAGAGAGGGGAGGAGATGGGAGGGGAGGCGCGGCGCCGGGCTTCGGGCGATGGCGTTCGTCGGAGTGGCGGAGGGCGGCGATGCTGGATCGGGGGGGGGGCGATCGCGATTTCTTTTCTTTCTCTTTTTTTTTTGTTTTTTTTCTGAGAAAATATCGGGGGGGGGGGGGGCAGCAGATATAAGGGAGAAGAGATGTTTTTTTTTTATTATTATTATTATTTAATTCAACCTTAAGTTGACTTTTTCGTACGACCTCGAAACGAGGCCCACCGCCTGTCGTCCATAGCGTTCTACCCCCATTCCGAACACAATGGGATATGTATCGTACGCTGATTCGGCTGTTACAATCAGTTTCCGTTGAATTAACATTTAAATCACTATATTGAATTTTAAACGTACATTTCAAATTACCGAGGTCGCATACGAACTCTAAAAATTACAGAAAAATATTTTCTAGCTTCGTATTGACGATACGGTCCTAACAAAACTAGTTTCGTCGAATTCTGAGACCGTATGAAAAATGGCCAATTTCCAGTCGATTAAAATCAACTGAAACTGGTCAAACGCGTTTTCTTTTGCCACGCTCACATATTGATTCGAAAAATTATGAAATTTAAAACCTAGCAATAATTTTACATCCCGGACCCAACAAAACTGGTTTCGTCGAAATCCGAGGTCGTTTGCAAAAAGTCCATTTTTAAGGGCCTTATATATATAAAAATATATATGAATTCCACAGCGACTATTTCTAATTTTAAACTGGACATATCTTATCATTTCTAAGATGAAATCTCAGTTTGTCAACTTCGTTACAAAGATATAGTTATACAGATTCAAATATTTCTTGTTTCGTTCAATTCTGACTTATATTGAATTCTGTATATTCATTTGAAATTAGAAATCGAATTTTCGAACTACCGCGCCATTTTCAATTCCTTTTATAATTATATATAATTATTATATATTCTAACGACGACGTATATAATATATACGTTCTAATTATATTCAAAATAAATTTTCGTCGATATTATTTAAAATAATTCATTTTAAATAATCAAAATTCGCTTAAATTGCCAAAATAAAAATTTCAAACTGGCTCGCATTTTACGGGTTGTTACAATCTCCCCCACTTAAAACTTTTCGTCCCCGAAAAGGAACAAAGTCGAAAGTGGTTTGATTAATCAACTCTACGTTCGATCTGGCTTCCCTTCTCTAACTTTTCAGTTTCTGAGAATTTTCAAAATTTCAAAAATTTGGCTAACACCCTAAATTTTCGAAAAATTTCGCCATAACCTCCCCTGCACCGGGAGCATCGGGGAATTTCAAATAGCTTCCCCGGTCCTTCAGATCTCAAAAAGAAAAAGAAAAAGCCAAGCGGCTAGCCAATAGGCTCATAAAATCATCATCACCCAAACAAAACAGTAAATTATGTAGTAAACATGTACCTATTTGTCGGGCAAACAAATTTTATTCTCTGGCTCTAGCCTCCTTGCTATGACCTGTTCAATGATATATATGTATATGCAAGCAAATGCGACCAATTTTCAATATAAGTCAATATATGATTCAATCAGGCTAATTGGTTAAAAATTATCAAACAATTTAACAAACAACACAAACATCAATCAATTAGTGAATTTAACGTTTCAAATTCATAATTTGATATATATACAAAAATCAGATTTTTGATGCCAAATCACAACAATAGGCCCTATCTAATTTTGGTTCTCACACCAGTCTAATGGAAATATATAAATATCACACCTTCGACACTCGAATATAAATACTGGCGACAGTGCCCCATAACCAGAATTATTCCCGGGCACTATGGGGATTCTATATCTACCCAATATATTAAAACTTCGAACACACGTTTGCAAGACATATATGCAAAATCTTTATATACTGGATTGCCCAATTCAATTTAAAATAAATAATCAAATACGAATAGTTGATTTATATTTTCAAAACAAAATTGGTTTTCATTTTAAAAATATACTCTTCACACTCGTTCTAGGATACTACTGATCCCATCTCTAACGAGTCATTCTTATTGGATATTACTAACCCAATATCTGATGAATTCTTTCGTATGGTTCTAATGTGCCTTATTCTCTGAGCTTTGTAAACCAAAGCTCTGATACCACGTGTGAAGACCCGCAACTTCCCCGTAAAGGAAAGCGTCGGATAGTTCGAGAACAAACCACAGCAGAACGCATATAAAAGAACATTTCATGGTATATTACAACAATGCATCAGATTACAAGAATATACAGAGTATAAAAGAATATTACACAGAAATATCAGAGATTTAAATTACATTTAAATACATAGCAGCGGAAAATAATACAATACACAACTAGAAAGAGATATACGGATACAAAGCTTTCCGGATATCGTTCCAGCTGTAAACCAGGATCCTGTGAATATAAATCTGCAAAACCAAAACTACTAGCTGCCCGTGCCAAAATAGGGGCACCCAGAGTTTAGGTTAAAACAATAAACTCCAGGTCAGTCATGGGACTGGTGTGAGAATTAAAACAGTTATTAATCTTTATTTTAAATCATTAGGTCAATCAAAGGACCACGCCGTATAACACGGAACGGGTTTCCTCCCAAGAATACCAGTGCATAAAACAAACAGCGCAATGCTAAATAAAGAAAAATGAAGCTGTTATAAGACCCAGGTCCTATCACACAATGCAACGCAAGCCGGGGGATAGGGTTTTCCCTTATAACAGCCAAAGAATGCTTGATACGTTTAAAACAGATCATTTGATACTATTATAAGTGCATAGTGCATAAAGCAACTTCAAATCATAAGTATCAATCATAGGCGACATGAGCGTCCCATGCCACTATGTCGCCATATATAGGTTTACAAATAAAACCGCAAAGTCACGTATTCGGAAATTGGATTTCCGTCTATGAACCGAGGCTAGGGTCAAGATCCTCAACCGATTCGAGACTGCCTAACCCGAGTCTCAGGCAAGCGCGCAGGCAAGCCTTGGATCGTCAGGGCCGGTCCACACGGAGTGGATTAAAATGCCTGAGCACTACGTTTCGCCGCCCTTTGGGGCGTAAGCGAGCCAACGAATGACTCCATCGGACCCGGATCGTCCGATCTAACCGAGGTGCCTCGCAACAGCAACAACCACATAAGTCAAACTCGTCAGGGCGTGTAAAACCACTGACGCCACTTTTTAGCTAGGAGGAAACGTAGGCCCTCCCTGAGGTCCGTCTCCCGTTTTTGGTTCATACCGGGTGTGAAACTCGCGAAGTAAACGTTACACAAAGCTACGCCACAAAGGCCGTGCTTTGATCACCAACCACAAGACTTTGCTTTTCAACAGAAGCCTTGATCATTTGCATCTTAGCATGCCACACAGGCAAACCATCCTATGCAACCGATATCAGTCACACAGAATGAAATCCGATGTCAGACACACAGTCCATTTACAAGTCCGTTCTGGGTCTGAACGAAACCGGAGGCACCTAGTACCCCGCATATCCATCGATCTCCAAGTACGTCTGGACGATCACCAACTGTTTCCATCTTCTTGGGTGTACAGCCCAATCAAGATCATCAGTTATCACCCAAACGACGTGAAGACCTCCGGTCTTCGACCATCGTCTTCATCTTCGACTTATCGTCGTATCGATTATTCAGAATGGGATAAACCCGGTCTTTCCGAATAACTCGCGTATATTTTAAATAAGTGTTACACAAACACAACATACGCCTCATTCCAATTCATTAGTCACTAACCGTAAATTAATCAAGAGAATAATTCCCCAAATATTAACCCCGAAGGCCGAAACCAACATCAGATCAATATCCAGAAAACCCTTCTGCTTGGCTAACCGACAGTTAGTTTCTAAATTTCACGTTCAAATCTAATTAAAGATTTAACTATCGCCTGGAGCAAAACTGGTGATACTCCATTCTCGATCTTTTCAATCTAATTAAAGATTCATTAAAACTCCACTTAGTTTTAATCATTATCTGGGTTAAAGAATCAGTGTCATTTAAAACACGATTCACGATAAACCCAAAATCCCATTCCATTAATTATCGGGTTAAAGAACAAGTGTTATTTAAAACACTGTTCACGATAAACCCAAAAATCAATACCAATTCAATTCCAATTAAATATCATTTAATTGGTACACTTCATTAAATCTAAATAAAAAGATTTAATCTTTTCTCAACTGGGTTCAAGAACAGTGTTAGTGAAGACACCATTCACGACAAACCCAAATCACATTCGATTAATTATCGGGTTAAAGAACAAGTGTTATTTAAAACACTGTTCACGATAAACCCAAAAATCAATACCAATTCAATTCCAATTAAATATCATTTAATTGGTACACTTCATTAAATCTAAATAAAAAGATTTAATCTTTTCTCAACTGGGTTCAAGAACAGTGTTAGTGAAGACACCATTCACGACAAACCCAAATCACATTCGATATTCAATACAAGGCTCTGAATAGAAAATATATCGGCTTATATTCAATATCGAATTCTACGACTAACAAATGTCGTATTGGAAATAACGATATAAATATATATCTTTCAAATTTCCATAACAACACCTGTATAATCACGAATTCCAACATCGAAATATTCCGAAGACAATTTCGATTCAAATCCACTCCAATGCATTCATTGGAAATTTTGGTTATTTTCAAACCCATTTCGAATTCAATTTATTTATTTAAAAATAAATAGAATTATAATTCTAGTTCAAAACTAGTTTATTTCGATAAAAATCTATTTTTATCTTTTCAAATATGGAGTTTTTCATCCCAATTCTTTCTAAATCATTTCTTATGATTTTACACAAATTATTACTATTTTTAATAATTTTATCAAGGCCCCTTCAGTCGATTTCCAACAATGGCCATCGAACTGCACTTACAGCGACCTTTTTCGAATTTGATTTGGACATAATTCCAAATCCAACCGTTAGATTTCTAATTTCTAATATTCTTTAGAAAGCTCTTTTCGATACGAACCCAACGGTTCCGGTTTTAGGAGAATCCGACGGTCGGATCTCCCGTAATGTCCGTTTGAAACAAATGGTCGAAATTCGCGAACTGCCGCGGCGCGGCGCGTTCTATTCAGGCCATTATATTATATATATAATATATATAATATATATTTCGTCGATTTCTATTTAAAACGAATTATATGAATAGTTTTAAATTCGTTTCAAAAGCAATTTCAACTTCCATTTCAATTCAAATCAAAATTGAATTCATCTTTATAAATTCGTTTCAAAATTCATTTCTATTCAATTCAAATTTCAATTCAATTTGAATTCATTTCAATTCGTTTTCAATTCAATTCATTTCGAAATCGTTTTCAATTCAATTCATTTCGAAATCGTTTTCAATTCAATTCATTTCGAAATCGTTTTCAATTCAATTCATTTCGAAATCGTTTTCAATTCAATTCATTTCGAAATCGTTTTCAATTCAATTCATTTCGAAATCGTTTTCAATTCAATTCATTTCGAAATCGTTTTCAATTCAATTCATTTCGAAATCGTTTTCAATTCAATTCATTTCGAAATCGTTTTCAATTCAATTCAATTCGAAATCGTTTTCAATTCAATTCATTTCGAAATCGTTTTCAATTCAATTCATTTCGAAATCGTTTTCAATTCAATTCAATTCGAAATCGTTTTCAATTCAATTCAAAATATTCGATTTCGAAATCACTTTTCAATATTCATTTTTAAGATGAATAAAATCGATATAAATATCGTTCACGTCAAAATGGCGTCAATCTAATCAACACGGCTCCATATATTGATATTTTCAAATATTCCATTTCGAATATTTCTATTTCAAATATTTCTATTTTAAAACTGGAATGAGGCCCAATCAATTACCATATAATGTTAATTATATGGATTTTCTACAACACATGCATATATCAACAACGATGAATAATCAACCATCATCCAAAGTGCATTCTACACTGTATAAGCATCAAATATAGATATTCAACGCTTATAACAGTCTGTCAATCAATCGATCGACACACAACTAAACAATCGGGATTAGTGTACGTCAAATATCATCCCAACACCCGTGTAGGGTTTCAAACAATCAAACACAGATTTTATTTGTGCAGTTGGGCGATGTGTAAAATTTATCGACCCAATCAATGTCCTTCAAATAAGTGTACATAAACAAACCATCTGGTTTGCAAATGAATATTTTATTTATTCACATTCACGTTAAAAATTTATATTTTTAACGACAAAACATTTTATTTCAACATATGAATTTCTCTTCAGTTCATTCTTTAAATAAAATGATATTTTTATTTTTCTAACATATTTTAGAAAATTTCGGCGGCATAACGGCACGATACTAGAAACGGGACGAGGCCTAGCCTTATCTCCGGACTAGTGAAGGCCCACGCCATTCACACATCAATCAAATCAATTTCATTATGCAAACCACAAAATTTGGAGTAAGAGTCTAACCTAGCCTTACTCCCTCGCCTTATAACGACGCACGTCTAATCCTAACCAATTTATCGATTCGATTTTTCACACCACAAACCACATTTAAACCAATATCGCAATCAATCACCAAACAGCCAAACAAACAAGTCCATGGTCTGTGGACGATTGTGTCGGGTGCTACTAAGCACCGTCTGCATCCTAGTATATATATATAACTAGAAAAATTTAATTGAAAGGTGAGAAGTTCTCACCTATAGCTATCCTAGCTCCACGGCACTTCATTTGCAGAAACCTTCGTCGCTACCGCATCTTCGTCCTCTTCGTTGTCCGCTTTCACTACCTATGTAAAAATCGAATTTTTACTTTGCTATTCCATATATAAAAATCATATTTTTATTTCGAAGTTCAATATATAAAAATCCTATTTTTAGTTTGCTATTCAATATATAAAAATCGAATTTTTATTTCGAAGTTCAATATATAAAAATTCTCTTTTTCTATCGAAGTTCAATATATAAAAATTCTCTTTTTCTATCGAAGTTCAATATATAAAAATTCTCTTTTTCTATCGAAGTTCAATATATAAAAATTCTCTTTTTCTATCGAAGTTCAATATATAAAAATTCTCTTTTTCTATCTCGAAAACAAATGCAAAATTCCTTTTTAAAAACAAAGCTAACTTCATTTTCAAAACCAATGTATGTATTTTATTTTCTTTAAAAATCAGTTTTTATATTCTTTTAAAATCAGTTTTTATGCATTTTTTTTTTAAAAAACAGTTTTTGCATCTTTTTAAAAAAAAACAGAAATTAGTTTTTAAATCATTTTTAAATTGGTTTTTAAATTCTCATAAATCAGTTTTTATTTTCTATCATTTAAAAATCGGTTTTCTGTTTTAAATAAAAATAAAAATAAAGTAAATAAATTAAAAACTTACAGCATTTGAAGAAAAAAGGGGGGGGGTCGCAGGTCGGGGGTTGGCACCTCAGGCGGCGGTGGGTCCCACTAGGGCTGGAGAGTTTGGTTTGGGGCGGAGGGCTTTGGGAGATCGAGTGGAGAGAGGGGAGGAGATGGGAGGGGAGGCGCGGCGCCGGGCTTCGGGCGATGGCGTTCGTCGGAGTGGCGGAGGGCGGCGATGCTGGATCGGGGGGGGGGGGGGGGGGGGGATCGCGATTTCTTTTCTTTCTCTTTTTTTTTTTGTTTTTTTTCTGAGAAAATATCGGGGGGGGGGGGGCAGCAGATATAAGGGAGAAGAGATGTTTTTTTTTTATTATTATTATTATTTAATTCAACCTTAAGTTGACTTTTTCGTACGACCTCGAAACGAGGCCCACCGCCTGTCGTCCATAGCGTTCTACCCCCATTCCGAACACAATGGGATATGTATCGTACGCTGATTCGGCTGTTACAATCAGTTTCCGTTGAATTAACATTTAAATCACTATATTGAATTTTAAACGTACATTTCAAATTACCGAGGTCGCATACGAACTCTAAAAATTACAGAAAAATATTTTCTAGCTTCGTATTGACGATACGGTCCTAACAAAACTAGTTTCGTCGAATTCTGAGACCGTATGAAAAATGGCCAATTTCCAGTCGATTAAAATCAACTGAAACTGGTCAAACGCGTTTTCTTTTGCCACGCTCACATATTGATTCGAAAAATTATGAAATTTAAAACCTAGCAATAATTTTACATCCCGGACCCAACAAAACTGGTTTCGTCGAAATCCGAGGTCGTTTGCAAAAAGTCCATTTTTAAGGGCCTTATATATATAAAAATATATATGAATTCCACAGCGACTATTTCTAATTTTAAACTGGACATATCTTATCATTTCTAAGATGAAATCTCAGTTTGTCAACTTCGTTACAAAGATATAGTTATACAGATTCAAATATTTCTTGTTTCGTTCAATTCTGACTTATATTGAATTCTGTATATTCATTTGAAATTAGAAATCGAATTTTCGAACTACCGCGCCATTTTCAATTCCTTTTATAATTATATATAATTATTATATATTCTAACGACGACGTATATAATATATACGTTCTAATTATATTCAAAATAAATTTTCGTCGATATTATTTAAAATAATTCATTTTAAATAATCAAAATTCGCTTAAATTGCCAAAATAAAAATTTCAAACTGGCTCGCATTTTACGGGTTGTTACAGTAACGACCCGTATTCTACGCATCATAGGATCGTAGGATATTTATTTCTTTCACATACGAAGTCGTATGGTCATGTAACTTTGGGAGACGACTATTGTGGTCATTTCCCATGTTCATGATTTTTCCTGATTTTTAAATGACCATTTTACCCCTAGTTGGCACTGTTTTGGCCATAACTTTTGACTGGAAAGGAATTTTGACCTGAAACCACTTCCATTGGCTCCGGATGATGGTTTACAATTCCGTAGAGTGGTCACATTAGCCAAACAGACTCACCGTTTGGGAGATATGGCTGAAACAAGTTTCAGATGGTGAAAAACAGCTTAATTGGGCTTAACCGGGTGATTAGCAGCTAGGCCGAGAGGGGAATTTCGGGTTTATAGGTATAGGAGGACTGATTAGGGTTAGGAAATCGCTTTCATTTCAGTTTTGAGCCGCCACAAACCTTCTTGAGACCTTAGTAATGGCTTCCATCCTCTAAAACCACACCAAAACACATTTTTAGTGAAGATTAAACCTAAACTACATCAAAACAAGGCCAAATAGCATCAGAGCAAGGTTGGAGCTGCTGCTATACATAGGGATTCGACCCAAACAGAGAGTATTTCAGATTTGGTGCTTTATTTTGTGGCAAAGGTGAGTGATAGCATCGTTTTGACACTAATTACAGTTAATTAAGGGTGATTAGTGAAGATTAGCGAATTTATACACTAATAAATTCTGGAAAAATGTTTAGAAATTTGGAAATAATATTTTATGCCTCTGTTAGAAAAATTGGACGATTTGATTAAGTTTTACTAAGTATGTGCTTAAATATGATTAAGTGGGATTATGGGAAAATGTGAGGTTTTAGCCACTTTTGATCCAATTTGATTCATTTGAATTGTTGTTTTGCTGTTTGTGGTTGCTATTACATGTTGCTATGACTCTATGGTGTGTTATATGATTGATTAGAAGTGTTAGATTTGTCAAAAACGCCGTCGAATGGCGTAAAATACTTGCTGGAAGAGTTGCAGAAAAGTGCAGGTTCTGGACCGGATCGGATCGGATATGGAGGCTCGGATCGGATGGGTTGAACTGGGCAAGGGATCTGATCGGATCGGAACTTGACACTCGAGACAACTGGCAAAAAGGAAGGCCACGCTAATTGAACTGGGATCGAATCGGATAAAGGAGGAGAGATCGGATCAACTTGGAGACGCAGGGCTCGGATCAGAACTTAACCTTTGGGAGAACTAGCAAGAGGGAAGGCCACGCGGATCAGATGGAGAAGGAGGGATCGGCTCGGAGCACGTGAAGAACGAAGGAGAGGATAGGAGCGGAAGCACGAACTGGAAGGAAGATGGTACCCGACCCGACCCGGAGGGACACCCGACCCGACCCGAAGTGGAATACCCGACCCGAACCGATGCGACGCTGTGGACCCGAACCGAACCGCTACAGGAGAAGACTACGAGCCGACCTGAACCGATGGCTAGGAGGAGAACCCGACCCGGTATTGACCAATAACCCGAGATGCAAAGGTAGTCCAATATGGGAAGTTGGAGCTCAGGATCTAGTTGGGAACCAATGAGTTCACTTCATGATTGGGCTTTGCTGCGGGACGTGTGCCAAGGGGCAGTCGATGTCTATGACTTTGGATCACTATGTATGGGAAGTACGTGAACAGATTCAGGGCTGCAATGGCCTAGGTACAACTAAAGGGCTATAGACCAGTGAAGTGGGGTCATTTGTAAAGATTTGGTCATGACTCCATGTGGTAAGCTTGGTAGTAGCAGTAGTTGTACAAGTCGAACTCCGTCACTACTTCAATGGGTCTAGTGATTGACAGTGGTAGATACCGTATGCTTTACGCACTGAGTGAGAAATGTGAGGATGATTGCTATGGATGATTTATTTGCTATCATATTGACATGCACACCCCACCCTCGTATTCTTACACTATCTATTATGGCACCTTAGAGTATTGTACGGTATGTGGTACTAACTCTTTGGTTGCAGGTCCAGGTTCAGGTATGATTTAGTATACCTGTTATTATTCTGTTTAGATGCTTATCGCTCATACCAGGCTTTATGTCTGACCCAGAGTTTTATGTCTCCTCTTATTACTCTGGGTGCTCACACGAGCAGACTAGAGACAGGTTAGCTGGTGATGCACGGGTAGATGATCCGGAGACGAGCAGGAGGCTTCCACGTAATATATACATAGTATTCTCCCTGTGTTGTTGAAGATCACTGCTTGGGCATTGGTGGTGCATCTTCTACTTTAATTTTCTTTTGTTAGAGACAGTAAATTTGAAAAGTTGTAATAAGATGTATTTGGATTTCCGCTGCTCTGACGTTGATGTTGGTTTTAGTTATCAGCTTATACACTGTCTCACCTGTTTTATGTCAAGTATTTTGTTATTATATTTTATTCCATGCGCTGTGAGACATTCTACAAGTTCCTCGTTTAGTTAATTCCCTTCTTTCCTTTCTTCTGACGACCGTCCCGTGCTAGTCGGGCATGTGTACAGCGCACTTTCGGAGGAAATGCAGGCTGGTGCGGGGCGGGCCATCACAATTCTAATGAAATGAAAGCTAAAATGAAGAGAACACACAATTTATAGTGGTTCGACGTTAAGTAGCCTACATCCACTTTCTACTCTTCGAATTTATAATTCAAATGCAGGTACAATGATGATCTTCACTCTCTTCTATTTTTACAATACATTAATTCACTCAAGATTATCTCAAATATTGCTTGAAAGATGATTGTAGTTTGAAAACGATGATAGAATTCGGATTGCAAAGAAGTTTGAGTTCTGAATGTGCCAAAAGATCCTTCCAAATGCCTCTTGATGTTGTATTTATAGGTGGAAAATCCCCCTGGAGTGGGATCGGTTCGGATCCACGTGGCATCAATCCCGCCACAGTCGGGTTCGGATGGGATCTGATGATGACAGCACTACAGGTTAGTGGCAAACGTAGGTAGATCGTGTGCGCAACCGTCTCGAGTATAAAGGAAAACGTGGGGTGGAAGGTGCTATGACTCTGGGATCGGATCAGATGTGTTTGTGTATGGGGTTCGGATCGGCTCCATTCCTTCCGATCCGGTCCGACTTGTTTTCCCTCTCTTTCTGCTTTGTGTTGATCTGTCTCTACCCAAGGAAAACCGATCCGATCCGATTATCTGGCAGAGTGCTCTTCATTGTCTGAGTCTTTAACTTTGTGTAGCCTAGTTCACAAAGTAGGCTAACATATTTCCCTCTCAAGGGATGCTTCTATCGAAGATGGAGCATGCCTTGACATCATATGTTCATTGGTATTTGAATTTGAATCGTTAAATAGTCACCTCCGTCTGTTCATAGGGACGTGTTGCCTCATAAAACCGTGTCTATTGCCGTCTATATATTCACCATGACGCATATGAATTACCTTGCTCATTTTTAAACAAATTTATGAACTCTTCTTGATGTCCAGCAGTTCCTCTAGGTAAATTTTTCCTTTATTTTCCTTCGAATTTGATTTACATACCACTTCGATGTGTAGGATTTCATTCGGTTTGAATTCCGACCCGAGCAGCTTCTGTCTTCGATTTTGCTTGGTATCAAATCAATGGGCTAGAGCACATTCGTGAACTCCGGTCCGAAACGAGGTGAAAGGCTGGGAATACAAAGGGCCACGATATATCTATATAAACTCGTTAGCTCTTCTCTTACTTTCTTTTATCTGTTTTATTGCCTTCACTTACCAGATTTTGGACCAAAACCCTAACTCTTAAAAACTCCAAAAATCCTTCTCGTTAATCTTCAAATTGAACTCGTAAGTAGGTTTAAAACTTCGATTATCCTTGTAATAATTGATTTCAACTAGTATTTGCGGTCAATTTGAACGGTTTGATTATGGCTTTTGCTCGGCTTCGACGCCGTGGCCTCCCCCTCCCTCGCCGTCGTCGTTGGTGACTCCATTATCACCTCGAGGCGTCGGGAGATGGGACTAGGATCCATTATTGGATATTTGGGTACATAAGTGCTTGGTCTCAATTGGGGTTTTTGAGATGGAGTTGGGTTCGGTGTTGGTTGAGCGAGATGGAAAATGGAGAAGAAAAAGAGAAAGATAGGAGCTGGGATCGGTTCGGGTGGAGAAAGGTTAGAGTAAAGGGAAGGGGAAGAGGTTCCTATGACCGGATCAGGTCGGAGTAAGAAACAGAGAGGAAGAGAGGCATGGATACTCAAGTCAATCCGGACTGCTCCGAATGCCTACTTCCGAACCAATCCGGTTTTGCTGGCTGGTTGCGAACGTTTGCTTCAGACCAAAACCTGGCTCCCCCCGATCTGATCCCAATACTTACATCCGAACCGAACCGAAGCAGTCCTACTCAATGCACAATAATTTGTTCAACTGGCCAAATCAATACTTGACATAACCTTCACCTTAAAGAATAGTTAGGGTAGCGCCTTACGAACATAAACGAATATCAAGAACTATTCCGAACATTACTGCTTTATCGAACCTTTGCATTACGCTCTCATGTGTTTACTTTACATCCTTTGCACACATAGCATACACTTTAGTTCACACACATACACGTGGGGATATGAGCTATCTTACTCTAACTTATGTTATTGCTTCTTCAGTAGTTTAGCGATCATGGCAGAGAGACGTTCATCTAGTTTAGCAGAGAAGAGAGAAGTTGCAGAAACTTCCGAGAAATTCACTCTTGATGACATATCCTCTCCCTCAGACCCTGAATGGGACGATGAGGGCCAAGATTATGAAGTAGAAGCACATAATAGTGAAATACCTTCTGATAGTGAAATTTCTCTTGGCGATGAAGAGGAAGGAGGAATAGGAGATAATTGTGCTCCTGATGAGTTTGAATCTGCCATTACATTGGAGTTACCCAAAGATTCTGTTGAATCGACGATTGATGACGACAGACTCATTCGAATATGTCTAAAGCATGGAATACTAAAAAGAGATACCCTGGTGCTATCGAAAATAGACCATCCCCACAATCCTCCGGAAGGATTTATGGCGGTTACCCGATTGATGTGTATGGTTGGGGCTATTTCGCCGTTTCCGCCTTTTGTTGTTGATTTCTGAGATAGATGCGGATTGCCTCCATGCAACTACATCCCAACTCTTATGCTTATTTATACACCTTGTATATAGCATACAAAGAGGTTTTAGGTGTAGAGCCCACCTTCGATGACGTCCACTTTTTTTATAATTTCAAGCATCGAACTCAAGAGACTCCTTCCTTCTCATATTTTGAATCAGTCCAAAAAGGAAAATTATTACAGTTCCATTTAGCAGCAAGGCTGGTGATTCAAAGCTCGAATGGTTTTATATCAGGCAGCAGCCGGGGTGCGCCAGGAGATGGACCAAATCAAGTAAAGCACCGACTTTCTAGATCTCAATTTTAAATGCTCATGCCAACACATTGACTTGCTTTCTTTTTCATTTGCAGTTGATAACCCAAAGCAAATATCTGATCAATTGTACTTTGATCGTTTGCATCGGCTTCTCAGTGATAATCAAAAGTTTCTAACCATCGACGAAGTTCTTAAGGATGAGTATCTCCATCATCACGGGTTACTATCCATTACCTGCAGTATAGGTCATGGAATGGATCCATATGTGTACATACCCCCGATAGATATTATTCCTGAGATGGGCAAGGGTTCGAAAGGTCCAACAATACCTCCTCGGACTTCGCCTTCTCCATCTTCAACTCAGGACGACGAGTTAACCAACATAGCTGAAAAGCACAGAGAAGGGTATACCGTCCCCGATGACGCTATTTCTCCTGAGAAGTCAACATCTCCTAAAGAGCTGCCAACAGATGCTTCTCAAGGAGATGCTCCTACTACCGATGATTCCACATTTAAGGGTTTAGGAAACCTTCCCCTACCTGAAACCATTTATACTTCAGAGGACTTTGGCACGAAACCATTAACTTTCACTTCTTCAGAGGAGACTACTCCCATGAAGACCAAAAAGCCCGCTCGTGCTAGTCTGGCTTCAGACTCGGGTTTGTTGGGGGGAGCACCACTTAGGATGCACTCAACACATTATCACCACACGTCATAGCACTCATGTCTTATGTGAACACTGATTATGAATTCCACTTATATTGTTGTGCAGGTACAACGTCTCGCCCTTTCTACGATGTCAGAAAAATGCGTCGTAGCATGTCAAGACCTCCTTCCGATATCGAGCATGATTGCCGTTAGAGCCGGGGCAGAGATGACAGAAGGCCTCATGATTCTCATCGACCACACACCTCGCGCTCTCGTTCCCCCGTCCGGTCGGATCCAGACAGGTATAAGAGCTACCAGAGTCGTCGAGGAGAAGACACGTCACAATCCAAAAAACGAACTTCTCCTCAAGACAAATATAGTCGGGAAAAAAGTCCGTCGAAATATACCGATTCACGAGACAAACACAAAGTTTCTGAGAAACGAACTGGAAAGGGTAATGCAGCCATCGTCCCGGCTAAGCGAAAACACGTTGAACTGACATACTGCATGCCTCCACCATTGGATGCTGATTCCAAAGTTAAGCTGACATATCTGGAGAAGCAGTTCCCAGATCACTACTTTGAGAACCTAACTTTTTTACCCGCACTTGAGCCTATTTCTTCAAAGTGGGCAGATGAGGCTAAAGCAAAGATTGACGCAGTTGAGAAGCAATACTCGGATATGTACAAATATTCACGCAATCTCTCCAGAATTATTCAGACTTTAATTACAGACGTTGATTCAATGAAAAAGGCTGCGGATTCCGATGAGAATGCCTTGAAAATTTTGGAGAAGGACCTAGAAGACACACAGCCTCAACTCGTCATTGCTCAACGAGATGCCAACAACTTCATAGCAATTTGAGGAATTACAGAAGTGCTATCATGACTTGCTGGAATCTCGTAGTCAAGAGCATTTGGAGTTGAAGAAACAAGCGGAAGACGTTAAGTCAAATAGTGTCAAAATGCAACTGGCTTACAATACTCTTAAGCAAGAAAAGGCCGAGTTAGCGAGAAAAAATGCTGAACTGGAGAAACAAAATGCTGACTTGGAGTCCAAGTTAATGGAATCCGAGAATAGGGCTGCCCTAGCTGAGGGGAATGTGGATAACACCATTAAATCCACTGAAGAAACCCGTAAACAGGTGTCAGAGGCTTAGGAAGAAGTGCAAGGTTTTGGTGAACTATTGCTTGAATTCTTTGCATACATAATTCGTCGCCGAAACATCTCTTGGATTGAAGACTATCCAACTACCTTAGTTCACGTATGGAGTCAAATCATCGAATATGAGAAAGAGGAACTTAATGTAGACTTTGTTGATGAAGACAAACTTATGGAAAAGTATTTGAGAGATGATGAACCAGCACGCCTGCCCGAGGGGCGTCGCCTCATTGCCGCTGCTATGGAGGAGGAGAAACGCCTGGCCAAACAAAAAAAATATCCCTGAAGTTGGTTCTTCTTCTGCTACCGCTGAAACTACTGAAGTTGAGGGATATGATCCCGAGAATCCGAGAATTCCTGAAGCGTCTCTTTTATCTCCTATACCTGAATCAGCATCAGAGACGGTAGCTACCCCAATTGAGAGATCATCAGAAGGTATTTCCACCTTTTCGCCTCAATTTGCCAAGGTAGTCTCCACCTTTCGTCTCATCATTGGGCAATCGATCAAGGATCCTTTATTATCTCCTGAGTTAATAACTATTTCTTCTCATTCTGTAGGTGCTGGACCAGCCGAGAAGACTGACGAGCATCAAGTAACCATCGTTGGGGAAAAATCTGTGGAAGGGACTCTGGGAGAACAGGATAAGGCTACCATCGTTGAGTCAGGAGGGGGAGCTGAACTGTCTAAGGCCGACACTTCTCATGATGACGAGATGATAAATGCCTTAAAAGACGACGGTGGTAATGAGGGGCATGAAGAAGATCCTGATGTGGCTATAATTAGGGGTTCAAAAAGTGCCGATGACGTTACTTTGGCTGAAATAAAAGCCGAACAAGACAAGTGCATGCAGCTGAAAGTTGAAGACTTGAACCCCGAAATCCTTTAGCCCCTTGCAGTGGTGGATCCTGGATCGAGGTTAGTTGTTATGCTTTCAACTAGGTCTATTACATAAGAGCTTGCTAAAAAATATTCTCTTGATTCCAGTGTTCCGACTCCTGGGAAGAAATCCACCGATTCTGGTACTTCAACTACAGAGAAGAAAAGGCCAAAGCGTCTCATGTCTGATGCTGAAAAAGAGGCTAGAAGTGCTCTTAAGGCTGCTAAAAAATCCAAGCCTGCTCCGAAGCCCAAGTGATGATGTGCTTTGTTTTATTTTGTTTTGATATTCCACTGGTCCGCTGTTGTTGTAGTGAGTGCGGCCCTCATGTCTTTTGCTTAGTCTTCCTGTATAAACTCACATATTTGGGAATAAAATTGTTTGTTCTCTGCAATGTCTGATTTCCATTAATTTTAACATTTAGGTAAAGATGCGCACAAACAGCATGTCAAATCACAGTTATATATTAAAGTCGTTATTAAGGGGAACATGTGTACATATATATGCCTCTTGGATAACTGATTAAGACTTATTCAAGATCGATTAAATTCAAAATTCAGTTGTCCCCGGTTCTCTGACGGGGCCATATTCCTTTTATCATTGATGCCTATTCTTCCTAGCATCTTTATACTCTCCTGTCTCATAACCAGGTTAGAGTATTACTGAGACGGTCTCTTATCGGGGTGCACCTTCATGCCTCAAGGGATGGCGTCTTCCCGTCCTTTATACTCTCTCTCGTCTCATGAGAGTTAGAGTTAGGAACGTCGTCTTCCCAATCTTTGCATATTATCATGCGAACGGTCATTTTGTTTGCTCCTGCACATGGGTTGTCTCCAATTTTTGAAATTTTAATTTTGTGTTTTGTGTTTTATTGCCATGACAGAATAATGGTTACGGATATAAATAATGCAGGAAAATAAATGACACATGATATTTTTATTGTGGTTCAGCTAAGTCGTAGACTACATCCACTTCATAATCCTTTGTTCATATAAACAAACTTTTTAAGCAAGTCATGCCTTTTTACATAGCTTATAAAAACAAAAAAGGAGTCATTTCATATTTAGCTCAGATATCGTCGTAAGTGCTGAGCGCTCCAAGCTCTGGGAATCTCTTCACCTTCCACGGTCGTCAGCTTGAATGCTCCTGTATCAAGCTTCCGTCGGATGGTGTATGGACCTTCCCATTTTGGACCCAATTGGGTCGAAGGCGGGAAGACTCGTTTCAGTACTAGATCTCTTGGTTCAAAGGTTTTGAAGCGAACTTTCGGGTCATAATAACGTGCTACTTGATGTCGATGTCTCGAGGAACGCAAGTCTGCTTCGTCTCTTTTTTATTCAACCATATCAATAGACTCTAGGAGGAATGCTCTATTTGTCATCGGGTCATAGTACACGACTAGATGAGAAGGGACCTCCAATTCTACCGGGATTACTGCTTCTGACCCAAACGAAAGTGAGTAGGGTGTATGGCCGGTGACTGTCTTAAAGGTTGTCCTGTAGGCCCATAAAGCTAGTGGCAACTCATCTACCCATCTGGCTTTGGCCCACTCTAACCGCTTCTTAAGAATAGATTTAATCACCTTGTTTATTGCTTCGACTTGGCCATTTGACTGCGGGTGAGCTACAACAGTGTACCGTTTATCAATCTTGTACTTCTGGCAGAAGTTTCTGAATTCGATGCTGTCAAACTGTGCCTCATTATCAGTTATGATGGTCTTCGGTATCCCAAATCGTCAGATAATGTTTCTGACCACAAAACCGATCACCTTTCTTGCTGTGATCGTTGTTAAAGGTTCAGCTTCCACCCACTTCGTGAAATAGTCCACGGCGATGATCGCATACTTAGCTCCTCGTCTGACAATAGGTAACACTCCAATAATGTCAATCCCCCACATGGCACGGCCATGGACTTACCATCAACTTGAGCTGAGTCGGAGGCGCTCTGGGAATCTTGGCAAATCTTTGACATCTTTCGCAGCATCGTGAATAATCAACCGCGTCTTTATGCACGGTAGGCCAGAAATATCCATACCGTAATACTTTCTTTGTTGGGGTTTGGCCCCCGGTGTGGTCCCCACACTCACCTTCATGTACTTCTTGCAGTACACGTTTAATGTCATCATGTGCGATACACCGTAATAGGGGCACTGAAAACCCTTGGCGATAAAGGACGTCGTCCTGTAAAACGTATCTCTCAGCCTTGCGTCTTACAGCTCGTCTTTCGCTCTTTTTCAACAGGAGGGTTCCATTCTTGAGAAAATTCTTGATCGATGTCATCCATGATTCTCTCTCTGGGTCGACTTCCAAGGCTAGTTCCGCTTCCATCAAGTCGAAACTCGGTGATTCCAAAACCTCTATCGGAACCATTTCAGTTTCTTCGGGATTGTCAGAACTAGCTAGCTTTGCCAGCCGATATGCATTCTGATTTTTGATTCTTGGAATGTGCGTTATGCTGTAATGCTTCAAACTTCCCAAGAACTCCTTTACCTTTTTGAGATAAGTAACGAGTCAAGGTCCTTTAGCAATAAATTCCTCCCGGATCTGGCATACAAATATCTTGGAATCGCAGTATATATCTAGTGTCTTCACTCCCACTTATTTGGAGAGTTTCAACCCGGCAATCAGGGCTTCATACTCGAAATCATTATTTGTAGCTGCAAACTCCAATCGCAATGCATAGTAAATAGAACGTCCTTCAGGTGTTATTAAAACAACTCCAGCGCCAGACCTTCGATTATTTTTGGCTCCATCCGTATATAGCTTCTATGGACTAAGCTCTAACTCCTGGTCCAAAGTAACTACCTTGTCACCCACCGTTTCCTCTTCGGGAATTGTGAATTCAGCTATAAAGTCGGCCAATGCCTGCTCTCTTATTGATTTCCGCGGTTGAAAATTTAAATCAAATTGACTTAGCTCGATGTTCCATTTAAGTAACCGCCCCGATGCTTCGGGTTTTTGCAACACTTGTCTTAAAGGTTGATCGGTGTATATGATTATTGGGTGAGCCTGAAAGTAATGACGAAGCTTGCGGGAAGCAATCAAGAGGCTATTAGCAAGATTTCTATCTTCGGATAATTACGTTCTGCAGCAGCTAGCTTTTTGCTCACGTTGTATACAGGCCTTTGGACTTTATCCACTTCACGTACCAATGTTGTACTGACGACATGAGATGATACCGCTAAGTAGACAAACAAATCCTCATGCTCCATGGGTTTTGATAATATTGGAGGCTTTTCTAATAAGTCTAATAAATTCTGAAACGCCTCCACACAGTCGGGGGTTCACTCAAAATTTCGCTTTCCTCGTTTTATTAGATCAAAGAAAGGTACACACCTATCGGTAGCTTTGGAGATAAACCTGCTCAATGCAGCAACTTTTCCGGCCAAGCTTTGAACATCTTTGATCTTTCGTGGTTCTTCAATATCCCTTATTGCTGCTATTTGGCTAGGATTTATCTCAATTCCTCGAGAACTCAAGATAAACCTAAGGAATTTTCCAGATGCGACCCCAAACGAGCATTTTAGGGGGGTTTAACTTCATTCCATACCTTCGAAGAATATCAAACATTTCTGCTAAATCCCTTGTATGGTCGGAAGATTGTTTAGACTTCACAAGCATGTCATCCATGTAAACCTCCATGGTTTTCCCGGTTTGATTATAGAACATGCGGTTGACCAAGCGCTGGTATGTGGCTCATGCATTATTTAACCCAAATAGCATTACCACATAACAATATAACCCCAACTTTATGATGAAACTTGTATGCTCTTGATCTGGTATGTGCATGGGAATTTGATTGTACCCAGAATAGGCATCCATAAAGGATAAGAGCTCGTGGCCAGCCATTGAATCTACTAGCTGATCAATTCTGAGGAGAGGAAAGCTATCCTTCGGGCAGGCCTTGTTCAAATCAGAAAAGTCGATACATGTACGCCACTTCCCGTTAGACTTTTTGACCAAGACAGGATTCGATATCCGTCTTTTCTATTTGACTGGTGGGTGCTTTGGAATAGTACATAAAGAATGGCTCATAATGGCAGGCGAAATCCCACACATGTCAGCGTGAGTCCAGGCAAACACATCCAGATTTGCCCTTAAAAAATCTGCCAACTCTTTCGCTCGAACTGGATCTAGTTGCGAGCCAATCTTTAGTACTTTTGTCGAATCGGTCTCATCAATAGGTATATCTATTGTTGTCTCGTTGGGAGTCGCCTTCCTGTCCTCGAGTTCTCTATCCTCTCTGGGATCTATATCCTCGAGCACATCTGAAGGTGACTCTCTTGGGGCTGGACCCCTTAATTTGCTATGCTGAGTTCGCCTTTGGAGGTGCAGAATCATCCTTAGTTTCTATATTCAACCCCTTCATTAGCATCTTCAACTCCGTCATGTAACAAGCTCGTCCCGTAGCTTGGTCGCCCCTCATCATCCAAATTCCTGCGTCAGTCAGGAATTTAAGCAGCAAGCACTAAGGTGCAATACATGCCCTAAACTCGGCAAGGGCCGGTCGACCTAGGAAGGCATTGTAGGGCGACTCCACATCCAAAACTACAAACGGCAGGATCCTCACTCTCTGGCGATCTCCCTGCCTTAATGCCACTGGTAATTCTACGTAGCCCATCGGAGCCGTCGACGCTCTGTTGAAGCCACGTATCCATCCTTCGCATGGCTTTAGATCTTTTGCTTCAAGTTTCATTTGTTCGAAAGCTTTCTTGAAGAGGATATTGACTGAGCTCCCATTGTCCACTAACACTTTATGGACTAAAGCAGGGCCAATTGTCGTGGTAATTACTAGTGGATCTTCAGTAGGGGATTGAACTCTGGAATCATCTCTACTGCGGAATATGACGTCGTCTGACATTGTCTTTTGTTGTTTTACTGGAGTAATGTCTTCGAGGTTACTGCATTCTCCTACTTCAAAATGCTTGGCAGCGTTGACGTACTGATCCATCGCTTTGAAACTACGACCAACTGGGTGGGGTCCGCCTACGATGGTATTAATAACGATCCCCTTACCTTTCTGTTGGGCTGTGGGTTTTGAAGTAGGCTGGTTTTGGTTCGGGGCTTGCCCCCGTCCCTTGGGGCTACCTTGTACTCGTCCAACTTCCCTTCCCGTAGCAATCTTTCAAATATATCTCTCAAATGACGGCATTCGTTGGTGGAATGACCGTGGGTTCCATGGAACAAACAAAACTTTCCCGTTGCAATCTTCTTTTCGGTGGAGTCTCTAGGTGGTGGTTTTTTGTACTTCAATATGCTATATGTATCCAAGTAAATATTCTCCAACTTATCATTTAACGGCGTATAGCTTTAAAAAGTATGGTATCTGGGTCTTTTACTAGAGCTATTCCCTCGGTTTCTGTTTCTTCTATTGCCTTTCCCATTCCTGTTGCTATTACTCCCGCTCTGGTTGCCAACGTTTACTTCAACATTCCCTGAACTGTCACCAGATTGTTTCACAACAACATTACTTTGGACACCTTCCCTCGAGGCCCCTTCGGACTTTCTCTTCCTATTTTCATGAGCTTCTTCTCGCCTTAAGCGGATACTAGCTTTTTCGTAGAACATTTCTCTAGTAGGAGGCGGTTTCCCAGACAAGTAATCCTCGAATTCTGTGTCAGGGTCAACCCCTTCTATCAAGGCCATCAGAATAGTGGGCTCATGAGGATCACTAACTTCGGTTACGGCCAGGTTGAAGCGGTCTAAATATGACTTCAAAGATTCTCCTGGGTCCTGTTTAATACGTGACAACTCTATGACGCTCTTGGACTTTCGGGCATGAAGTTGAAACTGGTTCATAAAGCGCTCACTCAATTCTGTGAAATTTGATATCGATCGGGGAGGGAGTCGGGTGAACCACATTAACGTCATGTCTTCAAGATAAATTGGAAAGACTTTGCATTTTACAGCATCTGGAGCTGTTGCAGCATTCATGAACCATGCATACCTCATCAGATGCTGCCCTGGGTCCGTTCTTCCTGAATACCGATCCATCTGAGGCAAGTTGAACCACCGAGGGAACTGGAAATCCAATACATCATCTGTGAAGGGGGTATGACTTTGCTCAATACCCCAGTCCTCATTTATGTATCGCCGACTTTCGGACATAATCTGACGCACCATCGCCCATACATCAGCATTTGTTAATGTCTGCACCGGTTCTCTACGTCTAATATTCGGATTACCCCTAGGCTTCTGATTAGGGGATAACCTCCTATTTCTAGCGGCGGCTGCCGTACATTGCTCCCTACGCTCCCGGTCAATCTCAAGAGGGAGGGGCTGAAGAAGTTGCCGTTGTGTAGGACTAGTAATGTTAGGATCCCTAGGTAGAACGTGGGATCCGCGCATGGACAACAACATAGGCTCTTTCAAACTTGGGTCATCAGGCCCTAACACACGAGCACAGTCTTCACGGGATCCTAAAGATCCAAAAGTTAGTTGATCAAGGTTCTGAGGTCGCTCTAGAGGTCTTCTTTCACGAGGACGTCCCTCATCTGAAGAAGATGAATCGTCTACAGCGAGGCGGCGTGTTGAGGAAGGTGACTTTTGCCTCCGGAGCTCTTGGAGTTCTCGGCTCATAGTGATCATGTTTTCTTGCATGCGAAGACTATCACGCCTATGGGCTTCCAATGCCTCCTTAGTACTCTGGAGCATGTCAAGGAAGCGAGCAAAATCTCCTTGGGTGACGGGTGCAGACGGGTCAAGCTGATCATTGGTCATAGCAGCTGGAATCGGAGCATTGGAGAGAGCTCGAGTAGAAGTTCTAGCTTCATTCTGGATAGGATCAGATTGGAGAAAGAAACTAGGACCGGACCAGTTCGGATGGGGGGAGAGAGTGACTTCAACGTCTTCTGATCGGCTCGGATCGGAGTCACCTGCTCAGATCGAACCCTCCTGACCGGAGCGGCCTGCTCCAGAGTCTTGTCCACGCGACCTCGTCAATACCATGGCTTGTTGATTCTCTCTAGCATCGTTCTCCCTAGCGCCTTGCACTTCTTTTCCTTTCGTTTTGGCCATAGTGTTCAATTCTTCAGTGGTTCACCAAAAGGTACTTAAAGATTTCAAAAACGGAGGATTAACTTCTTTGAACTTTGAAGGTCCAAATAGTAGAATCATAATACCAAAAAGCGAAGAATTCAAAGATTTCTCAATGAAAGCACCGAAATGTTAGATCCAAAATTGGCTCTAACACCCAAAATAGTAATGATTCTAATGAAATGAAAGCTAAAACGAAGAGAACACACAATTTATAGTGGTTCGGCGTTAAGTAGCCTACGTCCACTTTCTACTCTTCGAATTGATAATTCAAATGCAAGTACAACGATGATCTGCACTCTCTTCTATTTTTACAATAAATTAATTCACTCAAGATTATCTCAAATATTGTTTAAAAGATGATTGTAGTCTGAAAAAGATGATAGAATTCAGATTGCAAAGAAGTTTGAGTTCTGAATGTGCCAAAAGATCCTTCCAAATGCCTCTTGATGTTGTATTTATAGGTGGAAAATCCCCCTGGAGTGGGATCGGTTCAGATCCACGTGGCATTAATCCCGCCGCAGTCGGGTTCGGATGGGATCTGATGATGACAGCACAATAGGTTAGTGGAAAACGTGGGTAGATCATGTGTGCAACCATCTCGAGTATCAAGGAAAACGTGGGGTGGAAGCTGCTGTGACTCTGGGATCGGATAGGATGTGTTTGTGCATGGGGTTCGGATCGGCTCCATTCCTTCCGATCTGGTCTGACTTGTTTTCCCTCTCTTTCTTCTTTGTGCTGATCTGTCTCTGCCCAAGGAAAACTGATCCGATCCGATTATCTGGCAGCGTGCTCTTCACTGTCTGAGTCTTTAACTTTGTGTAGCCTAGTTCACAAATTAGGTTAACAATTACTTACTCAGATGGAGCTCCGTCACTTGTAGATAATTCAAAAGGCTATATCATCGGCAAAGGCGATGTGAGCAATTGCGGTACATCTAACTTACCTCTTATTATTAATGTCAGTTAGAAATTTGAAACACAATTTACTTAGTATTAGTCAGTTATGCGACAAGGGCTTTACCATTTTCTTTTCGGATAATAAGTGTAGTATCTTAGATAACGATCATAAGATAGTTTTCGAAGGATATAGAGGCAGAAATATTTATATTCTGAATATGAATATCAATCATAATTCAGATATTTGTCTTGTAGCAAATGATAATGATCCATGGCTATGGCAGAAACGTTTCTGTCACATAAACTTCAGAATTATTGACAAGTTAACCAAAAACGATCTAGTTAGAGGACTACCCAAAATAAGCTTTACGGTTGATAACATTTGTGACACATGTTAATTAGGAAAATTGACTAAATCATCCTTTAAATCCAAGAAAGTCATATCAACATTACAACCACTTGAGCTACTACATATGGATTTATTCGGACCAACACTGGTTCAATCAATAAACCATAGTCGATATGTGTTTGTAATTGTTGATGATTACTCTCTTTACACTTGGACGATTTTCTTGAAAAACAAAAGTGACGCTTTCGATCATTTCAAATCTTTCGTCAAAAGATTTCAAAAATCGAAAGGGCTTAAAGTTAAAAATATAAGAAGTGATCATGGCGGAGAATTCGAAATAATGAATTTGAACATTTTTGTACAAAGAAAGGTATATATCATAATTTTTCGTTTCCTGGAACTCCACAACAAAACGGAGTTGTATAACGGAAAAACCGGACTTTATAAGAATGTGCAAGAACATTATTAAATGGAACCACTTTACCAAAAAAATTTTGGGCAGAAGCTGTTGCAACTGTGTGTTATGTTTTGAATCGTGTATCCATTCGACCTCTCACCAAGAATACATCTTATGAATTATTTAATCAAAGAAAGCCAAATATCTCATACTACAAAGTTTTCAGTTTTAAGTGCTTTATCTTAAATACAAAAGACGATCTTGGAAAATTTTATCTAAAGTCCAATGAAGGCATATTTGTCGGTTATTCAGAACGAAGCAAGGCCTATTGTATATTTAACAAAAGAACCAAAACTATTGAGGAATCACTTCATGTTTCATTTGATGAATTTTATCAACCATCTCATAACATATCGGATGATGACGAAACTATAGTCACTGATAATCCGATCATCACAAATGTTGATTCTGACTCTGAAATAATTGAGAATGTTCCTCAACCATGTGTGTTACCTTCTCCACCAAGATTACGATCTCCTCCAAGGATATTAAGAGATCATCCAGTACAAAATATAATCGGAGAAGTAACATCACAAATTAGAATACGGAGTCAACTCTACCAAATGGGTCATGTTGAGGTTTCTTTCGAATATCGAACCTAAGAATCCAAAAGAAGCTGCCACTAATGAATACTGGATTATTTCCATGCAGGAAGAATTAAATCAGTTCGAACGCAATAATGTCTGGGAACTTGTTCCAAGACCAACTGATCAGTCAGTTATTGGTACTAAATGGGTCTATAAAAATAAGGCATATGAACAAGAAAATATCACCAGAAATAAAGCAAGATTAGTAGCACAAGGATATAATTAGGAAGAAGGTATTGATTATGAAGAAACATTTGCACCAGTTGCTCGACTAGAAGCTATCAGAATCTTATTATCCTTTGCTTGTCATCATAATTTCAACCGATGGATGTCAAAAGTGCTTTTCTAAATGGTTTTATCAAAGAGAATGTATATGTCGAACAACCTTCCTTGTTAGTACATGAAAAGCATCCTGATTACGTATACAAACTCAAGAAGGTTTTGTATGGTTTAAAACAAGCACCTCGTGCTTGGTATGAACGATTACGCAGCTATCTTACTGATTCAGGATTTCAAATAGGCAAAGTCGATCAAACTTTGTTTATTAAACATTCTCGAAAAGATATATTGGTTCTCTTCTTTATCTTACAGCAAGTCGTCCAGATATAATGATGAGTGTTTGTCTATGTGCACATTTACGAGCAGTAAAACGTATAATTCATTATCTTAACAATACCAAAGATTTCGGTCTTTTCTATCCAAAAGAATGTCCATTCGAATCAGTATCATATAGCGATGCTGATTTCAGAGGTTCTCGAACGGATAGAAAGAGTACAAGTGCTATGTGCCATTTTATTGGAAAATCACTTGTCTCTTAGTTTAGTAAGAAACAGAATTGCGTTTCACTATCAACATGTGAAGCCGAATATATATCGGCAGCTCTCGCTTGTACTCAAGTAATATACATGCAACAAACACTTGGAGATTTTGATATTCATTTATCAAATTCCATTATATAATGTGATTACACCAGTGTTATAAACTTATCAAAGAATCCAGTAAATCATTCTCGAACCAAGCATATTGATATCCATCATCATTTCTTGAGAGACAATATTGAAAAAGGAAACATTTATTTTCAATATGTCCAAACTGATCGTCAACTAGCGGGCATTTTTACTAAGCCTCTACTTGAATCAAGTTTTATTACATTGAGTAGAGAGCTTGGCTTAATTTTTAGAAATGAACTTGATACGTAAATACTAAAGTTATATATCACTAAGTTCATTTCTATATTCGGTTCATTCACTTTCAAAAGTTTAGCTATTTTATAGCTATTTCTATCTTTAGTAAAAGAATATGAGCAATTCATTGTTTGTACGACAACTATTCCTTGACACTTCTCATCCACCAATCTATATATAGATAGCTCTATATAATCTTATCATTCATTCTCTTTTTTGGCATCTTCTCAAATCCGAGTCAATTTTTTAAAGATTTAAATACTTCAATATGGCTAATATCTGCGATGAGTGCGCACAAAAGTCTCACATTACAGTTACTAGTTTCGAATCAAAGGAGTATTACTCTCCTGAGACTCTGAAAAGCAAATCACACTGCACTCATACCCCCGGTAATACGCCTTCATCTAAACGTGCAAAGAAAGCACTGTTTTGCTCACCTCGAACTAGAGAAAAGATTAATGAGATTCATCATTATCAGAAGCATCAAATGGATCTTCAGCAACAACTTCATTATGAGCAACGACTTACTTCCGAACAATTATCATTATTAGAACGCAGGGCATCATTTTTCTGTAGCACAAACAAACATGGCGTTTATGAACCAATGCCACATGCTACTTCATCCTCTAGGAGTCCAAACTCTTGGGATCGTAACTATAAACATAACGAAGGTGCAAAGGAAAAATGGTCGCCATGGACACCTTGTATTAACGAGGCCAAGGAAGAGTCAACCGAGCATAATTCGGCTACATCTCATTGGTTTTGTTTTTAAATATGTTATGGTTATATTTATGTATTTTCCCTATGTTATAACATATATGTACTTCCTTTTAAAAGAATTCAATAAAGTTTAGATCATTACAAATACAAAAGAAGAGAAAAAGGGCAGAAAAACAAAAATCTGAAGGACCGGTCGACTGGAAAAAATAGACCAGTCGACCGTTTTGATCTCTGTTCAAAAACGGTCGACCGGTATATTCCCGGCAGTCGACCAATTGTGCTTTTTTCTGTTTTTAAATTGATACAACACGTCGGTTTCACCCCTCTCACCCATTCATTTCTATTTTCAACGTTCAAAACAACAAAACCCCCAAGAGCCCTAGCTTAAAAATTCTCCAATCTCTTCCAATTTCATCATGGCTACTCTACAAAAATGATCAAAGAAATTTTCTACATCCGAATCTCAACAACAATCTATTGAATGATACAATTATGGTATGTTTTATGGTTTGTAATTTATCTGCTGATTTCATATTCACTCTTATCTATTTTGTTTGTCTACTCCTTTTTGTCAATGACAAAGGGGGAGAAAAGAGGACTAACAGTGTTGTGCAGGAATTATATTATAAGTGCTTAAATTCAGAGGGAGAATATATACAAGGGGGATTCTTAAAGTGTCAAGAGCTATGTTGTCGTCAATCAAAAAGGGGGAGAATGTTGAGTCAAGGAATTCATGAAGTTTTAATTACTGACAAAAAGATGATTCATTATCGGCAAAAAGAGATGATCAATGGTTCGACAAAGACATGAAGAGCTTCATATGGTATTTTATAATAGAGATTGATTATTTGGTAGTGTTATTAATGTTAAAATCTGTCCTCAAATAATCGTTTTCCTCAATATTGGGAATATATATGAATACGTATGTGTGCACATTCATATGGCTTTCTGGTCAAAACCGATCAACCGGTCAAATACCAACAGTCGACCGATTCTGCCCAGAAAAACCTATGAACATGCACACATATATATAACGTATATATATTTTCAAATTCCTGTCTACTGGTGATTTTTTACCTGTCGACCGTTTTTAAACAGAAGCAACTATTCGAATAGTCACTTCCATTTCTAAGAGTTACTTCTTTTCCTTTTCACCAACGATCATATCCATTGTTTGTAACTCATTACTAATGGTTACTACTGTTTATCTCCTATATAAACATCTTGAAATCATCCATTCAATACACCAATTCTTTCTATCTAATCTCTATACTATTGATCTCATTCTTGAACTCTAAAGTATTCAAACGTTCATATTCTTCACAATATCGTTCTTGAATCCTAGAATTTATATATTATTCTTTCGATTCAAATACGATATCATCTTCCAAAATCTTCATAAACACAAATTCTATTTGAGGATAAGATTATAGGAAGGTTGTACAAGAACTGACAAATTCGTGTTGTTGAGAACACACATTGTCAAACTACAAGTATACTCATCTTGTTTGAAGTCCTTCGTGTTGTAAGAGGCAAGTGTGAAGTCGTCCGTGTTGTAAGAGGCAAGTTTGAAGTCCTCCGTGTTGTAAGAGGCAAGTTGTGAAGTCCTCGTGTTGATAGAGGCGTGAAATTCCCATTTGGCTACTCGGGTGTTGTAAACATGTTCCTCCGGGTGAAGTGAGGTTGTTGTTAGTGAAAATCCAGATAGAAGTCTAGGACTGGATGTACGACGGTGCTCCGAACCAGTATAAAAATTTGTGGTGTGATTTTTCTATTTTTACTACATTTACTATTATATAGCTCTGTGATTAGCTATTACTTCATACCTGAATATTGTTTGTCATATTACACGATCCTTGTGAGTGTATTATACTTGAAAAGTACACACGCACATTTTCAATTGGTATAAGAGCTCAGTCATCTTATAACCGTAATACAGTTATTTGATATATTCTTGTAATATGGCAAATAACCCAAGTTCTAGCACTCAAAACACCACATATACGGAAGGTCAATCAACACAAAGACCTCTATTCTTCAATGGCCTTAATTATAGCTATTGGGCAACACGTATGTCATTTTATATGCAGTCAAATAGTTATGATGCCCAGAATGCTACACAAAAGAAATAGTGATTCCAATAACTGATTATTCAGAATGGACACCGACTAAGAAAACAGCAGCAACTGTAAATGCAAAAGCAATAAATATGTTGTTTTGTGCATTAGATCAAAATGAATATAACCATGTTAGTATCTGTACCACCGCATATCAAATTTGGCAAACGCTGAAAATCACTCATGAAGGTACTAACAAAGTTAAACAAGCCATAATAGCCATGCTGAAAAGTCAGTTTCAAATTTTCAAAATGAAGTCGAATGAAACAATCAATGATATGTATTCACGGTTTCAAACAATTCATCATACACTTATTGGTTTAGGAAAAAAATATTCAGATTTTAATGTGATCTCGACAATCCTACATTCTCTGACTAGTGAATGAGAAGCAAAAGTATTAGCGATTGAAGAAGCTAATGACCTTTCTATCATGAAGCCAGATGAATTGATAGGAAATCTAATGTCCTATGAAGCAAATTTGCAAGCTAGAAAGGAACAAAAAGAAGAAAAGAAAAATGTAGCATTTCATGTCGGAAAAGATGAAGATGAATCAGAATCTGAAGATGAAGACTTGACTTTTTTGGCAAAAGGTTTCAAAAAATTCCAGAAACAACGAAAAGCTAGTCGATATAACAAAAGGAAATCTGGTTCAAATAAGCCATCATCATTAGTTATAAAATGTTTCAACTGCCATAAAAAGGGGCACATGGACAAAGATTGTCTGGAGAAAAAGAAGAAGTCAGAAAATGACAAGTTCAAATACAAGATGGACAAATCAAAGAAACGAGCCTTCTCAGTCACATGGGATGATTCAAACTCGTCTTCATCAGAAAGTGAAAGTGATTCAGAAGATGAACAAGCAAATGTTTGTTTCATGGGAATAGAAGATGAGATACAAATTCCTACATTTGATGAAGTTCTTGATATTAATGCCGAATTGATAGTTAAATTTAAAATTATGAAACGAAAATGGAAGGAAGCTAAAGCAGATTTAAGTAGAGCAGAGTTTGAACGAGATATGTTAAAAGACGAGAAGAAAATATTAAAAGAAGAACTTGAAAAAGCTCAAGAATCATCATCTATTATTGATTCTCAATTATCTCTTTTGAGTCAAGAAATCGAAACTCAAAAAGAGAAAAATGATACTCTCACTATTGAAAATCATGAACTTAAGGCAAAAGTCAAAATTCTGGTCCTAGAAAAAGCTAGTTTACAAACCAAGTTAGATAATATTACTCAAAATGCACACATGTCGACCGTTTTTAAATAGAAGCAACTATTCGAATAGTCACTTCCATTGCTAAGAGTTGCTTCTTTTCCTTTTCACCAATGATCATATCCATTGTTTGTAACTCATTACTAATGGTTACAACTGTTTATCTCTTATATAAACATCTTGAAATCATCCATTCAATACACCAATTCTTTCTATCTAATCTCTATACTATTGATTTCATTCTTGAACTCTCAAGTATTCAAACGCTCATATTCTTCACAATATCGTTCTTGAATCCTAGAATTTATATATTATTCTTTCGATTCAAATACGATATCATCTTCCAAAATCTTCATAAACACAAATTCTATTTGAGGATAAGATTATAGGAAGGTTGTACAAGAATTGACAAATTCGTGTTATTGAGAACACACATTGTCAATCTACAAGTCTACTCATCTTGTTTGAAGTCCTCCGTGTTGTAAGAGGCAAGTGTGAAGTTCTCTGTGTTGATAGAGGCAAGTTTGAAGTCCTCCGTGTTGTAAGAGGCAAGTTGTGAAGTCCTCGTGTAGATAAAGGCGTGAAATTCCCGTCCGGCTGCTCGGGTGTTGTAAACCTGTTCCTCCGGGTGAAGTGAGGTTGTTGTTAGTGAAAATCCAGATAGAAGTCTGGGACTGGACGTAGGACGGTGCTCCAAACCAGTATAAAAATCTCTGGTGTGATATTTATATTTTTACTGCATTTACTATTATATAGCTCTGTGATTAGCTATTACTTCATACTTGAATATTGTTCCTCATATTACACGATCCTTATGAGTGTATTATACTTGACAAGTACAAACACACATTTTCATATCTAACAGGTGGTTGTATAACGAAAGGTCTTCTAATTCAGAAGCCAAGAAAGAGGAAGACATGAGCTCCGCCAATCTAAACCCAGAAAGACGGAAGGGCCATCAGAACCAACCTTTTTAACACAAAAAAATCTGGAGATAAAGGCATCAAGAGCACCAAGCTGAAAGCACGTAGGGATTATCCGGAACCAGCTTCAAAAACATCCACTGCATAAGCACCAAAAGGTCACACTGATAAACAGAAAACAGATCACCGGGAGCTACCTTCCGGAGAACCAGGATATAAACGAAAACTCCACCAGAAAGCAAACCGGAACCCAAGAAGGGATACAAGTTACCCATACTAATCTTCCTAGTGCCGACACCGGTAGTGGTTCCGAACCGGCAGCTATCTATATACATCACGAGGGCAAGCTCCTCGAAGTATTCATGAGAAAACCAGAAGCCTACACCCGAAAGCCACAACCGGGAGCAAAAATGCCTTCCAAAAGCAGTTTACATCGACAAACGCTTATCAATCTCGAAGAAGCCTCAACTGGCCAGGACCCTCATTGTGGAATCAATAATTAGCACCACAAAGGCGGTCGAAAGCTAAACATCCTAGGCCAAGGAGAAAAGCGACCGACAGAGGCTTCTGTATGCCGTATGGCCGAACAGCAGAAGGGACCCCGAATTCTCTATAAATAAGACCCCAGGGGTCACATTTTGGGGATGATTTCCTCGTTCTTACTTTTATATATTTTTCTCTAGAGTAAACCCCAATTCTTAGATCGATTTGGGAATTTCTTCTATTCTATTCATGTATTCTAAATCAAAGACCAGTAAAGTGTGAATCAATACTTAGAGTATTTCTTTATAGGATTGTTATATGATTTCTCAGTTATTCTTGCCGCAGCGTACTATTTGCTTCCAACGTGTATATGAGCCTATATCCAAGTCTTTCCGTAAGCTAAGTGAAACACCCCTCTTTCTACAAATTTAGACCCTTCTGCAAGCCCAGTGCAGAACCCCTCTCCACAAACCGTTAAGTCATTCGCTAGGGGTTGCACTTAGGAATCCTTCATCCCAAGATAACTGTTGGTTCTCAAATCACTCAAGCATGATACTCACCCCATTGAGGGAAGAGTAACTATAATTTCATATTCTAAACCTTGTTATCTAGGAGATGGTGAACTAACTCAAACTAGTGAAGGCTAAGCAACCTATTTTTCCCTAGGTCCACTTCCATAGACCTATATTCGGTTTTGATAAAAAATATTGTTAGCAGAAGTTCCAATTATGTGCACAAATTACGGGAGTAGAAATGAATTAATTTTTATGTGTTCAGCAGAAAAGACACAATTAGAGCTGAAATTGAACAGAATGTCACTAGCCAAAAGTATAGTCAAGGGTCGAGTGATTTTACTACAATCTTTTATAAAGCGTCGGCAAAGGAACAAGTTCCTTAAGAATGAATGTATGACCTTAAAAAATTTTGGTACGTGTGGATTTGAAATACATTAAAATTTTCCTTATCTACCTTAGTGCCTTTATTTAAAATGATATGTCCAATGGCTCTGCTCTGTCTGACTATGAAGTGGCTTTTCTTTCCTATTCAAAGTTAGATGTTTCTCTTTATATCGATTTAAAACTGGGTTAGATGGTGTAAGAAATAAAATAAAGAGCCACCAAAGATTGAAAAATCATCCATAAAAACTTCCTGAAAGTGCTTGACCATCTATGAAAAGGCACTGATAATGCATCGTTAAAAATTTGTAGGGGAATACAAAGTCTGAATGACATTCGTCGACAAGCGAAGGTATCAAAAAATATGTGGAAGTCGTCATCTCTTGGTACTCAGGAGCAATTGGAATTTGGTTATAAACGAAATAACCATTAATAAGGCAATAGATTTCATGGTCAGCTAAACGTTCAAGCATTTGGCCAATGAAGGCAAGAGGAAAATGATCTTTACGTATTGCAGTATTCAATTTTCAGTAATCAATGCAAAGAAGGTAACTCGTTTGTCTTTGACTTGGATTAAGTTCATTTTGTTCGCTTGTGACAACTGTAAGTCCAGATATTTCATGCATAACATGAAGGTGCTGACCCGTAAATTATTAGATATCGGATAGATAATATCGTTGCCAAGTAGCATAATAATTTTGGCTCGGACCACAACTTTCCTTTTAGGGTTAAGCTTTCTTTGTGCGTCTACGGTGTTGGACAATAACGGGACTAACTCCCTTCATATAAGAAAATGACCAACCAATCGCATCCTTGCTTTTTGAAAGACTTGAAAGAAGGATGCTTCTTAGTCAAGATATAAATAGGTTGAAATGATGTCTGGACAAGTTTCATTATCACCTTAGTAAACGTACCTAAGGTAAGATGGAAGGGGTTTGAGCTTTAACCTCGGGGATTACTCATCCAAACAAATCGATTGAGTTTTAGACTCAATCGCGAGAGATTTAAAAGGAAGTATGTGTTCAATCCCATTTGGCATATCGTAAAATAGTTGTTCATACTCGGCCTCTTATTCGGTATAAAGGTAAATCATTTCATCATCAAAGTTATAGTGAATGGTACTAACTTCCAATGTTTAGTCAACTGGTTCATTTGATTGATTTTTTAGATTGAAAATGCTAAGATCTAAAGTCATGCTGCCAAAAGAGATTTCATCGAATCATTCCAACAATTGATCTAGGATTCTGAGATGGCAAATAAGATCATTATAAAATCAATACAATTTGACTCGTAGGATTATTCATGGTTGTGTTCCAACGAAAATGAATTTGATAGATAATATGAGTTACCATACTCTAACAAGTATGTCCCTGATTTCTCCTATAGGTCTCCTCATTGATCAATTGACAAATTGAAGAGTGGGTTATGTCGGTGTAAGCTCACTAAGCCCAAATCTTTGTATTTAACATGAATTGATAGAGATAAGACTTCACTTAAATTAGCCATTGAGAAAACATTTTTAGGTAATTGAATGTTTACTTTTGAGTGCACAAGTCCTTCAAGAACTTGACATAAGTTGAGACTTGTTGAACGATGTCGGGGAGGGGAATGTTCGTTTTGACTTGCTTGAAAATTTCTAGAATCTTCTCTATTTTATCATAATTTTTTTTTACCATGAAGTCTATGAGAAATTGGAGCTTCAAACTCAGTAGGCCAGTCTACTTAAGCTGGTGGTGCGTGAGATTCATAATTAGACTCGATGGTTAGATCGGTTTCGCTTATGGTTTTTGGAATGTCAAATGGAATCATATTTTTGAAAGAGGTTTCCGGTAATTCATTAGGATCGACAACTTTATTGTTGATTTGCCCACCGAATCTCAAAGTAGTTATTGCATTCATTTAATTCAAGTTGCCACCTTGAATGGCATGAGCTTGGTTGCGGTTAGATATTTGATCTCTTGGGTTTGGTATTGGATAATTCAGAAATGATCCTCTTTCCCGTTCATTTACTGAATTGGTCAACTGAATCATTTGTGATTCAAGTTCGTAATCAGTCATCTCATGTTTTGCTTTCATAAGGTTAACAAGTTTTGTAAATTATTGTTTAATTGATGATTTTGAGTTCTAGACTTAGTAAGAGTTTCTAAACTTTTTTCAGGAGAGGCAATTTATTTATCATCTTGGGGGAATGAAAGATAGTTGCACTTGACTTTGGTAAGGATGAACAAAGTTGTGAATTGATTCGGTGGAAAAGGAAGGTTCAAACGATTGTTTGGAAATTCTTGAAATGACGGCCGAACCAATTTCAAAATGGAATTGTATTGGTTCCAAGCAAAGTTAGGATGATTTCTCCAATTATATAGGATTGTACATTGGAGAGACATGTCATTCTTAACTTTGTTAAAAGCGTTTTTGGTTCTAACGAGGTTGATTAACAAGATGTATCGCTTGGGATTATGACTAATAAGAACTGAACAAAATAACGTTTTCCATTAACATCATATCAATGTTACATCAGAGTAAAATATTATTAGAGTACATAAATTAAAACAATACATAGCAGAAATATAATTACATTCAGCGGAAGACTATCAAATGCTCTGGACACAGCTCTAGCTTCAATCCAGATCCTGCTCTATAAAATTTCTACAAAACCAGAACTACTAGCTGTCCGAGTGGAAAATATGGGCACCTAGAGTTTAGGTGGGAAATAATAAACTCCGAGTCAGTCATGGGACTGGTGTGAAAACCAAAATAGTTATTATACTTTATGTCAAAGTTCGGTAAATCATAGGACCACGCCGTAAAACCCGGAATGGGTTTTCTCCACATGAATACCAATCATAAACGACTCGTAATGCTTTTTGAAAAATAAAGCTATTGTAAGGCTCAAATCCCATCACACAATGCAACCCAAATAGGAGGATAGAGTTTTACCTTATATTAGCCAAAAATGCTTGATACGCAAAATTCACTTTTATTATCGCCGGTGCATAGCGTGGATATCGTTTTCACAAATAAATGTATCAGTCTTAATAGATGCAGGTACTATGTCTACATACATAGATTACAATTAAAATCGTGAATGTTCATATTGGAAGTTGGGTTCCATCAATGACCAAAGCAAGGATCTTTCTTTTGTAACACCACTAATGGGGTGTACCAGGACTCAATGCATGGTCCTTAATCATTTGGAATACTTAGTTCTAGGATCAATAAATGCTCCTTCAAATCACCTTTATAAGAGTGTCCAAAAATCACACCGGCCATTCTTTCTTTTTATGGACCACAAATACAAAACAGTTACGCCTGGATCCCTCAGGAAACATCCTTACCTTTAAGCCTTCCTCAGTTTTGTGGATTTCGCCCTTGACCTAGATTGCAGCAGACGCAATGGCTACGCCTGGTTCCCCAGGAAACATCTGTCACCGTAGGACTTCACAACCCTTTGAATTACACTAGCAGTCGAGCTCAAATGATTCTAGAATGTTGTTTATTATCTTGCTTATGCAATTCATGGGTTGTAAGGCCCGTTGAAGTCACATTTCAACACAAAGTTGCGCTATATCAGCCATGCTTTGATCATCATCCACAAAGCTCTGCTTTTCAACATAAGGTTTGATCTATCAGCACATAGCGTGTCACATTGTCAATTCACAACATATAATAGGTGTTTATTAATGTATAACCCTCGAAGTACATAGGTATCAGAGGAGGGAATTAAGCTAAGAGAATAAATTCTCCACAATCAAATGATATAATATCAATATAAACCAAAAGTTATTCTGTAGAATACAATGTCAAACACACATCCATTTATAAGTCCGTTCTGGGTCTGAGCGAAAACGAAGGCACTTTATTCCCTGTCTAATAAAGGAGAGAGGTGTAACGACCCAGGGAATTTGCGATCCTGGATATCGTCATACATGAAACAGAGGCTGAGGATAGATAAGATGGAAACTTAGAATAGAAGAAGAAGAATGCATAACATCAGAGTAAAACACGAATCTCACAGCGGAACGAATAAAATATAACATAACTTTGAAAAAAAAAGATTGTACCTGAATAAACATATCATTATCAAAGTACAGCACTTACAACACAGCGGAATTAAACCATAGCTATATAAATTCTGCTGAAGCCTCCTGCTCCAGTTTTCCAAGTATATCCGAAAAATCCCGACTACTTGACTGCCCGTACAAAATTGGGCACCCAAGAGTTTAGGGAAAACAAAACAAAATAAAACTCTGGGTCAGTCATGGTACTGGTGTGAGTAAAACAATTTAAAATAGTTTGAACAATAAAACGATATCTCATAAGACCACGCCGTATAACAGAATGGGTTTTTCCCTTATGAGAATCTAAATCCATTTAATTTAACTTTCAAATCATTTTGAAAGAAACGATAATCTTTATATCAAAACTCATTGATATTATAATAGTGTCTATCAACAACAATATAATAATCATCTTGCAGAACGCTTTCATCTCACGTTCCACATATATAGTATACAATCAAAACCGCGAGCACTTATTGGGTAATGGATTTCCAGCTATGACAAGGTATGGAACCACTTTCTGATAGTGTACCTCTAGAGAAGAATACACTGGGTTCAACAAGAACATCTTGCAACCCGGCCACACATGACCGACCACTCATTTCGCTTGAGTGTATCGAATGTATATCACCAACGGTTGGGCTCCGCAACCGTTTCCCGAATGGGATATCATCGTATAGATTAAAGAATGAAATGAATATATCGAGATAGGTGATAATACACCCTAATTGGAAGCCAACCACTTAGTCATGTTGCTTGCCCGATTTTTGTCATTTACCGGTTGTGAGGCAAGAGGCCACGCTTATCTCTGACAGATCACACAATTATTCACTTTGAATGTCACGTCGTCATACCCACCAAATCACAAATTGATTTCCCCAAAAATACAACGGGTATATAGCTAAGAGAAACGAATTCCTCCGCCACCAAACGTATATACGTTTGAAGAGATCAACTTACGCGATCTATTAAATATACTCTGTCGGACATTCTTCCGTACAGGTCGTCCTAGGACAGGACAAACCAAAGGCACTATTCTGTAAATAGGACAACCCTTGCATAACTCCGTCTTCAATTATCTTCATCATATTTGATCGCAACGCTAACTCCCATACAGAGGGGTTTTCAGATTAAGAATCTAATCCCGGTCTCTCTGTATTGACGATGGAAAAATGGTCAAAAACTTCGATAGTCGATGAGTTAACTATCAAAGAAAAACATGTATGCAAACAACGATATTACTTCCAGATGGAAACTATATCGATCAATCATCATTTAACATTTATCTCTTTAGTTCAGTAATTTATTCATTTCCTGTTTCCATATATTCATCATTTCTTATTTTCTCAATTTAGAAAATATACGTTATTAACATTGGAAAACATTTCCATCTCTTTTTCACGTATCACTATCATTCCAGTATTCTTTATCATCAAACATTTCATTTTCTATGATTAGAAAATATCTTTGATTATATTTGGAAAATGTTTCCAAAACTCATTCATTGGATTTAAATAGAAGTTTAAATAAAACATCGCTATGCCAACTCGAACCATTAACTTCATTAACTAAATTCACTAAACCAACTTTCACTATTGAACCTTAACTATTCCTTAGTTAAAAATGTAGTCAATCAAGTTGGGGTATAACTACCTCTCAGACCTTAACTGAACAACATTTCTAACCTCAAAATAGACAAAGTTCACCCTTTAAATCTTTAAGAAACTTTCTTACGTAACTCTCGGATTCTACTTACGAATCCACTTCTTTATTGAAAAACAATGATTATAACTATAGCGTTATAATCCCTACTTCTGAAATATCTAACTCCAAAATATAACTCAATTAACTCAAATCAATTAACCCTTACTCCATTAACTTTAACTCGGTTAACTTTAATTCATTAACTCTTATCACTTAACTCCTTTCGAATAAACTATATTCGATTAACTCCTTTCGAATAAACTATATTAGATAATTCCTTTAACTCTATTCGAATAAACTATATTCGATTAACTCCTTTAACTCTATTCGAATAAACTATATTCGATTAACTCCTTTAACTCTATTGGAATAAACTCTATTCGATTAACTCCTTTAACTTTATTGGAATAAACTCTATTCGATTAACTCCTTTAACTCTATTTGAGTAAACTCTATTAGATTCTGTTATTTGATTAACTAATATTCGACTAACTCTTATTCGAATAACTAATATTCGATTAACTCTCTTCGAATAACTAATATTCGATTAACTCTCTTTCGAATAACTAATATTCGATAACTCTCTTCTAATAACTAATTTTCGATTAACTCTCTTTCGAATAACTAATATTCGATAACTCTCTTTACGAATAACCAACATTCGATAACTCTTTTTGAATAACCAATATTCGATAACTCTTTTCGAATAAACTATATTCGATAACTCTTTTCGAATAACCAATATTAGATAACTCTTTTCGAATAAACTATATTCGATAACTCTTTTCAAATAAACTATATTCAATTAATTCCTTTCGAATAAACTATATTCGATAACTCCTTTTTAATTAACTCTATTCGATTTACTCTAATCGATTAACTCTATAAATTAACTCTATTTGATTCATTTTAATTTGATCAACTCTATTCAATTAACTTTATTCAATTAACTCTATTCAATAACTCTAATCAATAGCTCTAATTGATTTACTCTATTCGGTTAACTCTAGTCAATAACTCTAATTGATTAACACTATTTGATTAACTCTAATCGATAACTCTATTCAATTAACTCTATCATTTAACTCTAATCGATAACACTTTTATATCTCGTTAATTCCCTTTTATAATCCTATTTATTTTCAAAATAAATATTCCTTTTATAATTTTATTTATTTAACAAATAAATATTTCCTTTTCAATTCCTTTTCAATTCTATTTGTAAATGTTTTACAAATATTTCCTTTTCAGTTCCATTTATAAATGTTTTACAAATATTTCCTTTTCAATTCTATTTGTAAATGGTTTATAAATGTTTCTTTTTCAATTCTATTTGCAAATGTTTTACAAATATTTCCTTTTATAATTCTCTATATTTATTTTCAAAATAATTATTTCTTTTATAATCTATTTATTTTGAAAATGTTTCTTTTTATAAAATCCTTTGATTTTATAAATATTTCTTTTCAATATAACATTGAAAAATTTCCTTTTTAACATTCCAGTATCCCTTATGGTATTTAACGTACCATATAACGATGATTGGTACCATTCAAACATACAAAATCAACAGCAGATTTCATATCACATCATATAACACAATATATGACAAAACAGTAAAATAAATGTTGAGGAATCCAGTTGGATTCCTCCGACCTATTTCCCTGCATCACAGATGTTAAACAATATAGTTATCATCAACCTCATTTCAATATGAAATATTATGATAAACAGAATCCATATTTGATTAACGATATATATATAACTATCGTTATCTAAAATTTCAACCAATCACTTAGCAGTTCAACCAAATAGTCAGCACACAGCAATCAATCATCATTTATCAGTTCTAAAAATACGTTATAAAAATATGAACTGATAGAGTTGGTGAGTTTTACTCACATTGGACGATCATCGTTAAATAATGATAAACTATTTTTGATTTGATTCAGATCCGACAATTTATTTTGCAATAAATTGTAACGAGCTCCAGTTCAGTCCCAATCAGTTCCATCGTGTAGCCCTCGTCTATACGATCCCAATGTAATCGACCGTTCGAAATTATGATACAGTATGATGGAGATATTAAAATTTCAAGTTATACGATTATTTAAATTAAATAAAAACTAAGATTTATAATTCTAACCGGGCTTACCATTGAAATTAGGCCCATACCCATTTTCTAACTACCCAGACCCGTTCATATTAATCTTCTTCCTCCTACCTTAACAATACGCCTGCTCCATCATCATTAAACACCTTATTGCCGACATTTCCTCCATCCAAACACTCCCCCTCAACCAGTAAATCATAAACTTCATATATCATTGCACTTCTCTTGCGATGCTCATCATTTCCAATCCTATTCTCACCCACTCGAGCCATCCCTCTCCAAATATGTTCTCAGTCATCACGCTCTGCTCTTTACCAAAAAAACATAGCCGAATCCTTCATCAATAATTCACGAATTCGAAATCTAAACTCACCACATTGTTTCTCTTAAAAATATCGTCGCCTCCATACCCATTTCGAAACACTCGAAATTCATCTTCCTGTCCCGACTTACTTCCTCACGCACTGTACAGTGAAGAACGCGATTTCAAATATCCATAAATTCAACACAAACTAAAATTACCATTACATTCCCCATCAAGTTCTCTTTCACTCTACACCATTTACCTCACATTCGAACAAGAAACTCGTCTGCGTTCTCCAAGCATCCATGCTCGTGTACAGGAAAAGGACCGAACTTTTTCCTCACTGCATCACCTAGTGTCGCGGATTGTACTGAGGACAAGCCACATCGGAATGCAAACAGAAGAACATTTCATTGTATACTACAACAACTTCATCAGATTACAAGAATATACAGAGTATGAATGAATAAAATACATTCGATAAATACAAGAGATTACAATGAATTACGTAGCAGAGGAAAATAATACAAAACACAACTGAAAAGAATATACAGATACAGAGCTTTCTGAATATCATTTCAGCTGTAAACCAGGATCCTGTGAATATAAATCTGCAAAAACAAAACTACTAGCTGCCCGTGCGGAAAATAAGGGCACCCAGAGTTTAGGTTAAAACAATAAACTCCAGGTCAGTCATGTGACTGGTGTGAGAACTAAAACAGTTACTAATCTTTATATTAAAGTTAGGTAAATCAAGGGACCGCGCCGTATAACACGGAACAGGTTTCCTCCCCAGAATACCAGTGCATAAAACAACAGCGCAATGCTAAATAAAGAACAATAAAGCTATTATAAGACCCAGGTCCCATCACACAATGCAACACAAGCCGAAGGATAGGGCTTTACCTTATAATAGCCAAAGAATGCTTGATACGCTAAATTTCATCTTTTATTATTACAATAAGTGTATAGTGTCAAAACAATTTCAATCATAACTATCAACCATAGACAACATAAGTGCCCCATACCACTATGTCGCCATATATAGGTTCTACAATCAAAACCGCAAAGTCACGTATTGGAAGTTGGGTTTCCATATGTGAACCGAGGCAAAAGATAGTCCTCACCGATTCGAGACGCTCTAGCCCGTGTCTGAGGATCAGAGCTCGAGTGACCCTTGGATCGTCAAGGTCGATCCACCGATGTGGATTAAAATGCATGAACACTACGTTTTCCCGCCCTTTGGGGCGTCAATGAGCCAAATGACTCCATCGGCTCCACATAGTCACCGATATATCCGAGGCGCCTCGCAATTCAACAACCACGCAGGTGAAAATAATATAAATGTCAAGGCTGGTAGGTCACTGACACCACCCTAGCTAGAAGGAAACGTATGCCCTCCCTGATGTCCTCTCCCGTTTCTGGTTCACAACTGGGGTGTGAGGCTCGCGAATTAACGTTACACAAAGCTATACCACACAGGCGGTGCTTTGATCATCAACCACAAGACTCTGCTTTTCAATAAAAGCCTTGATTATTTTCCACTTAGGCATGCCACACAGGCAATTCACTCCATGTGATTGATATCCATCAATATATAACCTCTGAGCTCGTACGTCTCAGAGAATGGCATGAAGCAAGAGAATAAATTCTCCATTGCCAAACAGATATATATTTAATAGAAATCAATCACACAGTATAAAATCCAATGTCATACACGCAGTCCATTTACAAGTTCGTTCTGGGTCTGAACGAAACCGGAGGCACCTTGTACCTCGCATATCCATCGATCTCCAAGTATGTCTGGACGATCACCAACTGATTCCCTCCTCTTGGGTGTACAACCCAATCAAGATCATCAGTAATTATCCAAATGATGTGAAGACCTCCGGTCTTCGACCACCGTCTTCATCCTCGACACATCGTGGAATCAGTTATTCAGAATGGGATAAACTCGGTCTTTTTGAATAACTCACATATATAATAAACAAGTGTTACACAAACACAACATACGCCTTATTCCAATTCAGAATATTCTTTTATTCAAATATTCTTATACTTTGGGAAAGGTTCCCATTAATTTTATCAAAGATAAATTCTTTAAATTTATTCTTTAATCTTCTTTTGAATATCAATTCAAACCAAATTATGGTTTTCCAAACTAGTCGGGATTAGCGATCCTTACCGAAGTAATCGTTTATTAAATTTCCCAATCCCAACCTATTCATCCCTTGAAGTAAAACTGGTAATACTTCAAATCTAACATCACGGTGTTATCGGTAAATTCGATTACCATTTCACGTTCAAATCTAATTAAAGATTTAACTATCGCCTGGAGCAAAACTGGTGATACTCCATTCTCGATCATTTCAATCTAATTAAAGATTCATTAAAACTCCACTTGGTTTTAATCTTCCCAAAATCACTATTAATGATTGTTTAACTTAGGAAATCATATCCTGTCTTTAACTGGGTTAAAGAACCAATGTCATTTAAAACACGGTTCACGATAAACCCGAATCCCATTTGATATTAAATACAAGGATCTGAATAGAAAATATATCGGCTTATATTCAATATCAAATTCTACAACCAACAAATATCGTATTGGAAATAATGATATAAATATATCTTTCAAATTTCCATAACAATATCTGTATAATCACGAAATCCAACATCGAAATATTCCAAAGACAATTTCGATTCAAATCCATTCCAATTCAATTATTGGAAATTCTGGTTACTTTTAAAACCCTTTCAAATCCAATTTATTTATTTCAAAAATAAATGGATTATAATTCTGGTTCAAAACTAATTCATTTCTATAAAAATCTATTTTTATCTTTTCAACTATGGAGTTTTTCATCCCAATTCTTTCCAAATCATTTCTTATGATTTTACACAAATTATTACTATTTTTAATAATTTTATCAAGGCCCGTATAGTCGATTTCCACAAACGGACATCGAACTACACTTACAGCGACCTTTTCCAAATTTGATTTAGACATAATTCCAAATCCAACCGTTAGATTTCAAATCTCTAATATTCGTTAGAAAGCTCTTTTCGATACGAACCCAACGATTCCAGTTTTAGGAGAATCCGACGGTCGGATCTCCCGTAATATCCATTCGAAGTCAATGGCCAAAATTCGCGAACTGCCGCAGCGCGGCGCGTTCTATTTAGGCCATTATATATATATAATATGTTATATATATTTCGTCGATTTCCTTTTAAAACGTATTTTATAAATCGTTTTAAATTCCTTTTCGAAACGATTTCAACTTCATATTCAATTTCTAATCAAAATTGAATATTCCACATCATCGATATACAAATGATAATATTTTCAAAATATTATATTTTGAAATCACTTCCTTTTCTATATTCATTATAAAACGAATATAATCGATATAAATATCATTCGCGTCAAAATGATGCATATCTAATCAACACGGCTTTATATATTTCAATAACTTCGTTATTCTATTCAACAAATGAATATTTTCTTCAACACATGAATATATATTTTTATTCAACACATGAATATATATATTTTATTCAACACACGAATTTATATATTTTATTCAACACACGAATATTTATTCTATTCAACACATGAATTTTTATTCTATTCAACGCATGAATTTTTATTCTATTCAACGCATGAATTTTGTTTCTATAATATTCCTTATTTTCCAAATTGGAATGAGGCCCAATCAATTACCATATAATGTTAATTATATGGATTCCCTACAACACATGTATATAATAGCAACGATAAATCATCAACCATCATCCAGAGTGCACCACACAACTGCATAAGCATTAAATATAAATAATTAACGCTTACATAGTCTGTCAACCCATCGATTGACATACAACTAAACAATCGGGATTAGTGTATGTCAAAATCATCCCAATACCCGTGTGGGGTTTCAAATCAACAAACACAGATTTTTATTTGTGCAGTTGGGCGATGTGTAAAATTTATGTCCCAATCAATATCAGTCAAATGGGTGTACATAAACAAACCGTCCGATTTGTTTATATATATTTATTTTATATACATGTTAAAAATTATATTTTTAACTATAAAATATTTTCCACTATAAAATATTTTATTCCATTCCACATCACACAATAAAATTTCACAAAACAGCAATCAAACAAACAAGTCATCCATGGTCTGTGGACGACGGGTGTCGGGTGCGGCTAAGAACCGTCTGCATCCTAGTATATATTTCAGACTAGAAATAAAAATAAAAGTGAGGAGTTCTCACCTTGGGGATCCACCCCTTCATTCTACTTCTGAACTTTTTGGATTTGCCCGTACTTCCAACGCAGTCGTCTCCACGCTGTTCATATTAAAATCACATTTTTAATATGATGTTCTGTACATTAAAAATCATATTTTTAATACTCTACCAATATAAAAATCATATTTTTATTCTTTCTATAATATAAAAATCATATTTTTAATTGCTACTGAGTACATAAAAAAAAATCGGATTTTTCCTTCGCTAGTGAATATATAAAAATCGTTCCTTTATGTTAAAAATCCTATTTTTATGTAATTAAAAACCATAACTTTAATTACATAAACATAACAGCTTTAATTAAATAAAAATCCCATTTTTAACTTGCAAAAATAATTAGAATAAAGTTAAAAGCTTACATTTCTTTGAAGAAAATCAGATCTTGGTCTCTACAGGGGGTTAGAGGCGCTGACCGGGGGGCGTTCACATCGGCTTCGGAGGTGGGGAGGCTCGCCGGACCTGCGGCGCTCGTGGGTGGTCGGAGCGGCCTGATTTGGTGGCGCTGGCTCGGATTTGAAGGGGAGCGAGAGGGAAAGAACGGAAGAGGAGGCCGGAGCAAGGGGAGGGGGACCGGAGGGCAGTGGCCCTAGTTGGAGCGGTGGAGGATCGTCGACGAGGGGGGCGACGGGTTAGGGCAGCGTCGGATTTCTTTTTATTTTTTTATTTTTTTCTCGACTGAACAAAAAAGGGGGAAGGGAGAGGGAGTTAAGGGGTTTGACTAAGTTTATATATAATTATTTATTAATTTATTTCACCAAAAAGTAACTTTTTATTTTGAATTCGAAATCAAACCCACCGACTGTCGTCCCTAGCTAATTACCCCCATTCCGAACGCAATGGGATATGTTTCGTAAGCCAGTTCGGCTGTTTCGATCAGTTTCCATCAAAATCTATATATTGAATTTGAACGCACATTTCAATTTACCGGGACCACATATTGAGCCCGAAAATTCCCAAAAAATATTTTCTAGCTTCGTATTGACGATACGGTCTTAACAAAACTAACTTCGTCAAATTATGAGATCGTTTGAAAAATGGCCATTTTCTGGTCGATCGAAATTGACCGAAACTGTCAAAACACATTTTACTTCGCCTCGTTCACATATTGATTCGAAAAAAATGAATTTTGGAATCTAGCAATAATTCGACATCCCGGATCCAACAAAAGTGGTTTCGTCGGAAATAGAGGTCGTTTGCAAAATTTCCATTTTTAAGGGCCAGAATTCCATAGCGACTATTCTGAATTTTCAACTGGGCATATCTTTTGATTCCCGCTATGAAATTTCAATTTTTCGGATTCGTTGGAAAGATATTTTCAAATAGATTCAAATATTTTTGGTTTCGCTATAATCCGGTTTATTTTGAATCATGTACATTCATTTGAACTTTGAAATCGAAATTTCAAACTACCGCGCCATTTTCAATTCCTTTTATAATTTAAAATAAATATTTATATTCTAATGACGATTCAAATAAATATATACGTTCTAATTCTATTCAAAATAAATTTCTCGTCGTTATTAATTAAAATAATTCATTTTAAATATTCAAAATTCATCAAAATTGCCAAAATAAAATTTTTAAATTGGCTCCGATTTCTGGGTTATTACAATCTCCCCTACTTAAAACTTTTCGTCCCCGAAAAGGAACGAAGCTCAAAGTTGTTTTACAAACCAACTCAACCTTCATTGTTTTCATTATGGCTTAAGTTCTTCAACTTTTCAGTTTCTAAGATTTTTTCAAATTTTTCAATAATTTGGCTAACACCCTAAATTTTCGAAAAATTTTGCCATAACCTCCCCTGCACCGAGAGCTTCGGGATATTTCAAATAGCCTCCCATGGCCCTCACCAATCCAAAAAGTAAATGAAAAAGCCAAGCGGCTAGCCAATCGGCTCATAAAATCATCAAAAACCCAATAAATTTGTAAACATGTACCTATTTGTCGGGCAAACAATTTTATTCTTCTGCTCTAGCCTCCTTGCTATGACCTGTTCAATGTAAGTACATGTATATGCATGCAATTTCAAACAATTTCCAATTCATTCCAACATTTGATATAATTTGGCTAAGGGTTCAACATTTAATTAATCGAACAGTAATCAAACAACACAATCAGCAACCAATTAGTGAACTAACGTTTCAAATTCATAATTTTGATATCTATACAAAAATCATGTTTTTGATGCTAAGTCACAACAATATATCCTATCTAGTTTTGGCTCTCACACCAGTCTAATGGAAATATATAAATATCACACCTTCGAAACTCGAACATAAATACTGATGATGTCATGGAAATTAACAGTACCATCTCCGAGCGACTAGAGTGTGACTCCATATCTATCCAGTATATTAAAACTTCAAATACTCGCAGATCAGATGTATACTGAAAGTCTTTATATACTTGATTGTCCAAATTCAATATAAAATAAATAATCAAATACGAATAATTGAATTAAATTTTCAAAACAAAAATTGTTTTCAATTTTAAAAATATACTATTCACACTCGTTCTGGGATACTACTGATCCCATCTCTAACGAGTCATTCCCGTTGGATATTACTAATCCAATCTCTGATCAATTCTTTCGTATGGTTTTAATGTGTCTTGTTCTCCGAGCTCTGTAAACCAAAGCTCTGATACCAAGTTATAACGACCTGAAATCCCCTTTACGGGAAATCGCGGATTGCACTGAGGACAAGCCACATCGGAACGCAAACAGAAGAACATTTCATTGTATATTACAACAACTTCATCAGATTACGAGAATATACAGAGTATGAATGAATAAAATACATTCGATAAATATCAGAGATTACATTGAATTACATAGCAGCGGAAAATAATACAAAACACAACTGAAAAGAATATACGGATACAGAGCTTTCCGTATATCATTCCAGCTGTAAACCAGGATCCTGTGAATATAAATCTGCAAAACCAAAACTACTAGCTGCCCGTGCGGAAAATAAGGGCACCCAGAGTTTAGGTTAAAACAATAAACTCCAGGTTACTCATGTGACTGGTGTGAGAACTAAAACAATTACTAATCTTTATTTTAAAGTTAGGTAAATCAAGGGACCACTCCGTATAACACGGAATGGGTTTCCTCCCGAGAATACCAGTGCATAAAACAACAGCGCAGAGCTAAATAAAGAACAACGAAGCTATTATAAGACCCAGGTCCCATCTCACAATGCAACACAAGCCGGAGGATAGGGCTTTACCTTATAATAACCAAAGAATGCTGATACACAAATTTTCATCTTTTATTATTACTATAAGTGTATAGTGTCAAAACAATTTCAATCATAAGTATCAATCATAGACGGCACAAGTGCCCTATCCCACTATGTCGCCATATATAGGTTCTACAATCAAAACCGCAAAGTCACGTATTGGATGTTGGGTTTCCATCTGTGAACCGAGGCAAAAGATAGTCCTCACCGATTCGAGGCGCTCTAGCCCGTGTCTCAGGATCAGAGCTCGAGTGACCCTTGGATCGTCAGGGTCGGTCCACCGATGTGGATTAAAATGCCCGAACACTGCGTTTCCCTGCCCTTTGGGGCGTCAATGAGCCAAATGAATCCATCGGCTCCACATAGTCACCGATATATCCAAGGCGCCTCGCAATCCAACAACCACACAGATGAAAATAATATAAATGTCAGGGCTGGTAGGTCACTGACACCACCCTATTTAGAAGGAAACGCATGCCCTCCCTGATGTCCTCTCCGTTTCTGGTTCACAACCGGGGTGTGAGGCTCACGAATTAACGATACACAAAGCTATGCCACATAGGCGGTGCTTTGATCATCAACCACAAGACTCTGCTTTTCAACAAAAGTCTTGATCATTTGCCACTTAGGCATGCCACACAGGCAATTCACTCCATGCGATTGATATCCATCAATATATAACCTCTGAGCTCGTACGTCTCAGAGAAGGGCGTTAAGCAAGAGAATAAATTCTCCGCCGCCAAACATATATATATTTAATAGAAATCAATCACACGGAATAAATCTAATGTCAGACACATAGTCCATTTACAAGTTCGTTTTGGTTCTGAACGAAACCAGAGGCACCTTGTACCTCGCATATCCATCGATCTCCAAGTACGTCTAGACGATCACCAACTGATTCCCTCCTCTTGGGTGTACAGCCCAATCAAGACCATCAGTAATTATCCAAACAATGTGAAGACCTTCGGTCTTCGACCACCGTCTTCATCCTCGACACATCGTCGAATCAGTTATTCAGAATGGGATAAACCCGGTCTTTCTGAATAACTCGCGTATATAATAAACAAGTGTTACACAAACACAACATATGTCTCATTCCAATTCAGAATATTCTTTTATTCAAATATTCTTATACTTTAGGAAAGGTTCCCATTAATTTTATCAAAGATAAATTCTTTAAATTTATTCTTTAATCTTCTTTTGAATATCAATTCAAACCAAATTATGGTTTTCCAAACTAGTCGGGATTAGCGATCCTTACCAAAGTAATCGTTTATTAAATTTCCCAATCCCAACCTATTCATCCGATGAAGTAAAACTGGTAATACTTCATATCTAACACCACGGTGTTATCGGTAAATTCGATTACCATTTCACGTTCAAATATAATTAAAGATTTAACTATCGCCTGGAGCAAAACTGGTGATACTCCATTCTCGATCATTTCAACCTAATTAAAGATTCATTAAAACTCCACTTGGTTTTAATCTTCCCAAAAATCACTATTAATGATTGTTTAACTTGGGAAATCATAACATGTCTTTAACTTGGTTAAAGAACCAATGTCATTTAAAACACGGTTCACGATAAACCCGAATCCCATTTGATATTAAATACAAGGCTCTGAATAGAAAATATATCGGCTTATATTCAATACCAAATTCTACGACCAACAAATATCGTATTGGAAATAACGATATAAATATATCTTTCAAATTTCCATAACAATATCTGTATAATCAAGAAATCCAACATCGAAATATTCCAAAGACAATTTCGATTCAAATCCATTCCAATTCAATTATTGGAAATATGGAGTTTTTCATCCCAATTCTTTCCAAATCATTTCTTATGATTTACACAAATTATTACTATTTTTAATAATTTTATCAAGGCCGTACAGTCGATTTCCACAAACGGCCATCGAACTGCACTTACAGCGACCTTTTCCAAATTTGATTTGGACATAATTCCAAATCCAACCATTAGATTTCAAATCTCTAATATTCGTTAGAAAACTCTTTTTGACACGAACCCAAAGGTTCCTGTTTTAGGAGAATTCGACGGTCGGATCTCCCGTAATATCCATTCGAAGTCAATGGTCGAAATTCGTGAACTGCCGCAGCGCGGCGCGTTCTATTCAGGCCATTATATATATTACATATATATTTCGTCGATTTCCTTTTAAAACGTATTTTATAAACCTTTTTAAATTCGTTTTCGAAACGATTTCAACTTCATATTCAATTTCTAAACAAAATTGAATATTCCACATCATCGATATACAAATGATAATATTTTCAAAATATTATATTTTGAAATCACTTCCTTTTCTATAATCATTATAAAAGGAATATAATCGATATAAATATCGTTCGCGTCAAAATGGCGCATATCTAATCAACACGGCTTTATACATTTCAATAACTTCATTATTCTATTCAACAAATGAAAATTTTCTTTAATACATGAATATATATTTTTATTCAACACATGAATATATATATTTTATTCGACACATGAATTTATATATCTTATTCAACACATGAATATTTATTCTATTCAACACATGAATTTTTATTCTATTCAACACATGATTTTTTATTCTATTCAACGCATGAATTTTGTTTCTATAATATTCCTTATTTTCCAAATTGGAATGAGGCCCAATCAATTACCATATAATGTTAATTATATGGATTCCCTACAACACATGTATATAATAGCAACGATAAATCATCAACCATCATCCAGAGTGCACCACACAACTGCATAAGCATTAAATATAAATAATTAACGCTTACATAGTCTGTCAACCCATCGATTGACATACAACTAAACAATCGGGATTAGTGTATGTCAAATATCATCCCAATACCCGTGTGGGGTTTCAAATCAACAAACACAGATTTTTATTTGTGCAGTTGGGCGATGTGTAAAATTTATGTCCCAATCAATATCAGTCAAATGGGTGTACATAAACAAACCGTCCGATTTGTTTATATATATTTATTTTATATACATGTTAAAAATTATATTTTTAACTATAAAATATTTTCCACTATAAAATATTTTATTCCATTCCACATCACACAATAAAATTTTACAACACAGCAATCAAACAAACAAGTCATTCATGGTCTGTGGACGACGGGTGTCGGGTGCTGCTAAGCACCGTCTGCATCCTAGTATATATTTCAAACTAGAAATAAAAATAAAAGTGAGGAGTTCTCACCTCGGGGATCCACCCCTTTATTCTACTTATGAACTGTTTGGATTTGCCCGTACTTCCAACGCAGTCGTCTCCACGCTGTTCATATTGAAATCACATTTTTAATATGATGTTCTGTACATTAAAAATCATTTTTTTAATACTCTAACAATATAAAAATCATATTTTTAATTGCTACTGAATATATATTAAAAAACAGGATTTTTCCTTCGCTAATGAATATATAAAAATCGTTCCTTTATGTTAAAAATCCTATTTTTGTGTAATTAAAAACCATAACTTTAATTACATAAACAACACAACTTTAATTAAATAAAAATCCCATTTTTAACTTGCACAAATAATTAGAATAAAGTTAAAAGCTTACATTTCTTTGAAGAAAATCAGATCTTAGTCTCTATAGGGGGTTAGAGGCGCTGACAGGGGTGCGTTCACGTCGGCTTCGGAGGTGGGGAGGCTCGCCGGACCTGCGACACTCGTGGGTGGTCGGAGCGGCCTGATTTGGTGGCGCTATCTCGGATTTGAAGGGGAGAAAGAGGGAAAGAACGGAGGGGGAGGCCGGAGCAAGGGGAGGGGGACTGGAGGGCGGCGGCCCTGGCTGGAGCGGTGGAGGATTGTCGAGAGGTGGGGGGGATGGGTTAGGGCAGCGTCAGATTTATTTTTATTTTTTTCTCGACTGAACGAAAAAGGGGGAAGGGAGAGGGAGTTAAGGAGGTTGACTAAGTTTATATATAAAGATTTATTAATTTATTTCACTAAAAAGTAACTTTTTATTTTGAATTCGAAATCAAACCCACCGACTGTCGTCCCTAGCTAATTACCCCCATTCCGAACGCAATGGGATATGTTTCGTAAGCCAGTTCGGCTGTTTCTATCAGTTTCCGTCAAAATCAAAATATAAATCTATATATTGAATTTGAACGCATATTTTAATTTACCGGGACCACATATTGACCCCGAAAATTGCCAAAAAATATTTTCTAGCTTCGTATTGACGATACGGTCCTAACTAAACTTATTTCGTCAAATTTTGAGATCGTTTGAAAAATGGCCATTTTCTGGTCGATCGAAATTGACTGAAACTGTTAAAACACGTTTTACTTTGCCACGCTCACATATTGATTCGAAAAATTATGAATTTTGGAATCTAGCAATAATTCGATATCCCGGATCCAACAAAAGTGGTTTCGTCGGAAACAGAGGTCGTTTGCAAAATTTCCATTTTTAAGGGCCAGAATTCCATAGCGACTATTCTGAATTTTCAACTGGGCATATCTTTTGATTCCCGCTATGAAATTTCAATTTTTCGGATTCATTGGAAAGATATTTTCAAATAGATTCAAATATTTTTGGTTTCGCTATAATCCGGTTTATTTTGAATCCTTTACATTCATTTGAACTTTGAAATCAAAATTTCAAACTACCGCGCCATTTTCAATTCCTTTTATAATTTAAAATAAATATTTATATTCTAACGACGATTCAAATAAATGTATACGTTCTAATTCTATTCAAAATAAATTTCTCATCAAAATTATTTAAAATAATTCATTTTAAATATTCAAAATTCATCAAAATTGCCAAAATAAAAATTTTAAATTGGCTTGGATTTCCTGGTTATTACATTTATTTTGAATTTTAAAACTTGCGATTTTTCTGTGAGGGAGTAATTTCTATCGGCTACAAATGCCTTGACCAAAGAATGATTTTTTCTAGATTAAAGATGTTAAGGTTTTTTTTATAGGAGTAGAAATATTATTTTAAATTAGATTTTTTTTTTAAGCTGCCGTTATTTGTATTGTTGAATAAAAATTCCTATAATTATATACAATATCCAAAAATCATGAAAATGGACATACAAGTAGAGTTCGACATTACGGACACAACGAAACTTGTTTCGTCGAATTCCGACTCCGTTTTCTCACACAGCGTATTTTTAACCATCGAAATACTAACTGTTTTTCACATTAAAAACCCTTACGGCCACACACTGACCGCAAAAACCCCGGAAATTGAAATCTAGCAATAATTTAATATTGCGGATCCAACAAAATTAGTGTCATCGAAAACGGAGGTCGTTTGCAAAACTGGTTATTTTTAAAGCTCTAAATAAACCATTTTAAATATTAAGTATATTTAAAAATAATTAAATTAAATATAAATAAATTTATATTATCGTATATATTCACAATAGAATATCATACAACTCCAATTGGATTTATAACTCGATATTCAAATCCCGGTTGAATCGATATTCAATTTATATTGAAAAATCCTTTTATAATATAAATAAATCGCTATAATTTATAAAGGAATTCCATAGCGACTTTTCGAAAATTTGATTTGGACATAAACCAAAATCTACACAATGAAATCCTGATTTTTCTCTTTCATTAGAAAAATATACTTCACCAGCTTCGAACGTTTCTTGTTTCACAGAAATCCGAGTTAAAACAGACCCTGTATATTCGGTTGAAGTTCGAATCGCCAAATTACGAACTACCGAGCAATTTGGAGCTCGATTTTAATTATAATAAAATTATACGTTCAAACTTCATTTATATAATATATTCGTGAATATAATTCAACTCTAAACTGAATTATATATTTTAAATAATCCAAATTACACAATATTGTGAATTCCACTATTTTTGATTATTTGTAAAATTACATATATTATTCTATTATTTAATTTAATTAAATATTCACTATTATTTAATTCTTCGACCATTCAAATCTCTAAATCACTATTTATATAACTAAATAAATTAATTATTATATCGCTAAAATACGGGTCGTTGCATTCTTCCCCACTTAAAATAATTTCGTCCTCAAAATTTCTAAGGTAGAAAACAAACCCTATTAACTGGTTTAATAATTATTTGTTTACTTCTTTTTCAGTTTTAACTGAACAAATAATTTCAATTAAAATATTAATTCATTTCGACTAACGAAAATTTTCAAAAATTCTGAAAATTTTCTACCACCTGAAATTTCCGAAAAATTTCGCCAGCACCTCCTTTGTACAGCTCAATCGGTACAACTACAACTCGCCTCTCTAGGCCTTATTCAACCCAAAAGAAAATCCAACAGCCAAGCGGCTTGCCAATTCGGCTCATCAAAATCTCAAACCTAGATGTAATATATAAACTGGTACCTTTTTGTCGGGCATATCATTATATCCTTTCCATCTGTTACCAATTCTGCAAATACCAATATCAATCCAATCAATTTATCCAAATCACTTGTTTATACCTAAGTCAAATATCATTTCAAATTAGAGTTTCATTCTCCATTCCAAACTCTTAACTCGATCATCAAATTACACTTCAAATTCAAATCTCATAAATCCAATTTGTCTCGATATCGTTCTAATTCAATTTCAGTTACCACATAACTGATTTCAATTTAATTTCTATTTACTTCTATAAATTTCTATCTAAATTTGTTTTTAATTCAGACAATCTCTTCCTGGGAGTTTTAAACAACTTACCTTTTCCAAAACAAAAACCAAATATTCGCTTTTTGAAATCAAAACAACTTGTTGTCTCAAAACAATTCAAAAACAATATCTTTGGTAGCAATTCGTCACTTACAACTCGAAAATGAATACCGATGATGTCATGATCATCATCGGAATATATTTCCAGCTATCGAAGTGAGTTCAATACTATATCACTTTCAAAACCATATCTAAACACTTCCATTTTGAAACTCATTTCAAAATACCATTCACAATGCTTGTAAAACAATTTAAAATCTCCCAGGATTTTGAAATTCATATATATTTAACCCAGAATCATTTACAAACACTTATTCAGATTTTCGGAATTTTAATTCCAATTCTAATTTTAATTCAGATTTAATTCATCTGATTTCTCGTATTTGACTTATATGAATTCTAATTGGCTATTTACATAACCATTTCAATTATAATCCTTTTTTATTATAATCACAACCAACACATCCAATATAATATAATTCCAATATATAAATTTTTCTCTATATCAAAATATACTTTGGGTAAAATTAGTTTCATTTACCCTCTTTTCAAAACATATCGTGTCAACCCATCGTATTCGAGTGTTTAGAAACTCCTGCCGATATAGTGGATCAAACTGATCGACCGGAACCCATAAACAACTCAATAAATAAATTTCCACAATATAAAACAATTTTATATTGAATAACAAATACGCGCTCATATATATATACACTCAACTCAATCTAGGGTATGCTAACCCCATCTCTACTGAGTCACGCCACAAAGCCAAGGTAATTACTTAACCTTCAGCTCTGATACCACTTTAACGGCCCGGGGAATTTGTGATCCTGGATATTGGCATACAACATTATGTCGACTATCCAAGCATCGGAAACACCGGATAGTCCATGAAAGAAATAGAGGATGAGGATAGATAAGATAGAAACTTAGAATAGAAGAAGAAGAATGCACAACATCACACGAATCTCACAGCGGAACGAATAAAATATAACATAACGTTGAAATAAAAGATTGTACCTGAATATACATATCATTATTAAAGTACAACACTTACAACACAGCGGAAATAAACCATAGCTATATAAACGCTGCTGAAGCCTCCTGCTCCAGTTTTCCAAGTATATCTGAAAAATCCCGAATACTTGACTACCCAAACAAAATTGGGCACCCAAGAGTTTAGGGAAAAAATAAAAAATAAAACTCTAGGTCAGTCATGGGACTAGTGTGAGTAAAACAATTTAAAACAGTTTGAACAATAAAACGATATCTCATAAGACCACGCCGTATAACGGAACGGGTTTTTCCCTTATGAGAATCCAAATCCATTTGATTTAACTTTCAAATCATTTTGAAAGAAACGATAATCTTTATATTGAAACTCATTGATATTATAATAGTGTCTATCAACAACAATATAATAATCATCTTGCAGAACGCTTTCATCTCACATTCAACATATATAGTATACAATCAAAACCACGAGCACTTATTGGGTAATGGATTTCCAACTATGACAAGGTATGGAACCACCTTCCGATAGTGTACGTCTGGAGAGGAATACACTAGGTTCAACAAGAACATCTTGCAACCTGGCCACACATGACAGACCACTCATTTCGCTTGAGTGTATCGAATATATATATCACCAACGGTTGGGATCAGCAACCGTTTCTCAAATGGGATAGCATCGAATAGATTAAGAAATGAAATGAATATCTCTAGATAGGTGATAATACACCCTAATTGGCAGCCAACCACTTAGTCATGTTGCCTGCCCGATTTTTGTCATTTCCCGATTATGAGGTTGGAGGCCACGCTTATCTCTGAAAGATCGCACAATTATTCACTTTGAATGTCACATCGTCATACCCGCCAGATCACAAATTGATTTCTCCAAAAATATAACGGGTATACAGCTAAGAGAAACGAATTCCTCTGCCACCAAACGTATATACGTTTGAAGAGATCAACTTACGCGATCTATTAAATATACTCTGTCATACATTCTTCCATACAGGTCATCCTGGGACTGGATAAACCGAAGGCACTATTCTATAAATAGGACAGCCCTTGCATAACTCCGTCTTCAATTATCTTCATCATATATGATCGCAATGCTAACGCCCATACAGAGGGGTTTTCAGATAATGAATTTGATCCCGGTCTCTCCGTATTGACAACGGAAAAATGGTCAAAAACTTCGATAGTCGACGAGTTAACTATCAAAGAAAAACACGTGTGCAAACAACGATATTATTTCCAAATGGAAACTATATTGATCAATCATCATTTAACATTTATCTCTTTAGTTCAGTAATTTATTCATTTCCTGTTTCCATATATTCATCATTTCTTATTTTCTCAATTTAGAAAATATACGTTATTAACATTGGAAAACATTTCCATCTCTTTTTCACGTATCATTGTCATTCCAGTATTCTTTATCATCAAACATTTCATTTTCTAGGATTAGAAAATATCACTGATTATATTTGGAAAATGTTTCCAAAACTCATTCATTGGATTTAAACAGATGTTTAAATAAAACATCGCTATGCCAACTCGAACCATTAACTTCATTAACTAAATTCACTTAACCAACTTTCACTATCGAACCTTAACCGTTCCTTAGTTTAAAATGGAGTCAATCAAGTTGGGTTATAACTACCTCTCGGACCTTAACTGAACAACATTTCTAACCTCGAAATAGACAAAGTTCACCCTTTAAATCTTTAAGAAACTTTCATACGTAACTCTCGGATTTTATTTACGAATCCACTTCTTTATTGAAAAACATTGATTATAACTATAGCGTTATAATTCCCTAGTTCTGAAATATCTAACTCCAAAATATAACTCGATTAACTCAAATCAATTAACCATAACTCCATTAACTTTAACTCGATTAACTTTAATTCATTAACTCTTATCACTTAACTCCTTTCGAATAAACTATATTCGATTAACTCCTTTCAAATAAACTATATTCGATAATTCCTTTAACTCTATTCGAATAAACTATATTCGATTAACTCCTTTAACTCTATTCGAATAAACTCTATTCGATTAACTCCTTTAACTCTATTCGAATAAACTCTATTTGATTAACTCCTTTAACTCTATTCAATTCTCTTATTCGATTAACTAATATTCGACTAACTCTTATTCGAATAACTAATATTCGATTAACTCTCTTCGAATAACTAATATTTGATTAACTCTCTTTCGAATAACTAATATTCGATAAATCTCTTCAAATAACTAATATTCGATTAACTCTCTTTCAAATAATTAATATTCGATAACTCTCTTTTCGAATAACCAATATTCGATAACTCTTTTCAAATAAACTATATTTGATAACTCTTTTCGAATAACCAATATTCGATAACTCTTTTCGAATAAACTATATTCGATAACTCTTTTCGAATAAACTATGTTCGATTAATTCCTTTCGAATAGACTATATTTGATAACTCCTTTTTAATTAACTCTATTCGATTCACTCTAATCGATTAACTCTATCAATTAACTCTATTTGACTAATTCTAATTCGATCAACTCTATTCAATTAACTCTATTCAATTAACTCTAATCGATAACTCTAATCGATAACTCTAATTGATTTACTCTATTCGATTAACTCTAATCGATAACTCTAATTGATTAACACTATTCGATTAACTCTAATTGATAACTCTATTCAATTAACTCTATCATTTAACTCTAATCGATAACTCTTTTATATCTCGTTAATTCCCTTTTATAATCCTATTTATTTTCCAAATAAATATTCCTTTTATAATTTTGTTTATTTAACAAATAAATATTTCCTTTTCAATTCTATTTGTAAATGTTTTACAAATATTTCCTTTTCAATTCTATTTGTAAATGTTTTACAAATATTTCCTTTTATAATTCACTATATTTATTTTCCAAAAAATTATTTCTTTTATAATCTGTTTATTTTGAAAAAATTTCTTTTTATAAAATCGTTTGATTTTGTAAATATTTCTTTTCAATACAACATTGAAAATTTCCTTTTTAACATTCTAGTATCCCTTGTGGTATTTAACGTACCATATAACAATGATCGGTATCATTCAAACATACAAAATCAACAACAGATTTCATATCACATCATATAACACAATATAAGAAAAACAGTAAAATAAATGTTGAGGAATCCAGTTGGATTCCTCCAACCTGTTTCCCTGCATCACAGTTGTTAAACAATATAATTAACATCAAACTCATTTCAATATGAAATATTCTAATAAACAGAATCCATATTTGATTAACGATATATATATAAAACTATTGTTATCTATAATTTCAGCCAATCACTTAGCAGTTCCACCAAACAGTCAGCACACAGCAATCAATCATCATTTATCAGTTCTAAAAATACGTTATAAATATGAACTGATAGAGTTGGTGAGTTTTACTCACATTGGACGATCATCGTTAAATAACGATAAACTGTCTTTGATTTGATTCAGATCCGATAATTTATTTTGCAATAAAGTGTAATGAGCTCCAATTCAGTCCCAGTCAGCTCCATCGTGTAGCCCTCGTCTATACGATCCCAATGTGATCGACCGTTCGAAATTCTGATACAGTATGATGGAGATATTAATTTTTCAAGTTATATGATTATTTAAATTAAATAAAAGCTTAGATTTTTAATTCTAACCGGGCTCACCATTGAAATTAGGCCCATACCCATTTTATAACTACCCAGACCCGTTCATATTAATCTTCTTCCTCCCACCTTACCGATACGCCTGCTCCATCATCATTAAACACCTTATTGCCGACATTTCCTCCATCCAAACACTCCCCCTCAACCACTAAATCATGTACTTCATATACCATTGCACTTCTCTCGCAGTGCTCATCATTTCCAATCCTGTTCTCACCCACTTGAGCCATCCCTCTCCAAATATGTTCTCAGTCATCACGCTCTGCTCTTTACCAAAAAAACATAGCCGGATCCTTCATCAATAATTCACGAATTCGAAATCTAAACTCACTACATTGTTTCTCTTCAAAATATCATCGCCTCCATACCCATTTCGAAACACTCGAAATTCATCTTCCTGTCCCGACTTACTTCCTCATGCATTGTACAGTGAAAAACGCGATTTCAAATATCCATAAATTCAACACAAACTAAAATTACCATTACATTCTCCATCAAGTTCTCTTTCGCTCTACAACATTTACCTCACATTTGAACAAGAAACTCGTTCGCGCTCTCCAAGCAACCATGCTCGTGTATAGGAAAAGGACCGAACTTTTTCCTCACCGCATCCCCTAGTGTCGTGTATATATATGCGGTTTCACCTCCTGAGTCCAAATCTAACCACCAAATCGAGAATAGAAGCCTCAAATCTCCAATTTGTTTGAACCCTAGCCGACGCTGTATCGAAACCAGCGGACTAAAATGGTGATCGAACCCTTTAATCTCCACACATCATGTAATACTTCTTGCCAGAATTCCAATGAACTCACTCTCTTATTTTTACGATTTTTATAGAATTTTATTTTGAATTTTAAAACTTGCGATTTTTCTGTGAGGGAGTAATTCCTGTCGGCTAAAAATGGCTTAACCAGAGAATGATTTTTTCTAGGTTAAAGATGTTAAGGTTTTTTTTTTATAGGAGTAGAAATATTATTTTAGATTCGATTATTTTATTTGTTTTTAAGCTACCGCTATTTGTATTGTTGAGTAAAAATTTCTACAATCACATACAATATCCAAAAATCATGAAAATGGATGTACAAGTAGAGTTCGACATTACAGACCCAACGAAACTTGTTTCGTCGAATTCCGACTCCGTTTGCTCACACAGCGTATTTTTCGCCGTCAAAATACTGATTGTTTTTCACATTAAAAATCCGTACGGCCACAGACTGACCCCAAAAACCACGGAAATTGAAATCTAGCAATAATTTAATATTACGGATCCAACAAAATTAGTTTCATCGAAAACGGAGGTCGTTTGCAAAACTAGTTATTTTTAAAGCTCTAAATAAACCATTTTAAATATTAAATATATTTAAAAATAATTAAATTAAATATAAATAAATTTATATTATTGTATATATTCATAATAGAATATAATATAACTCCAATTGGATTTATAACTCGATATTCAAATCCCGGTTGAATCGATATTCAATTTATATTGAAAAATCCTTTTATAATATAAATAAATCGAAATTTTGATTTGGACATAAATCAAAATCTACACAATGAAATCCCAATTTTTCTCTTCCATTAGAAAAATATACTTTACCAGCTCCGAACGTTTCTTGTTTCACAGAAATCCGATTTAAAACAGACCCTGTATATTCAGTTGAAGTTCGAATCGCCAAATTACGAACTACTGCGCCATTTGGAGCTCGATTTTAATTATAATAAAATTATACGTTCAAACATCGTTTATATAATATATTCGTGAATATAATTTAACTCTAAACTGAATTATATATTTTAAATAATCCAAAATACACAATGTTGTGAATTCCACTATTTTTTATTTTTTCTAAAATTAAATATATTATTCTATTATTTAATTTAATTAAATATTCACTATTATTTAATTCTACGACCATTCAAATCTCTAAATCACTATTTATATAATTAAATTAATTAATTATTATATCGCTAAAATACGGATGGTTACAAGAGGCCCTTGCATATCTAGTCAATCTCCAAGTATGTCTAGACGACCGCCACTTATAACCTCATCTTGGGTTGTACACCCCAATCGAGACGTCAGAAATAATCCAAATGATGTCAAGATCTCCGTTCTTCAACCACCGTCTTCAAGTATCTTCAATACTCGTCGTGTAGTTATTCAAAATGGGTTGAAACCCGGTCTTTCTGAAGTAATTATTGCATCTTTAAAATCAAGTGATATATAAACATATCATAAGTCTAATTCCATTTTGGAATATTCATTTCACCAAAATCATTTTTTACAATGGGAATTACTCCTACAAATCTTATCAAAGATTTGAATTCTTTAAACTACTTGTTTAAAACTTTCTTGGGAAATCATTTCCAAAAGATTATATAATCTCCTTTCACAATCTTAACTCAAATCAAGGTTTGTAAACCTTATAGGGATTATCGAGCCTTACAAAAAAGCAATCTCTCATATCGTTATCCCATTTCCATCTTATACATCCCATGGAGCAAAACTGGAGTTATTCCATATCTAATACCTCACGTGTTTCGGTAAGTTTAGTTACCTTCTTTCATTCCAAATATAATTAAAGATTCATTAAAACTCTAACTTAGTTTTAATCTCCATCTCATTAGTTCAAATCTTTGTTGAAAGATTTATTAAAACTCTAACTTAGTTTTAATCTCTATTTCATTCATTCAAATCTTTATTGAAAGATTTATTACAAATCAAACTTGAGTAATCATCTTTCCTTTAACTGGGTTAAAGAACAAATGTTATTTAAAACATTGTTCATGATACACCCAAAATCAAACTTCCATTCTATTCCAATTAAATTTATTAATTGAAAAACTTCACTTTTGAAAACTTCATTAATCTTAATTAAAAGATTTATTCTGTAAACTTCATTTTCAACTGTGTTTAAGAATAGTTTTATTGAATACACCATTCACGACAAACACCAAACCAATTGATATCAAATATAAGTCTCTAAATAGAAATCAAATTGACTTATATTCAATAGCAAATTCTAAAATCAACAGATACCATATAGGGAATAACGATATCTATATCTTCCAAATTCCTCATATGGTATCTGTATAACTACGGAATCCAATATCAAAATATCCGAAGATTATTTCCATTCAAATCCAATCAAATTTATACATTGGAAAAACTTAATTTGGTTAAATACTTATTAACTTCCAAACGTTTTGATCGTTCAAATTGGATTTAAACAATAACAACTGTATTTTAATTTGAATTTAACGGCAATAATGCTATTTTTCTTCAAATTTAATTTAAATTTTTCTCAAAATCTAACCACTGGATTTTAAAACTTTATTTCATTTGAAAGCTCTTTTCATTTCGAACCCAACGTTTTTAGTTTCGGGAAAATCCAACGGTTGGATCTCCTAATACGTCAATTTGAAGTTAATGGTCGAAATTTGCGACCAATCGCTGCGCGACACGTCTTATGAAATAAAATAAAATTTGTTGATTCAGTTCAAACATATTTTATTAAACGTTTATAAACTCGTTAAAAAATGATTTCAATTTCTGATTCAACTTTAAATCGAAATTGAATATTCTATATTATTATAATATTATTTTTCAAAGTATAATATTTTGAAATCCAAATTTTCTTGATATCCATTAAAAAAATAAGATCAATGGAAAAATCCATTCGAGTTAAAAACATCGTTTATATATCTAACTCGAATTCACTTTTTGAATTTACTATTCAAATTTAATTTGAATTAAAGCAAGCGATTTTTAATTCAAAACTCTTTCAAATCCATTTCAATCCTTTCAACAGTAGTTTGAAATTATATCAACTTCATTTTCAAATCATTTTGGATCTAAAAATCCAATTTGCACTTTCTTGTCAAATTTCACTTAAATGAATATAAAATTCATTTAAAATTCCAATGGAATGAAACTCAATCAATTGCCAAATTATTTAATATTCATGGTGTAAAATTTCTTTGTGTTAACAAGATAAACACATCCATATCAGCTACCATCCATCAACCAATAGTTATAATATAAGTGTTTCCATCGTCAACGCTTGTATCCACAGTTTAATAATATAAACAATAACAACTGTAAATATTATCCATCAACCACGAAGCAAACATTGAAATCACGCGGAATCAATACATATTCAGATTATGATTACAATAACTCAGTTGAAGGAGTTCCCACATTGGTCATTTATCGTTAAATAACGATAAATGTCGATTGATTCGAATCAGGCGTTTTATCTCGCCGTAAATTGCAACGAACCCCAAATTGCTCAAAACTAGTTTTATTGTGAAGCCCTACGTCCATACGGTTCTGATGGATCTTGTTTCGTCAGATTCTGATAACGTGTGTAAAAGTTATGATTTTTATACGTCTGTACATATACACAAGGTCATTATTATTAAATTAACTAATTAAGCTAATTACTCACTTAAGATTAATACATCTTCTCCTCGTCGTTTTTCACCTGAGACCTACTGCCTTTCATGGCCATCATCGAATTTCTAAACCCCATTCTTTCCTCCCTTACTTTATGAAATCCAAAACCATTAACTCCGTCAGACTTCTTTTCACGCAAGCTTTCTTCCCATTCCCACCATGAGGAACTAGAGTTCCTACACCTTGATGCAGCTTCATTGCCTCCCCCATAAGAAGACCATGACATTTCTTGACACATAATCGCCCATTTTTTCCCAAGCAGCTGCTATTTCACAAGCTATACCTAAATATCAACTCCATTTTAACCATCATTGCTTGTATGTCACGAATTGTTCAACCCTAGGTCACACACGAAAATTTCCAATGACCAAAATAGATGTCGCGCTCCTCAAAATTGACATAGGGATAAAGAGAACTACCATACAATTTTAATAAATTTGCTTAAATATTTGTATGTTTTTCTTTGATTTTATTGTGAATTTACAAACTCACGTTTTTTGCTATAAAAAGAAGTGGAAGTGGCGGCCCGAGTTTTGACCTAAGAAGAAAATGGATTAGGGTTACAAATGTTAAAGTTATTATATAGGGTAGGAAAGTTAATTCTTTATTCAATTATTTTATTAGTTTATATTGTATCGCTATTTGTTTTCATCGTTTAAAAATTCACATGATCACATACGAACTCCGTTTTCGATGAAAATGGACATACAACTATAGTTTGACATTACGGAGCTAACGAAACTTGTTTCGTCGAATAAGTCCATTTTCTCCAATAGCGTTTTTTAAAGTCAAATTATTGATCGATCCACATTTAAATTCTGCATGGTCATAAAACAAATTTGATTGGTGCAAAATTTGAAATCTAGCAATAATTAATTATTACGGATTCAATAAAATTGGTTTCGTCGAAAACGGAGGTCGTTTACGAAACGGCTATTATTTAAGGCTTAAATAAAACCAATAAAATATAAATAAATTCAAAAACAATTCAAATTAAAAATAATATATTGATATTATTGTATATATCCAAATAAAATATCATATAGTACCAAAACAAACATACTTGGGTTTATATCCTGATGTTTTTCAAAATCCAAGTTAAATTGATATCCCATTTATAATAAATCGTTTTATTTTATTTAATAAATCATTATAATTTATAAACGATTCCATAGTGACTATTTGAAAATTTGATTTGGACATAACTAACAACCTATAAGACAAAATCTCAATTTTTCACTTCTGGTAGAAAACTAAAATTCAGTAGATCCTAAACTTTCTTGTTTCAACGAATTCCGATTTATAATGAATTATGTATATTCAATTGAAATTCAAAACCAAATATTTCGAACTACCGCGATGTTACAAGTTCGTTTTATAATTAAAATAAACTTATACGTTCAAACTATGTTTTAAATAAATTCTAAGTCATCAATTCTCCAAATAAATCATTAGGTCATTTACTTAACCAACACAGCCTTCTTTCTAACTTACTCAAGTTCTTTAACTTCTCAGTTTCTAAGAACTTCCTAATTTCCAAAAATTTGGCTAACTCCTTAAATTTTCGAAAAAAATTCGCTATTACCTCGTTTGTATGGGTTGATCAGTACAATTACAACTTGCCTCTCTGGGCCCTAATCAATTAAAAAGAAAATGCAAAAGCCAAGCGGCTCATAAAATCATCAAACCCAATCAATAAAGTAAGCATGTACCTTTGTGTCAGGCATTCAATTTTATTCCTCTTCTTAGCTTCCAATCAATAATCTGTCCAATATAAATTTGTCCAATTCCGACTAACTTCCAAATCAATTCAACACTGATGTTTAATTTTACTTAACCCAATAAAAAATTTCATTCTTACATTAGTTTTGTCATTCTGATTTCACTTAAGTTAAATTTTGATTCGTTTGATTCACTTTTATCTTTTCTATTTAACTTGTATCAGTTAAATTTAAAAACCATATCACTTTAGTAGGTCTAAGCATACTTCGATGTTTCAATTGGAATTATATAATCTTTCCACTTTCAAAACTTGAAAATAAACATTGATGATGTTGCACCAATCACCAGAAGCATCCTCAAGCGACTAGAATGTGATTCAGTTTCTATCTAGTATATTCAAGTCGTATATACGTTAGACATGCGTATATGCAAAATTTTCTTATACTTTAGTCCAATCTCAATGTCAAATAAAACACTCAAACTCTTATTATAAGTTATAATCTTTCAAAATCAAATTCATTTTTATGAATACACAAATTCGTTTTCTTTTATATATAATACTCTTTAAACTCATTCTAGGGCATCACTAATCCCATCTTTAACGAGTCATTCTTGTAGGATATTACTAATCCTATCTCTAATGAGTTCTTTCCTTCCGTTCAAATGAGTCATACCCCAAAGCTTTGAATAAACCAAAACTTTGATACCAACTGTGACTACCCTCCTTTTTTGGCCGATTCAAATCGATTGTCAAACCGGCTTAAACCAATCAACAAGACGTATCGCTTGGGTTTACGACTAATAAGTACTGAACAAAATAATTTTTTTCCATTAACATCATATCAATGTTACATCAGATTACAAAATCATAAGAGTACATAAATTAAAACACTACACAACGGAAATCTAATTACATTCAGTGGAAGACTGTCAAATGCTCTAACACAGCTCTAGCTTCAATCCAGAATCATGTTGTAACGACCCGGAAAAACGCGTTCTTGGTTATCCGATATTCAACACATATCGAACATCCAAAGATCGAAAATAACCGAATAGTTAATGAAAGAAATTAGAAGGTGAGGAAAGATAAGATAGAAACTTAGAATAGAAGAAGAAGAAGAACACAACATCAGAGTAACATGAACCTCACAGCGGAACGAATAACATATAATAGATAACATAACTTTGAAATATAACAGTTATGTATACAATAGCACTTATCAGAGTACAACACTTACATCACAGCGGAAATAACTATAGCTATATGATTCTGAAGCCTCCTGCTCCAGCTCTTCAATGTATCTGCAAATCCCGACTACTTGACTGCCCGTACAAATTTAGGCACCCAAGAGTTTAGGGAAAACAACAAAGTAAACTCCGGGTCAGTCATGGGACTGGTATGAGTAAAACAGTTTAAACAGGTATATAAACAAGTAAACGATATCTCATAAGACCATGCCGCAGAACGGAACGGGTTTTTTTCCCTTATGAGTATCCAAAATATCTTTATATCAAAAACCTTTTGATATTATAATAATGTCTATGTACAAATAGATATCAACTAGCAGAAACGCTTTCATCTCACGTTCTACATATATAGTATACAATCAAAATCGCAAGCACGTATTGGATAATGGATTTCCAACTATGACAATGTATGGAACCACCTTCTGATCAGTGTACTCTAGGAACGATACACTGGAGTTCAACAAGAACATCTTGTAACTCAGCCACACATGACCGACCACTCATTTCGCTTGAGTGTATCGAATGTATATCACCAACGTATGGGATCAGCAACCGTTCCCGTATATATATGGGACAGCATTGATAGATTTTAGAAATAAATGAATATTCTCTAGATAGGTGATTATACACCCTACTTCGGTGCGACCGACTTAGCCATGCTGCCTGCCCGATTTCTGTCATTTACCGGTTGATGAGGCTAGAAGCTACGCTTTATCATCACATCAGATTCACTTCGAATGCTACATTGTCAAATCCATCGAAATCACTAATTGACGTTTACAACAGTACATTACGTGTCAGCTAAAAGAAGTTTCCTTCTCCGCTTCCACTCTTGGTACGGTTGAAGAAATCAATGTACGTGACCTTTCTGGAAATACTATGTCAGACATCCATCTTCATTCACTTAGAAATGTCACATCGTCATACCCGCCAAATCACAAATTGACTTATCCAAAAATAACACGGGTATACAGCTAAGAGAAACGAATTCCTCCGCCACCAAACGTGAATACGTTTGAATAGATTAACTTACGCGATCCATTGGATATACTCTGTCAGACCTTCGTCCATACAAGTTGTCCTGGGACTGGACAAATCGAAGGCACTATTCAGTACATCCATCTTAGCAACTGTTATCTAAGACTTATACAATAGCCCTTGCAATTTTACTTCGTCTTCAATTATCTTTGGCATATATGATTCGCAACGCTTATGCCAATACAGAGTGTTTCTTTGGATAATAATCCAACTGGTCTCTCCATATTAACAACGTTAAAATGGTCAAAACTTCGATAGTCTGTGAGTTAACTATCAAAGAAAAACAAGTGTGCAAACAACGATATTATTTCCAGATGGAAATTATATCGAACAAACATCATTTATCATTAATCTCTTTAGTTCATTTATTTACTTATCTCCTGTTTCCCTATATTCTAAATTCTTATTTTCTTTTATCAGAAAACATTTCTGATTCTCGTTTGGAAAACATTTCCAAAACTCCTTTACGATCAAACCTTACCATTTCTTAGTTAAGAAGGAAGTAACTCAAGTTGGGGTATAATTACCTCTCAGACCTTAACTGAACAACGTTATAACTTCGAAATGGTCAAAGTTTATCTTTTAATCTTTAACAACTTCTTTACGCCTTTCTCGGATTCAATTTTACTAATCCACTTCTATGTTTAAAACATTGGTTATAACGATAACGTTATAATCCCTCCTTTCAAATTATCTAACCTTAATTATAACTTCTATTCTTATTAGTGAATAATTAACCTAACACTTATTTATTTATAAATAAATAAATCTCTATTTAAACACTGGAAAGTATAAGTACTTTCCCGAATTCGATATAATCGAATTTGCCGATTAACTCTCTTCGAGAAATCTCTATTTGATTAACTCTTCTTCGAATAACCTATATTCGATTAACTTCTCTTCGAATAACTAATATTCGATAACTCTTCCTTTTCAAATATCCCATATTTGAAAATCTCACTTCGATTAAACTATAATCGACAACTCCTTTCGATGAAACTAACATCGATAACTCCTTTCGATAAAACTAACATCGATTTATTTAACTCGACGAACTTAACTCGACTAACTTAACTTGACTCGACTAACTCGACTTATTTGGTTCGACCAATTCGATTCGATTAACTAGGCTCGACTAACTTGACTAACTTAACTCGACTTACTTGGTTCGACCAATTCGATTCGATTAACTAGGCTCGACTAACTTGACTAACTTAACTCGACTTACTTGGTTCGACCAATTCGATTCGATTAACTAGGCTCGACTAACTTGACTAACTTAACTCGACTTACTTGGTTCGACCAATTCGATTCGATTAACTAGGCTTGACTAACTTGGTCGAACCACCCGATCAACTCAACTTATTTAACTTAACTTATTTCTCAACTCAATCAACTCGATTAACTCCTATCGAATAACTAATATTCTATTAAACTCCATTCGCTTGACTCTAGATCGCAGCGATCACAATGGTTACGCCTGACTCCCTCAGGAAACATCCGACCGCCGTAGGCTATTTACAGCCCTGCGAATTACGCTAGCAGTCGTACGAGATGGCAACTTATCCTGAATACTATGTTTGACTAACTCTGTCTCAAATAACTTTATTTGATTAACTCTAGTTCGTTTTAACTCTAATCGATTAACTCTAACTAATTAACTCCAACTAGTTAACTCTAACTGGTTAACTCTATTTGACTAACCCCTTTCGAATAACATATTCGATTAACTAACTTCGAATACCATATTCGATTAACTAACTTCGAATACCATATTTGATTAACTAACTTTCGAATACCATATTCGATTAACTAATTTCGAATACCATATTCGATTAACTAACTTTGAATACCATATTCGATTAACTAACTTCGAATACCATATTTGATTAACTAACTTTCGAATACCATATTCGATTAACTAACTTCGAATACCATATTTGATTAACTAACTTTCGAATACCATATTTGATTAACTAACTTCGAATACCATATTCGATTAACTAACTTCGAATACCATATTCGATTAACTAACCTTCGAATACCATATTCGATTAACTAACTTCGAATACCATATTTGATTAACTTACTTCGAATACCATATTCGATTAACTAACTTCGAATACCATATTTGATTAACTAACTTTCGAATACTATATTCGATTAACTAACTTCGAATACCATATTTGATTAACTAACTTTCGAATACCATATTCGATTAACTAACTTCGAATACCATATTTGATTAACTCCTTTACTCTATTCGAATTGGTAACTCCCCTTTTTAACACGTTTATTCATTTATAAAGATTTACTATTAGTAACGGTTCTTCACTTTATAAATGTCCTTTTAATAACGTTTTCCTTTTTATAACGGTTTCCTTTATAAACCAATTTCCTTTATAAACCAATTTCCTTTTTATTAACTCTATTTATTTTCTAAATATTCCCCTTTCAATTCTATTTGTAAATGGTTTACAAATATTTCTTTTCTCTATTTTATTCTATTTGCAAATGGTTTGCAAATATTCCCTTTTCAAATTTATTCTTAAAAATATTCTAACTCCTTAAATTCCCGGGAAAATTCGCCATAACCTCCTTTGTATCGGGAGCATCGGGAAAATCCCCAAACCCGCCACATAGGCCTTTCCATTCAAAAAGAAATGTTTTGAATTTATTTCCTTTTTGAATATCTCCTATTTATAAATATTCCAATTTATAAACATTTCTTATTTATAAATATTCCACTTTATAAATATCTCTTATTTATAAATATTCCAATTTATAAATATTCTATTTTCAATATCACTTTGAAAATTCCCTTATCAACATTCCGGCATGTTATGGTATTCAATCATATCAAATCACGATGTTCAATATTGTCCAAGTACATATAATCGCCCACAGATTTTATATCACATCATATAACAATATATGAAGAAAAAAAATAACTGTTGAGGAATCCAGTCGGATTCCTCCAACCTGTTTCCCTGCATCACAGATGTAAGACAATATAGATAACATCACTTTCAGTTCCATATGATATATTCTGTTAAACAGAATCAATATAGAAATTTAACTAACTGACTAGCAGTTCAATCAATCAACCAACACACAGCAATCAACAGATGATTAACAGTTCTAAAAACACATTATAAAAATATAACTATTCAGAGTTGGTGAGTTTTACTCACATTGGACTGTTATCGTTAAAAATGATTAACTGTCTTTGATTTAGACGGACAATTTATTTTGCAATAAATTGTAACGAGCTCGGATGGACTTCCAGTCAGTGTCATCGTGTAGTGTCCATCCTCACGATCCCAACGCAACTTACAGCTCATCAATCGATCTCCGAACGAACTAGATATGGACGTTACAAATTATTACACAATTTAAAATTGATTAAATTAAACATTAATTCTTAGACGGGCTCACCCTTAAATTCCTTGGCCCAACCATCACCATACAAACCCATCCGCACCCTTGTAAACCCGTTCATTTCCGTCTTCTCTCCACAAATGAAATCTGTGGCCTCCCTCTAACCATCATACGTTGACCGAACGTTTGACCCCCCTTCCACCATTATAAATCAGAAAAGAAAATACCTTGGAACACCTCAGATAAATCTCCATCCAACTGTACCATCATCTCCCCACTCACATAGTTGAAATCGAATACTGTCCCAAAAGAAAAAATCATGATGCTGACCTTCTTTGACCGGCCTTTGTTCACCGTCATACGCGAGTCCGCCTTCACGTCGAAATCCCATTCTCGTGAACCCCGTACCATCGAGCTCGAGCTCTTCACTGGAAACCACCCAACGACGAGCAGCTCCCACCACAGGGTGCGACACTTTTCCACCTGAAAACCTCCAACGTCCCATCGCTCCTCCTTCAACTCGCAGAACCCATCCACAAGTCCTCTTCAAACAACCGCGACTCTTCACCCGTGGCTCCTAGTACTGGACCGCCACCAACTTCTCTTCCTCCATCATCGCACCACACAGCTCACGCCCTACCCAGAAATGCATCGAAGCCACTTCGACAGTCAGTTGAAACAGATTACACCCCAGTCTCCTCAATCACCCTTGGTAACATCTCAAACTCGGAGCCCTTTCAGTTTGATAGTGGAGGCGCGGTTTTGTTTTTCCGAGAATTAGGTTAAGGATCTCCTTTTATAAAGAACTTCAGATCATTTTCTACCACACGATTTCAAAAGGGTGCGCTGTTCTCTTATGGAGCACAGAACATTTTGGGACTTCTATATTTTCAATGTATCGAAACTTCATGGTGAAGTCTCGTACAAAAACAACCGCCTATGATCTCTGTTTTTGACAAACTAAGTTATTCCTAGCATAGAAAAATATTCCGGATCCAATGGGACCGGTTTCGTCAAATTCCGACACCGTTTGTAAAAATTCCTTAGAAAACATCGATGAAAAACACCGAGCATTAATTCTTTAAAATTACAGAAAAAATCCTAAAAATATGCGGCCTTGACATTTCACTAGACCTCTTCCTAAGGTTTCGTATGAAACTTGTTTCGTTGAATTTCGAGTTCGTTTGACCAGTTAACCATTCAGTTTAGTTTGTTTCAAGTTAAAAACATAGTGTACCGTACTATGAAATATCCAGTTCACGTAGGGGCTGTTATGGACAGAAACAAAGATACCATTTAAACGAGTGACGTGCTCTGGTCCAAAAAATGTAATAATACTGGTAGATGAACTCATATTGTGAAACCCCGAAATGTCGATACAGGGTGCCAAATACTCCAAATAAAAAGTTGCTTATTAAATTAATTAAAAATTACCATAAAATTCTAAAAATTAAATTATCACTACTTCCCAAAAGAACCTTGTCTAAATTCAAACCCGATCTCTAGTTATATCGAATAAATCGATACGTTCGATAAACGATTCTATAGCGACTATTTCAAAATTTGATTTGGACATATCTCAAAATCGACACAACGAAATCCCGATTTTTCTCTTCCACTAGAAAGATATACTCCACCAGCTCCACACGTTTCTTGTTTCACAGAAATCCAGCTCAAAACGAATCATGTACATTCAGTTGAAGTTCAAATCGCCAAATAGCGAACTGCAGCGCCATTTCGAGCTCGTTTATAAATATATTATAAACTATACGTTCAACTGTCGTCGATTCAATATAATCGTTATTATATTTCGAATCGAAACTCCACCAAATCTCGTATGCTATTCAATTCACATGATATTGTGAATTTCACTATTTCCGACTATTTCGACATTATAATATATTATTATATTATAACTATTTATTAAATATTCAACATTATTTAATTAAATGATCATTAACTTCTCTAAATCACCAATTATAAAATTAAATAAATTAATTATATATCACAGAAAATGCGGGTCATTACATTCTTCCCCACTTAAAATAATTTCGTCCTCGAAATTGCTAAGTTAGAGGACGACCCTACCTATTGGAATTCCTAAGATTTGTTTACCCCTTATTTCTGATTTTAACTGAACCAATTATTATCACTAAAATATTAATTCATTTCGACCAACTAAAATTTTCAAAAAATTCTGAAAATTTTCTAACACTTTAAATTTTCGGAAAATTTCGCCAGCACCTCCTTTGTACTGGTCAATAGCTCAAACTCCAACTCGCCTCTCTGGGCCTTCTTCAACCCAAAAGAAAATCAAAACGCCAAACGGCTTGCCAATTCGGCTCATAAATTCCAAACTCATATAAAATATAAACTTGTACCTTTTTGTTGGGCATATCATTATATCCCTACCATCTGTTATCAACTCGGCATATACAAATGCCATCCCAATCAACTCCAACCAAGTTATTCTTAACACAACCATTTGCTTATTCAAGCCGAATCCCATTATCAATCTCAAGTTTCATTCTTGATTTTCAAATTCTAAGTCCAGCTAAATTTCAAATTCTTAACTCATCAACTTAATCCCATTTCCAGATTATCCACTAATCAATTCCATTTTCATTTAACTTAGTCAAGGTTAAATTCTAATTTATTGTTCACTTTCACCCTTTAAATCCATTTAACTTCATAAGTTAAATTTAAATTTCAAATTCCTGGGTTCATTTCAAATTAATTTGAAATCACAATACCAATTCAAAACATTTGAATTTCTAAACACCTTGTTTTCTCAAAACAATTCAAATCAAAATCTTTGGTAGTAATCCACCACTTAGAAACTCGAAAATCACACCGATGAGACTGCGCAGTCATCATCGGAATTGTTTTCCAGCGACCCAAGTGATTTCAATACTATATCATTTTCAATACCATTACTAAATACTTTCATTTTGAAAACATTTCAAAATCTCCCAGGAACTTAAAATTTCCTTATTTTAATTCCAAATTTGATTTAAATTCATATTTAATTCATCTTATTTCATATACTTTACTTATATGAATTCTGATTAGTTATTTATAACCATTTCACTTTATAATCTCATTCGATTATAATCACAACCAATATATCTAATATATGATAATATATTACATATCCATACTGTGTCGGTCCATCGTATTCAAGTATTTATTTACTCCTACCGATACCGTGGATCAAACTGATCGACCAGAACTCATAAACAACTCAGCCAATGAATCTCCACAATATAAAACCATTTTTATATCAAATACAAATACGCACTCGTATATATACACTCAAACTCAATCTAGGGTATTACTAACCCTATCTCTACCGAGTCACGCCACAGAGCCAAGTAATTCTTAACTTAAGCTCTGATACCAACTGTAACGACCCGGAAAAATGCGTTCTTGGTTATCCGATATTCAACACATATCGAACATTCAAAGATCGAAAATAACCGAATAGTTAATGAAAGAAATTAGAAGGTGAGGAAAGATAAGATAGAAACTTAGAATAGAAGAAGAAGAAGAACACAACATCAGAGTAACACGAACCTCACAGCGGAACGAATAACATATAATAGATAACATAACTTTGAAATATAACAGTTATGTATACAATAGCACTTATCAGAGTACAACACTTACATCACAGCGGAAATAACTATAGCTATATGATTCTGAAGCCTCCTGCTCCAGCTCTTCAATGTATCTGCAAATCCCGACTTCTTGACTGCCCGTACAAATTTAGGCACCCAAGAGTTTAGGGAAAACAAAAAAGTAAACTCCGGGTCAGTCATGGGACTGGTATGAGTAAAACAGTTTAAACAGGTATATAAACAAGTAAACGATATCTCATAAGACCACGCCGCAGGAATGAACGGTTTTTTTTCCCTTATGAGAATCCAAAATATCTTTATATCAAAAACCTTTTGATATTATAATAATGTCTATGTACAAATAGATATCAACTAGCAGAAACGCTTTCATCTCACGTTCTACATATATAGTATACAATCAAAATCGTAAGCACGTATTGGATAATGGATTTCCAACTATGACAAGGTATGGAACCACCTTCTGATCAGTGCACTCTAGGAACGATACACTGGAGTTCAACAAGAACATCTTTTAACTCAGCCACACATGACCGACCACTCATTTCGCTTGAGTGTATCGAATGTATATCACCAACGGTTGGGATCAGCAACCGTTCCCGTATATATATGGGACAGCATTGATAGATTTTAGAAACAAATGAATATTCTCTAGATAGGTGATTATACACACTACTTCGGTGCGACCGACTTAGCCATGTTGCCTGCCCCATTTCTGTCATTTACCGGTTGATGAGGCTAGAAGCTACGCTTTATCATCACATCAGATTCACTTCGAATGCTACATTGTCAAATCCATCGAAATCACTAATTGACGTTTACAACAGTACATTACGTGTCAACTAAAAGAAGTTTCCTTCTCCGCTTCCACTCTTGGTACGGTTGAAGAAATCAATGTACGTGACCTTTCTGGAAATACTATGTCAGACATCCATCTTCATTCACTTAGAAATGTCACATCGTCATACCCGCCAAATCACAAATTGACTTATCCAAAAATAACACGGGTATACAGCTAAGAGAAACGAATTCCTCCGCCACCAAACGTGAATACGTTTGAACAGATCAACTTACGCGATCCATTGGATATACTCTGTCAGACCTTCGTCCATACAAGTTGTCCTGGGACTGGACAAACCGAAGGCACTATTCAGTACATCCATCTTAACAACTGTTATCTAAGACTTATACAATAGCCCTTGCAATTTTACTTCGTCTTCAATTATCTTTGGCATATATGATTCGCAACGCTTATGCCAATATAAAGTGGTTCTTTGGATAATAATCCAACCGGTCTCTCCATATTAACAACGTTAAAATGGTCAAAACTTCGATAGTCTGTGAGTTAACTATCAAAGAAAAACAAGTGTGCAAACAACGATATTATTTCCAGATGGAAATTATATCGGACAAACATCATTTATCATTAATCTCTTTAGTTCATTTATTTACTTATCTCCTGTTTCCCTATATTCTAAATTCTTATTTTCTTTTATCAGAAAACATTTCTGATTCTCGTTTGGAAAACATTTCCAAAACTCCTTTACGATCAAACCTTACCATTTCTTAGTTAAGAAGGAAGTAACTCAAGTTGGGGTATAATTACCTCTCAGACCTTAACTGAACAACGTTATAACTTCGAAATGGTCAAAGTTTATCTTTTAATCTTTAACAACTTCTTTACGCCTTTCTCGGATTCAATTTTACTAATCCACTTCTATGTTTAAAACATTGGTTATAACGATAACGTTATAATCCCTCCTTTCAAATTATCTAACCTTAATTATAACTTCTATTCTTATTAGTGAATAATTAACCTAACACTTATTTATTTATAAATAAATAAATCTCTATTTAAACACTGGAAAGTATAAGTACTTTCCCGAATTCGATATAATCGAATTTGCCGATTAACTCTCTTCGAGAAATCTCTATTTGATTAACTCTTCTTCGAATAACCTATATTCGATTAACTTCTCTTCGAATAACTAATATTCGATAACTCTTCCTTTTCAAATATCCCATATTTGAAAATCTCACTTCGATTAAACTATAATTGATAACTCCTTTCGATGAAACTAACATCGATAACTCCTTTCGATGAAACTAACATCGATTTATTTAACTCGACGAACTTAACTCGACTAACTTAACTTGACTCGACTAACTCGACTTACTTGGTTCGACCAATTCGATTCGATTAACTAGGCCCGACTAACTTGACTAACTTAACTCGACTTACTTGGTTCGACCAATTCGATTCGATTAACTAGGCTCGACTAACTTGACTAACTTAACTCGACTTACTTGGTTCGACCAATTCGATTCGATTAACTAGGCTCGACTAACTTGACTAACTTAACTCGACTTACTTGGTTCGACCAATTCGATTCGATGAACTAGGCTCGATTAACTTGGTCGAACCACCCGATCAACTCAACTTATTTAACTTAACTTATTTCTCAACTCGATCAACTCGATTAACTCCTATCGAATAACTGATATTCTATTAAACTCCATTCGCTTGATTCTAGATCGCAGCGATCATAATGGTTACGCCTGACTCCCTCAGGAAACATCCGACCGCCGTAGGCTATTTACAGCCCTGCGAATTACGCTAGCAGTCGTACGAGATGGCAACTTATCCTGAATACTATGTTTGACTAACTCTGTCTCAAATAACTATATTTGATTAACTCTAGTTCGTTTTAACTCTAATCGATTAACTCTAACTAATTAACTCCAACTAGTTAACTCTAACTGGTTAACTCTATTTGACTAACCCCTTTCGAATAACATATTCGATTAACTAACTTTCGAATACCATATTTGAATAACTAACTTCGAATACCATATTCGATTAACTAACTTCGAATACCATATTTGATTAACTAACTTTCGAATACCATATTCGATTAACTAATTTCGAATACCATATTCGATTAACTAACATTAAATACCATATTCGATTAACTAACTTCGAATACCATATTTGATTAACTAACTTTCGAATAGCATATTCGATTAACTAACTTCGAATACCATATTTGATTAACTAACTTTCGAATACCATATTTGATTAACTAACTTCGAATACCATATTCGATTAACTAACTTCGAATACCATATTTGATTAACTAACTTTCGAATACCATATTCGATTAACTAACTTCGAATACCATATTCGATTAACTAACTTCGAATACCATATTCGATTAACTAACTTCGAATACCATATTTGATTAACTAACTTTCGAATACTATATTTGATTAACTAACTTCGAATACCATATTTGATTAACTAACTTTCGAATACCATATTCGATTAACTAACTTCGAATACCATATTTGATTAACTCCTTTACTCTATTCGAATTGGTAACTCCCCTTTTTAACACGTTTATTCATTTATAAAGATTTACTATTAGTAACGGTTCTTCACTTTATAAATGTCCTTTTAATAACGTTTTCCTTTTTATAACGGTTTCCTTTATAAACCAATTTCCTTTATAAACCAATTTCCTTTTTATTAACTCTATTTATTTTCTAAATATTCCCCTTTCAATTCTATTTGTAAATGGTTTACAAATATTTCTTTTCTCTATTTTATTCTATTTGCAAATGGTTTGCAAATATTCCCTTTTCAAATTTATTCTTAAAAATATTCTAACTCCTTAAATTCCCGGGAAAATTCGCCATAACCTCCTTTGTATCGGGAGCATCGGGAAAATCCCCAAACCCGCCACACAGGCCTTTCCATTCAAAAAGAAATGTTTTGAATTTATTTCCTTTTTGAATATCTCCTATTTATAAATATTCCAATTTATAAACATTTCTTATTTATAAATATTCCACTTTATAAATATCTCTTATTTATAAATATTCCAATTTATAAATATTCTATTTTCAATATCACTTTGAAAATTCCCTTATCAACATTCCGGCATGTTATGGTATTCAATCATATCAAATCACGATGTTCAATATCGTCCAAGTACATATAATCGCCCATAGATTTTATATCACATCATATAACAATATATGAAAAACAATAAAATAACTGTTGAGGAATCCAGTCGAATTCCTCCAACCTGTTTCCCTGCATCACAGATGTTAGACAATATAGATAACATCACTTTCAGTTCCATATGATATATTTTGTTAAACAGAATCAATATAGAAATTTAACTAACTAACTAGCAGTTCAATCAATCAACCAACACACAGCAATCAACAGATGATTAACAGTTCTAAAAACACATTATAAAAATATTACTATTCAGAGTTGGTGAGTTTTACTCACATTGGACTGTTATCGTTAAAAATGATTAACTGTCTTTGATTTAGACGGACAATTTATTTTGCAATAAATTGTAACAAGCTCGGATGGACTTCCAGTCAGTGTCATCGTGTAGTGTCCATCCTCACGATCCCAATGCAACTTACAGCTCATCAATCGGTCTCCGAACGAACTAGATATGGACGTTACAAATTATTACACAATTTAAAATTGATTAAATTAAACATTATTTCTTAGACGGGCTCACCCTTAAATTCCTTGGCCCAACCATCACCATACAAACCCATCCGCACCCTTGTAAACCTGTTCATTTCCATCTTCTCTCCACAATTGAAATCCGTGGCCTCCCTCTAACCATCAGACGTTGACCGAACGTTTGACCCCCCTTCCACCATTATAAATCAGAAAAGAAAATACCTTGGAACACCTCAGATAAATCTCCATCCAACTGTACCATCATCTCCCCACTCACATAGTTGAAATCGAATACTGTCCCAAAAGAAAAAAATCACGATGCTGACCTTCTTTGACCGGCCTTTGTTCACCGTCATACGCGAGTCCGCCTTCACGTCGAAATCCCATTCTCGTGAACCCCGTACCATCGAGCTCGAGCTCGAGCTCGAGCTCTTCACTGGAAACCACCCAACGACTAGCAGCTCCCACCACAGGGTGCGACACTTTTCCACCTGAAAACCTCCAACGTCCCATCGCTCCTCCTTCAACTCGCAGAACCCATCCACAAGTCCTCTTCAAACAACCGCGACTTTTCACCCGTGGCTCCTAGTACTGGACCGCCACCAACTTCTCTTCCTCCATCATCGCACCACACAGCTCACGCCCTACCCAGAAATGCATCGAAGCCACTTCGACAGTCAGTTGAAACAGATTACACCCCAGTCTCCTCAATCGCCCTTGGTAACATCTCAAACTCGGAGCCCTTTCAGTTTGATAGTGGAGGCGCGGTTTTGTTTTTCCGAGAATTAGGTTAAGGATCTCCTTTTATAAAGAACTTCGGATCATTTTCTACCACACGATTTCAAAAGGGTGCGCTGTTCTCTTATGGAGCACAGAACATTTTGGGACTTCTATATTTTCAATGTATCGAAACTTCATGGTGAAGTCTCGTACAAAAACAACCGCCTATGATCTCTATTTTTGACAAACTAAGTTATTCCTAGCATAGAAAAATATTCCGGATCCAATGGGACCGGTTTCGTCAAATTCCGACACCGTTTGTAAAAATTCCTTAGAAAACATCGATGAAAAACACCGAGCATTAATTCTTTAAAATTACAGAAAAAATCCTAAAAATATGCGGCCTTGACATTTCACTAGACCTCTTCCTAAGGTTCCGTATGAAACTTGTTTCGTTGAATTTCGAGTTCGTTTGACCAGTTAACCATTCAGTTTAGTTTGTTTCAAGTTAAAAACATAGTGTACCGTACTATGAAATATCCTGTTCACGTAGGGACTGTTATGGACAGAAACAAAGATACCATTTAAACGAGTGACGTGCTCTGGTCCCAAAAATGTAATAATACCGGTAGATGAACTCATATTGTGAAACTCCGAAATGTCGATACAAGGTGCCAAATACTCCAAATAAAAAGTTGCTTATTAAATTAATTAAAAATTACCATAAAATTCTAAAAATTAAATTATCACTACTTCCCAAAAGAACCTTGTCTAAATTCAAACCCGATCTCTAGTTATATCGAATAAACCGATACGTTCGATAAACGATTCTATAGCGACTATTTCAAAATTTGATTTGGACATATCTCAAAATCTACACAACGAAATCCCGATTTTTCTCTTCCACTAGAAAGATATACTCCACCAGCTCCACACGTTTCTTGTTTCACAGAAATCCATCTCAAAACGAATCCTGTACATTCAGTTGAAGTTCAAATCGCCAAATAGCGAACTGCAGCGCCATTTCGAGCTCGTTTATAAATATATTATAAACTATACGTTCAACTGTCGTCGATTCAATATAATCGTTATTATATTTCGAATCGAAACTCCACCAAATCTCGTATGCTATTCAATTCACATGATATTGTGAATTTCACTATTTCCGACTATTTCGACATTATAATATATTATTATATTATAACTATTTATTAAATATTCAACATTATTTAATTAAATGATCATTAACTTCTCTAAATCACCAATTATAAAATTAAATAAATTAATTATATATCACAGAAAATGCGGGTCATTACACATGCTCTATAAAATATGTTCAAAACCAAAAATACTAGCTGCCCACATGAAAATATGGGTATCCAAAGTTCATGTGGGAAACAATAAATTTCGAGTCATTCATTGGACTGGTGTGAGAATCAAAACAATCATTATACTTTATTTTAAAGTTCGGTAAATCACGGGACCATGCCGTATAACACGGAATGGGGTTTCTCTACATGAATACCAATCATAATCAACTCGCAATGTTTTTTTGAAAAATGAAGCTATTATAGGACTCAAATCCCATCACATAATGAAACGCAAACAAGAGGATAGAGTTTTACCCTATAATAGCCAAAAATGCTTGATACGCAAAATTCTCTTTTATTATCACTAGTGCATAGTGTGGAAATCATTTTCACAAATAAATGTATCAATCTCAGCAAATGTAGGTACTACGTCTACATACATAGATTACAACTAAAATCTCAAGGTTCGTCTTGTAATTTGGGTTCCATCAATGGCAAAAGCAAAGATCTTTCTTTTGTAACACCACTAATGGGGTATCCCAGGACTCAACGCATGGTCCTTAATCATTGGAACACTTAGTTCCAGGATCAACAAATGCTCCTTTATAAGATGTCTAGGAATCACATGCAGGTTATCCTTTCTTTCTATGGACCGCAGATACACAATTGTTGCCCTGGTTCCCCTAAGAAATATTTGTACCTTTAAGCCTTCCTCAGATTTGCGGATTTTTCCCTCGACCTAGTTCGCAGTAGACACAATATTTACGCCTGATACCCCCAGGAAACAACCATCACTATAGGCCTTCACAGCCCCACTAATTACGCTAGTAGTCGAGATCAAACGAATCTAGAATGCTATTTATTATCTTACTTTGGCCATTCACGAGTTGTGAAGCTTGTCGAAGTCGCGTTTCAACACAAAGCTACATTGTATCAGCCATGCTTTGATCATCATCCACAAAGCTCTGCTTTTCAACATAAGCTTTGATCTATCAGCACTTAGCATGCTACATTATCAATTCACAACATATAACTGGTTTCTGTCAATATATAACCCTCTGAGTACATAGGTCTCAAAGGAGGGTATTAAGCTAAGAGAATAAATTCTCCACCACTAACTGATAAAAGATAAATAGAAACCAATTAGTTATATTGTAGAATACAATGTTAGACACATATCCATTTACAAGTCCATTAGGGGTCTGAACGAAACCGAAGGCACCTTATTCCTCGTTCAATAAAGGAGAGAGGCCCTTGCATACCCAGTCGCCTCCAAGTATGTTTGGATGACCGCCATTAATAACCTCGTCTTGGGTTGTACACCCCAATCAAGACATCATCAATAATCCAAACAATGTGGAGATCTCTGGTCTTCAACCACTATCTTCAAGTATCTTCAATACTCATTGTGTAATTATTCAGAATGGGTCGAAACCCGGTCTTTCCGAAGTAACTATCACATCTTTAAAATCAAGTGATATACAAAACATAACATAAGTCTAATTCCTATTCGGAATATTTATTTCACCTAAATCATTCTTTATATTGGGAGTTAATCCCATAAATCTCATCAAAGATTTACATTCTTTAAATTTCTTATTTAAATCTTTCCTGGAAGAACACTTCCGAAAGATTATATAATTTCTTTTCACAAACTTAACTCAAATCAAGCTTTGTAAGCTTTATCGAGATTATCGAGCCTTACAAAAAAGTAATCTCACACAACATTATCTCGTTCCCATTGTATTCATCCCATGGAGAAAAACTGGTGATACTTCATATTTAACACCCCTCATGTTTCGGTAAGTTTAATTACCTTCTTTCATTCCATATCTACTTAAAGATCCATTAAACTCTAGCTTAGTTTTAATCTCCATCTCATTCATTCAAATCTTTGTTGAAAGATTTATTAAAACTCTAACTTAGTCTTAATCTCTATTTCATTCATTCAAATCTTTGTTGAAAGATTTACTACAAATCAAACTTGAGAAATCATCTTGCTATAACAAGGTTAAAGAACCAATGTTATTTAAAACATCATTCATGATAAACCCAAAATCGAACTTCCATTCAATTCCAATTAAATTATCAATTAGAAAATTCACTTTGGAAACTTCATTAATATTAATTAAAGGATTTATTCCATAATCTGCATTTTCAACAGGGTTTAAGAACAACGTTATCGAGGACACCATTCACAACAAACCAAAAACCAATTGATATCAAATATAAGGCTCTAAATAGAAATCATATTGACTTATATTCAAATTCAAATACTAAATTCAATAGATACCATATAGGGAATAACGATACCTATTCAAATTCCTTAAATGGTATCTGTATAACTACATAATCCAATATCGAAATATCCGAAGATTATTTCCATTCAAATACAATTAAAAACTTCCAAACGTTTTGATCATTTTTTTTATTATCAAAATAGCTAGTTTCCAAAAAATAGCTTTATATTATTCAAAACTAAATATATTTAGTCTAAATCATTTTTTATGATTTATAATAAATTTTCCATATTTTTAATAATTTGAAAATAGCTTAATTCATTAAAAACCAGTTTCAGGTCACTAACGACAATACCATTTTTCTTCCAATTTAATTTGGGTTTTTCTCAAAATATAACCGTTGGATTTTAAAACTTTATAAGTCATTTGAAAGATCTTTCATTTTGGACCCAATGTTTTTCATTTTAGGAAAATCCGACGGTCGGATCTCTCGGTACGTCAATTTGAAGTTAATAGTTGAAATTCGCGAATGGTCGCTGCACGAGACGTTCTATTCATACCATATTATTATTAAAATAAAATAAATTTTGTCGACTCAGTTGAAAGGTATTTTATAAACTCGTTTAAAAATGATTTCAATCTCCAATTCAACTTTAAATCAAAATTAAATATTCAATATTATTATAATATTATTTTTCAAAATATAATATTTTGAAATTCAAATTTTCTTGACATCCATTATAAAAATAAATAAGATCAATGGAAAAATCAAAACGTCGTTTATATACCTAACTCGAATTCACTTTTGAATTTACTATTCAAATTTAATTTGAAATGGAACAAGCCATTTTTTAATCAAATCTCTTTCAAATCCATTTCGATCTTTTCAGTAGTTGTTTCAAATTATATCAACTTCATTTTCAATTCAATTTGGATTTAAAAATCCAATTTCCACTTTCATGTCAAATTTCACTTAAATGAATATAAAATTCACTTAAAATTCCAATGGAATGAAACTCAATCAATTCCCAATTTTTTTTTCGTGGTGTAAATTTTATTTGTGTTAACAATATAAACACATTCATATCAACTACCATCCATCAACCAATAGTTATAATATTAGTGTTTCCTTTGTCAACGCTTATATTCATAGTTTAATAATATCAACAATAATAACTGTAAATATCATCCACCAACCACGAAGAAAACATTGCAATCACAGGCAATCAATACATATTCAGATTATGATTATAATAACTTATAAATTAGTTGAGGAAGTTCTCACATTGGTCGTTTATCGTTAAATAACGATAAATGTCAATTGATTCGAGTCAGGCATTTTATCTTGCCATAAACTGCAACGAGCCCCAAATTGCTCCAAACTAATTTTGTTGTGAAGCCTACATCCATATGGTTCCAATGAATCTTGTTTCGTCAGATTCTGATAACGTGTAAAAGTTATGATTATTATTCGTTTGTACATATATACAAGGTCATCATTATTAAATTAACTAACTAAACTAATTACTCACCTAAGCTTAATACATCTTCCCCTCGTCGTTTTTCAACCGTGACCTGTTGCCTTTCATGGCCATCACCAAGTTTCTAAACCCCATTCTCCCCTTCGTTACGTTATGAAATCCAAAACCGTTAACTCCGTCGGACTTCATTTCGCGCAAGCTTTCTTCCCATCCCCACTGTGAGAAAATCGAGTTCCTACACCTCAATGCGGCTACAGGCAACAATGCTTCCCCCATACGAAAACCATGACATTTCTTGACACAAAATCGCCCCGTTTTTTCCAAGCAGTTGTTATTTCACAAGCTAAACCCAAATATCAACTCCATTTTAACCATCGTTGCTTGTATCTCACGAATTGTTCAACCCTAGGCCACGCACGAAAATTTCCAGTGACCAAAATAGATGTCGAGCCCCTCAAAATTGACATAGGGATGAAGAGCACTTCCATACGAATCTCAATAAGCATGTTTCATGATTTGCAGGTTTTTCTTTGATTTTTTTGTGAATTTATAAACTCACGTTTTTGCTATAAAAGAAGTGGAAGTTGCGGCGTGAGTTTTGACCTAAGAAGAAAATGGATTAGGGTTAGGGATGTTAAAGTTATTATATAGGGTAGGAAAATTATTTTTTTATTCAATTATTTTGTTAATTTATATTGTACCGCTATTTGTTTTCATCATTAAAAATTCGTATTATCACATACAAATTTCCTTTTCGATGAAAATGGACATACAATTATAGTTTTAAATTACGGACCCAACGAAACTTGTTTCGTCGAATTCTGAGTCTGTTTGCTCCAATACCGTTATTTTAAAGTCAAATTATTAATCGATTCACATTTAAATTCTGAACGGTCACAAAACAACTCCATTGGCGCAAAATTTGAAATCTAGAAATAATTAATTATTAAAATTGGTTTCTTCGAAATGGAGGTCGTTTGCAAAATGGCTTTTGTTTTAAGGCTTAAATAAAACCAATAAAATATAAATAAATTAAAAAACAATTCAATTTAAATATAATAAATTAATTGTCATATATATCCAAATAAAATATCATATAGTTCCAAAACAAACATATTTGGGTTTATATCTCGATGTTTATCAAAATCCAAGTTAAATCTATATCCAATTTATAATACATCCTCTTATTTTATTTAATAAACCGTTACAATTTATAAACGATTCCATAGGGACTATTTGAAATTTTGATTTAGACATAACTAAAATTCAATAGATCCTAACGTTTCTTGTTTCAGCGGATTCTGGTTTATAACAAATTGTTATATTCAGTTGAAATTCAGAACTAAATATTTTGAACTACTGCGATGTTACGAGTTCGTTTTATATTTAACATAACCTTATACGTTCAAACTTCGTTTTAAATAAATTCTAGGTCGTTAAATCTCAAAATAAATCGTTTTATATATTTAAAATCCATTAAGTATTTCTTAATAAATTTTTGGTTGTTACAGATTTCTCATTAGATCATCTCTATTGAGTGGATTTTTCAGCTAAATTTTTGAGAAATTTCCATGTGGCATCATGGTGTTGTGTAAGGAAGTTTCTTTGGCACATCGATATAAGCATAATTCATGAACTATTTTTAAGACCATCGTAAATAATTTGGCTGGGAGTCCATTTTACGAAATTGTAATGTAGACATTTGATTATAAGTTTCTTAAACCTTTAAAAGTATTTTTCAAAAGATTCACCCACAGATCGATGAAAATTTATAATTTCATTTCTAATTTTGGTTGTTTTTTTTCAAGAGGGTAAAATTTATTTAAGAAAACCTTTACGTGTTCTTCGCATGTCCTAATCAAATTTGAAGGCAAGTTATATAACCATTTTTCGGTGTAATCAGCAAGGGTGAATGAAATTAATCTAAGTTTGATTCCAGCATCACATAATAGTTGATGTTTAATGGTTGCACAAACTTGTTCAAATTTCGATAGAAAAATGTTTTGATCATCGATTTCAAAATTTTGGAAGTGTGTTAATGTGATTAAAATGAATTTCAAAATGATTTCCCACTGGAGCGAACAAAGCGATGCAAGAAAGGAAGGATATACTCAACTGAGAAAAATTCCGTCAATGTTTGTGGAGGGTATTTGTTAGCCATTTGAGAAGGAAGAACCGTTCAAGTTAAATGATTTTTCAAAATATCACGAGTAGATGTTCATGCACACATGAGAAAAAAAAGGAGAAAATGAAGTGAAAAATAGGAGAAGTGAGTAGAGAAGGAATTAAATATACTATTTGTTTTTTTAAAACAAAGATCATTTTTCTAAAAAAAAGTATATGTTCAAAAGAAAATGTTTCTTTATAGAGAAAGAGTAATAAAAGAAAATGATTTTTTTTTCTTTGAATGTTTTTAGTTTTTTTATATATGCATCAAACTAATAAACTAAATGAATGCGAGGACTTAAGGAAAAAAAAATCTTTCTTTAGTTGCTCCTAATCCAAATCTGTATAAGTCATTTTGATTTAAATTAGCAAAACGGTTCTTAGCAGGTTAACATGAAGGGGTTATCAGCATATCACAGATCATCATAGCAATGCAACTAAAGGTTTGAGTACGTTTAGAGAAATAATCACTATAATATCAACGTATCACCATGATAATTATAAGCGATCAAGACTCTGTTGTTTACTTAGATATCATGAAAGAGTTTTGGTACAATAAATCAAGTTATCAAAACATAAACTTGCCCTAGACGAGCTCGTGAAACTGTTAAGTCCAACGTCTAATCTTTATTAGTTAGTCAATTCTACAATCAAGTATAATTTTTGGGTCAAAGAAGGGCTTTGAGTTCCCCACCCTATATGAATTTACACATTGCTCTTATAAAAGAAAATAAGGTAAAATGAATGCTAAAATGAAATTAAACGTGAATCAACAATAAAACTACAAATAAAATTGTATTTAATTTTTCTAATGCAAAATGCAAGTAAATAAAAATAGAGGTAATAGCATAATATGAGAGCACACGTAATTTTTTTAGCAATTTATTTTAAAACAACGATTTTTTTAAGCAAGACAGCGGATCAATCACGTCTTCTTCTTGATTGATTTCTGCAACCTATAAAAAAAGGTTAAACATAAGAGGATTTTTTATAATATATATGAAAGTTTAAATGCAAGTTACACAAATGGTCACACATACAGAACTATCAAATCAAACAAAAACACGAAATTGTCACACAAACACATATAAACACAATTTTTTTAAAAATAAAATATAAAAACAAATAAAATGAACTTACACTAGAACGAGCTTACACTAAAAAAAAAAAAGTGTGTTGCTAAAGGAACCCTGGTTTTTTTTTTTTTTTTTTTTTTTTTTTTTTTTTTTTAATATCATTGCTAAAACATACCATATAATTCTATACTACACTCATAATACCAAACATTTTAAAGGGCTATCAAATACATCATTTTTATTTTTATTTTGCACGACGAACAACCGCCGATCAACACATTTTCCGCGGCGAACAACCACTGAACAACAATAGTTCAGTGGTCAATAACCGCGTAAAAAAATGTTAGTCGGTGCTTGTTGGTCGTGCAAAACAATTTTGCACGGTAGTTGATTGCTATATGAAATGTGTTTGGTGTTATAAAATACCTAAAATTTATTGTGTTTATTATTTATATCCGTGGTATTAGGAAGCGTAAACTTGGGCTTCAATACACAATTTAAAGAAAAAACATTAAGAAAATGAAGGAAAAAAATGTAAAACACAGCACAACCACATTTAGTAGCCCAAAGCCCACAAAGTTATAATTCCGCTATCCTCTTAAATCACGAAAAAGTTCCAATCTGTTTAAGCCACGAATTATTCCAAATTTGAATAATCTTCGCAAATTCAAAACTATAATCGAATTTTAAAATGGCACAGCCGCAGTTTGTTAAATAGTTATTTGATTCGATGTGAATTAGAGAGAAGTGATCGCGACGGGAGGCGATTTGGTAGGCTGTGGTTGTGATTTCAGGATTCGGTGCTTGATGTCAGATTTGGGTTTGTCAATTGATCTTGCTGGTTGCTTGTTCTTTGGTCTTTGGTTATGGATCCGGAGCTGCTTCGGTTGCGGATAGTGGTGAGATTGCGTTCGAGCTGGAGTATGTGATTGAGCTGCAACGACTGGTGAAAGGGGAAATGCCTATGTTTGTGAATGGTTGTTGTTGGAGGGTGCATTGAGGCAGATGGTGGTTGTGGGCTGTTAGGGTGTTCGGCTGTGTGAAGAGAGGAGGAACAGTTGGTTTTTGAAATGGTGTCCGAATATGCATATCGTAGTGGTCGGGTTTGTGATGGTGTATTGTTGCAAAGTAGTGATGAAAGTCAGTGATGGAGGTGATGGGCAGCTGAAGGTTTGTTGAAGTTGTAGTGGCTATGGGTGAAGAGGGCAGGTTGGTTTGAAATGTGGTGATGAAGCTTTTCAAGTGCAGTAGGCAGGAATGCATTGAAGGAAAATTTGGTGCTGATTGTATTGAAGCCTGCGGTTGAAGAAGGCAGAGAGGAATTTGTAGAAGTGGAAAGAGTTGATGGTTTGTGGTTATGTGTTGTCGATGAGGAGAATTGGAGGAGGTTATGGTATACAGGGAAGTGTGTATAGGATGGTTAAGGGGAGGAGGATGTGTAGGTGATTGTTGAGGTAGTGGAGCTGTATTGAAGAAGGGCAATAGTAGGTTGAAGATTGAATGAAGATGGAAGGAGGAGCAGGGCACTTTTGGGGCGATTCAGGTGATGGTGGGAGGGTGGCTGTTTGCTGCTGTATGGACAAATTATGAACAACTTTGTAATAAAAATGAAGGAGATGCAGAGCTGGAAATAAAATCAAGGTTCGAAATTCCACTTTTCATTTCCGTTCCGATCATTGAAAAATCTTAAAATTTCGGTCCCATTCCGGAATTTACGGAAATTCCATTATAATCCCGATTTGTGAATTCCGGTATTTATAAAAATACACAAATAAGCATACAATGCATGATCACACTTGTTATATCAACATCACAAATCTTGGTTCATACGTGTAATACCCCCACCACAAATTACTTTATGACGATATCTGCACTTGTTTTTCATTTTTCTTTTCTCATAGATACCGCCGTACGATAATTCCAAACAATATCATAATTTGCTATTATTTGTTGCTTAAATGAGAAACAAAATAGTTTCAACATCAAATACCTTTTATGCAAACTAACATGCTATGTTCACAAATAATTAACAAGCTCACTTCATCATAATCATTTATATATTAGCTACATTAATCTGTTAAGATAATTGATATAAAATTGATGTATACAAGTTAGGGGACGCAGTCCTACCGTAAGTGATCTCAAGCAAATCATGTACCTCATAATAAGCATGGATAGATTAATTCTTTATAAATCACAACTCAAACAATGAGATCTTATATATTAAAACCTGGCCCAATTCACGCACTTCTCATTAGTGTTGCCGTCCGTACGGTGCTTCTTTTACCCTAATTCATCCGAATTTAAATCAAATGAGAACAATTGAATGTTATTTCCAGATCGAAGTTGATGATGGTGCCAAACTCAATTCGTCTTGGCTGCCAAGGTCAGCCGATGTTGAACATTTTTTTTCTTTTCTGTTTTGGGATATAATAACCAAATTGGGTTTTGGTTGATGTTCCGGTCCGGTACACGACGGGACCGGGCCGAAATGGCCGGAACTCCTGTGGCCCAGTACTGTAATAGTTTTAGCGCAAATGAAATGGAAAAACAACTGTGAACAAATGTGCAATGTAAAACTATGTACAAATGAAGTGTAACGGTTAGAGAACTATGAAATAAAAACTGTGGACAAATGAATGATCAAAACTAAGGTTGTCATCGGATGCTTTCGGATGCGGATATGGCTGTCATAGGATGCTTTCGGATGCGGATATGGCTGTCATAGGATGCTTTCGGATGCGGATAGTGTCATATCCGCATCCGCATCCAAAGTTTTTTTCGGATATCTGATATCGGCACTCGCGGATGCAGACGGATATCGGATAATTTTCCGATCCACTAACAATCGATAAATTAAGAAATATAAATGGAAAATTTTAGTTTAACATAGTTTTTTTTTCCAGTCCAATTAATCACTAAAATGCTAAAAATAAACAAACATGATAATAATATATAATTTTGAGCAATTAATATGGGTTTAGTGTGTATAATGTAGACTTTCAACTTAAATAAATAATAAACTAGTATATTTTATTATGCTAACATACACTAATTCAAACAGTAATCATGAAAACAAACGGATGGATAATTTCCGGATGCAGGTGTACCTATATCCGTATCTGTTTTTCCAAATATCATTATTTTTTCGCTTTTCGAGTACGGGTACAGATGGATTTTGGATTTTTCGAGTACCCATTAACAGCCAAATCAAAACCAAATGTGCCAAACTGAGTAAGAAAATAAGAAGGAAACTAGAAGGAAAAAAACAGTGAACTGGTGTAAGGTAGAAAAAGAACACTGCACAAAACAATTCTTTCTGAAATAGATATGCAGAGAATTAAAAATCGCAGATCTTTTTATATTCAACGCAAATGAAATAGGCTAGAAAACAAATAAAATAAATAAATGCAATGGAGAAGATAACCAAAACAGAGAAAGTGGACAAGCCGGAGGAGATGGTTTTGCGGGGGAAAAAAAAACTTGGTTAGAATGTCATTAACTAGATAGTAACTTGGAATTCAAAACACATTTTGTCATATTTAGCAAATTGAGACACACCGACTCTTTTCAATTAATGGTAAGTCAAAAAGATTATTTAAATATAATTGTATCTTGCCGGTTATATGTTCTCTGCTAGTGAGTGTAATGCTATCAGATTTACTGTTACCTGTAAGTATGATTTGTTTACCTCTGTACTTCTGGTTGCTTACATTACTTGTTATATGGTTTGTTGTTTTTGAGTTTGGGTACTAGTTGCCATCCTGAATATCCTATGACTTTATCATATCATTACTTGTGTTTTCTTGATCCATGCAGTTAAAGTGCTTTGCGGTTTTATAACAGTGAAGATGCAAAAAAGGTGTAGATGGGATAAAGCGGGGAAATAGCGGGATATAACGGATGTGCAAAAATGTTTGTTAAATATTAAAACAAATATTTAAAATTGAGTACTTATCACATTATTATTTATATAGAAGAAATTTGATATTAACTAACCTTGTACAATAAAATCAAATAATATAATTGTAGTGCGCACTAGATTTGATGATTACAATAGATTTTTGTCATATATTGGACATTTGTGCCTTAAAATTAGTTCTCCATACTAGCTTTATTGATTTTTTTTAAAAAGAAAAATAATCAAATCAAGCTGTGTATGTTAATATTACTAAAATTGATGCTAAAAAGTCTTTGTTTAGCTGGCGTAGCGAAAAATAGCTGGACTTAAAGCGGGTCTACTGTTCATTAACGCTAAATTGAAATAACGCAATGGTTGAAGAGTGCTAGGGGCAATATTAGGGATTTGTCGGGGTCTTAGCTATTATGTAACAACGGTCGGAACAAAGCCCCCCTTCTGCATGCATATGAGCTAACACACAACTCCCGTATAACAAAAGGAATACATGTTGTTACGTGCCTACCATCTCATATTTGTACACATTCCTTCAATATATTCAGTGATGTGGGACTATATGTATCCAAACCATCATTCCTCCTTGAGAACATGCGAGACAATCCTAACAGTGCCCCCTTGACTCATATCCTACGAGTATCTTTTGAGAGCACTGTCTTGCCTGCATGGTCTAGTCCGAACCTTCGGCTTTGATACAACTGTTATGTAACGACGGTCGGAACAAAGTCTGTCTTCCTAGCACGCATATGAGCTGACACACAACTCCCATATTTGTACACAATTCCTTCAATATATTCAGTGATGTGAGACTATTTGTATCCAAACCATCATTCCTCCTTGAGAACATGCGAGACAATCCTAACAGTCCTCCCTTGACTCATATCCTACGAGTATGGCCCAGTCCGAACCTTCGGCTTTGATACAACTGTTATGTAACGACGGTCGGAACAAAGTCTTCCTTCCTCGCACACATATGAGCTGACACACAACTCCCATATAACAAAAGGAATCTCTGTTGTTACGTGTCTAGCAGCTCATATTTGTACATATGTACTTCAATATATTCTGTGATGTGGGACTATTGTATCCAAACCATCATTCCTCCTTAAGAACATGTGAGGCAATCCTAACATTAGCGGGTCTTTAACCGCACAGTTCTTAACTTCCATTGGTTTCTTGTTGAACATTTATCATTTTGGCAATGATATTGTTGTCTTTGGATCGGTTACTAGTTTGTTGTGTAGTTTAGACTAAATTTGAAATAACATTTGTTTGCAAAGTAGTCAATTTTTTTCATAAATCTGACGTCTTAAATCTTTTATTTCATTTGCTATACTTACATCTTTCACCTCTGCCTAAGAAGGAATGACCATCCCTTTCATTGTTATATTACCACTTTTTGTTGCTGAAGCCGTTTTCTTGGTTCTTGACATCTTGTTTCTGCTGTTACTACATAGTTAGCAGACAAAATTGATATTTGTGGGTTGTTTTGCTTTATTATGTCTTAATGGTCCAAAAGAGTAGAGTGAACAAATTGCAAAGTTGGTAGCTTTATATTCTTCCTCTAATCTATCAAGTATATACAATACTTGCTTCCGTATATTCGAATTGCAATGTTGGTTTGTTTCTATTGACTTCAGAAGCAATTGCTTTTTACAATACATTATTCCAAATTTGCTCTATTGTTGACCATATTTGATGAGCGAATTTACATTCAATTAATTGTGGCAATATATAAGTTTATACCAATAGATGATAACAACCATGAACTAACAAGACTATTCTCTTTTTGACATAATATATTTTCTTGCTTGTTTATAAGTCTTCCATTTTTATCAGCAGTCCCTTAAGGAGGCAGACTGTAGCTCCATGAATGTATTCTTCCAATCAAAAGGCTTTGATTGTAGTTTCTTGAAAATTCCAAAGTAAGAAGTTGTTTCATCAAGTTGAACAATAATAAATTGGCTCTGAGGCTTTACGACTCTTGAGGAATTCTTGGATGAAATTTTGTCCTGATTCAGATGTGGAGTTTACAGTGTCAGCGGTGGCTGAGTTTTCATTATCCCCAGCAGACATTGATGCAGTAAAGATAGCTGTGACAGTAAGGATTTTGGGATACTAAATCGAATCCTTGTGCTGCAAAAAAGCTTTAGACAATGATATCTTTCTGATATTGTTTTACTTGGCGTGGCACAACTGCACAAGCAAATGAATAGGTACAAGTTGATGTAACATATATTACTTCTGACCAAGAGCAAAATATTAACAAGATGATGAAAATTTCAATTCTCAAATGATTCTGAGATGCGACCTGATTTCCGAATGAAGAAGTTGATTCTGATGAAATTAATAGCAAGACATTCTTGGTGTTAGACTAAAGATTGCCTTGGTACCATTTGATTAAGATAGAAATGTGTTTATTTTATGCTCTTATATCTTATCTTTTGTATATAAATAAATATTACTTGGGTATTGTTTTGTCACTTTTTACAGATATGCCGATACAATCAGAAAATGGAAAATAGAGATCAAATTGCTGCATATTTACATTTGAAGGCTTGCTGACGAAGATCTCACATATAGTTGCTTTTTGGACAATAAAATAACTATCAGAAAGGCCATATATATCACAAATCAATGAAGAATTATCAGAGGAGCAAGAGGAAAAGAGGAAAGGCCTAAATTTACTAGATTTCACTAAGGTCCATTTGTAATTCTCATTGTAAACTCTTTTTGTGAATTCCCTAAGGCCCATTTGTCATTGTATTAGGGTTAGGGTTAGGGTTGACTATCTACCCTATATATACCCTTGTATTCTAATTGTAAACATCCATCCTAGAATTAATAAAGTCTTCTTCTTCTATTTTTTCCATTTTTTTATTTTCTGAGTAATTAGCGTTGTCTACAAAATTAGATTTGGTAGAACACTATTTGTCTTTTTCATCTATTTTTCATTAGTGATTAACAGTCTGATTAGATTCAGCGGTAATCCTAATTTTATTTCCTATTTGTTATTTTAATTTATGTAATTTCAATTTCTGTTCTTTTTTTACTGCTTCTTTAGGTCAATTGGATTGAATACATATTTGATTAGATTCAGATCTGATTCAATTTAATAATAGTTTATTGCAGTTTCAATTTCGTTTGCTTTCAAAACCAACCTCGAAGATTTGTCTAACTCGCCCAAGAAATTTTATAAATAATTTAATTTAATTACCTCTCCGTGATTTGACCTGCATGCTACACGATCTGTGCGCTTGCAGTATTTATTTTAAAATTCGCTCTTTTCTATTTATTAGGAAATGAGCGATCACCATTTTAGATTTTGAACAGAGATGAATGCTTGTATTGATGGAAAATGTAAATTGTTTGATATAAGAGTTTCTGATACAATCTCCTTTCGACACAACTTGTATCTATACATATAAGTATAATTGGGCTGATGTGGTGGCCCAAACCCGCTTTGCTTATACATGTTGTCTTGCAGGGTGACGATTGAATTGAGACTCGGTTGAGTATATTTGATCACCGAATCAAATATTTCAGTAAATTTGTGCAAATGCACATTTATGCAGTAAGCTTCTTTGTATCTAAAATCAAATATTTAAAATTATTTATACTCATGAGATCGTCATAAAAAAATTGTTTAATTTTATAAAATAGAACTTAAGAATATAATGATTATTGTAGACTATATTTATTGACTATACTGTATTTCTAAATTATAATTAGCATTTTAAATTTACGCTTTTAACTTAACTTTGTTATCTTCATTTAAAAGAAAACCTGTCAAATTAACATTTGTATATTACTATTGCTAAAAAGATGCTAAAAAACCTTAATTGAGCAGGTAACGGAATTTAGAAGAAATCAACTATTTAGTAGCATTATATTGGGTCAGTATAACGATCGAAGAACGTTACGTGTTATAACGGAAATTTTGCAGAGTATTAACTATACATCATAGATTTCATAAGCTTTATAAATTCATAGCAAATGCACTAAGATTGTTAGTTTAGTTATTCTCAGTGCAAAAGCATTAAGTAAAAGTGCATTTGCAATGAGTTATAATCCGTGCATTGCATGGAGTTTAAGGATATAAACAGGTTATTTTGAATTAAACAAAGATGTGTCCTTGTACTGTTCTATGACATACAGAATGTCAAAGACGAGCGCAAATCAGACAAACATTAAAATATAACATTGTTTTTACGGATCGTATGGTGCACGGACAATGCTCGGAACAAATTTTCTTAAATCTATCTTTTGTCCTGAATTGTATTTGGAATCATATAAAAACGGACCGAGACCGAGCTGAACTTGGTCGAGTTCTAAATTTTTTACGGCCATAAGTAACCATCTCAACAAGTTAAATGCAATGTAACCGGTCCGTTGACTTAGTGAATCTATTTAAACTATGTAAAACAATCTGTGCTGAACCTACATTATGTCAGTGACATTTTTTTCCAACTATAAACAATAATATATAGATTACTGTACGCCAACTTCAATTAAATGTACACCAAATTTATTAGAATGAATTACTAAAGTTATAAAATATGAACAATGTTGCGCATTGCACATTTATAACTAGCTTGATATGTAACTAAGCATTTATAAGCATTGGTTAAACTAACTTGATATATAACTCAATAACTTGATATGTAACTCATCCTCGATTTAAGTATATAGAACTAGTCGTTATACATATTTCACAAGATGGTAAATTTTCAAGTGAGGCAAGACGACAAATTTAGCTTTTACATATGGTTAGACAACAATGTTTCAAACCAATACGAGATTCAGTATGCATAGTTCCCACCCAAAATTTTTAGATATGTGAGATAAGCATAAACAGATTCGGTACTTGGACGGAAAGACAGATATTATTACTGAGTGACGGATTCTTGAATTGAAATTAATAGCGGTTTCTCCTTCTTTTTCTAGTTCTTGTGTCGATTATCCCTATCCTCTTTCTTCTATTCCATCAACGTCTCCGATCGATTCGAGGGGTTTTTCTCTTCTCTCCTATGCGGATGTGTTAAGGTGGCCTCCCTCTCCTTCTGATTGGAATCCTACATCGTCAAAAAGCTTTTATTTTAATCGCAAAGAACGTTTCTGTTTCAGATGTGTGGATCTTTTTCATGTAGTAAAGGATTGCAGAAATGGTTTGCGTTGTTTCAATTGCTGAGGCATTGGTCATTGTAAGACTAATTGTCCGAAGTTGTATGGCGACAGTTCCTTTTTTGATCTCTTGCACTTTAATTGTTCAAGGATATGCCAAAATATAATTTCGCTAATGGATCTTTTTGATTTGGATTCTGTTAATCAGAAGAATGATGGGGTGTATTTGTTGTTACTGATGGGATGGCATCTGGAGGGTCTGGTTGATGGGATCTTATGGAGTAGAAAGATTGTTATCGATGTTGGGTTTCCTCCTTTGCCCCGTCCATTGGGAAGAAAGGAACACACTTCCTCTTTTTGTTTGAATTTGCTGAAATTGCGAAGACTTTTTGCTGTCTCGCCATCAAGAAATAAGATGAGAGTTTTTCAGTTAATGGAAGGGATCCTTAAACATTTTAACGTTATCAACACAGTCATTAACTGTGATCGTAACGTTGTTCCTTTTCATGATCAGCCATTATGTGATGGTCCATTATTCCGAAGCCTAGGTTACAATCTATTCATTCGAATGTCAAGCTCCAGGAGGGGAAGGATATTAAGGGTCTGTGTGCCGAAGAGGGGATGGCTATTGATGTTAATAAGGAGGATTATGTTAGATTATTGTGGACTCTACAGCGACAAGATCCGATGTTATTTGATCCTGTTGTTCTGTATTGCCTGAAAAGTTGTGAAGGACCATTGTATCTTGATTGTATGAACAACAATAAGGTCAAGGACGTGATGATATGAGATGATGCGGTTGATATGGGAGGGTATGTTGTTGCTGGTGTTGCGGTAGAGTCTTCTTCTCGATCAGGTGTTATGGCGGGGTTTAGATTGGCTAGTGGCAAAGGATGTGGAATTGTTGAACAGTTTTGAGGTGTTGGAGAACTTTGTTGTTCAGGAGACTGCTAGGGATGTTGAAGCGGATGGCGTTTCAGTGATTCAGAAGGGGTCTTTGAAGCGATCCGTATTGATGAGGAAAGGCTTTAAAGTGGGAAGGTTTAAGCTCGGAATGAAAGGTAAAGAGATGTGCTTTTGTTCTTCTAATCTCGAGCAAGAAAAGTTGGGGATGGTTTCTTTGGTGAGTGAGAACAAAGGGGATAGGTTTGTTGTGGTTGCTTGTAGAGATGAAGTTGATAATGGGGGCTGTCAGCTTTACTGTACTGGCGTTGAGCCTGTTTTGGCAAGGGAAGTATTGTAGGTCCTTCGATTTGTGTGGATGGTATGGTTGTAGGTTCCTCCTTGGTCTGTGATATGGCGTGTGCAAATGGGGGTTCAGTTGTGTATGTTTCTATTTTGGATAGTGTGGATTTGCATGGCCTTTCAGCTAAGCTGGATATGAGGGTCTGTTCTGTGTTTCTGTATAGTTTGTGTGGAGTCTGCTTCGCTTGTCTTTGCGGCCTTGTTTCAATGTGACCAACTGGAAGTGGGTTTTGTCTTGTCCGGAGTCTGTTTCTGGAGACGGGATTTGTTCTTTGATTAGTGATGGTTCAATGGAGGCTGAGGGTGGATATTCACATTGTAGTGTTGGTTCCACTTCGTCGACTAGGAGGGGGAGACGTAGGAGAGTAGCTCCCAGTTCTGGTTTGGTCCGTCGCAGTGCTAGGATCAGATATAGATCCTCTTCATCTCGAGGTAGGTTCCTGACCCCGAATGCTAGTAGTAGCAATTTGGGTTTGGGCTCAGGTATAACTCCTGTTAATGGCAGTGATTATTCTCCTTATGCTTTGGGTAGTCTTTCGACTAGTCAGTTACTTCAACTTGCTGATGATACTGCTTTTTTATTTATTGATGTTGAGTTAGATGCGGATTACATTAGGAATAGGGATTTAGAGAGAGTTATTTCATTGAGTCGATGAGGTTCGTTAGCTGGAACATTAGGGGTTTAAATAACCCGCATAAATGTGCTAAGGTCAAGTCCTTTTTTAGAGATTTTTATATTGATATTGTTTTGCTTCAGGAGAATAAAATTGAGAAATGTGATTCTAGTTTCTATACGAGTTTAGGTGGGTCCCTCTTTCATAATTGGGCTTGTCTACCGGCTATTGGTAGTGCTGGAGGACTTTTGATTGGTTGGAATGATAATCAGTTTAGACTAATGCAGGAGTTTCCTAAAGTTTATTCTCTGCACATCATTTTAGCCTCCCTTGTAGATAATTCTTTGCTAGGCATTTCTAATGTTCATACAAAAATTAAGAGGAGAATTTTGTGGGCTGAATGTGCTGATTTTAGAAATTTTGTCCCCAACCAATGGATTGTGGGGGGAGATTTCAATGTAATTAGGTTATTAAGGGAGAGATCTCCTCGGGATGGTAATTTCTCTGATATGGAGGAATTCAATGATTTCATATTAGATAATAATTTGATTGAGATTCCTCTATATAATAGATCTTTCACTTGGTCTAACATCAGAGATAGTCCTTCTTTTGCCTTATTAGAAAGATTTTTCATTTGTTCTGAGGTGGATGATAGATACTCTATCTGTAGAGTCAAGGGTTTGCCTTTTCTTTATTCAGATCATTGTTCTATTATTCTTTCGTGTGATTCGAACTTATCTATTAGCAACAGTTTCAAATTTGAAAAGATGTGGCTTTTGGATTCAAGTTTCATTAATCTTGTCTCTGTTAAGTGGACCTCTTTATTTTATTTTAATAATCTGTATAGGGGAAATTCAGCGAAATTTTTTGTTGCGAAGCTTGGTAAGTTAAGATTTTTTTCTTAAGAAGTGGAATAAATTCATTTTTGGTAGTGTTAGAGTTAAGAAAGATAAGATTTTGTGCGAGATGTTAGATTTAGACTAGGTTAGCAAGTCCAGGATTCTTAATCCCAATGAGAGAGATAAACTTTGCAACCTTAGGATTGATCTCAAGTTGATTTTGGAAAAAGAAGAGATCATGTTGAGGCAAAGATCCCGAGTTCAATGGATAAAGGAGGGGATAATTACATGAAGTTTTTTTCATAGTGTGGCTAATAAGAGGAGACGTGATAATTTGATCCATTCTATTTTTATTAATGATGTTGAATTGACATCTCAGAGGGATTTAAATGAAGCCTTCACTAGGTATTATAAGAAGATTTTTGGTTCTAGGATTAAGAGAAGGACTAATGTCAGATGGAATGTCTTGTACCCTTCTAATACTAAGGTTGATCCAGTAGATTTAGATGAGCCTTTCTCTGAGCAGAAGATTTGGAAGGCTATTTGTGATATGCCTAGTGACAAAGCTCCTAGGCCTGATGGTTTTTCTGTTCTTTTTTATAAGCAGTTTTGGGAGGTTTTGAAGTTTGATTTAATTAATTTATTTAATGACTTTTATAGTGGTGATTTACGATTAGGTAGTTTTAATTTTGCTAATGTCATCCTTATCCATAAGAGAGAGGGGGCTAATTCTCTTAAGGATTTTAGGCCTATTTCCTTAATCAATGTTTCTGTTAAGATTATTTCTAAAGTTATGGAAAATAGGCTTAGTTTAAAGATGAACGATCTTATTGATTGTTCCTAAACTGCCTTCATTAAAGGAAGAAACATTGTGGATGGGGTGGCAGTGGTACAGGAGTATATTGATGTTTGCTGTAAAAATAATTTCTCTTGTGCCATTTTGAAGTTAGATTTTGAGAAGGCGTTTGATTTGATTGATTAGGATTTTATTTGTGAATTATGTCTTGCTAGAGGTTTTAGCGTTAGATGGATTAGCTGGATCATGTTATTGCTTAGATCTGGTTGTTCCAACATTGTTGTTAATGGGGTGGTGGGCAAGAAGATTCAATCTAAGGGAGGCCTTAGACAAGGTGACCCGCTATCGCCTTTTCTTTTTAATTTAGCGGCTGATGTTTTCACTAGAATTATTAAGAGAGCTGCGATATTAGGTGTCTTAGGTAGTGTTGGTAATGAGGAATTTAATAATGAATTATCTATTCTTCAATTTGCAGATGATACGTTATTATTTTCTCCCCACTTGCCTAAGCATATTATTGCCCTTAAGTTTATTCTTTATAGTTTTGAGATGTAATCTGGTCTTAAAATCAATTTTGATAAGAGTGCTGTTATGGTCCTTAATGATTTTGTCAATGTTGAGTCTTTGGTTGCTAGTACATTAAACTGTTTTGTCATGAAATTTCCTTTTGATTACTTAGGTTTTAAGATTCAACCTTCGAAGCTTAAGAAGGAGGATTGGTTAGTTATCATTGATAGGATCAATAATAGATTATCGGGTTGGAATAATAGATTTCTGTCTAGAGCTGGTAGATTAGTTTTAGTTAATTCGGTTTTATCTTCTATTCCTTCGTATTGGATGGTTGTCCATCGATTTCCTCAATGGGTTATTGAGAAAATTGATCGAATAAGGCGTAATTATCTTTGGAGTGGTGTCCCTATTTGTAGAGGCTTTAAATGTCTAGTCAACTGGGAGGTGTGTTGTAAGGCCAAGAAAGATGGGGGGTCTGGGGATCATTAACTTATATAATTTTAATTCTAACCTGCTAGCCAAGTGGTTATGGAGATTTAGATGCCCTGGAGTGTCGGCTACTTGGAAGATTATTGTTTCCAAGTTTTATTATTCTGGTGGTGGGTTTATTGTTGGTTCTAGTGTTGGTTAGCTTAATAGGTTATCTCATTTTTGGAAGTCGGTTTTGAATTGTTTTGATTTTTTTAAGTTAGGTTGTAAGATGATTGTTCACTTTGGTAACCTTGTTTTCTTTTGGCATGATGCTTGGATTTCTCGTGTGCCACTTAAAATTGAATTTAGCAAGCTTTTTAATATCAGTGGTTTCACGAATGCTTTGATTATTGATGTTTATAGAAGAGAATTAAATCCTCCGTGGGAGTTCTCCTTTGATAATATTTTAGAAGGGGGTTTGTTAAGGCAATTAGCCTTGCTTAAAGCTAAGTTAGCTTTGTATCACTTGGATGGGATTAGTGATTCTATTAATTGGGGTTTGGATAAGAGTTTAGTCTACTCTGTTAATTCTATGTACAAATTTATTAATTTTTCTGGTGTTTCTTTGTGCCCTTTTAAATTTCTTTGGAAATCTGTTTCTCCTCCGAAAGCTAAGTTTCTTATGTGGTTAATTATTTACAAGAAACTTAATACAGTTGAGCTTTTAAAGAGGAAGAATATTATTTTTGATGTTAAGTGTTGTTTTTGTAGTATTGTGGATGAAGATGTTGATCATTTATTTTTCTCTTGTTTTTTTACCTTTTTTATTTTTAATATGGTTTTAAGGATTTTTGCTTTTGATTGTTTTAATTCCTTTAGTAGTTGTGTTGATTATTGGGTTAGTTATAGATTTGTTTTTAATTCTAGGCAGAGGTATGTGCTGGATTCTTTAGTTACTATCATTAGTTGGTTCATCTGGTTAGAGAGGAATCAGAGGTTTTTTCATTCCAATTTTGTTTCCGCCTATAAAATTATCATTAGGATAGTGAATTTCTGTCTTGCTTGGATGTCTAATTCGCTCTTTAAGTTTTTTGGTGAATCGCATTTTGAGTGTTTTTTTAATAAGGTTAGATTTAATTTGAGTTTATTTATTAGAATTAATAGTTATTTTAGTTGTAATAGTTCTCGTCTTTGTTGTTAATTTCTTTTCTTGGTGCATATATATGTATGGATATATACCTATATATATATATATTGATATATATATATATATATATATACTCATATACCCATATATATATATATATATATGTGTGTGTGTGTGTGTGTGTGTGTGTGTGTTGGTTACTAATTTTTGCCTAGTTTCTTTTTGTTTCAGGTTGTAGATTTGGCTCAGAAGCTCAATAGATAACTGTCAAGGTTGGAGATTTTTTAGCTCTGGATCTTTTGTGTGTGCGGAGTTGGAATGTTTTTTGGGTGTTTTGTTCTTTATTTTGTTGTATTTTCTTGGGTGTCTAGCTCTTGTATTGGAGTAGATATACTTCAATATCGGGTGGTGGCTTTGCCAGAATTCGGTATTGGAGTATGATGGGCGGCGGTTTATCCGGAGCTCATCTGTCTACTTTTCTTTGCTTTCTTTTTGCTGTATCAGTATTGCTTATGTATCTTTTTGGGTCTGTATTTGTATCCTTTTTGTTTTTTATATATATGTGTGCTCTCTTCTTCTTAGAAGATCACACATTTTGGTTTTCAAAAAATTCCCACCCAAAATAACGACTTGTACACCATCCGAAGTATTAACTAATTTAATTAATTAAAACAAAAGCTTAAACAACAAACTTAGTCCTTTAAGAAATCTTAATTTAAGTATTTAACACATAGTGTTTGAAACTTCTTATAATATACCCCAACCTTATTAAATTGCAACATTCAGAATTTCTGCTTTAATTGCTTACTTTGCAAAAAGTTCCAACTCTTATTTCAAATATTATACACATGAAGTTCAATTTATTAACACAAATATTTTACATAGAAATTACTGGAATATACACTCATCATTTTAAATTTCCAATCAATAGTAGATGTTGTCATGCCATCAAAATTGTCCTAAATTCCTCAAATAATGATTGCTGCTTCGACTATAGTGTCAAACAGCCTCATTATTTAACGCCTATATCACCAACTTGATGGGTACGATGCCTTTTAAAACCAAGTATGAGAGTGTGCATTTCAAACATATTGCTGATGTTCAAGATAGTTACTTATTTAAAACTACTTACTCCAAACACTTTATATCTATTCATCAAGTCTTTCTCAAAACACAAATTTTCACTAACAATTATTTTAATTCATTTTGAATAATGTTAAACCGCCCTTTTCATAACAACTTTCGTGGCTGCAAAATTGATATAATATCGCTATTGTCTTCTCAGCTTTACTATAGTTTTCGTCTCATATATTGGTTTAACACTATTCCCACATATATATCTCACACTACCCATTCTCAAAATTTATTTTATTACACAAGATATTGTGCTCGATCATCTCACATAAGTGTTTAACAAATTTATATCGATAACGTTGATCAGGCGTATCGATCAGAACTCTTAAAATACCTAACGGACAATTCTACACAAAAGGAAATAACATATTTTTAGTTCACACATGGTTGTCTCTGTTATTTCCTTTTCACAAATTTTCTTGCTTTAATTCAAATAAAGACAACCCAACACCAAGATTCACTAGTTACTCACTAAATTTATATTCATTATTAATTCAACTCTCAACAAACAATTGATTATCAATATTTACCATCCTTTAATCCCACTTAAACACTCATTAAGTTTAGCACTGCCAAAACAATCCACTTGCTTCTGCTGCACTAACCTGATTAATCTCAAATTAATATTCTTTATTTCCAAAATGTATTTCACTTTTAATTTCTCGAATTTAATTTCATTTACCTATCTGAACTTAGTTTATTTAATTCTACAACCAACTGTACACAAGAGGATAGGGTTTAAATTTCTTTAAAAAAAAATCCAAGATTTAAACATAAAAAGGATGGAATTTCCTATCTAGATAAACTACGGATGGTAGGATTCGACTCACGGAATAATTTGAAATGAAATACATTCCTAGATGTACTCTTGCAACTAAGATTTACACACGACTCAACTGGTAAGGAACACAGGATAAAGACATTAATGGAAGTGATAAAAGAAGACACAAGTGTTATAGTTCCGTGTTGTAATATATACACTATTCTAGTTTTGTTCTGTATATATCGTACTTTTTCTGAATTTTTCTCTAATACTATTTTGTAACGTCCCACCCTGAGAACCACACTAACAGCGAACATTAGAGAGTAATTTTGTCTATTAGAGTGGAGAATAGGGTCGGTTACAAGCGACCATCCGTAATCTTGTACAAGACGAATATCGAATACGTCGGTTAAGTGTATAAATGTTTCTTCCTTATTTCAAGTGGATCGACATACTCCATTCATCTAATATAAAAACTACAATGGCTAATGATCATATTCAGAACAAACTACAATATATCGCTAACAACATATCACAGAACATAACGCATATAATTAAAACACTGAATAAAACAGATACATGTGCCACAAACTCAAATGGTTACATATGAACCATATGCAAACAAGTCTCAAAAGAATAAATATACAAATGACATGAATATATGGTTACACAACTAAGATGATAGCTCCAAGAAAGATGATCCAAGGTGGATCAGCTAATCATGAATCAACAACAAACTCTAACCTGAAACAACCTGGTATGACCGGAGTATAAATACACAAGTCTGCCTAGCTTAAACGTATCAGTATAATACTATAAGCGAAGTATACCAATGATTCAGGAATAATTTCTTGTCATAAGAACAGGGATCTCATAATCCCAAATAAAATTAAAAACATAGAAAAGATGATTCCTTTCTATTAGAATGGAATAGAATAACTCACAACAACATATTTCACAAAAGACAAATTCAAGAGCTTATACTCATATTACTCCTAAACACCATCAACATAGACTCGGACGTTTCCATCCAACGGGTTACCCAAATTTTGAAATTAGGGAAATTATAACTTAGGGACATATAAACACATGATAGAAGACTCCGAATTCACAGAAATCACTAAGCTTGGAACTCAATCAAGAGTTCAAATCACTAAAAACCTCAGAAATCACAAAACATGGGACTCGTTTAAGAGTTCAGATCACAAAAACGAAATCACCATATATATATATATATATTTAATAATCATCTCAAACGGTAAAATCATAAAGGAAACTCAGAACTTGGAAAATAACTTAGATCGGATCCGAAAAGAATATAATGGTCATGACAAGGTCGTTGACCCCTTCTTCAAGCAGTTTTGTTACAAGGACAAGGTCACTAACACCTCCCTAAGCAATTTCATCGGCCATGACATGGTCGTTGACACCTTCCCCAAGGAGTTTCATCATAAGGAAAAGGTCTATAAAACCTCCCCAAGTAGTTTTTCCATCATGACAGGGTCATCTACATCTTTCCCGAGCAGTTTCGTCTTAAATGGCAAGGTCGCCAACAACTCTTTGAGTGCAAAATGTGTCATGGTATCTTAGATAGTAACCCAAATAATGACAATTGTGCATCCCATATCGCACGTTCTCACTTATCGGTTTACACCCCACAAGTCAATTCCATATTAAGAAAAGAAACATAGAAACACAAAGGCTTTGATCAATGAGTCTGGAATTAACCAATATAACATATCTTCATGTCTCATACCATGAGATTTACTATATACTTTAATCATCATCGTGGCTACTCGAAGGGTGGAAAACATGTAGTTTTATGTATATAAAATACTTGGTTTGAGAAAATTAGATTTATAAAGCGATTCTGAAAACGTTTGGAATTTATATCTATGAAAAACATTTTATTAGGAAACTAGATCTATTATGGCTTTGAGATAAATTATATTTATAAAATAAAATTATTAGAAAAATATATCTCAAAGATTATTTGTAAACAAATAGAAATATCTTTAAAACTAATTTACAAGTCACATGTACGTGTTCACGAAATCACCAAAACACAAACAGAAATTGCACAAGAATATTCATTATGGAAACCACTAAAGATTTCACCAATCTGATATATAAATTGATGATTTATTTGTCTTATTCATTGATATGATTAAGGCTTAACCAATTTACAAATTTTGTTAAGGAATTCCATCAAGAAAACTTGGAAATACTTTGCAAAAGTCATAGAAAACACTTCAAGATCACTTAGGCAATGCTTGACATTGCCCAAGGAATTTTGCCTACGTGTCGACACATTATATGCCTGCGTTAACACAGGCTCTAAGTGTGTCGACACACATAGTCGTTGTTCATAGAAAGCGTAAAAATGGTTCATGTTAAGTTTTGTGTATTAATTTCTCTATCCTATAATGCCCAGATTCAGGTCACATTTTACGTATACAAAGGTGGATATTCATAGTATATAATGGAGAAAGAATCACATAAAACCAATATGAATTGAGATAGATATGGAGCCTCGAAGTTGAATCAACATTGTTTTTCATTAACGCCGAATTTACTTAGACAAATCACTATAACTAAGATTTTAATTCACAGAAACTCAAATTCAAACACACATAAACGTTTAAACTAGAAAGTGCGAGTTTAACTCATCTTGACTGGTTTACGATGATTTTGACTTGATTTGGTTGCAAGGTCGAAGCTTGAGACACTTGAAACCTAACTGGAAGATTAATGAGGACATGCAGGCTTCAACAGCTACACTAAATTTTCCTCTTGAATTCTCCAGAGGAAATAACTTGAATCAACAACTGAAATTAGTTTCTTGTTGAATAGAGGAGAGTCTTATATTTTCTTCCATATTTAATTTGGTTAAGGAATTAGTTTTTTTTATCCATAGAGACATAAGAGGATGAATTTACTATAAAAGAAGAAAAGTGAGGAAGAACGAGATAATGAAACAAAAGTATCGTATGTCTCTCTTTCATTCTTCAGAAATTCCCAATTGACTAGGGCTTGGTCCAACAATCCACCCAGCAAAGTGTTGTAAATTCGCTCTTTCTTCTTTTCTCTTTATAAAGGTGTTACAATTTTTTATATTTGTCAACACAACACATACACTAATTTCTCCATTCTAACCCCAAAATATATAGTTTGACCTTACCAAAAATTCACGCAACATATTCAAAACATTATTAAACCCCTTTTTAAACACAAATTTGTTTATGCTAACATTAATCACACAACTGCACCTTTATGTACAAAATTTACATTTTAGGTTTAAAATTTCCTAAAAACACAATGTTTAAACATGAATGACTTATACCATTTATTCTCACACATAAATATTGATTTTCATAAATATTTACATTTTTTCTCTAGTTTATTTACAACTCAATGATATTTACAAAACACATCTTCACACTAAATATCATTATGTATACATATATATACACACACACACACACACACGGATATTGCAATTTATTGTAATACAACACATTAAAAGCTCATTAAAAATTATTTTATCTCAAAATTTAGGTATATATAGTTTTACACTGTTAGTCAACAAAATTGTTAAGCACTATCGTTTCAAATTAAATAGCCCAAAAGCCATATTAAAAATATGCTTACATTTGAATATTGATTTTCAAATCAATAATACGTATTTTTAATATTTAACTTAATAGTAAGAAGGTTGTTAAAAATATTTTCTCAAATATTAAATTTGATAAATGAACTCTTTAAACACAATTTATAAATCATCCACAGATGGGTTCATTTATCAGACACATACTGGAATAAATTTCCTTATTTAATATTTAATCTATCCCAACACAACAATTTCTTATAAATACCGAATTCTTTATTTTGCCCTACATAATTTATTATACAAGTTAGGTTCTAGGACTCGTATCCTCATACCTTTTGGTTTTAAAATCATAAACACATTACAATATGTTATCCCAAACACTTAAAAAATTGGGTTGCTACAAACAATGCCTAATATCAATTCAAGATATTATATCGTGACTCTAGATCATGTTCAAACAATCTTGTAGAACACTTTAAGATGTTGTATCGCAATCCTAGTTTTGATTCAAATAATTAACCAATTAAATCAATTCAACATACGATTACTAAAATGATAATTTAACCAAACTAAACAACTATAAATTTCACAATCAAGCAGACAATCATTTATTTTATTTGGTTAGCACTACACAAATTAAATAAAATAAGTGAGTTTTACTCATCATATCCTAGTTGGCGCTTTCACTTTCTAGTTCTATTTTATTTCAAATAACATTTGCAATTAGTCAAAATTCTTACTAGCTCTAAATTCAACCAATCCAAGTCCATAACATAAGTATTGGCATTACAATTCCAATGTGAATGACCGCGATATATTTGGACTCATATACGAAAGTTACAACATTCATAACTGTAACATCCCGTAAATTTTGACCATTTAAGGTATGTAATTTAATTTAATTATTGAATTTAAAATGGTTTTAAAATAAAATTATGATAATAATGAATGGTTCAATATGATTTTTAATAATAAATTATCACAAAACTGAGTGTCAATGATATATAAGATACGTTTGATTTGAAAATAATAATTAAATGATAAAAGTAATTTAGTGTATTTATTTGGAAATTAAAAAATGGAATTGATTTATAAGGAAACTTTGTTCCAATTGAAAAATTCTAAATCACAAAAACGTTGGTGCCCCATTGATTGGAGTATCCATTGATATTGGAATCCCACTCGGTAGGGCCATTTTGATTTACTATACTCACTTGATATTTTCATAGCGTAATTCTAGGGGAGAGATGCCTACAGTTACAAGCAACTCCACTGGGATAATGGCGTAACCGCTGCGTAACTGCGATCTATAACCATAGCGAAATTCAAGGGGCAAGATGCCTATGGTTACAAGCGATTCCACTGAGATAGTGGCGTAACCGCCGGGTAACTGCATTCTATGCAACAACCATGGCGAAATTCGAGGGGCGCGATGCCTATGATTACAAGTGATTCCACTGGGATAATGGTGTAACCACAGAGTAACTTAAATCTGTAGGGGAATGTATTTTCCGTATCTATTTTTAAAAGTTTTTAAGTATTTTCTCTGGAAGTTGAAACAAGTATGTTAAGTACTTAGAGATTTTTATTCGTGTGTCTGATCAACGTATGTCTAAATTTTGTAAGAACGAAAATGAACTTGTTAATCCTTCAAGTTATAAAAGTATTTTTGACGTTAAATAACAATTCATTAACATGAAAATTTAACATTGTATCACTTCAACATAATAAACTAAGAAAGAGATTTTAAATATTTTGCAAGTACACAACTTTGAAATAAATCAAAATACTAATTTTCGTCTCTGGAAAGGAAAAGAACTAATGGAATGAATACATAGTTGAACATAAATCATTCTATTCGCATAACAATTTTGATTTAGTTTGAATATCCAATGTTGATTTTAAATAGAATTGTTTACTCGATTCTTGATGATGGACACTGACAAGAGTTTTTGATGTGAACCTGAAATCTTCTATCATGGTTTATTGCTATGTAAGGAGAATTAGAATTTTCTAATCAAGAAGTCGAATCAGAAGCTCGTACTAGAGTAATTGGGTTAACAATACTAATTGGAAGCAAAATATTGTGTTCGAACAAACAATCAAAGTTGATATGCGTATGCATGGTATATTGCTAAATACTAGTTCCTTATTTTGTTCCTATTCGAGGACGAAAAGTTCTGAGTAGGGGAGATTGTAACATCCCATAAATTTAGACCATTTGAGATATGTAATTTAATTTAATTATTGAATTTAAAGTGGTTTTAAAATATAATTTACGAAAATAATGAATGTTTCAGTATGACTTTTAGTAAGAAATTATCACAAAGCCGGTGTCAACGATACATAAGATACATTTGATTTGAAAATAAGAATTAAATGATAAAATTAATTAGTGTATTTATTTGAAAATCAAAACATGGAATTGATTTATAAGGAAACGTTGATCCCTAAAAAAAATTCTCATATAGAAGTGATTTAAACTGTACGGTAATAGTTTAATGTTAAATTAAACTTAAAATTTTAAATTTGATTTTGAATTTGAGATGTGTGTGTTTACTTTAATTTAAACAAATTAAATCGATTTCTCATAACAACGAAAAATTTCCACGATTTAAATAATACACAGTTTAGATAGCGCGGTTAACGGAAATTAACAATAAAGATTTACAATCAAATCTAATTGTATTTGGAATAAGTCTAATTAAATGTAGCAATGGAAGAGAATTTTTGAAGTAATGTACGGAAGTTTGTTCCGTCAGTAGTGTAAATATATTTTCTCTTCTGTTCTAATATCAATGTAATTAATGCCTCTTTATTTTTGTCGGTTCAAAATTTCGCCTCACTCATTCAGTTTCCTTTTAAAACCAAAGCAATTATTGAAAAAATGGAAATACAAAATGTGAGATATCAATTCTTCCAAATCAGTCACATTCCTTTTTTTAAAAAAAGAAATATAATAACAATATGCCAAAATAAACAAATGGAAACAAACAAATGAAAATCACAATTCTTTTAATTTTATTGCACCTTTCTATCTTCCCTCTTCTTTACCCTTTTATTGTTCAGAACATTACTTAATATGAGCTCATTTCATTACTTAATGTAGCTATTCCGAAAAAAGAGAGAAACGAAAAGCTTTCATATAATATATTTTAAAAAAATTACGTTCTACATGTATATGCATGGTCCATGAACATATTTAAAGTATGTTTCCTAATTAATGTTGTTTTGTGGACGTTTAAACTTAAAAGAAATGCTTCCTTTGTTTTTCTTGCACGTTTCAAAACAATGGAATAACTTTAAGAAAAAAAAGAAATCAGGAAATACAAAAGGGAAATGAAATGAAAGGTCATGCATTTGGCATAAATGCGCATGTATCCTTTCCTAAACCTTCAGGAATGCGCTTCTTTCTTTTGTTCATTTTCTTTCTTTCTTTCCATGCCTTATCACATCTCCTAAAAAGTATATCGAAGGAATCACTGCTTCAATCCTCATTTCTCCTCAAATCTTTTCCTCCGTATACATCTTCTTCTCCTCTTAGTCTATACAGTTCGATTATTATAAAAAAAATTCAATAAAAAAAATGCTGAAGAAGCACCGCCTCCTTTCGTCTTCATATTCGATTGACAATCACCGCTCCAGCATCTAGATAGCCGCTATCAATGGTGAGTTATCTCATGATTATTTTATACAAGTTCTCATTCTCAGTGCTACAGAATATAGTAGTTGATTTGATGCCTTCTTCTTAAAAGTAGAATACGTATATATTGCCTTGCACCTTAATTTCAGTAACTTATGTTGCTACTATGTAAATGATGCTGCCCTTATGTTGCCTTGTCATTTTACGTACATGCCTCATGCTTATAGCTTCCATCGTCATTTTTTGTACCCTGTCATCTACTATTTTGGCACACTGATGTCATACACTTGCCGCACATATACTCATATTATATACCCACCCTGTTTTACAATGCATGTTGCACACTTGAAATTTACCTATGAGTTATGCGTTTGCTTTGAATCATACTTATTAGTACATGTGTTTGACTTTCTATATATATATATATACATATACATATATATATATATATATATGTGTGTGTGTGTGTGTGTGTGTGTGTGTGTATGTATATTGCAATCATAGTTGCATGTGATAGTACAAAATAAATGGATATATATGAAATAGTGTTTGCTGCATGTCGGATTTGTATTATTTTTAAGTTTGTTGTGATTTATAATATTTTTTTTCTTCCCTTTGCCATGAATATGAACATTACCTTGTTGTGCTTTGTATTTTGACCATGCTGCTTGAATGTGTCATTTTCTTTTGTTGTTGGGTTGTCCACTTTTCCTCTTATCCTGTCCCATACTTGGTTATTGTCAGTTGAAATAAATGTGTGCATACAACACCTTAGTTGACTGAAATATATGCAGCTTAGCTCTATTTTAGTAACTTTAAACCTTATGTTAGGATCAACTATTATACTTTTAGTGGTTAATTGATGTTGATCTACTTGAATAAAGTTAATCTTAACTCGAGCGTTTTGTGTTTTGCATGGAATGCTCGGGTCATACCGAGTGCTGAAAATTTACCTATTTCAGTTATCGAAGTTAGAGGCATGCGAAGAGATGCGCGCACCAGTTCGATAATTACTGTAAATTTATTTTAATAAATTTCCGCTGTGTAAAATTTATTGTACAACTCTGATATTTTATGTAAAATGTTTCCGCTCTGAGATATTGTAGTTTATTATTCTTTGATTTCTGTTTCTAATTTTGTTTAAACCCTGTAAGCTAAATAGCCATATGTCGTTTTGAACGGTTTGAGTTGGTTTTGTTGGGGTTTTGTGCGCAGCGAAAGTTTGACAAAACACACGAAAAACTGGATCTTTTCACCCAATCACTTGAAGATGAATTTGATTGAAAATAACAACACAATACATCAGAAATAATAGCAATACACAAATATTACACCCAACAACCCTATTTATTAATTCACCAAAAAATATATTTTGTTTACACTCAATGGATCAAAACCAAAAATAAACAAAATACAATTGAATCAGTAACCTTATTGAGAAAGCGGAAGAATATCTAGATGACTAAAATTATTACTGGATAAGAAGAGTGACGAAGAACGACCGCAAACCTATGACTCACATGGTTCCTTGATGTTGTCCAGATCTAACCAAGAAGGCTGCATATATAAGAGAACAGAAGACCTAGGAAAATATTCAAATTTCCCCTTTAAAATATCTCCAGAATATAATCGTTCGTTTCTTTCCTACTATGATACAATCAATCAATCACACAAATCAATCAATCAGTCAATCAAATCAATTAATTGATTATGCCCTCTTCATTAATATTTTGAATAAAAAATTCAACACTCCACCTTGATTCAATTATCACATATCTCCAACAATCCACAAACAAGTTAACCTAGCTCTTTTCAAAAAACACCTACTCTCAATTAAAACCAACCTCGATTACCAAGCAATGAGATATATACAACTTGTTTCTGGAGTATATGGACTCAATTCATTTCAAGGAAACAATCACACCCAGTCGATTTAAAAGGACTACGACCACACCTCAATTACGAACACAACCCACCGCCAGCAAAAGATGCATCTAGCACTTGAGCTGCACCAGGAAAAAACCAATGGTCTAAAAGTGCTTGCAATACCACAAGATCTCAGACTTGTGAATTTTTCCACATCGACACCCTTCTTCCACTTGACATGATCTCTTCGACGCTAGGATCCCTCGAGCATCATCAACATCTAGACCCATGTCAATACCATGATCCTCCACCTTAGGACCATCAGCAGTGACTATATTAACCTCTCTACCTTGCTGTGGACTAGAATCTTCATCCGTCACCCGCCTTCTTCTTTGTCTTCTTCCATCTTCCCTCATCCATATTAGAGGGCTTCTTCTCATCTCCATCAGTCAGACCATTGAGGCATGTAACATCCACCATCATAGGCTTCCAGATCCCTCAATGTTTGCCATCAAAAATAGTCATCCACGAAAGCAACATCATCTCCGACATCTACAATCTTCAGTCCAACAAACACTCCAAACTATGCGATGTTCTGAGCTCTGATACCAACTGTTGGGGTTTCATGTGCAGCGGAAGTTTGACAAAACACTTGAAAAACATGATCTTTTTTACCCAATCACTTGAAGATGAATTTGATTGAAAATAACAACACAATTGATCGAAAGTAATAGCAATACACAAATATTCCAACCAACCACCTTCTTTATTGATTTACCAAAAACAAATTCTGTTTACACTCAATGGATCAAAACCAAAAATAAACAAATTAAAATTGAATCAATAACCTTATTGAGATAGAAAAAGAATATTTAGATGACTACAAATATTGTTAGAGAAGAAGAGCTATGAAGAACAACGGTAAACCTATGACTCACATGGTTCCTTGATGTTGTTCTGATCTAACCAAGAAGGCTGCATATGTAGGAGAATAGAAGACCTAGGTAAATATTCAAATTTCCCCTTCAAAATATATCCAGAATATAATCATTCATTTCTTTCCTTCTATGATACAATCAATCAATCAATCAATTATACCAATCAATCAATCAGTCAATCAAATCAATTAATTGATTACATCCTCTTCATTAAATACTTGAGTCAAAAATTCAACAGGTTTAATTTCCGACTTGGAACGGTCGAAAAAGGAAGGTCGTTACAGTTTATACAAAGCTTATCTTATCGGGTTTAAAAACTCATTAGAGATAGGGTAGTAATACCCTATAATGAGTGGAATCGTCACTGGAATCAATGTAGAGAGATTGTATTTTGAAAATAAATAAATCATTACCATGATTATTTTGAAAAATATCTTATAATAGGAGTTTGAGTACTTTATTCGACGTCACGATTGGACTGTCGGTATGCGAAGATTTCAAATATACGCCTGGCCAGTGTATGTACAAAGTCTTATGCATACTAGATGGACATGAAATCACACTCTAGTCGCTTGTAGATGATTCTGGTGATTGTCACGACATCACCATATTTATTTTCAAGTTTCGAAAGTGGGATGGCTATATGATTCTGATTGAAACATCAATAAATACTTAGACTTGCTATTTTGAAAATTATTCGAAAACGATTTGGATAAATTTTAATGAAGATGCTTTGGTAAAATTAATGTGAACTTGGCTAAATGATAAAAGTTTAAATAAAGTTACGTTGTTGTGAAATATAAGTAGAATTTATGAATGTTCAGAATTAAATTGTAAATTTGAAAAGTTAATGGTGAATGACTTGAATGAAATAGAAAAAAATATGACGACAAGTGAATATTTTGGAAAATGAACTAAAGCAAACCAATTAAAAATAGGAAAATAACAGAATTGATAGATGTATCATTTATACCCTTGGCCTTGAGAATATATGGTTCCTTTTTTCATTTTGATTCATTCACTTAGCTTTACTTGTTGTTGACCTGCTCACCTTTGTTTTACTCATGTCACTGCTAAATTCATATCCTCGTACCCTTTCATTTACAGTGCATCAGAAAAAGTCTAAAATAAAGTTGGATTAATGACATAGCATGAGATTTGAAACCTATATTTGGACTTTGAATTATGACAACAATTGATAATTGAATTCTGGAAACATTGATTTTATAATATATAAGGAGAGTGTTGAAATGAGATGTAAAATATAATTGGAATAAGTCGAAATAGATTTCTTAATAGTTTTGGTATATATGAAACCCAACTTATATAAGAAATGGTTAATAAAGGTTTTGACAAGGAATATTCCAGAAAGAAGTATTTAGTAAGTATGTATCATAAATTGGAATTGTTGAACCATGAAAAAATAAGAAGTGTGTATTGCTAATGAAGCCAAATTATGGATAAGATGATATATCAATTTAGTTATAATTCAAGGGATCTTTTGACTTAAATTTGTGAATTTGATTATGGAAGTTTTTTCTAAATTTGATTTCTAAGGTTTTGAAAAAAATAATATTAGTAGTATATACAAGTATTTTCGGATAGAAATGTTTGAAGTGATTTTATGGAATATCTTCAAAAAGAAATGTATGAATAGATAACCCACTTTTTTCGCTAGAAATAATTGCAATGATAATTCTTTGTTATCAAAATTTATTCTTGAGTCTCAAAGTGGGGGAGACCACTCTGATAGCTTAGCTACATGTTTATCTTGATCAAACGAAATTGATTTGTGAAGCATGGTTTGATATACAATTATAAGAATATTTTGAATGATTGAAAGAAAAATCCGGAGTAGATTCTCGAGTTTGGTTGAATGATAATCCTGTTTCTTAGGATAATGAAACTGTACATTTAGAAGAGATGTCTTGAAAAGAATGATTGAAATCATGATTTCCAATTGTTGAATTGAAAGATAAATTTCCCAAACATTTGAATAAACCAACCTTTGCTAAATAAAATTTGAATTTTAAGTTGAATATAATCTAAATAGCTCAAAGGAATTAAAAATTGGAAATGATAATGGAAGGAATTTTATAAGTATGACAATTTTGGAATATTTTGAGTAAATTTTTGTTGTAAATAATATTTTAACAAAAGTAATAATATGACAAAATTATTTTACTTGACTATATGAATCAAATGGTTTTGATATTAAATTGCAAACTTAAATTAATATGTTAAAATGTTTAAATTGAAGGTATAAACTTAACCAATTCAATGAATGGCTTTAATTTATTGAAATTTAGTTTGGTAATTTGAAAGTTGAGGATAAATGCAAAGCATAAATAATGTTTAAATTTAAAAATTTGAATTGTTTAGCTTAAGGATTTTATTGTGTTTAATCGTTAATAGATTCAAATTTGACTTGTAAGGAATAAATTTAAGGGAAGATCCTAACATTTGGAAATTTGAAATTTGGTTTAAAACCAGTGATATGGAATGAATGTAAAATTCAAACATCAAGCAAAATTGAAGATGAGGTATTTGAGTTGTGATCTAATTTAAACATTTAGTTCAAGCTGAAATGTTTACAATTGAATCTTAAGTTAAATTTGAGTTTGACTTCGACTGTAATTTTGACCGGAATAAAAATTATTCTTCAGTACTTCAAAATACCTTAGAAAACCATTATATACTCATGTAAATCATTTAAAACCATTTAAAGTGGTTTACATTAACTTTCCAAATTTATTTTGGGTTCAAAATTTAACTTTTATTTTTTACTTATAAATCAAATTCCAATTCATTTCTAAATTCAAATAATTTCAAATTAACCATTCCATTCGTCAGATTAGTTAGGGATAGCCAGGGAGAGCAGGAAACTATATTTTCCAAACCCAAGCCTAGACACTATCCTCTCTGTCATCCTAGAACGTTCCGATATTTATTTAAAGAACTTTATCAATATATATGAATTCATACATATGGTCTTTCCCAATTATTAATCTTCAATTTCAATAATGATATTGCTTCTAATTACGAAGGAGATTTTTCGATCACCAATGTGATACCATACTTGTTGCGTCATAGTGTGTGCAAAACAGCATCAACAACCATTATAAACATCTATAGCAACCATCATCAACATAATTAAATAAATCATAACTATGCACAAGCGTTATAACACTAACGTTTAATAGTGTACGTGTGTTCTAAACTACGCATCCATCATCCATCACAACAAACATCAATCATCATTAACCACTAATAATTCATCACTATATTTAAATTATTCTAACTACTAATTAAATGTAAAAACCATGGTTAAAGAGTTCTCACACCAGTCCCACGACTGACCTAGAGTTTATTGTTCCCACAACTAAACTCTGGGTGCCCATAATTTTGCACGGGCAGCCAATAGCTTAGCTTGCAGGTTTAGCTTCAGGATTGAAGCTAGAGCTATATTTTGGGTTTTCTTAGTCCGTTGAAGAATTGATTTTCGCTGAGCTTATGTTATACTCTGATGTATTCCATGTAACTCTGATGTTATATTATGGCAATGAAATGAAAAGTTCTATTATTTTTTGTGCAAATGTGTTAGTACCCATAACCATCCGTCTTTATGAACGGTTTAAGTTGGTTTAATTACCGGCAAGAATCGGGAAAAAAGCCGGGCCGTTACATCGACTATATATGTTTGACCAATGTTTTATTTGTACTAAAGTATTAAAATTATCTATCTTATTTGATTATTCTATACCAAGTCTATTTTTTATTCTGAATAATTTTTGCAAATTTACTTTATATCAAAATCTAGCTTATTTTAAAGTTACTATTTTCAAACTATTTTGTATCTAGTTATTTTGAGATAAATTTATATTTTCGATCCAAGCAATTTAAGTTCGAAATAAATTGTGTGCAAAGATTCAATTGAATAATGATATTTGTGGTATATAACCCAAATCGAAAGTGATGTTTTAATAATGAATTAATTGTCAATATGAATTAGATTTGAAATGATATTGAATATTCAAATCAGCTGTGATATCAAAACTAAATTGGTATTGAAACGGAATTTCAAGAATCTTTGATTTTGAATATCTGATATTAAGTTTTGAACCTTATATATGGAAGATTTATATAAAAATGATGAATAATTCAAAAAATATTGATTTGGAAGGTAATTGTCGTGAAATGAAATATTATATAATGGAATTTATATAAGATTGATATGTGTGAAAACGTGATTTTGAAATCTTATGTAAATTAATATTTATATAAGTGCAATATATGCGAAAAAGAGATGGAGTAATATATATATGGTATGTATGTTTTCGAAACGAAGATATGGGAAGTACCTTCCACTGAAAATAGCAATTCCTAATGAGAGGGGTTGTGTTGGCGCTTGTCGAGAGTGTCCATTGAAAAATTGAAAATCGTAGCTACGTTGGTGCTCCATTGATACAGGAATCCCACTTGGTGGGGCCATTTTGATTTACTATACTCACTTGATATTTTCATAGCATAATTCGAGGGGCGAGATGCTTACAGTTACAAGCGATTCCACTGGGATAATAGCATAACCGCTGCGTAACTGCGATCTATAACCATAGAGAAATCCGAGGGGTGAGTTGCCTACGGTTACGAGTGATTCCACTGGGATAGTGGCATACCCGCTGAGTAGCTGCGATCTATGCAACAACCATGGCGAAATTCGAGGGGAGCGTTGCCTATGGTTACAAGTGATTCCACTGGGATAGTGGTGTAATGGTGTAACCACTGCATAACTGCGATTCATGGGGGAATGTATTTTCTGTATCATTTTTAAAAGTTTTTAAGTATTTTCATTGGAAATTGGAACAAGTATGTTAAGTTCTTGGAGATTTTAAGTCGTCCTTCTCATCAACGTATGTTTAAGTTTTGTAGGTACGAAAATGAATTTGTTAAGCCTTTGAGTTATAAAAGTATTTTCGATGTTAAATAACAAATCATTAACATGAAAATTTAACATTGTATCACTTCAAAATAATAAACTAAAAAAGAGATTTTAAATGTTTTGCAAGTTCACAGCTTTGAAATAAATCAAAATGCTAATTTTTGTCTTTGGAAAGGAGAAGAACTAATGGAATGAATACGTAGTTGAACATAAATCATTCTATTCGCATAATTTTTTTGATTTAGTTTGAATATACAATGTTGATTTTAAATAGAATTGTATGCTCGATTCTCGACGACGGACACTGACAAGAGTTTTTGATGTGAATCTAAAATTTTCTGTTATAGTTTATTGCTATGTAAGGAGAACAGAAGTTTCTAATCAGGAAGTTGAATCAGAAGATCGTACTAGAGTGATCAGGTTAACAATACTAATTGGAAGCAAAATATTATATTCGAACAAACAATCGAAGTTGATATGCGTATGCACGTTATATCGTTAATTACTAGTTTCTTATTTTTTTAATTTTCGAGGACGAAAAGTTTTGAGTGAGGGAGATTGTAACAACCTGTAAATTTCGACCATTTAAGTTATGTAATTTAATTTAATTATTGAATTTAAAATGGTTTTAAAATAAAATTTACGATAATAATGAATGGTTCAATATGACTTTTAGTAAGAAATTATCACAAAGCTGAGTGTTAACGACATATAAGATACGTTTGATTTGAAAACAAGAATTAAATAGTAAAATTAATTTAGTGTATTTATTTGGAAATTAAAACATGGAATTGATTTATAAGGAAACGTTGATCCCTAAAAAACATTATTCTCATATATAAGTGATTAAAATGGTACGGTGATAGTTTGATGTTAAACTTACTTAAAAATTTAAATCTGAGTTTGAATTTGAGATGCGTGTGTTTACTTTAATTTAAACAAATTAAATCGATCATTGATAACAACGAAAAGTTTCCACGATTAAATTATGCACAGTTTCAATAGCATAGTTAACAGAAATTAACGTTAATGATTTTCAATCAAATTTAATTGTATTTGCAATACGTCTAATTAAATGTAGCAGTGGAAGAATTTTCGTAGTAACATACCGAAGTTTGTTATAAACAATGTAAATATATTTCCTCTTTTGTTCTAATATCCATGTATTCTTAGTCTATTTATTTTTGTCTGTTCAAAATTTAGCCTTACTCATTCAGTTTCCTTTTAAAACCAAAGCAATTAATGAAAAATGGAAATACAAAATATGAGATATCAATTCATCCGAATAAGTCACATGCCTTCATTAAAAAGAAACGTAGGTAAATTCTCATTTATAACTATTCACGTTTCCCATGAAAGCCTTCCTACCTTCCTGTAACACCCCACGTCCATTAATGTCACTCACAAAGGGAATGCATTAACTTCCATGGAGGTTTTAAGTGAATATAGAACAGTAAAATTACAACAAGACAGATATAAAATAGTACTTGGAAATTCAAAAACTTTATTTCATTGTAGCAGAAGTCAAAACATGTTTGATTACATCATAACACCATATTCAATGTCAAGTACAATATCTATCTTGATAAAACAAGTACATAATCCCATTACATGAATAGCCATTAAAAAGAAAGATAACAAGCTGGACTTTACTTCAGCAGTCCAAGCTTTCCAGAAGATAAGCGATCCAACTAGACTCCACTAGAACTTGGCCCAACCTGCGGACCTGAAGGGAGAAAAGGATGGAAAAGAGGGGGTCAGACATAAAGTCTGGTGAATATGATAATTCTACAATACTATTACCAAAATAACTGGACTAAGGCATAAGCTGGAAAACAAGAAAATGTCTATGAAGAGCAGATTAAGGACATAGACAATCGCTAAAGGCAACGTTATAGGCGCTCCTAAATACTAAAGGATAAACACTATTCTGCACCACACCAGTCACCCTAAAGATTCATCCCACTTAGCTTCACTTAGAAACTTTCCCAATGGCTTTACGTACCCCCAGCTGACTACATAGGTGCCGCCTGCCCCTATCTCCACTAGGTGTACCCTACTTCCCATTATTCGATCGGCTCCCTAACTCGTAGATACCCGTGCTGGCCCCATAGTGGGGTGTATCACTCCCCTAAAGTGGCAACCTGATACAACGGACATGCACGGCTTATACCTACACGATGCAACAACGTCTTACCTACCAGCCCGGGTCCACACACGCATATGAAACCCGTTGGACTTGCGTTGCCACCGCTCCCTGTTTTGGCCTCTTATAGTCAAACCCAGTATGCGTGTCCCGTCCTCGACTTGGGTCGAGCCCATAAAGATACGTTTTGGGATACTGGTTGAAATGGGCCCCCACTATTTACCACAAGCATTCCACCTAAGCTTGTCCCCATTAGTCCATCCCACTTAACCCACTTAGTCATGTTCATTTACATGTGTGTTTGGTTAAGTCTAATCGTATTTCAAATGCCTCTAAAGGCAACCACCAGATTCCTCATGCCACCCAAGGCACCTACTTAACCCCCATGTCCCACCTTACATGATTATCTGGTTAAGTATTTCTTAGTTCATTAAGGCCATAACCTCATAAAGACCTCTCACATTAGACTGGCATTTATGGCAGCTGGATTTGCCGGGCGGGTCCGGGCAGTCTTACACCATAAAAGAGTCTAACCTCGTGTCTTTACAACTGTTATGCTTTAGTTTGGGCCTAGGACCTCTCACATTGGGCCGACATTTGTGACTACTGGATTTGCCGGGCGGGTCCGGGCAGGTTTACATCACAAACGGGTCCAACCCCGTGTCCTAAGCATTGATTATTAATAATAATCCACTTTCCCCCAATTTTAATAATTCCCTACTTGAATTATTAATTACTTCCAATTTTTAACAATGTCCATAATTGACTCAATTATGGACATTCATTCATGGTATGCAACATCTTACAAAATTGCACCCAATTTATTAATTCCTAATATTACCCTTACCCCACGTTTGAACGTTTATTCGCAAAATATATGTTAGACTCGAATAGCCTAACTCATAGCATAAAAGAGATTATCATAATAACAACATGTATATGTGACCAAATGAATCATAATAAGGGGTGAAACTTGCATATGTCCAACTTGCATAGATTATACATGTCATGGACCTAAAGGTGTCAACTTGTTCAAAATTCACCTAATATAATCTCAATCAATTTTCATAAACTTACATATGAACATGTGTGAATCAACATCATCTAATTTTTTTAACAACATGGTTTTATATGGGTACACCTAACTCAATAGGCAAATTCCCATAATCAAGTTTTATTTAATTATAGTTTCAAGTTTATGGGTACACCTAACCTAATAGGCAAATTCCCATAAACAAGATCCATTTAAATTAAGAAAAAAAAACATAACTTTAAGCATGATCCAACAGCATGATTTTTCAACATAATATAGCATGATTTATAACATGGCATAGTATGATAGTATAACATAGCTTGACATGATTCTCAACATAACACGACGTAGCATAAGAGAATTTACAACATAGCATGACATAGCATATATAATTTACATCATACGACAGCATAATAACATAATAAGAGATCCACAATATATAGAATTTACAATTACAAATCACATCACTTTCTTGTGATCCATTCATAACTGAGTCAAATTAGTTTGTAATAGTCTTGTGAGAATCATCATACTCACCAACAAAAGAAAAGAATTAGAGAAAGAGAGATCTTTTGATTTGATTTGTGTAGATTTAGTTGTAGATGATTAGGCTTCCTCTTCTTAGTTTGTGACGGCTATGCTGAACTCCATGGCAGCAGCATGACGGTAGCTTCTCTAATTTTACAAGTGATTTAGGTTTAGGGTCTACCCACTTATTTATAGATTTTAGAATGCATTTAGGCCATTAGATTTAACCTAGAAATAACCGCAGCCGTTCAGACAAGATGGGGTTTATCTTGTTGACTCAGCAATGAGTCAGAAGTGACTCAGCAAACACTCAGCAATATATATATATATATATATATATATATATATATATATATATATTCTACAATGTACACATTAGATACATCCCCCCCTTTTACACACTTATTATTGTTTTTATATACATATTAGATACATCCCTTCTCTTACACACTTATTAATATTTTTATATTCATATTAGATACATCCCCTCTCTTACACACTTATTAATATTATTATATTCATATTAGATACATCACCTCTCTTACACACTTTTATATTCATATTAGATACATCCCCCCTCTTACACACTTATTAATATTTTAGCAACTTTAGTGTTAATAGAAAATTCGGGGTGTTACATTCTCTCCTCCTTTTAGGATTTCGTCCCCGAAATCTTCAAGTCTAGAAGAATGTATATCCTACCATCCAAACGTCCATCTACTCATCCATCATACACAGGCATCCATTGTCCTTACAGACTTCTAATGCTTTCATGTTTAAATGCACAGTGTGTGTATATGTCCGTATCTAATGCAAAATCAGGCGGTCCACTGATTCAGTTGACCTCCTTAATGCAACTATGATCGTGCCATGCATCCATTATGTATGCAAAAGATTCTTAATGCTACATAATACTTCTATATGCGTGCACAACCATCATCTGAATGCAGCATCCACATGATAATACAACCATCGTTCATCCATTTTACTAAATACATCCATATATATGCAATATGCAATATGTAGTGACTGAGCCGATCTAGTGCCTAAAGTGTGTGTATATATGCATCCACGAGCAACCACTAGCAAACACTTGCATCCATTTTGCATCCATCATACATAACATGTCTCAAACACATGTTTCAACCATAGGATTATCCTAACTAAAGGTCAAAGATACTAATGAGAGGACATACTAAAGATAAGATAAGATAAGCTAAGCGATAAAGGAGAAATTAAAAGACATACCCTCAAAAAGAAAAGGGTACAACGAACGCATCTTCTCTTCTGTCTCCCAAGTTGCGTTGCTCTCATCATCTCCCCATTGCACTTTAACCAGTCTGACCTCTCGATTCCTCAACTTTTTGATCTCCGACCCAAGAATGCATGTAGGAGCTCGTCTAATTGTTGCATCACGCTCTATTTCCACCTCTTTAAGCAAGCTCGGCTCTACCACCTCCGCGGTCTTGTGCAAACACTTCCTCAAATGTGATACATGGAATACGTCGTGTACTCCACTAAGTTTCTCAGGCAACTCCACCCTATATGCCATCTTCCCAATCCTGTTTTTTACAGGAAACGACCCTACAAACCTTGGTGCTAATTTCCCCACGGACCCAAAGCGAACAACATTCTGTAACGGAGATACTTTGATAAAAACCATGTCCCCAATGTCAAACTCAAGATCTGTCCTCCTCTTATCAGCATACAATTTTTGCCTATCTTGTGCTGCTTTCATCCTCCTTCGAATCAACTCAATCTTCTCCGAGGTTTCCCTAACCATATCGGGCCCAAGTAGGATTTTATCGGTAGATTCCCACCAACATGTAGGCGAACGGCAAGGCCTTCCATAAAGAGCTTCGAAAGGTGCCATGCCAATACTAGACTGAAAGTTATTGTTATATGCGAATTCTACTAACGGAAGGTGCTCTTCCCATGTACCCCCAAAGTCTAGGATACAAAGCCTTAAAAGATCCTCTAGAATGCGATTCACCCTCTCGGTCTGGCCGTCTGTCTGAGGATGATATGCGGTGCTCAAACATAGCTGAGTCCCTACCGCCTCTTGTAAACTCTTCCAAAATTCGCTAGTAAAGATGGGGTCACGGTCGCTTACTATACTAGAAGGAATACCGTGCAAACGAACTATCTCCTTAATGTATACAGAAGCCAACCACGGAGCAGTCCTCTTACTTTTCACGGGAATAAAATGGGCGCTTTTAGTAAGTCTATCTACTATAACCCAAATCCCCGTGTTACCCTTCCTTGATCTTGGTAATCCATCCACAAAATCCATTGAGATGCTTTCCCATTTCCATAGTGGAACTTCTAATGGGTGAAGCAACCCACCGGGTTTCTTTTGTTCTGCTTTAACTCGTTGGCACACCAAGCATCTAGCGACGTACTCGGCCACATCCTTTTTCATACCGGCCCAAAAGAAAACCCGCTTCATATCTTTGTACATCTTATCCCCGCCGGGATGAATGGACATTTTTGAGCGATGAGCATCATCAAGAATGGCCTTCCTTAAGTCTTCGTCTTGCGGTACACAAAGTCTATTATCCCTTCGTAACCAACCCTTATCGTCTAGGGTATACCTACGAAGATGGCTTGACGATTCCCCCCCTTTGAGCTTTTCTACTATCTCAACCAACTGTGGGTCGTCTCGCTGTACCTCACCAACCCGTCCTAGAAGTGTAGGTCTAACCTCCAAGGATGCTAACAGACCGGGTACTAAGTCAACGGAGGGTCTAAAGTCAAACATAGAGATGAATTCTAAGCTTTGTCGTTCAACAAACAACGGACTCAAGGACAACCTTTTCCTACTTAAGGCGTCTGCCACCACGTTACCCTTGCCCGGGGTATATGCTATTTCAAAATCGTAGGAGGCTAAGAATTCCATCCACCATTGCTGCCTTAAATTCAAATCCTTCTGAGAGAATAAGTATTTTAATGATTTGTGGTCAGTGAACAGTTCGAATTTCTCACCAAGAAGATAGTGACGCCAAGACTTAAGCGCAAAAACAATTGCGGCTAGCTCTAAGTCATGCGTGGGGTAATTCTTTTCATGAACCCTCAACTGCCTACCACCATAGGCTATTACTCTTCCCTCTTGCATGAGGACCGCGCCAAGTCCCGTCCCACAAGCATCAGTATAGATGGTAAACGGTTTATTCCCGTCTGGCAGCACTAAGACTGGGGCTGAAGTTAAGGCTCTCTTTAAACGTTGGAACGCATCATCGCAATCTTTGTCCCACGTAAAAACCAGGTTCTTCTTCGTTAACCGTGTTAATGGAGCAGATATTTTTGCGAAGTCTTTGATAAACTTCCTATAATAGCCAGCCAACCCCAAGAAACTTCTTACTTCGGTTGCATTTTTAGGGACCTTCCAATCTTGGATGGCCACTACCTTTGCGGGATCCACTGCTATCCCTTCTTTGGAAACCACGTGCCCTAAGAACCGTACTTCCTTCCTCCAGAAGTGACACTTAGAAAATTTTGCCTTAAGGTTATGTGCTCGAAGGGTTTCCAACACTTCCCTAAGATGTAGGGAGTGCTCTTCTTTATTCTTAGAAAAGACTAAGATGTCATCCACAAAGACTACCACGAATTTGTTAAGGTATTCCCTAAACACCCTACTCATCAAATCAACAAAATATGCAGGGGCGTTTGTCAAACCAAAGGGCATCACTAGCCATTCATAGAATCCGTCAGGAGTCCTAAAAGCAGTCTTATCTATACTATCCTCAGCCACTCTCAGTTGATGAAAGCCAGTGGCTAAGTCCAACTGCGAAAACACTGAGGCGCCAACTAACTGATCAAAGAGATCGTCAATCCTCGGCAGTGGGTGTCGGTTCTTTTTAGTAAGCTTGTTTAGTTCTCTATAGTCCATACAAAGTCTAAGAGACCCATCCGCCTTTGTGGCAAAAACTACTGGAGCACCCCACTCCGATATACTACGTCTTATGAACCCCTTCTCAAGCAACTCCTTTACTTGCTTATTGAGTTCCCTCCTTTCACGAGGAGCCATGTGGCGCACTGGCAAAGATACGGGTTTAGCATTATCCACAAGATAAATTCGAAAGTCTATCTCCCGCTTTGGAGGTAAGCCCTTCACCTCATCAAACACATCCGGATATTCCCGGACCACTTCTACCGATCGCAGGTTCTCTACAGTCGCGTCAAGCGATTCAAGATAACTTAGCATAACGGAATTTATGGGATTACAAAAGATGTCGAGAGCATTACCAAGGCGAGTCACAAGCCTAACTACTCTCCTTTCACAATCAAGAATGGCCCTATTTCTAGACAACCAATCCATTCCTAAAATTAGCCCATAGCCCGTGAAGCCCAATACATAAGCATCACATCTAAATTCAGCGCTAAGTATAGAGATTTTCAAATCCAAACATATCATGGTCAAATGAGCCGAACCCCCAATTGGATTTGAAACGACCAAGGGATCCTCTACTAAACTGGTGTTCAAGTGCAGTGATTCAACTAATGATGTAGAGATAAACGAATGAGATGCGCCAGAATCGAATAAGGTACGGACAGGATGATCAAACAGAAAAACTAAGCTTTCAACAGAAATTGTTCTACCTCTTTCTTGCAGTGGTGGGGCCGCAATATCCTGAACTTGCCCCCTTGCCTGCCCTGGTGCCATAAGAACCTGCACCTGTCCTCCCGAGGTAGACCCTGCCCTCTTCCCCTTCTTTGGACAGTCCTTCACTAAATGTCCCGCATCTCCACAATGAAAACAACCAGTCTTCTTTTTCTTTCTACAATCTTTGCTGAGATGGCCAGGCGTCCCACAATTGAAGCATTTCTTCTTCCCTTTGCCATTATTGTTTTACCACCCTTCTTATTTTGCTGTTGGGATTTCTTCTGATCCCCTTTCTTTTCAACTGCCTTATCCTCATGCATAAGTGCCATTTCTACTAGCTTTTCAAAGGTGGCTCCCATAGGGATGTGGGTCATAGCCAACCCTTGCAACGGTTCATTCAAGCCTCTAACGAACCTCAAAGCTTTCTTCTCTGGCGTGTTCACCAACTCCAAGCCAAACCTTGCTAACTGATTAAATTTATTGACATATTCCTTTACTGATGAGCTCCCTTGCTTTAGTGCCAGGAATTTTTCCATATTTAAGTTCTCCTCTGCCCTTGAAAGAAACTTTGCCTCAAACCTTCGTCTGAAATCCGCCCATGAATCAACTGGACGTTCCCCGTTAGTGACCTCCCACCAAAACGAGGCCTCTCCCTTCATTAACCAAGCAGCTAAACGGACTTTCCTCCCATCTTCCACTTCAAAGATATCCAACAATTCCTCAGTCTCCTTAAGCCAATCTCTGGCCTCCACAAACGTCTCAGTCCCTTGAAAAGTTTTTCCTCCCATAGCCTTGAATTCCTTGCACGTCTTTGCAAAAGTGTCAACACGAGGAGGAGGAGGAGGAGGAGGAATGGGTGCAACTAGGGGTGGAGGAGTATCCGCTGGGCCTGCAGTGGTGGCCCTAGCCTCCAAGTATCTCCTAAACCACCCTGGAATCGTCACACCTTCTGGGAGATTAAGATCTTCAGCCATGCTGAAACGAAAAAGGAAAGATTCAAAATGGAGAATTCGAAAGATAAAGATAAGGATGTGGCTATTTGGGATTATGTTTTTCATAAAAACTCTCTTTAAATAACATGTTTTTTTTTTTGAAAGCACTTCTTCCAAAAATACTTTAGAAAAAAAATATTTTTCTAAAATTTTTTTATATCTATTCTGGTAACCTTATGCTCTGATACCACGTGTAACACCCCACGTCCATTAATGTCACTCACAAAGGGAATGCATTAACTTCCATGGAGGTTTTAAGTGAATATAGAACAGTAAAATTACAACAAGACAAATATAAAATAGTACTTGGAAATTCAAAAACTTTATTTCATTGTAGCAGAAGTCAAAACATGTTTGATTACATCATAACACCATATTCAATGTCAAGTACAATATCTATCTTGATAAAACAAGTACATAATCCCATTACATGAATAGCCATTAAAAAGAAAGATAACAAGCTGGACTTTACTTCAGCAGTCCAAGCTTTCCAGAAGATAAGCGATCCAACTAGACTCCACTAGAACTTGGCCCAACCTGCGGACCTGAAGGGAGAAAAGGATGGAAAAGAGGGGGTCAGACATAAATAACTGGACTGGTAGGATAATTCTACAATACTATTACCAAAATAACTGGACTAAGGCATAAGCTGGAAAACAAGAAAATGTCTATGAAGAGCAGATTAAGGACATAGACAATCGCTAAAGGCAACGTTATAGGCGCTCCTAAATACTAAAGGATAAACACTATTCTGCACCACACCAGTCACCCTAAAGATTCATCCCACTTAGCTTCACTTAGAAACTTTCCCAATGGCTTTACGTACCCCTAGCTGACTACATAGGTGCCGCCTGCCCCTATCTCCACTAGGTGTACCCTACTTCCCATTATTCGATCGGCTCCCTAACTCGTAGATACCCGTGCTAGCCCCACAGTGGGGTGTATCACTCCCCTAAAGTGGCAACCTGATACAACGGACATGCACGGCTTATACCTACACGATGCAACAACGTCTTACCTACCAGCCCGGGTCCACACACGCATATGAAACCCGTTGGACTTGCGTTGCCACCGCTCCCTGTTTTGGCCTTTTATAGTCAAACCCAGTATGCGTGTCCCGTCCTCGACTTGGGTCGAGCCCATAAAGATACGTTTTGGGATACTGGTTGAAATGGGCCCCCACTATTTACCACAAGCATTCCACCTAAGCTTGTCCCCATTAGTCCATCCCACTTAACCCACTTAGTCATGTTCATTTACATGTGTGTTTGGTTAAGTCTAATCGTATTTCAAATGCCTCTAAAGGCAACCACCAGATTCCTCATGCCACCCAAGGCACCTACTTAACCCCCATGTCCCACCTTACATGATTATCTGGTTAAGTATTTCTTAGTTCATTAAGGCCATAACCTCATAAAGACCTCTCACATTAGACTGGCATTTATGGCAGCTGGATTTGCCGGGCGGGTCCGGGCAGTCTTACACCATAAAAGAGTCTAACCTCGTGTCTTTACAACTGTTATGCTTTAGTTTGGGCCTAGGACCTCTCACATTGGGCCGACATTTGTGACTACTGGATTTGCCGGGCGGGTCCGGGCAGGTTTACATCACAAACGGGTCCAACCTCGTGTCCTAAGCATTGATTATTAATAATAATCCACTTTCCCCCAATTTTAATAATTCCCTACTTGAATTATTAATTACTTCCAATTTTTAACAATGTCCATAATTGACTCAATTATGGACATTCATTCATGGTATGCAACATCTTACAAAATTGCACCCAATTTATTAATTCCTAATATTACCCCTACCCCACGTTTGAACGTTTATTCGCAAAATATATGTTAGACTCGAATAGCCTAACTCATAGCATAAAAGAGATTATCATAATAACAACATGTATATGTTACCAAATGAATCATAATAAGGGGTGAAACTTGCATATGTCCAACTTGCATAGATTATACATGTCATGGACCTAAAGGTGTCAACTTGTTCAAAATTCACCTAATATAATCTCAATCAATTTTCATAAACTTACATATGAACATGTGTGAATCAACATCATCTAATTTTTTTAACAACATGGTTTTATATGGGTACACCTAACTCAATAGGCAAATTCCCATAATCAAGTTTTATTTAATTATAGTTTCAAGTTTATGGGTACACCTAACCTAATAGGCAAATTCCCATAAACAAGATCCATTTAAATTAAGAAAAAAAAACATAACTTTAAGCATGATCCAACAGCATGATTTTTCAACATAATATAGCATGATTTATAACATGGCATAGTATGATAGTATAACATAGCTTGACATGATTCTCAACATAGCACGACATAGCATAAGAGAATTTACAACATAGCATGACATAGCATATATAATTTACATCATACGACAACATAATAACATAATAAGAGATCCACAATATATAGAATTTACAATTACAAATCACATCACTTTCTTGTGATCCATTCATAACTGAGTCAAATTAGTTTGTAATAGTCTTGTGAGAATCATCATACTTACCAACAAAAGAAAAGAATTAGAGAAAGAGAGATCTTTTGATTTGATTTGTGTAGATTTAGTTGTAGATGATTAGGCTTCCTCTTCTTAGTTTGTGACGGCTATGCTGAACTCCATGGCAGCAGCATGACGGTAGCTTCTCTAATTTTACAAGTGATTTAGGTTTAGGGGCTACCCACTTATTTATAGATTTTAGAATGCATTTAGGCCATTAGATTTAACCTAGAAATAACCGCAGCCGTTCAGACAAGATGGGGTTTATCTTGTTGACTCAGCAATGAGTCAGAAGTGACTCAGCAAACACTCAGCAATATATATATATATATATATATATTCTACAATGTACACATTAGATACATCCCCCCTTTTACACACTTATTATTGTTTTTATATACATATTAGATACATCCCCCCTCTTACACACTTATTAATATTTTAGCAACTTTAGTGTTAATAGAAAATTCGGGGTGTTACACTTCCTACCTTCCTAAACTATTAAAAAAAAGGAATATAATTATAATATTCCAAAACAAAAAAATGGAAAGAAACAAACAAACGAAAAGCACGTTTCTTTTATTTTGATTGAACGTTTCAATTTTCCCTCTTCTTTATCTTCTTAATGTTTAGAACGTTACTTAATATGCAACTCGTTTCATTACTTAATGAATTCATTCCAAAAAAAGCTTTTGTTTAATATATTTTAAAAAATTTACATTCTACATGTATATGCATGGTGCACTAACATATTTAAATGTGTGTTTCCTAACTAATGCTGTTTTGTGGACGTTTAAACTTAAAAAATAATGTTTCCTTTATTTTCCTTGCACGTTTTAAAAAAAGGAATAACTTTGAGACAAAAAGGGAATCAGGGAAGACAAAAGGGAAATGAAATGAAAAGCCATGCATTTGGCATAAATGCGCATACATGTAATAACCCGGAAATCTAGGCCAGTTTAAAATTTTTATTTTGGCAATTTTAGCGAATTTTGATTATTTAAAATGAATTATTTTAAATAATGTCGACGAGAAATTTATTTTGAATATAATTCGAACGTATATATTCGTTTGAATCGACGATAGAATATAAATATTTATTTATCTTTAATAATAGTTGGAATAGGTTTGGTGTCACACTTTTTTGGTGTACACGCAAACTACCGAAAATGCCCCTTACAATAAAAATGCACCTTAAAATATTTGGAAAAAAATCATACTGACTTCGTAATATATTGCATCAGCGACATAATAATTCAATTTAACATAATATTGCATCAACAATAATTACTCTATCTTATCCAAGAATACCATAATCAACATACTAGAATTTGTTTCATTTAATTACTCTATCTTATCCAAGAATACCATAACCAGCATATTAGAATTTATTTCCTTTACGCACTATTACCAGACTTTAAATCCTTTACACACTAATATCCTAAATTTCCTCTATACCATAAACTAATATCCTAAATTTCCTCCATGCATATGTAATTAGGATAATAAATGCAATTCGTTTACATACACGCTAATTTGTTTCCTCCTTTGTTGCCGCAAATTGTTTACATACACACTAATTTGTTTCCTCCTTTGTTGTTGGGTCATCGTATTTCAAAATATTTTCCAACTATTATTAAAGATATGTAAAATACATAACACATGAGGAATAAAAATCCACGCGCGAAGCGCGTGCCGTGACGCTCGTATTTATAAAAGGAATTGAAAATGGCGCGGTAGTTAGATAATTTGATTTCAAACTTCAAATGAATGTACCGGGTGCAAAATAAACCGGATTTTAGCGAAACCAAAAATAATAGAATCTAATAGAGAATATCTTTCCAACGAATCCGAAAAATTGAAACTTCATAGCAGGAATCAAAAGATATGTCCAGTTGAAAATTCTGAATAGTCGCTATAGAATTCAGGCCCTTAAAAATGGAAATTTTGCAAACGACCTCGGATTTCGACGAAACCACTTTTTTTAGATCCGGGATGTAAGGTTATTGCTAGATTCCAAATTTCATAATTTTTCGAATCAATATGTGAGCGTGGAAAAGGAAAACGCATTTGACCAGTTTCAGTTGATTTTAATCGACTGGAAAATGGCCATTTTTCAAACGGTCTCAGATTTCGACGAAATTAGTTTTGTTAGGACCGTACCGTCAATACGAAGCTAGAAAATATTTTTCGGGAATTTTTCTAGTTAGTATGTGGCCCCGGTAAATTGAAATACGCGTTCAAATTCAATATATAGATTTATACTTTGATTTTGACGGAAACTGATCGAAACGATCAAATCAGCTTACGATACATATCCCATTGTGTTCGGAATGGGGGTAATTAGCTAGAGGCGACAGTCGTTGGGCCTCGTTTTGGGTTCGTAAGAAAAGTCAACTTTTTAGAAGGTAAAAATAATTAAATAAATATATAAATAATTTCTTTTCATAAACCCCCCTCCCTATCTTCATTTCCCCGATCTCTCCCTCCCTTTTCAATTTTGTTCCAGAGAAGAAAAAAAAATCTCGCCTAACCCTGGACAGCCGCCACCACCGCCGACCTACGCCCATCGCGCGCCACCACCTCTTCTCACCTCCGCCTCTCGCCCTCCGCGCTCCATCTTCGTCGAACAAGAACCGATGCTGGTCCCCCCCTTAAAACCCCCGTCGATCCTCCGTGTAGCCACCGCGCGCCCCCCCTCATCAGCAGCAACCGCTTGCTGGCCGAGCTCGAGCCACCGCGAGCGCCTCCATCAGCAACAAGCCCTCCCCCTTCTGAAGACTGCGAGCACCAATGACAGACCACCCCCCTCTCTCGCAGTAAGCTTCCACTTTATTCATTTATCTTGTTATTTTAAAACTGAAAACATAGGAATATATAAGCTGAAAACTTATTTATTTTAATTTGAAAAGCTATGATTTTTTTTTTTTAAAATAAGAAAGGACATGATTTCTAAATATAAAAAAATTATATTTTTATCATAAAGAAAGGTTCGATTTTTATTCATTAGAAAATTTTGATTTTTATATATTGAATAGCGAAGTAAAAATGTGATTTTTATATATTGAATAGCGAAGTAAAAATGTGATTTTTATATATTGAATAGCAAAGTAAAAATTCGATTTTTATATATTGAATAGCAAAGTAAAAATTCGATTTTTATATATTGAATAGCAAAGTAAAAATTCGATTTTTATATATTGAATAGCAAAGTAAAAATTCGATTTTTATATATTGAATAGCAAAGTAAAAATTTGATTTTTATATATTGAATAGCAAAGTAAAAATTCGATTTTTATATATTGAATAGCAAAGTAAAAATGTGATTTTTATATATTGAATAGCAAAGTAAAAATACGATTTTTATATATTGAATAGCAAAGTAAAAATTCGATTTTTATATATTGAATAGCAAAGTAAAAATTCGATTTTTATATATCGAATAACAAAGTAAAAATTCGATTTTTATATATTGAATAGCAAAGTAAAAATTCGATTTTTATATATTGAATAGCGAAGTAAAAATGTGATTTTTATATATGTAGAGAATACGGGCAGTGAAAATTGACAAAAGGGCGAGAATGACGAAGATTTCTACCTAAGAAGAGTCGTGGCGTTGGATTAGCTATTCTGTGAGAACTTCTCACCTTTTAATTTAATTTTTCTAGTTATAAATATATACTAGGATGCAGACAGTGTTTAGTAGCATCCGACACCCGTCGTCCACAGACCATGGACGGCTTGTATGCTTGTTTGTTTGATTTTGTTGTGTAGTTGATTGTGTGATGTGATGTGAAATGAAATAAAATATTTATATAGCTAAAATTATTTTATAGTTAAAAATAGAAATTTTAACGTGTATATGAAAAGAAATAAAAATAAACAAATCAGACGATTTGTTTATATACACACATTTGACTGACATTGATTGGGACGATAAATTTTACATATCGCCCAACTGCACAAATAAAATCTGTGTTTGATTGTTTGAAACCCGACACGGGTATTGGGAAGATATTTGACGTACACTAATCCCGATTGCTTAGTTCTATGTCGATCGTTTGATTGACAGACTGTTATAAGCGTTGAATATTCATATTTAATGCTTATACAGTGTAGAATGCACTTTGGATGATGGTTGATTATTCATCGTTGTTATTGTATACATGTATTGTAGAAAATCCATATAATTAACATTATATGGTAATTGATTGGGCCTCATTCCAGTTTTGAAAAAGAAATATTTGCATAGAAATATTTGAAAAAGAAATATTTGAAATAGAAATATTCGAAATAGAATATTTGAAAATAGGAATATATGAAGCCGTATTGATTAGATTGACGCCATTTTGACGTGAACGATATTTATATCGATTTTATTCATTTTATAACGAATATCGAAAGTGATTTCAAAATCTAAAATTTTGAAAAGAATTGAAATTCGAATTAAATTGAATAGAAATGAATTCAAATTGAAATTGAATAGAAGTGAATTCGAATTGAAATTGAATAGAAATGAAATCAACTTGAAATGAATTTAACACGAATTTATATTGGAATATTCAATTTTGATTTGAAATTGAATATTAAGTTGAAACCGTTTTGAAAATGAATTTAAAACGATTTATAAAGCACGTTTTGAATTGAAATCGACGAAGTATATATTATATATATTATATATATAATAAAATGGCTTGAATTGAACGCGCCGCGCCGCGGCAGTTCGCGAATTTTGACCATTGACTTCGAACGGATATTGCGGGAGATCCGACCGTCGGATTCTCCTAAAATCGGAACCGTTGGGTTCGTATCGAAAAGAGATTTCTGATGAATATTAGAAATTTGAAATCTAACGGTTGGATTTGGAGTTACATCCAAATCAAATTTGGAAAAGGTCGCCGTAAGTGCAGTTCGATGGCCAATGATGGAAATCGACTGTACGGGCCTTGATAAAATTATTAAAAATAGTAATAATTTGTGTAAAATCATAATAAATGATTTGTGAAGAATTGGGATGAAAAACTCCACATTTGAAAAGATAAAAATAGATTTTTATCGAAATGAACTAGTTTTGAACTAGAATCATAATTCTATTTATTTTTAAATAAATAAATTGAATTTGAAAAGGGTTTTAAAAGTAACCAGAATTTCCAGTAATTGAATTGGAATGGATTTGAATCGAAATTGTCTTCAGGATATTTCGATGTTGGATTTCGTGATTATACGGATGTTGTTATGGAAATTTGAAAGATATTTATATATCGTTATTTCCAATACGATATTTGTTGGTCGTAGAATTTGATATTGAATATAAGCCGATATATTTTCTATTCAGAGCCTTGTATTTAATATCAAATGTGATTTGGGTTTGTCGTGAATGGTGTCTTCATTAACACTGTTCTTGAACCCAGTTGAGAAAAAGATTAAATCTTTTTATTTAGATTTAATGAAGTGTACCAATTAAATAATATTTAATTGGAATTGAATTGGTATTGATTTTTGGGTTTATCGTGAACAGTGTTTTAAATAACACTTGTTCTTTAACCCGACAATTAATGAAATGTGATTTTGGGTTGTCGTGAACGGTATCTTCAATAATACTGTTCTTAGACCCAAAGGAGTTAAGAAAATCAGAAACTAACTGGAGATTAGTTTAGTTGAATGGTTTCTGGGGTATTGATCTGATGTTGGTTTCGGCCTTCGGGGTTAATACTTAGGGAATTGCTCACTTGCTAATTTACGGTTAGGGACTGATTGAAATGTGATGTGATTTTGGGTTTATCGTGAACCGTGTTTTAAATGACACTGATTCTTTAACCCAGTTAAAGATTAAAACTAAGTGGAGTTTTAATGAATCTTTAATTAGATTGAAAAGATCGAGAATGGAGTATCACCAGTTTTGCTCCAGGCGATATTTAAATCTTTAATTAGATTTGAACGTGAAATGGTAATTGAATTTACCGATAACACCATGGTGTTAGATATGAAGTATTACCAGTTTTACTTCATGGGATGAATAGGTTGAGATTGGGAAATTAAAACAAATGATTACTTCGGTAAGGTTCGTTAATCCCGACTAGTTGAATCGAAATTCAAAAGAAGATTAAAGAATAAATTCAAGGAATTTATCTTTGATAAAATTAATGGGAACCTTTCCCTATGAATGTGAAATTTAGAAACTAACTGTCGGTTAGCTAAGCAGAATGGTTTTCTGGATATGGATCTGATGTTGGTTTCGGCCTTCGGGGTTAATATTTGGGGAATTATTCTCTTGATTAATTTACGGTTAGTGACTGATGAATTGGAATGAGGCTTATGTTGTGTTTGTGTTACACTTGTTTATAATATACGCGAGTTATTCGGAAAGACCGGGTTTATCCCATTCTGAATAACTGATACGACGATAAGTCGAAGATGAAGACGGTGGTCGAAGACCAGAGGTCTTCTCGTCTTTTGGGTGATTACTGATGATCTTGATTGGGATGTACACCCAAGAAGATGCAAATAGTTGGTGATCGTCCAGACGTACTTGGAGATCGATGGATATGCAGGGTACTAGGTGCCTCCAGTTTCGTTCAGACCCAGAACGGACTTGTAAATGGACTGTGTGTCTGACATTGGATTTTAGTCTGTGTGATTGATTTCTATTAAATATATATCTGTTCGGTGGCGGAGAATTTATTCTCTTGCTTAACGCCCTTCTCTGAGACGTACGAGCTCAGGGGTTATATACTGATGGATATCAAGTGCATAGAGTGAATTGCCTGTGTGGCATGCCTAAGTGGCAAATGATCAAGGCTTCTGTTGAAAAGCTAAGTCTTGTGGTTGATGATCGAAGCACGGCCTTTGTGGCGTAGCTTTGTGTAACGTTTACTTCGCGAGTTTCACACCCGGTATGAACCAAAAATGGGAGAGGACCTCAGGGAGGACATGCGTTTCTTTCTAGTTAGAAGTGGCGTCAGTGGTTTTACACGCCCTGACGAGTTTGACTTATGTGGTTGTTGCTGTTGCGAGGCGCCTCGGTTAGATCGGACGATCCGGGTCCGATGGAGCCATTCGTTGGCTCATTTACGCCCCAAAGGGCGGGGAAACGCAGTGTTCAGGCATTTTAATCCACATCGGTGGACCGGCCCTGTCGCTCCAAGGGCCTACCTGAGTCTGGGTCCTGAGGCTCGGGCTAGAGAGTCTCGAATCGGTTGAGGACTATCTTTTGCCTCGGTTCATAGATGGAAATCCAATTTCCAAATACGTGACATTTGCGGTTTTATTTGTAGAGCCTAGTATGGCGACATAGTGGGATGGGGCGCTTATGCCGTCTATGATTGATACTTATGATTTGAAGTTGTTTTATACCCTATGCACTTATAATAGTATCAAATGATTTGTTTTAAACGTATCAAGCATTCTTGGCTATTATAAGGTAAAAACCCTATCCCCCGGCTTGCGTTGCATTGTGTGATGGGACCTGGGTCTTATAATAGCTTCATTGTTCTTTATTTAGCATTGCGCTGTTTGTTTTATGCACTGGTGTTCTTGGGAGGAAACCCGTTCCGTGTTATACGGCGTGGTCCCTTGATTTACCTAACTTTAAAAATAAAGATTAATAACTGTTTTTGTTCTCACACCAGTCCCAAGACTGACTTGGAGTTTATTGTTTTAACCTAAACTCTGGGTGCCCCTATTTTGACACGGGCAGCTAGTAGTTTTGGTTTTGCAGATTTATATTCACAGGATCCTGGTTACAGCTAGAATGATATCCGGAAAGCTTTGTATCCGTATATCCCTTCTAGTTGTGTATTGTATTATTTTCCGCTGCTATGTAATGTATTTAAATCTCTGATATTTCTGTGTAATATTTATTCATTCATACTCTGTATATTCTTGTATTCTGATGGAATTATTGTAATTAACAATGAAATGTTCTTCCGTCTGCGTTCTATTTTGTCGTGTTCTCAAAACAATCAGGCGTTTCGAACAGTCTAGATCTGTTTAGCGACTGATTCGGATCGAGCGAAATTCCTTGTTGTCACAATACATCCTTTCCTAAAGCCTCAGGCATGCGCTTCTTTCATTCTTTTTCTTTCTTTCCATGCCTTATCACATCCTTTCCTAAAAAGTATATAGAAGGAACCACTTCATCAAACCTCAGCTCTCCTCAAATCTTTTCCTCCGTATACATCTTCTTCTCCTCTTAGTCTGTACAGTTCGATTAATATAATTCTTTTTTTAAACCTGCTGGATAAGCACCACTTCCTTTCGTCTTCAAATTCGATTGACTGCCACTGCTCCAATATCCAAATAGCTGCTATCTATGGTGAGTTATCTCACGATTATTTTACACAAGTTCTCATCCTCAATGCTACAAAATATAATAGTTGATTTGCTGCCTTCTTCTTAAAAGTGGAACACATATATATTGCAGTATACCATAATTTCTGCAACTTATGTTGCTACTATGTAAATGATGCTTCCCTTATGTTGCCTTGTCATTTTGTGTGCATGCCTCATGCATATAACTTCCATCATCATTTAATTTACTCTAGCATCTGCTATTTTGGCACACTGATGTCATACACTTGCCGCACATATACTCGAATTAGATACCCACCCTGTTTTACAATGCATGATGCACACTTGAAATTTACCTATGAGTACATGTGTTTGCTTTGAACCATACTTATTAGTATATCGCAATCATAGTTGCATGTGAAAGTACAAAAAAATAGATATATATGAAATAGTGTTTGCTACATGTCAGATTTGTAATATTTTTAAGTATGTTGTGTTTTATAATATTTGTTATTTTGGTTCCCTTTGCCATGAATAAGAACATTACCTTGTTGTTCCTTGATTCTTGACCATACTGCTTGAATGTATCATTTTCTTTTGTTGTTGGGTTGTCACTTTTCCTCTTGCCTTGTCTCATACTTGGTTATTGTCACCTGAAATAAATGTGTTTATACAACACCTTAGTTAACTGAAATATGTGTGGTTTAAATCTATTTTAGTTACTTTAAATCTTATGTTAGGATCAACTATTATATTTTTATTGGTTAATTGATGTTGATTTACTTAAATAAAGTAAATCCTAACCCGAGTGTTTTGTTTTTTTGCATGGAACGCTCGGGTCAAACAAAGTGTTGCAGATTTATAGATTTCAGTTATCAAAGTTAGAGACAAGCGAAGATACGTGCACACTAGTTCAATAATTACTGTAAATTTTATTTTAATGTATTTCTATTGTGTAAAATTTATTGTACAACTCTGATATTTTGTGTAAAATGCTCCACTATAAGATATTATAGTTTATTATTCCATGATTTTTATGTTTGCTTTTGTTTAAACCCTGTAAGCTAAATAACAATCTATCGTTTTGAACGGTTTAAGTTGGTTTAATTACCAACTTAGAATGGTTGAAAAAGGAAGGTCGTTACAATAACATTTTTATTTCTAATAACAGACTTAAATTCTTCATTGCAATCATAAACAAGTTAATAACCTCACTCTCTAATTCTTCTTCTTCCCTTTGAAACTTCAATCTTCCTACTCTAGAAATTCACCTTTCATGCCTAAACTAAATCCCCACATTCTCCTTCTTCAATGCATGATAATTCAAACTGATTTCATCAAGCACCTTCCCTTCGAAATCCCCTCTAGTGTATCACGACTACCATGCATGCGCAGTGCTCCTCCCAAACCCAATTTCCAGATCTTGTAATGTGAAACTATCGTATTTTCATGTTGGGCCCAATTTATTTTTGCTTTCCCCTTGTCATCATGGTGGACATGGTGCTTTTAGTAATGTTGTTTTAAAGGAATATTTCTCTGGAACAATATGAAAGGGAGGGAAGGTCGTGAACACAAATAAGTAGAGTTGAAGGCACAAGATAATAATGCAGGAAAGAGCACTTAAATTTGTCGAAAATTATTGAAAGTACAAGATGTTTATGAGATAATCTTCTCATTCAAATTCAACACACAAAACAATTGCATAACTATGTGTGTGTGTGTGTATATATATATATATATATACATACATACACAGTATCAACAGGGTTTGTTTATGAGCGAATACAATTGGGCTTTTTTACATAATTAAGCCCACAATTGTTAAATTATAATGCGTGGCCAATGCATGCACAGTCGTGCACATGTGCATGTGCATGTGCATAGTCATCCCCAACATATATTCTTGATCCAAAAAGCATGGCCATGACCATAGGATCACCGTCGTCCTTTTTTACTCCGCAGTTGACTACCAGCGTTTATTGAGCTTTGCCTCCCAAGGAGGTAATCCTTTGTTTACAAGTGTTTGTCAAAATGCCTCCTGCTTCTTCATTTGTGCAAATGATTTTAAATTTCTCTTAGTTGCTTCTTCCTCTTTCAGAATATTAGTTGCATGGTATTGGTGCCGAACACTCCCCTCCCCTTTAAAATTTGACCTTGACTCAAGATCGAAGGTCAGAAATCTCTTCACCAAGGGCCAATAATATTCCCTCATTGCTTCCTGTTGACTTCTTTGATTCCATTTAACCAACAATTAAGTATCGGCCATATTATTCTTGGGGAAAATTCGCCTATCAACTATAATCTCTGGTTCATCTACTATTTCATCTACAAAAGTGGGGTTGTCTTGTTATATGATGACCCCTTGCCTTACATTTCTTTTCAGCTGTGAAACTTGAAATACTAGGTGTATTCTTGCATCAGAGGGAAACTCCAGCTCATATGCTACATCCCCAATTTTCTTGATGATCTTGTAGGGCCCGTAATATCTGGGAGATAATTAGTTGTTTTCATATTAATCATAGAAATTTTTCGATAGGGCTACAACTCAAGATATACCTGATCCCTAACTTGAAACTACGTCTCTGTACTCCTTGAATCTGCAACTATCCATTGGTAGTTGCAATGTAATATCTCGTGAGTACAATTCTTGTTCAACTTGTGGTATTCTTGTTGTTCTTGGCACATAGGACATTTGTTTGAGCATGTGTTTAGTTTTCTTAGTGCTTGCATGACCTCCTAAGGGAGTGAAGTGTGCTCTAACAACAAAACTCGTATAATTTCTTTGCAGTCATCAGTGAGTAGCAATTTATTCTTAAATATAGCAAATGGTCTATCATACTATATTTATTATTCAGCTTGCCCTCTTGAAACTTTATCTTCATAACTTGATAAGAATCTGATTTTCTAGTGCTTCTTTGAGTTCGTTTAATAGCATGACATTGGATGGTAGTGACATTTTCCATCTGTTTTTCTAGCGGACGTGATAGAGAGTCTGTTGCAGTGTTTTCCATTCCATTTTTATATTCTATGTTGCAGTCAAAGCCGTGTAATTTAGATAACCATCTTCCTTGTATGCCAGTGGTCAACTTTTGAGATAGTAAGTGTCTAAGACTTTGATGGTCAATTTTGATTATGAACCTCTCTCCTAGTAAATATTATGTCCATTTTTTTGTAGCAAGTAATATTGCCAACATATCCTTTTTTATAAGTTGATAACATTAGGTATTTTCCATTTAAAGCTTGACTAAGAAATGCAATTGCCTAACCCTCCTGTGTTAACACTGCTCCAATTCCTACTCCACTTGTACCACACACAACCACAAATTCCTTACTGAAATTCGGCATTTTCAACACTGATGGAGTAAGGAAACAGTTCTTAAGCTTGTTGAATGCAGTTGTGGCTTTTTTATTCCAAATGTTGAAAATTTTCTTCAATAAACCGATGAGTGGTTTGGCGATCAAACCATATTGTCTTATGAACTTTCTATAGTACCTGGTAAGTCCAAGAAATCCTCTTAATCCCTTTATATTTCTTAGTTGGGGCCGATCCTTCACAACCCTGATTTTTTCTAGATCAACGTCTATCATATTCTTTATGATGACATGCCAAAGATAATCGATTTGTGTCTGAGAAATTGAACACTTAGACAACTTAATAACCAGCTGATTTTCCTTCAGAACCTGTAATGTTAAACATAAATGTTTCATATTCTCAGACCAAGTCTGGCTATAGATTAGTATGTCATCAAAAATTACTAGTAAAAATTTCCTTAAATAGGGTTTGAAAATATTGTTCATAAAGGCCTGAAATGTAGAAGGGGCATTTGGTTCAAAGAGCATAACCATAAATTCATAATTACCCTCACGTGTTTTAAATGCAATTTTTGTGTATGTCTTGCTGGTGCATCCTAATTTGATGATAACCTAGTCGAAGATCTAGCCGAGTGAAATAAACAGACCCATAATTTACCTAATAAATCATGAATTAAAGGAATATGATACTTGTCTTTGATAGATTGGTTGTTGAGTTCCCTAATCCACACACGTCCTTTAAGTTCCATCTTTTTTTCTAACCATGACCACGGGTGAAGAGTGTTCGCTGGTGCTTGGTCTAATAAAACTCGTCTCTAGCGTTTCTTTCACCAACCTATCCAGTTCATTCTTGATGTGATATGAATGCCTATAGGATATTAGGCACAATGGTTTGCATGTCAGTAGTATTGGTATTTTGCGATCGCAGTCCCTTAGGGATGGTAGGCAATTGCTAGGGTTTGTAGTAATGGGGAATTTAGTTAATATTTATTGCACTTCTATGGGTATTTTGGCATTATTTTCTGGTGTTCTACACTTTACCTCCTTGGAATATAACCAGAATGTAACCTGACACTGAGTGCTATCCTTGAATATTCTTTTACTATCAACAGTTTTTTTACTGTTCATTATGCCCTTCAATGAATACTCTCTTTCATTCCATTCAAAATTTGATTTGCAACTTGGAAAAATTAAATGATATCTCACTTATTTCCTTCATCTATTGTGCATCAAGAACGATCTAACACCCTTATAGTGGTACAATCAACAAATCAACAGGCATCATGCGACCTTGGTATTTAAACATAACCCCCTTGCATATTTCTTTACTGTGTATCCTTTCACCATTTTTCACTTACGCTGTATGCTCTGATGTGTCTTGAATAGTCAAATTCAACCTTTTGGACATTTATGAATTAATGAAACTATGTGTGAAACCCAAGTCAATAAGTACCGCCACTAATTGTTTATTTATGTAGCCATGAAATCTGATAGTAGGTAAGGTGGATATACTACAAAATGGCACGGAGGGTTATGGCATATGAGTGCTCTTTGTCTTCTTTGTCAATGGTAGGAATTATAGATTCTTGAAGTTCTTGATTTTCTATAACCTATGTTTCTTCTTTTATTTACTCTCCTTCTTCATTTGTAGTGAAATGACTCGTTGATGCCACTTTTCATTACAGCCAAAGCACAATTTTTTCCTCTTTCTTTCAATTATTTCTTGAGGAGTAAGTCCCTTTCGTTTTGTATTAGCTTCCTTGCTAGTTATCTCCTTCTTGGTTGTTTTTGTTTCACTCATCTTCTTAGATAATTTACTCTTCTCAAATTTTCTTTTACTCATCCTCTTGCATTTGAAAACTTTAGCCAAACCCACCGCTGTTTAAAGTCAACAGGGTGAAGAGCGAGCATGTAACGACCTTCATTTTATGTATCGAAGTATCATAAAATATTTTTATTTAATTCCCTGAGGGTCGGATCATTCTTATATTTTGATATGTTGTTTATGGGAATGTGAGGCATGTCCGTTATTTTTATCAATTTTATTTGTGACCATTTTACCCCTGTCAGTTTTGTATGGGATATAACTTTTGATTTGGGTCGAGGCAGGTGCCGAGTTCAATTTCATTGGAAAGGAAATGATGTTTCTGATTCCGTAGAGTGGTCACATTAAAGTTTTGGTTCAGGGGTTTGGGAGGAATTGCTGTTTTAGTGCTACATAATTTCTTGATAGGCTAACTAGTCATTAATGGGCTGATTTGGTGTGGTCGATTAGTGGGCTGGTTAGATGGCTATAAATATGGGGGGTAGAGGCAAGGAGAATGGTTTACTTTCTTCATTTCTTATTTGGTTAGGGTTTGAGATTCTACTACTCTAATCAAATACATCTCTCCTCCATTAAATTCTTAGATTTATGTTAGGCGATTGAAGATCTACATCAGGGAAGGCTAGTTCTACATCAAGAGAGAGTAGATCGCATTAAATTGAGTGATTTGAAGATCGTTCTTCACTGTCCAGATTTGTAGATCATCGTTTTAAAGCTAATTTGTGATTTGGTGAGTGATAAGCATCTCTCACACGGATTCAATCGAGTGTATGAGTTGTTTAATCTTATTTTCATCATTCAAGTTTCTTTCGCCTAGATCTAGTCGATGTAAGTATGTTTTCATTTCGAATCACCAAAGGATCTAATCTAGCAATTTTTATCTGAAAATCTCTATGTTAATTCTTGTGTTATTGGAAGTTAGATCCATTTGTTAAATTCGTTTATTGTTTTTTTTGAATTGGGTGAATTCTAGGTGATTGAATGATGATATTTAATGTGATGATTGTTGAAAGTATTCTTGTTTGAATGGCTGCATGAATCACATGAGTTTTGAATCAGATTGGAGTTGGATAGTGGCTCCAGTTCGATGATAGATCGGCTATGGCAGTGTATGGATTAGACGGGCCAAAAAGTGATGGATCAGACATGCATTTGGGATGGATCTGACAGTTTCTGGCCATGGATTGGGTTGATTTTGGATGGATCAAATTGGCATGGATCTGGCATGGATCGGGCACGTTTTTCTCAAGTATAGATGGGCACGTTTTTCGTGGATTGACATCATTTCAGAATTCCTATAAAAAGTATGGATCGAGCTGAATTTTCAGGGATTGATAACATTTCAGAAATCTTGTAAAAAGTATGGGGGGCTGAATTTTCAGGGATTGACTTCATTTCCAAAAAAAGCTGTGAATATGATGGATCAACAATGTTTTATGGGTGGACCGGGCACAAGAAAACATTGGATTGAGCAAGGATTTTTCGTGGATCGGGCGTGTGCATCCAATGGATTGGTGATGGAGAAACCATAGCATTTCTGAAACGATGTTAATGGGGAACCGTTGAGTTTTTGAAACGCTGTAGAAGGAAAAATGAACACTGTGTTGTGTTATTTATAGCAAAGGCTGAAACATTGTGAATCGAATATCGACCAAACAATGTATGTTTTTGGTTCGATGATGGTCGTGACTTCGACGTGACTTCAAGGAGGGATGTTCGAAGTGTTTAAAGTGCTTGTTGATCGTCGTAGTGTAACGAATATGAAGATGACTCAAACTTGTGAGCTCGTGGATAATGGTTGCTCGAGAAGTCGCTTGAGCTATGAAAAGTCGTCGGTGATGATGACTAGAGATATTGAAGGGGGTGGAATTATCGTTGTCATAGGTTCTAGCGGGATCAAAGCAGGGGTATAATAGGGACACCTAAAAGACTAGATGATTAGTCGAGTACCTTGGGCAGTCACGATGGGCCTAGATACGAGTCATGATGGCATATTGAGTTTTTTTCTAGAATCGGATTTACCATTCGCCCTTGAAGAATGGCATGGTGATATGGCCAGTCATACGATTAACGATGGTTTTAGGGTAGGATTGACGGTGGTAGCTAGAGTCATGGATTTTGATTTTTTTGCTTGTACCATCTTGCATAGACTGTTCAATATCGAAGGAGATATCTCTTGGATGCTTGTCTGATGTTGTTTAGGTCTTTGGGGCTTGTGTTTGGGGGATGTTGATCTTGATTAGGATGGTCATCACCGGATAACTAGTTTGTTTCTATTTGATTAATTGTAAAGGCTATCACTTTCGGATGTAGAGGAGATGGACTGAGTTCTTCTCTGATAATGTCTTGGTAGATTAGATGATTAATCTCCTTATTTCTCATATAATTTATTGATGATGTTAGATAGTTGTTTTATCGCTCATTAAGATTGTTGTTTGACTAAAGGTTTTGTGTTTCCTCTTATTTTCTTGGGTTGTTCATCCATTGTGTGGATGGGCAGACTGAGTAGCAGGTGATAGGTAGTTGGTCTTGATGAGGACGATGCTGCTTAGCGACGGCGAGCTGGAGGCTTACATACTAGTTTCTTGTTACCTACTATATGCTATTTTCCGCTGTTATGCTTAATGTATTCTCTGAGTGACCTGTAGTGAGGCAATTTGTACATAATTTATACTGTATCCAGTTTGATGTTTTGGATAATTCATGATAATATGAAAGTTTTAAATTACACTCAATTCTGCTTTGCTACTATTGCCTGTTGTATATGTTCTATTATATTTTATCCTTGTGTTGTGAGTTATACGACAGGTTATGCATGTATTTTTCAACCCTAATGATCATCCATAGCTACCTGGCATGTCTTTCAACGCATTATTCCTCTTGTTAAGTGCAGGAGTTATGGGCGGTCGTCACATTAGGTATCAGGTTAATCGATTTTAGCCAAAGTTCAAAGACATAATGAAGTATGATAGACGTATTTTTAGATTTCTAATGGATGTATACTATATTATAGTGTATAGTATAGTAGAGCTTGAACTCCATTTGTTGTTTTTCTCATGTATGGACTAAACATTCTATTTTTCAGATTTAGAATGAGTCGTTGAACTTCAAGACATATTGCTAGGGAGGAGATTGTTTTTGGAGGGGGAGATGGAGGTATACCAGATTACCCAACTATCTTTGAGGCCACTATGGCAGCGATCATGAGGAGGGTATCCGCTCCGGAGACAGCCACGGTAGATAAGGGGGTTCAAGTGCAAGTTCCTAGAGTTGTGGACTTCGTGAAGCTATGCAAAGATTTCACTACTCTAGGAAGGAAGTCATTTAAGGGGACGGAGTCGACTGTAGAGATTCTAGGGCGGCTTGATACTTGCATTCAGATATTTGGAGACTTGGGCATCGACGATGCGACTAAGAGGAAGCTTGCATCAAGACAGCTATAGGGCAGAGCTATGGATTGGCGGAAATCTGTCCCTATATAGACCCCAGAGGATGAGATCACGTGGGATAAGTTCCAAGTCAAATTTTACACGAAGTTCATTTTTACCGTTCAGAAGTCTAGTCTGTTCAAGAGATACGTTGAGCTGAAATAGAATGGTAGACTTGTGTTAGAGTATGTTTCGGATTTTGAAGCTTTGTCCAAGTATGCTCATTTGTATATTGAGACTCCTTACGAGAAGAACGAGAAGTTTGTCATGGGCTTGGACAAATATGTTGGGAATCAGCTGGTTGATCACTTGGATGATACTTATGAGAAGATCATAGAGAAATCTATAAGGCACGAGAGTTTGTTTCCCAAGGAAGAGACTGTTGTTGCAGCCAAAGAGGAACCGAAAACACAACAGGGTGGTAATGAAAAAAAAGGAAGCAACAACAGCAGAAAGGGAAAGATGGTCAGAAGAAGCAGAAAAGCGAGGTAACTTGCTACAACTGCCAGTAGAAGGGCCATTATTCCAAGGATTGCAAGAATCTGAAAGCTGAGAGGAAGTTCTACAACTGTGGCAAGCCTGGGCATAACAAGAAGGATTGTCTAGAACCAACTAAGGGGAAACAGATTCTGAAGGGATATTCTTTGAAAGTTGTGCCATCTTCTTCAAGGGCTCCTATGGTGGAGGAGAAAGGGAAGAGTGTCTTTCAAGGTATTCTTTCCATTAGAGATGTTTCAGTTTGAGTGTTGTTTGATACTGAAGCATCGCATTCTTTCATTTGTAATGAGCTTGTCTGTCGCTTGGGTTTGAAACCCAAGATTGTGATAGACCATTGATTAGGACTAATCCAGTCGGGGGTCCGCCAAGTTTGTGTATGATTTGTCGTGGTCTAGTGTTGTCGAGTCATGGTTGCTCCATTGTGTGTGATTGCTTTGTTTTGAACTTCGCTGGGTTTGGGATTATTTTGGGTATGGACTGGCTCAAGAGGTACGCAGAAAAAGTGGATTGCGAGAAGCTCGAGGTGTTAGTCGGGAATGTGGAAGAGAAAATGGTTGTGATTCGATGTAAGCCCGAAGACCGGGTCTTCATAAGCTATTTATATTCGCTTGTGATTCCATGGGAAGACTTCACTACTAAAAAAGTGGGCATATTCAACACTATTTTTCTGTGGTCGTAGATCAAAAAAGCATTGCCGTAGGCCATTTTTTCAAATAGGCAACACCAAGGGGGTGTGCATCCGCGGCCGTTGCATTAGCCATCTAAGGCAACGCTTTTGCCCTTCTACAAACATGGAATGAAAGTGTTGCATTATAACCATGTTGCAACAGTATATGCATTTAATGCAACAACATACAGCACTGCCTTAATCCATAGCCTGGCTTCCAGCTCATGGTAGTAGGGTCCACATGGACTTTCCACGTCAGCTGCCAACGTGTCACATGCCACGTCAGCTGCACATGTGTCACATGCCGCATGGACTATCCATGTGGCATCACATAAGCTGTGGGCCCCACATGCCGTACCATTGTGGAATTAATAATATTACACTTAATGCAACACCACACCACAGTCTAATGCAACACCACAACAATCTAATGCAACACCACAGTACCATCTAATGCGACACCACAATACTGTACTGCGACACTAGAAAACATCAACTGCAATGGTAAAAAAATCAAATGCAACACCAAAAAATAAAATCAAATGCAGCTGTAATACAACTATGTAATTAAAAATTCTGCGGTACATATATTCAATCCAAAACATCGTACCACATTCATACAATAAATCCTCCCAAAACATTCATAACCACAGTCAGACCAACCAATTATATATACCAACTCACAAGTGCATCACCAGCACATAGCACAAGTTCCATCATCCAAACATACCACAAGTGCCATCACGAACACATACCACAGGCACCATAATTTAAAAGAACAGAATATATCACAAGTGCTAACACATACCGTCCAAATACTTCAGTCAATTGCCGGGGTTACAGGGGTAATAATGTCATCTTCATCACTTGTTGTGGTGACACAAAAGTCTCCGACGTCTAAACTAAGATCTGGATTGGCTTCACCTAGCTTTTTTAACACCCATGACACGTTCTCTTTCACTTTTCTATTCACCTTTTCTTCCAAATCTGCCTCAAGTTCTTGCCTTATTTTTTGGGTCAGCTCTTGCACATAACTGTCCGAAGAACCAGGAGTTGTTTGGAGACTTTTCGGCCATTTTACCTCGCCTTCCTACAAGCCAGTTCCGCATGTGGCTCTTCCCACCAGAAACAAGTGCATCTGCCTCAACAATGTTTCCTGCATCCACCATTGCTTGAACCTTCGCCTACAAAATGAAAACCAGGCAAGCATATATATAAATAGGCAGTTGGCAGGAATGAATTTATTAATAGAACTGGATTTGTTTCAAACTAACTATGTGTTTGATTTAATAAGCAACTCCAACAAACGTACAATGTTCCAATTATACTGACACAAGTATTGTTATTTCAGTATCTAATTATATGTGTACTAACATATTTGGCCTTTAGTTCATCCATTTTAGTCTTGTAACTTCTACCCGGTTCTCGTTTATATATTTCCAAATAAACCAATGCAACGGATGTGGAGGCTTTCTCTGGATCCTTCTTTCTCTGTCAATGTAACACCCCGAAAATTCTATAACTGTGAAATTCATGAATTAAAGTATAATCAAATTCAAATCAAAGAACTAAGGGAAACGGGATACGCCATTGCGTTCGTCTCGGAAAAATACGCGAAATAGAGTCCGAGTTTTCGAAAAACGGAGTCCGTATGAAGAAGATATGGCCTTCGGAAGTTTTGAATTAAATTTAAAATTCAAACAGAATTAAACAATTAAATATTCCGAAGTGGGGCCCATTGGGCCAGAAGAACGCCCGCCTGGGCCACCCAGGTCGACTGGGCTGTCGACCTGGGCTACCCATGTCGACAGGGCTGTCGACAGCCCTGTCGACAGGGGTATCGACCTGGTCGAGCCCAGTCAACCTGGCTGGCCAGGTCGGTGTGTGGTCGAATTTCTGTGGTCTGCTTTGTCATTAGGGCTAGGTGGCGGGTTTTTATTGGTCTCTCTTCCTAATGAATGGCTATGATCTAACCTAGCAACATCAAGGGTCCTAATCAATTCCTAACCTCTATATAAACAACCCTAGACTAAACCCTAATCTATTCATTCAAAATAAGATTATAGCCGCCATGTTGCTGAGGAACGACAAAGAATAGCCGCCAACTAAAGAGAGGATTAGGGAGAAAGTTCTAAGGCCTAAAGCAATTCAAAGCAATCTAAAGCTAATCAATTCAACAAAGGAATCGTGTCTCTTAATTAGAGAATTCGCCGCAACCATTGTAAGTAGAGTATTACTTTGGTATTAATAAACAACTGTGTTGATGTGTATGCTTGAATTGTGGCAATGGAAGTAATTCATATTTGTGCAAAATTATGTTATTCATTATAAAGAACTACATGCGGTAGTTCTATGCAAATAAACGTTTGGAATAGTGGGCAAATTGTGTAATCTATATTGAAGCTACATGTATGTAGTTAATTGAAATTCATGCAAATTTGAGGCTTTGTTATTATGTCATCATGATGCATATTTTGTGCATAAATCATTTTGCAAGCAATTGAGACAAGTTTGGTTGTTATAGTTCATATGAAACTATGTTGGAATTTTGACACCATAATCTATGAATTAAGTCTATCTTGTTTAAAAGGATTATATGATGACATGGCTAGGTTAGACTCAAAAATCCCTTTTTGCAAGTTTAAAGCAAACACCATGTTTAGGAATATTTATGCATAAGTATGTTTATACCATCGTTATGTGATTAGGCTTAAATCATGATTAAGTTGAATTATGCTATGTTCATGCTAGAAGTATTTATGCCATGCTTATGTTTGACAATATGTCATGCCTATGCTAGAAGTATTTTATGCCATGCTTATGTTTGACATTATGCCATGTTTATGCTAGAAGTATTTATGCCATGCTTATGTTTGACATTATGCCTAAATAAGAATATAGGTTCATGTTGTAGTTAAACCTATGCAAGTTCCCATGCTTTGATTCATGTCACCTATGTTACCACTATGCAAGTACACCAATTTCTATTATGTATTTTCCAACGTCATATGCAAGTTCATGCGCTCACTTTCCCCTCTTTGTGTATACGCCATAAGCCTCCCCTTTTCGCATGGCTAAATTGGGCTTTAAAAGGCTAAGCCCAATATATATAAACGGACGTGTAAAACGGGGGAAAATAACGTTGGGTTAAAAATTAATTAATGAATGAAAATATAAAATAAAAGGGCCCAAATTCAAGTATGGGTTGGGCCCGTGATTGGTGTAACCTTTACACCATTAACTTAATAATGGGCCGCAAATATTTACATATAAATAAAGAAGAATGACAAGATATGTAAATGTAGAAAAGACGATGTGTTTAACCCGAGGTTGGATTGAGTTGTGATGTAAACCTGCCCGGAACCGCCCGGCTGTCCAGTAGTCACAACAATACCTATCCAATGTGGGAGGTTAAACATGGAGCCCAGCAAGGACCCGAGGTTAGACTGAGTTGTGGCGTAAGACTGCCCGGAACCAACCGGCAACACGCAGCCACAACAATACCTGTCTAATGTGAGAGGTCAGGGCCTTAATAAGACAATTAAGGCTGAGTCAGGATTGTTAGGATTAAGTGGACAAAAGACTTAATCAAAATGGAACATGCTAAACTAAACGGACTGGTGGGGTTAGGTTAGGAAACACTTAACCAACTTAGCATGTTGGCTAGAGATAGAAAACCTAGTAACGGGGGACCCTTTTCAGCAGTAACCCTAGAAGGTGTATCAGGATACCCTGAAACTAGGCAGGGTGGGGCACGATTACTGGGCTGATTGTAAGAGGTCAAATCGACGGCGGTGGTGTAGCAGTGTAGGTTCTAACGGAGTGCGGGCGTGCACACACTCCGGCGCAGAAAAATAAGGCACTGGGCACCAGTAGCATACCTGTGCACTCTAAGGTTGTGTCGGGTTGCCACTGTGGGACTTGATACACCCCATGGTGGGACCAGCATAGGTAACTACAGACATCGGGGGCCGTAAGACACATGTAACTATGCGAGTAGGAGCCGATCATCATTGAATGGATCACATCACCCTGATTATGGGGTGCAAATTGGAAACTAGTTTATATGGGTTCAGAGATTAACATGGGGTACGATAGTATATTCGACCCTAGATAACTTAACCAAGTTCATAGTGTTTGCCCACTTCCTGTTTTACTTATCATACCCAGTTCTTTATTCATAGACAAAGTAGTACTAGACTTACTCAGGCTTTATGTCTGACTCTATTTTTCTTTCGTCTTCTTTCTTCTGTTTCCCCCCCCCCCAGGTCCTCAGGGAGGGAACACAACGGCTTGACCAACCTTAGCATCCAGCTTGAAGAAGAGAAATGTATTGCTTGGACTTTCCTGTTTTGAACTATGGCTTTGGACAATCACTATGGGGGCTTTGCAGTTTATCTATGTTTTATTTATGCTTCTTTAAATAATGTACTCAAGACAGATTATGAAAGTGTTATGTTATGTTTTTGGAAAGGATGTTGTTGTAACACGTATTTGACTTTATGAAATAAAAGTTTGTTGTTCTTCCGCTGTTTACAAATATGTGTTCTTATATCTGTCTTGTATATCTGTGACTCATACTTATAAACCTCCACCAAAATTAGGGCATTCCCTTTGAGAGTGACCCTAACGGAGGTGGGGTGTTTCACTTGGTATCAGAGCCAGGTTTACCAGATAAGATAAAAAGTTTTGAAAAATTATTTTCAAAAAGGAAATTTAAAGAAGCATTTTTAAAAGAAAAATATTATTTTATTTTTAAAAGGCAAAGTCCACTGCCCAAAGCCATAGGAACTATCTCTTATCCTTCGTTTTGAATCTATCCTTTTTGTTTCAGCATGTCCCAAGATCTTAACTTGCCTGAAGGGGTACCCATACCTGGTTGGTTTAGACGTTTCTTAGAAGCAAGGGCCACTCAGCCAGGTCCTACCGTTCCTCCTCCTCCAGCTGAAGGGAATCATCCAGCCGCAGCAGCACCTTTTCCTCCACCTCCTCCACGGGGAAACACATTCGCTAAAATATGTAAAGACTTTAAAGCTATGGGAGGAAGGGATTTCCATGGAACTGACTCCTTCGTAGCAGTTAGAAATTGGCTGAAGGAAACTGAGGATCTATTCATCATCTTTGAGGTAGAGGACAGACAAAAAGTACAATTGGCGGTGTGGCTATTGAAGGGCGAGGCTTCCTACTGGTGGGAAGTCACTAATGCAGAAAGACCAGTAGAAACATGGGAGGACTTTAGGGCAAGGTTTGAGACCAAATTTCTCTCAGATGCGGAAAGAAGTTTGCAGTTGGAGAAATTCTTATTTCTTAAGCAAGGAGACAAGACTGTTAGAGAGTATGTGAATCAGTTTGATGAGCTGGCTAGGTTTGGTCTTGACCTAGTCAACACCCCGCACAAGAAGGCTCTCCGTTTCGTCAAAGGGTTAAATGAGCCATTACACAGTTTGGCCATGACACATATACCCATGGGGGCCACGTATGAAAGATTGGTGCAAATGGCATTGCTGAATGAGGAGGATAAGGGCAAGAAGGAGGCAAAGGCAGAAAGCTCTCAAGGGAAGAAAGAGGGTTTGCAGCCTAAGAAGACAGACTTCAAGAAGGGCGGAAAGGACAACAAAGAGAAGAGGAAGTGTAATTTCTGTGGCAAAGTGGGGCATTTAGTAAAGGACTGCAGGAAGAAGAAGGCTAAGGAGAATGGTGGGTGCTTTTCATGCGGTCAGACAGGCCATAGGGCTAAGGACTGCCCAAGGAAACGAGGACAGGGGCAGGGCACTGGATCCACCCCAGGGGCACAGGTTCATGTGCTAGAAGCGCCACCATTGCAACAGAGAGGTACAAATACTTCAGTAGAAAGTGTAGTTTATCTTTATGATCACCCCGTTCGCACTTTATTTGATTCTGGCGCATCACACTCCTTTATCTCGTCTGCTTTAGTAGAATCTCTGCACCTAAAAACTAGTATGGTAGAGGACCCCTTAATTGTTTCAAACCCAATTGGGGGCCCAGCTCATTTGTCTATGATCTGTTTGGATTTGAAAATTTCTATCCTAAGTGTTGAATTTCCATGTAGTGCCTTTGTTTTGGGCTTTTCGGGGTATGGTCTGATTTTGGGTATGGATTGGCTATCCAGTAATGGGGCCATCCTTGATTGTGAGAAAAGGGTTGTTAGGCTCCTAACCCAGCTCGGTAATACTTTGGAAATTTCTTGTAATCCCTCGTATGCGGTTATGCTTAGTTATCTTGAATCGCTAGATGCCTCTGTTGAAAATTTGAAATCAGTTAGAGTGGTCCGGGAATATCCGGATGTCTTCGAAGAGGTGAAGGGCTTGCCTCCGAAGCGGGAAATAGACTTCCGCATATATCTTATAGATAATGCAAAGCCCGTTGCGTTGCCCGTTAGACATATGGCTCCACGAGAAAGGAAAGAGCTCAGTAAACAGATTAAAGAGCTTCTAGAAATGGGGTTCATTAGGAGGAGCATTTCAGAATGGGGCGCTCCAGTGGTGTTCGCTACAAAGGTGGATGGTTCACTCCGTCTATGTGTTGACTATAGGGAGCTAAACAAGCTAACGAAAAAGAATAGGCACCCTCTCCCTAGAATTGACGATTTATTTGACCAGCTTGTAGGGGCGTCTGTTTTCTCCCAACTCGATTTAGCAACCGGTTTTCATCAGCTAAGGGTGGCTGAAGATAGCATCGATAAAACGGCTTTCAGAACCCCAGACGGCTTCTTTGAATGGCTTGTCATGCCTTTCGGCTTGACAAATGCACCTGCGTACTTCGTGGACCTGATGAGTAGGGTATTTAGAGATTTCCTCAACAAATGCGTAGTGGTCTTCGTAGATGATATCCTTATCTTCTCAAAGAGTGAAGAGGAACATGCTCAGCACTTAAGGGCAATCATGGAAACTTTGCGAGTCCATCAACTAAAAGCCAAATTCTCCAAATGCCACTTTTGGAGAAAAGAGGTGAGGTTCCTTGGGCACATAGTATCCAAACAAGGGTTAGCGGTGGACCCTGCGAAGGTAGTGGCGGTACAGGATTGGAAGACACTAAGGAATGCAACTGAGGTCCGAAGCTTTCTAGGACTAGCAGGTTTCTATCGAAAATTCATAAGGGATTTTGCGAAAATTTCGGCTCCGCTCACGAAATTGACTAAGAAGAATCTAGTGTTCAATTGGGATTTGGATTGCGAGTTTGCTTTCCAACGACTGAAAAGGGCTCTTACAACAGCCCCAGTTTTGACGCTGCCAGATGGGAGCAAGATGTTCACTGTTTATACGGATGCATGTGGGACAGGGCTAGGCGCCGTCTTAATGCAAGAAGGAAGGGTAGTAGCTTATGGCGGGAGGCAGTTGAAGGTGCACGAAAAGAACTACCCAACCCACGATCTAGAGCTAGCCGCCATCGTCTTTGCACTCAAGTCTTGGCGACACTATCTCCTAGGTGAGAAGTTCGGACTTTACACTGACCATAAATCGTTGAAATATCTTTTCTCGCAGAAAGATCTTAACTTGAGGCAACAAAGATGGATGGAGTTTCTTGCCTCGTACGATTTCGAAATCTCCTACACTCCGGGCAAAGGCAACGTAGTGGCAGACGCGTTGAGCCGAAAGAAATTGACCCTAAGCCCGTTGTTTGTTGAAAGACAAAGCCTAGAGTTTATAGCCAGCTTCGACTTTAGGCCCTCCTCCGATTTCGTACCGGGCTTGCTTGCATCTCTCGAAGTGCGCCCGACTTTAGTGGATTTAGTAGGGGCAGCACAACGCGAAGACCCTCAGCTTGTGGAAATGATTGATAGGCTAATTAGGGGTGAGACTTCAAGTCACCTTAACAGATACTCCATTGACGATAAGGGTGTACTAAGGCGAGATGGAAGACTATGCGTCCCACAGACAAACGATTTAATAAAGAAGGTTCTCGAGGAAGCACATCACTCCAAGATGACGATACACCCAGGCGGGGATAAAATGTACAAAGACATAAAAAGGACTTTCTTCTGGAACAGCATGAAAAAGGACGTGGCAGAATTCGTTTCTAAGTGTATGGTGTGCCAACAGGTTAAGGCGGAACAGAAAAAGCCTGGCGGACTACTACATCCTCTGGAGGTCCCACAGTGGAAGTGGGATAGCATCTCAATGGACTTCATCGATGGGCTGCCTAGGTCTAGGAGAGGCAACACTAGTATTTGGGTAATAGTGGATAGGCTTACTAAAAGCGCTCACTTTTTACCTGTCAAAAGTAAGAGAACTGCCTCATCCCTAGCATCACTTTACCTCAAGGAAATCGTGCGACTCCATGGAATACCATCTAGCATTGTTAGTGACCGAGACCCCATCTTCACCAGTGAGTTTTGGCGGAGTCTGCAAGAAGCAGTAGGAACGCAGTTATGCTTAAGCACAGCCTATCATCCCCAAACCGACGGCCAAACAGAGAGAGTGAACAGAGTTTTGGAAGACCTCTTAAGGCTATGCGTCCTCGACTTCGGAGGGACATGGGAAGACCACCTTCCTTTGGTGGAATTTGCCTACAACAACAGCTATCAAGCAACCATCGGAATGGCGCCCTTCGAAGCTTTATATGGAAGACCGTGCCGATCGCCCACTTGTTGGTGGGAGTCCACGGATAAGCTCGTGCTTGGACCAGATATGATCCGAGAGACCTCAGAGAAGGTAGACTTAATACGAAGAAGGATGAAGACGGCCCAAGACAGACAAAAGTCCTATGCCGACAAGAGGAGGACCGACCTTGAATTTGAAGTTGGAGACAGAGTTTTTCTCAAGGTATCACCGCTAAGGAACGTTGTTCGTTTTGGAACCACAGGGAAGCTAGCGCCAAGGTTCGTAGGGCCATTCCCTATTATCGAGAAAATTGGGAAAATGGCCTATAGATTAGAGCTACCCGAGAAGTTGGCCGGAGTCCACAACGTTTTTCACGTTTCACATCTCCGAAAATGTCTGCATGAGTCAGCTGAAGTAGTAGAGCCAAACATCCTCGAAGAGGCCGAAGTGGAACGCGAAGCAACCATAAGAAGAGTTCCAACCCGCATCTTAGGAACGGAAGTGAAGAAGCTACGCAACCGCGAAGTCAAGCTCGTCAAAGTTCAGTGGAGCGACGTCGAGGAAGACGCGACTTGGGAAACTGAAGCTAGAATCCGTACAGCCTACCCTTTTCTGTTCGAGGGTACATCCTTGATCTTTCTTTTTCCTTAAGTTGCGCTTTTATCTATCTTTTTAGGTATATTTCCTCGACCGTATCTTTTAGGTAGAAACCCTTTGGATGGAAACATGTAGCTGAAACATGTTATGGATGATGGTTGCAAGTGGTTGCAAGTGATTGCTAGTGGTTGCTTGTGGTTGCATATACACACACAATCTAGGTTTTAGATCGGCTCAGTCACTTCATATTGCATATGCATATATGTTTGTATTCGTATATGGTTGAACTTTAATGTGTTGTCATGTGGATGTTGCATTTGTATTGAATGATTGTGCACTCATGTAGAATCATGAATAGGAAAATTTGCATACATAATGGATTCATGGCACTTACATAATTCGCATTAAGGAGGTCAACTGAATCAGTAGACCGCCTGATTTTGCATTAGATAAGTACATGTACACACACACTTCGCATATGATCATGAAGCATTAGAAGTCTGTTAAGGACAATGGATGCTCGTGTTTGATGGATGAGTAGATGGATGATTGGATGTTAGGATGTACATTTTCCTACGCTTGAAGATTTCGGGGACGAAATCCTTTTAAGTGGGGGAGAATGTAACACCCCGAAAATTCTATAACTGTGAAATTCATGAATTAAAGTATAATCAAATTCAAATCAAAGAACTAAGGGAAACGGGATACGCCATTGCGTTCGTCTCGGAAAAATACGCGAAATAGAGTCCGAGTTTTCGAAAAACGGAGTCCGTATGAAGAAGATATGGCCTTCGGAAGTTTTGAATTAAATTTAAAATTCAAACAGAATTAAACAATTAAATATTCCGAAGTGGGGCCCATTGGGCCAGAAGAACGCCCGCCTGGGCCACCCAGGTCGACTGGGCTGTCGACCTGGGCTACCCATGTCGACAGGGCTGTCGACAGCCCTGTCGACAGGGGTATCGACCTGGTCGAGCCCAGTCAACCTGGCTGGCCAGGTCGGTGTGTGGTCGAATTTCTGTGGTCTGCTTTGTCATTAGGGCTAGGTGGCGGGTTTTTATTGGTCTCTCTTCCTAATGAATGGCTATGATCTAACCTAGCAACATCAAGGGTCCTAATCAATTCCTAACCTCTATATAAACAACCCTACACTAAACCCTAATCTATTCATTCAAAATAAGATTATAGCCGCCATGTTGCTGAGGAACGACAAAGAATAGCCGCCAACTAAAGAGAGGATTAGGGAGAAAGTTCTAAGGCCTAAAGCAATTCAAAGCAATCTAAAGCTAATCAATTCAACAAAGGAATCGTGTCTCTTAATTAGAGAATTCGCCGCAACCATTGTAAGTAGAGTATTACTTTGGTATTAATAAACAACTGTGTTGATGTGTATGCTTGAATTGTGGCAATGGAAGTAATTCATATTTGTGCAAAATTATGTTATTCATTATAAAGAACTACATGCGGTAGTTCTATGCAAATAAACGTTTGGAATAGTGCGCAAATTGTGTAATCTATATTGTAGCTACATGTATGTAGTTAATTGAAATTCATGCAAATTTGAGGCTTTGTTATTATGTCATCATGATGCATATTTTGTGCATAAATCATTTTGCAAGCAATTGAGACAAGTTTGGTTGTTATAGTTCATATGAAACTATGTTGGAATTTTGACACCATAATCTATGAATTAAGTCTATCTTGTTTAAAAGGATTATATGATGACATGGCTAGGTTAGACTCAAAAATCCCTTTTTGCATGTTTAAAGCAAACACCATGTTTAGGAATATTAATGCATAAGTATGTTTATACCATCGTTATGTGATTAGGCTTAAATCATGATTAAGTTGAATTATGCTATGTTCATGCTAGAAGTATTTATGCCATGCTTATGTTTGACAATATGTCATGCCTATGCTAGAAGTATTTTATGCCATGCTTATGTTTGACATTATGCCATGTTTATGCTAGAAGTATTTATGCCATGCTTATGTTTGACATTATGCCTAAATAAGAATATAGGTTCATGTTGTAGTTAAACCTATGCAAGTTCCCATGCTTTGATTCATGTCACCTATGTTACCACTATGCAAGTACACCAATTTCTATTATGTATTTTCCAACGTCATATGCAAGTTCATGCGCTCACTTTCCCCTCTTTGTGTATACGCCATAAGCCTCCCCTTTTCGCATGGCTAAATTGGGCTTTAAAAGGCTAAGCCCAATATATATAAACGGACGTGTAAAACGGGGGAAAATAACGTTGGGTTAAAAATTAATTAATGAATGAAAATATAAAATAGAAGGGCCCAAATTCAAGTATGGGTTGGGCCCGTGATTGGTGTAACCTTTACACCATTAACTTAATAATGGGCCGCAAATATTTACATATAAATAAAGAAGAATGACAAGATATGTAAATGTAGAAAAGACGATGTGTTTAACCCGAGGTTGGATTGAGTTGTGATGTAAACCTGCCCGGAACCGCCCGGCTGTCCAGTAGTCACAACAATACCTATCCAATGTGGGAGGTTAAACATGGAGCCCAGCAAGGACCCGAGGTTAGACTGAGTTGTGGCGTAAGACTGCCCGGAACCAACCGGCAACACGCAGCCACAACAATACCTGTCTAATGTGAGAGGTCAGGGCCTTAATAAGACAATTAAGGCTGAGTCAGGATTGTTAGGATTAAGTGGACAAAAGACTTAATCAAAATGGAACATGCTAAACTAAACGGACTGGTGGGGTTAGGTTAGGAAACACTTAACCAACTTAGCATGTTGGCTAGAGATAGAAAACCTAGTAACGGGGATCCCTTTTCAGCAGTAACCCTAGAAGGTGTATCAGGATACCCTGAAACTAGGCAGGGTGGGGCACGATTACTGGGCTGACTGTAAGAGGTCAAATCGACGGCGGTGGTGTAGCAGTGTAGGTTCTAACGGAGTGCGGGCGTGCACACACTCCGGCGCAGAAAAATAAGGCACTGGGCACCAGTAGCATACCTGTGCACTCTAAGGTTGTGTCGGGTTGCCACTGTGGGACTTGATACACCCCATGGTGGGACCAGCATAGGTAACTACAGACATCGGGGGCCGTAAGACACATGTAACTATGCGAGTAGGAGCCGATCATCATTGAATGGATCACATCACCCTGATTATGGGGTGCAAATTGGAAACTAGTTTATATGGGTTCAGAGATTAACATGGGGTACGATAGTATATTCGACCCTAGATAACTTAACCAAGTTCATAGTGTTTGCCCACTTCCTGTTTTACTTATCATACCCAGTTCTTTATTCATAGACAAAGTAGTACTAGACTTACTCAGGCTTTATGTCTGACTCTATTTTTCTTTCGTCTTCTTTCTTCCGTTTCCCCCCCCCCCCAGGTCCTCAGGGAGGGAACACAGCGGCTTGACCAACCTTAGCATCCAGCTTGAAGAAGAGAAATGTATTGCTTGGACTTTCCTGTTTTGAACTATGGCTTTGGACAATCACTATGGGGGCTTTGCAGTTTATCTATGTTTTATTTATGCTTCTTTAAATAATGTACTCAAGACAGATTATGAAAGTGTTATGTTATGTTTTTGGAAAGGATGTTGTTGTAACACGTATTTGACTTTATGAAATAAAAGTTTGTTGTTCTTCCGCTGTTTACAAATATGTGTTCTTATATCTGTCTTGTATATCTGTGACTCATACTTATAAACCTCCACCAAAATTAGGGCATTCCCTTTGAGAGTGACCCTAACGGAGGTGGGGTGTTTCAGTCAAGTATTAGGATTACCAAAAAATAAACACAATTTTTAACATTCAATGTTAAAAATATATAGATCTAGTTGTTGCCTATGAACATTGTGACAATTATATATAAAATATAATTAAATGATATAACAAATTAGAATTATCATCTGGCCAATTCAAATCAATGACAAAAAAAAAATAACTTAAGTTCAAAAAAACACATACTATCTTTTCTTTGTCTACTGCATGAGTTTTGGGGCCCATGGTATGTGTTTCATTAATGAATTACGATGCGCGAAACTAGTTTCACCTAGGGCCTGGAAATCCAAAAAAATAGCACTAAACAAGGATAATGCGAACTACTAAAGAAAAGATTAGCAACAAACAAGATAATGTGAACTACTAAACATTATACAAATGTGAATATCATCAAAGCCATTCCTGAACTGCTTCATCCCCCCCAGTATTCCAAGATCATTTTAAAATCCTCTAACGGAATTGTACTTGGCCTATTTGCAAGCCTTTCCTCATCAGTTGAATATTATTTATAATACCTTGCTTTGATGCGAGACTTTTACTGCCTTCAAGAGTCGTTAAGCGTGTTCAAGACCCACTTGTGTCCTTCTTCCGGAATGACATACCTAGCCTGCAATATATCAACCACAAAATTCAGCAAACAAACTAGTTAATTAAAATCAAACATTTAGGAAGTTAGTAGAATTGTATATGGTTAAGGAAATTAGATTGTACCGAAGAATATTCGAACATTTATCGCTTTAATTAATTAGGAACAACATGCCAATTGATGTAAGTAAGAGCTTTGCTAGTGTCCCAAGAAAATTGCTTAACTTTGTAATATTATCAGATACTGACTGACCATCCTCATTCAACTCAATGAATACTTTATCGTCAGGGGTTCTAGCAAGTACCTTGGTCATTTTTGACTTCCCTCTAGGTTTTCTTGGACCATGTACTTTATCTTCTAGGTTCAAAAAAATGAATAGAAAATAGACGCACTCAACGGTGCAGTGTAGTGCACATATAAAGAAACATTAAATTGTACCTGTACCTGCTTCATCTTCCTGTGCAGTCCATTCCTGCTCTAATCGATCAGTAAGATTTTCCATTGTTGGAGGCGCTTCAACATTCTTCTTTTGACGTTTCCGCATCACTAAATAAGCAGCAACTGAACCAGCAACTTCACATGAATTGGTTGATTGTTTGAACAATTTGCTACATGTAGGTTTTAAAATGGATGGACGAGACGTTGTAGGTTTTAAAACTCCTAAAAAAGACGGTGTATATTTCGTCAATTTCTTTAATGTTTATGCAAATTTCTCATGGTTATTGAGTTTCTTTGGAGTGCAAATATGTGTCATGATCAACTCCTTGTTGGATGTAGCTTTCTTCGGAGGGGGGGGGGGGGTGCAGGTCATCGCTTCCTTCTCAATTTCAATGGTTGCATTGGTTCACGAACGAGTTCTCGGTCCAAGTAAAGGAACCTTTGACTTAACAATTTTGATTCTTTACAATTAAGTCGAAGTTCAAGATTTTTTACGTTCAGAAAGGCAAAGACAATAAGTAATAAATAAATAACTTCTTTATACCTCAGAATCCGATGAATCATTCATGATGTCTTCACCAGCATTTTTTGGGATGAATTCATCATGTCCAGCAACATCTTTACCTTTATCTTTTCTATTTCGAGTGGCAGCCTCTTGCATACAACTAACTAATGAAGGCCGTGACACCCCACCTCTATAGCCATATTATCCAAGAGTATTACTTAGAAATATCATCAAATAATATGAAGAAGGAGGCTGTAGAGGCACACACGTGCAAATTATCTTGGACTAATACGTGTACGTATTAAAATTTCTGAAATATCACTTACCCTTACATACTCGATGTTGGTACAAAACAATTACACGTGTGCCTCCAGGACAGAACAATACATAATATACATGAATACAGAGACCACAGAGTTAATCACATCGATAAAATATAATGTATAATATTTAACATTTTATACACGTTTACTTATTACATATCAATATATACATTAATCCATACAATACGTGATAATAAATGATATACTAAGTTATTATACTCTTCTAAGCTCAATAAATACAAGTTGGTCTCAAGGTCTCTGCACCTGTAATGTCTTGGTCTGACCCGAGTATTATATATATAATAAACGGATCAGTCTATGTTTAATTCCATTATAGTTAATATAAAATGTTTGGGTGCTCTAAACTCGAAAGATCATCTAAGACATAAACTTAATCATTAGGTTAACTCAAATATCAACATTGACTATTCATGCCTCGTGGCTAAATATTATGGAAGCATTACCATATAGAAACATATGTAAATGACATTATAATCTTATTCAAATGAATTTCATTCAAGAGTTATAATGCATTATGAAATCGCCAAGACATCACAATCACATGATAGCTCACAGGCCATCAAAATACAATAATGTGATGAAATCATAAACGAGAATCATATAATCACTTGATATTTCATAGGCCATCAAAATACAATAACATGATGAAATCATAAACAAGAATCATGTAATCACTTGATAGCTCACAGACCATCAAAATACAGTAATATGATGAAATCATAAACGAGAATCATATATGTAAATCACATTAAAAAGAAAAAGGTCATATGGATCCATATCAACATTGGTGAGACTCAGCAACGCTGCACACATATCAACACTGGCGAGACTCGGCAATGCCGCACGCATATCAACATTGGCGAGACTCAGGAAAACCGCACGTGCAATGGAAATATTATATGCCAGTACTAAACAATTTTGACGCCTATAATGGAAGATACACAAATCTCCATACGCTAGACTCTGAGGTCTAATGTAGGATAGTCACTCAGGACTACCTCGATAGCCGCTCAGGACTATCTGGTACTAGTAAGGAGATAGTCACTCAGGACTTCTCAGTATAGACAATGGTTTATATACGCCATCAACTTAAAATTATTGACCGAACAATGGTAACAGTGCGTCCAATACCACACGTTCTCACTGCTTGGTTTACTAATCACTCGCATACAACACTTATTATTCAATACTCTATATAACAAGTCCAATGAATAACCAGAAAGGCGACACCGAAAGTCCCATACCAGACGGTTTCACCAAACCGTTTATTCAAATTTCTCGTTACATAGAATGTAAATACAAATTATCAATCAAATTAAATTAACAATGAATTATTCATAATGTAAAAATTCATACAAGATCTTGGAAAATCAAGAATTAAACAGTGATGAGAGAACTAAAGTATTAATCAAGGAGTACATGAAATTTCAGCACAACTCGTAAACAAGTCTCAAATAAAAATATTACTCAAAAGATAATCCAAATAGTTGAAATATATAAATATTCATTACAAATTGGTATAAATCTATAAAAGCATAATATGTAACCAACTACACACAATAACATGTCAATTATTATCTAACATTATTTCATATTACCATAAAAACAAGAACTTCTTAAGCGACTTATTTAGAATAATTATATAATTCATTAAGTAGTCAAGCAAACCCAATGGGAGTATTCTAAATGAAGACGTTTAGTTAAAAGATGTAAACTCAATAAAATACGATGTTATAATATAAATTAGAAATAATATTGTTTGCTTAAAAGAAAATTACATATGTATACATATTTGTTAAATTCAGTCTATTTCTAATTCAAACAATAAATTAATATTTAAAATTACATGTTATACTAAAATTTTATAATTTATATTCTAAAACATTGTATTATTACTATTTATATCAATATATTTGTATACGAACTTATGCAACTTACTTAAAATTACATAATTAATCAATTGTCAAATTGAACAAATTATATATATGTAGTTCAATTATAAATCAGACAACATCCCCTCAAACAAACATGCAACCAACACTACATCAATCCATGTAACTAAATGATCAATAGCACAACATCTAATTCAAACATACATCTAATTCAATCATCCAAGACAAACAATCCAATTTAAGCAATAACATAAAAACGTAAATAACTATTATGGAAGAAAACTTAGATATTAGTGAGAGGAAACTCACTGAAACTGATGACCGAATAATCAGAATAGCAAGCGTCACCACTTTGTGCTCTTCGAAGACATCTAACAATTACTATGAGTTAACTCAAACATCACAACCTCTCTCGTGATAGTCCAACTTCACACTCCTCTAATGACAACTCCCTCTCACCTCTTCGCTTCCTACTCAGTCACCTTTCCTTTGCTGATCCATCACCATACCTCGCTGACTGAAAGTATCACGCTCCCTCAATGCGCGCGCCAAAGCAACACAGCACCGCAACAGGCACACTCCATCCCCCGATGATCAACGCCTCCTACTGCCTAACCAGAGTCGCCATGGTCGCCAGACCCGGGTTCGTGTGATGCATCCCCTCACATGCAGGCGATGGTGGTTGATTTCCAGGGTAGGACGAGAGCTCGATTTCATGTTTTTTCCTCATGATTCCCTGGTTTCGTGTGTCGAGGATTTTTTTTTCTTTTTCCGAATGAAGACACCGATAAAGAGCAGCTGTAGGGCTTTCAGGTGAATTCCAGAACACTGTGGCTTCTCCAATAATCAAAAGAGGTAGTGATTTGGGCCTTAATTCATTTAAAACCCAATATAAATTCCATTGACATCAATATCTCGTGTTTAAATTCTAATCTTAATCCATAGTATAAGTCTCAATATCAATTTTAACATTATGTAATTTAATCTCATATTATCATTTCCCTATAATAATTGACAATTTATTCCACATAACGCTCACTAAATTATTACTATTGTTGTTATTATTTAAAATTCACTATACTGTTTCGATATAGATTTATTTATACTTTAAAATATTTTATATCCAATTTAATTTGGTTAGTAAATTGCCAATAATTAAAATATTTATCCAAATGCGCATGTAAATTCAACGTATAAAAACCGGGTTGTTGACTTCCCCCTTAACAAAATTGCGTCCTCGCAATTTCTCATGGGAAAAAGTAAACAACTCATATTCTAATCCTAAGGTACTCTATATCCTACATAAATTGTTTCAATATGTGGCTTACACACTCGATTTAATTGCATTCACAATGTGTTTTTAATTGAATTAACTCATGTCTTATATTTTCCATATACAATTTTATTTTAGGAAATTTTCTAACTCCTAAAATTTTTGAAAAATTTCAGCAGAGTCTCCTTTGTACGGAGGAAGTTTCGGAAAAACCGAATACAAACACTAATATACATCTCCGTAGAGGCATCCCAATCCGGGGCATCCCAAAACACGGGGAAACAAAACAGTAACACAATATAACATCATTCCGCAATATTTAATCTGTAACATACCTTTGTTCTAGCGTTTATAAGCAACTTTCTCATAATTGAGCATGCAAAAGCGAGCAAATGCCATCGATTTATCCAATTGCTCCACATGTGCCTATGCTTATCTCTAACGCAAATATTAGTTGAATATAAGAAGAAAATGAACATAAATTATTGTAATTGATCATTAGCATAACACATTAATTTAAATCATTCTTCAACACATTGAAACATTAGAACGTCAAGTATGTCAACGATTTACACTATAACATAGTAAATATCAAATCTGAGCCGCAAGTTAAAGTGCTGGACAGCGGCATAAAGTCACGTATTCGGAGTAGCAAATGTCTGAATTTTGAAAAACACCTCAACGAGATTTATAGTTTATGCTCTAAGCTTTCCGGAATGTTCAAAATCGCCAAAAATGGAAAAACCATTTAAAAGTTATGACAACAATGGTTTCCGCTTTTTTTTCAATTATACAAATGCAGGCCAACGCCTTGAAAACATTTCAGACTAGCAAACATCAAAATTTTATGAACTCAATAAAAGAATGCTGTAGTTTACGATCTTAGTTTTCTGAAATATATAAAATCATCGAAATCAGATTAACGATTTAAAAGTTAACACTCAAAACATTTCATCCCTGTTCTGAAGGGTTTTAATTTTTCAGGCCAGCAACATTCATAATTCATGTTTTAATTATAGCTAAACTCAAACCAAACTACAGTGCACTGTAATACTTTGGTTATGTGTATTGTATACTTCCCACGTATTTGTCAATTCAATTAGGATTACCCATTTGAAAAATATAGCTAAACGAATTGCGTGCTAAAATATACATCAAATTCCAACAAACAATTAGCAAATGCACAGTTTTAACCCTACAAATAAACTTAACATATACATTCAACTCCTTAAGTTTTATCTAATTCATGTTATGAAATTTTCGTGCTTGGCAATACATGTCACATGCCTTTCTAAACTACCATCAAATCTAACCTTCATATTCTAGTAACTATAGATTCATAACAGAAGCTATCTTCAAAAATATAGCAATCAAAATTGCAATTAGCCTCTTCTTCTTTTTTTTTCCTCTTTTTTTTACAAAAAAATAATTATTTTATTACTAATAAAAGTATACATGCCATTTTATTAGGTAACTTGAGCCACTAAATGGTCACAATGCCATTGCCATCTACAAGCGTGTGTGTATATTTTCATAACAACCCTATAAAAACTAGCTTGGTTGAATCTATGTCACATGGATCAGAAGTTGAATCTTGATGCGTCTTATCTTACATACATATCCTAAGATGCAAAGTTTTCAAATAAATAATTTCAAAAGCGTAGTAGGGGAAGCAATACACGACGGTTGGAATAGGTTGTATTAGTTGTTGGAAACCATCATCAAAGTTCTTGGGGTAGCTCACAGCAGGAATCAAATCCCCTGTACCCAGTTTCCCCTGTCCCTCTATACCCAACCAATAAGGATCCTTGAATTCCACCTTTTTGTAATTAAGCCATCAGACATAATTTCAAAAAGGTGAAAACCAAAGATTCTGATTGGTTGGGTACAGAGGGGACAAAGAAATTGGGTACAGATGATTTGCTCTCAGCATCATAACCAATATTGCACTTAACAGCTGTGGGGCAACATACGAATCATCGTCGATTTTTTTTTTTAAATCTCAGACTCTTGTGTCACTTGTTTTATACATAGGTTAGCATACATACACACCAATATATGCATGTTTTCGAAGCAGACAAGGCTTCGAACATGGGCATAGTGTTAACAAATTAATTCTAAATGTATATAAAACTTTCAATATTTGTTAAAAATAAGAAACATTGGGTGTCAAATATGAGGATATGAGTACATTTGTTATCGAGTTTGAGAATTTTCAAATATAACAGTATAAAGAATGTTAAACTCTGGTGTGTGGCCTCTTTCATGTGATTTGTTTTTTAGGATAGCAAGCACTGTCCATTAAGATTTGCATTTCCTTATTCCCTAATGTTCTTGCTGCTGTTGTTCCTCTCTTAACAGCAGCCATAATGCTACAACACCCCTCTTTTTTTTCTTTCTTTTTTTCACAATATGGATTTTTCTTAACAATGCATGCTTCGGCAAAGCATTTTCAACAACCAAGTCTTCACAATACATGGTTTAGTACATGATTTTTGACAAATTATACCAAAGCATGGGTACTTCCAGTTTTCAGGTAAAATTTTTTTACAGACCAACTTAAATAACTCTCCTATTCATTGTTTTCTTTTTGTTTTTTGTTTTATTTTTGTCCAATAGACACACACACAATATATATATATATAGCCATGTTTGCAAGTTTCATGGCATGAAGGCATGAACAACAATAGATTGTATGCAGGCAATAAATATGTTATCTTACGTCATAAGCTGCATTATGTTTGCTATATTCTTATTACATTGATTGATGAGTTATCCATAAATGGAGGAAATCAATGAATTTGTAATGCACAGACTTGCCTAAGATTTTCCTTTCTAACGGATTACTGGTAACTGTTAACCATTCATCAATCAAATGCACTAATTTTTCTCTCATTTAAGGGTATTAAAAGTGATTAATTTTGTTACAAAACACCTTAAATTGTAGTAAATACCTTGATCCACATAAAAAGATAGCCTTAATAACTCGGTGTTTAAACAGTGAAACAGATGTCTAATATGTTTATTCTTTTTAAAAACTTACGAATATCAAATCAGGCGGAATAAGTTTAATTGGAAGAAGTGGATGAAATAATCAAGATGAATGGTCTTCAAACACAAGCAACTTTGTTTACAATGCTTTTGGAGCAATTAAAATAATGGCTAAGAAGGATTACTCCAACATTTCAATTCACCAACCTCAGCGAAACTAATAAATTAACAAATATAACGTAATAACCTGGAAATCTGAGCCAATTTAAAATTTTTATTTTGGCAATTCTAGCGAATTTTGATTATTTAAGATGAATTATTTTAAATAATAATGACGAGCAATTTATTTTGAATTGAATTAGAACGTATGTATTTATTTGAATCGTCGTTAGAATATAAATATTTATTTATAATTATAAAAGGAATTGAAAATGGCGCGGTAGTTCGAAAATTCGATTTCAAAGTTCAAATGAATGTACCGGGTGCAAAATAAACCGGATTTTAGTGAAACCAAAAATATTTGAATCTATTTGAGAATATCTTTCCAATGAATCCAAAAAATTGAAATTTCATAGCGGGGATAAAAAGATATGCCCAGTTGAAAATTAAGAATAGTCGCTATGGAATTCTGGCCCTTAAAAATGGAAATTTTGCAGACGACCTCGGTTTTCGACGAAACCACTTTTGTTGGATCCGTGATGTCAAGTTATTGCTAGGTTTCAAAAATCATAATTTTTCAAATCAATATGTGAGCGTGGCAAAGGAAAACGTGTTTGACCTATTTCAGTTGATTTTAATCGACTAGAAAATGGCCATTTTTCAAACGGCCTCGGAATTTGACGAAATTAGTTTTGTTAGGACCGTATCGTCAATACGAAGCTAGAAAATATTTTTCTGGAATTTTTCGAGTTAGTATGTGACCCCAGTAAATTGAAATGTGTGTTCAAATTCAATATATAGAGTTATATTTTGATTTTGACGGAAACTGATCGAGACGATCGAATCAGCTGGCGATACATATCCCATTGTGTTCGGAATGAGGGTAGTTAGCCAGGGGCGACTGTCATTGGGCTCGATTTAGTGTTCGAATAAAAAATTTACTTTTTGAAATTAATTAAATAATTAAATATATATATATATATATTATATAACATCCTTTCCCTCTCCTCTCTCCTTTCATTACCCCGTCAGGAAAAAAAATAAAAAAAATAAAAAGGGGATCGCGCCCCCCATACCGCCGCCGCCGCCAGCGCGAGGAAGTCCCCCCTCCTTCGCGGCCACCTCCCCTTCGATTCCTCCCTCCTCCGCCGCTTCCTCTATCCCAACCCAGCTCCCCCTCCATGCAAACGACGAAACCCCCCCAAACCTCCACCGAGATCCGCACCGCAAGCCCCACATCACCGCCAGGGCACTCCATCACCGCGCCCCTCATCTCTCCTTCCACCCCTCCTCCTCTTCTCCCTTCTGGAAAAGCCTTAGCCACCTCCATTTCGCCAAGAGCTCCCCCCTTCTCAAACCCTTCGTTGTAAATGTTTTGATTTATTTATTTGTTTCTGTTTATTTTTCTATGTAATTTATTTTATAAGTTTAAAAAGATAATTTTTATTATGTGAATGGTATAAAAATTGAATTCTTATTCGTTTGAATGACATAGAGGAGTTTTAATTAATTAGGAAAAGGTTGGATTTTTAAATATGAAGTAGCGTGAAGAATAAAAATATGATTTTTATTATATGTAGAGATTAAAGATATGTTTTTTATGAGCTAGTGAATATAAAAATACGATTTTTATATTATATAGATAGTAAAGATTTGATATTTATTATATGAACACCGGTGTAAAAATAGAATTTTTATCTATATAGTAGCGGTATAAAAATAGAATTTTTATCTATATAGTAGCGATGTAAAAATAGAATTTTTATCTGTATTATAGCGGTATAAAAATGTGATTTTTATCCATATAGAGTGATTATAAAAATGTGATTTTTATATACATAGCAACAATATAAAAATGTGATTTTTATATATGTAGTGACTACGGACAATGAAATTGACGAAAGACGAGCACGACGAAGATTTCCACATATGAAGAATCGCGGTGTATTAGTTTAGCTAGTCGGTGAGAACTCCTCACTTTTATTTTAATTTCTAGTTGAAATATATATTAGGATGCAGACGGTGCTTAGCAGCACTCGACACCCGTCGTCCACAGACCATGGATGACTTGTTTGTTTGATTGTTGTGTTGTGAAATTTGACTATTGATTGTGATGTATAAATATATATTCATGTTTTGAAATAAAATATATATTCATGTGTTGAAATAAAATATATATATTCATGTGTTGAAATAAAATAAATATTCATTTACAAATTGAACGATTTGTTTATGTACACCAATTTGACAGATATTGATTGGGATGATAAATTTTACACATCGCCCAACTGTACAAATAAAATCTGTATTTGTTGATTTGAAACCCCACATGGGTATTGGGATGACATTTGACGTACACTAATCCCGATTGTTTAGTTGTATGTCAATCGATGGGTTGACAGAATGTGCAAGCGTTAATTATTTATATTTAATGCTTATACAGTTGTGTGGTGCACTCTGGATGATGGTTGATTATTTACCGTTGCTGTTATATACGTGTGTTGTATAGAATCCGTATAATTAACATTATGTGGCAATTGATTGGGCCTCATTCCAATTTGGAAAATAAGGAATACTATAAAATTTATATTCATGTGTTGAAATAAAATATATATTCATCTGTTGAATAGAAATAAATTCATGTGTTGGATAGAAATATATTCATGTGTTGAATAGAAAATATATTCATGTGTTGAATGGAATAAATATTTATGTGTTGAATAGAATAAATATTCATATGTTGAATAGAATAAACATTCATGTGTCGAATAAAAGCTGCGTTGACTAGATTGACGCCATTTTGACGTAAACGATATTTATATTGATTTTATTCATTTTTATAATGAATATAGAAAATAAAGTGATTTCAAAATATAACGTTTTGAAAATATTATCATTTGTATATTGATGGTGTGGAATATTCAATTTTGGTTCGAAATTGAATATGAAGTTGAAATCGTTTCGAAAACGAATATAAACGATTTATAAAATACGTTTTGAAAGGAAATCGATGAAATATATATAATATATATATATATTATATATATAATGGCCTGAATAGAACGCGCCACGACGCGACGTTTCGCGAATTTCGACCATTGACTTCGAATGGATATTACGGGAGATCCGACCGTCGGATTCTCCTAAAACTGGAACCGTTGGGTTTGTATCGAAGAGAGCTTTCTAAAAATATTAGAAAATAGAAATCTAACGGTTGGATTTGGAATTATGTCCAAATAAAATTTGGAAAAGGTCGTTGTAAGTGCAGTTCGATAGCCATTGATGGAAATCGACTGTACGGGCCTTGATAAAATTATTAAAAATAGTAATAATTTGTGTAAAATCATAAGAAATGATTTGTGAAGAATTGGGATGAAAAATTCCATATTTGAAAAGATAAAAATAGTTTTTTATCGAAACGAACTAGTTTTGAACTAGAATTATAATTCTATTTATTTTTAAAATAAATAAAGTGGATTTGAAATGGTTTTAAAAGTAACTAGAATTTCCAATAATTGAATTGGAATGGATTTGAATCGAAATTGTCTTTGGAATATTTCGATGTTGGATTTCATGATGATACAGATATTGTTATGGGAATTTGAAAGATATATTTATATCGTTATTTCCAATACGATATTGGTTGGTCGTAGAATTTGATATTGAATATAAGCCGATATATTTTCTATTCAGAACCTTGTATTTAATATCAAATGTGATGTGGGTTTATCGTGAATGGTGTCTTCATTAACACTGTCCTAAAACCCAGTTGAGAAAAAGATTAAATCTTTTTCTTTAGATTTAATGAAGTATACCAATTAAATGGTATTTAATTGGAATTGAATTGGAATTGATTTTTGGGTTTATCATGAATGGTGTTTTAAATAACACTTGTTCTTTAACCCGATAATTAATGGAATGTGATTTTGGGTTTATCGTGAACTGTTTTTTAGATGACATTGGTTCTTTAACCCAGTTAAAGACAGGATATTGATTTTTGGGAAGATTAAAACTAAGTGGAGTTTAAATGAATCTTTAATTAGATTGAAGTGATCGAGAATGGGGTATCAGCAGTTCTTGCTCTAGGCAATAGTTAAATCTTTAATTAGATTTGAACGTGAAATGGTAATTGAATTTACCGATAACACCGTGGTGTTGGATATGAAGTATGACCAGTTTTACTTCATGGGATGAATAGGTTGGGATTGGGAAATAAAATAAATGATTACTGCGGTGTGGTTCGCTAATCCCGACTAATTTGAATTGATATTCAAAGGAAGATTAAAGAATACATTTAGTGAATTTATCTTTGATAAAATTAAAGGGAACCTTTCCCAAAGTATAAGAATATTCGAATAAGAGAATATTCTGAATTGGAATGAGGTGTATGTTGTGTTCGTGTAACACTTGTTTATTATATACGCGAGTTATTCAGAAAGACAGAGTTTATCCCATTCTGAATAACTGATTCGACGTGGTGTTGAGGATGAAGACGGTGGTTGAAGACCAGAGGTCTTCACATCGTTTGGGTGATTACTGATGATCTTGATTGGGCTGTACACCGAAGAGGAGGGAATCAGTTGGTGATCGTCCAGACGTACTTGGAGATCGATGGATATGCAAGGTACAAGGTGCCTCCGGTTTCGTTCAGACCCAGAACGGACTTGTAAATGGACTATGTGTCTGACATTGGATTTTATTCTCTGTGATTGATTTCTATTAAATATATATCTGTTTGGCGGCGGAGAATTTATTCTCTTGCTTAACGCCCTTCTCTGAGATGTACGAGCTCAAAGGTTATATATTGATGGATATCCAACGCATGGAGTGAATTGCCTATGTGGCATGCCCAAGTGGCAATATGATCAAGGCTTCTGTTGAAAAGCAGAGTATTGTGGTTGATGATCAAAGCACGGCCTGTGTGGCATAGCTTTGTGTAGCGTTGATTTGCGAGCCACACACCCCGATTGTGAACCAGAAACGGGAGAGGACATTAGGGAGGGCATGCATTTCCTTCTAGCTAGAAGTGGCGTCAGTGGTTTTACACGCCCTGACGAGTTTGACTTATGTGGTTGTTGCTGTTGCAAGGCGCCTCTGATATATCGGTGACTATGTGGAGCCGATGGAGTCAGTGCACTCATTGACACCCCATAGGGTGGGGAAACGCAGTGTTCAGGCATTATAATACACATCGATGGACCGACCCTGACGATCCAAGGGTAGTTGCGGCTGTTCCTGAGACACGGGCTATAGCGTCTCGAATTCGGTAGAGGACGATCCCTTGCCTTGGTTGACAGGTGTAAATCCAATTTCCGATACGTGACTTGGCGGTTTTGATTGTAGAGCCTAGTATGGAGACATAGTGGGATGGGGGCACTTATGCCGTCTATGATTGATACTTATGATTGAAATTGTTTTGACACTATACACTTTTAGTAATAAAAGATGAAATTTAGCGTATCAAGCATTCTTTGGCTATTATAAGGTAAAACCCTATCCTCCGGCTTGTGTTGCATTGTGTGATGGGACCTGGATCTTATAATAGCTTCATTCTTCTTTATTTAGCATTGCGCTGTTCTTTTATGCACTGGTATTCTTGGGAGGAAACCCGTTACGTGTTATACGGCGTGGTCCCTTGATTTGCCTAACTTTAAAATAAAGATTAATAACTGTTTTAGTTCTCACACCAGTCACATGACTTGGAGTTTATTGTTTTAACCTAAACTCTGGGTGCCCCTATTTTTCGCACCGGCAGTTAGTAGTTGTGGTTTTGCAGATTTATATTCACAGGATCCTGATTTACAGCTGGAACGATACTCGGAAAGCTCTGTATCCATGTATTACTTCTAGTTGTGTATTGTATTATTTCTGCTGCTATGTAATGTATTGTAATCTCTGATATTTTATAATGTATATTATTTGTTAATATTCTGTATATTCTTGTATTCTGATGAATTGTTGTAATAAGCAATGAAATGTTCTTCTGTTTGCATTCCAATTTGTCGTGTTCTCAAAACAATCAGGGGTTTCAAACGGTCTTGGTCGGTTTAGCGATTGATTCGGATCGAGCGAAATTCCTTTTCGTTATATTTAATTAAAGATTACCAGCTATGTATCCTCTGGATTTAAAAGATATTAAGACTCTCTTTTCTCTTGGATGAAATAACCACATTGGACTGTTGCTACTAGATTAGCCAACATATACATTTGTTGCAACTACCATACCCCAAGGCTAATTAATACTAACTATAAAGCTTGTTGTCACTAGCATTGGAATTTAGTTCATGTAGCAGTTATTTTTTTCTGTTCCATAATTCATATAAGCATCACTTTCCATATTACTATTTAATAAAAACAAACCATTCTTGCATATATTTACGCTTCCACTTTTTACCAAGCATCTATTAATTTATATTAATCCTTTTTACATAATGTCTCGATTTGTCTAATATGGCGTTTAAGTTTCCTCATCGATAACAATGGCCAGACGCATCGAACTAAATCCTTGAACCGCCCAATGGACTAATTAACACCAACTTGATTACAAAAATAACTCATATTTCATTATAAACTAAATCCATATTCTATTATAGGAAATTATACTAAGCTAACCCTCTCGTCCAATAACCCATCAATACTCTTAATATTTTTTTTATCTTTTGATAATACACAGTTCTTTAAATTCAAATTAAAGATTAACACCAAAATGATGAGGAAAATAAATCAATGTATTATTACATAATGGAAGATTAGGCATTAAGTCTCTCCTAAGGTCTTGTGTCTCTTTTAATATATATACAATGTATTGTTATAAACCTCGCTCTGATACCAATTTGTGACACCCCACCTCTATACCTATATTATCCAAGAGTATTACTAAACAACACCATCAAATAATACGGAGAATGAGGCTATAGGGGCACACACATGCAAATTATCTTGGACTAACACTAGTGCCTATTAAAATTTCTGAAATATCACTTACTCTTACGTACTCAATGTCAGTACAAAACAATTACACGTGTGCCTCCAGGATAGAACAATACAGAATATACATGAATACAGAGACCACAGAGTTAATCGCATCGATAAAATATAATGTATAATATTTGCATTTTATACACGTTTTCTTATTACATATCAATATATACATTAATCCATACAATACGCGATAATAAATGATATACTAAGTTATTATACTCTTCTAAGCCCAATAAATACAAGCTGGTCTCAAGGACTCTGCACCTATAATGTCTCGGTCTGACCCGAGTATTATATAGATAATAAACGGATCAGTCTATGTTTAATTCCATTATAGTTAATATAAAATGTTTGGGTGCTCTAAACTCGAAAGATCATCCAAGACATAAACTTAATCATTAGGTTAACTCAAATATCAACATTGATTATTCATCCTCATTGCTAAATATTATGGAAGTATTACCATATAGAAACATATGCAAATGACATCTTAATCTTATTCAAATGAATTCCATTCAAGAGTTATAACACATTATGAAATCGCCGAGACATCACAATCACATGATAGCTCACAGGCCATCAAAATACAATAATGTGATGAAATCATAAACGAGAATCATATAATCACTTGATAGCTCACAGGCCATCAAAATACAATAACATGATGAAATCATAAACAAGAATCATATAATCACCTGATAGCTCACAAACCATTAAAATACAATAATATGATGAAATCATAAACGAGAATCATATATGTAAATCACATCAAATTTTTTTTTTGTAAAAGGTCATATGGATCCATATCAACATTGGCAAGACTCAGCAACGCCACACACATGTCAACACTGGCGAGACTCAGCAACGTCGCACACATATCAACAATGGTGAGACTCAACAACACCGAACGTGCAATGGAAATATTATATAGCACTACTAAACAATTTTGACACCTATAATGGAAGATACTCAGATCTCCATACGCTAGACTCTCAGGTCTAATGTAGGATAGTCACTCAGGACTACCTCAATAGCCGCTCAGGACTATCTAGTACTAGTAAGGAGATAGTTGCTCAGGACTTCTCAGTATAGACAATGGTTTATATACGCCATCAACTTACAATTAGTAACTCGAACAGTGGTAACAGTGTGTCCCATACTACACGTTCTCACTGCTTGCTTTACTAATCGCTCGCATACAACAATTATCCTTCAATACTCCATATAACAAGTCCAATGAATAACCAGAAAGGCGACACCGAAAGTCCCTTACCAGACGGTTACACCAAACCGTTTATTCAAATTTCTCATTACATAGAATGTAAATATCGTATAAAAAAGTCATCATTGTATCACATACAAATTATCAATCAAATTAAAATAACAATGAATTATTCATAATATAAAAATTCATACAAGATCTTGGAAAAACAAGAATTAAACAATGATGAGAGAACTAAAGTTTGATTCATGGAGTACATGAAATTTCAACACAACTCATAAACAAGGTTCAAATAAAAATATTACTCAAAAGATAATCCAGATAGTTGAAATATATAAATATTCATTAAATTGGTATAAATCTATAAAAGCATAATATGTAACCAACTACACACAATAACTTGTCAATTATTATCTAACATTATTTCAAATTACCATAAAAACAAGAACTTCTTAAGCGACTTATTTAGAATAGTTATATAATTCATTAAATAGTCAAGCAAACCAAATGGGAGTACTCTAAATGAAGATTTTTAGTTAAAAGATGTCAACTCAATAAAATATTATGTTATAATATAAATTAGAAACGATATCGTTTGCTTAAAAGCAAATTACGTATGTATACATATTTGTTAAATTCAGTCTATTTCTAATTCAAATAATAAATTAATATTTAAAGTTACATGTTATACTAAAATTTTATAATTTATATTCTAAAACATCGTATTATTACTGTTTATATCAATATATTTATATACGAACTTCCGCAACTTATTTAAAATTACATAATAAATCAATTATCAAATTTAAAGTTACATCAATCCATGTAACCAAATGATCAATAGCACAACATCTAATTCAAACATACAACCAATTCAATCATCTAAGAAAAACAAGCCAATTCAAACAAAAACATAAAAATGTAAATAACTATTACGGAAGAAAACTTATATGTGAGTGAGGGGAAACTCACCGAAATTGATGACTGAATAATCAGAATAGCAAACGTTGCCACTCCGTGCTCTTTGGAGACATCTAACAATTATTCTGAGTTGACTCAAACATCACAACCTCATTCGTAACAATCCGACTTCGCACTCCTCCAATGACAGCGCCCTCTCACCTCTTCGCTTCCTACTCAATCACCACTCCTTTGTTGATCCATCACCAAACCTCCCTGATTGAAAGTATCGTGCTCCCTCAATGCGCGTGCCAAAGCAACACAGCACCACAACAGACACACTCCATCCCCCGATGATCAATGCCTCCTACTGCCTAACCAGAGTCGCTATGGTCGCCAGACCTAAGTTCGTGTGGTGCGTCCCCTCACATACAGGCAATGGTGGTTGATTTCCAGGGTAGGGCGAGAGTTCGATTTCGTGTTTTTTCCTTACGATTCCCTGATTTCGTGAGTCAGGGATTTTTTCCCTTTTTCTGAACGAAGACACCGATAAAGAGCAGCTGTAGGGCTTTCGGGTGAATTCTTGAACACAAGTGGCTTCTCCAATAATCAAAAGAGGTAGTGATTTGGGCCTTAATTCTTTTAAAAACCAATATAAATTCCATTGACATCAATATCTCATGTTTAAATTCTAATCTTAATCCATAGTATAAGTCTCAATATCAATTTTAACATTATGTAATTTAATCTCATATTATCATTTCCCCATAATAATTGGCAATTTATCACTCCTAACGCTCACTATATTATTATTATTATTATCTATAATTCATTATACCTTTAATGACCCGAACTTCCCCGTAAAGGAAAGCCCGGATTGAGTTGAGAACATGACAAATCAGAATGCAAACAGAAGAACATTTCATTGCTTATTACAACAATTTACATCAGAGTACAAGAATATACAGAGTACGAATATATATTATACATCAGAAAAACATCAGAGATTTAAATTACAATGCAGCGGAAAAATAATACATAACACAACTGAAACAAATACACGGATACAGAGCTTTCCGAATATATCTCCAGTTGTAAACCAGGATCCTATAAGAATAAATCTGCAAACCCAAAACTACTAGCTGCCCGTGTGGAAAATAGGGGCACCCAGAGTTTAGGTTAAAACAATAAACTCCAGGTCAGTCATGTGACTGGTGTGAGAACTAAAACAGTTATTTAAAACTTTACTTTAAAATTTGGTAAATCAAGGGACCATGCCATATAACACGGAACGGGTTTCCTCCCAAGAATACCAGTGCATAAAACAAACCTGCTTTTTGGAAAAATGAAGCTATTATAAGTCTCAGGTCCCATCACACAATGCAACGCAAGCCGGAGGATAGAGTTTCCCCTTATAATAGCCAAACATGCTTGGTACGTTTAAACCAGATCATTTTGATATTATTATAAGTGTAAAGTGTATAAAACAACTTCAAATATAAATGTATCAATCATAGATGACATAGTATCACATGCTATTATGTCGCCTATTAGTTCTACAATTAAAACCGCACGATGTCATATTTGGAAGTTGGATTTCCATCATGAACCAAGGCAAGGGATCGTCCTTACCGACTTCGAGACAATCTATCCCATGTCTCAGGCAAGAACTCAGTCATGCCTTTGGATCGCCAGGGCCGGTCCACCTTGGTGGATTAAAATGCCTGAACAATAAGTTTCCCCGCCCAATGGGGCGTAAACTAGTCAGTATATAGACCAAACCATCCATCATCTGCATAAGTAAAATGTCTAGGCTCCATACCATGATACCACTCCTAGATAGAAGGAAACGCATGTCCTACCTGAAGTCCCCTCTCGTATCTGGTTTATACCCGGGGTGTGAGGCTCGCGAATTAACGCTATACACAAAGCTATGCTATATTAAAGTCTTGCTTTGATCATCAACCACAAGGCTCTGCTTTCCAACAAAAGCCTTGATCCTTTGCATCTCAACATGCCACACTGACAATTCACGCCATGCGACTAATGTCTATCAATATATAACCTCTGAGCTCGTACATCCCAGAGAAGGGTGTTAAGCAAGAGAATAAATTCTCCACCACTAAACAGATATATATTTAATAGAAATCAATCAAAACAGAATAAAATCCAGTGTAAGACACACATCCATTTACTAGTTCGTTCTGGGTCTGAACGAAACCAGAGGCACCTTATTCCTCGTCCCATATGTCCAATACATGAGAGAGGTCCTCGCATATTCTGTCGATCTCCAAGTACGTCTGGACGATCACCACTTATTACCTCGTCTTGGGTGTACAGCCCAATCAAGACATCCGTAATCATCCAAATAATGTGAAGACCTCTGGTCTTCAACCACCGCTTCCATCGTCGACTTATCGTCGATTCAGTTATTCAGAATGGGATAAACCCGGTCTTTCTGAATAACTCGCGTATATAATAAACAAGTGCTATAAAAACACAACATACGCCTCACTCCAGTTCTGAATATTCTTTTATTTAAATATTCATATCCTTTGGGAAAGGTTCCCATTAATTTTATCAAAGATAAATTCTTTAATCTTCCATTGGATATTAATTCAAACCAAATTAAGATTTATCCAAACTAGTCGGGATTAGAGAACCTTACCGAAGTAATCATTTATTATATTTCCCAATCCCAACCTATTCATCCCATGGAGGAAAACTGGTAATACTCCATATCTAACACCACGGTGTTATCGGTAAAATTATTTACCATTTCACGTTCAAATCTAATTAAAGATTTAACTATCGCATGGAGCAAAACTGGTGATACTCCATTCTCGACCATTTCTTGAATTCGATAAATTTAATTATCTCATTCACATTACAATCTAATTAACGACTCATTAAAATTCTAATTTAGTTTTAATCTCAAAAAAAATCAACACTTAATGATTTTTCAAAGTTAAGAAATTAACCTTTTCTTTAACTAGGCTAAAGAACTAATGTCATTTAAACACAGTTCACGATAAACTCAAATCCCATTCCATTATTTATGAAATTTTCATGGAAAACAGATCAATATATAAGCGATATCAATTTCCATGGCCGACTAATAATATAAATGGAATAATGACAAAGCCTTTTAAATTCCATATGTATTAACAGTCTTCCTCCACAGAAGTTCACTTCGATTATTATCAAATCGAATTCCATTCAATTCCAATTTAATATATTAAATTGGAAAACTTTACTTTGGAAAATTCCCACAAATCTTAATAAAAAGATTTATAAATTCCAAATCACATTTCATTGTAAATCGGGTTAAAGAACGAATGTCTTAAAAAACACAGTTCACAATAAACCCGATTCACATTCCATTTTATTCCAGTTAAATGTTAATTAACTGGAAACACTAATAATCTTAATTAAAAGAATTATTCTTTTAACACGGGGTTCAAGAACAGTGTTACTGAAAACACCATTCACGACAAACCCAGAATCCAATTCTTTTATTCTATTCCAATTAAATATTAATTAATTGGAAAAAAACTTCACTAAATCCTAATTAAAGATTTATTCTTTTTCTCAGTTGGGTTTAATAATAGTGTTAATGCAGACACCATTCACGCAAACCTAAAATCCAATTCAATATTAAATACAAGGCTCTGAATAGAAATTATATCGGCTTATATTCAATATCAAATTCTGAAATCAACAAATATCGTATTGGGAATAACGATATATATATATATATATATCTTCCAAATTCGTCCACAATATCCGTATGATCACGGAATCCAATATCGAAATATTCCAAAGATAATTTCGATGCAAATCTATTCCAATGCATATATTGGAAATTCTAGTTATTTTTAAAAACATTTCAAATCCAATTTATTTATTTAAAAATATTGGATTATAATTCTAGTTCATAACTAGTTCATTCTGATAAAAATATATTTTTATTTTTAACAAACGTGGAATTTTTCATCCAAATTCTTTCCAAATCATTTATTATGATTTTACACAAATTATCAATATTTTTAATAATTTTATCAAGGCCCGTACAGTCGATTTCCATAAACAGTCATCGAACTGCACTTACATCGACCTTTTCCAAATTTGATTTGGACATAATTCCAAATCCAACCTTTAGATTTTAAATCTCTTATATTTGTTGGAAAACTCTTTTCGATACGAACCCAAAAGATTCCAATTTTTAACATGCCTTTCATATAGTAAAAATCCAATTTTTAACATGCTTTTCATATAGTAAAAATCCAATTTTTAACATGCTTTTCATATAATAAAAATGCAATTCTTAGATAAATAAAAATCATAGTTTATATACATAAAAATCGCAACTTTATATATTTATATATATCCTAGCTTTATATATAGATAAAAATCGGATAAAAAAACAATACTTTAATATATATATAAAAATAAAGTAAAAAGTCTCACCGTGTTCGTCAGAAGTAGGGGAGGTGCGTGGAGGTCGTCGGAGGTGGGGCAGCGGTCGTCAGAGGTGGGTTGTCTGGCCAGAGGCGGCGGGTCCCACTGCGACAGCGTTGGGTTGATTTGGCTAGGGTTTGTGGGGCTGCGTCGTTCTTCAGGCAATTGGGGTTTTCATGGGGGAGGGGGGAGGGGTTCAATCAGATGGAGGAACGAGCGAGGAAGGGAGAAATCGATGGCGGCGCGAGGGCGAAGGTGTTGATCTACGACGATGGGGATAGCTACTGAAGGGGGCAACGGGATATGGGGTCATAGGGTTTTTTTTCTTTGTTTTTTTCTCTTTTGACTGAAGGGAGAGAAAGAGTGATAAGGGTTGACCCCCTTTATATAATTATATAAATTTTATTTATTTTTACTTCAAAAAGTTGCTTTTTCATTCTAAGTCCAAATCGAACCCAATGACTATCACCCCTAGCTAAATACCCCCGTTCCAAACGCAATGGGATATGTTTCGTAGGCCAATTCGATCGTTTCGATCATTTTTCATCAAAATTAAAATATAAATCAATATATATTTAACTTAAACGTACATTTCAATTTACTAGCGTCACATACGGACTCCAAAAATTTCTGAAAAATTATTTCTGACTTTGTTTCAACGATACGCTCCTAACAAAATTAATTTCGTCGAATTTAGAGACCATTTAAAAAATGGTCATTTTCTGGTCGATCCAATTTGACTGAAACTGTTAAAACACGTTTTCTTTTGCCACGCACAGATATTAAGTCCAAAAAAAATATGTATTTTGGAATCTAGCAATAATTTGACATTCCGGATCCAACATGTGACGGCCGGGAATTTCGCTCGATCCGAATCAGTCGTTAAACCGATCTAGACTGTTCGAAACCCCTGAACGTTTTGAGAACAGGACAAATCAAAACGCAGACGGTAGAACATTTCATTGCTATTACAACAATTCCATCAGATACAAGAATATACAGAGTATAATTGAATAAATTACATTCGATAAATATCAGAGATTACAATAAATTACACAGCAGCGGAAAAATAATACAAAGCACAACTGAAGGTGATATATGGATACAGAGCTTTCCGGATATCATTCCAGCTATAAACCAGGATCCTGTGAATATAAATCTGCAAAACCAAAACTACTAGCTGCCCGTGTCGAAAATAGGGGCAACCAGAGTTTAGGTTAAAGCAATAAACTCCAGGTCAATCATGTGACTATTGTGAGAACTAAAACAGTTATTTAAAACTTTACTTTAAAAGAGGGTAATTCAAGGGACCACGCCGTATAACACGGAACGGGTTTCCTCCTAAGAATACCAGTGCATAGAATAAACAGCGCAATGCTTTTTCAAAAAATGAAGCTATTATAAGACCCAGGTCCCATCACACAATGCAACGCAAGCCGGAGGATAGGGTTTTCCCTTATAATAGCCAAACATGCTTGGTACGTTTAAAACAAATCATTTGATACTATTATAAGTGTATAGTGTCAAAACAATTTCAATCATAAATATCAATCCTAGGCTGCATGGGTACCATATATCATGTCGCCATACTAGTTCTACAATTAAAACCGCAATACACGTATTGGAAATTGGATTTCCGTCATGAGTCGTGTAACACCCCACGTCCATTAATGTCACTCACAAAGGGAATGCATTAACTTCCATGGAGGTTTTAAGTGAGTATAGAACAGTAAAATTACAACAAGACAGATATAAAATAGTACTTGGAAATTTAAAACTTTATTTCATTGCAGCAGAAGTCAAAACATGTTTGATTACATCATAATACCATAAATCAGAGTCAAGTACAATATCCATCTTGATAAAACAAAATACATAATCCCATTATCATAAATAGCCATTAAACAAAAGATAACAAGCTGGACTTTACTTCAGCAGTCCAAGCTTTCCAAAAAGAGATAAGCAATCCAATCAAACACCACTAGAGCTTGGCCCAACCTGAGGACCTGGAGGGGGAAAAAGATAGAAATAGAGGGGGTCAGACATAAAGTCTGGCGAGTATGACAATTCTAACAATACTATTTTCAAAGTAATCAGACTAAGGCGTAAGCTGGAGAATAAGGAAATGCCTATGAACTATTGGGTGTGACAGATCATGCAAAGGAAATGAGGTTAACCAAGGTAACATTAAAGGCATACCTACTAAAGAATAATTACTACGCTGCACCACACCCGTTACCAATCACTAACGTTAATGACGCTTCCTAATCAATATAGGATAATTACTATACTCTACCGTACTGTACCGTGTTGTACTGTACTAGCACTAACTACACCCCTACTAGTCACTTTGATCCCTAAATAGAATGATGATAGCTTCGTGTACTACTAGATGTACCCACTATCCTCCACGTTTGACTGTGTATCTCTAGTTGCTATCCTAGGTACCCAACGTGTACCTATCCCTACTAGACGTACCCCCTTAATAATGGTAATTCCACGTACTCCTAGCTGACGTCATAGGTGCCGTCTGCCCCTATATCCACTAGGTGTACCCCTTTAATACTTAATTAATAATGGTAGCTTCGTGTACTACTTGGTGTACCCACTGCCCTGCCCCATTCGATCGGCTCCCTAACTCGTAGATACCCGTGCTGGCCCCACAGTGGGGTGTATCACTCCCCTAAAGTGGCAACCCGATACAACTTAAGGATGCACGACTTATACCTACACGATGCAACAACGTCTTACCTACCAGCCCGGGTCCATTCACGCATATGAACCCGTTGGACTTGCGTTGCCACCGCTAACCCGTTTTGGCCTCTTATAGTCAAGCCCAGTATGCGTGTCCCGTCCTCGACTTGGGTCGAGCCCACAAAGATACGTTTGGGATACTGGTTGAAATGGGCCTCCCACCAAGCTTCCCACCTAGGCTTGGTCCCCTCTAACACATTCCACTTAACCCCCTTCATGTCCACTTACATGTTTTAAATTTGGTTCAGGTTTTCTATTAGTAATTCCACATGCCACCCAAGGCACCCACTTAACCCTCTTCTTAGTCATGTTCATTTGCATGTGTGTTTGGTTAAGTCTTACTAATCGTATTTCAAATGCCACTAAAGGCAACCACTAGATTCCTCATGCCACCCAAAGCACCCACTAGATTCCCATGTCCCACCACATGTTTTCTTTCTAAATTCAAGACCATCCCGTTCATTGGGTCAGTTAGGGATAGCCAGGAGGGCAGGAAACTTGTTTTCCAAACCCAAGCCTAGACACTATCCTCTCTGTCACCCTAGAACCTTCTGGTGTATGTAGATAGAAAGAATGTTAATTATCTTAAGTGATTAATTAATTAATTAATCTTTCCCAAATTTGAATTAACTTCCCTATCCAAATTAGTAATTTATTCAAAATTTAATGATGTCCATAATTGACTCAATTATGTCCATCCATTTATGGTATGATAAATCATACCCTTTTTCACCACAAATTCATTATATGCCATTAAAGGCATTTTATACCAATTTCTCAATCCCTATTCAAATTCAAATTAATCCATAATTAACTTATGACCATTTCTACACATTAATTTTCCAATTAATGTCTTATTTCCATTTTTCGCCTTTTAAGGCAATTCACATATCTCAAATTTGTTATATGCCTTTTTTAAGGCTATTTCGTGCAAATTCTCAATATTAATTCTTTTAATATCACCCCTATCCCACGTTGTACGTTCATACGTTAAACGTAAAATATACGTTAGACTCGAATAGTCTAACTCATAGCACAAAGATAAATTATCACAACAACAACATATATGTATATGACTAAAATAGATCTACTCATAAAAAGGGGTGAAACTTGCATGTGTGATAGAGGTCCAACACTTAAACTTGCATAGGCTAAGACTATAACTTGCATAAGCTACACATGTTAAAGGTGTCAACTTGTTTGGTTAAATGTCACAGTCTACATAATATAACCCAAATTCATGTATAAACTTGCAACATAATGGTGGTGTGAACTAGTATAGAACTCACACATGTCATGGATCTAATTTTAGATCTAAAATAAGTGTCATGAAACCTACACAATTTTTATTAATCAGTGCCAAAACTTGCATAGGTACATGTATGAATCATCATAGCCCAAACATATATAACATCATGATTTGACTAACATGAACTAACCAACATAGATACTAACATCATGACTATGTAACATATGTGACATCATTTACAACATATCATCATCTAACTTAATAACATAGGTTCATGTATATGGGTACATCTAACTTAATAGACAAATTCCCATAATCAAGATCCAGGGATAATCATGTATATGGGTACATCTAACTCAATAGACAAATTCCCGTTATCAAAATCCAAGGATAATTAAGAATCATGTATATGGGTACATCTAACTTAATAGACAAATTCCCATAATCAAGATCCATCTAATTTAAGAACATAGGTTTTATAACATACTTGATAGCATAAGCATAAGGTTTGCAACATACATGATAGCATAGGATCTACAACATGGTAGCATAAAATTTGCAACTTGTATAATCAACATCATGATTCATAGGCTAAAACATAATAACATCATGGTTATGTGATAACTTAACATAGCAACTTGCAACATATATAATATCATGACATGATTTACAACATATAGGATATCATCATCGCAAAACAAAACATTTGGAACATACATGATAACATAAGATCTACAATAACATATATGACAATTCACATCATTTTCTTATGATCCATTTACATCTTAATCAAATTAATTTGCTAATAATCTTGTGAGAATCATCATACTCACAATTTAAGAAGAAAGAGATAGTCTAGATTGCTTTAGAGTTGATTAGAATTTGTTTGTTGATTAGCTTTTCTCCTTCTTTAGTTTGTGGCGGCTACACTGAGTTCTATGGTGATGGCATGACGGCGGCTTCTCAATTTTTCATGTGAATTAGAATGAGACTACCCACTTATTTATAGAGTTTTAGGATTTGTTTAGACCATTAGATTTAACCTAGAAATAACCGCAGCCGTTCAGACAAGATGGGGTTTATCTTATTGACTCAGCAAATTAATAAACTTCCATTTGTATTAATGTTCATCTTTTACTGATTTACATATTTATGGTTCATATGTAAATCATTCACCATTAAATTATAACATTAATTATGTTCCTAATTAACGGTATACCAATTATACCGTTTCATACCAATTACCCAAATTATGTCTACTTAGTATATATATATATATATATATATATATATATATATATATATATATATATATATTTCTCTTTTTAATTAATATCAATGACAAATTAATACTCATCTACAAACTAATTTCAATCTATGCATGTTTTACATTAACTGCCCATATATATATAAATATATATATACACACACGCACCTATTCATAAATTCAAATAATGCAAATTAATTGCTTGCCTAAAAAAAAAAGGAAATTGAGCATATAATTTAATTTCCCTTTTTTTTTCTACTTTCCTTGCAACATGCAAAATCAATGCATAATGAAGTTACCTACATACATACATATCTACTTATGCATAAATCTTTCCCTCCAAATAAATTGACTGTATTTATCTTCTCAATTATATATATATATATATTCGATACATATATATATATATATATATATATATTTAATTTATTTATTTTTGAACCGCGTTTACACTAAGCCGCTTTTTAGCCATTCCCCAAAAACAAAAATATGGCGTTGGCGGGGATCGAACTCTGCACCTCTTGTATGCAAGTCACATGTTCCAACCAAATGAGCTATTATGTCTTTTGCTTACAATTCTTAGAACAATGCTAAACATTATTCTTTTCTCATTCCTCTTTTTCCATGTTTTGCTGCAATATTTAATTTAAGGATATCTTTTTCATACGGAGTCCAATTTACGCAAACTCGGACTCTATCTCAAGCAGAATTCCGGGACGAACGCAACGGCGCAACCCGTTTCACCTAATTATTTTTCTAAAAATTAATTATACCTTGATTTTTTTATTTTTATGTTCACAGAAAATGCGGGGTGTTACAAGTCGAGGCAAAGGGCAAGCTCCTCTCCGCTTCGAGACACTCTAGCAAATGCCTCAGGACTACACACTCTGGGTTACCCTTGGATCGGTCCTCTCTTACGTTTGAGGATTAATTATTCCTGAACACACGTTTCCCGGTCCTTACAGACCTATAATCGAGGCGCCTCATTCCAACAACCACATAGGTGAAAAGTATATAAATGTCAGGGCTGGTAAGTCACTGACACCACCAAAGCTAGAAAGAAACGTCTTGTCCTCCCAACGATCCGTATCCCGTTTTTTAATCATACCGAGGTGTGAGGCTCGCGAATTCACGTTATACATAAAGCTACGCCACGTAGGTCGTGCTTTGATCATCAACCACAAGACTTTGCTTTTCAACAGAAGCCTTGATCAATTTCCACTTAGGCATGCCACACTGGCAATTCATGCCATGCGACTGATGTCCATCGATATACAACCTCTGAGCTCGTACGTCTCAGAGAAGGGCGTTAAGCAAAAGAATAAATTCTCCGCCGCCAAACAGATGTATATTTAATAGAGATCAATCAACATAGAATAAAATCCAATGTCAGACACACAATCCATTTACAAGTTCGTTCTGGGTCTGAACGAAACTAGAGGCACTTTCCTCGCATATCCATCGATCTCCAGGTACGTCTGGACGACCACCAACTGATTCCCTCATCTTGGGTGTACAGCCCAATCAAGATCATCAGTAATCACCCAAACGATGTGAAGACTTCCGGTTTTCAACCACCGTCTTCATCTTCGACATATCGTCGAATCGGTTATTCAGAATGGGTATAAACCCGGACTTTCCGAACAACCCGCGTGTATAGTAAACAAATGTTACACAAACACAACATACGCCTCATTCCAATTCAGCAGTCACTAACCGCAAATTAGCAAGAGAACAATTTCCCAAATATTAACCCCGAAGTAGGGGTGAGCATTGTTTGGTTCAAACCGAATTAACCGACCGAACCAAATTAGTTTGATTGGTTCGGTTCGGTTGTCTTTGCTGATTGGTTGGATTTGGCTTTTATTTTCAGTTAAGTTTGGTTTATGGATTGGTTTTGGATTTAAAAGCATAAAATTCGGTTTGACCGAAATAACCGGATATGCATGCGATTCATTTTCAAACCCATCATTACCTGAGCTGGCATTATTATTTTTTCGTTTCCTGAGCCAACATTTCACATATTTCAATTTCCAAATCTCCCAATTATTGAAGACGAAGAATACGAAGCACCTATTCAACGGAAGCAATAGATATCACGTCTTTTATTCACTGTTATATTGTCTCATTTCTCTTTAAATTCAATACAAACAGTTCTCTATTTTCTAGTCGGCGATTCAACAATCTAATTCGCACCCAGTCTTCAGATCAGATTAGGGTTTGCTCTCTAGTCGAAACTTCAGATCTGCGCCGCCTGCGCTCTCCCGAGTTGGAGCCTGCAGCTACTTTCCTCTTCTCATCAAGGACCAAACTTTGACAAATTTTCAGTTCAACCAACATTAAGTTGCGGTGCTGCTGCTGCTGCCTGCTATTACCATTGGTAAGGAATTTTGATGTACATTCATTATAATTTATTCTGGAATCAATAAAGTATCAGTTCTCTATTGTGAATTATTTTTCTAGTTTCTTTCTTTAACAAAATAATGATCAAATCTTTGCTATTGCACGTTAAGCTGCATGTGTGATTATACGAAATATTAAGGTAAATTTTGGTAAGGCAATTGTGCAAAATATCACTTAATTTGGAGTTATCATTTCTGGTGTAACCTGTTGACTTATGGCATCATCGCTTTTAAGTTAAGCTACCAGATGAGAAAGCGCAACACATGACTTATAACCTTCCCATTTATATAGGGAGCTATAAGAGAATAGACATTAAAACCATGTCAATTTTTGTTTCTCGGTTCGGTCGTCATATGGGCGAATGTTGAATCAACAGCTTAAAGAAGTGCATAGTAGTTTCCAGATTATTTGTTCACTGAAACTAGTTTCATACCAAAATCCTTTTTGACTCTGATTAAAGCAGCGATATATATGTGTTGCAAAATTGAAATTGAGATAATAGTGTAAATGATGAAGTTACAGTCCGTGTCTCGTACCTGTGGATAGCTCAATCCAGTTCTGGTACGCTAATGTTAACATAAACCATCGTTGTTTTGGTTGAGTAAAAAGAGAATGCTCTGGCATGATTTTCAAGTCTTAGGCAATTCATTAACAAAAGTTACAGAGAATGGCATATCTGAATAGGTAATTCATATTCAGTCCATTTAGGTATTTGGATATCAATCAACAAAGAATATTTGATTATAATTTCTTTTTCACATATAGCAGCCAATCCATCCTAATTTTCTTGCAGGTAAAACTGATCATGTTTTGCCCTTTTTAATGTATGTTTATCTTATTATTACCAAACATTTATCTTTTGCTCGTGTTCTTCTTAAAATAGTATTGGTTTTAAAAATCTATTTCATGTATTGTTCGTTTCCCTATATTCTCTGTATACATATCTTGTTTAATGTATGTTCATATTCTCAGTCTACGTTCTTGCAATCCACATGGACTTTTGTATGTCTAATCCAATCATATTTGCCTGTCCTTTTTCAGATTTTGGCTGGACTTGAAGTTCTATATTTTGAACAATTCTTGAAAAGAACAGAACAGCCGAGTAGAAGGCTATATAGTAATTAGTAAGCTGGAATATCATATACTGTTTAAATAAAAATCATTATTTTTTAGGTGTTGCCTGTAAGGAATGCATATTGTCTCCGGAGAATAGTTTTCTTTTTAGCTTGTTTTTACATCAAAATTAGTGCTTGAGTTGTAGTCTGATCACCGTATATATATTTTGTATACAGTGTGTAGTAGTCAATTGGTGCAAGATTTAACTTCTCCTGTTTTGTTCTAAAGGTCAAATATTACTTATGAATGTTTCCGCATGTGAATAAGGATTAAGGATGTTGAAGATTTTTCTCTTCCAGTTCCAGCATGGCAGCATATGATTTTCTGTGTACTGTTTATTGGGTGTATCATTTTGGTTGTCTACAATATTCAATGTTATTTGTATACAATGTTATTAAGATTTTACTTATTTTGAATGGAGAATTTGGGTCAATAATTGCAAAATGAATGTGTTTTTGTATGGTCCACTAAATGTCCTGTTATATGTGTACGATGCCATGTAGTTCCATGCTAGTTAATTTCTGTTAAAGCATGTTGATATTGTGTTAGTTTGTTTTATGTACAATGCAAACTATATTTAACTAGTTAAAGTAAAATAACCGAACTAACCGACCGAACCGAACCGATTTAATTTGGTTTGGTTCAAGTTCGGTTCCAATTCAAATTGGATTGGTTTGGTTTGGTTAAAGAATTATTTGGTTTCAAATTGGTTTTGCAATTTTTATGTAAAACCGAACCGAACCGACCGTTTGCTCACCCCTACCCCGAAGGCCGAAACCAACATCAGATCAATACCCAGGAAACCATTCTTCTTAGCTAATCTACAACTAGTTTCTAATTTCATATTCTTAGGGAAAGGTTCCCATTAATTTTATCAAAGATAAATTCTTTAAAATTTACTCTTTAATCTTCCATTGGATGTCATTTCAAACCAAATTATGGTTTTCCAAACTAGTAGAGATTAGCGAACCACACCGAAGTAATTATTTATTTTATTTCCCAATCCCAACCTATTCATCCCATGAAGCAAAACTGGTAATACTCCATATCTAACACCACGGTGTTATCGGTAAAATTAATTACCATTTCACGTTCAAATCTAATTAAAGATTTAACTATCGCTTTGGTGCAAAACTGGTGATACTACATTCTCGCTCATTTTCCAAATTTGATAGTTTAGATTATCAATTCACATTTCAATCTAATTGCAGATTCATTAAAAACTCCTTTTACTGGGTTAAAGAACTAATGTCATTTAAAACACAGTTCACGACAAACCCAAATCATATTCTATTTATTACCGGGTTTAAAGAACAAGTGTCATTTAAAACACCCTTCACGATAAACCCACCAATCAATTCTATTTACAACCCATCTCAAATCCAATTTATTTATTTAAAAATAAATGGGTTTTAATATTAGTTCAAAACTAGTTTATTTTGATAAAAATCTATTTTTTTATCTTTTCAAATATGGAGTTTTTTCATCCTAATTTTTCCCAAATCATTTCTTATGATTTTATACAAATTATTGATATTTTTAATAATTTAATCAAGGCCCGTACAGTCGATTTCCATCAGCGGCCATCGAACAGCACTTACAGCGACCTTTTCCAAATTTGATTTGGACGTATCTCCAAATCCAACCGTTAGATTTCAAATTTCTAATATTCGTTAGAAAGCTCTTTTCGATACGAACCCAACGGTTCCGGTTTTAGGAGACCGACGGTCGGATCTCCCGTAATGTCCATTCGAAATCAACGGTCGAAATTTTCGAACTGCCGCGGCGTGGCGCGTTCTATTCTGGCCATTATATTGTATATATAATATATATTTCGTCGATTTCTATTTAAAACGAAGTTTATAAATAGTTTTAAATTCGTTTCAAAAACATTTCAACTTCCATTTCCAATTCAATTCAAATTTCAATTCAATTTGAATTCATTTCAAATTTGATTATTATTCTATTTCAATTCATTTTCAATTAAATTCGAATTCGTTTTATATTCAATTCAAATACGAATATAATCGATATAAATATCGTTCCCGTCAAAATAGCGCATCTCTAATCAACACGGCTTTATATATTTCAATAATTCCGTTATTCTATTCAACAAATGAATCTATATTTTTGTTATTCAATATATTTTATAAAAATTATGGTATCTATCGTTTGATTTAAATCAGACTCCAACCGTAAATTAGTAAGAGAACGATTCCCTGAATATTAACCCCGAAGGCCGAAACCAACATCAGATCAACATCCAGGAGACCACTCATCTTATCTATTTTCCAGTTAGTTTCTAATTTTATATATGATAAAGATATAAATTTTATTGTTAAAATATTTCGTTCAACACATGACTAATCTCAACGGATGAGTACAGTCAACACATGAACCTTTATTTTATAATGATAAAGATGTAAATTTTATTGTTAAAATATTTCGTTCAACACATGACTAATCTCAACGGATGAGTACAGTCAACACATGAACCTTTATTTTATAATGATAAAGATGTAAATTTTATTGTTAAAATATTTCGTTCAACACATGACTAATCTCAACGGATGAGTACAGTCAACACATGAACCTTTATTTTATAATGATAAAGATGTAAATTTTATTGTTAAAATATTTCGTTCAACACATGACTAATCTCAACGGATGAGTACAGTCAACACATGAACCTTTATTTTATAATATTCTTTATCTTCTAAATTGGAATGAGGCCCAATCAATTACCATATAAAGTTAGTTATATGGATTCCATTCAACACATGTATATAATAGCAACGATACATAATCAATCATCATCCAAAGTGCACTACACTGTATAAGCATCAAATATAGATATCTAACGCTTATAACAGCCTGCCAATCAATCGATCGACATACAACTAATTATTGGGATTGGTGTATGCCGAATTTTATCCCAATACCCGTGTGGGGTTTCAAACAATCAAACACAGATTTTATTTGTGCAATTGGGCGATGTGTAAAATTTATCGTCCCAATCAATGTCCTTCAAATAGGTGTACATAAACAAACCGTCCGGTTTGTAAATGAATATTTATTTATTCACATTCACGTTAAAAATTATATTTTTAACGACCAAACCATTTTATTCAACCTATGAATATTCTATTCGGTTCATTTATCAAATAAAATGATATCTTTATTTTTCTAACTTATTTTAGAAAATTTCGGCGGCATAACGACACGATACTAGAAACGGGACGAGGCCTAGCCTTATCCCCGGTCTAGTGATGGCCCACGCCATACACATATCAATCAATCCATTCCATTTCACCAAACAATCAAATTCAAATCAAATAATCTAACCAACTACACAACCAAACAAACAAGTCTATGGTCTGTGGACGATGGTGTCGGGTGCTACTAAACACCGTCTGCATCCGAGTATATATATATATAACTAGAAAATGAAATTTAGAGTGAGAAGTTCTCACCGATAGCTAATCCAATACCACGACACTTCAGATGTAGAAGTCTTCGCCGTTCTCGCCTTTTGTCACTTTCGCTGCCCGTAGCCACTACATATAAAAAAAAATCACATTTTTATACTGTTGTCATGTATATAAAAATCATATTTTTATAATCACTCCATATGGATAAAAATTCTATTTTTACACCGCTACTATATAGATAAAAATTCCATTTTTACATCGCTACTATATAGATAAAAATTCCATTTTTACATCGCTACTATATAGATAAAAATTCCATTTTTACATCGCTACTATATAGATAAAAATTATATTTTTAACCTTTCTATAATATAAAAATTATATCTTTATTTAATTAAAAACCACTTCTTTTTGAATCTAAAGATCCAATCTTTTTGTTTATAAAAAAAAAATCAAACTCGTTTGTTCTAAAAATTCAAACCTTCTAACATATACAAATTCTGCCTTTTAACATATATTAAAATCACATTTTTATACAAATAAAATCGTATATTTTCTGTTTTAAAAATCCTACATCTCATATAAAAATTTCATCCTTCCTACTTTAAAGACCTTACCTTTATTCATATAAAAATTATAACTTTTCATAACTAAAAGTATAAACTTCTCTACTTACTTAAAAAAAAATATTCTTTCTATATAATCAAAAACCCACATTTTTATATAACCGAAAATAAATATAAATCGAAGTAAAATACTCACGGGTTTCCAAATCAATTTGGAGGGGGTCCTTGCGACTGGAGGAGGGGAGCGAGAGTGGAGAAAGGGGTCGGAGGGGGTCGCGCGCGTCGGTGGGGGCCTGGTCAAGGAGGCGGCGGCTTTCATCTGGTGGCGGTGGTTTTTAAGCAAAGGTGGGGGGGGGGGGGGGGCTGCGGTTCTTCGAGAGTAGGAATGGAAGGAGAGATGGACGGAGAAGGAAAGGGCATGTTGGCACGGGGAGGAGGGCGCCTGCCCTAGGCGACGGCGAACGATGGGGGGGGGGGGGCGTCAAGCTCCTCCGATTCTTCTTTTTTCATTTTAATTTCTGTTTCAATCTGAATAGGAATGGTGGGGATAAGGGCGGGTTTGACTAGGCTTGTAGGGAGAAAGGTTTTTTTTATTTAATTAATTTAATTCCAAAAAGGTACTTTTATTTTCGAACTCGAAACGGGACCCACCGCCTGTTGTCCATAGCTAATTACCCCCATTCCGAACACAATGGAATATGTATCGTAAGCTGATTCGACTGTTTCGATCAGTTTTCGTCAAAATCAACATATAGTTCTATATATTGAATTTGAACGCGCATTTCAATTTACCGGGGTCACATACGAACCCGAAAAATTACAGAAAAATATTTTCTAGCTTCGCATTGGCGATATGGTTCTAACAAAACAAGTTTCATCGAATTCTGAGACCGTTTGGAAAATGGCCATTTTCCAATCGATTAAAATCAACTGAAATTGGTCAAACGCGTTTTCCTTTGCCACGCTCACATATCGACTCGAAAAATTATGAAAATTGGCATCTAACAATAACTTGACATCACAGATCCAACAAAAGTAGTTTCGTCGAAATCCGAGGTCGTTTGCAAAATTCCCATTTTTAAGGGCCCGAATTCCATAGCGACTATTCAGAATTTTCAAATGGACATATCTTTTGATCACCGCTATGAAATTTTGATTTTTTGGATTCGTTGGAAAGATATTATCAATTAGATTCCATTATTTTTGGTTTCACTAAAATCCGGTTTATTTTGCACCCGGTATGTTCAATCGAAGTTTGAAATCGAATTATCGAACTACCGCGCCATTTTCAATTCCTTTTATAATTATAAATAAATATTTATATTCTAACGACGACGTATATAATATATACTTTCTAATTATATTCAAAATAAATTTCTCGTCGATATTATTTAAAATAATTCATTTTAAATGTTCAAAATTTGCTAAAATTGCCAAAATAAAATTTTTAAACTGGCTCGCATTTCCGGGTTATTACACAACGAAAGTGGTCTCATCGAAAATGGAGATTGTTTGCAAAATCGCTATTTTTAAGGGTTATATATTATATAAATTCCATAGTGACTATTCTGAATTTTCAACTGGACATAACTTTTTATTCCTGTTATGAAATCTCGATTTTTCACATCCGTTGGAAAGATATTCTCAAATAGATTCAAATATTTTTGGTTTCACTAAAGTCCATTTATTTTGAATCCTGTACATTTATTTGAAATTTGAAATCAAAATTTAATACTACCACGCCATTTCCAATTCCTTTTATAAATAAAATAAATATTTATATTCTAACTCCAATTTAAATAAGTTTATATGTTCTAATTCTATTCAAAATAAATTTCTAGTCGTTATTATTTAAAATAAATCATTTTAAATATCCAAAATTCATTAAAATTGCCAAAATAAAATTTTTAAATTGGTTCCGATTTTCCAGGTTGTTGCAGTCTCACCCACTTAAAATCTTTTCGTCCTCGAAAAGGAATGGAGCCGAAATTTGTTTAACTAACCAACTCAATTTTCAGTTTGGCTTTCATTCTTCAACTTTTCAGTTTCTAAGAATTTTCCAATTCTTAAAAAATTGGCTAACACCCTAAAATTTCACCATAACCTCCTTTGTATGGGGAGACATTTAAAACCGCAACTAGCCACGCAAATCCCTTATCATCCAAAAAGAAAAAGCCAAGCGGCTAGCCAATCGGCTCATAAAATCATCCAAACCCAATAAATTTGTAAACATGTACCTATTTGTCGGGTATACAATTTTATTCCTCTTCTTAGCCTCCTTGCTATGACCTGTCCAATATATATGCATGCACATGTATGCAATTTTCAAACAATTTTCAACTCAGTTCAAAATTTGACTTGATTTGGTTATATTTCTCTTATTGGTATTATCAATCCAATATTTTTATTAATCAAACTAATAATCAAACATCACAACCAACAGTCAATTAGTTGATTAGATTTTCAAACACATAACTTTAATACATATATTCGAAATCACGTTTTTGATGTCAATTCACAACAATAACCCTATCTATGTTTTGGTTCTCATACCAGTCAATTGGAAATATACAGATATCCCACCTTCAAAACTCGAACATAAATACTGATAATGGCATCATCATCAGTATCCTGTCCGGGCGACTGAAGTATGATTCTATATCTATCCAGTATATTAAAACTTCGAATATACGTTTGTGTTGGCTAGCTTTTTGACCAAGCCACCAAGGTTTACACACAAGATGAAATTATGAAACTACGTTCCTTAAGTCCATGAAGGATCGGATCGCCCCTCTCGAATCGCCCCCCATCGGATCACCCCCATAGCATCAACGATCAGTCTACCTCCACACGACTCAATCCGCACTTACACCACTACCCTGCACAAACCGATCCGACCCCCCGACGCACAGCGAAGCCTCTGACCTGTTCAATCACGAGCTAGTCTTCGGCGATCCGAGATGCACGGATCTAGCAACACGTGTCCCCAACTGTCACTTTGACCAATTCCTCCTCCTTGCTCGATCCGATCCGATTTTCTCGGGATCTACGCCACGTCTGGCTGCGAACCGTCTGGCAAAATCAGCTATAAATAGCCCAGAGACTGGCATTTTTCAGGATCTTTTGGTAGTATTGAGCACTGATTCCACCATTACTGTCATACCACTATTTCTTATCAGTTTTACTATGAGATTACTGAGAGAAATCACAATTGTAAGAGTGAGTTTGAGAGAAATCATTGATTGTACTAGCATTCAAAGTATAATCGATAACATATAAAGTGGACGTAGGCTCGTTAACGCCGAACCACTATAAATTCTGTGTGTTTTCTGCTTTTTCTTCATTCTCCAGTTATAATTCTTTACGAATCAGAACAATTTGGGTGTTAGGTCCAAATTTTGATCTAACATTTTGGTGCTTTCACTGAGAGTTCAATTCTCAGCCTACCGGATTGCTATTCTACTATTTGGATTTGAAAGTCCAAAGTAAACAGTCCCAAAACTTCACTGTTCAGATTTTTGAAGATTCCAGTGACGTCTGATATCATGGCTGGAAAGAAGTCTAAGGAAGTACGAGCTTCACGGGTGAATGAAGTCGCGAATGAAGCAGTTGGCGAAAGTACACACGAGCAGGTCGTCAAGGGGACCGTGGATCGCGGAGCGCAGGGGGCGAACCGATCCAATCGTGGCATCGCGAACCGATCCGATGAAGGTGCCATGCTCCGAGTCGACGAGGACGATGCGATCCAGACTGCTGAAGGGGTTGTGACCCGATCCCAAGACAACGCACCTAACCCTCTACCCCCTGTTACCATGAACTGATCCCAGGGGGGCGCTGCGAGCCACCGACCTCGAACCACAGCGATCCGAATTGATGACCAGACTACAACTCGACCTGGAAAGGAGCCTATGGCTCGCTCCTACCGTCCTGGCCCCTCCGCTCGACCTGGCTCAAGCTCTTTGCGCATAAGAGAAAATGATGATGATCAATATGACCCTTCTGCTCCCGTTACTGAGGTAGATCTTTCTCGCTTTTCTGAAATATGGGAGAGGCTGTTTGATGAATTGGATGCTCAAAGGCAGGAGAGCTCCGTTCTGCGACAGAACTTGACTGCTATGGATAGACGGCTCAACGATCTCGCAAGGCAAAGGACGCCCCCAGTTCGTCCGCTCACCCCAGAGTACTCTTCTTCGTCAGAGGAATCGCCAAGACCTCTGCGGCGACCATATGAGAGGCCTGAAAACATAGAGCAGCTTAGATTTGGAACCCTGCCATCACGGGAAGAAGAGGCACTGGGTGTAGGGCCCTCAAACCGCAATGTGAACGATCGTGCCGCAACTCCCAGAGCTCGAGGTGTGGATAGCCCTGTTCAGAATAGTCTACCTCAGCCCCTTCGCCGTACAAATGCTCATGATAACAGGGGGCATCGAAGCCCAATCCGAGCCCCGGATTTCGTGGCCGCTCCTGGAAGGGAGATTAGAGAATCCCACCGAGCAAGAAGCGCTGACCCCGAGCCTCCGTTGACCAGTGCAAATGTTGCAGCTATGATCCATCAAATTCTGGCAGATAGCCGTGGACAACGGAATGAAGATTGGGGAATTGACCGCAGTCACACCCCTTTCACTGATGACATTTTAGATGCGACGTTCCCGAGGCGCTTCAAGATGCCGCAGATGAACCGTTACGCGGGTAGATCTGATCCCGTCCAACATCTGATGAGATATTCTTGGTCAATGACCGCTGCCGCAGCTTCTAACGCTGTCAATGCAAAGCAAGTCCCATATTCCTGGAGGATGTGGCATTATTATGGTTTACTCGCTTACCAGCAAGATCAATTTCCAGCTTCAGGGAGTTGAGTGAAAGGTTTGTGGAACAGTTCCGCATCTATGCACAAAAGACGAAGAGTGCGATTGACTTGTTCCTTGTCAAGCAACAACCAGGCGAGAGTTTGAGGGTGTATCTAGACCGCTTCAACCTAGCCGCTACTGAAGTCAAAGATCCTCATGAGCCAACTGTTGTGGCAGCCCTGATTGATGGGGTAGATAAAGACACCGAATTTGGGAGATACCTGGCTGGCAAGCCACCTCATACTAGAGAATTATTCTACGAAAAAGCTAACGTGCACTTATGCCGGGAGGAAGTATATGCTAACCGAAAGGCAAAAATGGCCGATAAAGAGGAAATCCAGAGCAATGTCGCCATTAAGCAGACAGGAGACAGCTCGGGGAAGGTCGAAGTTAATGTCGGAAACCGGAACCAGGGTGGTCGTCAGTCAGGAAATAATGGTAATAACAGTATTGGCAACAACCGGAAGAGGAATCGAGGGAACGACTCCCAGAGAAAGACTCGTCCCAGGTCTTTTGAAAGTTATACGCCAATAAACGATACTTTAGAGAATATCTTCATGGATTCGTACAACGTCCTCCAAAACAAAAGGCCTCCTCCCAGAGAGTCGACGGAGAAAGATCGTGAAACGGGGAAGTTTTGTCTCTTCCATCAGATTCATGGACATTCGACAAATGAATGCCGTCACCTAAGAGATGTGGTCGAGAGGCTTCTCCGAGAAGGAAAATTGGATGAATACAGAGTGACACCCAGAGACAGGGGGCAAGCCGTACAGGCCCCAAATCAGAACCAGAATCAACCTGATGTCAGGCCAACAGCCCAGCAAAAGGGAAAGGACCTTGTTATCAATACCATAATCGGAGGGCTTTATCTCGCCGGGCACGGTTCCAAGGCATTGGATCAGTATGTCAATGTAGCCAAGCAGCACCTCGGGGTAGGGGAGTGTAGCAACCCTAAGGACAACGTCCCGGTAAAGCAACAAAAGATGATGTCCGACGACGTCGTTTTCCGTGAACGAGAAAGCGTTGGAGTCCATTCTCCGACCGAAGATCCATTTGTAATCACAGTTCCTATCGGCTCGGCCACTGTTCATAAAGTCTTAGTGGATAACGGGAGTTCTATCAACATTCTTTTCAAAAAGACATTCGACCAAATGAATCTCGAAATAAAAGACTTGAAGCCCTGTGAGGGATGGATCCATGGATTCAACGGAGCATCCACCGCTCCAATGGGATATGTAGAGCTACCAGTTACACTTGGGGAAGGAGAACGCCAGAGAGTGAGGATTCTTCCCTTCGTGGTTTTGGATATTGAATCGCCCTATAATGCCTTCTTGGGTCGACCAGCCTTAGCAAAGTTCAGAGCCTGTATAGCCCCCTGGTGCTTGTTATTGACGTTTCCTACAGAAGCTGGTGTTGGTATTGTCAGAGGAGATCAAGTTGTCGCACGAGCATGTTATATTGTAGAGCTAAAGCTACTCCGCAACGGAGGAGACATAGAAACCAAGGGCGCTTCTCCCCCCACAAGGGCGGAGACCTCATAGCAATTAAAGAGGATAACCGTAGGAGAGTCGCCCAGAGAGTTGCCCGAGGATATAGATCCCAGAGAGGACAAAGAACCTGGGGGCAGATTGGCGACTCCCAACGAGATAACTGTGGATGTACTGATCGATGATGGTGACCCAGAGAAGGTCCTTAAGATTGGATCCTAGTTAAATCCGAATTTAGCTAAAGAACTGACGGATTTCTTGAAAGATAATTTGGATGTATTTGCTTGGACCCACGTAGACATGTGCGGGATATCTCCATCAATCATGAGCCATTCATTAAGCATTAACCCTAAGCATCCTCCGGTAAAACAAAAAAGGCGAATGCTGGGCCCAGAGAGGTCCGCTGCCTTGAAAGAAGAAGTTGGAAAGCTAAAGAGTAATGGATTTATCAGAGACTCAATCTATCCAGACTGGATTTCAAATCCAGTCCTGGTAAAGAAGGCCAACGGGAAGTGGCGAACGTGTATCGATTTCTCGGATTTGAATAAAGCCTGCCCAAAAGACAGTTTTCCGTTACCCCGGATCGATCAGTTGGCGGACTCAACGGCGGGCCATGAACTTCTCTCCTTTATGGATGCTTATTCAAGATATAACCAAATTCCAATGCACGTTCCAGATCAAGAACACACTAGCTTCATTACGGATCTGGGATTATACTGCTATGTGGTAATGCCCTTTGGCTTGAAGAACGCAGGCGCTACATATCAACGGTTAGTGAACAGAATGTTCTATAACCAGATTGGGAAAACAATGGAAGTATACGTCGACGACATGTTGGTTAAGTCCAGGCAATCCTCCAATCACACTACGGACTTGGCAGAGATGTTTGGCATTCTTCGAAAGTACGGGATGAAACTCAACCCAACAAAATGTTCATTCGGGGTCGCATCCGGAAAATTCTTGGGATTCATCGTCAGTTCTCGTGGGATTGAGATTAATCCAGACCAGATCGCAGCAATCAGAGACATTCAGGAGCCTAGGCAGATTAAAGATGTGCAAAGCCTTGCAGGGAAAGTAGCCGCACTTAGCAGATTCATCTCCAGGGCTACGGACAAATGCATCCCATCCTTCGAATTGATAAAGCGAGGAAAACGCCACTTCAAATGGACGCCCGACTGCATAGAAGCGTTTCAGAACTTGCTGAGACACCTGGAGAAACCTCCGATATTATCTAAGCCGGTGGATCACGAGGACTTATTCGTGTACTTGGCAGTGTCGTCCCACGCGATCAGCTCAGCATTGGTGAGAGAAGAAGATAAAGTTCAAAGACCAGTGTATTACGTGAGCAAAAAATTGACGGTAGCAGAGCGTAATTATCCAAGGATAGAAAATTTGGCGTACAGTTTGCTGATTGCCTCTAGAAAGCTTCGACATTATTTTCAGGCTCATCCCATTACCGTATACACTGATCATCCACTCAAACAAGTTCTACAGAGACCAGAAGCATCTGGAAGGCTACTCAAACGGAACATTGAGTTGAGTCAATTTGATCTGAACTTTCAGCACCGGCGGTCAATACGGGGGCAAGTGATAGCCGACTTCATAGCAGAGTTTACTGTCCCGGAGGAAGATATAGCGAACGAAGAAGTTGACCCCTCAAAGTTACTTCTCGACCCCAGTGTCTGGAGATTGTATACTGATGGCGCTAGGAATGACAAGAGATCCGGCGCTGGAGTAGTGCTTGAAACCCCCGAGAAACGGCTGATATCCTATGCTATCCGGATGGAGTTTCACGCCACTAACAACGACTCCGAATATGAAGCCCTGATAGCCGGGCTAAGGATCGCAAAGGAGTTGGAAATCACAAAGCTAGACATATTTTGCGACTCCAAGTTAGTTGTGAACCAGGTTACTGGAAAATTCCAAGCCAAAAGCCCAAGATTGATTTTATACTTGGAGAAAGTAAAGGCGTTGCTGAACGGCTTCGATCACTACAACATATCTCATATTCCGCGGTCAGAGAATCAACAGGTGGATAAGTTGGCAAAGATGGCTAGTTCCGACGATCCTGAAGAGACCGGGCAAGCCCCAGTTGAAGTACTTCGGTCTCCTAGTATAGATCAGATGGAAATTGATCCGGTACTAGAGACGGAACCAGAAAGGGAGTCATGGATGACCCCTCTAAAGAATTTCTTGATGAATGGAATGCTTCCGACCAAGAAAAGCGAGAGGCGTAAAGTAATTCGTAAAGCTGCCCGATACGTTCTGCAAGGCGGAGTTCTTTACAGACAGGGATTTTCGATGCCCCTTCTCCGGTGTATAGCTCATGACGACATCAAGCGTGTGCTGCAGGAGGTACATGAAGGTGAATGCGGCGATCACACTGGAGGGCAAACATTGGCGAAAAAGGTGTTGCGGCATGGTTATTTCTGGTCTACTATAAACAAAGATGCGGCGAAATACGCACGACGGTGTGATGCATGCCAGAGATTTTCAAAGATACCTAGGGCACCTCCCAGTCAGTTAAAAACGATGACGAGCCCATGGTCTTTCGCTATGTGGGGAATTGATATCATCGGAAGTCTCCCCATAGCTAAGGGCGGAGCAAAGTTCGCTATTGTAGCTGTAGATTACTTCACTAAGTGGGTTGAGGCTGAGCCACTGACTACAATCACAACCAAATGAGTGATCAATTTCGTCGTTAGAAACATCATCTGTCAATTTGGGATTCCAAATATTGTTATAACTGACAACGGAACTCAGTTCGATAGCACTGAATTCAGAGACTTCTGCCAGAAATACCACATTGAGAAACGATACACCTCTGTGGCGCACCCGCAATCGAACGGACAGGTCGAAGCGGCGAATAAAGTGATTAAGTCCATTCTGAAAAGAAGACTGAAACGGGCCAGAGCCATGTGGGTTGATGTATTACCCTTAGCACTATGGGCCTACAGGACAACGTATAAATCGGCAATAGGCCATACCCCCTTCTCCCTTGCTTTTGGAGCAGAAGCAGTCATACCGGTTGAGATAAAAGTACCTTCTCGCCGAGTGACTTATTACGATCCGATGACTAATAACGAATTGCTCCTTGAATCCCTGGATATGATCGAAGAAAAGAGGGACGAAGCAGACCTGCGTGCCTTGAGATGCAAACAACAGGTCGCCCGATACAACAATAAAAAGGTTCGAGCCCGAACCTTTGAACCCGGAGACTTGGTTCTGAAGCGTGTCTTTCCAGCCCCAACTCATATGGGTGCGAAGTGGGAAGGACCGTACTCCATTCTGTGCAAGCTTGATAATGGAACCTTCAAGCTAGCAACCGTAGATGGAAAGGAAATCCCCAGAGTGTGGAATGCCCAACATTTACGGCCGTATCTAACGTAAAGATGTCAGATCTGTTCTTTTGCTTTATTAAGGACCATGTACAAGGCATGACTTGCCTAGAATAGTCCGATTTCTTAAGCAAAAAATTATAAAGTGGACGTAGGTCATGATTCGACCGAACCACTATAAAAATATTGTGTGTCGTTTACCTTTATTGCACTATTATTTATCTGCCTTTCTATTTTTATGGAAATTGTTGTGAACCATGCAACGATCACAGAAGCGTATAATTATAGGTGCCTTCCATCAGAATGGAATGCAATCACTAGTCAAAACTCTGAGGGTGCGATAAAGTAAATCATATCATTATTAGCGCTCTAACTCTCCAGAGCCGAGAGAGAGCATAACGGACATGAAGGCGATGTCCGTAAGTCATGGCGGTGTACCATGATCGGAACCGCCTTGATGGAACTCTAACTCTCCAGAGCAGAGAGAGAGTATAAAAGCGTCTCCGACTGAGCACTGAGAAAGTGCTCCTACCCCGCTGAAGGATCGGGGAGCGATTGAACTGCTGAGCTCGAACTCTAACTCTCCAGAGCAGAGAGAGAGTATAAAAGCATCTCCGATTGAGCGCTGAGAAAGAGCTCCTACCCCGCTGAAGGATTGAGGAGTGATTGAACTGCTGAGCTCGAACTCTAACTCTCCAGAGCGGAGAGAGAGAGTATAAAAGCGTCTCCGATTGAGCGCTGAGAAAGAGCTCCTACCCCGCTGAAGGATCGGGGAGCGACTGAACTGCTGAATTCGAACTCTAACCTCGGCGACCGCCAGGAGAGTATAAGAGAGTCTATGATTAAGCGCTGAGAAAGGTGCCGAAAACTCAACACCATAAGGACAGTTATCTTACTAAATTTTCTAAGTCCCCCATATTCAGAAATAGGGGGCAACGTGCAAACAACACTAATCAATCCTTAATAAGCCCTAGTTAGGCGCTACGTTAACGATTGATTGGGGGCATATACATATACACATGAACCTTGATGCAGCACGGAAAATTTTAAACTTTTCTTTCTGTTGCTTGACTAATTTGTAGTTATAATCAGATGATCTATGACTAAGCATGAAAAGTTTATTAAATGCAGGTACACGATGATGCAAAAGAGATAAACTTTCATTTATAAACTGCAAGCCTACAAAGTGAAAAACAACCTAAAAAAAAGTGAGGGCCAGTCTCACAATTACATTTCATGGCCAGTGGGAAGCCTAAAGACAAAATATAGACAAGCGACAATATCCTATTTACGCTTGGACTTCTTCTCCTATTTCTGCTTCTCCAGCTTCGCCTTGTCAGTTTCGGATTGATCACCCTTCGTTCTTTTCCTTTTGTCTATAAGAGGAACGTCCGACTCATCAGAAGACTCCTCCTCCTTTCTCTTTCTTTTATCAGTAAAGGAAGCTGGGAAATCATCAGGATTCACAAAATGAAGCTGTTTGCTGATGGATTTGGGCTGGAGTTTCAGAACCATTCCAGTTTTGGGATTAAACTCCAAGATAGGAGCTACGTTTAAAGGCTCTTGTCCCACTTTCTTTAAAGCCAGCTGCTTTTCCTGCCTAGCCTTTCTTTTGGCCAAAGTCTCGTCGTCATCGCCTTCGACTTCTTTGGTACTGATGATATCCTCCTCATCATCTACATGGCGCCCGTCCATATCTTTCAAGGCATCGATGGTTTCGACATCCTTGGGAGCATCAGCACTGGGTGCTAGGACGCCCTTCTCCGCTATTGTACCTCTAGCCTGCTTCGGTATATCAGCACCAGCGCTAGGCGAGACGTCAATCTTCTCCGCCTCTGTCCTTTTCTCGACATCTTTGTCGACGGGCTCGCCACCTGATTATGAGGAACACATGTTATTAATTCTATTGGTTGCTCCACCAGACGACGACAACTCACATTTGCTTTGACAAATTGTGGGGAAAAAAGTGAGATACCTTCTGCTGACCCTCCATCCAGGCTAGCTGCAAAAGCTCCGACAACCACAGGAGTCAGGCCCAAAGGAATTAATGGATCATCAGGATTGTATTCCTCAACTCCGAAGGCCTCGGGCTCTACAACTGAGCTCGGACCTTCGTCAATCTTGTTTTTGCCCTTAGCCAGGGTCCTCTCCTTTTCCATTTCTTCTTGAATTAGGCGCCGGCCTTCTGCCAAATCCTCGGTCTCGTTATCCCTCAGAATGGTCCTCATCAGCTCATCTTCGTCAATCTCTTCAACTCCTAATCTCTGCTTCTCACCCTCGACGATGGCGTCCCATATGCTGGCTAAGGTGACGTGGTAGTTCGGGATCCACGAGATGTTACGGGTTTTGAGGACGTGGCCGAGGAAGTCAAATATCATCTCTTCAAACCCTTCGATATCCTTTTCTCTCTCGAGGAGCTTGTTGTTAGAAGCAGTAGCCATTTCAATGGCACTTTCTACATTCTTTTCGGCGAGAGCCGCGCGCCTCTCTGCATCTGCAACTTGATCATTCAAAATCACCTTCTCTGCTTCGGCCAAAGCTAGACTTTCTTTCAAACTTGCTTTTTCTTTCTCCCAAGCAGCTCTCTCAGCTTCAAAATGGCCCTGTGCCATCTTCAACTCAATGTTGACCATTTTAAGATCTTCTACCTCCTTCTTTAAGGCCATTTTCTCTTGACTATTTGAGTCGAGTTCAGAATGAAAGCATTTCCTAGCATTCTCCAATTCAGTCTTATAATTTTCAGCATCTCTCCGCGCTGAGGCAAGTTGGGATTGAGCGTCTTCCAAGTCCTTCTCCATTTTTGTCCTGGCCCTTTCATTGTTATCTATCTTCACTTTGGATCTATGTACTTCCATCTCAAGCGTTCGGATGACCTCTGAAAGATTAACAGCATGTTTCTTCATCACTTCATACTGCCTGGCTACATGGCGAATGTGCCCGATGACTTTAGTATCCCAGTTCCTAGGGATTGGTTCCAAGGCTGGAACAAACATCATCCTTTCAAAGAAGATGTTAGGGAATTGTTCTCGCAACTTTTCCAGCTTAGCCTGAGTCTCGGGACCATGGATGTAATCTCGTGACCCGGGGGCAACCAAATCTTGTTGGCTGGAAGGGACAATGTCAATTTTCTCCTTCTCAGAATCCTTGATTGGATCCTTGCTTTTATCCTTGGGCTCGTAGTGTCTTTTTGATAACCTTCTGTGAGAGGGTGCACTCTTCGGAGGGGTTAGTTCTTTGGGAAGTTGTTTTCCCCCTGTAGGTGGCACCGAATAACTGGGAAGCTTGCCAGAGGTCGGTTTTGATGGAGACCGGGATTGTGAAGAAGTAGGCTTGTGAGAAAGGCCGCGAGAACGTTCAGGATTTGGATGAAGACTGGGTGTACCTTCACGGAGAGAGCGATAGGAATAAGATCGCCTGCGAGACATCTTCCCTGCAAAAGAAAAAAGAGCATATTAAAACGCTGAATAATGTTGATATAAAAGTGTGGGGTCAGGCAGTGCGTGTGATTTGTGCATCCCATATAATTCCCCCCTAACAGACCAGGGCCCGAAGTCAGGCTTGTCTGGGTAGTCTCTCGTTCCCCAACTGGAGCGGTTGTTTCCTCAGAAACAGGGAAAAACGGCTCCCCTTCAAAGTCTCCCTGTGTGTATACATCATCAGGCAAAGGAATTTTGCTTAGCTCTTTAAATAGTTGTTCTTCTGTTAAATCGTCGGAAGCAGCAGGTTCAATCGGAAGAAGGCCCTTGAGGGGAAACCCCCTGGAGAAACTGGGATTTCCTTAGACTTATCACCACGGGCCTCATCTCCTCTATATATGTTTAGGTCCTCGTCGTCCTGGATGATTATTGGCGAAGGACTCTTACGGAATTTAATTGTTTCTACTGCCCGTGACGTTCCTTCTCCCTCCATTGAGGGCACGTATTTGTAGGGTTTGCCGCCTGCACCAAGTCCAAACCTTATATCCAGAAGGCGATGCTTGTGAAGGTTCTCGTCAGTAATGCACTTATTGATCTTTAAAAAATCGGATTTGCTTTGTAGAAGAAGAGACAGTCGATTATTGTATACCAAGCCTTCCGTCTTGGGAAAGACGTGATCTGCTTAAAAAAAGGGCACGTTAGTGCTACGATTTCTTAAACAAGTTATTCAGTCAAAAGATTAAAGTTTACTTGATTTAAGCCATCTTCTTGAACACCCAGCCTGTTTCTTTATATAGAACCAATTAGCCTTGGGATCCCCAATATTGCTGTATCCGTCAGACAGAACCTTCCTATTTGCTACTGATTCGAAGAAAGAGAAATTTGGGGTTGCCGAGGAGCGATGCTTGAAAAGATAAAAGGATTTTAAATCTTTAAATGTGAGCTTGGTATGCAGGATTTCCGCATATGCGATATATATAGTGTATAGAGCCGCGTAGGCATTGGGATAAAGCTGCATCGGAGCAATACCCAATCGTTTTAAGATCTCAATGACGATTGGGGGAAACGGAGGAATAGCTCCTACACAGCACATGAGTCGGCTGATTGTCATATACCCTTCCGGAGCTAAGTGAGGTCTATCTTCGCTGCCGGGTGTCCTCACATCATCCCAGGGGATCCCATGTCTCAAGCAAATTCTCTTAAGCTTTATGTCATCGAGTTTGGAAGATAGAGAGTCTGTGAATTTCTCTATTTCTATTGCACCAGGGACTTTGTCGGGAGCTCGGCCATTTACCTCTGATTCTTCATCAAGCGAGGTACTCTCAAACGGATTCAATTTTGTTTCTGCCTCATATTCGGATCCAGAATCTGCACCCTCTTGATTGGATGGAAGAACCTCGGGGTTGAGATGCTCATACACCTCGGGATCCGTCTCTGTGTCAGATCTTGAAGGGGAATGATTATCCGACATTACTGTTTAGGCAAGTAAACATGAGAAATAAAATTATAATTACCCATCCCCCATGTGTGTGCAAGTGCCGGTGTGTGCTTGTGCGTGCATTAAAGAAAAGTACGAAGGTCAACAAAATCATCGAGATATTGGTCGTTGTTCGATTGGTAGATTATGCATTTGTTCAGTCCAGAAAGTCCGACATCGAGGCTCTAACCTAACTGTCCGGATTCTTGTGATAACAGTGCATTGTTTAAAGTTTAAAATATGTTTGGATCGTGGGTTGGAGACTCGGTTCACTCGAGGGATATGGCCGGGTCGCGATATACGTAGCGGATCGCCCCCATATGGATCGCCTCCATATGGATCACCCTCATTCAGATCGCCCTTATTTGAATCGCAAACATCTTCGGATCGCGAGATGGGATTCGGATCATGGTGCATGCCTGGATTCGCGAGACAAACATGGATTAAAGACGAATGCACTAACTCCCGGGAGCACTTCGGATCGGTTCGCTATAAGCTCGTAGCAATCCGCTCCCTCATTACATCACCACGATCCATTGCTTGCTCTCTAACCCTATCTCCTTCCATTTACTCCCTCCACGATCCGCTCCCTCGCCACTGTCACGAATCGCTGCCTGGCCATCCCCTTCTTTCTTCTTCTTCCTCATCTCCTTCCTCCACCTTCGAGTTCACATCGACGAAACCCATCGGCCATGGCGTTTCCACGCTTTCCAACGTTTTAAAAATCATTGAATTCCGCTTGTTCCTTCCTCAAAATTAGTAAAAAAACTCAGAAATCATGAAAAAGAAAACCTTTGGTGGGATTACCTTCTTGAAAATGATGAAATAGTTGGACAAACGAAGGTTTAAATGCTAGGGTTTTGGTCAAGGAGCTGACGGCGGCGCGATGCAGAAAGAAGAAGAAGGGATAAGAGAGAAGAGGGTCGGGTTTATATAGAAAAAATCCCGACCGTTAGTATCCCCGTTTTTATCTCATTCGCAGCATGGGCTTCAGCGGATCGTGGGAGCAAGCCCATTGGGCCCAGCAAAGGAGACAAGGCCGATCCCTGACTCGAGTCGTTACGATGGATGGCCCAGTGTAGTTGAAGTCCGCTTCGTTCCATATAGAAGCTCGTATCGCTTCGTGAATAATACCAAAGACTTATCGAGGAACGAGCTGGCGCCACGCTTCGCGGATCGTAAGGATTCCATGCGATCTGAATCATCAAGCAATTTGACGAAGTGAAAATTCAGAAATGATTACAGAAAATTCAGAAATTTACCTGGTAGACCCGACGATAAAGCCTCCAAAAAAGTTCCAGAAAAGAATTGCTCAATGAATAAGGAATGATCGAAGATTCATCCGATATTTATACTTAACAAGAGATACGAACTTTCTGAAGTAACAAGGCTTTTCAGACAGGCGCGACCATTAGATTGCGTCGCCTCGCGAATAGATATCCCTGCAACTTCGAAGCATGTTCCATCAATGAAACAATACTTCGAGGAAGCAAAATGTTGGCTAGCTTTTTGACCAAGCCACCAAGGTTTACACACAAGAAGAAACTATGAAACTACGTTCCTTAAGTCCATGAAGGATCGGATCGCCCCTCTCGGATCGCCCCCCATCGGATCACCCCCATAGCATCAACGATCCGTCTACCTCCACACGACTCGATCCGCACTTACACCACTACCCTGCACAAACCGATCTGATCCCCCGACGCACAGCGAAGCCTCTGACCTGTTCAAGCACGAGCTAGTCTTCGGCGATCCAAGATGCATGGATCCAGCGACACGTGTCCCCAACTGTCACTTTGACCAATTCCTCCTCCTTGCTCGATCCGATCTGATTTTCTCGGGATCTACGCCACGTGTGGCTGCGAACCGTCTGGCAAAATCCGCTATAAATAGCCCAAAGACTGGCATTTTTCAGGATCTTTTGGTAGTATTGAGCACTGATTCCACCATTACTGTCATACCACTATTTCTTATCAGTTTTACTACGAGATTACTGAGAGAAATCACAATTGTAAGAGTGAGTTTGAGAGAAATCATCGATTGTACTAGCATTCAAAGTATAATCGATAACATATAAAGTGGACGTAGGCTCGTTAACGCCGAACCACTATAAATTTTGTGTGTTTTCTGCTTTTTCTTCATTCTCCAGTTATAATTCTTTACGAATCAGAACAATTTGGGTGTTAGGTCCAAATTTTGATCTAACAGATTGCAAGGCGTATATGCAAAATCTTTATATGCTGGATTATCCAAAATCAATTTAAATATAATATTCAAATACGTATCATAAGGTTTAAATTTTCAAAACAAAATTTGTTTTCATTTTTATTTTAAAAACAACACTCTTCCAACTCATTCTAGGATACTACTGATCTCATCTCTAATGAGTTGTTCTCATTGGATATTACTAATCCAATCTACGATGAATTCTTTCGTTTGGTTCTAATGTGCCTTGTTTACGAGCTCTGTAAACCAAAGCTTCGATACCACGTGTAATGACCCGAACTTTCCCGTAAAGGAAAGCCCGAATTGATTTGAGAACACGACAAATCAGAACACAAACAGAAGAACATTTCATTGCTTATTACAAAAATTTACATCAGAGTGCAAGAATATACGAGTATGAATAGATATTACATATCAGAAAAACATCAAAGATTTAAATTACAATGCAGTGGAAAAATAATACATAACACAACTGAAACAAATATACGGATACAGATCTTTCCGAATATATCTCCAGTTAGAAACCAGGATCCAGTAAGAATAAATCTACAAACCCAAAACTAGTAGCTGCCCATGTGGAAAATAGGGGCACCCAGAGTTTAGGTTAAAACAATAAACTCTAGGTCAATCATGCGACTGGTGTGAGAATTAAAACAATTATTTAAAACTTTACTTTAAGATTTGGTAAATCAAGGGACCACGCCGTATAACACGGAACGAGTTTCCTCCCAAGAATACCAGTGCATAAAACAAACAACGCAATGTTTTTTGGAAAAATGAAGCTATTATAAGACTCAGGTCCTATCACACAATGCAACGCAAGCCGGAGGATAGAATTTTCCCTTATAATATCCAAACATGCTTGATACGTTTAAAACAAATCATTTTGAAACAATTATATGTGTAAAGTGTATAAAACAACTTCAAATATAAATGTATCAATCATAGATGGCATAACATCCCATGCTACTATGTCGCCATACTAGTTCTACAATTGAAACTGCACGATGTCGTATTTGGAAGTTGGATTTCCATCATGAACCAAGGCAAGTGATCGTCCTTACTGACTTCGAGACAATCTAGCCTATGTCTCAGGCAAGTACTCAGTCAAGCCTTTGGATCGTCAGGGCCGGTCCAGCTTGGTGGATTAAAATGCCTGAACAATACGTTTCCCTGCCTTATGGGGCATAAACTGGTCAGTATATCGACCAAACCATCCATCGGCCCCGCAGTGACCGATATAACCGAGGCGCCTCGCTATCCATCATCCACATAAGTAAAATGTCTGGGCTCTATACCATGACACCACTCCTAGCTAGAAGGAAACACATGTCCTCCCTGAAGTCCTCTCTCGTTTCTGGTTCATACCCTGGGTGTGAGGCTCGCAAATTAACGCTATACACAAAGCTATGCTATATTAAAGCCATGCTTTGATCATCAACCACAAGGCTCTGCTTTTCAACAAAATCCTTTATCCTTTGTATCTCAGCATGCCACACTGAAAATTCACGCCATAAGACTGATGTCTATCGATATATAAACTCTAAGATCGTAAATCTCAGAGAAGGATGTTAAGCAAGAGAATAAATTCACCGCCACCAAACAGATATATATTTAATAGAAATCAATCAACACAGATTAAAATCCAATGTTAGACACACATCCATTTAATAATTCGTTCTAGGTCTGAACGAAACCAGAGGCACCTTATTCCTCGTCCCATATGTCCAATACAAGAGAGAGGTCCTCGCATATCCTGTCGATTTCCAAGTACGTCTAGACGATCACCACTTATTACCTCGTCTTGGGTGTACAACCCAATCAAGACATTAGTAATCATCCAAACAATGTGAAGAACTCCGGTCTTCAACCACCGCCTTCATCGTCTACTTTTCGTCGATTCAGTTATTCAGAATGGGATAAACCCGGTCTTTCTGAATAACTCGCGTATATAATAAACAAGTGCTATAAAAACATAGCACACGACTCATTCCAATTCTGAATATTCTTTTATTAAAATATTCATATCCTTTGGGAAAGGTTCCCATTAATTTTATCAATGATAAATTCTTTAAATTTATTCTTTAATCTTCCATTGGATATCAATTCAAACTAAATTATGGTTTATCCAAACTAGTCCGAATTAGCGAACCTTACCCAAGTAATCATTTATTATATTTCCCAATCCCAACCTATTCATCCAATGGAGGAAAACTGGTAATACTCCATATCTAACACCACGGTGTTATCGGTAAAATTGTTTACCATTTCACATTCAAATCTAATTAAAGATTTAACTATCGCTTGGAGAAAAACTGGCGATACTCCATTCTCGATAATTTCTTGAATTCGATAAATTTAATTATCTCATTCACATTCCAATCTAATTAAAGATTCATTAAACCTCTAATTCAGTTTTAATCTCAAAAAAAAACATCACTTAATGATTATTTAAAGTTAAGAAATTAATCTTATCTTTAACTGGGTTAAAGAACTAATGTCATTTAAAACGCAGTTCACGATAAACCCAAATCCCATTCCATTATTTATGGAATCTTCACGGAAAACAGATCAATATATAATCGATATCAATTTCCGTGTCCGACTAATAATATAAATGGAATAATGACAAAGTCTTTTAAATTCCATATGTATTAACAGTCTTCCTCCACAGAAGTTCACTTCGATTATTATCAAATCGAATTCCATTCAATTCCAATTTAATATATTAAATTAGAAAACTTTACTTTGGAAAATTCCCGCTAAATCTTAATAAAAAGATTTATAAATTCCAAATCACAATTCACTGTAAATCGGGTTAAAGAACGAATGTCTTTAAAAACACAATTCACAGTAAACCCGATTAACATTCCACTTTATTCCAGTTAAATGTTAATTAACTGGAAACACTAATAATCTTAATTAAAAGATTTATTCTTTTCACACGGGGTTCAAGAACAGTGTTACTGAAAACACCATTCATGACAAACCCAAAATCCAATTCTTTTATTCTATTTCAATTAAATATTAATTAATTGGAAAAAAATTCACTAAATCTGAATTAAAGATTTATTCTTTTTCTCAACTGGGTTTATGAACAGTGTTAATGAAGACACCATTCACAACAAACCCAAAATCCAATTCAATATTATATACAAGGCTTTGAATAGAAATTATATTGGCTTATATTCAATGTTAAATTCTGAAATCAACAAACAACGTGTCGGAAATAATGATATATATCTTCCAAATTCCTCCAAAATATCCATATAATCATGGAATCCAATATCGAAATATTACGAAGATAATTTCGATTCAAATCTATTCCAATTCATATATTATAAATTCTAGTTATTTTTAAAACCATTTCAAATCCAATTTATTTACTTAAAAATATTGGATTATGATTCTAGTTCATAACTAGTTCATTCTGATAAAAATATATTTTTATCTTTACAAACGTGGAATTTTTCATCTAAATTCTTTCCAAATCATTATCATTTATTATCATTTTACACAAATTATCAATATTTTTAATAATTTTATCAAGGCCCGTACAGTCGATTTCCATAAACGGTCATCGAACTGCACTTACAACGATCTTTTCCAAATTTGATTTGGACATAATTCCAAATATAGCCATTAGATTTCAAATCTCTCATATTTGTAGGAAAGCTCTTTTCGATACGTACCCAACGGTTCCAGTTTTGGAGAATCCGATGGTCGGATCTTTCGCAATGTCACTTCGAATTCAATGGTCGAAATTCACGAACTGTCGCAGCGCGGCACGTTCTATTCAGGCCATTAAATATATATTATATATATTTCATCGATTTCCATTTAAAATGTACTTTATAAATTCGTTTTAAACGATTCTAACTTCATTTTCAATTTTCAATCAAAATTGAATTTTCCTTACCATTATAATATATAGATAATAATATTTTCAAAATATCAGATTTTGAAATCATTTCCTTTTCGATATTCATTATAAAAATGAATAAAATCAATATAAATATCGTTCACGTCAAGAAATGACGTTAATCTATTTAACACGGCTTTATATATTTAAATATTTTTGTGTCCATCCCAAATCGGACATCAAAATCATGTTATGATCCATTCTGAATATTATTTTAAAATATTAGATATTTTAAAATATTCATTATCTAAAATATTCGTTTTTTACGAATTGGAATCAGAAACTGTCAATTACCATATAATTTTATTTATATGAATTTCATACACACATGTACACAACAATAATCAAACATAGTCAACCATCATCCAGAGTACATTACACAACTGCATAAGCGTTAAATATAAATAATTAACGCTTACAACACTCTGTCAACCCATCGATTGACATACATCTAAATATTGGGATTAGTGTATGTCCAATATCATCCCAATACCTGTGTGGGGTTTTCAAACAACAAACTCTGATTATTATTTGTGCAGTTGGGCGATGTGTAAAATATATCATTCCAATCAATATCAGTCAAATGTATGTACATAAACAAATAGTCCGATTCGTTTATGAATATTTATTTTCATTCATATAAACGTTAAAAATTATAATTTTAACGATAAAATATTTATTTCAACACATGAATATTTTATACAGTTCATTTATACAATAAAAATGATATTTTTATTATTCTAATATTTTTACAAAATTTCAACAGTATAATGGCGCGATACTAGAACCGGAATAAGGTCTAGCCTTATCCCTCGCCTAGTAATGGCTTACGCCATATACAAACCTAATCTAATCAATCCATTTCACATCCCACACCAAATTCAAACGAATAAACCAATCAACCAAACAGCCATGGTTTCAAACAAAGGTGTCGGGTGCTACTAAGCACTGTCGACATCCTAGTATATATATATATATATAACTAGAAAATAAAGTTAGAGTGAGAAGTTCTCACCTTTGGGATCCATTCCGCCAGTTTTATTTATGAATTTCTGAATAGCTTGGATTTGCCAGAAATTCCAACGCAACCATTTTCACGCTGTTCATAGTAAAAATCACATTTTTGATCAATGATATTTAACTTTAAAAATCCCATTTTTATTTCAATGTCACATATATAAAAATCACCTCTTTACAATGCCATGTACACATTAAAAACATATTTATTTCAATGCCATTATATATAAAAGGTATATTTTTATATCGCTACTTCCTATATAAAAAATATATTTTTATATCGTTATTCATATAATAAAAATCATATTTTTATCGCGCTATTCAAATATATAAAAATCATATTTTTATTTTGCTATTAAAATAATAAAAATCATATTTTTATTTTGTTAACTTCATAATAAAAAATATATTTTTATTTCAAAACCATATGTATAAAAATCGTATTTTTATTTCAATATATATATATATATATAATTGTATTTTTATATAATGAAAAATCATATCTTTTTTAATGAAAAATCACATTTTTATAATGATATATTATAGATATAAATCATATCTTTATATCGCTACATTATAATAAAGGTCATATTTTTATATAGCTAAAAATCCTATTTTCACATCGCTACTACATATATAAAAATCATACTTTTATCATGCCATTATATATAAAAATCCAATTTTTTAACATGCCTTTCATATAGTAAAAATCCAATTTTTAACATGCTTTTCATATAGTAAAAATCCAATTTTTGACACGCTTTTCATATAATAAAAATTAAATACTTATATAAATAAAAATAATAGCTTTATAAACATAAAAATTGTAACTTTATATATATAAAAATCCTAGCTTTATATATAAATACAAATCAGATAAAAAACAATACTTTAATATATAAAAATAAAGTAAAAAGTCTCACCGTGTTTGTCAGAGGTAGGGAGGTGCGTGGAGGTCATCGGAGGTGGGGGTGTCTGGCCAGAGGCGGCGGGTCCCACTACGGCGACGTTGGGTTGATTTGGCTAGGGTTTGTGGGGCTGCGTCATTCTTCAGAAAATTGGAGTTTTCATGGGGGGGGGGGGGGTTCAATCGGACGGAGGAACGAGCAGGGGAGGGGGACATCGATGGCGGTGCGAGGGGGAAGGTGGTGATCGATGGCGATGAGGGTAGATGTTGAAGGGGGCGACGGGATACATGGTCATGGGGTTTTTATTTTCTTTATTTTCTCTCTCTTTTGACTGAAGGGAGAGAAAGAGAGATAAGGGTTGACCCCTGTAACAACCCGAAAATCTGGGCTAGTTTAAAATCTTTATTTTGGCAATTTTAGCGAATTTTGAAGATTTAAAATGAATTATTTTAAATAATATCGACGAGAAATTTATTTTGAATATATTTAGAACGTATATATACACGTCGTCGTTAGAATATAATATTTATATATAATTATAAATAGAATTGAAAATGGCGCGATAGTTCGATAATTCGATTTCAAACTTCAATTGAATGTACCGGGTGCAAAACAATCCGGATTTTAGTGAAACCAAAAACATTAGGATCTAATAGAGAATATCTTTCCAACGAATCCGAAGAATCGAAATTTCATAGCGGGAATCAAAAGATATGTCCAGCTGAAAATTCTGAATAGTCGCTATGGAATTCAGGCCCTTAAAAATGGGAATTTTGCAAACGACCTCGGATTTCGACGAAACCACTTTTGTTGGATCCGCAGTGTCAAATTATTGCTAGGTTTCAAATTTCATATTTTTTTCGAATTAATATGTGAGCTTGGCAAAGGAAAACGCATTTGACCAGTTTCAGTTGATTTTAATCGACTGGAAAATGGCCATTTTTCCAACGGTCTCAGAATTCGACGAAACTAGTTTTGTTAGGACCGCATCGTCAATACGAAGCTAGAAAATATTTTTCTGGAATTTTTGAGTTAGTATGTGACCCCGGTAAATTGAAACGCGCGTTCAAATTCAATATATAGAAGTATATGTTGATTTTGGGGAAACTGATTGTAACAGCCGAATCAGCTGACGATACATATCCCATTGTGTTCGGAATAGGGGTAAAACGCTAGGGACGACAGGCGGTGGGCCTCGTTTAGAGGTCGTATGTAAAAGTCAACTTTTTGAAATTAAAATAATAAATAAAAAAATCTCTCTCCCTTAAACTCCTCAGCCCCCCCACCCCGTTCAATTAATTTCAAAAAAAAAAAAAAAGAGATTGCGCCTCTGCCCTAAGCCGCCGCCGCGACCACCAGGGGGCGGCGCGCCTCAGGCGCCGCCATCCAGCAGGCCCCCCTCCTCTTCTTCCTCCCTTCTCCCTTCCTTCTTCGCTGGAGCCTCCCCCGACCTCTCCAGCAATCGCCGCCACCGCTCCTTCGACCTCCGCCCCCCCTCATCACCGAAAACCGCCTCACCGCGCCCCCCCAAGGCCACCGCACCCCCTTAAACCCCCCCTCTTCTTCCTGTCCGACTTTTCCTCCTCCTCCTCAGGCGTATAAACCTCGTCGAACCTCGACCCTAGCCCTAATCGAACCACCTGTAGCGAGCCAAGCCTCTCCTCCATCATGGAAACTGTGAGTTTAGTTTATTTTTAGTTTTAGTATAAATCCGAATTTAGTTTTTGTTTTTAGTTTTAATTGTGTATTGATTTTAATTTCAGATATTTATATATAGAAAAAGTTAATATTTTTATATAGGAAAAAGATATGATTTTTACTTAGATAGAGTATTAAAAATATAATTTTTAGATTATAAAAAGAATCAAAATACGATTTTTATATAGTAAATATTATAAAAATATAACTTTTAGATTTTATGGATAGTCAAAGTATAATCTTTTATATTGTAAAAATATAAAAATATAATTTTTATATTTTATAGATAGTAAAAATGTCATCTTTATATATGTAGCAAAAATAAAAATGTGATTTCTATAGTGATGAAATTGAAAAGGTAAAATCTTTATAGTTGAAAAGGCGAGATCTTTATATGGAGAATAACGAAGGAAAAATAGAATTTTTATCAATATTGAATAGCAATGTAAAAATTCGATTTTTATATATTGAATAACGAAGTAAAAATTGGATTTTTATATATTGAATGGCAATGTAAAAATTCGATTTTTATATATTGAATAACGAAGTAAAAATATGATTTTTATATACATAGCAACAAAGTAAAAATTCGAATTTTATATATTGAATAGCGAAGTAAAAATTCGACTTTTATATATTGAATAGCGAAGTAAAAATTCGATTTTTATATATTGAATAGCGAAGTGAAAATGTGATTTTTATATATATAGTGGCTACGGGGAACGAAAGCGACAAAAGGCGAGAATGGCGATGATTTCTCTAAATGAAGTGTCGTGAAGTTGGGATAGCTATCGGTGAGAATTTCTCACTCTTCAATCTCTTTTTCTAGTTATATATATATATACTAGGATGCAGACGGTGTTTAGTAGCACCCGACACCTGTCATCCACAGACCATGGATGGCTTGTTTGTTTGATTGATGTGTTGTGAAATTTGTTTGTGAAGTTGATGTGTAATAGATAGTGAAATAAATTAATTGTCGTTAAAAATATAATTTTTAACGTAAATGTGAATAAATAAATATTTATAAACAAATCGGCCGATTTGTTTATATACACTGATTTGACTGATATTGAATGGGATGGTAAATTTTACACATCGCCCAACTGCACGAATAAAAATCTGTGTATGTTGATTTGAAACCCCACACGGGTGTTGGGATGATATTTGGCGTACACTAATCCCAATTATTTCATTGTTTGTCAATCGATTGATTGACAGGCTGTTATAAGCGTTAGATATCTTTATTCGATGCTTATACAGTGTAGTGCACTTTGGATGATGGTTGATTATTTATCGTTGCTATTATATACATGTGTGTATGGAATCCATATAATTAACGTTATATGGTAATTGATTGGGTCTCATTCCAATTTAGAAGATAAAGAATATTATAAAATAAAGGTTCATGTGTTGACAGTACTCATCCGTTGAGATTAGTCATGTGTTGGACGAAATATTTTAACAATAAAATTTACATCTTTATTAGATATAAAATTAGAAACTAACTGGAAAATAGTTAAGAAGAGTGGTCTCCTGGATATTGATCTGATGTTTGTTTCGGCCTTCGGGGTTAATATTTAGGGAATCATTCTCTTACTAGTTTACGGTTGGAGTCTGATTTGAAATCAAACGATAGATACCTTAATTTTCAAAAAAAATATTAAATAACAAAAATAGTCACACGTGGACAGTACTCATTCGTTGAGATTAGTCATGTGTTGACGAAAATATAGATTCACTTATTGAATGGAATAAATATTCAATTGTTGAATAGAATAACGGAATTATTGAAATTTATAAAGCCGTGTTGATTAGAGATGCGCTATTTTGACGCGAACGATATTTATATCGATTATATTTGTTTTTATAAATCGAATAGAAAACCAATTTGAATTGAATCGAATAGAAAACCAATTTGAATTGAATTGAATAGAAAACCAATTTGAATTGAATCGAATAGAAAACCAATTTGAATTGAATCGAATAGAAAACCAATTTGAATTTAATCGAATAGAAAACCAATTTGAATTGAATCGAATAGAAAACCAATTTGAATTGAATCGAATAGAAAACCAATTTGAATTGAATTGAACATAAAACCAATTTGAAATGAACTGAATATAAAACGAATTCGAATTGAAAACGAATTCGAATTGAATTGAAAACGAATTGAAATGAATTCAAATTGAATTGAAATTTGAATTGAATAGAAATGAATTTTAAAACGAATTTATAAGGAAAAATTCGATTTTGATTTGAATTAAAATGGAAGTTGAAATTGTTTTTGAAACGAATTTAAAACTATTTATATAATTCGTTTTAAATAGAAATCGACGAAATATACATTATATATTATATATATAATATAATGGCCTGAATAGAACGCGTCGCGGCAGTTCGCGAATTTCGACCATTAACTTCGAACGGACATTACGGGAGATCCGACCGTCGGATTCTCCTAAAACCGGAACCGTTGGGTTCGTATCGAAAGAGATTTCTAACGAATATTAGAAATTTAAAATCTAACGGTTGGATTTGGAGATACATCCAAATTAAATTTAGAAAAGGTCGCTGTAAGTTCAGTTCGATGGCCGTTGATGGAAATCGACTGTACGGGCCTTGATAAAATTATTAAAAATAGTAATAATTTGTGTAAAATCATAAGAAATGATTTGGAAAAAATTGGGATGAAAAACTCCATATTTGAAAAGGTAAAAATAGATTTTTATCGAAATGAACTAGTTTTGAACTAAAATTAAAACCCATTTATTTTTAAATAAATAGATTGGAATTAAATAGAATTGATTTTTGGGTTTATCGTGAACTGTGTTTTAAAATGACACTAGTTCTTTAACCCTGTAAAATGAGTTTTAATGAATCTGCAATTAGATTGAAATGTGCATTGATAATCTAAATTATCAAATTTAGAAAGTGAGCGAGAATGGAGTATCACCAGTTCTTGCTCCAAGCGATAGTTAAATCTTTAATTAGATTTGAACGTGAAATGGTAATTAATTTTGCCGATAACACCGCGGTGTTAGATATGGAGTATTACCAGTTTTGCTTCATAGGATGAATAGGTTGGGATTGGGAAATAAAATAAATAATTACTTCGGTGTGGTTCGCTAATCTCGACTAGTTTGGAAACCCATAATTTGGTTTGAAATGACATCCAAAGGAAGATTAAAGAATAAATTCAAAGAATTTATCTTGGATAAAATTAATGGGAACCTTTCCCTAAGAATATGAAATTTTGAAACTAGCTGTAGGTTAGTTAAGAAGAATGGTTTCCTGGGTATTGATCTGATGTTGGTTTCGGCCTTCGGGGTTAATATTTGGAGAATTGTTCTCTTGCTAATTTACGGTTAGTGACTGATGAATTGGAATGAGGCGTATGTTGTGTTTGTGTAACATTTGTTTTTAATGTATGCGGGTTGTTCGGAAAGGCCGGGTTTATACCCATTTTGAATAACCGATTCGACGATATGTCGAAGATGAAGACGGTGGTTGAAGACCGGAAGTCTTCACATCGTTTGGGTGATTACTGATGATCTTGATTGGGCTGTACACCCAAGAGGAGAGAATCAGTTGGTGATCGTCTAGACGTACTTGGAGATCGATGGATATGCGAGGAAAGTGCCTCCGGTTTCGTTCAGACCCAGAACGAACTTGTAAATGGATTGTGTGTCTGACATTGGATTTTATTCTGTGTTGATTGATTTCTTTTAAATATATATCTGTTTGGCGGCGGAGAATTTATTCTCTTGCTTAACGCACTTCTCTGAGACGTACGAGCTTAGAGGTTATATATCGATAGATATCAATCGCATGGCATGAATTGCCTGTGTGGCACGTTGAGTTGCATGGATCAAGGCTTCTGTTGAAAAGCAAAGTCTTGTGGTTGATGATCAAAGCACGGCCTTTGTGGCATAGCTTTGTGTATAACGTGAATTCGCGAGCCTCACACCACGGTATGAGTTAAAAACGGGATAAGGACTGCGGGGAGAGCACGACGTTTCTTTCTAGCTTTGGTGGTGTCAGTGACTTACCAGCCCTGACATTTATATACTTTTCACCTATGTGGTTGTTGGATGAGGCGCCTCGATTTTAGGTCTGTAAGGACCGGGAAACGTGTGTTCAGGCATACTAATACTCTAACGTAAGTGAGGACCGACCCTGAAGATCCAGGGGTTACCCAGAGTGTGTAGTCCCGAGGCATTTGCTAGAGTGTCTCGAAAGCGGAGAGGAGCTTGCCCCTTGCCTCGACTCATGACGGAAATCCAATTTCCAATACGTGTATTTCGGCTTTATTTGTAGAGCCTAGTATGGCGACATAGTGGTATGGGGCACTTATGCCGTCTATGATTTATATTTATGATGCAAATTGTTTTAACACTATACCCTTATTATAGTATCAAATGATTTGTTTTAAACGTACCAAGCATGTTTGGCTATTATAAGGGAAAACCCTATCCTCCGGCTTGCGTTGCATTGTGTGATGGGACCTGGGTCTTATAATAGCTTCATTTTTCGAAAAAGCATTGCGTTGTCTTTTCTATGCACTGGTATTCTTGGGAGGAAACCCGTTCCGTGTTATATGGCGAGGTCCCTTGAATTACTCTCTTTTAAAGTAAAGTTTTAAATAACTGTTTTAGTTCTCACACCAGTCACATGACTGACCTGGAATTTATTGTTTTAACCTAAACTCTGGGTGCCCCTATTTTCCGCACGGGCAGCTAGTAGTTTTGGTTTTGCAGATTTATATTCACAGGATCCTGGTGTACAGCTGGAATGATATCCGGAAAGCTCTGTATCCGTATATCACCTTCTGTTGTGCTTTGTATTATTTTCCGCTGTTATGTAATTTATTGTAATCTCTGATATTTATTCGAATGTATAATACTCATTTATACTCTGTATATTCTTGTATCTGATGGAATTGTTGTAATAGCAATGAAATGTTCTTCCGTCTGCGTTCATTTGTGTGTTGTTCTCAAAGTATCCGCTCTTTCCTTCACGGGGAAGTAATGGGGTCTTACAGTGGTATCAGAGCTTTGGTTTACAGAGCTCGAGAACAAGACACATTAGAACCATACGAAAGAATTCATCAGATATTGGATTAGCAATATCCAATTAGAATGACTCGTTAGAGATAGGATCAGTAGTATCCTAGAACGAGTGTGAAGAGTATATTTTTCAAATGAAAACAATTTTTGTTTTGAAAATTTAAATCGTTTTATACGTATTTGAATATTTATTTGTATTGAATTTGGACAATCCAATATATAAAGATTTTGCATATACGCGTCATGAACGTATGTTCTAAGTTTTAATATATTAGATAGATATAGAATCACATTCTAGTCGCCCGGACATGATTCTGATGATGGCGTGCCATCACCAGTATTTATTCTCGTGTTTCGAAGGTGTGATTTCTATATATTTCCATTAGACTGGTGTGAGAACCAAAACTTATATGGATAGATTTATTTGTTGTGATTTGGCATCAAAAACATGATTTGACTATATATCAAAATTATCAATTTGAAACGTTAATCCACTAATTGATTGATGTTTGTGTTGTTTGTTTATTTGTTTGATAATTTTTAACCATTTAGCCTAATTGTATCAAATATTGAATTGTATTGAAAATTAGTCGCATTTGCTTGCATATACATATACTTACATTGAGCAGGTCATAGCAAGGAGGCTAGAGCAGAGAATAAAATTTGTTTGCCCGACAAATAGGTACATGTTTACTATAATTTACTGTTTTGTTTGGGTGATGATGATTTTATGAGCCTATTGGCTAGCCGCTTGGCTTTTTTTTTTCTTTTTGAGATCAGAAGGCCTATATCGAAATTTCGGGATTTTCCCGTGGCTCCCTGTGCAGGGGAGGTTATGGCGAAATTTTTCGAAAATTTAGGGAGTTAGCCAAATTTTTGAAGAATTTGAAAATTCTCAAAAACTGAAAAGTTGGAGAATGGAAGCCAGATCGAGCGTAGAGTTGATTAATCAAACCACTTTCGACTTTGTTCCTTTTCGGGGACGAAAAGTTTTAAGTGGGGGAGATTGTAACAACCCGAAAATCTGGGCCAGTTTAAAATTTTTATTTTGGCAATTTTAGCGAATTTTGAAGATTTAAAATGAATTATTTTAAATAATATCGACGAGAAATTTATTTTGAATATATTTAGAATGTATATATATATATATACACACGTCGTCGTTAGAATATAATATTTATATATAATTATAAATAGAATTGAAAATGGCGCGGTAGTTCGATAATTCGATTTCAAACTTCAATTGAATGTACCGGGTGCAAAACAATCCGGATTTTAGTGAAACCAAAAACATTAGGATCTAATAGAGAATATCTTTCCAACGAATCCGAAGAATCGAAATTTCATAGCGGGAATCAAAAGATATGTCCAGTTGAAAATTCTGAATAGTCGCTATGGAATTCAGGCCCTTAAAAATGGGAATTTTGCAAACGACCTCGGATTTCGACGAAACCACTTTTGTTGGATCCGCAGTGTCAAATTATTGCTAGGTTTCAAATTTCATAATTTTTCGAATCAATATGTGAGCTTGGCAAAGGAAAACGCGTTTGACCAGTTTTAGTTGATTTTAATCGACTGGAAAATGGCCATTTTTCCAACGGTCTCAGAATTCGAAACTAGTTTTGTTAGGACCGTATCATCAATACGAAGCTAGAAAATATTTTTTTGGAATTTTTCGAGTTAGTATGTGACCCCGGTAAATTGAAACGCGCGTTCAAATAAAATATGTAGAAGTATATGTTGATTTTGGGGAAACTGATTGTAACAGCCGAATCAGTTGACGATACATATCCCATTGTGTTCGGAATTGGGGTAAAACGCTAGGGACGACAGGCGCTGGGCCTCGTTTAGAGGTCGTATGTAAAAGTCAACTTTTAGAAATTAAAATAATAATTAAAAAAAATCTCTCTCCCTTAAACTCCTCAGCCCCCCCCCCCCCCCCCGTTCAATTAATTTCAAAAAAAAAAAGAGATCGCGCCTCTGCCCTAAGCCGCCGCCGCGGCCACCAGGGGGCGGCGCGCCTCTGGCGCCGCCATCCAGCAGGCCCCCCTCCTCTTCTTCCTCCCTTCTCCCTTCCTTCTTCGCTGGAGCCTCCCCCGACATCTCCAGCAATCGCCGCCACCGCTCCTTCGACCTCCGCCCCCCCTCATCACCGGAAACCGCCTCACCGCGCCCCCCCCCCCCCCCAAGGCCACTGCACTCCCTTAAACCCCCCCTCTTCTTCCTGTCCGACTTTTCCTCCTCCTCCTCAGGCGTTTAAACCTCGTCGAACCTCGACCCTAGCCCTAATCGAACCACCTGTAGCGAGCCAAGCCTCTCCTCCATCATGGAAACTGTGAGTTTAGTTTATTTTTATTTTTAGTTTTAGTATAAATCCGAATTTAGTTTTTGTTTTTAGTTTTAATTGTGTATTGATTTTAATTTCAGATATTTATATATAGAAAAAGTTAATATTTTTATATAGGAAAAAGATATGATTTTTACTTAGATAGAGTATTAAAAATATAATTTTTAGATTATAAAAAGAATCAAAATACGATTTTTATATAGTAAATATTATAAAAATATAACTTTTAGATTTTATGGATAGTCAAAATATAATCTTTTATATTGTAAAAATATAAAAATATAATTTTTATATTTTATAGATAGTAAAAATGTCATCTTTATATATGTAGCAAAAATAAAAATGTGATTTCTATAGTGATGAAATTGAAAAGGTAAAATCTTTATAGTTGAAAAGGCGAGATCTTTATATGGAGAATAATGAAGGAAAAATAGAATTTTTATCAATGTTGAATAGCAATGTAAAAATTCGATTTTTATATATTGAAATTCAATTTTTATATATTGAATAGCAATGTAAAAATATGATTTTTATATATTGAATAACGAAGTAAAAATATGATTTTTATATACATACAACAAAGTAAAAATTCGAATTTTATATATTGAATAGCGAAGTAAAAATTCGACTTTTATATATTGAATAGCGAAGTAAAAATTCGATTTTTATATATTGAATAGCGAAGTGAAAATGTGATTTTTATATATATAGTGGCTACGGGGAACGAAAGCGACAAAAGGCGAGAATGGCGATGATTTCTCTAAATGAAGTGTCGTGAAGTTGGGATAGCTATCGGTGAGAATTTCTCACTCTTCAATCTCTTTTTCTAGTTATATATATATATACTAGGATGCAGACGGTGTTTAGTAGCACCCGACACCTGTCATCCACAGACCATGGATGGCTTGTTTGTTTGATTGATGTGTTGTGAAATTTGTTTGTGAAGTTGATGTGTAATAGATAGTGAAATAAATTAATTGTCGTTAAAAATATAATTTTTAACGTAAATGTGAATAAATAAATATTTATAAACAAATCGGCCGATTTGTTTATATACACTGATTTGACTGATATTGATTGGGATGATAAATTTTACACATCGCCCAACTGCACGAATAAAAATCTGTGTATGTTGATTTGAAACCCCACACGGGTGTTGGGATGATATTTGGCGTGCACTAATCCCAATTATTTCATTGTTTGTTGATCGATTGATTGACAGGCTGTTATAAGCGTTAGATATCTATATTCGATGCTTATACAGTGTAGTGCACTTTGGATGATGGTTGATTATTTATCGTTGCTATTATATACATGTGTGTATGGAATCCATATAATTAACGTTATATGGTAATTGATTGGGCCTCATTCCAATTTAGAAGATAAAGAATATTATAAAATAAAGGTTCATGTGTTGACAGTACTCATCCGTTGAGATTAGTCATGTGTTGGACGAAATATTTTAACAATAAAATTTACATCTTTATTAGATATAAAATTAGAAACTAACTGGAAAATAGTTAAGAAGAGTGGTCTCCTGGATATTGATCTGATGTTGGTTTCGGCCTTCGGGGTTAATATTTAGGGAATCATTCTCTTACTAGTTTACGGTTGGAGTCTGATTTGAAATCAAACGACAGATACCTTAATTTTCAAAAAATATATTAAATAACAAAAATAGTCACACGTGGACAGTACTCATTCGTTGAGATTAGTCATGTGTTGACGAAAATATAGATTCACGTATTGAATGGAATAAATATTCAATTGTTGAATAAAATAACGGAATTATTGAAATTTATAAAGCCGTGTTGATTAGAGATGCGCTATTTTGACGCGAACGATATTTATATTGATTATATTCGTTTTTATAAATCGAATAGAAAACCAATTTGAATTGAATCGAACAGAAAACCAATTTGAATTGAATCTAATAGAAAACCAATTTGAATTGAATCGAATAGAAAGCCAATTTGAATTGAATCGAATAGGAAACCAATTTGAATTGAATCGAATAGGAAACCAATTTGAATTGAATCGAATAGGTAACCAATTTGAATTGAATCGAATAGGAAACCAATTTTAATTGAATCGAATAGCAAACCAATTTGAATTGAATCGAATAGGAAACCAATTTGAATTGAATCGAATAGGAAACCAATTTGAATTGAATCGAATAGGAAACCAATTTGAATTGAATCGAATAGAAAACCAATTTGAATTGAATCGAATAGAAAACCAATTTGAATTGAATCGAATAGAAAACCAATTTGAATTGAATCGAATAGAAAACCAATTTGAATTGAATCGAATAGAAAACCAATTTGAATTGAATCGAATAGAAAACCAATTTGAATTGAATCGAATAGAAAACCAATTTGAATTGAATTGAACATTAAACCAATTTGAAATGAACTGAATATAAAACGAATTCGAATTGAATTGAAAACGAATTCGAATTGAATTGAAAACGAATTGAAATGAATTCAAATTGAATTGAAATTTTAATTGAATATAAATGAATTTTAAAACGAATTTAAAAGGAAAAATTCGATTTTGATTTGAATTAAAATGGAAGTTGAAATTGTTTTTGAAACGAATTTAAAACTATTTATATAATTCGTTTTAAATAGAAATCGACGAAATATACATTATATATATTATATATATAATATAATGACCTGAATAGAACGCGCCGCGGCAGTTCGCGAATTTCGACCATTAACTTCGAACGGACATTACGGGAGATCCGACCGTCAGATTCTCCTAAAACCGGAATCGTTGGGTTCGTATCGAAAAGAGCTTTCTAACGAATATTAGAAATTTAAAATCTAACAGTTGGATTTGGAGATACATCCAAATCAAATTCAGAAAAGGTCGCTGTAAGTTCAGTTCGATGGTCGTTGATGAAAATCGACTGTACGGGCCTTGATAAAATTATTAAAAATAGTAATAATTTGTGTAAAATCATAAGAAATGATTTGGGAAAAATTGGGATGAAAAACTCCATATTTGAAAAGGTAAAAATAGATTTTTATCAAAATGAACTAGTTTTGAACTAAAATTAAAACCCATTTATTTTTAAATAAATAGATTGGAATTAAATAGAATTGATTTTTGGGTTTATCGTGAACTGTGTTTTAAAATGACACTAGTTCTTTAACCCTGTAAAAGGAGTTTTAATGAATCTGCAATTAGATTGAAATGTGCATTGATAATCTAAATTATCAAATTTAGAAAGTGAGCGAGAATGGAGTATCACCAGTTCTTGCTCCAAGCAATAGTTAAATCTTTAATTAGATTTGAACGTGAAATGGTAATTAATTTTACCGATAACTTTAAAGACCCGCAACCTCCCCGTAAAGGAAAGCGTCGGATAGTTCGAGAACAAGCCACAGCAGAACGCATACAGAAGAACGTTTCATTGAATATTACAACAGTGCATCAGATTACAAGGATATACAGAGTATAAATGAATATTACACAGAAATATCAGAGATTTAAATTACATTTAAATACATAGCAGCGGAAAATAATACAATACACAACTAGAATGAGATATACGGATACAAAGCTTTCCGGATATCGTTCCAGCTGTAAACCAGGATCCTGTGAATATAAATCTGCAAAACCAAAACTACTAGCTGCCCGTGTCGAAAATAGGGGCACCCAGAGTTTAGGTTAAAACAATAAACTCCAGGTCAGTCATGTGACTGGTGTGAGAACTAAAACAGTTATTAATCTTTATTTCAAATCATTAGGTAAATCAAGGGACCACGCCGTATAACACGGAACGGGTTTCCTCCCAAGAATACCAGTGCATAAAACCAACAGCGCAATGCTAAATAAAGAAAAATGAAGCTGTTATAAGACCCAGGTCCCATCACACAATGCAACGCAGTCGAGGATAGGGTTTTCCCTTATAACAGCCAAAGAATGCTTGATACGTTTAAAACAAATCATTTGATACTATTATAAGTGCATAGTATATAAAACACTTCAAATCATAAGTATCAATCATAGGCGGCATGAGCGCCCCATCCCACTATGTCGCCATATATAGGATATACAATCAAAACCGCAAAGTCTCGTATTTGGAAATTGGGTTTCCATCTATGAACCGAGGCAAAAGATAGTCCTCAACCGATTCGAGACAATCTAGCCCATGTCTCAGGCAAGCGCGCAGGCAAGCCTTGGATCGTCAGGGCCGGTCCACACGGAGTGGATTATTATGCCTGAACAATACGTCTCCCCACCCTATGGGGTGTAAGTCTGGTCCGTCAGCCGACCAGAATGCATTCGGCCGAAACCGATATAACCGAGGCGCCTCGCAACAGCAACAACCACATAAGTCAAACTCGTCAGGGCGTGTAAAACCACTGACGCCACTTCTAGCTAGAAAGAAACGCATGCCCTCCCTGAGGTCCGTCTCCCGTTTTTGGTTCATACCGGGTGTGAAACACGCGAGGTAAACGTTACACAAAGCTACGCCACAAAGGCCGTGCTTTGATCATCACCACAAGACTTTGCTTTTCAACAGAAGCCTCGATCATTTGCATCTTAGCATGCCACACAGGCAAGCCATCCTATGCAACCGATATCAGTCACACAGAATGAAATCCGATGTCAGACACACAGTCCATTTACAAGTCCGTTCTGGGTCTGAACGAAACCGGAGGCACCTAGTACCCCGCATATCCATCGATCTCCAAGTACGTCTGGACGATCACTAACTGTTTCCATCTTCTTGGGTGTACAGCCCAATCAAGATCATCAGTTATCACCCAAACGACGTGAAGACTTCCGGTCTTCGACCATCGTCTTCATCTTCGACTTATCGTCGTATCAGTTATTCAGAATGGGATAAACCCGGTCTTTCCGAATAACTCGCGTATATATTATAAAAGTGTTACACAAACACAACATACGCCTCATTCCAATTCATTAGTCACTAACCGTAAATTAATCAAGAGAATAATTCCCCAAATATTAACCCCGAAGGCCGAAACCAACATCAGATCAATATCCAGAAAACCATTCTGCTTGGCTAACCGCCAGTTAGTTTCTAAATTTCACATTCAAATCTAATTAAAGATTTAACTATCGCCTGGAGCAAAACTGGTGATACTCCATTCTCGATCTTTTCAATCTAATTAAAGATTCATTAAAACTCCACTTAGTTTTAATCTGTGACTGGGTTAAAGAATCAGTGTCATTTAAAACACGGTTCACGATAAACCCAAAGTCACATCCCATTAATTATCGGGTTAAAGAACAAGTGTTATTTAAAACACTGTTCACGATAAACCCAAAAATCAATATCAATTCAATTCCAATTAAATATCATTTAATTGGTACACTTCATTAAATCTAAATAAAAAGATTTAATCTTTTCTCAACTGGGTTCAAGAACAGTGTTAGTGAAGACACCATTCACGACAAACCCAAATCACATTCGATATTCAATACAAGGCTCTGAATAGAAACTATATCGGCCTATATTCAATATCAAATTCTACGATTAACAAATGTCGTATTGGAAATAACGATATACATATATATCTTTCAAATTTCCATAACAACACCTGTAATATCACGAATTCCAACATCGAAATATTCCGAAGACAATTTCGATTCAAATCCACTCCAATGCAATCATTGGAAATTTTGGTTATTTTCAAAACCATTTCAAATTCAATTTATTTATTTAAAAATAAATAGAATTATAATTCTAGTTCAAAACTAGTTCATTTCGATAAAAATCTATTTTTATCTTTTCAAATATGGAGTTTTTCATCCCAAACTTTCACAAATCATTTCTTATGATTTTACACAAATTATTACTATTTTTAATAATTTTATCAAGGCCCGTACGGTCGATTTCCATTAACGGCCATCGAACTGCACTTACAGCGACCTTTTTCGAATTTGATTTGGACGTATCTCCAAATCCAACCGTTAGATTTCAAATTTCTAACATTCATTAGAAAGCTCTTTTCGATACGAACCCAACGGTTCCGGTTTTAGGAGAATCCGACGGTCGGATCTCCCGTAATGTCCGTTTGAAACAAATGATCGAAATTCGCGAACTGCCGCAGCGCGGCGCGTTCTATTCAGGCCATTATATTATATATATAATATATATAATATATATTTCGTCGATTACTATTTAAAACGAATTATATAAATGGTTTTAAATTCGTTTCAAAAGCAATTTCAACTTCCTTTTCAATTCAAATCAAAATTGAATTCTTCTTTATAAATTCGTTTCAAAATTCATTTCTATTCAGTTCAAATTTCAATTCAATTTGAATTCATTTCAATTCGCTTTCAATTCCATTTGAATTCGTTTTCAATTCAATTCATTTCGAAATCGTTTTAAAATTCAATTCATTTCGAAATCGTTTTCAATTCAATTCATTTCGAAATCGTTTTCAATTCAATTCATTTCGAAATCGTTTTCAATTCAATTCATTTCGAAATCGTTTTCAATTCAATTCATTTCGAAATCGTTTTCAATTCAATTTATTTCGAAATCGTTTTCAATTCAATTCATTTCGAAATCGTTTTCAATTCAATTCATTTCGAAATCGTTTTCAATTCAATTCATTTCGAAATCGTTTTCAATTCAATTCATTTCGAAATCGTTTTCAATTCAATTCATTTCGAAATCGTTTTCAATTCAATTTATTTCGAAATCGTTTTCAATTCAATTCATTTCGAAATCGTTTTCAATTCAATTCATTTCAAAATATTCGATTTCGAAATCACGTTTCAATATTCATTTTAAAATGAATAAAATCGATATAAATATCGTTCACGTCAAAATGGCGTCAATCTAATCCTCACGGCTTCACATATTTCTATTTTCAAATATTCTATTTCAAATATTTCTATTTTTCTCGAAACTGGAATGAGGCCCAATCAATTACCATATAATGTTAATTATATGGATTTTCTACAACACATGTATATATCAACAACGATGAATAATCAACCATCAACCAAAGTGCACTACACTGTATAAGCATCAAATATAGACATTTAACGCTTATAGCAGCTTGTCAATCAATCGATCGACATATTTAATAAATCAGGATGAGTGAACTTCAAATTTCATCCTAACACCCGTGTGGGGTTTCAAACAATCAAACACATATTTTATTTGTGCAGTTAGGCGATGTGTAAAATTTATCGACCCAATCAACGTCATTCAAATAGGTGTACATAAACAAACCGTCTGGTTTGTAAATGAATATTTATTTATTCACATTCACGTTAAAAATTATATTTTTAACGATAACACATTTTATTTTAACATATGAATTTATATTCAGTTCATTCGTTAAATAAAATGCTAATTTTATTTTTCTAACTTATTTTAGAAAATTTCGGCGGCATAACGGCACGATACTAGAAACGGGACAAGGCCTAGCCTTATCCCCGGTCTAGTGAAGGCCCACGCCATTCACACATCAATCAAATCAATTCGTTATGCAAACCACAAACTTTGAAGTAAGGATCTAACCTAGCCTTACTCCTTCGCCTTATAACGGCGCACGTCTAATCCTAACCAATTTATCGATTCGATTTTTCACACCACAAACCACATTCAAACCAATATCGCAATCAATCACCAAACAGTCAAACAAACAAGTCCATGGTCTGTGGACGATTGTGTCGGGTGCTACTAAGCACCGTCTGCATCCTAGTATATATATATAACTAGAAATAAAATAGAAAGGTGAGAAATTCTCACATATAGCTATCCTAGCTCCACGGCACTTCTTTTGCAGAAGTCTTCGTCGTTTCGCCTTTTTGTCACCTTCGTTGCTGCTTTCACTACATACGTAAAAATCACATTTTTACTTCGCTATTCAATTTATAAAAATCGAATTTTTAGTTCAAAGTTCAATATATAAAAATCGAACTTTTAGTTCGAAGTTCAATATATAAAAATCGAATTTTTAGTTCGAAGTTCAATATATAAAAATCGAATTTTTAGTTCAAAGTTCAATATATAAAAATCGAATTTTTAGTTCGCTATTCAATATATAAAAATCGAATTTTTATATACGTTACTTAATGGTAAAAATCATTCCTTTCCTTTTTATAAAAATAGAATCTATTCCATTTAAAAATCGAATCTTTTCTATTGTAAAAATCGCCTCTTTTCTATTGTAAAAATCACATCTTTTTTTCTATTTTAAAAATCGCATCTTTATATGAAATAAAAATTAAAACTTTCTGCTTAATAAAAATCCGTCTTTTCTACTTTAAAGATCAAACCATTTTCTATTTAAAGTTTAAAATTTCCAAAAATCAGTTTTTATACTTCCTTTAAAACCTGTTTTTACTATTAAAACAAAATCAGTTTTATATTTTTAAATCAAAATCATTCTTATATTCTTAAATCAAAAATCAGTTTTATATTCTAATAAACAAAATCAGTTTTATATTCTAATAAACAAAATCAGTTTTTTTATCGTTTTAAAAATCAGAACTTACCTTTTTTTTTTTTTTAAATAAAACAATTCAGTTTTTTTTTAACGAATTAAAATAAATAAAAAAAAAAAAAAACAATAAAATACTTACGGGGGGGAGGGGTCACGGCAGGTCATTGGCGCCATCAGGGGTGGCGGTGGTTCTCTTCGGGTCTGTGGAGATGGGCGTCTCGATTTGGTGTGAGCGCGGTCTGGTGGAGGGCCTCGCGATGCAGAGGGGCGCGGTCTTCATGCGTGGCGCGCCTAGACGGAGCGGGGGTGGTGATAGGGAGCGGCGGCTTGGTCAGTTCAAGGTGGGGTGTTGGAGGGAAGAGAAGGATCGACGAAGGAGAAGGGTTGCGAGGGGGAGATGCTCGGGGAGGCTTGTTGACCAACCACGGTGGTGCGACGGATCGCAGGTGGCCATTTTTAAATTGGGGATCGGGTTTTTCTGATTGGGGAAAAGTAAAGACGGGGGGGGGGGGGGGGCTTTAGTGTAAATGTTTATATTTTTATATTTTATTATTTTATTTTATATTTAATTTTTTTTCCCAAACCCTAATTGTTGACTTTTCCTTCTAACTCGGAGTTTCACCCAACGACTGCCGTCCCTAGCGCAATACCCCTATTCCGAACACAATGGGATATGCTGCGTAAGCCAACTCGGACGTTACGACCAGTTTCCGTTAAATTTAAAATATAAATCTTTATATATTCAATTTAAACGCACATTTCAATTTACCGGGGCCACACACTAACTAGAAAAATTCCCGAAAATATTTTCTAGCTTCGTATTGACGATACGGTCCTAACAAAACTAGTTTCGTCGAATTCTGAGATTGTTGGAAAAATGGCCAATTTCCAGTCGATTAAAATCAACTGAAACTGGTCAAACGCGTTTTCCTTTGCCACGCTCACATATTGATTCGAAAAATTATGAAATTTGAAACCTAGCCATAACTTGACATCACGGACCCAACAAAACTGGTTTCGTCGAAATCTGAGGTCGTTTGCAAAATTGCTATTTTTAAGGGCCTTATATATATAAAAATATATATAAATTCCACAGCGACTATTTCTAATTTTAAACTGGACATATCTTATCATTTCTAAAATGAAATCTCAGTTTGTTAACTTCGTTACAAAGATATAATTATACAGATTCAAATATTTCTTGTTTCGTTCAATTCTGACTTATATTGAATTCTGTATATTCATTTGAAATCAGAAATCGAATTTTCGAACTACCGCGCCATTTTCAATTCCTTTTATAATTATATATAATTATTATATATTCTAACGACGACGTATATAATATATACGTTCTAATTATATTCAAAATAAATTTCTCGTCGATATTATTTAAAATAATTCAGATTAAATATTCAAAATTCACTAAAGTTGCCAAAATAAAAATTTCAAACTGGCTCGCATTTTACGGGTTGTTACAATCTCCCCCACTTAAAACTTTTCGTCCCCGAAAAGGAACAAAGTCGAAAGTGGTTTGATTAATCAACACTACGTTCGATTTGGCTTCCATTCTCCAACTTTTCAGTTTCTGAGAATTTTCAAAATTTCAAAAATTTGGCTAACACCCTAAATTTTCGAAAAATTTCGCCATAACCTCCCCTGCACCGGGAGCATCGGGAAATTGCAAATAGCGTTCCCGGTCCTTCAGATCTCAAAAAGAAAAAGAAAAAGCCAAGCGGCTAGCCAATAGGCTCACAAAATCATCATCACCCAAACAAAACAGGAAATTATGTAGTAAACATGTACCTATTTGTCGGGCAAACAAATTTTATTCTCGGCTCTAGCCTCCTTGCTATGACCTGTTCAAAGATATATATGTATATGCAAGCAAATGCGACCAATTTTCAATATAATTCAATATTTGGTTCAGTTAGGCATAATGGTTCAAAATTAGCAAACAAATAACCAAACAACACAAACATCAATCAATTAGTGAATTAGAGTCTCAAATTCGTAATTTGATATATATACGAAAATCAGATTTTTGATGCCAAATCACAACAATAGGCCCTATCTAATTTTGGTTCTCACACCAGTCAATAGGAAATATATAGAAATCTCACTTTCGTCACTCGAAAATAAATACTGGCGACAGTGCCCCATCACCAGAATTACTCCCGGGCACTAGAGGGATTCTATATCTACCCAATATATTAAAACTTCGAATACACGTTTGCAAGACATATATGCAAAACCTTTATATATCGGATTGTCCTAATCAATATAAAATAAATAATCAAATACGAATAATTGATTTAAATTTTCAAAACGAAATTTGTTTTCATTTGAAAAATATACTCTTCATACTCGTTCTAGGATACTACTGATCCCATCTCTAACGAGTCATTCCATTGGATATTACTAATCCAATATCTGATGAATTCTTTCGTATGTTTCTAATGTGTCTTGTTCTCTAAGCTTTGTAAACCAAAGCTCTGATACCAACTTTAAAGACCCGCAACCTCCCCGTAAAGGAAAGCGTCGGATAGTTCGAGAACAAGCCACAGCAGAACGCATACAGAAGAACGTTTCATTGAATATTACAACAGTGCATCAGATTACAAGGATATACAGAGTATAAATGAATATTACACAGAAATATCAGAGATTTAAATTACATTTAAATACATAGCAGCGGAAAATAATACAATACACAACTAGAATGAGATATACGGATACAAAGCTTTCCGGATATCGTTCCAGCTGTAAACCAGGATCCTGTGAATATAAATCTGCAAAACCAAAACTACTAGCTGCCCGTGTCGAAAATAGGGGCACCCAGAGTTTAGGTTAAAACAATAAACTCCAGGTCAGTCATGTGACTGGTGTGAGAACTAAAACAGTTATTAATCTTTATTTCAAATCATTAGGTAAATCAAGGGACCACGCCGTATAACACGGAACGGGTTTCCTCCCAAGAATACCAGTGCATAAAACCAACAGCGCAATGCTAAATAAAGAAAAATGAAGCTGTTATAAGACCCAGGTCCCATCACACAATGCAACGCAGTCGAGGATAGGGTTTTCCCTTATAACAGCCAAAGAATGCTTGATACGTTTAAAACAAATCATTTGATACTATTATAAGTGCATAGTATATAAAACACTTCAAATCATAAGTATCAATCATAGGCGGCATGAGCGCCCCATCCCACTATGTCGCCATATATAGGATATACAATCAAAACCGCAAAGTCTCGTATTTGGAAATTGGGTTTCCATCTATGAACCGAGGCAAAAGATAGTCCTCAACCGATTCGAGACAATCTAGCCCATGTCTCAGGCAAGCGCGCAGGCAAGCCTTGGATCGTCAGGGCCGGTCCACACGGAGTGGATTATTATGCCTGAACAATACGTCTCCCCACCCTATGGGGTGTAAGTCTGGTCCGTCAGCCGACCAGAATGCATTCGGCCGAAACCGATATAACCGAGGCGCCTCGCAACAGCAACAACCACATAAGTCAAACTCGTCAGGGCGTGTAAAACCACTGACGCCACTTCTAGCTAGAAAGAAACGCATGCCCTCCCTGAGGTCCGTCTCCCGTTTTTGGTTCATACCGGGTGTGAAACACGCGAGGTAAACGTTACACAAAGCTACGCCACAAAGGCCGTGCTTTGATCATCACCACAAGACTTTGCTTTTCAACAGAAGCCTCGATCATTTGCATCTTAGCATGCCACACAGGCAAGCCATCCTATGCAACCGATATCAGTCACACAGAATGAAATCCGATGTCAGACACACAGTCCATTTACAAGTCCGTTCTGGGTCTGAACGAAACCGGAGGCACCTAGTACCCCGCATATCCATCGATCTCCAAGTACGTCTGGACGATCACTAACTGTTTCCATCTTCTTGGGTGTACAGCCCAATCAAGATCATCAGTTATCACCCAAACGACGTGAAGACTTCCGGTCTTCGACCATCGTCTTCATCTTCGACTTATCGTCGTATCAGTTATTCAGAATGGGATAAACCCGGTCTTTCCGAATAACTCGCGTATATATTATAAAAGTGTTACACAAACACAACATACGCCTCATTCCAATTCATTAGTCACTAACCGTAAATTAATCAAGAGAATAATTCCCCAAATATTAACCCCGAAGGCCGAAACCAACATCAGATCAATATCCAGAAAACCATTCTGCTTGGCTAACCGCCAGTTAGTTTCTAAATTTCACATTCAAATCTAATTAAAGATTTAACTATCGCCTGGAGCAAAACTGGTGATACTCCATTCTCGATCTTTTCAATCTAATTAAAGATTCATTAAAACTCCACTTAGTTTTAATCTGTGACTGGGTTAAAGAATCAGTGTCATTTAAAACACGGTTCACGATAAACCCAAAGTCACATCCCATTAATTATCGGGTTAAAGAACAAGTGTTATTTAAAACACTGTTCACGATAAACCCAAAAATCAATATCAATTCAATTCCAATTAAATATCATTTAATTGGTACACTTCATTAAATCTAAATAAAAAGATTTAATCTTTTCTCAACTGGGTTCAAGAACAGTGTTAGTGAAGACACCATTCACGACAAACCCAAATCACATTCGATATTCAATACAAGGCTCTGAATAGAAACTATATCGGCCTATATTCAATATCAAATTCTACGATTAACAAATGTCGTATTGGAAATAACGATATACATATATATCTTTCAAATTTCCATAACAACACCTGTAATATCACGAATTCCAACATCGAAATATTCCGAAGACAATTTCGATTCAAATCCACTCCAATGCAATCATTGGAAATTTTGGTTATTTTCAAAACCATTTCAAATTCAATTTATTTATTTAAAAATAAATAGAATTATAATTCTAGTTCAAAACTAGTTCATTTCGATAAAAATCTATTTTTATCTTTTCAAATATGGAGTTTTTCATCCCAAACTTTCACAAATCATTTCTTATGATTTTACACAAATTATTACTATTTTTAATAATTTTATCAAGGCCCGTACGGTCGATTTCCATTAACGGCCATCGAACTGCACTTACAGCGACCTTTTTCGAATTTGATTTGGACGTATCTCCAAATCCAACCGTTAGATTTCAAATTTCTAACATTCATTAGAAAGCTCTTTTCGATACGAACCCAACGGTTCCGGTTTTAGGAGAATCCGACGGTCGGATCTCCCGTAATGTCCGTTTGAAACAAATGATCGAAATTCGCGAACTGCCGCAGCGCGGCGCGTTCTATTCAGGCCATTATATTATATATATAATATATATAATATATATTTCGTCGATTACTATTTAAAACGAATTATATAAATGGTTTTAAATTCGTTTCAAAAGCAATTTCAACTTCCTTTTCAATTCAAATCAAAATTGAATTCTTCTTTATAAATTCGTTTCAAAATTCATTTCTATTCAGTTCAAATTTCAATTCAATTTGAATTCATTTCAATTCGCTTTCAATTCCATTTGAATTCGTTTTCAATTCAATTCATTTCGAAATCGTTTTAAAATTCAATTCATTTCGAAATCGTTTTCAATTCAATTCATTTCGAAATCGTTTTCAATTCAATTCATTTCGAAATCGTTTTCAATTCAATTCATTTCGAAATCGTTTTCAATTCAATTCATTTCGAAATCGTTTTCAATTCAATTTATTTCGAAATCGTTTTCAATTCAATTCATTTCGAAATCGTTTTCAATTCAATTCATTTCGAAATCGTTTTCAATTCAATTCATTTCGAAATCGTTTTCAATTCAATTCATTTCGAAATCGTTTTCAATTCAATTCATTTCGAAATCGTTTTCAATTCAATTTATTTCGAAATCGTTTTCAATTCAATTCATTTCGAAATCGTTTTCAATTCAATTCATTTCAAAATATTCGATTTCGAAATCACGTTTCAATATTCATTTTAAAATGAATAAAATCGATATAAATATCGTTCACGTCAAAATGGCGTCAATCTAATCCTCACGGCTTCACATATTTCTATTTTCAAATATTCTATTTCAAATATTTCTATTTTTCTCGAAACTGGAATGAGGCCCAATCAATTACCATATAATGTTAATTATATGGATTTTCTACAACACATGTATATATCAACAACGATGAATAATCAACCATCAACCAAAGTGCACTACACTGTATAAGCATCAAATATAGACATTTAACGCTTATAGCAGCTTGTCAATCAATCGATCGACATATTTAATAAATCAGGATGAGTGAACTTCAAATTTCATCCTAACACCCGTGTGGGGTTTCAAACAATCAAACACATATTTTATTTGTGCAGTTAGGCGATGTGTAAAATTTATCGACCCAATCAACGTCATTCAAATAGGTGTACATAAACAAACCGTCTGGTTTGTAAATGAATATTTATTTATTCACATTCACGTTAAAAATTATATTTTTAACGATAACACATTTTATTTTAACATATGAATTTATATTCAGTTCATTCGTTAAATAAAATGCTAATTTTATTTTTCTAACTTATTTTAGAAAATTTCGGCGGCATAACGGCACGATACTAGAAACGGGACAAGGCCTAGCCTTATCCCCGGTCTAGTGAAGGCCCACGCCATTCACACATCAATCAAATCAATTCGTTATGCAAACCACAAACTTTGAAGTAAGGATCTAACCTAGCCTTACTCCTTCGCCTTATAACGGCGCACGTCTAATCCTAACCAATTTATCGATTCGATTTTTCACACCACAAACCACATTCAAACCAATATCGCAATCAATCACCAAACAGTCAAACAAACAAGTCCATGGTCTGTGGACGATTGTGTCGGGTGCTACTAAGCACCGTCTGCATCCTAGTATATATATATAACTAGAAATAAAATAGAAAGGTGAGAAATTCTCACATATAGCTATCCTAGCTCCACGGCACTTCTTTTGCAGAAGTCTTCGTCGTTTCGCCTTTTTGTCACCTTCGTTGCTGCTTTCACTACATACGTAAAAATCACATTTTTACTTCGCTATTCAATTTATAAAAATCGAATTTTTAGTTCAAAGTTCAATATATAAAAATCGAACTTTTAGTTCGAAGTTCAATATATAAAAATCGAATTTTTAGTTCGAAGTTCAATATATAAAAATCGAATTTTTAGTTCAAAGTTCAATATATAAAAATCGAATTTTTAGTTCGCTATTCAATATATAAAAATCGAATTTTTATATACGTTACTTAATGGTAAAAATCATTCCTTTCCTTTTTATAAAAATAGAATCTATTCCATTTAAAAATCGAATCTTTTCTATTGTAAAAATCGCCTCTTTTCTATTGTAAAAATCACATCTTTTTTTCTATTTTAAAAATCGCATCTTTATATGAAATAAAAATTAAAACTTTCTGCTTAATAAAAATCCGTCTTTTCTACTTTAAAGATCAAACCATTTTCTATTTAAAGTTTAAAATTTCCAAAAATCAGTTTTTATACTTCCTTTAAAACCTGTTTTTACTATTAAAACAAAATCAGTTTTATATTTTTAAATCAAAATCATTCTTATATTCTTAAATCAAAAATCAGTTTTATATTCTAATAAACAAAATCAGTTTTATATTCTAATAAACAAAATCAGTTTTTTTATCGTTTTAAAAATCAGAACTTACCTTTTTTTTTTTTTTAAATAAAACAATTCAGTTTTTTTTTAACGAATTAAAATAAATAAAAAAAAAAAAAAACAATAAAATACTTACGGGGGGGAGGGGTCACGGCAGGTCATTGGCGCCATCAGGGGTGGCGGTGGTTCTCTTCGGGTCTGTGGAGATGGGCGTCTCGATTTGGTGTGAGCGCGGTCTGGTGGAGGGCCTCGCGATGCAGAGGGGCGCGGTCTTCATGCGTGGCGCGCCTAGACGGAGCGGGGGTGGTGATAGGGAGCGGCGGCTTGGTCAGTTCAAGGTGGGGTGTTGGAGGGAAGAGAAGGATCGACGAAGGAGAAGGGTTGCGAGGGGGAGATGCTCGGGGAGGCTTGTTGACCAACCACGGTGGTGCGACGGATCGCAGGTGGCCATTTTTAAATTGGGGATCGGGTTTTTCTGATTGGGGAAAAGTAAAGACGGGGGGGGGGGGCTTTAGTGTAAATGTTTATATTTTTATATTTTATTATTTTATTTTATATTTAATTTTTTTTCCCAAACCCTAATTGTTGACTTTTCCTTCTAACTCGGAGTTTCACCCAACGACTGCCGTCCCTAGCGCAATACCCCTATTCCGAACACAATGGGATATGCTGCGTAAGCCAACTCGGACGTTACGACCAGTTTCCGTTAAATTTAAAATATAAATCTTTATATATTCAATTTAAACGCACATTTCAATTTACCGGGGCCACACACTAACTAGAAAAATTCCCGAAAATATTTTCTAGCTTCGTATTGACGATACGGTCCTAACAAAACTAGTTTCGTCGAATTCTGAGATTGTTGGAAAAATGGCCAATTTCCAGTCGATTAAAATCAACTGAAACTGGTCAAACGCGTTTTCCTTTGCCACGCTCACATATTGATTCGAAAAATTATGAAATTTGAAACCTAGCCATAACTTGACATCACGGACCCAACAAAACTGGTTTCGTCGAAATCTGAGGTCGTTTGCAAAATTGCTATTTTTAAGGGCCTTATATATATAAAAATATATATAAATTCCACAGCGACTATTTCTAATTTTAAACTGGACATATCTTATCATTTCTAAAATGAAATCTCAGTTTGTTAACTTCGTTACAAAGATATAATTATACAGATTCAAATATTTCTTGTTTCGTTCAATTCTGACTTATATTGAATTCTGTATATTCATTTGAAATCAGAAATCGAATTTTCGAACTACCGCGCCATTTTCAATTCCTTTTATAATTATATATAATTATTATATATTCTAACGACGACGTATATAATATATACGTTCTAATTATATTCAAAATAAATTTCTCGTCGATATTATTTAAAATAATTCAGATTAAATATTCAAAATTCACTAAAGTTGCCAAAATAAAAATTTCAAACTGGCTCGCATTTTACGGGTTGTTACAATAACACCATGGTGTTAGATATGGAGTATTACCAGTTTTGCTTCATGGGATGAATAGGTTGGGATTGGGAAATAAAATAAATAATTACTTCGGTGTGGTTCGCTAATCTCGACTAGTTTGGAAACCCATAATTTGGTTTGAAATGACATCCAAAGGAAGATTAAAGAATAAATTCAAAGAATTTATCTTGGATAAAATTAATGGGAACCTTTCCCTAAGAATATGAAATTTTGAAACTAGCTGTAGGTTAGTTAAGAAGAATGGTTTCCTGGGTATTGATCTGATGTTGGTTTCGGCCTTAGGGGTTAATATTTGGAGAATTGTTCTCTTGCTAATTTACGGTTAGTGACTGATGAATTGGAATGAGGCGTATGTTGTGTTTGTGTAACATTTTTTTTTAATATACGCGGGTTGTTCGGAAAGGCCGGGTTTATACCCATTCTGAATAACCGATTCGACGATATGTCGAAGATGAAGACGGTGGTTGAAGACCGGAAGTCTTCACATCGTTTGGGTGATTACTGATGATCTTGATTGGGCTGTACACCCAAGAGGAGAGAATCAGTTGATGATCGTCCAGACGTACTTGGAGATCGATCGATATGCGAGGAAAGTGCCTCCGGTTTCGTTCAGACCCAGAACGAACTTGTAAATGGATTGTGTGTCTGACATTGGATTTTATTCTGTTTTGATTGATTTTTGTTAAATATATATCTATTTGGCGATAGAGAATTTATTCTCTTGCTTAACGCCCTTCTCTGAGACGTACGAGCTTAGAGGTTATATATCGATAGATATCAATCGCATGGCATGAATTGCCTGTGTGGCACGCTGAGTTGCATGGATCAAGGCTTCTATTGAAAAGCAAAGTCTTGTGGTTGATGATCAAAGCACGGCCTTTGTGGCATAGCTTTGTGTATAACGTGAATTCGCGAGCCTCACACCTCGGTATGAGTTAAAAACGGGATAAGGACTGCGGGGAGAGCACGACGTTTCTTTCTAGCTTTGGTGGTGTCAGTGACTTACCAGCCCTGACATTTATATACTTTTCACCTATGTGGTTGTTGGATGAGGCGCCTCGATTTTAGGTCTATAAGGATCGGGAAACATGTGTTCAGGCATACTAATCCTCTAACGTAAGTGAGGACCGGCCCTGAAGATCCAGGGGTTACCCAGAGTGTGTAGTCCTGAGGCATTTGCTAGAGTGTCTCGAAAGCGGAGAGGAGCTTGCCCCTTGCCTCGACTCATGACGGAAATCCAATTTCCAATACGTGTATTTCGGCTTTATTTGTAGAGCCTAGTATGGCGACATAGTGGTATGGGGCACTTATGCCGTCTATGATTTATATTTATGATTGAAATTGTTTTGACACTATACACTTATTATAGTATCAAATGATTTGTTTTAAACGTACCAAGCATGTTTGGCTATTATATGGGAAAACCCTATCCTCCGGCTTGCGTTGCATTGTGTGATGGGACCTGGGTCTTATAATAGCTTCATTTTTCGAAAAAGCATTGCGTTTTCTTTTCTATGCACTGGTATTCTTGGGAGGAAACCCATTCCGTGTTATACGGGCGAGGTCCCTTGAATTACTCTCTTTTAAAGTAAAGTTTTAAATAACTGTTTTAGTTCTCACACCAGTCACATGACTGACCTGGAGTTTATTGTTTTAACCTAAACTCTGGGTGCCCCTATTTTCCGCACGGGCAACTAGTAGTTTTGGTTTTGCAAATTTATTTTCACAGGATCCTGGTTTACAGCTGGAATGATATCCGGAAAGCTCTGTATCCGTATAGCACCTTCAGTTGTGCTGTGTATTATTTTCCGCTGCTATGTAATTTATTGTAATCTCTGATATTTATTCGAATGTATAATATTCATTTATACTCTGTATATTCTTGTATTTGATGGAATTGTTGTAATAGCAATGAAATGTTCTTCCGTCTGTGTTCATTTGTGTGTTGTTCTCAAAGTATCCGCTCTTTCCTTCACGGGGAAGTAACGGGTTCTTACAACCCCCCTCTTTAATTATATAAATTTTATTTATTTTTACTTCAAAATGTTGCTTTTACATTCTATGTCCAAATCGAACCCAACGATTGCCGTCCAAGCTAAATACCCCCATTCCAAACGCAATGGAATATGTTTTGTAGGCCAATTCGATTGTTTCGATCACTTTTCATCAAAATTAAAATATAAATCAATATATTTAATTTAAACGTACAATTCAATTTACTGGGGTCACATACTGACTCCAAAAATTCTAGAAAAATCATTTTTGACTTTGTTTTGACGATACAGTCCTAATAAAACTAATTTCATCGAATTTGGAGATCGTCTAAAAAATGGCCATTTTCTGGTCGATCCAATTTGATTGAAACTTTTAAAACACATTTTCTTTTACCACGCTCATATATTAATTCCAAAAATTATGAATTTTGGAATCTAACAATAATTTGACATTCCGGATCCAACAAAAGTGGTCTCGTCGAAAACGGAGGTCGTTTGCAAAATGGCTATTTTTAAGGGTTATATATTATATAAATTCCATAGCAACTATTCCGAATTTTCAACTGGACATAACATTTTATTCCCGTTATGAAATCTGGATTTTTCACGTCCGTTGGAAAGACATTTTCAAACAGATTCAAAAAATTTCTGGTTTCACTAAAATTCGTTTTATTTTGAATCCTGTACATTCATTTGAAATCGAAATTTCAAACTACCACACCATTTCCATTTCCTTTTATAAATAAAATAAGTATTTATGTTCTAACTTCGATTTAAATAAATTTATACGTTCTAATTCTATTCAAAATAAATTTCTAGTCATTATCATTTAAAATAAATAATTTTATTTATTCAAAATTCATTAAAATTGCCAAAATTAAAAAATTAAATTGGTTCTGATTTTCCGGGTTGTTACAATACTATTTCAGTATAGATTTATTTATACTTCAAAATATTTTATATCCAGTTTAATTTGGTTAGTAAATTGCCAACAATTAAAATATTTATCCAAATGCGCACGTAAATTCAACGTATAAAAACTGGGTTGCTACAAAGCCACCCCAAGTGATCTACTAACTGCATCGTTTTCTTCCATTCGCACGATTCGCTCTTGTTCATACTTCGTCAAAACTGATGGTTGTGAGAACTGTAAGCAGATTAACATTATTACTCGCCATCGATGATAAATTTAAGCTAGTTAACTAAATAGAGTCGACGTATAAATAGTTCTTGCTATTTTGACAGAATGCATGCACAAAGAGCAAATAGTTACTTGAATTAGCTGCAGCCTCCATGGCCGGAATAGGACATCGAAACAGTAATAGAAAACAACTAAAATCCAGTTCATGCTTTTACATGCAGAATTTTAATAAAAAGTAGTTTGAAATACAAGATTTTATCTGGATTAATAAAACTGAAATGAAAACTAAAAAATACCTAAACATCAGCTTCATTCTGTTGGGTATCATCATCATTATCTGTTTCATTTTCTCCATTTGATTTCCTCCTAGTTCCTTTGTCCATCACTGTGACATCTTCTTCATCATTATTCATATCAGGCTTCGGCGATAGGTTCTTCTGACCCACTTGAGTTGGTTTTTTTTTTATCATTTTGTGTTGCTGCTGAAGTCTATCTGCAGTAGTATACTTGCGCTTTGCAACCAGCTTCTTAGCAGATCCTGGAACAATAAAAATAATAACGATGGCCTCCTTCATAGTTCTTTACACAAACATAAAGATATATATAATAATGGATCTATATTACATATACATATATACCTTGAATTATGTTTTTCCTTGGCCGTATGATTACATGTGGCTGTAGTTGAATCAACGGCTCACTGTCTTTGTCAATAGTGTTTTCGATGTAAAAAACCACTTCTTCTTGCTTATTAATGCAGCCCTGTACATACTCGTTTATGTCCGAGTCATTCAATATTAGCTGCCAGCCACCCCTCGTTCCTTTGCTGATGATATAGACTCCTCCTATTTCAGTGTAATGGAGAGCATCTTTAATAAAGTCCATAAGCACACTGTAAGAAAAGCGGTCTACATCATATTTTGTTACTACGAAGGATTCTCCACCGACTTAACATGTCCTTCGAAATTGTCCGCCATGTTGCAGTCGGATATTAATAAGTTCATCCATCCTGTACAAAATGAATACATTAGAACAAGGTACATGCATGTTAAAGTGGAAAAAAAACAATAACTACAACATTTTGGTCTATAACCAATTAAATGACAGTAAAGAAAGACATTAAATCATAAAACATGTGAATAGTGTAGATTGCATTATGAGAAAAGAGTGCCAAATGCATTCATCAAAGATAATATTTTCCAGCTAAAACAAAAAGTGTCAAATACATCATAAATTAGACCAAATTAAAGCAATAAGAAAGAGGATTTTTTTGTCCTAACTAGACGGAACAGGAACTTCTACTTCTAGTTCTGTTTCTAGTTGTTTTACGGGGGTATCATCCCTAATCCAACCACCATCAACAACTTTTGGTTCTAGTTCACCACCTATGCCCATATCATGTGAATGCGTATTGCTCATTTCTTCTTCCATTGCATTCTGATTTTTAGTATCACACCATCTCTCGGCAATTTTTTAGTAACGTAATAACAGTTCTTTCCAACTGCATCTTCCACATAAAATACTTGCTGCACTTGCAAAGACAGGACATAAGGATCAGTTTTATGGCACTTGGTAAAATTTACTAAGACCATATGAATCTTTTTCCTCTTGGTACCAGCAACACATAAAAAGGACCACTATGAAAGCTCCCCAATAATCAAGCTAAAAAATTTCTTTGATTGTAATTGACATCACCCACTATTGGGTTTTGGTCTTTCGAACTTGCAAAGCTGGTGGTGTTGGCAGTCAAAAATACACCACTATTTTGTATGGTACATCGAGAGTCTCTAAATTTTTTGTGGAATCGATATCCATTTACTATATAACTAGTACTCAATTAGGACCTAATGCAAACACCTCTAAATCTATTGAAATATTGTCCTTTTTCAGAACCTCTTCTTTAAGCCAATTCCAAAACTCTTCGAAATGTTCTCATTCCCTCTTGTATCTTCTTGGATTTGCAAGACCATCCACAAAAGCTCGAAGAACCCTAAATAATAATTAAGGTCAAAAAACTACAAAATGTAGATGTTAATTTATAGTTAAGGAAAATGATATAGGAACTTAAGAACTTACTCGATTAAACTCTCAATTTTTTTATTATCGAAATTGAGCAGAATATAGCGATGCGTTGCCTTCCAATCTTCATCTTTCAAATTGAACATCTTCCCATCTTTATTATTCTTTTTTCCCATATGATATTCCAAATCTGTTGGACATCTTCCAAAATCAATCGATGTATTTTCTATTCCTCCATCAACGCTTAAAAATCTTAAACAGTAGGTCACACACTCTTCTGCCAAGTAACTTTCTGCAATCGAACCTTCCGGTCTGTTTCTATTTTGCACAGAAGATGTTCAGGCCTACTGTATTCAATTTCTCTACATAAATGAACAGGCAAGTGTACCATTATATCAGAAAAAGCCTGTGGAAAAATTATTTCAAAATGACAAAATATCTCAGCAATTTCTTTTTCCAGCCTCTTGATATCATCCACTTTGATAACCTTGCTCCATTTTACTCTAAGGAATGCACTAAATCTGATCATTGATAACGCAACCTTGGGTTTTGGTGCTTTCTTCACGGCAAATTGTAACAAATAGTGGAGTATGAAATGAGCATCATGGCTCTTATATCCCATAACCATTCTCTCTTTTATGTGCACGTATCGACTAACATTCGAGGCACAACCATAGGGCAGTTTGGCGTTCTTCAATACAGAGCAAAAGATTTAATTTTCCTTATTTGTCATTCCAGATATTATAGCTCTAATTTCAACATGCTTTCCCTCACCGCATTCAACAGGATGAAGGGCCTTCCTTATGCCCAATTCCTGTAAATCCAAACGAGCGTGCGACCTATATTAGGTAAAGTCCCAAATATTTTGCTTGCATATGTTCTTCTCTATGTGCATGGCATCCAGGTTATGTCGAAGGGGGTTATGGCACCAATATGGTAAGTCAAACATTATTATTCTTTTTTAAAAGGGCTATCACTTTTACCAGGTTTCTTCGTCTTATCCCCAAACCGATTTTTGAACCCCCACAACAACTCTTCAATATCAGTTCCTGATAACATTTATGGAATGCTCCCCATTTCAGTTTCGCCATTAAATCTCCTCTTATCCAGCCTCCACTTATGTGTCGGATCAAGAAACTTTCTATGGTGCATATAACACATTTTTTTCTATGCTTCAAATAATTTGAAGAAGATTCATAATAGCATACTGGACACGCTAGCTTCCCCTTCATGCTCCAATCTGACAACATGACATATCCCGGAAAATCACTAATGGTCCATAAGACGCTTGTACGCAAATTAAAATTCCCATCAGTCAAGGAATCATATGTTTCAATGCCAACATTCCATAATGCTTTCAATTCCGCAATTAAAGGCTGCATATATACATCAGTACTGCTATTTGGAGAAACTATACCAGATATTAATGTTGAAAGAATCAAATTCTCTTGTTTATACATAACTAAGGCGGAAGATTATAGTTTACCAACACGATTGGCCACGTACTATAACTTGAATTCATTGAACGATACGAAGTAAATCCATCAGATGCTAGACCCAATCTAACATTACGATTTTCTGATGAAAAATCAGGATAGCGAGCATCCATCATCTTCCATGACACATCATCAGCCGGATGTCTTAGTTTTCCATCTTTTCGTTCCACTTGGTGCCATCTCATAAGTTTGGAAAATTCTTTGCACGTAAACATCCTTTGTAACCTTCGCCTTAGAGGAAACTACCTCATAACATTTGCTGGCACTTTCGGAAATGACTTTGGTGGATCATTATTATCAACGATGTCTTCTTTTTCTTTTACAGCCCACCGCGGAAAACCACAAATGTCACAAGCCTCTCTATCTTTATTCTCTGCCCAATATAACATGCAATGGTTTTGGCAGGCATGTATTTTATGGTAATTAAGACCTAAATCCTTAATGACATTCTTTGCAGCGTAGGAAGACAAAGACAGTTAGGCATCAGGAAAGGCTTCTTTTATAAGCTTTAGTAATTCCCCAAATGCAGATTCGTTAATTCCATAAGCACACTTTAAATGATAAAGATTGATCAAGAAACATAGAGGAGAAAATTTAGTGCAGCCAAGATATAACGGTTTTTTCCTTCTTTAACATGCTGATAAAATTTCTCGGCCTCTGGATTTGGTTCAACTACAAAGTCCCTGGGATTTTGGTCAAATTTGTAACCCGCACATTTGAACATCACATCTAAATTATCCTCAAAATTCATCTCCGTTGCACAATACAAATGGTCATCAACACCTATTAATTTTGTCCGTGAAACTTCACAAATCCACCCGGTATGTAATTGAGAAGGGCCATTAAAAATAAGATGATCGTATATGACATTTTCACAATACCAATTATGTTCTGTACATTTTTTGCAGGGGTACTTCATCTCATCACCTACTTTATATATGGGAAAGGCATTTCTTAGAAAAGTTGTTACCCCTCTTACATATTCTGCACTCGATCTCGGAAGTCCTATCCATATGTAATACTCACTATTCATTGCCACAATCTATCCACGACGTAGTAAGACCAAATTTGATACCATTAATAGTTTCAAGACACCAACAAGGGCTACCCTGTAAGGTTTGACTAAATTAAAAATAGAAACAAAACAAGTTAATAATTTACAAATATACATAATCAGTGTGATGATACAAAGACGATTGTTTTGATATGAATTATCACTAACTTTTGGAATTGAGTTATCAGGAGAATACATAAAACAAGAAACTAAGGATACTGAACATAAATTCATAACATTACATGACTGTACCAAAACAAAACAGTTCAGATACAAAACTATGCAGGAGATACAATGACGATACAGTTGTACCTAATACAAAGAACGATGCAATAATTTAATTTTGTCTTCTAATGTTTAGTAGTTGAAGCTGGTCGTTAAGTCTACTAACGTCAGTTCGAAAACCAATAACTTGATTTTGCAGCGTTGTAAGTTGATGTTGTAATTCATTTGCGTACTCAGTGGCTCGACTTGGAAACTGTAGGTCAATCCACTACCAAAAGGAACACACTGTGGGATAAACATGACATCTAAAATAACAACGATCAATGTTGAATCCAATCGAAATAACATCTTCTATAGCGGTGTACCCACAATCACACAGTATGATTGGTGAGTCAGCTTGTTGTTCATTAGCCACTTGGTTATTTTAATGCTGACGACGCAAGGCAGCATGACTATGCCATCGCATCGCCCTTTCTTCACGTCGTTCTTCTTCTCGCCATTGTCTTGGAGTTCTTCTTGCTCTAGTTCATACTAAAGCAAATCATCATAGTGCCTTTCTTGCACCTCTATATAAAAATCAATAAGAGTTTCTGGTGATGACGAGTTTGACAGTCGTAGATCACCCATGCCCAGGGTATCTTCGTAGTCATACGATGTAGGAAGGGAAATAGACATTATTTAACTACAAACAGAAATTGTGACACCCCACGTCCGTTAATGCCACTCACAAAGGGAATGCATTAAGTTTCGTGAAGCGTTTAGCTAAATAGACACAGAATATTACAAGACAGATACAAAAAAAAATTGCAGCAGAAATAAACAAATTTATTAATCATCAAAATATCGTGGTCCAAAGCATCACTTGTCTGAAATATAAAAACCCACTACAACATAAAAACCACTATCTTGTACTTCAAAAATATTAGAGTACATAAAAGAAAGAAAATTCCCTAAGAGCAAAATATAGCCATATCAATAAGGATAGGAGCTTGATCCATACATATAAGCAGCTCCAGTAAAATAAGCAGAATCACGATCAAGCTTATGTGTTTCCTTCCTGACAACCTGGAAACAAAAAGGGTCAGACATAAAGTCTGGCGAGTCTAGTTACTTTTAGCCAGTAAATAAATAAAAGCAACATGATAGGCATACAAAGTAGATGAGAGAGATCAATAAATAAATGGCAGGCATGATAAGGTAAACAGGACAACGGGATAGAATAGATAGTGCATCTTAATACTTTCCTTGCTTTGCACCAATACTAGTATAACATATATGTAATAGGATTACATATTCCCCAATTGCTTAACAAAAACAGGATGATCACAACAGAAACATAATGGTAGTTTTAGGTGTACTCTAGTAACAGGTTTTAACCCAAACAGAACTGGTACCTAAACAGAAATAATGGGTGTTAGCCCAGACAGAAACACAGGTACCCCACAGAAACAGACAGGACTAGATGTACCCTATTTACTACCCCCAATCGATCGGCTCTCTATTCCGTAGATACCCTATGTTGGCCCCATAGTAGGGTATATCACTCCCTAAAGTGGCAATCCTTCATTTTTCGGATGTGCACAACCATATCTACTAATGTCACAACGTCTTATCTTCCCCAGCAGGCGGAGTCATGCACGCACATGACCCCATTGGAATGCGCCGTCAACACCGCCTCCACGTGCCCCACTTCGACCTAGTTTGGAGTACCCGTTTGATACCTATTTAAGGGTTACTGACTGAAATGGGTCCCACACAAGATGATGCAAGATCTCCCCTTTGTCTTGCATCCCCACTACTAGGTTTTCCACTGGTTACGATAACCTCGATAGGTTATGTTTGTGGGCCTATATATAAATATTACCCACTAACCCAAAATGTAATTAACCCTCCTACTGATTCAAGCATGTTTATTTAACGGTTAAGTTTGTGGGCCTATATATATTAATATTACCCACCTACCCAAGATGTACTTAAACCTCCCACTGATCCAAGCATGTTTTACTTAACCCTATCTTTAGTTCATATTCATACAATCCCTTATGGATTAGATTAGGTTAAGTAGTCTGATTCATTACCATGTCCATTTATGGTTTATATTGGGCTAGACCTCCCACATTAGGCCTACAACATGTGGATGTTGGATATGCCAGTCAGGTCCGGGCAGTCTTATTCCACAGTTGGGCCTAACCTCGTGTCTTAGCCCGATTCGTATTCGCGTACTTAGATCTCCCACATTAGGTTCAACAATAGTGGCTGCTGGATATGCCGGTCGGGTCTGGGCAGACTTCCACCACTAATGTAACCTAACATCGTGTCATAAGTACAATTACAATTCCTAATTGTAATTACTAAACATTCCATTTTTAATTAATTAATCAATTAATTAAACCTTTCCCTTTTTGGGTGCCAATACATATTTTGCCCAATAATTTGAATTACATGCCCATAAATGTTCAAATTCAAACTATGCCATTTTTAATTAATTTACCAATTAATTAATCCTTTCCTTTTGTAGGTGCCAATACCTATTTTACCCAATAATTTGAATTACATATCAATTCATTTAAAGATTACATGCCAATTATAAATCCCTTTTCCCCCATTTCCTTTACTAACATATTCGCACGTATTTTAGTGGCATCTAGGCTAATAAGTAGTTTAGCCATAACAATGAAAAAAGGAATATGATAGAGGTGATAGTTTCAACATATATTGGCATAAACATACTAGTATGATAACAAAGTGAATGGACATGTAATTAACATCATATCAAGGTGATCATCATCATAACGGGATATAACATAAATATTGCTTTAGATCTACATAAAATGTCCACTTGCTCTAGACCTAATAGATTAAATTAGATCTAATAATAAATAAAGGTTTAGATCTACAGGTTTATAAATAGATCTACCCAAATCCACATCATAGAGGATACATTTAAGATGAAGGTGTGGACCCAATCCTAATCAATTCAAGGTGGCATATGTTCATGGTTAACATAAATGATTTGATCTATCCAAATGAAAAAAATAACATACTGGGACAATCACAATTGAATTGGATCTCGAGAGATAGATCTATCATAGCATAAGATATGATCATAAAATAGATCTAGCATAAAACATGATCATAAAGCGGATCTAGCATAAAACATGATCATAAAGTGGATTTAGCATAAAACATGATCATAAGCATGTTTAGATCTAAATATGTCCAACTTACAACATATCTAAGTTGATCGCAACATGAAAGGTGATTTACATACAAAATTAGATCTAAACAATGTTGCAACTATCAAGATTAATAGATATACATTTACCACAACGTAGATACAAATCGAGATCCATAAAGGCAACACCATAGTATAGCCACAATTGCATCAGATCTAGAGAATTAGATCTATCATGATCTACATGGTATAAGATTTAATATCGGCATAGATTAATACTTTACAACATATCCAATTCATAGTCTTTCACAATTTACCATTATTTATTTAAACCTAAAAGTGAATAGAAACTCACAGCGTTAGGTTCGGAAAATTTAGAGAGAGAGAGAGAGAGAGAGAGAGATCTGAATTCTGAATAGCTAAACTAATTGTAGTAGACTTTGATTCTGTTTCAATTTGCAACCCGATAGCATATGGCCTCTATGATCTCCAATGGAGAAAATAAGAGAATAGGGGACCATATTTATAGCCCAGAACCAATGAACTAGACCCAGAATCAAGTCTAGGTAAGTAAAATGAATTCTTCCCAGATCTGTCCGGGAGGGGGGGGGGATCGACACCCCTATAGGGGGTCGACATCCATGTCGACACCCCTTACGGGGGTCGACACACACGAGCAGGAATTTTCCCGCTCAACCCGCTTTGGCCCGATTTTTGATTTTTGAATTGTTTCTAAAGGTTCTGGAACTTATTATATATATATATATCTTGTGCGTAAACAAACTTTGAACCCTTATAACTTTTTCATATGGTGTCCGTTTTATGCAAACCAAATGCCCATTCTGACCAGAATTTCGAGAAGGACGCAATGGCCTAGTCCATTCCCTCTAGTTTCGAATGTTAAATTAATTATTATTTAATTTATCCTCTTTTAATGTCATTAAAATTTGGGGTGTTACAGAAATAGACATTTAAACATTTAAGTTGGATTTCTTTTATCCTCTAAATTTAGTTTCCATCTGTAGAAATAAGCATTATTTACCAATACATCAATGGTTTGACAAACATAAAAATACAGAACTTACACAATTTCAACACATGCAAACATATAAATACAACACTTCAAGTATAAAAAACCCTAATTCAAGGCAATCGGTATACCCAAATCACCCAAAGACTTTGAACGTAGACCAAAATATGTTAGAGATTAAATCATCTAAATAAAATTGAAATGATGAAGCCCTAACTACTTGTAATAGTCCTAAATGATCCAAATCTGAGGTGTAAAGTTTGTAAAATAGGAGCAATCAGAGGTTTATAGTTTGTAACGGTGGTAGAGTAGCAATCAGAGGTCTTCACGGATGGATTTCACGGAGAGAGAAACAGACAGAAAGAGGAGTATGGGAGAAATTTGTTTTGGGGGGAAGTATTTCATGAATGGGGAAAAGATCGCGCCAAATTTTCACTAAACTGAAGCAGGGATACGTTTGAACCGTTGGAGTAATCAAACATCTACGGTTATTTATTTGTTTAGACTGATAACGTGGATCACTGACCTGGCATGTATTTATGTAAAGCAACACTTTGAACTGGTGTTGCACATCACAGCACAAGAATTCCAACCGCAACACTGCATTCATATCTAATGCAACAACATATGAATGTTGTTGCAGAAGATCAAAGAAAGCATAGCTTTCACCACACTTTTCACGCAACGCACACAAATTAGTGTCGAATATGCCCACTTTTGTAGTAGTGCTTGTTATCTATGTCGATCACTAGTGACTTTGATGATGTCTTTGACGAGGTCAAAGGGTTGATGCAGCGTCATGAGATTGAGTGCAGAATCGATTTGGTCGAGGATGCTAGACCTATCATCATGCCTCTTTGGCGGATGGCGCCTAAGGAACAACGAGAGTTAGAGGTGCAAGTACAAGACCTTTAGAGAAAAGGATTCATTCGGAGAAGCGTGTCCAAATGGGGTGCACCAGTTGTGTTTGAAACAAAAGCTGATGGATTTTTGAGATTGTGTGTGGACTACCATGAGCTGAACAAGGTGACCAAGAAGAACAAGTATCTATTGTCGAGGATATAGGACTTTTTCGATCAGCTTCACTAGGCTAAAGTGTTTTCTCAAATGGATTTTGCAACAAGATTTCACCAGTTGAGTGTGGCAAAGGATAGTGTGCCGAAGACTACTTTTTGGAAACCATCTGGTTTCTTCGAATGGTTGTTGATGCCATTCGGGTTGAGTAACGCGCCAGCGTATTTCGTGGATCTTATTAGTAGGGTGTTTAGAGATCAGTTGAACAAGTTCGTGCTTGTGTTCATGGACGATATTATGGTTTACTCTAGGATTGTGGAAGAGAAAAAGACGCATTTGCGTGTTGCTTTGGAAATCTTGCGAAAGCATCACCTGTGAACTAAGTTTTTGAAGTGTCAATTCTGGAGAGCGAAGTAAGGTTCTTAGGCCATGTTGTTTCTGGGAATGGAATAGCCGTTGACCCCGCTAAGGTGGCAGCAATCCAGGACTGGGATAGACCTAAGAATGTGACGGATGTTAGGAGTTTCCTTGGGTTGGAGGGAAATTATCATCGTTATACTAAGGCTTTCTACAAGATAGCTGCACCATTAACAGGATTGACAAAGAAGAAGCAAGTGTTCACACGGGATGCAAAGTGTGAGCAATCTTTTGGAATCCTGAAAGAGAGACTGATAAGTGATCCTGTTTTGATGATTCGAAGTGAGAATGAAGAGATGGTGGTATACACCGATGCATATGGTACTGGACTTGGAGTAGTGCTGATGAAGAAGGATAGAGTTGTGGCCTACGCAAGTCAACAACTGAAGCCGCATGAAAGGAGTTACCCAACTCATGATTTGAAGTTGGCACCGATCGTGTTTGCTATGAAGATGTGCAGACATTACATGTTGGGAATTCGATTCGAGTTGTTTAAGGATCACAAGTCATTGAAGTATCTTTTCTCCCAAAAGACTTGAATCTTAAGCAGCAACGGTGGATAGATTTTTTTGGCATATTACGATTTTGGTATAGCATATACTCCTGGTAAAAGTAACGCAGTGCCGGATGCATTAAGTCGAAGACACGCTAGTTTGGGAGCAATGTTTCCAGAATGGAAGCACTTCAAGTACTTGGAAGGGTTTGATTTCAGGCCTCGATGTGAGTTATAGCTTAAGATGTTGGTAAGCTTGTCCATAAGACCTACCCTTATCGAAATGATTGGCGAGAGCCAAAAGTGTGACATAAAGCTTATCGAGATTATCCAGAAGTAAGAACCGGAGAATAAGGAGTTCGAGGTCGATCGAGATGGCTGACTTTGGAAACAAGGATGACTAGTTGTTCCTGATATTGATGGATTGAGAGATGAGGTGAGGGAATGTCATCACTCGAAGTTGATGATTCATCCTGGTGGTAACAAGATGTATCAAGACATGAAGCGAGCTTGCTACTGGGAAGGGATGAAGAGGGATGTTGGAAAATTTATTTCCAAGTGCATCAACTGTCAGTTGGTGAAAGCTGAACTGAAGAAGCCAAGTGGATTGCTTCAGCCATTGGAAGTTCTTATGTGGATGTGGGAGCTGATATCGATGGATTTTATCGATGGACTACCTAGAACCAGGGTAGGAAATAAAGGCATTTGGGTCATCGTAGATCGTTTGACCAAGAGCGCAAACAACATTGAAGTTGGATGAGCTATGTATAAAATGGATAGTTCGATTCCACGGTATCCCAAAGAGCATAGTAAGTGATCAAGATCAATTATTCACAAGTGGCTTTTGGAAGAGTTTGAAGGAGACTTTGGGAACGGAGTTTTGTTTAAGGACGGATTATCATCCCCAAACTGATGGTCAAACCGAGAGGTTTAACCAAGTTTTGGAAGATCTCCTAAGAGCTTGTGTATTAGACTTTGGAGGATCGTGGGAAGACCATTTACATTCAGTAGAGTTTGTGTATAACAACAACTACCAGTCGATCATTGGGATGGCACCATACGAGGCATTGTATGGTAGACTGTGTAATTCTCTGACATGTTGGTTAGAAACTGGAGATAAGTTGATAATTGGGACTGAGATGATCAGAGAGACATCGGTTGTATTGAGATCGTTCGGCAAGGAATGAAGGCAACCCAAGGCTGTCATAAGAGTTATGCCGATAAACATTGAAAAGATTTGGAATTCGATGTTGGTGACATGGTTTTCATGAAGATTTCGCTGTTGAAGCATATTGTTCGATTTAGAAGTAAAGGAAAGTTAGCACCAAGGTTCGTTCGACTGTTTCCGATAATCGAGCGGATTGGAAAGCTCGCGTATAGACTGGATTTACCTAAGAAGATGTCAAGTGTGCACAATGTTTTTCATGTGTCTTTTCTACGGAAATGTTTGCATGATTCAAATGTGGTGGTATCTCTGGAACAATACGAAGACCTAGAAGTAGAGTCCGTAGTTACAGAACCTCATAAGGCGCTTCACATTATGAGGAATGACACGAAACAACTTAGGAGGAAGACGATTAAGCTAGTCAAGGTGCAGTGGAGTGAGGATGATGACGATTGTACGTGGAAACAAAAGAGAGTATGAAGATAATCCATCCATAACTCTTAGTTGGTATGACCCATACATATCGTGTCACCTTACACAATTGTAACTTGTACTATTCATTAGAATTCCACGTGCTAGGTTAAGGCTATGGATGCATGGCTTTATGATTGCTAGTATGGATGATAAATTGGCTACTTGTAGAAGGCAGGCATTCATAATTGCTTGTGGTTGTTTATGTTTGCTTGGAATTTTGAGGGCGAAATTCCTAAGGAGGGGAGAATGTAATGACTCGTATTTTACGTATCAAAGGGTCGTAAAATATTTTTATTTAATTCCCTAAGGGTTGGATCCTTAGTATATTTTTTATATGTTGGTTATGGAGATGTGAGACATGTCTATAATTTTTTTTTAATTTTATTTGTTACCATTTTGCCCCTGTCAGTTTTGTATAGGGTATAACTTTTGACTGGGATCGAGTCAAGTGCTGAAATTGATTTCATTGGAAAGGAAATTTCCAATTCCGTAGAGTGGTCACATTAAAGTTTTGGTTCAGCGGTTCGGGAGGATTCGATGTTTTAGTGCTATACAATTTCTGGATAGGCTAATTAGTCATTAATGGGCTGGTTTGGTGTGGCCCATTAGTGGGTTTACTAGATGGCTATAAATAGGGGATAGAGGCAAGGAGAATGGTTTACTTTCTTCATTTCTTATTTGGTTGGGGTTTGAGATTCTCCCTACTCCAATCAAATACATCTCTCCTTCATTAAATTCTTATATCTACGTTAGAAAATTGAAGATCTACATCAAGGAAGGCTAGATTTACATCAGGAGAGAGTAGATCACATCAAATTGAGTGATTTGAAGATCGTTCTTCATTGTCTAGATTCGTAGATCATTGTTTTAAAGCTAATTTGTGGATTTGGTGAGTGATAAGCATCTCTCACACGGACTCAATCGAGTATATGGGTTGTTTGATCTTATTTTTATCATTTTAAGTTGTTTTCACCTAGTTCTAATTGATGTAAGTATCTTTTCATTTCGAATAACCATAGGATCTAATCTAGCAGCTTAAATCAATAAATCTCTGTGTTAATTCATGTGTTATTGCAAGTTAGATCCATTTGTTTAATTCATTTATTGTTTTTTATGAATTGGGTGAATTCTAGGTGATTGAGTGACGATGGTTTAATGTGATGATTGTTGATAGTATTGTTGTTTGAATGGTTATATGAATTACACGAATTTTGAATCGGATTGGAGTTGGATCGTGGCTTGAGTTCAATGATAGATCAGTTATGGCAACGTATGGATCGTACATGCTAAAAAGTGATGGATTTGACATGTATTTGGGATGGATCGAACGGTTTCTGGCCATGGATCAGGCTAATTTTGATGAATAGGATTGACATGGATCGGGCATGTTTCTCTCAAGTATGGATCAGGCAAAAATTTCATGGATTGACAGCGTTTCAGAACCACTGTAAAAAGTATGGATCGGGTTGAATTCTCAGGGATTGATAGCATTTCAGAACTGTTGTAAAAATTATGGATCAGGCTGAATTTTCAGGTATTGATAGTGTTTCCAGAAACACTGTGAAAAGGATGGATCGGGTAACGTTTTATGGGTGGATAAGGCAAAGGAAAACAGTTGATTGGGCAAGGATTTTTCATGGATCGGGCGTGCGCATCCAATGGATCAGCCATGGAGAAACCATAGCGCTTCTGTAACGGTGTGAATGGGGAACCATAGTGTTTTTGGAACGCTGTAGAAGGAAAAACGAACGCTGTGGTATGTTATTCACAACAAAGGCTGAAACACTATGAATCAAATATCGACCAAATGATGTATGTTTTTGGCTCGATGATGGTCGTGGCATCGACGTGACTTCAAGGAGGGATGCTCGAAGTGTTTTAAAGTGTTCTTCGATTGCCGCAATGCAACGAATATGAAGACGGCTCAAAGTTGTGAACTCGTGGATAATGGTTACTTGAGAAGTCTCTTGAGCTATGGAAAGTCGTCGGTGATGAAGACTAGAGATATTGAAGGTCAAGGAATTATCATTGTCGTATGTTCTAGCTGGTTCAAAGCAGCTGTATAATAGGGATATCTCAAAGACTAAATGATTAGTTGAGTACATTGGGCAGTCACGATGGGCCTAAATACGAGTCACGATGACGTATGGAGCTTTTGCTAGAACCGGGGTTACTGTTAGCCCTTGACGGACGACATGATGATATGGCCAGTCATACGCTTAATGATAGTTTCAAGGTAGAATTGGAGGTGGTAGCTAGAGTCATGGATTTTAATTGTCTTGCTTGTACCATCTTCCGTCGACTGTTCGACATCGATGGTGATATCTCTTGGATGCTTGTCTGATGTTGGTTTAGGCCTTCGGGGCTTGTGTTTGGTGGATGTTGATCTCGATTAGGATGGTCTACGCTGGATAACTAGTTGCTATGACTGTTTTTTTATATTTGGTTAATTGTATAGGCTATCACTGTCGGATGTGGAGGAGACAGACTGGGTTCTTCTCTGATGATGTGTTGGCATATTAGATGATTAATCTGCTTATTTCTCACATACTTTATTGATGATGTTAGGTAGCTGTTTTATCTCTCATTAAGACTGCTGTCTGACTCAAGGTTTTATGTTTCCTCTTATTACCTTTGGTTTTTCATCCATTGTGTGGATGGGCAGACTAAGTAGCAGGTGACCGGTAGTTGATCTTGATGAGGACGATGCTGCTGAGCGACGATGAGCTGAAGGCCTATGTACTAGTTTCCTATTACCTACTTTATGCTATTTTCCACTGTTGTGTTTAATGTATTCTCTGAGTGACCTGTAGTGAGGCAATTTTTACAGAATTTATATTGTATCCAATTTGATGTTTTGGATAGTTAATGATGATATGAAAGTTTTAAATTCTAATCAATTCTGCTTCACTATTATTGCCTGTTGTATATGTTCTATTATATTTTATCCATGTGCTGTGAGTTATACGATGGGTTCTACGTGTATTTTTCTACCTTGATGATCGTCCATAGCTGCCTGACACATCTTTCAGTGCATTATTCCTCTTGTTAAGTGCAGGATTTATGGTCGGTCGGCACAGTGCACATTAGATTTCTCTCCTCCTTGAGTTCATCTGTGAATTTGTTCAGCATGAACTGATTGGGTAAGGCATCGTACATTCCTTGTAGATGTTCATACTATTGTAGGTAAGCTACCACAATTGTGTTTTGTTTGAGGTTAGAGACAACTCCATATGGTTTGAGAAATTCTTCGGGTGAAAATCGGATAAGTGTTTCATTCTTGAAGACACCCCATATTTCATAATTCTTAAATTTCTTGTTAAGCCAGTTATACTATTTGCGGGCATCTTCTCTCAAATGAAAAGAGAACATGGGGACCCATTCATTCTCAGATGTGTTATGATACTGGAAAAGATGTTTAACTTGATTAAGCCACTCAACAACTTCGTTATCTTTATTATAAGTAGGGTGGGTTTCGTGAATTTACTCCAACAGTAGTTATATTTTTGGTGAAATCTGCGGAAGTATTCTCATGGTGGTTATGAACTGGAGATGCTAAAGTGGGGTTTTCTTAAATTTGACTTGACTGGTTTCTCTGAGCAAGTGGAATGTATGGAGTTCATGGGTTTGTTTGATGTAGCCTCATCTCTTTGAATTCCTTGGCGATGCTATTAAGGGTTTCATGCATTATATCAACTTTAGTGTTAAGTTCTCTTTGAATAACTTATTGTACTTAACTTTCTATGATGTGAACAGATGTATGTATATTGATTCATTCTTATTTGGATCCCTCAACGATTCAATCGTTATTAGTTTCTTCCAATTTATCTAATCTTTCGACATCTGAGTGTTCTTGAATCTCGGAGTCTCCCTTCTCTAACACCAATGTGTTAGGCCCAGTCTATTTTTGGTTGCTCCTTGTCATCATGGTGGACATGATGCTCTTAGTAATGTTGTTTTGAGGAATATTGTTTTTGAACAATATGAAAGGAAGGCATGTTTGTGAACACAAATAAGTAGAGTTGAAGACATAAGATAATAATGCAGGAAAGAATACTTAAATTTGTAGAAAATTATTGAAAGTAACAAGAAGTTTATGAGATAGTCTTCTCAAATTCAACACACAAATTAATTAAACAACCCTGCATATATATTGTCTCAACAGGGTTGATTTATAAGCGATTATAAACGGGCTTTTTTACATAATTAAGACCACAATTGTTAAATTATAATGCCCAGGTAAATGCATGAACAACCCTGCACATGTGCACGTGCACAGTCATCCCAAAACTATATTCTCGATCCAGAAAGCATGGTCATGACCAAGGGATCACCTTCGTCCTCCTTGACCCCGCAATTGACTTCTAACATTGACTTAGCTTTTGCTCCAAAGATGGTAGTCCCTTGTTGACAAGTGTTTGTCAAAATGTCTCCTGCTTCTTCATTTGTGCAAATGCTTTTCAAATTTCTCCTAGTTGCTTCTTTCTCTTTTAGAATGTAAGCTGCATGGTATTGGTCCCTGAATTACATGACACTTTTTGTGCAGCTTCACTCTAAAAATTTAATGCAAACCCAAATCTTCGCCACAAACTTCAATTTCATCAACAATGCTTAAATCTTCAAAAATCTAGAACATAGTTCTATACTTGCGTGTTGAAGAACTACTGAGTATTCAAACATGGCGACGCACTCTTGATCATCCCTACTTTACATGAATGCTAAAATAAAATTTCAAAAACTTAAGAACATTCTTTTGATTTTTTTTATTTAAAAATGAAGAGGATTCATCTTATGGTTATTTTTTCCTGGTTTGATGTTGCTATAATGAGTAAGGAGGTACGGAAGGAAGACAAAGGACAGAATTTGCTGAGTGATGTTGAGTGTTGACATTATGTAATTTGCAGTTTTCGACATTTCGACATATAGAATTTTTTTTATTCACATACCAACTCCCAAGTGACACCACATGTCACACTCATAAAGACTACAAGACTCTAAAAATATAAAAATATACACTGGTTGTTGAATTCCAAAATATCACAAAAGCACTTTTATTTACTAAAAATCATCAAGCTAAACCTCAATATTTTAAATATTTTTGGAAAAACCAAATAAACTAAATGAAAAGTACGTCAATAGAAACCAAGATGTAAATGATAAAAATATATTTCTGGATTATTTATTTGAACTATTTATTACTTCAATTAGACTACAAAGTGGATGCAATATTATTATTTATAAATAGAAAACGAATTTACTCAAACCATCAGATATATTAAATTGAATTAAAATATTTAAATCATAATTTTTCATTAAATTAATAAATTCACATATTCGAAATATTAAAAATTCTTATATTCGGAATTCAGCTCATTAAATTTCTTAAAGCGATATTTTCATATTTTAATAAATTAAATATTCAAGCACCGAAAACCTAGGTTGTTACACTCCTCACCCTTAAAAGAATCTCGTCACTAAAATTACCAAGGTAAGAAGAATGATTGGGTACCCATTAACTTCCAAAACTAATTAATTGGAAAGGATTATTTATTATTCTAAAATTTTATATTTATGGAAAATTTCGAAAGCACCTCTTTTATGCGACCTGATTGGAAAAATTACAACATGCATATGTGGCTCTAACCGATCAAAATAACCTAAATTTCAGACGACTGCCTATATCTAGAACATAAAACCATCCATCCAAACTAAAATATAAACATGTAGCTACTAATGGACAACCAAACTCCAATTATGAAGTTAAAAGAAAATATTGACTTCTGCTTCAATGAACGTGTATTTACTTAAGCAATACGAGGAAATTTAACCATTTGAAATAATAATAATACATCCAATGTATATAATAATATGAGCATGCTAACATACAAAGCAAATCAACTCACACAAACATAGTATAACAAATTGTTGGGTGTTTTTTTCATAAGTCAAAAGAAAAAACCTCTAATTAAAATCTCGTATAATGTACATATGTCATTCATATGCAATATCCAATTTGATTATTCGCTCAATTACAAAATTTCATTATCAAGCTAGTATCGCTCACTCTATCACTCTAGTGCGGACTCAAATTTGGTTTCTTGATTTGAATTAGTCGTTCTCCTTCCATAATCATCTACTATGGTAAAGTAAACTCCGGAATCATTTCAGAAATCTATATCCAGGGGTCGGTATCAAGAATCGAATGAAAAATCCTTATTTGGGACCAATATAAAGCATCTCAAGAATGTGCACTCGAATTTGGATCTAGTCGCTATATAAATAAGATGACTACATACAACTTACATAGTTATTTCAAATTTGTTTATTTTTTTATATACTTCTTTTATTCTCAAATTTAGTCCACTTTCTTTTATGCTGAAATTTTAGTTATGAACTATTTCATGAAACAGTTATTTAAGTTTATGTGTTACATAAGTTTAATCACCTTTAAAACTCGAATCTATATTAAAATGTATTTAATAATATACCAATTCAATTTAAGTTCGTTTTAATTTCCATAGTATGAATAATCAATCATTTTACATCCAAGCCGCTACTTAAGTTCACAACATGAGAGTCGGTTGGTTGCCAATAAACACAAAATGAGATCGATATCACCTTATTCGCTTTCTAGAACTAGATTAGATAGTTGGTTATTTAGCTGACAAATTTATAAAACAACAATCATCCAGGGATTTAGTTTCCTATAGCAATTATCTAAGCCTCTTTTAAAAGAAATCTCGTTCAAGAGTATCAATTAAAATATCATCTCACCAACATAAGTATATTCACAAAATATTATATTTTAGTACGTAGAAAACATGTTCACAAACAAAAGTGTTACGGATCACTATAAAACCGGTCAGCCATGCCAAAAAATATATTAACACTTATATATTATTTTTATAAATATCTATAAAATGGTACGAAAACTTCTTTTCTTTCACATCAGATTAAATAAGATAAACACATTAATACCAAAAATGTGGTTTCTAAACCCCTAAATAAAAATACTTAATTATAAATATCATTTGCAAATCTTCTTTACAAAATATGTAAATTATAGAACTCCTTTTCATAGTATTATTCATGAAAAATCCTTTTTATAATTCCATTTATTTATTTAAAACATTTTAATTAAATTAATAATAATATTTTATGAACTTATTATAATACCACTGATAATTTGGTATTTAATTTTAAAGCATTGTAAATTAATAATTATAAATAAACTTATATTAATCCAATAATAATTTATAAATACTTGAGCATTATAACCAAAACAATTAAATACTTTCAAATAGATAATTTATAAACTTAACAACAAAAATTTATAAATAATTTATAAACTTAACAACACAAATTTATAAATTTAATAATTTTACTTGAAACATCATTAAATAATAATTTTACCTTTAAACTTCATTAAAAATTAATACTTTATAAAACATAATAAATAAATAATTAGTAACAACTACATCATGGTTAATTAACTAACAATTCATTATCCTTTGTATATAATAAATGAAATGATTATAAATTTAGGCATTCTTTTTGAAACAATTACATATTTTAACATTATTAGAACAATTAACTTTACAAATTCATTATAAATTGTAAATTTATATATCCAAAACTTTATTAAATATGTAATAGCCCACATTTTACATATCGGAGGATCGTAAAATATTTTTATTTTATTCCCTAAGGGTTGGATCATTCCCATATTTTGATATGTTGGTTATGGGGATGTGAGACATATCCATAATTTTACCAATTTTATTTGTGACCACTTCCCCTTTTCAGTCTTGTACGACGAATAACTTTTGACTAGGATCGAATTAGGTTCTTAGATCAATCTCATTGGAAAGGAAATGGTGTTGACAATTCCATAGAGTGGTCACATTAAAGATATGGTTCAGCCATTTAGGAGAAATCGTTGTTTTGATGTTTCACAATTTCTGTTCAGGTTTGGCTAGCCATAATGAGCTGATTTGAGGAGGCCCGTTAGTTGGTGGATGTGAGGCCATAAATAGAGGATTAAAGGCACGGAGAATAGTTTAATTTCTTCATTCTCTATTTTGGTTGAGCTCGTAATCCTCCTTGCTCAATCAAATACACATTTTCACCATTCTACATAAGAGTATTGAGGATCTACATCGTTTGAAGCTAGATCTACATCAAGTGAAGAGAGATCGCATCAAATCAAGAGGTTTGAAGCATATTCTTCGCTGTCAGGATTGATAATTTAGTGATTTCAAGTTAATTCGAAGAATTGTTGAGTAATAAGCATCTCTCACGTGGATTCAATCAAGTATATGGGTTGTTTGATCTTGTGTTCATCGTTTTAAGTTTTTTCATATAGATTTAATCGATGTAAGTATGATTTTAATTCAAATCACTATAGAATCTAATCTAGCAACTTATAAATGGTAATTTCATATGTTAATTCTATGTTTAGATCCATTTATTGATTTGATCATTTGTTGAATAGTTGGTTTGATGTTTGTTGATTATTGCTTGAATCAATGGTTGATTTGTTGATCGATGGTGTTTAAGACTGATCGGTGGTGTTTGAGATTGATCGGTGGTGTTTGAGATGGATCTAGGCGTTTTCATAACATGGATCGGGTGAAATACTATGGATCAGGCAATTTTACATGGATTTGGAAGTTTTCATAGCATGGACCAGGCGAAATGTTGTGGATCGTGCAATTTCCTTGGATCTGGCAGTTTTCATAGCATGGATCAGGCGAAATGCTATGGATCGTGAAATTTTAATGGATCTGACAGTTTTCATAACATGGATCGGGCGAAATGCTATGGATCGTGCTAAATGTCAAAGTACAAAGTGCCAGAGTAACAAGTACCATACGTGCTGCACATGGTAAAATTAGTGATTTTCCAAGGTGTGCGCTGGGGATTTACATTGTTTCCACAGTACCAAGTGCCAAAGTACCAAATGACAGTGTCAAGTGCCAGGGAGTGCCAGAATTGAATCTTGACATATAATAGCATTCTAGGAACGCTGTGACAGATAGTTTTGATGTTTTGCTTAGCTTTTACACCGGCTTGATGCACAATTGAACCAGGAGATATAATAGCATTTCAAAAACATCATAAAAGGTTGTTTTGACATTGTGACCAATTTTTATAGTGAAAAGGATGGAAATGATATGAAATGCAGTATCGACCAAACGAAGCTTGTTTTTGGGTCGATAATGGTTATAACTTCGATGTGAATTCAGACAGGAATGTTTGAAGTGTTGTGAAGTGTTCGTTGAACATTGAAATGCAACGAATGTGAATATAACTCAAAGTGATGAGTTGGTGGATAACGGTTGCTCGAGGGAGTTGTTTGAGCTATGAGTGGTCATCAGGTTGGATGACTGGTGATATTGAAAGCTGAGAGATTATCGTTGTCATAGGTTTCAGTGGGCTCAAAGCAAGGGTAAAATAGAGACGTTTAAAAAACCGGTTGCATGGTCGAGTACCCCGGGTATCGTTGAAAGGCCTAGATATGTACAGTTGGAAGGCGTATAGAGTTTTTGCTAGAACCGGTGTTACCATTAGCCCTTGACGGACGACGTGATGTTGGGCGAATCATACGATTAATGATGGTTTCAAAGCAGGATTGGCGGTGATAGCTAGAGTCAAGGATGAATGATTGCTTACTTGTATCGTCTTGCAAAGATTATTCTACGTCGAAGGAGATATATCTTGGGTGCTTGTCTAATGTTGGTTTAGGCCTTCAGGGATTGTGCTTGGGAGATGTCGATATCGATTAGGATGGTCTACGCTTGATAATTGATTGTTATGAATGTACTATTTGTTTCTACCTGATTGTTGTAAAGGCTATCACTGTCCAATGTGGGGAAGACGGATTTGGTTTCTTCTCCTTTGAAGTTGGTAGATTAGCTGATTAATCTACATATTCTTATATACTTTATTGATGATGTTAGATAGTCGTTTTATCGCTCACTAAAATTGTTTTCTGACTCAAGGTTTTATGCTTCCCTCTTATTACCTTGGGTGTTCATCCGATTTTGGATGGAAAGACTGAGTAACAGGTTACGGGTAGCATAGCTTAGTGAGGCGAGGATGTTGTGCAGTGGTGAGCAGAAGGTTGGCGTATTACTTTTTACTATATAGTATCTATTGTTTTTCGTTGTGTGATAATTGACTCTGAGTGCTGTAGTGAGGCGAATTTGTTATGAAAGTTGTTATGTAGTAATCCAAAGATGTATGGATATTCTTTCTAGTTGTTATGAAAGTTCAAGTTTCTGCTCAAATATGCTACACTATTATTACATGTTGTATATGTTCTATTATATTATATCCTTGCGCTGTGAGTTATATGACCGCATGTGTTTCACATCCCTATGTTCTATTATATTGTATCGAGATCGTTCAGCAATGAATGAAGGCAGCCCAAGATTGTTAGAAGAGTTATGCTGATAAGCATCGTAAGGATTTGAAATTCAAAGTTGGCGACATGGTTTTCATAAAGATTTCTCCTTTGAAGATTGTTATCCGAGAAGATGTCGAGTGTGCACAATGTTTTCCATGTGTCTTTTCTACAGAAGTTCATGCTCGATTCGAATGTGGTTGTATCTCTGGAGCCGTACGAAGACCTAGAAGTCGAGACCATAGCTACGAAACGTCGTAAGCTGCTTTGCATTGCGAGAAATGACATGAAACAACTTAGGAGGAAGACGGTTAGGCTAGTCAAGGTACAATGGAGTGAGGATGATGATGATTATACATGGGAGACAGAAGAGAGTATGAAGGCAACCCATCCGGAACTCTTCGTTGGTATGACCCATAACTATCGTGTCATCTTTGTAACTTGTACCATTTGGTCGAAGGTGTTAGACCTATTGTAACACCCCGAATTTTGGTTAATGCTAAAATTCACTAATTACAGAATAAATAATCTCAGATGTGAGAATTGGGGGAAACGGGCTGCGTCATTGCGTTCGTCTCGGAAAAATACGCGAAATAGAGTCCGAGTTTTCGAGAATCGGAGTCTGTATGGCCCAGTTATGGCCCAATGAAGTTTGCAGAAAATTCAAAGTTTAAAACAGATTTAAATATTTAAGTTCAAATTTCAAAATTGGGCCATTGGGCGCAGGCGGGGAAAATTCCCGCCTGGCTACCCAAGTCGACAGGCCTGTCGACTGGGCAGTCGACTTGGCTAGACCAAGTCGACAGCCCTGTCGACTTGGGTGTCGACAGGGGGTGCCCGGCCAGTATGGCCTGGTGCACCATTTCAGTGTGTGGGCTGTGTTTTGGGGCTGGTTTCTGGAAGCTTCCAAGATCTGATGGTCCTAATCTAACCTAGGGTTAATCTAATGGCCTAAAACACTTGCCTAATCCTATAAATAAGACCCTAAGCTAGCCCTAAATGATCAAAATCCTATCTCCTAACTAAACTATGCCAAAATTTTCTATGATCATGGCCTCCACCCAAAACCCTAGCCTCCACCCTATTTCTAAACTATTTCTATGAAGGCTTTCATGTGCATACAAGCATCTTTGAGTTGTATAAGTGATCATTAGCTTGCATTCATCATCAAGTTGCAAGCTTTATATTCAAGGCTAGAGTTTTTGGGTAATTTGTGGCAAGGGTTTGCTTATGGGAGCTTAGTGGTGAGTTCCTATAGCTTTAATAATCAATTGTTAAATTGATTATGGTAGGATATGATAAGACATGGCTATGTTTGTGGATAAATGTGTTTATGCAAGTTTGTATGATATGTGTTTTGCAAGTTTTATGCTATATGCAAGTTTAATGCCATGTTTTATGATGCAAACCACTATGTTGAACATTTATGCATATGTAACATGTTATGCAAACTATATGTGAGAGTATATGCAAGTTGTATGTAACATGATATGCAAGTTATGCATTTGGTTTTGTGCATGCTAAGCATTTGGTTTTATGCATGCTAAGTATTTGGTTTTATGCATGCTAAGTATTTGGTTTTGTGCATGCTAAGTACTTGGTTTTATGCATATTAAGTGTTTGGTTTTATGCAAGTTTGTCTCTTTTTATGATATGCATAATATATGCAAGTTTGCCTCTAAGTATGGCATGTTATGCAAGTTCATATGCAAGTTATGATGCAAGTTCATATGCAAGTTATGATGCAAGTTCATATGCAAGTTATGATGCAAGTTCATATGCAAGTTATGATGCAAGTTCATATGCAAGTTATGATGCAAGTTCATATGCATGTTTGCCTCTATGAATGACATAAGTCTATGAGCAAGTTCATCCCTTTTAGACCTATGACATGTATGCAAGTTGACACCTTTATGATAGGTCTATGACATGAACATTTAAGCAAGTTACCATCCTTATGACATATGTGATTCATGCAAGTTTGGGTTGGTTTTGTATGCAAGTTGGGTTTATGGTCATATATGCAAGTTGACACCTTTTTAACCCATGATAATGCTAATGATATGATAAGTTGAACCCATTGTGTGTATGATGAATCTTCTCTTTTGAAGTATGTCATGTTAACGTATTTACGTGGGGACGATGGGGTAAAAATTAATGAACACATAAAATTGTGTGAAGTGGGTATGATTAAACATACCGTAAAATGGATGGACATAATTGGGAATTTACCTATTAAGTTAGGTCTACCCATATTATGGAATTGGGAATTTACCTATTGAGTTAGGTCTACCCATATTCTTAAATATTTGTAATTAATTAGGGATAATTAATACAAATTATGGGGGTGATTAATTAGGTGTAATTAATCTACTAAGACACGAGGTTGGACCCTTTTTGTAGCATAAGACTGCCCGGAACCGACCTGCAAATCCAGCGGCTACAAATGATTGGCCCAATGTGAGAGGTCTTAGTTACAAACTAAATACGTGACAAGTGTAAAGACACGAGGTTAGACTCTGTTATGGTGTAATGCTGCCCGGGACCAACCGGCATATCCAGCTGCCATAAAAGACAGTCTAATGTGAGAGGTCTTTACAAAAGTTACGATCTTAATTAACTAAGAAACACTTAACCATATTAGCATGTAGTGGGGCATGAGGGGTTAAGTGGGTGCCTTGGGTGGCATGTAGTAACTAGTGGGGGTGCCTTGGGTGGCATGAGGAAACTAGTGGGTTGCCTTGGGTGGCAATAGAAAATACGATTTGAATACTTAACCAAAGTGGAACATGTAATTAAACATGGGTAAAGGGTTAAGTAAGTGCTTTGGGTGGCATGTGGAAATCTAGTGGGTGCCTTAAGTGGCAATTGAAATATGATTAGATGACTTAACCAAACCTTAACATGTAGGTGGGCATGATTATAAAAGGGGTTAAGTGGGATACACTAGATAAAATAACAAGCTTAGGTGGTAGCTTGTGGGGGCCCATTTCAACCAATATCCCAAACGTATCTTAGTGGGCTCGACTCTAGTCGAGTGACGGGACACGCATATTGGGCTTGACTATAAGAGGCCAAAACGGGTAGCGGTGGCAACGCGAGTCCAACGGGTTTCATCTGCGTGTGTGGACCCAGGATGGTAGGTAAGACGTTGTTGCATCGTGTAGATATAACCCGTGCACCATTTGTTGTATCGGGCTAGCCACTTTGGGGAGTGATACACCCCATTGTGGGGCCAGCACGGATATCTACGGTAGGGAGCCGATCGCTTGGGAGTAGTGGGTACACCTAGTGGAGATAGGGGCAGACGGCACCTATGTAGTGAGCTAGGGGTACACGAAACTACTGGGTAAAATTCTAAGTACACTTAGTGGGATCAACCTTTAAGTAGGAATCACCCTTGGGTGGGTAGAACTGGTGTGGTGCAGTGTAAGAATTACCCTTGGGGGGGGGGGTAGAATCTGGGGTGGTGCAATCTAGTAATTATCCTTGGGTGGGTAAATGCGTCTTTTCGTTTATCTTAGAACATCCTGTGTTTAGTTGGCTACTTAGTGTAGTCATTATTCCCAGAGGTACCGTATCTTGCTTATATCATACCCTAATTACTTTGGTGGTTGTATTGTTAGGGTTATAGGACTCACTCAGACTTATGTCTGACCCTGTTGTTTTTATCTTTTTTTCCCAACCCTCAGGTTATCAGAGTGGGCCTAGCACTAGTGGGCTTTGATCAGACTGCTTTATCTATCTTTTGGAGCTTGGACCGTGGATGAAAAGCTCAGTTTATCTCTTCTACTATGGCTATTAGGTTATGTAGTGGGATTATGTACTTTTGTTTTTATCAGGATGGATATTATGTACTTGACCCTTATTTATGGTTTTGGTGTAACCAAACATGTTTTACTTTCTGCTGGAATGAAATGATGTTTTAAATTCTCAAGTATTACTTATATCTGTCTTGTTGTAATTTTTCTGTTCTATATTCACTCAAAATACTCCACCGATGTTATGGCATTCCCCTTAGTGAGTGACCATAGCGGGGGTGGGGTGTTACACCTATCATTATGCCTCTTAGTCGGACGACGCCTAAGGAAAAGCGAGAGTTAGAGGTGCAAGTTCGTGACCTTTTAGGAAAATGATTCATTCATAGAAGTGTATCTGAATGGGTGCAATAGTTGCATTTGCAACCAAGGAAGATTACTCGTTGAGATTGTGGGTGAATTATTGTAAGCAAAAAATGGTGACTAAGAAGAACAAGTATCCATTGTCGAGGATTGATAAATTGTTTGATCAGCTTCACGAGGCCAAAGTGTTTTCTCAGATGGATTTGGCAACGAGATATCACCAGTTGAGAGTGGCGAAGGATTAGGGTGTCAAAGACTTCTTTTAGGACACCATCTTATTTCTTCGAATGATTGGTGATGCCATTTGGTTTGACTAACGCACCAGCGTATTTCGTGGATCTTATGAGAAGGGTTTTCTGAGACTAGTTGAACAAGTTCGTGCTTGTGATAGTGGATGATATTCTAGTTTACTCTCGGAATGAGAAAGAGGACAAGATGGACTTGCGATTTGTTTTGGAAATCTTACGAAAGCATCAGCTGAAAGCTAATTTTTCGAAGTGTCACTTCTAGAAGATTGAAGTGAGGTTTTAGGCTAAGTTGTTCTGGAATAGCAGTTGATCCCGCTAAGGTGGCAAAAATCCAGGACTGGGATAGACTTAAGAATGCAATGGATATGAGAAGTTTCCGTGGATTGGCACAGTTGACCACGCTAAGGTGGCAGCAATCCAGGACTGGGATAGACCTAAGAATGCAACGGACGTGAGAAGTTTCCTTGGATTGGTAGGTTATTACCGACGGTTTATGAAGGATTTCTCCATGATAGTAGCTCCATTAACAGGATTAACAAAGAAGAATCAGGTGTTCACATGGGATGCAAAATGTAAGCAAGCTTTCAGAATCATGAAAGAGAGACTGACGAGTGCTTTTGTTTTATCGATTCCAAGTGGGAATAAAGAGATGGTGGTATACACCAATGCATGTGGTACTAGACTATGAGTAGTACTAATGTAGAAAGATAGAGTTGTGGCCTACACAAATCTACAGATGAAGCCGCACGAAAGGAATTACCCAACCCAAGATTTGGAGTTGGCGGCGATCGTGTTTTCTCTGGAGATGTAGAGACATTACCTGTTGGGAGTTCAATTTGAGTTGTTTACGGATCACAAGTCATTAAAGTATTTTTTTTCTTCCTAAAGGATTTGTACTTTCGACAGCAAAGGTGGTTAGAGTTTCTGGCATCGTATGATTTTGGTATAGCCTATACCCCAAGTAAAGGTAACGTAGAGCAGATGCGTTGAGTCGAAGACACTTAAATTTGGGAGCGATGTTCCTGAAATGGAAACACCATGAGTATTTAGCAGGATTTGATTTCATACCACGGTGTGAGTTGGAACCTGAAATGTTAGAAAGTTTATCAATAAGTACTCCCATTGAAAGGATTGGAGAGAGTCAAAAGCAAGATGTCAATCTTGCCGAGTTTATCCAGAAGTTGGAACTGGAGGATAAAGAGTTTGAGGTTGACTTAGAAGGTTGGCTTCGAAAGTAAGGACGACTGGTTGTTCCTGATGTCGACAAATTAAGATATGAGGTTTTGAGGGAATGTCATAACTCAAAGATGACGATTCATCCTGGTGGTAATAAGATGTATCGGGACATGAAGCGATCTTACTACTGGGAAGGGATGAAAAGGGATATTGGAAAGTTTATTTCTAAGTGTATGAACTATCAGTTGATGAAAGCTGAACAGAAGAAGCCGAGTGGATTGCTTCATCCATTGGAAGTTTCTACGTGGAAATGAGAGCAGATATCGATGGATTTTATCGATGGACTACCTAGAATCAAGGAAGGAAACAAAGGAATTTGGGTTATCGTGGATTGCTTGACTAAAAGTGCAAGGTTTATTCCTGTCAAGTAAATTAGGATAGGATCAAAGTTGGTTGAGCTTTATATAAAATGGATAGTTCGATTCCATAGTATCCCGAAGAGATTAGTGAGTGATTGAGATCCATTATTCACGAGTGGATTTTTGGAACAGTTTACAAGAAGCTTTGGGTACTGAATTGTGTTTGAGTACAACTTATCATCCCCAAACCGAGAGGGTTAACTGAGTTTTGGAAGATCTCTTATGGGCTTGTGTATTAGACTTCGAAGGATCATGGGAAGACCATCTACATCTAGTTGAGTTCGTATATAATAATAGCTACCAGTCGAGCATTGGGATGTCACCATACGAAGCATTGTTTGGTAGACCGTTTAATTCTCCGGCTTGTTGGTTAGTGACTAGAGTTAAGTTAATACTTGGTCCTAAGATGATAAGAGAAACCTCGGATTGTATCAAGATCATTCGGCAACGAATGAAGGCAGCCTAAAACCATCAGAAGAGTTATGCTGAGCGTCGTAAGGATTTGAAATTCGAAGTTGGCGACATGGTTTTCGTAAAGATTTCTCCCTTGAAGAATGTTGTCTGAGAAGATGTTGAGTGTGCATAATTTTTTCCATGTGTCTTTTCTACATAAGTTCGTGCACGATTCGAATGTGGTGGTATCTCCGAAGCAGTACGAAGACCTAGAAGTCGAGGCCATAGTTACAAAACCTCATAAGCCGCTTCGCGTTCTGACAAACGACACGAAACAGCTTAGGAGAAAGACGATAAGGCTAGTCAAGGTACAATGGAGAGAGGATGATGACGATTATACATGAGAGACGTAAGACAGTGTGAAGATGACCCATCTGGAACTCTTCGTTGGTATGATCCATAAATATCGTGTCATCATTGTAACATGTACCATTGTAATTGTGATTGTTAATAGAGTTCCGCGTGCTAGGATAAGGCTATGGATGTATGGTTTGATGGCTGCTAGTTTGGGTGATAGAATTGGCTGCTCATGGATAATAGGCATACACAATTGTTATGGTTGCTTGTGTTGTAGGGATTTCGGGAGTGAAATTCCTAAAGGGGGAAGAATGTAACAACCCTCATTTTATGTATCGGAGGATCATAAAATATTTTTATTTTATTCCCTGAGAGTTGGATCATTCTCATATTTTGATATGTTGGTTATAGGGATGTGAGACATATCCATAATTTTTACCAATTTTATTGGTGACCATATTTCCCTTTTCAGTCTTGTACAGGGGACAACTTTTGACTGGGATTGAATCAGGTGCTGAGATCGGCCTCATTGGAAAAGAAATGGTGTTGCAAATTCCGTAGAGTGGTCACATTAAAGATTTGGTTCAACGGTTTGGGAGAAATCGTTGGCTAGCCATAACAGGCTGATTTGAGAAGACCCATTAGTGGCAAATGAGTGGCTATAAATAGGGGGTTAAAGGCATGCAAAATAATTTACTTTCATCATTCTCTCATTTGGTTGAGCTCATGATCCTCCTTGCTCAATCAGATACACCTTTCCAAAATTAAAATTCTAGATCTACCTAAGAAAGTCGAAAATCTACATCGTTCTAAGCTAGATATACGTCAAGTGAAGAGAGATCGCATCAAATCATGAGGTTTGGAGCATATTCTTTGCTGCTCGGATTGAGAATTTAGCGATTTCAAGTTAATTCGAAGAATTGGTGAGTGATAAACATCTCTTACACGGATTCAATCAAGTATATGGGTTGTTTGATCTTGTATTCATCATTTCAAGTTGTTTTCATATAGATCTAATCGATGTAAGTATGACTTTAATTCAAATCACCATAGGCTCTAATCTAGCAACTTATAAATGGTAATTGCATATGTTAATTCTATGTTTAGATCCATTTATTGATTTGATCATTTGTTGAATCGTTATTTTGATGTTTGTTGATTATTGCTTGAATCAATGGTTGATTTGTTGATTGGTGGTGTTTGATATTGATCAGTGGTCTTTGAGATTGATCGGTGGTGTTTGAGATGGATTTTGGTGTCTTCATAGCATGGACCGAGTGAAATGCTATGGATCGGGAAATTTTTCATGGATCTGAACATTTTTTAGCATGGAGAGGGAGAAATGCTATGGATCGTGTAATTTCCTTGGATCTGGCAATTTCATAGCATTGATCGGGCGAAATGCTATGGATCGTGAAATTTTAATGGATCTGGTAGTTTTCATAGCATGGATCGGGTGAAATGCTATGCATTGTGCTAAATGCCAAACTCAAGTGCCAAAATAACAAGTGCCTGAGTACCAAGTACTGAACGTGTTGCACATGGTAAAATTACTGATTTTCCAAGGTGCGCGCTAGGGATTTACACACAGTACCAAGTGTCATAGTACCAAATGACAGTGCCAAGTGTCAGGGAGTGCCAAAATTGATGCAAGACATATAATAGTGTTCCAGAAACGCTGTGAAAACCAGTTTTATGTTTTTCTTAGCATTCACACCAGAGTGATGCAGAATTGAACCAAGAGATATATTAGCAATTCATAAACGCTGTAAAAAGCTATTTGACATTTTGACTAGTTTTTCATAGCGAAAAAGCTGGAAATTCTATGGAATGCAGTATCGACTAAAAGAAGCTTGTTTTTGGGTCGACGAGGGTTATAGCTTTGACGTGAATTTAGACAGGAATGTTCGATGTGTTGTGAATTGTTTGTTGATCGCTGAATTACAACGAATGTGAAGATAACTCAAAGTGATGAGTTAGCGTATAATGGTTGCTCGAGGGGGTTGTTTGAGCTATGAATTGTCATCAGATTGGACGACTGAAGATATTGAAGGCTAAGAGATTATCGTTGTTGTAGGTTCTAGCGGGCTCAAAGCAAGTTTATAATAGAGATGTCTAAGCGACCAATTGTATGGTCGAGTAGGGTATCGTTGAAAGGCCAAGATACGTATCGTTGAAAGGCATTTGGAGTTTTTGCTAGAACTGAGGTTAACATTAGCCCTTGACGGACGACGTGATGTTGAGCCAGTCATACGATTAACGATGGTTTCAAAACAGGATTGGCGATGATAGCCAGAGTCATGAATGAATGATTGTTTACTTGTATCATCTTGTGTAGATTATTCGATGTCGAAGGAGATATCTCTTGGGTACTTGTATGATGTTGGTTCAGGACTTCGGGGCTTGTGCTTGGGAGATGTCAATATCGATTAGGATGGTCTACGCTTGATAATTGATTGTTATAAATTTGCTGTTTATTTCTACCTGATTTTTGTAAAGGCTAACACTGTCCGATGTGGGGAAAACAAATTTGGTTTCTTATCTGTTGATGTTGGTAGATTAGCTGATTAATTTACCTACTCTCATATACTTTATTGATGATGTTAGATAGTTGTTTTATCGCTCAATAAGACTGTTGTCTGACTCAAGGTTTTATGTTTCCCTATTATTACCTTTGGATGGTCATCCCGTTTTGGATGGACAGACTGAGAAATAGGTTACAGGTAGCATAGATTAGTGAGGCTATGCGGTGGCGAGCAGGAGGCTAGCGTATTACTTTTTACTATATAGTATATGTTGTTTTCCGTCATGTGATGATTGACTCTGAGTGTTGTAGTGAGGCGAATTTGTACAGACACTTATGTTGTAATCCAAAGACGTATGGATATTCTATCTTGTTGTTATGAAAGTTCAAGTTGATGCTCAAATATGCTTCAGTACAATTGCCTGTTGTATATGTTTTATTATATTTTATCCTTGCGTTGTGAGTTATACGATAGGTTCCACATGTGTTTCATATCCCGGTGATCGTCCATATGTAACACCCCGTATTTTTAACAACACTAAAAGAGGATAAATTAAATAATAATTAACTTAATATTCAGAACTAAGGGAAACGGACTATGCCATTGCGTCCGTCTTAAAATTCTGGTCAAGATAGACATTTGGTTTGCGTAAAACGGACACCATATGAAGAAGTTATGAGGATTTTAAGTTTGTATACATGCAAAAGAATTATATATATACATATGAGTCAGATTTGAGTCAGAACTTATCCAGAAAAGGGTTCAAAACTAAAATTTCCGTAAGGCTGCAAATTTCCCGCTCTAGGGGTCGACCCTTTAGGGGGGTATCGACACCGAGATCGACCCCCCTACAGGGGTGTCCACACCAGGGTCGACCTCCTACAGGGGTGTTGACACCCCTTGGGCTGACGTGACAGTCGGTTTCTGGAGGCTGGAAGGTACATATACGGGTCCATTTCTCTTGTTTTCTTCACTGGAATTCAATGGAGGCCAAATGGTGCCGGTGTCTAAACTGAAATGGATATGTTATCTTCTATAACTATAAACTTAAGAAAATCAGTTAGAGATTCAAGATCCATTCTTTTTCTATTTTCTAATCCAAACACTGTGAGTTCTTAGTTTCTTTTAGATTTAAATATTTAAAAGTAAACGTGATAAGACTATAGTTTCGATTTGTTCATATGACTAAATTATACCAGATCCATTGTAAACTGTGAATATATGACATTCTGAATTGGTTAGGATTTGGACCTCAATCTTTATCTTATCAGATCTATTGTATCTTCTATGACATTCTACGATGTGGATCTTGACCCTATTTGTGTTAGATCTATTTTTAACTGTTAGATCTGAATTATGTGGACATCTAAATTATTAATCAGATCTAGTTTATCACCTTGTGCCTATCATATTAGATCTGAACCAGTTGGACATCTAAATTGTATCCCTAACTGCCACAAGTTCATCAGATTTATGCTTATATGTCCACCTTATCACCTTTCTAGTTTATGTTTATGCCAGAACAATCACCTTTGGCATATTCCCATCACTTCTCCCTTTTTGTTGTTTATGAATAGGCTATTATCTAGCCTAGTCATGCCGTGAATTATGTGAATGCGCTAGTTAGGGAATGGGGGAAAAAGGTTAGAACTGGCATAATTTAAATAATGTTCATATGAATTTGACATGTAATTAAAATGGGGAAAAGGGGCATAATCACCTATAAAGACATAGGTGAGAATTTGGATAATAATGAAATGTCTAAGATTACAATTAGAAATTGTAATTGCACTTATGACACGAGGTTAGGTTGCATTAGTGGTGGAAGTCTGCCCAGACCCGACCGGCATATCCAGCAACCGCTAATGTCGAACCTAATGCCAGAGATTTAAGGGGACAAATACAAATCGGGATAAGACACGAGATTAGGCCCAACTTGTGGAAGAAGTCTGCCCGGACCCGACCGACATATCTAGCATCCACAAGACGTAGGCCTAATGTGGGAGGTCTAGCCCATTATAACCATAAATGAAAATATGGTAATAAATTGAAATACTTAACCTAGTGGAATCCATAGGGATTATGTGAACATGAACATGAATAAGGAGTTAAGTAAACTTGAACAATGGGAGGGTTAAGTTATGTATATTTAAGATGGGTGGGTAATATCTAAATATAGGCCCACGAAACTTAACCAATTGGGGGATTATGTAATTAAAGACAACTAGTGGTTAACCGGGGGAAATAATAAAGTTATGAAATTAAAGACACCTTCTAGGGTAAGCATAACTTGTAGAAATGATAAGTTAATGTAATTAAAGATATCTAGTGGTATACATAGCCGATGAAAACCTAGTGGGGGATACAAGACAAAGGGGAGAGCTTGTGTCATATTGTGTATGACCCATTTTAGTCGGTAACTCGAAGTAGATATCAGGTAGAGTACTCCGAACTAGGTCGGAGAAGGGGCACGCTTACTGAACTGATTGTAAGAGATCCAAACGTGGAGTTCGATGTGGGCGACACAAACCGACCGGGCCTGTGCGTGCATGAGCAGGGCAGAGGGGGATAAAACGGCCATGACACCTGTAGATATGGGGTTGTGCATATCAACAGAGGGTTTCCACCTTAGGACGCGATACATCTTGCGGTAGGGCCAGCACAGTGTATCTACGCGGATTAGGGAGCCGATCGATTAGGGTAGTAGTTAGGTTACACTTCGACGAATGCCTTAGTCTACCACCTTATAGTGGAAGGAACCATCTCATTCTGGATATACTAGTAAAAGTGCAGAGTAATCATTAGAAGTGTATACACCCTATCCTGTTTACCTTGTCATACCGGCCTTTGATGTAGTTATCTCTCTCATCCACTTTATATGTCTGTCATGCTACTTTTATTTATTTTCTTGCTAAAAGTAACTGGACTCGGCAGACTTTATGTATGACCCTTTTTGTTTCCTCTTCTTTCTTTCGTTCCTCTCCTCCTTCCCCCTCTCCCCCCCCCCCCCCCCCCCCGGTCAGTTCTCAGGGTGGGAACACTTAGGCTTAATCGTGATTCTGCTTACTTTTGCTGGAGCTGCTGAGATGTATAGCTCAAGCTCCTATCCTTGTTGCTATGGCTATATTTTGTTTTTTGGGAATTTTATTTCTTTTATGTACTCCGATATTTTTGAAGTACAAGACAGTAGCTTTTGTGTTGTAATGGGCTTTTGTGTTTCAAACATGTGACGTTTTTGGACCACGGTATCTTCTGATAAATAAAGTTTTTATTCCACTGTTATTTTATATGTCTGTCTTGTAATATTTCTGTTATGCTTACTAGAACACTTCATGAAACTTAATGCATTCCCTTTGTAAGTGACATTGACGGGCTTGTGGTGTCACACTTGGTATCAGAGCAGAAGGTTACCAGATTAGATAAAAAAATTTGAGAGCTATTTTCAAAAAGGTTTTACAAGAAAACATTTTCAAAAGGAAAAGTCTGTTTTGAAAAACATTCCCCAAAGAGCCATATGTAATATCTTTTCAATCCCTTGTCTAAATCTCTTTCCTTTTCTTTTTCAGCATGTCTGAGGAACCCAATATTCCAGAGGGTGTTACGATACTAGGATGGTTCTGTAGGTATCTGGAGGCCACGACGCCTGCCCAAGGCCAAGGAAACTTTCCTCCCCCGGCTGCACCCGTTGCTCCTCCTTCGCGTGTAGACAACTTCTCAAAGATCTGCAAAGATTTCCATGTTATGGGAGGGAAGCCATTCTATGGAACCGAGATGTTTGTGGAGGCAAGGAACTGGCTCAAGGAGACCGAGGACTTGTTTGTAATCTTTGAAGTAGAGGATCGAAGAAAGATTTAGTTAGCTTCTTGGCTATTGAAGGATGAAGCTTCATTTTGGTGAGAGGTAACCCAAGCAGGTCGTCCGGTGGAAACTTGGGGTGACTTTAGACAGAGGTTTGAGATGAAATTACTTTCCCAAGCTGAGAAGAGCATGCAGATGGAGAGGTTCTTAGCACTCAAACAAGGGAACTTGACGGTTAAAGAGTATGTGAACAAATTTAACCAACTGGCAAGATTTGAACTGGAACTGGTAGACACGCAGCATAAGAAGGCTTTGCGGTTTGTTAAAGGATTAAACGAACACCTTCATGGGTTAGCTATGTCCCATATCCCAATGGGAGCCACCTTTGAAAGACTTGTTGATATGGCCTTGATGTACGAGAAAAAGAAAGGGGAAAAGAAGGAGGTTAAAGCTGAGGAAACAACGCAAAATAAGAAGGTATGGCCCAAGAAGGGGCAACAACAACAATAGAAGAAAGGAGGAAAGAATGACAAGGGTAAGGAGAAGAGGAAGTGTCACAGTTGTGGGAAAGAGGCTTACTTGGTCAAAGACTGTAAAAGAAGGAAGAACACTTGCTTCAATTGTGGAGAATCAGACACTTTGCTAGCGAGTGCCTGAAGAAACGGGGATCACATGGACAAAGTCGATGGGCAAGAACTTCTGGAGGTCAGGTGCATGCTCTTGCGACCAGTGCTCCAGATAGGGGTAGAAAAATTTCTGTTGAAGGTTTAATTTCTCTTTCAAATCATCCTATTAGAACAATTTTTTATTCTGGTGCTTCACATTCATTTATATCTAGTTCTGTGGTTGAATCTCTGCACTTAATTACTAATATGGTAGTGGATCCCGTAGTTGTCTCAAACCCCATTGGTGGTTCGGCTCATTTATCTATTATTTGTCATGGTTTGAGAATATCTGTGTTAGGCATCGAATTTGAATGTGACATATATGTGCTTGGGTTCATGGGCTATGGGTTGATTCTAGGAATGGATTGGCTTACCACGTATGGTGCCATTCTGGATTGTGAGAAGAGGGTCATTAGGATTCTGACTTGTCATGGGAGGACCCACCAGATTTCTTGTCGCCCCCCAAGGGTCTGTTATGCTTAGCTTCCTAGAGTCTCTTGATGCATCCATAGATGATTTGCAATCTGTTCCGGTAGTTCGAGATTATTCTGATGTTTTTGAGGAGGTTCGGGGATTACCTCCGAGGCACGAGATCGACTTTCCTATATATCTAGTGGACAATACAAAGCCAGTTGCATTACCAGTGCGCCGTATGGCTCCGAGGGAAAGGAGTGAGTTGAGTAAGCAAGTAAGGGAGCTACTTGAGAAAGGGTTTATTAGACGAAGAATATCTGAATGGGGTGGTCCAGTTGTATTTGCAACTAAGGCGGACGGTTCGCTTCGTTTGTGTGTGGATTATAGAGAATTGAATAAACTCACAAAGAAGAATAGGCACCCACTTCTGAGGATAGACGACTTGTTTGACCAGCTTGTTAGGGCCTCGGTATTCTCTCAGTTAGACTTGGCCATGGGGTTTCATCAGTTGAGCGTGGTTGAGCACAGTATAGACAAGACTGCTTTTAGGACTCCGGATGGTTTCTTGGAATGGCTAGTTATGCCCTTTGGGCTGAAGAATACACCCGCCTATTGTGTCGATCTAATGAGTAGGGTGTTTCGGGAGTTCCTAAATAAATTTGTCGTAGTCTTTGTTGATTATATTTTGATCTTCTCCAAGAGCGAATAAGAGCATGCCCAGCATTTGAGAGAAGTTTTGAAAACTCTCTGTGACTATTAGCTTAAGGCAAAGTTCTCCGAATGCCATTTTTTGAGAAAGAAAGTGAGATTCTTAGGGCATGTAGTCTCCATAGAAGGGATAGCTGTGGATCCCACGAAAGAAGTTGCAGTGCAAGACTGGCAGATTTCTAAAAGTGCAACAGAGGTGAGAAGCTTTCTTGAGTTGGCAGGTTATTATAGGAAGTTCATTAAGGACTTCGCAAAGATATCAGCCCCACACACCAGGCTGACAAAGAAGAATTTGGATTGTGATGTTGCTTTCCAAAGACTAAAGAGGGCACCGACATAAGCCCCAGTCTTGACCTTGCCTGATGGAAGTAAAGTGTTTACCGTTTACACTAATGCATGTGGTATAGGGCATCGTGCGGTTCTGATGCAAGAAGGGAAAGTAGTGTGTTGTGGGGGTAGACAGTTGAGAGTTCATGAGAAGAACTACCCCACTCATGATCTAGAACTAGCGGCCATAGTATTCGCACCAAAGATGCAGCGCCATTATTTACTTGGAGAGAAGTTCAAGTTATGTACCAATCATAAATCTCTCAAGTATCTGTTCTTACATAAGGATCTTAATTTAAGGCAACAAAGGTGGATGGAATTCTTAGCTTCTTATGATTTTGAAATCGCTTATACCCCTGGAAAGGGTAATGTGATGGCTGACGCACTAAGTAGGCAGAGGATGGCCTTAAGTCCTTTGTTTGTGGAGAGGAAAAGCTTGGAGTTCATATCAACCTTTGACTTTAAACTCTCCATCGAGATTTTTCCTGATTTGTTTGCATCACTAGAAATACGAACAACTCTTATGGATCAGATAGGAGCCTCGCAGCAAGGTGACCGACAGATTTTAGACATCGTGGATAAGCTCAGAAAAGGGGAGGCTTCAAGTCACCTCAGTCGATATTCCATAGACGAAAAAGGGTGGTTGCAACGAGATGGAAGGCTTTGTGTTCCTCAAACTGGAAGTTTGATAAAAGCAGTCCTAGAAGAATCCCACCATTCTAAAATGACTATTCATCCTGGCGGTGACAAGATCTATAGAGACATGAAAAGGATTTTCGGGCTGGGATGAAGAAAGATGTAGAAGAATTTGTTTCTCAATGTTTAATTTGCTAGCAAGTTAAAGCTGAGTAAAAGAAGTCCGGTGGTTTACTTCATCCATTGGAAGTTCCGCAGTGGAAATGGGAGAGCATCTCTATGGATTTCATAGATGGTTTTCTTAGATCAAATAAAGGCAATACCAGGATCTGGGTTGTGGTAGATAGAATCACTTAGAGCGCGCACTTTATTCTAGTTAAGAGTAAGAGGATGGCATCATGGTTGGCAGCAATTTATATTCGTGAGATAGTTCGTCTTCATGGAGTACCTTCCGGCATCGTAAGCGATCATGACCCTATCTTTACCAGTGAATTTTGGAGAAGCTTGCAAGAAGCATTAGGTACACAGTTGTGTTTGAGCACCGCTTATCATCCTCAGACCGATGGGCAGACGAAGAGGGTAAACAGAATTCTTGAGGATCTTTTAAGGCTGTGTATCCTAGACTTCGGGGGGACTTGGGAAGAGCACCTTCCTTTAGTAGAGTTTGCCTATAACAACAGCTATCAAGCCAGCATCGACATGGCACCCTTTGAAGCATTGTACAGACGACCCTGTAGATCACCAACTTGTTGGTGGGAATCAACAAAAAGGTTATTACTTGGACCAGATATGGTTAAAGAAACGTCCGAGAAGATTGACCTTATTCGACGGCGGATGAAGACAGTCTAAGATAGGCAAAAATCCTACGCAGATAAGAGAAGGAATGACATCGAATTTGAAGTAGGAGACTTAGTTTTTACTAAAGTGTCACCTCTGAGGAATGTGGTTCGCTTCGGATCCGTAGGGAAGTTGGCACCCAGATTTGTGGGACCATTTCCCATAATCGAAAGGATTGGCCAAATGGCCTATATAGTAAAGCTCCCAGAAAATCTATCTGGTGTTTATGATGTTTTCCACGTTTCTCATCTGCAGAAGTGCTTACATGACACTGCGGAAGTGGTTGAGCCAAGTATATTAGAGGAAGTAGAATTGGAACGGGAGACAACAGTTTGACGAGTTCCTACCTGTATTCTTGGATCAAAAGTTAAGGAGCTACGCAATAAAGAGATCAAGCTAATAAATGTTCAATGGGGAGATAACCCAGAGGATGCGACTTGTGAGACCGAAGACAAGATTCGTTCTTCGTACCCTTTACTTTTCGAGGGTATGTTCTTAACTCCTTTTCCAAAGTTTTATCTGTGCTTGTTTCTATCATTTGAATATATCCTTTCCATTGTATTTTCGACCTTTAGATAGGAATCCTATGGATGTAAACATGTGTTTGAGACATGTTATGTTTGATGGATGCAAGTGTTTGCTAGTGGCTGCCTGTTGATGCAAATACACACACATTAGGCACTAGATCGGCTCAGTCACTCTCATACTGCATATGGATGTGTGTACATTTTCTTTTCTTTTATGGATGGAAATGAATGTATTAGCATATGGATGTTGCATTTGGACGAATGAGTGTGCACACATATAGAACTCACAAGTTACAATAGGATTATTTGCATACATATTGGATACATGGCAATAACATACATTGCATTAAGGAGGTCAACTGAATCAGTAGACCGCCTGATCCTCACATTAGTATTGGGACATATACAAACACCTTTACATATATTCATATAAGCATTAGACATCTTTAAGGACAATGGATGCCAGTGATTGATGGATGAGTAGATGGATGGTGGATGGTAGGATATGCATTCTTCTCAACTTAGAGATTTCAGGACGAAATCCTTTGAGTGGGAGAGAATGTAACACCCTGTATTTTTAACAACACTAAAAGAGGATAAATTAAATAATAATTAATTTAATATTCAGAATTAAGTTAAAAGGACTGCACCATTGCATCTGACTCGAAATTCTGGTCAAGATAGACATTTGATTTGCATAAAACGGACACCGTATGAAGAAGTTATGAGGATTTTAAGTTTGTATACGCATAGAAGAATTATATATTTATATACATATGAGTCAAATATGAGTCGGAAGTTATCCAGAAAAGGGTTCAAAAATCAAAATTTCGTAAGGTGGCAAATTTCCCGCTCTAGGGGGCCGACCCCCTAGGGGGTGTCGACACCGGGGTCGACCCCCCTACAGGGGTGTCAACACAGGGGGTGTCGACACCAAGGTCGACCCCCCAACAGGGGTGTTGACACCCCTAGGGCTGATGCGGTAGTCGTATTCTGGAGGTTGGCAACTTTATATACGGGTCCACTTCTCTTGTTCTCTTCACTGGAATTCAATGGAGGCCAAACGCTGCCAGTGTCTGAACTGAACTGGATCCGTTATCTTTTACAACTATCAACTTAAGCAATTCAGCTAGAGATTTAAGAAACATTCTTTTCTATTTTCTAATCCAAACATTGTGAGCTCCTGGTTGCTTTTAAATTTAAATATTTAAAAGTAAACGTGATATGACTATAGTTTGGATTTGTTCATATGACTAAACTATACCAGATCCATTGTAAACTGTGAATATATGACATTCTGAATTGGTTAGGATTTGTATCTCAATCTTTGTCTTATTAGATCTGTTGTAACTTCTATGACATTCTATGATGTGGATCTTGACCTTATTTGTGTTAGATCTATTTTTAACTGTTGGATCAGAATTATGTGGACATCTAAATTATTAATCAGATCTAGTTTATCACCTTGTGCCTATCATATTAGATCTGAACCAGTTGGACATCTAAATTGTTAATTTAAATCTTATTATGCTTATTATGGCATCATAGTTATTTTAGAATTAGTTAACTACTACAAGTTCATCATATTTATGCTTATATGTCCACCTTATCACCATGCTAGTTTATGTTTATGCCAGAACAATCACCTTTGCCATATTCCCATCACTTCTTCCTTTTTATTGTTTATGAATAGGCTATTATCTAGCCTAGGAATGCCGCGAATTATGTGAATGCGCTAGTTAGGGAACGGGGGAAAAAGGTTAGAATTGGCATAATTTAAATAATGTTTATATGAATTTGACATATAATTAAAATGGGGAAAAAGGGGCATAATCACCTATAAAGACATAGGTGAGAATTTGGATAATAATGAAATGTCTAAGATTACAATTAGAAATTGTAATTGCCCTTATGACACGAGGTTAGGTTGCATTAGTGGTGGAAGTATGCCCGTACCCGACCGGCATATCCAGCAACTGCTAATGTTGAACCTAATGTGAGAGGTCTAAGGGCACAAATATGAATCGGGCTAAGACACGAGGTTAGGCCCAACTTGTGGAAGAAGCATGCCTGAACCTGACCAACATATCCTACATCCACAAGTCGAGGCCTAATGTGGGAGGTCAAGCCCAGTATAACCATAAATGAAAATATGGTAATAAATTGAAATATTTAGCCTAGTGGAATCCATAGGGATTGTGTGAACATGAACATGAATAACGGGTTAAGTAAACTTGAACAATGGGAGGGTTAAGTTAAGTATATCTGAGATGGGTGAGTAATATCTAAATATAAGCCCACAAACTTAATCAATTGGGGGGTTATGTAATTAAAGACACCTTGTGGTATATATAAACGGTGGAAATAATAAAGTTATGAAATTAAAGACACCTTCTAGGGTAAGCATAACTTGTAGAAATGATAAGGATATGTAATTAAATATACCTAGTGGCATACATAGCCAATAAAAACCTAGTGGGGGATACAAGACAAAAGGGAAAACTTGTATCATATTGTGTGGGACCCATATAAATCAGTAACCCAGAGTAGGTATCAGGCAGAGTACTCCAAACTAGGTCAGAGAAGGGGCATGCTTACTGAACTAATTGTAAGAGATCCAAACATGGAGTTCGGTGTGGGCGGCGCAAACCAACTGGGCCATGTGCGTGCATGAGCCGGGCAGAGGGGGATAAGACGACCGTGACACCTTTAGGTATGGGACTGTGCATATCAGCAGAGGGTTGTTGCCTTAGGACGTGATACATCCTACGGTGGGGTCGGCATAGAGTATCTACGCGGATTAGGGAGCCAATCGATTAGGTTAATAGTTAAGGTACACTTGGACATATGCCTAAGTCTACCAGCTTATAGTGGAAGGGATCAGCTCATTCTGGATATACTAGTAATAGTGCAGAGTAATCATTAGAGGCATATACACCCTATTCTGTTTACCTTGTCCTACCTGCCTTTGATGTAGTTATCTCTCTCTTATCCACTTTATATGCCTATCATGTTACTTTTATTTACTTGCTAAAAGTAATTGGACTCGCCAGACTTTATGTATGACCCTTTTTGTTTCCTCTTCTTTCTTCCGTTCCCCCCAAGGTTCTCAGGGCGGGAACATTAAGGCTTGACCACGATTCTGATTACTTTTGCTAGAGTTGCTGAGATGTATGGCTCAAGCTCCTATCCTTGTTGCTATGGATATATTTTGTTTTTGGGGAATTTTATTTCTTTTCTGTACTCTGAAAATTTTGAAATACAAGACAGTAGCTTTTATGTTGTAATGGGCTTTTGTGTTTCAGAAATGTGATGTTTTTCGACCACGGTATCTTATGATAAATAAATTTTTTATTCCGTGGTTATTTTATACGTATGTCTTGTAATATTTCTGTTCTGTTTACTATAAAGCTTCACGAAACTTAATGAATTCCCTTTGTGAGTGACATTAACGGACGTGGGGTGTCACACCATAGCTGCCTGCTACGGTTTTCAGTACATTATTTCTCTTGTTAAGTGCAGGATTTGTGGGTGGTCATCACAAAATAAGACCAATTATTTGTTTTTAAAGCATCATTATAAAATAACAATAATTTAGAACATTTTTCAAATAAGCTTAGCGACTGCAGTTGCACAATGGTTATGTCTCTATCTTGGAGAAACCATAAGAAACTATAGCAAAAGTCTATAACTAAAAACATTTATTCAATAGGGCTTAGCGATCGCAATATTGCTTAAATAAACTACTAATCACCGCATTCACTTTCCAAACATAACTTCAATATTTACATAGGAAAACAGATATGTAAATAGAAAACAATCAGCGGTCAATAACTAATATAACACTTATTTAACATTAATCAGTGGGCATACAAATAAATGTCCAAATTAATTTAACATAATAACGGAGATTTATTCTAGTAACACAATGTTGTTTGAAATAAGTTCAATCAATTTTTTTGATAGTATTTATTTGTCCAAATTGAAAACATCACAATTAGTTTAGATAGATTATGTTATAACTAAGCCACGTAATTAAATTGACACTATTCAGCAATTAACATATGATTAAATACTTGCAAAAAGTTTGAATATAAAACAAATTCAAATAATATCTAATAACAATTTGATATGTTATATAATGATCCTAAATCAGGTGCGAACAATCTAATAATATTTCAAGATGCTATATTGCAATCTTATTTTTTTGGTCCAAACAACTAATTCAACATGTGATTAGTAATATTATAATTTAACCAAACAAAATAACTTGACATTTTCATAAACAATAAAATAATCAATAACTTTATCTAGTTAATACTCATTGATTAAATCAGAAAGGCGGTTTTTGCTCACTATATTCATATTATTGCTTACAAGTTCTGGTTCTTTAAGTTAAAACAACATCTGAAATTAACTAAATTTCTCACTAGCTCTAAATGCAACTAATCCAAATCCATATCATAGATAAGATCATTATGAACACAACATGACTAATTGGATTGAATTTAGAGCATGCATGAAAAAGTTGCAAGCTTTAAAAGATTTTGATTTCTAATAATGCAGTTAAATTCTTAATTACAATCTTGAACAAGTTAATTACCCTCATAAACTAATTCGTTTTCATCTCATTTAAACGTCAACCAGCCAGCTACATAAATTCCCCCTTCGTGCTGAAAATCAATCAACATAATCTCCCTCCTCGATGTATGATAATCCAAATCGATTCCACTACACATCTTCTCTTCGAAAATTACTCCAGTTCATCACTAATGGGGAGCACTGCTCCTCCCTGATCCGACCTCCTGATCCTTCAAAGCACAATTACAATATTTGTGCAACACTTTTCATGCCATTTTACCCTAAAAATTCAAGGAAAACTAATCTCTGCTTAAAACTCCAATATAAACTACAATTTCAACAACAATGCCTTAAGTATTGTTCTTTTTTGAACCAAAGAGTATTTTGAAGGGGATAGGAAAGGGGAAGTTGACGAAAGGGGAATGCATCCTTTTACGAAGGGGGCAAAGCGAAAGGTGTAAATTTATTATTTATATTATTATTTTATATGTTAATTATTTGTAAATAAAATAGACAAATACTTGATACACAATACAAAATATATAATACGAAATACATGGTCAGAATTCAAAATGCATAATACAAAATAAGAAATACATAGCAGAATTTGAAAATACAAAGTACTACGGAGAGTATTGTGGTGGAAAGGTAGGTAGAAATTCTGATGGATACGTAGGTGGAAAATTCGATGGATATGCAGGTGGAAAGTTCGGTTGATATGTAGGCAGTACAAACGAATGTGGTGGCATAAACATCATATAATGTTGGTATCTGATAATATGATTGCATTTTTTGATCTCGTACTGCAACCACTCTCGGGCATCATCGTCTTCCATAAGTGTGAGCGCATCTCTGTCCTCTTTGATTTGGAGCAGTGAAATTGCTTTGGAGAGTTGAATATCTTTAAATTTCTTCATATGCTCAATTGTGGTCTTTAAATCTAAATTTGGAGTAGTGGACTTTGGATTTGCATTAGCAAAGGGAAAGGTACTAACATTAATGGATGGATTAGAGGATAGACTATTTGTTTAAGAATGATATTTCTTGTTTTTTGTTTTTCATTCATCATATCAACATTTGCATTCATCTTATTTAGCATATTTCGCATCCACTAATCATTCCTCGAACATTCCTATCCTGCTCCCGTCTTATTTCTCAAACTTTATCGAATCCCCCATTTCTTCTTTAGCATGTCGTATTTAGCCGTAACTTGTTCCATAATGTACGGTGATTCGTTCAGAAGCTCGTTATAGATTTTTTTTATATTTTCTATTATCTTCTTACGAGTTCCTTTTTTGGATTGTCCGACAAATTGATAATCTTCGACGAAAAAACATAGAATTTGCGGAGCGGACCAAGTTCTTGAGTGGCGGTGGGAATTTCTACGATTACTCTTATCGGCCATTTCAAAACTCAAATTATAGTGAGTTAAGAGTTTATATAGTGAGGAGTTTGTAGAGTGAAGGAGGGACAAGGGAAGTAGTAGTAGAGAGGTATATTTAGGAAGTTGAAGGAAGGTAACCGCTGGGAGAAGGCCATCTGCGTCAGACGCATTGGATGCAAATGACCTTTTCCTGATGGTTCACCTATACTGACCAGTTATGTAAGGTCCAGATCCGACGCGTCAGACGTGGGTGTCAACGTTAACTGACCAACTTCCAAAATGATCGCATCCTAAATCATTAAAAAACTAAAACCACAGTTCAATAATTGAATGTTTCAGCACTGTCGAGTATTCAAATACGAGGATACACCCTCAATTCGCCAACCAACGTAAAGAACTTCCTAACATGAGTGCAAAGACACGAGTTTTCAAAATTAATGATTTTTCAATTGATTATTTTATGTTTAAAAATAAGAGGAATCATTATTATTCTCTCTTGTTTGATGTTGCAGTAACGATTAGAGAGGTATGAAAGCAAGCCACGTGACAGAATTTGTTAAGTGACGTTGTGTTCTGATAGTATGTAATTTTCCATTTTTGGCATTTCAACATACATTTTTTACATACTGTAATATCCCTAATTATTTGTAAATATTATTTGAAAGTATTAATTAGATAAATTAAATAAAAATAATATGATGAAATGTTGAGATGGGATTTGCAATAATAAAGTAATGATTTGTTCTTAGTAACTACTCAATGTAATAAGACTTAAGTAGAGAATTTATGTGAGGGGAAAAGCAAGAGACACATAGCCTCATATATAAGCATAACTTCCCATTCTCTTATTCATTCATTTTCGTTTTCTCAAAGACTTTTTAGAATTTTAAGGGAAGGCAGTTATAATTTGAAGAAAAGGATGATGAAACCTAAAGAAAAGATAAAGGAATCACGCTTAGGATTAAAGCTACAACAAGTGTTAACTCATTCATCCAAAATATAGGGTGAATAATAACTCAAAACCTTATTACTTTTTTTTATTATAGGTCCCGCTGAAATTTATTTTGTTTATATATGATTTATTTATGTATATTTTCATGTTCTAACATTGTTTGAATAAAATAATGGTTTAATCTGATTAATTATGCTTTTTTCATAAGATTTAGCTAGGTTTTTTTTTATCATGAAAGCCCAGTTTATGCCCTAGCGAAATGAAAGTTTTCTTCGAAAGCAGCCCCGAATAACCTATTGCTAATCTTCTATGATTGCTTTGAAATTTTTATACATTGTTTATAACATAACTTTGAAGATGCGTTTCATGTTTCAAAATTTTCTAAGCATGTTGGAATATTCTATGAATTTCCTAAGTTTAATTAAGTGGTAATCACGGATCAATTCTTAAAAATAATTGTTAACTTGAAATTTCTGCACAGGATAGATAGGGTTACCTTTGGACTCTTGTGAAAAAATGGGATTTTTCCATTTTTTTATAATTTATTGCGAATTTTCTAAGTTAGTTAAATTTAGGATAACTAACACATTAATTAGGGGAATTAATGTATTTTGACATTTTATACTTTTCAAACTGAAAAGTTTGGGGGGCTGCTCATTTTTACTTTTCCAGTAACATATATTGTTTTTCCAAGTAAGGTGGATAGGTAATTTTTTTTAATAATCTTAGTAATAAGACAGTTTTGTGAAATTTACATGTCATGCCAAGTTTATCGACCAAGTCGATAAGGCATATTGATCATGTCTATAAGATCGTGTCGTACCGATGGAGTCGAGATGCTCTTAATAAATGGAATACCACTTTACATGATATTAGATGGATTTAGGCATGTCGCATCGTCCATATAGCTTATTGAACACCTGAGCCCAAGTTTTTAAACCTACCCCTCCACTTAACCTTGTCACTTCTATACCTTGTCGACTGCGTCAACAAGGCTTATTTCCTAAATTATTTTCAAAGAAATTACTAGCCATGTTGACTTAGTTGGAAAGACTTATTTCTAACTTTATATAACCATGAGGGGTTATCCTCTTCATCCTCATTATCACTGGTTGTACTCGATAAGGTTTGTTATAAACTTGCTCCCTAAATCTTTGTGACTACTGCCTATGAACCTTCTCGTCATTGCCCGTGTCAACTTGCCTTTTTCCTAAACTTGTTTTTAAACAACTTTACAATGTCATCTCTATTCCTTATCATTCTAACTAGATCGACAAGGCATATTTCTTAAATGTTTTTCAAAAAGAATTTGAGACTATCGCCTCGAGGCTTTTCGCTCAACGACTATGCTTGTAAGTTTACTTTTAAAACCTTGTTTTTAGACTATTTTGAATCTTGGGTGGAAAACCTATAGACATGGTCGATAATCTTTTGCTATCGACATACTTTTTATGTCATGTCGGCACTTAGTTAATAGGGTTTATAAGGATAAGGTTGATATGTCTTATCAAGCTTATCATGTTTATGTTATTTATTGGTGGTGAACCATTCATTTTGTCGTGTTGTCGAATTTGTCAACAAGATTGTTGCCTATTTCTAGTTATGGTGGCTAACCATCTCATTGTTTGACTATGTATATGTTGTTGCATACAATTAACACAAAAATTAGGAACAACAATGGGAATTTTTATAGTCGTGTTACATTGAGGATACTAATGGAAGAGAAATATTGGGGTTACCAAATAACTAAATATTCTTTGTTACAAGAATTAAAATTCTTTGTGAGGTTCATGGTTATCCCAGTGATAAAACTATAACATGTGTGTGACAGTTAATTCTCATATGTAATGGTTTCATAGTTATTATACAGGCAAAACTATATGATATGGATGGATACCTCGTATCAATTGGAGGATTACTCCATTATCCTTTATTTTAAGTATAACTGGAGGGTGATTAACCTGAATGTCTTGGGATTGGTAATCCGGTTATATACAATAGGGTTGGATAATCCTTAAAATGATGTAGGGTGAATAACCCCAGGTTTAATAGACAAGTTGTTAACTTTTAGACAAATAGGTAACTTTTAATTTAATGATTAGTCATAAAGCTATCATAACAATTAGTCAGGAGAACAGGGATTCGAGGGATGGGTAATCCACATTATATTGCATATTTGAACATTATTGTTATTTGTGGTTCTAACCATTATGAGTGCAGGATCACATGATTGGTTATTATGTTGCTTGATATTAGTAAGTGAGAATCCCTTTCGCTAAGTGACATGACCTCACTAGATGTTTATTGTTTTCGAGTTACTTATTATTTTTCACATTGATCCGTTGACCGACTCAAAGGTTTTATTTTTCCTTTTAATCTCTCAAATACTCATTTATGCAGACTAAGGGTTAAGATATTTTGGTTCTTCTTCGAATAAGCTTTGGAGACGTGTAAGAGGCAATTATCTATTCAGGAGTTTTCTTTCGGATAAGATTTTATTGCTAACATCTTGACTCATCGCTCTTGGGATTATATTTTGTAATAATTATATTTGATTTTAACGTTGGTTTTGCAATGGGGATTGTGATGGAAATTTATCAATGAATGTGTTTTGAAATTAATTTCATATTCTCGTGTTCTCTGATTTTACAGTTCATTAACATATTCATTTTCTATCATCGAAAGTTAATATTATAGATGATTACAGCATCCATAGCTCTTAGCTTTGTGCCTTAGAGAATTCAATATTACAATTTGGTATCAAAGTATAGGTTTATGTAAATAAACAAAAAATATTTTACTAAAATGATTTTAAATTAAAACACAAAGATCTAAGTAATATACCAGGGTGTGGAACTACAATACTATAATATACTTTTATTTGTATTATATAAGCAGGTATATATCCTCACACTCTTAGACCGTCCTTGGGTATCTTGTTAAGGTTCGTATGAAAACTAAAAGTAATACATTGGTGAATCACCACAACTAATGGAAACGCTCGACCAAAAATTTGAAGAAATCAAGGTTGTTGAGATAATATGGGCGAATGTGTACAACCTCACTAGCTGATATAGGGAATTTTTATTAGTTGATTATTAATTCGATATAAGTTGGAGCTATTGCTGGTCTTACTGGAGAAAGTGTCGTTAATGCTGAAGGAGATAATCCTGTGGCACCAATTTGAAATAACTATGCGAAGTTGAACAAAGATTTTGCTAATCTCGGAGGAAATCCTTTTATGGAACTGAGAATGTTTGAAGTGGAGAATTGGCTTTTGAGTTAGAGAGATTTTTCTTTGATTTGCTTATGCAAAAGGAGAAGTCTAGCATTAAAGTAGTTGCAAAGAGCTACACTGCACTTGTGGAAACCATGGAAATACCAGAGGAACATATCACTTGGGTAGATTTCCAAACAAGATTCATTTATAGATACCTGTCTGGGGGAGCTAAGGCGATGTTGTTTTTTTGGAAGTTTGATAAGCTTGGGCAAAGAGAAATATCGGTAATTGAGCATGTTAATAGGTTTGATGAACAATCTTGATATGATCATGGCACCATCGACACCATGATCAAAAGGAATGATAGGTTTGTCAAGGGATTGAAGCCAAAGATTTCCAAGACTACAATTGCACACTCACCTAAAGGAAAAGTTCTTGATTTGGAAGCATCCTCATCTAAACCTACTACTGTTGGGAAGGAAAGTATTCGATGGAAAGTACGCTTATGATCCGAAGCATACCTATTAGAGTATTATTTGATAGATGCATCACATTTATTTGTCCCCTAATGTTTGATAGATAAGTTGTCTATAGAACCATCATACCTTGTTACTTTCTTTATGGCAGATAATCATTTAGGAGGTTATGCAAATTTAGGGATGGGATGTGATAACAAAAAATTCAATCACTATGCAATACTTTTGTTTGCAGATTATACGTATTTGATTTTATGGGCTTTGACATTATTTTGGGTATGGATTAGTTGAACCGTTACGATGTTAGGATATTTTTCTAGAATAGAAAATTATCATTAAGTCACCTAAGTAATAACATTCAGATCCCATGCTCCGTGGAGAGTGCAAGTTCATAGGTTTATACTTTATTAGATGAATCCAAACTGGAAAGGGAAGTATGTCAAGTTTTTGTTGTTAAATAGTTAACAGATATTTTCAAGCCAATGATGGAATTACCGCAAAAGAGATCTACAGAGTTCAAAATAGATCTTATTCCTGAAGCTGAAACGCTTAATAAACCACCTAATTGGATGACGCTAACAGAGATGAAAAGTTGAATGTGCAACTAATGGAATTGGAAGGAAAGAATTTTATCAGATTAAGAAGTTTATTTTGGGGAGCAGTTGTAGTGTTTGTTAAGAAATCAGATGGATCACTAAGATAGTGTGTTTATTGTAGAAATCTCACTAAGAGAAGGATGGAGAATATGTATCCTTTGCAGAGAATAGACAATATGTTCGATCAACTGAGCGGAGCTGTAACACCCCGTGAATTCTATAACTGTGAAATTCACAAATTAAAGTATAATTAATTTCAAATCAAAGAACTAAGGGAAACGGGATACGCCATTGCGTTCGTCTCGGAAAAATACGCGAAATAGAGTCCGAGTTTTCGAAAAACGGAGTCCTATGAAGAAGATATAGCGTCCGGAAGTTTCTGAATTAAGTTTAAAATTCGAACAGCTTAGAAAAACAAGTTTAAAATTAAAAATCGGGCCCAATTGGCCAAGGCAGGAAAACTCCCGCCTAATGCACCCAGGTCGACTGGGCTGTCGACCCGGTCTAGCCAGGTCGACAGGGCTGTCGACAGGGCTGTCGACCTGGTCCAGAGCCAGGTCGAACCCAGCCCACCCTGGCTGGCCTAGTCTATGTTGGTCGATTTTCAGAAGCATGCTTTGTCATTAGGGCTAGGTGGCAGGCTCTAATTGGTCTCTCTTTCGAATGAATGGCTACGATCAATCCAAGCAACATCGGTGGTCCTAATCAGTTCATAAACTCTATAAAAATGACCCTAGACTCAACCTAATCTATTCATTCAAAAATAAGAACAAAGCCATCATGCTGCTGAGGAACGACTAGGAGTAGCCACCAATTTGGGAGAAGACTAGGAGGAAAATTCTAAAGCATAAAGCAACTTAGACAAATCAAATCAACGCCTACGTCAAAAGGAGTCGCATCTCCAAATTCCTAAATTGGAGAATTCACCACACAATTGTAAGTAGAGTATTATTTTGGTATGAACAAATAATTATGTTGGTTTGTATACTTGATTTGTGGTGATAAAGTAATTCATATTTGTGCGTTACTATGATTCTTATCGATTTGGAATATTGTATACGTTTGGATATTCTCAAATTATGTTATTCATTATAAAAACTACATGTTTGCGGTAGTTTTATGCAAGTATACGTTTGGATATTCGCAAAGCATGTTATTCATTATAAAAACTACATGTTTGCTGTAGTTTTATGCAAGTATACGTTTGGAATATTCGCAAATTATGTAATTCATGTTGAAGCTACATGTATGTAGTTGTTTAATTGAAATTCATGCAAGTTTGGTGTTTTACTACTATGCCATCATAATGTGTATTTTTGTACAAAAATCATTTTTGTGAGTAATTGGAACAAATTTGGGTTATTATAATTCATATGAAATTTTGTTGAAAATTTGGCATCATGATCTATGTATTAAGCCATACTTTTGTACTAGAAAACCTCTTTGCGAACTTATGAATATGACTAGGCTATGATTGATATTTTGCATAATTGAAAACCATGTTAGGTCTATATTGTTAACAAGAATTATATGATGACATATGTGGTACATAGCTAGGTTAGATTCAAAATCCCATTTGCAAGTTTGCGTGACTAAAGTAAAAATCATGATTTCATGTTTAGAAATATTTATGCCATAGGTATATGTGCGCCATGGTTATGTGAATAGATTTTAAATCATGATTAAGTAGGAATAATTCAAGTTGAACTATGCTTTTGTATTAGTAACAAAAGTAAACCCCTTTGTAAACATGTAGGAATCTTATGAACATGATTTGCTTATGTTTGACATTATGCCTAAATAAAAAAAAACATAGGTTTATGTTGTAGTTAAGACTATGTGTCAATAATGATATCCAATTTAGATTCTTATCTCAACTACAAGTTTACATGCTTTGATTCATGTCACTTATGCTTTATGACCAAAGTATACATTACTACTATGCAAGTACACCAGTTTCTATTTTGTAGTTCCAACGTTATGTTGCAAGTTCATGCGTTCACATCCCCCTTCTTGTGTATGTAATCATGCTTTAAGCCTCTCCTTTTTCACGTGGCTAAGTTGGGCTTAAAAAGGCTAAGCCCAACATATATATATAATAAACGAGCGAATTAAACGGGGGTAAATAGCGTTGGGCCAAATTAATTAATAAATGAAAATATAAAGTAAAGGGGCCCAAATTCAAGTATGGGTTGGGCCCATGATTGGTGTAAATCTTTACACCATTAGCTTAATAATGGGCCGCAAATATTTACATATAATAAAATAAAGAAGAAAGACAAAATATGTAAATGTAGAACATACGATGTGTTTAACCCGAGGTTGGATTGAGTTGTGATGTAAACCTGCCCGGAACCGCCCGGCTGTCCAGTAGTCACAACAATACCTATCCAATGTGGGTGGTTAAACATGGAGCCCAATAAGGACCCGAGGTTAGACTGAGTTGTGGCGTAAGACTGCCCGGAACCAACCGGCAACAGGCAGCCACAACAATACCTGTCTAATGTGAGAGGTCAAGGCTTTAATAAGACAATTAAGGCTGAGTCATGATTGTTAGGATTAAGTGAACTAAAGACTTAATCAAAATGGAACATGCTAAACTAAACAGACTGATTTGGGGGTTAGGTTATAAAACACTTAACCAACTTAGCATGTTGGCTAGAAATAGAAAACCTAGTAGCGGGGGACCCTTTTCAGCAGTAACCCTATAAGGTGTATCATGATACCCTGAAACTAGGCAGGGTGGGGCACGATTACTGGGCTGATTGTAAGAGGTCAAATCGACGGCGGTGGTGTAGCAGTGTAGGTTCTAACGGGGTGCGGGCGTGCACACACTCCGGCGCAGAAAAATAAAGCACTGGGCACCAGTAGCATACCTGTGCATTCTAAGGTTGTGTCGGGCCGCTGCCATGGGACTTGATACACCCCATGGTGGGACCAGCATAGGTAACTACAACATCGGGGGCCGTAAGACACATGTAACTATGCGAGTAGGAGCCGATCATCATAGAATGGATCACTTCACCCTTATTATGGGGTGCCTGTTGGGAACTAGTTTATATGGGTTCAGAGATTAACATGGGGTACGATAGTATATTCGACCCTAGACAACTTAACCAAGTTTATAGTGCTTTCCCACTTCTTGTTTATACTTATCATACCCAGTTCTTTATTCATAGACAGAATAGTCCTAGACTTACTCAGGCTTTATGTCTGACTCTACTTTTCTTTCGTCTTCTTTTCTTTCATTCCCCCCCCCCCCAGGTCCACAGGGTGGGAACACTGCAGCTTGACCAGCCTTCATATCCAGCTTGAAGAGAAAGAATGTATTGCTTGGACCTTTTCGTTTTGAACTATGGCTTTGGACAACCACTATGGGGCTTTTGCAGTTTATTTATGTTTTCTTTATGCTTCTTTAAATAATGTAATCAAGACAGATTGAAGGAGTTATGTTTTTTTGAAAGGATGTAAGACAATCATGGTGATGTTGCTGTAAAACGTATTTGCTTTTATGAAATAAAAGTTGTTGTTTTTCCGCTGTTTACAAATATGTGTTCTTATATCTGTCTTGTATATCTATGACTTATACTTATAAACCTCCACCAAAATTAGGGCATTCCCTTTGAGAGTGACCCTAACGGAGGTGGGGTGTTTCAGGAGCCCAGTATTTTCTCGGTTCCACGTAGCAGCTAGTTTTCATCAACTTCGAGCAGCGGAAGACTGTATTCCAATGATGGCATTTCAAACGGGATATAGTTCATACAAATGGATGATCATGCCATTTGGGTTGACAAATGCGCCTGCTTTCTTTATGGACTTAATGAATTGAATTTTCCTAGAGAATTTAGATAGATTTGTGTTATCTTTCATCGACGATATTGTGATGCACTCCAAAGATGAGAAAGATCATGAGATTCATCTTCGGATCATGTTTGAGAGATTGAGGCAACACATGGTAAGGGACAAATTTTCTATGTTTCACTTCCGGTACAAGAAAACTTCTAGTCATGTATTTTCAAACGAAGGGTTGTCTGTAGATCTAGATAAGGTTAAGGTTATCAATAATTGGAAAAGACCATATATATTACCGAGATTAGAAGTTTTCTTAAATTAGCGGGTTATTACCAGAGATTTATTAAGAATTTCTCATGGAAGGTGACACCACTTACAGAAGTAACCCGAAAGGATGTTACATTTATTTGGTCGAGTAAATGTGAAAATTCATTTCAAAATTTGAAGCGTTGTTGATCAATGCTCTTATTTTGATTGTACCAGATGGTAATCAAGATTTGTATTCTACACTATAGCATAGGGAACTGGATCAGGAGTTATTCTGATGGACAAAGTTAAGGTGATTACATATGTTTCTACACTACTTAAATCACATGAGGTTAGATATCTGACTCATAATCTAGAGTTGGAGGTTGCTGTCTTTTATTTTAAAATTTGGAAATTACCTCTTAGGAGAGAGTTGGAGCTATTTACAGATCATAAGTCTTTAAGTGATATACACATAAATGTGTATATTTTATCCGCTTATTTACCTTGTTTTCTCTTTAAAATAATTGATATTGTGTATTTATAGTTGTTTTTTCAGATTATTTAAGTTGAATGGATTAATGCACTTAATTGTTGAAAAGCTTGAAGAATTGGTGCAAGAAGAGTTTTGATTTTTAGAGCTGGATTAAATCTTGAAGACCTAAAGAAATGTTGTTGTTCAACAACCTTCTACCGCATATTTTAAAGTTAAGATTCAATGTCTTTTCATAAAGATCGTTTGTCTCAGATGTTATGGAGTTCTTATTTATGCTTAAAATGATTGAAGATGATGCCATTGATGCCTGCAAGCTATTTTTCCATAACATTTGCATGTCCATTCACATGCATTCACATTGGTTTATATGTTATTTGGGCAAAGAATTTTGACCCACATCTTGTAATTGCCCACTTAGCCTTTGTCATGGCAGCTATAAATACATCTGTACCTCTTTCATGTGAACAGATTCATTCCTGGGCTTTATTCCTTAAACACTTCTTTGGTAATAAAACTATTCTTCTCCTTCTCTTCTTAGCTTTTGTTTTATTATTTATGTTGTTTCTTTTCTTTTTCCCTTCTTATCATTTAGCTATGTCTAGCTAATTCCCTTTAATTAGGGGGTGATGATGCTTATAAACTAGATTCAATATGAATCTTATAACCAAAGAGATGAGGATTTTATGCATATAGATCTAGATCTAAACCAAGAATTAGATCTGAATCTTCATACTCTGTGTCGTATAAGAGCTGTGCTCCTTGACAGAATATATTCAAACACTTTTCAGATTTAGAACTAATTTTTAGGGATTTAGAAATAAAGTAGTGAATCCGTCCCGCTAGCCTGTGGTTGTTTAGGAGCTTAGCTCCTGCATAGGCTATGCTTGTTATTATTCACATGTTTGTTTCTAAAAACCTAATTACTGATGATTCAAATTTGTGATAGAAACATGAGTTAGATCTATATTAATCTGTTTGGCTATTGTTGATTATTAATCCATTTTATGTCATTATTCCTTAATTACTTTCATCTGCATTAAAAAACTCTCTTTTTATTTATTTTCCGTTGTTTCCAAAAATCAAACTTTTGGAATAATCTAACTGGATTTAGTAGTTAAAATAATTTTGGTTCTAGAGTTCGACACCCTTTACAACGACCCTTGTCGTTTAGGAAAGCCGAATGAATTCAATAGTTATTTATAATTGTTTAATTTGTTCGCAAACAAATTTTGGCGCCGTTATCGGGGATCAAAATAATTTTTATTATTAAATCCTTCGGGTTATATTTTCATTTTCTTATTTTTCCTTTGTTTTCTTTTATATATAGAAAAAAAATCTTGCTTTTACGTTTGGTATTAAATTATTGACATTGAAATCTCCAAGATAAGAGAAAAAAAAGTTGCCAAATTTTCTTTGATTTCTTTCCTTTCAACCTCCTTTCCTGTTTTCAATACAATTTCTTTCCTCTTCTTTCATTTATTTCTTTCCAATTTTCTACAAACTCTTTATTTTTACAAATTTCAGAGAAAAAAAGGCTAATTCCTTTTTGTTCTCTTTTCTTTTCTCTCTTTCTTTTGTTCTTCTGCGACAAACAAACCATCATCCCATCTCACGAACTCCCTACATTAGACCAACTCCAAAAACCAGTTCCGAAAATTCGTAGGCCACTAGCAACAATTCTTTACCTTCTCTCGTGTTGCATCACTCACACACAACCATCAGATCACTGCTACCTCCTCGCCCATTCTCTTCACCATACCAAACCTAACGCCATAAACCAATCACTGCACCACGTCCATACGAACCTGTTCACCAATCATCCCTATCCACATTCAGAAAACCTACAAAAGGCCAAACATCCGCGACTTCAACACCTTCGCACAAACAATATCCAAAACAAGCTCCCCAAATCCAATTCGCCAGTAAAACAATCACCATCTACCTGCCACTGTCCAAGTCACGAACCGCCCTCCATCACAACTTAACCCAAATCACAAATCAGTCAATTACCTCAAACCATTAGAATTCGAACCCCAATTCAACAACAATCATCGAAAACATCCATACCGTTCAAATACTGCATCGCAATTTTTGAAAACTGCATCTCGACTCATAAATATACCGCCTAAGAAATCTAAAACCATGATAACAGCATACTTGATTTGCAAACAACACCATAAACCTGAAACTCTAAAGCAAAACTAATTCCAAATCAATCACGAGCCTGGATCTTGATTTTATTCTAATTTTTGTTTTTGAAGCAAAGATTTTATACACTAGAAACCTAAAACAAAAGATTTTATTCTTAATCGATTTTGGGAAAAAAATAAAGGGGGCAATTTTGTTTACTGTTTTTTGAGGATTTTTTTTAGGGTTGAGCGTATATTAGGCTGGTGTGTTTATATCGTATTGAGCCCTTTCATTGGTGTTGGAGTGTTTATTTAGGAGTTTGACTTCTTTTGTTTATAGTCGTTCGTTGAGGGAGCGATCAGATTTATTTTTGTTTTTTTAATTTTTTTAAAACGATTTGTTTTACTTGTTTGTATTTGAATTGTTAATTAAGTTTTTATTCCCTTTTCTTTTCTCCTTCTATTTTTCAATTTTCTTTCATCACAAAAAAATTCAATCGAAGGCCAAAGTGAAAGAACAGATTTAAGCAAACGAATAAGATCTCAATTAGCATAATTTGAATTGTTGGAGCGGTTGCACACTAAGCGGGGTGTGAACGCGCTAGCGCTATGAGACGACTCGAACTTCCCCGGTCTCCGAAGAGAAGGGAAAGCACGGATTGAGTCGAGAACACGACAAAATTGAACGCATACAAAAGAACATTTCATTGTATATTACAACAATGCATCAGATTACAAGAATATACAGATCATAAATAAATATTACACAGAAATATCAGAGATTTAAATTATTTAAATACATCGCAGCGAAAAATAATACAATACACAACTAGAAGAGATATATGGGTAAAAAGCTTTCTGGATATCATTCCAGCTGTAAACCAGAATCCTGTGAATATAAAACTGCAAAACCAAAACTACTAGCTGCCCATGTCGAAAATAAGGGCACTCAGAGTTTAGGTTAAAACAATAAACTCCAGGTCAGTCATGGGACTGGTGTGAGAACTAAAACAATTATTAATCTTTATTTTTAAAGTTAGGTAAATCAAGGGACCACGCCGTATAACACGGAACGGGTTTCCTCCCAAGAATACCAGTGCATAAAACAACAGCGCAATGCTAAAAAAGAACAGTGAAGCTATTATAAGACCCAGTTCCCATCACACAATGCAACGCAAGCCGGAGGATAGGGTTTTTACCTTATAATAGCCAAGAATGCTTGATACGTTTAAAACAAATCATTTGATACTATTATAAGTGCATAGTGTATAGAACAACTTCAAATCATAAGTATCAATCATAGGCGATATGAGCGTCCCATGCCACTATGTCGCCATAAATAGGTTATACAATTAAAACCGCAAATGTCACGTATTTGGAAATTGGATTTCCATCTATGAACTGAGGCTAGGGATCGTCCTCACCATCTTCGAGACTCTCTAGCCCGAGCCTCAGGGTCAGAGCGCATCGACCCTTGGAGCGACAGGGCTGGTCCACCGATGTGGATTAAAATTCCTGAACACTACGTTTCCCCGCCCTTTCGGGCGTAAATGAGCCAACGAATGACTCCATCGGACCCGGATCGTCCGATCAAACCGAGGCGCCTCGCAACAACAACCACACAGGTGAAAAGTATATAAATGTCAGGGCTGGTAGGTCACTGACACCACCCTAGCTAGAAAGAAACGCATTCCCTCCCTGAGGTCCTCTCCGGTTTTTGGTTCACAACCGGGGTGTGAGGCTCGCGAATTCACGTTACACAAAGCTATGCCACACAGGCGGTGCTTTGATCATCAACCACAAGACTTTGCTTTTCAACAGAAGCCTTGATCATTTGCATCTTAGCATGCCACACAGGCAAACCACTCTATGCAACCGATATCAGTCACACAGAATGAAATCCAATGTCAGACACACAGTCCATTTACAAGTCCGTTCTGGGTCTGAACGAAACCGGAGGCACCTAGTACCCCGCATATCCATCGATCTCCAAGTACGTTTAGACGATCACCAACTGTTTCCATCTTCTTGGGTGTACAGCCCAATCAAGATCGTCAGTAATCACCCAAACGACGTGAAGACTTCCAGTCTTCGACCACCGTCTTCATCTTCGACTTATCGTCGTATCAGTTATTCAGAATGGGATAAACCCGGTCTTTCCGAATAACTCGCGTATATTTTAAATAAGTGTTACACAAACACAACATACGCCTCATTCCAATTCATCAGTCACTAACCGTAAATTAATCAAGAGAATAATTCCCCAAATATTAACCCCGAAGGTCGAAACCAACATCAGATCAATATCAAGAAAACCATACTGCTTGGCTAACCGACAGTTAGTTTCTAAATTTCACATTCATAGGGAAAAGTTCCCATTAATTTTATCCAAGATAAATTCCTTGAATTTATTCACTAATTTCCTTTTGAATTTCGATTCTAGTCGAGATTAACGAACCTTACCGAAGTAATCATTGGTTTTAATTTCCCAATCCCAACCTATTCATCCCATGAAGTTAAACGGGTCTTACTTCATATCTAACACCATGGTGTTATCGGTAAATTCAATTACCATTCACGTTTGTTGGCTAGCTTTTTGACCAAGCCACCCAGGTTCATTCACAAGAGGAAAGTATGAAACTATATGCCCAAGTGCATGAAGGAACGGATCGCACACTATCGACTCGCCCACCATCGGATCGCGTCTCGACGGATCGCCCCCTTTCCATCAGCGGAACGAAACCTCTATGCGACTCGATCCGAACCTATATTGTTGTCCAGATTAGACCGATCCGATCCCCTGATGCATGGCGAACCCTCTGACTCGTTCAAGCGTGAGCTAGTCTTTAGCGATCCGAGACGCACGGATCTAGCGACACGTGTCCCTAACCGTCATTTTGACTGATTCTCCCCATCTGCACGATCCGATTTTCAAGGGGATCGCGACACCTATCCACAACGGCTAATTTGACTATTTCCTCAACGGTGGCGATGCGATCCGATGTTCTCGGGATTCGTGCCACGTGTTACCACGACCCGGCTGACAAAATCAGCTATAAATAGCCCGGAGCTTGGCAATTTTTGGGATCTTTTTGGCAATATTGAGTACTGAATCCGCCATTATTGTCAGACTACTAGAGTATTGAGAGAAATCCTTGATTGTATTAGCTTTCAAAGTATAATCAATAATATATAAAGTGGACGTAGGCTCGTTAACGCCGAACCACTATAAATTCTGTGTGTTATTTTCTTTTTCCTCATTCTTCAGTTGAAACTCTATAAGATTCAGATGAGTTTGGGTGTTAGGTCCAAATTTTGATCTAACATTTTGGTGCTTTCACTGAGAGAACAATCCTAAAGTTTCACTATTCAGTTCTTTGAAGATTCCAGCGATTCGGATATCATGGCTGGAAAAAGATCTAAGGAAGCACGAGCTTCGCAAACCAATGAAACAATTGAAGAAAGTGTGCACGAGCTAGGCAACGAGGAGACTCTGGATCGCGGAGCGCAGTGGGCGAACCGATCCGATGAAGACGCCACGCTCTGAGTCGACGAGAACGAGGCGATCCGGAATGTTGAAGGGGTTGTTACTCGATCCCGAGGCAACGTCTCGAATCCTCCACGCACCGTGACTGCGAATCGATCCCAGGGGGGCGTTGCGAGCCGCCATCCTCGAACCACAGCGATTCGAATTGATGATCAGACTATAACTCGACCTGGAAAGGAGCCTATGGCTCGCTCCTACCGTCCTGGCCCCTCCGCTCGACCTGGCTCAAGCTCTTTGCGCATAAGAGAAAGTGATGATGATCAATATGATCCTGCTGCTCCCGTTACTGAGGGGGATCTCTCTCGCTTTTCCGAAATGTGGGAGAGACTGTTTGATGAATTGGCTGCCCAAAGGCAGGAAAGCTCCGTCCTACGACAAAATTTGACTGCTATGGATAGAAGGCTTGATGAGCTCGCAAGGCAAAGGACGCCACTACTACAAAATAGGTCTGTTGCTTCGCCTTAGTTGCTTCGGTTGTTCTTATAATAGAAGCAAATAGTATCATTTGCTTTTGTTCTGTTAACAACAGAAGCAAATGCAGCGAAGCAAATGGTATTAATTGCTTCGATTATGCTAATAACAGGAGCAAATAGTATAATTTGCTTCTGTTGTACACAAAACTGAAGCAAATACACCGAAGCAAATTGTGTTAATTGCATCAGTTGCGTAGAAACTGAAGCAAATAATGTATTTGCATCAGTTCCATATGAACAGAAGCAACTGCACCGAAGCAAATAATGTATTTGCATCAGTTCCATAAGAACAGAAGCAACTGCACCAAAGCAACAACGAATTATTTTACCAAAGCAAATGCAAATATCAATAATCATAGACAACCTTACATATGTCATTATTTATAATTTATTATAACAAATGATTGTTAATAAATAATTTATAGTTACAGATTATTATAAATAATCAATAATTATATTTTATATTTAATAATTTATTGTAGTTAATTACTAATATTTAGTAAATTGTAGTTAACATTTATTAATTTCATTTAATAATTAACAAATGAATTAATACTAAATAATTGACAAATAATATTTGATTTTGAATGTTTAACATTTATCATTAAATTAATTAGTATCACTTAATAATTAATTAAGAAGTAATATCTAATAATTAAGTTTTGATAATTATTATTTAATCATTACTATTAAGTAATTAATTATTAATAATTATAAATAATTAAGACTAATTAATATTTAGCATTAAATCTTATAATTTAATACTTATGAAATGATATTTAGTATTTAATATGTTAAAATTACTAATTAACATTAAATAATTAATGGTATGAAGTAATATTTTAATAAAGTTCAAAAATTTTGTAATAAATTCAGAACAATTCATGAAAATCAATCTTTTTTGAATTTTCATCGAATTACAATGTGAAATACAATTATAACTTCTAGATAATTTGAAATTTTATAAGACTTAATCATTTATATATAATTATTTGTTATTGTTAATTATTAGTAACCAATATTTGATAATTAATTTTTAATATTTAGGTATTATTTAATAATTAAGATGTAATATTTAGTAACTAGTATCAAATAATTAATTATTAATAATTATATAACAATTAAGGCTAGTATATGATAACTAAAAATTAATAATATAATTGGATACTTATGAAGTGATGTTTAGTATTTGATAATTATATGATAAGTAAAAATTAACTAAGTATAATAGTTAATAGTTCATAAGTATAATTAGTAATTGATAACTAATAATTTATAAACTAGAAATAAATAAGCAATAATTATAATTTATAAACTAGAAATAAATAAGTAGTAATTAATAAATATATCAAATTATTAAATATATTTATTAATGTTAATAATTAACAGTTAGTAAATGTAATTAACCAAGTAGAAGCAAATAAGTAACAATCGACAAATGTATTCAATAATCAATAGTGAACTGATATTTCATGATTTCCCCCTCTAACTTTTTCTTTCTTGCCTCTTTGTGTTCTTGCGTTTCCCTCCTTGTTTTTGGGTTCCCGCTTAAATTTTCCCTCCTTGTTTTTAGGTTCCCGCTTACATTTTCCCTCGCTTATATTTTCGTTCCCTCCGTTCCCAACATCATTTCTTTATTTTCTTTCTTCCTTACATTTTATTCTCATTCTCCCCAATACTGTAAAATTTTCTCGACTATTCTCTGAAACTGGAGCCAATCGCTCCACCTTCTCCAAACCCGATTCCATCTCCGATGCAACCTCCTGTATCAACAAAAATCTCATTTATTTCAAGATCAATTACATCGCTGTCATAGCCATGGTTTTAGCGCTTTCTTTTATGATGAATCTGTTCTCCTTGATCGTCCTCTTTGGCCTATTTTCCGCCTGGAGCTTCCTGTACCTCTTCAGACCGTCAGATCCGCCGCTGATTATGTTCGGCATGCAATTTTCGGATTGGGAAACATTGGGTGGATTAATTTTATTGGTGGTATTTGTCATGTTTCTAATGTCACTTGGGTCAATTTTGATGTCGGCCCTGACTTTGGGTGCGGCGATCGTTGGAGCTCATGGGGCTTTTAGGTAGCCAGAAGATATGTTTCTCGATGAGCAAGAGGGGGTTGGTGCAACCGCTGGACTGCTGTCATTCTTCAGTGCTACTGGGTTTGAGATGAGGTAAGAAATTCAATTCATCTGTTGGATCTAAGGTATATTTGCGTGATTGGATCTTGGAAAAATATGCCTAGGCATCGAATGTATTCTTTGTGCTGTTTTTCTTTTTGGTGATCGGCCATTGTAGTCAGCAATGGCCCAAAAAAATTCAGCTCTGAGAAAAGAAAAACAAAGAAGCCCCTGTAAAGAAGTAATAAGAGCGTAAGTGATCACCCAGTTAATACTTGCAAGATACGTACACTTGTTTAAAGATATTTGATATGTTATTTAATTGATTCTTCTTATTTTAAAGATGGTACATTTCCTGCAATATCAAAAAAGAGTTGCAGCATCAAATTCCAAGAACAAGGTGAGGTGTTTGGACAAATATCAAATCTAAGGTGCAAGGATCCAGTCATCCAGACATCATGCATCAGTTTAGGGTCCTAAAGTACCGTATATGGTCTGTGCATATTATCTTAAAAGGTTTGCATCAATGAATTTCATCCCGATATGGTGTGTATATGGTACTTTATTGTAGTGTTGTATATGGTCTCTCATTATCTGTACAAGCTTAGTATGAATTTCATCCTAATGTATATTATAGTCCTGCTTATCAAAAAGACGCCAAAGCCGACGCCAATGCAAGGATAAACATCAATGAGAGAATAAAATATAAGTTGTGGTAAAAAAATGGATTGTTGTGTACCACCTACTTAACACTAAGAATACCTGGTGGTTGTCCTAATTATGCTACAATATTTCATTTATGGGAATTAAGAGCGTAAGGGCAGTGTGATGATATTCTAATAAGGTTTAAATCCAAATAGTGATACTAATATGTTAAAATAATCATTATGCTCAACAAATAATCATTATGTCAAAATATATGTGTATATACCTGAGCTACTCTGTCAATCTCAGATAGTAATATTTAATGTTAATGTGAATACTCAATCTTATAGTACTGATTTTCCAGTGGGACATGGAATTAATGTTAATGTGAATGATGGAGAACAAGACTTTGGTTGTGAAGGAGTTACTGGTGGTGATAATTTTTACTACAAACCACTGTGATTTTTTTTCTTGTATTGTTGTGTAAATTCGGTGTTAATTCTTGTAAGTTGTCTGTAATCTTTTCTTAGTGTTAATAAAATTCTACTTGCCTTTCAAAAAAAATGTGTTTTCTGATTATCTAGCTCTTGTTGCACTTGCAAAATATATTAAATTATAGTTGTTGTAGTAAAGCGTATTATAAACAGAAATATTTGTAAAAACTATACTGGCTCAATGATGCATAATAGTTACAGTAGGAATTACTGCAATAATGCAAAAAAGTTGTAAAATGTATTTTATAACGGTGTTCCATTGTTGTAATATGGTCAGTTTGTTGTAGTGTTCTATTCTGACTTTAAATGCAATTTGATGTTGTTTCAGGTTTTAATTAAAACCTGAAACAGTATTATTATTTTTTTGCTTCAGCCACTTTTTTGCTTCGGTTGTTTGGAACAACTGAAGCAAAATATTGGCCATTTGCTTCTCCCTAGAGCAGAAGCAACAAGTGTATACCTGTTGCGTCCTCTGCATTTGCTTCCGTTATTGAACTGAAGCAACAGAGGGTAAACAACCGAAGCAAAAAAATATAATTTGCTTCGGTTGTTTGTCCGAAGCAACAAATTTTGGTATGTTGCGTCTATTGCAGTTGCTTCAGTTCCAGAACAGAAGCAACAGAGGGTAAATAACCGAAGCAACTGACATGTTTTGTAGTAGTGCGCCGCCGGTTCGTCCACTCACTCCAAGATATTCTTCTTCGTCTGAGGAATCGCCGAGACCTCCGCGATGACCGTATGAGAGAGCCGAAAACATAGAGCAGCTTCGGTTCGGAACCCTCCCATCACGGGAAGAAGAAGCGCTGGGGGCGGAGCCCTCAAACCGTAATGCGAATGATCAAGCCACAACTCCCAGGACTCGAGATGTGGACAGTCCTGTACATAACAGACTACCTCAGCACCGTCGCCGTGCACATGCCCATGGTAACAGGGGGCAACGGAGCCCTATCCGAGCCCCAGATTTTGTGACTGCTCCCGGAAGAGAGACTAGAGAACCCCGCCGAGCCAGAGGCACTGACCCTGAACCTCCGCTGACCAGTGCAAATGTTGCAGCCATGATCCATCAGATTCTAGCAGATAGCCGCGGACAACGGAACGAAGATTGGGGAATCGACCGCAGTCACACCCCTTTCACTGATGATATTTTGGATGCGACTTTCCCAAGGCGTTTCAACATGCCACAGATGAATCGATACGCGGGCAGGTCTGATCCCGTCCAGCATCTAATGAGATATTCTTGGTCAATGACCGCTGCCGCAGCTTCTGATGCTGTCAAGTGCAAAGCATTTCCCATATTTTTGGAGGATGTAGCATTGTTATGGTTTACTCGCTTGCCAGCAAGATCAATTTCTAGCTTCAGGGAGTTGAGTGAGAAGTTCGTAGAACAATTCTGTATCTATGCACAAAAAACAAAAAGTGTGATTGACTTGTTCCTTGTCAAGCAGCGACCAGGCGAGAGTTTGAGGGTGTACCTGGACCGTTTCAATTTAGCCGCTACTGAAGTTAAAGATCCCCATGAACCAACCGTTGTCGCAGCACTGATTGACGGAGTAGAAAAAGACACTGAATTCGGGAGATACCTGGCAGGCAAACCACCCCATACTAGAGAGTTATTCTACGAAAAAGCTAACGTACATTTACGCCGGGAAGAAGTATATGCTAACTGAAAGGCAAAAACGGCCGATAAAGAGGAAATCCAGAGCAATGTCGCCATTAAGCAGACAGGAGACAGCTCGGGGAAGGTCGAAGTTAATGTTGGAAATCGGAATCAGGGTGGTCGCCAGTCAGGGAACAATGATAATAATGGTAATGGCAACAACCGGAAGAGGAACCGAGGGAACGACTCCCAGAGAAGGACTCGTCCCAGGGCCTTTGAGAGTTATACGCCACTAAATGATACTCTGGAAAACATCTTCATGGATTCTTACAACGCCCTCCAGAATAAGAGGCCACCTCCTAGGGAGTCGACAGAAAAAGAACGTGAAACGGGGAAGTTTTGTCTCTTTCATCAGATTCATGGCCATTCGACAAATGAATGCCGCCACCTAAGAGATGTGGTCGAGAGGCTTCTTCGAGAAGGAAAATTAGATGAATACAGAGTAACGCCCAGAGACAGGGGGCAAGCAGTACAGGCCCCGAATCAGAACCAGAATCAACTTGCCGCTAGGCCGACTACCCAGCAAAAGGGAAAGAACATTGTTATCAATACCGTGATCGGAGGACTTTATCTCGCCGGACATAGTTCCAAGGCATTAGATCAATATGTCAATGCAGCCAAACAACACCTCGAGGTAGGGGAGTGTAGCAACCCTGAGTACAATATCCCGGTAAAGCAACAAAAGATGATGACCAACGATGTCGTTTTCCGGGAACGAGAAAGCATTGGAGTTTATGCTCCGACTGAAGATCCATTTGTAATTACAGTACCTATTGGACCAGCCACTGTTCATAAGGTTTTAGTGGACAACGGGAGTTCCGTCAACATTCTTTTCAAAAGGACATTTGACCAGATGAACCTCGAAATAAAAGACTTGAAGCCCTGTCAAGGATGGATCCGTGGATTCAACGGAGCATCTACCGCTCTAATGGGTTATGTAGAGTTACCGGTTACGCTTGGGGAAGGAGAACGCCAGAGAGTGAGAATCCTTCCCTTCGTGGTTTTGGACGTTTAATCGCCCTACAATGCCTTCTTGGGCCGACCGGCCCTCGCAAAGTTTAGAGCCTGTATAGCCCCCTGGTGCTTGTTATTGAAATTCCCCACAGAAGCTGGCATTGGTATCGTCAGAGGGGATCAGGTTGCTGTGCGAGCATGTTATGTTACCGAACTAAAGTTACTTCGCAATGGAGGGGATATTGAAACTAAAGGCGCTTCTCCCCCTACGGGGGTGGAGACCTTATAGCAACTAAAGAGGATAGTCGTTGGAGAGTCGCCCAGAGAGATGCCCGAGGATATAGATCCCAGAGAGGATCGAGAACCCGGGGGCAGAATGGCAACTCCTAACGAGACAACTGTGGATGTACCGATCGATGACACTGACCCAGAGAAGGTCCTTAAGATTGGATCCCAGTTAAATCCGAATCTCGCTAAAGAATTGACGGATTTCTTAAAAGGCAACTTGGATGTATTTGCTTGGACCCACGCGGACATGTGTGGGATATCCCCATTAATCATGAGCCATTCATTAAGCATTGACCCTAAACATCCTCCAGTAAAGCAAAAAAGGCGAATGTTGGGCCCAGAGAGGTCTGCTGCCTTGAAAGAAGAAGTTGGAAAGCTAAAGAGTAATGGATTTATCAGAGACTCGACCTACCCAGACTGGATTTCGAATCCAGTCCTGGTAAAAAAGGCCAACGGGATGTGGCGAACGTGTATCGACTTCTCGGATTTGAACAAAGCCTGTCCAAAAGATAGTTTCCCGTTACCCCGGATTGACCAGTTGGTAGACTCGACGGCGGGTCATGAGCTTCTCTCATTTATGGATGCTTATTCAGGATATAACCAGATTCCGATGCATGTTCCAGATCAAGAACACACTAGTTTTATCACAGATCTGGGATTATATTGTTATGTGGTGATGCCCTTTGGCTTGAAGAATGCGGGCGCTACATATCAACGTTTAGTCAACAGAATGTTTTATAACCAGATCGGGAAAACAATGGAAGTATACGTCGACGATATGTTGGGTAAGTCCAAGCAATCTTCTCAACACACTATTGACTTGGCAGAGATGTTCGGCATTCTTCGAAAGTACGGAATGAAACTCAACCCAACCAAATGTTCATTCGGTGTTGCCTCCGGAAAATTCTTGGGATTCATCGTCAGTTCCCGTGGAATTGAGATTAATCCAGACCAGATCGCGGCAATCAGAGACATTCAGGAACCTAGGCAAATTAGGGATGTGCAAAGCCTTGCAGGAAAAGTGGCCGCACTAAGCAGATTTATCTCCAGGGCTACGGATAAGTGCGTCCCATTCTTCGAATTAATAAAACGGGGGAAACGCCACTTCAAATGGACGCCCGACTGCGTAGAAGCGTTTCAGAATTTACTCAGGCATCTGGAGAAACCCCCGATATTATCTAAGCCAATGGATCACGAGGACTTATTCGTGTACCTGGCAGTGTCATCCCATGCTATCAGCTCAGCGTTGGTAAGAGAAGAGGATAAGATCCAAAGACCTGTGTATTACGTGAGCAAAAAATTAACGGCAGCAGAGCGTAATTATCCAAGGATAGAAAAGTTGGCGTATAGTTTACTGATCGCCTCTAGAAAGCTTCGACATTATTTTCAGGCGCATCCCATTACCGTATACACCGATCACCCACTCAAGCAAGTCCTACAGAGACCAGAGGCATCTGGAAGGTTACTCAAATGGAATATTGAGTTAAGTCAATTTGATTTGAACTTTCAGCCCAGACGGTCAATTCGGGGGCAAGTAATAGCCGACTTCATAGCAGAGTTCACTGTCCCTGAGGTAGATATAGCAAACGAAGAAGTTGATCCTTCAAAGTTACTTCTCGATCCCAATGCCTGGGGATTGTATACTGATGGCGCTAAGAATGACGAAAGATTCGGCGCTGGAATAGTGCTTGAAACTCCAGAGAAACGATTGATATCCTATGCTATCCGGATGGAGTTTCATGCCACTAACAACGATTCCGAATATAAAGCTCTGATAGCCGGATTAAGGATCGCAAAGGAATTAGAAGTCACAAAGCTGAACATCTTCTGCGACTCCAAGTTAGTTGTGAACCAAGTTACTGGAAAATTCCAAGCTAAAAGTGCAAGATTGATTTTATACTTAAAGAAAGTAAAAGAGTTGCTGAACGATTGTGATCACTACAGCATATCTCATATTCCGCGGTCAGAGAATCAGCAGGCGGATAAGTTGGCAAAGATGGCTAGTTCCGACAATCCTGAAGTGACTGGGCTAGCCCCTGTTGAAGTACTTCGGTCCCCTAGCATATATCAAATGGAAATCGACCTAATACTAGACACGGAACCAGAAAGGGAGTCCTGGATGACCCCTCTGAAGAATTTCCTGATGAATGGAATGCTTCCGACCAAGAAAAGCGAGAGGCGTAAAGTAATTCGTAAAGCCGCACGATATGTTCTGCAAGGCGGAGTTCTTTACAGACAAGGGTTTTCGATGCCCCTCCTCCGGTGTATAGCCCACGACGACATCAAACGTGTGCTGCAAGAGGTCCACGAAGGCGAATGTGGCGACCACACTGGAGGGCAAACTTTAGCAAAAAAGGTGTTGCGGCATGGTTATTTCTGGCCCACCATAAACAAGGATGCAGCAAGATACGCACGACGGTGTGATGCGTGCCAGAGATTTTCAAAGATACCAAGAGCACCTCCTAACCAGTTAAAAACAATGATGAGCCCATGGCCTTTGGCTATGTGGGGAATTGATATCGTTGGAAGCCTCCCCATAGCAAGGGGCGGAGCAAAGTTCGCTATTGTGGCCGTGGATTATTTCACTAAGTGGGTCGAGGCTGAACCACTAACTATAATCACTACCAAACGAGTGATCAATTTTATCGTTCGAAACATCATTTGCCGATTTGGGATTCCAAAGATTGTGATAACGGATAACGGAACTCAGTTCGATAGCGCGGAATTCATAAATTTCTGCCAAAAATACCACATTGAGAATCGGTACACCTCTGTGGCGCACCCGCAATCGAACGGACAAGTCGAAGCGGCGAATAAAGTGATTAAGTCCATTCTGAAAAGAAGACTGAAGCGGGCTAGAGCCATGTGGGCTGATGAATTACCCTTGGCACTATGGGCCTACAGGACAACATATAAGTCGGCAACAGGACATACCCCGTTCTCTCTTGCTTTTGGAACGGAAGCAGTCATCCCGGTTGAGATAAAGGTACCTTCTCACCGGTGACTTATTATGATCCGATGACCAATAATGAATTGCTCCTTGAGTCCCTAGATATGATCAAAGAAAAGAGGGATGAAGCAGACCTGCGTGTCTTGAGATGCAAACAAAAGGTCGCTCGATACTACAACAAAAAGGTTCGAGCCCGAACCTGGCAACCTGGAGACTTGGTTCTGAAACGTGTCTTTCCACCCCCAACTCATATGGGAGCGAAGTGGGAAGGACCGTACTCCATTCTGAGCAAGCTTGATAATGGAACCTTCAAGCTGGCAACCGTAGATGGAAAGGAAATCCCCAGAGTGTGGAATGCCCAACATTTACGGCCATACTTAACATAAAAGTTTCAAACCTGTTCTTTTGCTTTGTTGAAAACCATGTATAAGGCACGACTTGCCTAGAATAGTTTGATTCCTTGAAGCAAAGAATTATAAAGTGGACGTAGGTCATGATTCGACCAAACCACTATAAAAATATTGTGTGTCATTTACCCTTATTGCATCTTTATTTATTTTCCTGTTTATTTTTATGGAAATTGGTGTGGATAATGCAGGTGCCCGAAGTCTGGTGCCAACCATTCCTCCCGTAGACTGTTCGGAGGAATTCAAAGCTTTGGCAAATGCTCCAACTACTTGTCCGACTAGTTTTAATCCTCAAAGCTTGGATTAAAATGTAAACCTAGGACGAGTTTGATGAGCGTGCATAATTGCAGACTGTTTGATCCATGACTCTAACTCTCCAGAGCTGAGAGAGAGTATAAAGGATGCAAAGATGACATCCACAAGGCATGGCGGTGTACCATGATCGGAGCCGCCTGAGCAAAAGTCAAACCTTGGCGAACGCCAGGAGAATATAAAAGTGTCTCCGATTGAGCGCTGAGAAAGAGCTCCTTCCCCGTTGAAGGATCGGGGAGCGAATGAATCGCTGAGCTCGAACTCTAACTCTCCAGAGAGAGAGAGAGAGAGTATAAAAGCGTCTCCGATTGAGCGCTGAGAAAGAGCTCCTTCCCCGCTGAAGGATCGGGGAGCGAATGAATCGCTGAGCTCGAACTCTAACTCTCCAGAGAGTATAAAAGCGTCTCCGATTGAGCGCTGAGAAAGAGCTCCTTCCCCGCTGAAGGATCGAGGAGCGAATGAATCGCTGAGCTCGAGCTCTAACTCTCCAGAGAGAGAGAGAGAGTATAAAAGCGTCTCCGATTAAGCGCTGAGAAAGAGCTCCTTCCCCGCTGAAGGATCGGGGAGCGAATGAATCGCTGAGCTCGAACTCTAACTCTCCAGAGAGAGAGAGAGAGTATAAAAGCGTCTCCAATTGAGCGCTGAGAAAGAACTTCTTCCCTATTAAAGGATCGGGGACCGACTGAACTACTGAATTCAAACTCTAACCTTGGCAACCGTCAGGAGAGTATAAAGAAGTCTGTGATTAAGCACTGAGAAAGGTGCTAGAAATTCGGTGCCACAAGAACAATTATCCTATGAAATCTTCTAAGTCCCCCATATTCAGAAATAGGGGCAACCTGCCGACAATACTAACCAATTCTTAGTAAACCCCAGTCAGGCGCTATGATAACAACTGATTGGGGGCACATATACTCATATACATATACTGAACTATAATACAGCAATGCAGCACGAATTTTTTTTCTTTCTGTTGTTTGACTGATTTGTAATTATTATTGGATGGCCTATGACTAAACATGGAAAGTTTATTTGAATACAGGTACATAATGATGCAAAAAGAGATAGACTTTCATTTATATACTGCGAACCAACAAAGTGAAAAACAACCTAGAAAGGAAAGTGAGGGCCAGTCTCACAATTACACTTCTTGGCCAGTGGAAAACCTAAAGACAAAATATCAACAAGCAACAATATCCTATTTACGCTTTGGCCTCTTCTCTTGCTTCTGTCTCTCCAGCTTCGCCTTGTCGGCATCAGACGGATCCCCTTTCTTCCTCTTCCTTTTGTCTATGAGAGGAACATCCGACTCTTCTGAAGATTCCTCTTCCACCTCTTTTCTCTTCCTTCTATCAGAAAGGGAAGCCGGGAAGTCATCGGGATTTGCAAAATGAAGCTGTCGGCTGATGGATTTGGGCTGGATTTTCACAATCATCCCAGTTTTGGGATCGAATTCTGCAAGGGGGACTACGTCCAAAGCCTCATCTCCCACCTTCTTCGAAGCCATCTCTTTCTCCTGCCTAGCCTTTCGGCTGGCCAAGGTTTGGTCGTCATCATCGTCGGCTTTTTTGGCGCCGATAATGTCTTCCTCATCCTCTACATGGTGCCCATCCATGTCTTTCAAAGCCTCGATGGTCTCAGCATCCTTGGGAACGTCAGTGCTAGGTGCCGGGATGCTTTTCTCTGCTGTTGTGACCTCAGCCTGTTTTGATATATCAATACTGGCACCTTGTGAGACAGCCTCCTTCTCCACCTCTTTTTCTTTTCCAGCACCCTTGTCGACGGGCTCGCCACCTGTATTATGAGGAACACACGTTACTAATTCAATTGGTTGTTCAACCAGACGGCGACAATTCACAATTGCTTTGACGAATTGTGGAGAAAAAAAGGAGAAACCTTCCGCAAATCCTCCTTCTTGAATAGTTGCAGGAGCTCCAACAACTACGGGAGTAAGGCCCAAAGGGATTAGTGGATCATCAGGATGGTACTCCTCAACTCCGGAGGTTTTGGGCCCCACGGCAGAACTTGAACCTTCATCAGCTTTGCTTTTACCCTTAGCCAAGGCCCTCTCCTTTTCCATCTCCACTAAAATCAGATGACGACCCTCTGCTAGGTCCTCAGGCTCATTATCCCTCAAGATGCTCTTCATCAACTCATCCTCATCAATTTCTTTGACCCCCAATCTCTGCTTTTCACCCTCAACAATGGCATCCCATAAATTTGCTAAAATAACGTGGTAATCCGGGATCCACGAAATGTTGTGAGTTTTGAGGACTTGGCCAAGGAAGTCGAAAATCATCTCTTCAAACCCCTCGATATCCTTCTCTCTTTCGAGGAGCTTGTTGTTAGAACCAGTGGCCAGTTCGATGGCACTTTCAACATTCTTTTCGGCGAGAGCTGCCCGTCTCTCCGCGTCCGCAACCTGATCATTTAAAATCACCTTTTCTGCTTTATCCAAAGCCAAACTTTCTTTTAAACTCGCTTTTTCCGCCTCCCAAGCAGCCCTCTCAGCTTCAAAATGGCCTTGTGCTGTTTTCAACTCGATGTTGGCCATTTTGAGATCTTCAACCTCCTTCTTTAAGGCCATTTTCTCTTGGCTATTGGAGTCAAGTTCCGAATGAAAGCGCTGCTTAGCATTCTCTAATTCAATCTTATAATTTTCAGCGTCCCTCCGTGCTAAGGCAAGCTGGGATTGAGCATCTTCCAGGTCCTTCTCCATCTTTATCCTGGCCCTCTCGTTGTTTTCAAGTTTCGCCTTAGATCTGTGTGCTTCTATTTCAAGCGATCGGATGACTTCTGAAAGGTTGACAGCATGTTTTTTCATCATCTCATATTGCCTGGCAACATGGCGGATGTGCCCGACAACTTCGCTATCCCAGTTCTTGGGGACCGGTTCCAAGGCTGGAACAAATGTCATCCGGTCAAAGAATATGTCTGGGAATTGTTCCCGCAGCTTTTCCCGCCTACCTTGAATCTCGGGACCATGCATGTAATCCCGTGACCCGGGGGCAGCCAAATCTGGCTGGCTGGAAGGGACAATGCCACTCCCCTCCTTTTCAGACTCTTTGGATGGATCCTTGCCCTTATCTTTAGATTCGTGATGCCTTTTTGACGACCGGCTGTCGGAAGGTGCACTCTTTGGAGGAGTTAACTCTTTAGGAAGTTTCTTTCCCCCTGTAGGAACTGCCGGATAACTGGAAGGCTTGGTAGAGGTCGATTTTGGTGGAGACCGAGGTTGCGAGGACGTCGGCCTGTGAGAAGGGTCACGAGAGCGCTCAGTACCCGGATGAAGGCTGGGCGTGCCCTCACGAAGAGAACGATAAGAGTAAGATTTCCTACGGGACATCGTTCCTGCAAAAAAGAGAAGAGCATATTAAAACTTTGAATACTCACGATATAAGAGTGCAGGGTCAGATAGTGTGTGTGATTTGTGCATCCCATATAATCCCCCCTAACAGACCCGAGCCTGAAGACAGGCTCATCTGACCAGTTTCTTGTCCCCTAGTTGGAGCGATGGCCTCTTCAGAAGCAGGGAAGAAAGGCCCCCCTTCAAAGTCCTTCTCTGTATATACGTCATCGGGTAGAGGAATTTTGTTCAGCTCGTCAAATAACTGCTCTTCTGTCAAATCATCGGGAGCAGCGGTTTCGATTGGAGTAGAAATCGGGATTTCCTTGGACATGTCACCGCGGACCTCATCTCCTCTGTATATGTTCAGATCCTCATCGTCTTGGATGACTATCAGAGAAGGACTCTTGCGAAACTTAGTTGTTTCAACCGCTTGCGAAGTTCCCTCTCCCTCCGTTGGGGGCACGTACTTATAAGGTTTGCCGCCAGTGCCAAGTCCAAATCTTCTATCCAGAAGATGATGCTTATGAAGATTTTCATCAGTAATGCATTTTTTGATCCTTAGAAAGTCGGATCTGCTTTGTAGAAGAATGGACAATCGATTGTTGTATAGTGGACCCTCCGTTTTCGGGAAGACGTGATCTGTTTAAGACAAAGAAAAAGGGGGGAGAATGTTAACGCCTAGACCTCTTGAACAAGATATTCGATTAAAAGCTTAAAGTTTACTTGATTTGAGCCATCTTCTTGAGCATCCGGCCTGTTTCTTTATATAAAACCAATCAGACTTAGGATCCCCTATATTGCTATATCCATCGTACAGAACCTTCCTATTCGCCACTGATTCAAAGAAAGAGAAATTTGGAGTTGCCGAAGAACGATGCTTGAAAAGAAAGAAGAATGTCAAATCTCTGAATTTAAGTTCGGTGTGTAGGATCTCCGCGTATGCAACATATAGGGTGTATAGAGATGCATAGGCGTTAGGATGAAGCTGCATCGGAGCAATACCCAGTCGTTTTAAAGTTTCGATGGTGATCGGAGGAAACGGAGGAATAGCTCCTACCAAGCACATGGTTCGACTGATTGCCATATATCCTTCCGGAGCATAGTGGGGTCTATCTTCGTTACCGGGTGTCAAGACATCGTCCCAAAGAATCCCGTGTCTCAAGCAGATTCTTTTAAGCTTTATATCGTCGAGCTTAGATGCTAAAGAATCAGAAAATTTATCTATTCCGAGCGCGCCGGGAATCTCGTCAGGAGCTCGCCCAACTATCTCAGACTCTTCGCTAGATGAAGTACTTTCGGACGGATCTGATTCCATGGCCTCTTACTCAGATCCAGAATCTTCACCTCCTGGATTAATGGGAGGAATCTCGGGGTTGTATTGCTCAGGAACCTCGGATTCCGCTTCTGTTGCGGATCTTGAAGAAGATTGATTATTCGACATTACTGCTAGGACGAGAAAACATGAACAATGAGATTAATACTACCCCGCCCCCGTGTGTGCAAGTGCCGGTGTGTGTGCTTGTGTGTGCATTAAAAATAAAGCGTGAAAGCTATCAAGATCTTCAAAATATTAGTCGTCATATGCAGTCAAATTATGTGATCATTTAGTCCAGAAAGTCCAACATCAAGGCCCTAGCCTTACTGTTCAGAATTTTATGGTGACAAGGTATCGTTTAAAGTTTGAAATTTCTTTGGATCGTGAACTACGAGTCGGATCGCCATGTAGAGGGATCGCCCTCCTTCGGATCGCAGGATAGAGGGATCGCCCCCTTCGAATCGCAGGGCAAAGGGATCGCCCCTTTACGGATCGTGAAATTAAGTGATCAGGGTCTTTGCCGAATCGTTGCAGCCCCCACGATACGCGCCTCTGCCGTCACCACGACCCTCCGTCTCGCCACTCGCCTTCATCTTCTTCCTTTCCTCTCCTTGCCCACGATCCGAACCGGCCTTCCCTCTTCTCCTTCCTCCTTCGTCTTCCTCCTCTCCTTCTCATTTCCGAACTCCAACCTCTACGCTCATCAGCCATGGCGTCTCGCTGGTTCCCCCAGAAAATCGCGATATTCCACTGTTTCTTCCCTCAAGCTAGTCGAAAAAATTCATAAACAACAGCGATTACGAGTAAGGGTGCTTTTGGTGGAGTTACCTTTCTAAAAATTGGGAAAGTACTCGGATTTTTGAAGGTTTGAAAAACTAGGGTTCTTTCCTCAACGATGCAGGCAAAACGATACGGCAGAAAAAAGAAGGAAGAAAGTGAAGAGGGGGGTCGACTTATATAGGCAAAAGGGCGACCGTTTGTCTCCCCTTTTTTGTCCTATTCGATCCACGAAAATAGGCGGGCCGCGAACCAAAAGCCCACCACGTCTCGAAGAGGAGCCTGTCTCGTTCCGTTCCATGGAGAGGCCCAAGTGCACATCAAAGAAGGAAACGAATGGCTTTATAATGGACCACGACTCGAGCGCGCGATCCGAGTCGATAAGTTCAGTAATGAAGGCTCTGAAAAATCCCAGAAAAGGAATTGTTCACTGATTCGCGACTCGCTGTGAAGAGACGATTCTATAGCTTTGAAGCATGTTCCATCATCGATAAAACATACTTCGAGGGGGCAAAATGTTGGCTAGCTTTTTGACCAAGCCACCCAGGTTCATTCACAAGAGGAAAGTATGAAACTATATGCCCAAGTGCATGAAGGAACGGATCGCACACTATCGACTCGCCCACCATCAGATCGCGTCTCGACGGATCGCCCCCTTTCCATCAGCGGAACGAAACCTCTATGCGACTCGATCCAAACCTATATTGTTGTCCAGATTAGACCGATCCGATCCCCTGATGCATGACGAACCCTCTGACTCGTTCAAGCGTGAGCTAGTCTTCAGCGATCCGAGACGCACGGATCTAGCGACACGTGTCCCTAACCGTCATTTTGACTGATTCTCCCCATCTGCACGATCCGATTTTCAAGGGGATCGCGACACCTGTCCACAACGGCTAATTTGACTATTTCCTCAACGGTGGCGATGCGATCCGATGTTCTCGGGATTCGTGCCACGTGTTACACGACCCGCCTGACAAAATCAGCTATAAATAGCCCGGAGCTTGGCAAATTTTGGGATGTTTTTGGCAATATTGAGTACTGAATCCGCCATTATCGTCAGACTACTAGAGTATTGAGAGATCCTTGATTGCATTAGCTTTCAAAGTATAATCAATAATATATAAAGTGGACGTAGGCTCGTTAACGCCGAACCACTATAAATTCTGTGTGTTATTTTCTTTTTCCTCATTCTTTAGTTGAAACTCTATAAGATTCAGAACAGTTTGGGTGTTAGGTCCAAATTTTGATCTAACAACGTTCAAATCTAATTAAAGATTTAACTAACGCCTGGAGCAAAACTGGTGATACTCCATTCTCGATCATTTCAATCTAATTAAAGATTCATTAAAACTCCACTTAGTTTTAATCTGTGACTGGGTTAAAGAATCAGTGTCATTTTAAAACATGGTTCACGATAAACCCAAAATCACATTCATTAATTATCGGGTTAAAGAACAAGTGTTATTTAAAACACTGTTTACGATAAACCCAAAAATCAATATCAATTCAATTAAATATTATTTAATTGGTACACTTCATTAAATCTAAATAAAAAGATTTAATCTTTTATCAACTGGGTTCAAGAACAGTGTTAATGAAGACACCATTCACGACAAACCCAAATCACATTTGATATTAAACACAAGGCTCTAAATAGAAAATATACCGGCTTATATTCAATATCAAATTCTACGACTAACAAATATCGTATTGGAAATAACGATATATATATATATCTTTCAAATTCCCATAACAATATATGTATCATCACGAAATCCAACATCGAAATAATCCAAAGACAATTTCGATTCAAATCCATTCCAATATAATTATTGGAAATTCTGGTTATTTTCAAAATCATTTCTAATCCAGTTTATTTATTTTAAGAATAAATAGAATTATAATTCTAGTTCAAAACTAGTTCATTTCGATAAAAATCTATTTTTATCTTTTCAAATGTGGAGTTTTTCATCCCAATTCTTTCTAAATCATTTCTTATGATTTTACACAAATTATTACTATTTTTAATAATTTTATCAAGGCCCGTACAGTCGATTTCCATCAATGGCCATCGAACTGCACTAATAGCGACCTTTTTCAAATTTGATTTGGACATAATTCCAAATCCAACCGTTAGATTTCAAATTTCTAATATTTGTTAGAAAGCTCTTTTCGATACGAACCCAACGGTTCCAGTTTCAGGAGAATCCGACGGTCGGATCTCCCGCAATATCCGTTCGAAGTCAATGGTCGAAATTCGCGAACTGCCGCGGCGCGGCACGTTCTATTCAAGCCATTATATTATATATATAATATATATAATATATATAATATATACTTCATCGATTTCCTTTTAAAACGTATTTTATAAATCGTTTTAAATTCATTTTCAAAACGGTTTCAACTACATATTCAATTTCAAATCAAAATTGAATATTCCAATATTAATTCTTTTTAAATTCATTTCAAATCGATTTCAATTTGAATTGATTTCTAATTCAATTTCAATTCGCATTCATTTCTATTCAATTTCAATTCGAATTCATTTATATTCAATTTCAATTCGAATTCATTTATATTCAATTTCAATTCGAATTCATTTCTATTCAATTTCAATTCGAATTCATTTCTTTTCAAAATATCAAATTTTTGAAATCACTTTTGATATTCATTATAAAATGAATAAAATCGATATAAATATCGTTCACGTCAAAATGGCGTCAATCTAATCAATACGGCGTCATATATTCCTATTTTCAAATATTCTATTTCAAATATTTCTATTTCAAATATTTCTTTTTCAAATATTTCTTTTTCAAATATTTTTTTTTTCAAATATTTCTATTTGAAATATTTCTATTTCAAATATTTCTTTTTGAAATATTCTATTTCAAAACTGGAATGAGGCCCAATCAATTACCATATATGTTAATTATATGGATTTTCTACTACACGTATATACAATAACAACGATGAATAATCAACCATCATCCAAAGTGCATTCTACACTGTGTAAGCATCGAATATAAATATTTAACGCTTATAACAGTCTGTCAATCAATCGATCGACATACAACTAACTATTAGGATTAGTGTATATCATATATCATCCCAATACCCGTGTGGGGTTTCAAACAATCAAACACAGATTTTATTTGTGCAGTTGGGCGATGTGTAAAATTTATCGTCCCAATCAATATCAGTCAAATGTGTGTAGATAAACAAATCATCCGATTTGTTTATATCATTTTATTTCATTTCATATACACGTTAAAATTTTTATTTTTAACTATATAAATATTTGATTCCATTTCACATCACATCACACAATCAACTGCACATCAAAATCAAACAAATAAGCATACAAGCCGTCCATGGTCTGTGGACGACGGGTGTCGGGTGCTACTAAACACCGTCTGCATCCTAGTATATATATAACTAGAAAAATTAAATTGAAAGGTGAGAAGTTCTCATAGAATTGCTAATCCAATGCCATGACTCTTCTTATGCAGAAATCTTCGCCGTTCTTGCCTCTTGTCACTTTCTTTGCCCGTATTCTCTACATATGTAAAAATCACATTTTTACTTCGTTATTCAATATATAAAAATCGAATTTTTACTTCGTTATTCAATATATAAAAATCTCGCCTTTTCAATTTTAAAAATCTAATCTTTTCTATTTTAAAAATCTAATCTTTTCTATTTTAAAATAAAAACTGTATTTCATAAAAACAAAAATCATAGCTTTACTTTATGTTAGAAATCATATCTTCACTAACATAAAAATCCAAACCTCATTATCATCAAAATCATATTTTCATTTGCATTTCCTATAAATAAAAATCAGAAAATGAAATTCACCTTATTTCCTTTTATTTTCCTTGAACCCGAAGTCGTGGAGGTGGCTGAGTTCGTCGGAGTGGTGGAAGCTGGTGGAGCGGAGGTCAGGAGGGATGCGCGGCGGCTTTACTGGCGGTGGGCGGCGTCGTTCTGGTTTGGGGGAAGAAGAGGGAACGGAGGAGAGAGGAGGTTGGAGGGAAGGGGGTGCCGGGGTGATGCGCCATGGTGGCGCGCCAGGCCGGGGGGGGCCACGATGGAGGGCGGCGGTTCGATGGAGGGCTCCGTCCTTCGTCGTTTTTTTTCCTTTCATCTATTAGTCGACTGAAGAAAAGGGGGGCAGAGGGATTAAAGAGAGGAGAGAGAGTGAGGAATTTTATTTTTAATTTATTTAATTATTTAATTTCAAAAAGCAACTTTTTCATACGACCTCTAAACAAGGCCCACCGCCTGTCGTCCATAGCTAATTACCCCTATTCCGAACACAATGGGATATGTATCGTAAGCTGATTCGGCTGTTACAATCAGTTTTCGTCAAAATCAACATATACTTCTATATATTGAATTTAAATGCGTATTTCAATTTACCGGGGCCGCATACTAACTCGAAAAATTCCAGAAAAATATTTTCTAGCTTCGTATTGACGATACGGTCCTAACAAAACTAGTTTCGTCGAATTCTGAGACCGTTTGAAAAATGGCCATTTTCCGGTCGATTAAAATCAACTGAAACTGGTCAAACACGTTTTCCTTTGCCACGCTCACATATTGATTTGAAAAATTATGAAATTTTGAATCTAGCAATAACTTGACATCACGGACCCAACAAAAGTGGTTTCGTCGAAATCCGAGGTCATTTGCAAAATTTCCGTTTTTAAGGGCCGAAATTCCATAGCGACTATTCAGAATTTTCAACTGGACATATCTTTTTATCCCCGCTATGAAATTTCGATTTCTCGGATTCATTGGAAAGATATTCACAATTAGATTCCAATGTTTTTGGTTTCGTAAAAATCCGGATTGTTCTGCACCCGGTATGTTCAATTGAAGTTTGAAATCGAATTATCGAACTACCGCGTTATTTTCAATTCCTTTTATAATTATATATAATTATTTATATTCTAACGATGATCTATATAATATATACGTTTGAATTCTATTCAAAATAAATTTCTCGTCGATATTATTTAAAATAATTCATTTTAAATAATCAAAATTCGCTAAAATTGCCAAAACAAAAATTTTAAACTGGCCCAGATTTTCGGGTTGTTACAATCTCCCCCACTTAAAACTTTTTGTCCCCGAAAAGGAACAAAGTCGAAAGTGGTTTGATTAATCAACTCTACGTTCGATCTGGCTTCCATTCTCCAACTTTTCAGTTTCTGAGAATTTTCAAATTCTTCAAAAATTTGGCTAACACCCTAAATTTTCGAAAAATTTCGCCATAACCTCCCCTGCACCGGGAGCCACGGGAAAATCCCGAAATTGCCATATAGGCCTTCTGATCTCAAAAATAAAAAGAAAAAGCCAAGCGGCTAGCCAATCGGCTCATAAAATCATCATCACCCAAACAAAACAGTAAATTATGTTAAACATGTACCTATTTGTCGGGCAAACAAATTTTATTCTCTGCTCTAGCCTCCTTGCTATGACCTGTTCAATGTAAGTACAAGTACATGCATGCAAATGCGACAAATTTCAATAATATTCACTATTTGATACAATTAGGCAAAATGGTTCAAAATTATCAAACAAATAACCAAACAACACAACCATCAATCAATTAGTTGATTAGCTTTTGAAATTCATAACTTTGATATATAGTCAAAAATCAAATTTTTGATGCCAAATCACAACAATAGGCCCTTTCTAGTTTCGGTTCTCACACCAGTCAATTGGAAATTTATAGAAATATCACTTTCGAAACTCGAAAATAAATACTGGCGACGGTGCCCCATCACCAGAATTATCCCTGGGCAACTAGAGTATGATTCTATAACTATCCAGTATATTAAAACTTCGAATACACGTTTGGAAGACATATATGAAAAATCTTTATATATCGGATTGTCCCGATCAATATATAATAAATGATCAAATACGAATAAGTGATTTAAATTTCAAAACAAAATTCGTTTCATTTTTTAAAAAATATACTCTTCACACTCGTTCTAGGATACTACTGATCCCATCACTAACAAGTCATTCCCATTGGATATTACTAACCCAATATCTGATGAATTCTTTCGTATGGTTCTAATGTGCCTTGTTCTCTAGCTTTGTAAACCAAAGCTCTGATACCACGATGAGATAGCCCGACGAAATCCGGTAGGCTTTGCAACCATCCCTTCATCCCCCAAAGCAGCAGATAAAACCCACCGTGGCTCCCAGTGGTCCCCCAGTACATTTGTTTTACGGCGACCCTCTCGAGCCTCCCGGCCACTGCCTAACCAACCCCCACCACAAGGGACATGTGGGGGTAAGAGTCTCCCGTTCGCCACCAAACCGCGAAGCGAGAACCCCCCATCATGACTGCAACAAGAACTGGTGGTACTCCATTCTCGATCATTTCAATCTAATTAAAGATTCATTAAAACTCCACTTAGTTTTAATCTGTGACTGGGTTAAAGAATCAGTGTCATTTTAAAACACGGTTCACGATAAACCCAAAATCACATTCATTAATTATCGGGTTAAAGAACAAGTGTTATTTAAAACACTGTTCACGATAAACCCAAAAATCAATATCAATTCAATTAAATATTATTTAATTGGTACACTTCATTAAATCTAAATAAAAAGATTTAATCTTTTCTCAACTGGGTTCAAGAATAGTGTTAATGAAGACACCATTCACGACAAACCCAAATCACATTTGATATTAAACACAAGGCTCTGAATAGAAAATATACCGACTCATATTCAATATCAAATTCTACGACTAACAAATATCGTATTGGAAGTAACGATATATATATATATCTTTCAAATTCCCATAACAATATCTGTATCATCACGAAATCCAACATCGAAATAATCCAAAGACAATTTCGATTCAAATCCATTCCAATATAATTATTGGAAATTCTGGTTATTTTCAAAATCATTTCTAATCCAGTTTATTTATTTTAAGAATAAATAGAATTATAATTCTAGTTCAAAACTAGTTCATTTCGATCAAAAACTATTTTTATCTTTTCAAATATGGAGTTTTTCATCCCAATTCTTTCTAAATCATTTCTTATGATTTTACACAAATTATTACTATTTTTAATAATTTTATCAAGGCCCGTACAGTCGATTTCCATCAATGGCCATCGAACTGCACTTATAGCGACCTTTTTCAAATTTGATTTGGACATAATTCCAAATCCAACCGTTAGATTTCAAATTTCTAATATTCTTTAGAAAGCTCTTTTCGATACGAACCCAACGGTTCCGGTTTCAGGAGAATCCGACGGTCGAATCTCCCGCAATATCCGTTCGAAGTCAATGGTCGAAATTCGCGAACTGCCGCGGCGCGGCGCGTTCTATTCAAGCCATTATATTATATATATAATATATATAACATATACTTCATCGATTTCCTTTTAAAACGTATTTTATAAATCGTTTTAAATTCATTTTCAAAACGGTTTCAACTACATATTCAATTTCAAATCAAAATTGAATATTCCAATATAAATTCGTTTTAAATTCATTTCAAATCGATTTCAATTCGAATTGATTTCTAATTCAATTTCAATTCGAATTCATTTCTATTCAATTTCAATTCGAATTCATTTATATTCAATTTCAATTCGAATTCATTTATATTCAATTTCAATTCGAATTCATTTATATTCAATTTCAATTCGAATTCATTTATATTCAATTTCAATTCGAATTCATTTCTTTTCAACATATCAAATTTTTGAAATCACTTTTGATATTCATTATAAAATGAATAAAATCGATATAAATATCGTTCACGTCAAAATGGCGTCAGTCTAATCAATACGGCTTCATATATTCCTATTTTCAAATATTCTATTTCAAATATTTCTATTTCAAATATTTCTTTTTCAAATATTTCATTTTCAAATATTTCTTTTTCAAATATTTCATTTTCAAATATTTCTATTTCAAATATTTCTTTTTGAAATATTCTATTTCAAAACTGGAATGAGGCCCAATCAATTACCATATATGTTAATTATATGGATTTTCTACTACACGTATATACAATAACAACGATGAATAATCAACCATCATCCAAAGTGCATTCTACACTGTATAAGCATCGAATATCAATATTTAATGCTTATAACAGTCTGTTAATCAATCGATCGACATACAACTAACTATTGGGATTAGTGTATGTCATATATCATCCCAATACCCGTGTGGGGTTTCAAACAATCAAACACATATTTTATTTGTGCAGTTGGGCGATGTGTAAAATTTATCGTCCCAATCAATATCAGTCAAATGTGTGTAGATAAACAAATCGTCCGATTTGTTTATATCAATTTATTTCATTTCTTATACACATTAAAAAAATTATTTTTAACTATAAAAGATTTTTAACTATATAAATATTTTATTCCATTTCACATCACATCACACAATCAACTACACATCAAAATCAAACAAACAAGCATACAAGCCGTCCATGGTCTGTGAACGACGGGTGTCGGGTGCTACTAAACACCGTCTGCATCCTAGTATATATATAACTAGAAAAATTAAATTGAAAGGTGAGAAGTTCTCACAGAATTGCTAATCCAACGCCACGACTCTTCTTATGCAGAAATTTTCGCCGTTCTTGCCTCTTGTCACTTTCTTTGCCCGTATTCTCTACATATGTAAAATCACATTTTTACTTCGTTATTCAATATATAAAAATCAAATTTTTACTTCGTTATTCAATATATAAAAATCGAATTTTTACTTCGTTATTCAATATATAAAAATCTCGCCTTTTCAATTTTAAAAATCTAATCTTTTCTATTTTAAAAATCTAATCTTTTCTATTTTAAAATAAAAACCGTATTTCATAAAAATAAAAATCATAGCTTTATTTTATGTTAGAAATCATATCTTCACTAACATAAAAATCCAAACCTCATTATCATCAAAATCATATTTTCATTTGCATTTCCTATAAATAAAAATCAGAAAATGAAATTCACCTTATTTCCTTTTATTTTCCTTGAACCCGAAGTCGTGGAGGTGGCTGAGTTCGTCGGAGTGGTGGAAGCTGGTGGAGTGGAGGTCGGGAGGGATGCACGGCGGCTTTACTGGCTGTGGGCGGCGTCGTTCTGGTTTGGGGGAAGAAGAGGGAATGGAGGAGAGAGGGAGGAGGTTGGAGGGAAGGGGTTGCCAGGGTGATGCGCCACGGTGGCGCGCCAGGCCGGGGGGGCCCACGATGGAGGGTGGCGGTTCGATGGAGGGCTCCGTCCTTCGTCGTTTTTTTTCTTTTCCTTTCTTTTGTTAGTCGACTAAAGAAAAGGGGGGGCAGAGGGATTAAAGAGAGGAGAGAGAGTGAGGAATTTTATTTTTAATTTATTTAATTATTTAATTTCAAAAAGCAACTTTTTCATACGACCTCTAAATGAGTCCCACCGCCTGTCATCCATAGCTAATTACCCCCATTCCGAACACAACGGGATATGTATCGTAAGGTGATTCGGCTGTTACAATCAGTTTTCATCAAAATCAACATATACTTCTATATATTGAATTTAAATGCGCATTTCAATTTACCGGGGCCACATACTAACTCGAAAAATTCCAGAAAAATATTTTCTAGCTTCGTATTGACGATACGGTCCAAACAAAACTAGTTTCGTCGAATTCTGAGACCGTTTGAAAAATGGCCATTTTCCAGTCGATTAAAATCAACTGAAACTGGTCAAACACGTTTTCCTTTGCCACGCTCACATATTGATTCGAAAAATTATGAAATTTGGAATCTAGCAATAACTTGACATCACGGACCCAACAAAAGTGGTTTCGTCGAAATCCGAGGTCGTTTGCAAAATTTCCGTTTTTAAGGGCCGAAATTCCATAGCGACTATTCAGAATTTTCAACTGGACATATCTTTTTATCCCCGCTATGAAATTTCGATTTCTCGGATTCGTTGGAAAGATATTCACAATTAGATTCCAATGTTTTTGGTTTCGCTAAAATCCGGATTGTTCTGCACCCGGTATGTTCAATTGAAGTTTGAAATCGAATTATCGAACTATCGGGCCATTTTCAATTCCTTTTATAATTATATATAATTATTTATATTCTAACGACGATCTATATAATATATACGTTTGAATTCTATTCAAAATAAATTTCTCGTCGATATTATTTAAAATAATTCATTTTAAATAATCAAAATTCGCTAAAATTGCCAAAACAAAAATTTTAAACTGGCCCAGATTTTCGGGTTGTTACACGCTACTCCGTTGCACTGGATGGACTGCTGATCTAAGTGAGTATTACCTAAACTCTACAAGGTCTGCTGCTGCTTGAAAAATATATAAAAATAGCTTGTAAAGATTTCGTGCAGGCGTCGCGGCTTGCTTGTAATAAATTTATTTCTGTAATTTATTATTCTGTGACTATTCTGTGGTTGATTAAAATATCCCAGAAAATTGCATTCATACTAGGAAAAAGTTGCATTAATAAATAAAAATTGTAGACTCTGTAGCGTCATGTGCTCAATTAGGGTAATGTTTATTTTCTTAATAAGTAGGACTATACTAGCTAACTCTCCCGGTGTCTAAGAAAGGGTGGAGTTTTGAACTCAATCAGGTTCTTAAAACTTCAACTGCATTGCTACGGTGATTCATGGTGCATTGATAAATCCTGACCCGATCTGGCTGAGACTTGTTACTTGTGTAGTTTGAAATTATTAGGTTTATAAATTTTTAGTTAGGACCTATTAAGGACAGAAAATTTTATTGTAGCTAAATTTTGTGTGTCTGATTGTTTTGTGAATTGCAATAAAAAAACAAAAAGAATATCATTTAAAACATTTTTTTAGAAAATTTTAACTTCTTTTTCTTCTTCTAAAAAAAACCAAAAATATTTCTTTTTTGCTAAAATTTAACTTTCCTTTCTCTTGAAAAAAGAAAAAGAAAAATTCTCTTCCATTCTCTTCTAAAATTTGTTCTTTCTCCTCTTCTCTTATTCTTAGCGCTAGTGCATGAATAACTGGACTCGTGATCCTTCAACTAATCTATTAGTTCGAACAAACGTTCCTTTAACCATGGCCGAAGAAACTTCCCCTCGAACTCTTATAGGTAGAATTTTCCCTGTTCGGGTTTCTATTCCTTCTTGCATCGTATTCCCGCCCCAACGGGTAACCACTTTAAAATTCATTCGAATCACATAAATACTCTTCCAAAATTCGACAATCTTGAACGTGACGATCCTTACATTTTCTTAACCAAATACGAACAAGTTTGTGCAACCATGAAATTTCAACAACTAAGTGACGACAGAATCAAACTTAGGTTAATTACATTTTCACTTACCGATTATGCCGAAAAATGGTTGTATAGCTTGTCTTCAAATACGATTGGAACTTGGGATAAATTTGTGAAAGTTTTTCTAAACAAATTTTACCCTCTGGAAAAAACATCCAAAATTCAAAATGAAAAATCATTAATTTTCATCAATTTGGGGGTGAATCCTTTACAAAATATTTCGAAAGATTTAAAGAACTTATAGTCAAATGTCCACATCACAATTTCGAAAAATGGACTCTTTATCCAATTTTATACGATGCACTCGGAAATAACTCTAGAACCATGCTCGAATTGATTAGCCAAGGAAACTTTCTAGCCCAAAATCACGATGCCGCTTGGCAATTTCTCGAAAATTTGGGCGAAAAATCAACTCAATGGAATGAGAAATTGATTTATTCCCAATCAAACGCTCATTCGGTAGGATCTTCAGCGGCCTTAGAAGCGAAAATAGACGCAATGTTAACCAAATTCGATAATGTCCCTTCATCAACTCAAATAAATCAGGCTCAAGCGTCTCAGCCGTCATGTTACAAATGTAACGATCCTAACCACATTACCGATCAATGCTCACATTCATTAGAACAACTAAACGCATTTAATAAAGTTAGGAATGACCTATTTTCCTCAACATACAATCCGGGTTCGAGAAACCATCCTAACTTCTCTTGGGCCCAAAACAATGCAAATTCGAATTTGGTTCGACCCCCTTTCCAACCATTTTCAATTAATCCTTCGAATCCTCCCTTTAACAAAATCAATTCCAAAATCTTGCACCACCTCCTCAAAATCAAGCGCAACAATCTTTTGTTCCCCAAGTCGACAAACGATTGACGTTACCTAAGAAATGTCTCGAAACCTTGACTAATGCAACGACTCAAAATCTCCAATCAAATAGCAATCTACAAAATTTATTGACTTCGTACAAGCAAAACACGAGTCAATCGATTGCTAAACTTGAAATGCAAATGAGTCAGTTAGCCACTTCCATAAGTGAATGGGAAAGCGGCACTTTCCCGAGTCAACCAATTCCAAATCCCAAGAGCCAAAATCCTAATACAAACCAAGCTCATGTCATCCATGATAACAATCTAACTCAATTGAATGTTATCACGACTTTACGATCCTGTAAGAAAATTGATAATAAGGTTGAAAATCAAAATAACTTACCGATTGTTCCTCTCGAATCTTCTAAAACCATGAATGATCTTGATCCAAATTCTGAATCTAATTCTTCTCGAACTTGAGAAGACCGACCTATTGAGTTTCGCATTCCATTTCCTCATCGTCTTTGACCAAAGAAACATTCTGACCAAATGGAAAAGATGTTGGAAATATTCAAACAAGTGAAAGTTAACATCCCTCTTCTTGACATCGTTCAACAAGTCCCAACCTACGCTAAATTCCTCAAGGACTTGTTTACCCAAAAAAAACACGCTCGTGTACCCAAGAAAGTTTTCTTAGCCACCAGACTTAGCAAAGTCTTGTCCCAATCAATGCCAGTGAAATACAAAGATCCTAGTTGCCCCAAATATGATGTACTATTGGCGATAAGAAAATCGATAGATGCCTTCTAGACTTAGGTGCTAGTGTTAACTTGCTTCTATTTTCCGTCCACCGCCAATTAGGACTAGGAGAACTGAAACCCACCAAGGTTACCCTTCAGCTTGCTGACCATTCAATTAAGAAACTTATGGGAGAAATGGAGGATGTATTGACAAAAGTAGGCGAATTCATCTTTCCAGTTGACTTCATTGTCGTAGAAACTCAACAGGTAAGCAATCCTGCGAACCAGATTCCTTTGACTTTTGGACGACCCTTCATAGCAACCTCTAATCCATCTATCAACTGTAGAAATGGGTCTATGAAACTTTCTTTCGGAAACATGACCATCGAACTAAACATATTTAAAACAGAAAACTCTCCTAAATATTATATGGACCAATTTTCTAAAATCCACACGGTCCACGGCAATAAACCTGAGCTCGACCATCTGAACAAAGAAATTTAACTGAATTACGAAACTTTGTTTCAAGATATCCTCGAAAATGTCTCTGAGTCAATTGATGTCGAGTCGCTCACAACTGAGTCTATCCGTCAACCAACTTCTTCGGTTGAGTCGTCTACCAAATTCGAACTCAAAGTGCTTCCCAATCATCTTAAGTACGCTTACTTAGGAGACAATAAAACTCTTTTTGTCATTATCGCTTCTAACCTTACTATAGAGCAGGAACAAATGCACCTTCCAATCCTTGAGAAAAATAAGGATTTAAATTGTTGATCCATGGCTGATATTAAGGGGATTAGTCCTTCGAAAATCCAACATCGAATCCACCTTATAAATGATGCCAGGCACACTCGTGATCCCCAACGTCGACTAAACCCTATCATGAAAGAAGCAGTTCATGATGAAATCCTTAAATGTCTTGAGAATGGAATCATCTACCTGATTTCTGGTAGTCAATGGGTTAGTTTGATTCATGTCGTACCTAAGAAATCAGGGATAAACTTGATCCAAAATGAAGCTAACGAACTTATCCCAACCCGCACCCAGATGGGTTGGCGTGTTTGCATTTATTGTAGGAAACTTAATGCTGCAACACTAAGGATTATTTCCCTCTGCCATTTATCGATCAAATGTTAGAACGACTAGTCGGTCACGAGTTCTACTGTTTCCTTGATGGGTACTCGGGCTATAATCAAATCCCTATCGCTCTTGAGGACTAAGAGAATGCCACTTTCACTTGTCCTTTTAGTACATTTACGTACCGTAGTATGCCTTTTGGTCTCTGTAATGCACCTGCAAACTTCCGGAGGTGCATGGTGAGCATTTTTTCTAATATGATCGAGCAATTTTTGGAAGTTTTCATGGATGATTTTTCCACCTTTGGGGACTCTTACACTGAATGTTTACATCACCTTGTTCTTGTTCTTAACCGTTGCAAAGATAAACACTTAACTCTTAATTTAAAAAAATGTCACTTCATGGTCAAACATGGCATTGTTTTAGGACATGTCATCTATAATAAAGGAACTGAAGTAGAAAAAGCCAAAATCAAAGTTATCTCTAATCTTCTCATTCCCAAATCCATTAAGGACATCCGATCTTTTTTAGGACATGCTGGATTTTACCGTCGCTTTATAAAGGATTTTAGCAAAATCACTCGACCTTTGACTTATCTTCTTGGTAAGGATGTTCCTTTTGACTTCAACTCTGACTGTATTTCATCTTTTGAGCATCTCAAAAATGAACTTGTCTTTTCCCCTATCATCTGCTCTTCCAACTGGAAGTTGCCTTTTGAAATCATGTGTGATGCCTCGAATTTCGCTGTAGGCGCTGTCTTAGGGCAACATATCAATAAAATTCTTCATGTCATTTACAACGCGAGTAAGACTTTGAACGATGCTCAGATCAATTATACGACCACTGAAAAAGAACCTTTGGCAGTTGTTTTCGCTCAAGAAAAATTCAGACCTTATCTAGTTGGCTCACACATTACTGTTCATACGGATCATTCTGCAGTTAGGTACCTTTTCTGTAAAAAAAAGATGCTAAGGATCGTCTCATTCATTGGATCCTTCTACTTCAAGAATTTGACATTACCATTAAGGATATAAAAGGATCCGACAATGTTATTGTGGACCACTTGTCTCATCTTCCAAATGCCCCGTCTTATTCTCTTCCGATCAACGAGAATTTTCCGGATGAACAACTCTTTTCTTTATCCACTGATCCTTGATTCGCTGACATTATCAAGTACTTAGTCACCAAGCAGACCCCTTATTTTTGGTCTAAGCAGGATAAACAAAAAATCTTATCCCAAGTGAAACATTTTTACTGGGATGACCCTTATCTTTTCAAGTACTGTCCAGACAAATCATTTGAAGATGTGTTCCTAACATTGAAACTCGTAGTGTTCTCTCTTTCTGTCACGATCAAGCCTGTGGTGGTCACTTCGATCCCAAATCGACAACTGAAAAGGTTTTCCAATCGGGTTTCTACTGGCGCAACCTTTTCAAAGACGCTTATGAATTTTGCAAAACTTGTCATCGTTGTCATTTCTAAGGGAAAATTGGTAAATGAAATATGATGCCCCTAAACCCCATTCAAGAAGTTGAAATTTTTGACGTTTGGGGTATAGACTTCATGGGACCCTTCCCTAATTGTTTTGGGAACCTTTATATTCTCTTAGCCTTTGATTATGTTTCTAAATGGCCGAAGTTGTTTCATGCAAAACAAACGATAACAAGGTTATTGTACACTTTTTAAAAGAAAACAACATTTCTAAGTTTGGCACACCTCGCACAATAATCAATGACAATGGAACACACTTCTGTAATCGTACTTTTGAAGCCCTCATAAGAAAGTATTCGATAACCCACAAGTTATCCACTCCTTACCATCCACAAACTTGTAGGCAAGTTGAAGTATCGAATAGGCAGATTAAATAAATTCTTGAGAAAACTGTGAATCCAAATCGTAAAGATTGGTCCCATAAGTTAACCGACGCTCTTTGGGCTTATCGCACCGCTTTTAAACAAACTTAGGTACGTCCCCTTATCGGTTGATTTTTGGTAAGCCATGTCACTTGCCAGCTGAACAAGAGCATAGGGCATTATGGGCAATAAAAACTTTAAATCTTGACTTGGAGCAAGCAGGTGAACTTAGGAAGCTTCAACTTAATGAACTTGATGAAATTCAAAATGATGCCTATGAAAATGAATGAATTTATTAGGATAGAACAAAAGTTTTTCATGGTAAATCAATTTTACGTAAAACTTTCATGCCAGGTCAAAAAGTTCTATTGTATGACTCGAAATTGCATTTATTCCGGGTAAGTTAAAACCTAGATGGACAGGACCTTACACTGTACGGACCATTTTTCCGCATGGTGCAGCAGAAATTGAGAATCCAACCAATGGATCATCCTATAAGGACAATCGTCAACACCTTAAACCTTACTTGGAACCAATACCCAACCAAGAGGAAGACCTCATGATCCTCCATGTTCCACATTACAGTCGGTAAGACGCATTAACCCTCTTTTGTACATATGTAAATATTCTCTTGTTAGATAATTTCCTTTCACTAAGATATGTCTGATTAACGACTGTGAGGACACAGTCACTCTCAAGTGTAGAGGATAATTTATGTTACATCACCAATCAAATTTTATGAACTAGGTCATTGGTTGAACAAGGACTAAATTAAAATTCATAAATAACACCTTGGTTCTTTATTGATAAGTTGAATTGTTGGGTGATGAGAATGAACATCATTTATTCATTGAGTTGTAATGTGTCTTTTGAAGATGCTAGCTTGAGACTGTGCAAACGTCGATCGTGTTCTGGAGTAAGCATGTCAACTCTTGTTATACATGTTAGAATGTGCAAGTAAAAAAAATCATGAAAAAAAACAAATAAAAATGATTTTGCACCTACATTTGTTGAATTTTCTGAGTTATTTTTCATGCATAAAAAAAAAAAAGATTTTGCACCTACAGTTGTTGGATTTTATGAGTTTGTTTTCATGCATGATATTTTTTCACTCAAAATTTTAAACTTGTAAGTTCTAGATTCCACTTGGACCACTTAAGGAGAAACGACTCATTATAGCATTCTTCTTCGATACCCCACATTATTCAAATCCAAAGTTTAGTCAATTTACATCCATGTTTCGACAAGTTTTTGTTATATTGGAATACTTAAGAACCTTTTTACTGATTTATGTTCAAATGTTAAAAAACGTCACTTTTTATACCAATATTACACTACCCACTCCGTACTTGTTTTAAGGTAGGATAACCATATACCATATCTTACCTTATATGGGTTATCTATCTTACAAAATTTTGCTTATCTTTCCTTTCAGCTTTTTATATAACATCAATCCAGACTTGTATGTTGAATTAGGGTTATAGAAGTAGAGTAACTAGGGCACAAAATTTTCCTTTCATAAAGTGTTGGTTATGATTTGCTTAGTAGAGAAGGAATCAAATGAAATAACGCACTGTATCATTATATTCCATCTCCAATCACCATTCATCATCAATTTATTAAAAAAAATAGAAAAAAAATGGTATAAAAAAAGAAAAGAATCAATAAAGAGAAAATCTCTAAGAATAAAATAGTAATTCATCATTCTTGACTATAAAGCATTCATTTCCATTCCATCTGCATCCATCATACCATATTTAGAAGCGAGGATTATTGTAGAGGAGATGAAAGGTAACAAAACGTCCATATGTGCCTTAGTATTACTTAATCTTTTGTAGCTTGAAGTTCAACTAATACACCTGCACTCTTATATATAACATTTTTACAACTTACAAAATTTTCCTTCATCTATGCATAACTCACAACCAATGCATTACAGTTACACTGGTGCAAAATTATTTAAAAAAGAAGAAAAAGAATAAACAAATGATTGGGTGCACATTGTCAATGTGTAGAACTTTGGTTGACACCACGTTATTAACCTTCAAGGCAATTATAGTGTTATCAAGGAATTATGATTCAGTTTGAAATTTTTTATTCATTTTTACACTACTAATAGGATGGAAAATTTAGGACTATATCGTTATTATTGAAAATAAGTAAAGTACATGGAATATGAAAGAGCTTAAATATATTATTTGATTAACCACGTACATAAGACGCTTTGAATTTTGTGGGTAGTATCTATTGAAAACCCTCACGAGACAACACTCGTCCTACAGGGACACCTAGGGGTTTAACGACTTATTGCATACGCTAAATGCAATCGTGTTTCCTACGAAAGTGTGACATATCTTAGTTTAGTTTATTCTAGGGCGAATAAAAAGATAAGTGTGGGGGTATTTGATATACACGTAAATGTAGGGGTGGGCGCGATTCGGTTCGGTGCAGTTTGGAGCTCAAACCGCTTCCGCACCGCATCAAACAGTTAATCAAAAATACAAACCATTATACAAACCATTCAAATGGTTCAGCTCTGGTTCCGGTTCGATTTCGATGTAATACGATCCGGTTTTGCTTTGATCCGGTTTGAACCTGTTTTAAATATGAAACAAGAGAATTATTTCCATCAGCAATCAATATATGATTCTATGACGTTGTGTCAGCTGAATTTTAAACCACGTAGTGTTATATTGAATTGATATAACTACAACATACGCTGAAAATAGAATATATATATATATATATAGTTAAAATAAGAAGTTAGATAGGAATTTGTTAATTTTTTATCGTAACATTACCGGTGTAGCTATGCGGTTCGGTTCAGTTTAATAAGGTTTCGTAATAGTTCAAACCGCAATCGAACCGTATCGTTGCGGGTCGGTTCGGTTTGGGTTGTTAGCTTTAGAGAGAGAATCTGGTGCGGTTTTGCACATCGTTTATGCGGTCCGGTCCGGGCGGTTTCCGCGTGGCGGTGCGGTTTATGCCCACCCCTATGTAAATGTGTATATTTTATCCGCTTATTTATCTTGTTTTCTTTTTAAAATAATTGATATTGTGTATTTATAGTTGTGATTCTAGATTATTTAAGATGAACGGATTGATTCACTTAATGGTTGAAAAGCTTGAAGAATTAGTGCAAGAAGAGTGTTGATTTTTAGAGATGGATTATAGCTTGAAGACCTGAAGAAATGTTGTTGTTCAACCACCTTCTACCGCATATTTTAAAGTCAAGATTCAATATCTTTTCATAAAGATCGCTTATCTCAGATGTTATGGAGTTCTTATTTATGCACAAAACGATTGAAGTTGATGCCCGTAAGCTACTTTTCCCTGACATTTGCATGTCCATTCAATGCCTTCATATTTGTTTATTTGTTATTTGGGCAATGACTTTTATTCCACATCTTGTAATTGCCTACTTAATCTTGGTCATGGTAGCTATAAATACACCTGTATCTCTTTCATTTGAACATATTCATTCCTTCATTTTATTTTGTAAGCTATTCTCTAGTAATAAAATTGTTCTTCTCCTTCTCTTCTTAGTTTTTGTTTTATTTATTTATGTTGTTTCTTTTCTTTTTCCCTTCTTATCATTTGGCTATGTCTAGCTAATGCCCTTTAATTTGGGGGTGATGATGCTTATAGACTAGATTCAATATGAATCACATCGCCAAAGAGATGAGGATTTTATGCATATAAAAGTAGATCTAAATAAAGAGTTAGATCTGAATATTCGTACGATGTCATATAAGAGTTGTACTCCTTCATTGAGTATATTCATGTTCGATCTAACACTTTTTAGATTTAGATCTAATTTTAAGGGATTTCGAAATAAAGTAGTGTAACACCCCACCTCCGCTATGGTCACTCACAAAGGGAATGCCCTAGTTTTGGATGGGTATTATCTAGTAAACAGGCACAGAGATAACACAAGACAGAACATAGATAAAATAGAGTATATAAAGCAGCGGATATAAACTTTAAAACCAAATCTCAATACTGAAAAATAGAGTCAAAACCTCTTACATCAAAATGCCAAGTCATTATTTCATTACATCAAGTTCTAAAGAAGCAAAGTACTTAAAACAACATAAGTAAAATATTATTCCCCAAAAAGTGCATGAGTGCAGCCATAGCATAGCTCAAGACCAAACCGTACATGAGCTGTCAAAAAGCAAGCAAAGTCCAAGCTAAGAGCTAGAGTTTCCTCCCTGAGAACCTGGGGGGGAACGAAAGACAAAGAGGCGAAAGAAAATGGGTCAGTCAAAAAGACTGGTAAGCCCTAGTGACTATCAGCATAGAAACTAGTAAAGTTAACAAGACATGAATAATCTGGAATTAAACATAGGAATGATGATAAGTCTGACATGATAACTAAGCTAACAAGATAACTCAAGTCTAACATTGCGTATTCAAGGTTCGCCATACCAACTATACTGGTATACTAATCCCGTGTCAACTATAAATCAAGAAATAATCCCTTGGCCCAATATCGTGAAGTGACCCAATTCGGGGTCCAACGGTATGATCTAACCGATCGGCTCCCTACAAGTCTAGCTTGTCGTGTGTCTGTGTCATACGGCCCTATCACGAATGTAGTCACCTGTGCTAGGTCCACCATAGGGTGTATCAAGCCCTAGGGTGCCAACCACCGACACGAATCAAGAATGCACAGATAATCCTACTGATGCCCAATGCCTGCTTTTTCAACTCCGGACTAAGTACACGACCCTAGCCCGCCTGAACCTACTATGGCACACCAACTCAGCCGTCGTTCTGGTCGCTTACAATTAGCCCAGCAATCGTGCCCCACCCTGCCTAGTCCCAGGGTACCGTGATACATCTAGTGGGTTACTGCTGAAAAGGACCGCGTAACTAGGGTTTCGTTCAGCAGGTTAAGTTGTCATTTAAAATCGAGACTTAACCCCATCTACGTGTCATGTCAAATTGACTAAGTGTGTCGTTCTAGTTCAAGACTTAGTCCTACGAATCATGTGTCAGGTTGGTTAAGTGTGTTCAAGCGGTTCATGACTTAACCCTATCAAATCAACGTGTCAAATTGGTTAAGTATATTCAAGTGGTCCATGACTTAACCCTATCCAGTGGCATTAATTTACTTAATGCACCCCTAACCTCTCACATTAGACTTGGTTATGGTTACTGGATGTGTCGGGCGGGTCCGGGCAGTTTTACACCATAACCTAGTCTAACCTCGGGTTTCGAGTGCGATATGACCAATTACTCACATTGGGTCCTATTGTTCGCAGTTACTGGATTCGTCGGGCGGTTCCGGGCAGATTTATACTGCAAACTCAACCCAACCTCGAGTTGGCCACGTTCAAGTTATCTAAGTGTCATGTCCCAAATTCATATTTTCAAGTATAATTTCATGTCAAGTTCATGTTCCTATCCAAGCTCAAGTTATAACGATATTCATGTTTTTAAGTTCATACTAAATTCAGGTTTTCCTAAACTACCCAAATCGCATCCCCAACGCTCGTGAATTCGAATCAAGGCAATAGATGTAACTAGGGAATAACATAACAAGGATGGGTATAAAGTGGCAAAGGTAATTTCAAGACAAGCATGGTGTAACTTGAGATATGATCATAACATCACTGGCATATGAAATAGGGTGATAAACATAGCTATAAATGACATAAGATGATAATCCTAAACTTGTGACTAGCAATAGTTTCAACATCACAACACCACAGGCATGTTAAAATAATGATAGGGTTTCGGTTATGACATGAACAGGCCCCTAAATCAAGTTCTTATCAGTATTCCACAAATCAAGGTTCAATATGAACGGTACTAGGTTCAGGGTGAATAGATCTAGGGTGAACAAGAGTAGATCTAAAATAATAGATCAAAAAGGAATAGTCATAGATCAAAGATATACAAGAATAGGTCTCAAGTAGTTATCATGTTTATGTTCAACTTCAATTTACACATGTCCATATTAAGTTTAGAGTTTAGATCTAAGAGTAACTGGGGCTTACAGATCGTGGTTTTTGAGAACTAAGAACAGAAATTGTCGTAGGATCGTTGCAGAAGCTTTAATCCCTAGTTTGAATTGAGTTGCTTAGGTTGATGTTGATTAGCTTCTACTTTTGATTCCAGAAGATTAGCGACGCCATTTTTATTTTTATTTAGAACAGAGGCAGAGTAGAAGCAGAATAGAATTATGTGTAGAGAAGGCTAGGTTTGGGGCTGTTTAAATAGGTTTAGGCAGATGAATCTGGACAGAAATCGGACTAGGAACATCAGAACGAACACTGGCCTAAAAATGGGCTCGGGGACCAGGTCGACACCCAGGTCGACTGCCCATTCGACCTGTTCTGGGGGGGGTCGACTGCCCAGTCGACTCCCCAGTCGACCTGGGTCTGGGCGGGAAATTTCCCGCCCAGTCTGTTCTGCGTTTGAAATTCGAATTTTGAATTCGAATTCGAGCTGTTTTGAACTCTGAATAATCCTGAAACTTCGGAGGGTCATATCTCCCTCATACGAACTCCGATTCTTGCAAACTCGGACTCGTTTCCAAGCAGAATTCCGAGATGAACGCAATGGCGCAACCCGTTTCCGTTGGTTCTTATTTTAAAATTTAATTTTGCCTAGATTTATGGTTATAACACGTTATCAAAATACGAGTTGTTACAAGTAGTGAATCTGTCCTGATAGCCTATGGTTGTTTAAGAGCTTATCTCCTGCCTAGGCTATGCTTGTTGTTATTCACATATTCGTTTCTAAAAACCTAATTATTGTTGATTCATATTTGTGATAGAAACATGATTTAGATCTATATTAATCTGTTTGGCTATTGTTGATTATTAATCCAGTTTATGTCACTACTCCCTAATTACTTTCATCTATATTTAAAAAAACTCTCTTTTTATTTGTTTTCTGTTGTTTTCAAAAATCAAACTTTCGGAATAATCTGATTGGATTTATTAGTCAAAATAATTTTGGTCCTAGAGTTCGACACCCTTTACAACAACCCTTGTTGTTTAGGAAAGCCGAACGAATTAAATAGTCGTTAAAATTGTTCAATTTGTTCGCAAACATTAAGGTACTTATTTACTTAGAAAGAATTCGATATGAGACAACAAAGATAGATGGAGTTTTTGCAACTTATGATTTTGACATTGAGTAACACTAGGAAAAGGGAATAATGTTGTTAATGCCCTTATTAGGAAACATCATAATGCGGTACTAGCTATGTTGGCAAAGTGGAAAGACTCAGAGATACTGACTACTTGTGATGTACAGATTAGATCGACAACGAGTTTGAGTCAAGGAACATTTATGATGCCATGCTGGAAGTTCGTCTGGTCCTTATCGAAAGGATTGTTTTCAACCAAAGGGAAGATCCAGTTCTAGCTAAAAGGATTAGAAGATTCCAAGATGGAGTAGGGTTTATTGATTTGATGGATAATGGTCTTGCCCATAAGAGGTAGCTAAGGAAGAAGGGAAGGTTGTGCACCACAAATATTGAAGATATGAGAAAGGAATTTCTTAGAGAATGCCATTATAAGTTCAAGATTCATCCAAGAGATACCATGATGTATCATGACATGAAGAGAAGTTTCTTATTGAAAGAGATGAATAGAGATGTTGGCTTATGGGTAAGACGGTGTATGAATTGTCAACAAGTAAAGTCGAGCATTAGAAACCTAGTGGATTGCTTCAACTATTAGATATTCCTTTTGGAAATAGGATTCAATTTCCATGGTCTTTATTGACGGGTTGCCAAGGTTGAGAAAAGTAAAGGAGAGAATTTTCTTTATACTAGATATATTGACCAAGAGTGAACATTTTATTTCCATCAAGTATAGTAGGACGACACATGTGTCATTTGAGTTATTCATGAGGAATATATTAGACTTCATGGGATTCCTAGTAGTACAGTTAGAGACAGGGATTCACTATTCACTAGTAAGTTTTGGAAGAGTCTATAGAAAGTTTTGGAAACCGAGCTTAAGATGAGTACCGCCTATCACCTATAGATAGATGGGAAGATGGGGAAAGTCCAATAGGATATTTGAGTATTTGTTGAGAGATTATATTATAAATTTTGTTGTCTTATGGGAAGACAATTTCAGTCTTGTTGAGTTTTCCTATAATAACAGCTATTAGGATAGTATAGAAATGATACCATTAGAGGCATGAAAGATCATGTAAATTGATAGATTATTGGTCAGGGACCAGTCCTAGGTCCATGTTTAGTGAAAAAAATTGCATAGAAGGTTGAGTTAATCCGAGACCAAATGAAATAAGATCAGTTGAGGTGGAGGAGTTACGTAGATAAGAGACATAAAGGTCTAGATCTCTATGTTGGAGATCATGATTTTATTAAGGTATCATCAATGAAGGGTGTACTAAGATTCGGGAAGTCAGGGAAACTAGCACCGATATTTGTTAGACCTTTTCCTATCTTAGAAAGAATTTGAAAGCTCGCGTATGGAGTGGAGTTACCAAAGAGTTTGGCTGGAGTCCATAATGATTTTCATGTTTTTCATCTTTGTAAGTACGTGCATGATCCAGAAGTTGCTAATAATCTAAGGGTATAAGAAGACTTGTTGGTAGAGCAGGATCTGACTTTTGTAAGACAACCAATTAGAGTTATAGATAAGATAAGAAGAAGCCAAGAAATAAGACAGTCAAAATGGTGAAATTCTAGTGGATTGGCAATGAGAAGGAATGTCATTGTAGACTAAAATAGGATTAGGGATACTTGTCCTTATTTGCTTCTTAGTATGTTCTATATTATTTCATAGGTTTGATATCTCATGGGTTACACTAGTGTTTATAGCATTGTTTATTGACTGCTACGCTTGTTTTTAGTCCATGCTCGAATGTCGAGGACGAAATTCTTTTAAGGATGGGAGTTTGTTAAATTCTCAATTCTAGTAAAAATTATTCGAAGATTTAATTAGATAAATTAAATAAGAATAATTTTGTGGGATATTGAGGTGAGATTTAAAATTAATAAAATAGTGGTTTGGCCTTAGTAAATAATCAATGTAATAAGACATTATAAGAGAGTTTATATGAGGGAAAAATTGAGAAACACATAGCCTCATATATAATCATAATTTTCCACCCTCTTATTCATTCATTTTCATTTTCTCAAAATCTAATTAAATTCTGAAGGGAGGCCGGTCATAACTTAAAGACGAGGAAGAGGAAACCTGTAACACCCCGAATTTTTAACGATATTAAAGAGAATGAATTAAATAGTAATTAATTTAATATATAGAATTAAAGTAAACGTACTGCACCATTGCGTCCGTCTCGAAATTCTGGTCAAGATTGACATTTGGTTTGCGTAAAACGGACACCGTATGAAGAAGTTATGAGGTTTTTAAGTTTGTATACGCGTAGAAATATTATGTATACACATATGAGTCAAAGATGAGTCATAATTTTATCAAGAACAGTTCAAATTTGAAAATTGAAAATAGTGGCAATTCTCGCTCTAGGGGCTCAACCCCCTTAGAGGGGTGTCGACACCGGGGTCGACCCACCCACAGGGGTGTCGATACCCCTAGGCCTGACGTGGAACTCGGTTTCAGGGGGTCTGGCAGCTATATATATGTGTCCTATTCTCCTATTTTCTTCATTGGAAATCATGGAGACCATATGCTGTCGGGGTGCGAACTGAGACGGAACCGTTTTCTACAACAACATACTTTGCAAATCAAATTCAAAAATTCAAGATCCATTCTTTCTCAATTCTCTAAACCTAACGCTGTGAGTTTCTAGTTGCTTTTAGGTTTAGATAAATAAAAGTAAATTATGAAAGACTGTGAATTGGATATGTTGTAAACTGTGATTCTATGCTATGATATATCTATTTTCATAGATCTAATACAATTGTGGTTATTCTATTATGTTGCCTATGTGGATCTTGACTTGCAACTATATTGTGGTGAATGTACATCTATTAAATTGTATAGTTGTAACATTGGTTGGATCTAGTTCTTTATGTAAATCATCTTTCACCTGTCATATTGTGATCAATTTGGATATGTTGTAAACTTGACATGTGAATCCATCTTTAGATCTAAACATGTTACTATGTCACCCTAATTATGCTAGATCTAAATAGTTGGACATCTAAATGGTTAATTTAGATCTCATTATGCTTGCTTTAACATCATAGTAATTGCCACAAGTTCATCAGTTTTATGTCCACCTTGTTATGATGTTAATTACATGTCCATTCACCTTATTATCATGCTAGTTTATGTTTATGCCAAGATGACCACTTTAGTTATTTTCTCATTATCTTCCCTATTATCGTTTATGACTAGGCTATTGTCTAGCCTAGGTATGCGGCTAGTTTATGAGTACGCTAGCTAGGGAACGGGGAAAAAGGGTTAATAATTGACATAATTTAAATATGAACATTTTTGGACATATAATTCAAATTATTGGATAAAGTGAGCATTAACACTTATAAAGGGAAGGATTAATTAACTAATTAATTAAAAATGGAATGTTTAGTAATTACAATTAGGAATTGTAATTGTACTTATGACACAAGGTTATGTTGCATTAGTGGTGGAAGTCTTCCCGACCCGACCGGCATATCCAGCAGCCACTAATGTTGAACCTAATGTGAAAGGTCTAAGTGCGTAAATACGAATTGGGCTATGACACGAGGTTAGGCCCAACTGTGGAATAAGTTTGCCCGGACCCGACCAGCATATCCAGCATCCACATGTTGTAGGCTTAATGTGAGAGGTCTAGCTCATTATAAACCATAAATGGACATGGTAAAGAATTGGACTACTTAACCTAATTTAATCCATAAGGATTGTATGATAATGAACTTAAGTTAGGGTTAAGTAAAACTGGATGGGTAGTGGGTGGGTTAAGTAAATTAGAGGAGGTGGGTAATATTTATGTATAGGCCCACGAACTTAACCCAATAAGGTTATGTAATTAAAGACACCCTTTAGGGTAAGCATAACTGACATAGGGCTATGTAATTAAAACACCTAAGGGTATACATAGTCAGTGAAAAACCTAGTGGGGATACAAGACAAAAGGGAGAGCTTGTATCATATTGTGTGGGACCCATTTCAGTCAGTAACCCGGAGTAGGTATCAAATAAAGAACTCTGTACTAGGCGGAGAAGGGGCATGCTTACTGATTGATTATAAGAGATCCAAACGAGACGGATGGTGTGGGCGGCTCAAACCGACCGGGCCATGTGCGTGCATGAACTGGGCAGAGGGGGATAAGACGACCGTGACACCAGTAGATATGGTTGTGCACATCTTGGAAAATGAAGGGTTGCAACTTTAAGGAATGATGCCTCCTACTGTAGGGCCAGCACAGGATATCTATGGGGTAGGAGCCGATCAATTAGGGTAGTGGTTATGGTAGACTTGGACGTATGCCCTAAGTCTACCAACTTATAGTGGAAGGGATCATCTCATTTTAGTTATACTAGTAATAGTGCAGAGTAATCATTAGTGAAGCACATACACCTTACCCTGTCTTCCTTGTCACACCTGTCATTTATGTAGTGATCTCTCTTATCCACTTTGTATGCTTATAATGTTACTTTTATTTATTTACTGGCTAAAAGTAACTAGACTCGCCAGACTTTATGTCTGACCCTTTTTTTTTCCTTCTTTCTCCCCCCCCCCCTCCCCTAAGGTTCTCAAGGAGGAAACACTCAGGCTTAGTCAGGACTCAGATATCTTCTTGCTAGGAGCTACTTCTGAAGTATGGCTTAAGTTTTTGTCTCTACTATGGCTTAACTCTATTAAGTGGGAAATTATGTTTTTTTTATATATACTTATGTACTCTGATGGTGCAAGACAGAAGTTATTTTATTGTAATGGTTTTTGTAACTTATGGTATTGTGAACCACGGTATTATGATTTATGACTGAAATAAAAATTTAAATTTCTGCTGCTATCTTATTTATAGCTGTCTTGTAATTATTCTTTGTCTGTTTACCTATGACACTTCACGAAACTTAATGCATCCCCTTAGTGAGTGACATTAACGTACGTGGGGTGTCACAAAACCTAAGGAAAAGATTAAGGAACCATTTTTTATAGCAAAAGGAGTATATATAACAAGAAGGAGAAAAAAGTCCATCTCTGTAGGCATACAAAAACAGTTTAGTAGTTCACGAAGAGCTACTAGAACTATAAAACGACAGCAAAACACACAAAATACTAACACCAGAGTACATACCCACCCCCACACACTACTAGAATAAGGTGGACCCCAAAAACAAACAAAATCGAAAATACAGGGGACATAAACAAGAACAGATACAAAAGACCTTAAGAACAAGGAAGCTCCGACCACACCTAGCAACAACAAAGAGAGGCTTCAAATCAAACAACGAATCTGAACCATCCAAAGAAAACTCGCCCAAGCAACAAAACCCATCCAAAGCAATCGCGCCCTAGCAGCAGATCATAAACAAAGCCCATAATCTAAAGCAAAGCCAACCACAGACACGCAGCAAAACTCAAACTTAACACATGAAAAAAAATCCTCACCCAACACCCGTGCAAGGGAAAGGACCCGGAGAAACATCGAAAGCAAGAGCCAAAGCAAAAAAGGTAGGGTTCAGACCTCCCTTGAAGGAACGAATCTAGGATTAAAGCTACAATAAATCTCAAATCTTTCATCTAAAATCTATGGATAATAACAATTCAAACCCTTGTTATTTTCGTTTGTAGTTCATACCTATTTTTTTGTGTGTATATATGATTGTTTCATGTATATTTTGATGATTTGACATTGTTTGATTAAATAATGGTTTGGTTTGATTATATATGTTATTTGCATAAGACTTAGTTAAGTTTTTGTTTAAAACCTATAGTTCATCATCTTTGTTTGCTTCGAAATTTTCATATGTTGTTTATAACATGATTTTTGAGATGGGTTTCATATTTCATAATTTTTTGAGCATGTAGGAATATTTTATGAATTTCCTAAGTTTGATTTAGAGTTATTTACGCGATTAATTCTTAAAATAATTATAATGAACCCAAATTTCCGTAAAAGGTAAAGGGGTTACCATCGGAATCTACTGAAAAATTTGGGATTTTCCCCATTTTTTAATAATTTATTATGAATTTCCTAAGTTGGTTAAACATAGGATAATTAACACATTAATTGGGGAAATTAATAAATTTTTATTGTTTTATATTTTGAAAACTAAAAAAATATGAGTGGTTGCTTATATTTATTTTTCCAATAACTTATAGCATTTTTCCAAATTACCCGGAGTGAGTAAAAAGTTTTACTAATTTTAATAATAAAATAGTTATCATGTAATTTACATGTCAGGTCAGGTTTATCGACCAGGTAGATAAGGTCATGTCGTATCGATGGAGTTGAGATGCTCTAGATACATAGAATACTATATTGCATAGTATAGGATGGATCCAGGCATGTCGCATCTTCTATATAGTTTATCAAAGGTATACTTATCACTTGAGTCCATACTTGTGTTTTTAAATTGACCTCCCCGCTTAACTTTGTCACTTTTATACCTTATCTACTGTGTTGGCTAGTCTTATTTCCTAATTTGTTTTCAAAGAATTAGCTTGCCTTGTCGATAGAATAGACAAGGCATATTTCTACATTGTTTATAAAACCTTAGGGATTATTGCCTTCATTCTTATTGTCGCTATTTGGGGGCTGACCATAAAAACAGTTGTTGAGGTTCCGATTTGTGGCCACCACCAGTTAAAGTGACCATCACATATGGTATCAGAACTTAGGTCGCATTGTTTTACCTAAGCACTAACGAAATCAAGAGTTAGTTTATACGAGATAATATATACATGTATATATTTTGGTTTTCAAAACTATATATTAGTAGTGTGTATATATAGCATATGTGGTTTTTCACACGAGTTCCATTAGAATAATTTTCTTTATTGGCCACTAATAGTTTGATATTCATTTTCTTCCATAGCATATTCATGTATATACTCCTTACATCATAACACATAATTAATTAACTGATTGAATGGATAAATTGATCTTCTTATTTTCAATCTAGCTCGTATTGCATAATCAATTAACTGATATTCAATTAATTATCCTCTTTTCAATCCGCCTCGTATCAGATAATTGATTAAAGTGGAAATTAGGTAGGAGCTTTTATTATTTCAGGCTAAGTTTTAAGGACAGTAATTCTGAAATATAATTTGAGGACAATATACAAAAAAAGATGAATTCATTTATCTTTTTAAGTTATACGGAAAAAAGACAAATTCGTTTATCATTAGTCATATATAATGAAAATGATAAATTCATTTTATCATTAGTTCTATATAACTGATAATAATAAATTTATTTATCTTTCTCATGTAATGAACCTTGGAATTAATTTTTTAAAAGTGATGTCCTTAAACTTATTATCCTAAACAAAGAAACCTTCAAACTAAAAATTCTCATGATTAAATTAATTACTCTCCCTTTTTGATCCTTTCTTCGTATTGTAAAATTGATTATTTGAATCAATCAATTAATTTCTTTTCTTTATAATTGATGCATATTTGAATCGCACAATTCAACATAAGTGTATATTCCATCATCAGTGCATCCACTTTTCCATTAAGCTCTATGATGCTTGTGCCAGTCATCATTGGTGTCACTATAAAGGTCAACTTTCTAAAATCGGAACTTATAAAAAAAACTAGACGAACTTTTGATGAAGTAAGAAATTATTTTGATCGTAGCTCTAAAAGTCTGCCTCCTTAAAGTTTTTTTTATTTTATTTTATAACTTGTCCTAAAACTTAATTTCATTTGATTTATTCATTTATTTTTTTAAAAGTACCCTAGGTTGTTTCATTGTTATCGACATATCTTTTTAAACTTAAGTACAATACAAAAAAACCAGACTGAATGATTTATTAGAGTGTAATTTTAAGTTCCAAAGATAACATTTTGAAATAAATAGTTTAAAGGACAAGAAAATTTAAAACTATCATTTTACACTTTATGCTATAGGAAAATGATACTTAGTGGTACACTATTATATTATTTGTCAATGAAATTAATTAATGTGAAGTGTTACCCTAAAACTTAATATTATATATAAAGAAGTTATCTTAGTGAAATCTTTACTTCACTATTTATTGGTGTTAGATCCACAATCATAGGATTGTGTTTATATTTTAATTCAATTCTAATCTTAGCAATCTATGTATCCATATATTATTGGTTGTTAGTCATATAAATAAGTCTTGCTCCACTTCTGTGACCAAGGTTTTGGGTCATGGACCTAACGGACAATCATCCTCACAGTTTTCTTTTTACAATTCATTTACATTTTCCTACCCCCTCACATTTTGGTGTTCCCATTAACCATCCCTTTGTAAAAAGAAAGAGGAAAAAAGGAGGTTCTTTAATGAGAAGTAGAAAAAAAATTCTATAAACACGATGACAGGGGAAGAAGGTACTGGACTGTTCTAGCTATAGCTGGGTAATATTTCCCTTTTAATATCCATGAATGAAAGAAAAATGAGAACATACATTGGGCCGGTTTAGATCTAATTGAATAACAATTAATCACTCCAGCCAAACCCATTTCCCTTTCCATGCCTAACATGAAGTGATATATCTCAACTTGTAGCCAGTCTTCATTCAATTCTGGCGTTGCACAGAATGGCTCCATTTCACTTCCAGTCCAGCTTTGCTGTCTTCCACCTCCTTTTGCTTTGTAAATTTGATTTGACCTGGAAGAATATATGTAGCCATTTTCTCTAATAATACTGTTAACTTCACTCTCTCTACATCTAGCATCTAAGTTTATTTTTCTTCTACGTTTACAAAAAGAAAAGCAGAGTATTACACATATAGTTATGTTTGTATTATCATTATTGCTTCCCACAAGCAGTCATGTTATTTTACTAAGCATTTTTGAGATCAATGAGACTGAATAAATTAGCGGTAAGTAATAAGAAACTGAACTATTAAAAGTATGATTTAATGAAAATAAATGCTCAACATACAGATGTTTCCAATTTTGAATGCAAGAGAAAAACAACGAGTTCCCTTATTCGGGTTCTCTGGTCCTTTGTAACCAAAAAGTATGATTTAATGTGACCTATTTCTAGCCTAGCTAGCTTAATTATTTATCCAACTTCCGGATAAGCCTTGCCTTAAATAAGTAGCAGTGCATGGGCTATGAATGAATGCTAAAACGAAAAAGAATATGTAATGGAATATTAACAGCTAGCTATGACATAAAAAGTTGTTCAGTCAAGAGATTCTTCATAAAATCAGCAGCTAATGGGGATTCAATACGCGCAAATTGTATAATTTGCGCTATATTTTCCATCTCTCTTCCTTTGCTTCTTTTTTATTTATTCCATTTCAAATCAGTTGATGATCATGTCCATGTGCTTTTTGGCTACACATGCAACATTTGGACTGCACCACTTTTCATTTCTTTCCTCAGAAGTAGTTATTAGTTAATCCTCATTATCACCTTTGTGTGTGTGTGTGTGTGTGTGTGTGTGTGTGTGTGTGTTTGTACATGTGTCATGTGTGTGTGTATGTTAATTATATGTGGAATGACATGCATTTTACACCAAAATGCTGAAAAAACAAAATTTTGATGTATGGAAAGTATGACAGCTCAATTTGTTCCATCCGCAGAACAAAATGAATGCTGTGAAGAAGCTAGGAAAATGAAATTCTGCACCTACAATGTCTGTTTAGGCATGGAAATGGAAAATTTTGTTATCTGTGATGTATTATTATATCGCAAATTCTATGAATTTAGTAGGACGTTTAAAATATGACAATGATTTCTTTCTAAACTGTTATTGTTGTCACTGTTGTAATTTCCCTATAGCAAAAAAGAGAATAATCAATGAATAATGATCATCAATATGTTGCTGATTTAAGCATAGCAATATATAAAAAGTTGAAAGTTACTAGACAGCCATTTGCTCTTGTCACAAAATGTAGTGGTTCCTTTCATATTACTGTAATGAAATCAACATTAATATAAGGAAAATTAGGAGTATGCACAATCCATCTCTTGATAGTGATGAAAGAATGCACCAATGATAATAATACATGAAAAGAACTAAAATATATATACTTATATTTGCAGAGTATATGCATCCCACTATTCAAAATGAACCTGCAACTGGGTACAAAAGAAATAGAGAGGACTTTGGTAGTGTATTGTTTTGCTCACTTTTTCTACTTCTGATGATGAATTTGACATATATCATTGCTTAGAACACAAAATGATAGACCTTCAGCCACAAATCACAATACTTTAATTGATCAAATTAGAGTGTTCTGTGTAGACCAAGACAAATGAATTCAGACACTTTTATAAGTGAACAAAACACACTTTTTCACCGGTGGGATAAATCCCAAAATGGAGCAACCTACGGTCGTAAATTATTTCAAAGCCAATGATACTGCTATTTTTGCAGGAGGATATACATAAAGAAAATCATGTTCCATATATTATGAAGTTTTCTTTTTTCATGGATAAACCATATGCCTATCAAAATATGTATATTGAAACTAGGATTCACACCCCCCCCCCCTCCCCCCTCCCAAACACACACACACACTCTTCCCCCTTTCAAACACAAAAACCCACCCAACACATGCACGCCCCACCCAACCATTATAAATCATCTTAAGAATGTACACTCGAATTTGGATCTAGTCGCTATGTGAATAAGATGACTACATACGACTTACATAGTTATTTCAAATTTGTTTATTTTTATATATACTTCTTTTATTCTCAAATTTAGATTACTTTCTTTTATGCTAAAATTTTAGTTATGAACTATTTCATTAAACAATTATTTAATATCACTTTTAAAACCCAAATCTGTATTAAATCCTATTTAATAATATGCCAATTCAATTTAAGTTCGTTTTAATTGCGGTAGTGTGAACAATCAATCATTTTACATCCAAACCACTACTTAAGTTCACAACATAAGAGTCCCTTGGTCGCCAATAAACACAAAATTGGACCGATATCACATTACCCGCTCTTTAGAACTAGATTAGATAGTTGGTTATTTAGCTATCAAACATATAAAACAACAATCATCCAGGGATTTTGTTTCCCATAGCAATTATCTAATCCTCTTTTAAATGAAATTCTCGTTTAAGAGTATTTATTAAAATATTATCTCACCAACATAAGTATATTCACAAAATATTATATTTTAGTACTTAGAAAATATGTTCACAAACAAAAGTGTTACGGATCACTATAAAAACCTGTCGGTCATGCAAAAAAAAAAAAAAAAACACTTATATATTATTTTCATAAATATCCATAATGTTACAAAAACTTCTTTTCTTTCACATCAGATTAAATGGGATAAACCCATTAATAATAAAAATGTGGTTTCTAAACTCCTAAATAAAAATACTTAATTATAAATATCATTTGCAAATCTTTTTTACAAAATATGTGAATTATAGAACTCTATTTCACAATATTATTCATAAAATATCCTTTTTATAATTCCATTTATTTATTTAAAACATTTTAATTAAATTAATAATAATATTTTATGAACTTTTTAAAATACCATTAATAATTTAGTATTTAATTTTAAAGCATTATAAATTAATAATTATAAATGAACTTATATTAATCCAACAACAATTTTTAAATACTTGAGAATTATAACCAAAATAATTAAATACTTTCAAATAGATAATTTATAAACTTGACAACAAAAATTTATAAACTTAACAACACAAATTTATAAATTAAATAACTTTATTTGAAACATCATTAAATAATAATTTTACCCTTAAACTTCATTAAAATTTAATATTTTATAAAACATAATAAATAAATAATTAGTAACAACTACATCATGGTTAATTAACTTACAATTCATTATCCTTTGAATATAATAAATGAAATGATTATAAATTTAGGCATTCTTTTTAAAACAATTATATATTTAAACAATATCAGAACAATTAACTTTATGAATTTATAATAAATTGTAAATATATATCCAAAATTTTATTAAATAAGACCGATTATTTATTTTTAAAGCGTCGTTATAGAATAACAAATAATTTAGAACAATGTTTCAAATGAGCTTAACGATTGCAGTTACACAATGGTTAAATCCCTATCTCGGAGAAACCATAAGCAATTATAGCAAAAATCTATAACTAAAAACATTTATTCAATAAGGTTTAGGATCACAATGTTGCTTAGATAAACTACTAATATTTACATAAGAAAATAGATATGTAAATATTTACATAAGAAAATAGATATTTAAATAGAAAACAATTATCGGTCAATAGCTAATATAACACTTATTCAACATTAATCAGTGGGCATACAAATAAATGTCCAAATAAATATAACAGAATAACAAAGATTTATTCTGCTAACTCAATGTTATTTGAAATAAGTTCAATCAGTTTTCTTGATAGTGTTTGTTTGGCCAAATAGAAAACATCACACATACTCTAGATATATTATGTTATAACTAAGCAACGTAATCAAATTGACACTATTCAGCAATTAATTTATGTTTAAATACTTGCAATAAGTTTGAATATATAATAAACTATAATAATATCAAATAACAATTCTTTTTGAAAAGCAAAAGGTAGTGAATCATCTAATTCACGACTTCATATATATCATACTTCAAGTACGAAGTTACATAGTACAGAGTTACATAATACGTATATGTACATAGTATTTACATGAACAACTAATTCAACATATGATTAGTAATATTATAATTTAACCAAACAAAATAACTTGAAATTTTCATAAACAATCAAATAATCAATAACTTTATCTAGTTAATACTACACTGACTAAATCAGAATGGCGCTTTTTGCTCACTATATTCCTATTGTTGCTTTCGAGTTCTTGTTCCTTTAAGTTTAAACAATGTCTGATTTACTAAAATTCTCACCAACTCCAAATGCAACTAATCCAAATCCATAGCATAGATATCATCATTATGAATACAACATGACTAACTGGATTAAATTTAGAGCATGCATGAAAAAGTTACAACCTTCAAAAGATTTTGAGTTCAAATAATGCAGTTAAATTCTTAATTACATTCTTGAACAAGTTAATTACCCTCATAAACTAATTCTTTTTCATCTCGTTTAAACTTCAACTAGCGAGCTATAGAAATTCTCCTTTCGTGCTGAAACTCAATCAACATAATCTCCATCCTCGATGTATGATAATCCAAACCGATTTCACTGCACACCTTCTTTACGAGAACTACTCCAGTTCATCACCAATAGGGGCACACTGCTCCTCTATGATCTAACCTCCTGATCCTTCAACGCACAACTACAATATTTTTGTCACACTTTTTGTGTCATTTTTACCCTTAAAATTCAAGGAAAACTAATCTCCGCTACAAACTTCAATTTCAATAACAATGCTTTAAGTACTCTTCTTTTTTGAACCAAAGGGTATTTTGAAGGGGTTAGGAAAGAGGAAAATTGACGAAAGGGGAATGCATTCTTTTTACAAAGGGGGCAACGTGAAAGGGGCCAAATTATTATTTATATTACTATTTTATCTGTGTTAATTATTTGTAAATAAAATAAATAAATACCCGATACATAATACAAAATATATAAATCAAAATACATGGTCAGAATTCAAATGCATAATACAAACTAAGAAATAAATAGCAGAATTTGAAAATACTAACTACTACGGTGGGTGCTATGGTGGAAAGTGTTAGGATTGCCTCGCACGTTGTTACGGAGGAATGATGGTTTGGATGCAAAGTCCCACATCATGGAATAAGTTGAAAGAGTGGAGCATAAATATGAGTTGGTAGACATGTAACATAAGTGATTCCTTTTGTTAAAAGGATGTGTGTGCCAACTCATATGTGTGTGCCCTATGCGGGAGGAATGGAGTTTCTGTTGTGTAACGACGGCCCAAACAAAGCCCCATGCATATGAGTTGGCACACACATCCTTGTAACAAAAGGAATCCCTGATGTTATATGCCTACCACTCATATTTATGCTCCACTCCTTCAATTTATTCCATGATGTGGGACTTTTCATCCAAACCATCATTCCTCCTTAACAACATGCGAGACAATCCTAGCAGTCTCCCCCTTGACTTTCATCCTACGAGTATCTTTTGAGAGCACTACCTTGCCTGCATGGCTCAGTCCGTAACCTTCGGCTCAGATACCATTGTTATATAACGATGGTCGGAAACAAAGCCCCCTTCCTCCCAGCGTAGGGTGCACGGAGTTGGCATACACATCCTTATAACAAAAGGAATCCCTATTGTTATGTGCCTACCAACTCATATTTGTACTCAACTCCTTCAATTTATTCTGTGATGTGGGACTATTTATTCAAACCGTCATTCCTACCTTAACAACATGTGAGACAATCCTAACAGAAAGATAGGTAGAAAGTCTGATGGATATGTAGGTGGAAAATTCGATGGATATGGAGGTGGAAAGTTCGGTTGATATGTAGGCGGTGCAAACGAATGTAGTGGCATAAACATCATATACTGTTGGTATCCAATAACCTGATTGCATTTTTTGATCTCGTACTACAACCACTCTCGGGCATCATCGTCTTCCAGAAGTGTGCGCATTTCTCTGTTCTCCTTGATTTGGAGCAGTGAAATTGCTTTGGAGAGTTGAATATCTTCAAATTTCTTTACATGCTCAATTGTTGTCTTTAAACACAAATTTGAAGTAGTGGACTGTGGGCTTGCATTAGCAAAAGGAGAGGTACTAACATTAATGAATGGATTAGAGGATAGACTGTCTGTTTCAGAACGATATTTCTTGTTTTATGTTTTTCGTACATCATATCAAAAATTGAATTCATTTTTTCCTCATTTTCCGTCCGTCTTCTTTTGCTTAACCTTCCCTTAGAAGAAGAACCTACTCCACAAGTTTGTGCAAGCTGTTGAAACGGTCGTTCCATGTAGATGTCTTTAAGTGGGACTTGAAACACGTCTAATTCGTATGTTTGATCGAAAACCGTTTGTGAGACGTATTCTGGCGGAGGAGAACGGGGTGACTGTTGCATGTTGACATCTTCAATATGACCAAAAGTAAAAGCATTGGCACTAGCGGCCATACTATTACCAAAAATTTGTTTGAGTTTATTAAAATTTTCTATGAAGTGTCTCCTATATTTCAAAACCCCATTTCCGTACTCCCAGAATCTAAAAGAAACCTAAATTATTTGTGATAAATTAAAAATAAAAACGGAGTTTTAAAATTGTAAACAATATTATCCTACCCTCTCGATCCACCATATTTCGCTTCCACTAATCGTTCCTCGAACATTACATATCATGCTCCCGCCTTATTTCCCTGAATCCCCCATTTCTTCCCCAATACGTCGTATTTAGTCGTAACTTATTCAATAATGTACAGTGATTCGTTCGAAACGCTCGCTATAGATTTTTTTTCTCCTCCTATTATCTTCTTATGAATTCCTTTTTTGGATTGTCCGACAAATTGATAATCTTTAAATCTATTCGAAAAAGCGTAGAATTTGTGGAAGAAGACCATGTTCTTAAGGGACGGTGGGAATTTCTAAGATTACTCTTATCGCCATTTCAAAACTTAAATTATAGTGAGTAAAGAGTTTGTAGAGTGAAGGAGGGAAGAGGGAAGTAGTAGAAGAGAGGTATATATAGGAAGCTGAGGGAAGGTAACCATTGGGAGAAGGCCATTTGCATTGGACTTGCGTCCGACGCGTTGGACACAAATGACCTTCTCCTGATGGTTCACCTAAACTGGCCAGTTATGTAGGGACCAATCCCGATGCGTCAAACGCGGACGTCAACTTTAACTGGCTAACTTCCAAAATGAATGAACCCTAAATCTTCAAAAATCTAAAACCGTAGTTATATACTTGAATGTTTCATCACTGTCGAGTATTCAAATACGAGGATACACCCTCAAACAACCAACCGACGTGAAGAACTTCCTAACATGAGTGCAAAGACACGAATTTTCAAAATTAATGAATTTTCAATTGATTATTTTATGTTTAAAAATTAAGAGGAATCATTATTTTTCTTTCTCCTGTTTGATGTAGCGGTAACGAGAAGAGAGGTATGGGAGCAAGACACGTGACGGAATTTGTTAAGCGACGTTGTGTTTTGATAGTATGTAATTTTCCATTTTTGGCATTTCAAGATACATTATTTACATACTGTAATATCCCTAATTATTTGTAAATATTATTCGAAAGATTTAATTAGATAAATTAAATAAAAATAATATGATGAAATGTTGAGATGGGATTTACAATAATAAAATAACGAATTGATCTTAGTAACTAATCATTGTAATAAGACTTAAGTAGAGAATATATGTGAGGGGAAAAACGAGAGACACATAGCCTCATATATAAGCATAACTTCCCATTCTCTTATTCATTCATTTTCGCTTTCTCAAAACCTATTTAAAATTTTAGGGGAGGGCGGTTATAATTTGAAGAAGAGGATAATGAAACGTAAAGAAAAGATAAAGGAATCACGCTTAGGATTAAAGCTACAACAAGTCTGAACTCATTCATCCAAAATATAGGGTGAATAATAACTCAAAACCTTATTACTTTTTTATTATAGGTCACGCAGAAATTTATTTTGTTTATATATGATTTATTCATGTATATTTCCATGCTCTAACATTGTTTGATTAGTATAATGGTTTGATCTAATTAAATATTCTTTTTTGCATAAGATTTAGCTAGGTTTTTGATCAAAACCTATTGTTCATCTTCTATGATTGCTTTGAAATTTTTATACGTTGTTTATAACATAACTTTGAAGATGTGTTTCATGTTTCAAATTTTTCTAAGCATGTTGGAATATTCTATGAATTTCCTAAGTTTAACTAACAGGTAATCACAGATCAATTCTTAAAAATAATTATTTTGACTTGAAATTTCTACACAAGATAGATAGGGTGACCTTTGGAATCTTTTGCAAAAATGGGATTTTTCCTTTTTTAATAATTTATTACGAGTTTTCTATGTTGGTTAAATTTAGGTCAATTAACACATTAATTAGGGTAATTAATGTATTTTGACATTTTATACTTTTCAAACTGAAAAGTCTAAGTGGTTGCTCATATTTACTTTTTTAGTAACATATATTGTTTTATCAAGTAAGGTGGATAGGTAATTTTTTTTTACTAATCTAAGTAATAAGACAGTTTTCATGAAATTTACATGTCACGCCAAGTTTGTCGACCAAATCGATAAGGCATGTTGTTCATGTCGATAAGGTCATGTCGTATCGATGGAGTCGAGATGCTGTAAATAAATGGAATACCACTTTACATGGTATAGGATGGATTCAGGCATGTCACATCATCCATATAGCTTATTGAACACCTGAGCCTAAGTTTTTAAACCTACCTCTCCACTTAACCTTGTCACTTCTATACCCTGTCGACTGCGTCAACAAGGCTTGTTTCCTAAATTATTTTCAAAAAATTTACTAGCCATGTTGACTGAGTTGAAAAGGCTTGTTTCTAACTTTATAAAACCATAACGAATTATCCCCTTCATCCTTATTGTCACTAGTTGTACTCAATAAGGTTTGTTATAAACCTATTCTGTAAAGCTTTGTGGCTACCGCCTATGAACCTTCTCGTCATTATCCGTGTCGCTTGCTTTTTTTCCTAAACTTGTTTTCAAAAAACTTGATGTTGTCTTCTCTATCCCTTAACATTCCGACTAGATCGATAAGGCATATTTCTTAACTGTTTTTCAAAAAGAATTTGAGACTATCTCCTCTAGGCTTTTCGCTCACCGATTGTGTTTGTAAGGTTACTTTTAAAACCTTATTTTTAGGCCATTTTGAAACCATGGGTTGAAAACCTATAGACATGGTCGATAGTCTTTCGCTATCGATATACTTTTTATGCCGTGTCGGCATTTGGTTGATGGGGTTGATAAGGATAAGGTTGATATGCCTTGTCAAGCCTATCATGTTTATGTTATTGATTAGTGGTTAACCATTCATTTTGTTGTGTTATCGAATTAATCAACAAGATTGTTGCTTGTTTCTAGTTATGGTGGCTAACCATCTCATTGTTTGATTATATATATATTTATATTGTTGCATACAATTAACACAAAAATTAGGAACAACAATGGGAATTTTTATAGTCGTGTTACATTGAGTATACTAATGGCAGAGAAATATTAGGGTTAACAAATAACTAAATATTCTTGGTTACAATATTTAGAATTCTTTGTGAGGTTCATGGTTATCCCACTGATAAAACTATGACATGAGTGTGATAGTTAATTCGCATATGTAGATGGGTTCATAGTTAGTATATGGACAAAAATATATGATGTGGATGGATATCTCATGTCAATTGGAGGATTACTCCATTAACCTTTATTTTAAGTATAACTGGAGGGTGATTAACCTGAATGTCTTGGGATGGGTAATCCTATTCTATATAATAGCGTTGGATAATCCTTAAAATGATGTAGGGTGATAACCTCAGGTCTAATAGGCAAGTAGTTAACTTTTAGACAAGTAAGTAACTTTTAATTTAACGATTGGTCATAAAGCCGTCAAGACAATTAGTCAGGAGAACAGGGAGTCGAGGGATGGGTAATGCACATTATGTTGCATATTCGAACATTATTGTTATTATGGTTCTAACCATTGTGAGTGCAGGAGCACATGATTGGCTATTATGTTTCTTGATATCAGTAAGTGAGAACCCCTTTCTCTAAGTGACGTGGTCTCACTAGATGTTTATTGTTTTCGAGTTACTTGTTATTATTCATATTGATCCGTTGACTGACTCAAAGGTTTTATGAAACACCCCACCTCCGTTAAGGTCACTCACAAAGGGAATGCCTTAACTTTGGTGGAGGGTTATAGGTACGAGACACATAAAACTTTACAAGACAGATAAATATAAGCAGCGAAATTCAAATTATTTATTGCATATGTGGTTCTATACAAAAGCATTACATCAAATTGTCTCAAAACAACTTCCAAAACATTACAACATAATTTCTGTCTTGATTATTTAATAAAGAAACATAAATCATAAATAAAACTGCATAAATCCCCAAGGATAATGTCCAAGAGCGATAGCCAAGTTTGAGAGAAAGTCCAAATCATACATTTACTTTCTTGAAGCTTACAAAGAATCTGACTAAGTTGCAGCATTCCCTCCCTGTGGACCGGGGGAGGGAACGGAAGAAAAGAGGGCGAAATAAAACGGGTCAGACAATAAGTCTGGTAAGTTCGGTGATTACTAGTATTTAAACAAGGAAAGGGGTCATGACAGTAATAACAGAACATAGGACAATATCCTAATATAAGATAAGAGGAACATGTGATCGCACCCATTACTATAGTCTCTGCACCCACTTAACCATTGGTTCCACCAGCCCTAAGTGTTCATAACAAACGATCCCCTTAATGATCGTCTCCTACTCGCATGCATTCATATCCTGTGTCATTCGGCCCCGCTTGACTATAGATACATGTGCTGGCCCCACCATGGGGTGTATCAGTCCCTCTGGTGGCAACCCGACACGATTCAAGATGCAGTGTATATTACTAATGCCCATGCCTGATTTTTCCACTCCGGAGTATGTACACGCCCATACTCCGTCGGAACCTACACTGGCACACCAACCGCCGATGTTTTGACCGCTTATAATCAGCCCAGTAATCGTGCCCCACCCTGCCTAGTTTCAGGGTACCATGATACATCTGTGTGGGTTACTGCTGAAATGGGTCCTCGCTACTAGGGTTTTCTAATCAACATGTTTATTTGGTTAAGTGTCCAAGTTTACCTAACCCCACTCATTCGTTTAGTTAACATGTTGAATTGGTTAAGTGTTTCCCTAATTGACTTAACCCTACCAATGCTGACTTAGCTTTAATTTATTAAAGAACCAACCACTCACATTAGACAGGTATTGTTGTGGTCACTGGATGTGTCGGTCGGTTCCGGGCAGATTTACACCACAACTCAGTCTAACCTCGGGTTCTTTTTGGGCTTGATGCACTAACCACCCACATTAGACAGGTCTTGTTGTGATCACTGGATATGTCGGTCGGTTCCGGGCAGATTTACACCACAACTCAGTCTAACCTCGGGTTAGGCATATTCGTCTTTTTCTAAATTCAATTTTTCTATATATGTCTAATTTCTTTATGTAAATTTAATTTAATTTAATCATGCCATAATTATCCTTTGATTATGCTCACCATAAATGGTATATCAAATATACCATTTTATGAACAAATCTATGTCATGAATTTTCATATTTTCCCATCGTTACCCCCGTGGAACGTACGCATGAATCACATACAATGTTGGGCTAGTAAATTAGCCCAAACCCGTAAACAAAAAGGGTAATAAACAAGGGACATGAAATGAACATAAAATATAATACATTTCAACTTGTCATGTGTAACTTGGCATAGAAGTATCATTAACTTTAATTAAATGGGTAAAGGTGAACTTGTGACTAAGTTGGGTCTAATTGTCATGTAAACTTGACAAAGGTCTAGCATGGAGGTTTAACATATAATCACAATTTCAACCCACAATTTAGAATATTAACTTATGTATGTCAAAACATAAGAAAGCTACTATAATCATTTTTAAATCGCAACTTAGCATGATGACTTATGTGTGTGTTAAACATAAGAGGGCTGTTATAAAAATATTCGAATCACAACTTAGCATGATACTTATGTGTTAAAACATAAGAGGACTACAATTCCAAATTTTTCAACATAAATAGATTCAACCTAACATGAATATACATGAGTGTTGATCTAACATATAAGCATGTGTTTAAGATCATAAACTTGCAAATAACCACCAATTTATAACATGACATGTTTCACCATTTAATTGGCAAAATAAATCCATTACCCAATCATAATAGAATCCAATAACATACAATATGTTCATCACCGCAAGCATATAGACATGATTAATATATAATATGTTCATCACCACAAGCATATAGACATGATTAATTGCAATGATACTTTAAGATAAACGAGAATCAAATCTTATACATAAGCATCATTCTATATTCAAATTACAACATGTCATGATTCATTTGAAAGAACGTTTAAATCTACGTAATAAACAACTTACAAACTAAAAAGGAATTCTTGCGTTCTGAAATCTGAACTTTGAAATTGGTAAGCTCGCCTTTGATGTAGATCGTTGAATTTGATAACTTTTAATTTGATTGTTGATTCATGTTCTTGTCTTGTCTTTGAATTGATGACGGCTACTCCAAGTTTTCTATTGACAGCATGATAGTTCTAGGATTATTTTTGTATGATTTTTAGGTTTGAGCATTGGGTTGTTTTTATAGAGTTTTAATTCAATTTGAGCCGTCGGATGATCCTAGGGTTAACCACAACCATTCAATCAAGATAGGGTGACACCTCAGCCCTAGTGACTCAGCACTGAGTCACAAAATCGTCACCTTTCAGATCTGCCGGGGGGGGCAGGTCGACCCCCAGGTCGACCTGTAGGGGGGAGGTCGACACTATGGTCGACCCCCTGGTCGACCTGGGTCGTGGCCGGGAATTTTCCCGCCCAGCCCGCTTCAGACTTTTGTTTTGAATTTGAATTTGTTTTCGAGCTGTTTGAATTTATTTGAATTTTCTGGAAACTTCCGACAGCCATAACTTCTTCATACGAAGTCCAATTTACACAAACTCGAACTCTATCTCAACCAGAATTCCGAGACGAACACAATGGCATAACCATTTTACCTTAATTCTCACATTTTAAATTAAGTATTGTTTAAATCGTTACTATAACGTTAACAAAAAATACAGGGTGTTACATTTTATTTTTCCTTTTAATCTTTCAAATACTCATTTAAGTGGGCTAAAGGTTAGATTTTTGGGTTCTTCTTCAAATAAGCTTCTGGAGACGTGTAAGAGGCAATTATCCATTTAGAATTTTTTTATCGGATAAGATTTTATTACTAACATCTAGACTATAATTAATCAAAGGGCATCTTCATATGTCACTCTTGGGATTATATTTTGTAATAATTATATTTGATTTTAACGTTGGTTTTGCAATGGGAATTGTAATGGAAATTTATCAATGAATGTGTTTTGAAATTATTTTCGTATTCTCATGTTCTCTGATGTTACAATTCGTTAACATATTCATTTTCTATCATTGAAAGTATTATAGATGACTGCATCATCTATAGTTCTTAGCTTTGTGCCTTAAAGAATTCAATATTACAATTTGGTATCAAAGTATAGGTTTATGTAAATAAATAAAAAAGATTTTACTAAAATGGTTTTAAATTAAAACACAAAGATCTAAGTAATATACCAAGGTGTGGGACTATGATACTATAACATACTTGTATTTGTATTATATAAGTATGTATATATCCTCACACTCTTAAACCGTCCTTCGGTATCTTGTTAAGATTCGTATGAAATCAAAAGTAATATATTGGTGAAAGCACCACAACTAATGGAAACGCTCGACCAAAAATTTGAAGAAATCAAGGTTGTTGAGATAATATGGGCAAATGTCCTATAACTCCACTAGCTGATATGAGGAACTTGTATTAGTTGATTGTTAATTCGATGTAAGTTACATCAATTAATATTGGTCTTGTCGGAGAAAGTGTCATTAATGCTGAAGGAGATAATCATGTGGCACCAATTGGAAATAACTATGCCAAGTTGAATAAAGATTATGCTAATCTCATAGGAAATCCTTTTTATGGAACTGAGAGTGTTTGAGGTGGAGAACTGGCTTTTGAGTTAGAGAGAATTTTCTTCGATTTGCTTATGCAAAAGGAGAAGTCTAGAATTAAAGCAGTTGCAAGGAACTGCACGACACTTGTGGAAACCATGGGAATAGTAGAGGAACATATCACTTGGGTAGATTTCCAAACAAGATTCATTTATAGATACTTGTCTGGGGGAGCTAAGGCGATGTTGTTTGTTTGGAAGTTTGATAAGCTTGGGCAAAGAGAAATATCGATAATTGAGCATGTTAATAGATTTGATATGAACAATCTTGATATTACATGGCACCGTCGACATCGTGATCAAAAGGAATGATAAGTTTGTCAAGGGATTGAAGCCACAGATATCCAAGGCTACAATGCCACACTCATCTAAAGGAAAAATTCTTGATTTGGAAGCGTCCTCATCTAAACCTACTACTGCTGGGAAGGAAAATCTTCAATGGAAAGTACGCTTACAATTCGAAGCATACCTATTAGATATTATTTGATAGGAGCATCACATTCATTTATCCCCTAATGTTTGATAGATAAGTTGTCTATAGAACAATCATACCTTGTTACTTCCTTTAGGGCATCTAATCATTTAAGAGGTTATGCAACTTTAGAGATGAGAAGTGATAACCAAGAATTTCAATTACTTTGTTATACTTTTGTTTGTAGTTTATATGTATTTTATTTTATGGGCTTTGACATTATTTTGGGTATGGGTTGGTTGAATCATTATGATGCTAGGATATTTTTCTAGAATAGGAAATTATTATTAAGTGACCCTGGTAGTAGCAATCAGATCACATGCTTGGTGAAGAGTGCAAGTTCATAGGTTTATACTTTATTAGATGCATCTGAAACAGAAAAGGAAGTATGTCAAGTTTTTGTTACTAAATAGTTCGTAGATATTTTCAAGCCAATGGTGGAATTATCACAAAAGAGATCTATAGAGTTCAAAATAGATCTTATACCTGAAGCTGAACCAGTTAGTAGATCATCTAACTGGATGACGCTCACAGAGATGAAAAGTTGAAAGTGCAACTAATGGAATTGGAAGGAAAGAGTTTTATCAGATTGATCAGTTTATTTTGGGGAGCAGTTCTAATTTTTGTTAAGAAATCAGATGGATCACTGAGATTGCGTGTTTACTGTAGAAAGATCACTAAGAGGAGGATGAAGAATATATATCATTTGCTGAGAATAGGCAATATGTTCGATCAGCTGAGTAGATCCCAATATTTTCTTGGTTCCACATGGCTGGTAGTTTTCATCAACTTCGAGCAGCGGAAGACAGTATTCCAATGATGGTGCTTAGACGAGATATGGTTCATGCAAATGGATGATCATGCCATTTGTGTTGACGAATGTGCTTTCTTTCTTTATGCAGTTAATGAATCGAATATTCCGAGAGAACTTAGATAGATTTGTGTTAATCTTTCATCGACGATATTGTGATGCACTCCGAAGATGAGAAAGATCATGAGATTCATCTTCGGATCATGTTTGAGAGATTGAGGCAACACCAGTAAAGGATAAATTTTCTAAGTTTCACTTTTGGTAGAAGGAAGTGAAGTTTCTTGGTTACGTATTTTCAGACGAAGGGTTGTCTATAGATCCAGGTAAGGTTAAGGCAATCAATAATTGGAAAAGACCAGAAAATATTACCGAGATTAGAAGTGTTCTTAAACTGGTGGGCTATTACCGGAGATTCCTTAAGAATTTCTCATGGAATGACACCACTTAAAAAATTAACCCGAAAGGATGTTAAGTTTATTTGGTCGAGTAAGTGTGAAAAATCATTTCAAAATTTGAAGCGTTTGTTGATCAATGCTCTTATTTTGATTGTACCAGATGGTAACCAAGATTTGTATTCTACACTTTGCATAAGGAACTGGATTAGGAGTTATTCTAATGGACATAGTTAAGGTGATTGCATATGCTTTTAGACTGCTTAGATCACACGAGGTTAGATATCTGACTCATAATCTAGAATTGGCAGTTGCTGTCTTTTATTTTAAAATTTTGGAAATTACCTCTTAGGAGAGAGATTCGAGCTATTTACAAATCATAAGTCTTTGAGGTATTTATTCACTTAGAAAGAATTAGATATAAGAAAACAAAGATAGCCAGAGTTTTTTTCAACTTATTATTTTGACATTGAGTAACACCAAGAAAAGGGAATAATGTCGTTGACGCCCTTGTTAGGAAATATCATGATGCGGTATTAGCTATGTTGGCAGAGTGGAAAGACGTAGAGATATTGACTACTTGTGATGTGCAGATTAGATCGACAACGAGTTTGAGTCAAGGAACAGTTATGATGTCATGCTGGAAGTTCGACAGGTCCTTATCAAAAGGATTGTTTCCAAGCAAAGGGAAGATCCAGTTTTAGCTAAAAGGATTATAAGATTCTAAGATGGAGTAAGGATTGTTGATTTGATGGATTATAGTCTTGACCATAAGTGGTGGCTAAGGAAGAAGGGAAGGATGTGCATCACAAATATTGAAGATATGAGAAAGGAATTTCTTAGAGAAGGCCATTGATTTAAGTTCAATATTCATCCAAGAGATACCATGATGTATCACGACATGAAGAGAAATTTCTTATATAAAGAAATGAATAGAGATGTTGGCTTATGGGCAAGGCAGTGTATGAATTGTCAACAATTAAAGTCGAGCATTAGAAACCTAGTGGATTTCTTCAACTATTAGATATTCATTTTGGAAATAGGATTTAATTTTCATGGTCTTTATTGACAGGTCGTCAAGGTTGAGAAAGGGAAAGGGGAGAATTTGCTTTATACTAGATATACTGACCAAGAGTGAACATTTTATTTCCATCAAGTCTAGTAGGACGACACCTGTGTTGGTTGAGTTATTCATGAGGAATATTTCATTTAGACTTTATAGGATTCCTAGTAGTACAGTTAGTGATTGGGATTCACTATTCACTAGTGAGTTTTGGAAGAGTCTATAGAAAGTTTTGGAAACCAAGCTTAAGATGAGTACCGCCTATCACCTATAGATAGATAGGAAGATGGAGAAAGTCAATAGGATACTTAAGGATTTGTTGAAAGATAGTACTGTAGATTTTGTTGTCTTATGGGAAGATGGTATGAATATAGTTGAGTTTTCCTATAATAACAGCTATCAGGCTAGTATAGAAATGATACCATTAAAGGCATGGAAGATTAGCTTATTGGTCAGAGACCAGAGACAGTTTAGTCCTAGGTCCATGTTTAGTGAAAGAAGTTGCATAGAAGATTGAGTTGATCCGATACCAAATGAAAGAAGCTCAGTTGAGGTGGAAGAGTTACGTAGATAAGCGACGTAAAGGTCTAGATTTCTATGTTGGAGATCAAGATTTTATTAAGGTATCATCGATGAAGGGTGTAACAAGATTTGGGAATTCAGGGAAATTAGCATCGATATTTTTTAGACCTTTTCCTATCTTAGAAAGAATCTGAAAGCTCGTGTATCGAGTGGAGTTACCAAAGAGTTTGGATGGAGTCCATAATGTTTTTCATGTTTCTCATCTTCATAAGTATGTGCATGATCCAGAAGTGGCTAATTATTCAAGGGTATAAGAAGACTTGCAGTAGAGTAGGATTTGATTTTTGTATGATAACCAATTAGAGTTATGGATAAGATGAGAAGAAGCTAAGAAACAAGACAGTCAAAACGGTGAAATTCCAGTGGATGGACAATGAGAAGGACTGTGCATGGAAGACTGAAGATAGGATTAGGGATATTTGTCCTTATTTTCTTCTTAGTATGTTCTATATTATTTTATAGATGTGATATCTCATGGGTTACACTAGTATTTATAGCATTGTTTATTGACCGCTACACTTGTTTGAGCCCTTGCTCGAATTTCGAAGACGAAATTCTTTTAAGGAAGGGAGTTCGTTAAATTCTTAATTATAGTAAAAATTATTCAAAGATTTAATTTGATAAATTAAATAAGAATAATGTAGTAGGATATTGAAATGAGATTTAAAATTAATAAAATATTAGTTTGGCCTTAGTAATTAATCAATATAATAAGACACAATAAGAGAGTTTATACGAGGGGGAAAGTGAGAAACACATTGCTTTATATATAATCATAATTTTCCCCACCCTCTTTTCATTTTCTCAAAATCTAATTAAATTCTGATGGGTGGCCGATCATAACTTAAAGACGAGGAAGAGGAAACCTAAGGAAAAGATAAAGGAACCTTTTTTAGCAAAAGAAGTATATATAGCAAAAAGGAGAAAAAAGCCCATCTCCGAAGGCGTACAAAAACAATTTAGTAGTTCACGAAGAGCTACTAAAACTGCAAAATGACAACAAAACACACAAAATACTAACACCAGAGTATAGACTCACCCACCCACACACTAGCAGAACAAGGGGGACCCCAAAAAGAAACAAAACCGAAAATACAGGGGACGCAAACAAGAATAGACACAAAAGACCCTAAGAACAAGGAAGCTCCGACCACACCTAGCAACAACAAATAGAGGCCTCAAATCGAACAATGAATTTGAACCCTCCAAAGCAAGCTCGCCCAAGCAACAGAACCCATCCAAAGCAATCACGCCCTAACAGCAGATCCTGAACAAAGCCCATAATCGAAAGCAAAGCCAACCACAGACACGCAGCAAACCTCAAACTTGGCACATGGAAAAAACCCTCACCCAATACCCATGCAAGGGAAAGGACCCAGAGAAATATCGAAAGCACGAACCAAAGAAAAAGAGATAGGGTTCAGAGCTCCCATGAAGGAACCAATCTAGGATTAAAACTACAACAAATCTCAACTCTTTCATCCAAAATCTAAGTATAATAACAATTCAAACCCTTGTTATTTTCGTTTATAGGTCATACCTTTTTTTTTTGTATATATGATTGTTTCATGTATATTTTGATTCTTTGACATTTTTCGTTAAACAATGGTTTAATTTGATTAAATATGTTGTTTGCATAAGACTTAGTTAAGTTTTTGCTTAAAACCTGTAGTTCATCATCTTTGTTTGCTTTGAAATTTTCATATGTTGTTTATAACATGATTTTGGAGATGAGTTTCATATTTCATAATTTTCTGAGCATGTAGGAATATTCTATGAATTTCCTAAGTTTGATTTAGAGTTAATTACGTGATTAATTCATAAAATAATTAAAATAATTATTATGAACCGAAATTTCCGCAAAAGGTAGGGAGTTTACCTGCGGAATCTACTGAAAATTTAGGATTTTTCCCATTTTTTAATAATTTATTACGAATTTCGTAATTTGGTTACGTAGTATAATTCACACATTAATTAGGGATTTTTACTATTTTATATTTTTAAAACTAAAAAATATGAGTGGTTGCTTATATTTACTTTTCCAATAACCTATAGCATTTTTTTCCTAATAAGGAGTGAGTGAGTAAAAGGTTTTACTAATCTTAATAATAAAATAGTGATCATGAAATTTACATGTCAGGTCAGGTTTATCGACCAAGTCGATATGGTCATGCCATATCGGTGGACTCGAGATGCTCTGGATACACAGAATTCTATATTGCATGGTATAGGATGGGTCCAGGCATGTCACATCTTCTATATAGCTTATTGAAGGGATACTTATCACCTGAGTCCATACTTATGTTTTCAAACTGACCTCCCCACTTAACTTTGTCACTTATATACCTTATCTACTGTGTTGGCTAGTCTTGTTTCCTAAATTGTTTTCAAAGAATTAGCTTGCCTTGTTGATTGAATGGACAAAGCATATTTCTACATTGTTTATAAAACCTTGGGGATTATTGCCTTCATTTTTATTGTCATTATTTTGGGGCTGACCATGAAAACAGTTGTTGAGGTTCCCATTTGTGGCCACCACCAGTTATAGTGACCATCACACCTAGTATCAGAACTTAGGTCGTTTTGTTTTACCTAATGATTAACATAGAAATGTGTTTATTTTATGCTCTTATATCTTATCTTTTGTATATAAATAAATATTACTTGGGTATTGTTTTGTTACTTTTACAGATATTCCAACCCAGCCCGCATGCAACCAGAAAAGTAGAGAAATGGAGATCATATTGCTATATATTTACATTTTGAAGAATTGTAAATGAAGATCTCACATCTAGTTGCTGTTGGACAAGAAAATGATTGATAAAAAGGCCATACACATCTCAAATCAAGGGAGGCTTGTCAAAGAACCAAGAGGAAAAGAAGAAAGGCCAAATTTACTAGATTTCACTAAGACCCATTTGTAATTCTCATTGTAAACTCTTTTGTGAATTCCCTAAGGCCCATTTATCATTGTATTAGGGTTAGGGTTAGGGTTTGGTTATCTCCTATAAATACCCTTGTAATATCATTGTAGCCACCATCCTATTTTCTCTTCTTCTCCATTAATAAAGTTTCTAGTTCTCTTTTATTTTTCTACATTTTTCTTTTTCTTAGCAATTGGTGTTGTCTTCACAATTAGTTTTGGTAGAACACCAATTGTATTTTACATTTTTTATTAGTGATTAGTCGTTTGATTAGTTTCAACGACAATCCTAACTTTACTTTTTGTTGTTCTTCTTTTCCTGCAATTTTAATTTCTGCATTTTATTTCTGTTTTACATTTTAATTTCCAATTGATAATTGTGATTTGATCGTTGGTTCAATTAGATTTGTTTTGAATCGGATCGCAGTTTCAATTTCGTTTGCTTTCGAAACCAACCTCAAAGATTTGTCTAACTCGCCCAAGAGATTATTTAAATAATTTGATTTAATTTGCCTTCCTGTGTTCGACCTATATGCTACACACCTGTGCGCTTGCAGTAATTTAATTTAAAATTCGCGCTTTTCTAATTCATAGGAAAGCGACGATCAAGTTTTTGGCGCCGTTGCTGGGGAGGTAACGATTAAATTTTATTATTTATTTGATTTCTGATTCGTGTTAGTTTTGTTTTATTTTTATTTTTATTTTTTGATTTTCTTTATAAAAAAAACGTTCTTAGTTTTGTTTTCTTTGATATATAGAAAAAAATCTCATTTGGTTGATTTGGTATTGATAGTTGATGCCATAATCTTCTAAACAGAAAAAAAACTTTCCACTTTTTCTTTTGATTTCCTTCCCTTTTCTTTTCCTTTTCTCAATTCTTTCCCTCTTTTCGCCAATCTTCTAAAAAAAAAATTGCTATCCTTACTCAAATTTCTTTCCATCTTTCCAATCTCCTTTTAATTTTCACATTTATTTCTTTCCTTCCCTTTTTCTTTTCTCTTTGTTTTCCTCTTCTATCTACAACCTCCCAAAAAAAAGGTAACCTTCTGTCTATATATCATCATCCTCTTTCAACTTGGCCACTGCCATCAATCCACTACAGATCGTCAATTCCCCTTTCCACCCACCAAAACATCTTCTCCATCACCCTTTTTTTAGAAAAAAAAATTAAAAATCTCTTAATTAGTTGATTTGGTATTACAAGTTAATATTATAATTTTCTAGATAAGAGGAAAAAAAACTTGCATTTTTTATTTATTGATTGCTTTCCAATTACAACTTTCTCTCACTTCCTCTAATCTCTCTTTCCATTTTTTTCATTTGTTTCTTTCCCTTTCTTCTTGTACAAATATTCCAAAAAAAAAAAAAAAGAATCTTGCCATTTTCTCTTTTACTTCTTTCCTCTTTTCGATTCTTTTCCAATTTTTCTTTTATAATTACTTTTTTTTTTTCAAAACAAAAAAAAAAAATCTTTCTAAATTTTCTTTTCTTTCTTGCTTTGTTTTCAACCTCTTTCCCCTTTCTTTCATTTATTTGTTTCCCTCTTGCAAATTCATTCCTACTTTAGACAAGTAAAAGAAAAAAATTTGCCAAATTTTCTTGACTTTATTTCCTTTTTTTTCTTTCATTTATTTATTTACTTTTGTTTCAAAAATTCCGCTTTGATTTCTTTCTTGCATTCCTGCTGCCATAAAAACCTTCTCCATCTTCTCTATAAGACTACAACCTCACCTTCTTCAATTCTCAAACAATACAACCACCACTTCTTCACAAAAAAATACCCAGTAATTCATACATTTTCGTCCACCTTTTTTCTTCCATAAACTCTCACCACAAAACTTTCTTCCACTTCCATCATCTACCATCACAGCAATCCAACCAAAGTTCATCACAAACCCCTTCTACAAACCACCTTCGCATAACCACCATCTGCCAAAACTTCCTCCGCTCCTCATCTACAACGTAATCAACACAGCCCTTTTCAACTCAGACACCATCAAGATCTCCAGACCACCCTCTCCCTTCACGTTCCTTTTTTTGAAGAAAAAAAAAGGAAAGAAAGGAACCGCGTCCGCATAAAGAAGGAAAAAATCCAGCTTATCATACACTGGGAATGGAAGCGTGCTGATATTTCGGGGAGGGGATCGATTGTTTCTAGAGTTTGTTATTTGTTCCCAAAAAATGAATAAAAGTGGGGCTTGAATTTTCGTTGTTTTCTATTTACTGTTGTAGGATTACTTTGTTGTTGGAGTTTGCTTATAAGAGGGAACGTATGCCTTTGGGTTGCTGAAAAAGGCCGTGTCTGTTTAAGGTTGTGTGGGTTGATTGTGTCACTTAGTTATTATTTCTTTTGGAGTCTAGCTTGTTGCGTGAGTCTAGTCTAGTCTTTATTTTTATTTTAGTTTTGCTTTTGTTGAGTCTAGTTGTTAGCTGTCCTGTTTTTCTTTATTTTATTTTTTTTCCCATTTATTTTATTTTGAGTTTTTTTCTTCCTCTTTCCTAAATCAAGACGAACTTTGTAGTGAAGTGTTCAAGTAAAGTGAACAAGGATTTAGAGATCAAGCAGCGAAACAACAGATTTGAATTACTAGTACTGCTCAACTGCTCTGGACGGACTGCCATATCCCACTCTGTAATATTTTCTAAACTCTACAGGTTCTGCAGATACTTGAAAAATATAGAAATTGCTTGTAAAATTCTTTTGCAGGGGCAGCGGCTTGCTTGTACAACTTCCTTTTTTTATTTCTGCAATTATTCTGTGACTGTTCTGTGACTGAAATTTCTGAATCTGTTTGTGAGGAACGAAATTCCATATACTGTCATCATTTTCATCGTTTTTCAAGAAAAGAATCTGACTAGATATTTCAAAATATTTAACTATAAGAGTGTATTTTGCGAAATTGATCTTCTCAACGGTTTGATCGTGGATATATATTAGTTCAATTTATGAACTTCTAGCAAAAGAGGTTGCATACTACCCGTAAAACATTGGTCGTATCCCTTAGTATTTATACTATACGTGAACGGCCATAAGACCCTCTTCCCCCTTCAAATCGAGATTATCAATTAATAAAATATATTTGAGTACATTATTTATTTTGTAATAACAGCTACTTGTGTCAAATTTAAGTTTGGATTTTCCATATTTGATAATGATGAATGAGAAAAGTCTTAGCCACCATAATTCTTCTAGGGATTTTGAGATTGATAAAATTGACATGATTCAGACCATTGTTGATGACACATTTATTGACACTTCTGAAGCCTTGAAAATGTGTTTTAACCATTTCAACTCTGATTTCGATGAGCTCGATTACTTTTCTGAATTAAATGAACTTCTTGACCCGAAACCATTGTCATCTGGATCTAACCAAGGAACGTTGACCAATGTTAGCACACCAGAACTTCCTAAGTTAGACCTCAAACCCATGCCACAAGACCTTGAGTATGTTTACTTAGACTCTAAAGAAAATTTTCCTGTTATCTTGACCTCTGATCTTACCGAGGACCAAGAAGAACAACCTTTGAAAATTATACGGGATAATCTGCATCTAAATTGTACAAATCATTGGCAAGACACAATTTTCATAGGAAAGATTTTTATTTCAGAAAATATCGGCATGTCTCTTATACCTCAAAAATCATATACGAAATCATCATACATCATTTTCGATAGAGGCAAGTGTGGGCGGAAAAGAAAATTTCATTTTTCACAAAAAGTGCACCATCATTATAGATTTCATTCTTCATATGATTGGCATTCGCATATAATTATTAAACATCACTTTATTTTACAAATCATATTGCATTTAATCCATCTTTGGGTACGATCTTTCAAATTTAGGAAACGTTTACAGTATGGACACTGTTTAGTTCTAGTGTGGGGGGAGTCTGCATTTCATTCATTTTCGTTTTTTCTTTCTTTTCATTTTCAGCCATTTAAATAGGACCATCATGCATTTTAGATTGTAGTAACATGCCATTTTTTTTTGAAACATGACTCATTTTAGATTGATACAACAAAATAAGTTAAGGATTGTTAATCAGTTGATAGTTTTTTTTCTCTCAGCTAAGATCAAATAAGAAATATAATGAAAAGTTGAATTTTGAGGGATAATAGTGTAACTGGTACATAGGGAGATTCTTAGGTGATGACCAGGAAGTTTATTCTAAATTGTAGTCTTTGTTTACTGAGTGGAGGAATTAAAATACTTATATTGGCTTTTCGAATCTTTAAAACTAAGTTGTGTTAAGATGAATTTGCGTAATCTCTCTTGTTCTTAAATTTTCAATAATAATAATAATAGTAATCCAAGGGTATCCAACATTGCTTGTATATCAAGCGTTGGTGTGCAAACCCGCCAAGCTCTATCCGACATGTTGTTGACAAAGTCGGCATTGGAATATCTTGGTCTCATTTTATGAGATTGGACACCTAAGGATTACCGACACGTTGTTGACAAAGTCAAAGTCGGTCTGCACAATCCGCCAAGCTCTTTACCCACTCTCTGTTAGTCCGCGAGGCAGTGCATGGGTGGTAAACCTTGGTCTTCTGAGTTAGGTGTATGTACTTAATCATAAATTTTAACTTTTATAGAGATAGAGAATAAGCGATGTTGCCCAAACATTTCTTGACCTTATTGATTTGATTAGCCATACACAAGGAAATTAGAATACCACTTCACAAACTGTGACAAGCAAATAAAGAATCTATTTCATGGCTACACTACGTTATCGACCGAACCAACTGGCCAAACTGGAATTTAACATTTGAAAACTTGAATTATATTGAAAATTTGTGACAAGTTGAGGTATCTAAAATAAAATCAACTGATTAGAAATTATTAACTTAATTTGTTGTACCACTTTCCAGAAATAAGTCGTGTTTTCATTATTCGTTTTTATTTGCATATGTCTATTGCATTCATGTACTTTCATTAGAATCATAGCATACTGCATTTGGATTTTGTGGGTAGTATCCGCTGAAAACCCTCACAAGACACCACTCGTCCTACTAGGGGCACCTAGAGGTTTATCGGCTTGTTGCATACGCTCAATGCAATCGTGTTTCCTACGAAAGTGTGACCTATCTAGTTTAGTTTTTCATTTCTTGTTTTACTCGAGGACGAGTAAAAGATAAGTGTGGGGGTATTTGATTAACATAGAAATGTGTTTATTTTATGCTCTTATATCTTATCTTTTGTATATAAATAAATATTACTTGGGTATTGTTTTGTTACTTTTACAGATATTCCAACCCAGCCCGCATGCAACCAGAAAAGTAGAGAAATGGAGATCATATTGCTATATATTTACATTTTGAAGAATTGTAAATGAAGATCTCACATCTAGTTGCTGTTGGACAAGAAAATGATTGATAAAAAGGCCATGCACATCTCAAATCAAGGGAGGCTTGTCAAAGAACCAAGAGGAAAAGAAGAAAGGCCAAATTTACTAGATTTCACTAAGGCCCATTTGTAATTCTCATTGTAAACTCTTTTGTGAATTCCCTAAGGCCCATTTATCATTGTATTAGGGTTAGGGTTAGGGTTTGGTTATCTCCTATAAATACCCTTGTAATATCATTGTAGCCACCATCCTATTTTCTCTTCTTCTCCATTAATAAAGTTCCTAGTTCTCTTTTATTTTTCTACATTTTTCTTTTTCTTTGCAATTGGTGTTGTCTTCACAATTAGTTTTGGTAGAACACTAATTGTATTTTACATTTTTTATTAGCGATTAGTCATTTGATTAGTTTCAACGTGTTAGATCGAAATTTGGACCTAACACCCAAATTGTTATGAACAGTAGAGAATTTCAAATGAAGAACAAGGAAAAAGAAAATAACACTCAGAATTTATAGTGGTTCGGCGTTAACGAGCCTACGTCCACTTTATGTATTATTGATTATGCTTTAAAAGCTAATACAACAATGATTTCTCTCAATATTTCAGTAGTTTGACAACAATGGCGGATTCAGTACTCAATATTGCCAAAAAGATCCCGAAAAATGCCAAGCTCTGGGCTATTTATAGCTGATTTTGTCAGGCGGATCGTAGACACGTGGCACGAATCCCGAGAGCATCGGATCGCATCGCCACCGTTGAAGAAACAGTCAAATTAGCCGTTGTGGACAGGTGTCGTGATCTGCTTGAAAATCGGATCGTGCAGATGGGGAGAATTGGTCCAGATGACGGTTAGGGACACGTGTCGCCAGATCCGTGTGATTCGGATCGCTGAAGACCAGCTCGCGCTTGAATGGGTCAGAGGGTTCGGCGTGCACCAAGGAATCAGATCGGTTCGCTCTGGTCAACAATATAAGTTTGGATCGGATCGCCTGGAGGCGCCGTTCGCTGATGAGATGGGGGCGAGACGATGGTACGCGATCCAATATTGGACGAGACGATGGTACGCGATCCAACGGTGGACGAGACGATGGAGTGCAATCCATTCCTTCATATTCTTAGGGAACGTGGTTTCCTGTTTTCCTCTTACGAATGATCCTGGGTGGCTTGGTCAAAAAGCGAGCCAACATTTTGCCTCCTCGAAGTATGTTTTATCGATGATGGAACATGCTTCGAAGCTATAAAATTGTTTCTCCCCATCGAATCGCGGGTCACAAAACTTTTCTCTTTCTGCGATTCTCTCAGAATCCTTATTTCTGAATTTATCGATTCGTATCGTGGATTCAAGTCGCGAAATGTCAACGAGACGTTCGTTCCATTCTTGGGTGTGCACTTGGTCCTTGGAACGAAGCGGGCTCCTCCTTGAGTCGTGGTGGGCTTTTGGTTCGCGGCCCATTAGTCTCTTGTGGATCGAGTAAGACAAAGAATGGGAGACGGACAGTCGTCCCCTTTGCCTATATAAGCTGACCTTCCCCTCTTCACTCTCCTTCTTCTTTCCCTCTGCCGTATCGTTTCGCCTTAGCCATTGAAAAACGAACCCAACTTTTTCAATCTTTCGAAAATTCAAGTATTCTCTCAGATTTTAGAAAGGTAACTTCATAGAAAACACTCTCATTTGTAAACGCAGCACTTTCCTGAATTTTTACGACTGATTCGAGGGAGAAACGGTGGAAATCCGTAATTTTCTGAAGAAATCACCAAGTTGCCATGGCCATCGGGCGTAGAGCTCGGAATTCGAGGATGGGAAGGAGAGGAGGAAGACGAAGGAGGCAGAAGGAGAAGGAAAGCCGACTCGGATCGTGGCCAAAGATAGAAGACGAAAGCGAGTGGCGAGACGAAAGATCGAGGTGGCAGCAAAGGGACGCATCGTGGGGGTCGCAACGGTTCGTGAAGGAGCGATCCCTTCGCCCGGCGATTCGATGCGGGCGATCCCCCCGTCCTGCGATCCGAAAGGGGCGATCCCTCTGCTTCGTGATCCGACTCATAGCTGACGATACGAAGAAATTTCAGACTTTAATCAACGCCTTGTCACCATAAAACTCTGAACAGTTAGGATAGAGCCTTGACGTTGGACTTTCTGGACTAAATGACCTCATAATTTGACGGCATACAACGATTAATGCTTTGATGATCTTGATTACTTTCACGCTTTATTTTAAATGCACACACGAGTACACACACCAGCACTTGCACACACGGGGGACGGGTAGTGTTAATCTCATTGGTCATGTTTTCTCGTCCTAGCAGCAATGTCGAATGATCACTCTTCTTCAAGATCTGTAGCAGATGAGGGATCCGAGACTCCTGAACAGTACAATCCTGAAATCCCTCCAATCAATCCGGGAGGTGAAGATTCTGGATCTGAGTACGAAGCCACAGAATCAGATCCGACAGAAAGTACTTCATCCAGCAACAACTCTGAGACCGATGAGCGAGCTCCTGACGAAATCCCAAGCGCACTCGGGATAGATAAATTTTCTGATTCTTTAGCGTCCAAGCTTGACGAGATAAAACTTAAGAGAATCTGCTTAAGACACGGCATTCCTTGGGACGATGTCTTGACGCCTGGAAACGAAGATAGACCCCACCTAGCACCGGAAGGGTATATGGCGATTAGTCGAACAATGTGTCTAGTAGGAGCTATCGCTCCGTTCCCTCCGATTGCCATCGAAACTTTAAGACGACTGGGCATCGCTCCGATGCAGCTCCATCCAAACGCCTACGCATCGTTATATACCCTGTACATTTCATATGTGGAGATCTTACATGCCGAACTCAAATTCAGAGATTTGACGTTCTTCTTTCTTTTCAAGCACCGTTCTTTGGCAACTCCAAACTTCTCCTTCTTTGAGTCGGTGGCGAATAGGAAGGTTTTATATGATCGGTACAGCAATATAGGGGACCCTAAATCTGACTGGTTTTATATAAAGAGACAGGTCGGATGCTCACGAAGATGGCTCAAATCATGTAAGCTTTGATCACATAATCGAATATCTTGCTCGAGGAGTCTAAGTACTAACATTCTTCCGCTTTTTCCTTTGTTTCGAACAGATCATGTCTTCCCGAAAACGGAGGGTCCGTTATATAACCATCGATTATCCATTCTTTCACAGAGCAGATCCGACTTTCTGAGAATCAAAAAATGCATTACTGATGATAACCTTCACAAGCATCGTCTTCTAGACAGAAGATTTGGACTCGGGACTGGCGGCAAACCTTATAAGTATGTGCCCCCAATGGAAGGAGAGGGAACTTCGCAAGCGGCTGAAACAACTAAGTTTCGCAAGAGTCCTTCTCCATTAGTTATCCAAGACGATGAAGACTTGAACATATACAGAGGGGATGAGGCCCACGGTGACATATCGAAGGAAATTCCTATCTCTGCTCCAATAGAAACTGTTGCTGCCGACGATTTGACAGAAGAGCAATTATTTGACGAGCTGAATAAAATCCCTCTACCCGATATTGTATATACAGAAAAAGACTTCGGAGAGGAGCCTCTCTTTTCTGCTTCCGAAGAGGCGATCGCTTCAACTAGGGGACGAGAAACTGGTCAGATGAGCCTGTCTCCAGGCCCGGGTCTGTTAGGGGGAATTATATGGGATGCACACATCACACACGCTGTCTGACCCTGCACTATTATATCATGGGTATTCAAAGTTTTAATATGCTCTTCTTTCTTTTTTACAGGAGCGATGTCCCGCAGGAAATCTTATTCATATCGTTCTCTTCGTAAGGGCACACCTAGCCTTCGCACGGATACTGAGCGCTCTCGTGGTCCTTCTCATAGGCGGAGTTCCTTGCAACCTCGATCTCCCCCAAAATCGACCTCCATTAAACCTTCTAGTCTCCCCGCAGTTCCTACAGGGGGAAAGAAGCTTCCTAAAGAGTTAACTCCTCCAAAGAGTGCTCCTTCTCACAGCCGGTCATCCAAGAGGCATCACTAATCTAAAGATAGGGGCAAAGGCTTGTCCAAAGAGTCTGAAAAGGAGAGAAGTGATGTTGTTCTTTCTAGTCAGCCAGAGTTGGCTCCCCCAGGGTCGCGGGATTACGTGCATGGTCCCGAGATTCAAGGCAGGTTGGAAAAGCTTCGGGAACAATTCCCAGACATATTCTTCGACCGGATGACATTTGTTCCAGCCTTGGAACCGGTCCCCAAGAACTGGGATAGCGAAGTTGTCGGACACATCCGCCATGTTGCCAGACAATACGAGATGATGAAAAAACACGCAGTTAATCTTTCGGAAGTCATCCGAACACTTGAAATAGAAGCTCACAGATCTAAAGCAAAACTTGAAAAAAACGAGAGGGCTAGGACAAAATTGGAGAAGGACCTGGAAGATGCTCAGGCCCAGCTCGCTTTAGCTCGGAGGGACGCTGAAAATTATAAGACTGAATTAGAGAATGCCAAGCAGCGCTTTCATTCAGAGCTGGACTCCAATAGTCAAGAGAAAATGGCGTTAAAGAAGGAGGTTGAAGATCTAAAAATGGCCAACGTCGAGTTGAAAACAGCACAGGGCCATTTTGAAGCTGAGAGGGCTGCTTGGGAGGCGGAAAAAGCGAGTCTAAAAGAAAGTTTGGCTCTGGCAGAAGCAGAAAAGGTGATCTTGAATGACCAGGTTGCGGACGCGGAGAGACGGGCAGCTCTCGCCGAAAAGAATGTTGAAAGTGCCATCGAGTTGGCCACTGCTTCTAACAACAAGCTCCTCGAAAGAGAGAAGGAGATCGAGGGGTTTGAAGAAATGATTTTCGATTTCCTTGGCCAGGTTCTCAAAACTCGCAACATCTCATGGATCCCGGACTACCATGTTACTTTGGCCAACTTATGGGATGCCATTGTGGAGGGCGAAAAACATAGACTGGGGGTCGAAGAGATCAATGAGGATGAATTGATGAAGAGCATCCTAAGAGACAACGAGCCTGAGGACCTGGCAGAGGGTCGTCGCCTCTTCCTGGCGGAAATGGAAAAGGAGAGAACCTTGGCTAAAGGTAAAAGCAAAATTGACGAAGGTTCCAGTTCCGCCGCGAAGCCTAAAACCTCCGAAGTTGAGGAGTACCATCCTGATGATCCGCTAATCCCTTTGGGCCTAACTCCCGTGGTTGTTGGAGCATCTGGAACTACTCAAGAGGGAGCATCTGCTGAAGGTGTCTCTCTCTTTTCCCCGCAATTTGCTAAAGCAATTGCGAATTGTCGTCGTCTGGCAGAACAACCAACTGAATTAGTAATGTGTGTCTCTCGTAATGCAGGTGGCGAGCCCGTCGACAAGGGTGCTGAAAAAGAGAGAGAAGTGGAGAAGGAGGCTGTCCTGCCGGGTGCTGGTATTGATGTTTCAAAGCGGGTCGAGGTCACAACAGCAGAAGAAAGCATCCCGGCACCTAGCACCGATGTACCCAAAGATGCTGAGACTATTGAAGCTTTAAAAGACTTGGATGGTCGTCATGTGGATGACGAAGAGGACATTACCGGCACCAAAAAGGCCGATGATGATGATGATGACGAGGAACCCCTGGCCAGCCGAAAAGCCAGACAAGAGAAAGAGTTGGTTTCAAAGAAGGTGGGAGATGATGCTTTGGACGTAGTCCCTCTTGCAGAATTCGATCCCAAAACCGGGATGATTGTGAAGATTCAGCCCAAATCCATCAGCCGACAGCTTCACTTTGCAAACCCTGATGACTTTCCGGCTTCCCTCTCTGGTGGAAGGAAGAGAAAAGGGGCAGAAGAGGAATCTTCAGAAGAGTCGGATGTCCCTCTTATCGACAAAAGGAAGAAGAAGAAAGGGGATCCGTCTTATTCCGACAAGGCGAAGCTGGAAAGCAGAAGCAAGAGAAGAGGCCGAAGCATAAGTAGGATGCTTGTTGTTTGTTGATATTTTGTCTTTAGGTTTTCCACTGGCCAGGAAGTGTAATTGTGAGACTGGCCCTCACCTTCTTGTCTAGGCTATTTTTCACTTTGTTGATTCTTAGTACATAAATAAAAGTTTATCTCTTTTTGCATCCTTATGTACCTGTATTCAAATAAACTTTCCATGTTTAGTCATTTGGTAACTAATAATAACTACAAATCAGTCAATCAAAAGGAAGAAGAATTTTCATGCTATGTCACACTGCTATATCAAAATCCAGTGTATGTATACGAGTGCATGGTGCCCCCCAATCAGTTGTTACTGTAGCATCTGACGGGGGTTTACTAGGGATTGATTAGTACTGTCGGCAAGTTGCCCCCTATTTCTGAATATGGGGGCATAGGAGATTTCATGGGATAACTGTAGTTCAGTCAGCCCTTGTTCCTTTAGTAGGGAATATATTCTTTCTCAGCGCTCAATCGGAGACGTTTTTATACTCTCTCTCTCTCCGGAGAGTTAGAGTTCGAGCTCAGCGATTCACTCGCTCCCCGATCCTTCAGCGGGAAAGGAGCTCTTTCTCAGCGCTCAATCGGAGACGCTTTTATACTCTCTCTCTCTCTCTAGAGAGTTAGAGTTCGAGCTCAGCAATTCACTCGCTCCCCGATCCTTCAGCGGGAAAGGAGCTCTTTCTCAGCGCTCAATCGGAGACGCTTTTATACTCTCTCTCTCTCTGGAGAGTTAGAGTTTATGCTTAGGCAGCTCCGATCATGGTACACCGCCGTTATTCGTGGATGTCGATTTTCGTGTCCTTTATACTCTCTCTCTACTCTGGAGAGCTAGAGTCACGGATCAAGCAGTCTGCAATCATGCATTCTCATCAAATTCATCCTTGGTGTGTACTTTAACCCATGCTCCATGGGTTAAAGCTAGTCGGACAAGCAGTTGGAGCCTTTGCCAAAGCTTTGGGTTCCTCTGATTAGTTTACGGGAGAAACGGTTGGCACCGGACTTCGGGTACCTGCATTATTCACATTGATTCTCATAAAAATAAACAGGCAAATAAATAAAGATGCAATAAAGGTAAATGACACACAGTATTTTTATAGTGGTTCGGTCGAATCATGACCTACGTCCACTTTATAATCTCTTGCTTTAAGGAATTAGACTGTTCTAGGCAAGTCATGCCCTGTACATAGTTTTTTTTTAACAAAGCAAAAGAATAAATTTGAAACTTCTCATGTTAAATATGGCCGTAAATGTTGGGCATTCCACACTCTGGGGATTTCCCTTCCATCTACGGTTGCCAGCTTGAAGGTTCCATTATCAAGCTTGCTCAGAATAGAGAACAGTCCTTCCCACTTCGCTCCCATATGAGTTGGGGGTGGAAAGACACGTTTCAGAACCAAGTCTCCGGGTTCCCAGGTTCGGGCTCGGACCTTTTTGTTGTAATATCGGGCGACCTGTTGTTTGCATCTCAGGGCACGCAGGTCTGCTTCATCCCTCTTTTCTTCGATCATATCCAGGGACTCAAGGAGCAATTCATTATTGGTCATCGGATCATAATAGGTCACCCGATGAGAAGGTACCTTTATCTCAACCGGGATGACTGCTTCCGTTCCAAAAGCAAGGGAGAACGGGGTATGTCCTGTCGCTGATTTATATGTTGTCCTGTAGGCCCATAACGCCAAGGGCAATTCATCAGCCCACATGGCTCTAGCCCGCTTCATTCTTCTTTTCAGAATGGACTTAATTACTTTATTTGCCGCTTCGACCTGCCCGTTTGATTGTGGGTGTGCCACGGAGGTGTACCGATTCTCGATGTGGTATCTTTGGCAGAAATTTCTGAATTCAGCACTATCGAACTGAGTTCCATTGTCTGTTATCACAATCTTTGGAATCCCAAATCGACAGATGATGTTTCTCACGATGAAGTTGATCACTCGTTTAGTTGTGATTGTAGTTAGTGGTTCTGCCTCGACCCACTTAGTGAAATAATCTACGGCCACAATAGCGAACTTTGCTCCGCCCCTTGCTATGGGGAGACTTCCTATGGTATCAATTCCCCACATAGCGAAAGGCCATGGACTCATCATTGTTTTTAACTGACTTGGAGGCGCTCTAGGTATCTTTGAAAACCTTTGGCACGCATCACATCGTCGCGCGTATCTTACTGCATCCTTGTTTATGGTAGGCCAGAAATAACCATGCCGTAATACCTTTTTTGCCAAAGTTTGCCCTCCAGTGTGGTCGCCACATTCGCCTTCGTGGACTTCTTGCAGCACACGTTTAATGTCATCGTGGGCTACACACCGAAGGAGGGGCATTGAAAACCCTTGTCTGTAAAGAACTCCGCCTTGCAAAACGTATCGGGCGGCTTTACGAATCACTTTACGCCTCTCGCTTTTCTTGGTCGGAAGCGTTCCATCTATTAGGAAATTCTTTATAGGGGTCATCCAGGACTCCCTTTCTGGTTCCGTCTCTAGTACTGGGTCGATTTCCATCTGATCTATGCTGGGGGACCGAAGTACTTCAACGGGGGATAGCCCAATCACTTCGGGATCGTTAGAACTAGCCATCTTTGCCAACTTGTCTGCCTGCTGATTTTCTGACCGCGGAATATGAGATATGCTGTAGTGATCAAAATCATTCAGCAGTTCTTTCACTTTCTTTAAGTATAGAATCAATCTTGCACTTTTAGCTTGGAATCTTCCAGTGACTTGATTCACAACTAACTTGGAGTCGCAGAAGATGTTCAGCTTTGTGACTTCTAGTTCCTTTGCAATCTTTAATCCGGCTATCAGAGCTTCATATTCGGAATCGTTGTTAGTGGCCTGAAACTCCATTCGGATGGCATAGGTTATCAATCGTTTCTTGGGGGTTTCAAGCACTATTCCAGCGCCGGATCTTTCGTCGTTTCTAGCGCCATCAGTATACAATCTCCAGGCATTAGGATCGAAAAGTAACTTTGAAGGTTCCACTTCTTCGTTTGCTATATCTTCTTCAGGAACAGTGAACTCTGCTATGAAGTCGGCTATCACTTGCCCCCGAATTGACCGTCTGGGCTGAAAATTCAAGTCAAATTGACTTAACTCAATATTCCATTTGAGTAACCTTCCAGATGCCTCCGGTCTTTGTAAAACTTGCTTGAGTGGATGATCAGTGTATATGGTGATAGGATGTGCCTGAAAGTAGTGCCGAAGTTTTCTGGAGGCAATCAGCAAACTATACGCCAGCTTCTCTATCCGTGGATAATTACGCTCTGCTGCTGTCAATTTTTTGCTCACATAATACACAGGTCTTTGGACCTTATTCTCTTCCCTTACCAACGCTGAGCTGATCGCATGGGATGACACTGCCAAATACACGAATAAATCCTCGTGATCTATTGGTTTAGATAGAATCGGAGGTTTCTCCAAGTGCCTGAGCAAATTCTGAAATGCTTCTACGTAGTCAGGTGTCCATTTAAAGTGGCGTTTTCCTCGCTTTATTAATTCGAAGAATGGGATGCACTTATCCGTAGCCCTGGAGATAAATCTGCTTAGTGCGGCCACTTTTCCGGCAAGGCTTTGCACATCCCTAATTTGCCTAGGTTCCTGAACGTTTCTGATTGCCGTGATCTGGTCTGGATTAATCTCGATACCGCGGGAACTGACAATGAATCCCAAGAATTTTCCAGAAGCAACCCCGAATGAACATTTGGTTGGATTGAGTTTCATTCCATACTTTCGAAGAATGTCGAACATCTCCGCCAAGTCAGTAGTGTGTTGAGAAGATTGCTTGGACTTAACCAACATATCGTCGACGTATACTTCCATTGTTTTCCCGATTTGGTTATAAAACATTCTGTTGACCAAACGTTGATACGTAGCGCCTGCGTTCTTCAAACCAAAAGGCATTACCACATAACAATATAATCCCAGATCAGTGATAAAACTAGTGTGCTCTTGATCTGGAACATGCATCGGAATCTGGTTGTATCCTGAATAAGCATCCATAAATGAGAGAAGCTCGTGACCTGCCGTCAAGTCTACCAACTGGTCAATTCGAGGTAATGGGAAACTATCCTTTGGACAGGCTTTGTTCAAATCCGAGAAGTCGATACACGTTCGCCACTTCCCGTTGGCCTTCTTTACCAGGACTGGGTTCGAAATCCAGTTTGGGTAGGTTGAATCTCTGATAAACCCATTACTCTTTAGCTTTCCAACCTCTTCTTTCAAGGCAGCGGACCTCTCTGGGCCCAGCATTCGCCTTTTTTGCTTTACTGGAGGATGTTTGGGGTTAATGCTCAAAGAATGGCTCATGATTGATGGGGATATCCCGCACATGTCCGCGTGGGTCCAAGCAAATACATCCAAATTGTTCTTTAAGAAATCCGTCAATTCTTCAGCAAGATTCGGACTTAACTGGGTTCCAATCTTAAGGACCTTCTCCGGGTCACTGTCATCGATTGGTACATCCACAGTTGCCTCGTTGGGAGTCGCCATTCTGCCCCCGGGTTCTTGATCCTCTCTGGGATCTATATCCTCGGGCATCTCTCTGGGCAACTCTCCAACGATTATCCTCTTTGGTTTCTATAAGGTCTCCGCCCCCGAAGGGGGAGAAGTGCCTTTAGTTTCGATATCCCCTCCGTTGCGGAGTAACTTTAGTTCGGCAACATAACACGCTCGCGCAGCAACTTGATCTCCTCTGACGATACCAATGCCAGCTTCTGTGGGGAATTTCAATAACAAGCACCAGGGGGCTATACAGGCTCTGAACTTTGCGAGGGTCGGTCGGCCCAAGAAGGCATTGTATGGCGATTCAACATCCAAAACCACAAAGGGAAGGATTCTCACTCTCTGGCGTTCTCCTTCCCCAAGTGTAACTGGCAACTCTACATAACCCATTGGAGCGGTGGATGCTCCGTTGAATCCACGGATCCATCCTTGGCAGGGCTTCAAGTCTTTTATTTCAAGATTCATCTGATCAAAGGCCTTTTTGAAAAGAATATTAACGGAACTCCCGTTGTCCACCAGAACCTTATGAACAGTGGCTGGCCCAATGGGTATCGTAATTACAAGTGGATCTTCAGTTGGAGCATGGACTCCGATGCTTTCTCGTTCTCGGAAAACAACATCATCGGTCATCATCTTCTGCTGCTTCACCGGAATACTGTCCTCGGGGTTGCTACATTCCCCCACCTCAAGGTGTTGTTTGGCCGCATTGACGTATTGATATAATGCTTTGGAACTGTGCCCAGCAAGATAAAGTCCTCCGATCACGGTATTGATAACAATATTCTTTCCTTTTTGCTGAGCAGTCGGCCTAGCAGCAAGTTGATTTTGATTCTGATTCGGGGCCTGCACTGCTTGCCCCCTGTCCCTGGGCGTTACTCTGTATTCATCTAGTTTCCCTTCTCGAAGCAGCCTTTCGGCTACATCCCTCAGGTGACGACATTCATTCGTCGAATGGCCGTGGATTTGATGAAAGAGACAAAACTTCCCTGTCTCACGCTCTTTCTCTGTCGACTCTCTAGGAGGTGGCCTCTTATTCTGGAGGACTTCGTACGCATCCATGAAGATATTTTCCAGAGTATCACTTATGGGTGTATAACTTTCAAAGGCCCTGGGACGAGTCCTTCTCTGGGAGTCGTTCCCTCGGCCCCTCTTCCGGTTGTTGCCGTTACCATTGTTATTGTTGTTACCTGGCTGGCGACCACCCTGATTCTGATTTCCGACGTTAACTTCAACTTTCCCCGAGCTGTCTCCAGTCTGTTTGATGGCGACATTGCTCTGAATTTCCTCCTTATCAGTTGTTTTAACCTTTCGGTTTGCGTATACCTCTTCCCGACGTAGATGTACGTTAGCTTTCTCGTAGAATAACTCTCTAGTGTGGGGCGGTTTGCCTGCCAAGTACCTCCCAAATTCAGTGTCCTTATCTACTCCGTCAATCAGTGCTGCGACAATGGTCGGTTCATGAGGATCTTTAACCTCAGTGGCGGCCAAATTGAAATGATCCAGGTACATCTTTAGACTCTCGCCTGGTCGCTGTTTGACAAGGAATAAATCGATCACGCTTTTTGTCTTCTGTGCGTAGATACGGAATTGTTCTACGAACTTCTCGCTCAGCTCCCTGAAGCTAGAAATCGATCTCGCCGGCAGGCGAGTAAACCATAACAAAGCCACGTCCTCCAGGAATATGGGAAACGCTTTACACTTAACCGCGTCAGAAGCGGCGGCAGCGGTCATCGACCAAGAGTATCTCATTAGGTGCTGGACAGGATCAGATCTTCCCGCATATCGGTTCATTTGTGGCATGTTGAAACGCCTTGGAAAAGTCGCATCCAAAATATCGTCAGTAAAAGGAGTATGACTGCGGTCGATCCCCCAATCTTCGTTCCGCTGTCCGCGGCTGTCGGCCAGAATCTGGTGGACCATGGCTGCAACATTTGCACTGGTCAAAGGAGGTTCAGGGTCAGTGCCTCTGGCCCGACGAGGTTCTCTGATCTCTCTTCGGGAAGCAGCCACAAAATCTGGGGCCCGGACAGGGCTTCGCTGCCCCCTGTTATCATGAGTATGCGTGCGGCGACGGGGCTGAGGTGGTCTGTTATGCACAGGACTGTTCACATCTCGAGTCCTGAGAGCCGTTGCTTGACCATTCACATTACGGTTTGCGGGCCCCGCCCCTAGTTCTTCTTCTTCCTGTGAGGGCAGGGTCCCGAACCGAAGCTGTTCTATGTTTTCAGTTCTCTCATACGGTCGCCGCGGAGGTCTCGGCGATTCTTCAGACGAAGAAGAATATACTGGGGTGAGTGGACGAACCGGCGATGCTCTTTGCCTTGCTAGCTCATCAAGTCTTCTATCCATAGCCGTCAAATTTTGCCGTAGGATGGAACTTTCCTGCCTTTGGGCAGCCAACTCATCAAACAACCTATCCCACATTTCGACGAAGCGAGAGAGATCCCCCTCAGTGACAGGAGCAGCAGGATCATAGTGGTCATCATCATTCTCTCTTATGCGCAAAGAGCTCGAACCGGGTCGAGCAGAGGTTCCAGGACGATAGGAGTGGGTCATAGGTTCTTTTCCAGGTCGAGTTGTAGTCTGACCATCAGTTCGGATAGCTGCGGTTCGTGGAGGGCGATTCGCCGCGCCCCCCTGAGATCGACTCGTGGTCGTGGTACGCGGAGGCTGCGAGGTGTTACCTCGGGATCGAGTAACAACCCCTTCAGTGGCACGGATCGTCTCGTTCTCATCGACTCGGAATGAGGTGTCTTCGTCGGATCGGTTCGCCCCCTGCGCTCCGCGATCCAGAGTTTCTTCGTTGCCCAGTTCGTGCACACTCTCCTCAATCGTTTCGTTGGTCTGCGAAGCTTTAGATCTTTTTCCAGCCATGATATCCGAATCGCTGGAATCCTCAAAGAAGCGAATAGTGAAACTTTAGGACTGAGGTTCTCAGTGAAAGCACCAAAAATGTTAGATCGAAATTTGGACCTAACACCCAAATTGTTATGAACAGTAGAGAATTTCAAATGAAGAACAAGGAAAAAGGAAATAACACTCAGAATTTATAGTGGTTCGGCGTTAACGAGCCTACGTCCACTTTATGTATTATTGATTATGCTTTAAAAGCTAATACAACAATGATTTCTCTCAATATTTCAGTAGTTTGACAACAATGGCGGATTCAGTACTCAATATTGCCAAAAAGATCCCGAAAAATGCCAAGCTCTAGGCTATTTATAGCTGATTTTGTCAGGCGGATCGTAGACACGTGGCACGAATCCCGAGAGCATCGGATCGCATCGCCACCGTTGAAGAAACAGTCAAATTAGCCGTTGTGGACAGGTGTCGTGATCTGCTTGAAAATCGGATCGTGCAAATGGGGAGAATTGGTCTAGATGACGGTTAGGGACACGTGTCGCCAGATCCGTGTGATTCGGATCGCTGAAGACCAGCTCGCGCTTGAATGGGTCAGAGGGTTCGGCGTGCACCAAGGAATCGGATCGGTTCGCTCTAGTCAACAATATAAGTTTGGATCGGATCGCCTGGAGGCGCCGTTCGCTGATGAGATGGGGGCGAGACGATGGTACGCGATTCAATATTGGACGAGACGATGGTACGCGATCCGACGGTGGACGAGACGATGGAGTGCGATCCATTCCTTCATATTCTTGGGGAACGTGGTTTCCTGTTTTCCTCTTACGAATGATCCTGGGTGGCTTGGTCAAAAAGCGAGCCAACACAACGAAAATCCTAACTTTACTTTTTGTTGTTCTTCTTTTCCTGCAATTTTAATTTCTGCATTTTATATCTGTTTTGCATTTTAATTTCCAATTGATAATTGTGATTTGATCGTCGGTTCAATTAGATTTGTTCTGAATCGGATCGCAGTTTCAATTTCGTTTGCTTTCAAAACCAACCTCAAAGATTTTTCTAACTCGCCCAAGAGATTATTTAAATAATTTGATTTAATTTGCCTTCCAGTGTTCGACCTGTATGCTACACACCTGTGCGCTTGCAGTAATTTAATTTAAAATTCGCGCTTTTCTAATTCATAGGAAAGCGACGATCACCTAAGCACTATCGAAATCAAGAGTTAGTTTATACGAGAGAATACATATATGTATATATTTTGGTTTTCAAAACTATATATTAGTAGTGTGTATATATAGTATATGTGATTTTTCACACGAGTTCCATTAGAATGGTTTTCTTTATTAGCGACTAATAGTTTGATATTCATTTTTTTCCATAGCATATTCGTGTAGGTACTTCTTACGTCATACCACATAATTAATTAATTGATTGAATGGATAAATTGTTCTTCTTATTTTCAATCTAGCTCGTATTTCATAATCAATTAACTGATTGAATGAATCAATTAATTATCCTCTTTTCAATCTGCCTCATATTGCATAATTAGTTTATTGATTAAAGTGGAAATTAGGTAGGAGCTCTTATTATTTCAGGCTAATAAGTTTTAAGGACAGTAATTCTGAGAAATATTTGAAGGACGATATACAAAAAAAAAAAAAAAAAAAAAAAAAAAAAGTAATTCGTTTATCTTTTCAAGTTATACGGAACAAAGATAAATTCATTTATCATTAGTTATATATAATTGAAAGTGATAAATTCATTTTATCATTAGTTCTATATAACTGATAATAATAAATTCATTTATCTTTCTTGTGTAATGATCTTTTGAGCTAATTTTTTAAAAGTGATGTCCTTAAACTTATTATCCTAAACAAAGAAACCGTGAAAGTGAAAATCCACGTGTTTAAATTAATTACTCTCTCATCTTTTATCCTTTCTTCGTATTGTAAAATTAATTGATTGAATTAATCAATTAATTTTCTTTATAACTGATGCATATTTGAATCACACAATTCAACGTAAGTGCCTATTCCATCATCATTGCATCCACTTTTCCATTAAGCTCTATGATGCCTCTACCAGTCATCACTATAAAAGTCAACTTTCTAAAACCGGAACTTGTTAAAAAATAAGTTGGATTTTGATGAAGCAAGAAATTATTTTGATCGTATTTTTTTAAGTACTCAAGGTCGCTTCATTGTTAATGACATATTTATTTAAACTTAAGTACAACACAAAAAAAAAAAAAAAATCAAAAAAAAAAAAAAAAAATCAAACTAAAGGGCTTATGGCTTATTAGAGCGGAATTTTAAGTTTCAAAGATAACATTTTGAAATAGATAGTTTAAAAGACAAGAAAAATTGAAATTATGATTTTACACTTTGTGCTATAGGAAAAAGATACTTAGTGGTACACTATTATATTATTTGTTAATGAAATTAATTAATGTGAAGTGTATCCTAAAAATTAATATAAAGAAGTTATCTAAGTGAAATCTTTTACTTCACTATTTATAGGTGTCAGATCCATAATCATAGGATTGTATTCTTATTTTAATTTAATTTTAATCTTAGCAATCTAATTGAATATTTCTTGCTCCTCTTCTGTGACCAAGTCTGTCCTTGAACACAAGTCACTTAGGCAGTAGCTTTGGGCTCTTTTTCTCTATAAGTTTATTTTTGGAAGGACGGACAATCCCATGAAGCTAAAATATTCTCTGCGCTCTTTCTAAATCTATCCTCACGTTGTTTTTTTTTTTTTTTTTTCCCACAATTCATTTACACTTTCCTACCCTCTCACATGTTGGTGTTCCCATTAATCATCCCTTTGTAAAAGGAACAAAAAAAAAAAAAAAAGAAAAAAAAAAAAAAAAGAAAAGGAGGTTTTTTATGAAAGTAGAAGAAAAAATTCTATAAACACGATGACAGGAGATCAAAGATACTGGACTGTTATAGTTATAGTTATAGTTGGGTAATATTTCCTTTTTAATATCCATGAATGAAAGAAAAATGAGAACGTACATTGGGCCGGTTTAGATCTAATTGAATAACAATTAATATTGAGCTGATTAACATGAAGTGATATATCTCTACTTGTAGCCAGTCTTCGTTCAATTCTGGCGTTGGGCCGAATGGGTTCATTTGACATTTCACTTCCAGTTCAGCTTTGCTGTCTTCCACCTCCTTTTCCTTTGTAAATTTGATTTGACCTGGAAGAATATATGTAGCCATTTTCTCTAATAATACTGTTTACTTCACTCTCTCTACATCTAGCATCTAAGTTTATTTTTCTTCTACGTTTACAAAAAGAAAAGCAGAGTATTACACATATAGTTATGTTTGTATTATCATTATTGCTTCCCACAAGCAGTCATGTTATTTTACTAAGCATTTTTGAGATCAATGAGACTGAATAAATTAGCGGTAAGTAATAAGAAACTGAACTATTAAAAGTATGATTTAATGAAAATAAATGCTCAACATACAGATGTTTCCAAGTTTGAATGCAAGAGAAAAACAATGAGTTCCCTTATTCGGGTTCTCTGGTCCTTTGTAACCAAAAAGTATGATTTAATGTGACCTATTTCTAGCCTAGCTAGCTTAATTATTTATCCAACTTCCGGATAAGCCTTGCCTTAAATAAGTAGCAGTGCATGGGCTATGAATGAATGCTAAAACGAAAAAGAATATGTAATGGAATATTAACAGCTAGCTATGACCTAAAAAGTTGTTCAGTCAAGAGATTCTTCATAAAATCAGCAGCTAATGGGGATTCAATACGCGCAAATTGTATAGTTTGCGCTATATTTTCCATCTCTCTTCCTTTGCTTCTTTTTTATTTATTCCATTTCAAATCAGTTGATAATCATGTCCATGTGCTTTTTGGCTACACATGTAACATTTGGACTGCACCAGTTTTCATTTCTTTCCTCAGAAGTAGTTAATCCTCATTATCACCTTTGTGTGTGTGTGTGTGTGTGTGTGTGTGTGTGTGTGTGTGTGTGTGTGTGTGTGTGTGTGTGTGTTTGTACATGTGTCATGTGTGTGTGTATGTTAATTATATGTGGAATGACATGCATTTTACACCAAAATGCTGAAAAAACAAAAGTTTTGATGCATGGAAAGTATGACAGCGCAATTTGTTCCATCTGCAAAACAAAATGAATGCTGTGAATAAGCTAGGAAAATGAAATTCTGCACCTACAATATCTGTTTAGGCATGGAAATGGAAATTTTTGTTATCTGTGATGTATTATTATCGCAAAATTCTATGAAATTGGTAGCCTTTAAAATATGGCAATGATTTCTTTCTAAACTGTCATTAATGTCACTGTTGTAATACCCCTATAGCAAAAAAGAGAATAATCAGTGAATAATGATCATCAATGTGTTGCTGATTTAAGCATGTAGATGTAGCAATATATAAAAAGTTGAAAGTTACTAGACAGCCATTTGCTTTTGTCACAAAATGTAGTGGTTCCTTTCATATTACTGTAATGAAATCAACATTAATATAAGGAAAATTAGGAGTATGCACAATCCATCTCTTGATAGTGATGAAAGAATGCACCAATGATAAGAATACATGAAAAGAACTAAAATATACTTATATTTGCAGAGTATATGCATCCCGCTATTCAAATGAACATGCAACTGGGTACAAAATAAGTAGAGAGGACTTTGGTACTGTACTGTTTTGCTCACTTTTTCTACTTCTGATAATGAATTTGACATATAACATTGCGTAGAACCCAAAATGATAGACCTTCAGCCATAAATCACAATACTTTAATTGATCAAATTAGAGTGTTCTGTGCAGACCAAGAAAAATGAATTCAGACACTTTTATAAGTGAACAAAACACACTTTTTCACTGGTGGGATAAATCCCAAAATGGAGCAACCCACGGTCATAAATTATTTCAAAGCCAATGATACAGCTATTTTAACAGCAGGAAAATATACATCAAGAAAATCATGTTCCATGTATTATGAAGTTTTCTTTTTCTATAGATAAACCATATGCCTATAAGATTCAACCCCCCCCCCCCCCCCCCCTCTTCAAAACCTTCCTTCGTTCAAACACAAAAACCCACCCAACACACACGCAAATATAAATAAATAAGGAGAAAACAGTCTACGTGCATTGATTGCATACAACAATTTTGCACGGAAACAGAGGTATACAAAGTCACAAACAAACAGTCATGGGAAAAGATCAACCTTTTAAGACCATGATTGAAATAATTGAATCTAAGGCTTGTTTCAGCACCAACAAATATATTGATGCAATTTTCTAAAAGACATAGGAAAGCTCGACTTAAATTGCATATACTTATAGTATTATTTTCCATTAAACTTGGAGAAATTAGCTTTACATCATTAGAGGCTTAAAAGTTAACAAACTACTTGAACATATATATACATATACACATACATTCTTGCTTCAATTCGTCAGACTTTTACAGTCTTATTTAATTTAGCATCAAACCAAATTTCTTCAAAAGCTTGAACAATTACATGGTGATACTCACTAGAATTAAGACACAAGTAACATGCAAGCAGCTCTTCAAGATCCTTGGCCCCTTTTAATTCATTCTCCACAATCATCTCCATCATTGATTGTCTAAAATCCTCCTTTGGGTCGCTAGAATTCTTAATCATCACGAAGCTCTTCGAAAAATAAGCACATTTTCTCTGCTTCATGCTTCTTTGCACGACCTTAACTTTAGGTGAATTCGCACGAGCTTTAATCTTTCTATAGCTATAGCATGTACTAAACTCCGCCTCCTCCTCTTCTTCTTCCTTTCTAGTCGATTTCGTTATTATTTTTGGAAGCTCGAAAGCGATATCGACACCATTGTCGAAAGCGACATTGACGTCGTTGAATTGGTCAAGTTTAGAAGTTGAAACAAGCTTTGGACTAGTTACAACATTAGGCAATTTTCGGTGTATTTTGTCGGATTTTCTAGGTGAGTCTAAAGGGAAGTGAGTGTCTATTGCTTTAGGGTGCAGTGGAGAACATGAAGGAATGTAGTTAGAAGGTCTATTGTGAACGAAGGGCTCAACTGGCAAAGGGTTGATGTTTAGAGGATGAGTCTTGTTTGTGGTGTTTGGTTTGTTCATTTGCTTGAGTTTTGAGTACCATGAACTTGGCATCATGTTTGAAATCTTGAACTTGTTGCCCATTCTATGCAAAATAAGATGTAAGAAGCACCTGAAGAGAGGATTTTATGTAAAACCAAGTACACACAAATTCTTGATAGAGAAAATAGGAGCTATTTCTTGATCAAAGATGGAAAACTTTGTGAGAATAATGAGAGAAGAGGAGGAGAGATTGAATAAATAGAAGTTGGAGGAGGAGGTCCATATGGTAGGGTAGCAAGAGGAAAAAGGAAGGAAACAGAAAGAAATTAAAGAAATGTTATTTTAAAGTTCAAATTTTATATTTTCTTAAGAGTTATGTTTATGGTTTTTAGTTTTATACACATGTGACCTCTGAACGTTGAATACTTCGTTGCCGGTACAGATTTTGGAGTATAGACCTTTTGAGATGAATATCATTTTCCATTTTCTACTTTTACTTGGTTAATTACAGTGCCTTTGATTTTGAATGGAAAATAAAAACTGAAAAGGTTATTTTAAAGGTTATTTAAAAGGAGGATTGTGTTTTTTTTTTATGAAAAGAATAAACAGCAAGGAGTAAAGTTATTATTGTATTAATTATTTGTATGTGTTTTATTCGTATATGCATATATAAAAATGGTGAAAAACCGCTGTTGGGTTGCGTCGGACACGTCCGATGCGAAAGCTACCTTTTGAACTGTTCGGTTGGAAGAGACAAATGAGGTGGATTCCACATCGATGCGTCGGAAGCGTTCGACGCGGACGCTAACATTAACTGAGCAGTTTGAAACGTTCTTTTTGGGGCAATATCACATCACGACAACTGAAAACTATCACCACAACTGAAAACTAATATTACAGATTTTGGATCATTTAATTTAAACTACAAACATGGAATTAGACATTAATAGGTATCTAATATCCATGTTTTTTTTTAAACACAAATGGTAGTTTATTATGTTTTTGGGACAGAACTTGTAACCCCAGAAATTTGACGATGTCTGAGCAACAATACCCTAAATAATATAAATGGTGCGTGCATGCATTATTAAGCTGGAAGCGTTTGTGTGGGTGGGATAATTTTTTAAACTATGGTTCTTAAGTTGTCGATTAACATAATTAACTAAATATTATGGTTTCATTAGCCGGAACATTTGTTATTAGACTATTGATAAATTGCTTTGAAGTACTTTGGAATGTAGTATCCGTAACGTCACTGCTTTTTGTTGTTTTGTTGGATTAGCATTAGATCGATATATAATAACGTCTTGTAGGTCTAATTAGATTTGTTAATTAACCTAATCGAAAGCATCTTTGTTTAATTAATAAACTAAAGAACATAATATGCTAATTAGTGACATTGCGTCTTACCTTGTAACCACACGTTACATGTGCCTAATATTTAATGTAAATATGATTCATTCAATCTGATTCAATGGAATATATGTCTTACATTACGATGTACGTAGGTTCATTTTCAATATGTGGATACTTATTTTGTGACCACTTTTATTCTTTTCTCTTTTTATTATTATTTCACAATCGCTAATCAACCTTTTACAAATAATAAAATAGTTTTAAAATTGTTATTTATTGGTGAGCGCGAGCTCAAATATTATAGACAAGTGGATGCTAAGATATCTTTCGCAGTCGAAAAACGGTTGGTTAAATTCGACTTCGTCGTTGTGTGCATCAACCAGCCAAACCTAAGGCTCGGTTCACTTAAAACCAATTAAAAAAAAGGAAGGAAACAGAAGAAATTAAAGAAATGTTATTTTAAAGTTCATTTTTTATATTTTCTTAACAGTTGTATTTCTGGTTTTTAGTTTTATACGCTGAACGTTTGTCAAAATAGATTTTGGAGTAAACACCTTTCGAGATAATATTGTTTTCTATTTTTTAGTTTTACCTGGTTAATTAATGATTTTATAGTCATTACTGTGTTTTTGTGCAACCATCACGTCAGAATTCATGGCAACTGCGAACTGCAATCATATTATATTACATTACATATTTTGAATCGTTTAGTTTAAACAACAAAGATGGGATTAGACATTTGATTAATATGCATCTAATATAAATGCGTAAACATAAATGGTAGTTTATTATGTTTCTTGGGTAGACTTAGAACCTCCAGGACCGGCCCTGACTTAAGGCATGTTTTATTAATCGGATTTGTACCTATGTAGTGATTTAATTTTACATGGAGTTCTGATGAAATTTGGCTCTGGTACGTTCCAAAACGATGTGAGAATAACAATACCTTAAAATAGTATAAATGGTGCATGTATACAGGACTAAGCTGGAAGCATCTGTGGGTGGCATGATTTTTTTAAACTGTGGTTCTAAATTGTCGATCAACATAATTAACTAAATGTAATGGTTTCATTAGCCGGAACATTTGCTATTAGACTATTGATAAATTGCTTTGAAGTGCTTTGGAATGTAGTATCCGTAATGTCACTGCTTTTTGTTGTTTTGTTGGATTAGCATTATATCGATATATAATAACGTCTTGTAGGTCTAATTAGGTTTGTTAATTAACCTAATCGAAAGCATCTTTGTTTAATTAATAAACTAAAGAACATAATATGCTAACTAGTGACATTGCGTCTTACCTTGTAACCACGCATTACATGTGCCAAGTATTTAATGTAAAAATTATTCATTCAGTCCAATTCAATGGAATATATGTTTTATACTGATATATTTTACGTTGCAATGCACATAGGTTCATTTTCAATGTGTGGGTATTTATTTTGTGACCTCTCCTGTTCTTTTCGCTTTTACTTATTACTTCACCGTCACCGATCAATCTTTTACAGTTAATAAAATAGTTTCAAAAGCGATGTTTATTGTTTAGCGTGAGCAGAAATATTATCGAACAAGCGGAAGCTAAGATAACTTTGGAAGTCGGAAAATGATCTGTTAAAGTCGGCATGCGTCAGATGCATCAACCGGCTAAACCTACAGCTTAGTTCACTTGGAACCAATTCAAAATCATATTGGACGAGAAATTTACACTTTAATATGTAGCTGAGTTTGATGCTTTGTCAATGTATTGATTTATTTCATCGAAACAACTTTATAAAAAACTAGAAACTCGTCACTGGATTGAAGTTATTTGAGAGAAAACTTATCGGTAGGGCTGTCAATGTGAAAAATTCGACATTCATCCGTATCCATATATGAAAGTATGAAATATATTCGTTATAAGAGATGCATACACAGATATCTGAAAATCCTTTTGGTGATTATATTGTTACTCGAATTCAGAAAATATCGATTCGATTTTTTGATGCACGGACATGCAGTCTATATATATGTATATATATGTGTATATATGTGTGCGTGTGTGTGTGTATATATATTCCTAAGACACAATTATTGGATTATATGGCAAATTCAAATCGGCATGCAAAAAAGAATGTTGTGCTTGTTTTTAATATTATGCAACATTTTAAGTCACATGTTTATTTTATTTTGTGGTATGATTATAATTAAGACATAAATTATGAACTTCTATGATTTATGCTTTGTTTTGTTTTTAGTCTTAAATTGTGCTCTTTAAATTTAGGACATTTTATTTCTTAAAATAATCCTTGTATGAAATTTATATAATTGGAGCCCTCTTGATAATTTTTACTTAAATGTATTCCGCTTTTTAAGAAATATTTTATGAGTCAAATTTGCATGGGAATGATGTATTTGTAAATCTTTATTGTTTCATTTTTGAATCAAACATGTAATAATCATCAAATTCGTGTAGTAAAACAACCAAAAAACTCATCAAAGCAAAAGAAATCACGAATCTCCAGTATATTGCATCAAACGACGCAATTGTTGTATACATTTCAGCAACAATTGCGGTTATTGCATCAAACTGCAGTATTATTGCTGAAATGTTAGCAATAATACTGCAATAATTATAGCTTTTGATGTAATAATTCATTCCCCGCCTGCTTTTTCAACCATATACCATTTTTAAGTATTGTTGCTTACGTTTCAGCAATAATTGCATAAACCGGCATATATTGATAAACCTTCATCTGTTTTAACATTGTTGCATACATGTCAGCAATTATTCACAATAATTGCATACATTTCAGCAACAATTCATAAGCCATGCAGAATTGTTCATCTTCAATTGCATACATATCAGCAAGAATATGCAATATTTGCATACATGCACGTAATAATTCATCCAAATTTTCAATATAAACTCAGGATGAATTGTTGCATAAATCTCTGCAACTATTAAACTTTATTGCTGAATTTGCAGAATTTTTTTTAAGGTCACTTTTGTAAATATTTGCAATTTTTTGAATTGCTTTTTAATGTGCTAATGCCTTAAATTAGTTGAAAAATATGCAGGGGACAAAAAAAAGGATCCGCTTTGCATGAATCTTTAGACGGGGAGGCCGTTTACAGCAAACTCAAAAATAGAGACGTGACACTATTTTTCACTTTTTTTAATGTCAACCCATTGAGCAGCTTTTTGGCAAAAGCTGTCACAACTCAAAATCGAAGCTTGCTGCCAGATATTTGCATGTTCCTTGTCTTCAGGGTCGACTTTCATCTCAGGTCGATCAATTATATTTCAACCCGAGACGGCTTCATAACAAGTAAAGGCTTTTCCTCAAAGACAACATTCCTCCGAAGTCAAAACCAAACCGATCAATCGAGCTGCTCCTGAAAGATCGAATCAAGCCTGGAACATTGGATCAGAAATATCAAGCTATATTATTTACTACAAGACGAAGTCCTACTCTCAGGCTACAGAACCGATCAAACTTGACTCACTCAGCTTTTTATACTCCAGAATTCAAGCTCCAATATGCCACAAATCTCAAAGAGAACTATCCATCAGCAGTATACTAGGCCCCTCCGCATACAACTACTTTATAGGATCGAGTTACACGTGTCCAATACCGAAAAAGTTGTATGCCACCACTACACCATATCAGCTAATTTGGCACACAATGTTGCGGAGATAAAATCGGTTTATAACCGTATCATATTTGATAGGTCTTAGAGCCGTAGCAAACTACATTTTGCAATCCGCACCATCCTAAACACCATAAATCTGACCGTCCATCGGGGATGCTCCGGATCGGTTCATTTGACACGGCCTTTGGCCAAATCTAATTCGTATCATATTGTGCACCCCTTCAGGCGCTCCAAACACAAATTTTGGCCGCTCCCTTTTCCATTTGTTTTAGTTTAATGGTGACCGAAAACCCAAATTAGGGTTTTTGATCGGTGACCAAATCGTGCCTCCACCTTTTTCTGAAATCTCCTCCTCCGGCAGAGATGATTCGATTTGTGTGTCTCTAGCTTTGCACTGGTTAGATCACTGGCACCAATGATCGACCAGCGTAAAGTTAGAGACCCCAAATTTGGGTAATTTGAAGATTGTGGACTTTGGGTAATTCCGATGTGATAATCAACTTATTCTTAATTTGTATCGTTACATTCAGGTAATTCTTTTTACTTGTTCATATTATCTTAATGTCGCTCTCAAGGACGGAGCCAGGATTTTAATTCCCGCCAGGCTAAGTAAAAGATTAATTAAAAAGGAGCGATCTTGATTATAATAACGTCATTCACAGAGTAGATTTGGGGATAAGAATAAACATTTGTACTTATAGGCAAATGGAATTTAGATAACCACATTTACTTGGTTCTTCACAGAGTAGATATGGAGATGTAGTTGGGTTGGCAGTTTTATGTGCTTTATTAAAAATATAGAAGATTGAAGCATGATCTCCTATCTTGAAATGTAAGAAAACCATGTAGGCAGCCAAGTTGCATTGTTTCTATTCTATGTGTAATAATAGATAGATGGATTTCAAGGTGTACAACCCTTCATGTAATACGAGAAGTTGTTAGTGTTTTGAATCGTATAATAGGTTATAACTATGCAGTAAAAGCTTAATTGTGCAGGGTCTGCTGGATTGGGATTTCTGTCATGGTTCTTAGCAGGAAAAATCAGAGCATTTTTGATATAAACTTCAGGTAATATCTAGCTTTTTTCCATCCCCTCATCTCGGATACACTACATTAGCTAGAGTAGGGTGATAGAATATAAAGGGCATGGCTATAGCAATGTTATAATCTACGATATTGCAGCCAAGTGACAAGGAGAATTATAATGAGTTTGTGGTTTAGTACTTTTAGAGCGAATTAGTGAGTCATTACGTGAAAATCATGTTTGCGGAGATTTTGGAGAATGAAAAATAAACTGGTTCAAAGCAAAGGAATTGTTTTGGAGAATGAAATCATGTCATGTAGCATTACATAAACTTGTTATACATATAATTGACAAACCTGCACACACGAATACAAAGACACGATATGCCCTTCACTGTTATCAGTACGAATACAATGACACGATATTTTGTGTGCAATCAGGCATAAAATTACTTCTTTTTTCCTTTAGATTTTGGGCGCTTTTGTGTTGCTGGAACTCAGGCGCTGGCTATCACGATTCAGTTTTGCTGCCAATCATCAGGTTGACCTTTTAAGTTTTTGTTTTAAACTGTGTACATAGTAACATATATAAATATTTATGCTGTTATATATAAATCTTTATGATCAACATCATGAGCTAGCTTATTCTCATAGTAGTACTGCTTTGATTTACAGCAAACACATGGATTTCATCGGCATATTGATCAGCACGTACGCTCAATCTTCTCGGCCTCGACTGGAGTTATATATATCAGGCTGATCATATGTTTTTACCTTTTTTGTTAGTTCATACTGTTATGAAAATCTTTGATAGTTTCCTCTGTATATGTTAGCATGTTATACATTGTGTTCATGTTATGAAAAATCTTGTAAATGCTTTGAGTATATATATATAAAATATAAATTGTGTTATTCTTATGTATAAATTGTGGTATATATGCTGTGTTATATGAAAAATATGTGCTACAGTTTCTCTCTCTCTCTCTCTCTCTCTATATATATATATATATATGCATATATATAAATATGTGCACACACATATATAATTCGATACGGTCAAAGGCCGTGTCTGAATACTACTTAGATACGGCTATAAACCGTACGTTATTACTTATGAGATACGGTTTGTAGCCGTATCTAACAATTTAACACGCTGTTTTTTGATACGGCTATTGGCCGTGTTTAAGAGCCTTAGATACGACTAAAAACACAGCTTAATCAGCATACATGGTGTCATGCACGCCGCATATAAATTCAACCCACCTCTCACCTAAAAATAGAACCGCTTCTGAGAAAAGCTCCTATTCGGCATCCCAAAAATAACTTGCTGTATATTCCAAATACAACACAAGGATTTTGTGTATAAACCACTTATTTCTCTTCTCTCTTTTAATCAAAAACGACTATAACCCGTAATCGACGATATAAATAAAGATTATAAAGTGGATGTGGGCTTGGATTAAGTCGAAACACTATAAAAATATTGTATCTTCTATGTTTATTTACCTTTTCTCGCATTTTGTGAATATTATTGTGTGTGGTTAATGCACTCTGGGGTTGATCGTCATTAGACAAACTTTTGATGTCAACATTTTCGCGCGCCAAGTAGGTGGAAAACAGATATACCCTACGACCTTCGGCAACTCTTATGGAAACAATGAAAAAACGGAAGAAGAACGCAACGCATTCTCATGCTCAATCTCAACTTGCCGGTGTAGTAGACGCAGCTGCAATGGAGGAAAGCCGGGAGGCTTCCACCCATGAAGAACCATCCCAATACTTAACAAGGGACGAGACAGATAAAGTTTTCATCGAACGTCGAGCTCAGATGGCATACCAGGATTGACTCCTCGCAAAGGAGCAGGAAATGGTGAATGATTTCCTTGCTCGGATGGAAGGAAGACCAAGCAACCAAGCATCACTTCTTGCACGAAACGAAGTTGGGGCAATAGTTAATCTACGATCTAATGAAATCCATGTCCCAGATCGGTCTAAATTTCCTCCTAGCTTAAATTCACTTCCCGATCGGTCATACCCAATGCCATCACTTCCGGCAATCATCATAGTTGGAGTAGCTGCAGATTCTCAGGTCGGCCATGTGTAACACCCCACGTCCATTAATGTCACTCACAAAGGGAATGTATTAACTTCCATGGAGGTTATAAGTGAATATAGAACAGAAAAATTACAACAAGACAGATAATAAATAGTACATGGAAATCTAAAACTTCATTTTATTGCAGCGGAAATTAAACATATTTGTTACATCATAAAACCATAGATCATAACCAAGTACAATATCCATCTTCATAAAAACAAAATACATAATCCCATTACATAAATAGCCATTAAAAAGATAACAAGCTGGACTTTACTTCAACGGTCCAAGCTTTCCATAGAGAGATGAAGCAGTTCAATCAAACTCCACTAGAGCTGGGCCCAACGTGAGGACCTGGAGGGGGAAAAAGGATAGAAATAGAGGGGGTCAGACATAAAGTCTGGCGAGTATGATAATTCTAACAATACTATTATCAAAATAACTAGACTAAGGCATAAGCTGGAAGACAAGTAAATGTCTATGAACTCTTAGGAAGATAAAGATAGCGTTTAAGATAACGTTAAAGATAACGGTAAAGGCACACTTAATTACTAACGAATGATTACTACACTGCACCGCACATTACCACACTGCACCACACCAGTCACCCTATTGTTTGATCCCACTTGCTTCACACAGAAACTTTATAAATAGCTTTACGTACCCCTAGCTGACTACATAGGTGTCGTCTGCCCCTATCTCCACTAGGTGTACCCCACTACCCACTTTCGATCGGCTCCCTACTCGTAGATACCCATGCTGGCTCCATAGTGGGGTGTATCACTCCCCTAAAGTGGCAACCCGATACAACTTGAGAATGCACGGCTTATACCTATACGATGCAACAACGTCTTACCTACCAGCCCGGGTCCACACACGCATACGAAACCCGTTGGACTTGCGTTGCCACCGCTCCCCGTTTTGGCCTCTTACAGTCGAACCCAGCATGCGTGTCCCGTCCTCGACTTGGGTCGAGCCCACAAAGATACGTTTGGGATACTGGTCGAAATGGGCCCCCACAATCTACCCACCTAAGCTTGTCACTAGTATATCCCACTTAACCCTCTTAGTCATGTTCATTTACATGTGTGTTTGGTTAAGTCTTACTAATCGTATTTCACATGCCACTAAGGGCACCCCTAGATTCCTCATGCCACCCAAGGCACCTACTTAACCCCCATGTCCCACCTTACATGTTTATCTGGTTAAGTATTTCTTAATTCATTCAGGCCATAACCTCATAAAGACCTCTCACATTAGACTGGCATTTATGGCAGCTGGATTTGTCGGGCGGGTCCGGGCAGTCTTACACCATTAAAGAGTCTAACCTCGTGTCTTTACAACCGTTATGCTTTAGTTTAGGCCTAGGACCTCTCACATTGGGCTGACATTTGTGACCACTGGATTTGCCGGGCGGGTCCGGGCAGGTTTACATCACAAACGAGTCCAACCTCGTGTCCTAAGCATTGATTAACACTTAAAATCTTTTACCCCAGTTTTAATAATTCCCTATTCAAATTATTAATTAAGTCAACTTTTAATGATATCCATAATTGACTCAATTATGGCCATCCACTTATGGCATGCAAAATCATATCAATTCCACCCCAACTTTTTAATATTAAATCCTTAATATTACCCCTACCCCACGTTTATACGTTCGCTTATTCAACGCAAAATATAGGCTAGACTTGTATAGTCTAACACCTAGCACAAAGATAAATTATCACAACATATAGACAATTAAAATAAATCTAATCATAATAGGGGTGAAACTTGCATAAACTACACATGTTAAGGATCAAAAGGTGTCAACTTGTTAAATGTCTCAATTTATATGATATCATCATAGCCAAATCTATACATAAACTTGCATATGGGGTTTTTAGGCAACATAATGATGGTGTGAACTAGCATAGGATATCACATATGTCATAGCATAATTCTAGATGTCATAATAGATGCCTTGGCATATGTTCATAACTTTTCTAATCAATCTAACTTGCATATGTGAATTGTCATATAGATCAACATAACCCAAACATGATGATTTAATTAATATGAACTAACTAGCATAGATGGTAACATCATAGCCTTTTTAACATGTATGATTCATCACAACTTAGCATAGAAACTTTCAACATACATAACATCATCATAGCATGATTTACAACATATAAGATATCATCATCACATAACATTGGATTTACAATATACATGATAGCAAAAGTGGTTTACAACAACATATATGATAATTCACATCATCTACTCATAATCCATTCATAACTCAACCTAATTAAAATGATAATAATCTTGTTAAGATCATCATACTCACAATGTAGAGAAGAAAAGAGAGAGTTTTGCTTTGCTTTAGGGTTGAGAGAATTAGAATTGAATTTGCTTCTCTTCTTTCTTAGTTGGCGGCGGCTCCATTGATTTCCATGGCGATGGTATGACGGTAACTATTATATTTTAATTAGGTTTAGGGTTAGCATTAGGATGTATTTATAGGTGTAGGAAGTTATTTAGGGCCATTAGATTAACCCTGAACCATGAGAACCAATCAAATGCAAAATCTGCATTTGAGCAAATCGGCCCACGGGTTAACAGCCAAACACCCTGGTTAACCCCTAGTCAACCCAGCGGAGCTCGGATCGACCTCAAAAATGGGCTGGTTCGGTTATTTCCCCTCCCAATTCACTGTTTTGAACTTTTTCGCATATTTATTTATTCAATATATATATATATATATATATATATATATATCAATATATACATATATATCTCTGCGCAACCCATTTCACTTAATTCTTTTCTAAAAATTAAGTATACTTAAAGGATTTCGTCCCCGAAATCTCCAAGTCAAGAAGAATGTATATCCTACCATCTAATCGTCCATCTACTCAACCATTAAACACCAGCATCCATTGTCCTTAAAAGACTTCTAATGCTTTAATGTTTATATACACAGTGTGTGTATATGTCCATATCTAATGCTAAATTAGGCGGTCTATTGATTCAGTCGACCTCCTTAGTGCAATTCATGATAGAGCCATGCGTCCAATATGTATGCAAAAGATTCCTAATGATACATATTAATTGTATATGTGTGCACAACCATCCACCCGAATGCAGCAACTATATGATAATACAACCATTATACATCCATTTTACTAAATACATCCATATATATGCAATATGCAATATGAAGTGACTGAGCCGATCTGGTGCCTAATAGTGTGTGTATATGCATCCACGAGCAACCACTAGCAAACACTTGCATCCACTTGTATCCACCATACATAACATGTCTCAAAAACTTGTTTCAACCATAGGATTATCCTAACTAAAGGTCAAAGATACTAGCGAGAGGATATACTAAAGATAAGATAAGTACATGCTAAGCGATAAAGGAGAAATTAAAAGACATCCCCTCAAAAAGAAAAGGGTATCGTGAACGCATCTTCTCTTCCGTCTCCCAAGTAGCGTTGCTCTCATCATCTCCCCATTGCACTTTGACTAGTCTGACCTCTCGATTCCTCAACCTCTTGATCTCCGACCCAAGAATGCGTGTAGGAGCTCGTCGAATTGTCGCATCACGCTCTATCTCCACCTCTCTAAGCAAGCTCGGCTCTACCACTTCCGCGGTCTCGTGCAAGCACTTCCTCAAATGTGACACATGGAATACGTCATGTACACCACTAAGTCTCTCGGGCAACTCCACTCTATACGCCATCCGTACAATCCTCTCCTTAATAGAAAACGGACCTACAAACCTTGGTGCTAATTTCCCAACGGACCCAAAGCGAACAACGTTTCGTAATGGAGACACTTTGACGAAGACCATGTCCCCAACCTCAAACTCGAGATCTGTCCTCCTCTTATCCGCATAAGATTTCTGCCTATCTTGCGCTGCTTTCATCCTCCTTCGAATCAAGTCAATCTTCTCCGAAGTCTCCCTAATCATATCGGGCCCAAGTAAGATCTTATCCGTAGATTCCCACCAACATGTAGGTGAACGACAAGGTCATCCATAAAGAGCTTCGAATGGTGTCATACCAATGTTGGACTGAAAGCTGTTATTATATGCGAACTCCACCAATGGAAGATGCTCTTCCCACGTACCCCCAAAGTCTAGGATACATAGCCTCAACAGATCCTCTAGAATGCGATTCACCCTCTCGGTCTGGCCGTCCGTCTGAGGATGATATGCGGTGCCCAAACATAACTGAGTCCCTACCGCCTCTTGTAAACTTCTCCAAAATTCGCTAGTGAAAATAGGATCGCGGTGGCTCACTATGCTAGAAGGAACACCGTGCAAACGAACTATTTCTCGAACGTATACGGAGGCTAACCATGGAGTAGTCCTCTTACTCTTTATGAGAATGAAATGGGCGCTTTTAGTAAGTCTATCTACTACAACCCAAATTCCCGTATTACCCTTCCTTGATCGCGGTAACCCATCCACAAAATCCATCGAGACACTTTCCCTCTTCCATAGTGGAACCTCCAATGGGTGAAGCTACCCACCGGGTTTCTTTTGCTCCGCTTTTACTTGTTGGCACACCAAGCATCTAGCGACATACTCGGCCACATCTTTCTTCATGTCAGCCCAAAAGTAAACTCTCTTCATGTCTTTGTACATCTTGTCCCCGCCGGGATGAATGGTCATCTTCGAACGATGTGCTTCGTCAAGAATTGTCTTCCTTAGGTCATCGTCTTTTGGTACACAAAGTCTACCGTCCCTACGTAACCAACCCTTATCATCTAGGGTATACCTACGGAAATAGCTTGATGACTCCCCTCCTTTGAGTTTTTCTACTAACTCAACCAACTGCGGGTCGTCTCGCTGTGCCTTGCCAATCCGTCCCAAAAGCGTAAGTCTGACCTCCAAGGATGCTAGCAAACCGGGTACGAAGTCAACAGAAGGTCTAAAGTCAAACATCGAAATGAATTCTAAACTTTGCCGCTCAACAAACAAAGGACTTAAGGATAATCTTTTTCTACTTAAGGTGTCTGCCACCACGTTACCCTTGCCAGGGGTATAGGCTATTTCGAAGTCGTAGGACGCTAAGAACTCCATCCACCTTTGCTGCCTTAAGTTCAAGTCCTTTTGAGAGAATAGGTATTTTAAAGACTTGTGGTCAGTGAATAATTCGAATTTCTCGCCAAGAAGATAATGACGCCAAGACTTAAGCGCGAAAACAATAGCGGCCAATTCTAGGTCATGTGTAGGATAATTTTTCTCATGCGCTCTCAACTGCCTTCCACCATAGGCTATTACCCTTCCCTCTTGCATTAAGACTGCGCCTAGTCCTGTCCCACAAGCATCAGTATAAACGGTAAACGGCTTACTCCCATCTGGAAATACTAAGACTGGGGCTGAAGTCAAAGCTCTCTTCAAACGTTGGAGCGCATCATCACAATCTACGTCCCATGTGAAAACTAGGTTCTTCTTCGTCAAGCGTGTCAATGGAGCTGATATCTTTACGAAGTCTTTGATAAACTTCCTATAGTAGCCAGCCAACCCCAAGAAACTTCTCACTTCGGTAGCATTTTTAGGGACCTTCCAATCTTGCATGGCCACTACCTTCGCGGGATCCACGGCTATCCCTTCTTTGGAAACCACGTGCCCCAAGAACCGTACTTCCTTCCTCCAGAAGTGACACTTAGAAAATTTAGCTTTAAGCTTATGCGCTCGAAGAGTCTCCAACACTTCCCTAAGATGTAGGGCATGCTCTTCTTCATCCTCAGAAAAGATCAAGATGTCATCTATAAAGACTACCACAAATTTGTTAAGGTACTCCCTAAACACCCTACTCATCAAATCAACAAAGTATGCGGGGGCGTTTGTCAAACCGAAGGGCATCACTAGCCATTCATAGAAACCGTCCGGAGTCCTAAAGGCAGTCTTGTCAATGCTATCCTCAGCCACTCTCAACTGGTGGAAACCAGTGGCTAAGTCCAACTGCGAAAACACTGAGGCGCCAACTAACTGATCGAAGAGATCGTCAATCCTCGGCAGTGGGTGTCTGTTCTTCTTAGTAAGTTTATTAAGTTCTCTATATTCCACACACAGTCTAAGGGACCCATCCGCCTTCGTGGCAAATACTACTGGAGGACCCCACTCCGATATACTTCGTCTTATGAACCCCTTCTCAAGCAACTCCTTCACTTGCTTATCGAGTTCCCTCCTTTCACGTGGAGCCATGTGGCGTACTGGCAAAGATACTGGTTTCGCATTATCCAAAAGATATATTCGAAAATCTATCTCCCGCTTCGGAGGCAAGCCCTTCACCTCCTCAAACACATCCGAATATTCTCGGACCACTCTAACAGATCGTAGATTTTCCTCAGATGCGTCAAGCGATTCTAGATAACTTAGCATAACCGAATTTATGGGATTACAGAAGATTTAGAGAGTGTTGCCAAGGCGAGTCACGAGCCTAACTACTCTCCTTTCACAATCAAGAACGGCCCCATTTCTGGATAACCAATCCATTCCTAAAATTAGCCCATAGCCCGTGAAGCCCAACACATAAGCATCACATCTAAATTCAACGCTAAGTATGGAAATTTTCAAATCCAAACACATCATGGACAAATAAGCTGAGCCCCCTATTGGATTCGAAACAACTAAGGGATCCTCTACTAAACTGGTGTTTAAGTGCAGTGATTCAACTAATGATGTAGAGATAAACGAATGTGATGTGCCCGAATCGAATAAGGTACGGACAGGATGGTCAAACAGAAAAACTAAGCTTTCAACAGAAATGGTTCTACCTCGTTCTTGCAGCGGTGGGACCGCGAGAGCCTGAACTTGTCCCCTTGCCTGCCCTGGTGCCATAAGAGCCTGCACATGTCCTCCCGAGGTAGCTCCTGCCCTCTGCCCCTTCTTTGGGCAGTCCTTCACTAAATGTCCCGCATCGCCACAATGAAAACAGCCTGTCTTCTTTTTCTTTCGGCAATCCTTGCTGAGATGGCATGGTGTCCCATAGTTAAAACATTTCTTCTTTCCCTTGCCGTTATTGTCTTTACCACCCTTCTTGTTTTGCTGTTGTGGTTTCTTCTGATCCCCCTTCTTCTCGGGTGCCTTATCAGCTTTAGCGCTTTTCTCCTCATGCATAAGCGCCATTTCTACTAACTTCTCAAAGGTGGCCCCCATAGGGATGTGGGTCATAGCCAACCCTTGCAATGGTTCATTCAAGCCATTCACGAACCTCAGCGCCTTCTTCTCCGGCGTGTTCACTAAGTCCAAGCCAAACCTTGCTAACTGATTAAATTTATTGACATATTCTTTCACTGATGAGCTTCCTTGCTTCAATGTCAAGAACCTTTCCATATATAGATTTTCTTCTGCCCTTGAGAGAAACTTCGCCTCGAACCTACGTCTGAAATCCGCCCAAGAGTCAACAGGATGCTCCCCATTAGTGACCTCCCACCAAAGCGAGGCCTCTCCCTTCATCAACCAAGCTGCTAAACGAACTCTCCTCCCTTCTTTTACTTCAAAGATTTCTAGCAATTCTTCCACCTCCTTAAGCCAATCTCTAGCTTCCACAAACATTTTTGACCCTTGAAATGGTTTTCCACCCATAGCCTTGAATTCCTTGCACGTCTTAGCAAAAGTATCTACGCGAGGAGGAGGAGGAACAGGTGCAACTGGTGGTGGAGGAACATTGGCTGGACCTGCAGCGGCCCTAGCCTCTAATAACCTTCTATACCATCCTAGTATTGTTACACCGTCGGGTAGATTAAGATCTTCAGCCATGCTGAAACGAAAAAGGAAAGATTCAAAATGGAGAATTCGAAAGATAAAGATATGTGGCTATTGGGGATTATGTTTTTCTTAAAAACTTTTCTCTTTAAATTTCTCATTAAAACATGTTTTTGAAAACACTTCTTCCAAAAATAACTATTTTTCTAAAGTATTTTTATCTGTTCCGGTAACCTTAAGCTCTGATACCACGTGTAACACCCCACGTCCATTAATGTCACTCACAAAGGGAATGCATTAACTTCCATGGAGGTTATAAGTGAATTTAGAACAGAAAAATTACAACAAGGCAAATAATCAATAGTACTTGGAAATTTAAAACTTCATTTTATTGCAGCGGAAATTAAACATGTTTGTTACATCATAAAACCATAGATCATAACCAAGTACAATATCCATCTTCATAAAAACAAAATACATAATCCCATTACATAAATAGCCATTAAAAAGATAACAAGCTGGACTTTACTTCAACGGTCCAAGCTTTCCAAAGAGAGATGAAGCAATTCAATCAAACTCCACTAGAGCTGGGCCTAACCTGAGGACCTGGAGGGGGAAAAAGGATAGAAATAGAGGGGGTCAGACATAAAGTCTGGCGAGTATGATAATTCTAACAATACTATTATCAAAATAACTAGACTAAGGCATAAGCTGGAAGACAAGTAAATGTCTATGAACTCTTAGGAAGATAAATATAGCGTTTAAGATAACGTTAAAGATAACGGTAAAGGCACACCTAATTACTAACGAATGATTATTACACTGCACCGCACATTACTACACTGCACCACACCAGTCACCCTATTGTTTGATCCCACTTGCTTCACACAGAAACTTTATAATAACCTTACGTACCCCTAGCTGACTACATAGGTGCCGTCTGCCCCTATCTCCACTAGGTGTACCCACTACCCACTTTCGATCGGCTCCCTACTCGTAGATACGCGTGCTGGCCCCATAGTGGGGTGTATCACTCCCCTAAAGTGGCAACCCGATACAACTTGAGAATGCACGGCTTATACCTACACGATGCAACAACGTCTTACCTACCAGTCCGGGTCCACACACGCATACGAAACCCGTTGGACTTGCATTGCCACCGCTCCCCGTTCTGGCCTCTTACAATCGAACCCAACATGCGTGTCCCATCCTCGACTTGGGTCGAGCCCACAAAGATACGTTTGGGATACTGGTCGAAATGGGCCCCCACAAGCTACCCACCTATGCTTGTCACTAGTATATCCCACTTAACCCTCTTAGTCATGTTCATTTACATGTGTGTTTGGTTAAGTCTTACTAATCGTATTTCACATGCCACTAAGGGCACCCCCTAGATTCCTCATGCCACCCAAGGCACCTACTTAACCCCCATGTCCCACCTTACATGTTTATCTGGTTAAGTATTTCTTAATTCATTCAGGCCATAACCTCATAAAGACCTCTCACATTATACTGGCATTTATGGCAGCTGGATTTGCCGGGCGGGTCCGGGCAGTCTTACACCATAAAAGAGTCTAACCTCGTGTCTTTACAACCGTTATGCTTTAGTTTAGGCCTAGGACCTCTCACATTGGGCTGGCATTTGTGACCACTGGATTTGCCGGGCGGGTCCGGGCAGGTTTACGTCACAAACGAGTCCAACCTCGTGTCCTAAGCATTGATTAACACTTAAAATCTTTTACCCCAGTTTTAATAATTCCCTATTCAAATTATTAATTAAGTCAACTTTTAATGATGTCCATAATTGACTCAATTATGGCCATCCACTTATGGCATGCAAAATCATATCAATTGCACCCCAACTTTTTAATATTAAATCCTTAATATTACCCCTACCCCACGTTTATACGTTCGCTTATTCAACGCATAATATAGGCTAGACTTGTATAGTCTAACACCTAGCACAAAGATAAATTATCACAACATATAGACAATTAAAATAAATCTAATCATAATAGGGGTGAAACTTGCATAAACTACACATGTTAAGGATCAAAAGGTGTCAACTTGTTAAATGTCTCAATTTATATGATATGATCATAGGCCAAATCTATACATAAACTTGCATATGGGGTTTTTAGGCAACATAATGATGGTGTGAACTAGCATAGGATATCACATATGTCATAGCATAATTCTAGATGCCATAATAGATGTCTTGGCATATGTTCATAACTTTTCTAATCAATCTAACTTGCATATGTGACTTGTCATATAGATCAACATAACCCAAACATGATGATTTAATTAATATGAACTAACTAGCATAGATGGTAACATCATGGCCTTTTTAACATGTATGATTCATTACAACTTAGCATAGAAACTTTCAACATACATAACATCATCATAGCATGATTTACAACATATAAGATATCATCATCACATAACATTGGATTTACAATATACATGATAGCAAAAGGGGTTTACAACAACATATATGATAATTCACATCATCTACTCATAATCCATTCATAACTCAACCTAATTAAAATGATAATAATCTTGTTAAGATCATCATACTCACAATTTAGAGAAGAAAAGAGAGAGTTTTGCTTTGCTTTAGGGTTTAGAGAATTAGAATTGAATTTGCTTTTCTTCTTTCTTAGTTGGCGGCGGCTCCATTGATTTCCATGACGATGGTATGACGGTAACAATTCTGTTTTAATTAGGTTTAGGGTTAGCATTAGGATGTATTTATAGGTGTAGGAAGTTATTTAGGACCATTAGATTAACCCTGAACCATGAGAACCAATCAAATGCAAAATCTGCATTTGAGCGACTCGGCCCACGGGTTGACAGCCAAACCCCCTGGATTAACCCCTAGTCGACCCAGCAAGGCTCGGGTCGACATCAAAAATGGGCCGGTTCGGTTATTTCCCCTCCCAATTCGCTGTTTTGAACTTTTTCGCATATTTATTTATTTAATTTTTAATTTATATATATATATATATATATCAATATATATATTTCTCTGCGCAACCCATTTCACTTAATTCTTTTCTAAAAATTAAGTATACTTTAATTTGTGAATTTTAATGTTATAAAATTACGGGGTGTTACACCATGGCCAAGTTCCGGATCGATCGACCATTTTGCCTCCAGTTCAGTGTTCGATTCAACTCCTTGGACAACAGCTCTTGAACCAGTACGACTCCTGGATCGACTAGAACACGGATCGATGCAACATCCGGTTCGACCCAGTACCTTACCACAAACTAATCTTATGCCACCTCCCATCCGATCTTCCCAGCATGGAGATCCAAGCTTAGCAGGAGGAAACAACCCTCTGTCCCAACAAGACCACTCTACTATACCGGTTCTAGGAATGAGAGAGGAAAACGCTACAGAAAATCACCCTGATGTCGGCCCGAGCGGATCCGATCTTACCTCCATAGGTATGGTTCAGTCCAATACTCAGTTTACTAAGAGACTTCAGTCAACCCTAAGCCAGCGCCTGAGGACGGAGACCACCTTCACTAAACTCTCATGGGCCGAACCCAACTGACTCCAAGGACTCGAGGCATGCTTCCACCCGGTCCTAGTACTGGGATTCTCACCAATGTCCCGAATGCAGAATTGGATTCGTGGCAACAACTCCTTGGGGACGGAAGTCAGATTGCAAGCATCATCAAATACTTCACCAGAGGCACCTCCTCTCAACATGACATGGATAATGTTCATCGCAGTCCATTCACATGAGAAATCAGGAATTCCCGAAATGCACTAGACTTCAAGCTTCCAGTCCTGGAGCGACCCGACCATACATCTCATGTGATACATGCGACACATGGAAGTGCTTTTTTCATCAACCAACATCATGGCCAAGTGCTTCCCTCTATTTCTCACTGACATAGCTGGCATGTGGTTTTGGCAGCTAACAACTGAATCGATCAATAATTGGAATACGTTAGTCACCCGCTTCAACAAGCCGTTCAGAGTTCATATCTCCTGACCGAAGAGCATCTTGTTCCTCACATCCATCAAGCAGCGGTCCGGCGAGATCCTCCACTCCTTAGAAATATTTAGTGTTGCCGTAGCATCAGTCAATCGAACCGAGCCATCGATGGTGTTTAGATCGCCATAGCTGGTGTTCAAAGCCGATCTGATTTCAAGATCTCCCTAACTAGAGATTCCCCCAAGGATATCGAAGATTTCTATGTGCTGAAGCAGATAGATTCCTCCAGCAAGAAGATGCTAACATCAAGATGGAAAACCTCAAAGTACTTGCTACAAAGACGGAGGCCCATCCAATAACAATGGCCAGAATAAAATAAAGGGCAAAGCCTCAAAAAAGAATGATCGGAACGTGCGGTTCCGGAGAGAGAGAAAATATGATCAATACACCAAGCTCAACTCCTCCCTACTATACATCCATCTTGATGTGCGAGGATCGCTACCTTTCCCAAAGCCTCCCAGGAGGGAGCCGACTTAAAGAGAACTTGAATTAGAAAAGGACCGCATGCATCATAATATGGCAAGTCACGACACCAATGAATACAGGCATTTGTGCGATCTCATTGAGGAAAGGGTTAAACGTGGAGAGCTACCCGAGTATGTTAAAGAATCTGCACCAGCCGTGCCACCATAGCTACTTCCCAAGCTTCTCAGGTTGGTCCCTGATCCCCTCGATACAGGAAGAACCATGAGTCTAGCAATCGCGTCATCATCAACAACAGATCTGGTTCAGATCGTTGTGGATACACCCCATTTCTTAGGATATAAGAAAGGTATTTTTGTTATTTTTAATAATGTGGTTATGTTGAAGTACACACGTACGGGATTAGTATTTAATCCCTAGGCGTGCTCTGGATTCAACTATAAACCCAAAGGATTCATTTAGTTTATGTAATAACTTCTTAGAAGTAATAAAATTTCTTTCTCAAACATGGATTATGTTTGATCGATCCAAGTATCTTGTCGGGATTCGGCAAGTGCCTCAAAGCCGAATATGGTTAATGCTCGCCAAACTTCTTAAGTCGAGTATGGTTAATGCTCACCAAACTTCTTAAGCCAAGTATGGTTAATGCTTGCCAAACTTCTTAAGACGGGTATGGTTAGTGCTCACCAAACTTCTTAAGCCGAGTATGGTTAATGCTCGCCAACTTTGCTGAACCGAACATGGTTTTTACTTGATTTTTTTGAAAAATCACAGCCCGGGCATAGCTAATGCTCGACCCTAATTTTTCAGGTACGGCTTATGCCTAAACAAACTATATATTTCACCAGTACATAGCCAACTAACTCAATTGTATCTCGAGCATGGTTAATGCTCAACTCTGAACACTGGGGTATGGTTTATACCCCCCTCCACAAAACCGAGTATGGTTTATGCTCGTCTTCCATTAAAACTCTGGGTATGGTTGATACCCCACTTTAAACTACCGAGTATGGTTTATGCTTGACTATCTGGGTATGGTTTATACCCCTCTCAATTATGAACTGAGTATGGTTTATACTCCTATCACATAACTAAGCATGGCTTATGTTTGAACTCATCGAATGACTTCATCAGGATTTGGCATGTCAAACCATTTACATGCACTGTTTAACTTGGCAAGGTCCCGGTCCTTTTGCTATTCTCCAACATCGATTCGGCGTGATTGTGGTCTCCTCGCACTCTCGGATACTCGACCTTGACACGATCTTCAGGTGATTGTTGGTTTTCTGGCCTTAATACGATCCTTAGCGGTTGTCGGTTTTCTGACCTGAATACAATCATTGTTGATCGTCGGTTTTTTGGCCTTCCTATAATATGGTTTGGCGTAGCCATGGCTTTCTGGATTCTTACTGGATTTCTATTATTCAACATTCAATGATCCAGAACACATCTTCTTTCCCCAAGAAGATATGTTCTAGGGGAAAAGTGTTGACCAGCTTTTTGGCAAAAGCTGTCACCACTCAATATCGAAGCTTGCTTCTAGGTATTGGCTTATTCCTTGTCTTCAGGGTCGAGTATCATCTCAGGTCGATTGATTATATTTCAACGTGAGACGGCTTCACAACAAGTAAAGGCTTTTCCTCAAAGATGACGTTCCTCTGAAATCAAAACCAAACCAATCGATTGAGTCATCAACTGATCAATCGAGCTGCTCCTGAAAGATCGAACCAAGCATGGAATATCAGATCAGAAATATCAAGATAGATTATTTACTACAAGACGAAGTCCGACTCCCAAGACTATAGAACCGGTCAAACTTGACTCGCATAACTTTTTATACTTCAGAATTCAAGCTCCACTTATGCCACGAATCTCGAGGAGAACTATACGTCAAGAGGATAATGGGTCCCTCCGCCTATAACTACTTTATGTGATCAAGTAACATGTGTCCAAGCCCAAAAAAGATGTATGCCACGTTGCATACAAATTCGACCCACCTTCTCACCTATAAATAGAACCACTTCCAAAAATGGAAAGGCAGATTGAATCCACCAGAGATAAGCTCCTATTCGGCATCCCAAAAATTGCATGTCGTATATTCCGAATACAACACAAGGATTTAGTCTATAAACCACTTCTTTCTCTTCTCTCTTTCAATCAAAAATGATTGTAACCTTATAGTATAAACAAAGATTATAAAGTGGACATAGGCATGGATTAAGCCGAATCACTATAAAAATATTGTGTCTCCTATGTTTATTTACTTTTTCTCGCATTCTTTGAATATTATTGTGTGTGGTGAACACACTTTGGAGGTTGATCGTCATTAGGCCAACATTTGACGTCAACACAACCCATGAATCTTTTGATTTGTCTATCTACCACATTGTAGACTAGACCAAAGAGCGAACTTATCCCCAACAACCTAACAACTTAGAAGGCCAGTGATGTATCTAATAGAAATATTTAGCAGTGTGTGATATGGTATCTGCGTAATGCTACGAACCACATGATACAAGTATGTAACAATGTTTTTATTGGAATATTTCTAGCATATTATAATTTATGGATAATATAAATTCATTCAGTTAAATTAATTGAACACAACTAAAAAAATAAAAAATAATTACCCATAACAAAAAATTAATACACCCATTTTAAATGCCGCTTTTGAAACACAAATACAAATTCTTCTTTTGTCTAATATTTTTCTTTAGTGTCTCTTTTAAATGCCCTTTTCTCATGTCCTTCCATTTGCCAAGAAAAGCATCCTATATAAGTGTAGTCTGGGTATTTATTGATAATAATACTTTGCTTTAGCATTTAAAAGCAATATATTTTCGAATGCTAATTAATAATATATTTAGAATAAAAGATAGAATATTTTTGTAATGTTAAATGCAAATTACTTCAAGGGATGTTGTATATTATGCACCTTATGCGGAAGCTGTTTACCGACTAGAATCTTATTCACCCAATTGCTTAAAGATAATTTTGATAGATAACAACATTTATATGAAATTACAAGTGAACACAAGATATTCCACCAAATCACCCTTTTTATTGATTCACAAAATAATTTTTGTTTACACGAATGGAATAAACTCAAAAATTACGAAAGAATCAATAACCTATTGAAAAAGGGAAAGAATATCTGGATGACTATAAATATTGTTGGAGAAGGAGAGAAATTAAGAACGACAAACCATACATGTTTCAGCTGTAAATAGGAATGACTTCTTTTAGCCCTAATTTTGTAGTTTTCCTCTACAGGGCACACGCCCTAGAGGCACACAAACTTTGGTTTCGGATACACTCTAATACAATCCTGAGAGTTGCTTTTATTGGAGAATAGAAGACCTAGGCAATTACCTAAATTGCCCTTTCAAAATATCACAGATCCAAGATGAGAAAAATCAGTTCAAAACAAAAATTCTCCGAGACTTTGGAAATTCCAAACTCCACGCTCAAATGTCTGGCCTCATCCCTCAGACGTTTGAGCAGAGTTATCACCTTTGATCGTCAATCTGCGAATCATCTCCTCCGCTAAAAAGCTACTTCCAAAAACACATCATTGTCTTTAACATATGTGTGATTTAATATCACAAATCGCATCACTCCACCTTGATATAAAATCACATCAATATTCCAACAATCACCTAACTCTTTCAACTACCACCAAATCTCAACTAAAACCACATTACATGCTTCACCCAATGCCTGCAAAAGAAGGATCTTCCATATAAGGTTCACCATGCAAAACTAACAGTCTCAAAATTATTTGTAATATCACAAAGATATCTATCTTATGGTATTTCCAAATCAACACTCACTACCATTTGACTTGAGCTTCTATCTAGGTCTCGGTTGAACCCTCGAGCATCATTAATATGAAGACACTGTTGTATGTAACAATATGAATTTTGTTTGATGACAACCAAGACACACACACACACACACTCTACTATGATAAATGTGTTCAAAATTGTACTATTCTACTACATCACACACAAAAATAAATATTTATATTTAAATAGAATACTATTGTGCAAGAATTTAAATATTCAAACAGTATTTTATTTGAATATAATATTTTATTTCAACATTTCAATAGTATAAATTTTACAACTCCACCATTGTGCATCTCAATAACAAAATACATTTTTTCATATACATATTTCTTTTACATTTGTTCCTCACTACAAATTCTCAGTTACACAATTACATTCTCTTTCATGTATTGATTCACTCACTTACACTCATGTCTTCACAATCAATCCAATCACCTGCATACCTATCACAAAAAGACACGTAGGAAATTGGAACAAAACAAATTTAAATTCTAGCATATATATATGTAAGGTATATAAATACATGTTGTGTGTATGTATGTATGTGTGTGTGTGTGTGTATATATATATATAAGGTAAAATACAAATGCTTCAGCAACATCTGAAATTGTCCAGGAAGACACAAAAGCATCAATGCAAGTATAAATATATTCAAGAAACAAGGTAGTGTCAAAGACCATACAACTGGACCCAAAAGAATACAACAACCCAAAACAGTGAAGGAAATGTTGCATTCAAGAAATGGGACAAACAAGAAATGGGTCGGTATGAACAAGACAACTGGGTTCGACTCTCTTTTATTTTTCAGATGTCTAATCTTAGAATTATGTACTTTTATTGCGTGCTTGTTTGTATTACTCGTATTCATTTTAGTATGCTAATCTTATCGTGTACTTTTCAAGTTATTAATAAAAGTTTACCATTTTCAATATATATATATATATATATATACACACACACATGGTTCATCAGTCAAGTATGCAAGCACACAACACAACTCAAGTGAACAAACAGAGCAACATGCTTACAAACTCAAAACTGTTGTCACGAAGTCAATATACATGTTTAGCGTGATCAGTACATTGAAAAAACGCAAATGCAAGCATGGTGAACAAATCAATGGCAATTTTTATCAAGCATGGGCATGCACAAGACAGAGATGGTGCTAGCATCAACAAGAATCAAAGTTCCAGAAATCACCATGTTTTTATTCCTAGAATAGTATATTTTTGGCAAGTGAATATTGTAATATACATCTGGAATGTCATGAAGTCTAAAATTCAATGATTTCCAAATATAAAGTAGGGGCAAAACATGTCAACAAGCAACAAATGACATAGCATAGTCGAGTATTTTCACATGCGAAAATATACAAGAAGGAATTCAATCTACATTGGTGGCAAGAGTTATTTTTGGCAACTTGTTTTTGCAAATCAATTCACTATTTTTGAAAGTTTTTAATCTTGCAATGAAAACCTCAAAATTTATAGAAGTGCAAATCACTGAAGTATGGAAAGAAATATTTTGGTAATCTTGACAAATACATTTTTTGGGATTAAAATAATTAGAGGGTTTCCAGAAATATCAAGCAATCAATTATGGGTAGAAAATTAATTGTACTATTTGTAGAAAACAACAGGGATTCACAAAAAGTATTCATGGAATAGACAATGGGAAATTAACAGATATACATCAAGCAACTCAATACTGTGAACAATCATGCAAAGATCATTTCCAAATATTCAATGTCGTGGAAACAAAGGGGGTAAATCTTGCAACAATCAAACCAAGTCAATGTGTTGAAATCAAAGAGTTTAAGGGTTTGAATATCCTATTTAAACGCCTATTCATCATCGGTAGAAAGGGACTGAAACCAATCAACACAAAATCATGATTAAAAGAATCAGAATACTTACAAATTTCTTTTTGGAGTTTCGATCAACAATAGGCCCAAATCGAATGACAAGAATCATCAATCAATTGAAGCATCAGAGAATCAATCGTCATTCAATTTCAAAGTTGCGATTTGGGATTTTTTCAAAACCCTATTTTTCACCGACCATCAAAGTGCAAGAAGGAAGCCAATTATTAAATGTTAAAAGAAATAAAGGAGGACAACTTTATTTTTATTAGAAAGGGGTTTTGGGTTTTATTTTATTGTTTTGTTTTTTATTTCCTTTTGTAATCAATCCATTGTTTTTTCTAGTTTTACTATAAAACGTGGGCTTTACTAGCTATAGGATTTATAGTTTGGGTTTAAGAGTTACATGTTTGTAATTAGAGAAAAAAATGATCTTGGATATAAAGATCAGCCCAGGGTTTTGAGCGTAGGATTAGAGCAGTATTAGGGTTTGCGAGTTTACAGGGTTTTGTAAGCGGGAATCTGTTTTACTATGTAGTAGAAATCTTGGGAATGCAGTAGTAGGCAGGTGTTTGCCAAAGCTGGGTAAAATCTATGTCATTTCCTTTCTGCATTTATTTTCTCTACCGAAATCTGTGCTGTGATATTTTTAATATCTTGTAGAATTCCAATAAACCTTATTCACCCCCCCTCTATGTTTAATCTAGATCCACAAGTGGTATCAGAGCAGGTTTTTTTATTAACTATAGAGTCATGGTGTTTTCGAGTTGTCAATCCAACGAGGGTCAGTCCAATCATATTCCAACTATTTTTGATGGTACAAGTTTTTTTAATTGGAAATCAGAAATGGAATCCTATTTAAAATCTATTAATATTAAATGTTGGGATATTGTTATAAATGGATATGATATGGTTAATAGGAAGGATATTGGGTTTAATTCTCGTGCTACACATATTTTATATTCTTATATTGATGATGTCCAATATAACCATATCTCCTGCTGTTTGACTGCATAGGAAACCTGGAATGCTCTCAATACAAAGTATGGAAGAATTGACAACAATGACTCAAAACCCGAAAGGTCAACTTTGGTTCAGAAAAATGTCTGAAAGGAGAAATAAATGATGATTGCAATTGAGACCCAATAGGAGATTTAACTTATGAAGATTTGATTCATCTTTTAAATGGTTTAACTAAATCTGTTGAGATTCTCAAATTTTAAAACAGATCTCTGAAATCTAAAAATCTTGAGTTGACCAACAAAATAATATGTTGGAATTAAAACTTAGAAACTTCGACCGCAAAAATTGTATGAATTTGAAAACTGGTCTGGCTCAATAAAAAATTCAAAAACTTGAAAAAGAAATTATGAGTTTAAAACAAAATGAGTATGAGCTAATTTGTAAAAATGATGCTTTGCAAAAGGAGTTGGATAAGCATAATTCCAAACATAAAATTTTTGATTTTTTTTTTTGCTGAAAACAGAATCAATTCTGAATGAGCTTGTAGATGAGATTGAAAAATTCAAGAAGTTTGAGAAACTCGAGCTTGAAAAGCAAAAAAGATTTGATCTTGAAATTTCTGAGTATAAAGACAAAATTGAGATGCTTGAAAATGAAAACTCGTTTTTGAAACAAAATGATGCTGAGAAAAGAGAATTTGTTGTGAATCAATGTTTAAAGATAATAAACGAGAATGAATTTTTGAAATCCAAAATCAACGATCTTGAGTTGAGCTTGAAACGTTTTTCAAATGGAGAAAAACCTTTGAATATGTTGTTGATAAATCAGCTTTTTTCTGGAAATAAAAGTGGTCTCGGTTTGGAAAAATTGATGGCCTTGAAAAGCTGAATGGTTTTAAAATCCTTCAAATTGCTTTGAAAAGAATCATCTTGAAAATCTGGTCTCGGAAAAATTCAAAGGATTTTTAAATCATTAACAAAATGAAATTTGATGTGTAACAATCAATTTAAACAAGCTTGGATCCTGAAATGAAATAAAACGATTTTGACTAAATTCAAACAGATTTAGGTTCCAAAGGGTACAAATATAAATTCGAATGGATTGTTGTACTAATAAGTTTGGGAACCAAAACGTATGAATGAAACTGTGAGTAGTTTTACAAATTTTGTTAGACCACTCGATCCTCTAAATGCTTAGGTACTGAAGGAGGCTGAGTAACTACTTTGCATAAGGGAAACTACATTCAAGTTATTCCATATCTTTGAAACATTCTGAGTTCCTTAGCCAAGTTTGTTGAGTTAAAGAATCGGCATTGTTTATTGAAAATCGGGTATGATCTCTAGACTCACATTGTTTGTATATATTCTCTATTTATTCTTCTTTTTATTTCTCCTTCTACCCTTTTTTAATTGATTATACTTATTTACTTTGCCACTGCCACATTTTCTTCCACTTCTTGAGCTTCGTAACTTCAAATTGCAGAATTCTTGGTTTTCTGGAAATTTTCTTCAATTGTATAAAACTCTCATGTTTAATGATTTCCAAATCTTGAATTCAAACTTGTAAATATCTATAATTGTTTTGAAGTTATTTTTTCGGTTTCCTAAATTCCTAACAGTGCTGAAGCTTTCTTATTATATCTTGAACACTATTATACAAAATTCTAAATTTTTTTGATGATCTGAAAGCTACTGAAATTTCACACATCTTCGCCATTTTGAATCTCTTCTAATTCATTGTAAAAATTCTTTAAAAACTACACTCATTACAATACACTACTATTTTTCAGTTGTGATATTTCATTGTCTTTTGGATGAGCTTGGCTATTCTAAATTGAAAAACAATTGGCTTAAATCATTTTGTTGCATCTTGAAACTCATTTTTATTCATGATCATTTGACTTGGATATTTGTTGTTTGAAATCATTTAAAACCATTGATATCTTCAATCTCACACTCTTCTTGGATTTGAAATTGATAATCTTGTGTGACCGATTCACCGAATCTTGAAATTTGCACACGTCTTCATGTGATTTCAAATTAACTACTTTAATCATTGGATCATGATCTGTCTCTCGTGCTTGTTAGAAATAATTGTGAAAAAATCTCATGTAAATCTTGTTCTAAAATTAAATGACAACTGCTCTGATAAAAAGGTCTAAATTGTTAGATTTGTCAGCTTGGGCTCGGTGATTTAAACTGAAATTTCCGTGCTTTGTTTTCATTGACCATTATGGATAATTGGGAGCTCCAAGTGGTATCAGATTTTAGAAGTCTTGAAACAATTTCTCATTCAATTGACTGATTCTTTTTTGAACCGATTTTTCAACTTGTATAGATCTTTCTGAATCCCTCTTGTAATTGATTTTTTCAATTTTAAAATCATTGTTTAATAATTTATTGAGAAATTGAAATCATTAACCAAATTGAACTGTATTTGGAGCTCATCAAAATTATTATTAGATTTTTGAAATTGTGATGAGTTATGACTATAATATACTTCAAAACAAGAGGAAATATTATTTAATTTTTCATGATGATTGAACAATCTTTTTAATATCTTTGAATTGGAGTTATTTCACGAACACCTTCTTTTCATAGTCCTTCTGTCATCCATCATTGTAATAACCCAAATTTCGACAGACCAATTTTTTTTCAAAAATCCAATCTATCGAAACTCAAGTTGTTGTGCTCTGGTATCCTACAGAAAAGACAGAGACATAAAACATGTCAGAGTTCAGAAAATATCCCACAGCGGAATTGAAAAAATATAATATAATCAAAACATATCCCGATATTAATAATACTGCCTAACCAGTACCTAAGGCTATCATGTCTCTGCCACAAATCTAACCTGCGAGTATGTTATGAAGAGGGGGTCAGAACACAAGTTCTGGCGACTGGATTTAAATTATACACTTTGAATAACACTACTATACCGTTCAATCATATTCTCTTATTTATTAGGTTACTTGGGTTAACAACACTCAAGACTTACATACACGTCGTACCCATTTACTTCCCAGTGGATTAAACTAATATAGTATATACGTAGCTACCCCCAATATTGAGGTACACCCCATCGTACCCCACTCGCACGGTTTCTACCCTAACACCATCGAAATATATATGCAGTCCCTCACCCTATGCCATAGTGATGTACGGGTCTCTATATGACAAAGTTACGTTCTACATATATCTATTATTATTATGCTACGTAAGCGTATGCACTGCCACCTCCGATCAAATCAGATTCCATACTAGAGTAATGCCCTCAAGTCTTCAATTCACCACCCAAAGCCGACATGCATGTGTCTTGACTATCCACATACGTATCATCAATTGTAGCTCGATGTCACAACCGCACGTCCTCTAATGTGCATCGAGTTCCGTGGCAGGGCGATACAAGAAACACGGTACTTGGACTGGAGCTTTTCCATATCTATACAGGCACGCCTTTAAGAGCCTCTATATACAGATATGCCTAGGGTCTGTTGTCCCGGTGGCTATGGCCCCACCTCGGCCCCTCCCTTAACTAGTAAAGACTACAAGAGCTAAATGACTGCCCTTAAAGAAAACAATCTAAACATCCATTTGGCTTCTTCACTCAACACCGTACCCTATTAGTGAAGGGTGAATGGTCTATTGGTTTTAGCTCTAGTCTTTCCGCATCCCATTGGCTGCCGATGACGGGTATTCGACAATCTACTATCCTTGTTGGTCGTGGCCCTTCGCCTCCCTGTTTATGCAACCGTTGAATCACCCTAGTGTCACCACGTCATAGCATTCTGACTGCATATCTACTTTTGCAGTCAAGGCCCACCCACCTAGTAGTTACGCGCAGACGGAACCTCTGCGAGCACAACCTAAACATCTACCACCACACAGAAGACTACTAGGAGCACCTTACATATCTCAGGAAGCCGCGTGCTTCCCCTTCCAATCCTTCGGAGCCGACAGAATAATCAGCTGAATGTGTGCTCCCCTTGTGCCTTTTAACACCGCGATGATCTACCCCATTGGGTTATTCACCCTCAAACGTGCGGACTAGTCCAAGCGCCTCACTTTAATATGTTGTTAGAACCTATGTCTAAATATTCTTTTACGCGCTTGCCTTACCTCATTAGGTTTCCATTTAACTTGGTTATTCCCATTCATATTGAATTCTTAATCAAGTTACCAAGTTTCTCTTGCTTATTAATTTCAGCTATATAACTTAACCTGTTTAAGTTTACTAATAAGCCCACAACATGTTATTCTCTAGGTTGTGGCCCAAGGTCTGTGATCCATAACCCTTTATATTCTTTTCTGATTTCAAGATTACAATAACATGTTCTACTTAATATATTATTAAGTATATCTCAATTCACATGTTTTCTAATTAACATGTCACTTACAATTTATGATTAAATGTAACTTATTTCATACGTTTTCCTTATTCTTTCTCATTTAATCATAATCCCATTTTACACTGTTACTACAACTTATCGTTGTTTACTTATTAACTTAGTTCTCTTAACTAAGGCCCATTAATAAGTTTCTCTACCCATTTATTATAACCCATGTTATAAATTCCTCTTGTCACTAGGACAAGTCCAAACATGCTATTCTTATCAGCGGGTCTCAGACTTCCAAGTTTACAGATTACTTAATTTATAATTAAGTACAACTTCTCATATTCCAAATATTTCCCCCCTTTTCTCACCTGGTTTCTGGTTTTCCCCATTCACTGATTACTCAATTAACAATTAAGTGTCCCTTATCTTATTTCACCAGTTATCACATTTCCTTACTAGTTTATTATAACCTAAGTTATAATCTTCACTTGTCCCTAGGACAAGTCTACCTATTATACAACATTTTGATTATTGTTATTTATTTATAATAGGTTATTACCATTTCCCATTTAAACCATTTTCTTTAACTGTTGTATTCCAGTATTCTTCATTCACTGTAATATATGTTCCTTATTTTAATTAAGGAAAACACTTCATGATCCTTATTAGTTTGATGTATAGAAGGAATCAATGATTTATTTTCATAATGTATTCCCATCTACATCCATGGTGGCAAGTAATTTCTTTCATTTTTCTTGCTTTATTGGTTGTGGCTTACTTGCAACCACGTTCTCAGAAATAGGTCATTTAGGGAAATACATCACTTTTCCTTCGTATCACCCTAACCCAGTCCATTACATCCCTTCCTTTCTTATTTTCTGAGTTAGACATTTATCACCCTCACTGCCATTTATTCATATTATGTTATATACATATATCTTTATATATATTTATGCACCATACCTCTCACATTAAGTCTATACTTGTGGAAGCTGGATTCGCCGGGCGGGTCCGGGCAGACTTCTACCACAAGTTGACTTAACCTCTTGTCTTAGTACCATTGCATGTTTTAGTTATGCACTTGGACCACTCACATTTGATTTACCACTTGTGAATGCTGGATATGTCGGGCGGTTCCGGGCAAAATTCTATCACAAGTGCAATTTAACCTTGTGTTTAAGAGCGTTATAGTGTCAAATTACTGTATATCTAGGCATGTTCGTTCTTTAACAATTATTCCTATTTCATGTAAATTTTAGGCATATTATCTTTTTTACTGTAATCTAATTTACATATCTTCCAATTATGCCTATATTTTGTCGCATGTCCTTTTTAACATATGTTTAATTCTATTTTGACATGTAAACATTCAATCAGATAATTATTCAAATCCAACAAGTTAGTTTACTCAATAGTATGCCACAAGTGAATCATATAATTATAACAACAGTAGTCATTGCCCATATTCTAACAAGTTTATTCAACCTGTAATCATTCCAACATTTTAACTGATTCAACGTATGAACTATTCATATTAACATCTCAACTTGTTATAACAATAATTTATAATTAATCTAGCAATTTCACAATTAATAAAAAGGGGAATGCTAACGATAACATATTACTATCTAAAGGCTATAGCTTAAACCCAATCACCTCGTAAGCTTCCCAAATCCTGGATCTGGTTCAACTCTATCATTCCATGGTTTTCCCCCGAATTTGATTCAAAACCTAACAACCGTGGATTTATAACTTTTTACTAAAAGAATGAAAGATAAAGAAGAAAGAGAAGAGAATTGAAATAGAACAAATCTAGAAAATTACCTCACTTCGATAAGAGATCTGAACACCTATTTACAAACACACGTTCCTTTCCTTTAGATCTGGATTAAGAATTTTTCATAAACTAAAAATCTTAATTTTCTAAATAGATTTGAGGAGAGGGAAAGGAATGGCGAAGCTTCAGCGTAGCCTTTGAAATATGAGGTTTAGGGTTAGCTCTAAGGTCTTATTTATAGGTGTCTCAGAGGAATCAGGACCCTCAGATTTACATCTAAAACATCAAAACTGACCACGTCAGAAAAGAATGTTCCAGATCTGCCGGTGGGTCGACCCCTCGGTCGACCCCCAACGATCTAATTTCTCTCCAGATTTTCCCGCTCGTGAATTTTGATTTTTGAACTGATTTTCGAATTTTCTGGATATATTTATTTAATACATATATACATATAAGCTTCTTATATGTATACAAACTTCTAACGCTCATAAATTCTTCATACGGTGTCCAATTTACGCAAACCATGTGTCTATTTTGACTAGAATTTTGAAATGAACGCAATGGCGTAGTCCGTTTCATTTAATTCTGAATATTTAATTAAGTTATTCTTATTTTATTACCTTAAGTTAAAAGAATGCGGGGTGTTACATTCTCCTACCCTTAGAAAATTTTGTCCCCGAATTTGATAAGGGTAAAAAATCAATTAACCACTCTCATAATATACATCCATAATGTGTGCATCCAATTTCTACAACAATAGTGCACTTGTGCAAAGTGAAATACAACATAATAATACATGTATGCCTAAGTGGTACCTCCTACATGCATGCAATTTTTTTTTTCAAAAATTCTTTTAAAACATGATGCTCACATCCTAGATATACTGGCAGTTCTACATGAATGCAATATTTTGAAAATCAAAATATTTTTTTCATCCAAATTTTCCCATACTCTTACTGAGTAAGAACGTAGTTCATCCAGTTGTTGCATCCATAATCCTACCAATAACTTTATTTTTTGAATTTCAGAAAAAACTAATTTTATAAATTCGATTTCTTATGTTACACAAAGGTGGAAAACGGAAAACTTCGCATCTTCCATTTTTATTTTTCAACCTTTTTCTAACCGTACTTGGATTTTACGTAACTATTCATAAAGATTCCCTTATTTTCCTACCCAAGCACAACCCACATAAGAAAATTTTATTTTGTTACTGATTTTCTTTTCGTCTTCTCTTGGAAATTTTTATTCTTATCCGTCTTTTCTTATAATTTTCCATTTTTGTTGCTTTACTGAATTTTCTGTTTCCTTTTCAGTTGTAACATTTATCTTTCCTTAGCTTAATCATCTGATCTAAGTTTAAATTTAAATAAGCCTTATAGTCTTTCAACAAAAACAGGAGAATAGACACCCTACACAGCCACTACTAAGGGCCAAGAATCTCGGGACTATGTCTCCCTCAGGCAGAAAAGTCCAAACTATGGGATCATGACAGGTTTAGGTGTTACCCTAACTACCCAACAAGAAAAAAAATAACAAAACGATCCCAACATAATGTAGTAACGGGCTTTACCCCTAACATGGAAATTAGCAATAGGATCTAAACACTTACTTGCCCTTTTATTCTCTAGTAGTCACTACTAACTTTAGCTATGTACCAACAATTAGTTTAAGAAACACTCTTGGCTTTTCAATGCTTACGCATTCTACGGGTACTTACCATTTTTCCAAGATAATTTTCGCTATTTACTTTATAGCCTCAAAACTTTTCCCATCTTCCCTAGGCTTTAATCCTTTCCTACTCCATCCTTTTAAAACACAGTTTGGCCTTTTCTTTCAAACGTTGTTCCAAAAATTTACAACTGCCAAAACTTTATTTTTCTCATGAAAACTTTCTCTTGCCAAACGATAAAAACATGTCATCTTAAAAAAATGTAAATCATTTTTTTTTCAAATCACAAAAACTGGAGTAGATAAGGACAATTACTTCTCAATTGGGTTTACGGCTCTTCCTTGCCTGTAAGGTCAGTTTAGTCTCTTACTACAAGGTGCAACCATCTACCCTATTCTTAATTTTTACAACTTATTTTGTCCACCCAAAGTAATTTATCCAAAAGGATTATCATAATAATAGAGACTTCAAAACTTCCTTTATTAAAGATTCTTGTATGAATTACAACAGGAAAACTAACGACCATACATGCTCTATAGTATGCACCTTTTACTGAGAGAATTTTACTTTAGATAAAGTTTTCGAAAGAAGTCACTATTTACAAAATATACACCACTTTACTTCAAAATCCAATATGTACTTCTTTACATATTTCAAAATTATAACTTTTAAGATTAAAACTTGAAAACACCATAAAACATTTTCCCAAAACTTTTATAATTTCAAGTTTTTAAAAGTTAACAATGGGGTTAAACTCAAAGCGGGTTTCCAACTTTCTAGGCTTTCCTAGACACTCCCCAAGGTCAATTCTCTCAACTATATAAATATATTCCTAATCCATTTTTCTCTCTTCAACCTTTTTCAATGTATAAGGTTTTACCGCCAAACCCACTAATCCGAAATACCAACATATGGGATTTATCTTTCTCCATACAAAGTATATTGTACACTTCCCACCCAAACATCCTAAGGGTCTTAGATTTTCATATTCATTCCTTTAGTGCACAAAACAAACATCTCATTTCTTACCATATTATACTCTTTCTATTTAATGGGTTTCTCTCTGGATCTAGGTATATATAATATATTTATATTTTTAAAAATAAAAAACTCACTATCTATACAGGAATCCTAAACCTAAGCTCTAATACCAGATGTAACAACCCGAATTTCGACATACAGATTTTTTTTCAAAATTCCAATCTATCAAAACTCAAGTTATTGTGCTCTGGTATCCTGCAGAAAAGATAGAGACATAAAACATGTCAAAGCTCAGAAAATATCCCACAACGAAATGGACAAAATATAATATAATCAAAATATAGCTTTACTGTATTAATAATACTGCCTAACCAGTACCCAAGGCTATCATGTGTAATGTCCCGTACTTTTACGGTGTAATAATTAATTAATTTAAATAGTGTTTAGAGATTTAAATGGTCGTTGAATTAAATAATAGTGAATATTTAATTAATATAAATAATAGAATAATATATTTTATTTCTGAAATAATCAGAAATAGTGAATTGACAATATAATGTGAATTGGACAATTCAAAGTATCTAATTCAGCTTAGAATTTAATTAGAATGATGAATATGTTATTTGAACGACAGTTTGAACGTAGAATTATATTATATTTAAAATTGATCTCCAAATAGCGCGGTAGTTCGCCATTTGGTGATTTGAACTTCAATTGGATATACAGGGTCAGTTTTAAATCAGATTTCCGTGAAACAAGAAACATTAGGAGCTGGTGAAGTATATTTTTCTAGTGGAAGAGAAAAATCGGGATTTTACTGTGTAGATTTTGATTTATGTCCAAGTCAAATTTTAGAAAAGTCGCTATGGAATTCCTTTATAATTTATAGCGATATATATGTAAGGAATTTCAATATAAATTTGAATATCGATTCAACCGGGATTTGAATATCGAGTTGTAGATCCCAGTGGAGCTGTATGATATTCTATTGTGAATATATACAATAATATTTATTTATAAATATTAAATTTAATTATTTTTAAATATATTTATATATTTAAATGGGTTATTTAGAGCTTTAAAAATAACCAGTTTCGCAAATGACCTCTGTTTTCGACGAAACTAATTTCGTTGGATCCGCAATATTAAATTATTGCTAGATTTCAATTTCCGTAATTTTTGAAGTCAGTATGTGGCCATATGTGATTTTAATGTGAAAAACAGATGATAATTCAACCTTTAAAAATATGCTATGTGAGCGAACGAAGTCGTAATTCGTCGAAACCAGTTTCATTGTGACCGTAATGTCGAACTGTAGGAGCATGTCCAGTTTCGTGATTTTTAGGTATCGTATGTGATCACAGGAATTTTAGAGGACAAATACAAACAATGATTGCTTACAGTGAAATATCTAAATCTCCTATAAATACCCCACAAACTATCCCTTAACCTAATTTCTAACATTCCAAAGTCAACAGAAAAGGAGCTGCCTCCATTTTTCTTCTTCCAGACGTGAAATTTCCTCTTTCAAAAATCAAAAGAAAACCAAAGAAAAATCTATAAATCACAAGATGTGTATGTATGGATTCATGAGAGTGTTCGCTACCCTTTGGTATCCATTTTATACAGCTCGTACCATTTCTAGATTCGAAGAAATACAATGGCGCGTTCTAGGGTTCATTTTATGATGGGATAGGAGTAATGATCTACGAATTCAAGCTTAGATTTGGGATGCTGATGGGAAATAGGAGTGTTTGCCATTTTTTGGAATTTTCGAGAATGAAAGATGTCGCTGCTTTACTGTAGCCGTGGAGGAGCACTGCAGAACGCGTTCCAGGGTGGAATAGCGAGATGGTAGTGATGGTATTGGGGTTGGTAAGCTCGGAGAGGTGAATTGAATAATGGTATCGGTTTTAAGAACCGTGAACGGAAGAGGTGAGCAAGAAAGTATCGGATGGTAAAGGAGGAATACTGGAGTCGTGATTTATGGATTGGGGAAGAAGAAATTTTCGGATGTGGGATTATAAGGGTGAAGATGGGCCTTATTTCTAAGGTTAAGCCCAAGTTATTTACAAAAAAAAAAAAATTATTTTAACTAGAAATAGTACAAACTTGTAAATATGATAACTTTGACATATATTATTAGAATCACGCGAAACAAGATCCGTTAGGATCGTATGGACGGTGGCTACACTCTGGAACTGACTCGGAGTGAAATGAGGCTCGTTACAATTTATAGCGAAATAAATTGTCGGTCTGAATCAAGCGATGGTTATCGTTATTAACGATGATCATCCAATGTGAGTAAAACTCACCAAATATGAACAGTTATATTTTATAACGTATTCTTAGAACTGATAATAAACTATTGATTGCTGTGTGTTAACTGTTTGGTTGAATTGCTTATGTATTGGTTGAAATTATAGATAACGATATATATATATATATATATATATATATATATATATATATATATCGTTAATCAAATATTGATTCTGTTTAGCAGAATATTTCATATTGAAATGAAATCGATGTTAATTATATTGTTTAACATCTGTGATGTAGGGAAACATGTCGGAGGGATCCAGTTGGATTCCTCAACATTTATTTCCTGTTTTTTCCCCATATATTGTGATATATTATGTGATATACAATCATTGTTGATTTTGTGTGTTTGGGTGATACTGAGCAGTGATATATGGTATTTGGAACACCATAAGAAATACTGGAATATACAAAGGGATATTTGTGGAAACAAATAGAAAAGGAAAATTTATTTGTCAAACAAATAGAATTGAAAAGAATTATTTATTTGTTAAATAAATATAATTAAAATGGAATATTTATTCAAGAAATAAATAGAAGTATAAAAGGGTTATTTATTTATAAAATAAATATAAAAAGGAAATATTTGTAAACCATTTACAAATAGAATTGGAAAGGGAATATTTGTAAAACATTTACAAAGGGAATTGGAAAGGGAATAATTATTTAGGGAATAAATAAAGTTAAAAGGGATATTTATTAGTTAAATAAATAGAAAAGATAAAAGAGATATTTATTGGTTAAATAAATAGAGTGTTATAAATGAGATATTTATTTGTTAAATAAATAGAAAAGATAAATAAGATATTTATTGGTTAAATAAATAGAAAAGACAAAAGAAATATTTATTTGTTAAATAAATAGAATTGAAAAAGTGAATAATTATTTGTTAAGTAAACAAATAGAAAAGGAATTAATCAAAAGAGATAATTCAAAGGAATTAATCAAAGGAGTTAATTCAAAGGAATTAATCAAAGGAGATAATCCAAATGAGGTAATTCAAAGGAGATAATTCAAAAGGAAATGATTCAAAGGAGTTAATTCAAAAGAGTAAATCGAAATGAGTTAATCGGATATTAGTTATTCGATTAGAGTTAATCGATTAGAATTAGAGTTAACCAGTTAGAGTTAATCAGTTAGAGTTAATCGATTAGAGTTAGAGTTAACCAGTTAGAGTTAATCAATTAGAGTTAGAGTTAATCGATTAGAATTAGAGTTGACGAGTTAGAGTTAACCAGTTAGAGTTAATCGGTTAGAGTTAATCAGTTAGAGTTGACCAGTTAGAGTTAATCAGTTATAGTTATTCAAATGGAGTTTATCAAGTCGAGTTAATTAAGATGAGTTAATCAAACCGAGTTAATCGAAATGAGTTAATCCAAAGGAGTTAATCGAATTATTCGAAATGAGTTAATCAAATATAGTTTATTCGAAGAGAGATTTATCGAATATAGTTTATTCGAAAAGAGAGATTTTCGAATATCGTTTATTCGAAAGAAAGAGTTATCGAATATAAGTTATTAGAAATGAGTTAATCGAATATAGTTTATTCGAAAGAGAGATTATCGAATATAGTTACTCGAGAGGAGTAAATCGAACATGGTATTCGAAACTTAAGTAAATCGAATATGGTATCCGAAGGTAAGTAAATTGAATATAGTTATTCAAAAGAAGTTAGTCGAGTATGGTTAGTCGAGTCAATCAAATAGAGTTAAGTCGAACATTAGTTAACTAAACATTAGTAAATCGAATATGGTATTCGAAAGTAATAAATCGAATATGGTATTCAAAAGGGAGTTAATTTAATATAGATATTCGAAGAAGAGTTAATCAAATAGAGATTACTCGAAAGAGAGTTAATCGTCGAAGTCGATTATATTGAATTCGGGAAAGTATTATTTACTTTCCGGCGTTTAAATCAAGATTTATTTATTTATAAATTAAGTGTTTATTTATTTAATCACATTAAAGAATAAAGGTTAAAGTTGAAATTAGACATTTTAAAAGGAGGGATTATAACGTTATCGTTATAACCAATTTAACAACCCGTGTTTTTATAACGTGTAATAACCATAAATCAAGGCAGAATTAATTTTTAAAATAAGAATCAAGGGAAATGGGTTGTACCATTGCATTCGTCCAAAATTCTGCTTGGAAACGAGTCTGAGTTTTCGAAAATCGTAGTCCGTATGACCAAGTTATGACCTTACAAAGATTTCAAAAGTATTCAAGTTCAAAACAACTCAATTCGAATTCAAAATTTCGAATTTCAAACCTCAGAATGGACTGGGCGGGAAATTTTCCGCCTAGGACCAGGTTGACCTGGGGGTCGACAACGTAGTCGACCTACCCAGGACCAGGTTGACCATAGTGTCGACCTGGGGGTCGACCTGGTGGCCGAGTCGACTTTTGAAGCTGGATTCATTTTGATGTTCCTGGCCTCGTTTCTATCCACATTCATTGACCTGACCCTATAAATACAGCCCCTAACACCAGTCTCTCTACAAAAATTCTTTCTGACCTTATGCTGCTCTGATTCTGATTGAAAAGTTTGAGAAATGGAATGCTTCTTCTACGTTGAGACCGCGTTAAGAGAATTGCTGATTTGGAGATTTCTATTAGGACCTGACTAAGCATATAGAGATTCAACTATCGACTCTCCTTTTCTATTTCTCGAACCACGATCAGTAAGCCCCAGTTATTTTTAGATTTAAACTGTAAACGTAATATGAATATGATGTAAATTGAAATTGGACCTATGTATGATGACTGTTTTACATCCATTCTTGTTCACCTTGGATCTTGACTCATGGATATTGCTATGACATTGATTTGGGGCCTATTCATGTTGTAAATCAAAAGGAAAAACCCCTCATATTGTCATGTTGAAACTGCTATTAGTCACAAGTTTATGACTGTCACCTTATGTCATCGTTACCATAATTATGCTATCATCCTATGTCAATCGTCACTATGATTATACTATCACCTTATGACAACTGTTATCTTGACTAGTACCTTATTTTGTTAGATTTGGAATCTTTATGTTAAATTCCAATATTCCATATGCCAGTAATGTTATAATCCTTTACCTCAAGTCATACCGTGCTATGCTAGTAATCACTTTTGCCACCTTATACCCGTCCCTTTTTATGTTATTCCCTAATTAGATTTATTTGTATCGATTCGAGCTTACGTGCGATGGGAATACGATTTGGGTAGACTAGGTAAAACATGAATTAGCTTTAAAATTGAACATGAACGTTGTTATGACTTGAACCTGAATATGGACATGAACTTGGCACGATTTGACATGGAATATGACCTGAAACTAGACATGAATCTAGACTTGAAAACTTGAACGTGGGCATGACAATTAGATAAACTTGAAAATGGCCAACTTGAGGTTGGGTTGAGTTTGCAGTGTAAATCTGCCCGGAACCGCCCGGCAAATCCAGTGGCTGCAAACAATAGGATCCAATGTGGGTAGTTGGTCATATCAGACGTAAAACCCGAGGTTAGACTATGTTGTGGTGTAAATCTGCCCGGAACCACCCGGCAAATCCAGTAACCACAACAGTTAGTCTAATGTGAGAGGTTGGCGTGCACTAATGAATTAATGCCACATGATAGGGTTAAGTCATGAACCACTTGAATATACTTAACCAACTTGACACGATGATTTGATAGGGTTAAGTCATGAACTGCTTGAACACACTTAACCAACTTGATACATGATTTGGATAGGGTTAAGTCACAAATTTGAATGACAACACTTAACCCATTAGAAACCCTAGTTACGCGGTCCTTTTTAGCAGTAACCCACTTAGATGTATCACGATACCCTGGGACTAGGCAGGGTGGGGCACGATTACTGGGCTGATTGTAAGTGACCAGATAGATGGCTGAGTAGGTGTGCCATTGTAGGTTTAGGCCGACTATGGTCGTGCACGTAGTCCGGAGTTGAAAAAGCAGGCATTGGGCACCTGTAGATTTACACTGTGCGTGCTTGATTCGTGTCGGTGGTTGGCACCATATGACTTGATACACCCTATGGTGGACCTAGCACAGGTAACTACATTTCAGGATAGGGCCGTATGACATAGACACATGACGAGCTAGGACTTGTAGGGAGCCGATGGATTAGTAGATCGTACCGTAGGACCCCGTAATGGGTCACTTCATGATACTGGGCCAAGGGATCATTCCATGGTTATTACTTGACATGGGTTAGAATACTAGTACAGTTGGTGCAGCGAACCTTGAATATGCGATGCTAGACTTGACTTATCTTGTTATCTTAATTATCCTACCAGTTCTGTTATCATCCTTATGTTTAATTCCAGTTTTCACATATCATGTTACCTTTACTAGTTTTCATACTGAAAGTCACTAGGGCTTACCAGTCTTTATGACTGACCCTTTTTCTTTCGCCTCTTTTTCTTTCGTTTCTTCCCCCAGGTTCTCAGGGAGGAAACACTAGCTCTTAGCTTGGATTTAGCTTGCTTTCTGACAGCTCATGTACGGTTTGGTCTTGGGCTATGCTATGGTTGCTTCTGCTATTTATGGGGAATAATTTACTTTTGTTTTAAGTTTATGCTTCTTTATTTGGAACTTGGTGTAATGGAATAATTTGTATCTTGGATGTATGAGCTTTTGACTCTTTTCTTGAAAATAATAAAAAGTTGGTGTTTAATTTCTACCGCTGCTTTATTTATATTCTGCCTTGTGATATCTCTATGCATGTTTACCTAGATAATACTCCACCAAAACTAGTGCATTCCCTTTGTGAGTGACCCTAACGGAGGTGGGGTGTTACATTTGATATCAGAGTAGAAGGTTACCAGGCTGGGCAAAAGTTTTAAAAACCTTCTGAAACTATTTTCAAAACCATTTATAAAGAAGCATTTTTCAAGAAAAGTTTTATGTTTAAAAAGGCTATTCCCCAAGAAGCCATTGGCACTTCCCTTTGTTTCCTCGTTTGAATCTTTTTTTTTCGTTTTTCAGCATGGCCGATCTTAACCTGCCTGAGGGAATACCCATGCCTGGATGGTTCCGAAGGTACTTAGAAGCCAGGGCCAACGAAGCGGGCACGGCAGACATCCCTCCTCCTCCTCCCCCAGTGGCTGCGGTTCCTCCTCCTCCTGGTACCGCCTTTGCCAAAATATGCAAAGACTTTAAAGCAATGGGCGGCAAGAACTTCGTTGGAACTGAAACCTTTGTTGAGGCACGAAATTGGCTAAAGGAGACGGAAGACTTGTTCATTATCTTTGATATGGAGGACCATAGGAAAGTTCAGTTGGCAGCATGGTTGTTGAAAGAGGAAGCTGCATTTTTGTGGGAAGCCACCAACGCTACCAGGCCAGTTGAGACTTGGGCAGACTTTAGAGAGAGGTTTGGGCTTAAATTCTTATCGTCAGCAGAAGAGAACCTTCAGATGGAGAGGTTCCTAGCCCTCAAGCAAGGGGACATGTCTATTAGGGAGTACGTGAATAAGTTTAATCAGCTTGCTTGGTTCGGTTTGGATTTGGTCAACACAGCCCATAAAAAGGTTGTACGCTTTGCTTGAGGATTGAACGAGCCACTACACAGCTTGGCCCTAACTCATATACCCATGGGGGCGACCTTTGAAAGCTTGGTGGATATGGCTCTACTCCATGAGGAAGACAAGAATAAGAAGGAGGTTAAGCCTAATGAAACTCAGGATAAGAAAGCTGACTTCAAGAAGGGGAACAACAAGAATAATAAGAATAACAAGAGCAACAACAAATCACGTGAGATGAGGAAGTGCAATTTCTGTGGTATTACTGGACATCTAGCTAAAGACTGTAGAAAGAAGAAGAGGAAGTTGGGTGAATGCTTTCATTGTGGAGATACTGGACACATCAGCAAGGATTGCCCTAAGAAGCAAGGGCAGGGACAAGGTAGACCCAGCGAGCAGGATCTTCAGGAGGGCAGTTGCATGCTCTCAACACCACTCCAGCTCTTGACCGAGGTAGTAATATTTCCGTAGAAAGCCTTGTTTACATTTTTGACTTTCCTGTTCGAACCTTATTTGACTCTGGCGCATCGCATACTTTTATTTCTTCTGATATTGTTGAAAATCTGCACCTAAGTACTAGTCTGGTTGAGGATCCCGTTATAGTTTCAAATCCAATTGGGGGCTCCGCCCATTTATCTATGATGTGTATGGATTTGAGGATCTCTATCTTAAGCGTAGAATTCACGTGTAATGCTTATGTTCTCGGATTTATGGGATACGGCCTGATCCTAGGAATGGATTGGCTGTCCAATTATGGAGCCATTCTTGATTGTGAACGAAGGGTAGTAAGGCTCATGACTCGCCTTGGTAATACCCTTGAAATTTCTTGTAACCCTAAGGGTCCGGTCATGTTGTGTTATCTTGAATCTCTTCACTCGTCCGACGACAATTTGCAATCTGTAAGAGTGATCCGGGAATATCCAGATGTCTTTGATGAAGTGAGGGGGTTACCTCCTAAACGCGAGATAGACTTCTGAATTTATCTTGTTGATAATGCCAAGCCAGTTTCATTGCCCGTTAGGCACATGGCCCGCGAGAAAGAAGAGAGCTCAGTAAACAAGTTAATGAGTTGCTTGAGAAAAATTTCATAAGACGAAGCATTTCTGAATGCGGTACTCCGGTGGTATTCGCTACTAAGGCGGATGGATCGCTTCGTCTATGCGTAGATTATCGTGAGTTAAACAAGCTAATAAAGAAGAATAGGCACCTACTACCAAGAATCGATGATTTGTTTGACCAGCTTGTGGGAGCATCTGTTTTCTCTCAACTCGATCTAGCCATAGGATTCCATCAGCTTAGAGTGGTTGAGGATAGCATTGACAAAACTACGTTTAGGACTCCAGATGGATTCTTCGAATGGCTCGTCATGCCATTTGGATTAACGAATGCACCCACATACTTTGTAGATTTGACGAGTAGGGTGTTTCGGGAGTTCCTTAACAAGTTCGTGGTAGTTTTCATGGATGATATTTTGATCTTCTCAAAAGATGAAGAAGAGCATGCTAGACATCTCAAGGATGTCATGGAGACTCTTAGAGCACACCAGTTAAAGGCTAAGTTCTCCAAATGCCATTTTTGGAGGAAGGAAGTTCGGTTCCTTGGGCATGTAGTTTTTAAGCAAGGCATAGCCATGGACCCCGCAAAGGTAGTTGCGGTACAGGATTAGAAAATTCCTAAGAATGCAATGGAGGTGAGGAGCTTTCTCGGTTTGGCGGGCTACTACAGGAAGTTCATTAAGGACTTCGCTAAGATTTCAGCCCCTCTAACTAAGTTAACAAAGAAGAACCAAGCTTTTGTATAGGACATAGAATGTGACGCTGCTTTTCAGAGACTTAAGAGAGCCCTTACCATAACTCCAGTTTTGGCATTACCCAATGGAGGTAAGATGTTTACGGTGTACACGGATGCGTGCGGCATGGGGTTAGACGCTGTCCTAATGCAAGAAGGAAGAGTAATATGCTACGGGGGCAGACAACTTAAAGTCCATGAGAAAAACTGTCCCACGCATGACTTGGAGTTGGCCGCGATTGTTTTTCACTTAAAGCTTGGCGCCAGTATCTTCTAGGGGAGAGGTTCGAGCTGTATACCGACCAAAAATCGCTTAAGTACCTCTTCTCACAGAAAGACTTGAATCTGAGACAACAACGGTGGATGGAGTTCTTGGCATCATATGACTTTAATATAGCTTATACCCCTGGTAAGGGTAATGTGGTGGCGGACGCGCTAAGTAGAAAAAGGTTGACTTTGAGCCCCTTGTTTGTTGAAAGGAAAAGCCTTGAGTTTATAGCGGCCTTTGATTTTACACCTGCTGTTGAGTTATTGACTGCTACGTTTGCATCTCTTGAGTTAAGGCCTACACTTCTAGATCAAGTAGGGACTTCACAGAAGGAAGACCCACAAATAATCGAAATCATGGACAAGCTGATTAGGGGTGAGACATCAAGTCACCTCAGTAGGTATGCCATAGATGACAAGGGATGGCTAAAGCGCGATGGAAGACTATGTGTCCCACAAGTGGGAGACTTAGTAAGGAAAGTTCTCGAAGAGGTGCATCACTCGAAGATGACTATACATCCCGGAGGAGATAAGATGTACAGGGATATGAAACGCATTTTCTTTTGGGCTGGAATGAAAAAGGACGTGGAAGAGTTCGTTTCGAAGTGCATGGTGTGACAACAAGTAAAGGTCGAGTCGAAGAAGCCTGGTGGGCTATTACATCCTTTGGAGGTTCCGCAATGGAAATGGGAGAGTATCTCGATGGATTTTGTGGATGGACTGCCTAGGTCAAGGAAGGGAAATACTAGCATATGGGTCATAGTGGATAAACTAACAAAAAGTGCTCACTTCATTCCGGTGAAAAGCAAGAGGACCGCATCAGGGCTAGCATCTATTTACCTTTGAGAGATAGTACGATTGCATGGAGTTCCTTCTAGTATAGTTAGTGATTGTGACCCGATTTTCACTAGCCAGTTCTGGAATAGTCTGCAAGAAGCAATGGGAACACGACTGAATTTAAGCACGGCCTATCACCCATGGACGGATGGACAAACCGAAAGGGTAAATAGGGTACTATAAGATCTCCTGAGGTTATGCATTCTTGACTTTGGTGGTACTTGGTAAGACCATCCTCCTCTCGTGGAGTTTGCATATAACAATAGTTACCAAGCTAGCATCGGAATGGCACCGTTCGAAGCCCTCTATGGAGACCGTGCAAGTCACCAACTTGTTGGTAGGAGACGACAGACAAACTTATACTTGGGCCCGACATGATAAGGGACACTTTTGAGAAGGTTGAGTTGATACGAAGACGGATGAAAACGGCCCAAGATAGACAGAAATCTTATGCGGACCAAAGAAGGACAGACCTAGAGTTCGAAGTCTGAGATATGGTCTTTGTAAAAGTTTCTCCGTTACGCAATGTAGTTCGTTTTGGAGCAGTTGGAAAGCTATCACAAAGGTTCGTAGGACCGTTCCCAATCACTGAGAGGATTGGACGGATGGCCTATAAGGTAAACTTACCCGAGAAATTATCTAGGGTACACAATGTCTTTCACGTCTCGCATCTCCGGAAGTGCTTGCATGAGTCAGCCGAAGTGGTTGAGCCAAGCATCCTTGAAGATGTAGAAGTGGAAAAAGAAGCAACATTGAGGCGAATTCCGATTCGTATCTTAGGAACGGAGATTAAGAAGCTAAGGAATCGAGAAGTCAAGCTAGTGAAAGTGCAGTGGAGTGAAACCCAAGAAGACGCAACTTGGGAAACCGAAGAGAAGATACGCGCGCTTTACCCATTTCTTTTTGAGGGTACATTCTCGATCTCTTTTTCCTATAAACTTGAAATCTTTTCGTATCATGCTTCTATATCTACATTTGTCTTGCTATCTTCTCGATCTTATCTTGAGAACCTTAGGTAGACCATATGGATGTAAACCTGTGATTGAAACATGTTATGGTTGATGTTTGCAAATGGTTGCAAGTGCTTGCTAGTGGATGCATAACACACATTAGGCACTAGATCGGCTCAGTCACATTTTCATGTTGCATATGCATGAGTGCTTATACTTGTACATGGATGGAACTTGTTATGCTATCACTTGGATGTTGCATATGGATGGTTGTTTGTGCACTCATGTAGAGATTATGAACTATGCTAGGAATTTGCATACATGTTGGATTCATGACACTAACATATTTTGCATTAAGGGGGTTTACTGAATCAGTAACCGCCTGATCTTTTGCATTACATATACACATACTTACTGCATATGTTCATACAGCACTAGAAATCTTTTAAGACAATGGTTGCATGTGGATGATGCTTTGAGTGGATGGATGATGGATGGCAGGACGCATCCTCCCTAACTTAGATATTTCGGGGACGAAATCCTTTAAAGGGGGGGGGGGAATGTTACAACCCGTGTTTTTATAACGTGTAATAACCATAAATCAAGGCAGAATTAGTTTTTAAAATAAGAATCAAGGGAAATGGGTTGCGCCATTGCGTTCATCTCGAAATTCTGCTTGGAAACGAGTCCGAGTTTTCGAAAATCAGAGTTCGTATGACTAAGTTATGACCTTTCTAAGTTTTCAGAAGTTTTCAAGTTCAAAACAGCTCAATTCGAATTCAAAATTTCGAATTTCAAACATCAGAATGGACTGGGCGGGAAATTTCCCGCCCAGGACCAGGTCGACCTGGGGGTCGACTACGTAGTCGACCTACCCAGGACCAGGTCGACCATAGTGTCGACCTGGGGGTCGACCTGGTGGCCGAGTCGACTTTTGAAGCTGGATTCATTTTGATGTTCCTGGCCCCATTTCTGTCCACATTCATTGACCTGACCCTATAAATACAGACCCTAACTCCAGTCTCTCTACCAAAATTCTTTCTGACCTTATGCTGCTCTGATTCCGATTGAAAAGTTTGAGAAATGGACTGCTTCTTCTACGTTGAGACTGCGTTAAGAGAATTGCTGATTTGGGGATTTCTATTAGGACCTGACTAAGCATATAGAGATTCAACTATCGACTCTCTTTTTCTAATTCTCGAACCACGATCAGTAAGCCCCAGTTATTTTTAGATTTAAACTGTAAACGTAATATGAATATGATGTAAATTGAAATTGGGCCTATGTATGGTGACTGTTTTACATCCATTCTTGTTAACCTTGGATCTTGACTCTTGGATATAGCTATGACATTGATTTGGGGCCTATTCATGTTGTAAATCAAAAAGAAAACCCCCTCATATTATCATGTTGAAACTACTATTAGTCACAAGTTTATGACTATCACCTTATGTCAATCGTTACCATGATTATGCTATCATCTTATGTCAATCGTCACTATGACTATACTATCACCTTATGACAACTGTTATCTTGACTAGTACCTTATTTTGTTAGATTTGGAATCTTTATGTTAAATTCCAATATTCCATATGCCAGTAATGTTATAATCCTTTACCTCAAGTCATACCATGCTATGCTAGTAATCACTTTTGCCACCTTATACCCGTCCCTTTTTATGTTATTCCCTAATTATATTTTTTGTATCGATTCGAGCTTACGTGCGATGGGAATACGATTTGGGTAGACTAGGTAAAACATGAATTAGCTTTAAACTTGAACATGAACGTTGTTATGACTTGAACCTGAATATGGACATGAACTTGACACGATTTGACATGGAATATGACCAGAAACTGGACATGAATCTAGACATGAAAACTTGAACGTGGGCATGACAATTAGATAAACTTTAAAATGGCTGACTCGAGGTTGGGTTGAGTTTGCAGTGTAAATCTGCCTTGAACCGCCCGGCAAATCCAGTGGCTGCAAACACTAGGATCCAGTGTGGGTAGTTGGTCATATCGCACGTAAAACCCGAGGTTAGACTATGTTGTGGTGTAAATCTGCCCGGAACCGCCCGGCAAATCCAGTAACCACAACAGTAAGTCTAATGTGAGAGGTTGGCGTGCACTAATGAATTAATGCCACATGCTAGGGTTAAGTCATGAACCACTTGAATATACTAACCAACTTGACACGATGATTTGATAGGGTTAAGTCATGATCTGCTTGAACACACTTAACCAACTTGATACATGATTTGGATAGGGTTAAGTCACGAATTTGAATGACAACACTTAACCCATTAGAAACCCTTGTTACGCGGTCCTTTTCAGCAGTAACCCACTTAGATGTATCACGATACCCTGGGACTTGGCAGGGTGGGGCACGATTACTGAGCTGATTGTAAGCGACCAGAACGATGGCTAAGTAGGTGCGCCATTGTAGGTTCAGGCGGACTATGGTCGTGCCGTAGTCCATAGTTGAAAAATCAGGCATTGGGCACCAGTAGATTTACACTGTGCGTGCTTGATTCGTGTCGGTGGTTGGCAACATAGGACTTGATACACCCTATGGTGGACCTAGCAAAGGAAACTACGTTTCAGGATAGGGCCGTATGACACAGACACATGCTGAGCTAGGACTTGTAGGGAGCCGATCGATTAGTAGATCATACCGTAGGACCCCGTAATGGGCCACTTCATGATACTGGGCCAAGGGATCATTCCATGGTTAATACTTGACATGGGTTAGAATACTAGTACAGTTGGTGCAGCGAACCTTGAATATGCGATGCTAGACTTGACTTATCTTGTTATCTTAATTATCCTACCAGTTCTGTTATCATCCTTATGTTTAATTCCATATTTCACATATCATGTTACCTTTACTAGTTTTCATACTGAAAGTCACTAGGGCTTACCAGTCTTTATGACTGACACTTTTTCTTTCGTTTCTTCCCCCCAGGTTCTCAGGGAGGAAACACTAGCTCTTAGCTTGGATTTAGCTTGCTTTCTGACAGCTCATGTACGGTTTGGTCTTGGGCTATGCTATGGTTGCTTCTGCAATTTATAGGGAATAATTTACTTTTGTTTTAAGTTTATGCTTCTTTATTTGGAACTTGATGTAATGGAATACTTTGTATCTTGGATGTATGAGCTTTTGACTCTTTTCTTGAAAATAATAAAAAGTTGGTTTTTAATTTCTACCGCTGCTTTATTTATGTTCTGCCTTGTGATATCTCTGTGCATGTTTACCTAGATAATACTCCACCAAAACTAGTGCATTCCCTTTGTGAGTGACCCTAGTGGAGGTGGGGTGTTACAACCAATGTTCTGTAAAAGAAGTGGATTTGTAAATAGAATCCGAGAGTTACGTAAGGAATTTGTTAAAGGTTTAAAAGATAAACTTTGAATATTTCGAAGTTAAAATGTTGTTCAGTTAATGTCTGAGAGGTAATTATACCCCAACTTGATTGACTTCCTACTTAACTAAGGAATGATAAGGTTAGATAGTGGAGGAGTTTTGGAAATGTTTTCCATATAAGAATCAGAAATGTTTTCTGATAATAGAAAATAAGAAATGTTGAATATATGGAAATAGGTGATAAGTAAATTATTGAACTAAAGAGATAAATGTTCAGTGATGATTGATCGATATAATTTCCATTTGGAAATAATATCGTTGTTTGCGTACATGTTTTTCTTTGATAGTTAACTCACCGACTATCGAAGTTTTCGACCATTTTAACGTTGTTAATATGGAGAGACCGGTTGGATTATTATCCGAAGAACCACTCCGTATTAGCATAAGCGTTGCGAATCATATATGCCAAAGATAATTGCAGACGGAGTAAAGTGCAAGGGTTGTATAAATCGTAGGTAAAGATTGCCAAAGATGGTTGTACTGAATATTGCCTTCGGTTTGCCCAGTCCTAGGACGGCCTATATGGAAGAGTGTCTGACAGTGTATATTTAATAGATCACGTTAGTTGATCTCTTCAAACGTATTTACGTTTGGTGGCGAAGGAATTCGTTTCTCTTAGCTGTATACCCGTGGTATTTTTGGGGAAATAAAATTTGTGATTTGGGGGGTATGACGATGTGACTTCAAAGTGAATAAACATGTGATCTGTTAGAGATAAGTGTGGCCTCTAACCTCACATCCGGAAATGACAAAAATCGGGCAGGCAACATGTCTATGTAGGTCGCACTATTAGGGTGTATAATCACCTGTTTTAGAGTTTCATTTACTTCTAAAAATCTATTGTCAATGCTGTCCCATTCGGGAAACAGTTGCTGATCCCAATCGTCGGTGATATACATTCGATACACTCAAGAGAAATGAGTGGTCGGTCATGTGTGGCCAGGTTGCAAGATATTCTTGTTGAACCTAGTGTATTCCTCTCTAAAGGTACACTAGCGAAAGGTGGTTTCATACCTTGTCATAGTTGGAAATCCATTACCCAATACATGCTTGTGGTTTTGATCGTTACTATGTATGTAGAACGTGAGATAAAAGCGTTTCTGCTAGATGATTATTATATTGTGGTTGATAGACATTATTCTAATATCAAAAGGTTTTTGATATAAAGATATTTTGGATTATCATAAGGGAAAAACCCGTTCCATTATACAGTGTGGTCTTATGAGATATCGTTTACTTGTTCAAACTGTTTTAAACTATTTTACTCATACCAGTCCCATGACTGACCCGGAGTTTATTTTGTTTTGTTTTCCCTAAACTCTTGGGTGCCCAATTTTGTACGGGCAGTCAAGTAGTCGGAATTTATAGATATATTGGAAGAGCTTAGAGTAGGAGGCTTTAGGATTATATAGCTATACTTATTTCCGATGTGTTGTAAGTGTTGTACTCTGATAATGTTATTGTATACATATATTGATTTTATTTCAAGTATATGTTATCTATTATATGTTGTTCGTTCCGCTGTGAGATTCGTGTTACTCTAATGTTGTATCTTCTTCTTCTTCTTCTATTCTAAGTTTCTATCTTATCTATTCTCACCCTCTAATTTCTTTCTATTAGTTTTTTGATTTCCAGTGTAATGTGGGTTGGACTCGTGTTATTCAGTCAGCTCAAATTGGACCGGAATTTCGGGACACTACAGTTGGTATCAAAGCTTAAGGTTAACTTATTACCATGGTTCTGTGGCGTGACACAGTAGAGATGGGGATAGTAATACCCTAGATTGAGTTGAGTGTATATATACAAGATAGCGTATTTGTTATTTAATATAAAGTAGTTTTATGTTGTGTAGATTTATTGGTTGAGTTGTTTATGGGTTCTGGTCGATTAGTTTGATCCACTGTATCGGTAGGGGTTTATAAACACTCAAATATGATGAACCGACATTGAATGTTTTGAAAAGAGGATAAATGAAATAATGTTATCCAAATTATATTTGATATAGACAAAGTCTGGTTATGTGATATGTTATTATATATATGATGTGTTGGTTGTGATTATAATCAGATAAGATTGTAAAATGTGAAACGGTTATATATAACCAATCATAATTCATATAAGTGAAATATATGGAATCGAAATGAATTAAATCTGAATCTAAATCATAATTGGAATTAAAATCCCAGAAGTTGGAAAAGTGTTTGTCAATGAATCTGGATTAAGTATAAGGAAATTTTAAAATCCTGGGAGATTTTAAATTGTTTACAAACATTGAAAGGATATTTTGAACTGATTTCAAAATGGAAATATTCAGAAATAAGTTTTGAAAGAGATATAGTATTGAACTCACTTCAATAGCTGGGAAATAACCCTGATGATGAATCGCGACATCATTAGTGTTCATTCCGAGTTCAAAGTGACGGATTACTACCAAAGATATTGATTTCGAATTTTTTGGCAAAACAAGTTGTTTTAAATACTAAAAAGGGAAGTTTGACTTTTGAGAAAAGCAAAGTTGTTTAAAACTCCCAGGAAGAGACCGTTTGAATTAAAAACAAATTTAAATAAAAATTTGTGGAAATAAATTGGAACTGAATTGAAAGCCAGTTAAGTGGAAATTGAATTGAAATTTGCAAAAGCAAATTGGAATTGAAATGGGATTAGAAGGATATCGAGAAATTTGGATTTATGGGATAGAAGTTTGAAATGAGATTCAGTTGGATATAAGCGAATGGTTGTGTTGAGGATAAAAACTGATTGGAATTTGATTGGAATGATATTGGTATATGCTGAATTAACAACAAATGGGAAGGATATAATGATATGCCCGACAAAAAGGTACCAGTTTATATTTATATGGGTATGAGATTTATGAGCCGAATTGGCAAGCTTCTTGGTTGTTTGATTTTCTTTTGGGTTGGAGAAGGCCCAGAGAGGCGAGTTGGAGTTTGACCTATTGACCAGTACAAAGGAGGTGCTGGCGATTTTTTTTGAAAAGTTAAGGTGTTAGAAATTTTCAGGATTTTTTGAAAATTTTCGTTAATAAGAATGAATAAATATTTAATTGAAATTAAATTTGTTCAGTTGATACTAAAATTAAGAAGTGAACAAATAAGTTCTAACTAATCAACAGGGTTTGTTTCTTACCTTAGCAATTTCGAGGACGAAATTATTTTAAGGGGGGAGGAATGTAATGTCCCGTACTTTAACGGTGTAATAATTAATTTATTTAATTATTTAAATAGTGTTTAGAGATTTAAATGGTCGTTGAATTAAATAATAGTGAATTGACAATATAATGTGAAATGGACAATTCAAATTATCTAATTCAGCTTAGAATTTAATTAGAATGACGAATATATTATTTGAATGACAATTTGAACGTAGAATTATATTATAATTAAAACCGAGCTCCAAATGGCACGGCAGTTCGCTATTTGGCGATTTGAACTTCAACTGGATATACAGGGTCCGTTTTAAATCGGATTTCCGTGAAACAAGAAACATTAGGAGCTGGTGAAGTATATTTTTCTAGTAGAAGAGAAAAATCGGGATTTCATTATGTAGATTTTGATTTATGTCCAAATCAAATTTTAGAAAAGTTGTTATGGAATTCCTTTATAATTTATAACGATATATAAGGAATTTCAATATAAATTTGAATATCGATTCCACCGGGATTTGAATATCGAGTTGTAGATCCCAGTGGAGCTGTATGATATTCTATTGTGAATATATACGATAATATTTATTTTTGAATATTAAATTTAATTATTTTTAAATATATTTATATATTTAAATGGGTTATTTAGAGCTTTTAAAATAGCCAGTTTTGCAAACGACCTCTGTTTTGACGAAACTAATTTTGTTGGATCCGCAATATTAAATTATTGTTAGATTTCAGTTTCCACGATTTTTGAGTATGTGGCCATATGTGGTTTTAATGTGAAAAACAGATGATAATTCGACCATTAAAAACATGCCGTTTGAGCAAACGAAGTCGGAATTCGACGAAACCAGTTTCGTTGTGACCGTTATGTCGAACTGTAGCTACATGTCAAGGTTCATGATTTTTATGTATCGTATGTGATCACAGGAATTTTAGAGGACAAATACAAACAACGATTGCTTAAAACAAAATATCTAAAAAAAATCTAAATCTCCTATAAATACCCCCAAACTATCCCTTAACCTAATTTCTAACATTCCAAAGTCAACAGAAAAGGAGCCGCCTCCATTTTTTTCTTCCAGACATGAAATTTCCTCTTTCAAAAATCAAAAGAAAACCGAAGAAAAATCTATAAATCACAAGATGTGTATGTATGGATTCATGAGAGTGTTCGCTACCCTTTGGTATCCATTTTATACAGCTCGTACCATTTCTAGATTCGAAGAAATACAATGGCGCGTTCTAGGGTTCATTTTATGATGGGATAGGAGTAATGATCTACGAATTCAAGCTTAGATTTGGGATGCTGATGGGAAATAGGAGTGTTTGCCATTTTTTGGAATTTTCGAGAATGAAAGATGTCGCTGCTTTACTGTAGCCGTGGAGGAGCACTGCAGAACGCGTTCCAGGGTGGAATAGCGAGATGGCAGTGATGGTATTGGGGTTGGTAAGCTCGGAGAGGTGAATTGAATAATGGTATCGGTTTTAAGAACCGTGAACGGAAGAGGTGAGCAAGAAAGTATCAGATGGTGAAGGAGGAATACTGGAGTCATGATTTATGGATTGGGGAAGAAGAAATTTTCGGATGTGGGATTATAAAGGTGAAGATGGGCCTTATTTCTAAGGTTAAGCCCAAGTTATTTACAAAAGAAAAAAAAAATTATTTTAACTAGAAATAGTACAAACTTGTAAATATGATAACTTTGACATTTATTATTAGAATCACGCGAAACAAGATCCGTTAGGATCGTATGGACGGTGGCTACACTCTGGAATTGACTGGGAGTGAAATGAGGCTCGTTACAATTTATAGCGTAATAAATTGTCGGTCTGAATCAAGCGATGGTTATCGTTATTAACGATGATCATCCAATGTGAGTAAAACTCACCAAATATGAACAGTTATATTTTATAACGTATTCTTAGAACTGATAATAAACTATTGATTGCTGTGTGTTAACTGTTTGGTTGAATTGCTTATGTATTGGTTGAAATTATAGATAACGATATATATATATATAAATCGTTAATCAAATATTGATTCTGTTTAGCAGAATATTTCATATTGAAATGAAATCGATGTTAATTATATTGTTTAACATCTGTGATGTAGGGAAACATGTCGGAGGGATCCAGTTGGATTCCTCAACATTTATTTTCCTGTTTTTTCCCCATATATTGTGATATATGATGTGATATACAATCATTGTTGATTTTGTGTGTTTGGGTGATACTGAGCAGTGATATATGGTATTTGAAACATTATAAGAAATACTGGAATATACAAAGGAATATTCGTGGAAACAAATAGAAAAGGAATATTTATTTGTAAAACAAATAGAATTGAAAAGAGTTATTTATTTGTTAAATAAATAGAATTAAAATGGAATGTTCATTCAAGAAATAAATAGAAGTATAAAAGGTTTATTTATTTAGAAAATAAATAAAATAAATATAAAAAGGAAATATTTGTAAACCATTTACAAATAGAATTGGAAAGGGAATATTTGTAAAACATTTACAAAGGGAATTGAAAAGGAAATATTTATTTAGGGAATGAATAAAGTTAAAATGGATATTTATTGGTTAAATAAATAGAAAAGAAAAAAGAGATATTTATTGGTTAAATAAATAGAATGTTATAAATGAGATATTTATTTGTTAAATAAATAGAAAATATAAAAGAGATATTTATTGGTTAAATAAATAGAAAAGATAAAAGAAATATTTATTTGTTAAATAAATAGAATTGAAAAAATGGGAATAGTTATTTGTTAAGTAAACAAATTGAAAAGGAATTAATCAAAGGAGATAATTCAAAGGAATTAATCAAAGGAGTTAATTCAAAGGAATTAATCAAAGGAGATAATCCAAAGGAGATAATTCAAAGGAGATAATTCAAAAGGAAATGATTCAAAGGAGTTAATTCAAAAGAGTAAATCGAAATGAGTTAATCGAATATTAGTTATTCGATTAGATTTAATCGATTAGAATTAGAGTTAACCAGTTAGGGTTAGTCAGCTAGAGTTAATCGATTAGAGTTAGAGTTAACCAGTTAGGGTTAATCGATTAGAGTTAGAGTTAACCAGTTAGATTTAATCGATTAAAATTAGAGTTGACCCGTTAGAGTTAACGAATTAGAGTTAATCAGTTAGAGTTAATCAGTTAGAGTTGACCAGTTAGAGTTAACCAGTTAGAGTTATTCAAATGAAGTTAATTAAGTCGAGTTAATTAAGATGAGTTAATCAAACCGAGTAAATCCAAATGAGTTAATCCAAAGGAGTTAATCGAATTTAGTTATTCGAAATGAGTTAATCGAATTTAATTTATTCGAAGAGAGATTTATCGAATATAGTTTATTCGAAAAGAGAGATTTTCGAATATCGTTTATTCGAAAGAAAGAGTTATCGAATATAAGTTATTCGAACTGAGTTAATCGAATATAGTTTATTCGAAAGAGAGATTATCGATTATAGTTATTCGAGAGGAGTAAATCGAACATGGTATTCGAAAGTTAAGTAAATCGAATATGGTATTTGAAGGTAAGTAAATTGAATATAGTTATTTGAAAGAAGTTAGTCGAGTATGGTTAGTCGAGTCGAGTTAATCGAATAAAGTTAAGTCGAACATTAGTTAATCAAATATTAGTAAATCGAATATGGTATTCGAAAGTAATAAATCGAATATGGTATTCGAAAGGGAGTTAACGAATATAGATATTCAAAGGAGAGTTAATCAAATAGATATTACTCGAAAGAGAGTCAACCGTCGAAGTCGATTATATCAAATTCGGGAAAGTATTATTTACTTTCCAGCGTTTAAATCAAGATTTGTTTATTTATAAATTAGGTGTTTATTTATTTATTCACATTAAAGAATAAAGGTTAAAATTGTAATTAGATATTTTGAAAGGAGGGATTATAATGTTATCGTTATAACCAATGTTCTGCAAAAGAAGTGGACTTGTAAATAGAATCCGAGAGTTACGTAAGGAAGTTTGTTAAAGGATTAAAATATAAACTTTGACTATTTCGAAGTTAAAACGTTGTTCAGTTAATGTTTGAGAGGTAATTATACCCCAACTTGATTAACTTCCTTCTTAACTAAGGAATGGTTAGGTTTGATAGTGAAGGAGTTTTGGAAAAGTTTTCCAAATAAGAATCAGAAATGTTTTCTGATAATAGAAAATAAGAAATGTTGAATATATGGAAACAGGAGATAAGTAAATTAATGAACTAAAGAGATAAATGTTCAATGATGATTGATCGATATAATTTCCATTTGGAAATAATATCGTTGTTTGCACACGTGTTTTTCTTTGATAGTTAACTCGCCGACCATCGAAGTTTTCGACCATTTTAATGTTGTTAATATGGAGAGACCGGTTGGATTATTACCCGGAGAACCACTCCGTATTGGCATAAGCGTTGTGAATCATATATGCCAAAGATAATTGAAAACGGAGTAAAGTGCAAGGGCTGTCGTATAAATCTTAGGTAAAGATTGCCTAAGATGGTTGTACTGAATAGTGCCTTCGGTTTGTCCAGTCCCAGGACAACCTGTATGGAAGAATGTCTGACAAAGTATATTTAATAGATCGCGTAAGTTGATCTCCTCAAACGTATTTATGTTTGGTGGCGGAGGAATTCGTTTCTTTTAGCTATATACCCGTGGTATTTTTGGGGAAATCAAATTTGTGATTTGGCGGGTATGACGATGTGACATTCAAAGTGAATAAACGTGTGATCTGTCAGAGATAAGCGTGGTCTCTAGCCTCACATCCGGAAATGACAAAAACCGGGCAGGCAGCAAGGCTATGTAGGTCGAACCTATTAGGGTGTATAATCACCTGATCTAGAGTTTCATTTACTTCTAAAAATCTATTGTCAATGCTGTCCCATTCGGGAAACGGTTGCTGATCCCAACCGTTGGTGATATACATTCGATACACTCAAGAGAACTAAGTGGTCGGTCTTGTGTGGCCAGGTTGCAAGATGTTCTTGTTGAACCCAGTGTATTCCTCTCTAGAGGTACACTAGCGAAAGGTGGTTCCATACCTTGTCATAGTTGGAAATCCATTACCCAATACGTGTTTGCAGTTTTGATTGTTACTATATATGTAGAACGTGAGATGAAAGCATTTCTGCTAGATGATTATTATATTGTGGTTGATAGACATTATTATAATATCAAAAGGTTTTTGATATAATGATATTTTGGATTCTCATAAGGAAAAATCCTGTTCCGTTATACTGCGTGGTCTTATGAGATATCGTTTACTTGTTCAAACTGTTTTAAACTGTTTTACTCATACCAGTTCCATAAATGACCCGGAGTTTATTTTGTTTTGTTTTCCCTAAACTCTTGGGTGCCCAATTTTGTAAGGGCAGTCAAGTAGTCGGGATTTACAGATATACTGGAAGAGCTTGGAGCAGGAGGCTTCAGGATGATATAGCTATAGTTATTTCCGCTGTGTTGTAAGTGTTGTACTCTGATAATGTTATTATATACATATACTGATTTTATTTCAAGGATATGTTATCTATTATATGTTGTTCATTCCGCTATGAGATTCATGTTACTCTGATGTTGTTTCTTCTTCTTCTATTCTAAGTCTCTATCTTATCTATTCTCACCCTCTAATTTCTTTCTATTAGTTTTCTGTTTTCCAGTGTAATATGGGTTGGACTTGTGTTATTTAGTTAGCTCAAATTGGACCGGAATTTTGGGACACAACATCATGTCTCTGCCATAAATCTAACCTACGAGTTTGTTATGAGGAGGGGATCAGAATACAAGTTCTGGTGAGTGGATTTAAATTATACACTTTGGATAACACTACATACTCCGTTTAATCACATTCTCTTATTTATTAGGTTACTTGGGTTAACAGCACTCAAAGCTTACACACACGTCGTACCCATTTACTTCCTAGTGGATTAACCTAATATAGCATATATGTAACTATCCCCAATATTAAGGTACACCCCATGGTACCCCACTCGCATGGTCTCCACTGTAACACCATCGAAATATATACGCAGTTCCTCATCCTACGCTGTAGTGATGTACGGGTCTCAATTTATCAATGTTATGTTCCGCGTATATCTATTATTATTATTATTATGCTACGTAAGCGTACAGACTGCCACCTCCAATCAAATCAGATTCCATACTAGAGTAATGCCCTCAAGTCAATGATACACCACCCAGAGCCGACATGCATGTATCTAGACTGTTCACATATGTATCGTCAATTGTATCTCGATGTCAAAACCGCATGTCCTCTAATGTGCACCAGTTCTGTGGAAGGGCAATACAAGAAACACGAAACTCGATCGGGAGCTTTTGCATATTTGTAGAGGCACGTCTTTAAGAGCCTCTATATACAGATATACCTAGGGTTTGTTTTCAAGGTGGCTTTGTGTAACGAACCGCAAATCCATACTATCTGAGTTGACTACATACATCACACGTCCAACCCAAATATCACAGAAATACGAATCATTTTTTTAGAAGAAAAAAGTAGAAGAAGAACAGAAATAACAACACAGAATTCCATATCACAGCGGAACCAAATATAATATATAAAATCTTTTGGAATACAAAATTTTCTGTATACATATACATACTATTATCAGAGTATCACTATCCAAGTATAACACATACAACACAACGGAAATAACAATAACTAGATAACGCTGAAGCCTCCTACTTCCATCTCCTCCAAGTAAATCCGTAAAATCCTGAACTACTTGACTGCCCGTAAAAATTTGGGCACCCAAGAGGTTAGGTAAAAAAAAAAACTTCGGGTCAGTCATAGGACTGGTATGAGTAAACAATTTAAAACAGCTTGAGAAAATAAACGATATCTCATAAGACCATGCCGTATAACACGGAAGGGGTTTTCCCTTATGAGAGTCCAAAACACTTGATTTAACTTTCAAATCCTTTTGAAAGGAAACGATAATCTTTATATCAAAACTCTTTTGATATTATAATAGTGTCTAAATCAAATAAATAGAAATCTAGTGGAACGCTTTCATCTCACGCTCCACATGTATAATATATAATCAAAACCGCAAGCACTTATTGGGTAATGAATTTCCAACTATGACAAGGTATGGAGCCAGCTTCCGATAGTGTGTCTCTAGAGGAGAATACACTGGGTTCAATAAGAACAACTTGTAACCCAACCACACATGACCGACCACTCATTTCGCTTGAGTGTATCGAATGTATATCACCAACGGTTGGGATCAGCATCCGTTTCCCGAATGGGACAAAATCGAATAGAATAAGGAATTAAATGAATTTATCCATTCTAAGTTTCGGTGGGTATTTTATGGGTCGAAATTTAGGCCCAATTCGGGCGGTTTGTTACATTTGGTATCAGACTATAGGTTACCCGATTATAAGGAAGTTGTATGTATGAGAGGCAAATTTGTATTTTGAAAAAGATTTTTCAAACTATATATATATATATGTGCGTGTGTGTGTGTGTCTATATATATATATGTATAATATGTTAACCCTGATAAGCATACGCATTTATACTAGGCATCTTTATCGTTTTCTTCCCTTTTCAGCTTAAATACTATCCCAGGAGTATCCACTAAAGGATTCTTTTTTTCTTCAGATAGTAGAATGGCTGATAATCCTACTGAGCACGGTAACTAGGCAAGACCCCGATAATTGACAGAATGGTTCCAAAAATGTCTTCAGACTGTGGAATAGGTCCCTATTGCCAATCCTACCTCAGTTGTACCTGCAGCTCCTGCCGTTGAGGTAGCCTTTGAATTTTCTCATTTCTGGAAGACTTTCGTGAATCTTAGAGGGAAATCGTTTTCTGGGAAGGAAAGCTTTCCTAGTGCCCAATCTTGGATTATGGATTGTGAAAGAATTTTTGAAGCTACTGGCTAGTCTGATGAAGTGAAGAGGAGGATTGTAGCCTGGCACTTGAAAGAATCGGCCCTTAAATGTTAGAATTTAAATATCTAGAGAAAACAAGGGTCGTATATTTACATGGGCCGAATTGAAAACCCGTTCTGAAGCGAAGTTTTTTCCTAGGGCATAAACGACTATTTAGCTAGAGAAATTCATCCACCTAAAGCAGGAAAGCTTGAGCTTGAAAGCATATGTATCCAAGTTTATCAAGTTAAGTAAGTTTGGAAGACGATTGGTAGGCAACCCCATGAACATAGCCCTGAGATTTGTTAAAGGGATGGACTCCCCACTAAAGGAAACTTTATTAGCCCAAGTAACGCTTAGGGAAACTTTTGAAACCCTAGTAGAGGCAGCTAACCTATGTACTATAGAAGGTTCCAAGGAGTAGAAAGAAGGCAAAAAGGGAGAAGGAAGTTCCAACAAGAATAAGAAGAAGGAATGGTGGAAAAATAAGAAGATAGGAAATAAGTTTAAAAGGAAGCAAAGACTTGTAGAGGTGGAACTACAAGGTCCATGAGGCCAAGGATTGTAGAACCTCATTGGCGAAGAAGGAATTCAAAGGAAAGTGTTAAACTGCCATGAAGAAGGACACATGTCTAAGGACTACCTAAATCCCAAAGTTATCAATAGTTGTCAGAATTATGCAATAGAAGTAGCACCAATTCAAAGCTGAACCCCAAAAGACCAAGGGCAACCCGCACTAGAAGGTATATCTTCTATTTTGGGAAATTTTGTTTACACATTGTTCGATTCCGGAGCAACTCGTTATTTTATCTCTAAGAGGCTAATTAATCTGTTGAACCTTCCCATAGCTATCTATTATAGTCCGATAGAGGTAGACAACCCTATCGGAGGATCTAAGAATCTTGAGTTGTTGTGTAAAGACCTAGTATTGGAGGTCGAGGATGTCGAGTTCTTATGCGAAGCATATGTGTTGAATTTTATGGGATATGACCTTATCCTAACTACGGACTGGCTATCGTTTTATGGGGTCATCCTAGATTGCGATGAGAGGATCGTTCATCTTAGGAGTCGAGGAGGATGTTTCTTTGTAATGTTAAGAACGAGGATAAAGCCCTATTGTATCCCTTATCTCCTAATTCCGAAGGACCATCTTCGGTCCCTATAGTTTGTGAGTTCTTGGATGTTTTCGAGGAAGTCACGGGACTTCCACCCTATAGAGAAATCTCCTTTCGTATTGACATAGAGGAGTTGACCAAAAATAATAGGTACCCCTTACCTAAAATCGATGACCTTTTTGATCACTTGGGAGGAGCCAGAGTATTTTCCTAGTTAGACCTTGCTGCTGGATTCACCAGTTAAGAATCACGGAGGACAATAAGGATAAAACTGCATTTAGGACGCCAGATGGATTATTCCAATGGGAAGTTTTTCCCTTCAGACTAATGAATGCACCCACTTTCTTTGTTAACCTCATGTGTAGAGTGTTTAGGGGCATTCTGAATAAAATTGTGGTAGCCTTCGTAGATGATATCCTTATATTTTCAAAAGATCGTAAAGTGCAAAAAAATCACTTGAGACAAGTGTTAGGGATATTAAGAAAGAACCAATTGAAAGAAAAATTCTCGAAGTGCTATTTTTAGAGGGAAGTGGTAAGATTTTTAGGACATATTGTGTCGAGCGAAGGCTTGGTCATAGACCCCACAAAGAACGAGGCAATCAATGAATGGAGGATACCTTGAAATGCTACAGAAGTAAGAAGCTCCCTTGGACTGGCCGGATATTATAGGAAATTCATAAAAGACTTTGTAAAGATTTCTACTCCTTTAACCCAATTAACGAAGAAGAATTTGGTGTTCTCTTGGAGTAATAAATGTGATATAGCCTTTAAGAAATTAAAGGAAGTATTAACCAGCGCACCAGTCCTAATTGTACCCGATGGTTCAAAATTGTTTACTGTTTACACCGATGCATGTGGGACCGGACTAGAAGCATTACTTATGCAAGATGGAAGAGTAGTTACTTATGCTAGTAGACAACTCAAGGACCTAGAGAGGAGATACCCAGTTCATCACCTTGAGTTAGCCGCAGTAGTTTTCGTCCTTAAAATGTGGAGGCATTATCTTTTAGGGAGAAATTTGAACTCTTTACTGACCATAAATCCCTAAAGTATTTATTTTCTTAACATGACCTATACTTGAGACAACAACGATGGATGGAATATATTGCCTCACTTGACTTCATGATTCAGTATACCCCAGACAAGGGGAATGTTGTGGCAGATGCATTAAGTAGGAAACATGCGACATTGAATGCGATGACACAATGGAGACAATTAGAGTTTCTCTCTAATTTTAATTTGCAACCCTCACCGACCACTTCTAATGGTTTTCTTTGGGATGTGATAATCAGACCTACTCTAAGAAAGAGGATCCAAAGTGTGCACTACCTTGACGAGGAATTAGGAAGCATAAAGGAAAAAGTGGGAAAGAAGGAGACCTTTCCCCATTCAGTTAGATTTTCGATCGGCGATGATGGAAGTTTACTCTGGGATGGACAAATTTACATCCCAAAGTATGAATTGTTGAGGAATGAAATTCCGATGGAGTGTTGTAACATCCCTTATTTTACGTATCGAAATATCGTAAAATATTTTTATTTTATTCCTTGAGGGTTGGATCATTCTCATATTTTAATATGTTGTTTATGGGAATGTATGACATGTCCATAATTTTTAACAATTTTGTTTGCGACAATTTTACCTCTGTCAGTCTTGTACATGGCATAACTTTTGACTTAGGTCAAATCAGGTGGTGAGACATGTGCCATTGGACAGGAAATGATGATTTCCTTTCCATACAGTGGTTACATTAAAGATTTGGTTCAGCAATTTGGGAGGAATCCCTATTTTAAGGTTTTTCAGTTGGATGTTCAGGTTTTACGAGCCTTAATGGGATGATTTATAGAGGCCCATTAGTGGGATTGTAGAAGCTATAAATAAGGAGTGAGAGTTATGGACAATAGTTTACTTTCTCCATTCCCTCATTTGGTGGCTTTGTGTTCCTCCTTCCTCTAACACCTTTCCACCTTTAAAAATCGAGATCTAAGGAAGGAATCGAAGATCTACACAATTTGAGACTAGACCTACACTATTGCAAGAGAGATCTTATGGAATAAAGGAGTTTGGATCAAAATCCTTATTGTCTGAAATCTTAATTCATGACTTTTAGCTTGTTTTGGAGGATTGGTGAGTGATATGCATCTCTCACACGGATTCAATCAAGTGTATGAGTGTGTGATTATGTTTTTCATCAAATTCAAGTCATTTTCCTTAGATCTACGTCATCGTAAGTTCCATTTCATATGAATCACCCTTGGATCTAATTTAGCAAGTTTAAACCAGTAATTTCTTATGTTATTTCATATGCTTAGGTAAGTTAGATCCGCAGTTTAGATCATGTGTTCATTTATTATGATTTTGGTGAAATTATATGATTTGATGAGATTGTCATATTCATGTTGTTACTAAATCATAACATCCTTATTGTATGGGGTGAATTAGACATGTATATTTCATCGATTGGCGAAGTTTTAGTCGAAATTGGACTTGGATTTGGGATATACAGGCCACGGGTCGAGCGTGTAGTACAAGTTTAGTACGGTGTAGTGTAATATGGGGTCGGTCGAGCACACATGTGGCTGGGTAGAGCGAGCCAGAATAGGGTCGGTCAGGGATGGTTCTAGTCGAGCATGAGTTTGGGTCGTGCAAGGAGGGCAAGCCTGGTGTTGGATCGAGCAACATACGGGTCAAGCAGTGGTTCTGGTCGAGCAGTGTTGGGTTCGTGTAAGTCACTACTGGGTCGGGTCAAGCAGCAAGGGTTGAAAGCTAGCAGGTTGTGCACGAGTGGGTCGGTCTTTTCTGGTCGATCAAGCACTAGGGGGTTGGGTCGATCACAATATGAACAAGAACAGGGTCAGTCATGTTTTAGAGAATGGGGTCGAGCATGGACATAGGGTCGGTCACACCCGGGTACCGGTCGCACAGGGTCATTTTCTAGAAAAAATTATTTTTCGGGTACGACTCAGATTTAAAAAAAAAACCTGAAAAAATATATTTTCGGGGGAAATCCCCCAAACCCTAGCTGCATCACAGTGGTGTAATTTGGCTTGGTGATGTTCGTGACTTCCAAGTGGATTCAAGTTGGAAGGTTTGAAGTGTTGAATCTGTTCGTTGATCGGTGTAGAACAATGAATGGGGTGACAACTCAAACTTCGCAAGTTGGTGAATAATGGTTGCTGAGCTATGAAAAGTCATCGGGTTGGATAACTAGAGATACTGAAGGCCGAAGAATTATCACTTTTGTAGGTTATAGCGGGTTCAAAGCAGGGGTATAATAGGGGTACCTAAAAGACTAGATGTAGGTCAAGTACCTTGGGTATCGTTGAAAGGCCTAGGTACGTATCGTTGCAAGGCGTATGGGCTTTTGTTAGAACCAGGGTTACGATTAGCCCTTGATGGATGGATGTATGATATGGTCAGTCATATGATTAATGATGGTTTCAAAGAAGGATTGGCAGTGATAGCCAGAGTCTGTCATGGATGATTGGTTTCTTTGTTTGTACCGTCTCATGTAGATTGTCCAACGTCGAAAGAGATATTTCTTGGGTGCTTGTCTGATATTAGTTTAGGCCTTTGGGGCTTGTACTTAAGGGATGTTAAATTCGATTAGGATGGTTTACGTGAGATCTATAATCTGGATGCTATGAGTCTTTTTGATTAGTTACTTCTGCTTGCCATGATTGAATGATCGTTCGGATTACCATGGATGAATTGTAGTTCCTTTGGTTGTATGGATTGTAAAGGCTATCACTGTCTGATGTAGGGAAGATGGGAGCTGTGTTCTTCTCTGACGTTGTGGGTAAATTAGTTGATTCATTCACCCATTCTCATATAATTTATTAATGAAGTTAGTTAGCTGTTTAACGCTCACTAAGAATGTTGTCTGACTCAAGGTTTTATGTTTCCTTCTTATTACCTTGGGTTGTTCATCCAATTTTTGATGGGTAGACTAGGTGGCAGGTGATAACCTAGTAAGGACGATGTAGCAGTTCAGAGGCGAGCAGGAGGCTGGCGTACTATCTCTCTTACTATATAGTATTTGGATTTCCACTATTTGTTATTCTACTCTGAGTGTTGTAGTGAGGCAAATTTGTACAGACATATGTTGAAATCCTGGTTTATGGATATACATTCTAGTTATTTTGAGGGTTTGGGATTTCTGCTCAAATATGCTTCACTAATATTACATGTTGTATATGTTCTGTTATATTTTGTCCTTGTGCTGTGAGATTTACGACAGGTTTCAATTGTGTTATCATGCCATGATAATCGTCCATGGCTGCCTAGCATGTCTTTCAGCACATTATTCTTCTTATTTGGTGTTGACGGAAAAAAACGTCGTAAACACCAAAGATTCCTAATTATTAGGAATTATAAATATGGTCGCATAGACAAGAACATATTATAGAACATAAATAGTAAATAACACAAGAGATTTATAGTGGTTCTGCCTCAGCGAGGGCCTACGTCCACTTTGAAGAGTTATAGGAATTTTATTGATCACTTGAAAGATTACAAGGTTGAGATCCTCTCAATACATTCATTGACTATGATATATGAAGCTACAATAGTCATATTTGCAAGAAATAGTAAAATGGACAAGTTTTCCCTTTTCTTCCTCAAAGAGGAGATGCCATTAATGAAGCTTTATGGAGGTCTCAGAGCCCAAGAATCTCTCTCTTTTGATGTGTGAGGTAGTGGGGTATTTATAGGAAGTGGTTAGGCAGGGGTTAGTTAGGAGTAGGTAGAAATGGGGATCATCTTCAGGAAATTCGTGCCTCCAGCTGTCGGCCATGGAAAATCCATACCTGGGTGGAGGTACGAAATTTCGCACCTTCAAGGTACGAAATTTCATACTTAGGAGGTACGAAATTTTGCACCTTGGCAGGGTGCGAAGTTTGTTTGGAGGGGACTTGGCCGAGGTTCGTTCGTGCAGTATGTTGGTTCTTTTGGGGCATCGAAGCTCCTCAGCACGAAGTGAAGGAATCTATCATTTAGTTGGTCCGAAGTGAAGGAATCTAAGCTTCCGACATGGAGAAAATCGGATGAAATGGGCGGTGCCCACAGGCGCTGCGCCCGGACCCGCTTGACGGCTCGCCTTCGGCTCATATGCGGACAGATACTGATGGAGATTGCGTCCGTGGGATGCAACATCCTGGTAGTGGCCAGACTCGAGTCTTCTGATACTAGCCCCCGGATGATATTGGCGACAGCTCCGGGCTGTAATATCACGCGGTATGTTGAGTCGAGCGTGTCTTGAGTACTTTTTGTGACCGGACCAAAAGGCCGGTTAACATTTGCCCCCCAAAGTACGTCCTGTCTTGACATGATGTGCTTTGGAATGAAAGTTGAGATGATAGTTGGGTTGCGGATTTATCCTGCAAGTTATATAAAAGACATGTTAGTTAGCAGGCATGCTCGTTGGGGAATCCTGAGAGAGCCGCTGCTAGTTTGGTGTCACACTCGCATTGCTCAGTAGCCGCATAATGCCGTCGTCGCGTGTTTTAGGCGACTTGACATTTGCGGGGGATGTGCGTCCGCGGGCGCTTTGATGATTGAGCATTTCGTGAGTATGCAAGTGGTCGTTGAGTCATGATTGTCTTGGTAGCCAGTGCTTCGAATATTAGTGGATGTAGCCGTATTTAGGTGTACGATCTCAAATTCCGACCATGGAATGTTCGTTTGGGGCATCCCGATCCCCTAACTGTAGTTACTTCCTTTCTCCTCTTCTCCGAATAGGAAATCACTGTAAGGCATGAAGGATGCCAAAATACTTCTTTTGTAATTTGGTTGTTTGAGGTATTGTTTGGTTTTTGGGAGAAGGGAAGAGAGATGTGGAAAGTAAGAGGGCTTTCGGATCTGGTACCCAAGAATGTGGAGTGGCGAATCTTGGGAAACGGGTTTAGGAATTTGGATAAAGGTTGCCAAGCATGTGTGAATACGGGATTGGGCTTTGTGTCCCAAACTCTTATTAAATCTTTCACGCTCTTTAGGAGTTCGAATCTTGGTTGAGGAGATGACAACTAAGCCGACGCGCGGGAGCATGAGACATAACTTCGCACTCCCACGACATTGTCGAACCCTGTCTTCGATCTTGAGTTTGTAAACTTGAACCTTTGCATAGCGCCATATGAGTGAACAGTGATTAGTGATTTTTGGTCTCGTGACGTGGTCCTCAAGGAATGGACCTGCTTGGATTTTCAGCGTGAATTCTTGTGTAGGATATCAACACATGGTTAAGTGGTTAGTCTTGGGATCCGATCAATAACCTAACCATGATGCGGTCGCATCTTAAATTAGGCGTTGCACTGGCGGTTGGTGATGGCCGTGGCGTCAGTTGTTGAGGCTAAAGGCTGCCACGATGTTCCGAAGCGTCAACTTTTTGTGGAGTCCGGGTAATGATGGAAGCTAAGAAGCCTCCCAGGCCTGAACTCTGGCTCCGAATTTCCTTCGTTGCAAGGTGAAGGTGCTCTAAAGATGGTGGTTCCGTAGGATGCTGTGAAGATGATGCCAGTGCAGAGACTTTAGGGGATTTGATCGAGTCATGAGATTGCCAGGCCGGTGTGACAATCCGTAGAGGGTTGCCCCAGGCCCGGGTACTTGCTAGATTCTTCTCGACGTCAGATACAAGCTAGCAGGCTCGGATCGTTGCTGAACGTTTCATGCCTGATCAGTAATTGAAGTTGAACTTAGCACAATTGGTTGGCGAATGATTCTGGAAATGAACTTATTCGGACTGATTGCTTGGATACGTGCGCAAGATGCGGGCATATATTCGAGTCGTTAGTCTCCAACCCAATTATGTCGGGGTCGTTATCTAATTGGGAAAATGGTGCTGATGTTTACCGGTAACTACTGCCATAGTTATCCAAACTAGGTGTCGTCACCGCGTTTCGATGCGCTTGTAGGTATGCATCGAGGGGTGTCAGTTAGCTTCATGTTGCGTTTAAATATGAGTTTGCTAGCAGGGCACTGAGACCTTGCGAACCCAATGAATCGGTCATGGAAACCCAAGAACTTGCACTAAAATATGGATTTTTTAATTCGCGTCTTGAGAATTTATCTAAGTTCTCCAGTTCCTCGGGGAACTGTGATCGTATTGCTTCCTCTACCGTTCGGTTCGGGCCTCTATGCCTGGTATGCCCAGTACTACCGAGAGGTTAGAAGTTTCTGAGACCCAAGGTTTTGGGTTCGTGTCCTTTTCGTGGCGAGGTGTATGTTCCTCCTTAGAATGGTTGCCCCTACGGCTGTGGCGATGGAAATGCCAGCACGGAAGCTAGCAGAGATCCTCCTCAGGTCCTGCGATGAGTAAACCGGTGTGGAGAAGGGTAGGAGACTGGCCCCATGCTCGTGTACTTGCCCTTTGAGCGGAGGTGATGCCAGGCTTTTCCCCTATACTTCCTCAAGCGTTCGGGTCCCAGTTGTAGTCACGGCAGGAACAATCTGGAGAAGTAGGAGAACCCATGGCTTTGGGGTCCCATGTTTATATGATCCTCCTTGGAGGAGGAGAAGTTGTGGCTGGTCGAAGTGCTCATGCAACGGGCTTAGCTGGTGTAAGTGTGCGAACAATGCAAGCTACAGTGGTAGATCAGGAAGCCCGGCTTGTGGCTAATTAGGAGGAGCCGGAGGGGAAGAGGGACATGATGAGGTTGCCATACAAGATGCACGGGCAAAGGCTAGTCAGGATGCCGAGGAGAAATCTGCCGCTGTGGTGGCGAAAAGGTAGGCCGATGATGAGGCGAAGAAGGAGAGGTCCTCTGAGTAGGCTAGGAATAAGGAGAGCTACTGGTGATGCCCGCTAGAAGAGGGCGAGAGGTCCCTTAGCACACTTGTAGCGGATACCATTATGGGGCTCCGGGCCAGGCGCTTAGCTGATCGGAAGACTGCCGAAGATGCTGAGAAGAGAGCGGAGTTAGGCACCAAGAAGGCTTGGGGAGACACCTATGCTGGATTAGTCCTTGCTTCTTACATCGTTCATAAGTCGTTTCCATGTGTTGATCTCGGGGAGGCTATGATGATTACAAGCGGCGAGGATGATGGTGGAAGGCGCGCATCGATGCCTCATGAATCCATTACTCTTGTGTAGAGTAGAGGAAGAGGAAGCAGTTCTGGAAGGAAAGGGCCCGTCATTGGTGGTGACCTGCCTGTATCGAACCTGTATAGACGAAAGAAAATAAAAGAACAGGATGAGTAGCATCAGTAATTGTTAAAGGAATTAAAGATGCCTTGGGTTAAGTGAACCAATAATATATGCGAGTGCGGTCCTCGCTTTTGGTCCTTAAAGACATGGTGCGGTATTCATGAATACCCTGTCATCAGAGAGAAGAGATGTTAGACATGTAGTCTATTTAATGTGTGCGGGTGTGTGAAATGGAATATGAATTAGTAAAGATCGCATTTCGTGTTAAGTGTTTGAACGTTCTCATGTTTTCCGACGTCCCGTACTTGCACAAGCGTACTTGTTGTTACACCAACAGGAATGCGATCGGAGATCGTGCTCTGGGTTGTTGTTCCAGAGGGGTGAGACAGAGTACCGTGCTCTAGGTTGTTGTTCCAGAGGGGTGAGACATAGTACCGCGCTCTGGGTTGTTGTTCCAGAGGGGTGAGATAGAGCGCAGGCTTCTAGTAAGTTTCCTTTAGCTTAGGAAACCCGTAGTTTTTGAAGCCAGGCTAGAGCGCCTGCTGTTTTTTCTTGGGTTGCCCGGGATTAATCCCAAGAGTAGCGGAGGCGTATGACATCGTGTTATGCAGTCCGCCCAGAGAGTGGCTCTCCCGTCGTTCATCGGGTTCGAGCGAGTGACGGCGTCGTTTATTCGTAAGAGAAAAGCTCCGATCATCAGCGTGTACGGTCTGATCTTGGCTATGAGCTGCACCTAAGCCTTTAGGGCTTCGGGGAAACGATTTAACGTCGGTCTCGGTGTTGTGCCAGGATTCGACAGGTACCCGTAGTCGGGAGAAGTGTACATCGCTCCTGGCTGTATGTTGGGCGGCCCCAAGTCGCGTGGGACTTGGGCGAACGATTCGAGTCAGAGGTTATTTATACTCAGTCGCACCACGGGCCGGCGACTCGAGTGGCGTGGTCAGCTCCCATGCTCGTGGCGCCGGTCGTTGCCAATGTTGTTAGGCCGTAAGGTTGGTTTTCGATTGAGATGGAGGTATTGGCCCCAATGTTAGGGGTGGTTACGGCGGTCGGAAGTTTGAGTGCAAGCTGGTTGTTAGGATTACCAAACATATCACGCACAGAGCAAACATGGAAGGGAGACAGGAAACTGAACATCACTCCTACGGATATCTCTAGTAGTAGTAGCCTTAGCAATGCCCCGAATTGCAGGAATGCAAAACATCGTTGAAAGGCCTGAATTGATTTTACACTAAGTCATGTAGAGTAGAGGTGAAGATGTTCATTGCTCCATGTCCTTCGGAGTTCGGCTCCGTCCGTGTTGAGGGTTTGAAAGTTCCATCGCTGAGCTTCCGTTGTGTGACTGTGGGCCTTCCTATCGAGGGGCGAGGCCTGCTAGTGGGGGAAGGACCTGTTGTAAGAGGAGGTTGCTGATGTTGAGGTCCTTATGGCGGACTCTAGAGTTGAAGTATCGGGCTACTCGTTGCTGATTAAGGCTTGATCCAGGGGACCGGTTCCCGGGTCGGAGATGTTGATCCAGTGTAGTGCGCTCGTGTATACGAATTAGCCGTGATGGTTGACTGTAGGTCGGACAAAAGTCGTTTGGAGGGCTTACAACACTTGAGGCCTGATAACAACTAGATAAGTGCAAAAGGCGGCCCGCGCGAGGTGAGTTATGAGGCATGGATGCTCATTGTTGCCACAGTCCTGACGAGCCGGAGGGGTGATCTTGAGGGATTTATTGTCGGTCGAGTTTTTGTTTAGTGGGAATCTCTGATGAGCGTTGAGTGGCTCGGAGACCCTATGCAGTGCGGATCTCCGATGAGCGTCGAGTGGCTCGAAGGTCCTGCGTAGTGGGAACCCCCGACGAGCGTCGAGTGGCTCGGAGATCCTGTGCAATGGGAATCTTTGATGAGCATTGAGTGGCTCGGAGTTTCCATGTGGATGAGTTCCTCAATGTTGCTCTGTAAGTGGCGAAACATGTTCGCGTTGTATCTGCGGACGGTGTAGAACCGACAATACCCTGGCACGTTCATCAGACATTTAGGTCTGGGCCTTTTGCACGGTTGGGAGTTGTAGGTTGCGAGATAGAATTTCTTGGGGGTGTTGTTGAGAGTAGTATAGATATGGAAGGATGGAGGTCGAAGATGCTTCCTCTTGCTATTGCGACTACCTTAGACGTTGCCGGCGTGAGCAAGATTGTGCAAAGCGGTGGAATCAGAGTTGTTGGAGCTCTGGGTGTCATCACGAGGTAGGATGTTGAGGGTAGGAGCTTGATTCCTTTATGCTAGATTTTGTCATAGGAAGTAGTCGGCATTCGTGTGGAAGATCTTCTGAATCCTTGATTGTTTTTGATCGGTCCATGCCCCAAGTTTGGAACCAGGTGGCATGCCCATTGTAAGCTGGACGAGCGTGACTTGAGGAGTGGGTTCCTTGACTTCGGCAAAGGCGGTGTTCGATTTTGCGAGGTGGCTTTTAAGAGTTCACAGATGCCTTGGTAACCGTTCGAGACTAAGAAGGTGCCTCTTGGTATTACGACGTTCATCCTGGATTGCAGGACCATTCTTTTGGCGGTTTAATCGAGAGTTGAGATAGTTCACGGTGGAAGTCGAGGTAACCATAGTAGAGCCGTCTTGGATAAGGACGGGGAACTACTTGCATTTTACGGCGTCGGCATGTTGGAGTGCTGGCGCCACCGGCGCCATTTGGTATTATGGCTAGCCGAAGTGAATGGGTTATGCCTCACACTACTTTCATAGATGTCGTGGGAGTAGCCCCGCGATTCCCTTACGATCCATGGATTGTATCGGCGACAATCGGAGGTTGGGCTCCCGCTGCATTATAGAGGTCATGATCCAGGACTTTGGAGCCTAGCGCACCTTCTTGGCGAAAGGTCTTTGGCACTCCGTGAGTCTCTAACTTCGGTTGCATGATGTTGTGGAAGTCGGTTGAAGTGAACTTGAGCCCAGTTGGATGCTAGAAGCATAGGTGATAAGTACGGACTCATAGCAGCCTGAGTCTGCCTAGCGGAGGCTTGAGCGTCAAAGCCGGGGATGGCCGAGATGATGCATTCCATTTCTCGTGGTGACCTGATATTGCCGAGGTTAGAGGTCAGTCGTGCCTTCATGGAATGCCACATGTGGTGTGTTGGAGTGTCAGGGCCACTCAACTTTGCGTTCGATCCTAGTGAATGGATAATTCCTGGAGTGTACCGACGGATGGCACTTGCGACCTCTGGCCCATTTTCGATTGCAAGCAATTGATTTCGATTGCCAATAGTGGCACTGGTGCCCCAAGTGCTTACGTCCAAGTTGGGAATCGGCTGATTGAGAGGAAAGTCTTGTTGGATTCCAACTAAAAGGGCCACATCGAGCGTAATTCTGACTCATGAAACTATGGGACGAGTACCATCCAATGCTGCGCGCGTTGGTGCTTGAGCAACATTTCCAACTGCAAAGCTTGACCAATCGAAGCGCATCGAGCTGGAGCGATGTCGGGATTAGGGGTGCCCCCGAGGGTAGCGGGACCGACACTATTCCGAGGAGTGACGTCGGTTAGTTTGCGGGGCTGCCCCCAAGTCCTGGGTCAATGATGGAGGAGCATCGATACTTGCCTCCGTAATGTATACTTGGCCAGTCGGATCTGAAGTGCTTCTTATCTGGCGAGGAAGGTATTGAAAGCTTCCTCCTACCGCTCAAGTCAAGCTATCAAATTGGTGGCAGGATTCTTGATCATTCTTTTGATGCTCCCCTCGAGTGACGTAATTCGATGGAGTTCTGATTTTGGTATAGCTGTCAAGTTTGGGCGAGCTGGTGTGCACCCAGGTTCGGAGGTACTTTGGTCTGACGAGTTGCTGGAAGAGCGGGACTTTGGTTGCGAGCGGCGACAGTTGGGCTCTTCCGAGTAGGAGGTTGGCTACATGAACCCGGTTTGTTATCGTGTTCCTTGGCCGTAAGTGATGATTGTTTGATCATCATTTCCTTTCTGTTATTGTTGCTGTCACCATGCGAATGTTGGAGTGGATGTCGATGTTTTAAATGAGGCTGAATCTCCTTCCTCGTCGAGCGCCATTAGCTTCGGAAGAGGAAATTTCTGATGCGGTATGCCGCTAGCGGGCGCGGTTCTAAGCAAGCTGATGCAGAATGACGATGCCTTGAATTTTTTTTGAAGTTGGCGCATAAGGTTGATGTTGATCTTTAACGCCTAGTGCGAGAGCTGCATTCTCATATTTCTTATTATGCGTGTGAATCTGTGCCTGAGCCGTAGAAGCTTCGGGATCCACAAATGAGAGGAGATCTATTTCCAGTGGGTCCTCCGCCACTCGGGGCGGGTGAGAGGTACCATTGTCAATTGCGGCCAATATTAGGTTTTGCCGGAATTCCGCTTAGTGCCGGCGAGAGTCATGATGCTTTTCGGACGTACTGCTCAAGGCGCTTCTCGTGGACAAGCCCTTCGATTATATCTTTGAGTTGATGGCAATTATTGGTATTGTGCCCGTACATGTCGTGGTACCGACAGTACTTGCCGGTCTTCTTCTCATGATTAGTGGACTCTCTGTTGTAAAGTTTCTTGTATTGAAGCGTGTTGCATGTTTGTCGGTAGATTGTTTCCAAGTCTTCATTCAGCGGGGTGTAGATCTTGTATGTCCGGTGAGAGCTGGGCTTTTTAGGTTCCGTAGAAACTTGGCCGTTGTTGCAGCCGCCTTGCCTACTGCCATTCGATCTTTGTTTGTAGGGGCTTGCCCCCGTGTCCTTATCAAAGAGGTTTACTATATGTTTCCCTTTGACGTTGTCATTTACGTCACCCGCATGTGGATTGTTGGGAAGACTGGCCTTGGGGAGTCGGTTTCGTCTCGCATCTTCTTGACATAAGTATTGCCTAGCCTTTTCATGGAAAGAGTCAAGGCTTTTTGGCTGCTTTCGATCGATTCGTGCCCCGAATTCGGAAGTAGGGATGGCACCTTTGGCTAGTTGACAGAGTACGGTGCAAGGATCTGGATCCTTGACCTCGGCGAGCTCGACATTGAACTGGGAGAGGTAGCTTTTGAGCGACTCGGCGGGTCCTTGGCATAGGTTATCCAAGGTGAGGGCATTCTTTGGAGTTGGGATGTGCACTCTGAATTGCTTGACCAACTCTGCTGCTAATTGGCTGAATTTGTTAATGGAATAGAGTGGGAGGCGAGAGAACCATAACAAAGTGGTTCCTGATAAGAAGACTAGGAAGCACTTGCATTTGACCAGATAATTACCCCAGCTCGAGTCCATTTGCCATTTATATTGATTTAAGAAGGTACAGGGGTCGGTTGTGCCATCATAGAGCGGCATCTGTGGCATGCTGAAATGGCATGGCCATTCGGCTTCATTTACCCTCCTGGTGAAGGGGTTGCGCCTAATGTGCGCTTCCCATGAATCATGCATGTTTCCTTGCCTCTCACTCATGATCCTTCGGACCACGTCGGGAAGGTATGTTGGATGGGGATCCACCATCGGGACCCATGGGTTTTGGCGAGGTTCTAGGGTCCTATTGCGAGGGCATTTCCTATGATGGACATCCGGATTGTCTTCCTCCATATCCTCGACATCTATAAGCGGACCTTGATGAAGAGCAGATTGATGCGGATTTTGTTTTGGAAGAGCGCGGGTCATTGGAATAGCGGGCCCATCATCCTGATTAGTGGTCATCGAGTTGTGTCGAGGAAGAGGTTTGTTCGTAGGATCTGGTCCTTCATTGATAATCAAGCGAGAGCGGTCTCAGTGCTATGCCCTCTCGCTATATGTGACTGTAGTTCGGTCTCCATTGTCATTGTCATGACCATCACCCTTGCCGTTATCGAGGGCGTTGGTACGAGCGGTGACGTCATTACCGAGAATTTGACGCGGGCCCTTTGACTCGGAAGAGGAAGTTTCCGAGACCGTTGGTCGAGGTCAAGTGTTGTTCCGGGTTAGTTGAAGTCGATCGATGATGCGCTGACTTTCTTGAAGTTATCGCATAAGGTCAATGTTATTCCTTAATGCTGGGTTGAGCTCGACATCCGTGTTCTCATATTTTCCATTAAGTGTGCGGATTTGAGCATGTGTTGCGAGCGCTTTGGGGTCCACGGTAGGGGGGATGATTTCATTAGTGGCCGAGCGTCCTAGTCCTTGTGATTGACCTTCCTTACTGGGCGAGAGTGGTCGAGGAGTTGTCGATGTTATAGCGTAGCCGAGTGAGGCAGAGTCGAGGCCGAGTGAGGCGGAGTCGAGGCTAAGTGAGACGAAGTCGAGGCCGAGTGAGTCGAGATGCGGAGTCAAGGAATCCAAAGTAGTGGAGTGGAGGCTCGAGGCTGAGGCGAGGGACTTTCGAACCACTTGGGACTCGAGGGTACGAACCCCGTGGAGTTTGAGTTTCGAACCCCGTGGGGGTTCGAGTTTTCGAGCCTCTTAGGGTTCGAGTTTCGAACCTGGTGGGGTTCGAGCTACGAAGCCCGTGAGGTGCGAGTTTCGAACCCCGTAGGAGGCACGAGGCCGAGGCGATAGGCTTGAGGCTCAAGGTCGAGGCGAGAGGTTCGGGGCTCGAGGTTCAGGTTGTTGGGATGTCCTGTCCTCGACTGCGTCTGAAGAGCCGATCTTTGCGTTCTTTGGTCGCTTTGCCATCGTCAGCGGACTCGACAGCAGGTTTAGCAAGGAATCTTAAGCTCGTCGGGGGTCGAGATGACAAGGTGCGACAAAGGCGCAAAATCTGAGTTGTCTCAGTGAAAGCACCAAATGTTGATGGCAAAAAATGTCGTAAACACCAAAGATTCCTAATTACTAGGAATTATAAATATGGTCGCATGGACAAGAACATATTATAGAACATAAACAGTAAATAACACAAGAGATTTATAGTGGTTCGGTTTCAAGGAGGGCCAACGTCCACTTTGAAGAGTTGTAGGAATTTTACTGATCACTTGAAAGATTACAAGGTTGAGATCCTCTGATTACATTCATTGACTATGATATATGAAACACCCCACCTCTGTTAAAGTCACTCACAAAGGGAATGCCTTCTTTGGTGGAACATTTTAGGTAAAAGATGCAGATAAATTACAAGACAGACAAATAAAGCAGCGGAAAATAAAGTCATTTTATTAACAAATTAAGTCAGTCAAGCTTTTACAACAATTTTCTCAAATCATACTTAAAACTAATACATAGAACTTCTGTCTTAATTTAATCACTTCCAAGTGTAAAAGAAGCACAAAATAACAATGATATTCCCCAATAAAGCATAAGCCAACCATAACAGTGGGAAAGAGAGTTCAGAGCAATACACCAACTAATCTTCAAGCTTGGAAAGAGAAGCGGTCCAGGCTAAGCTGAGCTATTCCCTCTCTAACCGCCTGGGGGGAAACGGAAGAAAAGAGGCAAAAAACAAACAAGGTCAGACATAAGTCCGGTAAGTCCAGTAATCTTTCAGCATGCAAACAAGGTAAAGGATCATGATATGAATAAACTGAAAATATGACGATACCATAAAAACAAGGTAACTAAAGACAAGATAAGTGTAAGATGAACTGAATGCACTCCTACTTTTTCTCTGCTTCGCTACTACTCTATTAATCTGATTTCTATATCTCTGCACCGCCTAACTAGTCTCAACTAGTAATCTGTATAAAATGGTAATATTACAACGTGATCCCAATCCACATAATTGTGGCAGCCTTCAAGTGTACATCTATCATGAGGATTCCACCTCAATCTGCCTAATTGCCATGAACATGTTAGATGTACCCTTACTACTCTATCGATCGGCTCCTTACTCATATTAATTTTTCCTTGTGTCTGTGTCAATCGGCCCTCTCTTGCGTGTAGATACGTTGTGCTGGTCCCACCATAAGCTGTATTAATCCTTATGATAGCGACCCGATACGATTCAAGATGCACAGTGTATAACTACTGGTACCCAGTGCATGCTTTTTCCCACTCTGGAGTACGTGCACGCCCGTAAACCATCGGAACCTACACTGAAGTACCCCCTGTCGTTGATTTGACTGCTTACAATCAGCCCAGTAATCGTGCCCCACCCTGCTTAGTTTCAGGGTACCATGATACATCTATGTGGGTTACTGCTGAAATGGGTCTCCGTTACTAGGGTTTCTTATTGGTTAAGTTTGTGGGCCTATATATACAAATATTACCCATCTATACGAGACGTACTTAACCCTCCCACCGATTCTAGCATGTTTACTTAACGGTTAAGTTTGTGGGCCTATATTTATTAATTATACCCACCAACACGACATGTACTTAACCCTTCCACCGACTCAAGCATGCTTATTTAATGGTTAAGTTTTGTGGGCCTATATCTTCTAATATTACCCACCAACCCGATATGTACTTAACCCTCCCACACGTTATGTCATATTGGTTAAGTGTTGTCTGTTCATGTTAACTTAACCTACTCATTTATCATGTCATATTGGTTAAGCGTATCTTATTAACTTGAGCCTCCTTACTTATCATGTTGGATCGGTTAAGTGTTTCCCATTAACTTAACCCCGTTCTCATCAAGTTATATTGGTCAAGTGTTAACTTAACCCACATATTCATCCTGTTGTATTGGTTAAGTGTCATCAATCAATTCAAGTTAACTTAACCCCTACTACAAATCAAGTTAAATTGGTTAAGTGTTACCCTCTTATTTTAACTTAACCTTTCCATAAATCAAGTTATATTGGTTAAGTGTTTCCCTCTTATTTAACTTAACCTTTCCATTAATCAAGTTATATTGGTTAAGTGTTTCTTATTACTTAACCCTACCCATTCATCACGCTATACTGGTTAAGTGTTTCCAATTAACTTAACCCTGATCATTCATCTTCTTATATTGGTTAAGTGTTTCTAAATTTACTTAACCTCTCCCACTTGTCAAATTAACATGTTATAACAATTAAGTGTTCTAAATTCACTTAACGTCACCCACTTGTCTAATTAACATGTTATAACGGTTAAGTGTTCTAAATTTACTTAACCTCACCCACTTGTCTAATTAACATGTTATAATGGTTAATTGTTCTAAATTTACTTAACCTCACCCACTGGTCTAATTAACATGTTATAACGGTTAAGTGTTCTAAATTTACCTAACCTCACCCACTTGTCTAATTAACATGTTATAACGGTTAAGTGTTCTAAATTTACTTAACCTCACCTACTTATCTAATTAACATGTTATAGCGGTTAAGTGTTCTAAATTTACCTAACCTCACCCACTTGTCTAATTAACATGTTATAACGGTTAAGTGTTCTAAATTTACTTAACCTCACCCACTTGTCTAACTAACATGTTATAACGGTTAAGTGTTCTAAATTTACTTAACCTCACCCACTTGTCTAATTAACATGGTGTATTGGTTAAGTGACACATTAATTAACTTAACCCTACCATTCCTGTCTTATCTTTAGTTCATTCATTAAAGCACCAACCACTCACATTAGACAAGTATTGTTGCGGTCACTGGATGTGCTGGTCGGTTCCGGGCAGTTTTACACCGCAACTCAGTCTAACCTCGGATTCTTTTGGGCTCAATGCGCTAACCTCTCACATTAGATCTATATTGTTACGGTTGCCGGATTTGCCGGGCAGTTCCGGGCAGTCTTATACCGTAACTCATTCTAACCTCAGGTTAGGCATATTCGTCATACATTAAATTTACATATTTATCCTTTTATGTAAATTTTCAACAATTTATTGTCATGGCCCACTTTCCTTCTAAATCAAATTCAAAATTTTAGGTATATAGATTATACCATTTTCATGCCACTTATCATGCTTATGTGCCAAACATGCCAATTACATGTAATTTCATGTTTTCCCCAACGTCATCCCCGTTGTACGTTCGCAAAATTTCATAGAATGTTAGGTTCGATATTTTAAACTAACTTATAAAAAAAAGGGGAAAAAGAGGAACTTGGAACATTCCAACATCATACAAAAATATGGATCTAACTATACATGTGTCACATGAATTTGGCATATAACAATATATTTTTAATTATGAACTTGCAAACTAGATCTACGCAACATGGATCATTAGCATATGGATTCTACATAAAACTACACAAATTAAACTTGGCATGTAGTTGTGAACTTGCATAGGGGTTGAATCAAGTTAACATAGATCTAACATAAAGGCATATGGATCTAAACGTATAAGGTTGTAAATCTAAACATATAGGTTTACATAATCATGTTTTAGCCTATAAACTTGCATGTATTCATAACATGATAGCATCGCCAAACTTTCATATAACATGATAATTTCTCATTCCCAAATTCTTATACAACATCAATGGATTCATTCACTAATTTCTATATAACATGATAGGTTCGATACCACAATAGTTCATAGGCATACATGATAGAATAGACATGAATCAGCATCACATACAACTTAGTACAATTCTATTTTATAATTCGTTACAAATCATGCCTTTAATTTACTTACATCTGAAAGATAACTACACTTACAACAAAAGGAAAAACTTGATTTCTGGGATCTGTATTCTGAAACTGAATTGCTCGCCTTTGATGTAGACTAATCGTTGTTCTTCTAATTTAGATTTGATTTGATGTTCTTCTTAATCGATTACTAGTTTGGATTTGATTTTCTAGTTTAGAGAGAATGAATGGAGGCTTAGGCTAGCTTGTAGACTAACATCATGACGACACGATAGTTTCAGGGTTATAACGTTAGGGTTTAGGTTTAGCTACGCATGTATAAATGTCTAGGATTATTTAGCGCCCTTAGATGAACCAGGAGTCCATCAGAACCACCCAGCTCAAATACATATCATCCGGCCACTCAGAAGAAGACACATCATCACAGAACACTCCAGAATTCTATGCTGGATCAGTGTGGGTTCACTTGGTAGGAGCGCCAGTGCATTTTTGTACTGGTGCACTTGTGAAGTGGGCCAGTACATTCTGGTCGACTTCCTGTTTTTCCGCCTAACTTCGTTCGTCCATATCTTCTTCATACGGTATCTGGTTTACGCAAATTCGGACTCTATCTCAAGCAAAATTCCGAGATGAACGCAATGGCGTAACCCATTTCATTTTATTCTTCTTTTAATAATTAGTTATTATTTAATTATCTTTTATGTCTTATTTTAAAATTACGGGGTGTTACATTCCCCCTACTTAAAGGATTTCGTCCCCAAAATTTTCAAGTTAAGAAGAGTGTATATCCTACCATCCAACATCCATCTACTCAACCATTCAATCACAGTCATCCATTGTCCTTAAAAAGGTTTCTAATGTTTTTCATGAATATATGCATAGTGTGTGTATATGTCCTTACCCAAATGCAAAATCAGGCGGTCTACTGATTCAGTTGACCTCCTTAATGCGAATCATGTGAGTGCCATGAGTCCATAATGTATGCAATTATTCCTAATCGTACTTTATAACTTCTACACGAGTGCACAATCATTCATACAAATGCAGCATCCATATGATAACACATCAAGTTTCAATTCATATGTATAAAAATTCACTCATGCATATGCAATATGAAAGTGACTGAGCCGATCTAGTTCCTAATATGTATATATGCATCCACGAGCAACCACTAGCAAACACTTGCATCCACCAAACATAACATGTCTCAAACACATGTTTACGTCCATTGGCTTCTACCTAAGGATCGAGGATAGGACCGAGAGGACATACTTAAAAAAAAAAAGACTAGCATGCAAATAAACTTTACAGAAAACGAGGAATCAAGGATATACCCTCAAAAAGGGTATGATGCGCGTATCTAGTCTTCAGTCTTCTAAGTTGCATCTTCTTGAGCATCACTCCACCGTACCTTAACTAATTTAACTTCATGATTGCAAAGCTTCTTGACCTCCATTTCCAAAACCCACTAGTAAAGATAGGACCTCGATCATTTACTATGCTAGAGGGTATCCAATGTAGTCGAACTATCTTTCCAAGATAAACAGATGTTAACCATGATACCAAGTGTATATACTAAGATGATTAGAGGTCTCTCTTCTACTTAGCTTATCCATATTGTCACAAATCTGAGGGTCGATATCTCACACGCAAACCATCCTAGTCGAACTTGACATCCCTTAAGTACAAGCCCCAAACACCTAAACCAATACCAGAAAAGCACCCAAGGAATACCTCCTCCGAGTTTGGACGATTTATGTGAGATGATATTAGCAAAACAACCAAACAATTGAGCACTTAACCGACTTTGGCTATCCTCGCCAATCTTGCTCCAAAACTATCATTGACCGCATAACTGGCTTTGCATTATCATCTAGATATATGTGGGAGTCTACCTCACATTTTAGGGAGAAAAAAAACCTAACCTTAATAAAAAAACTGCGTACTCATGGACTACTCCAAGCAATCAAAAATCGTCGATAAATACATAAAGTGATTCTAGGTAGCTAAGACAAACTGATCCCTTAGGATCGCACGAAATTTCGAGGGTATTCCCGAGGCAAGTCGAAAGTCTAACTACCCTCCTTTCACAATTACTAGCTAATCAATCCATGCCTAGAATCAACCCATAGCCCATGAAACCCAAAAACATAAGTATCTCAAATCATTACAAACCAAAGATAAATGAGCCGAACCACCAATTGGATTTGAGACAATAATGGGATCCTCTACTATACAAGCTCTAGGGTGTAGAGACTCAACTATGGAAGCAGATATAAATGATTGTGAAGCGCTAAAATAAAAAGAGTACTAACAGGATGATCAATAGAAAACTAAACTTTTTCAACTGAAGCTTTACTACCTCTCTCTCAGGTATGCTGGCGGTGAGAGCATGCACTTGCCTTACGGAAAATCCTGTCCTTTGTTCTTGCCCATGTCCTTAATTATATGACCCGTTTTACCATAATAAAGATACTTCCTCTTGTTTTAGGTTTTACTATTCCTTCCTTTTTACCTCCTTTGTAAACCAAGTCTATATCCATGAGTTCTTCATCCTTGTGGTGTGCTCCTTACATTCTCATCTTTGCTATCCTTGTGTAACACATTGACAAGTCTCTCGAAAGCTGCCTCCATCGCATAGAAAATCCTACAAAGCTCGAAAGAAAATTAGCTGTAGGTGAAACTGCAGCGGCTATAGATAGAAGTTAGGCACTTATTTGCCCTTTGACAAATGTAGTAGTCTCGTCGAGCTTACAGAACCATGTCGCGATGAAGTTACATCCCAGAAAGATAGGAGCACCGGAGACTCAGGAAAGAAGGAAACAAGGATTCAAATAGAGGAATCAAAAGATAATGCATATGGGTTTGGGGAATATGCCTTTAAAACAAAACTTTTCTTTTGAAAATGCTTCTTTTAAAACCATTTTGAAAATAATTTTTCAAATCTTTTATCTGATCCAGTAACCTTCAGCTCTGATACCAAATGAAACACCCCACCTCTGTTAAGGTCACTCACAAAGGGAATTCCATAACTTTGGTGGAGCACTTTAGGTAAAAGATGCAGATAAATTACAAGACAAACAAATAAAGCAACGGAAAATAAAGTCATTTTATTAACAACTTAAATCAGTCAAGCTTTTACAACAATTTTCTCAAATCATACTTAAAAGCAATACATAGAACTTCTGTCTTGATTTAATCACTTCCAAGTGTAAAAGAAGCACAAAATAACAATGATATTCTCCAATAAAGCATAAGCCAACCATAGCAGTGGAAAAGAGAGTTCAGAGCAATACACCAACTAATCTTCAAGCTCGGAAAGAGAAGCGGTCTGGGCTAAGCTGAGTTATTCCCTCCCTGACTACCTGGGGGCAAACGGGAGAAAAGAGGCGAAAAACAAAATAGTCAGACATAAGTCTGGTAAGTCCAGTGATCTTTCAGCATGCAAACAAGATAAAGGATCATGACATGAATAAACTGAAAATAGGACAATACCATAAAAACAAGGTAACGAAAGACAAGATAAGTGTAAGGTGAACTGAATGCGCTCCTACTTTTTCTCTGCTTCGCTACTACTCTTTTAATCTGATTTCTATATCTCTGCACCGCCTAACTAGTGTCCCGACTAGTAATTTGTATAAAATGGTAATATTACAACGTGACCCCAATCCCCGTAATTGTGGTAGCCTTCAAGTGTACATCTATCGTGAGGATTCCACCTCAATCTGCCTAATTGCCATGAACATGTTAGATGTACCCTTACTACTCTATCGATCGGCTCCTTACTCGTATTAATTTTTCCTTGTGTCTGTGTCAATCGGCCCTTTCTTGCGTGTAGATACGGTGTGCTGGTCCCACCATAAGGTGTATCAATCCTTATGAAAGCGACCCGACACGATTCAAGATGCATAGTGTATAACTACTGGTACCCAGTGCCTTCTTTTTCCCACTCCGGAGTACGTGCACGCCCGTAAACTGTCGGAACCTACACTGACGTACCTCCTGCGGCTGCTTTGACCGCTTACAATCAGCCCAGTAATCGTGCCCTACCCTGCCTAGTTTCAGTGTACCATGATACATCTATGTGGGTTACTACTGAAATGGGTTTCCGTTACTAGGGTTTCTTATTAGTTAAGTTTGTGGGCCTATATATACAAATATTACCCATCTATACGAGATGTACTTAACCCTCCCACCGATTCTAGCATGTTTACTTAACGGTTAAGTTTGTAGGCCTATATTTACTAATTATACCCACCAACCCGATATGTACTTGACCCTTCCGCTGATTCAAGCATGTTTATTTAATGGTTAAGTTTTGTGGGCCTATATCTACTAATATTACCCACCTACCCGATATGTACTTAACCCTCCCACATATTACGTCATATTGGTTAAGTGTTGTCCATTCATGTTAACTTAACCCACTCATTCATCATGTCATGTTGGTTAAGCGTTTCTTATTAACTTGACCCTCCTTATTTATCATGTTGGATCGGTTAAGTGTTTCCCATTAACTTAACCTCGTTCGTTCATTGAGTTATATTGGTCAAGTGTTAACTTAACCCCACATATTCATCCTGTTGTATTGGTTAAGTGTCATCAATCAATTCAAGTTAACTTAACCCCTACTACAAATCAAGTTATATTGGTTAAGTGTTACCCTCTTATTTTAACTTAACCTTTCCATAAATCAAGTTATATTGGTTAAGTGTTTCCCGCTTATTTTAACTTAACCTTTCCATAAATCAAGTTAAATTGGTTAAATGTTTCTTATTACATAAATCTACCCATTCATCATGCTATAATGGTTAAGTGTTTCCTATTAACTTAACTCTAATCATTCATCTTGTTATATTGGTTAAGAGTTTCTAAATTTACTTAACCTCTCCAACTTGTCTAATTAACATGTTATAACGGTTAAGTGTTCTAAATTCACTTAACCTCACCCACTTGTCTAATTAACATGTTATAACGGTTAAGTGTTCTAAATTTACTTAACCTCACCCACTTGTCTAATTAACATGTTATAACGGTTAAGTGTTCTAAATTTACTTAACCTCACCCACTTTTCTAATTGAAAATGTTATAACGGTTAAGTGTTCTAAGTTTACTTAACCTCACCCACTTGTCTAATTAATATGTTATAATGGTTAAGTGTTCTAAATTTACTTAACATCACCCACTTGTCTAATTAACATGTTATAACGGTTAAGTGTTCAAAATTTACTTAACCTCACATACTTGTCTAATTATCATTTTGTATTGGTTAATTGTTACCTTAATTAACTTAACCCTACCATTCCTGTCTTATCTTTAATTCATTCATTAAAGCACCAACCACTTACATTAGACAGGTATTGTTGCAGTCACTGGATGTGCCGGTCGGTTCCAGGCAGTTTTACACCGCAACTCAGTCTAACCTCGGGTTCTTTTGGGCTCAATGCGCTAACCTCTCACATTAGATCTATATTGCTACGGTTGCTGGATTTGCCGGGCGGTTTCGGACAGTCTTATACCGTAACTCAATCTAACCTCGGGTTAGGCATATTCGTCTTTTACTAAATTTACATATTTATCCTTTTATGTAAATTTTCAACAATTTATTGTCATGGCCCGCTTTCCTTCTAAATCAAATTCATAATTTTAGGTATATAGATTATACCATTTTCATGCCACTTATCATGCTTATGTGCCAAACATGCCAATTACATATAATTTCATGTTTTCCCCAACGTCACCCATGTTGTTTGTTCGCAAAAATTCATAGAATGATAGGTTTGATATTTTAGCCTAACTTATAAAACAAAAAGTGGGCAAAGATGAACCTGCAACATTCCAATATCATACAAAAATATGGATCTAACTATACATGTGTCTCATGAATTTGGCATAGAACAATATATTTTTAATTATGAACTTGCAGACTAGATCTACGCAACATGGATCATAAGCATATGGATTCTACAAAAAACTACACAAATTAAACTTGGCATGTAGTTGTGCACTTGCATAGGGGTTGAATCAAGTTAACATAGATCTAACATAAAGGCATATGGATCTAAACGTATAAGGTTGTAAATCTAAACATATAGGTTTACATAATCATGTTTTAGCCGTCAAACTTGCATGTATTCATAACATGATAGCATCGCTAAACTTGCATATAACATGATAGTTTCTCAGTCCCAAATTACTATAAAACATCAATAGATTCATTCACCAATTTCTACATAACATGATAGGTTCGATACTACAATAGTTCATAGGCATACATGATAGAATAGACATGAATAGGCATGAATCAGCATGACATACAACTTGGTACAATTCTATTTTATAATTCGTTACAAATCATGTCTTTAATTTATTCACACCGAAAGATAACTACACATACAACAAAAGGGAAAACTTGATTTCTGAGATCTGTATTCTGAAACTGAATTGCTCGCCTTTGATATAGACTAATCGTTGTTCTTCTAATTTAGATTTGTTTTGATGTTCTTCTTAATTGATTACTAGTTTGGATTTGATTTTCTAGTTTGGAGAGAATGAATGGAGGCTTAGGCTAGCTTGTTGACGAACATCATGACAGCACTATAATTTTAGGGTTATGATGTTAGGGCTTAGGTTTAGCTACGTATATACGGATGTCTAGGATTATTTAGAGCCCATAGATGAACTAGGAGTCCATCAGAACCACCCAGCTCAAATACACATCATCTGGCCACTGAGAAGAAGACACATCATCACAGATCACTCCAGAATTCTGTGCTGGATCAGTATGGGTGCACTTGGCAGGAGCGCCAGTGCATTTTTGTACTGGAGCACTTGTGAAGTGGTCCAGTGCATTCTGGTCGACTTCTGGTTTTTTTGCCTAACTTCGTTCGTCCATATCTTCTTCATACGGTATCCGTTTTACGCGAACTCGGACTCTATCTCAAGCAGAATTCCGAGATGAACGCAATGTCGTAACCCATTTCATTTAATTCTTAATTTAATAATTAGTTATTATTTAATTATCTCTTATGTCCTATTTTAAAATTACGGGATGTTACAATATATAAAGCTACAATAGTCATATTTGCAAGAAATAGTAAATTGGACGAGTTTGCCCTTTTTCTTACTAAAGAGGAGATGCCATTAATGAAGCTTTATGGAGGTCTCAAAGCCCAAGAATTTCTCTCTTTTGAAGTGTGAGGTAGTGGGGTATTTATAGGAAGTGGTTAGGTATGGGTTAGGTAGGAGTAGGTAGAAATGGGGACCATCTTCAGGAAATTCGCGCCTCCAGCTGTCGGCCATGGAAAATTCATACCTGGGTGGAGGTACGAAAATTTGCACTTGCTAGGTGCGAAATTTAGCTCCTCCCAAGTATGAAATTTCGCACCTGCTAGGTGCGAAATTTCTCACCTCCCAGGTACGAAATTTAGTACCTGCTAGGTACGAAATTTCGCACCTTCAAGGTATGAAATTTCGTACCTAGGAGGTATGAAATTTCGTACCTAGGAGGTACGAAATTTTGAACCTTGGCAAAGTGCGAAGTTTGTTTGGAGGGCATGTGGCCGAGGTTCATTAGCGCAATATGTTGGTTCTTTTGGGGCGTTGAAGCTCCTCAGCACGAAGTGAAAGAATCTATCATTTAGCTGGTCCGAATTGAAGCCGAGGTGAAGGAATCTGAGCTTACGGCATGGAGAAAATCGGATGAATCGGGCGGTGCCCACAGTTTCAACCTAACCGGCTAGGTCAATCGCCGCCGGGACTATAAGGCCTCGGACCCCCACAGGCACTGCGCCCGAACCCGCTTGACGGCTCGCCTTCGGCTCGGTTGCGGACGAATACTATTGGAGGTTGCGTCTGTGGTATGCGACATCCTGCTAGTGGCCAGACTCGAGTCTTCTGATACTGGCCCACGGATGATATTGGCGATACCTCCAGGCTGTAATATCATGCGATATGTTGAGTCGAGCATGTCTTGAGTACTTTTGGTGACCGGACCAAAAGGTCGGTTTACATTTGGTGTGGGGGTTGTAGGCGGTCGTCACAAGTGCCATAGGTCAAAAATGATCATTCACCCCGGTGGGGATAAAATGTATAAATATATAAAGAGGAATATCCATTGGGAAGGAATGAGGAGAGACGTAGCCCAATTCATGGCCAAATGCTTGACGTGCCAAAAAGTCAAAGCGGAGCAAGGGATGCCATGAGGATTGTTGTTACCTTTAGAGATCCCTACGTAGAAGTAGGAATATATTTGCATGGACTTTGTAGATGGACTTCCTAGAAGCCAAAAGGGTAATGAAGACATTTGGGTTGTAGCAGATCGTTTAACCAAAAGAACCCATTTTATACCAGTCAAGAAGACAAGGATTGCAACCTCGTTAGCCCAAATATATGTCAAAGGGATAGTCATACTACATGATATCCTGTCAAGTATTGTGAGTGATATAGACACCTTTGTCACAAGCGAATTTTGGAGAAGCCTGTAAGCATCATTGGGAACGACCCTTAATATAAGCACAGTTTATCATCTGCAGACCGACAAGTAGACGGAAAAAGTTAATCGGATCTTAGAATACTTGCTCAGAGCTTGCATCATCAATTCTGGAGGAGTTTGGGAGCAGCACCTACTGCTCGTAGAATTTACCTATAATAATAGTTTTCAAATGATGATTGGTATGGCCCCTTTTCGAAGCGCTATGCGGGAGGCATGCAAACCACCAGCTTATTGGTGGGAAACTACTGACAAGGTTCTACTCGGACCAGACTTCATCCGTGATTCCACGGAAAAGATATCCTTGATTAGGCACATGATGAAGGCAGCCCAAGGCCGTCAGAAATCGTATCCCGATAAGCGAAGAAGTGAATTTGATTATAATGTTGGAGACTTCGTATTCATAAAAGTATCCCCTCTTAAGAAGACTATTCGGTTTGGGAAGACTGGGAAGTTGGCTTCTAGATTTATTGGACCTTTTCATGTCATCGAGAAGATAGGATCCTTGGCTTATCAAGTGGATCTACTAGTGCATCTTTCGGGAATCCATAATGTTTTCATGTTTCTCATCTAAAGAAATGCCGTCATGGTTTTGATATCATAATTGAGCTTGATGAAATTGGGGACATAGAAAAACTCGAGTTGGGGTCCAGGGTGCCCCGTGCCACTGCAAGGATTGTAGAGCATGGAATCAAGAGACTCCGCAACAAAACCGTTCGCCTCGTCTGAGTATAATAGGGAAATGATCCTACGGAAAGAACATGGGAGACTGAGGACCAGATGAAACAAACTCACCTAGATCTTTTCTCGAGTAATTTTCCCCCAAATTACATTTATGGATGCCTCGTGGTTTCTAGATTGGATGTTAGAAATTGGATGCAACACTATTGTATAAGCACACTCATACAGAAATATATGCATACATACTACATCACGTATTACACCTACACGATACGGATGAGCTCAATTTAGTGAGTCTGCAGTTCATAATCACTATGAGTCATGAACGCTTATGGCTGATTTAAGAATAATATGGATGTACAACATGGATGTGATCGTGTGAGTTGTGTTTTTTCCCCTTCAAACAAATTTCGGGACGAAATCTGTTATAAGGGGGAGAATGTAACACCCGTATAATACATAACTATTAATAAATAATAAATAATTAAAAATAAGCAATTAAATAATAAGGTTGGAAAATGAGATTTTGCAGCTTTAGGAATTTAGCTACGAAATTCTTTTATTTTGATTCGTAGCGAAATTCTGAATCATTTCCATATATATTATGCTGAAAATGGTCAATGTATAAAGAAGTTATGAACAAATGAATTTGGATAGTTAAACACATAATATATATATATATATATATATATATATATATATAATTAAATGAATAATATAAATATACATGTGTCCAAAATAAATTCAAAATAAAGAGGGAGAATTTGAAATTTGAAATAAGGATAAGATCATGGGGACAATGGATACTATATATGAGGAATAAGATTAAGAAATTTAGACAATGTATTTATTAAATTAACACCTCATCGCCACAACATTCATTGGGCATTTCAGTGACCAGGAGGTCGACCGCCCTCTAGGAGGGGTGTCGACCGCCGGTCGACCGCCTGGCTACTGAACAACTAAATAAATCTATGCTGTTAGGGTTTTCTAAAAGAGATATATATATAAATAAAAGCCGTGGATTAAATCAAAGTAATCCGATGGTCTACTCTCGCATGGGAAACTATATATAGCCCCTCCTATCACACCATAGATCCCTATCCATTCTCTTATCCCTGCCTCTAATCTGCCTCTCTACTATTACTAAATTCCAAAAAATAAAGGTTAGGAATTTCTTCTATTTCTCCAACCTTTATTCTTATCTCTTTCTATTCTAATTCATATAGGTTTTTAGAATGAACTCTAGAATATGGTGTATATATATAAGATTCTAAAACATGTTTGTTATATATATATATATATATATATATATATATATTAGGAGGATTATTTGAGCACGTTGGACATAAAAATTAAGCATAGTTCTAGATCTACTACCGAAATCTTATCTATTCGTCCCTAGATCTGTTAGTGGAATATCGTTTACTTAAGCATATTCATATTTTTATTAGATTATCATGTTGATAGATATGCCTAAGAGGATTTGGAAATCGATAACATAAATACCAAAACCCCTAAATCCTCTATTTTATATTTGCACATGAATTGTCATGTTATTTGGGTTTTGTGGACTTTTTTAATTTTAATATTGGATTAAGGAAGAAAAAGGGTTTTGCTACTATTGTTTCTACTTTGTGTAATTCACCTTTATTTAACATTTGATGATAACCTAAAAGGGTTTCAATTTGATTGTTCCATGATTTGATTAGGTTTGGATTCTATTCTGAATCCAAATGTATTCATACTTGAAATATATTAAATGTAAACATTTTTATGTGCATAATACCAAAAAGTGGTGAATTAGATAAAGTGGAAAATATTAACATACATGTATAAATGTATGTAGTACTCTATTTTTGATCCAGTATGCAAATCATTCCAACAAGCCTAGGATGCAAGTTGAAATTTGTATGTATGTATATTTTCCATTCACTGCTATTTGTTATCTTGTTATTATGCCATCATGCCTAAGTTATAGCGGTAAAAGTATGGAAATTTAACTTGTATACCTTGATCTGGACAAATTGACAATTCCCACCTAGTTATAAAGTTTCCGTTGATACGAATATTTAACGTTGTTATGTGTTATTATTATATTAATATAGCATAATCAACATAATTAATGTAATATTAACGTAATAAACACGATTAGGATAAGAATCGAATTTGAAATGACCCCATATATAAATATGTTGATTGCTTGTGTGTGTATAGAATGATTTTACATATATAAATAATGACACACAGACACGAGGCTAGTTTCCATTTGTGGTACAAGACTGCCCAGAACCGACCGGCAAATCTACCAACCACAAGTAGGCCTAACAAATGTGAGAGGTCTGGGTGCCATGAACCATTCAAACTTAGTACACTAGACATTAGGTCTTAAGAACGGTAACGTGTTAGGATGAGGTCTTAAAAGGCTAGGGGTCCGCCTTAGGTTTATAAGAGATTGTTAGAATCCACCTTTAACAGGGCTATAAGTGATCAAGAATGCCAACCTCGTTAGGTCTGTACCCTAAAAACACTAATAGGCGATTGACTTGGATATCCACCCCATTGGTCAGATACTTGGTGTTTCTTTGAATACTGTGTGTTGCGTAGACATACCTTAACATATGTAACATGCTAAAAATAAAGTGTATGGACAATAAGTAACACCAAATTTCAATCACACAGAACTTTAAGTTAAGACCCCTCTCCTTAACATATCCAACATGTCAGTAGATGGGGTAAAAGCCATGGACGAAGTCATGATTGGAGCTGAAGAAGAAGATGAAGTTGTTATGCTATTATTGGTAGTCTTGCTTTACTTCTTTTGGAAACTAGTGAGAATGAATTATTTGATGTACCAATTAGGCAAACGTAACTTAGACTGTTGTATTTCTGTGATTTTTAAATAAGTGGTACATCTTATTTTCAATTTATATTTTCTCTTTTCGATGTGTGAGATTTCCATTCGAAGTATATGTGTATATATATTATTTGTGCAAATTTAATCCTTATAGGAACCAACGACCCATTTAGAATGTATCCAAGTTTCGATGGGTCTTTTTTGGGGTCGAAATTTAGGCTTATTCCAGGCAGGTTGTTACAATGATGGTTTGGACCGAGATGTCGAATTTGTTTATGAGAAAGTTGAAGCGACACAAGAAGATTTGGGAAGATGGGAAAAGGAAGAAATAGTGGAAGATGTACGTGGAAAATAGTCGATTCCCATAGAGTGTTAGACGTATTGTCATTTCACAGCATACGGTCGCTTTACTGTAAACAATATCCTCATGTATTTTTTTACTATGGCAATGAAAGTGATTGTGACAACCCACATTCTACATATCGGAGGATCGTAGAATATTTATTTTATTCTCATACGAAGTCATATGTTCGTGTAACTTTGGGGTCATTTCCCACATTCATGATTTTTGCCGAATTTTAAATGATTGCTTTGCCCCTGGTGAATCTTGTTTTGCCTATAACTTTTGATTGGTAAGGATTTTTGACCTAAAACCACTTTCATTGGAATCGGATGATGGTTTCCTTTCCGTAGAGTGGTCACATTAATCAAACGGACTTACCATTTGGGAGATACGGATGAAATAAGATTTGAAGATGAAAAAACAACCTAATCGGGCTTAATAGGTTGATTAGCAGCTAGGCCTATAACCCACTTCGGGATTAGGGTTATGGGAGGCCTGAAAGGAGTTGGAGAATCATCTCATTTCATTTTTCTAGCCGCCACAAACGTTTCTCAAACCTTAGTAATGGCCTTCATCTTCCAAACCTCTTTCTAATTGCTTTCTAATAACATATTAAGCAAATCAACTTCAGATTAAGGCCGATTAGCATCAAAATCGAGGTAGAGCTACTGAACTATATAGGAATCTGACCCAAATCAGTTAGAGTTTCAGATCTATCGTTTATTTGGGGCTAAGGTGAGTGATTAGCATGTTTATTCACTAATTATGGATAATTAGGGGTAATTAGTGATAATTAGTGAAATTTTGACTCAGAAAAATATGCAAAAATTCTAAAATATAATTTTACGATGTTGGTATAAATTTTATTTAATTTGGATTTAGTTTGCTAATCCCTAAATTTAGAGGATTGAGGGGAAAATCATGGTTTTGGCTATATTTGATCTATATTAACATGTCAAATTATTGTTTTGATGTTTTTGGTTGATTCTACATGTGACTATTGTTGTTTGGTATGCTTTGTGATCGCATAGGAAAGTTAGAATGGTCGAAAACGTCGTTGTGTGGTGTAAACAGCTTGCTGGAAGAGAAGCACGAATTGGGACCGGATCGAATCGGAGGAAGGAAGCACGAACCAACCCGCTCGTGCTCCACGTACCACTAACCGACCCACCTCATATATCACGAATTGAGAAGCGCCCCGAACCGAAACAACGAACTGCTCCAAGAACTCGAGCACCACGAGCCACCCACTGCTCCGAACCGAAACCAATGCCCTCACGAACCGGAAGATGAATCACGAACTGAACCGCCTAGTTACCTGAACCGGAGCACAAGGAACCGGAATGCCTCGAGTCAAACAGGGAATCTCAAACCGAACCGAGTGGAAACCGAACCAAACTGAAAAAGACCAAAAACTTGAGATACAAAGGAGCGCCAAATGAGAAGTTATAGCTTAGGATATAGACGGTAACCAACGACTTAACTTCAAGAGTTGGGCTTTGTTGTAGGACGTGTGCAAAGGGGTTATCGATATCCATAATTTTCGTTCACCATTGAGAGAGAGGGTTATGTAAACAAACTAGGACCAGGGCTATGTGGACTGGCTTACCTGATAGGGTTATTGATTATGGACCAGTGTAGTGGGGTAAGAGGTTGTATGGAGTGGGACTCTGTCAGGGCCCCATAGGGCAAAGTGGTCGTAGCGATAGTTTTACGTAGTGGGACTCCGTCATGGCCCCGATGGACCTGGTGATCAAAGCGATGGATATCATATGTTTTACGCACTGAGTGAGAGATGTGAGGATGATTCCTATGTTTGATGTTTGCTATCACCATGATACTCACAATTCCATTTTTACACCGTATGTTAGTGTTACCGTAGAGTATTGTACATCTTGTTGTGCTAACTCTTTGGTTGCAGGTCCAGGTCAGGTATGATTATTTATACCTGTTATTGTTTTATTTTGCTGCTATCGCTCATACCAGACTTTTTTCTGACCCAAAGTTTTATATCTCTTCTTAGTACTCTGGGTGCTCCTAAAAGAGCAGACTATAGACAGGTTAGGTGGTTATGCACGAATAGTTGTCCGGAGACGAGCATGAGGCTTCCACGTACTATATACATATATTCTCTCTGCGTTGTTGTTGTTTACTACTTGGGAACTAGCAGTGTACCTCCTTTATTTTCTTTTTAGAGACAATATTTTGAAGCTGTAATAATGGTTTGGATTGTAAGCTGTATTTTGGATTCCGCGACTCATATGGATATGGTTTAGTTTTTAGCTTATGCATTGTCTCGCCTGTTTTATATCAAGTTATGTTATTATTATATTTTATTCCATGCGTTGTGAGATACACTACAGGTTCTTGATGATTCATAGTTTCAAATCCCTTTCTTTTGACGACCATCCCATGCTAGTTGGACATTGGCACAACGCATTTCGGGGAAATGTCGACTAGTATGTGGTGGGTCATCACACTGACATAGCTGTTTGTATAAATGACAGGGATGCAGGACGTCATTTCTACCACTGTGATGGTCACGAGGATCATAAAGTAAGGCATATTATTGTTTCAAGTTTCAATTTTTTAAACGTACGGACCCTGAACGTACCCCAAAGGGGTTGAATATGAATTGAAGATGCAAGCTGAGATTAAATGTTTACATAAGAACATTCTAGACTAAGAAACACATTGATAAGTCGAGGATACAATTTTACAGAGTATCTACCTAATAGATCATTCAATGAAAGTGAGTATTGTATATCTACTAAGTACAAACCATTTTTAATATTTAGTAGAATTATGTCATACTCTGTAGAATTCTGTCAGACATCTATCATGATAAAATTATGCCATATTTAGTAGAATTACGTCATATTTAGTACTACAAAACTTATATTGTGAAAAATTATGTAAACTTGAAGATTGATCAACTATAGTAATAACTACCTGAAGTACATTGATTTTTCTTACGACCTGCAACACCGAATTTTCTAGACCTATTTCCTTTTGGTGTTTGACTCTCATCCATGGTATTTTTGAATTTTTTAGACTACAGTCATCCAAGTTACCTTTACGCAATAGGAGGTTGTCCAACTTAATTATCCCTTAACATCAAATATTACTTGTCCCATATAGAGTGAAATCCTCGAGTGTAAGCGGTAAGGCTGTGTAGTATGATGAAAAAAATTTAATATGAGCTCTGTTAGCTCCTTTTGAAGTTGATGAGCTAGCTTTCATTACATGCTTACAAGGTATTAGTTGTAGCAATGGTATATTACATATATATGAATAAGAGTCACAGTTCATTAACACTTTGAATTCATCACCAAAATAATACCCTACTTTTTATTCTACCTACCTAAATCAAATATTCCTCGTACACCCTGCTTTATTGGCTCTTTCGGTAATCATCGCTTCACAATTAGGAGCAAGATGGGTTTTAAGATTTCCCTTTGCTTCTCCTCTTCGAATAAAATAATCCACCAATCAAAAAAAAGTTCGAGAAACCAAATCTTTCACACGTAACGACCGAGCACCTTTTAATACACCATTAAAGCTTTCTAATGCGTATTTCATCATTAATGAAATCGACCACCATCATCTTTGCATAGAGCCCAACTTTCCTCTTTTTCATTCAGGCTTTTATCAATCCAGTTGTGCTCCCTTATGCTAATGATCTTTACTTCTTCTCGAAGTTTGTGGTATTCAACTTTCTTCGAAGCATGTGCCACATCATAAAAAACAATTAATCCTTTGTATTTGAAAATGACCGCATGAAAATTAGCCTTAAGATGTCTAACACAAAAGACATGCTCATAAGGGTAAACACCACTTTGTTTCCAATGCATTTGATGTTCCTTTTCTTCTACCGAAAATGAGAGTAATTCAGCGATCATTGACAGTATGAATAAACTGGCACATGCGAGCAGAAAACCAATCCCAACTATCGACAGCCTCTAACTCAACAGTTGCATATGCTAAAAGGATATAGATGGTCGTCCGCATCAACAGCAGTAGCTACAAGTAGTGTGCCTTTGTATTTCCCATACAAATATGTCCTATTGATACAAAGTAAGGGACGACAATTTACAAAACCTTTGATACATGGACCAAAGGCCCAAAGAGCTCATTCAACATTCCATATTCATCTGTAACATTTCCAATGCTCCCTTAGTTTGTCCTAGCAATTTCAGCGAAATGTTACCTTAAAGTGGTGCATGATTCCTCCCAATCGACCATATATATTTTCGACTTCCTTACTTTACACTATTCATGCCTTCATATAACTTATCTTAACAAACAATTATTCCACCATTAAAACCTGAATAGTGCCAGCAGTTATATTCAAACCAGATTTTACAAATGATAGAATCTTTGAAACTAGAAATATGGATATTTCTTGACTGTGATTTGATTTGACCATAGAGTTCACACATCTGTGTACACTTTGATATTTTCGTACGATCCACCAATTGTGCTTGTATTTTTCTTGAACACTAGCATGAATTCTCCAAGGACAATTAGCATCGGCATTGCAGATAGTAGTGCATTTGACTTTATTTGACACATAGATTTAAAATAGAAATCATGAAGAATTGACCATTCAGTTAATTGTTGTCTGAAAGTTTCTTTCACCTCAAAAATCATACCAACTTTAAATCCATTTTGGATGCTCATTGTCGAAAATATCTCATATTTGAACTGAAGATTTACAACAATTGACTTTGCCGTTAACTATATTGTGTATAAGTCATCATCAAAAGGTGCCTTCATTTCCAACCCATCGCTATCTTCAAGAAATCTGTCTTCCACATCTAAAATCGTATTTTAATGTTTCTTTATTTATTTGTATGATATCGATATAAGAAATGTCATTTTCTGCCATACTCACTACGCCCATACCATTAACATAAGGATCCACATGTTGATCATCACCAACGTCTATGTCCCTTTCCATATTGTCTAATGCCTATTTTGCTCAATTTCCACGTTGGTACTTTGAATTTGTTTGTGTAGCAATGTCATAATCGAAAGAAGTTAAAATTCACAAACGGTTTTCTTTAAACTGTAAAAGGTTTTCACATAGAAAACTAGCAATTCAACTGTATACCATTCACATACCTCTAACTTATATGCTAAAATCCATTTTGTTGGATACACAAAATACGTCATTGTTAGATCCAAATTAGCTCCAACACCCAAGTTGTTCAATTATGCAAAGATTAATATCAGAAAAAATGCAAGAATAAACAGGAAAGACACGAGATTTATAGTGGTTCGGCGTTAACGGGCCTACGTTCACTTTATATCTATGACTATACTTAAAACTCAGGTACAATCGATGATTTATCCCTCAACCTCACTTTTACAATATTGATTCACTCAATAATTTTGAGACAACTCTGAATAATAACAATAAAGGTGTAATAATGGTGGATTCAGAACTCAGAATTGCCCAAAAAGATCCCCAAAAATGCCAAGTTATGGGCTATTTATAGCTGATATCTGCAGGTGGATCGCGGTCATATGTGGCACAAATCCCGAGGATCTCGAGCTGGTTCGTAGCTTGATGGAGAAATAGTCAAGATGGCCGTTATGGACAGGTGTCATTGGATCTTGCATTCGCGGATCGTGAAAGACTTGGTCGTGGCCTTCATCTTGGCTTCTGTGATCGGATCGGATCAGGCTAACATGAGCGGGTCGGATCGGATCAGGCTAACATGAACGGGTCGGATCGGATCGGCTAACATGAGCGGGTCAGATCGGATCAGGCTAACATGAGCGGGTCAGATCGAACTAGCAGGGGGCGATCGCGATCGGGTTAAGACCTTTCCATAAGTAAAGCTTCATCTTGAACTCGCGTTTGAATCTTGGTGGCTTGGTCCAAAAGCTAGCCAACATTTCCCCCCTCGAAGTATGTTTTATCAAGGATGGAACATGCTTCGAAATTTCCGAGTTACCTTTTCATGAAGCGATGTGAATCAAAAAGTTGTGTCCGTCTGGAACGTCATACAGCTTCCAAAAACTCGAGTCTCTTTATTAGTATAAGTACTCAGTTAAATCTTCAATCATTTCTTTGTTCATTGGTTAATTCTCATCTCTGGAGTTTTCGGAGACTTCATTGTCAAATTGCCAGGTAAACTTTTGAGTTTTCACAGGCATTTCTGAGTCTTCATTTTTGACAATTGTCTATCGAGTCGGACCGCCAAATCTCCCCACGGTCCGTGGGGTGAGGCGCTTGTTTTGGTTCGATGATGTTTGGGCTTTCCCACGAAGCGCGATGGGCTTCTCCACGAAGTGCGATAGGCTTTGGTTCGTGGCCCGTCGGTTTTCTCGGTCCGAATAGGACAAAAAAGGGAATACTAAGGGTCGCGGGTTTTGCCTATATAAACCGGGCCTCCTCCTCCCTTTCCCCTTCTTCTTCTTCCTGCCGCCGCCACCCATCTTCTTGAAACCCTAATTTCAGTTTTCAAAATCCATCCGTCTCCTAATCTTTGAAAGGTAATCAAATGATATTATTCTTATTTCTCTCAAGTTTTTATTGGCTTGAAAAGCAAGGACGGCGGAATTTTGTAAAACTTGTGACTTTGAGAGCAACGGTGGTGTTGGGTTCAACTGCTCAAGTTCATTAATGGAGAAGAGGACGGAGGAGGAAGAAGGAGGAAAGTGCCAGGTTGATTCCTGGATAGGGCTTCGACTCGGGTCGTGGTAGTGGTGACAGCAAAAAGGGAAGTGGAAGAGCAGTCATGGACAACGGATCGGATCGAGCAGTGTGGGCCCGTGGAGATACAAGGGGGGACAGGTTGGGATCTTCCCTCACGAGACGATGTCTTATTATTATTCCCAAGACCTAGTTCAACGATTCGATCCCCTTGGGCCGATCCGACTCCACTTATCATCGCTTTTATCACGATTCGAGCTACAATTTCTCCAACGAACCGACCCGGTTGACAATCCCAAACACATATGGACTTTAATCAATGCATCATAATTGCAGTTCATTGAACAGTTAGGTTAGAGCCTCCAAGACGGACTTCTTGGACTGATTTGACAACATGACTTAACAGCATATTCATTACGCTTATCCAGTTTGCTTCATGACTTTATTTTCCTGTATCATACACACTTGCACACACAAGCACTTGCACATACATGGGGTCCGAGGGTGATTATTTTTCTAATCTTTCTTTGCTCACCAAAACAGCAATGTCAGATAGACAAGTGACTAAGTCATCAAGTGAAAGTACTGAATCAGAGACATTAATGCACCACAACCCTGATGTGATTTCCTCAGATTCAAGTGAGGAAAAATCTGATCCTGATTATGAGCCAGGCACTGATATAGAGTCGGCAACTTCCGAGAGCACGTCCCTTGAAGATGAGGATGATCGAGCTTCTGATGAGATTTCGGGTGCTAAGGAAATAGAGAAGTTCACTGATTCTTTGCCTTCTAAGCTAGACGACATAAAACTTAAGAAGATATTTTTAAGACACGGAATTCCCTGGGACGACGTGAAAGTTCTAGAAAACAAAGATAGACCTCATTCTGCCCTAGAGCGGTACATGACCGTTAGTCAACTCATGTGCTGGGTAGGGGCAATTCCTCCTTTTCCTCCGCTTGTTGTTGATCTCTTGAGACAGCTTCACATTGCCCCATGCAACTCCATCCGAATGCTTATGCGGCTTTGTATGCTCTGTATGTTGCTTATATGGAGATTCTACAGACCGGACTTACTCTTAAAGATTTGAATTTCTATTACCATTTCAAACATCGTTCCACAGGAGCTCCCAATTTCTCTTTCTTCGAATCGGTCGCTAATAGAAAAGTTGTGACAGACGGCTATAGTAATATAGGGGATGTCAAGTCTGACTGGTTCTATATAAAACACTAGGCCGGATGTGCAAGGAGGTGGCTACAAGCGAGTATGTTTCCAACATTTCCGTGTTTAATTCGAATCCTTAATTTTAGTGCTAACGAATCATTTTGTTCCATACAGATCATAACTTTGAGAGAACAGAAGGATCGATATATGAAGATCGAATGTCCCGCCTCCTCAAGAGTAACTCAGATTTTTTAAGGATTAAGAAATGTATCACTGACGAAAACCTTCATAAACACCGTCTCTTAGACATAAGGTTCGGACTTGGAGCGGGCGGTAAACCTTACAAATATATACCCCCGGCTGAAGGAGAAGGAACTTCTCAAGTTGTAAAGAGGACTACTCTTCGCAAGAGTTCTTCGCTGATGATTAATCAGGATGACGAAGATTTAAACGTGTATAAAGGAGATGTGGGACGAGCTGATGAACCAAAGGAGGTTCCAACCTCCGAGGGGCAGTCTCCCTTAAGAACTTCATCGCTAATTGAGTCTGTCGCCCAAGACGAATTAACGGAGGAATAGATTCTCGGGGAATTAAATAAAATTCCTTTGCCAGATGATATCTATACTCAAGAAGATTTCGGAGGGGAACCAATTTTTCCCCTCTCCGAAGAGACGGGTGCCCCAGTTGGAGAAAAAGAAGTCACTTAAACGGGCCTAACTTCGGGCCCTGGTCCATTTCAAAAAAGGGGATTTCACGGGATGCACAAAACACATGCACCCTTAATCATAACACTTTTTTTCTACTGTGGTTCATAGTTCTAACACGCACTTGTTATCTTTATAGGAAAAATGCCTCGTAAATGGTCTTATTCTTACCGTTCCCTTCGCTAGGGCACACCATGCCTCCTTCCAGATCCTGAGCACACTCGTATCGATAGTCGGGGAAGGGATAGTCGTCGGCCCTGGGATTCTCATCAGTCTTATTCTGCACGACCTCGATCTCCATCGAAGCAAGGTTATAGAAAGCCACATAGTCGTCCATTGCCACCGGCTAGGGGAAAGCAACTTCCTAGAGATTTAACCCCTCCAAAAATCACTCCTTCTCACGCCCAATCTTCCAAAAAACACCCGAGACAAAGGATAAGAACAAAGACGATGGCAGGATTATAGAGAAGGGGAAGACAGTTCCCACTTCCTCTAGTGAGCGTGGCTTGGATACCACTGCCGCAAAGGATGTTGCCCCCAATTCTGAGATTATGGCCAGGCTAGAGCGCTTACAAAAGCAGTTTCCCGACATTTACTTTGAGAGGATGGTGTTCGTCCCAGATCTTGAACCGGTCCCTGAGGATTGGGACACAGAGGTGATAGGGTATGTATGCTATGTAGCTAAACAATATGGGGTAATGAAGAAGCATGCTGCTACACTCTCTACTATCATCCGCCAGATGGAGACGGACGCGGCCAGGGCCAGAGTAAAGATTGATAATGATGCTAGGGCTAGGCGCAAAATGGACAAAGAACTAGAGGATGCACATGCCCAACTGGCTTCAGCTCGGCGAGATGCAGAGAACTACAGGTCCGAGTTGGAGAGTGCTAGGGAGCGTTTTTGCAATGAGCTCGACTTAAATAGCCAGGAGCGGGTGGCCCTGAAGAAGGAAGTAGAGGATCTCAGGGCGGTTAACACCGAACTGAAGACAGTACAGGATCACTTTGCTGCTGAGAAAGAGGCTTGGGAGAAAGAGAGGACGAGCTTAAAAGATGACCTTGCCCTCGCCAAGAAGGAGAAGGAGGTTCTAAATGATCAACTTGCTCAAGCTGAGGAGCGTGCAACTCTCACAGAAAGCAATGCCAATAGCGCTCTTGAGTCAGCAGCTGCTGCAGCCGATAAGCTTGCCGAAAGAGAGAAAGATATAGATTGTTTTGAGGAACTATTATTCGATTTCTTTGGTCAAGTCATCAAGCATCGAGACATCTCTTAGATTCCAGACTAACATGTTACCTTGGCCAATGTATGGGACGCAATTGTCGAGGACGAGAAGCGGCGACTGGGGGTTGACGAGATTGACAAACGCCAGCTGATGCAAACCTTTCTCAGAGGTGAAGAGCCTGAGGCTTTGGAGGAAGGTAGACGCCTTATCCACGAGGAAATGGAGAGGGATAAAAGCAGGCTCAAGGGCAAGGATAAGGTTGGCGAGAGCTCGAGCTACGTGGTAGAGTCTAAAACCTCTGAAGTTGTGGGATATAACCCCGATGATCCATTGATCCCCTTGGCACCTACTCCTCCGATTGTCGGGACCACCAGTACAAATCTGGGAGATGAGTCGGCCGAAGCTAACTCCAGATTTTCTCCACAGTTCATTAAAGCAATCGTAACTTGTCGTCGTCTTATGGGGTAGACAACTGACATGGACACATCTCCTCCCGATTCACTAACCTTTTCTTCTAATGGTGTAGGTACCAAAGTGGTCGAAAAGGGTGCAGAGGAGAAGGCAGAGGCTGAGAAGGTTGCGGTTCCCCCGGGTTCTGGTATCAAAGCTTCCGAGGTCTCAAAGCAAACCGAGGGCTAAACAAGTGATAGAGTTACAGTAGCACCCATGGAGTCTGGCACTAGCACTCCTGCAGACGCCGAGATCATTGCTGCACTGCATGACACAGATGGCGGTCATGGAGATGAGGAAGAGGAGGTAGAAGTCATTGACGAGGCCAAGGGTGATGATAGCGAAACCTTGGCTGACATACAGGCAAGGAAGGAGAAGCAGTTGGCTCTTAAGAGGGAGGAAGAGAATCTTGTGTTCGTGACCCCTATTTCTAAAATCGAACCTAAGACTGGATTGGTTATTGGATTCTCTTCTAAATCGATAACTTCACAGCTTTCCTCCGAACCTTCCAGTCCTCCTCCGAGGCCTCTTGTTGACAAGAGGAAGAGGAAGAAAAGTGACTGCTCCGGTATCGATAAAGAGGAGTTGGAGAAACAGAAGAAGGACAAGAAATCAAAGCCATCTCCCAAGCGCAAATAGAATGCGGCTATTGGCTCATGTTTTAGTTTTAGGATTTCCTTTGGCCAAAAGATGTAGTCGTGAGATTGGCCTTCACTTTTTGTTTAGTTTCTCGCTTTTTGTAAATCTGCTTCCAGTAAATAAGGATCTATTTCTTTTGCATCATTGTGTTCCTGCAAATTCATCATGTTAGCAGAATTTAAATAATCATAACTGAAACTTTCATAGTTAAATATTAAAGTTATAAGTAAAGATCATTAATCATAACGAAAACAATCATCAGGAAATAGACGCGCTAAGTAAACATATAGTGATGCACGTATATATTCCTAATTGATCGTCATTATAGTGCCTGGTCATGGCTTATTGGCGATCGATTATAATTATATTCGTACTTTTCCGATCTTTCAATGGGGTAATGATTCTTGCGGTGCTAAGTCTCTAGCGCTTTTATACTCTCCCGATCCTTCAGCGGGTTAGAGTTTGTGTGGAACTAAGTCTCTGGCGCCTTTATACTCTCCCGATTCTTCAGCAGGTTAGAGTTCGAGCTCGAATTTTGGTCTGCTCACCCATCCTTCAGCGGGGCAGAAGTTCTGGGGGCGCTAAGTCTCTAGCGCCTTTATACTCTCCCGATCCTTCAGCGGGTTAGAGTGTTGTCAAGGCGGCTTTATCATGGTGCACCTTCACGCCTTGGGGACGTTATCTTCGCGTCCTTTATACTCTCTCCCTGATCTCAGGAGTTAGAGTGCAAGTCCTAGTGCGATTTACCTCGCTGCACCTTTTGGAGCTTTAATTATCGTGAACTTTCCAATCTGCTGGACGACATTTTGAATTAGCTGTTTTGAGATTACTGCATAAATTTAAAACAATTCTCGAAATGGTAATAGTATATATATTGATCAAAATAAAAGAGTAGATAAGAAATGGTGAAGTAAAGGTAAATGACACACATAGTATTTTTATAGTGGTTCGGTCGAATCATGACCTACGTCCACTTTATAATCTTTTGTTCAAATAAACAGACTATTTTAGGAAAGTCGAGACTTTTTACATGGTTCTAAAAATAAAAGAGTAAAACTGACACTTTTATGTCAGGTAAAGCCGCAAATGGGCATTCCACACTCTGGGGATTTCATCTCCATCTACGGTCGCTAACTTGAAGGTTCCATTATCAAGCCTTCGTAAAATGGAGTACGATCCTTCCCATTTCAGGCCCATATGTACCGGGGGCGGAAAGACACGCTTCAGAACCAAGTCTCCGGGTTCGAATGTCCGAGCTCAGACTCTTCTGTTGTATTACCGAGCTATTTGTTGTTTGTGCCTCAAGGCACCTGAGTCGGCTTCGTCCCTTCTTTCCTCAACCATGTCCGGGGATTCAAGGAGCAACTCATTGTTGGTCATTAAATGGTACGATGGGATGGTACTTCTAACTCGACCGGAATAACTACTTCAGCTCCGAGAGCAAGGGAAAACGGAGTGTGACCCGTCACCGACTTGTACGTTGTTATATGGGACCATTGTGCCAGAGGCAATTCATCGACCCACATAGCTTTGGCCCTCTTCAATCTTTTTTTTAGAATGGATTTGATCACCTTGTTTGCCGCTTCAACCTGTCCGTTCGATTGCGGATGTGCCACAGAGGTGTATCTTTTCTCGAAGTGATACTTCCGATAGATATCTTGAAACTCCGTGCTGTCGAATTGGGTCCCATTATCGGTTATGATGACTTTTGGAATCCCAAACCAACAGATAATGTTCTTAACGATAAAGTGATTACTCGTTTGGTCGTGATCGTGGTCAAAGGCTCTGCTTCTACCCATTTAGTAAAATAATCCACGGCTACAATAGCAAACTTTGCTCCGCCCTTTGCTATGGGGAGGCTCCCAATAATATCAATTCCCCACATATCAAAAGGCCACGGGCTTGCCATCGTCTTCAACTGGTTAGCTGGCGCCCTAGGGATTTTGGAGAACTTCTGGTAAGCATCACAACGTCATGCATACTTGGCTGCATCCTTGTATATAGTGGGCCAGAAATAGTCGTATCGCAATATCTTCTTTGCCAATGTTTTCCCTCCAGTGTAGTCGCCACACTCACCTTCATGGACTTCCTTCAGCACACGCTTGATGTCGTCATGGGCAATGCACCGGAGGAGAGGCATCGAGAAACCTTGTCTATATAGGACTTCGCCTTGCAACACATAACGGGAAGCCTTCCGTATAACTAAACGCTTATCACTTTTCTTAGTTGGGAGCGTTCCATTCATCAAGAAATTCTTTAGGGGGGTCATCCATGACTCCCTCTCAGGTTCAATCTCCAGTACCGGATCAACTTCCATCTGATCCACACTGGGGAACTGTAATACTTCAATCGGGACTAGCTCCATATGTTATGGATTATCGGAACTAGCCATCTTCGCTAACTTGTCCGCTCTTTTATTCTCCGTTCGAGGAATGTGAGATATATTATGGTGATCAAAACCATATAGCAACGTCCTTACTTTTTCCAGATATGATATCAACCTTGGACTCTTAGCCTGAAACTTTTCATTAACTTGGTTCACGACCAAATTGGAGTCACAAAAGATGTCTAGCTTTGTTATCCCTAGTTCCTTTGCAAGCTTCAACCCAGCAATTAGAGCTTCATACTCGGAATCATTATTGGTTGTGTGGAACTCCAATCTAAGAGCGTAATATATTAGCCGTTTCTCTGGAGTTTCAAGAACCACTCCGGCACCTGATCGTCTGTCATTTTTAGCTCCATCAGTATATAGTTTCCAGGCATTAGGGTTAAGGAGTAACTTTGGCGGATCATCTTCCTCAGTTACCGCATCATCTTCTGGGATGGTAAATTCTGCTATAAAGTCTGCAAGTGCCTGCCCTCTTACCGACCTCCGGGGTTGGAAGTTCAGGTCGAATTTACTCAGCTCAATGTTCCATTTGAGCAATCTTCCCGATGCTTATGGCCTTTGTAGGACTTGTTTAAGCGGGTGATCAGTATAAACAGTGATGGGATGAGCCTGGAAGTAGTGACGAAGCTTTCTAGATGCGATCATCAAACTGTACGCGAGCTTTTCTATCTTTGGGTAATTTCGTTCTACGGCTGCCAATTTCTTGCTCACATAGTACACCGGTCTTTGCACCTTATCCTCTTCTCTTACCAAAGCCGAACTGATTGCGTGGGATGACACTGCCAAGTATACGAATAAATCCTCGTGATCCACAGGCTTAAACAGTATCGGGGGTCCCTCCAGATGATTCAACAAATTTTGGAAAGCTTCTATACAATCAGGAGTCCATTTAAAGTTGCACTTGCCTCGCTTTATTAGTTCGAAAAACGGGATGCATCTATCTGTAGCTTTTGAGATAAATCTACTGAGCGCTGCCACTTTTCCAGCAAGGCTTTACACATCTTTAATCTGCTTTGTTTCTTGGATATTTTAGATTGCTGTAATTTGGTTTGGATTAATCTCAATTCCGCGCGAGCTTACAATGAACCATAGGAATTTTCCAGATGCTACCCCAAACGAGCATTTCAAAGGTGAAAGAACCCGTTACTTCCACGTGAAGGAAAGAGCGGATACTTTGAGGACAACACACAAATGAGCGCAGACGGAAGAACATTTCATTGCTATTGCAACAATTCCATCAGAATACAAGAATATACAGAGTATAAATGAATAAATTACATTCGATAAATATCAGAGATTACAATAAATTACATAGCAGTGGAAAATAATACAAAGCACAACTGAAGGTGATATACGTATACAGAGCTTTCCGTATATCATTCCAGCTGTAAACCATGATCCTGTGAATATAAATCTGCAAAACCAAAACTACTAGCTGCCCATGCAGAAATAGGGGCTCCCAGAGTTAAGTTAAAACAATAAACTCCAGGTCAGTCATGTGACTGGTGTGAGAACTAAAACAGTTATTTAAAACTTTACTTTAAAAGAGAGTAATTCAAGGGACCACGCCGTATAACACAGAACGGGTTTCCTCCCAAGAATACCAGTGCATAGAATAAACAGCGCAATGCTTTTTTGAAAATGAAGCTATTATAAGACCCAGGTCCCATCACACAATGCAACGCAATCCGGAGGATAGGGTTTTACCTTATAACAGCCAAACATGCATGGTACGTTTAAAACAAATCATTTGATACTATAATAAGTGTATAGTGTCAAAACATTTTCAATCATAAATATAAATCATAGACGGCATAAGTGCCCCATACCACTATGTCGCCATACTAGGCTCTACAAATAAAGCCAAAGTACAAGTATTGGAAATTGGATTTCCGTCATGAGTCGAGGCAAGGGGCAAGCTCCTCTCCGCTTTCGAGACACTCTAGCAAATGTCTCAGGGCTACGCACTCTGGGTAACCCCTGGATGCTTTAGGGCCGGTCCTCTCTTACGTTTGAGGATTAGTATTCCTGAACACACGTTTCCCGGTCCTTACAGATCTAAAATCAAGGCGCCTCATCCAACAACCACATAGGTGAAAGTATATAAATGTCAGGGCTGGTAAGTCACTGACACCACCAAAGCTAGAAAGAAACGTCGTGCTCTCCCTGCAGTCCTTATCCCGTTTTTGACTCATACCGAGGTGTGAGGCTCGCGAATCCATGCTATACACAAAGCTGCCACGTAGGCCGTGCTTTGATCATCAACCACAAGACTTTGCTTTTCAACAGAAGCCTTGATCCATACAACTCAGCATGCCACACAGGCAATTCATGCCATGCGACTGATGTCCATCGTTATACAACCTCTGAGCTCGTACGTCTCAGAGAAGGGCGTTAAGAAAAAGAATAAATTCTCCGCCGCCAAACAGATGTATATTTAATAGAGATCAATCAACATAGAATAAAATCCAATGTCAGACACACAATCCATTTACAAGTTCATTCTGGGTCTGAACGAAACCGGAGGCACTTTCCTCGCATATCCATCCATCTCCAAGTACGTCTGGACGACCACCAACTATTTCCATCCTCTTGGGTGTACAGCCCAATCAGGATCATCAGTAATTATCCAAACGATGTGAAGGCTTCCGGTCTTCGACCACCGTCATCATCTTCGACTTATCGTCGAATCGGTTATTCAGAATGGGTATAAACCCGGCCTTTCCGAACAACCCGCGTATATTAAAAACAAATGTTACACAAACACAACATACGCCTCATTCCAATTCATTAGTCACTAACCGTAAACCAGTAAGAGAGAAATTCCCCAAATATTAACCCCGAAGGCCGAAACCAACATCAGATCAATACCCAGGAAACCATTCTTCTTAACGAACCTACAACTAGTTTCTAAATTTCAATTCTTAGGGAAAGGTTCCCATTAATTTTATCAAAGATAAATTCTTTAAATTTATTCTTCAATCTTCCTTTGGATGTCATTTCAAACCAAATTATGGTTTTTCAAATTAGTCGAGATTAGCGAACCACACCGAAGTAATTATTTATTTTATTTCCCAATCCCAACCTATTCATCCCATGAAGCAAAACTGGTAATACTCCATATCTAACACCACGATGTTATCGGTAAAATTAATTACCATTTCACGTTCAAATCTAATTAAAGATTTAACCATCGCTTTGGAGCAAAATTGGTGATACTCAATTCTCGCTCACATTCTAAATTTGATAATTTAAATTATCAATTCACATTTCAATCTAATTGCGGATTCATTAAACCTCCTTTTACTGGGTTAAAGAACTAGTGTTATTTAAAACACAGTTCACGATAAACCCAAATCACATTCTATTTATTATCGGGTTAAAGAACAAGTGTTGTTTAATACACTGTTCACGATAAACCCACAAATCAATTCTATTTACAACCCATTTCAAATCCAATTTATTTATTTAAAAATAAATGGGTTTTAATTTTAGTTCAAAACTAGTTCATTTCGATAAAAATCTATTTTTATCTTTTCAGATATGGAGTTTTTCATCCCAAATTTTCCCAAATCATTTCTTATGATTTTACACAAATTATTGATATTTTTAATAATTTTATCAAGGCCCGTACAGTCGATTTCCATCAACGGCCATCGAACTGCACTTACAACGACCTTTTCCAAATTTGATTTGGACGTATCTCCAAATCCAACTGTTAGATTTCAAATTTCTAACATTCGTTAGAAAGCTCTTTTCGATACGAACCCAACGGTTCCGGTTTTAGGAGAGTCAGACGGTCGGATCTCCCGTAATGTTCGTTCGAAATCAATGGTCGAAATTTTCGAACTGCCGCGGCGCGGCGCGTTCTATTCAGGCCATTATATTATATATATAATATATATTTCGTCGATTACTATTTAAAATGAATTTTATAAATAGTTTTGAATTCGTTTCAAAAACAATTTCAACCTTTATTTCAAATTCAAATCAAAATTGAATTTTCTATTATAAATCCTTTTTGCTTTCATTTCTATTTGATTTCAATTAAAATCGATTTTAATTCGATTCGAATTCATTTTCTTTTCAATTCAATTCAATTCAATTCGAATTCGTTTTCTATTCAATTCAATTCGTTTTCTATTCAATTAAATTCGAATTCGTTATATATTCAATTCAATTCAATTTTTATCTCTTTTCAATATTCATTGTAAAAACGAATATAATCGATATAAATATCGTTCGCGTCAAAATAGCGCATCTCTAATCAACACGGCTTTATATATTTCAATAATTCCGTTATTCTATTCAACAAATGAATATTTATCCTATTCAATACGTGAATCTATATTTTTGTCAACACACGACTAATCTCAACGAATGAGTACTGTCCATGTGTGACTCTTTTTGTTATTTAATATATTTTGTAAAAATTATGGTATCTTTCGTTTGATTTCAAATCAGACTCCAACCGTAAACTAGTAAGAGAACGATTCCCTGAATTTTAACCCCGAAGGCCGGAACCAACATCAGATCAATATCCAGGAGACCACTCATCTTATCTATTTTCCAGTTAGTTTCTAATTTTATATATAATAAAGATGTAGATTTTATTAGTAAAATATTTCATTCAACACATGACTAATATCAACGGATGAGTACTGTCAACACATGAACCTTTATTTTATATATTCATTAGTTTATAAATTGGAATGAGGCCCAATCAATTACCATATAAAGTTAATTATATGGATTCCATACGACAAATGTATATAATAGCAATGATAAATAATCAACCATCATCCAAAGTGCACTACACTGTATAAGCATCAAATATAGATATCTAACGCTTATAACAGCTTGTCAATCAATCGATCGACATACAATTAATTATTGGGATTAGCGTATGCCGTATTTTATCCCAATACCCGTGTGGGGTTTCAAACAATCAAACACAGATTTTATTTGTCCAGTTGGGCGATGTGTAAAATTTATCGTCCCAATCAATGTTCTTCAAATAGGTGTACATAAACAAACCGTCCGGTTTGTAAATGAATATTTATTTATTCTCGTTCACGTTAAAAATTATATTTCCAACGATCAAATTATTTTATTCAACCTATGAATATATTTTATTATCTATTTCACATCAACATCACGAACAATTTTCACACCACAACAAACAAGCATACAAGCCGTCCATGGTCTGTGGACGACGGGTGTCGGGTGCTACTAAACACCATCAGCATCCTAGTATATATATTATAATATAACTAGAAAAAGAAAATTTAAAAGGTGAGAAGTTCTCACCTAAGCTAAACCCAACTCCGCGATCTCATTTCTGAATTTCTGAACCATCTAAATTCCTTTCTGATTTCAATCCGTTCCATCTCACTTCTTTTCACGCTGTTCATAGTAAAAATCATATTTTTAATATGATGTTCATTTTAAAAATCACATTTTTATAATGGCACTTTATATATAGATAATATATGTTTTTACAACGCTTCTTCTTATATAAAAATTGAATTTTTACATCGCTACAAATATAAAAATCCTAATCTTTGAATTATAAAAATCGAATCTTTTTGTTTTAAAAATTCAACTTTTCTTTACAAAAATAATCGCCTTTCTTGTTTAAAAATATCGTCTTCCACTTATTTAAAAATCACATCTTTTACTCCTCAAAAATCCGCCCTTTTCTCGTCTAAAAATGCGATCTTTCCTATCTTCAAAATCAAAGCTTCTTCATATATAAAAATAAAAATCATACTTTTGCTATAATAAAAATATAACCTTTTTATTTATGAAAATTAAATCCTTTTATTCTTTCCTATTACAAAGACAAAACTGATTTTTTTATATAGTAATTATATTTTAAAACAGAAATAAATTGAAATAAATGTAAATAAAATAAATAAGAAAACAAAACTTACTGTTTTTTGGGTCAGGGGTGGTGTTTGTCGGCCGGCGTGGGTGTCAGCGGCTCCGTTCAGACATCGGTGGACTGACATTGGCGGTGGGGCCCGCACTGGCTGTCGCGGCTGCTCAGGAGGAGGAGAGGGAGCTGGAGGCGAGAGGGGGAGGTTGGACGTCGGAGTGGTGGGGATTAGTGTAGGTGGCGGAGGAGCTGTGGCTTGTGGTGGCGAATGGAGGCTTCGGTGGTCTTCAGCAACGACGGGATTGGGTTTGTGTGTGTGTGTGGGGGGGGGGGGGGGGGGGGGGGTTCGATCAGCGGAGAGAGGAGGAAGAAGGGGGAAGGCAGTCGATCGGTAGAGGGGGCGGTACGGCCTGGCGCGAGGGGAGGAGGCGCGCGGTGGCTCCCCGCCAGTGGCGGCGGTCTTCGACTAGGGCATGAGCCCTTTTTCTTTTTTTTCTTTTTAAAACTGAAATCAACGGTGAGGGGAGAGGGTTTATAAAGGTTTTTATATTATTTAATTTATTTTAATTTTTAAAAAGAAACTTTTTCATTCGAACTCGAAACGATGCCCACCGCCTGTCGTCCATAGCTAATTACCCCCATTCCGAACACAATGGGATATGTATCGCATGCTGATTCGATCGTTTCGATCAGTTTTCGTCAAAATCCACATACAACTCTATATATTGAATTTGAACGCGCATTTCAATTTACCGGGGTCACATACGAACCCGAAAAATTCCAGAAAAATATTTTCTAGCTTAGTATTGACGATACGGTCCTAACAAAACTAGTTTCGTCGAATTCTGAGACCGCTGGAAAAATGGCCATTTTCCAGTCGATTAAAATCAACTGAAACTGGTCAAACGCGTATTCCTTTGCCACGCTCACATATTGATTCTAAAAATTATGAAATTTGGAATCTAACAATAATTTGACAACACGGATCCAACAAAAGTGGTTTCCTCGAAATCCGAGGTCGTTTGCAAAATTCCCATTTTTAAGGGCCTGAATTCCATAGTGACTATTCAGAATTTTCAACTGGACAAATCTTTTGATTCCCGCTATGAAAGTTCAATTTTTCGGATTCGTTGGAAAGATATCATCAAATAGGTTCTATTATTTTTGGTTTTGTTAAAATCCGGTTTATTTTGCACCCGGTACATTCATTTGAAGTTTGAAATCGAATTATCGAACTACCGCGCCATTTTAATTCCTTTTATAATTATATATAATTATTTATATTCTAACGATGATGCGTATAAATATATACATTCTAATTATATTCAAAATAAATTTCTTGTCGATATTATTTAAAATAATTAATTTTAAATGTTCAAAATTCGCTAAAATCGCCAAAATAAAAATTTTAAACTGGCCCAGATTTTCGGGTTGTTACAAAAGGATTCAATTTCATCCCATATTTTTGGAGAATTTGAAACATCTCTGCCAAATCGTTGGTATGATCGGACGACTGTCTGAAATTTATCAACATATCGTCGACGTATACCTCCATCGTTTTCCCAATCTGGTTGTAGAACATCCTATTCACTAACCGCTGATATGTAGCGCCGGCATTTTTCATACCGAAAGGCATCACCACATAGCAATATAATACCAATTCTGTAATGAAGCTGGTATGCTCCTGGTCTAGGACATGCATGGGGATCTGATTATACCCCAAATAGGCATCCATAAAAGAAAGGAGTTCATGACCTGCAGTTGAATCTACTAATTGATCGATTCTAGGCAACGGGAAGCTATCCTTCGGACAAGCCTTGTTTAGATCAGAGAAATCGATGCACGTTCACCACTTTCCATTGGCCTTTTTTACCAAAACCGGATTTGAAATCCAGTCAGGGTACATCGAATGTTTAATAAATCCATTACTCTTTAGTTTTTCGACTTCTTCTTTCAATGCGACAGACCTTTCTGGACCCAACATTCGCCTTTTCTGCTTAACAGGAGGATGTTTCGGGTTAATGCTTAGTTAATGACTCATAATCGAGGGAGATATCCGACACATGTTCGCATGGGTCCAGGCGTATACATCCAAGTTAGTTTTCAGAAAATTTGTTAATTCCTTGGCTCGAACGGGATCCAATTAGGATCCAATCTTCAGGACCTTCTCTGGGTCACTATCATCAATTGGTACATCCATAGTTGCTTCATTGGGAGTCGCTATTCTGCCCCCATGCTCTTCATCCTCTCTAGGATCTATGTCCTCGGGCAACTCTCTAGGCGACCCTCCCAAAGGCACTTCCTTTAGTTGCTATGACGGTTCCTCCCTTGGACGGGAGGAACCACCTTTCGCCTCTATATCTCTTCCTTTGTGGAGCAATTTTAACTTTACAATGTAGCATGCTCGTGCGACAACTTGATCTCCTCTAACAATACCCACACCGGAATCCGTTGGGAATTTCAACAATAAGCACCAGGGTGTAATACATGCCCTGAATTTGGCCAGGGTCGGTCGGCCTAAGAAGGCATTGTACGGCGATTCAATATCCATGACCACGAAGGGGATGATCCTCACTCTCTGGCGTTCCCCTTCCCCAAGGGTTACTGATAATTCCACATATCCTATTGGAGCGGTCGAGGCCCCATTAATTCCACGTATCCAACCTTCACATGGCTTCAAATCCTTCGGCTCAAGTTTCATTTGGTCGAACGTTTTCTTGAACAAAATATTGACTGAACTCCCGTTATCTACCAAGACTTTATGAACTATAGCTGGGCCGATGGTGACGGTGATCACCAACGGATCTTCAGTTGGGGAGTGTACTCAAATACTCTCTCGCTCGCGAAATATGACGTCATCGGACATCGTCTTTTGTTGCTTAATCGGAGCGCTGTCCTCGGGGTTACTACACTCTCCCACTTCGAAATGCTGTTTAGTTGCATTTATGTATTGATCCACAGCTTTGAAACTGTGCCCTGCTAGGTGGAGCCCACCAATTATGGTATTGATAACGATATTTTTCCCTTTTTGCCGAGCCGTCGGTTTGGCAGTAGGTTGGCATTGGTTCGGGGCTTGTATGGCTTGCCCCTTGTCCCTATGAGTTACCTTATACTCATCAAGCTTCCCTTCTCGGAGCAGCCTTTCAACCACGTCTCTCAAGTGACGACATTCGTTTGTGGAATGACCGTGAATCTGATGAAAAAGACAGAATTTCCCAGTTTCACGCTCTTTCTCTGTAGAATCTCTCGGAGGAGGCCGTTTGTATTGGAGGACATTATATGTATCTAGGAAGATGTTCTCCAACGTTTCATTTAACGGTGTGAAGTTCTCAAACGGTCTGGGCCGGGATCTCCTCTGGGAGTCATTTCCTCGATTTCTTTTCCGATTATTGTTATTATTATTCCCTGATTGGCGACCGCTGCCTTGGTTCTTATTCCCAACATTAACTTCAACTTTTCCTGAGTTATCTCCCATTTGCTTGATGGCCACGTTGCTTTGGATATCTTCCTTATCAGTAGCCTTTCTTTTTCGATTAACATATATCTCCTCCCGATGCAGGCGAACATTGGCTTTTTCATAAAATATTTCTCTGGTCGGGGGTGGTTTGCTAGCCAGATATCTTTCAAACTCGGTATCTTTATCGACGCCATTGATCAAGGCCATCAACATAGTTTGCTCATGCGGATCTTTGACTTCTGTGACAGTTAAGTTAAAACGATCCAAATACGACCTTAGGCTTTCGTCCGGTCATTGTTTAATAAGGGATAGCTCGATCACATTCTTAGACCTTTCGGCGTAAAGAAGGAATTATTTCACGAATTTCTCACTCAATTCCCTAAAGCTAGATACGGGTAAACCACAATAACGCCACATCTTCCAAGAATATAGGGAACGCTTTTCATTTGACCGCGTTTGTAGCTGCAGCGGCGTTCATTGACCAAGAGTACCGCATTAAATGTTGGATGGGGTCAGTCCTGCCCGTATAGCGATTCATGGTTGGCATATTGAAGCGCCTCGGGAATGTAACATCCAGTATGTCGTCAGTAAAAGGCGTGTGACAACGATCTATGCCCCAATCTTCATTCCTCTATCCACGCCTATCTACCATGACTTGCCTAATCATTGCTTCAACCTCTGCATGGGTCAGGGTAGATTCGAGATCAGCACTTCTTGCCCGACGTCCTCCTCCAGTATTTCTTTGACACACTGCTACAAAATCTGGGCCTTAAGCAGAACTCTCTTGCCTCCTGTTGCCGCGGTCGATCACGCGACGAGCGGGAGGCATGTCGTTCCTTGGTGGTAGAACATGCTCATTTAAATTGCGGTTACTAGTTCCCTGATTAAATGTCTCTTCTTCACGAGATGGAAGTGACCCAAATCGAAGCTGTTCTATGTTCTCGGGCCTTTCTAACGGGGGCCATCGTCGGTTCCTTCGGGGCTCTTCAGACGACGACGTATGTTCCGGAGAGAAAGGGTGAGCTGGAGGTGGTGAAACCTGCCTTTGAATATCGTCAATTCTTCTGCCTAAGGCAGTAGTATTTTGATGCAGCAACGAGCTCTCCTGCCTTTGAGCGGTTAGTTCATCGGTTTGCCTATCCAATGCTTCAAGTATTCGAGTCAAATGTCCTTCGATAACTGGGGCAGAAGGGTCAAATTGATCATCAACATTCTCTCTTATACGTAAAGAACTTGGACCAGGTCGAGCAGATGTACCGGCACGAGAAGAACGAGCCATAACCGCCTTTCCGGGTCGGGTTGTGGTCTGATTATCGCTTTGGATCGCGGTACCCTTGGGTCGATGGCTCGTGGTGGCTCCCTGAGATCAGATCGCGAGGGCATTAGATGGGAGGATGGTGCTGTTGTCCTAGAATCGAGTCGTGACACCTTCAGAGACCCGGATCGTGGCGCCCCCTTCAGGTCGAGTCGTGGTACTCTCTTCGGTCCGGATCGCCCCCACATCATCGCGATCTGAAAGCTCCTCCTTGACCTGCCCGTGCATACCTTCCTCGATTGCTTCATTCATAGCTACGTTCGCTTGCGAAGCTCGTAATTCCTTAGACTTCTTTCCAACCATGATATCTGGGTATCGCTGAAATCTTCAAAAGTCGAAACTGCTTAGCTTTAGACTGTTTACTTCGAACTTGATCGTCCGAATAATAGAACTACAATCCAATATGCTGAGACTTTTTCTTAGTGAAAGCACCAAAATGTTTGATCCAAAATTAGCTCCAACACCCAAGTTGTTCAATTATGCAGAGATTAATATCGGAAAAAATGCTAGAATAAACAGGAAAGACACGAGATTTATAGTGGTTCGGTGTTAACGAGCCTACATCCAAATTATATCTATGACTATACTTAAAACTCAGGTACAATCGATGATTTATCCCTCAACCTCACTTTTACAATGTTGATTCACTCAACAATTTGAGACAACTCTGAATAATAATAATAAAGGTGTAATAATGGTGGATTCGGAACTCAGAATTGCCAAAAAAGATCCCGAAAAATGCCAAGTTCTGGGCTATTTATAGTTGATATCTGCAGGCGGATCGTGGTCATACGTGGCAAAAATCTCGAGGATCTCGGGCTGGTTCGTAGCTTGATGGAGAAATAGTCAAGATGGCCATTATGGACAGGTGTCATTGGATCCTGCATTCGCGGATCGTGAAAGACTTGGTCGTGACCTTCATCTTGGCTTCTGGGATCAGATCGGATCAGGCTAACATGAGCGGGTCGGATCGGATCAGGCTAACAAGAGCGGGTCAGATCGGATCAGGCTAACATGAGCGGGTCGGATCGGACTAGCGGGGTGAATCGCGATCGGGTTAAGGCCTTTCCACAAGTAAAGCTTCATCTTGAACTCGCGTTTGAATCTTGGTGGCTTGGTCCAAAAGCTAGCCAACAGTCATATAATAATTTGAAGGTCCTGCAGTGCAAAATTGCATCAATTGTTGTGGATAATAACTGCATATAAAATATTGTAACTAACTACAAGATAATACATGTGTAACACCCCTCTCGAGAAGCTAACACAAAGATCTTTTAGCACAGTGGTTAATGCGTGGTGTTGCTTTCCGAGAGGTCGGGGGTTCGAATCCCGTGGGTGTCACATTTGGTATCAGAGCTTAGGTTAACTCAAATCTTTGGGGTACAACTCATTAGAACTGAACAAAAGACTCATCAGATGTAGGATTAGTAATGTCCTTTGAAAGAAAACTCATTAGAGATAGGATCAGTAGCATCCTAGAATGAGATACTTGTTAGAGATGGGGTTAGAAATGCCCTAGAATGAGTGAGAGTGAAAAGTTTATAATTAACATATTTGTGATTATATATATAATCTGATCTTAGAGAATATGATTTTTTTGAATATATAAAAGTTATATATGTATATATATGAAAAGCTAATCAACTAATTGATTGATGATTGTGTTGTGTGATTATTAGTTCAACTAATAAAATTATTGAAACCTATAAAAGAATGAAAGTTGAGTTGGTTGGTTAAACAACTTTCAGCTCCATTCCTTTTCGAGGATGAAAAGTTTTAAGTGGGGAGAATGTAACAACCCAGAAAATCAAAACCAATTTAAAATTTTATTTTAAGGAAATTTTGTTAGAAAATGCGTTAGAATTTAAAAATTCCATTTTTAAATTAAATTATTGAATTTAAAAAGGTTTATAAATAAAATTATGATGTTATTAACGAGATTTATTAATATATGTTGATAGGTTGATTTAAAATAACATGTAAATTCTAAATGAAATAAATTATGACAACATACATGTGTATATCTTTAGCCATCCGCTTTAATACTTTCCTTGTCTATTCAAAGTGTAACGTTCATTAATTAATTAATTTTGAAATGTGAATAGCTGCATTCATTTTCAGTGTCCTCCTGATTACTTCCTTAATACTGCACTATTCCACTCCATCAAAGTTGATGCATTCCTTTTTAATTAACCTTTCCTAAATATCTCATGATATTTCTTTCTTCACTTGTTCTACCTGTTCCATTTCTATCTCTTGCCACTTTTCAATTAATGTCACGTTTTCCTATTAAATATTGTTTTTGGAAAAAATAAATAATGCACAACATTTCTCTATTCACATTTCACGCAAATTTATTTTTCTTTCATCTTATTTTCTATTTTCCTCAAATTCACCGCCTAATTTCTCTCTACTCCGTTGTTTTCATTAATTATGCATTCATTTCTTTCCGTTTATTCTCTTTCTCACTGTGACTTTTTTTAAGATTAAATGAGAAATAAATATGTCACCTCAGCCAATTTATTTCCTTTGTAACATATAACATATGAAGAGACACAACTGAGTAATAAATCACGTATCCTTTTCAGTTTCCTTCCTCATTCTTTTTTTTCTTCTCTATGATTATCTTCTATAAATTTTAGATCTTCTTTCTCCTCTCCACATAAAAAAAGTAAGTAAACCTAAATTCCTTTCAATTTTATCAACCTCCCCTTCTCTAAACTTCATGGTATCCTCTTCTTCTTAAAATTTTGTCCATCCTCCTTCCCAAAAATAAAGGATTCTCAATTTCAAATTCGTTGCTTAAGATTGGCCGCTTGTTTCGTGTATTCATCATATCCACGCAAGGTGAGTTACCTCACGGTTTACTTTATGTAAGTTTTTCAATATCAGTGCAAGTTGAATTAAAAATTTTTAATAATATTAGAGGCAGTGAAAATAGTCAATTTTCAAACAACCTCCGTTTTCGACGAAACCACTTTTGTTGGAACCGGAATGTCAAATTATTGCTAGGTTTCAATTCTTAGAATTTTTCAATTTAATATGTGAGCGTGGCGGAAGAAACTGTGTTTGGTCGAAAACAGTTGAAATTGATCGACTTGAAAATAGCCATTTTTCAAACAGTCTCAGAATTCGACGAAAATAATTTTGTTGGATTCCTATCGTCAAAACATAACCAAAAATATTTTTTTTAGATTTTTCGGAGTCCGTATGTGGCTCCGGCGGATTTTTGATTACGTCAGAATTAAATAATAAAAGAATTAATTTTAAATTCGAAAAAGGAGGACTGAGACGACCTTTTGGGCCTGCGGGACCTGGCTAGATGGATCCGAAATAGGGATTATTGGGTAGGGTAGTTTCTTGTTGGACAGGATTCTGAATAATTTAAGAGAATTGGGTTTTTTTGGAAAATCAACAATTAAATAATATAAAAAAAGGAGGAGAACCCTAACTAAATCACTATTCATCGTCTTCATATACCAGCCGCCGCCCCTATCTTCTTCATGGCCGAAATTTCTCCAGTCAACCTCTCCCTCTTCTCTTCGAAGTAAATCCTAATTCCTATCCCAAATCAAAGAGCATCTTCTCCTCTTCATTTCCATAAGGCTAGATCTTCTCTGGAGCCACCATCTCCCCGAAAACCGAACCCAAACCCACCGTATAAACCCACATCGGCCCCCATAGCCCAGACCGAGCTCCACCTTTCGGGTACCCCAACGAGCACCTCTCCGTCCTCTTCGCAGTGGTATATCCCGATCGTTCTCTAGTGGTCTGTAGTGGAAGCAAAAATCAAATCTATTTTTGAACAAAGGAAATAAGTCACGGCCGAATATTGAATTGGGGAAGAAGAGGTTAATTATTTAGTTAATTAACTAATTACTTAATCTAAATATTTTAAATCTTGTTTTGACCATATCTAATTCATTTCAAACCGGAATTCGATGATTTCAGCGACGTTGTGATCGTATTGAGCAGATCTACACTGCTGGACTGAAAAGGAGCAGTTTTGAACACTTTGAATTTTGGGCAAAAATCGCAATGACTATGAGATTTCTTTAATTTAAATTAATTAGATAATTTATTTATTTTTATAATATTCGTTCAGATCTGACTTGTATGATATGTTATGTTGATTTCCTGTTGGATGAATGTATTATCATATTGGTTGTTGTGCATACTCGAATACGTTTATTATAGATTTGGCTTTTATTGAATTGAGTTATATAACCAATTCAATATTCATTTTGCGATGGAAAATTTATAGATCTACATACATAGTAGAAAGAAAGGAAGAGGATAAAAAAAGGAAAATAAAATCTTTTTTTTTTTTTTAGATGTGATTCAATATGGAAAATAAATTTCCTCTTATTTGAATGGAATGGATTTAACAAAGAAAATAAAATTTTCTTTTACTTCAATAAATTGGATGCAAAGTAGAAAATTAAAATTTCCTTTTTATCTAAATTGATTTGATTTTTATTTTTGTGTTACAACGCAAATATTAACATGAAGGAAAAAATGTTTACTTTCATTTTTGTGTTTCAACACAAATATCTACATGTATGAGAGAAAAAAATAGTTGCATATATGTATGCAACTATTGCCTATAGTCGCATACATTTATGCAACTATTGGAATACACATGCACATATTTACGCATGCCTGATTAATTATTGCATATATATATATATGTATTTTTTTTGTATAATTGCATATATTTGTGCATATAAGTGAAAATATGTGTAAAACTAAACAAACTGTACGTATGTATTTATTTTTTTAATAAATGCATCAGAAGATGCATGTTTTCAAAGTATGTGCATACATTTATGCATTTGCACTGCAGCTTAGAAGCGAAACTGAAATAAATGCATACATGTATGCATATAACTGAATTATATGCATCTTTTGATGCATTTTACTGCATTTCGTTGTTTTTATGCATACATGTAAAAACGCACCCTTTATTTTATTTATTTTTATTTGTGTCTTTAAACACAAATACATGCACCGTACATCGAATATGATTATTTTGTATCTTTAAAAACCAATGCATACGTTATGTACTGAAATATATTTCATTTGTGTCCCTAACACAAATATTTACATCGAACATTGATTAACATTTTGATTTGTGGTTTCAAATACAAATTTTATATGAAAAAAAATGTATTGTTACATTTCTTAATGTCAACAAAGTGTAGAAAAATAAAACTTCATCTCATTACACCTCGTAATGAATATGCAATGTAGAGGAAAAAAAAATCTTTTTGTTTGCAATTTTAGATGCAAACAAAAGTAGAGAAAGAAATATCTTTTTGTTTGCAATTTTAGATGCGAATATGTATATGTATATATATATATATATATATATATATATTGTTTGCAATTTTAGATGCAAATAGAATAGTAGTTGAAGTTACATTTTGTAGCAGATTTAAGGGGGAACAAATTTGAAAATGAAAGGCTATATTTTTATTTATGTTCTTTAATGTTAATAAATGGAAAAATAAAAACGCTCTTTTATTTATGTCTCCAAATGTAGATAAAATTAGGAATTAAAGGCTACATTTTAATTGCGTTCTTTAGACACAAATAAATCATGAAAATAAAGATATACATTTTATTTTCATTCCATAGTGCAAACAAAATGTGAGAATAAAATTTTACATTTTTATGTAAATTTTAAAAGATTAGGAAAAGGATCATATTTGGTCTAAAAATATGTTTCACTTTAAAAATTACATTTTTTTTTTGTGTGATATTAAAAGGTAGGAAGAAGTTTTCATTTTTGATCATAAAAAAATGAATTGAACAAAAATATTCAATTTTGTTCATCGGAAAATAAATCAACAAATTTACTCCTTGAAATAAAATGGATGAAAATATTCATTTTGTTCGTTGTAAAGGAATGTACAATTTGTATAAAATAAAAAGTGTTGAAACCGAGTTTTAACATTAAAATCCATGTACAAATTAAATATAATTTATAGTCAATATACTATAAGATTGGTGCATGAATGTAAACACATTTTAATAAGACGTGATTGGTAATTTGCACTGTTCAATTCTTTTATGGGTGTGACATTTTCATAAATGAAATAGCTTGAAATCTTATTTATATTTATAAATATAAATAGAAATATAACGAATCGAGCACGGTAGTTCGCGTTTTGACAATCGTGACTTTAAACGATTATAACAAAAGATCCAACCGTCGGATTTCCCCAAAACTGGAGTCGTTAGACCGCTTTGGGCCGGGGAGATCTTTCCAATAAGACAAATTTTGTCAAAATTCAATGGTTAGATTTCAAGTTATGTGCAAAACAAATTTCTAGAAAAACAGCGCCAGGGGCACTCTTTGACCCGAAGCATCGTTTGAAATAATTTGACCTATCTTTAATTAAATTAAAATAGCGATTAATCGTTAAAAATTAAAATTAACAATGTGAAATGTTTTAAATGATAATTATTTGACAATTATTTGAAAAGTCCGAGTTCCACTCATTTCAAATAATTATACGACGATGAAGAGACGAAGACGGCGTTGAAGACCGACTGTCTTCACATCGAACGGATGTATTGTTACTAAGGTCCTCGATAGGAGTAGCTACCCTGAAGGGACTTCGGTGGTAGTCGTCTGGACGTATGTGCTGATTGTCCGGATATACGAGAGCCTCTTAGGTATCTCCGGTTCCGTTCAGACCCAGAACGGACTTGTAAAGGGATGCATGTCTGACGTTGAAATTTATTTTATGTAAATTGATTGCTGTTGATATACAATCGTTGGTGGAAGAGAATTTATTCTCTTGCTTAATCACCCTTAGAGGTTGTGTATTGATAGTTGTTGATTGCATGGCGTGAATTTGTCGACGTGGCATGCCAAGATGCAATGATCAAGGCTTTGTTGCAAAGCAGGCCTAGTGGTTGATGATCAAAGAATAGCCTCTTTAGGCACAGCTTTGTGTAACGTTACCTCGCGAGCCTCACATCCCGGTAGAGTCTTAAACGGGAGAAGGGAACGCAGGGAGTGCACACGTTTCTTTCTAGCTAGAAGTGGTGTCATGGTATGGAGCCCAGACATTTACTTATGTGGTTGTTGGATTTTTAAAGGCCTCGGATTTATGCGGTCGCCCTCGGCCGTATTATAGGTTCAATAGGACCGGGGAGCGTGTGTTCAGGAATAACTAATCCACTAAAGCAGTTGTGGACCGGCCCTGCAGGATCCAAGGGTTCGCCAGCGTCCGAATCCTGGGACATTGCTAGAGTGTCTCGAATCGGTAAGGACTTCCTCCGTAGCCTTGACTCGTGATGGAAACCCAATTTCCAATACGCCCCTTTACGGTTTTGATTGTATTACTAGTACGGCGACATAGTAGATGGTAGCTATGTCGTCTAGGATTGATATTATGTTTTGAAATGTTTTAATTAAAATAAAATACACACTAATAATAATATCATATTTTGTGTATTTATCATTTCTTGACCATTATAAGGTAAAACCCTATCCTCCGGTTTGCGTTGCATTGTGTGATGGGACTTGGGTCTTATAATGGTTTCATTTTTCAAAAAGACATTGCATTATTGAACGATTTTTTTTTATGCACTAGCTATCAATTGGAGTAAACCCGTTCCGCATTAGCGGCGTGGTCCAGTGATTTTCTATATATATATTATTAGTTAATTTAGATTTCTCACACCAGTCCCCTGACTGACTCGAAGTTTGTTTCATTTTTTGCAAACTCGGGTGCCTTCTCTCCACACGGGCAGCCAAATGACAGGTTAGATGTTGACCTTTGCCGGAGGGAGCTTGCTTTTGGAGATTGCTGCAGAAATTTGCTTTTATGATTTATTTCTGCTTTAAGTCAATAATTGGAGTTTGATGTAATTTGGAATTTGAGACTTTATTTCTTTTCTTCCGTAGAACATCTATTTGGAATAATGTAATGCTATGCTGCACACTCTGAGATTCTGGGATGATATTTTGTGATGACATTTTCTCCGCTGCAATGATATTTATGTTATGCTATGTTCTGAGATCTGTTATTGTTTTAATGATGTTATATTCCTGCGATTTTCCTTACTTTCTATTCAAGGAAGTTTGGGGTCGTCACACTTGGTATCAGAGCCAGGTTTACCTTGGCTTTGGAGTATAACATTTTTTAAAACAATTCGTCTATTTGGAATCAGTAGTGTTCTAAGACGAGTAGCTCATAAGAGATAGGATTTATAATGTCCTAGAATGAGTACAACAGAATAGCACATATTTATCAGTCATTACTTCATTATCACCTTATCAAATGTCTCTACTTTTAACCTTCTCTTTTGAACTTATCATTTCTGTTGGTCTGACTCTTTCCTTGATGGTACAGACTAATTGAATATGAGTACGAGAGCGAGGACAAGAGCTAGAGGCCGTGGAGGAGCTGCTAGAGGCAGGACTAGAGATACACCCCACCTGAGCAAGACCAGCCTAACTTGGATGTCGAGAGGTCACCACCACCGCCACCTCCACAAGCTTTTGATCTTGATAAGGTTGCTAAAAAAATCAAGAATCTTAGAGCGGTGCACTTTACTAGGAAGGAAACAGCAGTGGAAGCTCAAGAATGGTTGAAGACGATGGAAAAGATTTTGGACGGATTGGAGCTTGTGGATCATAGGAAGCGCTTTATGGCCGTTTAGTTTATGCAAGGCCAGGCCCAGACTTGGTGGGAGACAGCTATGATTGGAAGCAATGGTGCAGAGATTACTTGGGAAGAATTTAAGCAGCTTTTTTATGAGAAATATATCCCACCTCATGAAGTGGAGCGTCTACACGACGAATTTGCTAATCTTCAGCAAGGCACTATGACCGTTGCAGAATATGTGAAGAAATTTGAGGATCTTTCTAGATACACCCCAGAGCTTGTTCAAGATGCTTTACAAAAGAATAAGAGGTTTATAAATGGACTTGCAAGGCGCTACCACAACAGGGCGACAACTCATATTGAGTGCCCGTTTTCCAAGTTGATAGTGATGGCTAGCAGATAAGAAGAGATTGACCAAAAGGGTGCTCAGATAGAGAAGGCAAAGAGTCAAGCTAGGAACAAAGATTCAGACAAGAAAACAGAAGGAGGCAGTTCTTCAACCAACAAATCTCAGGAGAATAAGAAGAGAGACAAATCCAAAGTCAAATGTTTCAACTGTCTGAAGATGGGCCATTACAACTACGAGTGCAAAGCCCCAAAGAAGCCCAAAAGGAATGACTCTGGAGCAAGCCAAAATAGTGGGCAGAATCCCTGAGGCCCAAGGGAGTGCTACAACTGCCATAAGCCCGGTCATTTAGTCAAGAACTGTCCTTTGCTTAAAAAGTCTGAGGTGGCGCATGTTTATGAAGGCACGGCTGCACCAGCTTCTTCAGAGGGAGCAGGTAAGCCTGATGTTTTGGGCGGTACACTTAATATTAAAGATATTCCCATTACTGTTTTATTTGATACTGGTGCTTCTAGAAGTTTCATATCAAGCGACACTATTAGAAACTTAAACTGAAACCTAGAAAATTGAAAGAAATGATTAAAGCTCATAGCCCAATCGGAAGTTCAATTATTCTTGATCAGTACTGTAGAGTACCCCTTTCTTACTCCTACTTTCAATTCTCTTTTAATCTAATCATCATGAACTTCTCTGGGTATGATGTTATACTTGGAATGGATTGGCTTACAAAAAACGGGGTTGAGCTAATATGTGCTGAAAGAATAGTTAAGATCAAAACAAAATTCGGAGATATTATTTCTGTACCTTGCCATGTCTCTACGACCGACAGAAAAGAATTCTGGTCCTCTTTAGAAGTCTCCCCTACTTCTATTGAATCTATTCCTATCGTCAGAGATTATGCTGATGTATTCGATGAAGTAGACAGTCTGCCTCCCCGTCGAGAAATCGATTTCAGAATTGACTTGGTTCCAAATGCCAGGCCTGTTGTGCATCCTATTAGGCGAATGTCGCCAAAAGAAAGAGAGGAGCTGAAAAATCAAACTAAACAGATTTTATGGAAAGGTCTAATCAGGCCTAGCTTTTCCGAATGGGGCGCAGCAGTGGTGTTTGTCCCAAAATCAGACGGCACTCTCCAACTGTGTGTGGATTATCTTGACTTAAATAAACAAACGCTGAAAAACAAATATCCACTGCCTAGAATTGATGATCTTTTAGACCGTCTGCATGGAGCACGAGTATTCTCTAGGATGGACCTAGCCACAAGATTCCATCAACTGCGTATTGCAGAAGAGAGTATTCCCTTAACTACTTTCAGAGGGCCTGATCTATTTTATGAATGGCTAGTAATGCCTTTTGGTCTGTGCAATGCTCCAGCATACTTTGTTGATTTGATGAATAGAGTGTTTCGGGTTGTTCTGAATAAATTCGTGCTAGTATTCATTGATGATATCCTTATTTTCTCTAAAAGCACTGCTGAGCACGAAAAACATTTAAAAGAAGTCTTGGAGATTCTACGGAGGAATATATTAAAAGCTAAATTCTCCAAATGCATATTTTGGCAAGAAGAGGTGAAATTCCTCGGCCACGTAGTATCAAAAGAGGGCATCTCTATTGATCCAGGGAAAATTTCAGCTATCCATGACTGGAAACAGCCTACGACACCCACAAAAGTCATAAGTTTTCTAGGGCTGGCTGGCTATTAACGAAAATTCGTTAAGGATTTTTCGAAATTATCTTGTCCATTAACTAAGCTTACTAGGAAGCATACCAAGTTCGTTTGGACACCAGAATGCAAGGCAGCTTTCCAAGAGCTGAAACGGAGATTGATCACTGCTCCTGTGTTGACCATCATAGATGGCAATGAGGATCTGAAAGTCTGGACAGACGCTTCCAAAGAAGGTCATTCTCTTTATCTTAATAAACATGTCTGAGATAACATTTCCTTTAATATCAAATCTCGCTTTAACGTATTATCTTTTATCTATTTAAGGTATTGGTGCGGTGCTAATGCAAAGGGGCAGAGTTATTGCATATGCTAGCCGACAGCTAAAACCGCATGAAAAGAATTATGCCACTCATGATCTTGAGCTAATGGCCATCGTATTTGCCCTGAAAATATGGAGGCATTATCTTTTGGGGGAGAAGTTTGAGCTGTATACGGATCATAAATCCTTGAAGCATCTATTCACCCAAAAAGATTTAAACATGAGGCAGCAGCGTTGGGTTGAATTCCTTGCACCCTACGACCCGGATATTCTATATACTCCGGGAAAGGCTAATGTAGTGGCGGATGCTCTTAGCAGAAAGAACACGGCCAGCACCAATCTTATCCTTGCCAATCTCATCATCACACCTTCATTGATTGACAAAATCTCTGCTCTTCAGAAGGAGGATGAATTTATTCAGATAATTAGCACAAGAATTCGAGAAGGTGAAAATACAAGTTTCCAAATCGATGATAAGGGAGTTCTAAGGCTACGAGGTCGGATTTGTGTCCCAAACATTCCTGAGCTAAGAAGGGAGGTTATGGACGAATGCCATAAATCGAAGCTCAGTATTCATCCTGGGGTAAGCAAGATGTACCGCGATCTTAAGCGTACCTTTTGGTGGAGAGCGATGAAAAGAGACATCTCCATTTATGTTGCTAAGTGCCCTACCTATCAGCTCGTTAAAAGTGATCAGCAAAAGCTAGCAGGTCTATTGCAGCCATTAGAAGTTCCAGGCTGGAAATAGGAACAAATATCTATGGACTTTATTGATGGTTTGCCTCAGACTAGAAGAGGGAATGATAGCATATGGGTGATTGTTGATCGTTTGACAAAAACTGCCCATTTCATCCCTGTCAAATCAAATAGAACAGCTCGTAGTTTGGCATAGCTTTATATGAAAGAGATTGTCAGACTGCATGGAATCCCCAGCAGAATTGTCAGTGATCGTGATTCTATATTCACTAGCAAGTTCTGGGAAGCTTTCCAAGAAGAGCTAGGTACCAAATTGAATATGAGTACAGCTTATCACCCTCAGACAGATGGTCAGACTGAGAGGGTAAACCACATATTGGAAGATTTGTTGAGAGCATGCATCCTCGATTTTGGCGGTTCATGGGAAGATCATTTGCACTTGGTTGAATTCTCTTATAATAATAGCTACCAAGCAAGCCTGCAGATGTCGCCATTTGAAGCTTTATATGGCAGGCCATGCAGATTTCCCGCATGATGGGTAGAGTCCGAAAATAGATTAGTACTGGGCCCTGACATGATTCAAGAAGCATCGAATAAAGTTGACTTTATTAAGAAGCGTTTGTTGGCTACTCAAAGCCAACAGAAGAGTTATGCTGACACTCGAAGAAGAGATTTAGAGTTCTTTGTTGGTGATCTTGTATATTTGAAAGTGTCCCCACTAAGAGGTGTCATTCGATTTGGGAAGACTGGGAAATTAGCACCTCGATTCATTGGCTCATTTCCTATTCTAGAAAGAATTGGGACTCTCGCTTATAGAGTGCAGTTACCTGACTAGCTGCCAGGGGTCCACAATGTGTTTCATGTATCATAACTTCGAAGGCATGTCCATGATCCAGATTTAGATGTGGAGGAAGCAGCACAATGAGATTTGGAAATCACTCCGACCCTAGCAGTTAAGAGGGAGCCGGTGAAGATAGTGGGCAGGGAAACCCGAGTTCTAAGTAACAAGAGAATTCACCTAGTCCAAGTTCAGTGGAGTGGGGATCCTAAAGACTGCACATGGGAAACTGAGGATAGCATCAAACAGGCCTATCCCAAGTGCAGATGGGACATCTCCGAATAGCTTTATATGGAGGTACATTTATAATACCTTACATTTTCCGTTTTGTTCCCTACTTTACTTTTATTTTCTTTTCGAGGACGAAAAGATTTTAAGTGGGGGAGACTGTAACAACCCGGAAAATCCGAACCAATTTAAAATTTTATTTTAAATAAATTGGTTAGAAAATGAGCCTGAATTTAAAAAATTTAATAATATTAGAGGCCGTGAAAATAGTCAATTTTCAAACGACCTCCGTTTTTGACGAAACCATTTTTGTTGGAACCGGAATGTCAAATTATTTCTAGGTTTCATTTCTTAGAATTTTTCAATTTAATATGTGAGCGTGGCGGAAGAAACTGTGTTTGGTCGAAAACAGTTGAAATTGATCGAATTGAAAATAGCCATTTTTCAAACAGTCTCAGAATTCAACAAAAATAATTTTGTTGGATTCGTATCGTCAAAACTTAGCCAAAAATATTTTTTGTAGATTTTTCGGAGTCCGTATGTGGCTCCGATGGATTTTTGATTACGTCAGAATTAAATAATAAAAGAATTAATTTTAAATTCGAAAAAGGAGGACTGAGACCACCTTTTGGGCCTGTGGGACCTGGCTAGATGGATCCGGAATAGGGGTTATTAGGTGGGGTAGTTTCTTATTGGACAGGATTTTGAATAATTTAAGAGAATTGGGTTTTTTTGGAAAATCAACAATTAAATAATATAAAAAAACGGAGGAGAACCCTAACTAAATCACTATTCATCGTCTTCATATACCAGCCGCCGCCCCTATCTTCTTCATGGCCAAAATTTCTCCAGTCAACCTCTCCCTCTTCTCTTCGAAATAAATCCTAATTCCTATCCCAAATCAAAGAGCATCTTCTCCTCTTTATTTCCATAAGGCTAGATCTTCTCTGGAGTCACCATCTCCCCGAAAACCGAACCCAAACCCGCCGTATAAACCCACGTCGCCCCCCCCATAGCCCAGACTAAGCTCCCCCATTCGGGCACCCCGACGAGCACCTCTCCGTCCTCTTCGCAGTGGTATATCCCGATCGTTCTCTAGTGGTCTGTAGTGGAAGCAAAAATCAAATCTAGTTTTGAACAAAGGAAATAAGTCACGGCCGAATATTGAATTGGGGAAGAAGAGGTTAATTATTTAGTTAATTAACTAATTATTTAATCTAAATATTTTAAATCTTGTTTTGACCATATCTAATTCATTTCAAACCGGAATTCGATGATTTCAGCGACGTTGTGATTGTATTGAGCAGATCTACACTGCTGGACTAAAAAGGAGCAGTTTTGAACACTTTGAATTTTGGGCAAAAATCGCAACGACTGTAAGATTTCTTTAATTTAAATTAATTATATAATTTATTTATTTTTATATTTTCATTCAGATCTGACTTGTATGATATGTTATGTTGATTTCCTGTTGGATGAATGTATTATCATATTGGTTGTTGTGCATACTCGAATACGTTTATTATAGATTTGGTTTTTATTGAATTGAGTTATATAACCAATTCAATATTCATTTTGCGATGGAAAATTTATAGATCTACATATATAGTAGAAAGAAAGGAAGAAGAAAAAAAAAGGAAAATAAAATCTTTTTTTTTTTTTTAGATCTGATTCAATATGGAAAATAAATTTCCCCTTATTTGAATGGAATGGATTTAACAAAGAAAATAAAATTTTCTTTTACTTCAATAAATTGGATGCAAAGTAGAAAATTAAAATTTCCTTTTTATCTAAATTGATTTGTTTTTTATTTTTGTGTTACAACGCAAATATTAACATGAAGGAAAAAATGTTTACTTTCATTTTTGTGTTTCAACACAAATATCTACATGTATGAGAGAAAAAAAATAGTTGCATATATGTATGCAACTATTGCCTATAGTTGCATACATATATGCAACTATTGGAATACACATGCACATATTTATGCATGCCTGATTAATTATTGCACATATATATATATATATATATATATATATTTGTATAATGGCATATATGTGTGCACATAAGTCAAAATATGTGTAAAACTAAACAAACTGTACGTATGTATTTATTTTTTTAATAAATGCATCAGAAGATGCATGTTTTCAAAGTTTGTGCATACATTTATGCATTTGCACTGCAGCTTAGAAGCGAAACTGAAATAAATGCATACATGTATGCATATAACTGAATTATATGCATCTTTTGATGCATTTTGCTGCATTTCGTTGTTTTTATGCATACATGTAAAAACGCACCCTTTATTTTATTTATTTTTATTTGTGTCTTTAAACACAAATACATGCACCGTACATCGAATATGATTATTTTGTATCTTTAAAAACCAATGCATACGTTATGTACTGAAATATATTTCATTTGTGTCCCTAACACAAATATTTACATCGAACATTGATTAACATTTTGATTTGTGGTTTCAAATACAAATTTTATATGAAAAAAATGTATTGTTGCATTTCTTAATGTCAACAAAGTGTAGAAAAATAAAACTTCATCTCATTACACCCCGTAATGAATATGCAATGTAGAGGAAAAAAAAATCTTTTTGTTTGCAATTTTAGATGCAAACAAAAGTAGAGAAAGAAATAACTTTTTGTTTGCAATTTTAGATGCGAATATATATATATATATATATATATATATTGTTTACAATTTTAGATGCAAATAGAATAGTAGTTGAAGTTACATTTTGTAGCAGATTTAAGGGGGAGCAAATTTGAAAATGAAAGGCTATATTTTTATTTACGTTCTTTAATGTTAATAAATGGATAAATAAAAACGCTCTTTTATTTATGTCTCCAAATGTAGATGAAATTAGGAATTAAAGGCTACATTTTAATTGCGTTCTTTAGACACAAATAAATCATGAAAATAAAGATATTCATTTTATTTTCATTCCATAGTGCAAACAAAATGTGAGAATCAAATTTTACATTTTTATGTAAATTTTAAAAGATTAGGAAAAGGATCATATTTGGTCTAAAAATATGTTTCACTTTAAAAATTACATTTTTTTTTGTGTGATATTAAAAGGTAGGAAGAAGTTTTCATTTTTGATCATAAAAAAATGAATTGAACAAAAATATTCAATTTTGTTCATCGGAAAATAAATCAACAAATTTACTCCTTGAAATAAAATGGATGAAAATATTCATTTTGTTCGTTGTAAAGGAATGTACAATTTGTATAAAATTAAAAGTGTTGAAACCGAGTTTTAACATTAAAATCCATGTACAAATTAAATATAATTTATAGTCAATATACTATAAGATTGGTGCATGAATGTAAACACATTTTAATAAGACGTGATTGGTAATTTGCACTGTTCAATTCTTTTATGGGTGTGACATTTTCATAAACAAAATCGCTTGAAATCTTATTTATATTTATAAATATAAATAGAAATATAACGAATCGAGCGCGACAGTTCGCGTTTTGACAATCGTGACTTTAAACGATTATAACAAAAGATCCAACCGTCGGATTTCCCCTAAACTGGAGCCGTTAGGACCGCTTTGGACCGGGGAGATCTTTTCAATAAGACAAATTTTGTCAAAATCCAATGGTTAGATTTCAACTTATGTGCAAATCAAATTTCTAGAAAAACAGCGCCAGGGGCACTCTTTGACCCGAAGCATCGTTTGAAATAATTTGAGCTATCTTTAATTAAATAAAAATAGCAATTAATCGTTAAAAATTAAAATTAACAATGTGAAATGTTTTAAATGATAATTATTCGACAATTATTTGAAAAGTCCGAGTTCCACTCATTTCAAATAATTATACGACGATGAAGAGACGAAGACGGCGTTGAAGACCGACGGTCTTCACATCGAACGGATGTATTGTTACTAAGGTCCTCGATAGGAGTAGCTACCCTGAAGGGACTTCGGTGGTAGTCGTCCGGACGTATGTGCTGATTGTCCGGATATACGAGAGCCTCTTAGGTATCTCCGGTTCCGTTCAGACCCAGAACGGACTTGTAAAGGGATGCATGTCTGACATCGAAATTTATTTTATGTAAATTGATTGCTGTTGATATACAATCGTTGGTGGCAGAGAATTTATTCTCTTGCTTAATCACCCTTAGAGGTTGTGTATTGATAGTTGTTGATTGCGTGGCGCGAATTTGTCGACGTGGCATGCCAAGATGCAATGATCAAGGCTTTGTTGCAAAGCAGGCCTTGTGGTTGATGATCAAAGCATAGCCTCTTTAGGCACAGCTTTGTGTAACGTTACCTCACGAGCCTCACAGCCTGATAGAGTCTTAAACGGGAGAAGGGAACGCAGGGAGTGCACACGTTTCTTTCTAGCTAGAAGTGGTGTCATGGTATGGAGCCCAAACATTTACTTATGTGGTTGTTGGATTTTTAGAGGCCTCGGATTTATGCGGTCGCCCTCGGCCGTATTATAGATTCAATAGGACCGGGGAGCGTGTGTTCAGGAATAACTAATCCACTAAAGCAGTTGTGGACCGGCCCTATAGGATCCAAGGGTTCGCCAGCGTCCGAATCCTGGGACATTGCTAGAGTGTCTCGAATCGGTAAGGACTTCCTCCCTGGCCTTGACTCATGATGGAAACCCAATTTCCAATATGCCCCTTTACGGTTTTGATTGTATTACTAGTACGGCGACATAGTAGATGGTAGCTATGCCGTCTAGGATTGATATTATGTTTTGAAATGTTTTAAATAAAATAAAACACACAATAATAATAATATCGTATTTTGCGTATTTATCATTTCTTGACCATTATAAGGTAAAACCCTATCCTCCGGTTTGCGTTGCATTGTGTGATGGGACTTGGGTCTTATAATGGTTTCATTTTTCAAAAAGACATTGCGTTATTGAACGATTTATTTATTTTATGCACTAGCTATCAATTGGAGTAAACCCGTTCCGCATTAGCGGCGTGGTCCAGTGATTTGCTATATATATTATTAGTTAATTTAGATTTCTCACACCAGTCCCATGACTGACTCGAAGTTTGTTTCATTTTTTGCAAACTCGGGTGCCCTCTCTCCACACGGGCAGCCAAATGACAGGTTAGATGTTGACCTTTGCCGGAGGGAGCTTGCTTTTGGAGATTGCTGCAGAAATTTGCTTTTATCAGTTATTTCTGCTTTAAGTCAATAATTGGAGTTTGATGTAATTTGGAATTTGAGACTTCATTTCTTTTCTTCCTGAGACGACCCGATTTCCCGTTCTCACGGAAACAAGGTTATCTTTGGAATATAACACAGAAACAGATAATAGCAGAACAGAATTAAATAAATACACCAGAATGAACAACAAAATATACTGGATAAAAGTAATCGTCAGAGTTACACAGTATACAGGATCTTACTTAGTACAAATACAGTTCAGCTATACATAAATGTCTACAGCGGAAATAAACAAAATATGTACAATAGGAGCTGAACAGCATAAAAAGAAATAAATGATAGAATCCATCTTCAGCTCCAGCTATCCAGAAAGAACCAGCTAAACCTGAATACAAGGCTGCCCGTGTAGAAAAAGGGGCACCCGAGTTTGAGAGTGAAACAAACTACGAGTCAGTCATGGGACTGGTATGAGAAATCCACTCAACACATATATAATTGGCTAATCACAGGACCACACCACTTTCGTGGAACGGGTTTACTCCATTGGATTATCAGTGCTTCAAAACAAATATTTCTTTTAAACATCGCTATGCTTTTTATAAAAATGAAGCCGTTATAAGACTCAGTTCCCATCACACAATGCAACGCAAACCGGAGGATAGAGTTTTTACCTTATAACGGCCAAAATATGCTTGATACGAATAAAACAAAGGCATTTGATATTATTACTAGTGTTTATATGTTTTGAAATCAATTTCAAATCATAACTATCAATCATAGACGGCATTAATGCCCCATACCACTATGTCGCCATATATAGGTATACAATCAAAACCGCACGATGTCGTATTTGGAAATTGGATTTCCGTCATGAACCAAGGCAAAAGATAGTCCTTACCGAATTCGAGACTGCCTAGCCCGAGCCTCAGGAACAGCCGCAACTGCCCCTTGGAGCGACAGGGCCGGTCCACCGATGTGGATTATTATACCTGAACAATACGTTTCCCCGCCCTTTGGGGCGTAAACGAGCCAACGAATGACTCCATCGGACCCGGATCGTCCGATCAAACCGAGGCGCCTCGCAACAGCAACAACCACATAGGTGAAAAGTATATAAATGTCAGGGCTGGTAGGTCACTGACACCACCCTAGCTAGGAAGAAACGCATGCCCTCCCTGAGGTCCTTCTCCCGTTTTAGGTTCATACCGGGGTGTGAGGCTCGCGAATTCACGTTATACACAAAGCTACGCCACACAGGCGGTGCTTTGATCATCACCACAAGACTTTGCTTTTCAACAGAAGCCCTGATCACTGCATCTTAGCATGCCACACAGGCAATTCATGCCATGCGACTGATGTCCATCGATATACAACCTCTGAGCTCGTACGTCTCAGAGAAGGGCGTTAAGCAAAAGAATAAATTCTCCGCCGCCAAACAGATGTATATTTAACAGAGATCAATCAACACAGAATAAAATCCAATGTCAGACACACAGTCCATTTACAAGTCCGTTCTGGGTCTGAACGAAACCGGAGGCACTAAATACCTCGCAAACCCTTCGATCAACACGTACGTCTGAACGATCACCACTCATTATCCATATTTCGGGATGCCTCCCAATCAGGACCTCGGTTACCATCCAAACGAGGTGAAGATCTCCGGTCTTCGACCATCGTCTTCATCTTCGACTTTCAATCGTCGGTCAATTATTCGAAATGAGAATTAACTCGGCCTTTTCAAATAATTCACGTATATTTAGAATTTCAAATCGATTTATTTCAATGGTTAAATTATTCGACAACACCAATTTTGTTCTTTAATGTAATTTTCACACCAAACACATTCAACCATCAAACATCACATAAATCAAGCAAATTCCGTTTATTTCCATTCCATATCGCTTATGATAATTTATAACTATTTATCGCTATTTTTATTTATTTTAAAATAGCCATTTTATTCAAAACGACGCTTCGGGCCATAAGGCGGCCGTGGCGCTGTTTTTCTTCAGATTTGATTTACACATATCTGAAAATCTAACCGTTGGATCTTCACAAAATTTACATCATTAGAAAGGTCTTTTCGAAACGAATCCAACGGTTCCAGTTTCGGGAAAATCCGACGGTCGGATCTCCCAGTACAATCGTTTGAAATTTCGATTTCAAAATACGAACTGCAGCGTCGTTATTCGATTAAATATAATTCTATTTATATTTATATATAAATATAATCGATTCTGGCGCTGTTTTTCTTCAGATTTGAATTAAACACTCCAGACAATCCAACCGTTGGATTTTTACAAGGTTGGTGCCGTTGGAAAGATTATTCCAAGGCGAACCCGACGGTTGAGATTTCGGGAAAATCCGATGGTCGGATTTCCCGTACTAGTCGTTTGAAATCACGGTTTCAAAATACGAACTGCACGGCTTCGTTTCGTTTTAATTTTATTTATATTTATATATTTATATAAATATAGTTCATTCAACGATTTCAATATCGTTTTTACTTCAAAAAATTTTCTAACTCCTTAAATTTTGGAAAAATTTCGCCATAACCTCCCCTGCACCGGGAGCATCGGGAAATCGCAAATAGCGTTCCCGGTCCTTCTAATCTCAAAAAGAAAAAGAAAAAGCCAAGCGGCTAGCCAACAGGCTCAAAATCATCACCCAAACAAATCAGTAAATGTGTACCTATTTGTCGGGCACAAAATTTTATTCCTCTTCTCTAGCCCCTTTGCTATAACCTGTTCAATGAATATTGCATGCACATATATATACAGTTCTTATCATTTATCAATTTCTATTCGACTTCATATTTGATTTCTATTTGGTTTAAAAACTCCATTCATTCTAATGTTACATAAATAGGTGCAAATCATTTCATTAGCTAATTAATGAATATTTCATCTCATATATGTTTATTTCGAACAAGTGGCTATTTTTAACACTTCACATTTCAACGATTTATGCATACAATAAAAATGCGATTTTTATTGTAAAACGATTCATTTCAAAACACTATTTTTCTATATAGTTCATATAGTCGATAAAAGGTGATTTTTATTATCAAACAATTTATTTCAAAATATGAATACCATTCAACACATGAATTTCTAAACAACGAATGAATATCAATTCAATACATGAATGTTTTCTATGGTTTCTATATATAGATAAAATTGTGATTTTTTATTATCGAACAATTTATTTCAAAATATGAATACCATTCAACACATGAATTTCTAAACAACGAATGAATATCAAATCAACACATGAATGTTTTCTATACAATGAATAAATATAGTTTATGCATATGAAAATAATTCAAACACACAAATATTATTCAAAATTTCGGCAGCATAACGGCAGGGTAGTTACACCGGCACCGTCCCTAGTACGGCTCCTCGCTCTACCTTAAAACCTCGCGGTTTTTGACAATGGGGTTCATGCATCTAGTTCGCACGCAGGCGGCATGTATATATTTATTTCATTTCCACAAACTAATCCTATGTGGTTTCAACCAAATATTTCACAACCACCAATGGGTATTTTTCAACCACAATCAACCAATATCAATCACAAACAATCCCAAACAATCATTCGCTATCAATTAAATTTCCACAACAATTCCAACCAATAAATATCGTCCATGGTTTGTGGACGAGGGGCGTATATATATATATTTATATATAGCAATTCACTTTTACTTCACACATATATATATAAATTTTAAATCAGAAATCTCACCAATAGCTATCCAACTGCACGACATTTCTTCGCCAATTTCGCCTTCTTGTCGCTTTCGCCCATATTCTCTACATATGTAAAAATCGAATTTTTACGATGCTATTCAATATATAAAAATCGAATTTTTACTTCGACTTTCAATATCTAAAAAATATGATTTTTACTTCTTAAAGTTCAAAACCTTTTTCTCTTTAAAGATTAAACCTTTTTCCTATTTAAAGTTTTTACCTTTAAAACAAATCAGTTTTTATTTTTAAAACAAATCAGTTTTTATTTTTAAAACAAATCAGTTTTTATTTTAAAACAAATCAGTTTTTATTTTAAAACAAATCAGTTTTAAAAATGCTTTTCGAATCAGTTTTTAAATCTTTTAAAATCAGTTTTAAAAATGCTTTTCAAAATAGTTTTTAAATCTTTTAAAATCAGTTTTAAAAATGCTTTTCAAAACAGTTTTTAAATCTTTTAAAATCAGTTTTAAAAATGCTTTTCAAAACAGTTTTTAAATCTTTTAAAATCAGTTTTAAACACTTAAAAAAATCGGTTTTTCATATTTAAACAAAACAGTTTTTTTTTCTATTTAAACAAAAATCAGTTTTATTGAATAAATAAAAATAAAATAAAAAAACGCTCACCGAATTAGCTGCAAAAAAAAAGGGGGAAGAAGAGGTCGTCGGTGGCAGAAGGAGTTGGCGAAGCGGAGGGTGGAGCGATGGCTTCGAGGGCTTGGGTCTTGGCGTCTCGCTGCTTCAGGGGCTCGCGATGGCTGCTGGAGGACGGGGTCTTCAATCGATGGGGGGGCGAGGCCTTCGTGGTGGTGGTCTTCGTCGGCGTCGAGGTCGGGGGGGGGCTCGATTTGTTTAGGGTTTTTTTTTTTATTTCTGGTTGTAATCGAATGAATGGGGGGGCAGTACGAAGGAAAAGGGAGGGAGATTATTTCTTTTTTTTTATTATTTAATTATTTATTTTTGCAAAGAGTTGACTTTTACGTACGACCTCGAAACGAGGCCCACCGCCTGTCGTCCATAGCGTTTAACCCCCATTCCGAACACAATGGGATATGTCTCGCCAGCTGATTTGATCGTTACAATCAGTTTCCTTTTGAATTTACATTTAAATCACTATATTGAATTTTAAACGTACATTTCAAATTACCGGGGTCACATACTAACTAGAAAATTCCAGAAAAATATTTTCTAGCTTCGTATTGACGATACGGTCCTAACAAAACTAGTTTCGTCGAATTCTGAGACCGTTTGAAAAATGGCCAATTTCCAGTCGATTAAAATCAACTGAAACTGGTCAAACGCGTTTTCCTTTGCCACGCTCACATATTGATTCGAAAAATTTTGAAATTTGAAACCTAGCAATAACTTGACACTGCGGATCTAACAAAAGTGGTTTCGTCGAAATCCGAGGTCATTTGCAAAATATCCATTTTTAAGGGCCTGAATTCCATAGCGACTATTCAGAATTTTCAACTGGACATATCTTTTGATTCCCGCTATCAAATTTCGATTGGTCAGATTCGTTAGAAAGATATTACCAATAAGATCCTAATGTTTTTGGTTTCACTAAAATACGGATTGTTTTGCACCCGGTATATTCAATTGAAGTTTGAAATCGAATTATCGAACTACCGCGCCATTTTCAATTCTATATATAATTATAATTAATTATATTCGTTTTCAATCGTCGATTCGAACTCAGTTTTCATCGCCATTTTTTAAAATATTTATTTTAAATATTTAAAATCCATTATTTTAGCCAATTTAAAATTTTTTAAATTGGTTCAGATTTTCTGGGTCGTTACAATCTCCCCCACTTAAAACTTTTCGTCCCCGAAAAGGAATAAAGTCGAAAGTGGTTTGATAATCTACAATCACAAAATACAACAACCAATTTGTTTTTAATATTCAGAGTATAGAATAAATAGTGCACATCCATGGGAAGAAAATAGCAACTGAAGAGAGAATTAAATGGTAATGCAAAGTATGGTAAATGTACCTTGCACCGGAGTCAATCAGAGATATCCACTCGGCATCTAGGATAAGCTTTCTGAATGCACTCCTCAGTTTCCCAAGTACAATCTCGCGGATCTCCACTCCATTGCACTTTGACTAAGTGAACCTTCTTGTTCCTCAGCTCTTTGGTTTCTTTGCCGATAATCTTTAGCGGCTCTCGCCTCACAGCTAATTCTGGAGTAATTTCAATATCTTGCTGAGCTGCTTCTTCCACGATCAAGTCTGGATCATGAACGTGCTTTCGAAGTTGAGATATATGAAATACATCATGCACACCAGGCAACCAGTCAGGCAGTTTGACCCTGTAAGCGAGAGTTCCAATCCGTTCCAAAATAGGAAACGGACCAATAAATTTAGGCGCTAACTTTCCAGTTTTACCGAACCTGATAACTCCTCTCATCGGCGATACTTTCAAATATACATAGTCGCCAACTTCAAAGGATATATCTCTTCTTCTTCTATCGGCATAGCTCTTTTGTCGGCTTTGAGCGGCGAGTAATCGCTTCTTAATAAAATCGACTTTGTCGGCAGCTTCTCGAATCATATCAGGACCCAACACAAGTCTATTTCCAGGCTCGACCCAACAAGCAGGAGATCGGCACGGTCTACCATACAATGCTTCGAATGGCGACATTGTCAGACTCGCCTGGTAGCTGTTGTTATAAGAGAATTCAGCCAAATGCAGATGGTCTTCCCATGATCCACCGAAATCTAGAATACAAGCCCGCAATAGATCTTCTAAAATGCGATTCACCCTCTCAGTCTGACCGTCTGTCTGAGGATGATAAGCGGTGCTCATGTTTAACTTCGTTCCCAGTTCGACTTGAAATGCCTCCCAGAATTTACTAGTGAATATCGTATCTCTATCACTTACTATGCTGAGCGGCACTCCATGTAGTCTAACTATTTCCCTGAAGTATATCTGCGCCAGACTCTGAGCAGTTCTGTTTGATCTGACAGGTATAAAATGGGCGGTCTTCGTGAAACGATCTACGATCACCCAAATACTGTCATTTCCCTTTCTGGTTCTGGGCAGACCATCAATGAAATCCATAGAAATGAGCTCCCACTTCCAACCAGGAACTTCTAGAGGTTGTAATAATCCAGCCAATTTCTGTTGGTCGCTTTTGACTAGCTGGCAAGTAGGGCATCGGCTAACATATATTGAAATGTCTCTCTTCATAGCCTTCCACCAGAATGTTCTTTTGAGATCGTTATACATTTTGGCCACACCAGGATGGATACTCAGCTTGGACTTGTGACACTCGTCTAACACTTCCCTTTTTAGTTCGGGGATGTCAAGAACACAAATCCTTCCTTTCAATCTCAGGGTCCCGTCGTTATCTATTTGAAAACACGAGGGTTCACCTTTCTGAATCCTTTTGATCATATCTTTAATAAAGTTATTCTCCTTCTGAAGAATAGATATTTTGTCAATCAAGGATGTCGTGATAATAAAGCTGGCAATCCTTACATTCTTTTGGCTCAGAGCATCGGCCACGACATTGGCTTTCCCTGGAGTATATATAATTTCAAAGTCATATGCTGCAAGAAACTCCAGCCAACGCTGCTGCCTCAAATTTAAGTCCTTCTGAGTGAACAGATACTTTAACGACTGGTGATCTGTAAACAGTTCAAATCTCTCGCCCAGAAGATAGTGTCTCCAGATTTTCAAAGAGAATATGATAGCCAATAACTCAAGATCATGAGTTACATAGTTTTTCTCGTGCGGTTTCAGTTGACGGCTAGCATAAGCAATCACTTGGCCCCTTTGCATCAACACTGCACCAAGGCCTTCTCTAGAAGCATCAGTCCAGACTTTTAAATCTTGGTTGCCATCGATGATGGTTAACACTGGAGCTGTCGTTAATCTCAACTTCAGCTCTTCGAAAGCCTCCTCACTCTCTTGAGTCCATTTGAATTTAGAATGCTTCTTTGTAAGCTTCGTTAAGTGACCAGATATCTTCGAAAAGTCTTTAACGAACTTTCGGTAATAGCTAGCCAATCCGAGAAAACTGCGGACTTCAGTGGGAGTACTGGGCTGTTTCCAATTCTGGATAGCTGTGATTTTACTTGGATCCACAGCGATTCCATCTTTCGATACGACATGGCCCAGAAATTTCACTTCATCTTGCCAGAAGATACACTTGGAAAACTTGGCTTTTAATACATTCCGTCTGAGAATTTCTAACACTTGTTCCAGATGCTTTTCATGTTCGGCCTTTGATTTAGAGAAGATTAGAATATCATCAATAAAAACCAGAACAAATTTGTTCAATACTCCTCTGAATACTCTGTTCATTAGATCGACGAAATAAGCTGGAGCGTTACATAATCCGAACGGCATTACTAACCACTCGTAGAATAAGTCGGGGCCTCTGAACGCTGTCATTGGAACACACTCTTCGGCAATTCGAAGTTGATGGAAGCCTGTAGCTAGGTCCATTCGTGAAAATACTTGTGCTCCATTTAATCGATCCAACAAATCATCAATCCGCGACAATGGATATTTGTTCTTTATTGTCTGTTTGTTCAAATCACGATAATCCACACATAACCGTAGAGTACCATCAGATTTTGGGACAAATACCACTGCTGCACCCCAATCAGAGAAACTAGGCCTGATCAGACCTTTCCATACTAGCTGTCGTGTTTGGTTGTCTAATTCCTCCTTCTCTTTCAAGGACATTCTTCGAATAGCGTGAACTACCGGCCTTGCATTGGGAATTAAAGCAATCTTGAAATCTATTTCTCTTTGCGAAGGTAAGCGAACAACTTCTTCGAATACATCCGCATAGTTCTTGACGACAGGAATATCTTTGATGAGGTCTGGAATATCCTCAGTAACTTCAGGGATATTTTCAATTTGGGCTGGAGAAACATTTAAAGCTGCCCAGAAGTCTTTTCTATTAGATGTTGGGCCTTCACAAGGTATGGTTATATAATTTCCCAATTGTGCTTTTGCCTTTACAACTCTCTCGGCGCATCTAACCTCTGCTTCATATTTGGTTAGCCAATCCAATCCCAGAATAAGATCGAATTCATTAAAATTCTTGACGATAGAGATAATAGGGAATTTATAGCAAGAAAAGGAGACAGGTACTGCACAAATCCAGCTGAGATTGATAGAACCCCCGACCGGATTTTGGACAGTCATTGGTTCCTTGAGCTTCCTCAAATTCAAAGCTAGCTTCTTAGCTGCATCTTTCGAAATGAAGCTTCGTGACGCGCCTGTGTCAAACAGTACTTTGACTGGAATGTTTTTGACAGTTAGCGTGCCTTCTAAAACATCAGATCTTCCCTGATTATCTGAGGGATCAGAAGTTTCTGCTACTTCATTCACTTGAACTATTTCAGTCTTTTTCAGCTGCCAGCACTCTTGCTTTACGTGACCAGCCTGATGGCAGAGATTGCATTTTCTATTTCCTTTAACCTTGCCCTTTGATTTAGATCCCTCCTTCTTTTGCAATTTCAAGGACTTACATTTCCTGGACAAATGACCTTTTTGATTGCAGTTTAAGCACATAGCGGCCATTGGTGATTCTTTCTCAGGTCTGGCCCTTTTCCGACTTACTTTGGGCTTCTTACTGACCTCAGACACCGTACTGCCCTCAGGACGATCAGTTTCCGACTCTGTTTTGTCACTAGAATAGACTTCTTCTTCGTCGCGCAACATTCCTTTCTTGTCTAGATCTTCGTATTGATAAGCCATATAAATCATTTCTGAGAAAGGAAGCTTCACATGCCCCAATACTTTATTCCGGTATTTCCTTTGAAGCCCGTGAATAAATCTCAGATTTTTCCTCTTTGGGTCTTGAATTAGATGAGGAGCAAAGTGAGCAAGTTCGTTGAATTTCTTATGATATTCGGGAATGGTCATATCACCTTGTATTAGATAAGAAAATTCATCACATAATCTCTCGGTCGCTTCGGGAGGAGTAAATCTTTCTAAGAAAATCACTTTGAATCTGTCCCAGGTGATATCACCTTCTGGATTATTCTCTATAACTGAATCCCACCAGAACAAAGCTTCATCTTTGAGTGCCCAGGAGGCCAGTAATCTTTTCTGGTCATCCCTAAGCTTTAATGCTTCGAAGATTTTCTCAGCCGAACGAATCCAAGCTTGTGTCTTCATAATAGATTCTTCTCCAGAGAACGGTATTCCACCCATATTTCGATATTTGATTAATAGGGCCTCAATACCCGGTTCTGCATTCCTTCTGCTTCTGACACTCATTTTTTCTAGTACTTCTGCAAATGGCAGATCAAGTGTCAGGTCACAAAAAAGGTAGTTTAAAATATAGAAACACATACTTCAAATGTAAATGTGTCTATCAAGGTGCAATTTCATTCTGCTTTACTCATACTAGGATATTACTGATCCTATCTGTATAGAGTTACCCGTCCTAGAACACTACTGGTTCTATTTCTGACGAGTTCGTTCAAATGTTATATTCCAGAACTAAGCTTAACCAAAGCTCCGATACCACGATGAGACGACCTGATTTCCCGTTCTCACGGAAACAAGGTTATCTTTGGAATATAACACAGAAACAGATAATAGCAGAACAGAATTAAATAAATACACCAGAATGAACAACAAAATATACTGGATAAAAGTAATCATCAGAGTTACACAGTATACAGGATCTTACTTAGTACAAATACAGTTCAGCTATACATAAATGTCTACAGCGGAAATAAACAAAATAAGTACAATAGGAGCTGAACAGCATAAAAAGAAATAAATGATAGAATCCATCTTCAGCTCCAGCTATCCAGAAAGAACCAGCTAAACCTGAATACAAGGCTGCCCGTGTAGAAAAAGGGGCACCCGAGTTTGAGAGTGAAACAAACTACGAGTCAGTCATGGGACTGGTATGAGAAATCCACTCAACACATATATAATTGGCTAATCACAGGACCACGCCACTTTCGTGGAACGGGTTTACTCCATTGGATTATCAGTGCTACAAAACAAATCTTTCTTTTAAACATCGCTATGCTTTTTATAAAAATGAAGCCGTTATAAGACTCAGTTCCCATCACACAATGCAACGCAAACCGGAGGATAGAGTTTTTACCTTATAACGACCAAAATATGCTTGATACGAATAAAACAAAGGCATTTGATATTATTACTAGTGTTTATATGTTTTGAAATCAATTTCAAATCATAACTATCAATCATAGACGGCATTAATGCCCCATACCACTATGTCGCCATATATAGGTATACAATCAAAACCGCACGATGTTGTATTTGGAAATTGGATTTCCGTCATGAACCAAGGCAAAAGATAGTCCTTACCGAATTCGAGACTGCCTAGCCCGAGCCTCAGGAACAGCCGCAACTGCCCCTTGGAGCGACAGGGCCGGTCCACCGATGTGGATTATTATACCTGAACAATACGTTTCCCCGCCCTTTGGGGCGTAAACGAGCCAACGAATGACTCCATCGGAACCGGATCGTCCGATCAAACCGAGGCGCCTCGCAACAGCAACAACCACATAGGTGAAAAGTATATAAATGTCAGGGCTGGTAGGTCACTGACACCACCCTAGCTAGGAAGAAACGCATGCCCTCCCTGAGGTCCTTCTCCCGTTTTAGGTTCAAACCGGGGTGTGAGGCTCGCGAATTCACGTTATACACAAAGCTACGCCACACAGGCGGTGCTTTGATCATCACCAAAAGACTTTGCTTTTCAACAGAAGCCCTGATCACTGCATCTTAGCATGCCACACAGGCAATTCATGCCATGCGACTGATGTCCATCGATATACAACCTCTGAGCTCGTACGTCTCAGAGAAGGGCGTTAAGCAAAAGAATAAATTCTCCGCCGTCAAACAGATGTATATTTAACAGAGATCAATCAACACAGAATAAAATCCAATGTCGGACACACAGTCCATTTACAAGTCCGTTCTGGGTCTGAACGAAACCGGAGGCACTAAATACCTCGCAAACCCTTCGATCAACACGTACGTCTGAACGATCACCACTCATTATCCATATTTCGGGATGCCTCCCAATCAGGACCTCGGTTACCATCCAAACGAGGTGAAGATCTCCGGTCTTCGACCATCGTCTTCATCTTCGACTTTCAATCGTCGGTCAATTATTCGAAATGAGAATTAACTCGGCCTTTTCAAATAATTCACGTATATTTAGAATTTCAAATCGATTTATTTCAATGGTTAAATTATTCGACAACACCAATTTTGTTCTTTAATGTAATTTTCACACCAAACACATTCAACCATCAAACATCACATAAATCAAGCAAATTCCGTTTATTTCCATTCCATATCGCTTATGATAATTTATAACTATTTATCGCTATTTTTATTTATTTATTTTAAAATAGCCATTTTATTCAAAACGACGCTTCGGGCCATAAGGCGGCCGTGGCGCTGTTTTTCTTCAGATTTGATTTACACATATCTGAAAATCTAACCGTTGGATCTTCACAAAATTTACATCATTAGAAAGGTCTTTTCGAAACGAATCCAACGGTTCCAGTTTCGGGAAAATCCGACGGTCGGATCTCCCGGTACAATCGTTTGAAATTTCGATTTCAAAATACGAACTGCAGCGTCGTTATTCGATTAAATATAATTCTATTTATATTTATATATAAATATAATCGATTCTGGCGCTGTTTTTCTTCAGATTTGAATTAAACACTCCAGACAATCCAACCGTTGGATTTTTACAAGGTTGGTGCCGTTGGAAAGATTATTCCAAGGCGAACCCGACGGTTGAGATTTCGGGAAAATCCGATGGTCGGATTTCCCGTACTAGTCGTTTGAAATCACGGTTTCAAAATACGAACTGCACGGCTTCGTTCCGTTTTAATTTTATTTATATTTATATAAATATAGTTCATTCAACGATTTCAATATCGTTTTTACTTCAAAAAAATTTCTAACTCCTTAAATTTTGGAAAAATTTCGCCATAACCTCCCCTGCACCGGGAGCATCGGGAAATCGCAAATAGCGTTCCCGGTCCTTCTAATCTCAAAAAGAAAAAGAAAAAGAAAAAGCCAAGCGGCTAGCCAACAGGCTCAAAATCATCACCCAAACAAATCAGTAAATGTGTACCTATTTGTCGGGCATAAAATTTTATTCCTCTTCTCTAGCCCCTTTGCTATAACCTGTTCAATGAATATTGCATGCACATATATATACAGTTCTTATCATTTATCAATTTCTATTCGACTTCATATTTGATTTCTATTTGGTTTAAAAACTCCATTCATTCTAATGTTACATAAATAGGTGCAAATCATTTCATTAGCTAATTAATGAATATTTCATCTCATATATGTTTATTTCGAACAAGTGGCTATTTTTAACACTTCACATTTCAACGATTTATGCATACAATAAAAATGCGATTTTTATTGTAAAACGATTCATTTCAAAACACTATTTTTCTATATAGTTCATATAGTCGATAAAAGGTGATTTTTATTATCAAACAATTTATTTCAAAATATGAATACCATTCAACACATGAATTTCTAAACAACGAATGAATATCAATTCAACACATGAATGTTTTCTATGGTTTCTATATATAGATAAAAATGTGATTTTTTATTATCGAACAATTTATTTCAAAATATGAATACCATTCAACACATGAATTTCTAAACAACGAATGAATATCAAATCAACACATGAATGTTTTCTATACAATGAATAAATATAGTTTATGCATATGAAAATAATTCAAACACACAAATATTATTCAAAATTTCGGCAGCATAACGGCAGGGTAGTTACACCGGCACCGTCCCTAGTACGGCTCCTCGCTCTACCTTAAAACCTCGCGGTTTTTGACAATGGGGTTCATGCATCTAGTTCGCACGCAGGCGGCATGTATATATTTATTTCATTTCCACAAACTAATCCTATGTGGTTTCAACCAAATATTTCACAACCACCAATGGGTATTTTTCAACCACAATCAACCAATATCAATCACAAACAATCCCAAACAATCATTCGCTATCAATCAAATTTCCACAACAATTCCAACCAATAAATATCGTCCATGGTTTGTGGACGAGGGGCGTATATATATATATATATATATATATATATATATATATATTTATATATAGCAATTCACTTTTACTTCACACATATATATATAAATTTTAAATCAGAAATCTCACCAATAGCTATCCAACTGCACGACACTTCTTCGCCAATTTCGCCTTCTTGTCGCTTTCGCCCGTATTCTCTACATATGTAAAAATCGAATTTTTACGATGCTATTCAATATATAAAAATCGAATTTTTACTTCGACTTTCAATATCTAAAAAATCTGATTTTTACTTCTTAAAGTTCAAATCCTTTTTCTCTTTAAAGATTAAACCTTTTTCCTATTTAAAGTTTTTACCTTTAAAACAAATCAGTTTTTATTTTTAAAACAAATCAGTTTTTATTTTTAAAACAAATCAGTTTTTATTTTAAAACAAATCAGTTTTTATTTTAAAACAAATCAGTTTTAAAAATGCTTTTCCAATCAGTTTTTAAATCTTTTAAAATCAGTTTTAAAAATGCTTTTCAAAACAGTTTTTAAATCTTTTAAAATCAGTTTTAAAAATGCTTTTCAAAACAGTTTTTAAATCTTTTAAAATCAGTTTTAAAAATGCTTTTCAAAACAGTTTTTAAATCTTTTAAAATCAGTTTTAAACACTTAAAAAAATCGGTTTTTCATATTTAAACAAAACAGTTTTTTTTCTATTTAAACAAAAATCAGTTTTATTAAATAAATAAAAATAAAATAAAAAAACGCTCACCGAATTAGCTGCAAAAAAAAAGGGGGAAGAAGAGGTCGTCGGTGGCAGAAGGAGTTGGCGAAGCGGAGGGTGGAGCGATGGCTTCGAGGGCTTGGGTCTTGGCGTCTCGCTGCTTCAGGGGCTCGCGATGGCTGCTGGAGGACGGGGTCTTCAATCGATGGGGGGGCGAGGCCTTCGTGGTGGTGGTCTTCGTCGGCGTCGAGGTCGGGGGGGGGGGGGGGGGGGCGGCTCGATTTGTTTAGGGTTTTTTTTTTTTTTTAATTTCTGGTTGTAATCGAATGAACGGGGGGGGGGGGGGCAGTACGAAGGAAAAGGGAGGGAGATTATTTTTTATTATTATTATTATTTAATTATTTATTTTTGCAAAGAGTTGACTTTTACGTACGACCTCGAAACGAGGCCCACCGCCTGTCGTCCATAGCGTTTAACCCCCATTCCGAACACAATGGGATATGTCTCGCCAGCTGATTTGATCGTTACAATCAGTTTCCTTTTGAATTTACATTTAAATCACTATATTGAATTTTAAACGTACATTTCAAATTACCGGGGTCACATACTAACTAGAAAAATTCCAGAAAAATATTTTCTAGCTTCGTATTGACGATACGGTCCTAACAAAACTAGTTTCGTCGAATTCTGAGACCGTTTGAAAAATGGCCAATTTCCAGTCGATTAAAATCAACTGAAACTGGTCAAACGCGTTTTCCTTTGCCACGCTCACATATTGATTCGAAAATTTTTGAAATTTGAAACCTAGCAATAACTTGACACTGCGGATCTAACAAAAGTGGTTTCGTCGAAATCCGAGGTCATTTGCAAAATATCCATTTTTAAGGGCCTGAATTCCATAGCGATTATTCAGAATTTTCAACTGGACATATCTTTTGATTCCCGCTATCAAATTTCGATTGGTCAGATTCGTTAGAAAGATATTACCAATAAGATCCTAATGTTTTTGGTTTCACTAAAATACGGATTGTTTTGCACCCGGTATATTCAATTGAAGTTTGAAATCGAATTATCGAACTACCGCGCCATTTTCAATTCTATATATAATTATAATTAATTATATTCGTTTTCAATCGTCGATTCGAACTCAGTTTTCATCGCCATTTTTTTAAAATATTTATTTTAAATATTAAAAATCCATTATTTTAGCCAATTTAAAATTTTTTAAATTGGTTCAGATTTTCTGGGTCGTTACACTTCCGTAGAACATCTATTTGGAATAATGTAATGCTATGCTGCACACTCTGAGATTCTAGGATGATATTTTGTGATGACATTTTCTCCGCTGCAATGATATTTATGTTATGCTATGTTCTGAGATCTGTTATTGTTTTAATGATGTTATATTCCTGCGATTTTCCTTACTTTCTATTCAAGGAAGTTTGGGGTCGTCACATTTGGTGTTTATGCCATGTTTATTGTTTGTCTTTTGTTGTTGCCTCTTTACTATCAATTTACTGTTATCATTGTGTCTTTGTCACCATGTTAATGCTAATGTTCACTATGTTGTCTTGATGTATTTCTCATACCCTATTATGTGAGATTTCTAAACTCACATGAAAATGGAAAATAGATTATAAATGCGATATGTAACAACCCGCATTTCAACAACATGTTAAAACGAGAATCAAGGCGGAATTTAATTTTAAATTCGGAATCAAGTAAAACGGGCTATGCCATTGCGTTCGTCTCGGAAAAATACGCGAAATAGAGTCCGAGTTTTCGAGAATCGGAGTCCGTATGACCCGTTTAAGGCCCAAAGAAGATTTCTGGAAATTTGAATTTCGGAAACAGTTTTGGAAATCAGAAATGGGGCCAGGCGGGAATTTTCCCGCCAAAGCCCATGTCGACAGGGGAGTCGACAGGGCTGTCGACACCCCTGGACCCCAAGTCGACAGGGCTGTCGACTTGGGTGTCGACTGGGCCCAAAAACACAACGCCGTGTTTTGGTGGCCTGGTGCACTTGGATGCAGTCTTGGTCTGGTCTGATGGGCCTGTGACGATTTCTGTGGTCTAGATTAACCCTAGATCTAATCCTATGGCCTAAAACTATCTTAATCTCTATAAAAAGACCCTAAATCTAATCTAAATCACTAAAAATAAAACCTAGCAACTAAGTGCTGCCAAAATCAACATTGATCATGGCCTCCATCTCAAATCCCTAGAGCCTATGCACTCAAATCAAGTTCAAATCAAAAGGTGCAAGCTTGCTACACCAAATCAAGGCCAAATCAACGTTGCTATGCGAGTTCCATGACGATTCTTCAACAAAGGGGGCACCTTTCTTAGCCAAGATGATTCATGCTTCTTTGCCTAGGCCTAACTATGTAAGTTCTAGCTACTTTTGGGTCAAAACGGTATTTTAATGTTGACATGGGATAAAATGAGGCTAAACATGATTATGCGAATCCATATGAACCTTACCATGCCTCTTGTGTTCATATTTATGATTTTAGGCCATGTGAGTGACTTAATCATGCCTCTCATGCTATGCATAACCTAGTTTAACTTGCAAGTTTGGATCTTTATGCATGAAATGCTAGCATGAACCTTTAGGAACCATTTTACTTGTGAAACATTGGCCAAGACGAGATTTTGGGGCTTATGCATGTTTATGAACTCAAACCCTTTTATGCTATCATGCAAGTTTGTGGCCAAGTCCTTTATGAGACTATGCATGATTATGGCCAAACCCTTTGTGATAATATGCATGTTTGTGGCCAAAATTACCTTATGACACTATGCATGTTTATGGCCAATCCCTTTACGATGTTATGCATGTGGAAGCCAAGCCCTTTTTGGCATCATGCATGGTTTGTGACCAATATGTGGCATAGTATCCTTACTATGTTGACTCGATTTGCTTGCGTTGGGAAAGCACGATTTGGGTAGTTAGATAAACATGAACTTGTCACAAGGTCTTAACTTGAATAGGACATGCGTTTATACTTGAAAATATGACTTGAAAGATAACATGGAAGATGACATGTAAGTATGCATAAAAACATGAGCTTGGGAATTTACCTATTAAGTTAGGTCTACCCTTTGGGAATTTACCTATTAAGTTAGGTCTACCCAAATGCTCGGAAACTTGTAACATGTTTTGGAAACATGATGAACTTAGATAATATGAGTGTGGCCAACTCGAGGTTGGGTTGAGTTTGCAACGTAAAACTACCCGGAACCGACCGGCCTAACTAGTAGTTGCAAACAATAGGACCCAATGTGAGAAGTTGGTCATGTCGCGCTTAAGACCCGAGGTTAGACTAGGTTGTGGTGTAAATCTACCCGGACCCGCCCGGCTTAACTAGTAACCACAACAAGGTCTAATGTGAGAGGTTGAGGGTGCATTAATTAAATTAATGCCACATAATAGGGTTAAGTTAATCTGATTAATGAGGCTTAACCAAATATGATATGGACAAATGGGTTAAGTAATTTGATTAGGCTAATGATACTTAACAAAACATGATAAGCTTAGGTAGGTTAAGTAACTTGATTTGCCTAATGACACTTGACCATTTTTTTTATATACGACTAGTGGACGAGATTAAGTTAACCAACACTTAATCAATCCAACACGATAACGTGATAGGGTTAAGTAAATTTTCTTAGTGACACTTAACCGTACAATACAGTTGATGGACGGGGTTAAGATTAAGCTTAACTAATCTAAACATGGTAATCGGATGGGGTTAAGTTAGCCTAGACTTAATTAATCCCACTTGGTAATTTAATGGGGTTAAGTTAAACACTTAACTAATTTAACACGAGGAGTTGATGAGGTTAAGTTAACCTATACTTAACCGATCTAACGTGAAAACATGATAAGGCTAAGTCACGAATCGTTTTGAATACGCTTGACCGATTTGACTCGGTAATTTGATAGGGTCAAATTAATATATACTTAACCAATCTAAATTGATAATTAGACGAGGTTAAGTCATGGATTGCTCGATATACTTGACCAACTTGACACATGGTCTGTAGGGTTAAGTCTTGGACTTGGATACTTAGCCAATTTTGACATGATTTGGGGACGGGCTAAGTTATGAACTTAAGTGACATTTAACCCATTAGATAAACCCTAATTCGGAGGATTAGGTAAATAACCATAGTTAACAAGGGCAATGGAAATAAGGCTAAGTGGTAAACCTTAGTTAAGGGAAACTAAGTAATAATTCTTAGTCGAGGAAATCTGGACCACTTCTTAGATAGGTGAGTAACCCGATATGGTAGGTCAACGTTTAAGTATGCGTGAAGGAGCAGGCTATCTGATTTAGATAAAGGCTCCAACGAACTGGGTAACGAAGCAGCGGCTTCGGGGAACGTGAGGATATTCTTGGGATCCCTCTGTGAGCTGTCAGGTCATTATACTAGGCTCACGAGAGGTTGAGGTCTGCGGTAGAAGAACCAAGAATATGCCTTGGTTGCTATGCGAGCGACCTAAAGACTGGGGTGGATAGCAGTGAGTCGGCGAATACATCAGGTGCCCGAGATAGCAAGTTCGTCGATCATCTACCATCTTGAGTCTAGCGTGTACGTACGGAAAGGCAGGGAACACCCAACAGACCATGATTGCTATCTAATTATGGGTGAGGTAGGCCGTAGGATGTGGGCTGGCCGGAGTGTAGTTCTCATGCAAGATTTTCTCTTGTGTTGCCTTTCACTAGTTGAGGGAGGGGTCTCGTGGGACCATAGCCACGTGTAGAAAAGCAGACCTTAGTATCTGCATCGGCAGATAAATCTAAAGCTCCCGACCGAGTCCTGTATTTCTTGTTTTGCCCTGGGACAGGACTCGGATGGCACGATGTGATACATGTGCATACAGTTATAGAAAAACGATTCACGATGAATGCGGGGAAAAGGGCGCGGTCGAGGGTTAGCGTAATCCCTAGTGGCCTAGGTGGTTTAACCCAAACCGAAATACGAAAGCGTGCGATAAGTAAGCGTAATCCCTAGTGGTGCTAGGTGGCGTAAGTCCTAGTAGTTTAAACGATGATTCCTATGGAAGAGCCTAGCTAGAACAAGGGTGACAGTCCGAAACGATTTCAAGGATATTACGACATGAGAAAGCCCGTACGAGGTACGACAAAGGACTGAACTTATATACATGGAAAGAAACATATGATTTGAGTAACCTATATATGCGATCTTAGGTTGACATGGACCATAACACGACTTTGAGCACGGGACATTCATGGTTTACACGTGACGCGGGTAGGGATACTAGTACGAGAGGTGTAGAGCAAGTATACATGTTAGAACTAGGAAGAATATACATAATAGATACCGTGGGATGTTAGACGGGGTAGATACCTTGGGATAATGTACCCGATAGAGATCTGACGATGTGATACTTTGATTTATCATGACACCGTGGTTTACCACGATACCTTAGTTTAGCTTGCTACAGTAGTTCAGCCCGTTACCCCGATTTAGTTTATCTATCTTGTAGTCATCTTTATGTTTACTTTCAGTTTATGCATGTCATGTTACCTTTACCTGTTTTTATACTGGAAGTAGATAGGACTTACTCAGTCTTTTTGACTGACCCGTTTTGTTTCGCCTCTTTTCTTCCGTTCCCCCCCCCCCAGGTTACAGGGAGGAAACAATGCTGTTTAGTTTGGACTTCTTCTGCCTGAAGGTCATCATGGATGGCTTGGACTTCTCTTGGCTATGGCCACTTTACTGTTTTTACTTGGGGAATAATTTATAAAAGGTTTTTATGCTTCTTTATTTTTGCAAGACAGGTTTTGATGTACTCTGATGTAAAAGGCTTTAGACCTTATTTATTCATGTTATGAAAGTTTGATTTTACTTCCGCTATTTATATATGTTCTGTCTTGTGATATTTCTGTGCATGTTTACCAATAATGCCCCTCTAAAGCTAGTGCATTCCTTTGCGAGTGACCCTAGCGGAGGTGGGGTGTTACATTTGGTATCAGAGCAGAAGGTTACCAGACTGGGCAAAAGTTTTTAAAGACCTTCTGAAAATTATTTGAAAAACCGTTTACAAAGAAGCATTTTTCAGGAAAATTTTCTTTTAAAAAGAAAAAGGCTATTCCCCAAAGGCCATTAGCATCATCCTTGTTTCCTTGATTTAATCTCTTTTCCTTTCTTTCCTCCATCTGTAGTCATAGTAGTTTTAACTGCGACTAGTCTTTTCTACCTACGAAAATGTTTTCCTTACGATGGAGGTGGTTCTCGAGAGACCAGTGGCCGCGTTATAAGAAAGGATAGTAAGGAAGAGGATAAAGGATACGAGCTTAAGGATGAGCAACTTGTTGGTATGGCTTAGTCCTCAAGGGAGGGAGGAAGATGAACCATGAAACCCATGGTGAGAGAGTACCTTCGGCATGGTGAAACGGGATGGATAGTTAAGTATCATGGAACAGGGACAAGATCATTCGAAGGGCAATAGTATGCTCTCATTTCTAGGGTACCTCAGAAGGAGGGTAACGATCGTGTCAAAGGTTTAGCTTTTCTTCTCTATCATCCTGTCGGGACTTTGTTTTGATCACCGCATCTTTTAAGTCCGCTTCGATAGTTGAGTCTCTGCACCTTAGTACTAGCGTAGTAGAGAATCCCGCTTTTGTCTCAAGTCCTATTGGAAGATCGGTCCATTTACTCATGGCTTGTTTGGATTTGAGAATGTCTATATCAAGTGTTGAGCTTGGAAACAATGCTTATGTTTATAAGCTATGGATGGATTCTAGGGATGAAGTGGTTATCCAGCAAGGGGTGCCATTCTCGGTTTTGGAAAGAGGGTAGTTAGATTCTCGACTCATCTTGGTCTTGTGTAACCTTTTTGGGCCCTATCATGGCTAGTTACCTAGAATCCCAGGATGCAGTTGTTGGTAATCCGTTTGAATGGAATTCGCCGATAAGACGGACGGTTTACTTCATTTATGCATGGGTTATAGAGATCACCCTAGTAAGTGCGCTTGATAACCTGGTTGGCATCTGTTTACTTTCAAGAGGAAGTTCTTCTACGAGAAATACCCTATGGTACGAGGTCCGAGATTCACTAGTGAATTTTGGAAAGCTTGCATGAGATCATGAGTACGCAGTCATATTTGCGCCAAGTATTCTAGGAAAAGGATAAGTGCAAGTGGAACGAGAGGCGACGAAGAAATGAGTTCCTGCCCATGTTATGGAAACAGGAATAAGAAGCTACAAAATCGCGAAGTTGAAAGACGACTTTGAGGGTCAAAGACTAGATACACGCATGATATCTCTTTTTGGGAGTATATCGTTGATCCCTGTTTTCTGTAGAGCTTACTTGTAGGCTATCTTTTGTGGGCATCCTCTCGGTCCCATTTTCTGTTACAAACCCCGTAAGGAGTTTGTCCTGTTTATCTTCTCGATCCTGTTTCAGGGAATCTTAGGTAGAACCCTATGGATGTAAACATGTATTTGAAACATGTTATGGTTGATATGGTTGCAAATGGTTGCAAGTGGTTGCTCGTGGATGCGCGAATTTACATTAGATATTAGCTCGACTCGGTCACATTTCATATTGCATATGCACGAGTATTTATACTTGTTATGGATGAAATTGAATGTGTTACCATGTGGACGTTGCATATGGATGAATGTTTGTGCACGCATATAGTATCTATATGACTAGGACTATTTGCATACATGTTGGATTCATGGCACTAAACATATTTTTGCATTCAAAAGATTTTTCAGGCCTGATCATTAGCATTAACTAAGGAACATGTACACACACGTTTTGCATATATTCATATGGCATTAGAAATCATCTAAGGACAATGGTTGCTTGTGGATGATGTTTTGAGTAGATGGATGATGGATGGTAGGATATGTTCTTCCTAACTTGGAGATTTCGGGGACGAAATCCTAAAAGGTGGGGAGAATGTAACAACCCGCATTTCAACAACATGTTAAAACGAGAATCAAGGCGGAATTTAATTTTAAATTCGGAATCAAGTAAAACGGGCTATGCCATTGCGTTCGTCTCGGAAAAATACGCGAAATAGAGTCCGAGTTTTCGAGAATCGGAGTCCGTATGACCCGTTTAAGGCCCAAAGAAGATTTCTGGAAATTTGAATTTCGGAAACAGTTTTGGAAATCAGAAATGGGGCCAGGTGGGAATTTTCCCGCCAAAGCCCATGTCGACAGGGGAGTCGACAGGGCTGTCGACACCCCTGGACCCCAAGTCGACAGGGCTGTCGACTTGGGTGTCGACTGGGCCCAAAAACACAACGCCGTGTTTTGGTGGCCTGGTGCACTTGGATGCAGTCTTGGTCTGGTCTGATGGGCCTGTGACGATTTCTGTGGTCTAGATTAACCCTAGATCTAATCCTATGGCCTAAAACTATCTTAATCTCTATAAAAAGACCCTAAATCTAATCTAAATCACTAAAAATAAAACCTAGCAACTAAGTGCTGCCAAAATCAACATTGATCATGGCCTCCATCTCAAATCCCTAGAGCCTATGCACTCAAATCAAGTTCAAATCAAAAGGTGCAAGCTTGCTACACCAAATCAAGGCCAAATCAACGTTGCTATGCGAGTTCCATGACGATTCTTCAACAAAGGGGGCACCTTTCTTAGCCAAGATGATTCATGCTTCTTTGCCTAGGCCTAACTATGTAAGTTCTAGCTACTTTTGGGTCAAAACGGTATTTTAATGTTGACATGGGATAAAATGAGGCTAAACATGATTATGCGAATCCATATGAACCTTACCATGCCTCTTGTGTTCATATTTATGATTTTAGGCCATGTGAGTGACTTAATCATGCCTCTCATGCTATGCATAACCTAGTTTAACTTGCAAGTTTGGATTTTTATGCATGAAATGCTAGCATGAACCTTTAGGAACCATTTTACTTGTGAAACATTGGCCAAGACGAGATTTTGGGGCTTATGCATGTTTATGAACTCAAACCCTTTTATGCTATCATGCAAGTTTGTGGCCAAGTCCTTTATGAGACTATGCATGATTATGGCCAAACCCTTTGTGATAATATGCATGTTTGTGGCCAAAATTACCTTATGACACTATGCATGTTTATGGCCAATCCCTTTACGATGTTATGCATGTGGAAGCCAAGCCCTTTTTGGCATCATGCATGGTTTGTGACCAATATGTGGCATAGTATCCTTACTATGTTGACTCGATTTGCTTGCGTTGGGAAAGCACGATTTGGGTAGTTAGATAAACATGAACTTGTCGCAAGGTCTTAACTTGAATAGGACATGCGTTTATACTTGAAAATATGACTTGAAAGATAACATGGAAGATGACATGTAAGTATGCATAAAAACATGAGCTTGGGAATTTACCTATTAAGTTAGGTCTACCCTTTGGGAATTTACCTATTAAGTTAGGTCTACCCAAATGCTCGGAAACTTGTAACATGTTTTGGAAACATGATGAACTTAGATAATATGAGTGTGGCCAACTCGAAGTTGGGTTGAGTTTGCAACGTAAAACTACCCGGAACCGACCGGCCTAACTAGTAGTTGCAAACAATAGGACCCAATGTGAGAAGTTGGTCATGTCGCGCTTAAGACCCGAGGTTAGACTAGGTTGTGGTGTAAATCTACCCGGACCCGCCCGGCTTAACTAGTAACCACAACAAGGTCTAATGTGAGAGGTTGAGGGTGCATTAATTAAATTAATGCCACATAATAGGGTTAAGTTAATTTGATTAATGAGGCTTAACCAAATATGATATGGACAAATGGGTTAAGTAATTTGATTAGGCTAATGATACTTAACAAAACATGATAAGCTTGGGTAGGTTAAGTAACTTGATTTGCCTAATGACACTTGACCATTTTTTTTATATACGACTAGTGGACGAGATTAAGTTAACCAACACTTAATCAATCCAACACGATAACGTGATAGGGTTAAGTAAATTTTCTTAGTGACACTTAACCGTACAATACAGTTGGTGGACGGGGTTAAGATTAAGCTTAACTAATCTAAACATGGTAATCGGATGGGGTTAAGTTAGCCTAGACTTAATTAATCCCACTTGGTAATTTAATGGGGTTAAGTTAAACACTTAACTAATTTAACATGAGGAGTTGATGAGGTTAAGTTAACCTATACTTAACCGATCTAACGTGAAAACATGATAAGGCTAAGTCACGAATCGTTTTGAATACGCTTGACCGATTTGACTCGGTAATTTGATAGGGTCAAATTAATATATACTTAACCAATCTAAATTGATAATTAGACGAGGTTAAGTCATGGATTGCTCGATATACTTGACCAACTTGACACATGGTCTGTAGGGTTAAGTCTTGGACTTGGATACTTAGCCAATTTTGACATGATTTGGGGACGGGCTAAGTTATGAACTTAAGTGACATTTAACCCATTAGATAAACCCTAATTCGGAGGATTAGGTAAATAACCATAGTTAACAAGGGCAATGGAAATAAGGCTAAGTGGTAAACCTTAGTTAAGGGAAACTAAGTAATAATTCTTAGTCGAGGAAATCTGGACCACTTCTTAGATAGGTGAGTAACCCGATATGGTAGGTCAACGTTTAAGTATGCGTGAAGGAGCAGGCTATCTGATTTAGATAAAGGCTCCAACGAACTGGGTAACGAAGCAGCGGCTTCGGGGAACGTGAGGATATTCTTGGGATCCCTCTGTGAGCTGTCAGGTCATTATACTAGGCTCACGAGAGGTTGAGGTCTGCGGTAGAAGAACCAAGAATATGCCTTGGTTGCTATGCGAGCGACCTAAAGACTGGGGTGGATAGCAGTGAGTCGGCGAATACATCAGGTGCCCGAGATAGCAAGTTCGTCGATCATCTACCATCTTGAGTCAAGCGTGTACGTACGGAAAGGCAGGGAACACCCAACAGACCATGATTGCTATCTAATTATGGGTGAGGTAGGCCGTAGGATGTGGGCTGGCCGGAGTGTAGTTCTCATGCAAGATTTTCTCTTGTGTTGCCTTTCACTAGTTGAGGGAGGGGTCTCGTGGGACCATAGCCATGTGTAGAAAAGCAGACCTTAGTATCTGCATCGGCAGATAAATCTAAAGCTCCCGACCGAGTCCTGTATTTCTTGTTTTGCCCTGGGACAGGACTCGGATGGCACGATGTAATACATGTGCATACAGTTATAGAAAAACGATTCACGATGAATGCGGGGAAAAGGGCGCGGTCGAGGGTTAGCGTAATCCCTAGTGGCCTAGGTGGTTTAACCCAAACCGAAATACGAAAGCGTGCGATAAGTAAGCGTAATCCCTAGTGGTGCTAGGTGGCGTAAGTCCTAGTAGTTTAAACGATGATTCCTATGGAAGAGCCTAGCTAGAACAAGGGTGACAGTCCGAAACGATTTCAAGGATATTACGACATGAGAAAGCCCGTACGAGGTACGGCAAAGGACTGAACTTATATACATGGAAAGAAACATATGATTTGAGTAACCTATATATGCGATCTTAGGTTGACATGGACCATAACACGACTTTGAGCACGGGACATTCATGGTTTACACGTGACGCGGGTATGGATACTAGTACGAGAGGTGTAGAGCAAGTATACATGTTAGAACTAGGAAGAATATACATAATAGATACCGTGGGATGTTAGACGGGGTAGATACCTTGGGATAATGTACCCGATAGAGATCTGACGATGTGATACTTTGATTTATCATGACACCGTGGTTTACCACGATACCTTAGTTTAGCTTGCTACAGTAGTTCAGCCCGTTACCCCGATTTAGTTTATCTATCTTGTAGTCATCTTTATGTTTACTTTCAGTTTATGCATGTCATGTTACCTTTACCTGTTTTTATACTGGAAGTAGATAGGACTTACTCAGTCTTTTTGACTGACCCGTTTTGTTTCGCCTCTTTTCTTCCGTTCCCCCCCCCCCAGGTTACAGGGAGGAAACAATGCTGTTTAGTTTGGACTTCTTCTGCCTGAAGGTCATCATGGATGGCTTGGACTTCTCTTGGCTATGGCCACTTTACTGTTTTTACTTGGGGAATAATTTATAAAAGGTTTTTATGCTTCTTTATTTTTGCAAGACAGGTTTTGATGTACTCTGATGTAAAAGGCTTTAGACCTTATTTATTCATGTTATGAAAGTTTGATTTTACTTCCGCTATTTATATATGTTCTGTCTTGTGATATTTCTGTGCATGTTTACCAATAATGCCCCTCTAAAGCTAGTGCATTCCTTTGCGAGTGACCCTAGCGGAGGTGGGGTGTTACACGATATATAAAATTCTCGTGAAATGGAATATTCATTAGTTAGATAGAAATGTGATTTTTTTTATGTGATATATAAAATTGTCATGAAATAGAATATTCATTAGTTAGATAAAAATATGATTTTTAGATTATATATGCGATATATAAATTTGACATGAAATGGAATATTCATTAGTTAGATAAAAATATGATTTTTAAATTATATATGCGATATATAAAATTGTCATGAAATGAAAATATTCATTAGCTGGATTAAAAATATTATTTTTATCTTATGTATGAATCACTAAAAATATTCATGTTTGAAATAAAATGTTTTAACAATAAAAATCACATTTTTATTGTATGTATAAACCAATAAAAAATGTCATCTTTAATATGTTAATGAAGAATAAAAGAATCCCATGTTGAGTTACATTTTTATTAGATAAAAATGTCATCTTTAACATGTTGGTGAAGAACAAAAGGAATTACATTTTTGTCTATTAATGAAGAATAAAAGAATCACATGTTGAAATACATTTTTGTTAGATAAAAATGTGATCTTTTACATGTTAATGAAGTAATAAAAAGAATCACATGTTGAATTACATTTTTATTAGATAAAAATGTCATCTTTTATATGTTAATGAAGTAATAAAAAGAATCACATGTTGAAATACATTTTTGTTAGATAAAAATGTCATCTTTAACATGTTAATGAAGTAATAAAAAGAATCACATGTTGAATTACACTTTTGTTAGATAAAAATGTCATCCTTTACATGTTAATGAAGTAATAAAAAGAGAGGTAATTAGAGAGAAGGACAAACTTTGCCGAAAAATTAGGCTGAAGGACAACATGCTTTATTTTTAGTCTGAATGACAAACTTTGAACCAAAATTAAGCTGAATGAAAATGCTAAATGTAATTAGCATTATATTCAGTTTTTTACACTGTACGAAAATGCTAGTTTTAACTAGCATTATTCAGTTTTACACTACAGAAAATGCTAATTATATTTAGCATTGTCCTTCAGCCTAATTTTTTTCAAAGTTTGTCCTTCAGCCTAAAAATAAAATTTGATGTCCTTCAGACTAATTTTTTTTCAAAGTTTTTCCTTATGCCTATTTTCCACTAAAAAGAATATGTTGAATTGTATTTCTGTTAGATAAAAATATCATTTTTATCATATATGTGAAATGAATAAAATAGACGTATGTTGAAATACATTTTTGTTAGATAAAAATGTCATCTTTAACATGTTAGTGAAGAATAAAAGGAAATACATTTTCGTTAAATAAAAATTTCTTCTTTAACATGTTAATGAAGAATAAAAGAATCACATGTTGAAATACATTTTTGTTAGATAAAAATGTCATCTTTTACATGTTAATGAAGTAATAAAAAGAATCACATGTTGAATTATATTTTTGTTAGATAAAAATGTCATCTTTTACATGTTAATGAAGTTATAAAAAGAATCATATATTGAATTGTATTTTTGTTAGATAAAAATATCATTTTTATCATGTATGTGAAATGAATAAAATAGACATATGTTGAAATACATTTTTGTCTGATAAAAATGTCATCTTTAACATGTTAGTGAAGAATAAAAGGAACTACATTTTTGTTAGATAAAAATGTCATCTTTAAAATGTTAGTGAAGAATAAAAGGAATTACATTTTTGTTAGATAAAAATGTCATCTTTAACATGTTAATGAAGAATAAAAGAATCACATGTTGAATTACATTTTTGTTAGATAAAAATGTCATATTTAACGTGTTAGTGAAGAATAAAAGGAATTACATTTTTTTGTTAGATAAAAATGTCATCTTTTACATGTTAATGCAGAATAAAAGAATCACATGTTGAAATACATTTTTGTTAGATAAAATTGTCATCTTTTACATGTTAATGAAGTAATAAAAACAATCACATGTTGAACAACATTTTGTTAAATAAAAATGTCATCTTTTACATGTTAATAAAGTAATAAAAAGAATCACATGTTGAAATGCATTTTTATTAGATAAAAATGGCATCTTTAACACGTTGGTGAAGTAATAAAAAGAATCACATGTTGAATTACATTTTTGTTAAATAAAAATATCATCTTTTACTTGTTAATGATGTGATAAAAAGAATCATATGTTGAATTGTATTTTTGTTAGATAAAAATATCATTTTTGTCATGTATGTGAAACGAATAAAATAGACATATGTTGAAATACATTTTTGTTAGATAAAAATGTCATCTTTAACATGTTAGTGAAGAATAAAAGGAAATACATTTTTATTAGATAAAAATCTCATCTTTAACATGTTGATGAAGAATAAAAGAATCACATATTGAAATACATTTCTTTTAGATAAAAATGTCATCTTTTACATGTTAATGAAGTAATAAAAAGAATCATATGTTGAAGTATATTTTTGTTAGATAAAAATGTCATCTTTTACATGTTAATGAAGTAATAAAAAGAATTACATGTTGAATTATATTTTTATTAGATGAAAATGTCATCTTTTACATGTTAATGAAGTAATAAAAAGAATCGTATGTTGAATTGTATTTTTGTTAGATAAAAATATCATTTTTATCATGTATATGAGATGAATAAAATAGACATATGTTGAAATACATTTTTGTTAGATAAAAAATATCATTTTTATCATGTATGTGAAATGAATAAAATAGACATATGTTGAAATACAATTTTGTTAGATAAAAATGTCATCTTTAACATGTTAGTGAAGAATAAAAGAATCACATGTTGAATTACATTTTTGTTACATAAAAATGTCATCTTTAACATGTTAATGAAGTGATAAAAATAGTCTTATATTGAATTATATTTTTGTTTTGATAAAAATATTGTTTTTAACATGTTAATGAACTGAATTAAATAGTCATGTGTTGAAATGAATGTTTATGTGTATTAAAAATATTCTTTTTAACATATATATTTGAAGTGTACAAAATTTACATGTATTGAAATATTTTTATTCATTAAAAATATTATTTTTAACATGTGTATGTGAAGCGTACAAAATTTACATGTAATGAAATATTTTTGTTCAATAAAAATATTATTTTTAACATATGTATGTGAAGCATACAAAATTTTCATGTAATGAAATATTTTTGTTCACTAAAAATATTCTTTTTAACATGAATGTGAAGTGTACAAAATTTACATGTAATGTAATATATACACACACACACACACAAATTAAAATAAAGCAAATCGCGTATGGTAGTTCGTGTTTTGGAATCGTAATTTTAAACGATTATATCGAGAGATCCGACCATCAGATTTTTCCCAAAACTAGAACCATTGGGTTCATTTTGGAAAGATCTTTCCAACGATATTAAATTTGTTAAAACCCAATGGATAGATTTCAAGAAATGTGTAATTCAAATCTGAATAAAAACAACACTAGGGCCGCGTAATGACCTGAAACGTCGTGCGAATTAAATGGGCTATTTTTATATAAATAAAAATAGCGATAAATTGTTATAAAAAATTATAAATGATATGAAGTGGAAATAAACAAATTTCCCTTGGTTTATAGAGTAATATGTACGGCCAGATTCATTTGACATTAATCTATAAAATTGAATTGAGTTTGACTAAGAGAAGAAATGATTTGAATTATATATATTCGATAATTATTTGAAAAAACCGAGTTAAATCTCATTTCAAATAATAATACGATGGCTAAAAGTCGAAGATACTAAAGACGGTGGTTGAAGACCGACGATCTTCACATCGAATGAATGACTACTGATGCCCTGGATTGGTTAGCTCCTGGGAAGGGGTTACAGTGGTAGTTTCCCGGACGTACTTGTTGATTGTACAGATATGCGAGGACCTCTCTTCCGTGTTGGACATATGGAATGAGGAATAAGGTGTCTCCGGTTTCGTTCAGACCCAGAACGGACCTGTAAATGGAAGTGTGTCTGACATTGGATTTCGTTCTGTATTGATTGATTTCTATTAAATATATATCTGTTTGGTGGCGGAGAATTTATTCTCTTGCATAACACCCTTCTCTGAGACGTACGAGCTAAGAGGTTATATATTGGTATATGTGGCATGCTAAGATGCAAATGATCAAGGCTTTTGTTAAAAAGCAAAGCCTTGTGGTTGATGATCAAAGCACAGCTTTAATTAGCATAGCTTTGTGTATAGTGTTACTTCGCGAGCCTCACATCTCAGTATGAGTCAGAAATGAGATCGTGACTACATGGAGTACATGCGTTTCTTTCTAGCTAGAAGTGGTGTCATGGTATGGAGCCCAGACATATTTACTTATGTGGATGGTCGATTGCGAGGCGCCTCGGTTATGATTGGTCGCTACTGGCCAAGCGATAGGTCCGATATGACCGGGAAACTTATTGTTCAGGAATAATTAATCCACTAAAGTATGTGTGGACTGGCCCTGCAGATCCAAGGGTTGCCCATAAGTGTGATCCTGAGGCATTTGTTAGAGTGTCTCAAATCATAAGGAGCCATCCCTAGCCTTGACTCATGATGTAAACCCAGTTTCCAATACGACATTACGGATTTGATTGTATACCTATATATGACGACATAATATATGGTAGCTATGCCATCTAGGATTGATACATTTATATTGAAAAGTGTTTTAAACTGACTAGACACTAGTAATAATATCAAATGATTATTGTTTTATATGTATCAATCATATTTGGCCATTATAAGGTAAAACTCTACCCTCCGGCTTGGGTTGCATTGTGTGATAGGACCGGAGTCTTATAATGGCTTCATTTTTCTAAAAAGCATTGCGTGGTTTAAATGATTTACTTTATTTATGCACTGGAAATCCAATGGAGAAAACCCGTTCCACGTTAGCAGCGTGGTCCTGTGATTAGCCTTACTATTAAATACGTTAAGTAGGATTTCTCATACCAGTCTGATGACTGACTCGTAGTTTGTTTCACTTGCAAACTCGGTGCCCCTATTTCCACACGGGCAGTCGAGTGGTTTGTTTTGCAGATATTTATTTATAGAGCAGGATTCTGGATTGAAGTTTAAAGATGCGTCCATAGCATTGATAGTCTTCCTCTATGTTAGTTTATTGGTTCTGCTGCATTGTATTAAATTTATTGTAAATTAATCTTCAGCTGTAGTATTATTTTTCGATGTACTCCTAGATATTATGTACTCTGATGTAACATTATTATAATGTTTATAAAAGTCTTCTGTTATTTGTTCTGATGTGTTGTTTTTCCAGAGTTAGCGTGTCTGGGATTCGAACGGTCTTGGTTGATTTAGCGATCGATTAGTTCCGAACAAAATCAGTAACGTTACAGTTGGTATCAGAGCCTATACGCAACCGGAATTGTGTGTGTAATGCTGCGGATGTCGATCGGTGTGGTACTGATGCGAGTTCTAGGACGGGCCACTCTATACTAATAGGATCAGTAATATCCTAGTATAGGTAAAGCAGAATGAAATTACACCTCGATAGACACATTTACATTCAAGTATTTGTCACTATATTTTGAAATATCCTTTCTGTTGACCTGACACTATGTCTGCTAATTGCAGACGTACTAGAAAATGAGTGACAGGAACAGAAGAAATAATCGTATGGCTCGACTAGCTAATGAACCAGTTGTGCTCCCACAGCCAGAATCCGATATAGAAGTTCTATTCAAGAGATATATCCTTTGTTGTTGGCGACTATGTATATTTGAAAGTATCGCCGATGAGAGGAGTTATCCGGTTCGGTAAAACTGGAAAGTTGGCACCCAAATTCATTGGTCCGTTTCCTATTCTGGAACGGATCGGAACTCTTGCTTATAGGGTTAAATTGCCTGATTAGTTGCCTGGAGTCCATGATGTATTTCATATATCTCAACTTCGAAAGCACGTTCATGATCCAGACTTGATCGTGGAAGAAGCAGCTCAACAGGATATTGAAATTACTCCAGAACTAGCTGTGAGAAGAGAACCGCTAAAGATCATCGGCAAAGAAACCAAAGAGCCGAGGAACGATAAGGTTTACTTAGTCAAAGTGCAATGGAGCGGAGATCCACGAGATTGTACTTGGGAAACCGAGGAGAGCATTCAGAAAGCTTATCCTAGATGCCGAGTGGATATCTCTGATTGACTCCGGTGCAAGGTATATTTACCATACTTTGCATTACCGTTTAATTCTCTACTCTGCTATCATTTTCTTTCCATGGATGTGCACTTTTAATTCTATAGTCTGAATGATTTTAAAAGAATATATGAATTAATTTGTATGGTTTTGAAAAGTTAAAAACAATTTGATTGTTGCTTGTGTTGTGTGATTGTAGATGTGATTAACTAAAATTACTGAAACAATAGTTAATTTAATTAATAAGAGAATGAATGGTAGAATGTATTCATTTAAATCACACATTGAACTGATTTAAAAATAGATAAGAGTATATATACTTGTGCATTATATATGATTGAACAGGTAAATGGATTAGCTGTTGAGTAAAGATTTTATTTGTGTGCCCGACAAATAGGTAAACCTAAATGAGTTGGATGCGAAATATTATTATATCAACTCCTGTGAATGCCATTGGATGCGGAGTGCTGGTTTTTCTGTGTGAAATAATAAACATCGCCATAGGATAGTAACAATTAATTTTGAACTACATTACATGGCAGACTTCAGAAGATAGGCATACTTCATCATATACCACATAAGCATTTGGAGCTTGTGTGACGAGGTGGAAGATTTACCATACGAGCGAGAGGCTTGTATGGCGATGACTATATTTTACAGGATGAACTGATGACTGATATGGACTATTTAAATTGTAACGATTAAATTGACAGATTAATAAAAAAAACCCAAAACGGGTCTGGAGTTGACAATAATCACGTCTCTCTAGTTATTAGATTCGGCACATGGACTATTTATTTCCCACACGGGGCAAGGTGACGAGAATTTATTCTCTGGAGTTATTATCAATACATGCTCCCCTGTAAACACCAGAATATATCACTATAAATATGTGTATGCTTATTAGGATTTATTGGCTACCTAATACGGCCCAATAAATTTCCAAACCCCTCCCCGTACAAAGGAGGTTATGGCGAAATTTTTCGAAAATTCCGGGTGTTAGCCAAAATTTTGAAGAATTTGAAAATTCTTAGAAACTGAAAAGTAGGAGAATTGAAGCCAAATCGAACGTAGAGCTGATTAATCAAACCACTTTCGACGTTGTTCCTTTTCGGGGACGAAAAGTTTTAAGTGGGGGAGATTGTAACGACCCAGAAAATCGGAACCAATTTAAATTTTTAAAATTGGCTAAAATAATGGATTTTAAATATTTAAAATAAATATTTTAAATAATAGAGATGGAAAGTATGTTTATCGACAATTGAAAATGAATATAATTAATTATAATTATAAACAAGGCTTGAAATGGCGCTGCAGTTTCAAAAATTGAATTCAAAATTTGTCGGACTGTACCAGGTGCAAAACAAAACGGATTTTAGTGAAACCAAAAATATATAAATCTGTTAGTGAATACCTTTCTAACGAATCTGAAAAATTGAATTTTTATAGCGGAAAGCAAAAGTTATGGCCAAATGAATTTTTTCAGAATGGTCGCTATGGAATTTATATAGCCCGTGAAATTGGCCATTTTGCATACGACCTCGGAATTCGACGAAACCACTTTTGTTGGATCCGGGATGTGAAGTTATTGCTAGGTTTCAAATTTCATGATTTTTGAAGCTAATATGTGAGTGTGGCAAAGGAAAACGTGTTTTGGTCAATTACAGTTAAATTGGATCGACCAGAAATGGGCCTTTTTGCAAACGGTCTCAGAATTCGACGAAACTAGTTTTGTTGGGACCGTATCATCAAAACATAGCTAGATTTATTTTTCTAGAATTTTTAGAATCAGTTTGTGGCCCTGGCAAATTGAAATGCACGTTCAAATCAAATATTGAACGTTTTATATTTTAATTTGAAGGAAAACTGACTAAAACAGTCGAATGGGCCTTTGAAACATATCCCATTGTGTTTGGAATGGGGGTAAAACGCTAGGGACTACAGTCGTTGGGTTTCGATTGGTGGTCGTGGCAGAAAACCCCTTTAAAACTCCACCGGCCAATCATAATTTAAAAAAAAATTCCTTTTTTCTCTCTCCCGCTCAGCCGATTTCGACGATCACCATCGCTCCCTCCTTCCCCTTCACATCGCCGCCGCTACAGGCCACCAGAGCCGCCGCTACCACCCAAACCCGATCCGAATCCTCCCCCTCTACAAATCTGACCCACCTTTGCCTCGCCTCGCCAGTCGCCCAGGTCGAGCCCAGAAAGTTCGCCGTCTTCCCCTCGATTTCTGGCCGAGATCCACCACCGAGTTGGCCCTCCTCCCTGGCGCACGTGCGCCTCACGTAGGCCTTCGACCCTGCGCAACCCGATCCTCGAACCACTACTCCATTTGATCGCAATCTTCAAACCTAGTTTTGAACCCATGAACTGAGGTACGGGTTTATCTATTTTAAACAGATTTTCACACTATAAAGCGTTGCAAACCTTGTAAAAATCATATCTTTTTGCTATGTGGTCGAAATTCAGTGAAACAAGAGACAGTGGACCCGTGACGACGTCTTCGACATTTTAGAAGAGACCGCATATTTTTCAGAGCCTTCTGCTATTTTTGGTGGAGTGGAACCCAATGTGTGATTTCTAATTTACAAACGATATGGAAAACAACGATGTATAAATTATATGATCGATGTATGAGTTATATAAGCGTTGTACACCTCTTGTATAAGCGTTGTATAAGTTGTACGTTCGATGTTTAAGTTATATATGCGTTGTAAAAATTATATATGTGTTGAAATAGAAGTGAATTGCTATATATATATATATATATATATATACACCCCTCGTCCACAAACCATGGACGATATTTATTGGTTGTGATTGGTGTAAAAATTGATTGATAGCGAATGGTTGTTTGGGATTGTTTGTGGTTGATATTGATTGATTGTGGTTGAAAAATACCCATTTGTGGTTGAGAAATATTTGGTTGAAACCACATAGGATTAGTTTGTGGAAATGAAATAAATATATATATATGCCTCCTGCGTGCGAACTAGATGCATGATCCCCATTGTCAAAAACCGCGAGGTTTTAAGGTAGAGCGAAGAGCCGTACTAGGGACGGTCCCGGTTTTAACTACCCTGCCGTTATGCTGCCGAAATTTTGAATAATATTCATGTGTTTGAATTATTTTCATTTGCTGAAACTATATTTATTCGTTGAATAGAAAACCTTCATGTATTGAATCGATATTCATTCGTTGATTAGAAATTCATGTGTTGAATGGTATTCGTGTTTTAAAATATAAAAATCATATTTTTATCTATATATATATATATATATATAAACTATAGAAAACCTTCATGTGTTGAATCGATATTCATTCGTTGAATAGAAATTCATGTGTTGAATGGTGTTCGTGTTTTAAAATATAAAAGTCACCTTTTTATCGATTTATATAAACTATAGAAAACCTTCAAGTGTTGAATCGATATTCATTCGTTGATTAGAAATTCATGTGTTGAATGGTATTCATATCTTGAAAGAAATTGTTTTATAATAAAAATCCCATTTCTAACATCAATATGAAAAGTATAAAATAATCCTGTTTTGAAATAAATTCTTTTACAATAAAAATCCTATTTTATCCCCTATATTAACTATACGAAATAATAGCGTTTTGAAATGAATTGTTTTACAATAAAAATCACATTTTTATTATATAAACGAATTGTTAAAAATAGTGAAGTGTTGAAATAGAAGACAGTTAGATAAAAATATCATTTTTATCAAATGTATGAAAGGAAAGTAGCTTTGAAATCGAAGAATTGATATATATATATATATATATATATAAATAGAATTAAAATATATCGAATAACGACGCTGCAGTTCGTATTTTGAAACCGTGATTTCAAACGAGTAGTACGGGAGATCCGACTGTCGGATTTTCCCGAAATCGCAACCGTTGGGTTCGCTTTGGAAAAATCTTTCCAACGGCACCAACTTTGTAAAAATCCAACGGTTGGATTGTCTGGAATGTTTAATTCAAATCTGAATAAAAACAGTGCCAGAGTCGATTATATTTATATATATATAAATATAATTATATTTAATCGAATAATGACGCTGCAGTTCGTATTTCGAAATCAAAACTTCAAACGATTGTACCGGGAGATCCGACCGTCGGATTTTCCCGAAACTGGAACCGTTGGATTCATTTTGAAAGGATCTTTCTAATGATGTAAGTTTTGTAAAGATCCAACGGTTAGATTTTCAGATATGTGTAAATCAATTCTGAAGAAAAACAGCGCCACGGTCGCGTTATGGCCCGAAGCGTCGTTTTGAATAAATTAGCTATTTTGAAATAAATAAAAATAGCGATAAATCGTTATAAAATATTATAAACGATATGGATGTGATTTAGAAATTAACTGAAGGTTGGCTAAGTCGAATGGTTTCCTGGGTGTTGATCTGATGTTGGTTTCGGCCTTCGGGGTTAATATTTGGGAAATCGTTCTCTTATTGATTGACGGTTAGTGACTAATGAATTGAAATGATGCGTGTATATGTTAGTGTTGCACTTGTTTATTATATACGCGAGTTGCTCAGAAAGACCAGGTTTATCCCATTCTGAATAACTGAATCGACGATAAGAAATCGAAGATAAAGACGGTGGTCGAAGACCGGAGATCTTCACCTCGTTTGGATGGTAACCGAGGTCCTGATTGGGAGGCATCCCGAAATATGGATAATGAGTGGTGAACGTCTAGACGTACGTGGTGATCGATGGGTTTGCGAGGTATTTAGTGCCTCCGGTTTCGTTCAGACCCAGAACGGACTAGCAAATGGACAGTGTGTTTGACATTGGAATTTATTCTGTGTGATTGATAGCCATCAGTTGCACGATGTGAATTGCCTGTGTGGCATGCTAAGATGCAGTGATCAGGGCTTCTGTTGAAAAGCAAAGTCTTGTGGTGAAGCACGGCCTGTGTGGCGTAGCTTTGCGTATAACGTGAAATCGCGAGCCTCACACCCCGGTATGACCAGAAACGGGAGAAAGGACCTCAGGGAGGGCCTGCGTTTCCTCCTAGCTAGAAGTGGCGTCAGTGGTTTTACATGCCCTGAGGAGTTTTACTTATGTGGTTGTTGTTGTTGCAAGGCGCCTCGGTTAGATCGGACGATACGGGTCCGATGGAGCCATTCGTTGGTTCGCTTACGCCCCAAAGGGCGGGGAAATGTAGTGTTCAGGCATTTTAATCCACTCCGTGTGGACCGACCCTGACGATCCAAGGGTCGATGCGTTCTGATCCTGAGACTCGGGCTAGGCAGTCTCGAATTCGGTAAGGACTATCTTTTGCCTTGGTTCATGACGGAAATCCAATTTCCAAATACGTGACTGTGCGATTTTGATTGTATACCTATATATGGCGACATAGTGGTATGGGGCATTAATGCCGTCTATGATTAATAGTTATGATTCGAAATTGTTTTCAAAACATATAACCCCTAGCAATAATATCAAATGCCTTTGTTTTATTCGTATCAAGCTTATTTTGGCCGTTATAAGGTAAAAACTCTATCCTCCGGTTTGCGTTGCATTGTGTGATGGGAACTGAGTCTTATAATGGCTTCATTTTTATAAAAAACATAGCGTTGTTTCAAAGAATGATTTGTTTTTAAAAGCACTGGTGATCCGATGGAGTAAACCCGTTCCACGAAAGTGGCGTGGTCCTGTGATTAACCATATTTCAATTGTGTTGAGTAGATTTCTCATACCAGTCCCATGACTGACTCGTAGTTTGTTTCACTTTCAAACTCGGGTGCCCCTTTTTCTACACGGGCAGCCTTGTATTCAGGTTTAGTTGGCTTTCTCTGGTTAGCTGGAGCTGAAGATGGATTCTATCATTTATATCTTTTTAAGATGTTCAACTCCTATTGTACATATTTTGTTTGTTTTCCGCTGTAGACATTTATGTATAGCTGAACTGTATTTGTACTAAGTAAGATCCTGTATACTGTGTAACTCTGATGATTACTTTTATCCAGTACATTCGATTGTTCATTATCTGGTGTATTTATTTCTGTTCTGCTATTATCTGTTTCTGTGTTATATTCCAAAGATAATCCTTGTCTCCATTAGTACGGGAAATGGGGTCGTCTCAATTTGGTATCAGAGCTTTGGTTAAGCTTAGTTCTGGAATATAACATTTGAACGAACTCGTCAGAAATAGAACCAGTAGAGTTCTAGGACGGGCCACTCTATACTAATAGGATCAGTAATATCCTAGTATAGGTAAAGCAGAATGAAATTACACCTCGATAGACACATTTATATTCAAGTATTTGTCTCTATATTTTGAAATATCCTTTCTGTAGACCTGACACTCTGTCTACTAATTGCAGAAGTACTAGAAAATGAGTGACAAGAACAGAAGAAATAATCGTATGGCCCGACTAGCTAATGAGCCAGTTGTGCTCCCGCAGCCAGAATCCGAAATAGAAGTTCTATTCAAGAGATATATCCTTTGTTGTTGGCGACTATGTATATTTGAAAATATCACCGATGAGAGGAGTTATCCGGTTCGGTAAAACTGGAAAGTTGGCACCCAAATTCATTGGTCCGTTTCCTATTCTGGAATGGATCGGAACTCTTGCTTATAGGGTTAAATTGCATGATTGGTTGCCTGGAGTCCATGATGTATTTCATATATCTCAACTTCGAAAGCACGTTCATGATCCAGACTTGATCGTGGAAGAAGCAGCTCAACATGATATTGAAATTACTCCAGAACTAGCTGTGAGAAGAGAGCCGCTAAAGATCATCGGCAAAGAAACCAAAGAGCTGAGGAACAAGAAGGTTCACTTAGTCAAAGTGCAATGGAGCGGAGATCCACGAGATTGTACTTGGGAAACTGAGGACAGCATTCAGAAAGCTTATCCTAGATGCCGAGTGGATATCTCTGATTGACTCCGGTGCAAGGTATATTTACCGTACTTTGCATTACCGTTTGATTCTCTACTCTGCTGTCATTTTCTTTCCATGGATGTGCACTTTTAATTCTATAGTCTGAATGATTTTAAAAGAATATATGAATTAATTTGTATGGTTTTGAAAAATTAAAAACAATTTGATTGTTGCTTGTGTTGTGTGATTGTAGATGTGATTAATTAAAATTACTGAAACAATAGTTAATTTAATTAATAAGAGAATGAATGGTAGAATGTATTCATTTAAATCACACATTGAACTGATTTAAAAATAGATAAGAATATATATACTTGTGCATTATATATGATTGAACAGGTAAATGGATTAGCTGTTGAGTAAAGATTTTATTTGCGTGCCCGACAAATAGGTAAACCTTAATGAGTTGGATGCGAAATATTATTATATCAACTCCTGTGAATGCCATTGGACGCGGAGTGCTGGTTTTTCTGTGTGAAATAATAAACGTCGCCATAGGATAGTAACAATTAATTTTGAACTACATTACATGGCAGACTTCAGAAGATAGGCATACTTCATCATATACCACAAAAGCATTTGGAGCTTGTGTGACGAGGTGGAAGATTTACCATACGAGCGAGAGGCTTGTATGGCGATGACTATATTTTACAGGATGAACTGATGACTGATATGGACTATTTAAATTGTAACAATTAAATTGACAGATTAATAAAAAAAACCACACGGGTCTGGACTTGACAATAATCACGTCTCTCTAGTTATTAGATACGACACATGGACTATTTATTTCCCACACGGGGCAGGGTGACGAGAATTTATTCTCTGGAGTTATTATCAATACATGCTCCCCTGTAAACACCAGAATATATCACTATAAATATGTGTATGCTTATTAGGATTTATTGGGTACCTAGTACGGCCCAATAAATTTCCAAGCCCCTCCCCGTACAAAGGAGGTTATGACGAAATTTTTCGAAAATTCCGGGTGTTAGCCAAAATTTTGAAGAATTTGAAAATTCTCAGAAACTGAAAAGTTGGAGAATTGAAGCCAGATCGAACGTAGAGCTGATTAATCAAACCACTTTCGACTTTGTTCCTTTTCGGGGACGAAAAGTTTTAAGTGGGGGAGATTGTAACGACCCAGAAAATCTGAACCAATTTAAAAATTTTAAATTGGCTAAAATAATGGATTTTAAATATTTAAAATAAATATTTTAAATAATAGAGATGAAAATTGAGTTGAATCGACAATTGAAAATGAATATAATTAATTATAATTATAAACAATGCTTGAAATGGCGTTGTAGTTTAAAAAATTGAATTCAAACTTTGTCGGACTGTACCAGGTGCAAAACAAAACGGATTTTAGTGAAACCAAAAATATTTAAATCTGTTAGTGAATACCTTTCTAACGAATCTGAAAAATCGAATTTTCATATCGGAAAGAAAAAGTTATGGCCAAATGAATTTTTAGAAAGGTCGCTATGGAATTTTTATAGCCCGTGAAATTGGCCATTTTGCATACGACCTCGGAATTCAACGAAACCACTTTTATTGGATCCGGGATGTGAAGTTATTGCTAGGTTTCAAATTTCATGATTTTTGAAGCTAATATGTGAGCGTGGCAAAGGAAAACGTGTTTTGGTCAATTACAATTAAATTGGATCGACCAGAAATGGGCCTTTTTGCAAACGGTCTCAGAATTCGACGAAACTAGTTTTGTTGGGACCGTATCATCAAAACATAGCTAGATTTATTTTTCTGGAATTTTTCAAATCAGTTTGTGGCCCTGGCAAATTGAAATGCACGTTCAAATCAAATATTGAATGTTTTATATTTTAATTTGAAGGGAAACTGACTGAAACAGTCGAATGGGCCTTTGAAACATATCCCATTGTGTTTGGAATGGGGATAAAACGCAAGGGACGACAATCGTTGGGTTTTGATTGGTGGTCGTGGCAGAAAACCCCTTTAAAACTCCACCGGCCAATCAGAATTTAAAAAAAAAAAAATCCTTTTTTCTCTCTCCCGCTCAGCCGATTTCGACGATCACCATCGCTCCCTCCTTCCCCTTTACATTGCCGCCGCTACAGCCACCAGAGCCGCCGCCACCACCCAAACCCGATCCGACTCCTCCCCCTCTACAAATCCGACCCACCTTTGCCTCGCCTCGCCTCGTCAGTCGCCCAGGTCGAGCCCAGAAAGTTCGCCGTCTTCCCCTCGATTTCTGGCCGAGTTCCACCACCGAGTTGGCCCTCCTCCCTGGCGCACGTGCGCCTCACGTAGGCCTTCGACCCTGCGCAACCCGATCCTCGAACCACTACTCCGTTTGATCGCAATCTTCAAACCTAGTTTTGAACCCATGAACTGAGGTACGGGTTTATCTATTTTAAACTGATTTTCACACTATAAAGCGTTGCAAACCTTGTAAAAATCATATCTTTTTGCTATGTGGTCGAAATTCAGTGAAACAAGAGACAGTGGACCCGTGAGGACGTCTTCTACATTTTAGAAGAGACCGCATATTTTTCTGAGCCTTCTGCTATTTTTGGTGGAGTGGAACCCAATGTGAGATTTCTAATTTATAAACGATATGGAAAACAATGATGTATAAATTATATGATTGATGTATGAGTTATATAAGCGTTGTACACCTCTTGTATAAGCGTTGTATAAGTTGTACGTTCGATGTATAAGTTATATATGCGCTGTAAAAATTATATATGTGTTGAAATAGAAGTGAATTGCTATATATAAATATATATATACACCCCTCGTCCACAAACCATGGACGATATTTATTGGTTGTGATTGGTGTGAAAATTGATTGATAGCGAATGGTTGTTTGGGATTGTTTGTGGTTGATATTGATTGATTGTGGTTGAAAAATACCCATTTGTGGTTGAGAAATATTTGGTTGAAACCACATAGGATTAGTTTGTGGAAATGAAATAAATATATATATGCCGCCTCCGTGCGAACTAGATGCATGATCCCCATTGTCAAAAACCGCGAGGTTTTAAGGTAGAGCGAGGAGCCGTACTAGGGACGGTCCCGGTTTAAACTACCCTGCCGTTATGCTGCCGAAATTTTGAATAATATTCATGTGTTTGAATTATTTTCATTTGCTGAAACTATATTTATTCGTTGAATAGAAAACCTTCATGTGTTGAATCAATATTCATTCGTTGATTAGAAATTCATGTGTTGAATGGTATTCGTGTTTTAAAAAAAAAATTAAATTTTTATCTATATATATAAAAACTATAGAAAACCTTCATGTGTTGAATCGATATTCATTCGTTGAATAGAAATTCATGTGTTGAATGGTGTTCGTGTTTTAAAATATAAAAGTCACCTTTTTATCGATTTATATAAACTATAGAAAACCTTCATGTGTTGAATCGATATTCATTCGTTGATTAGAAATTCATGTGTTGAATGATATTCATATCTTGAAAGAAATTGTTTTATAATAAAAATCCCATTTCTAACATCAATATGAAAAGTATAAAATAATCCTGTTTTGAAATAAATTGTTTTACAATAAAAATCCTATTTTATCCCCTGTATTAACTATACGAAATAATAGTGTTTTGAAATGAATTGTTTTACAATAAAAATCACATTTTTATTATATAAACGAATTGTTAAAAATAGTGAAGTGTTGAAATAGAAGACAGTTAGATAAAAATATCATTTTTATCAAATGTATGAAAGGAAAGTAGCTTTGAAATTGAAGAATCGATATATATATAAATAGAATTAAAATATATCGAATAACGATGCTGCAGTTTGTATTTTGAAACCGTGATTTCAAACGAGTAGTACGGGAGATCCGACTGTCGGATTTTCCCGAAATCACAACCGTTGGGTTCGCTTTGGAAAAATCTTTCCAACGGCACCAACTTTGTAAAAATCCAACGGTTGGATTGTCTGGAATGTTTAATTCAAATCTGAAGAAACACAGCGCCAGAATCGATTATATATATATATATATATATATATATAATTATATTTAATCGAATAACGACGCTGCAGTTCGTATTTCGAAATCAAAACTTCTAATGATTATACCGGGAGATCCGACCGTCGGATTTTCCCGAAACTGGAACCGTTGGATTCGTTTTGAAAGGATCTTTCTAATGATGTAAATTTTGTAAAGATCCAACGGCTAGATTTTCAGATATGTGTAAATCAAATCTAAAGAAAAACAGCGCCACGGTCGCGTTATTGGCCGAAGCGTCATTTAAATAAATTAACTATTTTAGAATAAATGAAATAGCGATAAATCGTTATAAAATATTATAAACGATATGGATGTGATTTAGAAATTAACTGAAGGTTGGCTAAGTCGAATGGTTTCCTGGGTGTTGATCTGATGTTGGTTTCGTCCTTCGGGGTTAATATTTGGGAAATCGTTCTCTTACTGATTGACGGTTAGTGACTAATGAATTGAAATGATGCGTGTATATGTTAGTGTTGCAATTGTTTATTATATACGCGAGTTTCTCAGAAAGACCGGGATTATCCCATCCTGAATAACTGAATCGACGATAAGAAATCGAAGATAAAGACGGTGGTCGAAGACCGGAGATCTTCACCTCGTTTGGATGGTAACTTAGGTCCTGATTGGGAGGCATCCCGAAATATGGATAATGAGTGGTGATCGTCCAGACGTACGTGGTAATTGATGGGTTTGCGAGGTATTTAGTGCCTCCGGTTTCGTTCAGACCCAGAACGGACTAGCAAATGGACAGTGCGTTTGACATTGGAATTTATTCTGTGTGATTGATAGCCATCAGTTGCACGGTGTGAATTGCCTGTGTGGCATGCTAAGATGCAGTGATCAGGGCTTCTGTTGAAAAGCAAAGTCTTGTGGTGATGATCAAAGCACCGCCTGTGTGGCGTAGCTTTGCGTATAACGTGAAATCGCGAGCCTCACACCCCGGTATGACCAGAAACGGGAGAAAGGACCTCAGGGAGGGCCTGCGTTTCCTCCTAGCTAGAAGTGGCGTCAGTGGTTTTACACGCCCTGAGGAGTTTGACTTATGTGGTTGTTGCTGTTGCGAGGCGCCTCGGTTAGATCGGACGATCCGGGTCCGATGGAGCCATTCGTTGGTTCGCTTACGCCCCAAAGGGCGGGGAAACGTAGTGTTCAGGCATTTTAATCCACTCCGTGTGGACCGGCCCTAACGATCCAAGGGTCGATGTGTTCTGATCCTGAGACTCGGGCTAGGCAGTCTCGAATTCGATAAGGACTATCTTTTGCCTTGGTTCATGACGGAAATCCAATTTCCAAATACGTGACTGTGCGATTTTGATTGTATACCTATATATGGCGACATAGTGGTATGGGGCATTAATGCCGTCTATGATTAATAGTTATGATTCGAAATTGTTTTCAAAACATATAAACCCTAGCAATAATATCAAATGCCTTTGTTTTATTCGTATCAAGCATATTTTGGCCATTATAAGGTAAAAACTCTGTCCTCCGGTCTGCGTTGCATTGTGTGATGGGAACTGAGTCTTATAATGGCTTCTTTTTTTATAAAAAGCATAGCGTTGTTTCAAAGAATGATTTGTTTTTAAAGCACTGGTGATCCGATGGAGTAAACCAGTTCCACGAAAGTGGCGTGGTCCTGTGATTAACCATATTTCAATTGTGTTGAGTAGATTTCTCATACCAGTCCCATGACTGACTCGTAGTTTGTTTCACTTTCAAACTCGGGTGCCCCTTTTTCTACATGGGCAGCCTTGTATTCAGGTTAAGCTGGGTTTCTCTGGATAGCTGGAGCTGAAGATGGATTCTATCATTTATATCTTTTTATGTTGTTCAGCTCCTATTGTACATATTATGTTTGTTTTCCGCTGTAGACATTTATGTATAGCTGAACTGTATTTGTACTAAGTAAGATCCTGTATACTGTGTAACTCTGATGATTACTTTTATCCAGTACATTCGATTGTTCATTATCTAGTGTATTTATTTCTGTTCTGCTATTATCTGTTTCTGTGTTATATTCCAAAGATAACCCTTGTCTCCGTCAGTACGGGAAATGGGGTCGTCTCAATTTGGTATCGGAGCTTTGGTTAAGCTTAGTTCTGGAATATAACATTTGTACGAACTCGTCAGAAATAGAACCAGTAGAGTTCTAGGACGGGCCACTCTATACTGATAGGATCAGTAATATCCTAGTATAGGTAAAGCAGAATGAAATTACACCTCGATAGACACATTTACATTCAAGTATTTGTCTCTATATTTTGAAATATCTTTTCTGTTGACCTGACACTTTGTCTGCTAATTGCAGACGTACTAGAAAATGAGTGACAGGAACAGAAGAAATAATTGTATGGCTCGACCAGCTAATGAGCCAGTTGTGCTCCCGCAGCCAGAATCCGATATAGAAGTTCTATTCAAGAGATATATCCTTTGCTGTTGGCGACTATGTATATTTGAAAGTATCGCCGATGAGAGGAGTTATCCGGTTCGGTAAAACCGGAAAGTTGGCACCCAAATTCATTGGTCTGTTTCCTATTCTGGAACGGATCGGAACTCTTGCTTATAGGGTTAAATTGCCTGATTGGTTGCCTGGAGTCCATGATGTATTTCATATATCTCAACTTCGAAAGCACGTTCATGATCCAGACTTGATCGTGGAAGAAGTAGCTCAACAGGATATTGAAATTACTCCAGAACTAGCTGTGAGAAGAGAGCTGCTAAAGATCATCGGCAAAGAAACCAAAGAGCTGAGGAACAAGAAGGTTCACTTAGTCAAAGTGCAATGGAGCGGAGATCCACGAGATTGCACTTGGGAAACTGAGGAGAGCATTCAGAAAGCTTATCCTAGATGCCGAGTGGATATCTCTGATTGACTCCGGTGCAAGGTATATTTAGATTACTTTGCATTACCGTTTAATTCTCTACTCTGCTGTCATTTTCTTTCCATGGATGTGCACTTTTAATTCTATAGTCTGAATGATTTTAAAAGAATATATGAATTAATTTGTATGGTTTTGAAAAGTTAAAAACAATTTGATTGTTGCTTGTGTTGTGTGATTGTAGATGTGATTAATTAAAATTACTGAAACAATAGTTAATTTAATTAATAAGAGAATGAATGGTAGAATGTATTCATTTAAATCACACATTGAACTGATTTAAAAATAGATAAGAATATATATACTTGTGCATTATATATGATTGAACAGGTAAATGGATTAGCTATTGAGTAGAGATTTTATTTGCGTGCCCGACAAATAGGTAAACCTTAATGAGTTGGATGCGAAATATTATTATATCAACTCCTGTGAATGCCATTGGATGCGGAGTGCTGGTTTTTCTGTGTGAAATAATAAACGTCGCCATAGGATAGTAACAATTAATTTTGAACTACATTACATGGCAGACTTCAGAAGATAGGCATACTTCATCATATACCACATAAGCATTTGGAGCTTGTGTGACAAGGTGGAAGATTTACCATACGAGCGAGAGGCTTGTATGGCGATGACTATATTTTACAGGTTGAACTGATGACTGATATGGACTATTTAAATTGTAACGATTAAATTGCCAGATTAATAAAAAAACCACACGGGTCTGGAGTTGACAATAATCACGTCTCTCTAGTTATTAGATATGGCACATGGACTATTTATTTCCCACACGGGGCAGGGTGACGAGAATTTATTCTCTGGAGTTACTATCAATACATGCTCCCCTGTAAGCACCAGAATATATCACTATAAATATGTGTATGCTTATTAGGATTTATTGGGTACCTAATACGGCCCAATAAATTTCCAAACCCCTCCCCGTACAAAGGAGGTTATGGCGAAATTTTTCGAAAATTCCAGGTGTTAGCCAAAATTTTGAAGAATTTGAAAATTCTCAGAAACTGAAAAGTTGGAGAATTGAAGCCAGATCGAACGTAGAGCTGATTAATCAAACCACTTTCGACTTTGTTCCTTTTCGGGGACGAAAAGTTTTAAGTGGGGCATTAATGCCGTCTATGATTAATAGTTATGATTCGAAATTGTTTTCAAAACATATAAACCCTAGCAATAATATCAAATGCCTTTGTTTTATTCGTATCAAGCATATTTTGGCCGTTATAAGGTAAAAACTCTCTGGTTTGCGTTGCATTGTGTGATGGGAACTGAGTCTTATAATGGCTTCATTTTTATAAAAAAGCATAGCGTTGTTTCAAAGAATGATTTGTTTTTAATGCACTGGTGATGCGATGGAGTAAACCCGTTCCACGAAAGTGGCGTGGTCCTGTGATTAACCATATTTCAATTGTGTTGAGTAGATTTCTCATACCAGTCCCATGACTGACTCGTAGTTTGTTTCACTTTCAAACTCGGGTGCCCCTTTTTCTACACGGGCAGCCTTGTATTCAAGTTTAGCTGGCTTTCTCTGGATAGCTGGAGCTGAAGATGGATTCTATCATTTATATCTTTTTATGCTGTTCAGCTCCTATTGTACATATTTTGTTTGTTTTCCGCTGTAGACATTTATGTATAGCTGAACTGTATTTGTACTAAGTAAGATCTTGTATACTGTGTAACTCTGATGATTACTTTTATCCAGTACATTCGATTGTTCATTATCTGGTGTATTTATTTATTTCTGTTCTGCTATTATCTGTTTCTATGTTATATTCTAAAGATAACTCTTGTCTCCGTCAGTACGGGAAATCAGGTCGTCTCATTACTTGTGGTGCTATTGGTTCTTATACTTGAACCCATCTACTCATTATAATAAATAGCTTTATCCATTTCAATATCACTAAAAACATTAAATCTATATCATCATCATTAGCCATTTAATTACTTTCGATCTAGAATCAATAGGCTAGTTACAAACTAAATCAATATCAAATTCTATCTTAGTCGATTTATTTATCGACTCTTTCAACTGAACCGAATTACATCCTTTAGCAATTTTCGCCAGTTTATATGACCCACCAACATATTTGCTAAAATTGTCTTCGTCTATTACTAACTCACCATTAAAATAACATATAGTAAGAACACATTTAGGGGTCATTCTACATGCAAAATAACAATAAATTCACTATTTCAATAATGAACAAATCGTTAAGCCAGAAAAGGCTAACATTAGTAAATCAAGAATTGAAAAGCCGTACCTTCAAGAATAGATAGAATGAATAACTTATTAATTGTTGATTAGATCTACTATGAAACAAATAGTAATTTAGTCTGAATTATAAATTAGTGTAAAATATGTTTTTAAAGTTAAAGTGTGGAAGTGAAAGGGGGTTTTGCTGGCAGCTAAGTAGGTCTAGACTACATCTAAAATAATGCTTGTAGGCATTATTTCAGATGCCGCCCAAAAGTTAAAATATGTCGCCAATGTTATAATAAAAAAAGAATACTGGCGGCATCTCAGATGCTGCCAATTGTCTACATGGCCAAAAGTGACCTATTTTTATAGTAAGTTTTAAAACTGGCTTATTTTTGTTAAAAGTTCACAAAATCGGTGCAAATAAAAAAATTCCTTATTAAATTAGCAATGCCAACTATGAATAAAAAATTGTATTTTATGCGCCATTTCTTAACTAAACCTTTAACAACCTGGTTTTGCAATTACCTATTAATAAAAATAGTAATAAATTATAATCAGATTATAATTTATAAATCAGGTGATAAATATATTTTAGGACAGGTAATTTAAATAATTATCTAAGATTGAATTATAATGTAGGGTTTTGAAATTTACATGGGGAAAATTTTGATAAAGTGATTATTTAACCATTTAAAATGATTGAATATGGATTTTGTGGAAAATATGTGTGGCTCGGTATAAACTTAAAGAAATAAGCTTAACTTTTTTTGTTGAATAATAAAGGAATACATGAAATTTTGTAGTCAAATTGTGTAAAATTTAAAATTGGGGATAAACTGAGTGTCAAAACCTAATATCTAAGTCCAAACAAATTAGGAAATGATAAATAAAGTACTTAGAAACTTTATAACATGTGAAAATAAGGGTAAATAGAAACTTAAAAAATTCTTATGAATTTTATTGCATTAAATAGCAATAAATGCGTAAACGGTGATTTTTTACGAAAATCAGTATTTTTTTTGAATAAATTTAAGAGGAAATGAATACTAAAACATGTCAATATTGTTGGAAAATATTTTTATGTGTATTAAAAATAAATTTTAATTAGTTGTAAAATTTTCAAGTTAAAATAATGTAGTTTGGATATTTTTAATAAGAGAACTGTAAATTTTGTTCAAAAGAATGTAAAAATGCATGTTCTAGTATAAATCTTAAATTTTAGAGTAAACAAACCTAATATGAAATTCTAAGTGGTTAAAGTGATTTTAAAATCATGCCGAAAATTTTACAAAGGTTAACATTTGAAAATTCTAAGTCAAAATAATGTATTTTGAAAAGAAAGGGCCTAAAACAAGGGTGTATGTTGTTAATTAGAGGTTAACTATCTTATTTAAGCCTAAACTGATTCACAATTATCTTAAATGAGTTTAGTTAGGCCCTAATATGACTAATTAATTAGGAAAAATCTAGAAAGAAGGGTAATTACGTACATTTCCTCCGTTAGTTCTTCTACTCCAAAAAGAAGAAACACTATTTAAAAGAAAAATAGAAATCCTCTTGCAAAGCTAAAATCCGAGCTTCCAAAGCCCAATCTAAAGTGAAAATTATAAGCTAAATTAGGTGCTACATACGGTTAGTCCATCAAAACCAAAATTTCATGTTAGGAAAAAGAATTACAGCAAGATGAAGGTTTCCTTGCATGATATTATTATATGAACTTCAGATGTTGAATAAGGAAATAAGCCTCCAAGCCTCGATCCAATCATTACTATAACTCACTAAATATTCTGTTGAATATCTAAGATTAGGTTTCTGCTCATGCTTTCTAACTTGAGTGAAGCTTAAAATGCTGATTTTGTGTAATGATTTGCTGAAAATCATTTACTGTAGGTGGTTTTGATTATTAGCAACAAAATATGGCATGTGTCCATGTTTAGGGCCGCATATCTTCTTAAATCCTTATCGGAATGTTGTGCTTATTTTTCTAGTTGGTAGTCATGTTGTTAAATAATATATATATGACAAATTTTAGCAAAATTCGAAGTTGTTGAGTACGTGAATCCTATCAGAAAGTTGAACCCATATTTGTTTTCTGGCCTAAGCATATTTTTTTGCCATATTCGACCCATGATAGAGTTGGGTCGACCAAGGGGTTGAGCGAAGCATTGGATAGGTCGACCTAGCTCGGAAAAAATGCCCAGGTAATTCCTCTATGTGATATGCTTTTGTTCCACGCTATGTTACATGTTGAATGTGTCTTTGAGCATGGTTTTAGTGTTAATAGTTAAGTGTTTGTCTATGTGTATTGTAGCAAAATCAATCAAACATTTAAATTTGCTTCTTTTTCTCATTTTTAGCTTACTTCGAAAATGGAGAAGCCTAGTTTATCAAGAATTCTTTGTCGCATTTTGATGTGTTTTGTGTGGGATTTTCTGTGTTGTTTCTTGTGACTTTCGGGAATGCATGCACGTATTTTTGAACTGTTTTAGAAGGCATTTTCATTTATAAATTTTGGTTTAAGGTAAATTTTTTTACAAAATGAATTCAAATAAAATATAATATAATAATAATTTCAATTATAAAGGAATTTTCCAAAATTGTTTTTTTTTAAATATTTTCCAAAAAAATGATTCAAAACCGAATTTTTATAAAGTATATTTTCATGTATAAAATAACACATATTTTCACCTTTCGAGAAGACGAGATTGTGAATTAGTTGATTTAGTAAACCATGTGGTATTGGACAAATAGGTTTAATGTATCGATTAATACCAAACCTGTCGGTTCAAGGCTATTGTTGTTAGTGTTTTCTATGTGTAATGGGACACATAGTTACCATTATTTGGATTACTATCTGAGGGTATGTGACACTTTCTATTGGTTCATCAGTACTAGACCTTTGGGTCAATCTTGTGACAAATACGACCTTTGGGTCAATCCTATGAATCTTATGGTATTTATGACCTTCAGTTCAATCTTGTGGCATTACAACCTTTTGGTCATATAAAAAGGTACATATCTTATGAATATTAGTACTGGCATGTCTTCGAGTCATTTTTTAGTTAGCACGTGCAAGCGTAATTGTGTTTGGTTCCAAAATCCGTTTTGTTTCTTAATGGTGTTTATCGATAATTTCACCATTTCGGAATGTGACTATTATTATATATACATACTGTTGGACTACCTGAAGATTCATATGTATATGGTGATTTCATTTCTATGGTTTTGAGTTCTAATTGATTTTATGGGTTCTGTTATTTTTGTGGCTTTTATGGTTTCCTTCTTGAGATTTCATGTGTTTTATATCGTGTGTTACATCTATTGAAGGAAAAACTTGTGTTAATAGAGTCGTCTTTCAGGAGTAAAACCTTAAAACAGTTTTGTGGAGTCATTATATGTAACCCATGGAAATCTATGTTATATCATTCCTTTTCGATTTAAAAGAATATTTCCCTTAGTGAGTATTATTGTATCTTGTCTTATACTGATTACCGTATTCAAGTTGGACTGACCCGTGTTTTTATTACTTGGGACCGATCAAGTTGTAGGTTAGGTTTTATGGCTTATGCATTGATGTTCTTCCTTAGATAACTTTATCGACCCTTTAAGGTTATGCATAATTTTTTGTGTAGTCTTTTCGGTAGTTATATCGTGACTTGATGATGTACATATTCTTTTATGGGGTTTTGATGTGTAGACATGTATGATGATTTGTATAACCACAAATATGTAGTACTTTGCATTGTACATTATGTACCTATATGTATATATGTTTATGTCTATTGTCCTGTGATTTTTGTTTATTATTGGTATTGTATTTTGATCTGAATAGATCCTGTAGCCATCATAGTATTGTATTAAATTAGAATTAAGTATGTGGATCCATTGATGAAAAAATATCGACATGTTTGATACTTGTTTAATATAAGATTACAGATGGTCCTTCCTAACAAGCCTATACTCCATATTAAACGATGACATTATTCACTAATGTTATTTGTTAATATGGGTCTTGGAGTGGGGGTTAAGGCTTGGTATTAGTGTTGAATTCAGAAAAAAATGCAATAAACACGAAACAATATACATACTATGTTACATCAATTTATAATGCGAGTGAAAACATTATCCCTAATCGAAATTGTTCCTAATCATGTCCTTAACCTTCAACGTGTCCTTTTGGTAGATGTAAGAGGGAATACGTCTATGAATGTGTAATTTTAATTCCGTAGTATACCTTTCGCATTAAATTCAATTGATAATATTTCATCCCTATGAATAACCCACTCTTATTTTCTATTTTCAACTAATGGTTGGAAACGGTAGCAAGCATCCTTCGGGCTTTGAGCAGTCCAGATATTTGCATCCCAAGGATAGTTATATGTCCATAGATCATATTCTTAAACTCAGGAGCACATAGCCTCCAGTGCCTCCTCGTTCTTCTCCTTTATGAAAATCCAGGTTTGGACGCATGTTCAATCATTCTGCACGTCTCGAAGGCAATTCATTCATGGGCTCCATGTCGGTTCTTGATATTTAGGCATGTCTCTTCACTTGTGAGCGTATCATGTTGTAGATGGATATTTCAAACCATTACCACGTTCTCGTAGCATCGAGCATGCTTCAAGAGCATGCGTTAGATTGGTATGAGTTGCTAGTGGCCGAGTTTTATGAGTCCATCTTATATTAGAAACAATTCAAGGAGAGGTTTAAGCGCAAATTGTGCCCGAGTCCGAGAAGGAAATTTTTTCTCATCTCTTTCTTGACCTAAAGCAAGGGAATTCGACTATATCCAAGTATGTCACTTCGTGTAAGGCCCTATCCAAATATTTCCCATAACATATTTCTACTTCACACAAGAAGAAACTTAAATTTGTAAATGGTCTCAAAAATCATCTTAAGAAATCACTCATGTTGCAACCCAAATTGACTTTCGAGGAGTTAGTGATATGTGAATTCATCAAGCAGTGGAGAATGATAAAGATAGTGATGTTGAGTCTAAGGCTCATAGAAATCTGAACGAGAAGCATGTTCCATGTCGTAAGTCCAAGCCTTTCCATCAAAATAAGAAGAAAAAGAATTAAAGGATCTAGTTCTTAACCTAATGTAGAACCTATTTGGCTTTAACGATGGGATGTTACAATTGTGGGTCGCATGATCATTTTGCTAAAGCATACTCTAAGCCTCATATGTTCCGTAATTATAAGAAAGCGGGGGATGAGATCTCGACTTATCCTAAGAGACAAAAGGGGTCTAGTTCAGGAAATCTTAATGTGGAGAGAACATCTAATAGCTTATCTTCTCAGACTCAAGGTACACCTTCCATCCTTGAAGGTTCATTGTTTTTTCATGATCGCTCGATTTGGGTATTATTCAATACATGTATGTTGTATTCATTCATATCGAAACAACACGTCGGTGATTTATCTTTGGATTTTGTGTGTTTGGCGACTTCTCTACGGATTGCAAATCTTATCGGAGGGTCCGTAACTCTCAGTTTATTGTAGGAGGATGTTGAAATATTCTTGTGTGTCTTTTATTTCCGTGCGAATCTTTATGTGATTCATTCTCTTGGATTCGATATGATTCTTGGTATGGACTTGCTAGTACGATACGAGGATAGGGCTCTTTGTGTTGAGAGGATAACATTACTCATTATTCTTCGGGACGTTGATCATGACACTGAAGCAAATATCTATTTCCTTTTGGGTCTTGATACCACAATGATGATGATGTATCTCATATTCTAGTTATGTGTATTTTGCCAATATATTTGAGCCTGTTATAGGTCTGCCACCCAAATAGGCCATCAAGTTTCATATAAACCTCATTCCACGAGCATAATCTGTTAGTCGTCCTCCTACTAGGATGTCGACAAAAGAGAATGAGGAACTCAAGAAGTAACTTCTTGAGCCTGACATAAAGTATTTTAATTAGTCCAATTGTTCACCATGGGGTATCGTTGGGGTATGTGTGAAGAAGCCTTGTGGGACTCTTAGGCTATGCATCGATCAACGCAAGCTTAATGAGTTGACCATCAAAAATCAATATTTACTGCCAAGGATCGACGACATGTTCGATCAATTAAATGGAGAGTTCTTTTATCTGCTTGATCTTGCCATGGGGTTTCATGCATTTCAAGTTGCGTAGGACAACATTTCTCCCATAGATTTCCACACTCGACATGGATCTCATGAGTGGTTCGTCATGCCTTTCTATTGACAAACGCTCCCGCAGACTTTGTTGACCTTATTTATCAAGTATTCCAAGAATATCTAAATAGATTTTTGCTTGTATTCACTAATGATATTGTTGTGTGTTCTAAGTATGAAGTTGATCATGCACAACATTTGAGTATTGTTTTGAATACTCTTCAACAACATCAACTCAAAGAAAAATTATTTAAGTGTTATTTCTAGGAGAAGCAAATTAAGTTCTTAACTCATGTAGTATTATTTGATTGCATATCAGTCGATCCTTCTAAGATCGAGGCTATTCAAAATTAGAAGAGGCCTGAAATGTCTCAGAGATTTGTAGCTTTTTATGATTGACGGGATATTATCGTCGATTCATTATAGACTTCTATCGCATTGTGCTTCCTCTTAGTAGCCTTACTCGTAAAGGCACGCGCTTTTTATATTGATTGATGTGAAGCTTCTTTTTAATAACTAAAAGAGATTCTTACTCATGCACTATCTTAGTGGTTCGTAAAGGGAGCCAGGATCCTATTGTTTGTGCCGATGTGAGCCATAGTGGACTTTGTGTTGTGCTTATGCAGCATGATCAGGTAGTTGCCTACGCCTTAAGGCAATTATGCCCTAACGAAGTCCGATATGCTACCCTTGATTTGGCCCCATTATTTTTTAGATAAGCACTTTATCATTTGTATTGATCATAAATTGCTTAAGTACTTATTCACTTAAACGGTTCTTAACATACGACAACAACATTCGCTTGGGTTCCTTGCATCTTATGACTTTGACATTTAGTATAACTCGGGGAAGGGCAATCGAGTTGACGATGCTTTGGGTCGTAAGCATCCAGTCGCTGTATCCATGATGCTTTCAAAATGGAAAGATTTAGAGACTCTGTCTTTATGTGACATTCAAAATCGTACTTCTTTTTCAGACTCTCCTGTTTTATTGTATAGCATGGATGCTCAACCTTATATTTTGGATCGTATTTCCGAGGATCGACTTCAAGATCCCAATATTTCATCCCTTATTTAGAAATTAAGTTAGAGTCTTGCTATGATATTAAGATGAGGGATTCCAGCATCAACGTCCATGGTTATCTTCAAATAAAAAGAAGAAATCAGTTGTGCGATCTATTTCAGAGTCTAGGTGAGACACTCTATTCGAATGCCATCGATCCAAATATATTATTCATCCGAAAACAAATTCACGACTTGTCATCCTGTGAAAGTCGTGCATTAACAACCTAGTAGCCTCCTTCAGAATTTGGAGGTCTCGATGTGAAAGTTGGACCAGATCTCTATGGATTTTATCGATGGCTTACCTGTTCGAGGTCAGGCCGTAGTAGCATTTGGTGATCGTGGGTCGTCTCACCAAGTTTTCACATTCTATTCCCATTAGATCTAAAAGGATGGCACCCACTCTTTTGAGGCTTTAATTATATTAAGGAAATTGTGCGACCGCACGATATTCCTAGTTCCATAGTATGTGATCATGATCTGCTACTTACGAGCCATTTTTTACAAGGGACTTAAGTTAGCCTTGGTCACAAAGTAAAATTTTAGTACTGCATACCACCCACAATCTGATGGACAGACTAAACGGGTGAATCTCATATTAGAGGACTTAACTTTGAGCCTATATTCTAGATTTTCATGGTAGCTGGGAGGATCATATCCCATCAGTTTAGTTTACTTATAATAACAACTTTTAAGCTTCTATCATCATGGCTCCATTTGAAGCTTTATATAGGAGACCAAGTCATTCTCCTACTAGTTGGCTTGATTCCAGGGGGGAAATATTTTAGGCTTCGACTTTGCTTGTGATTCATCTAAGAAGATCAGTCTTATTAGAGATAGGACAAAAGAGGCTCCGATTCGCTAAAAATCCTATGCGTATAATCGTAGGCAGCCTCCTCGAATTTTACACAAGATCCTCGAGCCCATCAATGTTGATCTCTGCATGCTCTTCTCAAATTTTCTCAAATCCCATCGCCGCTAGCTCGCCAATACCATCGATTCTGACACCGAACCCACCTCTTCTTTCGCTTCCGCCTGCCCCTGACCCGTTACCCCTCCCAACTTCTCCAACCTCATTAGCGAATCCTCTTATGCCAACAGTTAAATGGTTGTCACTTTTTGCCACAAAACTTATGAATGCGGGTTATTATTCACCTCCACCCATGAAACTCAAGTTCTCTGAAAGCAAGCTTCTCCCAATTGATGATATCATGAGGGATATGTTGAAGTACATGAAGATAACTTAATCGGGCATTTCTTTGACGCTCCATTCTCTTATGCAGTGGTCGTTAATCACCTCAAAAAGATATGGAAACCGCAAGGCACAATCAAGGTGAAATCAAATGGAAATATTTTTCTCTTCCTACTTTCTAGCTTCACGATAGAAGAAGGATTACAGAAGCTAATCTGGTGATTATCCATAACAAAATTTTCATTATTAAGAAGTGGGATTCGAGTAGTTAGCATTGGCAACAGAATTCACAAGTTTCAGTTTGGATTAAACTGTTGAACTTGCCTTTACTTTCTTGGTCAAAACTTGGTATATATTGGATAGCATCTCGTATTGGAAAATTTATGTGCACGGATTTGTTCACTGAAAGTTTGGAGCTTCTTGAGTAGAGGAGTCAATGGGTCGGGTCGATCCGTTTACTAAACAGGTAAGAAATAGCTTAACTCAAATCCGACCCGTGTAACCCCTTTAATTTGGTCGAGTCGGGTCGTAAACGGGTCATGGCGGGTCGGGTCATAAATGGGTCATAAACCGGTCGGGTCAACCCGTATAAGGCATAAACGGGTCATAAATGGGTCAATTCGGGTCCACGGGTCACAAATTGATCAAATTCGGGTTCATGGGTCATAAATGAGGCAAATTCTGGTTCATGAGTCAAACGGGTTTAGATCAACCCCTATAAATATAAATAGGTTATAAACGGATCAAAGTCGGGATAGGGGCCAACCCGGAACCCACCCGTTTATAGATGGGTCAAATTTGGGTTGACCCAAAAATAAACCGCCAACTAAATGGGTCATGTTAACTTGCTAATTTCCGTGCGGGTTTCAGATCAGGTTTTAGGTCGTGTAGAAAATTGACAGCCCTAGTCTTGAGTAAGCGAAGTGCATTGTGGAGGTATCCCTAAAAGTGATTTCCCTGATACCTTCTAATGTTGTTAAGTGATGGCACTGACCAACATATGAGAGTTAACTACTTATGGAAACCTGGCAAGTGTTCAAGATGTGAGGCTTTTGCCCCTGACATAGCTAGATGTGTTAGAGGAGAAAATAGGGTGAATAAAAGTGACTCTGTTGTCTATTGCATACCCAAAGCCATGAGTGTTTCCGAGGACTGTGGAAAAGTTATGTTTGGTGTTTTAGCTTCTAGGGCTGGTAAGGAAGGTGGGTTGACAAGGACAGTGGAAAGTACAGAAATGATGTTGGGGTTGACAAGGATGGTAGAGTCAACACAGTTGATGGCAACGCTGCCAAAGTTAATGGATTTCATGTTCCAAACAGAAAGAATGCAGAGAAAAAATATGAAAGGTAATAAGAAAGTGAAACTAGCTAAAGGAATAAATGGTGGACATTAGAGTAGGAATAAGGTAGATGAGGATCTGAACAAACGTGGAAAAGTGAATGTTGACACAATTTTCTTGAAGTAGGTAATAGCTTTGAGGCTCTCAAGGTACTGGACGAAACTAATACTATGGTAGCTGCTTCTGAATTAGAAGAAGGTGAAATAAGATTAAATGAGATAGAAAGAATAGTGGTAACTCCTAGTTTTATCTATAGGGATCCGCAGTAAGATTAAATTAATGAGAATGAATACAATGAAATGATAAAAAAAGAAACTAAGAGATAAGGGAAAAGGAAAGTTGGATGAGGGGACTGGTGTAGTAGGCTTTAAGACCACACCAAAGAATGCTAAACCTTGTCCTAGTCATGAGATAACTAGTGATGAGGTGTGTATGAACAAGGATGACTTCATGTAAATGCTACTAGATAATGTCAAGGGCTTCGAGAAGACTTTGCGTTCAAGGGATGCAGTCGTGGAAGGAAATGCAGTTGTTTCTACCCCTCAGGCCTCAAGTCAACACAACAACATCAATTTCAAGTTGGGGTTTCTCAATGGCATTAGGCCCTTCTAGAAACAATCCAAAGCTAATGCAAAGACGCCTACTAAAGCCAATAAAGCTGACTGCCATAATGATCTTATTGCAACTTCTTCTGGATTAGACCAAAAAAGCAATTACAGGAGCAACCTTATGCACACATATTGCCTTTTGCAGCTGATAAACCTCCACCACCTATCAAGGCTGCTGAACTGACTCCCCCCCCCCCCAATCCAAGGAGCCTGACATGCCAAACACTAGAAGTAGGGTTCAGTGTTTTCAGCAACACTAGAAGCAGGGTTCGGTGTTTTCAGCTCAATATTGGTTAGTGCAACTCGTCAAGGCTTTGTGAGTCACAGATAGGCTCTTATGTCATGTTAAGATACCTCTTTTGTAGCCATAGTCGCTTATGTCATAATACATGTTATGTAATGATCTTGATAGTATGTTTTGGCCAGTTTGCATTACTGGCTTGTCTCTATTCATCCCCATATGTGAAGTGGTTGTTGTAGTAGATATACGTGTTGTATGTCTTCTATTTTTGATGTATTTAATATTTTAATATAATAAAAGCGTTACGGATCACTCAAAAAACCGGTTAGTCTTGCCAAGAAATAGTAGGAAGCATTTAGAGTTTTTAGTTGGCAATCATGTGTACATTCCAGCTTCTCCTTTGAAAGGAGCGATGCACTTTATTCAAACAAGGAAATTGGAACCACGAAACATTAGGTTGTTTCTTATTATGAAGCATATTGGTCTAGTTGCATATAAAGTAGCACTTCTTGATCAATTTTCTAGTGCTTATGACAAATTTCATATCCCTTAGCTAAGAAAGCGTTTGCATGATTTGGATTCTACGATTAATACTCATGCTTTGGAGAAGCTTAAAGCCTCACCTGATTTAACTATTGTGCATCATCCAGTGTGAATTCTTGGTACAATGGTTAAACTCCTTCATGACAAGAAGGTACGACTCGTGAAAGTTCAATGGTCCAATAATCCCAACGATTCCACTAAGGAAACCAGAGAGTTTATCGAGAGGTCAGATCTAAATTTAATATCTTTTAGTGACACAATCTCCATCGCCTTCCGATTGAGGATAGGAGCATAAAATACTTACGGACTAGACGTCTGAATGAATTAACCTGGTTCCCACCGACACTGGGGGAACGAGCATAGAATTCTAAATTAACTTCAAACGCATTTCAAACGCGACTCGTGATTCAAAGTTAAATAGAGGCTATATACACTATACCTCCAAACCATGACACTTGGAAATTAGTCATTTAATCCTTCTAAGTTAGACAGCTTAGCACTTAACATATTTTCCATTTCAAGCTAGACTTGCTTATGACATAAAAGTTGACTTAGTAACCTGCAAACTAAGCAAATTATTCTATTCAATTTGCAGGTTTATGTACAGATGCAAAGCAAAGACGCGAGGTTTACTCCCACGCACAACAACAAAGAGCAATGTTCAAAGGGATGGCACTGATGCCTAATGATAAACTTTTCACATAACTTAAGGAAGTGATCGAAAGGAGGCCTTGAGAGTGGGATGTTTAATAACATATCACACAACTTAAGGCAACGACCAAAAGGAGGCCTTGAGAATGATATCTCAAATTGAAATATATACCCAGTATCACATTACAAGTACACTGAATGGAAAATGCAATGGCTCGAGCACTTGGATAACCCAATCACTTAATATTTGAAAGCAATGTCTATTTTTGTGCATACAGGTCTAAATTCGAAAGAGGTGTGATCCGACCACCTGTCTTTTGTCATTACCCCTGGATTAGGGTCATAACTATTGAAAATATTTACAAATGACATAACTTATTTTCCTGTATCTAACTTATGCTTTGATCCTCACAGGTCGCTTGAGGGCCACGAAACAGATGCAAAGCGACTATCCATTTACTGATCTTAAACTACTTTTCGCATAGAAGGCTCATATAAGACTAGACATGAATCATATATCCTATGCCATACAATACTTGAGTGTGACACACTCACTTTGTACCCGACTTTTACCCTTGAGCAGGGAGGAGATGAGAGCATTTGAGGCGACTACAATATGACCTTTCACCACCCAACTTTGATCCTCAGAGCTTGGAAGGGGGACCGAAGACTAATATGGGCTGCACACTAACAAATCATTCTACATCCAACTCGAACTCGCAATTCGACAATAGAGTATGAATCCAAAGAATACAAAGATTTGACATCCACTCATCAAGGAAACTCCATGGTTGGGGGCACGGGATGCAAGCTTCGAGGGACATAATTTGACTGCCTGATTACTCTACGCACATTTACTATCCTCAGAGTTCTGCAAAATCCCAGATTGCAGCCGAAAGGATGACTCCTGAAGATAACCACGCATATATCTGAGCAACATATCATCATCCAGAATTAAATGACAAGTGACGAACTACAAGTACATTAATTGGAAAGCACATCACCCAGGCATTCAATGCAAACGCCGTTGACATTAAGGTACAATACATGGCATTCAACTTGACTTAACACTTCTTCTATCATATGCAGAAGCCCGATTGACGGCTATTTCATATGCAAAATCAACATGCCTCGCACTCCACTACCCATAAGGAGGGCAGTAGAACGACTGAGACAACGATCATTATATACATAATTGGCTTATTCATGCATAATTCACTATGTACAGGGAGAAAATTGAGAATCAGGATCAATTGTCAACTTAAAGCTTGAGGATCCATACATATTCAACATTTTGGAACGCCAAGAAGGGGGCATGCAACTACTTTATTCTAGCTTGAAAGGATTTGGATAGCTCGTCTTTGGATTAAGGATGGGGAAGCGAAAGAAGGATGAAATATCTTTCCACACTAAAGCCACCGGTAATGCAGGCGCGAGAAACGAGGAAAGCCATGAGGCTTCCTCCCATGGTGATCCTTCTGTTTATCTCACTAAAGAGGAGATGTATGGCGTTCTAGCTGAATTCCGTACACGGATGGAGTGGCAGGATGAGCTCCTTCGTAAGCAACAAGAAATGATGGACAATTTCTTCCCTTGCATGGATAGAATGGCTCGACAAGGAGGTTAGGTCACACTGATTGGAGCTGGCACAAGCAATGCTTCTATAGTGGAAGCAGCAGATGCCCCCGCAGTTAGGGGTGAGCAGTATTCGGTTCAAACCGAATTAACCAACCAAACCGGTTCATTTCGGTTAGTTTGGTTCAGTTTTAAAACTAAATCGGTTTGAATTCGGTTTGTAAAATAATTTTTTTCGGTTGTCGATTTATCCAAATTAACCGAACTTTTATTTTATTATCTAATTTTATGGTATTGTACCACTTTAAACAATTTTTTTTGGTTATATAGCATAAAGAATTTTTGCAAATAGATCAAATCTTATCATAAACATAAAATTTACTATATAAAATTTCTCCAAACATGAATTTATGTTTTACCTTGAGTGAATCGATCATTTCAATTACAGTACATCCTTTAAGTTTTGTTAAATTGGTTACCAGTCGAATTAACCAAAATTAATTCGGGTCGGTTTAGAAAATTTTCGGTTCCATTTCAGTTTGAGGTTTTCTACGTCCACACTAACTGAACCGATCGAATGCTCACCCCTACCCCCAGCTTGGCTCGACACAAGTCCCAAGTTAAACAGTAGTACACAATGACCCATGCACATCTGGGGGCAACCACCTCAATCTTAATGATCATCTTCACAATGCTTCAACCCGCAGCATAGGCCAGGCTAGGTGCTCTGGATAGAGCAAACCCTGGAGTATCCCAGGGCAATAAGGTTCAGGTCGAACAAATCAAACCGGTCCAGTTCGACATCGAAACGAGGAACAAAAGTTTCTCCGGTCTGAACCAAGAAGCCCGAGGCCGGATTCCACCACTTCAGGCGTTCATGCTAGGGGTACCAGCGCTAAACTGGACAACTGGTAACAACTCCTTGGACACGGAAGTCAAATTTCCAACATTCTTCGATGCCTCACCAGAGGTAGCACATCTCAAAACGACGTGGATAACGCCAATCATAGCCTTTTCACACGGGACATCATAGATTTCCGCAATCCCTCGGACTTCAAACTACTATCTCTGAATGCTTACAATGGCAGGACCGATCCAACGGTGCATTTGATGCGCTATAAGCACCTTATGGAAGTGCTATCAGGGATAGACAACGTCATGGCCAAGTGCTTCCTTCTATTCGTGACTGTCATCGCTGCAATACGATTTTGGTAGCTTGCATCTGAATCAATCAACCATTGGAATGTGTTGGTCATCCGCTTCATTGAACAGTCAAAGGTCGGTATTTCTCGGCCCAAAAGAGTAATGTATCTCACTTCTATCAAGCAGAGGTCTGGCGAGACCCTGCGCTCATTTCTGGAAAGGTTAAATGTGATTTTGGTGTCGATGGATCGACCAGAACTATCCTTGGTACTTATGGCTGTTGTGTCCGACAACTTGGATGAAACGGACTTCAAAATCTCTCTACAATGGGATTCTTCTAAAGATCATGATGAATTTTACTCTGAGGCAGACAGATTCCTACGACAAAAGGATGCAAACGTGGAGATGGATGATCTTGATGTTTTCACGACAAAAGATGGAGGACCATCCAACTCTAGAAATGATAAAGGCAAGGGAAGAGCCCCAGAAAAGAGTGATAGGAATGTGTGGTTCCAAAGAGAACTAGTTTGGTGATCAAGTCAACAATCTTGTTTATTAAGCTCAATGGAACTGAGCATGAGGAATAAACTCAACAAGAGTGTGATGACTATTTCGGGCCATGCTGAAACATGAACGAAGAGGCTCGATTAACTCCCTAACAACGTTCATAATATTGCATTTTTATGAGCTTACTCAACTCCGCGACTAATAAGATAAGAGTAACTAAGTTCGTTGACACTCGATGAGGTGATACTCACTTTCTGACTAAAGTGAAGGGACGATGCCTAAGCGAATGGAACTCGACCATTCGTGCATTCAAATATAACTCTCGCTGACTGAGAGAGGGTATAAATTGAATTGGGTCAGCTAGGATTGCTAAACCCGCAACTCTAACCCGATACAACGACGAAAAGTGTAAAGGCTTAAGGACTGAATTTCAACTGACTTAGGTCAACCCCCACTGATGCTCGGGGTATAAGCATTGACCTCGCTTATCCTCCACTGGCCCTAGGAGCACAAGCGTCGACTCATGGGATGACTTTGAACATGACCCTGACTTGGCGCATGATTCAAAAAATATACTTCATATCTCCAGACTATAGCATGATTGTCTTGCCTATTCAAGCGAGACAACTTATGCGTTAGACTTGCCTTACACGTTCAAGCGAGCCAACTTATGGGTCAAGCATGACTTCAAAGATTTAAATTGCAACTACGTTAAATGGAAAATGAGATAAACTTCTCTACTGCCTTATGAGTTTGATGATCATACCAGACACTGGCTTACATGATTTCAACAACATCTCATACTAATTCATATGTGATCATTGGACTATAAAACGATCCGGTGAGATCATAAATTCTTTTAATATGGTTTGATACGACCATTAACTTATAATTTCTCATAATACGATCCGGAGCGATCGTGGATTTCTTTAAATATGGTTTGATAAGACCATGGATTTCTTGTTTTTTATTAATACGATCCCGAGTAATCATGGTTTTCTGACTTCTTATTGTTGCGATTCAATGCGATCATGGATTCCTAGATTAATATCCTGATGTCGGGATAATCCAAAGCCAAGTGCAAATGTCAAATTCACATGTCGATTCTGATGTGCTCTATCCCAACTATCCAGATGCTCGATCAGAGACCGAAAAGTCTTATACTGCCCCATGACTTAGACAACTACTCCATACATCAACTTGTATTTAAACGAAGGTCTGACTCGACCATGTGCTTGGCTTGCATGAGAAGACCACATCGTTTGACAATGATCAGTGCATGTACAATCACACTCGGGAGCCAATGACCTACATTGGCTTATGGAGAACGAATTTGACCTCTTGATTCAACGAGGTTTAAATGATTTCTTGATCATCTTGACTACTCCGGCCATAGGCTTTAGCACGATAAGCACCATTGAAAGCAGTGCAATACATGACAAGCTATTTATGCAGGAAAGAGTCCAAGTGATGAAACTATTTGACACTGCATTCCCAAGGGTGAATAGCATTCCAAAGAGATGCAGTTCGACTTATTCAATATACATCCCGTTTGACACGTGATATACTTTGGAGGGCGAAATATTGACTTTCCTTTTGGCAAGGACATCACCCTATGAGCTACCACTGACAGAGCCAATAAGAGCTCAATCATGGGCCTGGACAAACTCGGACATCGCTGGCTCAACCCCTAATTCGATCACCTTTGGGCTCGTTTAAGCCCAGCAAAATCAATAGCATCCAGGGTCAAAGAAGAGGGTACATGAAGTCTTAGATCATAGGAGATCCTTCCTACTTACCTCAGCTTGATTGAAGCTCCATCTCGAGTCAAAGACCACACTCCAGAAAATAGAGCTCCAGATTGAATAGAGCCTTGGAACAAATGGAATCCGAATCGAATGAAATCCAAATCGATTGAAATCCAGGTCGAATGCATCCCAAATTGAATGGAATCCGATCCAGAAAGGGACAGTTACAATCTGCCACCATCAGCAGTCCTCCACTACCTCCTACTGCTACGGATCTCACACCAAGTGTCCACAAACCGACCAAGCAACTTCTCGAAGTGGCGCAGTAATCATTTTACAATCGCCTCCATTACTTTCATATCTTCTCGGATCGAAAGCCACGTGTCCCTTTCTATTTAGGAACCTACCAGACTTATAAATGCAGCATTTAGAGGAGAATTCAAGAACTTTTCGCCCTTACAAGCTTTCCACTACTTAGTCATGGCGGCCAGCCACTTGAAACTCGATATATTTGCTATATCCATGATTGTAATTCAAGATAAACACTAGAAACGGTGTTGGATGAGAGATTATGATAATCTCTTTCATTGTAACTTCACTCTTCTGACGTTATGAAGTAAATTATGAAGTAGGTGTAGGCTCTTTAACGTCGAATCACTATAAAATGTTATTGTATTACTGTTTCCCACATTTTTTAGTTATTTTCTCATATTTCATGCTCTAAACATGACTTTTTAGATGTTAGTGCCATTTTTTGGTCTAACGACATGCATGATTATACAACATTATAAGTAGTTTGAATCATTTATCGTATCCCTAATAAACTTGCTCTTTGGCCACACCATGCTAATCAATGGCTTGGATGTGGCATTTCGTTGGTTCAGGTTATCGTCGGAGTGGGCTAGGAATGCTCCTTGCTTGTGTTAGTTGGTTTAGTGCTTTTCTTCCAATCGATGGTGTATAGATAACCATTTTGAAGTTGTCTATATGTCGTCAACCTTTGTTTTATTTCGTAGGTGTCGTTTCTCCGATCGCTTCGTGTGGTTTTTGACCTTTCATCGTAGGGACTGCTCGGTCTTCGGTTTTCCACGTCCATGAAGGACTGTCTACTCGATGTTGATTCTGTTGCCGTGGAGCCAACATAACAATGGTGACATCGGTACTTGACATTACAACGTATCCCCCTTCTTCTCCTTTATTTACCACTCAGATTCCCTTCTTAGCACGGGGTGGAGCTCATAGCTAGGAACTCCTACTCTTTTCGTCTAGATCACTTTATCTCTTCTAGCTTGAGGCCCTCTCATCACCTGATTGTAGATCGACCTCTGTAGCAATAGCCACGAGTCCGACTACCTGGCCTTTATCTCACTCTTCTTTCTGTTCATTTAGGAGGAGTTCATAGTCGCAGCCGCATACTCCTCACATTATTCGCACCCGGTTCCTCGCTACGGCAGAGCAGATAGTTAGGTCAAATTGTTGCACTCTTTATCTGATTTGGGTTTAGTTCTTTTTGAGCGGTCGTTTCCCTTTAGATCTCTTTCCCTTTTTCCAGTTCTTTCGTTATGGCGAACTGTTTGTTTTGTAACATTCAGAGAGTTGGAAATGTAGCCACTTTCTTGCATCTTAAGCGCATCATTAAGAAACATTCTGTTTTCTTAGTGGCTCTTCAAGAACCCTTCATGGTGTTGGAGGTCCTTTTTGAGATCTTCCTTCAACTTAATTTCGAAGGTGGTATCCTCAACGTTTCTAATAAGATTTGGATTCTATGGGCCAAAGACATCTCTATGCGTCTTGTCTTCGATTTGGCTCAACTCCTATCTATGGTGTGTTCTCTCCCTCTTTTCCTTTCCCCATTTCTTTTTTCTACAGTTTACGCCAGATGCGGTCGCGTCGAGCGTTAGTGTTTGTGGAAAGGTATTTTATCCCTTTCTGTGCAATAGATTTGGTGCCTCAATCATACATGGTATTTCAATGTAGTGTCTTGTTAAGCGGAGAAACGTGGGGGGATTCTAAATCAACCGCGCTGTGGTCGAGTATTTCAATTTGTTTATTATGAATTCGGGTTTGTTTGAGATCTCTTTTATTGTTACTGCCTTTACATGTGCAACAACCAAGATGGACCCATCAAGATCCTCTCTCTTTTGGACTGGGTTTCTGGATTGGAGAGCTGGTTTGGCCTTCCTTTCTCTTTCTCGGTGGAGCATCTACATCACACAAATTCTTATCGTTCCCCAATGATTTTAAAGTGCTCCCTTTTTCCTTATTCAGGCCCTCTTCGTTCTGTTGTCAATCTATATGGAAGACCCACCAGTCCTTCATCTCAATGGTGGAGGTATCATGGTCCCTCCCCATTATAGGTTTCCTTGCAGTAGTTTTCTCTCTTAAACTCAAGTGCCTCAAGTCCTGTCTTAAGGTTTGGAATATAGTGTTCAATAATATCTTTGATAGTGTCTGTTCGACGAATAAAACTCTCATCCTGGTCGAGGCCTCTTCCGATGTCGATCCTTCGTATCCTCATAAGGCGGAATGAAACCAAGCCCAACTCGGTTTCAACTAGAATGATGCATCGAGAATGCATTACTTCGGAAGAAAGAGAGAATCAAGTGGGACATTGGCGGCGACTCCAACTCAAAATTCTTCCATTATTCTATTAGCAAGAAGATGATATATCATATTCATCCATTAAATTCTTCGCCCTGACCTTTCCTTCGCACCGTCTCTCTCTGAGGTTGAAAAACGATCATTTCCCACTTTTAGAACTTTCTGCAGAACCCTTCTATCAAGATGTTTGATTCTATCTTTTGTCCTATATCCTAGTGGTGGTTTTTCCTATAGAGATTCCTTCGCTTCACAATCCTCCTTCCGTGGAAGAGATTCACTCCTGTGTTTCCTTACTTAGCGAGGACAGCATAAATGGGCCCAATGGCTTCAACGAGGACTTTTACCGTCGTGCCAGGCCGATCATTCATCAAGACATCTTTTTGGAGATCCAATTGTTCTTCTCTTGTGTGTCTTACTTGAATGGTTTGATGTCCACCAATATTTTGCTCACACTTATGTGTTAGAATCCACATTCGTGCTCTGATTTTCATCCGATTAGACTCCATAACTTATCAAACAAGGTCATTTCCAAGATTATGGCTTCTCGACTCGCTTCCATCCTTAAACGAATTTTTTCCTCGTCTTAGGCTGGTTCTTTAAAAGGACGACTAATTACTGATAGTGTCCTCATGTTCTAGGAACTTATCTCTCAAATCGACTGGAAGATCTGAGGTTCCAATGTCGTGATTAAGCTTGATATGGATAAAGCTTATGACAACATTCTTGGTTCTTCTTCATCAGGGTTCTTCAAACTTTTGGGATTCCTAAGCCTCTTATTGATATTATTTTGAGACTCGTTTCGAACTACAGGTTCCCTGTTCTCATCAAAGTAGCGGCCAAAGGTTATTTTCGATCGGGGAGGGGTCTTTGACAAGAAAATTTCCTCTTCCCAACTCTGTTTATCATCGCCGTCCAGGCTCTTCTCCGAGGGTTCACTCTCTTACCAGTGCGCGGCAAATCCACCGCTTTGGTATCCCAAGAGGCTCTTCGTGACATCCTCTTTGTCATTTGCTGATGACATCATTATACTCACTAATGGGAACCGATGATCCATCCATCGGATCCTATCTTTTCCTCATCTTTACGAAAAGTGTTCAGGGTAAATGATCAATGCTTTGAAGAGCTATTTCGTCCCTGCCAAGTATATGGACTTGAGAAGGATCTCATGGATTGAGTCTTTCTATGGTTTTCAGGTAGACTCTCTTCCTCATTTTTATCTTGGCATTGTTCTTTATCGAGCCTCAAGCCTAACACTATTTTCGACCCCTTAACTAACAAAGATAGGGGAAAGATCTTTCGTTGGAACTCGATGCTCATCTCCCAATCTGGTAGGCTTGTTCTCATCAAGTCGGTTCTCAATTCCTTAGGGTCTCATGTCTTTACTACCATGATGCCTACTTCATCTTTCTTTCGTACCTATCGCTCTTTGGCTTCGTCCTTTTTCTGGGGAAAAAGGGACGACATAAGGAAGCATCACTAGGTTTCCTTGGGATAACATTTGTCGTCCCAAATGAAAGGGGGACCGGGTCTTTGGAACACAAGGGATGTTTGCAAGGCGTATGCTTGTAAATTCCGGGTTTGGTTTCAAGCTAACGATTCTATTTGGGCTTCCTTTCTTCATTCCAAGTAGCGGCACCTTTCGCTTTCAGACTATACCAAATTCCCAACTTAGGTTAATGAGACGTGGAAACAGATGCAGCTAGTTAAGGCTTTTGTTGATACGCATGGTCGAGTTTTCGGATGGAATGGGATTTCCTTCTCCCTTAGGACTGCTTGGAATTCTGCTAGAATTCCGATGTCTAGAATCCCGAAAATCTCTTTCATTTGGGATAGGTGCATCCCTCCCAAAGTATCCATTCTTATATGGAAACTCCTTCATGATGGACTTCCACTGGTTGTCCATTTTATGAGGATTGGCATCCCTCTTGTATCTTGTTGTCGGTGTTGCGGATCTGGTTCATTGAAGTCGATTGCACACTTATTCTTGAAAGGCAAAAGCGTTCATGCTGTTTGATCTTACTTCGGGGACTTGGTTGATCTCTGGTGAGTCCTTCCTTCTCTACTTGTCTTTCCTCGTGCTTGGTGGGCTACGGGGCTGGGAAAGGATCTTAGGGCGACCTTTTTCAGATTCATCCTTTGTCTCATCTGTCGGCAGATTTAGTGTAGTTCGAACAAGACGGTTTATGATGAGTCGCTTTTGTCGGCGAATTCCGTCATTTGTAAAGTTTCTGATTATGTTTTCTTCGCTCTCAGAGGTAGCCATACCCGGGCAACCTTAATCCACTATCTTTATCCTTGGCATGTGTGTTCTCATTTACCAGTGGTTCTCGCCCCCGCATGGGTGTGGGGTGAGGGTTGTGGGTTTTTTCTTTAGGTTTTTTCTTTAGCTATGGTGGGGTGGCGTCGTTGGAGCCGAGTCATTTGGACAACTTACAGGGTCTTTGTTTCTAGCTGTGCCCCTATCGCATTCGGATTAAAGAGTCTTGCCTTTTCTGTGGAAGGAGGCGGCGTAGGCACCGGGATCTTTGGATAACTTAGGGGCTAGCTGGGCCCCATACAAGGTCTGATGTCCCTGGTTGGATGGCGGATCAACGGAGCTGGCTCCTGTGTCTTGGAGGTTTTCGACTAGAGACAATTTGATTTCATGCTCCTGTTATTGCTGCTGGTTTCAGAATTTTGTGGATGTTTTTTGAGCTCTTTGGTTTTTTTTTCAAGAGGCGTCCGCTTTGACTTCCTATGTAGTGCAACAAATTTTTTGTTTCTTGTTGTATATGAGTGGCATTTTAGTGAGTGGTCTCGGTTTTTGTTGCATTATCTCAGTTGCGTGTCGTACCGCTGTTATGCTTTTTGTTTGCCGCCGAAAAAAGGTTGTTTTTGTCCATTTCGGTATTTACATATTTCTTTTCTGTAAAAAGAAAACTTGCACCAGTACAAGTTAAGATTTTTGAAGGATCAAAAGGTATAAACCGCACTGAAGTGTGGAAACGAAGTCTATTTGATATATTTATGGAGTAAGAAATAAAGATGTCAAATAATGAAGTTAGATGTTTTTAAAGAAACATTTAAGGGTGCTTCAGAAGTGATCAATTAACATGATTGTCAAATAACCTAAAAAGCAGTTTAGGTACCAAAAACGAGATGAATGTTGAGATCTCAATAAATCATGCATTAAAGTGGTGAAAACTAATCATCAATGTTAAAATTTTAAGAAGAATGCTAACATCACTCGCGCACAGGCGAGTGATCTGGTACTTGCGCATTGATTGGGCAAGTACAAATTTTTTATTTTTTCATTGAATTAGTGCGGGTCCCACTATCTTCTTGTTGGCCGCTAACTCGCTGCCTAATCAGCGAGTATTGCATCACTCGCGTGATGCGCGAGTGATTGTAGAATTCCCCAAATTTTAAATAATAAAGCGTTAAATTTATGAATTGATTAAAGATTCTGGATAAGGGGAACAAAAACATGATTGACCTTTATGAATATAAAATTAGAAATATATTTATATACTTATAATTAGAATAGCGCAAGAGATCTATTGAAACACATATAGTTAACAACAATACGTTAAATGCATAAGACACTAAAATTTTGGAAATAATTGATTTGAAGTGATCGAAGTGTTTAAGACAGTTTATATACTCGAAGGTTATTGAAAGTGAGTAAAATATGTCCATTTTAACTAGTATTTTCATGACCCTAGTCAACCGTGGTTCGGCCTTGAATAACCATGAACGATAGATCACTATAGTTCTTGCAAGTCAATCAGACCTCAGTCACACACGACTCCAAATCAAATCTTCAAATCAACAGTCCATTCTTCTATTTTACCGGGTTGAACCACGGTCCCTTCATTTACCCATTACTTTCTCATCGTATAAAACGAAAGCAAATAACTATATATTGTAAAAAATCATTAGTTAAAATGCTTATGTTAATTTTTTCTGTTAATATTTTTGTATATATATCTTATGAGTTAATTGTGCATATGTTAAATCCTTAAATTATGAGTTGTCACACTTAGATTTGCGATTTGAGCTTACAATTTTATGTATATATTTTTCTATTCCTTTAACTTGAAATGGAAAATGAAACAGAAAAGTGAAATAGGAGTCCGAGTTTGTTGATACCACTTTTAGTGGTGTCACCAGACACTCAGTTCCTATTGGTGAAATTCAGGAACTTCATATGAGGTCTTCTTGTTTCCACCAAACAGTAGAATAGTGTCACTCAACAAACTAGTACCGGTGAAATAGACCCAACCATTGCATCTACTTTTGACTTGACGCAAACAAACAGCAATCAGTTCGCTCTTTCCCGAGATGCCCATCAATTGAAATGTACGAATAACATAATCACAAATATGCAACATCACCCATCTCTGTTTGTTGCTTCTTCTCGGTTTCTGATTTCTTTCATAAATCGTCATCGTTTTCTATTATCAGATCTACCAAAACAGGATGCATTCAATCTACATTTGTCGGGCACAGATAAAACATCAAATCATCCCGACATTTTCATTTTGTTTTTAAAAAAAAAAGAGTTTATTTGGTTCAATGCATTTGCATTTCTACCTACTTAATAAAATATTCAAGCTTGCGAGAGAGAAAGAATGCAGCCATACTAAACAACAAAAGAGGAAAATGCTGACATAAGTATACTATGCTTGTAGAGGTTTTTATAGTATATTAGATCAGTTTCATTTTGATTCTATTGCCTATCTATCTGCCAAAATAAAAGTCTTTGAATGCTTGTATTATATTGTGTTAAAAGTGGAACACTACGTATTAGCTGGGGTGTGTGTATGTGTGTGTGTGTATGTATATATATATACTTGCTGTGGTGGCCAGCAACTATATGACCATGGATGATAAGGAGATGAAGACCATCTTCATCAATTATTTGCAAATATATATTTATAATATGTGGACAGATATCCATGTCTCAAATTTACATGCAAATATTCTGCATACATGTTGAGCATTGGCCGTGTATTCATATGGACAAAGATCAAACAATATTCAAGTCTATATGGTACATATTCAATATAGGTACGGAGGTTGATGATATATATCATTCTAATATGACTAGCTAGACAATCGAATCTGTACTCTACCATGTACAAAGATTTTCAACTTCCAATCAGTATGGAACGTCTATTTTCTTCCTTTGGTTGGATAGAGTTGAAATCCTAGATGCTGAGCATTTCCACCCAAGAACCTCACCCTAACGTCAAAGCACTAATTTTTATTTCTCCTTTACAATCAGACAAAGGGCTGTTTCTAAATTAAAAGGGTTGCTTAGCTTAGCTGGTCAGTCTTAACAAAACAAGTTGAGATATTTGACTTTTTTTTATATGTTAGTTAATTAACATAGCAAGCAAGGTAAAAATGAAAGTTGCTGTCTGCTTACCCTTTTACAAAAGCTGGGTAAGGACAGATATACTATTTAATACGGTATCAATTAAGTCAAGTTGATCTGGACCTGAAAATGCTTACTGCCTGTGAGAACCATGCAAAATCTACCCAATAATCCAGATAAATATGGTAGAAACCACAAGTGGTGTAAGAAGAGATCAATTTCTTCGTGCTTCTTTCATCTGTCGTGTAATATACCAACTTTATCACAACCATTAACTTCTGCATTCGTTATTTTAATAGCATGTTGCAATTCGATAAACAACTAAATCTTGTGATATAAGTCTACGTTCCTTTCACTACAAGACACACAGTAATTAGCGACGGCATTTAGCCGTTGCTAGCCGGCCGTCGCTAGCCGTCGCTATATGCCGTCGCTAAAACTCTCGTCGCCAACAGTATTAGCAACGGCGAGAGCGGCGGCTTCGTCGCTAATTTAGCGACGGCTTGCGACGGTCAGTGACACGTGTCATCTGACGTGCCAATTAGTTTGTTTGACCGGGAAGCCGTCTGTAGCCATCGCTTGCCGTCGCTATATAATTACCAAATTGCCGTCGCTAACCGTCGCTAGCCGTCACTAAATCTGAAACCAGAAAACTGCAATGCACAGCATTTCCTTTCCTACAATCCAATCCACAACCATTCAATCCAAAAACCAATACCACACCACTATTATCTCACTATTTCATCGATACTCATCAACAACCAAACCATCATAACCATACAATCATCAAATACATAAAAAAAACAAAAAAAAAACCCATCATAACATAAAACCGTTCAAACACATCATATAAGTCATGCACATGTCCAAACACTACATAAAACCGTCCACAAACCGTCATACACATGTCCAAACACACCATCTAATATCGTACGTGCATTTAACATAAAAAAACCGAGTATATGAACATACCAGAGTCAACTAAACATATGCACCTACACTACGAACTAATTCTCGCCTCCCTGATCCTCGTTCTCGTCTTCTTCTGATTCCTCGTTCACGTCCTCCTCTCGATATACAGCGGAATCATCTCCCTCTACTCCCTCCCCAGGCATAAAGTCATGCTCCTGAACGTAAATCGCGATGCGCTCGTCGATTTCCTGTTGCATTTGGTCTTTTCGCCAGTCCATCAACTCGTTCACCTGCTCTTGCATCCGCGCTATAGTCGCCTCCTCCATCGACCGCTTATAAGCACGCTGAACGGCCTGTATAATAAATAATTTCACATTAAAGATTTATACACAAATTTTTACTACCTAGTGTTAAACATGAGGTTTTTCCATTAACTCGTATTCTTGGTTTACATATTTAAAAGCATCGTGATTGTAGTAATTTACGTCTAAAAAAAGTCTTACCTCCTGATTGCCAAAACCGTATCGCCTTCCTCGAGTAGGCGGATCAGTGATAGACTGCCATATGGCATCAGAATCTGCAACTGTAAGCTCCTTTCCACTAGTCTCCATCGCTTTGGCAGCCTCTTCCTCGTACTCCCCCTGCAATAGCAATATAATTATAAGAAAAGTGTTATAAATTTTACTAATGTACTGTGATATGAACGAGTATGTAACATGTTAATTTATACGGATAAACAAATTTACCATTATACGTGCACTCTTCGGGTCCGACCACTTATACGTCACATTTCCTTCTTCATCGGTGTGCTCCACCGCATGTGTGTGCCTAAATACGTCTGCCAACGAAGGCTCTTGTCCGTGCTTTTTAAACTGAAATCATTAAAGATAAGACATGATTATAGACACTAAATTTTTATCTGAACATATACTGCAAATATTTAAAATTTATACCAAATCCCTTCTGTGCTGTTGAAATGATTTTGAGCCGCCTCGGTGTAGAGCAGGATTCTTTTCTCTATTAGCTTTGTTTCTAGCTGCTACTTTCTATTAAATTTGATACACGATGATGTAAAATAATGCAATCAATATTATAAATGTGAATATTATCATTAAAGCTTACTTTAGCATCTTCTGTCTCCCAGTAAGCTTGAAAGTCTGCCCAAACATCATCACTCATAAATTGAGGCTTTTTTCTGCTTTTCTTGGCTCTTGAAAGCATTTGTCGATAGTTCGTTCGCATCTTCTGATTCCAATATGTCAAAAATGAGGGCATATCCTCCTCCTCAACACGTACGGCAGCCTGCATATTACATTTATTTGTAATTATTCCCAGTATATTAATTTTTAATGTTATTATAAAAAATACTTACCAATAAATCGGCTAAAATGACATTCTTGAGATGTGCTGGGATACTATCCCAATGCGGCCAAGCGCCCTGCATTCTACTTGTGTAAGATTGCCTTGATACTTCTAAAATGAACTCCGCTGGCTCAATCTCAAATCCACTGTGTAGATGTTAATATAAACATTTCATAATATTTTAAATAATGTACATTGAAATAAATTTGAACATTTACCCGCCACTCTTCGGAACAATCTCCACAGGTCGGCGAAGATCTGCCCCTGAACCGCTCGGACCAGATCCTGATCCTGCTCCAGGAGATGGTGAAGGAGTAGGCTGAGATGTACTCCTCGATCGTCGTCTATCGCCAGACATATCTGTCACAATCATATAATATGCATACAAAATAACTTGAATTATTAGCATTAGTCATCATTATCATAACATAAATCAAGAATGAGAAGAACAATACTGCATAACGTAAATAGGCAACATTATCATTACATAAATCATACTAGTACAGAACGTAAGTAAATTCATATCTAAGAACAATCAACGTCATTATTATTACATAGCTCATAGTAGTACATAAATAACATAAACATAACATCATTCTTCATCATCTTCGGATCCAGACTCGGTCTCATACTCTATATCGTTTTCATCAGTACTTACAAATGCATCTACTAATACATTCGCTTCATCATTCAACGACCCAACATCAATGTCATCAGCTATTATTATTTCAGTATTTGGCTCAAAATCCGCTTGATACGTTGCTTCGTCTGGAATATTATTCCCATCAAATGTAAATCCTGCCTTTGTTTTAAAAACAGCCCACCAATCTGCTTTATCTTTTTTTAAGGATGGGTACGGAGCAAAATAGACTTGTAATGCTTGCTTAGCTAACACAAAAGGATCATACTTGTAGTAATGCGACGTATGCCTTATTTCGATTAGCTTATAATCTTTGTGCACGTTGATTCCAGAACCAGGAACATTGCTAAACCAGTTGCATTTGAATAGATAAATTTTCTCTATGGGCTGAACATAATATGTTAACTCTACAACTTGCGTTAAGACGCCGTAAATATCTTTTATATGCTCCTCTGGATCATCACTACCTTTGACAAATACACCGCTGTTATACGTTAATTTTTCGGCTCCGTAATCATTGGTGTTGAATTTAAATCCATTGACAAAGTATATTGGATAAGTTTTGACATTTCTTTTTGGTCCGATAGCAAGATGTCGTAATCCCTCGTTAACAACACAGTTTTTTGGATCGTGAACATAGTCTGAAAACCATCGAATGAATTCTGTACTGAGATCACCAGATGGATGTTGTGATTCGTAGATACTACATGTATGTGTTATGTTCAATTTTTATTAATAGAAATAAATAAATGTATTTGTACATGTAATTGAATTGTACATGAATTTAGTATTACCTGACAAATGGTGCAACTTCCGCACAATTTAACAGAACATATGTGTGTGCCACATTGTAGTCATTACCGCTTAACCATATTTCCACACATTTTCCTGCAGGTCTTCCGTGTTGTCTAAAAATAGATAACATTGTTTGAGAAGACTCCTGCTCAACAACTTGTTCATTACGGGGAACAGTTACAAAAGACAAGTTCACATCTTCACTAAAGTAATGAGAGAAAAAAAATGAGGCTTCTTCTTCAAGATACGATTTGCAAATCGAACCTTCTACTCGAGCTTTTTTCCTAATTTTTTTCTTCAAATGATTCAAGTACCTATAATAAGATTAATTTAATTTATATGTTGGTACAATAAACTATCTGAGTTATAATCTATCAAGATTATTTAAATTATACACAAAATTACCTCTCAAACGGATACATCCATCCATACTGGACTGGACCTCGAAGAAGTGCTTCGGATGGAAGATGGATAGGTAAATGCTCCATTACATTAAAAAAAACCAGGTGGAAATATTTTCTCAAGTTTGCAGATTAGTATAGGGATTTCTAGTTCAAGCTTACGTAGACGGTCTACCTTTAACGTCGTTGAACAAAGTTGTTTATAAAACAAACTTAGTTCTGTTATAACACTCCAGATTTTTATAGGCAACAACTCCTTGAAAACCACAGGTAAAAAGTATTCCATCATGATATGGCAATCATGGCTTTTCATTCCACTCAATTTATTGTTTTTAAAGTCCACACATCTACGGAGGTTTGAAGAAATCCCATCAGGACATCGTAATCATTCCACCCACTTTAGCACGAGTTTTACTTGCATGTTGTCTAGCTCATAGCATGCTTTAGGTTTTTTATTTTCATCATACAAGTGCAGCTCCGGCCGTTTACAAAAGTGTAATATATCGCGTCTCGAATTCGCATCGTCTTTGGTTTTACCCTTTACATTCAAAACTGTATTAAAAACGTTATCAAAAACGTTTTTTTTATTATGCATCACGTCAATATTATGCCTAAGTTTTAGATTTTTCCAGTAAGGTAACTCCCAAAATATACTTTGTTTGCACCAATTATGAATGTCCGATTTACCTGGAATTTTAACCTGCTCTCCAATTTCATGTATCTTTGGGTACTCACTTACAACCTCATATATCTCTTCACTTGTCCAAACTTTAGGCGGTAGCATAGTCTCTACTCTGTTGGCTTTAAAGTTCTTTTTATCCGTTCTAAATTTATGATTAATATGGAGAAAACAACGATGACAGTCAAACCAAGAGATTTTTTTTCCATACTTTAATGAAAATGCTCGTGTCTTCTCCATACAATGAGGACAAGCTAGACGTCCAGCAGTGCTCCAACCTGAAAGCATGCCATACGCGGGAAAATCACTAATAGTCCATAATATAGAAGCAAACATACGAAAATTTCTTTTTCTCGAAATGTCGTATGTTTCGACTCCTTCATGTCACAGTGTTTTCAACTCTTCAATCAACGGTTGTAGATAAACATCAATTCCTTGTGTCGGATCATCGGGACCGGGGACGACAACCGTTAAAAACATATACGGATTTTTCATACACATCCATGGGGGTAAGTTATAAGGAGTAACAATGATAGACCATGATGAATATTTACTACCAAATTGAGAAAATGGCGAAAATCCATCCGTGCATAAACCGAGTCTAACATTACGGCTCTCGGCATCAAATTCAGGATAAGTCCTATCAAAGTGTTTCCATGCTTCACCATCAGACGGATGTATCATAGTTCCTTCTTCTGATGTTCTCACGCTATGCCATCGCATATGACAAGTTGTAGCGGAAGATGCATATAGTCGTTGAAGTCTTGGGGTTATGGGTAGATAATGCATTCTTTTATATGGAACTTCTTTTCCTTTCTTTTTCCTTGGTTTGTATCTATCTTCGTTGCAAAATTTGCATTTTCTACGGTGAGCGTCTTCTTTCCAATACAACATGCAACCTTTAACACATGTATCTATCTTATGATATGGTAATCCAAAGGAGGACATAAGTTTTTTCACTTTATAATGACTATCGCACATCAAATTATTGGGGGGCATATGTCGTTTTGCAGTTTGTACAACTGCTGTAAATGCAGCTTCTGTAAGATTGAATTTTGATTTCAAAGTGATAAATTCGACGGTTACAGACAACTCGGTTCCGCTTGTACACCCTTCCCACAACGGCCTCTTAGCAGAATTTAATAACTCATAATTTTTTTTTGCTTCCGCCGTTGGCTCTTCAACATTTCCAGTCTCATCGTCGCTTTGCTCAATGTTAGGAAACATTGATCATGCAGCATCTTGCACCATATTTTCTATCGGATTCGTCAATGTATTATCGTTCATCATTGTACTATCGTCCTCTGCCGCTACAGGGTTAGACGTAGGTTGAACAAGTTCTCCATGACGATCCCATAAGTGATAATTCGACATAAAACCAAATTTATACAGATGCACTTCTACTACATCTAGCTTCCAATGCTTCAGATGTTTGCACTTACTACACGGACTACGAATGTCTACGTTACTCCGATTGTTAGATTTAGCGAATCTAATAAATTCTTGGACTCCATTACAAAAATGTTCCTTTATCGACCCTTTCTTACCGGTTCGGGGTTGATACATCCAACTGCGATCACGAAAATAATCGAACATTTTCCTAATTTGCAACAAATATGTTAGAAAGTTCGATCGAACGTAACACTTTATACTATTTTAAATCTTGTAAAATTTCATCTATAACTATTGCATGTTTTCAAATATTTTGTTTATTTCTTTTTTACTTTGACGGCCGGTCTACTTACTTCCCATTACAAATATAATAACGTAAGCATATTTTATAAATCATTTCAGTTTAAACGGTTCAACAAAATTTCGGCAGCACTTTCCCTTTGGTCCCTGTATCATACACAGATGCGTGTACACAGGGAACAAATAGGAAGTGCCATCGAAATTTTGTTAACCATTTAAACTGAAATAATTTATAAAATATGCTTACGTTATTATATTTGTAACTTGTCCAATATACTAGGACAAATCCAACGAATATTGTATCAGATGAATATAAATTTCCGTTTTGTGTAAAAACGAATACCCATATAACGATCATATACAACACTTATCGGACGGGGCCAAATTTTTCTAAGGGTTCACATAAGTAGTCAAAAAACATTCAATCTAAGTTTAAAACAAAAAACAACACAAATGTAAACAGTGCGTTTTTGGCGCTTCACTAATAGGTGCGTCTTAAACTTCAAAAAAACTCCCTAGTTGCGCCTTGTGCCTTTTTCCATCTACATGTACTTTCATTTTGATTTACTTTCAATTTGTACTTTCAATTTATAAAATAACATGACAATGAAAATTGTGAAGTATAAATTAGTTTGCGTTAGTTTTGCGTAATTTTAGTTTAAAGTTATAAATTATAAAGTTATAATTTTTTTTCCTCAAATGATACTACAACACAATTAACTTAAACACACAATCAACGAAAACCCAATTATATACATGATAATCGTCGTTGTCATGCTCCTAAATCAAGCACATATGTGATTAATCAACGATTTCAACCACCTAATCAACTCCACTAATTCCCAAATCAATGTATAACATTATCGATATCATATGCATCTCACAACACAACAAATTTCATACTCATAAACAACCAATTTCAAACCCCATATAAATATACAAAACAATCCTAAATAACCCTAAATAAGCCTAAATAACCCTAATTAAACATATAATAGGGATTAGAAGTCATACCGGATCAATTTAAGAAGATAAAATCGAGTTTTGGTTGATGAAATCGGCTGCTGGAAATTGGGGCGACGGGTAGGGTTTTAGTTTTTTTTTTTGGTTATGTTTAACTGAATCGGGGAAGAAAGACCACGGTGGAAATAAAGCTTCAGGTAAAGCGACGGCCGTTTTTTTGGCCGTCGCTAGCCGTCACAATAGGCCATCGCAATTTGAGGCCTTTCTAGTAGTGTTTTGGTGACTTATTTTAAGCCGACTCAAGGAACCATGGATTGCAATCCAGCGGACGTGGGTTGCAGTCCACATGAGGACGGTTACTCGGTTTAAAACAAGCCGGCTAACAATCTACCCTAACTTCCTTCCATTGCGAGTTGGTATTGGTTAGTATTGACTTATAATAATTAAAACATCATTTTCCAGCTAGAAATTAATGAAATTTGATGGCTACGGTTGATGTTGGGATGGTAAAACGTTGATGTAGTCAGAAAATGGTGAGATGATTTGTAGATATTTCGATGTAGTTGTTCAAATGTAAATGTAAATGTAAACTGGAAAATAAACAGAGCCCACGGCAGGTTGATGGATCATCAAATGGCAGGTAGAGGAAACATGGGCACATGTTGGTCACACGTGCCGCCGGATCTGCACGTTTGCCGACAGTTGTTGGGACTATGTATTGAAAGCAAAAGTCAAAATTGATTTTATTATCATCTGGTTCGGGTGATGATGCTGCTGCTGCTGCTTTTAATCAAGTAATGTAATGACACACCAATAAAATGTGATCTATTTTTCTGAACGGGTGCTTGAAGGAAACAAATTTTTTTAAAAAAAAAATGGCAAAAATAATTTATATTGTAAAGTATTTCATATCTTAAGTTCATTTTTCCTATGTATATATCGCTTTGTTTAGTTCATTTTCTTTCAAATAAACAACATTCTAGTTGCCAGCTGATTCTATTTATTCTAAAGCGAGCGTACTTCTATTCGTTGAGAGGAATGGTTTATGAAACTTGATTTAGGACGAAAACATCTTCATCTGAAAAAAAAAATGGAACGCACATGCACTGTTTACTGAGAACGACGTGCTGTACGGACTTGATTGTAGATTTGCGTATCTACCAATTTATTTATTGAATGGAACAAACATCATATGAATCATTAGTCAGTATCCAGGATAGCTTTATACCATCCATATATGTTGAAGATATGATAAGCCACATTTTATTAACCTTTCAATGGTTCGAACGGCAATGTACTATGTAGTCAAGGCTAAAAATCTAAAACACAAAATATAGCGTAAATAAAACCAGAAAGCTTCGGGTCAAAAGCATATATTTCAGATTTAGTATGACTGGAAGAATGTTCAAAACCTATAAATTTCCGGTAGATGCTGGCAAACATGAACAACTGATTATTTATTGTCAAGTTACCATCATGCATAAAAACATAGGAACCGTGAATAAAAACACTTGAAACGACGTACGTTCAAGTGAACGAACATTTCATTAAATATTTCAACCTAGTAATTAAAGTTTCAGCAAGATGAAAGCCTCAATTCAAAAGCATAACTATTATGCAAGTTTCAGAAAGCTTGAAGTCATCAAAAAGAAGAACAAAAAGAAAACAATAACAGCAAATTTAACAAATCAATATGAACAAACATAATACTTGGATTTATATGCATGTGATATCAGAGAAAAGATACGCTACAGTCAGTATTTCTAATATTCATGAACTCCCGTACAACGCGTCCCAACTTGCTTCAACCATCTGATTAATTAACCAATGCTTAGTTGCTTTCTAAAGATCTTAACGAAGAAGAAGATACAACACTTATTATATTTACCAAACGCTTCATAATCTATCCATATACCATTTGCATCCGTGAGTTGCAAATGGTACATCTTTTGTGGGTTTCCGTAACAGCGACTATACCATAGCAAAAATTAGATAATCCAAAAGGAGTACAAACTGAAAGCAATATGTATTTCTATCACCCTAAACGTCACTCATGAAATCTAGTATCACAATAGCGCATGAAAATGACAGGCTTACTATCCTTGTGTCACACGGCTTTCTGTGACCTGGGCTGTTCAGCCTCAAATAATCATACATTTTCTCAAAATACCCACAGAACCATGTTTAATTTGTAAACTCTGGATAAACAGCTTGTATTTTGAAGTGAACACACGGCACATGAAAGAAAGTTTGAGATAAAACAGACACCAAAAATATTGTTCATATTGCTATAGTTTTCTTACACTCTGGTTTTATGAAACAATATTTCTTCTCATAATCCAATAGATGGGCTAAACGTATAATCTTCGTTATGTATTGAACCAAATAATACCATTTTCATTCTTTCTTCCACAGTGTGACGCAATTATAAGGTATGTCTAGATATCGTAAGAGCATCTCTAATGTTAGATGCATATTGTTTGCCTTAATTTCAAATTGAGGAGAGTTTTGGTCTCCAATAAATATTCTTTTCCTTAATATTCAGGCAAATGTTACGGGATCAATTCCGAATTCTGAATTGACATCGCGCGTCGACTTAATCGGCTCGTCAATGTAGCGAGCCGATTTTTTCGGCGTACGCCGATAAAATCGTCTTATTACATGACGAACCGATAAATTCGGCGCGTGCTTCATTTATATTTTAAATTTTTGTTTACATTGTTGAAGTATGCGATACTATATGTTCGATTGAAGAGGATGAAGATAGCTTTGCATCGGAGAAGACCGTTCGCAAATCGGAGTTCGCACGAGAAAGTTATAGTTGAGAAGGTGATCGATGTCATCAGGCTAGTGCGACAGACGTCTCTCGTGGGGTACGACATACGTCTGAGTTGTCAGGGTGGATTTTTCTCGAGAGTTCTCACAGTGGTCTGTCATCCCCACGACAGACATCTGAGAGGGACAGATGTTTGTCAGAGCCTACGACAGACGTCTGAGCTGAGTGTTGAAGCTCAAATAATTCCATGAGAGGGACATACGTCTGTCGTCTCCCATGACAGTCGTCTGACGAGGCATTTGGGCTATTTCGTGCTGAAAACTTGGCAAATTGATTTGTGAAGGCTTGGGGCAATTTCGGTAATTAGCCCATCTTTATATAAGCTATTTTCAGAGCTTCAAAGGAAGCTTGGATACTTGATTGAAATCAAGGGTGAATTAGAGTTTATAACCTAATTCCAATTTTTCAATTCTATTTTCCTCAAACTCATTTCTATATTGAAATATATTGATCATTGGTTCAATCTCTTGTATTCCTTTCATCGTGGTAATAAAATACTCTCTCCAAAGTGGATGTACACTAACAAGATGTTAGTGGAACCACTATAAATTCTTATGTGATTTATTTTTGCTACTTTTGTCATTAGTTTCTTGCTTGTGATTGAGATTTGGATTGTTCGAGATTGGTTTGTGACTAGAGTTATTGTTTTGGTTGTTTTTGCAGGTCTAACAATGGTCTAGTCTTTCGCTAGCGCTTGTGATTTAAATATTTGATTCGAGTGGTCTTGAATCGGATTAATCACAATGGTTCCAATAGTTGGTATCAGAGCAAGTGGTGCTTGTTAGGTGTTTGTGAAAATGCCGGAAATGGATAATAGTATGGGGTTTGTATGCGGCGTAGGGTTCCCAGTTAGTATCAATGTAAGTCCTTCAACCGGAAGTTCGAATAGTGTGGCGCCTTAAGTATGGGGTTTGTATGCGGCGTAGGGTTCCCAATTGGTTATTGACAAGTGGAATGGTGATAATGACTTTGAGAAGTGGCAATGGAAAATGAAAGCGCTTCTTAGGCGGAATCGGGTACACCGAGTCGTATTTGATACTCACTTATTGCCAAGTGATATCTCGGATGTTGAGAGAGAGGAGATGGAGGAATGAGCTTACACTACTCTTCAACTTGCTATCGGGGAGAATGTGATCTCCGAAATTAGTGGTGAGACGACCGCTAAAGGCATTTGGGACAAGTTGGAGGAATTGTTTATGAAGAAGTCGCTCACTAACTATTTGATCTTGTTGCGAACGTTTTTCACCTTCAAGATGAAGGAGGGTAATCCGCTTAAGGCACATTTGAATGCCTTTGATGACTTGCTTATGAAGATGAAGGCAGTTGATTTGAAGATTGAGAAAGAGAAAAAGGCGATGATATTATTGTGTTCGTTGCCGGACCGCTATACGGGTTTTTCAAATAGTTTGATCTATGGCCGGGATACCTTGACTCTAGATGATGTCAAGACAGGTCTTCTTAGTGAAGAGTTGAGAGATCAAATGAAGGAGATGAGTGAGGGTAGTAGTGGAGCTAGTAGTGGTCACGGGTTGTTTGTGGAGAAAGAAAAGAATGTGAATAAAGGAAACCGAGGGCGTTCTAAATCAAGAAAGCCCGGTGGAGGAGGTAAACCGAAAGAGAGAAATGACAAGTGCTTTATTTGCAAGAAACCGGGACATTGGAAGAATGAATGTCCGGACAAAGATAAGAAGGAAGTAGCGTCTTCATCCGTAGCGGTGGAGAGTGGGGATGGTGAGATAGAGGAGAATGTGTTGACGGCGGTAGCATCGGGTATTGAATGGGTTATCGATTCGGGTGCGTCGTATCATTTGACGCCAAATAGAAATTGTTTTTCGTCCTTTGAAGTTAAAGAGGGAAATGCGATTGCTATGGGAAATGGTGTTATTTGCAAGTCGATGGGTAGTGGCTCCATGCAAATAAGGATATTTAATGGAGTTGTTCGCACGCTCACCAATGTTCACTATATTCTGGGACTTAGGAAGTCGTTTATATCTTTGGGGCAATTGGATTCTCTAGGATGCAGGATCACTATCAAGAAGGATTGCTTGAGGGTTTCGAAACGGGCACTTGTGGTTATAAAAGATGCTAGGACTCATGGTATATATTTGCTTCAAGGTGTAACCGTAGGAGGTGAGACTTGTGTGGGTGTTGATAGTTCTCGTGACTTGGATGCGACATTGTTGTGGCATTTGAGATTGGGTCATGTATCGGAGAGGAGTTTGGATATTCTTAGGAAGCAGGAGATGGTAGAGGGTGAGAGTTTCAACAAACTAGAGTTTTGCGAGGGATGTGTCATGGGGAAGCAAACAAGGGTATCATTCGATGAAGCCAAGCATGACTCAAAGGAGGTTCTTGAGTACGTTCATTCCGATGTTTGGGGACCAACACCGGTTGCTTTTTTGGGAGGAGCAAGGTATTACATTTCTTTCATTGATGATTTGTCTCGAAAGGTATGGGTGTATGTAATGAAGGCCAAGTCAGAGGCATTTGCTAAGTTCAAAGTGTGGAAGGCTCTTGTTGAGAATGAGAGTGGAAAGACTTTGAAGGTGTTAAGGACCGACAATGGCGGCGAGTTTGTTTCTCAGGAATTCTTGGAGTATTGTAAGCATCACGGAATCCGGAGACATTTAACTACACCGGGAGATCCGCAATCTAATGGAGTAGCGGAGAGAATGAACCGAGGTGGAGCCGTGAGATCCGCAATCTAACGTATCACATAGTCTGAAACACCCCACCTCTATTAAGGTCACTCACAAAGGGAATGCCTTAACTTCGGTGGAGGTTTATAAGTAAAAGTCACAGATAAAACACAAGACAAATATAAACATATATATATATATATATATATATATAAGCAGCAGAAAACAAACTTTCATTTTATGAATACGTGTTCATACAAAACATTTCCATTGTTGCCTCAAAACAAACTTCCAATTAATACAACCATAATACTGTCTTGATTTAAAACTTAAAGAAGCATGAAACAAAATTTAAACTGCATAAATCCCCATAGAATGTCCAAAGACATAGCCCAAAATGAAAGAGATCCAAGCAATACATTCTCTCTCTTTAAGCTGGATGAAAAATCTGACTAAGCTGAGGTGTTTCCTCCCTGTGGACCTGGGGGGTGAACGGAAGAAAAGAAAGCGAAAGAAAAATGGGTCAGGCATAAGTCTGGTAAGTCTAGTTATAATTCTAGCATGAGAACAATAAAAAGATCATGACTTGTATAAACTGAGAACATGACAATACCAGAATATAAGATAAGATATGGTAGGAAATACTAACTATACTAAACGCACTCACTATTACTTCTCTGCACCTATTTGCACTGTCTCAATTGGCACCCCATGATCAAGGTGAAGTGATCCCCTTTCTAAAGATCGGCTCCTACTCGCATAAGCATATGTGTCATACGACCCCACTTGATTGTAGATTCCTATGCTGGTCCCACCATGGGGTGTATCAGGTCCTATGGTGGCGACCCGGCACAATTCTAGAATGCATAGGTTATTCTACTGGTGCTCAGTGCCCTGCTTGTCTGCTCCGAAGTGTGTGCACGCCCACACTCCGTTAGAACCCACACTGCTACACCAACCGCCGTCGCTTTTGACTGCTTACAATCAGCCCAGTAATCGTGCCCCACCCTGCCTATTTTCAGGTACCATGATACCTAATTGGGTTACTGCTGAAATGGGTCCCCGTTACTAGGGTTTTCTAGTCAAACATGTTAAATGGTTAAGTGTCTGTATTAACCTAACCCCACCCATCAGTTTAGTTAACATGTTGAATTAGTCAAATATTTTGGTTAACTTAACCCTACCATCCTCATTCTAGCTTTAATTTATTCATTAAACCACCGACCACTCACATTAGACAGGTATTGTTGCGGTTACTGGACAGCCGGTCGGTTCCGGGCAGGTTTACACCGCAACTCAGTCTAACCTCAGGTCCTTATTGGGCTTAATGCCTTAACCTACCACATTGGATAGGTATTGTTATGATTAATGGACAGCCGGGCGGGTCCGGGTAGGTTTACATCACAACTCAATCCAAACTCGGGTTAAGCATTCTCGTATTTTCTAAATTTACATATTTGTTCTTTTATTCGTATATGTAAATTTGTTAACAATTAAATGTTATGGCCCACTTTCCAAATTCATTATTTTTAGGTATATAATTTATACCTTATCAAGCCATAAATTATCTGTGCGATTTTTCACCTATTTATGTCAAGTTTCCTATAATTACCAATTTTCCCAACGTTACCCCATCTAAATATTAGGCTAGCAATCTTAGCCTAATTTTTCGCTCGCATGATTTTTGACATATAATATCAGGCTAAAAACTTAGCCTAATTTAGCGTACACAAAATTTTCATAAAGAAATCCATTAACATAAACATGACATAGGTGTAAACTTGGCATTTTTGGCATAGTCAATATGAACACAATAGGGTGAACTTGCAAAATAGTTATCATGAATGTCATGGGTGTGAACTTGCAACGTAGACTAAGCCACATACATATATGTGAATTTGTATCATAGACATATTTGTGAATTTGCAACATAGACTAAATCAACTTACATATATGTGAATTTACAACACAGACTAAATCATCTTACATATATGTGAACTTGCTAATCAATCAAAAACAACATATGAATAAGTGTGAACTTGAATTATGGAATAGGTTTAACATATACACATAAACATGTAGAACTAACATTTGGTCACATATGTGATAAGATTTTACAACCTAAAACTGGCATAACATGATAAACTACACAACTTGTCATAACAGGTTATACTCCAAGTTCATATACATATGAATAGATTTATCCATTAATTCCCAATTCAACATGATAACAAAATAGAACCACATACATAGATCAATATCATTCAATTCCACATATAACATAATTAACATCGTTCTATTTTCAATTTATTTCCAAGGCATGACATTGATTTTGATTCGCATCCCAAAAAATAACTAAACTTACAACGAACGACGAACTTGAGTTCAGGTTTCTGAGTTATGAATTTGCAATGCTTTCCTTTGGGTAGATAAACGTTGTTTTGATTCTTAATTGAATTAGAATTTGTTCGTCTCCATGCTTTCTCCAACTGACGGCTACTCCTAGTTTCCTCCCAGCAGCATGACGGCTCAGTTCTATTTTATTTGTGTGAATTGAGGTCGAGTGTTGGGTTGTATTTATAGAATTTCAGATTGATTTGAGCCGTCATATGGTCATAGAGTGAATCCAGACCATACACACCAAGAGGAGCCAATCAGAAAGTGACAAATCAGCCCTAGTGACACACCAGAGCTCAGAAATTCGACCAGAACCCGACCAGGCCAGCCAGGACCTGACCATGTCGACTGGGCATGTCGACCCCCTGGTCGACCTGGGTACCCCGGTCGACCACCAGGTCGACCCCCAGGTCGACCTGGTTCCTGGGCAGGAATTTTCCCATCCAGCACAGTTTGGGTCTGTTTTTGAAATTTAAACCGAATTCTGAGTTGTTTGAAATTAAAATTGAATTCTAAAACTTCTGGAGGTCATAACTCCTTCATACGGAGTTCGATTTACACAAACACGGACTCTATCTCAAGCAGAATTCCAAGACGAACACAACGACATAACCCGTTTCCCTAAATTCTTTCATTTAGATTTAATTATACCTTAATTTGTTAATTTAATGTTAACAGAAAATTCGGGGTGTTACATTCTCCCATTCTTAAAGGATTTCGTCCCCGAAATCTTCAAGTCCATAAGAACGTATATCCTAACATCCAATCGTCTATCTACTCAACCAACAAACACGGGCGTCCATTGTCCTTAAAAGACTTCTAATGCTTCATGATCTTATGCATAGTGAGTGTATATGTCCTTATCTAATGCAAAAATTAGGCGGCCTACTGATTCAGTTGACCTCCTTAATGCGAATCATGTAAGTGTCATGAATCCATTATGTATGGAATTTTTTTCCTTACTCATAATTCTACTTGAGTGCGCAACTATTCATATAAATGCGACATCCATAAGACAACATATCAAGTTTCAACCATATACAAGTATGAATACATATATGCGTATGAAACATGGAAGTGACCGAGCCGATCTAATACCTAGGGTGTGTGTATATGCATCCACGAGCAACCACTAGCAACCACTTGCAGCCATCAATCATAACATGTTTCAAATACATGTTTACATCCATTAGTTTCTACCTGAGGAGTTAGGAGAAAAAGGACCGAGAAGATACACTAAAAGGTAGATACAAGCATAAACTTATGGAAAAAGAGAGGTCAAAGATGTACCCTCAAAAAGAAAAGGGTAGGCAGCATATTCTGTCCTCAGTTTTCCAAGTCGCATCTTCCTCGGCATCGCTCTATTGAACTTTAACAAGCTTGACTTCGCGGTTGCGTAGTTTTTTGATTTCAGTTCTACGATTCGAGTTGGGACTCTCCTCACAGTTGTTTCTCTTTCTACTTCAACTTCTTCTAGAATGCTTGGCTCCACCACTTCCGCAGACTCATGTAAACATTTTCGGAGATGAGAAACGTGAAAGACATTGTGAATTCCAGCCAACCTTTCGGGCAACTCTACTCTATAAGCCATATTCCCAATCTTCTCGATGATAGGGAACGGTCCTATGAATCTTGGTGCCAGCTTTCCTGCGGATCCAAAGCAAACGACGTTCCTTAAAGGAGATACCTTAAGGAAAACCCTGTCCCCAACCTCAAACTCAAGGTCGGTCCTTCTTTTGTCTGCGTAGGATTTCTGTCTATCTTGGGCAGTCTTCATTCTCCTTCGTATCAAGTACACTTTTTCTGAAGTCTCTCTAATCATGTCTGGCCCAAGTATAAGCTTGTCTGTAGACTCCCACCAACAAGTTGGTGATCGGCATGGTCTTCCATACAAAGCTTCGAAGGGTTCCATGCCGATGGTGGCTTGGTAGCTGTTGTTGTAGGCGAATTCCACTAAAGGGAGATGATCCTCCCATGTCCCTCCAAAGTCAAGAATGCACAGTCTCAAAAGATCCTCTAATACTCTGTTCACCCTCTCCGTCTGACCATCAGTTTGGGGGTGATAGGCCGTGCTCAAGCATAACTGTGTGCCTACAGCTTCTTGCAAACTCCGCCAAAACTCGCTCGTAAAGATAGGATCTCGGCACTCACTATGCTGGAGGGTATTCCATGGAGTCGAACTATTTCCATGAGATAAAGAGATGCTAGAGATGAGGCAGTCCTTCTACTCTTGACAGGTATAAAGTGGGCGCTTTTTGTGAGCCTGCCTACTATTACCCAAATGCTAATATTGCCACTTCTTGACCTAGGCAACCCATCAATGAAGTCCATTGATATGCTATCCCACTTCCATTGTGGGACTTCTAGAGGATGAAGCAGTCCTCCAGGCTTCTTTTGTTCCGCCTTAACCTATTGTCATATCATGCACTTAGAAACGAAATCTGCCACGTCCTTCTTCATGCCGTTCCAAAAGAAAACTCTCATTACGTCTTTGTACATCTTGTCTCCACCTGGGTGTATTGTCATCTTGGAATGGTGTGCTTCCTCGAGAACCGTCTTTACCAAATCCCTTGCTTGTGGGACGCATAGTCTCCCATCTCGCCTCAGCCAACCCTTATCATCGATGGAGTACCTATTGAGGTGGCTGGAAGTTTCACCCCTAATTAACTTATCAATCACATCAACAAGCTGAGGGTCTTCACGTTGTGCAGCCCCGATTGAGTCTAATAGAGTTGGTCGCACTTCTAATGTTGCTAGCAGGCCGGGTACAAAGTCGATGGAGGGTCTGAAGTTAAAGCTTGCTATGAACTCCAAGCTTTGCCTTTCCACAAAGAGAGGGCTTAAGGTTAGCTTCTTTCTGCTTAAGGCATCTGCTACTACGTTGCCTTTGCTAGGAGTATAGGAAATCTCAAAATAATACGAGGCAAGAAACTCTATCCACCTTTGCTGCCTCAAGTTAAGGTCTTTCTACGAGAAAAGATACTTCAATGATTTATGGTCAGTATATAATTCGAACTTCTCACCTAGGAGATAATGGCGCCAAGACTTAAGCGCAAAGACGATGGCGGCTAACTCAAGATCGTGGGTTGGGTAGTTCTTTTCATGAACTTTCAATTGTCTTCCACCATAAGCTACTACCTTTCCTTCTTGCATCAGAACAATGCCTTGTCCCGTTCCGCATGCATCTGTGTATACTATGAACATTTTGCTTCCATCTGGCAATGTAAGAACTGAGGCTGTTGTGAGAGCCCTTTTCAAGCGTTGGGAAGCAATATCACAATCCGAATCCCAGATGAACGCTAGATTCTTCTTTGTTAGCCTTGTGAGTGGGGCTGAGATTTTCGCGAAATCTCTAATGAACTTTCGGTAAAAACCTGCTAGCCCGAGAAAGCTTCGGACTTCGGTTGCATTTCTTGGTGCCTTCGAATCTTGCACTGCCACTACTTTCGCGGGGTCCACAGCTAACCCCACTTTGGACACTATATGTCCAAGAAACCTTACTTCTTCTCTCCAGAAGTGGCACTTGGAGAATTTCGCTTTTAGCTAATGTGCACGGAGAGTATCCATGACCTCCTTCAGATGCTGAGCATGTTTTTCCTCATTCTTTGAGAAGTTCAAAATATCGTCTATGAAGACAACCACAAACTTGTTGAGGAATTCTCTGAACACCCTGCTCATTAGGTCTACGAAATATGCGGGTGCGTTTGTCAAGCCGAAAGGCATGACAAGCCACTCAAAGAAATCGTATGGGGTTCTGAACGCCGTCATATCAATGCTATCTTCAGCAACCCTTAGCTGATGGAACCCAGTAGCTAGATCAAGTTGGGAGAAAACTGACGCACCTACAAGCTGATCAAACAAATCGTCTATTCTGAGAAGCGGGTGTTTATTCTTCTTAGTCAGCTTGTTTAGCTCCCTATAATCCACACAAAGACGTAGTGAGCCATATGCTTTGGTGGCGAACACCACTGGAGCACCCCATTCCGATATACTCCGCCTAATAAACCCCTTTTCGAGAATCTCCTTAACTTGCTTACTGAGCTCCTTTCTTTCCTTTGGAGCCATGTGTCTAACAGGTAAAGCTACGGGCTTTGCATTATCAACAAGATATATGCGGAAGTCTATTTCCCGCCTCGGAGGTAAGCCCTTCACCTCTTCAAAGACATCCGGGTATTCACGGACCACTCTAACCGACTGCAAATTCTCAACAGAAGCATCAAGCGACTCCAGATAACTAAGCATAACAGCATTCAAGGGATTACAAGAAATTTCTAGAGTGTTACCGAGCCGAGTCAAGAGTCTAACCACTCTTTTCTCACAATCAAGAATGGCACCATTACTGGATAACCAGTCCATGCCCAAGATCAATCCATATCCCGAGAAACCCAAAACAAAGGCACTACATCTAAACTCAACGCTTAGAATAGAGATTTTCAAATCCAAACAAACCATTGACAAATAAGCTGGGCCCCCAATTGGATTTGAAACAACCAAGGGATCTTCTACCATACTAGTGTCTAGGTGCAGAGATTCTACTAAAGCAGATGAAATAAAGGAGTGTGATGCGCCATAATCAAAGAGAGTGCGAACTGGATGATCATAGAGATAAACTAAACTTTCTACAGAAATATTTCTACCTCGTTCCTGCGGAGGTGCCACCAGCGCGTGAACCTGTCCCCCTGAAGTGGATCCAGTCTTCTGTCCCTGCCCCCGCTTCTTTGGGCAGTCCTTAGCCAGGTGTCCAGTCTCACCGCAATGGAAACAACCACCATTCATCTTCGCCTTCTTCTTTCTGCAGTCTTTTCCTATATGTACAACAATGCCATAGAAATTACACCTTCTCTTTTCACGGGATTTGTTGTTCTTCCCGCCCTTCTTGAAGTCTGTTTTCTTAGCCTGCAAACCCTCTTTCTTTTCTTGAGGCACTTCCACCTTTGCCTCTTTCTTGCCTTTATCTTCCTCGTGTAGCAGCGCCATATCCACCATGCTTTCATAAGTCGCCCCATGGGTATATGGGTCATAGCAAGGCTATGTAGAGGCTCATTCAGACCTTTGACAAAGTGAAGGGCCTTCTTGTGTTGGGTGTTTACTAAATCCAGCCCAAATCTGGCCAGCTGATTAAACTGATTGATGTACTCCTTGATCGTCATACTTCCTTGTTTAAGAGTTAGGAATTTCTCCATCTGCAGGCTTCTTTCAGCTTGGGAGAGGAATTTCATCTCAAACCTCATCCTGAAATCTTCCCAAGTTTCCACTGGCCTCTCAGCATGGGTAACTTCCCACCAATAAAAAGCTTCGTCTTTAAGCAACCACACTGCTAGCTGTATCTTTTGCCTGTCGTCAACTTCGAAGATGACGAACAAATCTTCGGTCTCCTTCAGCCAGTTCCTTGCTACTACAAAGGATTCAGTTCCATAAAAGTCCTTTCCACCCATAGCCTTGAAGTCTCTACACGTCTTAGCGAAAGTATTTCCACAAGGAGGAGGAGGAGGAGGAACCGCTGCCACTGTGGGAGGAGGAATGTCTACTGGGCCTGCACCATTGGCTCTAGCCTCTAGGTACCTTCGGAGCCAGCCAGGTATCGGTACTCCTTCTAGAAGGTTAAGATATCCAGACATGCTGAAATAAAAAGGAAAGATTTAAGACAAAAGGATAGAGAGATTGTGCGTATGGCTTTGGGGAATTATGCCTTTTTAAAAACAATGCTTTTTCTTGAAAAAAAATGCTTCTTTAAACTTATTTTTGAAAATAGTTTCAAAAAACTTTATCTAATCTGGTAAACCTATACTCTGATACCAAGTGAAACACCCCACCTCTATTAAGATCACTCACAAAGGGAATGCCTTAACTTCGGTGGAGGTTTATAAGTAAAAGTCACAGATAAAACACAAGACAGATATAAACATATATATATATATATATATATATATATATATATAAGCAGTAGAAAACAAACAGACTTTCATTTCATAAATACGTGTTCATACAAAAAAATTCCATTGTTTCCTCAAAATAAACTTCCAATTAATACAAACATAATACTGTCTTGATTTAAAACTTAAAGAAGCATGAAACAAAATTTAAACTGCATAAATCCCCATAGAATGTCCAATGCCATAGCCCAAAACGAAAGAGATTCAAGCAATACATTCTCTCTCTTCAAGCTGGATGAAAAATCTAACTAAGATGAGGTGTTTCCTCCCTGTGGACCTGGGGGAGGGGGGGGGGGGGGACGGAAGAAAAGAAAGCGAAAGGAAAATGGGTCAGGCATAAGTTTGGTAAGTCTAGTTATAATTCTAGCATGAGAACAACAAAAATATCATGACTTGTATAAACTGAGAACAGGACAATACCAGAATATAAGATAAGATATGGCAGGAAATACTAATTATACTAAACGCACTCACTATTACTTCTATGCACCTACTTGCACTGTCTCAATTGGCAGCCCATGATCAAGGTGAAGTGATCCCCTTTCTAAAGATCGGCTCCTACTCGCATAAGCATATGTGTCATACGACCCCACTTGATGGTAGATTTTTATGCTGGTCCCACCATGCGGTGTATCAGGTCCCGTGGTGGTGACCTAACACAATTCTAGAATGCATAGGTTATACTAGTGGTGCTCAGTGCCCTGTTTGTCTGCTCCGAAGTGTATGCACGCCCACACTCCGTTAGAACCCACACTGTTACACCATCCGCCGTCGCTTTTGACCGCTTACAATCAGCCAAGTAATCATGCCCCACCCTGCCTAGTTTTAGGGTACCATGATACCTAATTGGGTTACTACTGAAATGGGTCTCCGTTACTAGGGTTTTCTAGTCAAACATGTTAAATGGTTAAGTGTCTGTATTAACCTAACCCCACCCATCAATTTAGTTAACATGTTGAATTGGTTAAGTATTTTAGTTAACTTAACCCTACCATCCTCATTCCAGCTTTAATTTATTCATTAAAGCACCGACCACTCACATTAGACAGGTATTGTTGCGGTTACTGGACAGCCGGTCGGTTCCGGGCAGGTTTACACTGCAACTCAGTCTATCCTCAGGTCCTTATTGGGCTTAATGCCTTAACCTCCCACATTGGATAGGTATTGTTGTGATTACGAGACAGCCGGGCGGGTCCGGGCAGGTTTACATCACAACTCAATCCAACCTCGGGTTGAGCATACTTGTATTTTCTAAATTTACATATCTGTTCTTTTATTCTTATATGTAAATTTGTTAACAATTAAATGTAATGTCCCACTTACCAAATTCATTATTTTTAGGTATATAATTTATACCGTTTCAAGCCATAAATTATCTGTTCGATTTTTCACCCATTTATGTCAAGTTTCCTATAATTACCAATTTTTCCCAACGTTACCCCGTCTAAATATTAGGCTAGCAATCTTAGACTAATTTTTCGCTCGCATGATTTTTGACACATAATATTAGGCTAAAAACTTAGCCTAATTTAGCGTACACAAAATTTTTATAAAGAAATCCATTAACATAAACATGACATAGGTGTAAACTTGGCATTTTTGGCATAGTCAATATGAACACAATAGGGGTGAACTTGCTAAATAGTTATCGTGAATGTCATGGGTGTGAACTTGCAATGTAGACTAAGCCACATACATATATGTGAATTTGTATCATAGACATATTTGTGAATTTGCAACATAGACTAAATCAACTTACATATATGTGAATTTACAACACAGACTAAATCATCTTACATATATGTGAACTTGCTAATCAATCACAAACAACATATGAATAAGTGTGAACTTGAATTATGGAATAGGTTTAACATATACACATAAACATGTAGAACTAACATTTGGTCACATATGTGATAGGATTTTACAACCTAAAACTTGCATAACATGTTAAACTACACAACTTGTCATAACAGGTTATACTCCAAGTTCATATGCATATGAATAGATTTATCCATTAATTCCCAATTCAACATGATAACAAAATAGAACCACAGACATAGATCAATATCATTCAGTTCCACATATAACATAATAAACATCGTTCTATTTTCAATTTATTTCCAAGGCATGACATTGATTTTGATTCGCATCCCAAAACATAACTAAACTTACAACGAACGACGAACTTGAGTTCTGGTTTCTGAGTTCTGAATTTGCAATGCTTTCCTTTGGGTAGATAAACGTTGTTTTGATTCTTAATTGAATTAGAATTTGTTCGTCTCTAAGCTTTCTCCAACTGACGGCTACTCCTAGTTTCCTCCCAGCAGCATGACGACTCTAGTTCTATTTTGTTTGTGTGAATTGAGGTTTAGTGTTGGGTTGTATTTATAGAATTTCAGGTTGGTTTGAGCCGTTAGATGGTTATAGAGTGAATCCAGACCATACACACCAAGAGGAGCCAATCAAAAAGTGACAAATCAACCCTAGTGACACACCAGAGCTCAGAAATTCGACCAGAACCCGACCAGGCCAGCCAGGACCTGACCAGGTCGACCTAGATACCCAGGTCGACCACCTGGTTGACCCCCAGGTCGACCTGGTTCCTCGATGGGAATTTTCCCGCCCAGCCCAGTTTGGTTCTGTTTTTGAAATTTAAACCGAATTCTGAGCTGTTTGAAATTTAAATTGAATTCTGAAACTTCCGAAGGTCATAACTCCTTCATACGGAGTCCGATTTACACAAACTCGGACTCTATCTCAAGCAGAATTCCGAGGCGAATGCAATAGCGTAACTCGTTTCCATAAATTCTTTCATTTAGAATTGATTATACCTTAATTTGTTAACTTAATGTTAATAGAAAATTCGGGGTGTTACATAGTCCACATGGTTCCTCTAGTGATGTTGGTGATGTACATGATACCAGGAAAGTTTCGACTCAAGGTTGAGCCGAAAGGGGTTTAGGTTAAAGTATTGCTACTCGTGTTGGTCAACGTGCAATAAGACCTCCCGAAAGATATGGTGATTGGAACTACCTTAGCTTTTGTGATTATTTGGACTATGCTCTCATTGTATTCCAAGATGAGCCGATGGACCTTGATAACGTCATGGAGTCGAGAGAGAGCTTGAAGTGGATTTGCGCTATGGAGGAAGAGATGCAATCGGTAATGAAGAATCGAACTTAGGAGTTGGTTCCACTTCCTTAAGGAAACCATGCTATAGAGTGCAAATTGGATTTACAAGGTGAAGGATGATGGAAGGTACAAAGCAAGGTTAGTGGCAAAGGGGTTTGCACAAAGAAAAGGAAAGGATTACGATGAAATTTTTGCACCGGTGGTACGTCATACTTCTATCCGGGTTTTACTAGCCATAGTTGCTATTCATGACTTGGAGTTGGAGCAACTTGATGTGAAAACCGCCTTCTTGCATGGAGACTTGGATGAATACATCTACATGGAGCAACCAGATGGGTCTGTTGTAGATGGTAAGTCTAAAATGGTTTTCAAGTTGAAGAAATCACTATATGGGTTGAAGCAATCGCTTAGACAATTGTACAAGAGATTCGATCATTTCATGCTTGAAAGTGGCTTCCATCGAATCATCAAGGATGCTTGCGTATATTTCAAGAGGTTGGGAAACGATCGTTAGGTGTATTTACTCTTGTAAGTGGATGATTTGCTCATTGCTTCCAAGGACAAAAATGAAATCAACAAGTTGAAGATGCTTTTGAAATCGGAATTCTAAATGAAAGATCTTGGAGAAGCAAGAAAAATCTTGGGCATGGAAATCAGAAGGGACCGAAAGCGTTTTGAGTTAAGATTGACTCAAAAGGAGTACATTAAGAAAATGCTTTGCTGGTTTAGCATGGAGAATGCAAAGGCGTTAAATACACCTTTACCTTTGCATATGAAGCTTTCGGATAAGGGATCACCTATCGGGGATAAAGACAAGGCTTATATGGAAAAGGTGCCATATGTAAGTCCGGTTGGTAGTTTGATGTACGCAATGGTGTGTACAAGGCCCGATATTGCAAATGCCGTCGGGGTGGTTAGTCGGTATATGGCTAATCCGAGTAAATCGCATTGGGAAGCCGTGAAGGCTATATTGAGATACTTAAAAGGCACAACATCTCATGGTCTTGTTTTTGGCGGTAGTGATGAGAGGAGTTTCAAGTTAATTGGTTATTGTGACTCGGACTACGCCAGTGATAGGGATCGGAGGAAATCAACTTCCGGGTATGTCTTCACACTTGGCGGGACAACCATTAGTTGGAGATCAAGATTGCAAATTGTAGTTGCTTTATCCACTACAGAGGTGGAGTTGGGTGCCACGGTGGAAGCGGCCAAGGAGGCACTCTACTTGAAGCGATTATTGTGTGACTTGGGTTTAGAACACAAGAGTATTGATGTTCGATGTGATATCGAAAGTGCTATTCATTTGGCGGAGAATTTGGCGTTAATCTCACGAACCAAGCATATTGAGGTGAGAGAGTCATTTCTTGTAGCCATGGATGAGGGTAAGCTAGTATACCTTCGGAAAGTGCACACAGAGGATAATGCAGCGGATATGTTTACTAAAGCATTGCAGGTTGGGAAGTTCGAGCATTGCTCGAACTTAATTCGCTTGTTGAGTTGCTAGGTGCCGCTGGGTGGCACGAGGTGGAGAGAGTGATTTTGTTTGTTTTGATGGAAAGGAATAGCGGCGAGAGATTGGATATATATCTTCATGGTAAGTGCTCGTAACACTCCCGAGTACATTGTCTTTTGGTGAGACGGATTTGGTTTGAATATTTTCAACACTTCGTTGGCGGGCGGTGGCCTTGCTGGAACTCGTTAACGGAGTGCAATGGGCAGTGGCTTTGCCGGAGCTCATTGGGAAAGTGTTCATGCTGCTTGGTTGAAGGTAGAAGGAAATGCTTGGGTGCATTGGACTTTGGAGTTGAGATGGTTATAGTATCGAGGTGGTGTGTTGAAATATGCAATACTATATGTTAGATTGAAGAGGATGAAGATATATTTGCATCGGAGAAGACCGTTCGCAAATCGGAGTTCGCACGAGAAAGTTATAGCTGAGAAGGTGTTTGATGTCAGTAGGCTGGTGCGACATACGTCTGTCGTGGGGTATGATAGACGACAGACGTCAAAGTTGTCAGGGTCGGTTTTGCCCGAGAGTTCCCACAGACATCTGTCATCCCCACGACAGACTTCTGAGAGGGACAAATGTCTATCAAGGCCTACGATAGATGTCTGAGCTGAGTGCTGAAGCCCAAATAATTCCCTGGGAGGGATAAACATCTGTCTTCTCGCTTGACAGACGACTGACGAGGCATTTGGGCTATTTCTGGCTGAAAACTTGACAAATTGATTTGTGAAGGCTTGGGGGCAATTTTGGTAATTAGCTTATCTCTATATAAGCTATTTTCAGAGGTTCAAAGGGAGCTTGGATACTTGATTGAAATTAAGGGTTTATTCTCAAGGGTAAATTAGAGTCTATAATCTAATTCCAAATTTTCAATTCTATTCTCGTTAAATTCATTTCTGTAATGAAATATAGTGATCACTGGATCAATCTCTTGTATTCATTTCATCGTGGTAATAAAATTGTAACACCCCGTAATTTTAAAACGGGACATAAGAGATAATTAAAGAATAATTAATTATTAAAAGAAGAATTAGATAAAATGGGTTATGCCATTGCGTTCGTCTCGGAATTCTGCTTGAGAAAGAGTCCAAATTTGCGTGAATCGGACTCCGTATGAAGAAGTTATGGAGTTCAGAAGATTTCATGTTTAAATAGAAGAATTATATAATTAAAAAATTAAATAAAACAAAAACAATTCAAAGTTTGAAAAATCACGTGAATCAGCTGGGCGGGATAATTCCTGCCCATAGGGATCGACTCCTCCCAGGAGGGGTTGACATAGGCGTCGACCCCCCAAGAGGGGTGTCGACTGGGGTGTCAACCTCCCTATAGGGGTCGACCCCCTCGCCCAGATCCAAACAATGACGATTTTCTAACTTGTTGCTGAGTCACTAAGGCATAGGTGTCGATTCTGGATAGCTCTATCTAGTCTGGACGGTTCTGGTTTCTCCTAGGTTGATCTAACGACTCATATAAATCTAAACCTCTATAAAAGCAACCCCAACCCTCAACCCTATATCACACAATTTCATTCCAAGGAGCCACCATGCTGTCCATGGTCAACCTAGCATAGCCACCATTCTTCTCCAACTAGAAAGCAAGTTAGAAGTTACGAATCAAAATCAAATCCAAACTAGTAATCGATTAAGAAGAACATCAAATCAAACGTCTTCATCAAAGGATAGCTAATCAAATTCAGAAATCAGATTCCAGAATTCAAGACCGTTCTGTAATTTGTAAGTTCATGCTACTTTCAAAAATAAAAGTTAATTGTGATTCTGACGTTGTAATAAATATGAATCCGAGATTAAGCCTATTTCTATCTGTCTTCCTATATCCATTGGATCTATCTCATCGATAATATTATGTCCATTCTTTGTCTCTTCTTTCCTTCTTCCCTTTTTGTTTTATAGCCAGGCTACTGCGAGCCTGAGCCAAATCTCATAAGAGATGAACGTACGTTCGAAATAAAATTGGGCATAATATATGATTTGAACATGGCCAGCGCTAAAATTGGGAATAATATATGATTTGGACATGACCATCGCTAAAATTGGGACAAGTATTAAATTATGTATAACTGGGCATAATTGATTTGTAACGGATTTGAGGATATAACACATGTTGTATTTAAAACATAAAGTGTATCGAACATATGACTTGAGATTTGAGGCATAATTTATATTGGACATATGACTTGGGATTTGGGGCGTAAATTGAACTGTAAACATGTAAGGCATAGTACATGATGTGGTTTAAGACCTAAAATTAAGGAGATCGTTTGACAAAAATTTGAGAATTTAATTCCTGAAATTTGTGAAATTGATTCCTCATGTTTTGAAAAAAAAGACTAGTAGTATATACAAGTATTTTCAAATAAAAATGTTTGAACTATTTTTCTGAGATGTTTTCAAAAAGGAAGTTATATAAATGGAGAATCCAATTTTGTCGCTAGAAAATAATTTCAATGATAATTTTACTTCATTGGAATTTATTCTCGAGTCTCAAAGTGGGGGAGAGCACTTTGGTAGTTTTGCTACTTGTTTTTCTTAGTCAAGCAAAGCTTGATTTATGAAGTATGATTTGATATGCAAATATATATGTATATTTTGAATGATTGAAAGAAAATCTGGAATTGATTCTCGAGTTTAGTCGAATGGTAATCCTATGTATTAGTATAGTGTAATTATAGATCTTGAAGAGATATCTTAATAAGAAGTGATTGAATGTAAATATATAATTGAATAATGATATTTGTGATATGTAACCCAAATCAAAAGTTTTTTTTAAAATGTGTTGATCGCCAACATGAACTATCATTTGAAATGATATTAAATATTCAAATGAATTGTGAAATCAAAAGTAAATTGATATTGAAATGAAAATTTTGAAGATTTATCGACTTATGAATATTGTGATTTGAAATGTATGAAACTTATATGACTTATATAAGCATGAGATTAATTCGAAAACCACTGATTTGGAAGATAATTGATTGAAATAATAGTCTTATATAATACAATTTATATGAGAATGATATGTTGGAAAACGTGATTTGAAAGGAAAATCTTATGTAAATTGATAGTTATGTAAGTGCGATATATGCGAAACATGAAATGAAGTACTATATATATTTAGTATGTATGTTTTCCAATTGAAGATATGGAAAATGCCTTCCACTGAAAATTGAAAATTGAAAACTAAAAATTGTAGCTATGTTGGTGCTCCATTGATTGGAGTATCCATCGATATCGGAATCTCACTCGGTGGGATCACATTGATTATTATTACTTATCTGTTTTAACATAATTCGAGGGGTGCGAAGCCTATAGTTACGAGTGGTTCCACTGAGATAGTGGTCGTAACCATTGCGTAACTGCAATCTAGACGCCATAGCGAAATTCAAGGGGTGCGATGCCTAAAGTACAAGCGGTTCCACTGAGATAGTGGTCGTAATCGCTGTGTAACTTTGATCTATGGCAACAATCATAGCGAAATTCAAGGGGGTGTGATACCTATTGTTACAAACGATTCTACTGGGATAGTAGCATAACCGCTGAGTAACTGCGATCCATGGGGCAACGTACTTTCCATATCTATTTAATTATTTTTTAAGTATTTTCACCGGGAGTTGAAACAAGTACACTAAGTACTTAGAGATTTAGTCATGCGCCTGGCCAGCATATGCCTAACGTTTGTAAGAACGACAATAAACTTGTTAAATTTCGAGTTATCAAGTATTTTAAAACGTTAAATAACAATTTAATAACCTGCAATTAAATTTATATAACTTCAACATAATAAACTAAGAAAGAAAAGTTTTAAATGTCTTGAGAAATACAACAGCATTGGATTTTTAATAAAATACTTATTTTTGATTTCAAAAGTTATTTTCAAACACGGGAATCATATTTTCAAATATTAAGTTTCGTTATATATATTTTTAAGATCTGATATAAGAAAACTCGCACTTTAATCAAAAGTGTCTGAAATAAATATTTTGAATTTAATAAATAGATTATAACAAATGAATTTAATTAATAATGTAAGGACGAATTTTTGAATTTAAAATCCTATAATTTATTTTGTTACAAATTTTATAAAATTTGTATAAGTAAGAATATATTATTTATATACATAAGCATATTTTTAACACCCTATCCTTTTCGAGGACGAAAAGTTCTAAGTGGGGGATGTTGTAACATCCCAAAAATTTTAAGCATTTAAGTTATTGAATTAAAATTTATTATCGAATTTAAAGTGGTTAAAAAATAAAATTTATGATGTTATTAATGAAATTTATTAATTTCTGGTGAAAGATTGATTGAAATTAATGTGTAAATTCTAGAGGAAATAAATTCTAATACATAAATATATATATATCTTTGGCTATCGTCTTTAATTCTTTTCATGTTTGTTCAAATTGTAAATTTTAGGAATTCAGAACGTGGATTACATGCCCAATTAAATCTTCATTAATTAATTTAATTTGCAATGTTAATTGCGCATTCGTTTCATTCCTTAATATATTTATTTTTCTTCATTTTATTAATTTCTTTCACTTCTTTCCATTTTTACACATCGTATTTTATTTACGAATTTTTATTTCTTAAATTTACATCTTATCTTTCCTTTCCTGTTTTCTTTCCCATCACTATTTTTTTCCAAAAATGAACCATCTCCATGTATATATTTGTTTCCCTTCTCTTCAATATCATGTTGTCAATGTTTAAAGAAAAAAAAACTTTTCAAAAACCACGCGACATTCATTCATTCTCATTTTTTTTCATGTATGTGTTTCATCATTTGTAAGTAAAAGATGTAAGATTTTATAACCTTCATCTTCCCTTCCATATATTTTAAGGCATGCATTGTCATTTATATAAAAAAACATGCATTTTATTTTCAAAGCTTTTCCTCTTTAATGTTTCCTTAATGCAACTTTCATTTCTTTTCCCTTCATTCTATTTTCATACATCTTATTTCATTTATGTTGTAATAACCCGGAAAATACGAGCCAATTTAAAATTTTTAAATTGGTGATTTCAAAGGAATTTGAACAATTGAAATTGAATATTTCAATAAAATATTGAATTAGAAATAGTGAGTTAGTTTGAAAATTTGAATTCAAACTTTGACTGACTGTGCAGGGTGGAAAATATAACGGATTTTAGTGAAACCAAAAATATTTAAATCTGTTAGTCAATACCTTTCTAACGAATCTAAAAAATCGAAGTTTCATAACGGGAATCAAAAGTTATGGCCGAATGAATTTTCAGATAGGTCGCTATATAGAATATATAGCCCTGGAAAATTGATATTTTGCATATGACCTCGGAATTCGACGAAACCACTTTTGTTGGGTCCGGGATGTCAAACTATTGCTAGGTTTCAAATTTCATAATTTTTGAAGCTAGTATGTGAGCGTGGCAAAAGAAAATGTGTTTGGTCAATTTCTGTTAAATTGGATCGACCAGAAAATGGCCATTTTTCAAACGACCTCAAAATTCGACGAAACTAGTTTTGTTGGGACCGTAGCGTCAAAACATAGCAACATTTATTTTTCTGGAATTTTTTGAATCAGTTTGTGGCCCTGGCAAATTGAAATGTACGTTCAGAGTTAAAAATTAAATGTTTTATACTTTAATTTGAAAAATAACTGACTATAACAGTCGAATTGGCCAACGAAACATATCCCATTGTGTCCGGGATGGGGGTATTTATCTAGGGCAACAGTCGTTGGGTTTGAAAAGGAGTTCATTTGAGAAAACACTATTTAAAAATTTAATAAAGTCCTCGGCCTATCAGAATTCTCCATTCATTATTTAAAAAAAATAAAAAAAATAAAACCCTCTGAACCAACGGCGACCCGTGCTCCAGACTTCCCCTACCGATCGCCGCCGCTACCGCCGCTTCCAGCCTCCGCCACCGCCACCATTCGAAGCGCCTTTGCCTCCCATTCAAATTCGACCAACTTCCTCCACCCCTCGTCGCCTGTGCCGCCTGAATCGAAGCTCCAAAGCCCCGACCTTCATGCCGCCGCCGATCCTTACCATCGAACGCCACCAAACCACCACCGACAGATAGCCCTCTCTTCCCTCTTCCACGTCCAACTCGCCGATCATCCCCTCGTGCCCCGATTCTCGCGAAAACCGTAAACCTAGTTTTGAACCTTCGTGAAAGGTGAGTTTTTTTTATCTTTACAATTTGAAAAATCATATCTTTTTGGTGTGTTGACAAAATTCGATGAAACAGGAAACATCGGGACCGTAAGGAAGCTCTCTACCCAATAGAAGAAGCCGCGGATTTTTCTGACATCGTATCAATTTTTAGCACTCCGAAAACCAATGTGAGAAATCTAAATTAACATAAATTTGAATGGAAAATGTCGTGTATAATTTATATTAGCGAAATATAAATTACATACGTGTCGTATACCTCATGTACATGCGTAGTGTAAGCTATATAAGCGAAGTATGAATTTTACATGCATAGAATAATTGATATATGTGTTGAAATGCAAGTGAAATATAGCAATTATATATATATATATATATATATATATATATATATATATATATATATATATATGTACTCCCCTCGCCCACAAACCATGGACGATATTTATTGTCGTGAATTGGTGTGAAATATTGGATGAAAAATACGAATGGTTGAATAATTGTTTGTGGTTGATATTGTTTGGTTGTGGTTGAAAAATACCCATTGGTGATTGAAATGAATTGGAAATATTTGTGGAAATAAAAATAAAACATGCCTCCTGCGTGCGAATTAGATGCATGAATCCCCATTGTCAAAAACCGCGAGATTTTAAGGTAGAGCAAGGAGCCGTACTAGAGACGGTGCCGGTTTTAACTACCCTGCCGTTATGCTGCCGAAATTTTGAATAATATTCATGTGTTAGAATAATTTTCATATGTTGAAATTATTTTCATGCGTTGAAATTAAAGTCATATATTGAAACTATATCCATGTGTGGAAATGTTCATGTGTTGAAAAGTGTTGGGTGAAAATTAAATTCATTTGTGAATGAATGAAGTGTTTAAGCAATAAAAATCACATTTTTATAATATATAGGAAGTATGAAAAATATTCGCCTTATATAAATCTTTTCAACAATAAAAATTCCATCTTTCTAATATGAACAACATAAATAAAATGTCCATGTGTGGGAATGCTCATTTGTTGAGAAGTGTGTGTAGTGGAAAAGTCCATGCATTGAATAAAAAGATCGAACAATAAAAATTACATTTTTTTATTGAAACTATGAAGTGTTGAAAACAACCATTTTCGAATAAATATTTTAAATGATAAAAATATCATTTTTATCATATATGTGATGTGCTAGAGATATGCGGACGTTGAAATAAATATTTGCGAAGAAATATTGTTTTTAACATGCATAGGAACTAAATAAAATAGTCATGTGTTAGAATCTATTTTAGTTGGCCAAAATTATCATCTTTGAAATGTGAAGTGTTAAAAATAGCCACTTGTTCAAATAAAATATGCATGAGTTGAAATATACATTAATTAGCTAATGATATGATTTTAGCCTATGCATGCGACATTAGAATGAATGGTGTTTTTAAACCAAAGTAAATTGGATATGAAGTTGAATGGAAAATGATAAGTGATAAAAATTGTATATATGTACATGCATATTTATTGAACAGGTTATAGCAAAGGGGCTAGAGAAGAGGAATAAAATTTTGTGCCCGACAAATAGGTACACATTTACTGCTTTGTTTGGGTGATGATTTTATGAGCCTGTTGGCTAGCCGCTTGGCCTTTTCTTTTTCTTTTTGATATGAGATGCCTGTGTGGCTATTTGGGAATTTTCCCAGACCCTCCCGTACAAAGGAGGTTATGGTGAAATTTTCCGAAATTTAAAGGCGTTAGTGAAATAATTGAAGTAGAAACGATATAGGAATTTTTGAATGAACTATATTTATATAAATATATAAATATAAATAAAATTAAAACAAAACGTGGCCATGCAGTTCGTGTTTTGAAACCGTGATATCAAACGACTAGTGCGGGAAATCCGACCATTGGATTTTCCCTAAACCGCAACCGTTGGGTTCGCCTTGGAAATATCTTTCCAACGGCACCAACTTTGTGAAGATCCGACGGTTGGATTGTCTGGAATGTTTAATTCAAAACTGAAGAAAAAAAATGCCAGAAACGATTATATATATATATAATTAAATTAAATCGAATAACGATGCTGCAGTTCGTAAATTGAAATCGTAACTTCAAATGCCTAGTGTGGAAGATCCGACCGTCGGATTTTCCCAAAACTGAAACCGTTGGATTCGTTTTGAAATGACCTACCTAATGATATAAAATTTGTTAAGATCCAACGGTTAGATTTTCAGATATGTGTAAAACAAAATTAGTGAAAAGCAGCGCTAGTGCATCGATACGACCTGAAACGTCGGTTAATTAAATATGGCCGTTTTAAATTAAATAAAAATGGCGATATATCGTTATAAAATACTATAGACGATATAGAGTGGAAATAAACCAATTTTGTTGTGTTTGCTTGATATTTGATGGTTGAATGTATTTGACATGAAAATTATAACTAAATAACTGAAATGTGAATGTTGAATAGTCCAACCATGTGAATAATTGATTTGAAATCTAAATATACGTGGGTTATTTGAAAAGGCCGAGGTTATCTCATTTCAAATAATTGATCGACGTTGAGAAGTCGAAGAGTGGAAGACGGTTGAAGACCGACGATCTTCACATTGGATGGATGGGCGCTACTGATGCTCGTGATTGGAGTAGCTACCATGAAGGAACTTAAGTAGTAGCCGTCCAAACATACTGTTGATTGTACGGATATGCGAGGAATTGGTGCCTCCGGTTTCGTTCAGACCCAGAACGGACTTGTAAATGGACTGTGTGTCTGACATTGGATTTTGTTCTGTGTTGATTGATCTCTGTTAAATATATATCTGTTTGGCGGCGGAGAATTTATTCTCTTGCTTAACGCCCTTCTCTGAGACGTACGAGCTCAGAGGTTATGTATTGATAGATTTCAGTCGTATGGAGTGGATTGCCTGTGTTGCACGCCTAAGTGGCGTATGATCAGGGCTTCTGTTGCAAAGCAAAGTCTTGTGGTTGATGATCAAAGCATGGTCTGTGTGACATAGCTTTGTGTATAACGTGAATTCGCGAGCCTCACCCCTCGGTATGAGTCAAAAACGGGAGAGTGACTGCAGGGAGAGCATGACGTTTCTTTCTAGCTAAGGTGGTGTCAGTGACCTACCAGTCCTGACATTATATATAATTTTCACCTGTGTGGTTGTTGGAATGCGAGGCGCCTCGATTATAGGTCTGTAAGGACCGGGAAACGTGTGTTCAGGAATAACTAATCCTCAAAGGTAAGAGTGGACCGACCCTGAAGATCCAAGGATCATAGTGGGGTCCTGGGACATTTGCTAGAGTGTCTCGAATCGGAGAGGAGCTTTCCCCTTCCCTTGACTCATGAAGGAATCCAATTTCCAATACGAAATATGCGGACGTGATTGTATTACTAGTATGGCGACATAGTGGTATGGGTCATTTATGCCGCCTATGATTGATATTTATGATTGAATTTTCTTTTGAAACATATATGCACTAGTAATAATATCAAGCACTTTTGTTTTATTCGTATGAAGCATCTTTGGCCATTATAAGGTAAAAACTCTATCCTCCGGCTTGCGTTGCATTGTGTGATGGGACCTGAGTCTTATAATGGCTTCATTTTATAAAAAGCATTGCGATGATTTAATTATTTACTTTATTTCATGACTAGCACTCATTGGAGTTAACCCGTTCCGCGAAAGTGGCGTGGTCCTTTGATTTGCCTTATTATTGTTGTTAATAAGTTAGGTAGATTTCTCATACCAGTCCCATGACTGACTCGTAGTTTGTTTCACCTTGCAAACTCGGGTGCCCTCATTTTCACACGGGCAGCCTAGTTACAGGTTTCTGATGCACTTTTGGCTCATGGCGAGGCTTGACTACACCGTGCTGACTTGGATTTTCTCCGCCATTATTGTATCTATATTATGATTCCACCACTGGCGATGTAGACTGATATTTCTTCTGTGTACTCTTTATGTATGATTCCGCCTCAGGCGATGGTGACTGATTATGTATCATTATGCACTAAGTTGTATTATGTACTGTGCTTCTCTGATGTGATGATATCTATATGATTCCGCTGTCATATGTGTGTAAATTATTCTATTTTCTGTTATGCTATTATCTGTGATCTGCTAATGATGATTAATGTGTTATATTCCAATGATTATCCTTAACACCGTGTCACGGGGTTTTGGGATCGTCATAGCTAGTATCAGAGCTTTGGTTAACCTTAGTTCTAGAGTCTAACACATTAAACACTTCGTCAAAATAGAATCAGTAGTATTCTAAGGCGAGTCGCTCATTAGAGATAGGACTAGTAAAGTCCTAGAATGAGCCGAGCAGAATAGCAAAAACAATTTGATCAGTCCATCGTTATCTTTTCGTAAACTTTCTGCTTAACTATGCAATAGACTATCATTTCTGTTAGCTGACTTTTTCGTTGCTTATACAGAATTTGAAAAATGGCTACCAGAGCAGCCGCCGCTAGAGGAGGCCGTGCCGGCCAAGGCCGAGGAACAGGAGAAGCCCCAGCTCAAGAAGGACCTTTGACACAACCTCCAGCCGCACAATACTTTGAGCTAGACCGTGTAGCTAAGAGATATAAAAACTTAGGAGGCAAGACCTTCTCGGGTACTGGCACAGTAATAGAGGCCCTTGCATGGCTCAAAACATGCGAGAAAATTCTTGAAGGCCTAAGGCTCGGAGACGAAGACAAAGCTATTATGGGCGCCTGGCTTATGCAGGAACAAGCTGAACTATGGTGGGAATCTCTCACCGCCGGGAATAGGGAAGCTGGAAGAACATTGGATGGATTTAAAGAACTCTTTAAGGAGAAATATGTCCTCGAACAAGCTTTAGAAAGAATGCACGATGACTTCGCCAATCTCCAGCAGGGGGATCTTTCCGTGCAAGATTATCTGAATAAATTTACACTGTTGTCGCCCTATGCTCCGGAGCTCGTCGCCACTGTGAAATCCAAAAATAAGAGGTTTATACTTGGGCTAAGACGACAATATCATGATAGAGCCATGGCCCATGTCAAGCTGGAATTCAACGAGCTGGTGGAAATGACATGCAACTACGAAGACCTTGATCAAAGGCATCTGGTTCAGGATCGCGCTAGAAGCCAAGCCAGAAACAAGCGCAAGCCTGCTGTAAATCAAGGCGAGTCAAGCCAAGAAGCATCTCTAAAACCTCAGACTGGCAAGCCGCCAAGAGGAAATTTCTTTAACTGTGGTAAGCCGAGGCACTACTCAAACGTCTGCACAACTCCGAAGAGGCAGAAGAAGCAGCGCAACAAGATGTAGACATAACTCCAGAATTAGCACTCAGAAGAGAGCCATTAAAGATTGTTGGCAAAGAATCTAGAGAACTCAGAAGCAAAAAGGTTCATTTAGTTAAAGTGCAGTGGAGCAGTGATCCTAGAGACTGTACTTGGGAGACTGAGGAAAGCATTAAGCAAGCTTACCCCAAATGCAGAATGGATATCTCTGACTAACTCCGGTGCAAGGTACCTTTACAATAATTTGCATTTACATTTTATTTCCTACTTTACTGTTGTTTCCTTTTCAAGGACGAAAAGTTTTAAGTGGGGGAGATTGTAATAACCCGGAAAATGCGAGCCAATTAAAAATTTTTAAATTGGTGATTTCAAAGGAATTTGAACAATTGAAATTGAATATTTCAATAAAATATTGAATTAGAAATAGTGAGTCAGTTTGAAAATTTGAATTCAAACTTTGACTGACTGTGCAGGGTGGAAAATATAACGGATTTTAGTGAAACCAAAAATATTTAAATCTGTTAGTCAATACCTTTCTAACGAATCTGAAAAATCGAAGTTTCATAACGGGAATCAAAAGTTATGGCCAAATGAATTTTCAGATAGGTCGCTATATAGAATATATAGCCCTGAAAAATTGATATTTTGCATACGACCTCGGAATTCGACGAAACCACTTTTGTTGGGTCCGGGATGTCAAACTATTGCTCGGTTTCAAATTTCATAATTTTTGAAGCTAGTATGTGAGCATGGCAAAAGAAAACGTGTTTGGTCAATTTTTGTTAAATTGGATCGACCAGAAAATGGCCATTTTTCAAACGACCTCAAAATTTGACGAAACTAGTTTTGTTGGGACCGTAGCATCAAAACATAGCTAGATTTATTTTTCTGGAATTTTTCGAATCAGTTTGTGGCCCTGGCAAATTGAAATGTATATTCAGAGTTAAAAATTAAATGTTTTATACTTTAATTTGAAAAATAACTGACTGTAACAGTCGAATTGGCCAACGAAACATATCCCATTGTGTCCGCGATGGGGGTATTTAGCTAGGGGCGACAGTCGTTGGGTTTGAAAAGGAGTTCGTTTGAGAAACCACTATTTAAAAATTTAATAAAGTCCTCGGCCAATCAGAATTCTCCATTCATTATTTTACAAAAAAATTAAAAAAAAGAAAACCCTCCGAACCAACAGCGACCCGTGCTACAGACTTCCCCGACCGATCGCCGCCGCTGCCGCCGCTTCCAGCCTCCGCCACCGCCACCATTCGAAGCGGCTTCGCCTCCCCTTCAAATCCGACCAACTTCCTCCACCCCTCGTCGCTTGTGCCGCCTGAATCGAAGCTCCAAAGCCCCGACCTTCCTGCCGCCGCCGCCGCCGATCCTGACCACCGAACGCCACCAAACCACCACCGACAGATAGCCCTCTCGTCCCTCTTCCACGTCCAATTCGCCGATCATCCCCTCATGCCCCGATTCTCACGAAAACCGTAAACCTAGTTTTGAACCTTCGTGAAAGGTGAGTTTTTTTTATCTTTACACTTTGAAAATCATTTTTTTTTGGTGGTTGACGAAATTCGATGAAACAGGAAACATCGGGAACGTAAGGAAGCTCTCTACCCAATAGAAGAAGCCGCGGATTTTTCTGACATCGTATCGATATTTAGCACTCCGAAAACCAATGTGAGAAATCTAAATTAACATAAATTTGAATGGAAAATGTCGTGTATAATTTATATTAGCGAAATATAAATTACATACGTGTCGTATACCTCATGTACATGCGTAGTGTAAGCTATATAAGAGAAGTATGAATTTTACATGCATAGAATAATTGATATATGTGTTGAAATGCAAGTGAAATATAGCAATTATATATATATATATATATACATATATATATATACATATATATATATATATACACATATATATATATACATATATATATACATATATATATATATACATATATATATATGTACTCCCCTCATCCACAAACCATGGACGATATTTATTGTTGTGAATTGGTGTGAAATATTGGATGAAAAATACGAATGGTTGAATAATTGTTTGTGTTTGATATTGTTTGGTTGTGGTTGAAAAATACCCATTGGTGATTGAAATGAATTGGAAATATTTGTGGAAATAAAAATAAAACATGCCGCCTACGTGCGAATTAGATGCATGAATCCCCATTGTCAAAAACCGCGAGGTTTTAAGGTAGAGCGAGGAGCCGTACTAGGGACGGTGCCGGTTTTAACTACCATGCCGTTATGCTGCCGAAATTTTGAATAATATTCATGTGTTAGAATAATTTTCATATGTTGAAATTATTTTCATGCGTTGAAATTAAAGTCATATATTGAAACTATATCCATGTGTGGAAATGTTCATGTGTTGAAAAGTGTTGGGTGAAAATTAAATTCATTTATGAATGAATGAAGTGTTTAAACAATAAAAATCACATTTTTATAATATATAGGAAGTATGAAAAATATCCGCCTTATATAAATCTTTTCAATAATAAAAATTCCATCTTTCTAATATGAACAACATAAATAAAATGTCCATGTGTGGGAATGCTCATTTGTTGAGAAGTGTGTGTAGTGGAAAAGTCCATGTGTTGAATAAAAAGATCGAGCAATAAAAATTACATTTTTTATTGAAACTATGAAGTGTTGAAAACAACCATTTGTTGAATAAATATTTTAAATGATAAAAATATCATTTTTATCATATATGTGATGTGTTAGAGATATGCGGACGTTGAAATAAATATTTGCGAAGAAATATTATTTTTAACATGCATAGGAACTAAATAAAATAGTCATGTGTTAGAATCTATTTTAGTTGGCCAAAATTATCATCTTTGAAATGTGAAGTGTTAAAAATAGCCACTTGTTCAAATAAAATATGCATGAGTTGAAATATACATTAATTAGCTAATGATATGATTTTAGCCTATGCATGCAACATTAGAATGAGTGGTGTTTTTAAACCAAAGTAAATTGGATATGAAGTTGAATGGAAAATGATAAGTGATAAAAATTGTATATATGTACATGCATATTTATTGAACAGGTTATAGCAAAGGGGCTAGAGAAGAGGAATAAAATTTTGTGCCGACAAATAGGTACACATTTACTGCTTTGTTTGGGTGATGATTTTATGAGCCTGTTGGCTAGCCGCTTGGCTTTTTCTTTTTCTTTTTGATATGAGACGCCCGTGTGGCTATTTGTGAATTTTCCCAGACCCTCCCGTACAAAGGAGGTTATGGCAAAATTTTCCGAAATTTAAAGGCGTTTGTGAAATAATTGAAGTAGAAACGATATAGGAATTTTTGAATGAACTATATTTATATAAATATATAAATATAAATAAAATTGAAACAAAACGTGGCCATGCAGTTCGTGTTTTGAAACCGTGATTTCAAACGACTAGTGCGGGAAATCCGACCATTGGATTTTCCCTAAACCGCAACCGTTGGGTTCGCCTTGGAAATATCTTTCCAACGGCACCAACTTTGTGAAGATCCGACGGTTGGATTGTCTGGAATGTTTAATTCAAAACTGAAGAAAAACAGCGCTAGAAACGATTATATATATATATATATATATAATTAAATTAAATCGAATAACGACGCTGCAGTTCGTAAATTGAAATCGTAACTTCAAATGGCTAGTATGGAAGATCCGACCGTCGGATTTTCCCAAAACTGAAACCGTTGGATTCGTTTTGAAATGACCTTCCTAATGATATATAATTTTTGAAGATCCAATGGTTAGATTTTCAGATATGTGTAAAACAAAATTAGTGAAAAGCAGCGCCAGTGCATCGATACGACCTGAAACGTCGTTTAATTAAATATGGCCGTTTTAAATTAAATAAAAATGGCGATATATCGTTATAAAATACTATAGACGATATAGAGTGGAAATAAACCAATTTTGTTGTGTTTGCTTGATATGTGATGGTTGAATGTATTTGACATGAAAATTATAACTAAATAACTGAAATGTGAATGTTGAATAGTCCAACCATGTGAATAATTGATTTGAAATCTAAATATACGTGGGTTATTTGAAAAGGCCGAGGTTATCTCATTTCAAATAATTGATCGACGTTGAGAAGTCGAAGAGTGGAAGACGGTTGAAGACCGACGATCTTCACATTGGATGGATGGGCGCTACTGATGCTCGTGATTGGAGTAGCTACCATGAAGGAACTGAAGTAGTAGACGTCCAAACATACTGTTGATTGTACGGATATGCGAGGAATTGGTGCCTCCGGTTTCGTTCAGACCCAGAACGGACTTGTAAATGGACTGTGTGTCTGACATTGGATTTTGTTCTCTGTTGATTGATCTCTGTTAAATATATATCTGTTTGGCGGCGGAGAATTTATTCTCTTGCTTAACGCCCTTCTCTGAGACGTACGAGCTCAGAGGTTATGTATTGATAGAAATCAGTTGCATGGAGTGGATTGCCTGTGTGGCTCGCCTAAGTGGCGTATGATCAGGGCTTCTGTTGCAATGCAAAGTCTTGTGGTTGATGATCAAAGCATGGTCTGTGTGACGTAGCTTTGTGTATAACGTGAATTCGCGAGCCTCACCCCTCGGTATGAGTCAAAAACGGGAGAGTGACTGCAGGGAGAGCAAGACGTTTCTTTCTAGCTAAGGTGGTGTCAGTGACCTACCAGCCCTGACATTATATATACTTTTCACCTGTGTGGTTGTTGGAATGCGAGGCGCCTTGATTATAGGTCTGTAAGTACCGGGAAACGTGTGTTCAGGAATAACTAATCCTCAAAGGTAAGAGAGGACCGGCCCTGAAGATCCAAGGATCATAGTGGGGTCCTGGGACATTTGCTAGAGTGTCTCGAATCGGAGAGGAGCTTGCCCCTTGCCTCGACTCATGAAGGAATCCAATTTCCAATACGAAATATGCGGACGTGATTGTATTACTAGTATGGCGACATAATGGTATGGGTCATTTATGCCACCTATGATTGATATTTATGATTGAATTTGCTTTTGAAACATATATGCACTAGTAATAATATGAAGCACTTTTGTTTTATTCGTATGAAGCATCTTTGGCCATTATAAGGTAAAAACTCTATCCTCCGGCTTGCGTTGCATTGTGTGATGGGACCTGAGTCTTATAATGGCTTCATTTTATAAAAAGCATTGCGATGATTTAATTATTTACTTTATTTCATGCACTAGCACTCATTGGAGTAAACCCGTTCCGCGAAAGTGGCGTGGTCCTTTGATTTGCCTTATTATTGTTGTTAATAAGTTAAGTAGATTTCTCATACCGGTCCCATGACTGACTCGTAGTTTGTTTCACCTTGCAAACTCGGGTGCCCTCATTTTCACACGGGCAGCCTAGTTACAGGTTTCTGACGCACTTTTGGCTCATGGCGAGGCTTGACTACACCGTGCTGACTTGGATTTTCTCCGCCATTATTGTATCTATATTATAATTCCGCCATTGGCGATGTAGACTAATATTTCTTCTGTGTACTCTTTATGTATGATTCCGCCTCAGGCGATGGTGACTGATTATGTATCATTATGCACTAAGTTGTATCCTGTACTGTGCTTCTCTGATGTGATGATATCTATATGATTCCGCTGTATGTGTGTAAATTATTCTATTTTCTGTTATGTTATTATCTGTGATCTGCTAATGATGATTAATGTGTTATATTCCAATGATTATCCTTAACACCGTGTCACGGGGTTTTGGGATCGTCACATATGTACTTTCATTCCTTAAAAATTTAATTTTGAGTTGAATTTGGTATGCTTGATAACAATGAAAACTTTCCACGATTTTATTAATGCACAACTTAAATAACATAGTTAATGGGAATTAACATCAAAAATTTACAATCAAATTTACTTGTATTGAAATGCGTCTAATTTAATATAGCGATGAAGGAATTTCCATAGTAATATAAGGAAGTTTGTTCTGTCAATAGTGTAAATATATTTTCCCTTCTATTCAAATATCTATGTATTCTTAGCCTCTTTATTTTTGTATATTCAAAATTTATCCCCACTCATTCAGTTTCCTTTTGAAACCAAAGCAATTAATGAAAAAAGAAGAAGAATAATAATAATAAATAAAAGAAACGTAACTGGTGTTTTCTCATTTTCTTCCTATGCTTATTTATTGAATCAAACAATCACTTTTTTTTAGCTCCTCTCTCCATAACGTCTCTCCTTCCCTTCCTTATTTCATTCCTATAACTTCTTTAAAAAAAAGAATGGACACCACCAAACTGATCGTTGTTCCCTTATCCAGTGATCTACCCTTCGATGTTCATCGCTTCCTCCTTCAACCTCAAAGTCATGCCTCGCGTTGTCAGGCCCATAGCCACATCCAGCAGCCTTCGCCTGAATCGCGCTCGAGCCTCTTCCTATGCTTCAACTCCAAACAATCCACCCTCGCATCATTGATTCGTTGATTTACAGTGAGTATTTTCTCACGATTAATTACTGATTCAAGTTTATTAACTTTTGTAATTTAAATAAATATAATATTTAATATTTTGATTGCTTGCCACTTTGGATTTTGTGTTTTTGCTACCTTCGTACTGGTTAATTTTTATTGCAATTAGCTTGTGAAATCTTGACTTGCATGATTTTCTTGTGTTTTATTTCCTATTATGTTCACTATATATTCTGTTTATTACATGACCTATTCTGATTTGTTCATGCCAATAGTCATGCGTAGGAATGTTCCTAACATATGAATATATTTTATACTACCTTGATTTCACCCCGCTGTGTATAACAAATCTTAATATTTTGTTTGCATATTACCCAGTTTGCCAAAAATCTGAACTCCTATGTCTGTATCTACTATTTGCATCCGAATATTTTGGTCGTTGTTGCCCTGCTTTAGTTTCGTATACAAGATGCATGTGATCAAAATTTTCATATTCAAAACTATGAAGATAAATCCATAATCACTTGGATTATATCTAAAGTAACCCTGTACAAGTATATACTTTCATCTTGTCAGGAAGGCAATTAAATTTAATATTGGGTTAAACAATTCAATTCTATAGACCGTAAGTGACAATACATTAGAATCATGATTTACTGTTCAAATGTTTATTTAGTCAATTGCACATGTATTTTATCCAATGTTTGAACTTTTTACCATGTATAATTTGAAAACCATACAGAGAAATTTGATGACTATAAGCATACAAAGAATGAATTAATAATCAGTGCAAAGCGTAAAGTAAGATAACTACTTTTGAATATTATGGAGATGTATAGGGAAGTCAAAATTTAGCCTTAGAATGTCCGGCATACCTCTGGAACATTAATTCGGAAATAAAAATAGAAATTGTTTCTGAATATCAGTTTTATATAATAAAATATATAGAATGAATTACACGAAATTTTATTTGATGGCAGTTAAACATGTACTAATCGATGATTGAACATTCCAGTAACTTGATAATTATTGCTACAGCCTTGTGCATTATGCTTTGATTATATATCTGGGTGTGTGGGTGGATACATATGCATATGAACCTAGAAGTTTATATTTTGCCTCTGTTTGTGTATTATACTTCATATTATAACTTTAGTTTGTAAGGGTAGATATATTATGCATGTCTTGAGACCTGAAATATGTTATAAATATATTTTTTATTATAAAAAGAAAACTTGTTCATTGTTTTGTTACCCGCTGCATCATGTTGAGAAATATACGCGTTAGTTAATTACGTGCAAACACTTTGAAAGTTGCGTTTAATTTGGCCAATATGTTTTTATGCAACTATGTTGTTATTTGCCTTTAAATGCACTGTTTTGTGTATATTTATGCTACCTATTTTGTTGTTATTCACATACACCCTATTGAACTGATACTACACTAGATTTGCAAATAGTTTAAACTAATTTTAATAGACACTGCTCCCATTTTAAGCTGATACTGAATACATACTACACAATTGTTTAATTTGCATATGATATATTTGATGTTAGAATTAGTTATTATATTCAGTTTTTATTGAAGTTAATTTACTTGAACAATGATTAATCCTGACTCAAGTGTTTTATGTTTTTGCATGGAATGCCCGGGTCAGATACGAGTGTTGTCAGATTTAAAGGTCTCGGTTATTGAAGTTACAAAGTGATGAAGATGCCCTCTTTTGATCTGCTTAAAATTCGCAAATTTTTGGTAAATAAATTAATGTATATTTTTTCCGTTATGTTTAAAAATATTGTAAAACTTAGATATTGTTATAAAAATTATTCCGCTGCATGTTATTATGTTTCGTGATTCTGTGTGTTAATTATGTTAAACCTCATAAGCAAAAAAAAATCTGTCATTTCGAGAGGTTTAAGTTGGTTTAACTACCGACTTGAAGCGGTCGAAAAGATGGGCTGTTACAATTCTCTAGCTTCCAAAATGATGGTTGGTCGTCTTTCCTTGCCATTGTATGCAAATTGTAATCCCTTAGGGCAGTTCTTCCATTCCCAGTGCATATAGTCCAGACATCCTAACATTCCGGTCATCCCCTGCTTTCGTGCTTCTCTCTGATTCGCAGTACATCTGCTTCGTTTGGTGACCTTAAGTATTCTTCTCCGTAGACGTCCACCACAACTTGACAGAATTTTTCAAGTGTTTCAAGTGTCGTGCTCTCTGCTATTCGATGTGTATCGTCCAAAGCATCAGTAGGAGTGCCATAAGCTAACATTCTCATAACGGCCATGATTTTCTGAAAATCGGACAACCCCTGCGTCTTCGATGCATTTTGGACCGAGTGCTCCTTTCTTGGATAGAGTGCTCCTTTATTGGACATGGTGCTCTTTAATTGGACAAAGCGCTCCGTTATTGGACAGAGCGCTCCTTTATTGGACAAAGTGTTCCTTTCTTGGACAGAGTGCTCCTTTATTGGACAGGGTGTTCCTTTATTGGACAAAGCGCTCCTTTATTGGACAGGGTGCTCCTTTGTTGGTACAAGTGTTCCTTTATTGGACAGAGTGATCCTTTGTTGGACAAAGCGCTCCTTTATTGGACGGGTGGTCCACGTAATGTAGCCAAGGAATTTAACAAGTAGAGTCGTCCACGTAATAGCTTGTGTTGAATGCCAACCAAAATGATATTAAATAAAATTAAAATCCTTTATTTTATATAAATAAACCTTATAATTTATAATCTAATTCCACAACGACTATTTGAAAATTTGATTTGGACATATAACAAAATCTACAACATGAAAACTAAAATTTTCTCTTCCATTAGAAAAATATTATCAAATAGATTTGAACTTTTCTTGTTTTGAGAAATTCCAACTTATATTGACTCCTATACAACCATTTAAAGTTCAAAATGTTATATTACGAACTACCACGCCGCTGCAGTTCATTTTATAATTATATTACAAATTAAACGTTTCAAACATCGTGTTGTGTGCCACTTTATTGGTTGGAGTGTACATCGTGTTGTGCCCCGCTTTATTGGTTGAATTCCAAGCCAAAACGATATTACATTAAATAAAAATCCTTTATTATATCTAAATAAACGTTATAATTTATAAATGAATTCCACAGCGACTATTTGAAAATTTGATTTGGATATAAAACAAAATCTACAACATGAAAACTCTATTTTCTCTTCCATTATAAAAATATTATCAATTAGATTCGAACGTTGCATATTTCAAAGAAATCCGACCTAAATTGGATCCCGTATAACCATTTAAAGTTCAAAACATTATATTACAAACTACCGCCCCGCTGCAGTTCATTTTTTAATTATATTATAAATTAAATGTTTTGAACATCGTTTTCTAATTAAACATTTCAAACATTGTTTAACATTACACAGAATATCATACAAGATAGATAATACAGGGTCCAATATGCAGAACATCATAAAATATAGTTGTGAACATTAATAAACATAAAATGTAGATAATATAGTATAGTACAACATGCATCAACGTGACGTATGAAAACGAGCAAACATGAAAAAATAACATAAAGTCCAGTACATCAAGCCATACACATATATACATCATGATAACCAAAAACAAAATATCATCATCAGGATCCACATGAAAGTCACCCTAAATCCGCAGGATCGTCGTCATCATCGTGCTCAAACTCCTCACCATCCTCCTCCATGTCATCCTCGCTATCATCACCGCTATAATAAAGAATATCATCATCGTCACTACCACCTCCATGTCCGCTTAATCCTCCATCACCACCTAATCCTCCTACACTACCTACTCCTCCATCACCACCTAATCCTCCTACACTACCTACTCCTCCATCACCACCTAATCCTCTGCCTCCTCACCACCTGAACCTCCACCGGTACATGATCCTCCAATGGTACCTGATGATCCTATATGACCACCCCCTCACTACAAGAAAAACGATTTTTTGTCGCAAAAATCATTGGCGTTTATTATCAAATGCAAGCAAAAGTGTTTTTAGGACTAATGTAAGCACGGTAAAAAAATTTCACATTCCCGCCTCTTCGTAAACACAAGTCCAAGTGTCCAAGTAAAATGTAACCGACCTATTCTCTTTTATTATTCCTTCATACTTAACATCTTTTAACCCTCGTTCACTTTTCTTCCTTTTTCTGGAAAACAAACCTAGCTTTTTACCCCTTTCAATCTACCGCCTATTATTTCCTAGTTTAATTCAATTTTGTAAATTAAGACTATCTCGTTCAACATTGGTATGGATACAAGTAGAGGAGGTTCATCTCATCGATGCTACGAAGCGGTTTGATTCAATTCCTAATCATATTCAAAATCTTGAAAACGGTAAAGCTAGAAAGGTGTAAAATCAAACTTAATTTATCTAATTTTGATTGGATCCTATTGTAACACCTCATGATTTTAAATATTAAAATTAACGAATTAAAGAATACTTAATTTCAAATTTGAGAATTAAGGGAAACAGCTTACGCCATTGCGTTCGTCTCGAAATTCTACTTGAGATATAGTCCGAGTTTGCGTAAAATAGACACCGTATGAAGGAGATATGGACGAACGAAGTTAGACAGAAAAACTAGAAACATACCAGAATGCACTGGCGCACTTGTGAAGTGCGCCAGTACAAAAATGCACTAGCGCACCTGCCAAGTGCGCCCATGTCGGGCTAAAAACCTGCACAGATTTCTGGAGTGTTCTGATCCGAACAGTGAGTCATTGCTGAGTCACTAGGGCTTAGGTGGCCATCTGAATGGTTCTGGTTATTCCTAGGTTAATCCAACGGCTCTTATTAAATTAAAATTATATAAAAACACTCCCAAACCTTCAACCCTAATCACACTAATTCATACTAAGAGCCGTCATGCCGTCAATGGGGAACCTAGAGTAGCCGCCGTTCTCTTTCAACTCAAAAGCAAGATAGAAGCAAGAATCAAAATCAAATCTAAATCTAAATTAGAATAACAATTAGTCTACATCAAAGGCGAGCAATTCAGTTTCAGAATAAAGATCCCAGAAAAACAAGACCGTTCTTTTGTTTGTGAGTATAATTTCTTTCATAAAATAATTAGTGAATTAATTATGATGGGTCATGACTTGGATTATGAGAACTTGTCTGTTGAATCATGTGACGTTACTTGATTTTGTTTGTGAATATATGATTGTTTTGTTAACTTATGTTTGTAGATCTAAATCATACATGAATCTTATGTAAGTTTGGGATGTTAAAAATATGTGAGTCTTATGCAAGTTTGTTTCTACATATGCTAATTTGTATATGAATCCTATGTAAGTTTGGGATGTTAAATCATACGCTTGTTGTATATGAATCTTATGCAAGATTGGGGATGTTAAATCCTATGCTAGTTTATGATTCTTATGCAAGTTTGGGATGTTAAAACATATGTGAATCTTATGCAAGTTTAGGATAATAAAGCATATGCGAGTCTTATGTAAGTTTGGGATATTAAATTATATATATGAATCTTATGCAAGTCTGTAGGTGGATTATACACAAGTTAATATGTGAATCAAGTATATACATATGCTAGTTTATATGCAAAACATGTGACATTAATTTACATGTTTAGATCCATATGCAAGTTCACATTTTTATGTTTAGATCTATATTTAGATCCATGGCAATACATAGTGATGCAAATTTATGTTCTATATGCCCATTGTCAATGCTAGTTTTGTATGTGAATCATATGCTAGTTTTGTTTGTGATTCATATGCTAGTTTTGTATGTGAATAATATGCAAGTTTAAATGTAATTTTGTATGAAATTCATGTGCAAGCTATAGGAAAATCATATCCATATATGCAAGTTCACTATTACATGTTTAGATCTATATTTAGATCCATGATAGTTTACGCAAATTTATGTTATATATATATATATCCATTGCCTATGCAAGTTCTTGGCTATGCAAACTTATGTTATGATGTATTTTATGTGTTATGCAAGTTGTGATGTTGCTTTTCTTTTTATAAGTTAGACTATTTTCGAGTCTAACATATATCGTATCAAAACAAACGAATAGCGTGGGGACAATGAGAAAATATTAATTTTGCAGAATTGTGAATTGGCATAAAATGGCTTTAAAGGCATATAATAAATTTGGGACATTAATTGGCCTAATTTATATGCATAGAAATTATGGACTTAATTCAGGTGGCAATTATGGACATACATTAATTTGGAAGTTATTGACAATTTAAAATGGAGATATTAATTCAAATTGGGGTCAAATAATAATATGTAATAATAAATGCCTAGGACACGAGGTTAGGCTCGTTTGTGGTGTAAGACTGCCCGGACCCGCTTGGCACATCCAACAACCACAAACTGTAGTCTAATGTGAGAGGTCAATGGCATAAATTAAATGCGTAATAAATGCCTAAGACACGAGGTTAGACTCTTTTGTGGTAGAAGACTGCCCGGACCTGCCCGGCACATCCAGCAAGCATAAACGGTAGTCTAATGTGAGAGGTCAAAGGCATTAAAAGATGCTTAGACACGAGGTTAAGTCTGGCTTGTGGTGGAAGTCTGCCCGGAACCGCCCGGCATATCCAGCGGCCACAAGTAATCGACTTAATGTGGGAGGTCTGTGCATTAATAATTAATTAATGCTGATCAAAGACGAATATGAATGACAAACAGAAGTTTGGTTGAGTGGAGTAATTCTCTGAATACCAATCTGATGTTGATTTCGGTCTTCGGGTTTGATACTTAGGGAGTTATTCTCTTAACTAATGTATTTGTGAACTAAGAGGTACTTAATCATAAATTAAGTAAAACATGTTATACGATATATATATATATATATATATATATATATATATGATGCACAACATGATAAGTGGATAGGGTTAAGACCAGCTTAACCAATAATCTGATAAGTGGATAAGGTTAAGACCAGCTTAACCAATAATCTGATAAGTAGGTAGGGTTAAGACCAGCTTAACCAATAATATATATTAATTTGATAAGTGGGTAGGGTTAAGTCTAGCTTAACCAATAATATATATATATATATTAATCTGATAAGTAGATAGGGTTAAGGCAAACATAACCAATAATACATATTGATCTGATAAGTGGACGGGGTTATGACCAACTTAGCCAATAAAATATAAGTGGATAGGGTTAAGGCCAGCTTAACCAAATATATATATATATATTGATCTGATAAGCGGATAGGGTTAAGACTAGCTTACCAATAATACATGTTGATTTGATAAGTGGGTAACATAGGTGACATGTGGGATATAATCATTGGCACTTAACCAAGGTAAACATGTGGTGGAACATGGAGGTTAAGTGGATGACATGGAAGACATGTGAAATATGATTAGAAACACTTAACCAAATTGAAACATGTAAAGAAGACATGAATAAGAGGGGGTTAAGTGGAAAATTATAGTGGGGACCTAGCATAGATGGAAAGCTTGTGTCAAGCATGGGGGACCCATTTCAAACCAGTAACCCATTGAGTATCTTTATGAGCTCGAGTTAGATCGAGGACGAGACACGCTTACTGGGTTTGATTGTAAGTGGTCAAAACGGGTTAACGGTGGCAATGCAAGTTCAACGGGGTCATGTGCATGCGTGGGCCCGGGCTGGTAGGTAAGACGTTGTTGCATCGTGTAGATATAAGTCGTGCATCTTTAGTGGTATCGGGTTGTTACTTTGGGGAGTGATACACCCCACTGTGGGACCAGCACGGGTATCTATGAGTTAGGGAGCCGACCGAATGGGGAAGGTAGTGGGTACAACTAGTGGAGGTAGGAGCAGGCGGCACCTATGACCCCAGCTAGGAGTACAAAAACTACCATATTATGAATAAATGTTGTAACTAGACTAGGGAGGGTAGTGGGTACAACTAGTGGAGGTAGGAGCTGGCGGCAGCTACGATAGCAGTTAGGAGTACACGAAACTACTATTATTATAATTATGATTAGTAAGAGGGATCAACTTCCAGTATGGGACTAGTAATGGTGCGGTGTAATTAGCATTGGTGTAGTATAGTAATTATCCTATAGCGATCAGGAACGAGATTAATGCCAGAATATTCCTCTTGTTTGTTTTTACTTGCCCACTTGTTTCACAGTCATTTCTTGTTTTACCAGTTTATGCCTTATCCTAATTACTTTAATAATTATATTTTTAAAGTTATTATACTCGCCAGACTTTATGTCTGACCCCCTTTCTTGATCAGGATCTTTCTCTCTCTTTTTTGGACGTGCTTGGATTGCTGAAAGTAAAGTTCAGCTCATCACTTTTGTGGCTACTTATGTTGGGGTTATGCTTTTTACTTTATGTACTTAGAAAACAATTTGTCGAGATGGATGTAACACCCCACTCCCGCTATGATCACTCACTAAGGGAATGCCATAGCATCGGTGGAGTATTTTAGTGAATATAGAACAGAAAAATTACAACAAGACAGATATAAATAGTACTTGAAATTTTAAAACATCATCTCATAACAGCGGAAGTAAAACATGTCTGGTTACATCATAAAACCACAATAAAGGTCAAGTACAATATCCATCAAAATAAAGAAGTACATAATCCCACTCTCATACAATAGCCAAACAAAAGAAAAGATAACTGGATAACTGGAGCTTTACATCTATCCAAGCTCCTAAAGACTGGAACAGCAATCCGATCAAGCTCCACTACTGCTAGGATCCACCGTAGGACCTGAGGGTTGGGAAAAAGATAAAAACAACAGGGTCAGACATAAGTCTGAGCGAGTCCTATAACTTTAACAATACAATCGTTAACGTAACCAGAGAAGACATAAACTGATATACGGTAACATATAGGGATGAATGGCTACCCTAAGCAGTCAACTAAACGAAGATAAAGGATAAAGACGCATCTACCCTCCCTAAGGTAAATTACTAAACTGCACCACACCAGTCGTTCCTAACTTAAAGGTTGATCCCACCCAAGGACTTATAAAATTTACTAATTAGTACCTGCGTACCCCTAGGTGACCAAGTAGGCGCCACGGGGCCCTACAATCCACTAGGTGTACACACTACTTCCCATTCGATCGGCTCCCTAACGTAGATACCCGTGCTGGCCCCACCGTGGGATGTATCATTCCCCAATGTGGCAACCTGATGAAACTAAAGGTGCACGGCTTATATCTACTCGATGCAACAACGGCTTACCTACCAGCCCGGGCCCACTCACGCATATGAAGCCCGTTGGACTTGCGTTGCCACCGCTAACCCGTTTGCCTCTTACAGTCAAGCCCAGTATGCGTGTCCCGTCCTCGACATGGGTCGAGCCCACAAAGATACGTATGGGTTACTGGTTGAAATGGGCCTCCACAAGCTACCCACCTAAGCTTGTCCCTTTTTCTAGTATATCCCACTTAACCCTTTAATCATGTTTTAATTACATGTTCTATTTTGGTTAAGTATTCTAATCGTATTTTCTATTGCCACCCAAGGCAACCACTAGATTTTCTCATGCCACCCGAGGCACCCACTTAACCCCTCATGTCCCTCTACATGCTAATGTGGTTAAGTGTTTCTTAATTAATTAATTAAGAACGTAACCTTTGTAAAGACCTCTCACATTAGACTGTCTTTTATGACCGCTGGTTAAGCCGGTTGGGTCCGGGCAGCCTTATGTCATAACAGAGTCTAACCTCGTGTCTTTACATTAATTACGTATTTAGTTTGTGCCTAAGACCTCTCACATTGGGCTAACATTTGTAGCAACTGGTTAAGCCGGTTGGGTCCGGGCAGTTTTACGCTACAACTGAGTCCAACCTCGTGTCTTAGTCAATTAATTACACCTAATTAATCACCCTCATAATTTTATATTAATTATCCCTAATTAATCAAGTTTTCTTAACATGGGTAGACCTAACTTAATAGGTAAATTCCCATGGGGTAGACCTAACTCAATAGGTAAATTCCCAACACATAGTATGGGTACACCTAACCAAATAGGCAAATTCCCATACTATGTTTATTTATTTTGTGTTATGCATAATTATATTAATTTCACACAATCTTATTAACTTATGCATTTAATTACCCCATCGTTCCCACGTAATTTCGTTCATGATATAACACATATAAAAGGTGTCAACTTGCATATGAATGAACATGTTTCAAAGGTGCCATCTTGCATATTAACAAACACATAACTTGCATATGAACTTGCATAACATGTCACATAACTTGCATATAATATGTCACATAACTTACATATTCATTTTGCATAACAAACTTGCATATTAGCTTATAGACTTGCATAATGTGTCATCATGAACTTGCATATTAATAAACATGTAACTTGCATATTTACATACATGTAACTCGCATATTAACAAACATGTAACTTGCATATAAAGAAACATGTAACTTGCATATTTACATACATGTAACTTGCATATTAACAAACATGTAACTTGCATATTAACAAACATGTAACTTGCATATTTACATACATGTAACTTGCATATTAACAAACATGTAACTTGCATATTTACATACATGTAACTTGCATAGCATATTACCATGAACTTGCATAACATGCATATGATTACATAGCCCACAACTTGCATATTTAGCATCATGCAAACATAACATACATCATATTAAACTTGCATAAGCTTACATACTCAACATGCATAAACATAAGATTAATGCTAACATCATATCATATGATTCAAAGCTCATTAACCCACATACAAAACCATAAATCTCATCACATCTCATCTAATTAGTTTACCAAAAGATCATCAAAGTGATAGAAACTCACAACTAGCAACTTTGAACACCAAATGAAGAAGATTAAGATGCTAAGAAGGGATTAGAAGTTGATTAGAGAGTGATTAGTATGCAACCCTCTTCATAAAATTAGTGGAGGCCATGAGAGCTAGCATTTTGCCATAGTTTAGTCACTAGGTTTAATTATGAATGAATTAGGGTAGGTTAGGGTCTTATTTATAGATTAGGCAAGTGTTTTAGGCCATAGGATTAACCCTAGATTCAATCCAAGCCATCAAAGCATGTCTTGGGGAAGAAGTCAAGTGTAGGAACCATCTAGGGCCTTTAGATTAAAGATGGACCATGAGAACCATTCAAATGCAAAATCTGCACTTGAGCGAATCGGCCCACGGGTTGACAGCCAAACACCCTGGATTAACCCCTAGTCGACCCAGCGGGCTCGGGTCGACTTCAAAAATCGGCCGGTTCGGTTATTCCCCTCTCCCAATTCGCTGTTTTGAGCATTTTTGCATATTTATTTATTAAATTTTCAATTATATATATATATATATATCAATATATATATATATATATATATATATATATATATATCTACACAACCCATTTCACTTAATTAAGTATACTTTAATTTGGGAATTTTCGTGAAACTTCGCGAGGCCATATCTTGGTCATACGGACTCCGATTTTCGAAAACTCGGACTCTATTTCGCGTATTTTTCCGAGACGAACGCAATGGCATAGCCCGTTTCCCTTGATTCCCATTTTAGAATTAAATTCTGCCTCGATTTATGTTATTACAGGTTATTGAAAATACGGGTTGTTACATTCTCCCCTCCTTAAAGGATTTCGTCCCCGAAATCTTCAAGTTAGGAAGAACGTATCCTACCATCCAATCATCCATCTACTCAAAGCATCATCCACGAGCAATCATTGTCCTTACAAGATTCTAAATGCTGGATGGATATATGCAAAAGTGTGTGTATATGTACTTACCTAATGCGAAAATCAGGCGGTTACTGATACAGTAAACCTCCTTAATGCAAACCATGATAGTGCCATGCATCCAATATGTATGCGAAACCCTATTGACACATACAAATTTCTACATGCGTGCACAACCATACACAAAAATGCATCATCCATATGATAACACAGCCATGATACATCCATCAATCTAACTACCACATCCATTTATGCAATATGCAACATGAAGTGACTGAGCCGATCTAGTGCCTAATGTGTGTGTATATGCATCCACGAGCAACCACTAGCAAACAATTGCATCCATATGCATCCATCAACCATAACATGTTTCAAACACATGTCTCAACCATAGGTTTTACCCTATCTAAAGGTCATATGTATTAGCGAGAGGATATACTAAAGATAAGATAAGTACTAGACAAGCAATAAAGGAGAAGTTAAAAGACATACTCTCAAAAAGAAATGGATACAAAGAACGCATCTTTGCTTCCGTCTCCCAAGTAGCATTGCTTTCGTCATCTCCCCATTGCACTTTAACTAGCTGAACTTCTCTGTTCCTCAACTTCCTAGTTTCTGACCCAAGGATGCGAGTAGGAGCTCGTCGAATCGTCGCATCACGCTCTACCTCTACATCTCTAAGCAAGCTCGGCTCTACCACCTCCGCGGTCTCATGTAAGCACTTCCTCAAATGTGATACATGGAATACATCATGAACACCACTAAGTCTGTCGGGCAACTCCACCCTATATGCCATCCGTCCAATCCTTTCCTTAATAGGAAACGGCCCAACAAATCTCGGTGCTAACTTCCCTACGGACCCAAAGCGAACAACATTTCTCAATGGAGATACTTTGACAAAAACCATGTCCCCAACCTCAAACTCAAGATCCGTCCTTCTCCGATCCGCATAAGATTTCTGTCTATCTTGCGCTGCTTTCATCCTTTTTCGAATTAAATCAATCTTCTCTGAAGTCTCTCTAACCATATCCGGCCCAAGCAAGATCTTATCCGTAGATTCCCACCAACATGTAGGAGATCGACAAGGCCTTCCATAAAGAGCTTCGAAAGGAGCCATACCAATACTGGACTGAAAGCTGTTATTATATGCGAACTCCACCAAAGGAAGATGTTCTTCCCATGTACCTCCAAAATCCAAGATACAAAGCCTCAAAAGATCTTCTAAGATATGGTTCACCCTCTCGGTCTGACCGTCCGTCTGAGGATGATATGCGGTGCTCAAACACAACTGAGTCCCTACCGCCTCTTGCAAACTTCTCCAAAACTCACTAGTGAAAATAGGATCTCGATCACTCACAATGCTGGATGGTACGCCATGCAATCTAACAATCTCTCTAACATAGACTGAAGCAAGCCATGGAGCGGTCCTCTTACTCTTTACGGGTATAAAATGGGCACTCTTTGTAAGTCTGTCTACCACAACCCAAATTCCCGTATTGCCCTTCCTCGATCTCGGTAACCCGTCGATGAAATCCATCGAGACACTATCCCACTTCCACTGTGGAACTTCCAATGGGTGTAGCAACCCACCGGGTTTCCTTTGCTCCACTTTAACTTGTTGGCACACTAAGCATCTAGCCACATACTCGGCCACATCTTTCTTCATACCGGCCCAAAAGAAAACTCTCTTCATGTCTTGGTACATTTTGTCTCCACCGGGATGAATAGTCATTCTTGAACGATGTGCATCATCCAAAATAGCCTTCTTCAAACCCTCATCTTGCGGTACACAAAGTCTACCGTCTCTATGCAACCATCCCTTATCATCTATGGTGTATCTACCCAAATGGCTGGACGACTCCCCTCTTATAAGCTTCTCTACCAACACAACCAACTGTGGGTCGTCTCGCTGAGCCTCGCCAATCCGTCTCAAAAGAGTAGGTCTAACCTCCAAGGATGCCAACAAACCAGGTACAAAATCAACAGAAGGTCTGAAGTCAAACAAAGAAAGAAATTCCAAGCTTCGTCGTTCCACGAACAATGGACTCAAAGATAGCCTTTTTCTACTTAAGGCGTCTGCCACCACGTTACCCTTACCAGGGGTATACGCTATCTCGAAATCATAGGATGCTAAGAACTCCATCCACCTTTGCTGTCTTAAGTTTAAATCCTTCTGAGAGAATAAGTACTTCAATGATTTATGGTCGGTGAACAACTCGAATCTCTCACCAAGAAGATAATGGCGCCAAGACTTAAGTGCGAAAACAATCGCGGCCAACTCTAGATCATGGGTAGGGTAATTCTTCTCATGCACTCTCAATTGTCTCCCTCCATAGGCTATTACCCTTCCCTCCTGCATCAAGACTGCGCCTAATCCTGTTCCACAAGCATCGGTATAAACAACAAACGGCTTACTCCCATCCGGGAGCACTAAAACTGGAGCGGTGGTCAAAGCTCTCTTTAACCGTCGGAAAGCATCATCACAATCTACATCCCACGAGAAAACCAGATTCTTTTTCGTCAAGCGGGTTAATGGGGCTGATATCTTCGCGAAGTCTTTGATGAACTTCCTATAATATCCTGCCAACCCCAAGAAACTTCTTACCTCGGTAGCATTTCTAGGAACTTTCCAATCCTGGATAGATACTATCTTTGCGGGATCCACAGCTATCCCTTCCTTAGAGACCACATGCCCTAAGAATCGCACTTCTCTTCTCCAAAAATGGCATTTAGAGAATTTAGCTTTAAGACTATGCGCTCGAAGAGTCTCCAACACTTCCTTGAGATGTAAGGCATGCTCTTCTTCATTCTTGGAAAAGACCAAGATGTCATCCACAAAAACTACTACAAACTTATTCAGATACTCTCTGAACACTCTACTCATGAGATCAACAAAGTATGCGGGGGCGTTTGTCAACCCAAATGGCATCACTAGCCACTCATAAAAACCATCCGGAGTCCGGAAAGCAGTCTTCTCTATACTGTCCTCCGCCACTCTTAACTGATGAAACCCTGTAGCTAAGTCCATCTGCGAAAATACTGACGCGCCAACCAACTGATCAAAGAGATCATCTATCCTCGGTAATGGGTGTCTATTCTTCTTCGTGAGCTTATTAAGTTCCCTATAATCCACACAAAGTCTGAGGGACCCATCCGCCTTCGTGGCAAACACTACTGGAGCTCCCCACTCCGATATACTTCGCCTTATGAACCCCTTCTCAAGCAACTCCCCTACTTGCTTATGAAGTTCTCTTCTCTCACGAGGAGCCATGTGGCGTACTGGCAAAGACACTGGTTTGGCATTATCCACCAAATAAATTCGGAAATCTATCTCCCGCTTCGGAGGCAAACCCTTTACTTCTTCAAACACATCCGGATATTCCCGGACTACTCTGACAGAACACAAACTTTCGACCGAAGCATCGAGCGATTCAAGATAACTTAGCAAAACAGATTCCATGGGATTGCAAGAGATCTCGAGAGTGTTACCCAAGCGGGTCATGAGCCTGACAACTCTCCTTTCGCAATCAAGAACGGCACCATTACTGGATAACCAGTCCATGCCCAAGATCAACCCATAGCCCGTGAAGCCCAATACAAAAGCATCACATCTAAACTCAACGCTAAGTATAGAAATCTTCAAACCCAAACATATCATAGACAGATATATGGAGCCCCCAATTGGGTTTGAGACAACCAAGGGATCATCAACTAGACTGGTGTCTAAGTGCAGTGACTCAACTAACGATGATGAGATAAAAGAATGCGATGCGCCAGAGTCAAACAAAGTACGAACTGGATGATCAAACAGAAAAACCAGACTTTCAACGGAAATAGTTCTACCTCTCTGCTGAATCGGTGGAACTGAGAGAACCTGAACTTGCCCCCCTGACTGAGGTGGTGCTATAAGAGCTTGCACCTGGCCTCCTGAGGTAGACCCCGTCTTCTGCCCCTTCTTTGGGCAGTTTTTCACAAGATGCCCTGCTTCACCACAATGAAAGCAACCGGTCTTCTTCTTTTTGCGACAATCCTTACTGAGGTGTCCTGGTGTTCCACAATTGAAGCACTTCTTCTTCGTCTTCTTTTTGTCACCATTGCCTTTTCCGCCCTTGCCTTGTTGTTGCTGTTGCGGTTTCTTCTGATCCCCCTTTTTCTCTGGTGCCTTAGAATTCTTATCATCCTCATGCATAAGTGCCATGTAGACAAGCTTCTCAAAAGTGGCCCCCATAGGAATGTGAGTCATAGCTATTCCTTGCAATGGTTCGTTCAAGCCTCTAACGAACCTCAAAGCCTTCTTCTCCGGTGTATTCACCAACTCTATGCCAAACCTTGCTAATTGATTGAATTTGTTGACATATTCTTTCACCGTGAGATTCCCTTGCTTCAAATTCAAGAACTTCTCCATAAACAGATTCTCTTCCGCCCTTGAGAGAAACTTAGCCCCAAACCTTTGCTTAAAATCTGCCCAAGAGTCAACAGGGCGTTCTCCATTAGTGACCTCCCACCAGAATGAGGCCTCTCCCTTCATTAACCAAGCCGCCAACTTGACTTTCTTTCCCTCTTCCACTTCAAAGATATCTAGCAACTCTTCCACTTCCTTAAGCCAATCTCTAGCCTCTACGAAAGTCTCTGAACCAAGAAAAGGTTTTCCTCCTATAGCCTTGAACTCCTTGCAAACCTTAGCAAAATTATCCACTCTAGGCTGAGGAGGAGGAGCGGTTGTCTCTGGTGTAGTAGCATTGGCCGGACCCGCAGCCGCGGCCCTAGCCTCTTGCAACCTCCTATACCATAGTGGTATAACTAAACCCTCCGGGATGTTAAGATCTTCAGCCATGCTGAAACGAAAGAGGAAAGATTCAAAAAGGAGATTCCGAAAGATAAAGATATGGCTATTGGGGATTATGCTTTTCTTTTTCAAAAACTTTTTCTCTTAGAAGACATGCTTTTAAAAATACTTTCTTCGAAAATACTCTTAGAAAGTAGTTTTTCTCAAAAAATTTATCTGTTCTGGTAACCTTAAGCTCTGATACCACGTGTAACACCCCACTCCCGCTATGATCACTCACTAAGGGAATGCCATAGCATCGGTGGAGTATTTTAGTGAATATAGAACAGAAAAATTACAACAAGACAGATATAAATAGTACTTGAAATTTTAAAACATCATCTCATAACAGCGGAAGTAAAACATGTCTGGTTACATCATAAAACCACAATAAAGGTCAAGTACAATATCCATCAAAATAAAGAAGTACATAATCCCACTCTCATACAATAGCCAAACAAAAGAAAAGATAACTGGATAACTGGAGCTTTACATCTATCCAAGCTCCTAAAGACTGGAACAGCAATCCGATCAAGCTCCACTACTGCTAGGATCCACCGTAGGACCTGAGGGTTGGGAAAAAGATAAAAACAACAGGGTCAGACATAAGTCTGAGCGAGTCCTATAACTTTAACAATACAATCGTTAAAGTAACCAGAGAAGACATAAACTGATATACGGTAACATATAGGGATGAATGGCTACCCTAAGCAGTCAACTAAACGAAGATAAAGGATAAAGACGCATCTACCCTCCCTAAGGTAAATTACTAAACTGCACCACACCAGTCGTTCCTAACTTAAAGGTTGATCCCACCCAAGGACTTATAAAATTTACTAATTAGTACCTGCGTACCCCTAGGTGACCAAGTAGGCGCCACGGGGCCCTACAATCCACTAGGTGTACACACTACTTCCCATTCGATCGGCTCCCTAACGTAGATACCCGTGCTGGCCCCACCGTGGGATGTATCATTCCCCAATGTGGCAACCTGATGAAACTAAAGGTGCACGGCTTATATCTACTCGATGCAACAACGGCTTACCTACCAGCCCGGGCCCACTCACGCATATGAAGCCCGTTGGACTTGCGTTGCCACCGCTAACCCGTTTGCCTCTTACAGTCAAGCCCAGTATGCGTGTCCCGTCCTCGACATGGGTCGAGCCCACAAAGATACGTATGGGTTACTGGTTGAAATGGGCCTCCACAAGCTACCCACCTAAGCTTGTCCCTTTTTCTAGTATATCCCACTTAACCCTTTAATCATGTTTTAATTACATGTTCTATTTTGGTTAAGTATTCTAATCGTATTTTCTATTGCCACCCAAGGCAACCACTAGATTTTCTCATGCCACCCGAGGCACCCACTTAACCCCTCATGTCCCTCTACATGCTAATGTGGTTAAGTGTTTCTTAATTAATTAATTAAGAACGTAACCTTTGTAAAGACCTCTCACATTAGACTGTCTTTTATGACCGCTGGTTAAGCCGGTTGGGTCCGGGCAGCCTTATGTCATAACAGAGTCTAACCTCGTGTCTTTACATTAATTGCGTATTTAGTTTGTGCCTAAGACCTCTCACATTGGGCTAACATTTGTAGCAACTGGTTAAGCCGGTTGGGTCCGGGCAGTTTTACGCTACAACTGAGTCCAACCTCGTGTCTTAGTCAATTAATTACACCTAATTAATCACCCTCATAATTTTATATTAATTATCCCTAATTAATCAAGTTTTCTTAACATGGGTAGACCTAACTTAATAGGTAAATTCCCATGGGGTAGACCTAACTCAATAGGTAAATTCCCAACACATAGTATGGGTACACCTAACCAAATAGGCAAATTCCCATACTATGTTTATTTATTTTGTGTTATGCATAATTATATTAATTTCACACAATCTTATTAACTTATGCATTTAATTACCCCATCGTTCCCACGTAATTTCGTTCATGATATAACACATATAAAAGGTGTCAACTTGCATATGAATGAACATGTTTCAAAGGTGCCATCTTGCATATTAACAAACACATAACTTGCATATGAACTTGCATAACATGTCACATAACTTGCATATAATATGTCACATAACTTACATATTCATTTTGCATAACAAACTTGCATATTAGCTTATAGACTTGCATAATGTGTCATCATGAACTTGCATATTAATAAACATGTAACTTGCATATTTACATACATGTAACTCGCATATTAACAAACATGTAACTTGCATATAAAGAAACATGTAACTTGCATATTTACATACATGTAACTTGCATATTAACAAACATGTAACTTGCATATTAACAAACATGTAACTTGCATATTTACATACATGTAACTTGCATATTAACAAACATGTAACTTGCATATTTACATACATGTAACTTGCATAGCATATTACCATGAACTTGCATAACATGCATATGATTACATAGCCCACAACTTGCATATTTAGCATCATGCAAACATAACATACATCATATTAAACTTGCATAAGCTTACATACTCAACATGCATAAACATAAGATTAATGCTAACATCATATCATATGATTCAAAGCTCATTAACCCACATACAAAACCATAAATCTCATCACATCTCATCTAATTAGTTTACCAAAAGATCATCAAAGTGATAGAAACTCACAACTAGCAACTTTGAACACCAAATGAAGAAGATTAAGATGCTAAGAAGGGATTAGAAGTTGATTAGAGAGTGATTAGTATGCAACCCTCTTCATAAAATTAGTGGAGGCCATGAGAGCTAGCATTTTGCCATAGTTTAGTCACTAGGTTTAATTATGAATGAATTAGGGTAGGTTAGGGTCTTATTTATAGATTAGGCAAGTGTTTTAGGCCATAGGATTAACCCTAGATTCAATCCAAGCCATCAAAGCATGTCTTGGGGAAGAAGTCAAGTGTAGGAACCATCTAGGGCCTTTAGATTAAAGATGGACCATGAGAACCATTCAAATGCAAAATCTGCACTTGAGCGAATCGGCCCACGGGTTGACAGCCAAACACCCTGGATTAACCCCTAGTCGACCCAGCGGGCTCGGGTCGACTTCAAAAATCGGCCGGTTCGGTTATTCCCCTCTCCCAATTCGCTGTTTTGAGCATTTTTGCATATTTATTTATTAAATTTTCAATTATATATATATATATATATCAATATATATATATATATATATATATATATATCTACACAACCCATTTCACTTAATTAAGTATACTTTAATTTGGGAATTTTCGTGAAACTTCGCGAGGCCATATCTTGGTCATACGGACTCCGATTTTCGAAAACTCGGACTCTATTTCGCGTATTTTTCCGAGACGAACGCAATGGCATAGCCCGTTTCCCTTGATTCCCATTTTAGAATTAAATTCTGCCTCGATTTATGTTATTACAGGTTATTGAAAATACGGGTTGTTACAATGGATATTAAGTGTACTTGGTTTTACTTTTGGTTTATGAAGTTGTTGTAATCAAACTATTTCTCCGCTGCAATAAAAGTTGTTTTAAAATATTCAAGTACCAATATATTTATCTGTCTTGTTATATTCTGTTCTATACACTAATAATGCTCCATGAATGTTAATGCATTCCCTTTGAGAGTGACATTAATGGACGTGGGGTGTTACACGTGGTATCAGAGCTGAAGGTTACCAGAACAGATATGAATTTTGAAAAATTGTTTTTCAAAAGTATTTTATAAAGAAATACTTTCAAAAATATGTTTTAAGGAAAGTATTTTCAAGAGAAAAGTTTGTTTTAAAAACATAACCCCCAAGAGCCATATATCTTTCCTTCGGTTTTCCATTTTGAATCTCTTCCCTTTTTTTTTCTGAATTTCTTCCTCCACATATAGGCGCTTTTTCTAAGATATGTAAGAACTTCCGTACGATGGGCGGAAAACCGCTTCATGGGACTGGGATTTTTGTCAAAGCTAGAAGGAAGCGGAGGACTTGTTGGTACCTTTAAGATGGACGATGGGAGGAAGGTTCAATTGGACACTTGGTTAATGAAGGCCGAAACCTCATTTTGATAGGAGGTCACAAATGGAGAATGTGCAGGAGAGACATGGATAGTACACACAATAAGAAAGTAGATCCAAAGAAAGGTGGTAAGGATAACAAGGGGCCAAGAGAAAAGGAAGGGCCATACTTGTGAAATACCTGACTACTTAAATAAAGATGTTAGAAAAAAAAAGACTAGTTGTTATCGTTACAGAGAAACATGACATCTTATTAGGATCATCCAAAGAAGCAAAAGGCAAAGGTAAGGGCAAAGTACATGATCTTCTGGAGGGCAGACGCGTTCCCTCACGGCTGGCATACTTGATAGAGATATCTTGATTGGAAGTTTGGTTTTTATTTTTGATCATCCTATTCGAACCTTGTTTGAATTCTGGCATTTCACACTCGTTTGTATCTGCTTTGTCAGCTGAAAACACTGCACCTAAATACTAGTCTAATTACGGATCCCATAGTAGTCTCAAATCACATTGTGGTTCGGCTCATCTTTCAACGATTTATCGGGATTTGAGAGTGTCTATCTTGGGCATTGGGTTTGAATGCAACGCCTTCGTTATTGGCTTCTTGGCCTATGGCTTGATTCTAGGCATGGATTGGCTAGCCGGATACGGTGCCATCCTAGACTGTGAAAGAACGGTAGTTAGATTGTTGACTCATTGTGGAGAGACCCTTGAAATTTCTTGTGACCCTAGAGGTCCGATGATGCTTAGCTACCTAAAATCTCTTGATGCGTCCAATGATGATTTGGAATTTGTTCGTATGGTTCGTGAATATGGTGACGTCTTCGATGAAGTTCTGGGTTTAACCCTGAGGTGCAAGATAGACTTTCGTATATACCTAATAGATGATGCAAAGCCAGTTGCATTACCAGTATGCCACATGGCTCCGAGAGAGAGAGAGAGAGAGAGAGAGAGGAGAACTCTGTAAGCAAGTGAGAGAGATGCTTGAAGGGGTTCATAAGAAGGAGCATTTCGGAATAGGGATAGTTGTGGATCCCGCAAAGGTGGTGGCAATCCAAGATTTGAAGATTCCTAAGAACGCAACAGAAGTAAGAAGCTTTTTAAGACTGGCAGGCTATTATAGGAAGTTCATTAAGGACTTCGCGAAGATATCAGCCCCACTTACTCGGTTAACGAAGAAGAACTTGACTTTTGCTTGGGTTGTTGACTATGGCGATGCTTTCCAATGTTTGAAGAGGGTTTTGACGATAGCTCCAGTTTTAGTTTTTCCAGATGGGAGTAAGCCATTCACAGTGTATACCGGTGCTTGCGGGACAGGGCTTGGAGCAGTTTTCGGTGCAAGAGGAATAGGTGATATGCAAAAAGGCGGCAAGTACGAGTATCGCTTATCATCCACAAATGGATGGACGGACAGAGAGGGGCAAATAGAATCCTTGAAAAACTTTTGAGGTTATGTATCCTAGAGGGATATGAGAAGAGGCAACGAGCTTAGTGATGTTCATGACATGTTTCACGTATCGCATTTGCGGAAGTGTTACAAGATACCGCAGAAGCAGTGGAGCCGAGCATGCTTAGAGAAGTGGAAGTAGAGTGAGATGCTATGATTAGACGAGCTCCTACATGCATCCTTGGGACGAAGGTATTAGAGCTACACAACAGAGAGGTCAAGTTGGTCAAAGTGGAATGGGGAGATGATCAAGGAGACGCGACTTGAGAAACGGAAGACGAGATTTTTAACTTCTCCTTTTTCTACCGCTTTGTGATACTTGTCCTATCATTTAGTATGGCTTTGCGATGATATCTTCGATCTTTAGTTAGGAAAAACCCTATGGTTGTAAACATGTGTTTGAGACATGTTATGTTTGGTGGATGCAAATGGATGCAAGTGGTTGCTCGTGGATGCATGTACACACACATTAGGCACTAGATCGGCTCAGTCACTTACATATTGCATATAAATATGCGTGAATATTTAATTAATGGATGTATAATGGTTGTGTTATCATATGCACGCTGCATTCTGATGAATGGTTGTGCACGCATGTAGAAATAATATGTTTCGTTAGGATTCTTTCGCATACATAATGGACGCATGGCACTATCATGATTTGCATTAAGGAGGTCAACTAAATCAGTAGACCGCCTGATTTTGCATTAGATAAGGAACATATACACACACTTTTTGCATATGTTCATAAGGCATTAGAAATCTTGTAAGGACAATGGATGCTTGTGTTTGATGGTTGAGTAGATGAATGATTGGATGTTAGGATATACATTCTCCTTAACTTGAGATTTCGGGGGCGAAATCCTTTAAGGAGGGGAGAATGTAACACCCCATGATTTTAAATATTAAAATTAACGAATTAAAGAATACTTAATTTTAAATATGAGAACTAAGGGAAACGGTTTATGCCATTGCGTTCATATCGGAATTCTTCTTGAGATAGAGTTCGAGTTTGCGTAAAACGGACACCTTATGAGGGAGATATGGACGAACGAAGTTAGGCAGAAAAAACGGAAACAGGCCAGAATGCACTAGCGCACTTGTGAAGTGCGCCAGTACAAAAATGCACTGGCTCACCTACCAAGTGCGCCCATGTCGGGCTAAAAACCTGCACAGATTTCTGGAGTGTTCTGATCTGAACAGTGAGTCATTGCTGAGTCACTAGGGCTTAGGTGGCCATCTGAATGGTTCTGGTTATTCCTAGGTTAATCCGACGACTCTTATTAAATTAAACTTCTATAAAAACACTCCCAAACCCTCAACCCTAATCACACTAATTCATACCATGAGCCGCCATGCCGTCAATGGGGAACCTAGAGTAGTCGCCGTTCTCTTTCAACTCAAAAGCAAGATAGAAGCAAGAATCAAAATCAAATCTAAATCTAAATTAGAATAACAATTAGTATACATCAAAGGCGAGCAATTTAGTTTCAAAATACAGATCCCAGAAAAACAAGACCGTTCTTTTGTTTGTGAGTATAATTTCTTTCACAAAATAATTAATGAATTAATTATGATGGGTCATGACTTGGATTATGAGAACATGTATGTTGAATCATGTGATGTTACTTGATTTTGTTTGTGAATATATGATTGTTTTGTTGACTTATGTTTGTAGATCTAAATCATACATGAATCTTATGTAAGTTTGGGATGTTAAAACATATGTGAATCTTATGCAAGTTTGTTTCTACATATGCTAATTTGTATATAAATCCTATGCAAGTTTGGGATGTTAAATCATACGCTAGTTGTATATGAATCTTATGCAAGATTGGGGATGCTAAATCGTATGCTAGTTTATGAATCTTATGCAAGTTTGGGATGTTAAAACATATGCGAATCTTATGCAAGTTTAGGATGATAAAGCATATGCGAATCTTATGTAAGTTTGGGATGTTAAATTATATATATGAATCTTATGCAAGTCTGTAGGTGGATTATACACAAGTTCATATGTGAATCAAGTATATACATATGCTAGTTTATATGCAAAACATGTGACATTAATTTACATGTTTAGATCCATATGCAAGTTCACATTTTTATGTTTAGATCTATATTTAGATCCATGGCAGTACATAGTTATACAAATTTATGTTCTATATGCCCATTGTTTATGCTAGTTTTGTATGTGAATCATATGCTAGTTTTGTATGTGAATCATATGCTAGTTTGAATGTAAGTTTGTATGAAATTCATGTGCAAGCTATAGGAAAACCATATCCATATATGCAAGTTCACGATTACATGTTTAGATCTATATTTAGATCAATGGTAGTTTATGCAAATTTTTGTTATATATATATATCCATTGCCTATGCAAGTTCTTGGCTATGCAAACTTATGTTATGATCTATTTTATGTGTTATGCAAGTTGTGATGTTGCTTTTCTTTTTATAAGTTAGACTATTTTCGAGTCTAACATATATCGTATTAAAACGATTGAATAGCGTGGGGACAATGGCAAAATGTTAATTTTGCAGAATTGTGAATTGGCATCAAATGGCTTTAAAGGCATATAATAAATTTAAGACATTAATTGGCCTAATTTATATGCATAGAAATTTTGGACATAATTTAGGTGGCAATTATGGACATATATTAATTTGGAAGTTATTGACAATTTCAAATGGAGATATTAATTCAAATTGGGGCCGAATAATAATTATGTAATAATAATAAAGTGAAAATTAGTGTCACATCCCTATTAAGTTTCAAAATTAGGCTCACATCCGGTCATAAACTTATTATAAATTTAGTCTCTGTTTTCATTTTTACGTGTTATTCATAATATTTGCATACATGTATGAAAATATTCTGAATGAATGTTTGCATACATGTATGCAAATATTTTGAATTTTTGCATACATGTATGCAACTATTCTGATGAATAGTTGCATACATGTATGCAAATATTCTGAACGAATAGTTGCATACATGTATGCAAATATTCAAAATAGTTGCATACATGTATGCAACTATTCTGAACGAATATTTGCATACATGTATGCAGATATTCAAAAATTTTGCATACATGTATGCAACTATTCTAAACGAATATTTGCATACATGTATGCAAATATTTTGAACAAATATTTGCAACATGTATGCAAATATTCTAAATTTTTGCATACATGTGTGCAACTATTCAAAATATTTGCCTACATGTATGCAACTTGTAACACCCCACACCCGCTAAGGTCACTCACTAAGGGAATGCCTTAACTTCGGTGGAGTATTTTAAGTGAATATAGAAAAGAAAAATTACAACAAGACAGATATAAATAATACTTGAATATCTAAAACATCGTTTCATTGCAGCAGAAGGTAAACATGTTTAGTTACAACACCATAAAAGAGTCAAGTACTAAATATCCATCCTGATAAAACATAAGTACATAATCCCACTACATAACTAAAAGCCATAAAAGAAAGGAAAAGATAAGCTGGGCTTTACATCAACGGTCCAAGCTCCAAAAGATAGATAAGCGATCTGATCAAAGCCCACTAGTACTAGGCCCAACCTGAGGACCTGAGGGGGAAAGAGATAAAAACAACGGGGTCAGACATAAGTCTGAGTGAGCCCTATAACTTTAACTATACAATCATTAAAGTAATTAGGGTATGATATAAACTTGGTACAGTGATGACTGGGGATAAATGACTACACTAAGCTGCCAACTAGACATAGGATGAACTAAGATATCGGTAAAGATGCATCTACCCACCCAAGGGTAATTACTAACTGCACCACACCAGTCATTCCTACTTAAAGGTTGATCCCACCCAAGGACTTAGAAAATTTACCCAGTAGTTTCGTGTACCCCTAGCTGACAACATAGGTGCCGTCTGCCCCTATCTCCACTAGGTGTACCCACTACTCCCCAAGCGATCGGCTCCCTACCGTAGATACCCGTGCTGGCCCCACAGTGGGGTGTATCACTCCCCAAAGTGGCAACCCGATACAATCAACGGTGCACGGCTTATACCTACACGATGCGACAACGTCTTTTCTACCAGCCCGGGTCCACACACGCATATGAAACCCGTTGGACTTGCGTTGCCACCGCTAACCCATTTTGGCCTCTTATAGTCAAGCCCAGTACGCGTGTCCCGTCCTCGACATGGGTCGAGCCCAATAAGATACATACGGGTTACTGGTTGAAATGGGCCCCCACAAGCTACCCACCTAAGCTTGTCCCTTTCTCTAGTGCATCCCACTTAACCCTTTAATCATGTTTAATTACATGTTTCCACTTAGTTAAGTATTCTAATCATATTTTCTATTGCCACCCAAGGCAACCCACTAGATTTCCACATGCCACCCAAGGCACTTACTTGATTTCCACATACCACCCAAGGCACCCCCTTAACCCCTCTTACCCCACTACATGCTTATCTGGTTAAGTGTTTCTTAATTGATTAAGAACGTAACCTTTGTAAAGACCTCTCACATTAGACTATCTTTTATGGCAGCTGGATTTGCCGGTCGGGTCAGGGCAGCCTTACGCCATAACCGAGTCTAACCTCGTGTCTTTACACTTGTCACGTATTTAGTTCATGCCTAAGACCTCTCACATTGGGCCAATCATTTGTAGCCGCTGGATTTGCGGGTCGGTTCCGGGTAGTCTTATGCTACAAAAGGGTCCAACCTCGTGTCTTAGTCGATTAATTACACCTAATTAATCACCCCCATAATTTGTATTAATTGTCCCTAATTAATTACAAATTTAACGATGTATATAATTGATTCAATTATGTCCATCCACTTTATGGTATGCATAATCATACCAACTTCACACCATTTTATTAACATGAATATTAACCCCATCGTTCCCCTCGTAATTCGCTAATATGACATACTTAAAAGGGAAGATTCATCACAAATACAATGGGTTCAACTTGCATAACATTAGCATCAACATGGGTTTTAAAGGTGTCAACATGCATATAGCATCAAACCCAACTAGCATAAATAATCAACCCAAACTTGTATGAATCACATATGTCATAAAGAGGTTAACTTGCATAAGTTACTTATGTCATACAAAGGGGTAAACTTGCATATGTATGTATGACATACAAAGGGGTTAACTTGCATATGTATGCATATCATACAAAGGTGTAAACTTGCACATGTTACTTGCATATAATCAAACACCAAACTTGCATAACATGTCATATATGAACTTGCATATAATCAAACACCAAACTTGCATAACATATCATATATGAACTTGCATATAATCAAACACCAAACTTGCATAACATGGTGTCATAATGGATCAATGTTTATCATAGCAATTTGCATAACTAGCATCATGAACACATAGCCTAACACTTGCATAACTTGCATAACATCATGATCATATAGCATATAACTTGCATAACTTGCATAACATCATGAACATGTAGCATATGACTTGCATAACTTGCATAACATCATGATCATGTAGCATATAACTTGCATAACTTGCATAACATCATGAACATATAGCATATGACTTGCATAACTTGCATAACATCATGAACACATAACATATGATAACATAACTTGCATTGATCCACATTCATAGCCATAACCTCATTATATCCTACCATAATCATTTCAACAATTGGTCATTAAGGCTATAGTACTCACAACTTATTGATTAGCACTCCTATGAAGAAGATTAAGTTGCTAGAGTTGATTAGAAGTTGATTTGAGAAGCCATCTTCCTCTTTAATTTGTTGGTGGCTCCTTCTAGTTGCATTTTGACGGCATAACGTCGTTGTCTCCAATTTTAGTATGAATTAGGGTAGTCTTAGGGTGTATTTATAGATTGGTTAGGTGTTTTAGGCCATTAGATTAACCCTAAATAAGATTAGAGCCGTCAGATCTCGTCGCTAGCCACCAACCATAGCCCAAATCCCAAATCAGTGCACCCAAGTCACACAGACCGACAGGGGTGGTCGACCCCTGGGTCGACCCATGGGTCGACCCCTAGGGGGGGTCGACACCCATGTCGACCCTAGGGTCGACACCCTCTGTCTGGCGGGAATTTTCCCGCCTCTTCTGAAACTTGAAATCTGAATATTTTAAATCTGTTTTGAATTTTCTGAAAACTTCTTCGGGCCTTAACTGGGTCATACGGACATCGATTTTCGAAAACTCGTACTCTATTTCGCGTATTTTTCCGAGACGAACGCAATGGTATAGCCCGTTTCCCCTGATTCAGATTTTAAAATTTAATTCTGCCCTGTTTTATATTATAGCAAGTTATTCAATATACGGGGTGTTACATTCTCCCCTACTTAAAGGATTTCATCCCCGAAATCTATTAGTCAAGAAGAACGTATCCTACCAACCAAACAACCATCTACTCAAACCATCAACCACTAGCATCCATTGTCCTTAAATTTCTAATGCTGTATGAACATATGCAAAGAGTGTGTGTATATTTTCCCTGTCTAATGCAAAATCAGGCGGTCGACTGATTCAGTTGACCTCCTTAATGCAAACCATGATAGTGCCATGCATCCAATATGTATGCGAAAGAACCCTATCGACACATACTATTTCTACATGAGTGCACAATCATTCACCAAAATGCATCATCCATATGATAACACAACCATTATACATCCATTAATATAGCTACCTACACACAATTATATGCAATATGCAATATGAAGTGACTGAGCCGATCTAGTGTCTAAAGTGTGTGTATATGCATCCACGAGCAACCACTAGAAAACACTTGCATCCACGCGCATCCATCAATCATAACATGTCTCAAACACATGTTTCAACCATAGGTTTACCCTATTTAAAGGTCAAAGGTACTAATGAGAGGACATACTAAAGATAAGATAAGTTCTAGACAAACGATAAAGGAGAAGTTAAAAGACATACCCTCAAAAAGGAATGGGTACAGTGAACGCATCTTCGCTTCTGTCTCCCAAGTAGCATTGCTCTCATCCTCTCCCCATTGCACTTTGACTAGTTGAACCTCTCTGTTTCTTAACTTCCTAATCTCTGACCCAAGGATGCGGGTAGGAGCTCGTCGAATAGTCGCATCACGCTCTACCTCCACTTCTCTAAGCAAGCTCGGCTCTACCATCTCTGCGGTCTCAGGTAGGCACTTCCTCAAATGTGACACATGGAATACGTCATGTACCCCACTAAGTCTCTCGGGTAAATCCACTCTATATGCCATCCGTCCAATCCTTTCCTTAATAGGAAACGGTCCTACAAATCTGGGTGCTAACTTCCCAACGTACCCAAAGCGAACTACATTCCGTAATGGAGACACCTTGATAAATACCATGTCCCCAACATCAAATTCAAGATCTGTCCTCCTCTTGTCCGCATAAGATTTTTGCCTGTCTTGTGCCGTTTTCATCCTTCTTCGAATCAAGTCAATCTTCTCCGAAGTCTCTCTAACCATATCGGGCCCAAGCAAGATCTTATCCGTAGATTCCCACCAACATGTAGGTGATCGACAAGGCCTTCCATAAAGAGCTTCGAAAGGAGCCATACCAATACTAGACTGAAAGCTGCTATTATATGCGAACTCCACCAATGGAAGATGCTCTTCCCATGTACCTCCAAAATCTAAGATACATAACCTCAAAAGGTCTTCTAGAACACGATTCACCCTCGCGGTCTAGCCGTCCGTCTGAGGATGATATGCAGTGCTCAAACACAACTGAGTCCCTACTGCCTCTTGCAAACACTTCCAAAACTCGCTAGTGAAGATAGGATCTCGATCACTCACTATGCTAGAAGGTACCCCATGCAATCGAACTATCTCTCGAAGGTAAACTGAAGCTAGCCATGGAGCAGTCCTCTTGCTCTTCACGGGTATGAAATGAGCGCTCTTAGCAAGTCTGTCTACCACAACCCAAATTCCCGTATTACCCTTCCTCGATCTTGGTAACCCATCAATAAAATCCATCGAGACGCTATCCCACTTCCATTGCGGAACTTCCAATGGGTGAAGCAACCCACCAGATTTCTTTTGCTCCGCTTTCACTTGTTGGCACACCAAGCATCTAGCGACATACTTGGCCACTTCTATCTTTATACCGGCCCAAAAGAAAACTCGCTTCATGTCTTGGTACATCTTGTCCCCACCGGGATGAATGGTCATCTTAGAACGATGTGCATCATCAAGTATAGCCTTCCTCGAACCCTCGTCTTGCGGTACACAAAGTCTACCGTCTCTACGCAAGCACCCCCTATCGTCTAGGGTGTACCTACTCAAATGGCTGGATGACTCCCCCCTTATGAGCCTCTCTACCAACTCAACCAACTGTGGGTCGTCCCGCTGTGCCTCGCCAACCCGTCCCAAAAGGGTAGGTCTGACCTCTAAGGATGCAAGCAAACCGGGTATAAAGTCAACGGAAGGTCTGAAATCAAACATCGAGATAAATTCCAAGCTTCGTCGTTCCACGAATAATGGACTCAAGGACAACCTTTTTCTACTCAAGGCGTCCGCCACCACGTTACCCTTGCCAGGGGTATACGCTATCTCGAAATCATAGGATGCTAAGAACTCCATCCACCTTTGCTGTTTCAAGTTCAAATCCTTCTGAGAAAACAAGTACTTCAATGATTTGTGGTCAGTGAACAATTCGAACCTCTCTCCAAGAAGATAATGGCGCCAAATCTTAAGCGCGAAAACAATAGCGGCCAACTCTAAATCATGGGTAGGGTAATTTTTCTCATGCTTTCTAACCTGCCTTCCACCATAGGCTATTACCCTTCCCTCTTGCATTAAGACTGCGCCCAGTCCTGTCCTACAAGCATCGGTATAGACAACAAATGGCTTACTCCCATCTGGCAACACTAAGACTGGAGCTGTGGTTAAAGCTCTCCTTAACCGTTGGAACGCATCATCACAATCTACGTCCCATACGAAGACTAGATTCTTCTTTGTCAAGCGAGTTAATGGGGCTGATATCTTCGCAAAGTCCTTGATAAACTTCCTATAGTAGCCAGCCAACCCCAAGAAAATCCTCACCTTGGTAGCATTCTTCGGAACCTTCCAATCTTGGATGGATACTACCTTCGCGGGATCCACAGCTATCCCTTCCTTGGAGACCACGTGCCCCAAGAACCGCACTTCCTTCCTCCAGAAGTGACATTTAGAGAATTTAGTCTTAAGGCTATGCGCTCGAAGAGTCTCCAACACTTCCCTAAGATGTAGGGCATGCTCTTCTTCACCCTTAGAAAAGACAAAGATATCATCCACAAAGACCACCACAAACTTATTAAGGTACTCCCTGAACACCCTACTCATCAAATCAACAAAGTATGCTGGGGCGTTCGTCAAACCAAATGGCATCACAAGCCACTCATAGAAACCATCCGGAGTCCTAAAGGCAGTCTTGTCTATGCTATCCTCAGCCACTCTCAACTGATGAAATCCCGTGGCCAAGTCCAACTGCGAAAACACCGAGACGCCAACCAACTGATCAAAAAGATCATCAATCCTCGGCAATGGGTGTCTATTCTTCTTTGTGAGCTTGTTGAGTTCTCTATAGTCTACACAAAGTCTGAGGGACCCATCCGCCTTCGTGGCAAAAACTACTGGAGCACCCCACTCCGATATACTTCGTCTTATGAACCCCTTCTCAAGCAACTCCCCTACTTGCTTATGGAGTTCCCTCCTCTCACGAGGAGCCATGTGGCGCACTGGTAAAGATACTGGTTTAGCATTGTCCACCAGATATATTCGGAAGTCTATATCCCGCTTCGGAGGTAAGCCCTTCACCTCCTCAAACACATCCGAGTACTCCCGGACCACTCTATCAGATCGCAAACTCTCGACCGAAGCGTCAAGCGATTCAAGATAACTTAGCATAACGGAATCCATGGGATTACAAGAGATCTCGAGAGTGTTACCCAAGCGGGTCACGAGCCTAACAACTCTCCTTTCACAATCAAGAACGGCACCATTACTGGATAACCAGTCCATGCCCAAAATCAACCAATAGCCCGTGAAGCCCAAAACAAAAGCATCACATCTAAACTCAATTCTAAGTATAGAAATCTTAAAACCCAAACATATCATGGACAAATAAGTGGAGCCCCCAATTGGGTTTGAAACAACCAAGAGATCATCTACTAGACTTGTGTCTAAGTGCAGTGACTTAACTAATGATGATGAGATAAACGAATGCGATGTGCCAGAGTCAAACAAAGTACGGACAGGATGATCAAACAGAAAAACCAGACTTTCAACGGAAATAGTTCTACCTCTTTCCTGAATCGGTGGAACTGCGAGAGCCTGAACTTGCCCCCTTGCCTGACCTGGTGCCATAAGAGCTTGCACCTGTCCCCCAGAGGTAGATCCCGTCCTCTGCCCCTTCTTAGGGCAGTCTTTCACTAGATAACCTGCTTCGCCACAGTGGAAGCAGCCCGTCTTCTTCTTCTTCTAACAATCTTTGCTTAGGTGGCCTGGTGTCCCGCAATTGAAGCACTTCTTCTTTCCCTTGCCACCGTTGCCTTTCCCACCCTTGTTTTGCTGTTGCTGTTGAGGTCTCTTCTGATCTCCTTTCTTCTCGGGTGCCTTATTAGAATTGGGACCCTTCTCTTCCTCATGCATGAGTGTCATGTCTACTAGCTTCTCAAAGGTGGCCCCCATAGGGATGTGAGTCATAGCCAATCCATGCATCGGTTCATTCAAGCCTTTAACGAACCTCAAAGCCTTCTTCTCCGGTGTATTTACCATGTCTATGCCAAACCTTGCCAATTGATTAAACTTGTTGACAAATTCCTTTACTGATAGGTTTCCTTGCTTTAGAGTCAAGAACCTCTCCATATATAAGTTTTCCTCCGCCCTTGAGAGAAACTTTGCCACAAACCTTTGCCTGAAATCCGCCCAAGAGTCAACTGGGCGCTCTCCATTAGTGACCTCCCACCAGAACGAGGCCTCTCCCTTCATTAACCAAGCAGCTAACTTGACTTTCTTTCCTTCTTCCATCTCAAAGATATCTATCAACTCTTCCAACTCCTTATGCCAATCTCTAGCTTCCACAAAAGTTTCTGATCCTTGAAAACGTTTCCAACCCATAGCCTTAAATTCCTTGCAAGTCTTAGCAAAAGTATCCGTGCGAGGAGGAGGAGGAGGATGAAGATCGGGTGCTACTGTTTGTGGAGGAACATTTGCTGGACTCGCAGTGGCGGCCCTAGCCTCCATCAATCTCCTATACCATACTGGTTGTAACGACCCAGAAAATCTGAACCAATTTAAAATTTTTAAATTGGCTAAAATAATGGATTTTAAATATTTAAAATAAATATTTTAAATAATGGCGATGAAAACTGAGTTTGAATCGACAATTGAAAACGAATATAATTAATTATAATTTTAAACAAGGCCTGAAATGGCGCTGTAGTTTCAAAAATCGAATTCAAACTTTGTCGGACTATACCGGGTGCAAAACAAAACGAATTTTAGTAAAACCAAAAATATTTAAATCTGTTAGGGAATACCTTTTCAACGAATCTGACAAATCGAAATTTGATAGCGGGAATCTAAAGATATGTCCAATTGAAAATTCTGAATAGTCGCTATGGAATTCAGGCCCTTAAAAATGGACATTTTGCAAACGACCTCGGATTTCGACGAAACCACTTTTGTTGGATCCGTGATGTCAAATTATTGCTAGGTTTCAAATTTCATAATTTTTCGAATCAATATGTGAGCGTGGCAAAGGAAAGCGCGTTTGACTAGTTTAGTTGATTTTAATCGACTGGAAAATGGCCATTTTTCCAGCGGTCTCAGAATTCGACGAAACTAGTTTCGATAGGACCGTATCGTCAATACGAAGCTAGAAAATATTTTTCTAGTTAGTATGTGACCCCGGTAATTTGAAATGTACGTTTAAAATTCAGTATAATGATTTTAAATGTAAATTCCACGGAAACTGAGTCAAACGATCAAATCAGCTTGTGATACATATCCCATTTTGTTCGGAATGGGGGTAGAATGCTAGGGACGACAGTCGTTGGCTCTCGTTTCGAGGTCAAATAAAAAGTCAACCTTTTTGATAATTTAAATAATTAAATATATATAATATAATAACCCCCACACCCTTTTTTCCTCTCTCTCCCTCATTCAATTCGTTCAGACTCGAAAAGAAAAAAAAAAGAAAAAAAACCGATCTGCTCAAATCGAACTCCCTCCAATCCTCCACGCCGCCGGACGCGCTCCCCCAGACGCCGTCGATCACCAACCTCGGCGACCCCTTCCCCCTAAACCGCGAAGCCCTACCTCCCCATACCCGAACCCGATACCCCCAAAGCCCCCCCTTACGACGGAAACACCCACCGCCCGCCTCCACAGACGGCGCTCAGCCCCTCCATCGCCTGGCCGTGCTCTTCCCCGACCACCAGAGGTCCCACGCCCTCCGACAGCACTACCCACTTCGACGCTCAGCAACCCCATTCCCCCCCTTCTCCCAATTTATACGGTAAGTTTTTTTTACTTTCTATTTTGTTTGTTTAGGAAGGAAAAACAACAATCTTTAACAGTGAAAAACAATGATTTTATTTGATTAATGAAGATAAAGAAAATCAGATTTATTTATTTATATTATAGCAAAGAAAGATAAGATTTTGGTTTAGAAAAAGATTTGATTTTTTAAATCAGAAAAGATTTGATTTTTAAATCAGTAAAGATTTGATTTTTAAATCAGTAAAGATTTGATTTTTAAATCAGTAAAGTCTTGATTTTTAAAAATAGAAAAGGTTAGATTTTTAAAGAAAGAAAGACGATATTTTTAAATGGAGAAAGGCGTGATTTTTACTTAGGTAGTGAATTAAAAATATGGTTTTTAGAAGGAAGGAAAATATAATTTTTATAATATAGTAAGGCGAAATCTTTATATTTGAAAAGGCGAAATCTTTATATGAAGAATAGCGGGATAAAAATAGAATTTTATCCATATAGCGAGAAAGTAAAAAATTCGATTTTTATATATTGAATAGCGAAGAAAAATTCGATTTTTATATATTGAATAGCATAATAAAAATTCGATTTTTATATATTGAATAACGAAGTAAAAATTCGATTTTTACATATGTAGAGAATACTGGCAACGAAGTGACAAGAGGCAGAACGACGAAGATTTCTATAAAAGAAGTGTCGTGAAGTTGGATAGCCATCGGTGAGAATTTCTCACTCTTCAATTTCTTTTTCTAGATATATATGTGTGTTGAAATAAAAGTGAATTGCTATATATATATATATATATATATATATATATATATATATATATATATATATATATATATATGCGCCCCTCGTCCACAAACCATGGACGGTATTTATTGATTGAAATTGTTGTGAAAATTGATTGATAGCGAATGATTGTTTGGGATTGTTTGTGGTTGATATTGATTGATTGTGGTTGAAAAATAACCGTTTGTGGTTGAGAAATACGAATTAGATGCATGATCCCCATTGTCAAAAACCGCGGGGTTTTAAGGTAGAGCGAGGAGCCGTACTAGGGACGGTCCCGGTTTTAACTACCCTGCCGTTATGCTGCCGAAATTTTGAATAATATTCGTGTGTTTGAATTATTTTCATTTGCTTAAACTATATTTATTCATTGAATAGAAAACCTTCATGTGTTGAATTGTTATTCATTCGTTGATTAGAAATTCAAATGGTATTCGCGTTTTAAATATAAAAATCACATTTCTATCTATATATAGAAACTATAGAAAACCTTCATGTGTTGAATCGATATTCATTCGTTGAATTGAAATTCATGTGTTGAATGGTATTCATATTTTGAAATAAATTGTTTGATAATAAAAAAAATCACCTTTTATCGACTATATGAACTGTGTAAAATAATCTCGTTTTGAAAGAAATTGTTTTATAAGAAAAATCCTATTTTAATCACCAATATGAAGTATATAAAATAATAGTGTTTTGAAATGAGTTGTTTTACAATGAAATTCACATTTTTATTATATGCATAAATCGTTGAAATGTGAAGTGTTAAAAATAGCCACTTGTTCAAATAAATATATATGAGTTGAAATATTCATTAATTAGCTAATGATATGATTTGTACCTATGTATGTAACATTCGAATGAATGGTGTTTTTAAACCGAATAGAAATCAAATGTGAAGTTGAATAGAAAATGATAAATGATAAGAACCATATATATGTATATGCATATTCATTGAACATGTTATAGCAAAGGGGCTAGAGAAGAGGAATAAAATTTTGTGCCCGACAAATAGGTACACATTTACTGTTTTGTTTGGGTGATGATTTTATGAGCCTGTTGGCTAGCCGCTTGGCTTTTTCTTTTTCTTTTTGAGATTAGAAGGACCGGGAAAGCTATTTTCGATTTCCCGATGCTCCCGGTGCAGGGGAGGTTATGGCGAAATTTTCCAAAATTTTAAGGCGTTAGTGAATAATTTGAAGTGAAAACGATATTGAAATCATTGAATGAACTATATTTATATAATTATATAAATATAAATAAAATTAAAACGAAACGTGGCTGTGCAGTTCGTATTTTGAAACCGTGATTTCAAACAACTAGTACGGGAAATCCGACCACTGGATTTTCCCGAAACCTCAACCGTCGGGTTCGCCTTGGAAATATCTTCCCAACGGCACCAACCTTGTAAAAATCCTACGGTTGGATTGTCTGAAATGTTTAATTCAAATCTGATGAAAAACAGCGCCAGATGCGATTATATATATATATATATATATATATATATAATTATATATTTAATCGAATAACGACGCTGCAGTTCGTATTTTGAAATCGAAAATTCAAACGATTATACCGGGAGATCCGTCCGTCGGATTTTCCCGAAACTGGAACCGTTGGATTCGTTTTGAAAAGACCTTTCTAATGATGTAAATTTTGTGAAGATCCAACGGTTAGATTTTCAGATATGTGTAAATCAAATCTGAAGAAAAACAGCGCCACAGCCGCTTTATGGCCTGAAGCGTCGTTTTGAATAAATTAGCTATTTTAAAATAAATAAAAATAGCGATAAATAGTTATAAAATATCATAAGCGATATGGAATGGAAATAAACTCAATTTGCTTGATTTATGTGGCTTTTGATGGTTGAATGTGTTTGGTGTGAAAATTACATTAAAGAACAAGATTGGTTAACCATTGAAATAAATTGATTTGAAATTGTAAATATACGTGAATTATTTGAAAAGGCCGAGTTAATTCTCATTTCAAATGATTGACCGACGATTGAATTTCGAAGATGAAGACGACGGTCGAAGACCGGAGATCTTCACCTCGTTTGGATGGTAACCGAGGTCCTGATTGGGAGGCATCCCGAAATATGGATAATGATTGGTGATCGTCCAGACGTACGTGGTGATCGATGGGTTTGCGAGGTATTTAGTGCCTCCGGTTTCGTTCAGACCCAGAACAGACTTGTAAATGGACTGTGTGTCTGACATTGGAGTTTATTCTGTGTTTATTGATTTCTGTTAAATATACATCTGTTTGGCGGCGGAGAATTTATTCTTTTGCTTAACGCCCTTCCCTGAAACGCACGAGCTCAGAGGTTGTGTATCGATGGACATCAGTCGCACGGCATGAGCTGCCTGTGTGGCATGCTAAGATGCAGTGATCAGGACTTTTGTTGAAAAGCAAAGTCTTGTGGTGATGATCAAAGCACAGCCTGTGTGGCGTAGCTTTGTGTATAACGTGAATTCGCGAGCCTCACACCCCGGTATGAACCTAAAACGGGAGAAGGACCTCATGGAGGGCATGCGTTTCTTTCTAGCTAGGGTGGTGTCAGTGACCTACCAGCCCTGACATTTATATACTTTTCACCTATGTGGTTGTTGCTGTTGCGAGGCCCCTCGGTTTGATCAGACGATCCGGGTCCGATGGAGTCATTCATTGGCTCGTTTACGCCCCAAAGGGCGGGGAAACGTATTGTTCAGGAATTTCAATCCACATCGGTGGACCGGCCCTGACGATCCAAGGGCCCACCTGTGTCTGGGTCCTGGGACACGGGCTAGAGCGTCTCGAATTCGGTAAGGACTATCTTTTGCCTTGGTTCATGACGGAAATCCAATTTCCAAATACGTGACGGTGCGGTTTCGATTGTATATATATATTTGGCGACATAGTGGCATGGGACGCTCATGTCGTCTATGATTGATAGTTATGATTTGAAATTGTTTTCAAAACATATAAACACTAGCAATAATATCAAATGCCTTTGTTTTATTCGTATCAAGCATATTTTGGTCGTTATAAGGAAAAAAACTCTATCCTCCGGTTTGCGTTGCATTGTGTGATGGGAACTGAGTCTTATAATGGCTTCATTTTTATAAAAAGCATAGCGATGTTTAAAAGAAAGATTTGTTCTAAAGCACTGGCAATCCAATGGAGTAAACCCGTTCCACGAAAGTGGCGTGGTCCTGTGATTTGCCATATCATATATGTGTTGAGTAGATTTCTCATACCAGTCCCATGACTGACTCGTAGTTTGTTTCACTTTCAAACTCGGGTGCCCCTTTTTCTACACGGGAAGCCTTGTATTCAGGTTTAGCTGGTTCTTTCTGGATAGCTGGAGCTGAAGATGGATTCTATCATTTATCTCTTTTTATGCTGTTCAGCTCCTATTGTACATATTTTGTTTATTTCCGCTGTAGACATTTATGTATAGCTGAACGGTATTTGTACTAAGTAAGATCCTGTATACTGTGTAACTTTGATGATTACTTTTACCCAGTATATTCTATTGTTCATTATCTGGTGTATTTATTTAATTTTGTTCTGCTATTATCTATTTCTGTGTTATATTCCAAAGATAACCCTTGTTTCCGTCGGAACGGGACTTCGGGTCGTCACAACGTGGTATCAGAGCTTTGGTTAAGCTTAGTTCTGGATTATAACATTTGAACGAACTCGTCTGAAATAGAACTAGTAGTGTTCTAGGATGGGTAACTCTATACAGATAGGATCAGCAATATCCTAGTATGAGTAAAGCAGAATGAAATTACACCTCGATAGACACATTTACACTTGAAGTATATGTTTCTATGTTTGAAAATTTTCTTTTCTGTGACCTGACACTTGATCTGCTAATTGCAGAAGTACTAGAGAAAAATGAGTGTCAGAAGCAGAAGGCAGAACCCGATCTAGAGGCTCTATTAAAGAGATACCGAAATCTGAACGGAGCACAGTTCTCGGGCAATGAATCTATAGTTCAAACTCAAGCTTGGATGAGTTCCGTCGAAAGAATATTTGAGCGTATCCAGCTGAGGGATGACCAAAAACGTTTAGTAGCATCTTGGGCGCTCAAAGAAGAAGCTTTAATCTGGTGGGAAACAATCATCAAAGATAATCCAGAGGGTGATATCACCTGGGACAGATTCAAAGTGATTTTCCTAGAAAGATTTACTCCTCCCGAAGCAACCGAGAGATTATGTGATGAATTTTCTTATCTAATACAAGGTGATATGACCATCCCAGAATATCATAAGAAATTCAATGAACTTGCTCACTTTGCTCCTCATCTGATTCAAGATCCAAAGAGGAAAAATCTGAGATTTATTCATGGCCTGCAAAGGAGATATCAGAATAGTGTAATGAGGAACGTGAAGCTCCCCTTTTCTGAAATGATTTATATGGCTTATCAGTATGAAGATCTCCATAAGAAAGGAATGTTACGCGACGAAGAAAAAGTTTGTTGTAGTGACAAAGAAGAGTCGGAAACTGATATTCCTGAAGCCAGTACGAGGTCTGAGGTCAGTAAAGAGCCCAAAGTCAATCGCAAAATGGCCAAATTCGAAAAAGAACCAGCAACGACTTCCATATGCAGTAACTGCCATCAAAAGGGGCATTTGTTGATAAATTGTGGGCCCTTAAAGAAACAAAGCAAGGGTGGATTCAAACCCGGTGGGAAGGCTCGAGAAGGTAGGAAATGCCGGAAGTGCCATCATGCTGGGCATATTGCGAAAAACTGCCTGCTATCAAAGAAATATGAAACCGTATGTATAAATGAAGTAGCAGAAACTTCCGAGCCCTTATCTAGTCAAGAAAGGGCCGATGTTTTAGAAGGTACGCTAACTGTCAAAGACATCCCAGTTAAAGTACTGTTTGACACTGGCGCGTCACGAAGTTTCATTGCCAAAGATGCAGCTGAGAAACTGGAATTGAATTTGAAAAAGCTCAAGGAACCCATGACTGTCCAGAATCCGGTTGGGGGTTCCATCGATCTCAGTTGGGTTTGCGGAGTGCCGGTTTCCTTTTCTCGTTATCGGTTTCCTACCATCGCAGTCGTCATGAATTTTAAAGAGTTTGATCTTATCTTGGGGTTAGACTGGTTGACCAAATATGAAGCTGAAGTTAAATGCGCCGATAGAGTCGTAAAGGCGAGGATTAAATCAGGTGATTATATAACCATTCCTTGTGAAGGTCAGAATACTAATAGAAAAGACTTCTGGGCAGCTTTGAATGTTTCTCCATCCCAAATAGAGAATGTCCCTGAAATCACGGAGAATATTCCTGACCTCATCAAAGATATTCCTGTCGTCAAGAACTATGCGGATGTGTTCGAAGAAGTTGTTCGCTTACCTCCGCAAAGAGAAATAGATTTCAAGATTGCTTTGATTCCCAATGCAAGGCCGGTAGTTCACGCTATTCGAAGAATGTCCTTGAAAGAGAAGGAAGAGTTAGACAATCAAACACGACAGCTAGTATGGAAAGGTCTGATCAGGCCTAGTTTCTCTGATTGGGGTGCAGCAGTGGTGTTTGACCCGAAATCTGACGGTACTCTACGTCTATGTGTGGATTATCGTGATCTAAACAAACAGACAATAAAGAACAAATATCCATTGCCGCGAATAGATGATTTGTTGGATCGATTAAATGGCGCACAAGTATTTTCACGAATGGACCTAGCTACAGGTTTCCATCAACTTCGATTTGCCGAAGAATGTGTTCCAATGACAGCGTTCAGAGGCCCCGACTTATTCTACGAGTGGTTAGTAATGCCATTCGGCTTATGTAACACTCCACCTTACTTTGTCGATCTGATGAACAGAGTATTCAGAGGAGTTTTGAATATATTTATTCTGGTTTTCATTGACGATATTCTAATCTTCTCTAAATCAAAGGCCGAGCATGAAAAGCATCTGGAACAGGTTCTAGAAATTCTGAGACGGAATGTATTAAAAGCCAAGTTTTCCAAATGTATATTCTGGCAAGATGAAGTGAAATTTCTGGGCCATGTTGTATCGAAAGAAGGAATCGCTGTTGATCCAAGTAAAATCACGGCTATTCAAAATTGGAAACAGCCCAGTACCCCCACTGAAGCCCGCAGTTTTCTCGGATTGGCTAGCTATTACCGGAAGTTCGTTAAAGACTTTTCGAAGATATCTGGTCACTTAACGAAGCTTACAAAGAAGCATTCTAAATTCAAATGGACTCCAGAAAGTGAGGAGGCTTTCGAAGAGCTAAAGTTAAGACTAACGACCGCTCCAGTGTTAACCATCATCGATGGCAACCAAGATTTGAAAGTCTGGACTGATGCTTCTAGAGAAGGCCTTGGCGTAGTGTTAATCCAAAGGGGTCAAGTGATTGCTTATGCTAGCCATCAACTGAAGCCACACGAGAAGAACTACGTAACTCATGATCTAGAGTTATTGGCTATTGTGTTCGCTTTGAAAATCTGGAGGCACTATCTTCTGGGTGAGAGATTTGAACTGTTTACAGACCACTAGTCGTTAAAGTATCTGTTCACTCAGAAAGACCTGAATTTGAGGCAGCAACGTTGGCTGGAGTTTCTTGCAGCATATGATTTTGAAATTCTATACACTCCAGGGAAAGCCAATGTCATGGCCGATGCGTTAAGCCGAAAGAATGAAATGATCGCCAGTTTCATCATTGCGACTTCGTTGATTGATAAGATATCAGCTCTCCAAGAAGACGACCAATTTATCAAAGGAATGACTCAGCGAATTCATGAAGGCAATACTTCGGATTTCCAGCTAGATAGCGAAGGGATTCTGAGGTTAGAAGGGCGAATTTGCGTTCCAGAGATTCCTGAACTTAGAAGGGATGTGCTTGATGAATGTCACAAATCTAAGCTCAGTATCCACCCAAGTGTGAATAAAATGTATAACGATATCAAACACACATTCTGGTGGAAGTCGTTAAAAAGAGACATCTCGATATATGTAAGTCGATGCCCTACTTGCCAACTAGTCAAGAGCGATCAACAGAAACTAGCTGGATTATTGCAACCGCTAGAAGTTCCTGGTTGGAAGTGGGAACATATTTCAATGGATTTCATTGATGGTCTGCCCAGAACCAGAAAAGGAAATGACAGTATTTGGGTGATCGTAGATCGCTTCACGAAGACCGCCCATTTCATACCTGTCAGATCAAACAGAACCGCTCAGAGTCCGGCGCAGATATACTTCAGGGAAATAGTTAGACTACATGGAGTGCCGCTCAGTATAGTAAGTGATAGAGATACAATATTCACTAGCAAATTCTGGGAAGCATTTCAAGTCGAGCTGGGAACGAAGTTAAACTTGAGCACCGCTTATCATCCTCAGATAGACGGTCAGACTGAGAGGGTGAATCGCATTTTAGAATATCTATTGCGGGCTTGTGTTCTAGATTTCGGTGGATCATGGGAAGACCATCTGCATTTGGCTGAATTCTCTTATAACAATAGCTACCAGGCGAGTCTGACAATGTCGCCATTCGAAGCATTGTACGGTAGACCGTGCCGATCTCCTGCTTGTTGGGTCGAACCCGGAAATAGACTTGTGTTGGGTCCTGATATGATTCGAGAAGATGCCGACAAAGTCGATTTTATTAAAAAGCGATTACTCGCCGCTCAAAGCCGACAAAAGAGCTATGCCGATAGAAGAAGAAGAGATATATCCTTTGAAGTTGGCGACTATGTATATTTGAAAGTATCGCCTATGAGAGGAGTTATCCGGTTCGGTAAAACTGGAAAGTTAGCGCCCAAATTTATTGGTTCGTTTCCTATTCTGGAATGGATCGGAACTCTCGCTTATAGGGTCAAACTGCCTAATTGGTTGCCTGAAATTCATGATGTATTTCACATATCTCAACTTCGAAAGCACGTTCATGATCCAGACTTGATCGTGGAAGAAGCAGCTCAACATGACATTGAAATAACCCCAGAATTAGCTGTGAGAAGAGAGCCGCTAAAGATAATAGGCAAAGAAACCAAAGAGCGGAGGAACAAGAAAGTTCACTTAGTCAAAGTGCAATGGAGTGGAGATCCGCGAGATTGTACTTGGGAAACTAAGGAGAGCATTCAGAAAACTTATCCTAGATGCCGAGTAGATATCTCTGATTGACTCCGGTGCAAGGTACATTTACCTACTTTGCACTACCATTCAATTCTCTACTCTATTGTTATTTTCTTTTCATAGATGTGCACTTTTAATTATATAGTCTGAAGGATTTTTAAAGGGTATAGGATTTGATTAGTATATTTTTGAAGGTTAAAAACAATTGGATTGGTTGTTGTGTTGTGTGATTGTAGATTTATCAAACCACTTTCGACTTTGTTCCTTTTCGGGGACGAAAAGTTTTAAGTGGGGGAGATTGTAACGACCCAGAAAATCTGAACCAATTTAAAATTTTTAAATTGGCTAAAATAATGGATTTTAAATATTTAAAATAAATATTTTAAATAATGGCGATGAAAACCGAGTTTGAATCGACAATTGAAAACGAATATAATTAATTATAATTTTAAACAAGGCCTGAAATGGCGCTGTAGTTTCAAAAATCGAATTCAAACTTTGTCGGACTATACCGGGTGCAAAACAAAACAAATTTTAGTAAAACCAAAAATATTTTAATCTGTTAGGGAATACCTTTCCAACGAATCAGACAAATCGAAATTTGATAGCGGGAATCAAAAGATATGTCCAATTGAAAATTCTGAATAGTCGCTATGGAATTCAGGCCCTTAAAAATGGACATTTTGCAAACGACCTCGGATTTCGACGAAACCACTTTTGTTGGATCCGTGATGTCAAATTATTGCTAGGTTTCAAATTTCATAATTTTTCGAATCAATATGTGAGCATGGCAAAGGAAAACGCGTTTGACCAGTTTTAGTTGATTTTAATCGACTGGAAAATGGTCATTTTTCCAACGGTCTCAGAATTCGACGAAACTAGTTTTGATAGGACCGTATCGTCAATACGAAGCTAGAAAATATTTTTCTAGAATTTTTCTAGTTAGTATGTGACCCCGGTAATTTGAAATGTACGTTTAAAATTCAATATAATGATTTTAAATGTAAATTCCATGGAAACTGATTCAAACGATCAAATCAGCTTGTGATACATATCCCATTTTGTTCGGAATGGGGGTAGAACGCTAGGGACGACAGTCGTTGGCTCTCGTTTCGAGGTCAAATAAAAAGTCAACCTTTTTGATAATTTAAATAATTAAATATATATAATATAATAACCCCCACACCCTTTTTTCCTCTCTCTCCCTCATTCAATTCGTTCAGACTCGAAAAGAAAAAAAGAAAGAAAAAAAACCGATCTGCTCAAATCGAACTCCCTCCCATCCTCCACGCCGCCGGACGCGCTCCCCCAGGCGCCGTCGATCACCAACCTCGGCGACCCCCTCCCCCTAAACCGCGAAGCCCTACCTCCCCATACCCGAACCCGATACCCCCAAAGCCCCCCCTTACGATGGAAACACCCTGCGTCCGCCTCCACAGACGGCGCTCAGCCCCTCCATCGCCTGGCCGTGCTCTTCCCCGACCACCAGAGGTCCCACGCCCTCCGACAGCACTACCCACTTCGACGCTCAGCAACCCCATTCCCCCCTTCTCCCAATTTATACGGTAAGTTATTTTACTTTCTATTTTGTTTGTTTAGGAAGGAAAAACAACAATCTTTAACAGTGAAAAACAATGATTTTATTTGATTAATGAAGATAAAGAAAATCAGATTTATTTATTTATATTATAGCAAAGAAAGATAAGATTTTGGTTTAGAAAAAGATTTGATTTTTTAAATCAGAAAAGATTTGATTTTTAAATCAGTAAAGATTTGATTTTTAAATCAGTAAAGATTTGATTTTTAAATCAGTAAAGACTTGATTTTTAAAAATAGAAAAGATTAGATTTTTAAAGAAAGAAAGACGATATTTTTAAATGGAGAAAGGCGTGATTTTTACTTAGGTAGTGAATTAAAAATATGATTTTTAGAAGGAAGGAAAATATAATTTTTATAATATAGCAAGGCGAAATCTTTATATTTGAAAAGGCGAAATCTTTATATGAAGAATAGCGGGATAAAAATAGAATTTTATCCATATAGCGAGAAAGTGAAAATTCGATTTTTATATATTGAATAGCGAAGAAAAATTCGATTTTTATATATTGAATAGCGAAGAAAAATTCGATTTTTATATATTGAATAGCATAATAAAATTTCGATTTTTATATATTGAATAACGAAGTAAAAATTCGATTTTTACATATGTAGAGAATACGGGCAACGAAGTGACAAGAGGCAGAACGACGAAGATTTCTATAAAAGAAGTGTTGTAAAGTTGGATAGCCATCGGTGAGAATTTCTCACTCTTCAATTTCTTTTTCTAGATATATATATGTGTGTTGAAATAAAAGTGAATTGCTATATATAAATATATATATATATATATATATATATATATATATATATACGCCCCTCGTCCACAAACCATGGACGATATTTATTGATTGAAATTGTTGTGAAAATTGATTGATAGCGAATGATTGTTTGGGATTGTTTGTGGTTGATATTGATTGATTGTGGTTGAAAAATACCCGTTTGTGGTTGAGAAATATTTGGTTGAAACCACATAGGATTAGTTTGTGGAAATGAAATAAATATATACATGCCGCCTGCGGTAGAATTAGATGCATGATCCCCATTGTCAAAAACCGCGAGATTTTAAGGTAGAGCGAGGAGCCGTACTAGGGACGGTCCCTGTTTTAACTACCCTGCCGTTATGCTGCCGAAATTTTGAATAATATTCGTGTGTTTGAATTATTTTCATTTGCTTAAACTATATTTATTCATTGAATAGAAAACCTTCATGTGTTGAATTGATATTCATTCGTTGATTAGAAATTCATGTGTTGAATGGTATTCGCGTTTTAAATATAAAAATCACATTTCTATCTATATATAGAAACTATAGAAAACCTTCATGTGTTGAATTGATATTCATTCGTTGAATTGAAATTCATGTGTTGAATGGTATTCATATTTTGAAATAAATTGTTTAATAATAAAAAAAAATCACCTTTTATCGACCATATGAACTGTGTAAAATAATCTCGTTTTGAAAGAAATTGTTTTATAAGAAAAATCCTATTTTTATCACCAATATGAAGTATATAAAATAATAGTGTTTTGAAATGAGTTGTTTTACAATAAAATTCACATTTTTATTATATGCATAAATCGTTGAAATGTGAAGTGTTAAAAATAGCCACTTGTTCAAATAAATATATATGAGTTGAAATATTCATTAATTAGCTAATGATATGATTTGTACCTATGTATGTAACATTCGAATGAATGGTGTTTTTAAACCGAATAGAAATCAAATGTGAAGTTGAATAGAAAATGATAAATGATAAGAACCATATATATGTATATGCATATTCATTGAATAGGTTATAGCAAAGGGGCTAGAGAAGAGGAATAAAATTTTGTGCCCGACAAATAGGTACACATTTACTGTTTTGTTTGGGTGATGATTTTATGAGCCTGTTGGCTAGCCGCTTGGGTTTTTCTTTTTCTTTTTGAGATTAGAAGGACCGGGAAAGCTATTTGCGATTTCCCGATGCTCCCGGTGCAGGGGAGGTTATGGCGAAATTTTCCAAAATTTTAAGGCGTTAGTGAATAATTTGAAGTGAAAACGATATTGAAATCATTGAATGAACTATATTTATATAATTATATAAATATAAATAAAATTAAAATGAAACGTGGCCGTGCAATTCGTATTTTGAAACCGTGATTTCAAACAACTAGTACGGGAAATCCGACCACTGGATTTTCCTGAAACCTCAACCGTCGGATTCGCCTTGGAAATATCTTCCCAACGGCACCAACCTTGTAAAAATCCAATGGTTGGATTGTCTGGAATGTTTAATTCAAATCTGATGAAAAACAGCGCCAGAAGCGATTATATTTATATATATATAAATATAATTATATATTTAATCGAATAACGACGCTGCAGTTCGTATTTTGAAATCGAAAATTCAAACGATTATACCGGGAGATCCGACCGTCGGATTTTCCCAAAACTGGAACCGTTGGATTCGTTTTGAAAAGACCTTTCTAATGATGTAAATTTTGTGAAGATCCAACAGTTAGATTTTCAGATATGTGTAAATCAAATCTGAAGAAAAACAGCGCCACGGCCGCTTTATGGCCCGAAGCGTCGTTTTGAATAAATTAGCTATTTTAAAATAAATAAAAATAGCGATAAATAGGTATAAAATATCATAAGCGATATGGAATGGAAATAAACTGAATTTGCTCGATTTATGTGGCTTTTGATGGTTGAATGTGTTTGGTGTGAAAATTACATTAAAGAACAAGATTGGTGTTGTCAAATAATTTAACCATTGAAATAAATTGATTTGAAATTGTAAATATACGTGAATTATTTGAAAAGTTCGAGTTAATTCTCATTTCAAATGATTGACCGACGATTGAAATTCGAAGATGAAGACGACGGTCGAAGACCGGAGATCTTCACCTCGTTTGGATGGTAACCGAGGTCCTGATTGGGAGGCATCCCGAAATATGGATAATGAGTGGTGATCGTCCAGACGTACGTGGTGATCGATGGGTTTGCGAGGTGTTTAGTGCCTCCGGTTTCGTTCAGACCCAGAACAGACTTGTAAATGGACTGTGTGTCTGACATTGGAGTTTATTCTGTGTTGATTGATTTCTGATAAATATACATCTGTTTGGCGGCGGAGAATTTATTCTTTTGCTTAACGCCCTTCTCTGAAACGCACAAGCTCAGAGGTTGTGTATCGATGGACATCAGTCGCACGGCATGAACTGCCAGTGTGGCATGCTAAGATGCAGTGATCAGGACTTTTGTTGAAAAGCAAAGTCTTGTGGTGATGATCAAAGCACCGCCTGTGTGGCGTAGCTTTGTGTATAACGTGAATTCGCGAGCCTCACACCCCGGTATGAACCTAAAACGAGAGAAGGACCTCAGGGAGGGCATGCGTTTCTTTCTAGCTAGGGTGGTGTCAGTGACCTACCAGCCCTGACATTTATATACTTTTCACCTATGTGGTTGTTGCTGTTGCGAGGCGCCTCGGTTTGATCGGAAGATCCGGGTCCGATGGAGTCATTCGTTGGCTCGTTTACGCCCCAAAGGGCGGGGAAACGTATTGTTCAGGAATTTTAATCCACATTGGTGGACCGGCCCTGACGATCCAAGGGCCCACCTGTGTCTGGATCCTGGGACACGGGCTAGAGCGTATCGAATTCGGTAAGGACTATCTTTTGCCTTGGTTCATGACGGAAATCCAATTTCCAAATACGTGACGGTGCGGTTTCGATTGTATATATATATTTGGCGACATAGTGGCATGGGACGCTCATGTCGTCTATGATTGATAGTTATGATTTGAAATTGTTTTCAAAACATATAAACACTAGCAATAATATCAAATGCCTTTGTTTTATTCGTATCAAGCATATTTTGGCCGTTATAAGGAAAAAACTCTATCCTCCGGTTTTCGTTGCATTGTGTGATGGGAACTGAGTCTTATAATGGCTTCATTTTTATAAAAAGCATAGCGATGTTTAAAAGAAAGATTTGTTCTAAAGAACTTGCAATCCAATGGAGTAAACCCGTTCCACGAAAGTGGCGTGGTCCTGTGATTTGCCATATCATATATGTGTTGAGTAGATTTCTCATACCAGTCCCATAACTGACTCGTAGTTTGTTTCACTTTCAAACTCGGGTGCCCCTTTTTCTACATGGGCAGCCTTGTATTCAGGTTTAGCTGGTTCTTTCTGGATAGCTGGAGCTGAAGACGGATTCTATCATTTATCTCTTTTTATGCTGTTCAGCTCCTATTGTACATATTTTGTTTATTTCCGCTGTAGACATTTATGTATAGCTGAACTGTATTTGTACTAAGTAAGATCCTGTATACTGTGTAACTCTGATGATTACTTTTATCCAGTATATTCTATTGTTCATTATCTGGTGTATTTATTTAATTTTGTTCTGCTATTATCTGTTTCTGTGTTATATTCCAAAGATAACTCTTGTTTCCGTCGGAACGGGATTTCGGGTCGTCACACTGGTATCGCTACACCCTCCGGAAAGTTTAGATCTTCAGCCATGCTGAAACGAAAAAGGAAAGATTCAAAACGGAGAATTCGAAAGATAAATATATGGCTATTGGGGATTATGCTTTTCTCTCAAAAACTTTTCTCTTAAAAGACATGTTTTTGAAAATACTTCTTCCAAAAATGTTTTTAGAAAAATAGTTTTCTAAAGATTTTATCTGTTCCGGTAACCTACAGCTCTGATACCACGTGTAACACCCCACACCCGCTAAGGTCACTCACTAAGGGAATTCCTTAACTTCGGTGGAGTATTTTAAGTGAATATAGAACAGAAAAATTACAACAAGACAGATATAAATAATACTTGAATATCTAAAAATCGTTTCATTGCAGCAGAAGGTAAACATGTTTAGTTACAACACCATAAAAGAGTCAAGTACTAAATATCCATCCTGATAAAACATAAGTACATAATCCCACTACATAACTAATAGCCATAAAAGAAAGGAAAAGATAAGCTGAGCTTTACATCAACGGTCCAAGCTCCAAAAGATAGATAAGCGATCTGATCAAAGCCCACTAGTACTAGGCCCAACCTGAGGACCTGAGGGGGAAAAAGATAAAAACAACGGGGTCAGACATAAGTCTGAGTGAGCCCTATAACTTTAACAATACAATCATTAAAGTAATTAGGGTATGATATAAACTTGGTTCGGTGATGACTGGGGATAAATGACTACACTAAGCAGCCAACTAGACATAGGATGAACTAAGATATCGGTAAAGACGCATCTACCCACCCAAGGGTAATTACTAACTGCACCACACCAGTCATTCCTACTTAAAGGTTGATCCCACCCAAGGACTTAGAAAATTTATCCAGTAGTTTCGTGTACCCCTAGCTGACTACATAGGTGCCGTCTGCTCCTATCTCCACTAGGTGTACCCACTCCTCCCCAAGCGATCGGCTCCCTACCGTAGATACCCGTGCTGGCCCCACAGTGGGGTGTATCACTCCCCAAAGTGGCAACCCGATACAATCAACGGTGCACGGCTTATACCTACATGATGCAACAGCGTCTTATCTACCAGCTCGGGTCCACACACGCATATGAAACCCGTTGGACTTGCGTTGCCACCGCTAACCCGTTTGGCCTCATATAGTCAAGTCCAGTACGCGTGTCCCATCCTCGACATGGGTCGAGCCCAATAAGATACATATGGGTTACTGGTTGAAATGGGCCCCCACAAGCTACCCACCTAAGCTTGTCCCTTTCTCTAGTGCATCCCACTTAACCCTTTAATCATGTTTAATTACATGTTTCCACTTGGTTAAGTACTCTAATTGTATTTTCTATTGCCACCCAATGCAACCCACTAGATTTCCACATGCCACCCAAGGCACTTACTTGATTTCCACATGCCACACAAGGCAGCCACTTAACCCCTCATACCCCACTACATGCTTATCTGGTTAAGTGTTTCTTAATTGATTAAGAACGTAACCTTTGTGAAGACCTCTCACATTAGACTATCTTTTATGGCAGCTGGATTTGCCGGTCGGGTCCGGGCAGCCTTACGCCGTAACCGAGTCTAACCTCGTGTCTTTACTCTTGTCACGTATTTAGTTCATGCCTAAGACCTCTCACATTGGGCCAATCATTTGTAGCCGCTGGATTTGCCGGTCGGCTCCGGGAAGTCTTATGCTACAAAAGGGTCCAACCTCGTGTCTTAGTCGATTAATTACACCTAATTAATCACCCCCATAATTTGTATTAATTATCCCTAATTAATTACAAATTTAACGATGTACATAATTGACTCAATTATGTCCATCCACTTTATGGTGTGCATAATCATACCAACTTCACACCATTTTATTGACATGAATATTAACCCCATCGTTCCCCACGTAATTCGCTAACATGACATACTTAAAAGGGGAGATTCATCACAAATACAATGGGTTCAACTTGCATAACATTAGCATCAACATGGGTTTTAAAGGTGTCAACATGCATATAGCATCAAACCCAACTAGCATAAATAATCAACCCAAACTTGAATGAATCACATATGTCATAATGAGGTTAACTTGCATAAGTTACTTATGTCATACAAAGGGGTAAACTTGCATATGTATGTATGACATACAAAGGGGTTAACTTGCATATGTATGCATATCATACAAAGGTGTAAACTTGCACATGTTACTTGCATATAATCAAACACCAAACTTGCATAACATGTCATATATGAACTTGCATATAATCAAATACCAAACATGCATAACATATCATATATGAACTTGCATATAATCAAACACCAAACTTGCATATCATGGTGTCATAATGGATCAATGTTTATCATAGCAATTTGCATAACTAGCATCATGAACACATAGCCTAACACTTGCATAACTTGCATAACATCATGATCATATAGCATATAACTTGCATAACATCATGAACATGTAGCATATGACTTGCATGACATCATGATCATGTTGCATATAACTTGCATAACTTGCATAACATCATGAACATATAGCATATGACTTGCATAACTTGCATAACATCATGAACACATAGCATATGATAACATAACTTGCATTGATCCATATTCATAGCCATAACCTCATTATATCCTATCATAATCATCTCAACAATTGGTCATTAAGGCTATAGTACTCACAACTTGTTGATTAGCACTCCTATGAAGAAGATTAAGTTGCTAGAGTTGATTAGAAGTTGATTTGAGAAGCTATCTTCCTCTTTAATTTGTTGGTGGCTCCTTCTAGTTGCATTTTGACGGCATAACGTCGTTGTCTCCAATTTTAGTATGAATTAGGGTAGTCTTAGGGTGTATTTATAGACTAGTTAGGTGTTTTAGGCCATTAAATTAACCCTAAATCAGATTAGAGCCGTCAGATCTCGTCACTAGCCACCAACCATAGCCCAAATCCCAAATCAGTGCACCCAGGTCACACAGACCGATAGGCGGGGTCGACCCCTGGGTCGACCCCTTGGGGGGGGTCGACACCCATGTCGACCCTAGGGTCGACACCCTCTGTCTGGTGGGAATTTTCCCGCCTCTTCTGAAACTTGAAATCTGAATATTTTAAATCTGTTTTGAATTTTCTGAAAACTTCTTCGGGCCTTAACTGGGTCATACGGACTTCGATTTTCGAAAACTCGGACTCTATTTCGCGTATTTTTCCGAGACGAACGCAATGGCATATCCCGTTTCCCCTGATTCAGATTTTAAAATTTAATTCTGCCCTGTTTTATATTATAGCTAGTTATTCAACATACGGGGTGTTACATTCTCCCCTACTTAAAGGATTTCGTCCCCGAAATCTCTAAGTCAAGAAGAACGTATCCTACCAACCAAACAACCATCTACTCAAACCATCAACCACTGGCATCCATTGTCCTTAAAGTTTCTAATGCTGTATGAACATATGCAAAGAGTGTGTGTATATGTTCCCTGTCTAATGCAAAATCAGGCGGTCGACTGATTCAGTTGACCTTCTTAATGCAAACCATGATAGTGCCATACATCCAATATGTATGCGAAAGAACCCTATCGGCACATACTATTTCTACATGAGTGCACAATCATTCACCAAAATGCATCATCCATATGATAACACAACCATTATACATCCATTAATATAGCTACCTACACACAATTATATGCAATATGCAATATGAAGTGACTGAGCCGATCTAGTGTCTAAAGTGTGTGTATATGCATCCACGAGCAACCACTAGCAAACACTTGCATCCACGCGCATCCATCAATCATAACATGTCTCAAACACATGTTTCAACCATAGGTTTACCCTATCTAAAGGTCAAAGGTACTAATGAGAGGACATACTAAAGATAAGATAAGTACTAGACAAACGATAAAGGAGAAGTTAAAAGACATACCCTCAAAAAGGAATGGGTACAGTGAACGCATCTTCGCTTCTGTCTCCCAAGTAGCATTGCTCTCATCCTCTCCCGATTGCACTTTGACTAGTTGAACCTCTTTATTTCTTAACTTCCTAATCTCTGACCCAAGGATGCGGGTAGGAGCTCGTCGAATAGTCGCATCACGCTCTACCTCCACTTCTCTAAGCAAGCTCGGCTCTACCATCTCTGCGGTCTCAGGTAGGCACTTCCTCAAATGTGACACATGGAATACGTCATGTACCCCACTAAGTCTCTCGGGTAAATCCACTCTATATGCCATCCGTCCAATCCTTTCCTTAATAGGAAACGGTCCTACAAATCTGGGTGCTAACTTCCCAACGTACCCAAAGCGAACTACATTCCGTAATGGAGACACCTTGATAAATACCATGTCCCCAACATCAAATTCAAGATCTGTCCTCCTCTTGTCCACATAAGATTTTTGCCTGTCTTGTGCCGTTTTCATCCTTCTTCGAATCAAGTCAATCTTCTCCGAAGTCTCTCTAACCATATCGGGCCCAAGCAAGATCTTATCCGTAGATTCCCACCAACATGTAGGTGATCGACAAGGCCTTCCATAAAGAGCTTCGAAAGGAGCCATACCAATACTAGACTGAAAGCTGTAATTATATGCGAACTCCACCAATGGAAGATGCTCTTCCCATGTACCTCCAAAATCTAAGATACATAACCTCAAAAGGTCTTCTAGAACACGATTCACCCTCTCGATCTGGCCGTCCGTCTGAGGATGATATGCAGTGCTCAAACACAACTGAGTCCCTACTGCCTCTTGCAAACTCTTCCAAAATTCACTAGTGAAGATAGGATCTCGATCACTCACTATGCAAGAAGGTACCCCATGCAATCGAACTATCTCTCAAAGGTAAACTAAAGCTAGCCATGGAGCAGTCCTCTTGCTCTTCATGGGTATGAAATGGGCGCTCTTAGTAAGTCTGTCTACCACAACCCAAATTCCCGTATTACCCTTCCTCGATCTTGGTAACCCATCAATAAAATCCATCGAGACGCTATCACACTTCCATTGCGGAACTTCCAATGGGTGAAGCAACCCACCAGGTTTCTTTTGCTCCGCTTTCACTTGTTGGCACACCAAGCATCTAGCGACATACTCGGCCACATCTTTCTTCATACCGGCCCAAAAGAAAACTCGCTTAATGTCTTGGTACATCTTGTCCCCACCGGGATGAATGGTCATCTTAGAACGATGTGCATCATCAAGTATAGCCTTCCTCAAACCCTCGTCTTGCGATACACAAAGTCTACCGTCTCTACGCAAGCACCCCCTATCGTCTAGGGTGTACCTACTCAAATGGCTGGATGACTCCCCCCTTATGAGCCTCTCTACCAACTCAACCAACTGTGGGTCGTCCCGCTGTGCCTCGCCAACCCATCCCAAAAGGGTAGGTCTGACCTCTAAGGATGCAAGCAAATCGTGTATAAAGTCAATGGAAGGTCTGAAATCAAACATCGAGATAAATTCCAAGCTTCGTCGTTCCAAGAATAATGGACTCAAGGATAACCTTTTTCTACTCAAGGCGTCCGCCACCACGTTACCCTTGCCAGGGGTATACGCTATCTCGAAATCATAGGATGCTAAGAACTCCATCCACCTTTGCTGTCTCAAGTTTAAATCCTTCTGAGAAAACAAGTACTTCAATGATTTGTGGTCAGTGAACAATTCGAACCTCTCTCCAAGAAGATAATGGCGCCAAATCTTAAGCGCAAAAACAATAGCGGCCAACTCTAAATCATGGGTAGGGTATTTTTTCTCATGCTTTCTCAACTGCCTTCCACCATTGGCTATTACCCTTCCCTCTTGCATTAAGACTGCGCCCAGTCCTGTCCCACAAGCATTGGTATAGACAACAAATGGCTTACTCCCATCTGGCAACACTAAGACTGGAGCTGTGGTTAAAGCTCTCTTTAACCGTTGGAACGCATCATCACAATCTACGTCCCATACGAAGACTAGATTCTTCTTTGTCAAGCGAGTTAATGGGGCTGATATCTTCGCAAAGTCCTTGATAAACTTCCTATAGTAGCCAGCCAACCCCAAGAAACTCCTCACCTTGGTAGCATTCTTCGGAACCTTCCAATCTTGGATGGATACTACCTTCGCGGGATCCACAGCTATCCCTTCCTTGGAGACCACGTGCCCCAAGAACCGCACTTCCTTCCTCCAGAAGTGACATTTAGAGAATTTAGCCTTAAGGCTATGCGCTCGAAGAGTCTCCAACACTTCCCTAAGATGTAGGGCATGCTCTTCTTCACTCTTAGAAAAGACTAAGATATCATCCACAAAGACCACCACAAACTTATTAAGGTACTCCCTGAACACCCAACTCATCAAATCAACAAAGTATGCTGGGGCGTTCGTCAAACCAAATGGCATCACAAGCCACTCATAGAAACCTTCCGGAGTCCTAAAGGCAGTCTTGTCTATGCTATCCTCAGCCACTCTCTACTGATGAAACCCCGTGGCCAAGTCCAACTGCGAAAACACCGAGGCGCCAACCAACTGATCAAAAAGATCATCAATCCTCGGCAATTGGTGTTTATTCTTCTTTATGAGCTTGTTGAGTTCTCTATAGTCTACACAAAGTCTGAGGGACCCATCCGCCTTCGTGGAAAAAACTATTGGAGCACCCCACTCCGATATACTTCGTCTTATGAACCCCTTCTCAAGCAACTCCCCTACTTGCTTATGGAGTTTACTCCTCTCACGAGGAGCCATGTGGCGCACTGGTAAAGATACTGGTTTAGCATTGTCCACCAGATATATTCGGAAGTCTATCTCCCGCTTCGGAGGTAAGCCCTTCACCTCCTCAAACACATCCGAGTACTCCCGGACCACTCTAACAGATCGCAAACTCTCGACCGAAGCGTCAAGCGATTCAAGATAACTTAGCATAACAGAATCCATGGGATTACAAGAGATCTCGAGAGTGTCACCCAAGCGGGTAATGAGCCTAACAACTCTCCTTTCACAATCAAGAACGGCACCGTTACTGGATAACCAGTCCATGCCCAAAATCAACCAATAGCCCGTGAAGCCCAAAACAAAAGCATCACATCTAAACTCAACGCTAAGTATAGAAATCTTCAAACCCAAACATATCATGGACAAATAAGTGGATCCCCCAATTGGGTTTGAAACAACCAAGGGATCATCTACTAGACTGGTGTCTAAGTGCAGTGACTCAACTAATGATGATGAGATAAACGAATGTGATGCGCCAGAGTCAAACAAAGTACGGACATGATGATCAAACTGAAAAACCAGACTTTCAACGGAAATAGTTCTACCTCTTTCCTGAATCGGTGGAACCGCGAGAGCCTGAACTTGCCCCCTTGCCTGACCTGGTGCCATAAGAGCTTGCACATGTCCCCTGAGGTAGATCCTGTCCTCTGCCCCTTCTTAGGGCAGTCTTTCACTAGATGCCCTGCTTCGCTACAGTGGAAGCAGCCCGTCTTCTTCTTCTTCCGACAATCTTTGCTTAGGTGGCCTGGTGTCCCGCAATTGAAGCACTTCTTCTTTCCCTTGCCACCGTTGCCTTTCCCACCCTTGTTTTTCTGTTGCTGTTGAGGTCTCTTCTGATCTCCTTTCTTCTCGGGTGCCTTATTAGCATTGGGACCATTCTCTTCCTCATGCATGAGTGCCATGTCTACTAGCTTCTCAAAGGTGGCCCCCATAGGGATGTGAGTCATAGCCAATCCATGCATCGGTTCATTCAAGCCTTTAACGAACCTCAAAGCCTTCTTCTCCGGTGTATTCACCATGTCTATGCCAAACCTTGCCAATTGATTAAACTTGTTGACATATTCCTTTACTGATAGGTTTCCTTGCTTTAGAGTCAAGAACCTCTCCAAGCTTTCCTCCGCCCTTAAGAGAAACTTTGCCACAAACCTTTGCCTGAAATCCGCCCAAGAGTCAACAGGGCGCTCTCCATTAGTGACCTCCCACCAGAACGAGAAATCTCCCTTCATTAACCAAGCAGCTAACTTGACTTTCTTTCCTTCTTCCATCTCAAAGAAATCTATCAACTCTTCCACCTCCTTAAGCCAACCTCTAGCTTCCACAAAAGTTTCTGATCCTTGAAAAGGTTTCCCTCCCATAGCCTTAAATTCCTTGCAAGTCTTAGCAAAAGTATCCGTGCGAGGAGGAGGAGGAGGAGGAAGATCGGGTGCTACTGTTGGTGGAGGAACATTTGCTGGACCTGCAGCGGCGGCCCTTGCCTCCATCGATCTCCTATACCATACTGGTATCGCTACACCCTCCGGAAAGTTAAGATCTTCAGCCATGCTGAAACGAAAAAGGAAAGATTCAAAACGGAGAATTCGAAAGATAAAGATATGGCTATTGGGGATTATACTTTTCTTTCAAAAACTTTTCTCTTAAAAGACATGTTTTTGAAAATACTTCTTCCAAAAATGTTTTTAGAAAAATAGTTTTCTAAAGATTTTATCTGTTCCGGTAACCTTCAGCTCTAATACCACGTGTAACATCCCACACCTGCTAAGGTCACTCACTAAGGGAATGCCCTTAACTTCGGTGGAGTATTTTAAGTGAATATAGAACAGAAAAATTACAACAAGACATATATAAATAATACTTGAATATCTAAAACATCGTTTCATTGCAGCAGAAGGTAAACATGTTTAGTTACAACATCATAAAAGAGTCAAGTACTAAATATCCATCCTGATAAAACATAAGTACATAGTCCCACTACATAACTAATAGCCATAAAAGAAAGGAAAAGATAAGCTGAGCTTTACATCAACGGTCCAAGCTCCAAAAGATAGATAAGTGATCTGATCAAAGCCCACTAGTACTAGGCCCAACCTGAGGACCTGAGGGGGAAAAAGATAAAAACAACGGAGTTAGACATAAGTCTGAGTGAGCCCTATAACTTTAACAATCATTAAAGTAATTAGGGTAGGATATAAACTTGGTACGGTGATGACTGGGGATAAATGACTACACTAAGCAGCCAATTAGACATAGGATGAACTAAGATATCGGTAAAGAAGCATCTACCCACCCAAGGTTAATTACTAATTGCACCACACCTGTCATTCCTACTTAAAGGTTGATCCCACCCAAGGACTTAGAAAATTTACCCAGTAGTTTCGTGTACCCCTAACTGAGTACATAGGTGTCGTCTGCCCCTATCTCCACTAGGTGTACCCACTACTCCCCAAGCGATCGGCTCCCTACCGTAGATACCCGTGCTGGCCCCACAGTGGGGTGTATCACTCCCCAAAGTGGCAACTCGATACAATCAACGGTGCACGGCTTATACCTACACGATGCAACAACGTCTTATCAACCAGCCCGGGTCCACACATGCATATGAAACCCGTTGGACTTGCGTTGCCACCGCTAACCCGTTTTGGCCTCTTATAGTCAAGCCCAGTACGCGTGTCCCGTCCTCGACATGGGTCGAGACCAATAAGATACATATGGGTTACTGGTTCAAATGGCCCCCCACAAGCTACCCACCTAAGCTTGTCCCTTTCTCTAGTGCATCCCACGTAACCCTTTAATCATGTATAATTACATGTTTCCACTTGGTTAAGTTTTCTAATCGTATTCTCTATTGCCACCCAAGGCAACCCACTAGATTTCCACATGCCACCCAAGGCACTTACTTGATTTCGACATGCCACCCAAGGCACCCACTTAACCCCTCATGCCCTACTACATGCTTATCTGGTTAAGTGTTTCTTAATTGATTAAGAATGTAACCTTTGTAAAGACCTCTCACATTAGAATATCTTTTATGGCAGCTGGATTTGCCGGTCGGGTCCGGGCAGCCTTACGCCATAACCGAGTCTAACCTCATGTCTTTACACGTGTCACGTATTTAGTTCATGCCTAAGACCTCTCACATTGGGCCAATCATTTGTAGCCGCTGGATTTGCCGGTCGGTTTCGGGCAGTCTTATGCTACAAAAGGGTCCAACCTCGTGTCTTAGTCGATTAACTACACCTAATTAATCACCCATATAATTTGTATTAATTATCCTTAATTAATTACAAATTTAACAATGTACATAATTGACTCAATTATGTCCATCCACTTTATGGTATGCATAATCATACCAACTTCACACCATTTTATTAACATGAATATTAACCCCATCGTTCCCCACGTAATTCGCTAATATGACATACTTAGAAGGGGAGATTCATCACAAATACAATGGGTTCAACTTGCATAACATTAGCATCAACATGGGTTTTACAGGTGTTAACATGCATATAGCATCAAACCCAACTAGCATAAATAATCAACCCAAACTTGCATGAATCACATATGTCATAAAGAGGTTAACTTGCATAAGTTACTTATGTCATACAAAGGGGTAAACTTGCATATGTATGTATGACATACAAAGGGGTTAACTTGCATATGTATGCATATCATACAATGGTGTAAACTTGCACATGTTACTTGCATATAATCAAACACCAAACTTGCATAACATGTCATATATGAACTTGCATATAATCAAACACCAAATTTGCATAACATATCATATATGAACTTGCATATAATCAAACACCAAACTTGCATAACATGGTGTCATAATGGATCAATGTTTATCATAGCAATTTGCATAACTAGCATCATGAACACATAGCCTAACACTTGCATAACTTGCATAACATCATGATCATATAGCAAATAACTTGCATAACATCATGAACATGTAGCATATGACTTGCATAACTTGCATAACATCATGATCATGTAGCATATAACTTGCATAACTTGCATAACATCATGAACATATAGCATATGACTTGCATAACTTGCATAACATCATGAACACATAGCATATGATAACATAACTTGCATTGATCCACATTCATAGCCATAACCTCATTATATCCTATCATAATCATTTCAACAATTGGTCATTAAGGCTATAGTACTCATAACTTGTTGATTAGCACTCCTATGAAGAAGATTAAGTTGCTAGAGTTGATTAGAATTTGATTTGAGAAGCTATCTTCCTCTTTAATTTGTTGGTGGCTCCTTCTAGTTGCATTTTGACGGCATAACGTCGTTGTCTCCAATTTTAGTATGAATTAGGGTAGTCTTAGGGTGTATTTATAGATTGTTTAGGTGTTTTAGGCCATTAGATTAACCCTAAATCAGATTAGAGCCGTCAGATCTCGTCACTAGCCACCAACCATAGCCCAAATCCCAAATCAGTGCACCCAGGTCACACAGACCGACAGGGGGGGTCGACCCCTGGGTCGACCCCTAGGGGGGTCGACACCCATGTCGACCCTAGGGTTGACACCCTCTGTCTGGCGGGAATTTTCCCGCCTCTTCTGAAACTTGAAATCTGAATATTTTAAATCTGTTTTGAATTTTCTGAAAACTTCTTCGGGCCTTAACTGTGTAATACGGACTTCGATTTTCGAAAACTCAGACTCTATTTCGCGTATTTTTCCGAGACGAACGCAATGGCATAGCCATTTTCCCCTGATTCAGATTTTAATATTTAATTCTGCCCTGTTTTATATTATAGCAAGTTATTCAACATACGGGGTGTTACACAACTATTCTGAACGAGTATTTGCATACATGTATGCAAATATTCTGAATTTTTGCATACATGTATGCAACTATTCTGAACAAATATTTGCATAATATACGCAAATATTCTGAATTGTTGCATACATGTATGCAAATAAAGTTGAACTAACGTTGATGAATTTTTGCATAATTATATGCAATTTTTCTAAATAGAAAAATAGGGACCTAATTTACAATAAATTTATGACCGGACCTGTGCCTAATTTTGAAACTTAATAGGGACCTACGCCAAACAGACCCATATATTAATTTTGAAGTTATTCACAATTTGAAATGGAGATATTAATTCAAATTGGGGTCGAATAATAATATGTAATAATAAATGCCTAAGACATGAGGTTAGGCTCGTTTGTGGTGTAAGATTGCCCGGACCCGCCCGACAAATCCAGCAACCACAAACGGTAGTCTAATGTTAGAGGTCGAAGGCATAAATTAAATGCATAATAAACGCCCAAAACACGAGGTTAGACTCGTTTGTGGTATAAGACTACCCGGACCCGCCTGGAACATCCAGTAACCACAAACGGTAGTCTAATGTGAGAGGTCAAAGGCATAATTAAAAGATGCTTAGAAACGAGGTTAAGTCTGGCTTGTGGTTGAAGTTTGTCCAGAACCGCCCGACATATCCAGCGGCCACAAGCAATCGACTTAATGTGGGAGGTCTATGCATTAATAATTAATTAATGTCGATCAAAGACGAATATGAATGACAAATAGAATTTTGGTAGAGTAGAGTAATTCTCTGAGTACAAATCTGATGTTGATTTCAGTCTTCGGGGTTGATACTTAGGGAGTTATTCTCTTAACCAATGTATTTGTGAACTAAGAGGTAATTAATCATAAATTAAGTAAAACATGTTATATGATATATATATATATATATATATATATATATGAGATGCGTAACATGATAAGTGGATAGGGTTAAGACCAGCTTAACCAATAAAATGATAAGTGGATAAGGTTAAGACCAGCTTAACCAATAATCTGATAAGTAGGTAGGTTAAGACCAGCTTAACCAATAATATATATTAATTTGATAAGTGGGTAGGGTTAAGTCTAGCTTAACCAATAATATATATATATATATATTAATCTGATAAGTGGATAGGGTTAAGGCAAACTTAACCAATAATACATATTGATCTGATAAGTGGATGGGGTTAAGACCAACTTAGCCAATAATATATAAGTGGATAGGGTTAAGACCAGCTTAACCAAATATATATATATATATATATATATATATATATATAGATCTGATAAGCACAGAGGGTTAAGACAAGCTTAACCAATAACACATGTTGATTTTATAAGTGGGTAACATGGGTGACATGTGGGATATAATCATTAACATTTAACCAAAATAAACATGTGGTGGGATATGGGGGTTAAGTGGATGACATGGAAGACATGTGAAATACGATTAGAAACACTTAACCAAATTGAAACATGTAAAGAAGACATGAATAAGAGGGGGTTAAGTGGAAAGTTCTAGTGGGGACCAAGCATAGGTGGAAAGCTTGTGTCAGGCACGGGGGACCCATTTCAAACCAGTAACCCATTAAGTATCTTTGTGAGCTCGAGTTAGATCGAGGACGGGACATGCTTACTGGGTTTGATTGTAAGTGGTCAAAACGGGTTAACGGTGGCAACGCAAGTCCAACGGGGTCATGTGCATGCATGGGCCTGGGCTAGTAGGTAAGATGTTGTTGCATCTTGTAGATATAAGCCGTGCATCTTTAGTGGTATCGGGTTGCCACTTTGGGGAGTGATACACCCCACTGTGGGACCAGCACGGGTATCAACAAGTTAGGGATCCGATCGAATGGGGAAGGTAGTGGGTACAACTAGTGGAGGTAGGAGCAGGAGGCACCTATGACAGCAGCTAGGAGTACAAGAAACTACCATAACTAGACAGGGGAGGGTAGTGGGTACAACTAGTGGAGGTAGGAGCAGGCAGCACCTACGATAGCAGCAACGAGTACACGAAACTACTATTATTATAATTATGATTAGTAAGAGGGATCAACTTCCAGTATGGGACTAGTAATGGTGCGGTGTAATTAGCATTGGTGTAGTATAGTAATTATCCTATAACGATCAGGAACGAGATTAATGCCAGAATATTCTTCTTGTTTGTTTTGACTTGCCCACTTGTTTCACAGTCATTTCTTGTTTTACCAGTTTATGCCTTATCCTAATTACTTTAATAATTTTATTGTTAAAGTTATTATACTCGCCAGACTTTATGTCTGACCCCCTTTGTTTTCGCCTCTTTTCTTCATTTTCCCCCAAGGTTCTCAGGGTGGGAATAGTACTAGTGGAGCTTGATCAAGATCTTTCTCTCTCTTTTTTGGAAGTGCTTGGATTGCTGAAAGTAAAGTTCAACTCATCTCTTTTATGGATACTTATGTTGGGGTTATGCTATTTACTTTATGTACTCAGAAAACAATTTGTCAAGATGGATATTAAGTGTACTTGGTTTTACTGTTGGTTTATAAAGGTTTTGTTATCAAACTATTTCTCCGCTGCAATAAAAGTTGTTTTAAAATTTTCAAGTACCAATATATGTATCTGTCTTGTTATATTATGTTCTACACACTAATAATGCTCCATGAAAGTTAATGCATTCCCTTTGAGAGTGACATTAATGGACATGGGGTGTTACACCTATCGTTTAGGGTTTTGAACGACTAAAATCCGCTGAGTGTTGATTTCTGCGACCACAAACCAAAACAGTTGATTTCTGCAAACAGTTTGTAAATGTATATTTGGGTTTTTAAGTTACTTTTGAGCTTTGAGTTTTGATAGTATACCAGATTAAATTACTTCTAAATCAAATGGGTTTTAAACTCTGGGTATTGACAATATACCAGAAAAAAATTACCAAACAGTGTTGATTTCTAGTGTTTGCATCTGAATCGAATGGGTTTTGAACCTGTTTTGTACATATATGTTGATTGCCTGAACTATAGTCTGTAATGATTGGAATTTAATATGGACATTGATCTTAAATGTTAACATGTTCATTTAAATTGCTTGATTGAGTACTTACAACAAACATATTACATTGATATATATATATATATGTGTGTGTGTGTGTGTGTGTGTGTGTGTGCGTGTGTGTGTATGTATATATATATATATATAGGAACCTTGCAATGCATGAATTATATATGTGAGTTATGCAGTATACAAAATTGTGCAGGTTATGACTTGGGAGTCTATAAATTTTGCAATATGTGACATTATGCAAGTATGTTAGAATGTGTTTATGTATGTTAATTTATTTGTTTACTTCCATTTGATTTGCATGTATAAGAGTATACATGAATACTGAATTTGTGCAGTATAAAAGATTGACACTTAACCGATACATTTCATACAAAATTTCTCTGTAGGCTCAGGAGGACCCAAAGGGACAAAGACAATTTGTTTTAGGCTCTTGTCCCATTAATATCATTAATCGAGATTGCAAAATTTGTGTTAGGCTATCAACGATCAAATTGAACCTGAAGCGTATTTGCAGTCTCGATATTGATATTTATGAGGCCAGAGAAACGTGAATTGATATGGTAAACTGGACAGAGAAACAGGTTCAAAACAGGTATACCTACATTGCAATCAGAATGTGTTTATGTATGTTAATTTATTTTATTCTATTTCATCTGATTTGCATGTATAGGAGTATATATACGTGAACATTGAAATATGTCATATATCTATTGTGATTGAATATATGAATCCAGGCTGCCCCCCCTCCCCCCACACACACACACATACACACACACACACACACACACACACACACATATATATATATATATATATACATATGCAAGGTTTTCAAAATGGGATTTAAATCGTAAATCATAAAATTTATATTTCAAATCGAAACGGATTTTAAATCATAATTCATAGTTTCCGAATATCATTACTTATGGGTTTCATATGCACTTTGAATTTGATTTAGATATTTGAATTTCTATAATTAAATTTAAAACTCAATTTTTCCCGTCCAATTTCATTTTTATTTTGTTTTAAAAATATTATCAAGTGATTGTGAATCTAAATAAGTATATTACATATGGTAGTTTGAGCTAAATGTGCTTTTTTATAACTAAGTTTGAATTTTAATATAAAATTCGAATAGTAAAATGAGAGATTTAAGTAGGATCGGGATTCAAATCACAAGATTTTAGGATTTTTGACAACAATGTGTGTGTGTGCGCGCATATATGTTTGTGTGCGTATATATATATACATACATACATACATACATACATATATACACATAAAATGATATACATGAAAGATTATTGCTTTTAAATATAGCTAAATATATATATATATATATATATATATATATATATATATATATATACTTACTTACCTTGTGTATGACATTACGATAAATATATGTTTAATGTACGACTTTTGCATACACATCAGCACATGTATATATATAATATAATGATTATGAGCATACAAACATGGATAGTGCAGGTGAAACTATGTTTTGTATCTGTAAAGCATGAGAACATATGTTTATGAGTGATACATATGTCAAGTGTGTGTGAACATTTCGAGAAATCTCATAAATATGAACAAGTTAATTTTGTAGTCAAGAGGTCTAATTTATGTGAGCTGACAATGAATCTAACTTGGGAGTTACAAAATTAAGTTAATTTAATTTGGGAGTTACTAAATTAAGTTAATTTGACTTGGGATTTAATAAATTAAGTTAAGTGACTACGTACATTAAGTTTATCTCAGAGGTAATAAAGGTATTGATCTAGCTTTCTGTGGTCTGGTTGAGGAAACGAAACACTAACATTGTAGGATCGCCTATGAATGAATTGATAATTAATTTGAAATGAAACACTAACATGGTAGGATCTCCTATCAAAGTTCATTGTTAGTGTATAGTAGTGCTGTCCGGAGGTATATTTTAGATCCATGTCGGCAGATGTTTAATATTTTTAGGAAACTACAACTTATTTCCGTGAATGTGGAGCATTCTAGTGTTATTAACAAACAAATCATGAGTTCTATGCGTATACTTGGAGCTAAGAGAGGTACTGATCTAACTTTCTGTGGTCTGGTTGAGGAAACACTCCGGATTGATGAAAAATTTAAAATATTCAATCATTAAAGAGCTTCAAAATTTAGTAAATCAATTTCAGAAAATCAATATGTTTCAATGGATCAATTTAGTAACTCCCAAGATAAGTCAAGTTTAGTTGGTTTGTTAACCGAACAAAATTATTAAACAGTAAGCGGTAAAAATATTTGTCCATATGATCTTTATCATTTCGGAGCGTTTCCTCAACAAGCCCACACAATGCTTGTTCAATATCTCTTTTATCTTCAAGTGTATGCATATAACTTGTGATTTAGGACTTAATAAAACGGGAATGTTCCATCTTCATGGAATTTGTTGCAGTATTTTAAAATTACTGAACATCCCATCGTCATGGTTTTGGAACTTACTTTCTGGCAGTACTACTTAACAGTGTCAGGATCTTCAAAAGTTTGTGTTGGCTAATGAATGTTACATTGGTTACCATATTTATTTTCTGTGCACAGGCAGATCACTCAAGGATTATGTAATGGTACACGGATTATGTAACATTCTGATACATTTCATACAAACTTTCCATGTAAGCATTATGTTACGTAAGGGACAAAGACAATTAGTTTTAATCTCTTCCCCCATCAATATTAATAGTTGAGATTGCAAATTTCCATGTTAGGCCATCAACAATCAAGTTGGACCTGATTCGTATTTGCGATCTCGATTATTAATATTTTTGAGGCTAGAGGAACCTAAATTGATGTGGGAAACTAAACAGAGATCCGGTCAACCTGAATTGGTGTTATAGAAGCAATGGTTATACCGTACAAGGGGAGTTTGAGATCCGATCTTACGTTTGTTCGGACAATTATGTTTCTTCTTATCTGAATATGCCTGCAGTTCAAAAGGCTCTTCAAGTTTGTCGCATCGCTCGGAACTCTACATGCATGCCTATTACTTACGAAAACTTCATCTATTTTGTTAATTTACCATTGTTATATGTCTTAACAAATTTTTATTGCTTGTAGTACCTATTACTTATGAACTCTGCAGGCATGCTCTTGGATTTTCTACGAGACAAACTGATTTGATATGATTTCCTATTGCTGCATGTTAGCACATTTTATCCTAAAACTAATCCCGAGTTACTGGTGTTCAAACTGGTCTGCATTTTGTTATATTATGCAGATTAGTAAAGCCAAGAATATCTGCGAGAGCACGATTGCATGTGCATGTTAGGCCATCAATGTAAATAATAGGAGGTAGGAAAACAGGTAAACCTTAGGTACATCTAGGGTAATTCAAATCCTATATACATATACATACATATATGCGTGTGTATGTGTATATGTGTGTATGTATGCATATGTTTCAGCTGAGATCGTAGATCACGGTGAGAAATAACATGGCTATTTACGTGTACAGATGACATGCTGAAATTGATCAAGAAACATGGTTGAGTGATGTTGTACTTTATCGATTTGTGGATACCAGGAAACATGGCTGAGTTCACCGTTTCAATGGATGTAAGTTACCACATAAACATTTGATAGCCTCATTTGGCTGTATACAGTTTGACTAATAGGTCATTTAATATGTCCTTGTGTTATATAATGTTGATCTAGGAACTGCCTGTGGAAGTACTTTCGAGTTTGTTGCCTTAGCATTATCGATCCAGGTTAATTTATACTACTTTACTATTTACACGAATGTAACACATAAAAGCTGGCTTTAGCTGAGATTAGTATTTTGTATTGTCACTCGTGTTCAGCTGCTGCAAAAGCTACACATTGGTTCAAAGATCGATGTATGAATCACAACATCGAATCTGAAGGTAACAAACATATGAACTTGCATTGCCTCATATGTCTAGTCATGTTTTGCGATGACTCATAATCTGCTGGCCTTGTAATGAGGTTCAATCTCTTGTCTGAGATAATTTAGTTAAACATAGCTTGTTAACATTTGTGTATCTTGTTGTGAAATCAGGGAGCAGTTGTTTGACTATATGCTGCATCACTTCAAAGAGCAAAGTGGTTATTGTACTAGATGTGTACATTACGGGTATAACATTTTCTTTGTATAAATTGTGTAAACTTATATATCAGAGTGGTTATTGTATGTGAGTTTTTGGTCAGTTATACAGAAAACTATTGTACTGAAGTGGTTATGCATATTTTACTGATTATATGGTTAATTGTTTTTCTGATTGTTTGAACGTCATGAGTGTGTGAATGACTATCGATTGATATTGTAGAAACAAAATAGACTACTAACAGAAAATAATTGCAGGGAAAAAGAGCAAATTAATTAATAATTCTTAGTTGCGTTACATTTAGTGGTGTTGAATAAACGCAACCGTAACCCAGAGGTAAAATTGGAAATTTTATATGTATCATTATAAGCTTTTTTATGGTGTTTATAAAATGCTACGGAATTTTTTTGGTGGCGTTTAATAAACGTTACGAACAAGAAATTACAGTGACGTTAAAAATAGTTCAACCAATTTAGAACGATTTTTAGTGGCATGTTTTCTCGTAACGATTATCGAAACGCCACCAAAAATTATTGGTAGCAGTTTTTGAGCGCTACAAAAAAAATCATTTTTCTTGTAGTGCCTGCTGCCTCTAGTATGTCTTGTAACTCTTCAATCTAGGCCTGCAAATCCTGAACTATCGCCTGGTGCTGCTGATATAACGACTGAGAACGTAGCAGAGCCATCTATGTCGGTCTAGCCGGAGTGCAAACTGCAAATATAAAACATATAAAATCTGTTTCTACAACTTAAAACGTACAAGATAATAAATCCACAAGTATTAATATTACCTCATGTGTCGGATATAATCCAGCAGTAGGGATACCGTGTACCATATGAGCAGGTGGGTAGATAATAGGCAGGGATAGCTGCGTACCGCTAAGATCATATGCCTGAAATGTATCGGCCAGAGCGAAATCCATAGACTGGTCGGAGAACTGTGAAGGGGTTGGGTCAAAAGTAAACGATGGAGGATGAACTCTACTAGTAACCAATCGGGGACCGATGTGATCGGAAATCACACCCCGCATATAATCCGGCAACAAGTAGCACTAAGGACCTATTCTAACTGAGTAAGTGTCAAAATCTGCATCGGTAATAAAAAATCGGCTATATAAACCCATCCTGCCTGTCTCATACCTTGTACGTACTGTCTCCCTATAGAATGACGCGGCCCGAACATATCATCGGGAAGAGGTGGATCTCCAGGTACGCGCAACTGACCGAGCCCATGGTAGTAACAGCGATCTCCCAAGTACCAAATAGGATGGTGGCCCGGTAGGAGCACGAGGAGAAGTCGAAGAGATAAACGACATGCAATGGCTAATGGGTGGGCATCAGGTAGCAGGCCACCTGTTGAAATGGCATTCAATAAGATGTCCAAGGTGCTCGTAAAATGTTGCCCCTCTCCTTTAAATCTAACTGAGTACGGGCGTCCACCAAATCATGTCTCGCAGCAGTAGGAACATGCCGGACTATGTGACTACTCTCCCATCTCCGCATGCGTGGGAAAATGGACTCGACGATATGACTGGCGGTGGGCTCTATGCATGGATGCATGTTGGCTGTGTACTCATAGTACTAACATGGGAACATGTACCAAAATCCGAACATCTGCTGTACCGCTCCAAAAGCGTAAGAGTCAAGATCGGTGTATAGATAACCCAATATGGTAGAGCCCCAATTAATAATATGCAGCTGCTTTAAATCGGTTAGTGCTGCTAGGTAGCCCAATCTAACCGTACTCCGTTGGTTCGAAAAGAATGTCGAACCAAGGAGATATAAAATGGTAGCCCGATATACTATGTCATGGAAATCCACTACATCGAGATGCTTTGTAATGTACTCAAGTAAATATGAGACGGAAACGACACCATTGGATATACGAGCCATGGAAAAATCTAAGAGATACTGAAGGTAAGCCTCGGATGACTCATATGAGGGATCAAATGGGCAGAGGACTCTGTCAGGAAGGCCAATCTCAATCCCCGTAAGTACGTAAAAATCGACTGGGGTGATACCTAGCTCAAAATCGAGGAAGTGAAAAGTGTGTGTCGTAGGCCATCATCTCTCTAATAAGGCCTATAGAGATAGTCGATCGAAGGACCAAGGAGGTATAATCTATAAAAATAGTCTGAATGGACTGGCCAGTAGCCTCTCTCGAATATGTAATTGTAATATGTCAAGGGCCTGTGTACTAAACTTCGCCCAACTCCCGTGAACGTAGATGTACTTTGTCCATTAAAAGTTATAACAGTTCAATAACAATAAAATCAATAGTTTATATTATTAAAAATTATAATGTACATGTACTAAACTATAACTATAAAACCAACAGGTCATGCTACCTACGTAATTTAGTACACTATTTAACAATTCAATAAATATAAATGTTAAAATTAAAATTTATACCAAAATGGTGTCGAGCGCAGTAAACGAACAGTGAGTGAATCCCTATAGCAACTCATGAAGGTTCTGTAAGTCCTCAATCGTCATCTCCGCTGGTGGAGGAAGGCGCGTTAGACCAGTTGCATCGTCCAACTGTGGTCGAACTGTACGTCTCCCCATCTTCGTTATGCGTAGCAGCACCCCGGCGTCCAGAACAATTAAAAAAATAAACAGAGGAAATTTGGTTAAGTGACGAGGAAACTAAGGCCTACCGCGCCATACTTATAGGTGCGGCAGCCGCGCGTGCTGATAAAATTGGCGCGCGACTGTTGGGAAACACAGAGAATATTTCTTTGAATGTTATGTATCGTAACATTACGATCGGTAACCTAGTTGGAGATGCTCTAACAGGCACATATTTGAAATTCATCATTTCTTGTAAAAGATAGTAATAAAAAAAATTAAATGTCATGAATTGAAATGAATGCACATCAGATGATTATAATAAAAAAATACAAAGAAGAAAATTAGCAATATTCGATGTATCGGACGCCACAATATTACAGATCCATAACTTGGCTTGTTTGAACAGTTGAAAGAAAGCAATACATTGACGTCCGACATGTTCGACGCGTCATGTCATTTTCCACTAGTCATCTGATCTTCTCGACTCCATCGCCCCTATGTAATCATCTCCCCTTCACACCATATACTCATACCAATCAAAACAGCCCCCAAACTCTACATTTCTATCGAGTTGCCTTGTGCATATTTTTGTAGCGATTTTTTTTGTTAATTTGAAAAGGAGTGTATTTGATCAGGATCTAGTATTGTCTATTTAGATGCCAATGAATCTCAACATAAAAGAACAAGAATCAATTATGCAGCCTCAAAGAAACAATAGCAGAAATAAAAGACACAGAAGATTTAACGTGGTTCGAATATGAATATCCTACGTCCACGGAGACCCAACAATTTCTTTTATTCTTTCTTCACAAGAGGGAGTACAATGAGAGAAGAATACAAAAACACTCAATATATATTTCTCACCCTATAATTTATACAGAAATAGGGATCTTATTGAGGATATGAAGAAGAGAGAACTATTGGCTTTTTCTACACTAAAGGATGAGCAAATGCCTCCCTATTTATAAGAGTAAGGACAAACGCTTATCTGAAGATAAGCATGAGAAGTTTTCGGATTTCCTTGATTTGGTGTCAATGCAAATCTTGTATATTTATGATAGTTTCCCCGTATACATATATTTGATTGATTGGTCCAATCAAATAATGCAACTTCTTATTCCATCCAAATTTGTAGTCGCATATACCAAGATTTGATTGATTAATCAAATCAAATATCTCTCCCACATCTTTCTAATTTATTGCCCATAATTAATTGATTACAAGAATCAATTAAAATCTTCTCCATAATTGGCATAGATTTAAATCGTCCAATTTTAACACTCTGCCTCGATTTAAATATATTCATTAATCAACAGAATTAGTTGTTGGGTCAGCGCCCCATGGCGCTCAAGTAGCAGGAAGCAAACTAATCAAGTTTGAGCAATGCTCAAACTTGTCTTTTGGAAGTGACTTTGTCATCAAATCTGATGGATTATCCAAAGTACTCACCTTCACCAACTTGATCTTGTTTCATTCTTCTTCATGCATAAGAAAGAAACCTCCGACATCAATGTGCTTCGTCAGTGAACTATAAGCTTGATCCTCTACAAGATAAATCACCCTCTGACTATCTGAAAATAGCTCTACTGTCCGATGTGCCACTGAAATATCATCCAACAACTGAAGTAAGTATAATCCTTCTTTTGTTGCTTCCACAATCGATATAAACTCTACTACGGTAGTCGACAAAGTTACGATAGATTGCAACTTTGATCTCCATGAAATCGAGCCTATGCCAAGTGTAGAAACATAGTCCGACACTGACTTCCTAGCATCTCTTTCCCACTACAACAAATTGACCATATTACAACGGTGGAAAATCGTTGTAAAATACATTTTACAACGGTGGAGTAACCGTCGTGTATCAAGAAGTTGTAATAGACTAAAATCTTTTGAAACTATTTTGCACTTTTACGACACCGTAGTGATATGTATATTTTACAATTGTTTTTCACCATTGTAATAAACTTTATTACAACAGTTATGCACTGTTGTTGTTATAAATTTTACAACTGTTTATAACCATTGTGATATATTTTATTACAACTATTATTTTACAATTGTAATATATACACAGATTATTCACGTATTAATAATAATAGAATTCATCCATTTATTAACAATAATAAAATTCATATATCAATGCAAAAAATACAACTAAATCGTATTCATCCATATACATTAATAATCATAGTAATCGATCAAAATACAATACATACCCAACAAAATAATCATAGTCATTTACATCACCAACTAAACCGTAACAAAATAACATAACTACTTGCATAGAATTCCTTTCCTTTGACCACTTGCATAGGCCTAGTTCACCTTGATTGCCTGCCTATATATTATACGCCCATGCAAATTCGATATTGCAAGAGCAACAAACCTTTGATCATGGTAATCGACAAATCCAAAGGATGAATGTTCTTTATGAATGAGCTAGCATCTTTCAAGCGGACATACACTTTGGAAAATCTTTGCAAGAACGTTGTCTGTGACATTTGGATGCATGGTACCCACATACACACTGCGGCAGGTATATGGATCAAAGCCGGGGGAAGGTTGCCACTTGGAATTGGTTCCATCTGAGACATGGCGGCAACAATGACTCCAAATTGATACAGCTGCTGTAGCAGCAGCAGTAATTGTTGCATTAAAGCTTACTGTTGTAGTAGCTGCTTTAGTCTCTGACTCATATCAGCCACAAGAAAATGAAAAGTGTGATATACCAAGAACGGATGTAAGGTGCTATTCTTAAATCATTTGATGGACTTCAGGGATTTATTGAAGGATAGTAAGAAAGTTTCGAAAATGTAAGCATCATTATGTCTGGGTACTCCTCTCCAATTTTCGAAATGAGAAGCGTTCCTATGCCTTATCATGTTCCACCACCAAGAGAGTGGCATACTTGGAAGCCTGCCGTGCACAAGTTTAAATTAGATGAACAACTATCCATAAGGCGAAATTAAAACATAAAAAAATGTGACACACCACCATTTAAAATCTGAAAAAATCATTTGATTTGATGAAATTTTTAATTGGGATTGAGAAATAGAATTTAATTTAAATCAGAACCCAACAATAAAAAGATATCATATTGCGAAGATGAATACTGCTAAATAATATCAATGGATCTGGAAAGTATAAAGTTAGATGGTTAAAAATCCGTAGATACCAATCATCCAGAAAAACAAATTATGTACCACATTAAAAATAATCATAATGAAAACTTTATTTAAGTTAAGATTTGATCTGCTACATTATCAAACAAACTGCAAACAAATAATACTAGTAATTGTAATCCGATTTATAAAACAAGTCAGCTGTTAGCCGACTTTGTGAACTAGGTTACACAAAGTTAAAGACTCAAACAATGAAGAGCACCCTGCCAGATAACCAGATCGAAACGGAATTCTCTAGGTAGAAGCAAACCAACACAAAGCAAGGAAAGACAGGATGCATTCCGGACCGGAAGAGACAAGGCCGATCCGACCCCCCTTTTTTACCAGCCTATCCGATCCGAATCCAGAACTGCAACAACACTCGCTTCCACGTTCCCTTGATATTCGGGGTGGTTATACACACGTTCTACCCACGTTTGCCACTAACCAAATGTGCTATCATCACAAGAATCCATCTGAACCCGAAAGTGATGGGATGGATGCCACATGGATCCGAACCAATCCGATTCCAAGAGGATTTTTCACCTGTAAATACACCACCAAGAGGCATTTGGAAGGATCTTTTTTTGGGCATTCTCGGAACTCAAGTATTCTTGCAAAACCGAATTTTAGTACCTTAATCCCATTCAAATCATTACTTAGAGCATTTCTCAAAGATTATTGAATGTATGTATTGATTGAGTGAGAATCTTGTTGTAATTGCATTCATATCATTAATCCAAGTGATATAAAGTGGATGTAGGCTCTTTAACGCCGAACCACTATAAATCTTGCGTCTCTATCTTATTTTCGATTTCATTTTATTACAATTATCATTAATTTGGATGTTAGAGCCAATTTTGGATCTAACATTTTGGTGCTTTCAATGAGAAATCTTTGAATTCTTCGCTTTTTGGGATTATCATTCTACTATTTGGACTTTCAAAGTTCAAAGAAGTTAATCCTCCATTTTTTTTGACATCCTTAAGTACTTTTTGGTGAATTATTGAAGAATTGAACACTATGGCCAAAACGAAAGGAAAAGAAGTGCAAGGCGCTGCGAAGAACGTTTCTAAGGAGAATCAACAAGCCATGGTATTGACGTGGTCGCGCGGACAAGATTCTAGAGCAGGCCGCTCCAGTCAGGAAGGTCCGATCTGAACAAGTGATACCGATCTGAGCCGATCAGAAGACGTTGAAGTCACTCGCTCCTCCCATCTGAACCGGTCCGGTCCTAGTACCTTGCTGCGATCCGATCCGATCCGATCCAGAGTGAAGCTGGAACTTCTACTCGAGCCCCCTCCAATGGTCCGATTCCAGCCGCTATAACCAATGATCAGCTTGATCCGTCTGCACCTGTCACCCTAGGAGATTTTTCTCGCTTCCATGACATGCTACAGAGTACTAAGGAGGCATTGGAAGCCCACAGGCGTGATAATCTTTGCATGCAGGAAAACATAATCACTATGAGTAGAGAACTCCAAGAGCTCCGGAGGCAAAAGACACCTTCCCCAACACGCCGCCTTGCTATAGACGATTCATCTTCTTCAGATATGGGACATCCTCATGAAAGAAGATCACTGGAGCGACCTCAAAACCTTGATCAGCTGACTTTTGGATTTTTAGGATCCCGCGAAGACTGTGCTCGTGTGTTAGGGCCAGATGATCCAAGCTTGAAAGAGCCTATGTTGTTGCCCATGTGTGGATTCCACATTCTACCTAGGGATCCTAACATTACTAATCCTACGCAACAACAACTTCTTCAGCCCCTCCCTCCTGAGATCGATCGGGAGCGTAGGGAGCAATGCAGAGTAGCCACAGCTAGAAACAGAAGGTTATCCTCTAATCAGGAGCCTAGGGGTAATCCGAATATTAGACCTAGAGAACCGGTTCAGACATTAACAAATGCCGATGTATGGGAGATGGCGCGTCAGATTATGTCCGAAAGTCGAAGATACACTAATGAGGACTAGGGTATTCAGCGAAGTCATACCCCCTTCACAGATGATATATTGGATTTCCAGTTCCCTCGGCGGTTCAACTTGCCTCAGATGGATCGGTATTCAGGAAGAACGGACCTAGGGCAGCATCTGATGAGGTATGCATGGTTCATGAATGCTGCAGCAGGCTGTAAAATGCAAAGCCTTTCCAATTTATCTTGAAGATCTGGCGTTAATGTGGTTCACCCGAGTCCCTCCCCGGTCGATATCAAATTTCACAGAATTGAGTGAGCGCTTCATGAATCAGTTTCGACTTCATGCCCGAAAGTCCAAGAGCGTCAGAGTTGTCACGGATTAAACAGGCCCCAGGAGAATCTTTGAAGTCATATTTAGACCGCTTCAACCTTGCATTCACCGAAGTTAGTGATCCTCATGAGCCCACTATCATGATGGCCTTATTAGAAGGGGTAGACCCTGACACAAAATTCAGCGATTACTTGTCTGGGAAACAGCCTCCTACTAGAGAATTGTTATATGAAAAAGCTAATATCTGCTTAAGGTGAGAAGAAGCTCATGCAAATAGGAAGAGAAAGTCTGAAGGAGCCTCGAGGGAAGGTGTCCAGAGTAATGTTGCTGTGAAACAATCTGGTGACAGTTCAGGGAAGGTCGAAGTAAATGTTGGCAACCAGAGCGGGAGTAATAGCAACAGGAATGGGATCGGCAATAGATGGAACAAAAACCGAGGGAATAACTTGTAACGACCCAGAAAATCTGAACCAATTTAAAAATTTTAAATTGGCTAAAATAATGGATTTTAAATATTTAAAATAAATATTTTAAGTAATGGCGATGAAAACTGAGTTAAATCGACATTTGAAAACCAATATAATTAAATATAATTATATATAGAATTGAAAATAGCGCGGTAGTTCGAAAATTCGATTTCTAATTTCAAATGAATATACAGAATTCAATATAAGTCAGAATTGAACGAAACAAGAAATATTTGAATCTGTATAACTATATCTTTATAACGAAGTTAACAAACTGAGATTTCATCTTAGAAATGATAAGATATGTCCAGTTTAAAATTAGAAATAGTCGCTGTGGAATTTATATATATTTATATATATATAAGGCCCTTAAAGATGGATATTTTGCAGATGACCTCGGATTTCGACGAAACCACTTTTGTTGGGTCCGCAGTGTCAAGTTATTGCTAGGTTTCAAATTTCATAATTTTTCGAATCAATATGTGAGCGTGGCAAAGGAAAACGCGTTTGACCAGTTTCAGTTGATTTTAATCGACTGGAAATTGGCCATTTTTCAAACGGTCTCAGAATTCGACGAAACTAGTTTTGTTAGGACCGTATCGACGATACGAAGCTGGAAAATATTTTTCTAGAATTTTTCTAGTTAGTATGTGACCCCGGTAATTTGAAATGTGCGTTTAAAATTCAATATAGTGATTTAAATGAAAATTCAAAAAGAAACTGATTGTAACGATCAAATCAGCTTGCGATACATATCCCATTGTGTTCGGAATGGGGGTGAAACGCTATGGGCGACAGGCGGTGGGCCTCGTTTCGAGGTCGTACGTGAAAGTCAACCCTTTTGCTAAATTAAATAATTAAATTAAAAAAAATATATATAAAATATCCCCCCTTCCCTCCTTATCTCCTGCGAAGGCCCCCCCCCGATTCACAATCCAGAAAAAAAAAAAAAAAAAAAGAAGAAAAAAAAAACCTAAACAGGCGATCGAACCCCCTGACAGCCCACGACCGACGAACCCTCCCCCACCGCCCTCCGAAGCCCCCCTGAAGCGAAGCCGCCGCCTTCGAGGAGTCGCAGACGAACTGCGAAGAAGTCCCCCCCCGGTCTCCACGGCTGCGAAGACCCCCCCCCCCCAGAAGAAGCCGCCGACGCCTAAACCCCCCCCCCCCGCTCCTCTGTAAGTTTTTAATTTAATTTAATTTTTATTTATTTTATTTTTATTAAATATATAAACTGATTTAGTTTAAAAGTTAAAAACTGATTTAGTTTAAAAGTTAAAAACTGATTTAGTTTAAAAGTTAAAAACTGATTTAGTTTAAAAATAAAAACAGAAATTATAAGAGGCAAAAGCTGATTTTTGTTTTAGGATTTAAAAACTGCGTTTTTAAAAGATTTTAAAAAAACTGCATTTTTAAAAAAGAATAAAAAAAAAAACTGCATTTTGAAAAAGGCAAACTGCATTTTTAAAAATAAAGAAAAAACTGTTTTAAAAATAAAGTAAAAACTGTTTTCTAAATAAAGATAAAAACTGATTTAGGTTTTAAAAATTTAAAACTGATTTTTATTTTAGAAAGTTAAAAACTGTTTTATGTTTAAAATAAAAACTGTTTTATGTTTTTAAAGTTAAAAACTGTTTTATGTTTTTAAAGTTAAAAACTGATTTGTTTAAAATTTAAAAACCGATTTTGTTAAAGTTAAAACAGAAATTTTTATAAAGTTTAAAACTGAATTTTTAAAAAAGAAATAAAACTGTTTTTGAGGCAAAAGTAAAAAAAAACATATTTTTATATGTTGAAAGCAAAAGAAAAAAAAACATATTTTTATATGTTGAAAAGCGAAGTCAAAATTCGATTTTTATATATTGAATAGCATTGTAAAAATTCTATTTTTACATATGCAGAGAATACGGGTGAAAGCGACAAATAGGCGAAGATTTCTATTAAGAAGAGTCTTGAAGTTGGATAGCTATTGGTGAGATTTCTGATTTAAAATTTATATATATATGTGTGAAGTAAAAGTGAATTGCTATATATATATATATATATATATATATATATATATATATATATATATATATATATATATATATATATATATATATACGCCCCTCGTCCACAAACCATGGACGATATTTATTGGTTGAAATTGTTGTGGAAATTTGATTGATAGCGAATAGTTGTTTGGGATTGTTTGTGATTGATATTGGTTGATTGTGGTTGAAAAATACCAATTGGTGGTTGTGAAATATTTGGTTGAAACCACATAGGATTAGTTTGTGGAATTGAAATAAATATATATACATGCCGCCTGCGTGCGAACTAGATGCATGATTCCCATTGTCAAAAACCGCGAGGTTTTAAGGTAGAGCGAGGAGCCGTACTAGGGACGGTGCCGGTGTAACTACCCTGCCGTTATGCTGCCGAAATTTTGAATAATATTTGCGTGTTTGAATTATTTTCATATGCTTAAAACTATAGAAAACATTCATGTGTTGAATTGATATTCATTCGTTGTTTAGAAATTCATGTGTTGAATGGTATTCATATTTTGAAATAAATAGTTCGATAATAAAAATCACATTTTTATCGATATCTAAAAACTATAGAAAACATTCATGGGTTGAATTGATATTCATTCGTTGTTTAGAAATTCATGTGTTGAATGGTATTCATATTTTGAAATAAATAGTTCGATAATAAAAATCATATTTTTATCGATATCTAAAAACTATAGAAAACATTCATGTGTTGAATTGATATTCATTCGTTGTTTAGAAATTCATGTGTTGAATGGTATTCATATTTTGAAATAAATAGTTCGATAATAAAAATCACATTTTTATCTATATATAAAAACTATTGAAAACATTCATGTGTTGAATTGATATTCATTCGTTGTTTAGAAATTCATGTGTTGAATGGTATTCATATTTTGAAATAAATAGTTCGATAATAAAAATTCTATTTTATCACCTACATGAACTATATAGAAAAAAATAGTGTTTCGAAATGAGTTGTTTTACAATAAAAATCACATTTTTGTTGTATGCATAAATCGTTAAAATATGAAGTGTTAAAAATAGCCACTTGTTCAAAATAAACATAGATGAGTTGAAATATTCATTAATTAGCTAATGAAATGATTTGCACCTATTTATGTAACATTAGAATGAATGGTGTTTTTAAACCAAATAGAAATCGAATATGAAGTTGAATAGAAAATGAAAAATGATATGGACTGTATATATATGTACATGCATATTCATTGAACAGGTTATAGCGAAGGGGCTAGAGAAGAGGAATAAAATTTTGTGCCCGACAAATAGGTACACATTTACTGATTTGTTTGGGTGATGATTTTGAGCCTATTGGCTAGCCGCTTGGCTTCTTCTTTTTCTTTTTGAGATTAGAAGGACCGGGAACGCTATTTGCGATTTCCCGATGCTCCCGGTACAGGGGAGGTTATGGCGAAATTTTTCCAAAATTTAAGGTGTTAGAAAAATATTTGAAGTGAAAACGATATAGAAAACATTGAATGAACTATATTTATATAAATATATAAATATAAATAAAATTAAAACGAAACGAGGCCGTGCAGTTCGTATTTTGAAACCGTGATTTCAAACGACTAGTGCGGGAAATCCGACCATTGGATTTTCCCGAAACCTCAACCGTCGGGTACGCCTTGGAAATATCTTCCCAACGGCACCAACTTTGTAGAAATCCAACGGTTGGATTGTCTGGAATGTTTAATTCAAATCTGAAGAAAAACAGCGCCAGAAACGATTATATTTATTTATATATATATAAATATAATTATATTTAATCGAATAACGACGCTGCAGTTCGTATTTTGAAATCGAAATTTCAAACGATTGTACCGGGAGATCCGACCGTCGGATTTTCCCGAAACTGGAACCGTTGGATTCGTTTTGAAAAGACCTTTCTAATGATGTAAATTTTGTGAAGATCCAACGGTTAGATTTTCAGATATGTGTAAATCAAATCTGAAGAAAAACAGCGTCACGGCCACGTTATGGCCCGAAACGTCGTTTTGAATATATTAGCTATTTTAAAATAAATAAAAATAGCGATAAATAGTTATAAAATATCGTAAGCGATATGGAACGGAAATAAACTGAATTTGCTTGATTTATGTGATGTTTGATGGTTGAATGTGTTTGGTGTGAAAACTATATAAAGAACACAATTGGTGTTGTCGAATAATTTAACCATTGAAATAAATCGATTTGAAATTCTAAATATACGTGAATTATTTGAAAAGGCCGAGTTAGTTCTCATTTCGAATAATCGACCGACGATTGAAATTCGAAGATGAAGACGATGGTCGAAGACCGGAGATCTTCACCTCGTTTGGATGGTAACCGAGGTCCTGATTGGGAGGCATACCGAAATATGGATAATGAGTGGTGATCGTTCAGACGTACGTGTTGATCGAAGGGTTTGCGAGGTATTTAGTGCCTCCGGTTTCGTTCAGACCCAGAACGGACTTGTAAATGGACTGTGTGTCCGACATTGGAATTTGTTCGGTGTGATTGATAGCCATCAGTTGCACGGGGTGAATTGCCTGTGTGGCATGCTAAGATGCAGTGATCAGGGCTTCTGTTGAAAAGCAAAGTCTTGTGGTGATGATCAAAGCACTGCCTGTGTGGCATAGCTTTGTGTATAACGTGAATTCGCGAGCCTCACACCCCGGTTTGAACCTAAAACGGGAGGAAGGACCTCAGGGAGGGCATCCGTTTCTTTCTAGCTAGGGTGGTGTCAGTGACCTACCAGCCCTGACATTTATATACTTTTCACCTATGTGGTTGTTGCTGTTGCGAGGCGCCTCGGTTTGATCGGACGATCCGGGTCCGATGGAGTCATTCGTTGGCTCGTTTACGCCCCAAAGGGCGGGGAAACGTATTGTTCAGGCATTTTAATCCACATCGGTGGACCGGCCCTGACGATCCAAGGGCCCACCTGAGTCTGGGTCCTGTGGCTCGGGCTAGAGAGTCACGAATTCGGTAAGGACTATCTTTTGCCTTGGTTCATGACGGAAATTCAATTTCCAAATACGTGATCGTGCGGTTTTGATTGTATATATATATGGCGACATGATATATGGTACCCATGCCGTCTATGATTGATAGTTATGATTTGAAATTGTTTTCAAAACATATAAACACTAGTAATAATATCAAATGCCTTTGTTTTATTCGTATCAATCATATTTTGACCGTTATAAGGTAAAACTCTATCCTCCGGCTTGCGTTGCATTGTGTGATGGGAACTGAGTCTTATAACGGTTTCATTTTTATAAAAAAAGCATATCGATGTAAAAAAAAAAAAAAAAAAAAAAATTTGTTTTAAAGCACTGGCAATCCAATGGAGTAAACCCGTTCCACGAAAGTGGCGTGGTCCTGTGATTAGCCAATTATATATGTGTTGAGTGGATTTCTCATACCAGTCCCATGACTGACTCGTAGTTTGTTTCACTTTCAAACTCGGGTGCCCCTTTTTCTACACGGGCAGCCTTGTATTCAGGTTTAGCTAGTTCTTTCTGGATAGCTGGAGCTGAAGATGGATTCTATCATTTATTTCTTTTTATGCTGTTCAGCTCCTATTGTACATATTTTGTTTATTTCCGCTGTAGACATTTATGTATAGCTGAACTGTATTTGTACTAAGTAAGATCCTGTATACTGTGTAACTCTGATGATTACTTTTATCCAGTATATTTTGTTGTTCATTCTGGTGTATTTATTTAATTCTGTTCTGCTATTATATGTTTCTGTGTTATATTCCAAAAGATAACCTTGTTTCCGTGAGAACGGGAAATCGGGTCGTCTCAATGTGGTATCAGAGCTTTGGTTAAGCTTAGTTCTGGAATATAACATTTGAACGAACTCGTCAGAAATAGAACCAGTAGTGTTCTAGGACGGGTAACTCTATACAGATAGGATCAGCAATATCCTAGTATGAGTAAAGCAGAATGAAATTACACCTCGATAGACGCATTTACACTTGAAGTATATGTTTCTATATTTTAAAATACCTTTTCTGTGACCTGACACTTGATCTGCTATTTGCAGAAGAACTAGAAAATGAGTGCCAGGAACAGAAGAAATAATCGTATGGCTCGACCAGCTAATGAGCCAGTTGTGCTCCCACAGCCAGAATCCGATATAGAAGTTCTATTCAAGAGATTTCGAAATCTTGGTGGATCGCCATTCCTAGGCAAGGAGTCCATTATGGAAACACAAGCTTGGATTCGTTCAGCAGAGAAGATCTTTGAGGGTTTAAAGCTGAGAGACGATCAGAAAAGATTACTAGCGTCTTGGGCACTCAAAGAAGAAGCTCTGTTTTGGTGGGATTCGGTTATACAGAATAATCCAGAAGGTGATATCACCTGGGACAGATTCAGAGTAATTTTCTTGGAGAGATTTACTCCTCCCGAAGCAACTGAGAGATTATGCGACGAATTTTCTTATCTAATACAAGGTGATATGACCATTCCGGAATATCATAAGAAATTCAATGAACTTTCTCACTTTGCTCCTCATCTAATTCAAAATCCGAAGGGTAAAAATATGAGATTTATTCATGGCCTTCAAAGGAAATACCAGAATAAAGTATTGGGGCATGTGAAGCTTCCTTTTTCAGAAATGATATACATGGCTTATCAGTACGAAGATCTCGACAGGAAAGGCATGTTGCGAAATGAAGAAGAAGTCAGTTCTAGTGACAAGGAAAAGTCGGAAACTGATATTCCTGAAGCCAGTAGGAAGCCCAGTGCCAATAAGAAAAGGGCCAGATCCGAAAAAGAACTAGTAACGACCGCTGTATGCAGTAACTGCCATAAACAGGGGCATTTTACTAGGAATTGTAAACCCTCGAAGAAGCTGAGGAAAGATGAAACTAAATCCGGTAAGAAGTTCCAAGAGAAGAGAAAGTGCAGTCAATGCCATCAGTCCGGTCATCTTTCAAAGGCCTGCCCGCTACTCAGAAAACCTAAAGCAGTACAAGTAAATGAGGTGGTAGAAGTACCTGCATCCTCATCTGCTCAGGAAAGGGCAGATGTCTTAGAAGGCACACTCAATGTCAAGAACATTCCAGTTAAAGTACTGTTTGATACTGGCGCATCACGAAGCTTTATTGCAAAGAGTGTGGTCAAGAAGTTGGATTTGAATTTGAAGAAACTCAGAGAGCCAATGACTGTCCGAAATCCAGTAGGAGGTTCCATCAATCTCAGTTGGGTTTGTGCAGTACCCGTCTCTTTTTCTTGCTATAAATTCCCTATTATCTCTGTCATCATGAATTTTGATGAATTCGATCTTATCTTGGGATTGGATTGGTTAACCAAATATGAAGCAGAGGTTAGATGCGCCGAGAGAGTTGTTAGAGCTAAGATTAAATCAGGTGATTATATAACCATTCCCTGTGAAGGTCAGAGTGCTAATAGAAAAGACTTCTGGGCAGCTTTGAATGTTTCTCCAGCCCAAATTGAAAATGTTTCTGAAGTCACGGAGAATATTCCTGACCTCATCAAAGACATTCCAGTCGTCAAAAACTATGCGGATGTGTTCGAAGAAGTTGTTCGTTTACCTCCGCAGAGAGAAATAGATTTCAAGATTGCTTTAATTCCCAATGCAAGGCCGGTAGTTCACGCTATTCGAAGAATGTCCTTGAAAGAGAAAGAGGAATTAGACGATCAAACACGACAACTAGTATGGAAAGGTCTGATAAGGCCTAGTTTCTCTGATTGGGGTGCAGCAGTGGTGTTTGTCCCAAAATCTGACGGTACTCTACGGCTATGTGTGGATTATCGTGATTTAAACAAGCAGACTATAAAGAACAAATATCCATTGCCGCGGATTGATGATTTGTTGGATCGATTAAATGGAGCACAAGTATTCTCAAGAATGGACCTAGCTACAGGCTTCCATCAACTTCGAATTGCCGAAGAGTGTGTTCCAATGACAGCGTTCAGAGGCCCCGACTTATTCTACGAGTGGTTAGTAATGCCGTTCGGCTTATGTAACGCTCCTGCCTACTTCGTCGACCTGATGAACAGAGTATTCAGGGGAGTTTTGAATAAATTTGTTCTGGTTTTTATTGATGATATTCTAATCTTCTCTAAATCAAAAGCCGAACATGAAAAGCATCTGGAACAAGTGTTAGAAATCCTCAGAAGAAATGTATTAAAAGCCAAGTTTTCCAAATGTATCTTCTGGCAAGATGAAGTGAAATTTCTGGGCCATGTCGTATCGAAAGATGGAATCGCTGTGGATCCAAGCAAAATCACAGCTATTCAGAATTGGAAACAGCCCAGTACTCCCACTGAAGTCCGCAGTTTTCTCGGATTGGCTAGCTATTACCGAAAGTTCGTTAAAGACTTTTCGAAGATATCTGGTCACTTAACGAAGCTTACAAAGAAGCATTCGAAGTTCAAATGGACTCAAGAAAGTGAGGAGGCTTTCGAAGAGCTAAAGTTAAGATTAACGACAGCTCCAGTGTTAACCATCATCGATGGCAACCAAGATTTGAAAGTCTGGACTGATGCGTCTAGAGAAGGCCTTGGAGCAGTGTTAATGCAAAGAGGCCAAGTAATTGCTTATGCCAGCCGTCAACTGAAGCCACACGAGAAGAACTACGTAACTCATGATCTTGAGTTATTGGCTATCATATTCTCTTTGAAAATCTGGAGACACTATCTTCTAGGCGAGAGGTTTGAACTGTTTACAGACCACCAGTCATTAAAGTATCTGTTCACTCAGAAGGACTTGAATCTGAGGCAACAGCGTTGGCTGGAGTTTCTTGCAGCATATGACTTCGAAATTATATATACTCCAGGAAAAGCCAATGTCGTGGCTGATGCATTAAGCAGAAAGAATGTAATGATTGCCAGTTTTATTATCACGACTTCATTGCTAGATAAGATATCTGCTCTTCAGGAGGATGATCACTTCATTCAGAAGATCAGAAGGATAATTCAACAAGGCGAACCCTCGAGTTTTCAAGTTGATAATGAGGGGATTCTAAGGCTCAAAGGTCGAAGATGCGTTCCTAACATTCCTGAACTTCGAAAGGAAGTATTGGATGAATGCCATAAGTCAAAACTCAGTATCCACCCGGGAGTAAGCAAAATGTATAATGACATCAAATGCACTTTCTGGTGGAAGTCGATGAAAAGGGACATTTCTTTATATGTAAGCCGATGCCCCACCTGTCAGCTAGTCAAAAGCGATCAACAGAAATTGGCTGGACTATTGCAACCACTAGAAGTTCCTGGTTGGAAGTGGGAACATATTTCTATGGATTTTATTGATGGTTTGCCCAGAACCAGAAAGGGAAATGACAGTATTTGGGTGATCGTAGATCGCTTCACGAAGACCGCCCATTTCATACCTGTCAGATCAAACAGAACCGCTCAGAGTCTGGCGCATATATACTTCAGGGAAATAGTTAGACTACATGGAGTGCCACTCAGTATAGTAAGTGATAGAGATACAATATTCACTAGCAAATTCTGGGAAGCATTTCAAGTCGAGCTAGGAACGAAGTTAAACCTAAGCACCGCTTATCATCCTCAGACAGACGGTCAGACTGAGAGGGTGAATCGCATTCTAGAAGATCTATTGCGGGCTTGTGTTATAGATTTCGGTGGATCATGGGAAGACAATCTACATTTGGCTGAGTTCTCTTATAACAACAGCTACCAGGCGAGCCTGACAATGTCGCCATTCGAAGCATTATATGGTAGACCGTGCCGATCTCCTGCTTGTTGGGTCGAGCCTGGAAATAGACTTGTGTTGGGTCCCGATATGATTCGAGAAGCGGCCGACAAAGTCGATTTTATTAAGAAACGATTGCTCGCCGCTCAAAGCCGACAAAAGAGCTATGCCGATAAAAGAAGAAGAGATATATCCTTTGAAGTTGACGACTATGTATATTTGAAAGTATCGCCGATGAGAGGAGTTATCCGGTTCGGTAAAACTGGAAAGTTAGCACCCAAATTCATTGGTCCGTTTCCTATTCTGGAACGGATTGGAACTCTCGCATATAAAGTTAAACTGCCTGACTGGTTGCCTGGTGTGCATGATGTATTTCACATATCTCAACTTCGAAAGCACGTTCATGATCCAGACTTGATCGTGGAAGAAGCAGCTCAGCAGGACATTGAAATTACTCCAGAATTAGCTGTGAGGCGAGAGCCGCTAAAGATTATCGGCAAAGAAACCAAAGAGCTGAGGAACAAGAAGGTTCACTTAGTCAAGGTGCAATGGAGTGGAGACCCGCGAGATTGTACTTGGGAAACAGAGGAGAGCATTCAGAAAGCTTATCCTAGATGCCGAGTAGATATCTCTGATTGACTCTGGTGCAAGGTACATTTAACCTACTTTGCATTACCTTTTAATTCTCTATTCTGTTGCTATTTTCTTCCCATGGATGTGCATTGTTTATTCTATACTCAGAATATTAAAAACAAATTGGTTGTTGTATTGTGGGATTGTAGATTTATCAAACCACTTTCGACTTTATTCCTTTTCGGGGACGAAAAGTTTTAAGTGGGGGAGATTGTAACGACCCAGAAAATCTGAACCAATTTAAAAATTTTAAATTGGCTAAAATAATGGATTTTAAATATTTAAAATAAATATTTTAAGTAATGGCGATGAAAACTGAGTTAAATCGACATTTGAAAACCAATATAATTAAATATAATTATATATAGAATTGAAAATAGCGCGGTAGTTCGAAAATTCGATTTCTAATTTCAAATGAATATACAGAATTCAATATAAGTCAGAATTGAACGAAACAAGAAATATTTGAATCTGTATAACTATATCTTTATAACGAAGTTAACAAACTGAGATTTCATCTTAGAAATGATAAGATATGTCCAGTTTAAAATTAGAAATAGTCGCTGTGGAATTTATATATATTTATATATATATAAGGCCCTTAAAAATGGATATTTTGCAGATGACCTCGGATTTCGACGAAACCACTTTTGTTGGGTCCGCAGTGTCAAGTTATTGCTAGGTTTCAAATTTCATAATTTTTCGAATCAATATGTGAGCGTGGCAAAGGAAAACGCGTTTGACCAGTTTCAGTTGATTTTAATCGACTGGAAATTGGCCATTTTTCAAACGGTCTCAGAATTCGACGAAACTAGTTTTGTTAGGACCGTATCGACAATACGAAGCTGGAAAATATTTTTCTAGAATTTTTCTAGTTAGTATGTGACCCCGGTAATTTGAAATGTGCGTTTAAAATTCAATATAGTGATTTAAATGAAAATTCAAAAAGAAACTGATTGTAACGATCAAATCAGCTTGCGATACATATCCCATTGTGTTCGGAATGGGGGTGAAACGCTATGGGCGACAGGCGGTGGGCCTCGTTTCGAGGTCGTACGTGAAAGTCAACCCTTTTGCTAAATTAAATAATTAAATTAAAAAAAAAAATAATAATATAAAATATCCCCCCTTCCCTCCTTATCTCCTGCGAAGGCCCCCCCCCCGATTCACAATCCAGAAAACAAAAAAAAAAAAAAAGAAGAAAAAAAAACCTAAACAGGCGATCGAACCCCCTGACAGCCCACGACCGACGAACCCCCCCCCCACCGCCCTCCGAAGCCCCCCTGAAGCGAAGCCGCCGCCTTCGAGGAGTCGCAGACGAACTGCGAAGAAGTCCCCCCCCGTCTCCACGGCTGCGAAGACCCCCCCCCCCCCCAAGAAGAAGCCGCCGACGCCTAAACCCCCCCCCCCCCCCCCGCTCCTCTGTAAGTTTTTAATTTAATTTAATTTTTATTTATTTTATTTTTATTAAATATATAAACTGATTTAGTTTAAAAGTTAAAAACTGATTTAGTTTAAAAGTTAAAAACTGATTTAGTTTAAAAGTTAAAAACTGATTTAGTTTAAAAATAAAAACAGAAATTATAAGAGGCAAAAGCTGATTTTTGTTTTAGGATTTAAAAACTGCGTTTTTAAAAGATTTTAAAAAAACTGCATTTTTAAAAAAGAATAAAAAAAAAAAACTGCATTTTGAAAAAGGCAAACTGCATTTTTAAAAATAAAGAAAAAACTGTTTTAAAAATAAAGTAAAAACTGTTTTCTAAATAAAGATAAAAACTGATTTAGGTTTTAAAAATTTAAAACTGATTTTTATTTTAGAAAGTTAAAAACTGTTTTATGTTTAAAATAAAAACTGTTTTATGTTTTTAAAGTTAAAAACTGTTTTATGTTTTTAAAGTTAAAAACTGATTTGTTTAAAATTTAAAAACCGATTTTGTTAAAGTTAAAACAGAAATTTTTATAAAGTTTAAAACTGAATTTTTAAAAAAGAAATAAAACTGTTTTTGAGGCAAAAGTAAAAAAAAACATATTTTTATATGTTGAAAGCAAAAGAAAAAAAAACATATTTTTATATGTTGAAAAGCGAAGTCAAAATTCGATTTTTATATATTGAATAGCATTGTAAAAATTCTATTTTTACATATGCAGAGAATACGGGTGAAAGCGACAAATAGGCGAAGATTTCTATTAAGAAGAGTCTTGAAGTTGGATAGCTATTGGTGAGATTTCTGATTTAAAATTTATATATATATGTGTGAAGTAAAAGTGAATTGCTATATATAAATATATATATATATATATATATATATATATATATACGCCCCTCGTCCACAAACCATGGACGATATTTATTGGTTGAAATTGTTGTGGAAATTTGATTGATAGCGAATAGTTGTTTGGGATTGTTTGTGATTGATATTGGTTGATTGTGGTTGAAAAATACCCATTGGTGGTTGTGAAATATTTGGTTGAAACCACATAGGATTAGTTTGTGGAATTGAAATAAATATATATACATGTCGCCTGCGTGCGAACTAGATGCATGATTCCCATTGTCAAAAACCGCGAGGTTTTAAGGTAGAGCGAGGAGCCGTACTAGGGACGGTGCCGGTGTAACTACCCTGCCGTTATGCTGCCGAAATTTTGAATAATATTTGCGTGTTTGAATTATTTTCATATGCTTAAAACTATAGAAAACATTCATGTGTTGAATTGATATTCATTCGTTGTTTAGAAATTCATGTGTTGAATGGTATTCATATTTTGAAATAAATAGTTCGATAATAAAAATCACATTTTTATCGATATCTAAAAACTATAGAAAACATTCATGGGTTGAATTGATATTCATTCGTTGTTTAGAAATTCATGTGTTGAATGGTATTCATATTTTGAAATAAATAGTTCGATAATAAAAATCACATTTTTATCGATATCTAAAAACTATAGAAAACATTCATGTGTTGAATTGATATTCATTCGTTGTTTAGAAATTCATGTGTTGAATGGTATTCATATTTTGAAATAAATAGTTCGATAATAAAAATCACATTTTTATCTATATATAAAAACTATTGAAAACATTCATGTGTTGAATTGATATTCATTCGTTGTTTAGAAATTCATGTGTTGAATGGTATTCATATTTTGAAATAAATAGTTCGATAATAAAAATTCTATTTTATCACCTACATGAACTATATAGAAAAAAATAGTGTTTCGAAATGAGTTGTTTTACAATAAAAATCACATTTTTGTTGTATGCATAAATCGTTAAAATATGAAGTGTTAAAAATAGCCACTTGTTCAAAATAAACATAGATGAGTTGAAATATTCATTAATTAGCTAATGAAATGATTTGCACCTATTTATGTAACATTAGAATGAATGGTGTTTTTAAACCAAATAGAAATCGAATATGAAGTTGAATAGAAAATGAAAAATGATATGGACTGTATATATATGTACATGCATATTCATTGAACAGGTTATAGCGAAGGGGCTAGAGAAGAGGAATAAAATTTTGTGCCCGACAAATAGGTACACATTTACTGATTTGTTTGGGTGATGATTTTGAGCCTATTGGCTAGCCGCTTGGCTTCTTCTTTTTCTTTTTGAGATTAGAAGGACCGGGAACGCTATTTGCGATTTCCCGATGCTCCCGGTACAGGGGAGGTTATGGCGAAATTTTTCCAAAATTTAAGGTGTTAGAAAAATATTTGAAGTGAAAACGATATAGAAAACATTGAATGAACTATATTTATATAAATATATAAATATAAATAAAATTAAAACGAAACGAGGCCGTGCAGTTCGTATTTTGAAACCGTGATTTCAAACGACTAGTGCGGGAAATCCGACCATTGGATTTTCCCGAAACCTCAACCGTCGGGTACGCCTTGGAAATATCTTCCCAACGGCACCAACTTTGTAGAAATCCAACGGTTGGATTGTCTGGAATGTTTAATTCAAATCTGAAGAAAAACAGCACCAGAAACGATTATATTTATTTATATATATATAAATATAATTATATTTAATCGAATAACGACGCTGCAGTTCGTATTTTGAAATCGAAATTTCAAACGATTGTACCGGGAGATCCGACCGTCGGATTTTCCCGAAACTGGAACCGTTGGATTCGTTTTGAAAAGACCTTTCTAATGATGTAAATTTTGTGAAGATCCAACGGTTAGATTTTCAGATATGTGTAAATCAAATCTGAAGAAAAACAGCGCCACGGCCACGTTATGGCCCGAAACGTCGTTTTGAATATATTAGCTATTTTAAAATAAATAAAAATAGCGATAAATAGTTATAAAATATCGTAAGCGATATGGAACGGAAATAAACTGAATTTGCTTGATTTATGTGATGTTTGATGGTTGAATGTGTTTGGTGTGAAAACTATATAAAGAACACAATTGGTGTTGTCGAATAATTTAACCATTGAAATAAATCGATTTGAAATTCTAAATATACGTGGATTATTTGAAAAGGCCGAGTTAGTTCTCATTTCGAATAATCGACCGACGATTGAAATTCGAAGATGAAGACGATGGTCGAAGACCGGAGATCTTCACCTCGTTTGGATGGTAACCGAGGTCCTGATTGGGAGGCATCCCGAAATATGGATAATGAGTGGTGATCGTTCAGACGTACGTGTTGATCGAAGGGTTTGCGAGGTATTTAGTGCCTCCGGTTTCGTTCAGACCCAGAACGGACTTGTAAATGGACTGTGTGTCCGACATTGGAATTTGTTCGGTGTGATTGATAGCCATCAGTTGCACGGGGTGAATTGCCTGTGTGGCATGCTAAGATGCAGTGATCAGGGCTTCTGTTGAAAAGCAAAGTCTTGTGGTGATGATCAAAGCACTGCCTGTGTGGCATAGCTTTGTGTATAACGTGAATTCGCGAGCCTCACACCCCGGTTTGAACCTAAAACGGGAGGAAGGACCTCAGGGAGGGCATGCGTTTCTTTCTAGCTAGGGTGGTGTCAGTGACCTACCAGCCCTGACATTTATATACTTTTCACCTATGTGGTTGTTGCTGTTGCGAGGCGCCTCGGTTTGATCGGACGATCCGGGTCCGATGGAGTCATTCGTTGGCTCGTTTACGCCCCAAAGGGCGGGGAAACGTATTGTTCAGGCATTTTAATCCACATCGGTGGACCGGCCCTGACGATCCAAGGGCCCACCTGAGTCTGGGTCCTGTGGCTCGGGCTAGAGAGTCACGAATTCGGTAAGGACTATCTTTTGCCTTGGTTCATGACGGAAATCCAATTTCCAAATACGTGATCGTGCGGTTTTGATTGTATATATATATGGCGACATGATATATGGTACCCATGCCGTCTATGATTGATAGTTATGATTTGAAATTGTTTTCAAAACATATAAACACTAGTAATAATATCAAATGCCTTTGTTTTATTCGTATCAATCATATTTTGACCGTTATAAGGTAAAACTCTATCCTCCGGCTTGCGTTGCATTGTGTGATGGGAATTGAGTCTTATAACGGTTTCATTTTTATAAAAAAAGCATATCGATGTAAAAAAAAAAAAAAAAAAAATTGTTTTAAAGCACTGGCAATCCAATGGAGTAAACCCGTTCCACGAAAGTGGCGTGGTCCTGTGATTAGCCAATTATATATGTGTTGAGTGGATTTCTCATACCAGTCCCATGACTGACTCGTAGTTTGTTTCACTTTCAAACTCGGGTGCCCCTTTTTCTACACGGGCAGCCTTGTATTCAGGTTTAGCTAGTTCTTTCTGGATAGCTGGAGCTGAAGATGGATTCTATCATTTATTTCTTTTTATGCTGTTCAGCTCCTATTGTACATATTTTGTTTATTTCCGCTGTAGACATTTATGTATAGCTGAACTGTATTTGTACTAAGTAAGATCCTGTATACTGTGTAACTCTGATGATTACTTTTATCCAGTATATTTTGTTGTTCATTCTGGTGTATTTATTTAATTCTGTTCTGCTATTATATGTTTCTGTGTTATATTCCAAAAGATAACCTTGTTTCCGTGAGAACGGGAAATCGGGTCGTCTCATAACTCTAGTAAAGGACCCAAATTACAGACTTTTGAAAACAACACGTCGTTAAATGATACGTTGGAGAATATTTACTTGGATACATATAGCATATTACAATACAAAAAACCAGCGCCCAGAGACTCCATTGAGAAAGAGATCGCAACGGGAAAGTTTTATTTGTTCCATGGAACCCACGGTCATTCCACCAACGAATGTCGTCATTTGAGAGATATAGTCGAAAGATTGCTGCGGGAAGGGAAGTTAAATGAGTACAAGGTTGCCCCAAGGGACAAGGGGCAAGGGGGACAAGCCCCGGACCAAAACCAGCCTACTTCAAAACCCACAGCCCAGCAGAAAGGTAAGGGGATCGTTATTAATACCATTGTAGGCGGACCCCACCTAGTTTGTCGTAGTTTCAAAGCGATGGATCAGTACGTCAATGCCGCCAAGCATTTTGAGGTAGGAGAATGCAGTAGCCTCGAAGACATTACTCCAGTAAAACAACAAAAGACGATGGCAGACGATGTCATATTCCGCAGTAGAGATCATTCCGGAGTTCAATCCCCAACTGACGATCCACTAGTAATTACCACGACAATTAGCCGTTCTTTAGTCCATAAAGTGTTAGTGGACAATGAGAGATCAGTCAATATCCTCTTCAAGAGAGCTTTCGAACAAATGAGACTTGAAGCAAAAGATCTAAAGCCATGCGAAGGATGGATACATGGCTTCAACGGAGCGTCGATGGCTCCGATGGGCTACTTAGAATTACCAGTGACATTTGGATAGGGAGATCGCCAGAGGGTGAGGATCCTGCTGTTTGTAGTTTTGGATGTGGAGTCGCCCTACAATGCCTTCCTAGGCCGACCGACCCTTGCCGAGTTTAGGGCATGTATTGCACCTTGGTGCTTGCTGCTTAAATTCCCGACTGACGCAGGTATTGGGGTGATGAGGGGAGACCAAGCTACGGGACGAGCTTGTTACGTGACCGAGTTGAAGATGCTAATGAAGGGGTTGAATATAGAAACTAAGGACGATTCTACCCCTCCGAACGGGAACTCGGCATAGCAATTAAGGGGTCTAGCCCGAAGAGAGTCGCCCTCAGATGTGCTCGAGGATATAGATCCCAGAGAGGATAGAGAAATCGAGGATAGGAAGGCAACTCCCAACGAGATAATTGTAGATATACCTATTGATGAGACAGATTCGACAAAAGTACTAAAGATCTGCTCACAACTAGTTCCGGTTCGAGCGAAAGTGTTGGCTGATTTTTTAAGGGCAAATCTGGATGTGTTTGCCTGAACTCACGCTGATATGTGTGGTATTTCGCCTGCCATTATGAGCTACTCTTTGTGTATTAATCCGAAGCACCCACCAGTCAAACAGAAAAGACAGATGTTAGGCCCAGAGCGGTCAGCAGCTTTGAAAGAAGAGGTAGAGAAATTAAAAGATAATGGATTCACTAAGGATTTGAAATATCCCGACTGGATATCGAATCCTGTCCTGGTCAAAAAGTCAAACGGGAAGTGGCGTACATGTATCGACTTTTCTGATTTGAACAAGGCCTGCTCGAAGGATAGCTTTCCTCTCCCCAAAATTGATCAACTAGTAGATTCGACGGCCAGGCACGTGTTTTTATCCTTTATGGACGCCTATTCTAGGTACAATTAAATTCCCATGCACATACCAGATCAAGAGCATACAAGTTTCATCACAGACTTAGGGTTATATTGTTATGTGGTAATGCCATTTGGGTTAAAGAATGCAGGAGCCACGTACCAACGCTTGGTCAACCGCATGTTTTATAATCAAATTGGGAAAACCATGGAGGTTTACGTGGATGACATGCTTGTGAAGTCTATACAATCTTCCGACCATACAAGGGACTTAGCTGAAATGTTTGACATTCTTCGAAGGTTTGGAATGAAGTTAAACCCCCTAAAATGTTCGTTTGGGGTCGCATCTGGAAAATTCCTTGGGTTTATCGTGAGTTCTCGAGGAATTGAGACAAATCCTAGCCAAATAGCAGCAATAAGGGATATTGAAGAACCACGAAAGATCAAATATGTTCAAATCTTGGCCTGAAAAGTTGCTGCATTGAGTAAGTTTATCTCCAAAGCTACAGACAGGTGTGTACCTTTCTTCGATCTAATAAAACGATGAAAGCGAAATTTTGAGTGGACCCCCGATTTTGTGGAGGCGTTCCAGAATATATTAGACTTAATAGAAAAGCCTCCAATATTATCAAAACCCGTGGAACATGAGGATTTGTTTGTCTAGTTAGCGGTATCATCTCACGCCGTCAGTACGGCATTAATACGTGAAGAGGATAAAGTCTAGAAGCCTGTATACTACGTGGGCAAAAAGCTAGCTGCTGCGGAATGTAATTATCCGAAGATAGAAAAGCTTGCTTATAGCCTCCTGATTGCTTCCCGCAAGCTTCGCCATTAATTTCAGGCTCACCCAATAGTTGTATATACCGATCAACCTTTAAGACAAGTGTTGCAAAAACCCGAAGCATCGGGGCGGTTACTTAAATGGAACATCGAGCTGAGTTAATTTGATTTGAATTTTCAGCCACGAAGATCAATAAGAGGGCAAACATTGGCTGACTTTATAGCTGAATTCACAATTCTTGAAGAGGAAACGGTGGGTGACAAGGTAGTTACTTTGGACCAAGAGTTAGAGCTTAGTCCGTGGAAGCTATATACGGACGGAGCCAAAAATGATCGAAGGTCCGGCACCAGAGTTGTTTTAATAACTCCTGAAGGACGATCTATTTACTATGCATTACGATTAGAGTTTGCAGCTACTAATAATGATTCCGAGTATGAAGCCCTGATTGTCCGGATGAAACTTGTCAAAGAACTGGGAGTGAAGACACTGGATATATATTGCGATTCCAAGATAGTTTTATGCCAGGTTTGAGAAGAATTTACTGTTAAAGGACCTCGACTCGTTACTTATCTCAAAAAGTTAAAGGAGTTATTGCGAAGTTTGGAGCATTACAGCATAACGCACATTCCAAGAATGGAAAATCAGAAAGCAGATCGACTGGCGAAGCTAGCAAGTTCTGATAATCCCAAAGAAACTGAAATGGTTCCGATAGAGGTTTTGGAATCACCGAGTTTCGACCTAATGGAAGCGGAACTAGCCTTGGAAGTCGACCCAGAGAGAGAATCATGGATGACATCGATCAAGAATTTTCTCAAGAATGGAACCCTCCCGTTGAAAAAGAGCGAAAGACGAGCTGTAAGACGCAAGGCTGCAAGATACTTTTTACAGGACGACGTCCTTTATCGCCAAGGGTTTTCAATGCCCCTATTACGGTGTATCGCACACGACGACATTAAACGTGTACTGTAAGAAGTACATGGAGGTGAGTGTGGAGACCTCACTGGGAGCCAAACCCTAGCAAAGAAAGTATTACAGTATGGATATTTCTGGCCTACCATGAATAAAGACGCGACTGATTATTCACGACGCTGCGACAGATGTCAAAGATTTGCTAAAATTCCTAGAGCGCCTCCGACTCAGCTCAAGTCGATGGTAAGCCCATGGCCGTTTGCCATGTGGGGGATTGACATTATTGGAGTGTTACCAAATGCCAGAGGAGCATCTAAGTACGCGATCATCGCCGTGGACTATTTCACGAAATGGGTGGAAGCTGAACCTTTAACAACGATCACGGCAAGAAAGGTGATCAGTTTTTTGGTCAGAAACATCATCTGTCGATTTGGGATACCGAAGACCATCATAACTGATAATGGGACACAGTTTGACAGCATCGAATTCAAATACTTCTGCCAAAAGTACAAGATTGATAAACGGTACACTGATGTAGCTCACCCGCAGTCAAATGGCCAGGTTGAAGCAATAAACAAGATCATTAAATCTATTCTTAAGAAGCGGTTAGAGCGGGCCAAAGCCAGATGGGTAGATGAGCTACCACTAGCTTTGTAGGCCTACAGGACAACCACTAAGACGGCCATCGGCCATACACCCTATTCACTTTCCTTTGGGTCAGAAGCAGTAATCCATGTAGAATTGGAAGTCCCTTCTCATCGCGTCGCGTACTACGACCCGATGACAAATAGAACACTCCTCCTAGAGTCTCTTGATATGATTGAAGAAAAAAGAGACGAAGCAGACTTGCATGCCTCGAGACATCGACATCAAGTAGCATGTTACTATGACCGAAAAGTTCGCTTCAAAACCTTTATACCAGGAGACCTAGTACTGAAACGAGTCTTCCCGCCTTCGACCCAATTATGTCCAAAATGGGAAGGGCCATACACCATCCAACGGAAGCTTGATACAGGAGCATTCAAGCTAACGACCGTGGACGGTTAAGAGATTCCCAGAATTTTGAACGCTCAGCACTTACGACGATATCTGAGCTAAATATGAAATGTCTTCCTTTTTGTTTTTATAAGCTGTGTAAAATGGCACGACTTGCTTTAAAAAGTTTATTTATATGAACAAAGGATTATGAAGTGGATGTAGGCTACGACTTAGCTGAACCACTATAAAAATATCATGTGTCATTTACTTTCCTGCATTATTTATATGTTCGACAATTATTCTATCATGATAATGAAACATGAAATATTAAATCAAATCTGGAAAATTGGAGATAACCTATCTGCAGGAACGAACAAAATGACCGCTTGCATGATAAAATGAAAAAGAATGAGAAGATGACATTCTTAACTCTAACTCTCATGAATCGAGAGAGAGTATAAAGGACGGGAAGATGACGTCCCTTGAAGCCTGAAGGTGCACCCCGATAAGAGACCGCCTCAATAATACTCTAACCTGGTTATGAGACAGGAGAGTATAAAGATGCTAAAAAGAATAAGCATCAATGACGAAAGGAATATGGCCCCGTTGGAGAATCGGGGGCAATTGGATTTTGAATTTAATCAATCTTGAATAATTCTTACTCTGTTATCCAAGATTGATTAGGGGCATATATGTGCACACATGTTCCCCTCAACAATGACTTTATTATATAACTGTAATATGACATGCTGTCCATTTGCATTTTTACTTAAGTGCTAAACTAACAACTATCAGACATTGCAGGAAATAAACTATTTTATTTACAAACACGTGAGTTTGTACAGGGAAATCAAGCAAAAGATGCGAGGGCCGCACTCGCTGCAACAATTGCGGACCAATTGAATATCAAAATAAAACAAAGCACATCATCACTTGGGCTTTGGAGCAGACTTGGATTTTTTGGCAGGCTTATGAGTATTTATAGCCTCCTTTTCAGCATTAGTCATAAGACACTTTGGCCTTTTCTTCTCAGTAGTTGAAGTACCAGAATCGATGGATTTCTTCCCAGGTGTCAGAACACTGGAATCAAGAGAAGATTTTTTAGCAAGCTCTTCTGTAATAGACCTAGTTGAAAGCTTAACAACTAACCTTGATCTAGGATCCACCACTGCAAGGGGCTTAAGGCTTTCGGGGTTCAAGTCTTCAACCTTTAGCTGCATGCGTTTGTCTTGTTCATCTTTCATTTCAGCCAAAGTAATATCATTTGCACTTTTTGAATCCCCAATTATAGCCACATTAGGATCTTCTTCATGCCCATCATTACCACCGTCGTCTTTTAAGGCATCTATCATCTCGTCATCATGAGAAGTGTCGGCCTTAGACAGTTCAGTGCTCCCTCCGTATTCGACGGTGGTAGCCTTATCCTGTCCTCCTTGAGCCTTTTTTACGAATTCCTCTCTAATAGAGGCTCCCTCAGGCTCATCAATCTTCTCGGCTGGTCCAACACCTACAGAATGAGAAGCAACAGTTATCAACTCAGGAGAAAATAAAGGATCCTCGATTGATTGCCCAATTATGTGATAAAAGGTGGAGACGGCCTTGACAAATTGAGTTGAAAAGGTAGAAATACCTTCTGATGGTTTCTCAATTGGGGTGGCTACCGTCTCTGATGCTGATTCAGGTATAGAAGATAAAAGAGACGCCTTAGGAATTCCCGGGTTCTCGGGATCATATCCCTCAACTTCAGTAGTTTCAGCGGTAGCGGAAGAAGAACCAACCTCAGGGATATTCTTTTGTTTGGCCAGGCATTTCTCCTCCTCCATAGCAGCAACAATGAGGCAACGCCCCTCGGCCAGGCGTGCTGGTTCGTCATCTCTTAGATACTTCTCCATAAATTTATCTTCATCAACGAAGTCTACCTTAAGTTCCTCTTTCTCCCATTCGATGATTTGACTCCACACGTGAACTAAGGTAGTCGGATAGTCTTCAATCCAAGAGATGTTTCGGCGATGAATTATATGTGCAAAGAATTCAATCAATAGTTCGCCAAAATCGTGCACTTCTTCCTGAGCCTCTGATTGCTGTTTACGGGTTTCTTAAGCAGACTTAATGGCGTTATCCACATTCCCCTCAGCTAGGACAGCCCTATTTTTGGCTTCCATTAACTTGGACTCCAAGTTAGCGTTTCGTTTCTCCAGTTCAGCATTTTTTCTCGCAACTCGGCTTTTTCTTGCTCAAGAGTATTGTAAGCCAGTTGCATTTTGACACTGTCTGATTTAGCGTCTTCCGCTTGTTTCTTCAACTCCAAACACTCTTAATTATGAGATTCCAGCAAGTCATGATAATGCTTATGTAATTCCTCAAATTGTTGTTTGAAGTTGTTGGCATCTCGTTGAGCGATGACGAGTTGAGCCTGTGTGTCTTCCAGATATTTCTCTAAATTTTTCAAGGCATTCTCATCCGAATCCGCAACCTTTTTCATTGAATCAACGTCTATAATTAAAGCCCGAATGATTCTAGAGAGATTGCATGAGAATTTGTACATCTCTGAGTATTGCTTCTCAACAGCGTCAATCTTTGCTTTAGGCTCATCTGCCCACTTTGAAGAAATAGGCTGAAGTGCGGGTAGGAAAGTTAGATTCACAAAGTAGTGATCTGGGAACTGCTTCTCCAGATATGCTAGCTTAATTTTGGAATTAGCATCCAGTGGTGGAGGCTTGTAGTATGTTAGTTCTACGTGTTTCCCCTTAGCCAGGATGATGGTTGCATCACCTTTTCCATATCGATTCTCAGAAACTTTGTGTTTGTCTCACGAATCGGTATGTTTCGGTGGACTTTTTTCCCGACTATGTTTGTCTTGAGGAGAAGATCGATCTTTAAATTGCGACGTGTCTTCTTCCCGATGGCTCTGGTAGCCCTTATATCTGTCTGGATCCGACCGGACAAGGGAATGAGAGCATGAGGTGTGTGGTCGATGAGAATCTTGAGGCCTTCTGTCATCTCTTCCCCGGCTCTCACGGCGATCATGCTCGATATCGAAAGGAGGTCTAGACATGCTACGACACATTTTTCTGACATCATAGTAAGGGCGAGACACTGTACCTGCAAAACAATATAAGAGAAATTCAGGGTCAATATACACATAAGACATGAGTGCTGTGACGTGCGGTGCTAATGTGTCATGTGCATCCTAAGTGGTGTTCCCCCCAACAAACCTGAATCTGAAGCCAGACTAGCATGAGCGGGCTCTTTGGCCTTCACGGGAGTAGTCTCCTCTGAAGAAGTGAAAGTTAAAGGATTTTTGCCAAAGTCCTTTGAAGTATAGATGGTTTTCGGCAGGGGGAGATTTCCTGAACCCTTAAATGCGGAATCGTCGATAGTAGGAGCATCTTCTTGGGAAGCATCTGTCGGCAGCTCTTTTGGGGATGTTGACTTCTCAGGAGAAACAGCATCGTCGGGGACGGTATATCCTTCTCTATGTTTTTCAGCTATGTTGGCTAACTCATCGTCCTGAGTTGAAGATGGAGAAGGCGAAGTCCGAAGAGGTATTGTCGGACCCTTCGAGCCCTCGCCCGTCTCAGGAATAATGTCTACCGGGGGTACGTATACATATGGACCCGTCCCATGATCTATACTACGGGTAATAGATAGTAACCCGTGACGATGGAGATACTCATCCTTAAGAACTTCGTCGATGGTTAGGAACTTTTGATCGCCATTGAGAAGCTGATGCAAACGATCAATGTACAATTGATCCGATATTTGCTTTGGGTTATCAACTGCGAATAAAAAAGAAAGCATGTTAATGTATTGGCATGAGCATTTAAAATTGAGATCTAGAAAATCGGTGCTTTACTTGATTTGGTCCATCTCCTGGCGCACCCCGGCTGCTGCCTGATATAAAACCATTCGAGCTTAGAATCGCCAGCCTTGCTGCTAAATGGAGCTGTAATAATTTTCCTTTTTGGGACTGATTCAAAATATGAGAAGGAAGGAGTCTCTTGAGTCCGATGCTTGAAATTATAAAAAAAATTGGACGACATCGAAGGTAGGCTCTATACCTAAACCTCTTTGTATACTATATACAAGATGTATAAATAAGCATAAGGGTTGGGATGTAATTGCATGGAGGCAATCCGCATCTGTCTTAGAAAGTCGACAACAAAAGGCGGAAACGGTGGAATAGCCCCAACCATACACATCAATCCGGTAACTGCCATAAATCCTTACGGAGGATTGTGGGGGCGATCTTTTTTCGATGGCACTAGGGTATCTCTTTTCAGTATTCCATACTTTATACATATTCAAACAAGTCTGTCGTCATCAATCATCGATTCAACAGAATCTTTGGGTAACTCCAATGTAATGGCAGACTCAAACTCATCAGGAGCACGATTATCTCCTATCCCTCCTTCCTCTTCATCACCAAAAGAAACTTCACTATCAGAAGGTATTTAACTATTGTGTGCTTCTACTTTATAATCTGGGCCCTCATCGTCCCATTCAGGGTCTAAGGGAGAGGATATGTCATCAAGAGTAAATTTCTCGGAAGTTTCCGCAACTTCTCTCTTCTCTGCTAACCTAGATGAACGTCTCTCTGCCATGATCGCTAAACTACTGAAGAAGCAATAACATAAGTTAGAGCAAGATAGCCCGTATCCCCCCATGTATGTGTGTGAACTAAAGTGTGTGCTATGTGTGTAAAGGATGCAAAGTAAACACATGAGAGCGTGATGCAAAGGTTCGATAAAGCAGTAATGTTCAGAATAGTTCTTGATGTTCGTTTATGTTCGTAAGTCGCTATCCTAACTGTTCTTTAAGTTGAAGGTTGTGTCAGGTATTGATTTGGCCAATTGAACAAATTCTTATGCATTAAGTAGAACTGCTTCGGTTCGGTTCGGATGTAAATGTTGAAATCGGATCGGAGGGGAGCCATGTTTTGGTCTGAAGCAAACGTTCACAACCAGCCAGCAAAACTGGATCGGTTTGGAGGTAGGCATTCGGAGCAGTCCGGATTGACTTGATTATCCATGCCTCTCTTCCTCTTTGTTTCTTACTCCGACCCGATCCGGTCATAGGAACCTCTTCCCCTTCCCTTCACTCTAACCTTTCTCCACTCGAACCGATCCAAGCTCCTCCTATCCTCTTCTTCTTCTCCATCTTCTATCCCACTTAACCAACAGCGAACCCAACTTCGTGTCAAAACCCAAATTGAAGCCAAGCACTTATGTGCTGAAACATTCAACAATAGATGCTAATTCCCTCCAATACTGGCTCAAGATGGCGATGACGCCATTAATGATGATGGTGGAAGGGGGAGGAGGTCACGGCGTCGGAGTTAAGCAAACACCATGCCCAAATCGTTCGAATTGACCACAAATACTAACTAAAAACAACTATTACGAAGTAAATCGAGATTATAAACCTACCTATGTGTTTGATTCGAAGATTAAAACAAGAATTCTGTAGTTTTTTAGAGTTAGGGTTTTTTTTGGTGCAAAACTAAAAGGACGACAAGAATAAAAAGAAGAAAGAAAGAAGGAGAAGAGATAACGAGTTTATATAGATCAAACATGGCCCTTTGTATTCCCCGTCTTTCACCCTGTTTGGGCTGCAGTTTAAGCCCACGAATACATTCTGGCCCGTTAATCCAATGTTAAGCAAGGTGAAAAGGAAAGTCGTTCGGGTCGGAGTCCGAACCCGAAGGGAATTATACACATTAACTTGGCATGCAAATTGAATTCAAAGAAAAATAAAGAAAAATCTTACCTGGAAGATTCATTGGACATCAGTCAAATTTCCTAAAGCTTGTCAAAAAGGAAGGAGAAAATTTGTGAACCTTTTGGTGTGTTTATAGGTTGCAAGAGACACGACTTTACGAAACTATACATCCCTACAAACGAACGGAGATGACTATCTAACAATTCAAAATTTAGAGATCAATGTACAAGCAATGTCAAAGCACGCTCCATCTTCAATAGAAGCGTCCCTTTGAGGGGGCAAAATGTTAGCCTACATTGTGAACTAGGCTACACAAAGTTAAAGATTCAAACAATGAATAGCACCCTGCCAGATAACCGGATCAGAACAGAATTCTCTGGGTAGAAGCAAAACCAACACAAAGCAAGGAAAGACAGGATGCATGCCGGACCGGATCGGAAGAGACAAGGCCGATCCGACCCCCCTTTTTTACCAGCCTATTCGATACGAATCCAGAACTGCAACAACACTCGCTTCCACGTTCCCTTGATATTCGGGGCGGTTATACACACGTTCTACCCATGTTTGCCACTAACAAATGTGCTGTCATCACCAGATTCTATCTGAACCCGAAAGTGATCGGATGGATGCCATGTGGATCCGAACCGTTCCGATTCCAAGAGGATTTTTCACATATAAATACACCACCAAGAGGCATTTGGAAGGATCTTTTTTGGGCATTCTCAGAACTCAAGTATTCTGGCAAAACCGAATTTCAATACCTTAATCCCATTCATATCATTACTTAGAGCATTTCTCAAAGATTATTGAATGAATGTATGTATTGATTGAGTGAGAATCTTGTTGTAATTGCATTCATATCATTAATCCAATTGATATAAAGTGGACGTAGGCTCTTTAACGCCGAACCACTATAAATCTTGCGTCTCTATCTTATTTTCGATTTCATTTTATTACAATTATCGTTAATTTTGGTGTTAGAGCCAATTTTGGATCTAACATCAGCAAAAATCCAATACTCAGCAAATAGTGTCATTTTCATTAAAATTCTACAGAAGAACAATTTCAATTAAGCAGAATCAGATTATCCATTTAATAGTTATGATCGAAACAATTAAGCCCAGTTTCAATCAGTTATATTTTTGGGACAGCAACATTCATGGTTTATAATTTCAAGGCTTTGACAAATACACCTTCTACTAAACATTGTCTCCATTGAAGATGAATAATATTTGATAATTACAATTGTATGCATAGCAATGGTACTGAATCAGTATCACGCTTATATTTCAATTGTGATTTTACAAATCATGCATGGATTTGGTGTAGACTAAAGTAAAGACAATATCAAAGCCTGCTGTATTATTTAGAAAAAAAGGTTCAACATTTCATATCTAACATTAACTCTAAAAGTCGATACAGAGACATGGTTAAACTTGCTATTTCAATTGCAGTTTGGAACATTTGACAAGAATAAAACAACTGAATGTTTTATAACATATCTAAAAGTTCCAATTGTTATTTCAATTTCTATTTCAATTGTTGTCTTATAAAGATTTAATATGTAGCCAAAATCAAAATAGGTACGAGTCGTCATAGACTATAAGTTTAGTTACCTTAGCAGCAACTCTGACCAAAAAAATAAACTGACCACTGAAAACAGGATATTAAGGTATCATACGGGCATGATAGCAACATAAACTTCCTACTTAATTATTATATTCTCATTATTAACTAAACTAATTTCTCGCTAAACGAACCAAATAATAGATTTAACAAATTATGAAATATAATTTGTTGTAATTTGCACCCGATCTACTTAGATTGTCTAAAATAAACAGATCTAACATTAAAACTACCAGCAAAAGAAGTATACCTTGCAAACAATCAAAGTTCTCAGCCTCTTTCCTAACAACATAAAAAACCGAATCAATCAGTTCTACTCCTTTTGTATAATCTTAGTTCGTACCCACTTGAGCCAGCATCGCCGTAGTAAACGTTGACTATTTCAAGCTGCAGATTTGAATTGCCGTCATATTTCCAGTTGAATTGATTCCAAGCTCGGTGCGCACCACTTCCCAGAACTTTGCTCCGATGTGGTTACCAATTGCTCGTAGCACTAAGATGACATGAAAGGCAACAGCTCAATAAGTGGAATCGAACGGTAGACACACACAAACCAGATTTTGAATCGGCTCCATCATCGTCAACATCATAATAATCAGAAGTTCTATATTTCAGTGGTAGGCGGTTCAAGTTTTTTGTGAAAATTTTGAGGGGAGAAAGGATCAATTTTATTTCAGTGAGGGAATATGAATGGACAACTATGTGAGGGAGTAAAGTTATGCACATGAGTTGCTTTGGAGCTAAATTTTCACCATTCCCACCAAAATTTCATGCTTGTGCATTAACGTTTTATGGCATGTCGCCAATTTTTCATGGACCACATACCAGAACTTGTAAATGTACATGTTCTAAGTTAGAAATAATAAGTGAAAATTTATACCAAAAATGATATGAATTTCTAGAAAGGAGATTTTAACCACAAGGACAAATTGATTGAAAATTTTAACCACAAGGACAAGAGACTAAAAATATATTCAAAAGGACAAAATATAGTCCAAATTTATTTAAAAGGACAATTTTATTTTATTTTTAAAAAAATTCAAAAAAAAACGTTTTTTTTTTTTTTTTTTTTGCATATTTTATGTACCAGATTTGTATGTCTGTAGGTATCAGTTTGCTCTCTACTACTAATAGATAGCATTTTTGTGTGCTTGAAGGTATCAGTTTTGAGCCTACAGCTTATAGGTAGCAGTTTTGTATACTTGTAGGTATCAGTTTTATATGTAACATTTTTTTTAAGAAAATGACAATGGAGGATGGAAATGTTGTCAGAAGAGAGGAGATGAACTGTTTGGTAGTGTGATGAGATTGTAGATACATTTGAGGTTTTCATGTTTAACCATTGATGTCTAATGAGATTGTAAAGAGAGGTTGTTTGTGGATGTATAGTGGTGGTTTGCTGGTGTGTTGTTCATGAATACGGGATGTGGAGATGAAGTTTGGGGCCAACTCATGCCTACATCTCTAACTCCAGCTTATTATTTACAATGAATTGTATTATCTCAACTCGATTGATTCTCTTATAAATTTCTCATCTGTAGAATTGCTATGTAAACTAAATTTTTTTGCACCTATATCAACTAACAGCTCACTTATCTACAAGTTGTAGGCTAAGAACTGATACCTTCAAACACACAAAACTATTACCTATTAGCTGCAGAGAGCACACTGATATCTACAGACATACAAAACTGATAACTAAAATCTAAAAAAAAATATTGTTTTTTTAAATTTTTTTAATCTTTTTTTTAAATGTCTTTTGTTTTGTTCTTTTGAATAAATTTGGGATATGTTTTGTCCTTTTGAATAAATTTTTAGCCACTTGTCCTTATGGTTAAAAATTTCAAACCATTTGTACTTTACAATATTTTTCTATTTTGGAAAACTGTTTTTCAATTAAAAAAAATCTAATATTACTTCTTAATTTTTATTAACTATTTCTTATTACTTCTTCTTAGTTATAACTGAATATTTACTATTAAAAGTTAATAGTAATTATTATGTATATATATTAAAAATTATTGATTATTAAATATATAATAGTAATTATTGGTAATCAAACACTATTTATAGATTATTTTTAATTTGTAAGGTTATTATTAAATATAAATTATAAACTATTCTTAAATGTTAATATTATTAATGATTGATTATTAAATATCAATGATAAAATATTACTTAATATTATAATTTCATAGGCCTTTAATACAACTTAAAAAACAGCCAATGAAAATAATTTTAGTCCACTTTCGAATAAACAAATTATAATTGTTAATTATCAAAAGTTAATTATTATATAATTAATATTACTTCATAATTATTATTATTAATTACTCCTTAATTGGTAATTATTAATTACAACAAGAAAAATAAAAAGGTTGTCGAAAATAAGTTTATTACAACTATCTGAAAAAAGTTGTTAAAACCCTTTATTACAGCTGGCACTTTCTATCAGTTGTAATATGGTTTCTTTGTTGTAGTGTCCCCGGTATAACCAGAATCACAATATCCTCTAAGAAATATGTCACCATCTACTCCACCATATAACAAGCCCACCGAAGAAGTTTCTCGAAGATATCTAAGAATCCACTTCACTGCTTGCCAATGCTCTTTGCCTGGGTTAGATATATATCGACTCACAACACCCACTGCATGGGCCAAATCTGGTCTTGTGCACACCATCACATATATAGGACTACCAACAACACTAGAATAAGGTATATCAGCCACATACCTCTTATCTTCTTCCAATGTAGGAGATTGGACTTTTGACAACTTAAAATGAGATCCTAATGGAGTGCCAACCGGTTTGGCTTTCTCCATTCCAAATCGAGCAAGCACTTTGTCGATGTATTGCGCCTGAGTGAGCTTTAACTATCTCTGCTTCCTATCACTGCTTGTCTCTATACCTAATATTATTTGTGCTTTTCCCAAATCCTTCATGTCAAACTATCTATTGAGCTTCGCTTTTAACTCCAGAATTCCGACCATACTCTGAGATGCAATCAACATGTCATCAGCATATAAAAACAAAAAAATCTGTTGACGGCAAAAAATGTCGTAAACACCAAAGATTCATATTACTATGAATAATTAATTTAGTCGCAAGACTAAGTAAGATAAAGTGGTAAATGACACGAGAATTTATTGTGGTTCGGCCGCTGATTAGGCCTACGTCCACTTTGGAAAAATGTTGAACTTTTTTTAATCACTTAAGAATTACAAGGTATAGCCATGCTCATTACATTCACTTTTATAATTTCCATATTCAAGGTATTTGGGAAAAAGAATATTTAATTCTACTTCTTCCTCAAATAGGAGATGCCATTAATGGAGTTCATAGAGCACTAGGAAGGTCTCAAGTGAAGAAAATCCAACCCCTTTGAAGTGTGAGGCCATGGGCTATTTATAGGAGTGGGAGTAGGTAGGATTAGGTAGAAATAGGGACCACATGCTGGAAATTCGAACCCATCACTCGCGCGCCTCGAAATTTCGAACCCGGGCACGGGTACGAAATTTCGAGTCCCCTGGGTTCGAAATTTCAAACCTAGGCGCGGGTGGGAAATCTCGCCCCGCTGGGTTCGGAAACTCGAACCCAGCCATGAGTGCGAGATTTCGCACCCGCTAGGCTCGGAGTCTCGAACCTTGCCATGAGTGTGAGATTTCACGCCCGTTGGGCTCGAGACCTCACACCCACCGGGTTCGAAATTTTGAACCCAGGTATGGGTTCGAAATTTCGAACCCAGGCATGGGTGCTAGATTTCGCACCGGGCTGGGTGCAAATTCCGACTCATCCCTGGGCGAGGTCCTTCCGAGGGGCGCGAGGATCCCGGGACCGGATGGTTGAGGCTCGTGGCTCCTTCGGGGTTTGAGGCCTTGGTTCTCGAATGTCTTCTGGATATCGCGAGGTTACAAGAAGTGTAGTCCCTTCTTCATCCTGTTTCCTTCACTCTTGTGTGTCCCTTTTCGGCCTCAGCTTCTCGTGGTACGTTGAGTTGAGCGTGTCTGATGCTCTCGTGGTAACAGGACAAAGAAGCCGGTTAACATTTGCCTCCCAAAGTATGTCTTGTATCTGACTTGATGTGCTATGCGTAGGTTGAGGTAGTGGTGAAGCTGTTTACTTTTCCTGTAATTCAAAAGGTAAATAGGTGTTAGCTGTAGGGCTCATTCCCCCTGGCGGTGCAGATGAGCCGTCGTTTGGAAGATAGGTCGTGCTCAAATCGTTATGTGTCCGTAGTGCGTAGTCTCCGTGGATGCATGAGAGTTGGTATGCGCGCGTGCAGAGTATGTTCACGAGGCAACATGTAGCAACGTTCCCGACCCAAGAGGTGCGAACATCGTCATATTTTTTTTGTGTCGGAGATTTTCGAGCCCGAGAGGGATCGAAATTTCGAACCCAGGGCTCGGGAATCTGGTCCCCTAGGGTTTCGAAATTTCGAGCACATTGGGGTTGAAATTCCGAACCCAGGGGCTCGGAAATTCGATCCCTTGGGGGTTCGAAATTTCGAACCTGTGGGCTCAAATTTTTGAACCCATGGATTCGAATTTCGAACCCAATGGGTTCGAAACTTTCGAACCGGCGCTGGAATACAAAAAGACACGTTTTTCCTTTATAAATAGGCACCCCCTTCACTTTTTTCCTTCTAATTTTTCTTTCTTTAGCCGCCATTGCTGAAAGCTTCGAACCTGATAGTTTCGAGCTCGAGAATTTTGAACCGAGCTACGTGGGCCTCAAATCTGGGGGTTTAGAAGGGGAGGAAGTCGAAGGGCCATGGCGGAGACCTCGAGACCTTTTGGGTTCGATTTTTCGAACCCAGCCAAGTTCGAATTTTCGAACCCCTATGGGTTCGAATTTTTGAAGCACAGTGGGTTCGGATTTTCGAACCAACCAGGTTCGAAGTCTCGGTCCCTCACGGGTTCGAAGCATCGAGCCCTCCTGGGTTCGAATTTTCGAACCTGGAGCTCGAAATTTCGAGCCGGACATGGTTCGGGACATGGTCGTTGCCGAGTTCCCAATTTGTCCTACCGATGGACTTTGACTTCCGAATATTCGCCCCTGGATTTGCATGTTTAGCGTTGATACATATATTGTTAACTGCGCGCGGGATTTAGGATTGTTCACATAGGGTAGAGCATACAACCGGACTGGGACACGGACTATTATGAATCGTTCTGAACTTTCTTTATGTAGCTTATCCTTGCATGGCATTTCACCCACGTATTTGTTGTCTCCAACATGAGGGGTACAGTTCACTACACTGCCTGTTCTAACACTGATGCGTTAAAGTATAGCTAAAGATGCAGACCGGAAATACTATGGAATCCGAGGCTTCCCAGCCCACCTTGCACACATCCTACCCTACCCCTAGAGGTATCTCGTCTGGCAGTGAGCTTGAGACCACAAACTAAGGATCTTCTCCTTCTCATTCGTCCAGCTCACCCGAAACGTCTGAGCACGGGGAGCAAGCTGAGCGACAATATTCCCCGGTCGTAACTGAAGAGGCCGAGAATGTAGATATCATGGGCGAGGATGAGCCCGTACCTTCGGTAGCTCCGAACATGATGCCTGATGCGGTGCTTTTGGAGAATCCCATCAATTCAGTACCATCGTGCCTGGATGCCACACGCGGTCAGGAAAATGGCACTGCGATTTAACATACCGGTGGATGATGCCCATGCCCCCGGGAAAGATGGCAGAGCTCATGTGCCTCCCGAAGGCCTTACTGCCTGGAACCGTCAAGCTTGCCTTGCTGGGTGCGTGCCTCCATCAAATAACTTCATCCGCGTGCCTCCGTCTCGTTCCATCACAGCTACACCCCAATGCTTATGCTTCTCTCCTAGGGACTTACGTTCTCTTCCACGAGTTTTTAAACAGGGAGCCCACTGGGGAAGATATTCGATACTTCTTCCACAGAATAAAAACGAGCGCTGCCTCCCCTTCTCAATGGTCTCTGGAAGTGACGGCTGCCACAAAATTCTTTGTCGGGATGTGGCCCAGGCTGTCTAAGTTCAAGCGCGAGTGGTTCTTCGTTAGCTACCCTCCCGGATTTTCCAGAAGGTGGATTGAGGGAAGTAAGTGTTTATCTAACTCCATTCCTTGCCGTAACTTTAGGATTCCTTCCTTTTTTCATGGTTTTAAATGGGATATGACAGGAAATTCGAAGGCGCCGACTAGAGACGATTACCGGCAATGCCTCATTGCTTTGCGGGCGATACTGGAAAATATTCGCGACACCAGTACCATGACAAGTCAGGATCGCCTCCGCCGCGCTGGGTTGCTGCCGGACTACTGGGCTGTGATCAGGCCTACGATTGCTATTAGTATGCTAAAGGAGGTAGTTGCGGTAGGCTCTTCCTCTATTGGGCAGAAAAGGAAAATGCCTCCAACGGGAGGAGAATTGCAAAGAACTGCTCCGCCTCAAGGAGATGTGTGCGGAGGCGAGGTTCATGGTCAAGAGGAGGTTGCTAGAGATGCGAGCACTCCCATCCCGCCTCCAACAGGGGAGGGGGAAGGAGTGTTTGCTAGACCACAGTCTCCTGTGACTCACTCAAAAGAGACTGGCTCGCTTGAACCCGCAGGCCAGTTTGATGGCTTAAAGGGGCTTGCTTTAGTAGTGACTCCATGGCCAAATACGACGAGCCTGGAAGAACTTTCCTATGCTACTGAGGGTTTAACTCCCTCGATCGGACCACAATCTAGTTTGTTGGGAGAACACTTAGGGCATACATCCATAACACTGCATAACATAGATGTTTGCCTACATGAGTTACCTGACTAACTCTGGGTTGTTCCGCTGGCAGGTGATATGGCAGGAGGACGCGGCGGACGAATCTATGGGCGCGGGGATCGTCAGCATCCCCAGAATTCTTCCTTCGAGAGATTCCAAAGATTCGCAAGCTTGTATGGTGCTCCACCTTCGTTAGATCGAGGCAGCAATCATCAAGACCAAGATTAATATGGGCGATCTCCAACACCTCCTCCTATTTGTGTGCCTACGGGGGATGCTCGGCTCAATGCAGGTGGATCTCGATCTCTGCCTTCGACAACTCCCCCATCGGCTGCCCCTCCGGATCCCGTTCAACTCGTTAAGGGGAGGGAGCTGTTGTTTGGTCAACTAAGGCCGGGCATGGAAGTTGTGACAGGAATGCAAAAACTGACAGAGTCCCAAATCAGCGCGTTTTCTACTGAGGAGAGGAGGACGTTCTTGAAGCTGTACTTCCCTCAATATCATTTTGACGAGTTGTCGTCTCTCCCTGATCTCCATCCTACTCCAAGTAGGGAATTCAGAGATATATGGATGCATGTACAGGCTGTGTATCACCAGACAATGAACTTACCAAGTATTCCCTCCATCTTTCTGAGTTGATTAAGAGGAAAAGCTTGGAGCTCGTCAACCGTCAACTGACCATCGATGGTGAGAAGATCTCAGTTACCCACTTGGAAGACGAGATAGGTGGGTTTCTCTGCTGCATTGTGGCTAATTTACTACTAACCCGTGTGTTTCCCAGTTTTAACTTTTGAATGTCATTGCAACGGGGCTGAAGCGTGCCTACATGACTTTAAAGGAAAGGGCTGTGCATGACCGTAAGACTTTTAGCGATACAGTAAGTCGCTTGACCCTTGAAAATACAACCCTTAAGAAAGATAAGGATGAGTGGTCCAAAGTATGCGCTGAAGTGGAAAAGGAAATTGGGAAGGTTACTCAGTTCCAGAATGATAATACCGCTTTTGAGGGAGGAAAACGAGAGGTTGTGGGATGAGAATGCCGAGGTTGCTGAGTTAAAGAGGCGGCTCGAGCCAATGAAGAAAGCGAAGGAGGACGCTGAGGTTAGCAACAAGGACGTGTTGAGTACGGTTGAGAGTGTAAATGCTAAACATGAAAGGGAGATAGGGCAGCTGAGGGAATAGTTGAATGATGCGGAGTTCCATGTTGGGTCCTCCTTCGAGGAAAGTATCCATGATATATACGTAAAATCTTTAAGATTTCGAGGGATTTCATGGGTTGAAGACTACCCCCTCGAGCTAGCCAGAACCTAGGAGAGGTTAATCCCTTATGAGGCCTTTTGCGTCAAATGGATGTAATCACCCTGCACGAGCGCCAACTCACAAATGTCCTTCTGAACAATGACGAACGTAAGAGGCTGGAGGAGGGAAGGAGGCTGTTGCAGGAGGATGCCGAGAACGAAAGTTTGGCGAGACTTGCCGAAGAGAAAGGAAAGTTTGCGGTGACCGGGAGTGCGGTTATGGCGGAAGCATTTGAAGAAGGAAGTTCTCATCCGTCCTTGGGCCCTGTATCTGTCATGATGAGTGATCCTGGGGATTTGGCCTAAACTGCCACTGAGTATAATCCTGATTTCCCGACACTGGGGGATACCAGGCTCACTTTACCTACCATCGCAAGCACCCTTCCTATTATTCCTACGCCATCCTTGGTCATAGGTAAATCCCTTTTACCCTGCATCCCTGAGAACGAAGTTATTACCGAATTTATGGATTAAAAAAGGTTGTGTCTTTGCTTATGCAGTTCCTCCTGAGTCTACAACGACAGCGGACCCCGCTCCCATGATCCCTTCGATGGCTGCAACTGGGTCGGGCCTCATAGGGACACATGATGGACGGGGTGTAGACCCACTTGACACCTTTTCCAACATAAGAGTAACTTCTAGCATGATCGACATTCCTAACGAAGAAGGAAAGGTGGTCTATGGGCAGAGTGCCCCTGCCAAAGGCCCGGTAGAAGCTGATGTGGCTTCGATGGTAGCTCTGATGGCGAGGCAACAGGCCAAGATGGTAGCCAAGAGTGAAGAAGTAGAGGAGAAGCGAGAGCATGACGAGGCTTCCAGGAAGGAACTCCTAGTGAAGACTCGCCAGGAGTCCGAGGCGAGGGCTGCTGACACTGCCGTGAAGAGGAGAGCTGGTGAGGATGCTGAGAAGAAGAGGGCTAACGATGAGTCCCGGAAGAAGAGGGAGGATGAGGAAGCGTAGCAGAGGACTACTGAGTCCCTTGAGAAAGCCAAAGCTGGCGATGTCACACCTCACAGGTCCCAAAAGCTTGCTGCTCGGAGGGCTACCAGAGAAGCCAAGGAGAAGGCTAAGCGGGAAGGCAAGGCGGTCCCGGAGACGAGTGACGCTGTGGTCGGCCTCGCTACTGGGGGTGCACCAAAGCCTCCACCGCAAGCCACTATGATTGACATTACTAAGGTTTCTAGTGGCGATGGGACGGGCGAGAGACGGCTCTCGGCTTCTCATGAATCGACCACTTCCCGGAGGGGCGGAGATGGAAAGAGCGAGTCTGGTAAGAAGAAGCCCGGAACCAAGGATGAACCGTCAATCGTGGAATCTGCAAAAAAGAGAAAGCACAAGCACAAGAAAAGGAAGCATGGTTAGAGTGAGCAATCTTAGTAGGGGTTACCATAATTTTGGGTAGTGTAGGCCAATAGTTTATGCGAGTACGACCCTCGCTTTTGGTTTTTCAAGACATGGTGTGGTTCTCATGCACACCCTGTCATTAGAAAGTAAAAGTGTCAAACACGAAGTTTGTTTAGCATGTGTGTGTGAAAAGGAAATATTAATTAGCAAAGATAGCCTTTTATGTCAAGTGTTCGGATGTTCTTTTTATGTTTTCCAGCGTCTTGTATTTGCATATACTTACTTATCATTACACTTGTCCCAAAAGCGATTAAGGGCCATCTCTGGGTAAATTATTCCAGAGAGGTGAGGCAGAGCGCTGGTTTCAGTAAGTTCCCCTCCGCTTAGGGAACCCGTAGTATGCGAAACTAGGCTATGCGCATGTTGTTTTCGGTGGCCCGGGGTTAAACCCAAGTATAGCGAAGGCGTAGAGTGTCGCGTTGTGCGGCCCGCCAGGTGGGTGGCTCCCCCGTCGTTTATCGGGTTAAGGCAAGCCGCCAGATGTCGTTTATTCACCAACATAGTTTTCATCCCCGATCATCAGCTCGTAAGGTCCGATCGTGGCCACGGGCTGCCCCTAGCCTTGAGAGCTAAGGGGAAGAAACGATTTATGGTCGGTCTTGGTGCTGCGTCAAGATTCGACCGGCACCTGCAACAGGCAAAGAGAGATTTGCATCAATCTTAGTCGGTCGCTAAGTGGCGCCAAGCCGCCTGGACTAGGATGCAGAACGATTTATCCTCGGCCTCGGCATTGGGCTAAGGTTCGAGTTAGTGGTTGTTTAGGCCGGTTGTGCCGCGGGCAGGCGATTCGAGTAGCGTTGCTGACTCCCGTGCTCGGGGTGCCGGTCATAGCCAAGTGTTTCAGACTCGATGTTGCCTAGAAATTGAAATGGTCACGCCGGCTCCCATGCTCAGGGTGCCGATGCGGCGGTTGTTGGCGTGAATCGAGCTGGTTGTTGGAAAATAAGACGCATTATGTAAGAAGAAAACAACAAGGAGATAGGAAATTGAACATCATTTCTACTAATAACTTTGGCAGTAATAGCCTTTACAATGCCTTGGATTTCTGAAAAATAAAACATTGTTTGAAAAGCATAAGCAGCCATAAACTGAGTTATGTAAAGTAGCGGCAGAGATATTCACTGTTTCATGCCCTTGGGAGTTCGGCTCCATCGACGGTGGCAAGCCTGAAGGTTCCATCGCTGAGTTTTCGATGTATGGAGTACGGGCCTTCCCAGTGAGGCATAAGACCTGTTGGCAGTGGAAAAACCCGCTTAAGAACGAGGTCGCCGATGTTGAGGTCCTTGTGGCGGACCCTGGAATTGAAGTATCAGGCTACTCACTTTCGTTGGGCGGTGACTCTGATATCGGCCTCATTACTTTTTTCTTCCAACAAGTCGAGTGATCCCAGAAGTAATTCTTGGTTCGTCTTTGGATCGAAGTACATGAGTCGATGGGATCGAAGCTTGAGCTCAATGGGAATGATGGTTCAGATCCGTATGCGAGGGCGAAAGGAGTATGACTGGCTGCTGTCTTGTTGGTGGTGCGGTAACCCATAGAGCTAGAGGAAGTTCATCTGCCCACATGCCCCCAGCCTTTTCTAGACGTTTCTTGATGATAGATTTGATGACCTTATTAACCGCCTCAACTTGCCCATTGGGTTGAGGATGAGCCACCGCCGAGAATCTCGTGTCTATGCCATGGCACTGAAAGAAGGCTTTAAACTCGGTTCTCTTGAATTGAGTGTCGTTGTCAGAGATGATAGCTTGAGGCACTCCATAGCGGGTAATGATGTTGCGGACAACAAAGTTGATCATTTTCTTCGTAGTGATGGCGGCGAGAGCTTCAGCTTCTGCCCACTTGGTGAAATAGCCCATTGCGATGACGACGTATCATGCCCCGCCTCTGGCCATTGGAAGAGCTCCAATGATGTCGATTCCCGACACGGAGAACGGCCATGGGATGACCATTTGAGACAATTCGGTAGGTGGGGCTCTTGGAATCTTGGAGAAGCGTGGCACTTGTCGCACTAGTATGCGTAGTCCGCGGCGTCTTGATCAAGTGTGGGCCAGTAATAACCATGTCTGAGAATCTTTTTGGCCACGTTCTGCCCCTTAGTGTGATCGCCACATTCGCCTTCATGCACACTGCTTAGCACTCAAAGGGCATCGTCGTAAGCTATGCACCAGAGCAAGGGAACGGAGTAAACTCTGCGGTAGAGTACCCCATCCACAAGTAGGTAACGGGTTGACTGGCGGGTGAGCGTGCGCCTTTCCTTGTAGTGCTTTTGTTGGATCCCGCGCTGCAGGTAATTTCTGATCGGTGTCATCCATGACTCGGGCTCATGATCGGTGCTCATAATCATCTCATCTTTCCCTTTCTTGATGCTCGTGGAGTAAAGGATTTCAACCGGGGAGAATCCATTAAGTTGCGTATCTTCGGAGCTTTCCATCCTGGCGAGTGAATCTGCTTTTTCATTTTGCTCGCGTAGGATATGGGTAATGGTGAAATGCTTGAGGTAGACGAGCAGCCCCTGAACCTAGGCCAGGTACTGGGCAAGCTGTCCCTCTTTCGCTTGATATTCTCCCAATACCTATCGGATGAGCTGTGAGTCGGAGAAGATGTGGACGGTCTCTAGCTTGAGTTCGATTGCGATCCCAAGCCTGGCGGTTAAGGCTTCATACTCCACGTCATTGTTAGTATCAGGGAAATTTAGCCTCAACGCATAATACATCGAGCGTTCTTCAGGGGTGATGAGCACGACTCTGGTCCAAGAGCATTTTCTATTAGAGGAGCCATATATGAACAATTTCCACTTGGCGTCGGGAGTTCCGACATTCACTGTGGGATCCTCCTCGGGGGCTGTGAACTCCACGATGAAATTTGCGAGAGCTTGGTCGAGGATGGCACATCTGGGGATGAAAGTTATCTTGAACTGGCTTAACTCGATGCTCCACTTTAATAATCGTCCTGACGCCTCGGGTCGTTATAGGATTAGGCGTAATGATTGGTCAGTGAAAACTTTTATGGGATGCGATTGGAAGTATGGTCGGAGCTTTCTAGAGGAAGTCAATAAGAAGAATGCCAGCTTCTCTAGCTTCGGGTAGTTCTTCTTTGCCCTCGTTAACCGCTTGTCGATATAGTAGACAGGTCATTGAGTGCGGTCTTTGAGGCGTATTAGTGCCGGGAAGATTGCCTGCGCAGAAATAGCCAGGTAAATATATAAGTCCTCATGGTCCATAGGCTTGGAGAGGATAGTTGGTCGATCTAAGTGATCCAGAAGTTCCTTGAATGCGGAGATGCATTCGGGGGCTACTCGAAGTTGTGTTTCCCTTTTCGGAGTAAATCGAAGAAGGGGATGCAATTGTCTGTGGCCTTAGAGATGAACCGACTTAAAGCGGCGACCTTTCCGTTCAGACTTTGAACATTCCTGATGTTCTCGGGAACTCGGATGTCTTGAATAGCTTGGATTTTTTTCTGGGTTAGCTTCGATGCCCCGTGATTTGACAATGAAACCCAAGAATTTTCCCAAGGCGACTCTGAAGGAGCATTTCAGGGGGTTGATTTTCATGTCGTACTGGCGAAGGACATTGAACATTTCAGAGAGGTCGTGGACGTGGTCGCTTGATATTTTAGACTTTACCAGCATATCGTCCATGTACACCTCCATGGACTTTCCAATTTGATTTTTAAAGAGTCGATTAACCATTCGTTGGTAAGTGGCGCCGGCATTTTTGAGGCCGAAGGGCATAACACGGTAGTAGTAGAGCCCGAGGTAGGTTATGAAAGAGGTATGGTCTTGGTCGCGGAGGCTCATCGGGATCTGGTTGTAGCCTGAGTAGGCATCCATGAAAGATAATAGCTGGTATATGGTTGTTGAATCGACTAATCGGTCGATCTTCGGGAGTGGAAAGCTATCCCTGGGGCATGCCGTGTTCAGATCGAAGAAGTCGATGCATGTTCGCCATTTACCGTTGGCTTTATTAACCAGAACTGGATTGGAAACCCATTCGGGATAGTCAGCTCCGTGGATGAAGTTATTGTTGAGAAGACGGTCTACCTCTTCTTCGAGTGCCTTGGACCTCTCGAGCAATAAAAAGCGACGCTTCTGTTTGATTGGAGGCATTCTGGGATCTAAGCTAAGGGAATGGCAAGCAATTGTGGGGTCGATGCCCTTCATGTCGGAGTGAGTCCATGCAGACACATCTAAATTGGCTTTCAGGAAGCATATGAGATCTTCTTTAATTGCTGGGTGGAGTTGTGACCCTACCTTCAATATCCTTGTTGGGTCATCGAGGTTGACGGGAACGTCCACTGTGGATTCGACCAGGGTAGCCTCTCGTATTCGGGTTCTTCATCCTTCCGTGGGTCGAGGTCATCAGAAAGACAGGAGTGGCGCCTGACCCAAGTCCGAGACACCGCTGATTGCTTTGCAGAGACGTTCTTGGCGCAAGAAGGAGCGGGCACGACTTTTCCCTTTTCCTTATTGCATGCATTCTTCCATTCTATTGCGTAACATTCCATTGCGCTTACTTGGTCGCCCTTGACGGTTCCGATCCCATTTTCCATCCGGAATTTCAATAGAAGAGACCATGGTGCCATGTAAACTCGGAATTCAGTGAGAAAGGGGTTCCCTAGAAAAGCGTTGTAGGAGGAGTCGATGTCTATGAATATGAATGTGAGAATTCGGACTTGGCTTCGGTCCCCCTCGCCCAGTTCTACAAGTAGGTCGATCATCCCTACGGGGGAACTAGAGGCCCCATTGAAGCCATGAATTGCAGCATGACATGGCTTCAAGTCATTTGTCTCATTTTCATCTGGTCGTTGGCAGCCTTGAAGATGATGTTGACCGAGCTCCCTGATTCGATTAAAATCTTCCAAACGAAAGAGGCACCGATCTGGGCAATGATAACTAATGGATCGGTGGTCGGAATTTCTACCCCTGTCGACTCTCTTTCTCGGAAGATGATATCGTCCCGCATGGTATTTTGTAGCTTGGATGGGATGGACTCAGGGAGAGCGGAGCAGGCTTTATAAGTAGCATATTTTATGGAACTCACATATTCCTCCATTTTTCGAAAGCTGTCATGTGTGGGGGTAGGGTCTGCCACATATGCCGTTGATCATGATTCCTCATCTTGGGTTAGATGGTCCCGGAGCTCCCGTAGTAGCTGTCTGTGGCGCTGGCACAGGAGGCTGCGAGTTCGCTTTAGGGGGAAAGGGATCTTGGACATATTACTCGAGTCATTTCTCACGAATAAGTTTCTTGATTGCATTCCTAAGTTGGCGGCATTCGTTGGTGTCACGCCCGTAGACGTCGTGGTACTGACAATACCTCCCGGTGTTCTTCTCATGGTCAGTTGATTCTCTGACAAGCGGCTTCTTGTTTGGCAAGGTGTTGCACGTTCCCAAGTAGATTGTCTCTATGTCTTCAGTCAATGGGGTGTAGGTCTCGAAAGCTTGGCGAGGGCCGGGCTTTATTAATTCTGCTGGGGCTCACCCGTTGTTTCGTCCATCTAGCCTGCCATTGTTTGGTTTTTTCCTTTAGGGACCTACCCCCCTGTTTTGGTCGAAGGGCTCCCCGCCTCGCCTGCCTCTGAAGTGATTATTGGCGATATCCGCATGGGGATCATTGGGACGACTTGTGGCAGAGAGCCGATTCCGTCTGGCTTCTTCTTGGCACAAGTATTGATCTACCTTATCATAGAAGGCGTCGAGGCTCTTGGGTTATTTCCGATCGATCCAGTCCCCGAACTCAGAAGTAGGGAGGTGTAATAACCTGGAAATCCGAGCCAATTTAAAAAATTTATTTTGGCTATTTTAGTGAATTTTGAGTATTTAAAATGAAATATTTTAAATAATAACGACGAGAAATTTATTTTGAATAGAATTAGAACGTATATATTTATTTGAATCAACGTTAGAATATAAATATTTGTTTTATATTATAAAAGGAATTGAAAATGGCGCGATAGTTCGAAAATTCGATTTCAAAATTCAAATGAATGCACAGGATTCAAAATAAACTGGATTTTAGTGAAACCAAAAATAATTGAATCTGTTTAATCATATCTTTCCAACGAATCAGAAAAATTGAAATTTCATAGCGGGGATAAAAAGTTATGCGCAGTTGAAATTTCAGAATAGTCGCTATGGAATTCTGGCCCTTAAAAATGGAAATTTTGCAAACGACCTCGGTTTTCGACGAAACCACTTTTGTTGGATCCGTAATGTCAAGTTATTGCTAGGTTTCAAAATTCGTAATTTTCTGAATCAATAGGTAAGCATGGCAAAGGAAAACGCATTTGACCAGTTTTAGTTGATTTTAATCGACTGGAAAATGACCATTTTTCAAACGGTCTCAGAATTTGACGAAATTAGTTTTGTTAGGATTGTATCGGCAATACAAAGTTAGAAATAATTTTTCTAGAATTTTTAGAGTCCGTATGTGGCCCCGGTGAATTGAAATGCGCGTTCAAATTCAATATATAAATTTATATTTTGATTTTGGCGAAAACTGATCGAAACGATCGAATCAGCTTACGATACGTATCCCATTGTGTTCGGAATGGGAGTAATTAGCTATGGACAACAGTCGTTGGGTCTCGATTGAAGACCGAATTTAAAAGTTGCTTTTTAGAATTGATTAAATAATTAAATATATATTATATATAACCCTCCCCTTTCCTTCCCCGTTGACCAAATCAAATTCACTCCTGAAGAAAAAAAACAAAATAAACCACGATGACCCCCCATCGGAACGCCGCCTCCACCCTCCTCCCGGCGTCGCGCGCCGCCACACTCCCCCCCTCCCCTCCGAACCCCTCTTGCTCCGGCGCCCCCCTTTCTATCCCTTCCCTTCTTCTCCGCTTCGTTCTTTCCCTAACCGCAAGCCCCCAAAACTCGGAACCGCCACCTGAACAGAACCTCCACCCGCAACCACCTCTCCACCGCTGCAGCCCGCGCTATTGCGAATCCGATCCCCCCTTGCGACTGACGCCCTTATCCGAGGCACTCCGACCGTGAGCAGCCCCCTCTCCCACTAAAATCCAATTTCAACGAAGGAGAAAAAGTGAGTTTTTCTTATTTTATTTTTTATTCAATTTTCTTTTCAGTTTATATGTTTTTGTAAATAAAAAAGATAGTAATTTTATAAATAAAAAGACTAGGAATTTTATAAAAAAATATGATTTTTATATTTTTAGAATAACAAAAATATGATTTTTATATTTTTAGAATAACAAAAATATGATTTTTATATTTTTAGAATAACAAAAATATGATTTTTTATTTTTAGAATAATAAAAATATATTCTTTATATGATGTAGAGAATAAAAATATAATTTGTATATGATGTAGAGAAAAAAAATATAATTTTTATATAGCTAATGAAATAAAAATACGATTTTTAACTATATGAAGATGTAATTTTTATTTAGGTGAAGTGGAACTAAAAATATAATCTTCATATATATAGTAGCGTTTTAAAAATATGATTTTTATATACTAGAGAATATAAAAATGTCATTTTTATATATGTAGTGGCTACGGACAACGAAAGTGACAAAAGGCGAGCACGACGAAGATTTTCTACATATGAAGAGTCGTGGCGTTTGGTTTAGCTAGTCAGTGAGAAATTCTCACTTTAAATCTTGTTTTCTAGTTAAAAATATATAATAGGATGCAGATGGTGCTTAGTAGCACTCGACACCCATCGTCCATAGACCATGGACGACTTGTATGCTTGTGTGATTGTTTGTGTTGTGAAGTAAAATATATATTCACGTGTTAAAGTAAAATATATATTCATGTGTTGAAGTAAAATAAATATTTATGTGTTGAATAAAAATATAAATTCATGTGTTGAAGTAAAATATATATTCATGTGTTGAAATAAAAGATATATTCATGCATTGAAATAAAATATATATTCATGTGTTGAAATAAAATATATGTTCATGTGTTGAAGTAAAATATATATTCATGTGTTGAAGTAAAATAAATATGCATTTACAAATCGAACGATTTGTTTATGTGCACCGATTTGGCTGATATTGTAAGGGACGATAAATTTTACACATCGATTAACTGCACCAATAAAAATCTGTGTTTGTTGATGTGAAACACCACACGGGTGTTGGGATGATAATTGGCGTACACTAATCCCAATAATTAGCTGTGTATCGATCGATAGATCGACAGACTGTGTAAGCGTTAATTATTTATATTTAATGCTTATGCAGTTGTGTGGTGCACTATGGATGATGGTTGATGATTTATCGTTGCTATTATATACATAGGTTGTAGGGAATCCATATAATTAACATTATATGGTAATTGATTGGGCCTCATTCCAATTTGGGAGAATAAGGAATATTATAAAAGAAAATTCATGTGTTGAATAGAATAAATATTCATGTGTTGAATAAAAATACATATTCATGTGTTGAATAAAAATATATATTCATGTGTTGAATAGAAAGAATAGAAAAATATATATTCATGTGTAGAATAAAAATATATAATCATGTGTTGAATAAAAAAATATATATTCATGTGTTGAAGAAAATATTCATTTGTTGAATAGAATAACGAAGTTATTGAAATATATAAAGCCGTGTTGGTTAGATATGCGCCATTTTGACGTGAACAATATTTATATCATTTTATTCATTTTTATAATGAATATATAAAAGGAAGTGATTTCAAAATATAACGTTTTGAAAATATTATCATTTATAGATTAATGATATGGAATATTCAATTTTGATTAGAAATTGAATGTGAAGTTGAAATCGTTTTGAAAACGAATTTAAAACGATTTATACAATATGTTTTAAAAGGAAATCGATGAAATATATATAATATATATATTATATATATAGAATGGCCTGAATAGAACGCGCCGCGCCGCGGTAGTTCGCGAATTTCGACCATTGACTTCGAATGGATATTACGGGAGATCCGACCGTCGAATTCTCCTAAAACTGGAACCGTTGGGTTCGTATCGAAAAGAGCTTTCTAACGATTATTAGAGATTTGAAATCTTACGGATGGATTTGGAATTATGTCCAAATCAAATTTGGAAAAGGTCGCTGTGTGTGCTGTTCGATGACCGTTGATGGAATTCGAGTGTACGGGCCTTGATAAAATTATTAAAAATAGTAATAATTTGTGTAAAATCATAAGAAATGACTTGTGAAAAATTGAGATGAAAAATTCCAAATTTGAAAAGATAAAAATATATTTTTATCGAAATGAACTAGTTTTGAACTAGAATAATAATTTATTTATTTTTAAATAAATTAATTGGATTTGAAAGGGTTTTAAAAGTAACCATAAGTTTCAATAATTGAATTGGAATGGTATGTGATTTTGGGTTTATAGTGAACCGTGTTTTAAATGACATTGGTTCTTTAACCCAGTTAAAGACAGAATATAATTTCCCAATTTAAATAATCATTGATAGTGATTTTTATGGAAGATTAAAACCAAGTGGAGTTTTAATGAATCATTAATTAGATTAAAGTGATCGAGAATGGAGTATCTCCAGTTTTGCTCCAGGCGATAGTTAAATCTTTAATTAGATTTGAACGTGAAATGGTAATTAAATTTACCGATAACACCGTGGTGTTTGATATGAAGTATGACCAGTTTTACTTCATGGGATGAATAGGTTGGGATTGGGAAATAAAATAAATGATTACTGCGGTGTGGTTCGCTAATCCCGAATAATTTGAATTGATATTCAAAAGAAGATTAAATAATAAATTTAAAGAATTTATCTTTGATAAAATTAATGGAAACATTTCCCAAAGTATGAGAATATTTGAATAAAGGAATATTCTGAATTGGAATGAGGCTTATGTTGTGTTTGTGTAACACTTGTTTATTATATTAGCGAGTTATTCAGAAAGACCAGGTTTATCCCATTCTGAATAACTGATTCGACATGGTGTCAAGGATGAAGACGGTGGTCGAAGACCGGAGGTCTTCACATCGTTTGGGTGATTACTGATAATCTTGATTGGGCTGTACACCCAAGAGGAGGGAATCAGTTGGTGATCGTCCAGACGTACTTGTAGATCGATGGATATGTGAGGTACAAGGTGCCTCCGGTTTCGTTCAGACGCAGAACGAACTTGTAGATGGACTGTGTGTCTGACATTGGATTTTATTCTGTGTGATTGATTTCTATTAAATATATATCTGTTTAGCAGTGGAGAATTTATTCTCTTGCTTAACCCCCTTCTCTGAGACGTACGAGCTCAGCGGTTATATATTGATGGATATCAATCGCATGGAGTAAATTGCCTGTGTGGCATGCCTAAGTGGCAATTGATCAAGGCTTCTGTTGAAAAGCAAAGTCTTGTGGTTGATGATCAAAGCACGGCCTGTGTGGCATAGCTTTGTGTAACGTTGATTCAAGAGCCTCACACCCCGGTTGTGAACCAGAAACGGGAGAGGACATCAGGGAGGGCATGCGTTTCCTTCTAGCTAGGGTGGTGTCAGTGACCTACCAGCCCTGACATTCAAATTATTTTCACCTGTGAGGTTGTTGCTGTTGCGAGGCGCCTCGGATATATCGGTGACTTGTGGAGCCGATGTAGTCATTTAGCTCATTTACGCCCCAAAGGTTGGGGAAATGCAGTGTTAAGGCATTTTAATCCACATCGGTGGACCGGCCCTGATGATCCAAGGGCTTCACTGAGTACTTGTCCTGAGGCTCGGGCTAGAGAGTCTCGAATCGGTGTGGATTATCTTTTTCCTTGGTTCACAGATGGAAATCCAACTTTCAATACGTGACTTTGTGGTTTTGATTGTATACCTATATATGGCGACATAGTGGTATGGGGCACTTATGCCGTCTATGATTGATACTTATGATTGAAATTGTTTTGACACTATACACTTATAGTAATAATAAAACATGAAATTTAGCGTATCAAGCATTCTTTGGCTATTATAAGGTAAAAACCCTATCCTCCGGCTTGCGTTGCATTGTGTGATGGGACATGGGTATTATAATAGCTTCATTGTTCTTTATTTAGCATTGCGTTGTTGTTTTATGCACTGGTACTCTTGGGAGGAAACCCGTTCCATGTTATACGGCGTGGTCCCTTGATTTACCTGACTTTAAATAAAGATTAATAACTGTTTTAGTTCTCACACCAGTCACATGACTGACTTGGAGTTTATTTTTTTAACCTAAACTCTGGGTGCCCTTATTTTGACACGGGCAGCTAGTAGTTTTGGTTTTGCAGACTTATATTCACAGGATCCTGATTTACAGCTGGAACGGTACTCGGAAAGCTCTGTATCCGTGTATTACTTCTAGTTGTGTTTTGTATTATTTTTCGCTGCGATGTATTTAAATGTAATTTAAATCTCTAATATTTTCTGTGTACTATTTATTCATACTCTGTATATTCTTGTATTCTAATGGAATTGTTGTAATTAACAATGAAATGTTCTTCTGTTTGCGTTCTGATGTGGCTTGTCCTCAACTCAATCCGTGATTTCTCGCAAGGGGGATTTCGGGTCGTTTCAGGAGGACACCTTTCGCTAGTTGAAAGAGTATGGTGCGATGATCTGGATCCTCGACCTCGGCGAGAGTTGTGTTGAACCGGGAAAGGTAGCTTCTAAGCGACTCGGCGGGCCCCTGGTATAGGTTGGATAAATTGAGGGAATTCTTCGGAGTTTTGATATGCACCCTGAATTGCTTGACTAGCTCTATTGCTAGTTGTCTGAAGTTGTTAATGGAATTGAGAGGGAGGCGCGAGAACCAAAGTAAAGCAGTACCAGACAGGAAGACCGGAAAGCATTTACATTTGGCTGGATCGTCAACCCAGCTCGAGTCCATTCACCATTCATAGCTATTCAAGAAGGCAAAAGGATCAGTGGTACCATCGTAGAACGACATTTATGGCATGCTAAAGCGCCTCGGTAAATTGGCCTTATTTACTCTTCTCGTGAAGGGGTTACGCCTAATATGGGCTTCCCATGCGTCGTGTGCTCTCCCTCGCATTTCCCTCATGACCCTTCGTATCATGTCGGGAAGGTAAGTTGGATGAGGATCAGCCATTGGGATCCATGGATTTTGATGTGGCTCCGGAGTCCTGTTGCGAGGCCATCTTCTATGATGGACGTCTGGATTTTCTTCCTCTATGTCCTCGACATCTATGAATGGGTCTTGGTGTGGACGTTGAGGTGGAGCAGGGTGATGCGGGTCCTGTTCTATAGGAGCGCGGGACGTTGGGATAGCGAGCCCTTCACCTTGATTAGCGACCGTTAGGTTGTGTCGAGGAAGAAGTTGGTTTGTAGGATCGGGTCCGTTATTGATAATTAAGCGAGGGTGGTTTCGGTAATGGCCCCTCGCTGTATGTGACTGTAGTTCGGTCGTCGTTCCCATTCCCGTTGGCATGACCGTTACCGTTATCAAGGGCATTGGTGCGAGCGGCGACATTGTTGATGGGGGGGAACCTTCTCCTTTAGTGTGGGCCCCTTGACTTGGAAGAGGAAGTTTCTGATGCTATTGGTCGGGGTTGAGCATTATCCCGAGCCAATTGAAACTGAGCGACGACGCGTTGACTTTCTTGAAGTTGGCACATTAGACCGATGTTATCCCTTAATGCTTGGTTAAGTTCGACCGCGGTGCTCTCATATCTTTCATTAAGTGCGCGAATTTGAGATTGGGTAGCAGGCACTTCAGGGTCCACAACAGGAGGGATGGTTTCGTTAGGGGACGGGACATATACCGGTTGAGGTTGTTGGGAGGTATCGGCCTCGGCTGCGGCTAAAGAGCCGACCATTGTGTTCTTTGACTTCTTTACCATCGTAAGCGGACTCGACAGCAGGCTGGGCAAGGAACCTTAAGCTTGTCGAAGTCGAGATGATAATGTGGAAGAAAGACGAAAATATTGAATTCAGATTTCTCAGTGAAAGCACTAAATGTTGACGGCAAAAAATGTCGTAAACACCAAAGATTCCTATTACTAGGAATAGTTAATTTGGTCGCAAGACTAAGTAAGAGAAAGCGGTAAATGACATGAGAATTTATAGTGGTTCGGTCGCGGATTAGGCCTACGTCCACTTTGGAAGGATGTTGAACTTTTTAATCACTTAAGAATTACTAGGTAGAGCCATGCTCATTACATTCACTTTTATAATTACCATATGCTAGGTATTTGGGAAAAAGAATATTTAATTCTCCTTCATCCTCAAATAGGAGATTCCACTAATGGAGTTCATGGAGCTCTAGGAAGGTCTCAAGTGAAAAAAATCCAAGCCCTTTGAAGTGTGAGGCCATGGGCTATTTATAGGAGTGGGAGTGGGTAGGAGTAGGTAGGATTAGGTAGAAATAGGGACCACATGCAGGAAATTCGAACCCACCACCCGTGCGCCTCGAAATTTCGAACTCGGGCACGGGTTCGAATTTTCGAGTCCCCTGGGTTCGAAATTTCGAAACCAAGCGCGGTGGGAAATCTCGCCCCGCTGGATTCAGAATCTTGAACCCAGCCATGGGTCCTAGATTTCGCACCTGCTAGGCTCGGAGTCTCGAAACCGGCCATGGGTGCGAGATTTCACGCTCGCTGGGATCGAGACTCCGCACCCACTGGGTTCAAAATTTCGAACCCAGGTAAGGGTTCAAAATTTCGAACCAAGGCATGGGTGCGAGATTTCGCACCCGGTTGGGTGCGAATTCCGCGTCTTGCCTGGGTGAGGTCCTTCTGAGGGGTGCGAGGATCCCGGGACCGGGTGGCTGAGTCTCGTGGCTTCTTCAGGGTTCGAGGCCTTGGTTCTCGAATGTCTTCTGGATGTCGCGAGGTTACAACCAGAGTAGTTCCTTTTTGATCCTATTTCCTTCACTCTTATTTGGCCCTTTTCGGCCTCTGCTTCTCGAGGTACGTTGAGTTGAGCGTGTCTAATGCTCTCCTGGTAACCGGACAAAGAAGCCGGTTAACAAAATCATATCATCATTATATCTCCAAAAGTAAGCACACTGGTCTTTGAAACTTCTGGAGTATCCCTGTGAAAGCATAAACTTATCAAATTCTTGTACCATAGCCTGGGAGATTGCTTCAATCCATATAAATATTTGTTGAGTTTGCAAACATAATTTGGTCTGCTACTATCAGTGAACCCTTCCAGCAAATTTAAATAAAATTCCTCATCCAGATCACCATGCAAGAATGCTGTTTTGACATCTAGTTGCTCTAATTCCATATCATAATGAGCAACTAATGCCAAGAGAATACGAATAGAAGTATGCCTAACAACTGGAGCAAAAATGTCATGATACTCTGCCATCTTCTTCTGAACATACCCATTTGCTACTAGTCTTGCTCTATATCCGAGATTTCCATTGCCTCCATCTTTCACTTTATAGATCCACTTACATCCAGTAGCTCTTTTGTCGGTAGAAAGTAGCACCAAATCCCAAGTGTGATTTTTCTGTAAAGATTCGATCTCCTCTTCCATAGCAACTAACCAACTGGAACTGTCAACAGATGCAATAGTCTCTATAATCTCTGGGCTCATCATGGATAACATTTAACACATATGTTGCCATATCATCAAAGTCAATGTCTTTGATGCTCAAACCAACAAACTCATCAAGACATCTACGCTTTCTTCTTTCTCCAATAGGCCTAGTCTCTGTATGAGCTCCAACTTGAGTTTGATCTTCTGTGTCAACATCTGTACTATCTTCATCAACCACTGTGTCATTGGAAACGCCATTTAATCGTCTATGGAAAGAATCAATAGATGACTTGCTTTGTGTCTGGTATTCTTAACATGTCCTCTCATTGTCATCTGATGAGGAATGCTCCACCATCAACGTTGCCTTCTCATCAAAAGTTACATGCCTTCTTATAACAAGTTTCTTTCTAATAGAACACCACAACCTATGTCCTTTCACTCCTCTTCTGTAATGTAGAAAGATACACTTGCGAGCTCTAGGTTTCAGCTTTCCTCGACTCTCATGAAGCTGGACAACCAAATACCTTGAGAAATGAATAGTTAATAGGCTCTCCTTTTCATACTTCTTCAGGGATCTTCATGTCCATTGTGTAGAAGGTGGTGTGGTAAGCTTAAGCCCAAAATCCCTTCTTCAACTTAGTATTCAATCCAAGGCATCTAGTTTTCTCCAATAATGTCTGGTTCATCATTTCTACAACTCCATTGGATTGGGGGTCACTTGGTATGGTGTAATGCCTCTTAATGCCTTCTAACTCCATTGAATTTCTATGATACAAACTCACCGCCATTATCTGAACGAAGAACTTTCAACTTCTTCCCTGACTGGTTCTCCACCACGGGTTTCCATTTGCGAAATCTAGCAAAGTTTTCACTTTTGGACTTTAGAAAGTATACGAAAACTTTATGAGAGAAATCTTCTATAAATGAAACAAAATACCTGGCTCTGCCCAAGGTTGGGCAAGGGGAAGGTCCCCAAACATCTGTATGAACATAATACAAAGCAACTTTTGCCTTATGGTCACCAACATCAAAAAAAATCTTCGTCTACTTACCAAGAACACACTCTTCACAAAAACCAACCTTTGAATGCCAAAATTCATCAATCAAACCTCGCTTTCTTAGCGAATCCATGTTGCGCTTGCCAATATGGCCCATCCGCAAGTGCCATAATCTGGAAGAATCTGAATCAACTAAAGCTGATTCGCCAACTACCATAGTACCCTTTAGTAAATAGAGATTTCTTGCCCTTACTTCTTTCACAACAATCATGTAACCCTTGGATATTTTCATCTTCTCTTCTTCAACTACAATCTTTAGTCCAAGTCTACTCAATGTCCCAAAGGAAATAAAGCTCCTCCTTAAATCAGGTACATGGCTAACATCAGTAATGGTTTGAATAACACTGTCAAACATTCTGATCTTTACACTACCAACACCGACCATACGACATAAAGCATCATTGCCTATCAGAACTTCCCCTCCATCAATCTCACAGTAAGTGGAAAAAGAGTTTCTATCAGTTGTCATATGATAGGATGTGCCAGAATCAACCAACCATTAGGTGCTCTTTCCAGAAGAGCCAGAAGCTGTAAACACATCAGTGTCACTCTCTGTATCAGATTTCTCTGTTGTAGAGGCTGAAGCTTGCTTTGGGTCTTTTCTTCTTCCTTTAAGCTTGGGACATTGTGCAATAAGTGCCCGAGCTTCTTACAATAATGACAAGTCAATTTCTTAGGCCCCCTAGACTAAGACCTCGAAGGATTTCTTCCTCTATCTTTCTTCAACATGCTTTGACTTCTACCTCTCTAAACAGATAAGCCTTCGGTATCACTATCAATGCTAGTGCTTACTAGTCTATCTCTTAACACTTTATTATGAAGACCAGCCTTTACACCAGAAAAGCTAATTTTACAGCGAACATAAATCATGGAATTAACAAAAGCAGTATACTCCTTAGGCAAGGATCATAGGAGGATCACAGCTTGAGCCTCATTAGTAATATCAACATCTGCCACCTTCAGGTTCATAACTAAAGTGGTCAAAGCGTCTACATGCTCCATAAGATCGGCTCCAGGCTTCATCTTGAATGAATAAAGTTGTTGTTGTAGAATAATCCGACTAGTGAGAGACTTGTCTTGATATGCATCTAATAATGCATCCCATAGTTCCTTCGCCGTCTTCATTTGAGAAAATTCTCTAAGAACTTCATTTGAAAGAATCGGGAAAACAAAAGAAATTAAAAGAATAAGGTACCTTTCACATTTAAAAAATGGTGACCTTCAAAACCCTAATGGAGAATTCCAAAAACGTGATCAACAATCTCACTTCCTCTATCTCAAATCACTTTTCTTCTTCACTAGACGACAGACCAGATAAAAACAAAGGTGTACTTCCATCGTATAAGGATATCTTATTGCGGCCAGATGTAAAGCGTAACGTGTTTCCTCGAAATAATATATTTAAACCTCGTAATACTCATCAGCCGCCGCCTCGTAATTCGATCAATTATCTTGAAAAATTAAAAAATATCAAATCTGATAATGGTTGCTTTAGATGCGGCTCTCCAGATCACTGGGCTAGGAGCTGTCGAAATCCTATGGTTTCTTTTCGCTGTAACAAAATTGGGCATAAATGCTTCAACTGCAAATCTCATCTCAAAAATCCGAAAAAAAATAGAGAACCCTAAATCGCTCCCCCACTTTCAGCGGCGTTTTATCCTGATGATTTTAAAAAGGCTAGATCGATGGTTGTTCTCTCCATCGCTCGTGGTGTTTTCTCGATCAATGAAATGGAGACTTTATTGGGAACTCATTTTGGCAAGCAAACGCCGGGATGGGTGTGGACGGTGCGTAGATTCGGTGATGATTTCATAGTGAAATTCCCTCTCTCTTTGTTGACTGAAACATTTTACTACTCGCTCTTCGACTCGAAGGGAGTAATTAATCTGAAGCGTTGGAGCCCACAAATTGGGAGTATGGGTAAAAAGAGGATTGAAGTCTGGGTTTTGCTTAAAAATATTCCATTAGTGTGTAGAAGTGTTGATTCCCTTAAGTCGGCGTTGGCGGAGGTAGGAGAAGTGATTAGACTCCAGCATGGAGTGTGGAACGTAACCGATTTTTCCTCTTTGAAGGCGATGATGTGGATTGATGAGGATTTGGAGCTTCCACCTTTGATTGTAGTTCCTGTTGAAGATTTTTTCCACAATGTTTCCATTATGAAAGTTGATGGCGAATCTTCTGAGGAAGTGGATAGACAAGAACTTCGTAAAACAGTGTTTGTTAGAGCGGAGAATGGCAAGATGAAAGTGTTGAAGGCTAGAAGTGTTAGTGCCCCATGGCTTTTGTTGGGTTGGGTAGCAATTCTTTTGCACCAATTTCAGTCGTAGGAGAAGGTGATGTTGTGGATCAAAATGTTGTAAAGGATAACGTGGAAGCTCATGGTGTTGAGGTCGATGTTGTTGATGATGGTAATGAAGATGCTGGTAGAGAGTAGAGTGGGTATGATGGTTTGGGGAATATGTTTGGGGACGACAATGATGAGGACTATGATCTTGGGGGGGACGATAATGATTATGATCTTGATGGAGGGAGCAATGCTTTGGCCATTTCAGATTCTTATGAATGCTCTTGTGCAACAAGTAGAAGGAAAGGCAAGAAGCCAGTGGACCCTGGTATGGTTATCCTAAGGAGAAGTGCTCGTGGCCTCCCTCATCCTCTGGAAGGTAGCGTTTTTATCCCTGCTATCCTTAATTCTTAGTCCCCTGACCAAATGCATGCTATTACTAGTAGCTCTAGTTTTTTGTTAAATGATTATGTTGTTAGTGATATTAAAAGTAAAGAGTTAGATAGGGCTGACACACCCCAATGATGGTCTTAACTTGGAATGTTAGAGGTTTGGGTAATTATGGCAAACGTCTTAGAGTCAAAAATACCTTAAATCTGTTAAGCCCCACATTGTGTTGTTTCAAGAGACTAAACTTGACAATCCTGATTTTCTTACTTTTAAAACTCTGGGTTGGGGGGTTATTGATGAATGGAGATTTATTCTGGCCGCTGGTAGCATTGGAGGCTTTTTCACTGGTTGGGATAATAATTTGTGGAGATTTAAACAAGAGATTTGTCAAACTTATTGCCTGCATGTTGCTTTGGAATGTGTTGTGACTAAGAAGCTTTACTTTTTTTTTTCAAATGTCTATGGTCCAAATTCTAGAGGTGAGAGGAAAATTTTGTGGAGAGAAGTGTTGGAATTTCATAGTTTGATGTACGGCCCTTGGGTTATTGGAGGAGACTTTAATGTAACGAGATTTGGTTATGAAAGAAGTAACTCAGGTGCTAATCATTATGGTGACATGGCTGACTTTAGTGAGTTTGTAGGGGAGTGTGAGTTGATTTGACCTTCCCCTTGCTAATAGAAAGTTCACTTGGTCTGACGGCAGATCTCCTCCGACGCTTGTGAAACTTGATCGTTTTTTCATTAACGCTCACTTTGAGGATCTTCATCCTTTAACTTCCCAAAAAGGTTTATCTTCGATTATTTCTGACCATTGCCCTGTTGTGTTGGATTCGGGAGACGACATTAGGAAAAAACCTTTTTTTAGGTTTGAAAAAATGTGGTGCCTGGAAGATAACTTTGATGATTTGCTATATAATAAATGGTCTGAATTTAGGGTAAATGGCGATGCAGCAAGAGTTCTATGTACTAAACTCAAGTTTTTGAGGAAATTTCTTATAAAATGGAATATAGAGGAGTTTGGTCATATCAGAATTAAAAAGGAGAGGATTGAAAAACTGATTCTTGAACTTAATATACTGGACGAAGAGAGAGGACTCGATACTGTTAAAAGAGATTTGCTTCATCAACGAGAGAGAGAACTCAACAAAGTCCTGGATCAAGAAGAGATTTTTTGGAGACAGCGATCCAGATCTCAGTGGCTGAAGGAAGGGGACAGAAATACTGCGTATTTTCATAAAGTTGCTAATGGTAGACATCGCACCAATTTGATACACAATATTTGGAAAGATGGAGTGGAGATTTGTGAACAACAACTTTTGAGTGATACTTTCACTGAATATTATAAAAGTTTCTTTGGTGCTTGCATCGAGAACCGCATTTCTGTTGATTGGCGCAAATTGTATCCTGATGTTGTTGATCTCTCGGACATTGCAAGTGATTTTTCAGAAGAGGAAATACTGAATGCTTTGAAGGAGATGCCTGGCGACAAAGCACCTGGACCTGATGGTTTTCCAACCTTTTTCTTCAAACGCTATTGGGGCATGTTGAAAGATGATGTAATGCGTTTGTTTGAAAAGTTTCACAAAGGCTCATTAAGGTCAGATTTGATTAGTTATGCTAATGTGGTTTTAATCCCCAAAAAGGAAGGTAATGTTTCTGCCGCTGACTTTAGACCGATTAGCCTCCTTAACACTGGTTTCAAACTAATCATGAAGGTATTGGCCAATAGGCTGAAAACTAAGTTGGATACGTTGATTAATAAGTCCCAAACTGCTTTTATTAAGGGAAGAAACATTCTTGATGGTGCTGCGTTGGTTGGTGAAGTGATTTCTCACTGTGATAGATTTGATGTCCCTTGTGTTATTCTCAAGTTGGACTTCGCCAAAGCTTTTGACACAGTGGACTGGCGATTTATGATTGAAGTGCTGAAGGCAAGAGGATTCCCCACCAAGTGGATTGAATGGATTTCTATGATTCTTTCATCAAGTAGATCTAACATTTGTGTCAATGGAGTTGCTGGCTCTACTATCCACTCCAAGCGTGGTCTGAGATAGGGCGACCCACTCTCCCCTCTTCTTTTTGATTTGGCGGCAGATGTCTTTTCAAAAATTCTGAAGCTGGGCTGTGCAGATGGGATTCTTAGCGGCTTTGGCAGTAATCACGTGGTTGGGGGCATCAATTCTCTGCAATACGTAGATGACACTATCATTTTTAGCAAACCAGACTGTAAATACCTTGCTGCACTTAAATTTATGTGAATATTAGGCTCACATCCCTATTTTGAAACTTAATTAGGCTCACATCCGGTCATAAACTTATTGTAAATTAGGTCCCTATTTTCTAAAAAGTCATCAAAAAAATATTAAAAAAATCACATAAATTCGTATTTAAATAAAACATGTAAACACTAAAAAATTCAGAACAAAAAACCATCAAAGAAGGCGTCAAAAATCAAAAAAACAAAAAAACAAAAAAAAATTCCAGTTAAATGCATAATAGTATGCACATATATCACTTTCCTGCATACATCCGTGCATATTTTTCACTACATACATCTTCGTTGATTTTTATTCATGCAAATAAATGCATACATGTGCGCAAAAATTTCAAATACTTGCATACATTTGTGCAGGTTTATTTTCGGATTTTAATCTGAAAACAGCTTACGGAAAAGTTGCATACATATATGCAATTATCAGTAATAATTGCATAAATGTATGCAACTATTTGTTTTTTATTTCCGTAGATTCCTGACATTATTTCCATATTTTAGAAATTTTTTTTTATGAACGTACGCACATTTTTTTAAAAAAAATACAAAAAGGCGGAAAAAATAAAATAGGGGGCGGGTTTAAAAATTTTCAGAACTTTGTTTTTTTTTATAAATTAGGTCCCTACTTTTTATCCTATAAAAATGTTGCACACATGTGTGCATTTTTTTGAGAAATTTGCACATTTGGATGCAAATAAAAATGAACTGAAAAATTATGTTAAATCTATCCGCTGGAAGAACTGCAATAATTGCATATATACGTGCAATAAAATCAAAAAGGTGCATAATATTATGCATCTAACTGCAGTTTTTTCTGTTTTTTTGCTGTTTTCTTCTTTCTGACATTATTTTTGTTGTTTTTTGAACTGAATTTTTTTATAATGCGTAATATATTTTATTACTAATTTACGAATTTTTTTATTTTATTTTTAATTATTATTTTATAAGTTTTGAAAACAGGGACCTAATTTACAATAAGTTTATGACCGGTTTTTTTTATATTTTGAAACTTAATAGGGACCTCTAAAAAACGCACCCTAAATTTATTCTCTATGCTTTTGAAAGCTTATCTGGCTTAAAAATTAACTTTCATAAGAGCAGTGTTTACACGTTGGGTTGTAGTGATGATTTACGCAGGTCATGTGCTGAGATGTTTAATTGCAAGGCTGATGTTTTTCCTTTGAACTATCTGGGTATGTGCATCCGCCCTAAGAAATTAATGAAGAAAGACTGGCAGCACTTGATAGAGAAGGTGGACATTAGACTGGCGAGGTGGAAAGGCAACTCATTATCAAGAGCTGGCCGTCTCGTGCTTGTCAATTCTGCTCTGTCGTCAATTCCGTTGTACTGGATGTCCTTCTATCAATTTCCTGGTTGGGTGCTGGAGAAGATTGACGCAATTCGTCATAATTTTTTCTGGACTGGTACTAAAGAGATGAAGAAACTTAGTTGTTTGATTTCTTGGGATCAAGTTTGCAAGTCTAAAGAGCAAGGGGGACTCGATGTCATTAACTTGAAGACAATGAATCATGCTTTACTTTGTAAGTGGCTATGGTTAATGATCTCTGACATGCACGCTTTATGGAAAGAATGGATTATTAGTACATGTTATAATGGCATTTTTAGTTGGAATATTGATTTCTCATTGTGCTCTGTGTTTTGGCGCAATGTTATGGCTCATGCGCAATGGATGAAGCTGGGTACTAAGATTGTGCTGAAGAATGGACACAACACATCATTTTGGTTAGATAGCTGGCTAACTAATGTCCCTTTCTGTGTGGAGTTTCCTGAGCTTTTTGGTATTGCACGCAACAAAAATTTCACTGTTAGAGAGATGTATGATAATGAAGCAGCGGGCTGCAAATGGAGATTGTCTTTTTCGAGGATGGTGGCTGGTAATGCATTGGCTCAGTTATGCAGGTTGTTTGTTTTGCTTGAAGGGGTGACTTTAACTAATGAGAGGGATGAGTTTATTTGGATGTTGGAGGGAGAAAGAAAGTTGTTTAGCGTTCGAAGCATTTACAAGTTGTTCAACTTTGCTGGAATTAGGAGGTTGGGGTTCGAACATATGTGCCGGTTCAAAGCCCTGACAAAGTTAAAATTCACATGTGGATTATGATACATGGTAGAATGAACACGGTTAGCAGAATTCGTCAGTGAGGCGTGTACGTTATGGGTGGTTGTGTATTTTGTGGTTGCGACGACGAGGACTATCATCATCTTTTTTTGGCTTGTGACTTTGCTTTTTATATTTGGACGAAATGTTTGGTTGCGCTTTGCCTTGATTTGCACTGGAGCGACTTCATTGCTGACCAATTTTATTTTCGGCACAACATTTACCCGACCTTGCATGCTTCTCATGATAGTTTTCTTTTTTTCTTTGTTGAACTTTGCTTACATTTGGTTGCTTTGGCATGAACGCAATTCCAGAAAATTTAACCACAAATTGAAAGCCCCTAACAGTATCATTTACTCTATTCTCAATTTTGTCTATGACTGGGCAGGCATGGAGCGCAAGGAACAGGTTGAAAGCATTGCTGACCGTGTGCGCAAGCGGGTGCGGTGCATTACTGGTCCACACACTTGATGGGGATTTTCACCGGCTTTGTATTTTGCTGTAATGTATTTTGCTGTGTAATGTAAATTATGATGCTTGGTTTCTTTTTGTCAGGCTGTATATAGTCGCTGGGTTGTAGCGATGGCCTGTTTTTTTGGTTGTATATATGTTGTACATACACGTACTGCTACTTTATGGATGCTAATATATATTAGGCGTGAATCATGTTGATTCACTACCTTTTCCTTCAAAAAAAACTTCATTTGAAAGAATCAACTGAATTGTTGTGAGAGCTTCATCTTCCATCTCTTCCAAATCAGTTGCATCCATATCTTTCAATTTCTTAGGTGCAGAAACAACTTTATAAGTCCTTTCCTTCTTTAGTACAACCTCCATCTTCATCTTCCAAGTACCAAAATCTCCCTTTCCATCAAAACGAGTTACTCCATAAATGACAGCAGGTCTACCAACAACTTACTAGAAGTAGCTATTAATATTCAAATAGAAACAATAACACTAGCTCTGAAACCAAACTGTAGTGATTTTTTTTGTTAATTTGAATGGAAGCGTATTTGATCTGGATCTAGTACTGTCTATTTAGATAATAATTAATCTCAGCACAAAAGAACATGAATCAATTATGCAGCCTCACAAAAACAACAGCAGAAATAAGAGACACAGAAGATTTGACGTGGTTCGGATATGATTATCATACATCCACAGAGACCCAACAACTTCTTTTATTCTTTCTTCACAAAAGGGAGTACAATAAGAGAAGAATACAAAAGAACTCAATATATATATTTTTCACCCTATAATTTATACAGAAATTATTGAGGATATGAAGAAGAGAGAACTATTGGCTTTTTCTACACTAAGGGATGAGCAAATGCCTCCCTATTTATAAGAATAAGGATGAAGGCTTGCCTGAAGATAAGCATGAGAAGTTTCCGGATTTCCTTGATTTGGTGTCAATGCAAATCTTGCATATTTATGATAGTTTCCCCGTATACATATATTTAATTGATTGCTCCAATCAAATAATAAAACTTCTCATTCCATCTAAATTTGTTGCCACATATACCAAGATTAGATCGATTAATTAAATCAAATATCTCTCCCATATCTTTCTAAATTATTTCCCATAATTAATTGATCAATCGTCCAATTTTAACAATTTTCAAGTATATTCTCCCGTTTATTTTTATTTTTTTTCCTATCTATAACATATATTTTTCTTGAACTTTTTCCTTATAATTTGCGACTTCCGTATGTATAACGAAGAAGTTATGATCTAAGATTATATCTAGATCTAAAAGTTAATCTAATGGCTAGAAATAGAGATGTGATTAGTAGTCCTAGATTTTCCACTAAGTCCATAAAAAGAGGAGACGTAATCCTAAATCGCACTCTCATTATGTTCTCGTACTTCTTCCTTCATCTGCAGTATTCTCCCTTACCCTTTGAATTTTAGAGGTAAAGTCTAAAATTAAAGTTTAAAAAATAGAAAAATAAATGTATATTTTTATCAACATCAAAGAAAAGCTAGCTAAGCAGGAGGATCCTTAAAGGCTTAAAGGAAGTGTTTAGGACAATAGGGGAGTGGGAGGTTTACTTATTCATGAATCATGAAGATTAATCAACTAGCCTTTGTTATCCATAGTTTTAATCTGAATTATATATATAATAGACTCATTTATGAGCGTCATACTCAACTAAAATTTCTAAATTATACGTACTCAAGTGTAATATATGGAAATAATTATTGATAAAAATACATGTAAATACTAGTGGTGGGCATAAACTGCGTCACAATGTGAAAGCTGTCCTGAGTGAACCTTATAAACAGTATGGAAAGTCGGACCGAACCTTCACTCTAAAGCAAATAACCCAAATTGAACCGACTCACAACGATACGGTTCGGTTACGGTTTGAACTGTTGACCCAACCGTATTAAACCAGACTGAACCGCATTCCTACACCGATAAGGTTATGATAAAAATATAACTAATTACTATTTAATATTTTATTTTAGTGATATATATATATATATATTCTATTGTCAGTGTATTTTGTTCTTATATTAATAATACTCATTATCACAAAGGATTTTTTTTATAGTTTTAGTATATATATTAATTTCCATATCATTTTTTTGGATAATGCTAATTATAATCTTATTTGGGTTATCTTACTTAATGTTTATGCAATAATTACGTTGATGTTTAGTTTATGTATACAAATAATTTAACTTTTTATTAATTGTTAAATTGAAGTACTCATACAATTAGAAACCAATCTTTCAATTCAGGATAACACTCTATGTTTTAATCTATAAATGACCCAACATCACATAATCATAACTTAATTGTTAGTGGAAGTAATTCTCTTATTTCATATTTAATACAGACTCAAACCAGAACAAACTGAAGCTAGATCATATTGCACCAAAACCGAACCGAAACCGAACCGTTTGAACATTTAGTATAATGGTTTGTATTTTTGATCAACCGTTTGATGCTGTGCGAAAGCATTTTCGAAACCACAACAGGCTGGACTGCCCCCACCCCAGTAAATATGGATCTAAATGAAAGACACAAGCTTAACTTTAAAACATTAGTTAACCCTTTAGTGTGAATTCTCATATTATACATCTAAATCTATACAATGAATTAATGAATGTTAAAAGATAGGAAAAACGATAGAGCGAGTATGACCCATATTTAATACCTGATGAATTATAATAGAGGGACAATGACCCAAGTATAATACTTGATGAATTATAATAGAAAGACAATGATACATGTTTAATACTTGATGAATTATAGTAGAAATATGATGGCCCGAGTATGATAATGAATTATAGAAAGACAATGGCTAAGTATAATACTTGATGTGTAAGTTAGAATACAATGGCAATGACTGACCGTATAAATGGCACAAGCATAATATTTAATGTGTGAAATATAACTTATAACCCAATTATAATGAAATAATAGTGGCATATTATCATAAGTAGATATAGTAAAATTTTAATGGCTTATTATTTGATGACTTGGTATGAATTAAGCAAGGAAAACTTAGGCTTTCCTTCTAAAGAGAATTTATATAAAGATACTCAATGGGAGCTGAAATTAGAGTACAATCAAAATGACATTGGTCATGCAAGTTAGAGATGGAAATAAAATGCCAAAATTCTAAATACTCGATAGAAACTGAGATGGGAGCGCAACAAGATTATTAATTAGGGTTGTCTAAACAACAAAAATTAAACACATGTTAAAGATGGGAATAAGCGGTCATATAAGAACAAGACTGGAGGCAGTGCATCAAAACGATGTTTGGATGTATATGCACTGGAGTAGGAAATGAGACATTCTAGGTACTCATGCGCTAAATAGGTCAGGTGACTATCCAAGCGGGATTCGTGGACACCTTCTGTTATGGAAATAGAGACTGTTAAAGGTGTAGTCTGTCAAAACACTGTTTGTTTGATATGAATTCCAAAGTTGGAAATAAGAGGCAATTTGCTACTACGAAAAGGAAGTGAAAAGCATGTTTGATGGATCATTATGTGAGATTACGCTTTAAGCCCACCTTTAGGCATAGTAGAGTAGAAAAAGGATAGGGACCTGATAGGGGATCATTAAGTAGATCAAGAGTGACCATTAGGTAATAACTTATGGTGTAGACAGTGATTTTAAGTAAGAATTCACGGAGACAAAACGTTAATGACACCTACAGTATACATAAGACAATTTGTTTTTGACCTTTTTATTTTTTCTAGTTTACTTCCCATTCATGAGAATATTATATCTAACCAGTTCCTTTTGTTAACCCTACCCTAGGCGTGCAAAGAAGTAGTTGATTTTTTGCAGGTTCAGAGGATTACTAGGCCTCTCCACTCTTGTTGTGTATTTCCCTCTTTGTTTTGTTTTCTTCTTTGGTCTTGATGTACGTGGATTTGAGATATTTTAATATGTTTTGTACTCTAAAATTATGTTGATCCAGAGTTTGAATATTTTGACATTATAAGTGGAAAATAGAAACAAGGACAAATTTTGAAATAAATTCAAGTTGAAGGCCACAAAGTTTCATGTTTAAGATGAAGGATAAATTTTGGAAAAAAAATAGGCTGAAGGTCAGTGCTAGATACAACTAGCATTTTATATAGTACAAAACTGAATATGTTGTTAGTTCTAAATTTCATTTTGTATAATGTAAAAAGTGAATATATTGCGAGTTATATTTAGCATTTTTCGTTATCTTTTTTTTTAAGTTTGTCCTTTTGCCAATCGTGTAGTATAATTTTTTGTCAAAGTTATCATTCTACTTAATCACCTCTTATATTTTGTTATGTTTTCTAGAATGATGTTTTGATAAAGTGTTCGCATAAATTATTTATTTCCAATGTGATATCATTGTTTTATGTCATGAGTTGATATCTTAATCTCTAAATTATTTATCTATACCCGACTATTTACACTCTTTGACATGACCATGATTGAGGTATGTTAAGGGAAGTGGGGTTTCATATCCAGTACCACAGTTTAAGGTTCCAATATTCCTAAAAAATGATATTTTATAAAAATTATTTTTCAAAAAGGTTTTCAAAGCCAAGTATTTTCAAAAAATAGAAGTATAAAAGTTTTAATATCAAAAATGCCTTAAACTTATTTCCCTTCCTTGTTCAATTTATTCCATCTTCGAACTCTTATTTGATCTAATGCACAAAATCTTTAATGCTTCTGATATTCTTGATATTCCAGAAGTTAATATGCATGCACGATTCTGTAGGTATCTAGGGGCCACGATACCCATTGGGCCTCAAAATAATATGCAAGCCGGTATTCCTGGTGGTGATGCCCTCTCTTATCCATTGGGCATAGTTGACTTTTCTAAGATTTTAAGGACTTCATAAGCCTTGGAGGGAAGACCATTAATGGTATTGAGTCTTTTTCAGAAGCAAAAGCATGGATCAAAATCACGAGAATATACTTGGGTTTTAGAGTTTTAGGATAGGGCTGGGGGGAGCTTTCCCCTTGGCAGCTGCAAGGGGAAGCTCTTTGTTGGTCGAAGATTTTTAAGCTGAGCTTGGTTAGGTAACTGGGCATTGCTTTAAGAGAAAGTTCAAGGGGAATTTTTTTGTCTTAGGTAAAAAAGGGTTTAATTAGAGAATTTTATAAATTTGAAACAAGGGGCGATGTCTACGAAGGAATACATAAATCAGTATAACAAATTTTCTATGTTTAGGATAGAGTTTGTAAGTACTCTATATAAGAAAGAATTTAAATGATCTAAGGGACAACTAATGCAAGAGTTGGTTTTTAGTTATGTACCTAATGGGCCACGTTTGAGAGCTTAGTTGAGATGGCACTAACGGATGAAGTTGTGTAGAAGGACGTTTCCAATGATGGGAAAGGAGATATAGCATAAAAAAGAAAGACTTTAACAAAGAAAATAAGAATGGAGGAGACAGACCCCTAGTACAAGAAAAGATTCAAAAAAGAGACTTGAAATGTTATAATTGCAATAAAAGGGGGCATTATGCTAGTGATTACAGGATAAACCAATCAAAGGGAAAGTGTTACATTCGTGATAAAAAAGGCCACATCAGTAAGAGTTGCCCCATTAAAATTTAGATTCATACCTCAGAACTTTGTAGAGTAAACCTAGGCCTATACCTTGGAGGCGGATCCCTCTACTCGTGGACGTCTAGGGAAAGGTAAGAAGGTTGTTATTAAAAGTGTGTTATCTATTTTTTGGTTTACTTTTTCATGCTTTATTTGATTTCAGAACATCCTATTCTCTCTTATCTGTCCTTTTGCTGCACCTAGATATTAGCATAGTCATAGACTCTATAGTTGTTTCGAACCCTGCAGGTAGATCGACTATTTGTTTATGGTTTTCCAGTGTTCACAACTGATGACATTAGGAAATGAGTTTGACTATGATGCATGTGTATTGGGTTTTTTGGGTATGGGCCGATTTTAGGTTCAGACTAGCTAGCCATGTATAAGGCTATCCAGGATTTCGATAGGAGGGTTGTTATTTAGGGCACTTATAGTAGACGTCGCATAAAGGTTTCATGTGATCTGAAAGGATCAGTTACGTTGAGTTACCTTTATTCCCAAGACCTATCTTCTAATGAGATAGATTTTGTACCTACATTAAAGATTTTCTAGAGATGTTTGAAGAAGTCATTAGACTTCCATCGCGAAATGAGATTGAGTTCAAGATATAGCTAACGGATAATACTAGACCCATAGCTTTACGAGCGAGACAGATGGCTCCAAGGGAAAAATACGAGCTAACTAAACAGAGCAAGGAGCTTTTAGAGAAATTTTTTATCATATGATGTATTTCAAAATGGGAATCACTGGTCCTCTTTATTGCAAAGGTTGTTAGTTTCATTAGGCTTTATATTGATTATAGAGGGCTGAGTAAATTGATGATGGAGGATCATTACCATGCACCGCATGGACGGTCTCTTCGATTAATTTGTTGGAGCAAAGGTTTTCTCATAGCTAGACCTTCTTACCTGTTTTCATCAGCTAAGAGTAGCAGAGGATAGTATAGATAAGACCACTTTTAGACCACATGATGGAATTTAAGGATGTTTAGTCATGATTTTTTGACTAGCCAGTGGCCCCACATACTATGTTAACATGATGAGTATAATGTAACAACCCGGAAATGCGAGCCAGTTTAAAAATTTTATTTTGGCAATTTCGACGAATTTTGAATATTTGAAATGAATTATTTTAAATAATGACGACGAGAAATTTATTTTGAATGGAATTCGAACGTATTTTTTTTTGAATCGTCGTTAGAATATAAATAAATATTTTATAATAATAAAAGGAATTGAAAATGGCGTGGTAGTTCGATAATTCGATTTCAAACTTCAAATGAATGTACCGGGTGCAAAATAAACCGGATTTTAGAGAAACCAAAAATATTTGAATCTAATTGAGGATATCTTTCGAACGAATCCGAAAAATCAAAATTTCATAGCGGGGATCAAAAGTTATGTCCAGTTGAAATTTCAGAATAGTCGTTATGGAATTTCGGCCCTTAAAAATAGACATTTTGCAAACGACCTCGAATTTCGATGAAACCACTTTTGTTGGATCCGCGATGTCAAGTTATTGCTAGGTTTCAAATTTGGTAATTTTTCGAATCAATATGTCAGCGTGGCGAAGGAAAACGCGTTTGACCAGTTTCAGTTGATTTTAATCTACTGGAAAATGGCCATTTTTCAAACGGTCTCAGAATTTGACGAAATCAGTTTTGTTAGGACCGTATCGTCAATACGAATCTTACGATACGGTCCTAACAAAAACTGATCGAAACGATCGAGCCAGCTTACGATACATATCCCATTGTGTTCGGAATGAGGGTAATTAAATATGGAGGACAGGTGGTGGGTCTCGTTTCGAGGTCGAAAATAAAAATTGCTTTTTAAAATTGAGTAAATAAATAAAATAATATATTATTATATATCCTTTCTCTTATACCCCCTCCCCTTTATCTCTCCTCACCAGATCAAAAGAAAAAAAAGGAAAAAAAACGCGGAAGACCTAATCGCGCCGCCGCCTTGACCGGACTCCACCACCGCCGGAGGGCCTCCATCGCAACGCCGCCCCTCCGTCCAAACTCCCCCTCCTCACGTCGTTCATCTCCTCCCTCGCTCCCCTTTCTTCAATTAAAAAGACCGCTCCACCACCACAAACGCCCAAACCCGCATACCTCCACCGTCGTGACCTCGCCCCTAACCCAAGACCTCCGGCGCCGCTTCCAGCCCTCCGCCTGTAGCAATCAGGCGCAATCCCTCGGCCTTCGAGGTAGTGGCGATCGATTTCGCTCCGGTGCAACGGCTAATGGCAACTAATGGCTTCAGGCGGCTCCGATGGTGAGCTCCAATGCGACAATCCAAGAATAAAAACAGTGAGTGTTTTATATAATTTGATTAGGTAATTTTGTAATTAGGCAGTAAATAAAAATGGTTTATTTTCAGGTTTAAATTCAGTTTTAATTTTAAAACCCAGTTTTTACATATAATAGGTTATATAAAAACGTGATTTTGGTTCAATTACAGAGAAATGAATTTTACTTGAACAAAGTTTTGATCTTTATTTGAACAAAGGTAGGATATTTATATATGGGTTAGCGAAATAGAAACATAATTTTTATAATATAGAAGGGTTAACAATATAGTATTTATATAATGAAAAAGTTAAAAATGCGATTTTTATATTATATAGATAATAAAAATTTGATCTTTATATTTGAAAAGGCGAAATCTTTATATTTGAAAAGGCGAAATCTTTATATAGATTACAGCGGGATAAAAATATAATCTTCATTATATAATAGCGATGTAAAAATAGAATTTTTATCTATACAGTAGCGATGTAAAAATAGAATTTTTATCTATACAGTAGCGATGTAAAAATAGAATTTTTATTTATATAGTAGCGATGGAAAAATAGTATTTTTATCCATATGGAGTGATTATAAAAATATGATTTTTATATCCATAGTAACAATATAAAAATGTGATTTTTATATATGTAGTGCTATGGGTAACGAAAGTGACAAAAGGCGAGAACGACGAAGATTTCTACACAAGAAGAGTCGTGGCGTTGGATTAGCTATTGGTGAGAACTTCTCACTTTAAATCTTCTTTTCTAGTTAAAATATATACTAGGATGCAGACGGTGCTTAGCAGCACCCGACACCCGTCGTCCACAGACCATGGATGGCTTTTATGTTTGATTGTTTGTTGTGATGAAAATTGATTGTGTGACGTGAAATAAAATATTTATATAGTTAAAAATATTTTATCGTTAAAAATATTGTTTTTAACGTGTGTGTGTGTGTGAATAAAAATATGTGTTTATTGATTTGAAACCCCACATGGGTATTGGGATGATATTTGAAGTCCACTCATCCCGATTGATTAGTTGTATGTCGATCGATTGATTGACAGGCTGTTATAAGCGTTAGATATCAATATTTGATGCTTATACAGTGTGGTGCACTTTGGATGATGATTGATTATTTATTGTTGTAATTATATACAAGTGTTGTATGGAATCCATATAACTAACATTATATGGTAATTGATTGGCCTCATTCCAATTGGGAAAATAAAGAATAGAATAAATAATCATGTGTTGAAAGAAATATTTTAACAATAAAATTTACATCTTTATCATATTTAAAGTTAGAAACTAACTGGAAAATAGATAAGATGAGTGGTTTCCAGGGTATTGATCTGGTATTGGTTCCGGCCTTCGGCGTTAATACCTCGGGAATCATTCTCTTACTACTTTACAGTTGGAGTCTGATTTAAAAATCAAATGATAGATACCATAATTTTATAAAATATATTAAATAACAAAAATAGTCATGTGTTGACGGTGCTCATGTGTTCAAAGTGTATTCATGTGTTGAATAAAATATTTATACAATAAAAATTACCTTTTTATTGTAAGTAAGAAGAAATATAGATTCATGTGTTGAATAGAATAAATATTCATTTATTGAATAGAATAATGAATTTATTGAAATATATAAAGCCGTGTTGATTAGAGTTGCGCCATTTTGATGTGAGCGATATTTATATCGATTATATTCGTTTTTAAAATGAATATAGAAAAGGAAGTGATTTCAAAATATAACGTTTTGAAAGTATTACCATTTGTATATCGACGATGTGGAATATTCAATTTTGATTCAAAATTGAATATGAAGTTGAAATCATTTCGAAAACGAATTTAAAACGATTTATAAAATACGTTTTAAAAGGAAATCGATGAAATATATATAATATATGTTATATATATATATAATGGCCTGAATTGAACGCGCCGCGCTACGGTAGTTCGTGAATTTTGACCATTGATTTCGAATTGACACTACGGGAGATCCGACCGTCTGATTCTCCTGAAATCAGAACCGTTGGATTCGTATCGAAAAGAGCTTTCTAACGAATATTTGAAATTTGAAATCTAATGGTTGGATTTGAAATTATGTCCAAATCAAGTTTGGAAAAGGTCGTTGTAAGTGCAGTTCGATGGCCGTTTATGGAAATCGACTGTACGGGCCTTGATAAAATTATTAAAAATATCTATAATTTGTGTAAAATCATAAGAAATAGTTTGTGAAGAACTGGGATGAAAAATTCCACATTTGAAAAGATAAAAATAGATTTTTATCGAAATGAACTAGTTTTGAACTAGGATTAAAATCAATTTATTTTTGAAATAAATAAATTGAGTTTGAAAGTGGTTTTAAAAATAATCAAAATTCCCAATACGTGAATTGGACTGGATTTGAATCAAAATTGTCTTCGGAATATTTCGATGTTGGATTTCGTGACTATACAGATATTGTTATGGGAATTTGAAAGATATATTTTAATATCGTAATTTCCAATACGATATTTGTTGGTTTCAGAATTTGATATTGAATATAAGCCGGTATATTTTCTATTCAGAGCCTTGTATTTAATATCAAATGTGATTTGGGTTTGTCATGAATGGTGTCTTCATTAACACTGTTCTTAAGCCCAATAGTGAAAAAGATTAAATCTTTCTATTTAGATTTAATGAAGTGTATCAATTAAATAATATTTAATTGGAATTGAATTTTAAATTGTTTTTGGGTTTATCGTGAGCGGTGTTTTGAATAACACCTGTTCTTTAACCCGATTAATAATAGAGTGTGATTTTGGGTTTGTCGTGAATCGTGTTTTAGATGACATTGGTTCTTTAACCCAATTAAAGACAGGATATTGGTTTTTGAAAAGGTTAAAACTAAGTGGAGTTTTAATGAATCTTTAATTAGATTGAAATGTGAATTGATAATTTAAATTATCAAATCTGAAAGGTGATCGAGAATGGAGTACCACCAGTTTTGTTCCAAAGCGATAGTTAAATCTTTAATTAGATTTGAACGTGAAATGGTAATTAATTTTACCGATAACACCGTGGTGTTAGATATGGAGTATTACCAATTTTGCTCCAAGGGATGAATAGGTTGGGATTGGGAAATAAAATAAATAATTACTTCGGTGTGGTTCGCTAATCCCGACTAGATTGGAAAACCATAAAATGGTTTGAAATGATATCCAAAGGATTAAAGAATAAATTTAGAAGAATTTACCTTGGATAAAATTAACGGGAACCTTTCCCTAAGAATGTGATTTTATGAATAAAAGAATATTCTGAACTGGAATGAGGCGTTTGTGTGTTTGTGTAACATTTGTTTATTATATACGTGGGTTATTCAGAAAGGCCGGGTTTATATCCATTATGAATAACCAATTCGACGATATGTCGAAGATGAAGACGGTGGTTGAAGACCGGAAGTCTTCACATCGCTTGGGTGATTACTGATGATATCGATTGGGATGTACACCCAAGAGGAGAGAAACAGTTGGTGACCATCCAGACGTACTTGGAGATCGATGGATATGCGAGGAAAGTGCCTCCGGTTTCATTCAGACCCAGAACGAACTTGTAAATGGACTGTGTGTCTGACATTGGATTTTATTCTGTGTTGATTGATCTCTATTAAATATACATCTATTTGGCGGCAGAGAATTTATTCTCTTGCTTAATGCCCTTCTCTGAGACATACGAGCTCAGAGGTTGTATTTCGATGGACATCAGTCGCATGGAGTGAATTGCCAGTGTGGCACGCCTAAGTGGCAAATGATCAAGGCATCTGTTGAAAAGCAAAGTCTTGTGGTTGATGATCAAAGCACGGCCTACGTGACGTAGCTTTGTGTATAGCGTGAATTCGCGAGCCTCACACCTCGGTATAAGTCAAATACGGGATAAGGACGCAAGGAGTGCACGACGTTTATTTCTAGCTATGGTGTGGTGTTAGTGCTTAAACTGGCTGACATTTATATACTTTTCACCTGTGTGTGACGAAGAGGAATTTCGCTCTATCCAAACCAGTCGCTAAACCGACCCAGACCGTTCGAAACGCCCTATCGTTTGAGAACACGACAAATCACAACGCAGACGGAAGAACATTTCATTGTATATTACAACAATGCATCAGAATACAAGAATATGCATAGTATAAATGAATATTACACAGAAATATCAGAGATTTAAATTACATTTAAATTCATTGCAGTGGAAAATAATACAATACACAACTAGAAGGGATATACGGATACAAAGCTTTCTGGATATCATTCCAGCTGTAAACCAGAATCCTGTGAATATAAATCTGCAAAAACCAAAACTACTAGCTGCCCGTGTCAAAATAGGGGCACCCAGAGTTTAGGTTAAAACAATAAACTCCAGGTCAGTCATGGGACTGGTATGAGAACTAAAAAAGTTATTAATCTTCATTTAAAGTTAGGGAAATCAAGGGACCACGCCGTATAACACGGAACGGGTTTCCTCCCAAGAATACCTGTGCATAAAACAAACAACGCAATGCTAAATAAAGAAAAATGAAGCTGTTATAAGTACCAGGTCCTATCACACAATGCAACGCAAGCCGGGGGATAGGGTTTTCCCTTATAACAGCCAAAGAATGCTTGATACGTTTTAAAACAAACCATTTGATACTATTATAAGTGCATAGTGTATAAAACAACTTCAAATCATAAGTATCAATCATAGGCGGCATGGGTACCATATATCATGTCGCCATACTAGTTCTACAATTAAAATCGCAAATGTCACGTATTTGGAAATTGGATTTCCGTCTGTGAACCGAGGCAAAAGATAGTCCACAACCGATTCGAGACGCTCTAGCCCGCCCCTCAGGAACAGCCGCAACTGCCCCTTGGATCGTCAGGGCCGGTCCACCGATGTGGATTATAATGCCTGAACAATACGTTCCTCCGCCCTTTGGGGCGTAAATGAGCCAACGAATTACTCCATCGGAACCGGATCGTCCGATCAAACCGAGGCGCCTCGCAACAGCAACAACCACATAGGTGAAAAGTATATAAATGTCAGGGCCGGTAGGTCACTGACACCACCCTAGCTAGAAAGAAAACGCATGTCCCCCCTGAGGTCCGTCTCCCGTTTTTGGTTCACCACCGGGGTGTGAGGCTCGCGAATTCACATTACACAAAGCTGTGCCACATAGGCTGTGCTTTGATCATCACCACAAGACTTTGCTTTTCAACAGAAGCCTCGATCAATTGCCACTTAGGCATGCCACACAGGCAATTCACTCCATGCGTTTGATATCCATCAATATATAACCCCTGAGCTCGTACATCTCAGAGAAGGGCGTTAAGCAAGAGAATAAATTCTCTGCCGCCAAACAGATATATATTTAATAGAGATCAATCACACGGACTAAAATCCAATGTCAGACACACAGTCCATTTACAAGTCCGTTCTGGGTCTGAACGAAACCGGAGGCACCTAGTACCCCGCATATCCATTGATCTCCAAGTACGTCTGGATGATCACCAACTGTTTCCATCTTCTTGGGTGTACAGCCCAATCAAGATCATCAGTAATCACCCAAACGACGTGAAGACCTCCGGTCTTCGACCATCGTCTTCATCTTCGACTTATCGTCGTATCAGTTATTCAGAATGGGATAAACCCGGTCTTCCCGAATAACTCGCGTATATTTTAAATAAGTGTTACACAAACACAACATACGCCTTATTCCAATTCCTCAGTCACTAACCGTAAATTAATCAAGAGAATAATCCCCCAAAAATTAACCCCGAAGGCCGAAACCAACATCAGATCAATACCCTAGAAATCACTCTGCTTAGCCACCCTACAGTTAGTTTCTAAATTTTATATTCTTAGGGAAAGATTCCCATTAATTTTATCAAAGATAAATTCCTTGAATTTATTCTTTAATCTTCTTTTGAATTTCGATTCAACTAGTCGGGATTAACGAACCTTACCGAAGTAATCATTTATTTTAATTTCCCAATCCCAACCTATTCTTCCCATGAAGTAAAACTGGTAATACTTCATATCTAACACCCCGGTATTATCGGTAAATTCAATTACCATTTCACGTTCAAATCTAATTAAAGATTTAACTATCGCCTAGAGCAAAACTGGTGATACTCCATTTCGATTATTTCAATCTAATTAAAGATTTATTAAAACTCCACTTAGTTTTAATCTTAGACTGGGTTAAAGAATCAGTGTCATTTAAAACACGGTTCACGGTAAACCCAAAATCACCTTCATTAATTATCGGGTTAAAGAACAACTGTTATTTAAAACACTGTTCACGATAAACCCAAAAATTAATATCAATTCAATTCCAATTAATTATTATTTAATTGGTACACTTCATTAAATCTAAATAAAAAGATTTAATCTTTTCTCCACTGGCTTCAAGAACAGTGTTAATGAAGACCCAATTCACGACAAACCCAAATCACATTTGATATTAAACACAAGGCTCTGAATAGAAAATATATCGACTTATGTTCAATATCAAATTCTACGACCAACGGATATCGCATTGGAAATAACGATATATATATATATATATCTATATCTTTCAAATTTCCATAACGACATCTGTATAATCACGAAATCCAACATCGAAATATTCCGAAGACAATTTCGATTCAAATCCATTCCCATATAATTATTGGAAATTTTGGTTATTTTCAAAACCATTTCAAATCCAATTTATTTATTTAAAAAAAAATAGAATTATAATTCTAGTTCAAAACTAGTTCATTTCGATAAAAATCTATTTTTATCTTTTCAAATATGGATTTTTTCAACCCAATTTTCCCCAAATCATTTCTTATGATTTTACACAAATTATTACTATTTTTAATAATTTTATCAAGGCCCGTACAGTCGATTTCCATCAACGGTCATCGAACTGCACTTACAGCGACCTTTTTCAAATTTGATTTGGACATAATTCCAAATCCTACTGTTAGATTTCAAATTCCTAATATTCGATAGAAAGCTCTTTTCGATACGAACCCAACGGTTCTGGTTTTAGGAGAATCCGACGGTCGGATCTCCCGTAATGTCCGTTTGAAATAAATGGTCGAAATTCGCGAACTGCCGCGGCGCGGCGCGTTCTATTCAGGCCATTATATTATATATATAATATATATAATATATATTTCGTCGATTTCTATTTAAAACGAATTATATGGATAGTTTTGAATTCGTTTCAAAAACATTTTCAACTTCCATTTCAATTCAAATCAAAATTGAATTCTTCCCTATAAATTCGTTTTAAAATTCATTTCTATTCAATTCAAATTTCAATTCAATTTGAATTCACTTCAATTCGGTTTCAATTCAATTCGAATTCGTTTTCCATTCGATTCGAATTCGTTTTCAATTCAATTCGAATTCGTTTTCCATTCGACTCGAATTCGTTTTCAGTTCAATTCAATTCAAATTGGTTTTCTATTCGATTCAATTCAAATTTGGTTTTCTATTCAATTTGAATTCAATTCGTTTTCTATTCAATTCAAATCTAATTTCATTTCAAAATATTCGATTTAGAAATCACTTTTCAATATTCGTTTTAAAATGAATAAAATCGATATAAATATCGTTCACGTCAAAATGGCGTCAATCTAATCAACACGGCTTCATATATTGATATTTTCAAATATTCCATTTCGAATATTTCTATTTCAAATATTTCTTTTCAAATATTTCCATTTCAAATATTTCTTTTTCTAAACTGGAATGAGGCCCAATCAATTACCATATAATGTTAATTATATGGATTTTCTACAACACATGTATTAAATAACAACTATGAATAATCAACCATCATCCAAAGTGCATTCTACACTGTATAAGCATCAAATATAAATATTCAACGCTTATAACAGTTGTCAATCTATCGATCGACATACAACTAAACAATCGGGATTATTGTACGTCAAATATCATCCCAATACCCGTGTGGGGTTTCAAGCAATCAAACACAGATTTTTATTTGTGCAGTTGAGCGATGTGTAAAATTTATCGTCCCAATCAATGTCCTTCAAATAGGTGTACATAAACAAACCGTCTGGTTTGTAAATGAATATTTATTTATTCACATTCACGTTAAAAATTATATTTTTAACGATCAAACTATTTTATTCAACCTATGAATATTCTATTCGGTTCATTTATTAAATAAAATGTTAACTTTATTTTTCTAACTTATTTTTAGAAAATTTCGGCGGCATAATGGCACGATACTAGAAACGGGACAAGGCCTAGCCTTATCCCCGGTCTAGTGAAGGCCCACGCCATTCACACATCAATCAAATCAATTTCATTTTACCAAACAATTCAATTCAAACCAAATAATCTAACCAACTACACAACCAAACAATTAAACAAACAAGCCATCCATGGTCTGTGGATGACGGGTGTCGGGTGCTGCTAAGCACCGTCTGCATCCTAGTACATATATAACTACAAAAAGAAATTGAAGAGTGAGAAGTTCTCACCGAGCTATTCCAACCCCACGACACTTCTAATGTAGGGAATCTTCACCGTGCTCGCCTTTTGTTACTTTCGTTGCCCGTAGCCACTACATATATAAAAATCGAATTTTTACTATGCTATTCAATATATAAAAATCAAATTTTTACTATGCTATTCAATATATAAAAATCGAATTTTTACTATGCTATTCAATATATAAAAATCGAATTTTTACTATGCTATTCAATATATAAAAATCGAATTTTTCATTCATTTTTTTCGACATCTTATATATAAAAATCAAATTTTTATATTATAAACTTCTATGTAAAAATCATATCCTTTACTTCGCATCAGAAAAAATCAAAGCTTTTACTTCGCATTAGCAAAAACCATATTTTAATTTACCTAAATGAATAAAAGCGATTAAATAAATATATAAAAAAAGGAAGAGGCTCACCAGCGAAATTGGCAGCGTCGGAGGCTGCAGGTGGCGGGGGAAGGGGTGTTGGTTGTCGAGGAGGTGGTGGGAGTGTTGCGGTGGTCGGCGGTGGGCCCATCAGGTGGCGGCATCGAAAGGGGAACGACGGCTTACTGGGGGGAGTTCCTAGGGGTAGGGGCGATCGATTGGTGGAAGGAGAAGGTGGCGTGGAGGAGGAGGGGGGAAGATCGGAGGGGGGGGGACGACTATGGCGAACGGTGGCGCCGTTGAGGGGGACGCGATTTGGTCTGTGTCGGGTTTTTTTTTTATTTCAAACTGTTAGGTCAACGAGGAAGAGAAGGGGTAATAAAGGATTTTATAAAATTTAATTATATTATTTATTATTCAATTATTTCAAAAGGCAACTTTTAATGTCGAATTCGAAACGAGACCCACCGCCTGTCGTCCCAAGCTAATTACCCCCATTCCGAACACAATGGGATATGTATCGTAAGCTGATTCGATCTTTTCGATCAGTTTCCGTTAAAATCAACATATAACTCTATATATTGAATTTGAACGCGCATTTCAATTTACCGGGGTCACATAGGAACTCTAAAAATTGCAGAAAAATATTTTCTAGCTTCGTATTGACGATACGGTCCTAACAAAACTAGTTTCCTCGAATTCTGAGACCGTTTGAAAAATGGCCATTTTCCAGTCGATTAAATTCAACTAAAATGGTCAAACGCGTTTTCCTTTGTCACGCTCACATATTGATTCGAAAAATTATGAAATTTGGAATCTAGCAATAACTTGACATCACGGACCCAACAAAAGTGGTTTCGTCGAAATCCGAGGTCATTTGCAAAATGTCCATTTTAAGGGCCTGAATTTCATAGCGACTATTCAGAATTTTCAATTGGACATATCTTTTGATTCCCGCTATGAAATTTTGATTTTTTGGATTCGTTGGAAAGGTATTCACAATTAGATCCTAGTGTTTTTGGTTTCGCTAAAATCCGGTTTGTTTTGCACCCGGTACATTCAATTGAAGTTTGAAATCGAATTATCGAACTACCGCGCCTTTTTCAATTCCTTTTATAATTATATATAATTATTTATATTCTAATGACGACGCGTATAAATATATACGTTCGAATTCATTTCAAAATAAATTTCTCATCGTTATTATTTAAAATAATTCATTTTAAATAATCAAAATTCGTTAAAATTGCCAAAATAAAAAATTTTAAACTGGCCCAGATTTTCGGGTTGTTACAATCTCCCCCACTTAAAAAATTTCGTCCCCGAAAAGGAACAAAGTCGAAAGTGGTTTGATCAATCAACTCTACATTCGATTTGGCTTCCATTCTCCAACTTTTCAGTTTCTAAGAATTTTCAAAAATTTCAAAAATTTGGCTAACACCCGGAATTTTCGCCATAACCTCCCCTGCACCGGGAGCCACGGTAAAATCCCGAAATTGCCATATAGGCCTTCTGATCTCAAAAAGAAAAAGAAAAAGCCAAGCGGCTAGCCAATAGGCTCATAAAATCATCATCACCCAAACAAAACAGTAAATTATAGTAAACATGTACCTATTTGTCAGGCAAACAAATTTTATTCTCTACTCTAGCCTCCTTGCTATGACCTATTCAATGTAAGTACAAGTATATGCAAGCAAATGCGACTAATTTTCAATACAATTCAATATTTGATTCAGTTAGGCATAATGATTCAAAATTATCAAACAATTAAACAAACAACACAAACATCAATCAATTAGTGAATTATCATTTGAAATTCATAACTTTGATATATAGTCAAAAATCTCATTTTTGATGCCAAATCACAACAATAAGCCCTATCTAATTTTGTTTCTCACACCAGTCAATAGGAAATATATAGAAATCTCACTTTCGTCACTCGAATATAAACACTGATGATGAGGCCTCATCATCAGAATTATCTCTGAGCGACTAGAGTGTGATTCTATATCTATCTAATATATTAAAATTTCGAACACACGTTTGCAAGACGTATATGCGAAATCTCTATATACTGGACTGTCCTAATCAATACAAATAAATAATCAAATACAAATAATTGATTTAAATTTTCAAAACAAAATTTGTTTTCATTTTAAAAATATACTCTTCACACTCGTTCTAGGATACTACTGATCCTATCTCTAACGAGTCGTTCCCATTGGATATTACTAATCCAATATCTGATGAACTCTTTCGTATGGTTCTAAGGTGCCTTGTTCTCTGAGCATTGTAAACTAAGGCTCTGATACCAAATGTGACAAAAAGGAATTTCGCACGATCCGAACCAGTCGCTAAACCGACCCAGACCGTTCGAAACGCCCATCGTTTGAGAACACGACAAATCACAACGCAGACGGAAGAACATTTCATTGTATATTACAACAATGCATCAGAATACAAGAATATGCACAGTATAAATGAATATTACACAGAAATATCAGAGATTTAAATTACATTTAAATTCATTGCAGCGGAAAATAATACAATACACAACTAGAAGGGATATACGGATACAAAGCTTTCCGGATATCATTCCAGCTGTAAACCAGAATCCTGTGAATATAAATCTGCAAAAACCAAAACTACTAGCTGCCCGTGTCAAAATAGGGGCACCCAGAGTTTAGGTTAAAACAATAAACTCCAGGTCAGTCATGGGACTGGTGTGAGAACTAAAACAGTTATTAATCTTCATTTAAAGTTAGGGAAATCAAGGGACCACGCCGTATAACACGGAACGGGTTTCCTCCCAAGAATACCAGTGCATAAAACAAACAACGCAATGCTAAATAAAGAAAAATGAAGTTGTTATAAGACCCAGGTCCTATCACACAATGCAACGCAAGCCAAGGGATAGGGTTTTCCCTTATAACAGACAAAGAATGCTTGATACGTTTTAAAACAAACCATTTGATACTATTATAAGTGCATAGTGTATAAAACAACTTCAAATCATAAGTATCAATCATAGGTGGCATGGGTACCATATATCATGTCGCCATACTAGTTCTACAATTAAAACCGCAAATGTCACGTATTTGGAAATTGGATTTCCGTCTGTGAACAGAGGCAAAAGATAGTCCTCAACCGATTCGAGACGCTCTAGCCCGCCCCTCAGGAACAGCCGCAACTGCCCCTTGGATCGTCAGGGCCGGTCCACCGATGTGGATTATAATGCCTGAACAATACGTTCCTCCGCCCTTTGGGGCGTAAATGAGCCAATGAATGACTCCATCGGACCCGGATTGTCCGATCAAACCGAGGCGCCTCGCAACAGCAACAACCACATAGGTGAAAAGTATATAAATGTCAGGGCTGGTAGGTCACTGACAGCACCCTAGCTAGAAAGAAAACGCATGTCCCCCCTGAGGTCCGTCTCCCGTTTTTGGTTCACCACCGGGGTGTGAGGCTCGCGAATTCACGTTACACAAAGTTGTGCAACACAGGCTGTGGTTTGATCATCACCACAAGACTTTGCTTTTCAACAGAAGCCTCGATCAATTTCCACTTAGGCATGCCACACAGGCAATTCACTCCATGCATTTGATATCCATCAATATATAACCCCTGAGCTCGTACGTCTCAGAGAAGGGCGTTAAGCAAGAGAATAAATTCTCCGCCGACAAACAGATATATATATTTAATAGAGATCAATCACACGGACTAAAATCCAATGTCAGACACACAGTCCATTTACAAGTCCGTTCTGGGTCTGAACGAAACCGGAGGCACCTAGTACCCCGCATATCCATCGATCTCCAAGTACGTCTGGACGATCACCAACTGTTTCCATCTTCTTGGGTGTACAGCCTAATCAAGATCATCAGTAATCACCCAAACGACGTGAAGACCTCCGGTCTTCGACCATCGTCTTCATCTTCGACTTATCGTCGTATCAGTTATTCAGAATGGGATAAACTCAGTCTTCCCGAATAACTCGCGTATATTTTAAATAAGTGTTACACAAACACAACATACGCCTCATTCCAATTCCTCAGTGACTAACCGTAAATTAATCAAGAGAATAATCACCCAAAAATTAACCCCGAAGGCCGAAACCAACATCTGATCAATACCCAGGAAATCACTCTGCTTAGCCAACCTAAAGTTAGTTTCTAAATTTTACATTCTTAGGGAAAGGTTCCCATTAATTTTATCAAAGATAAATTCCTTGAATTTATTCTTTAATCTTCTTTTGAATTTCGATTCAACTAGTCGGGATTAACGAACCTTACCGAAGTAATCATTTATTTTAATTTCCCAATCCCAACCTATTCATCCCATGAAGTAAAACTGGTAATACTTCATATCTAACACCCCGGTATTATCGGTAAATTCAATTACCATTTCACGTTCAAATCTAATTAAAGATTTAACTATCGCCTGGAGCAAAACTAGTGATACTCCATTTCGATTATTTCAATCTAATTAAAGATTTATTAAAACTCCACTTAGTTTTAATCTTTGACTGGATTAAAGAATCAGTTTCATTTAAAACACGGTTCACGGTAAACCCAAAATCACCTTCATTAATTATCGGGTTAAAGAACAACTGTTATTTAAAACACTGTTCACGATAAACCCAAAAATTAATATCAATTCAATTCCAATTAATTATTATTTAATTGGTACACTTCATTAAATCTAAATAAAAAGATTTAATCTTTTCTCCATTGGGTTCAAGAACAGTGTTAATGAAGACCCCATTCACGACAAACCCAAATCACATTTGATATTAAACACAAGGCTCTGAATACAAAATATATCGACTTATATTCAATATCAAATTCTACGACCAACAGATATCGCATTGGAAATAACGATATATATATATATATATATATATATATATCTTTCAAATTTCCATAACAACATCTGTATAATCACGAAATCCAACATCGAAATATTCCGAAGACAATTTTGATTCAAATCCATTCCCATATAATTATTGGAAATTTTGGTTATTTTCAAAACCATTTCAAATCCAATTTATTTATTTAAAAAAAATAGAATTATAATTCTAGTTCAAAACTAGTTTATTTCGATAAAAATCTATTTTTATCTTTTCAAATATGGAGTTTTTCATCCCAATTTTCCCCAAATCATTTCTTATGATTTTACACAAATTATTACTATTTTTAATAATTTTATCAAGGCCCGTACAGTCGATTTCCATCAACGGTCATCGAACTGCACTTACAGCGACCTTTTTCAAATTTGATTTGGACATAATACCAAATCCAACCATTAGATTTCAAATTCCTAATATTCGTTAGAAAGCTCTTTTCGATACGAACCCAGTGGTTCCGGTTTCAGGAGAATCCGACGGTAGGATCTCCCGTAATGTCCGTTTGAAATAAAAGGTCGAAATTCGCGAACTGCCGCGGCGCGGCGCATTCTATTCAGGCCATTATATTATATATATAATATATATAATATATATATTTCGTCGATTTCTATTTAAAACGAATTATATGGATAGTTTTGAATTTGTTTCAAAAACATTTTCAACTTCCATTTCAATTCAAATCAAAATTGAATTCTTCCATATAAATTCGTTTTAAAATTCATTTCTATTCAATTCAAATTTCAATTCAATTTGAATTCACTTCAATTCGGTTTCAATTCAATTCGAATTCGTTTTCCATTCGATTCGAATTCATTTTCAATTCAATTCGAATTCGTTTTCCATTCGATTCGAATTCGTTTTCAATTCAATTCAATTCAAATTGGTTTTCTATTCGATTCAATTCAAATTTGGTTTTCTATTCAATTTGAATTCAATTAGTTTTCTATTCAATTCAAATCAAATTTCATTTCAAACTATTCGATTTAGAAATCACTTTTCAATACTCGTTTTAAAATGAATAAAATCGATATAAATATCGTTCACGTCAACATGGCGTCAATCTAATCAACACGGCTTCATATATTGATATTTTCAAATATTCAATTTCGAATATTTCTATTTCAAATATTTCTTTTCAAATATTTCCATTTCAAATATTTCTTTTTCTAAACTAGAATGAGGCCCAATCAATTACCATATAATGTCAATTATATGGATTTTCTACAACACATGTATTCAATAACAACTATAAATAATCAACCATCATCCAAAGTGCATTCTACACTGTATAAGCATCAAATATAAATATTCAACGCTTATAACAGTTGTCAATCTATCGATCGACATACAACTAAACAATCGGGATTAGTGTACGTCAAATATCATCCCAATACCCGTGTGGGGTTTCAAGCAATCAAACACAGATTTTTATTTGTGCAGTTGAGCGATGTGTAAAATTTATCGTCCCAATCAATGTCCTTCAAATAGGTGTACATAAACAACCGTCTGGTTTGTAAATGAATATTTATTTATTCACATTCACGTTAAAAATTATATTTTTAACGATCAAACTATTTTATTCAACCTATGAATATTCTATTCGGTTCATTTATTAAATAAAATGTTAACTTTATTTTTCTAACTTATTTTTAGAAAATTTCGGCGGCATAATGGCACGATACTAGAAACGGGACAAGGCCTAGCCTTATCCCCGGTCTAGTGAAGGCCCACGCCATTCACACATCAATCAAATCAATTTCATTTCACCAAACAATTCAATTCAAACCAAATAATCTAACCAACTACACAACCAAACAATTAAACAAACAAGCCATCCATGGTCTGTGGATGACGGGTGTCGGGTGCTGCTAAGCACCGTCTGCATCCTAGTACATATATAACTACAAAAAGAAATTGAAGAGTGAGAAGTTCTCACCGAGCTATTCCAACCCCACGACACTTCTAATGTAGGGAATCTTCACCGTGCTCGCCTTTTGTTACTTTCGTTGCCCGTAACCACTACATATATAAAAATCGAATTTTTACTATGCTATTCAATATATAAAAATTGAATTTTTACTATGCTATTGAATATATAAAAATCGAATTTTTACTATGCTATTCAATATATAAAAATCGAATTTTTCATTCATTTTTGTCGACATCTTATATATAAAAATCAAATTTTTATATTATAAACTTCTATGTAAAAATCATATCCTTTACTTCGCATCAGCAAAAATCAAAGCTTTTACTTCGCATTAGCAAAAACCATATTTTAATTTACCTAAATGAATAAAAGCGATTAAATAAATATATAAAAAAAGGAAGAGGCTCACCGGCGAAATTGGCAGCGTCGGAGGCTGCAGGTGGCGGGGGAAGGGGCGTTGGTTGTCGAGGAGGTGGTGGGAGTGTTGCGTTGGTCGGCGGTGGGCCCATCAGGTGGCGGCGTCGAAAGGGGAACGGCGGCTTACTGGGGGGAGTTCCTAGGGTTAGGTGCGATCGATTGGTGGAAGGAGAAGGTGGCCTGGAGGAGGAGGGGGGAAGATCGGAGGGGGGGGGGACGGCTATGGAGAACGGTGGCGCCGTTGAGGGGGGCGCGATTTGGTCTGTGTCGGGTTTTTTTTTTATTTCAAACTGTTAGGTCAACGAGGAAGAGAAGGGGTAATAAAGGATTTTATAAAATTTAATTATATTATTTATTATTCAATTATTTCAAAAGGCAACTTTTAATGTCGAACTCGAAACGAGACCCACCGCCTGTCGTCCCTAGCTAATTACCCCCATTCCAAACACAATGGGATATGTATCGTAAGCTGATTCGATCGTTTCGATCAGTTTCCGTTAAAATCAACATATAACTCTATATATTGAATTTGAACGCGTTTTCAATTTACCGGGGTCACATACGAACTCTAAAAATTGCAGAAAATATTTTCTAGCTTCGTATTGACGATACGGTCCTAACAAAACTAGTTTCCTCGAATTCTGAGACCGTTTGAAAAATGGCCATTTTCCAGTCGATTAAATTCAACTGAAATGGTCAAACGCGTTTTCCTTTGTCACGCTCACATATTGATTCGAAAAATTATGAAATTTGGAATCTAGCAATAACTTGACATCACGGACCCAACAAAAGTGGTTTCGTCGAAATCCGAGGTCATTTGCAAAATGTCCATTTTTAAGGGCCTGAATTCCATAGCGACTATTCAGAATTTTCAATTGGACATATCTTTTGATTCCCGCTATGAAATTTTGATTTTTCGGATTCATTGGAAAGATATTCACAATTAGATCCTATTGTTTTTGGTTTCGCTAAAATCCGGTTTGTTTTGCACCTGGTACATTCAATTGAAGTTTGAAATTGAATTATCAAACTACCGCGCCTTTTTCAATTCCTTTTATAATTATTTATATTCAAACGACGACGCGTATAAATATATACGTTCGAATTCATTTCAAAATAAATTTCTCATCGTTATTATTTAAAATAATTCATTTTAAATAATCAAAATTCGTTAAAATTGCCAAAATAAAAATTTTAAACTGGCCCAGATTTTCGGGTTGTTACACTGTGTGGTTGTTGGATGCGAGGCGCCTCTGTTATAGGTCCTATAGGGCCGGGAAACGTGTGTTCAGGAATAATTAATCCTCAAAAGTAAGGTAGGACCGGCCTTGGAGGTTCCAAAGGATCATAGTGGGGTCCTGAGAAATTTGCTAGAGTGTCTCGAATCGGAGAGGAGCTTGCCCCTTGCCTCGACTCATGACGGAAATCCAATTTCCAATACGTGATATTGCGGTTTTAATTGTAGAACTAGTATGGCGACATGATATATGGTACCCATGCCGTCTATGATTGATATTTATGATTGAAATTGTTTTGACACTATACACTTATAATAGTATCAAATGATTTGTTTTGAACGTACCAAGCATGTTTGGCTATTATAAGGGAAAACCTTATCCTCCAGATTGCGTTGCATTGTTCGATGGGACCTGGGTCTTATAATAGCTTCATTTTTCGAAAATGCATTGCGTTATTTTGTTATATGCACTAGTGTTCTTGGGAGGAAACCCGTTCCGTGTTATACGGCGTGGTCCCTTGAATTGCTCTCTAAAAATAAAGATTAATAACTGTTTTAGTTCTCACACCAGTCACATGACTGACCTGGCGTTTATTGTTTCAACCTAAACTCTGGGTGCCCCTATTTTCCACGGGCAGCTAGTAGTTTTGGTTTTTCAGATTTAAATTCACAGGAACCTGATTTACAGCTGGAACGATGCTCGGAAAGCTCTGTATCCGTGTATTACTTTCAGTTGTGTTTTATATTGTTTTTCCGCTACTATGCAATTTATTGTAATCTCTGATATTTTTCTGTTGTATTTTATTCATTCTTACTCTTTATATTCTTGTATTCTGATGGAATTGTTGTAATAAACAATGAAATCTTCTTCTGTTCGCGTTCCGATGTGTGTTGTTCTCATCTCAATCCGGGCTTTCCTTACCGAGGGAGTTCGGGTCGTTATATATAATATCTCATAATATTTTTAAATAATTCTTATAGGTTGTTGTAAATGACATTTTGGTCTATTCGAAGTGTGAGGAGGATTATATTCTATAATTATAGGTGGTTCTTATTACCCTCCGAGTACGTAAGCTCAAGATTATGTTCTCTAAGTACCACTTTTGGAGGTAAGAACTTGTTGGCAAGCTTTTTGACCAAGCCACCCAGGATCATTCATAAGAAGAAAGCATGAAACCACGTTCTCTAAGAATATGAAGGAATGGATCGCATCATCAACTAGCCCGATGATGGATCGCACGCTATCGACTCGCCCACCATCGGATCGCGTCTCGACGGATCGCCCCCACTTCATCAGCGAAACGACACCTCTATGCGATCCGATCATGCATATGTTGTTGCCCAGTATTGACCGATCCGATCACCTGATGCGTGGCGAATCCTCTGACCCGTTCAAGCGTGAGCAAGTCTTCAGCGATCCGAGACGCACGGATCTAGCGACACGTGTCCCTAACCGTCATTCTGACCAATTCTCCCCATCTGCATGATCCGATTTTCAAGGAGATCGCGACACCTGTCCACAACGGCTAATTTGACTATTTCTTCAACGGAGGCGATGCGATCTGATGTTCTCGGGATTCGTCCCACGTGTTACCACGACCCGCCTGACAAAATCAGCTATAAATAGCCCAGAGCTTGGCATTTTTTTGGATCTTTTTGGCAATATTGAGTACTGAATCCGCCATTATTGTCAAACTACGAGAGTATTAAGAGAAACCATTGATTGTATTAGCTTTCAAAGTATAATCAATAATATATAAAGTGGACGTAAGCTTGTTAACGCCGAACCACTAAAAATTCTGTGTGTTATTTTCTTTTTCCTCATTCTTCAGTTGAAAATCTATAAGATTCAGAACAATTTGGGTGTTAGGTCCAAATTTTGATCTAACATTTTGGTGCTTTCACTGAGAATTTCAATCCTAAAGTTTCACTATTCAGTGCGATTCGGATATCATGGCTCGAAAAAGATCTAAGGAAGCACGAGCTTCGCAAACCAATGAAACAATCGAAGAGAGTGTGCACGAGCTGGGCAATGAAGAAACTCTGGATCGCGGAGCGCAGGGGGCGAACCGATCCGATGAAGACACCACGCTCCGAGTCGACGAGAACGAGGTGATCCGGACCGCTGAAGGGGTTGTTACTCGATCCCGAGGTAACGCCTCGCATCCTCCGCGCACCACGACCGCGAATCGATCTCAGGTGGGCGTTGCGAGTTGCCATCCACGAACTGCAGCTATCCGAATTGATGATCAGACTACAACTCGACCTGGAAAGGAGCCTATGGCTCGCTCCTACCGTCCTGGCCCCTCCGCTCGACCCGGCTCAAGCTCTTTGCGCATAAGAGAAAGTGATGATGATCATTTTGATCCTGCTGCTCCCGTCACTGAGGGGGATCTCTCTCGCTTCTAAGAAATGTGGGATAGATTGTTTGATGAATTGGCTGCCTAAAGGCAGGAAAGTTCCGTCCTGCGACAAAATTTGACTGCTATGGATAGAAGGCTTGATGAACTCGCAAGGCAAAGAATGCCGCCGGTCCGTTCACTTACTCCAGGGTATTCTTCTTCGTCAGAGGAATCGCCAAGACCACTGCGGCGACCATATGAGAGAGCCGAAAACATAGAGCAGCTTCGGTTCGGAACCCTGCCATCGCGAGAAGAAGAAGCGCTGGGGGAGGGGCCCTCAAACCGTAATATCAACGATCAAGCCACAACTCCCAGGACTCGAGATGTGGACAGTCCTGTGCATAACAGACTTCCTCAGCCCCGTCGTCGCGCACATGCTCATGGTAACAGGGGGCAACGGAGCCCTATCCGAGCCCCGGATTTTGTGACTGCTCCCGGAAGAGAAATTAGAGAACCCCGCCGAACTAGAGGCACTGACCCTGAACCTCCGCTAACCAGTGCAAATGTTGCAGCCATGATCCATCAAATTCTGGCAGATAGCCGTGGACAACGGAACGAAGATTGGGGAATTGACCGCAGTCACACCCCTTTCACTGATGATATTTTGGATGCGACTTTCCCGAGGCGTTTCAACATGCCACAGATGAACCAATACGCGGGCAGGTCTGATCCCGTCTAGCATCTGATGAGATATTCTTAGTCGATGACCGCTGCTGCAGCTTCTGACACTGTCAAGTGTAAAGCGTTTCCCATATTCTTGGAGGATGTAGCACTGCTATGGTTCACTCGCTTGCCAGCAAGATCGATTTCTAGCTTCAGGGAGTTAAGCGAGAAGTTCGTAGAACAATTCCGTATCTATGCACAAAAAACAAAAAGTGTGATTGACTTGTTCCTCGTCAAGCAGCGACCAGGCGAGAGTTTGAAGGTGTACCTAGACCGTTTCAATTTGGCCGCTACTGAAGTTAAAGATCCCCATGAACCAACCGTTGTCGCAGCATTGATTGATGGAGTAGATAAAGACACTGAATTCGGGAGATACCTGGCAGGCAAGCCACCCCATACTAGAGAATTATTCTACGAGAAGGCTAGCGTATACTTACGACGGGAAGAAGTATATGCTAACGAAAGGCAAAAACAACTGATAAGGAGGAAATCTAGAGCAATGTCGCCATTAAACAGACAGGAGACAGCTCGGGGAAAGTTGAAGTTAATCTCGGAAACCAGAATCAGGGTGGTCGTCAGCCAGGTAACAACAATAATAATGGAAACGACAACAACCGGAAGAGGAACCGAGGGAACGACTCCCAGAGAAGGACTCGTCCTAGGGCCTTTGAAAGTTATACACCAATAAATGATACTCTGGAAAATATCTTCATGGATGCGTATGTAGTCCTCCAGAATAAGAGGCCACCTCCCAGAGAGTCGACAGAGAAAGAGCGTGAAACAGGGAAGTTTTGTCTCTTTCATCAGATTCACGGCCATTCGACAAATGAATTTCGTCACCTAAGAGATGTAGTTGAAAGGCTGCTTCGAGAAGGAAAGTTAGATGAATACAGAGTATTGCCCAGAGACAGGGGGCAAGCAGTGCAGGCCCCAAATCAGAACCAGAATCAACTTGCTGCTAGGCCGACTGCCCAGCAAAAGGGAAAGAATATTGTTATCAATACCGTAATCGGAGGACTTTATCTCGTCGGGCATAGTTCCAAGGCATTGGATCAATACGTCAATGCAGCCAAACAACACCTCGAGGTAGGGGAATGTATTAACCCCGAGGATAGTATCCCGGTGAAGCAGCAAAAGATGATGACCGACGATGTCGTTTTCCGAGAACGAGAAAGCATTGGAGTCCATGCTCCAACTGAAGATCCATTTGTAATTACAGTACCTATTGGACCAGCCACTGTTCATAAGGTTCTAGTGGACAACGGGAGTTCCGTCAATATTCTTTTCAAAAAGACATTTGACCAGATGAATCTCGAAATAAAAGACTTGAAGCCCTGTCAAGGATGGATCCGTGGATTTAACGGAGCATCCACTGCTCCAATGGGTTATGTAGAGTTACCAGTTACACTTGGGGAAGGAGAACGCCAGAGAGTGAGAATCCTTCCCTTCATGGTTTTGGATGTTGAATCCCCTTACAATGCTTTCTTGGGTCGACCGGCCCTCGCAAAGTTTAGAGCCTGTATAGCCCCCTGGTGCTTGTTATTGAAATTCCCCACAGAAGCTGGCATTGGAATCGTCAAAGGGGATCAGGTCGCTGCGCGAGCATGTTATGTTGCCGAACTAAAGTTACTTCGCAATGGAGGGGATATTGAAACTAAAGGCGCTTCTCCCCCAACGGGGGCGGGGACCTTATAGCAACCAAAGAGGATAGTCGTTGGAGAGTCGCCCAGAGAGATGCCCGAGGATATAGATCCCAGAGAGGATCAAGAACCCGGGGGAAGAATGGCAACTCCCAACGAGACAACTGTGGATGTACTGATCGATGATAGCGACCCGGAGAAGGTCCTTAAGATTGGATCCCAGTTAAACCCGAATCTCGCTAAAGAATTGACGGATTTCTTAAAAAACAACTTGGATGTGTTTTCTTGGACCCACGCGGACATGTGTGGGATATCCCCATCAATCATGAGCCATTCCTTAAGCATTGACCCTAAACATCCTCCGGTAAAGCAAAAAAGGCGAATGTTGGGCCCAGAGAGGTCCGCTGCCTTGAAAGAAGAAGTTGGAAAGCTAAAGAGTAACGGATTTATTAAAGACTCGACCTACCCAGACTGGATTTCGAATCCAGTCCTGGTAAAGAAGGCCAATGGGAAGTGGCGAACGTGTATCGACTTCTCGGATTTGAACAAAGCCTGTCCAAAAGATAGTTTCCCGTTGCCCCGGATTGATCAGTTGGTAGACTCGACGGCGGGTCACGAACTTCTCTCATTCATGGACGCTTATTCAGGATATAACCAGATTCCAATGCATGTTCCAGATCAAGAACACACTAGTTTTATCACGGATCTGGGATTATATTGTTATGTGGTGATGCCCTTTGGCTTAAAGAATGCGGGCGCTACATATCAACGTTTAGTCAACAGAATGTTTTATAACCAGATCGGGAAAACAATGGAAGTATACGTCGAAGATATGTTGGTGAAGTCCAAGCAATCTTCCCAACACACAACTCACTTGGCAGAGATGTTTGGCATTCTTTGAAAGTACGGAATGAAACTCAACCCAACCAAATGTTCATTCGGTGTTGCCTCCGGGAAATTCTTAGGATTCATCGTCAGTTCCCGTGGTATTGAGATTAATCCAGACCAGATCGCGGCAATCAGAGACATTCAGGAACCTAGGCAAATTAGGGATGTGCAAAGCCTTGCCGAAAAAGTGGCCGCACTAAGCAGATTTATCTCTAGGGCTATGGATAAGTGCATCCCATTCTTCGAATTAATAAAGCGAGGGAAACGCCACTTCAAATGGACACCCGACTGTGTAAAAGCGTTTCAGAATTTACTCAGGCACCTGGAGAAACCTCCGATATTATCTAAGCCAATGGATCACGAGGACTTATTCGTGTATCTGGCAGTGTCATCCCATGCGATCAGCTCAGCGTTGGTAAGAGAAGAGGATAAGGTCCAAAGACCTGTGTATTACGTGAGCAAAAAATTGACAGCAGCAGTGCGTAATTATCCAAGGATAGAAAAGTTGGCGTATAGTTTGCTGATCGCTTCTAGAAAGCTTCGACATTATTTTCAGGCGCATCCTATTACCGTATACACCGATCATCCGCTTAAGCAAGTCCTGCAGAGACCAGAGGCATCTGGAAGATTGCTCAAATGGAATATCGAGTTAAGTCAATTTGATTTGAACTTTCAGCCCAGACGGTCAATTCGGGGGCAAGTGATAGCCGATTTCATAGCAGAGTTCACCGTCCCTGAGGAAGATATAGCAAATGAAGAAGCTGATCCTTCAAAGTTACTTCTCGATCCCAATGCCTGGGGATTGTATACCGATGGCGCTAGAAATAACAAAAGGTCCGGCGCTGGAATAGTGCTTGAGACTCCAGAGAAACGCTTGATATCCTATGCTATCCGGATGGAGTTTCACGCCACTAACAACGATTCCGAATATGAAGCCTTGATAGCTAGATTAAGGATCGCAAAGGAATTAGAGATCACAAAGCTGAACATCTCCTGCGATTCCAAGTTAGTTGCGAACCAAGTTACTGGAAAATTCCAAGCTAATAGTGCAAGATTGATTCTATACTTAAAGAAAGTAAAAGAGTTGCCAAAAGATTTTGATCACTACAGCATATCTCATATTCCGCGTTCGGAGAATCAGCAAGCAGATAAGTTGGCAAAGATGGCTAGTTCCGACGATCCTGAAGTGACCGGGCTAGCCCCCGTTGAAGTACTTCGGTCCCCTAGCATAGATCAGATGGAAATTGATCCAGTGCTAGAGGTGGAACCAGAAAGGGAGTCCTGGATGACCCCTCTAAAGAATTTTCTGATGAACGGAGCGCTTCCGACCAAGAAAAGCGAGAGGCGCAAAGTGATTCGTAAAGCCGCCTGATAGGTTCTGCAAGGCGGAGTTCTTTACAGACAAGGGTTTTCAATGCCCCTTCTTCGGTGTATAACCCACGATGACATCAAACATGTGCTGCAAGAGGTTCACGAAGGCGAATGCGGCGACCACACTGGAGGGCAAACTTTGGCAAAAAAGGTGTTGCGGCATGGTTATTTCTGGCCTACCATAAACAATGATGCGGCAAGATACGCACGACGGTGTGATGCGTGCCAAAGATTTTCGAAGATACCTAGAGCACCTCCTAATCAGTTAAAAACAATGATGAGCCCATGGCCTTTCGCTATGTGGGGAATTGATATCATTGGAAGTCTCCCCATAGCAAGGGGCGGAGCAAAGTTCGCCATTGTGGCCGTGGATTATTTTACTAAGTGGGTCGAGGCTGAGTCACTAACTACGATCACAACCAAACGAGTGATCAACTTTATCGTGAGAAACATCATCTATCGATTTGGGATTCCAAAGATTGTAATAACGGATAACGGAACTCAGTTCGATAGTGCTGAATTCCGAAATTTCTGCCAAAAATACCACATTGAAATTCGATACACCTCTGTGGCGCACCCGCAATCGAACGAAAAGTCGAAGCGGCGAATAAAGTGATTAAGTCTATTCTGAAAAGAAGACTGAAGCGGGCTAGAGCCATGTGGGTTGATGAATTACACTTGGCACTATGGGCCTACAGGACAACATATAAATCGGCAACAGGACATACCCCGTTCTCCCTTTCCTTTGGAACGGAAGCAGTCATCCCGGTTGAGATAAAGGTACCTTCTCACCGGGTTACTTACTATGACCCAATGACTAATAATGAATTGCTCCTTGAGTCCCTAGATATGATCGAAGAAAAGAGGGATGAGGAGGACCTGCGCGCCTTGAGATGCAAGCAACAGATTGCTCGATATTACAACAAAAAGGTTCGAGCACGAACCTGGGAACCCGGAGACTTGGTTCTGAAACGTGTCTTTCCACCCCCAACTCATATGGGAGCGAAGTGAGAAGGACCGTACTCCATTCTGAGTAAGCTTGATAATGGAACCTTCAAGCTGGCAACCGTAGATGGAAGGGAAATCCCCAGAGTGTGGAATGCCCAACATTTAGGCCATACTTAACATGAAAAGTTCAAATCTATTCTTTTGCTTTATTGAAAATCATGTATAAGGCACGACTAGCCTAGAATAGTTTGATTCTTTGAAGAAAAAAATTATAAAGTGGACGTAGGTCATGATTCGACCGAACCACTATAAAAATACTGTGTGTCATTTGCCTTTATTGCATCCTTATTTATCTGCCTGTTTATTTTTATGGAAATCGGTGTGAATAATGCAGGTACCCGAAGTCTGGTGCCAACCATTCCTCCTGTGAACTGTTCGAAGAAATTCAAAGCCTTGGCAAATGCTCCAACTGCTTGTCCGACTGGTTTTAATTCTCGGAGCTTGGATTAAATTGTAAACCTAGGACGAGTTTGATGAGCATGCATGATTGCAGACCGCTTGATCCGTAACTCTAACTCTCCAGAGAGAGAGAGAGAGAGAGTATAAAAGCGTCTCCGATTGAGCGCTGAGAAATAGCTCTTTCCCCGCTGAAGGATCGGGGAGCGAATGAATCGTTGAGCTCAAACTCTAACTCTCCAGAGAGAGAGAGAGTATAAAAGCGTCTCCGATTGAGCGCTGAGAAATAGATCCTTCCCCGCTGAAGGATCGGGGAGCGAATGAGTCGCTGAGCTCGAACTCTAACTCTCCAGAGAGAGAGAGAGTATAAAAGCGTCTCCGATTGAGCGTTGAGAAATAGCTCCTTCCCCGCTGAAGGATCGGGGAGCGAATGAATCGCTGAGCACAAACTCTAACTCTCCAGAGAGAGAGAGAGTATAAAAGCATCTCCGATTGAGCGCTGAGAAAGAACTTATTCCCTACTAAAGGAATAAGGGCCGACTGAACTACTGTTATCCCATGAAATCTCCTAAGTCCCCCATATTCAAAAATAGGGGGCAACCTGCTGACAGTACTAATCAATCCTTAGTAAACCCCAGTCAGACGCTATGATAACAACTGATTGGGGGCACGTACACTCGTATACATATACTGAACTTTGATACAGCAATGCAACGCAACATGAAAATTCTTGTTTCTGTTGTTTGACTGATTTGAAATTATTATTAGTTGGCCAATGACTAAACATGGAAAATTTATCTGAATACAGGTACACAATGATGCAAGAAGAGATAAACTTTTGTTTATATACTGCGAACCAACAAAGTGAAAAACAACCTAGAAACAAAAGTGAGGGCCAGTCTCACAATTACACTTCCTGTCCAGTGGAAAACCTGAAGACAAAATATCAACTAGCAACAATATCCTATTAACGCTTTGGCCTCTTCTCTTGCTTCTGTCTCTCCAGTTTCGCCTTGTCGGCATCAGACAGATCCCCTTTCTTCCTCTTCCTTTTGTCTATGAGAGGAACATCTGACTCTTCTGAAGATTCCTCTTCCACCTCCTTTCTCTTCCTTGTATCAGAAAGGGAAGCCGGGAAGTCATCGGGATTTGCAAAATGAAGTTGTCGGCTGATGGATTTGGGCTGGATTTTCACAATCATCCCAGTCTTGGGATCGAATTCTGCAAGGGGGACTACGTCCAAAGCCTCATCTCCCACCTTCTTCGAAGCCATCTCTTTCTCCTGCCTGGCCTTTCGGCTGGCCAAGGTTTCGTCGTCATCATCGTTGGCTTTTTTGGCAATGATAATGTCTTCTTCATCATCTACATGGTGCTCATCCATGTCTTTCAAGGCTTCGATGGTCTCAGCATCTTTGGGAACGTCAGTACTAGGTACCGGGATGCTTCTTTCTGCCATTGTGACCTCAGCCTGCGTTGATGTATCAATATCAGCACCTGGCGAGACAGTCTCCTTCTCCACTTCTTTTTCTTTTTCAGCACCCTTGTCGACGGGCTCGCCACCTGTATCATGAAGAACACATGTTACTAATTCAATTGGTTGTTCTACCACACGACGACAATTCACAATTTCTTTGACGAATTGCGGGGAGAAAAGGGAGATACCTTCCGCAGATCCTCCTTCTTGAATAGTCGCAGGAGCTCCAACAACTACGGGAGTTCGGCCCAAAGGGATTAGTGGATCATCGGGATGGTACTCCTCAACTCCGGAGGTTTTGGGCCCCACGGCAGAACTTGAGCCTTCGTCAGCTTTGCTTTTACCCTTAACCAAGGCCCTCTCCTTCTCCATTTCCGCTAAAATCAGACGACGACCCTCTGCCAGGTCCTCAGGCTCATTATCCCTCAAGATGCTCTTCATCAACTCATCCTCATCAATTTCTTCGACTCCCAACCTATGCTTTTCACCCTCAACAATGGCATCCCATAAATTGGCTAAAGTAACATGGTAATCCGGGATCCATGAGATGTTGCGAGTTTTGAGAACTTGGCCAAGGAAGTCGAAAATCATCTCTTCCAACCCCTCAATATCCTTCTCTCTTTCGAGGAGCTTTTTGTTAGAAGCAGTGGCCAATTCGATGGCACTTTCAACATTCTTTTCGGCGAGAGTTGCCCGTCTCTCCGCGTCCGCGACCTGATCATTTAAAATCACTTTTTCTATTTCATCCAAAGCCAAACTTTCTTTTAAGCTTGCTTTTTCTGCCTCCCAAGCAGCTCTCTCAGCTTCAAAATGGCCTTGTGCTGTTTTCAACTCGATATTGGCCATTTTGAGATCTTCAACCTCCTTCTTTAAAGACATTTTCTCTTGGCTATTGGAGTCAAGTTCTGTATGAAAGCGTTTTTTAGCGTTCTCCAATTCGGTTTTATAATTCTCGACGTCCCTTCGCGCTAGAGCAAGCTGGGATTGAGCATCTTCCAGGTCCTTCTCCATCTTTGTCCTAGCCCTTTCATTGTTTTCAAGTTTCGCCTTTGATCTGTGTGCTTCTATTTCAAGCGACCGGATGACTTCTGAAAGGTTAACTGCATGCTTTTTCATCATCTCATATTGCCTGGCAACGTGACGGATGTGCCCGACGATTTCATAATCCCAATTCTTAGGGACCGGTTCCAAGGCTGGAACAAAGGTCATCCTGTCAAAGAATATGTCTGGGAATGGTTCCCTCAGCTTTTCCAGCCTACCTTGGATCTCGGGACCATGAATGTAGTCCCATGTCCTGGGGGCAGCTAACTCTGGCTGGCTGGAAGGGACGACGTCGCTCTTCTCCTTTTCAGTCTCTTTGATCGCTTTGCTTCTATCTTTAGATTCATGATGCTTTTTTGACGACCTGCTATGGGAAGGCGCACTCTTTGGAGGAGTTAACTCTTTAGGAAGTTTTTCCCCCCGAGGAACTGCTGGATAGCTGGAAGGCTTGGTAGAGGTCGATTTTGGTGGAGACCGGGGTTACGAGGAAGTCGGCCTGTGAGAAGGGCCGCGGGAGCGCTCCGTACCCGGATGAAGACTGGGTGTGCCCTCACGCAGGGAACGATAAGAATAGGATCGCCTATTGGACATTTTTCCTGCAAGAAAGAAAAGAGCATATTAAAGCCTTGAATACGGACGCTATAAGAGTGCAGGGTCAGATAGTGTGTGTGATTTGTGCATCCCATATAATTCCCCCTAACGGACCCGGGCCTGAAGACAGGCTCATCTGACTAGTTTCTTGTTCTCTTGTTGGAGCGATGGCCTCCTCAGAACCAGGGAAGAATGGCTCCCCTTCGAAGTCCCTCTCTGTATATACATCATCGGGGAGAGGAATCTTGCTCAGTTCTTTGAATAGCTGCTCATCTGTCAAATCATCGGGAGCAGCGGCTTCAGTTGGAGTAGAAATCGGGATTTCCTTGGACACGTCACCGCGGACCTCATCCCCTCTGTATATGTTCAAGTCCTCATCATCTTGGATGACTATCGGAGAAGGACTTTTACGAAACTTTGTTGTTTCTACCGCTTGCGAAGTTCCCTCTCCCTCCGTTGGGGGCACATACTTATAAGGTCTGCCGCCAGTGCCAAGTCCAAATCTTATATCCAGGAGGTGATGCTTATGAAGATTCTCATCAGTAATACATTTTCTAATCCTTAGAAAGTCAGATCTGCTTTGTAGAAGAGTGGACAATCGACTGCTGTATAGCGGACCCTCCGTTTTCGGGAAGATGTGATCTGTTTAAGACAAAGGAAAATGGGGAAGAATGTTAATACTTCGACTTCTTGAACAAGATATTCAGTTAAAAGCTTGAAGTTTACTTGATTTGAGCCATCTTCTTGAGCATCCGGCCTGTTTCCTTATATAAAACCAATCAGACTTAGGATCTCCTATATTGCTATATCCATCGTACAGAACCTTCCTATTCGCCACCGATTCAAAGAAAGAGAAATTTGGAGTCGCCGAAGAACGGTGCTTGAAAAGAAAGAAGAATGTCAAATCTCTGAACTTAAGTTCGGCATGTAGGATCTCCGCGTATGCAACATATAGGGTGTATAGAGATGCGTAGGCGTTCAGATGAAGTTGCATTGGAGCAATACCCAGCTGCTTTAGAGTCTCGATGACGATTGAAGGAAACGGAAGGATAGCTCTTACCAAGCACATAGTCCGACTGATTGCCATATATCCTTCCAGATCTTGGTGGGGTCTATCTTCGCTTCCGGGCGTCAAGACATCATCCCAAGGAATCCCGTGTCCCAAGCAGATTCTTTTAAGCTTTATCTCATCGAGCTTAGATGCTAAAGAATTAGAAATTTTATCTATACCAAGCGCGCCAGGAATCTCGTCGGGAGCTCGTCTGTCTATCTCAGATTCTTCACCAGATGAAGTACTTCCAGACGGATCTGACTCCGTTGCCTCGTATTCAGAGCCAGAATCTTCATCTCCTGGGCTAATTGGAGGAACCTTAGGATTGTATTGCTCAGGAACCTCAGACTCTGTTTCTGTAGCGGATCTCGAAGAAGATTGATTATCCGACATTGCTGTTAGGCGAGAAAACATGAGAAATGAGATTAAAACTACCCGTCCCCCGTGTGTGCAAGTGCCGGTGTGTGTGCTTGTGCATACATTAAAGATAAAGCATAAAAGTTGTCAAGATCGTCAAAATATTCGTCGTCATATGCAGTTAGGTTATGCAGCCATTAAGTCCGGAAAGTCCAAATCAAGGCTCTAGCCTAACTGTTCAGAATTTTAGGGCGACAAGGCATCGTTTAAAGTTCGAAATTCATTTGGATCGTGAACTACAAGTCGGATCGCAGGGTAGACGGATCGCCCTCCTTCGGATCGCACGGTAGAGGGATCGCCCTCCTTCGGATCGCAGACCAAAGGGATCGCCCCTTCATGGATCGTGAAATTAAGTGATCGGAGTCTTTACTGAATCGTTGCAGCCCCCACGATACGCGCCTCGACCGTCATCACGACCCTCCGTCTCGCCACTCGCCTTCATCCTCTTCCATTCCTCTCCTTGCCCACGATCCAAACCGACTTCCCTCTTCTCCTCCCTCCTTCGTCTTCCTCCTCTCCTTCCCATCCTCGAACTCCGACCTCTACGCCCATCAGCCATGGCGTCTCAATGGATTCCCCAGAAAATCGCAAATTTCCATCGTTTCTCCTTCAGATTATTCGAAAAAGTTCGTGAAACAACAGCGTTTACGAATAAGAATACTTTTGGTGGAATTACCTTTCTAAAAATTGGGAAAGTGATCGGATTTTTGAAGGTTTGAAATACTAGGGTTCGTTCTTCAACAGTACAGGCGAAACGATACGACAGAATAAAGAAGGAAGAAAGTGTAGAGGGGGGTCGGCTTATATAGGCAAAAAGGGCGACCATTTGTCTCCCCTTCTTTGTCCTATTCGATCCACGAAAAACCGGCGGGCCGCGAACCAAAAGCCCACCACGACTCGAGGAGGAGCCCGTTTCGTTCCGAGGCCCAAATGCACACCCAAGAACGGAACGAATGTCTTGCTAACGGACCGCGACTCGAGCCCGCGATCCGAATCGATGAATTCAGGAATGAAGATTCTGAAAAGTCCCAGAAAGAGAATCGTTCTCTGGTCCGTCACTCGTTGAGAAAAGACGATTCTATAGCTTCGAAGCATGTTCCATCATCAATAAAACATACTTCGAGGGGGCAAGATGTTGGCAAGCTTTTTGACCAAGCCACCCAGGATCATTCATAAGAAGATAGCATGAAACCACGTTCTCTAAGAATATGAAGGAATGGATCGCTTCATCAACTCGCCCGATGATGGATCGCACGCTATCGACTCGCCCACCATCGGATCGCGTCTCGACGGATCGCCCCCACTTCATCAGCGAAACGACACCTCTATGCGATCCGATCATGCATATGTTGTTGCCCAGTATTGACCGATCCGATCCCCTGATGCGTGGCGAATCCTCTGAACCGTTCAAGCGTGAGCAAGTCTTCAGCGATCCGAGACGCATGGATCTAGCGACACGTGTCACTAACCGTCATTCTGACCAATTCTCCCCATCTGCACGATCCGATTTTCAAGGAGATCGCGACACCTATCCACAACGGCTAATTTGACTATTTCTTCAACGGAGGCGATGCGATCCGATGTTCTCGGGATTCGTGCCACGTGTTACCATGACCCGCCTGACAAAATCACCTATAGATAGCCTAGAGCTTGGCATTTTTTGGGATATTTTTGGCAATATTGAGTATTGAATCCGCCATTATTGTCAAACTACGAGAGTATTAAGAGAAACCATTGATTGTATTAGCTTTCAAAGTATAATCAATAATATATAAAGTGGACGTAGGCTCGTTAACGCCGAACCACTATAAATTCTGTGTGTTATTTTCTTTTTCCTCATTCTTCAGTTGAAAATCTATAAGATTCATAACAATTTGGGTGTTAGGTCCAAATTTTGATCTAACAGAACTTTTCTCAATCTTGCGGTTTAGTATAGTAAGCTTATTAGGAACTTCGACTAAAATATCGATACTTCTGACCTGCCTCTTCAAGGAGAACTTTGTTGTTTGTTGGAATGAAAATTGTGAAGTTACTCAAATTGAAAAAAGCTTTGGCTAGTGCACCGGTATTAGTTTTACCTAATGGCATAATGTATTGTCTATATTGATGCATTTGGTACAGATTTAGAGTGACATTGATGCCAAAAGGTAGGATAGAATGTTATGCTAGTGGACAGCTGAAGACCCATGGGGAGAAGAACCCTATGCCTGACGTTGGGATAGCCACCAATGTTTTTCTCGTTAGGTTTTGCAGGCATTACTTATTAAGCAAGAGGTTTGATTCGTTCATCGACCATAAGTCATTTGAGTATATGTCCTCTCAAGAGATTAGAATTTTGGTAATTATGGATAGATAGAGTTTCTATCATCCTATGGTTTTAAGATTTCACGTACCTTTAGAAAGGATAATGTTACATAGAGTCAAAAGGAGGTGATGTTAAGTTCTTTATTCTTGGTATGATAGCTTCTGGAGTATATATAGTATAAGTGAGCAGAAGAAAATCCAATTTTCACTAGTAATATGGTGGAAGTCTCCAAGAAATTTTGGGAACCAAGTTGGATATTTGCAAAGCATACCACCTCTAATTAGATGGCCAAAACAGAAAGGTTGGATATGGCCTTAAAGAATTTACTTCAGATGTGTATCTTGGGCTTTGATGGGACATAGGAAAAACACTTACTTGTAGTAGAGTTGAAGGTCAGAGATTTAATACTTATTGTACTGTTTCTATAGTAGTTAGAGTTAGTAAGATGATTTACAGGTAAACCTACCAGAGAAGTTGTCTGGAGTGCTTATTGAAATTGTTTGTATGATTCAACAACCATAGTAGAGCCCTCCCAGTTAGAAGAAGTGGAGGTAGAGTGTGAGTCCCTATTTCGTCATTTACCTACATGTGTTATAGGATTTCTATCAACCCAGCAACAAGCTTATTCATCTCATAGAGACAAGATTTAGATGAATCAAGTTGGGAGTTAGAGGAGAATATTCGATCTTCTTATTTGTTTCTTTTTTATGATACACTGCTAATATTATATCAGCTTATTCTTTTTTCTTTAGTTAAGATCTTTATATATACCCTGCAAAAGGGTAGGCCTTAACAATTCATCCTATGGATGGTAGGAATGGATGTAAATATGCCATTATGACATATTATGTATGATAAATGTAAATGGTTGCAAATGGATACCAGTGGATGCTAATGGTTGCGTTTTACACGCATTAGATATGCACTAAATATGATGATCAACCAACTAGGAATTCACACATACATATGCATATGGATGTCTGATTTCATTTATTTATTCTATTTTACATGTTTGTTATATGCATATGCATGACTAGCATATTAATGTTGCTTACTTGCGATGGATGAAGCATGCATATAAAATCATCAGTTATCATTAAGATTTCTGCACATATTCGGAAGCATGGGACAAGCATATTCACACAAATAGAAGGCCAACTAATTCAGTAGATAACTTAATCTATTGCATTGTACATGGACATTTGCATTTCATGATTGCATAATAACATAATTTTTATTAGAAGTACTAAGGGCACTAATTGATATAAGTGATGTTTGAGTAGATAGTTGTAGACTTGGATGTTTTGCTACCTGCATTTTTCTATCCTTGGAGATTTTAGGGGAAAAATCCTTTAAGGAGGAAGAATATAATACCCTATAAAATTAGAATAATTAAGTAAATAAGAAAAGAACTAGAAGGTAAAACTTAAATAAATGTTCGAAATTAGCTACGAAAACTTCACCATTATGTCCATGGCGATCTGCTGGACAATTTTCATATATGACTTGTCATGATCCTTGTCAGAACAAAGAAGTTGAAAAGAAAAGGAGTTCGAGAATTTAATGTTCAGAACATTAATTTAAAAATAATATGAAATAGTTTGAATTCCCTAGGAACGGTCGACCGCTCCTAGGGGTGACCCATATCTTAACGTGCACATTCATTCATCCAGGTAGAAAACATTTTGAATAAAATCATGGGAAAAAAATATGAAGTAACCCAATGTTAGGCAAGATTTAAATCTCAGAAGTTTTGTTTATGGTTAAATTAAAGTTAATAGTACGCTTGAGTCTTAAAAGCAAACTTAATACATGAAAACTTCTTCCTGAAAAAAGATTATAAACTAGGACCCTAAAATTTAATCACTAAATAATTGCGTATGACTATGCAATTATTTAATGAATAATTGTAGACGTTTATACAATCATATAAAAATATTGCACAAGTATCTTCAACTATACCATGAAAACGAATAATTGCGAAATGTCTGCAATATTTCATTAAATAATTGCGGAAATTTCCGTAGTTGGATTTAATTGCTCAAATGTCTATAATTATTCACTAAATAATTACGTAAATTTATATAGCTATGATTAGTTAACTCAATTTTAAAGACCTAATTTACATACTTTCTGACAAGATTTTTTTGCCTATTTTAAAACTTAATAGTGACTTTAGCCAAACTACCCCTATATGAAACTAAAACTTAATTTGTGGTTAGATCCAAAACTAAAAGTTTGTTTAATGGCTAAAAAATGTAAATGTAACACGACTATGCTAGATTAAATTCAGCTTGATCTGATGGCCTTGGATTCTCCATTAGGCCTATATATAAAGGAATAGGTTTAACCCCAAATCACATTCTCATTCTTTTCTCCTTCTCCTTCTCCTTCTTCTTCTTCTTCCTTCATCTTTTGTCTTCTTCAGCCCTTGAAATTTAGAGCTAAAGACTAAAAATAAAATTTTAAAAATGGGGAAATAATAATTATTTTATCAAGACAGAAGAACACCAACTAGGACAAGGAGGATCTTCAAAAGCCTAAAGGAAGAGCATAGGACCGTAGATAAGTGGAAATTTTACACATTTATAAACCAGGAAGGTCAATCAACTAGCCTTAGGTTATTTCTAGTGCAAATCTTAATTATATGTATAAAATGGACTCATTTGTAAATATGAGACTTAACTGTAAATTTCAAATTTAAATGTACTTAAGTGTAAAATATGAAATAGTGATAGACAAATTTACATGTAAATCCTGACTTGGATGAAAGACACGAACTTAACTATAAAGCATTAATTAACCTTTTAATGTGAATCTGCATGTAATACGTCTAGATCTATAAAATGAATTAAAAAAAAATAAAACATAATAGAATGACAATAACCCAAGTATAATACTTGATGGATTATAATTGGAAGACAATGACCCAAGTGTAATAACTGATGAATTATAATAAAAATATAATGACCCCAAGTATAATACTTGATGAATTATAACGGAAAGGCAATGACCCAAGTAAAATGCTTAATATGTAAGATATAATAAAATGACAATGATAGACTAAGAAATGACATAATCAATGTATTTGATGTGTGAATTGTAACTTATAACCCAAGTTATAATAAATTGATAAGTACAATTACAAATCATCGTAAATAGATATAGTTAAACTGTAATGGCTTATTCTTGGTGATTATTAGGAATTATGTAAGGAAAACTTAGTCTTTCCTTCTATATAGAATTCGTAGACAAAGACTTAGTGGGACTAAGGTTGATGGCACATCCAAATGATGTTGGTCATGCGCATCGAAGATGGAAATAAGAGGCCAACAATCTAAAGACTCTGTGGGGACTGAGGTAGAAGTGAAATGAGATTATTGTTTGGGTCCCATCCAAATCATGAAAAGACATACACATCATGCACATTAGATAAGGAAATAAGTGGCCATACATGACCAAAGGTAGTGTGTCCTAACAGTGTTAGGGCATTCATGTATCAGAGCAAGAAATAAGATGCTCTAGGTACACGTGCACTAAATACGTGAGGTTCCTATCTAGGCGTGGTTTGTCGACAACTTCGAGCGTGGAAATAAGAGACCGCTAAAGGCATGGTCCGTTTGAACGATATTTGTTAAATGTGAATTCCCGAGTTCAAAATAAGGGATGATTTACTGCAAGAAAAAAGGACGGCATAGTGTCTTTGATGAATCATTAGGCGGGATTTCACTTTGCGCCCTCCTTTAGGCGTAGTAGAGAAGAAAAGGGATAGAGTTCTGATAGACAGACCATCGTGTAGATTAAAAATGACTTTTAGGAAAGAACTTACAGTGTAGACAATCGTTTTAAGTAAAAATCACGAACACAAAACCTTTATGACACCTAGAATGGATGCAGGACTATTTTTTTCTTTCTACTAGCTTACTTCTCATTCACCTCACTTTTGTGTCTGACTCATTTCTTTTCTTTCCCCTACCTTTGGCATGCCGGAAAGCATCTGATTCTAAGAAAGTTGGATGCGTTGCTAGGACACTCCACTCTTATTATGTATTCCCATCTTTTTTTTTTCATCTTTTGTCTTAATGTACTTAGATTTAAAAGAGGGATATTTTGATATGTTTTGTACTCTGATATTATGATGGTTTAGGATTTGCATATTTTCGCATTATATTTGGTCAGTTTTCTAAAATGATGCTTTGATAAAGTTTTTGCATAAATTCCTTACTACCAATGTGATATTATTGTTTTATGTCATGTGTTGATATCTTAATCTCTGAATGATTTACCAATACCCTATGATCCACACTCTTTCATGTGATCATGAATGGTGTATGTTAAGAGGTATGGTTTATCACAAAGCTCCAAAACCCAAACTTCGTTCAACTCATGAATTCCGCCACCACTTGGCTGATAGATGGCCAAATTTTATTAAAATGTAGCCTTAGCCATCCTTCACACTTCCCCTTAGTTTTCATCGCCTCTAAATCAGTGTTAATGCCTATAAAATCCAAAAAAAACAGTTGTGACTTTGAACTGCGATTGCCACGATCACATACCACCTCATGGAGATCCAACTGGTCACTTTACACAATACACCACCATGAAATTTTTCTTATTTGGGGCCTCCATTAAAACAGGAGCTGGTGACGCTAATGGGTTATGAGCACTGGATGAGCATATTAAATTAATGAAAATACTCCTTTCTTCGTTTATAAAGCTTACAAACATGAAATAGAAAAAGAAAGATTAGAAATGTGAATGCATGGAGAGAGTGGAACATAGAATGAAAAGGAAGGGCCCTGTGTTAGGAAAAATGTTAGTTTACAAAGTTAGGTGTCTAATCTATTAAGCATAGTCAGGTATCCTCTAATAGAAACAACTATTGATACTCCTTATGAACAGAGAATTCCAAAATCCTATAGAGATGTGCTTACTTGTGTTTCTAGCCAAATATTCATATTTCTAACTCAGTGGAACTATTTTCAAGGCATAGTTTCAATATTTATGGACGTTAGCTTTTTGAGTCACTCAATTTATGAACCAAAAAAAACTTTTAATTCAAACCCAAGTAATCTAAATTAACCGATGCTTATACTCATTCTAGCTTGTTCGACCATCCAGACTTAACGAAAATAATGCTGAGTCCTGAAAACTCCATTTGCAAAAATTTGGTCATACAACTCATCGATATAATAAGCCATTGATTATGTAAATTTAAAATATTCAGAGTAGGCTAACAATATAGGCCACAAATTGGTTAAACATTCATAAACAACACAACCATCAAACAAGTATTAAATACCTTAGCATATAGTATAAAATATATACAAACCACAAAAATCGAACAAACAATATAGAAACAAACCCATACATAATCTAGATCATTTCTCGGCTCCTAGAAAGGAAATTCCACACGCTGAAGCTGTGTAGTTAAAGCCTAGCTAATGCCCCGCGAAATCCCCGCTATACCCCATAGTGTTCTTCAACTGCTACGCTATTTTGATTTAGCACTGACTAGAAGTAGATCCGCATTTAACCCAGCTATATTCCGCTGCTTCCACTAAATCAAGGTTTTTTAGTATCCGCTTTAGCAATATTAATATACAATATTAATTTATCTAGTTTTCTTTTAAAAATCAATAATATTAGTTTAAAAAGCTAATTTTAAGGCATAAATGCCTAATATATGGTAGAAATCTAGTGTAGTAATCAAATCTATAATGCATAACTATGGTATTATTCGATTTTGTTAAATAACATTAATTTATATTAATTTCTTCACATGTAATGTGAGAATGATAACTATTGTGCCACCATGATATCCCCGCTTTATCTCCATTACACGTTTTTGCGCCTCCACTTTATCGAACAGCTAAGCACTTTAACTGCACATTTTAGAAGCATATTCAACCCACTCTTTCGTCAATCATTAAATTTTTCTATATGAGATCTTAGCCATGTTATCTTTTTCTGGGCCAGCGATTTCCGATGATTGACCTAGAAATCCTTACATGTAAATTCGTTAATAGTTCATAATAATGTATACGTAATATTGAATAAAATTTATAAATTAGTCAATGAAGTAGTAAAACTCAATCAACATTACTTTACGATTAACTTAACTATAGTGTCTATTACATGTCGGCGTGTCGGCCACAACATCAAAATTCATATTCTTCTTCTCCATGACCAACTCCTTCGGCCAATCATTCAAGCACTCGAGCTTGCTCCATTTTAAACTTCTCCTATGATTTGAAATAAAATTATAATCTATAGTTTATCTAGTGTGAAATAAGATAGAAAATTTAAAGCAATTTACCACTATATCTTTTAATTTAGGATTTGCCCAAGTATATGATACTAATCCATCATCACTAGTATGCTCAATGACGTCCATGCAAATGAAGACCTCCAAATATGTAGGCTTATCATGCTTCTTCTTCGCCTGAAATTATAGATGATAAATAGTTGTATATATATGATTGAATAATCCTATAAGTATGTTATAGTCAGAATTTACAAATTTTTGAATGATTTTGATCCACTGTAGTGTGTAACATAATTTTTTATTCCTGTTTACCGAGTTTTGCTAGGTAATTGCCTATAAATTTAAATATATTATGGACTAAATCTTTGAAATTATTATACAAACTTTAACAAATTATAATAAAAATATAAAACTAGAAAACTTGGTTTAGGCAGGAATTCCTTAATACTCCTAAAAATCTACCAAAACAGTATAATTTTTTCTATTCTTTTAGTTACCATTTATGGATTGGATTTTTCTCAACACATGGTTAATAACCGAAGATTGATTCAATATATGAATTTTGTATTGGCTCATAATGAGCAAATTACATCTTGATTCCTAATTCAATTAGTCTTTTTCCATTTTATGCTTGAAGGTGTGTCTCTGTGGTTTATCCTCATCTTCTTGTTTTAACAATTCCTAAATAGTTATTGATATTTCTTTTCTGCAAATATTGTAGCCAACACATTATATTAATTTTCAAAAACTAAACGTGTCATTTTCAGTTGAATTATAAATTTATACATATGAATAGGTCGACACATGTAACATCCTTAATATATGGTGTGATATCATCCCCCGATGGCCAACAATCTGAGATTTGCCTCATATATGCCTTTTTGATGGCGACTAAGGTGTAAATGGAAGGCTCTTGCTCAAATTCCTAAGTTAATTTTGATGTTGACATTTAGAGAATTTTATAACATATGCATGTATTAAAAGTTATGCTAAAAATAGAAAACACTGAAGATTAACGAAAGCACCCACCCTTCTTAGGAAACCAAATTAAATTAAGCGCAAGTAATGTAAAATAAATGGAGAAAGAAAGAAACAAAGAACAGAAAGAGAAGAAAACATACGATTTTATAGTGGTTAAACTTTTAGAAAAAACTACACCCCACTTTCAATAGATTCGTTATGTTCCCCATGCTCATTATGATGATTTTTAGTAATTTTTCAGATATTCTCTGAAGAAAGAGGATAGTAAAATCAAATTTACAAGGGACTATTGGAGTAAATCACAATGGCCTTATCTAGTGAAAAATCCTTGTTGTCGTTGGACAAAATTATAGTTAAAGAAGTGATTTGGAAGCGTATAGGTAGGGAGATGTTAGATCCTTTGCTTGTAGGAGGTAGGTGGAATTTATAGGGGGTCAGAGAAGGTTTGGGCCAAGATATTGTATAGAAAGGTCCATATAGAAATCATAATCTATCTCTCAATGTATTGACCCAATCTGACCAATAGCTGTGGATCGGTACCAATCCACAATGTAATAATTAATACCCATCCACAGACTCTGTCTTTTTTGATGTCTTGTTCACTTTTTTGGTCTTCCAATTTTGTAGGATTTGGAGTTCGTTTAAAAATATTTGTGAATCGAGCCATGTAGAGCTATCTTTAAAGTATATGGTCCATTGCATATCTTGAGTTCAATCCAGCTTAAGGGAGGTTGTTGATCATCATAGGTGCCCTTGATGGGTTTCATATCATCTATATGAATCGTTATCGATCCAATAGGGTATGGATCGATAACGATACATACACTTAATTGTTTTTCAATCCAAACTTCTTATGTTTCCTTATTGCTTTCTCTTAAACCTACTTTACGAGTTCTGAGTGAACGAGACTCTGTATCGTCTTCCAATTTCAGTGTACCTACCTTTACATCAAAAACCTGGTTAATATTTTTTCCTCACATAATATATCTCAGTTGCAAACAAGATGTGCCCTGGTTTAATCTATCTTCATGTTTCATGACATGATTGTCTTGACCATAGTAATTAGCCATTTTAAGAAGTTAACTCTATCTAGTTAGTTACAAATTTTAGTTTTGAGTAGGGAATGGACAATCATCGATGATCATAAAATTTTGAATTCGATCTTCGTAGGACGCTTTTTTGTAGGATAATGGAGTGTGAAAATTTTGATGACCATAAACCTTGACTTGATGGACCAGTACTAGTGCATTGGCTATGGATCGGTGTCAGTCCATTTGCTTAGAAATTTTTTATGAACTTTTTCCTGTATAGTTTGGTCCAATCTACCGGTTTCCCACATTATTTTCATTGCATTTTTTCCGAGTATCCAATCTGTTCCCTCAGAAATATGATCTATCCATATTCCATTGCCCTCATTCATATTCAACTGTTGACACCCCTCGCTGATGCCTCCCTCCATCAACCCTTAGCTTTGCTGTGGTTCGCTCGTCCTGATTCCTGCCCGTTCACCTTCTTTGAGTCAAATCCAAGATCTGGGTGCGCCCCTTTAGATCTGCCTCCTGTTGTCACCAGCGCTCACAGTTGACCACCATGCCATCTCAAAGTTACTACTAGCTTTCATATTGGACAATCTAAATACAAGCTTCTGCTATGACACTTAGAGCATTGTGAAATCCTTAGGTTCCCATTGATTTCATCCTTTAGATCTTGGTTTTTGGTCTTTAGCATTATTTTGGGTTTGAACATGGCTTTATTATAGTTTCCTGATGAAATATAGACTTGGTTGATGGCTTTACATAACTTTGGATTTGAAATTGGATAATAGAATTTGAAGCTGCTACATTTAACTTGAAAATGCAATTTTTAGACTTCAATTTGGAACTTCGAGGGAATTTTAGCCTTAGTTGAACATAAACTTGAATTAGATTGGAAATTAGTGGGAAGAATAAACAGTGCTCTTGAAGCTCCAAATTAACTCCAATATAAATGGTGCTCTTGAATCAAGAACTGAACCTATCGACTTAACTTACCACTTAAAAAATTATTGTGGCTTGCATAATTTCACTAGGTCTAGTTTAGCGAATAAGGCGTAACTGATTTCAAGCCCGATGTTTTCTTCATAAAGCACTTGCATGTCCAATGGTCCTGAAATAGAGAGTTTTTCGTGTCGTTTCGGGCAATAGATTCATTGTCTTCTCAAATTGATAACGGGTTATCTTTTTAAAAGAAATAGCATGGACATTTTATTTGGGATTAAGTGGGTATCTACGTGGGATAGTCTCATTGGTCAATCACTTAGATAAAGCACCGCCCTTTCCCTTGGGTAATGCTCGAAAGCCAATTGGTCGAAGCACGTCACTTTTCCTTTGAATTTGGAACATTTATCGTTAAGTGCACACTAAAGGGTTGAATGCAGCTAACTGTCTTGATTACAAGATTCCTTGTGTAGAATGATTTCATGATGCCAAACACGTCTGTTGTCTGAAGATGAAGGCACTTCTCGTTCCAAAGCTGAATCTACTTCCTCCTTAACATCTTCTTTTATCCATAAAGAAGATTCATATCACATCCCAATTGAATATGCTTTAAGTATGATGTGACCTTTTATGATGTGTCTCAGCTTGTATTGAGAGTCATTCCCGACCGACCAGAGTGGCTTCCATTGAAAGTTACTCTATGGATGCTTCACGGTGTTTGTTTGCAGTTAGGATTCCAGAATGGGATGTACAACTAACCTCCAGGATGAGTATACTGATAGCCATTGTCTTGCTATACCGCTTGTCATCGCTTTATGTTCCTAAGCGGTGTCATTCCTCCCTTCTATACTTTCATATGGATAGTTCTTCGAGAGATAGAATTTCGTCTTTCAAACTCCATCCGAACGACTATGTTGTTCTTATATGCCTCTATATTCTATTTACATGGACTCTTAGACTCGACGATTACCAAGGGTAATGGACCATAGACACCCCCTGAAGGACCAAAGATCACGTCTGGTCACAACAACAAGTTAGCCCATCAAAATAGCACACAAGAACTCTTCAAATGAGGGATCGTCCTAGACAATACTGAAGGATTGGTATAACTCCGACATGAACTAACATAACAACTTAACTTTAAAAATAAACATGCCATAACTCTCTAACCTTTAATCCAATCAAGATGAAACTTCACTAAACATTTCAAGACATAAGGGAGTACACACTTAAGAACTTGATGATCCACTCGCCCTATATTGCATGATGGGTGGAGATCCCTATAAAAGGATTGGGACCAATTAGATACTTAAGAAAGTATGGGCTTGGGCCCTTATGGATCTCTTCAACAATGATCCACCAACTTTCTCGGTTAACCTACAAGCACAAATACTGACTACACTGGAGAAAATTGGATCTTTTGGCATTTTTTGTTGTTATGTATGCTTTGAAGTCATACAGATTCATGAACTTATAATCAGAAATAAGGTGAACTAAACCTTCCAGGTAGACATAAGAACAACAACACCATATCACAATAAATTCTCATGTTTTTATTTTGTGCTTTTCTATTACTGTTTCCTCATTTTTCATTTATTTCCATAGATTAGTTATTCGTTGAAATATTTGCGTGTTGTACCAATTTTTGATGTCACATTCTAGTGCTTTCACCGAGAGAAGTAAAAAACTCGACTTTTCTGATTTTATGTCGTTCATTTTTCTGAATCTTCTCAAATATCCATAGATCTACCTAAGAAACTTGAATCCATGGTGAAAACGAAGAACTCTCAAGTTGAAGGACCTTTTAATCCTGACCATGATGATGCTTCGATCCAGCAGCAACCTTCTGATCATGCCAACATTCTTGCTAGAAACAATATGGCTATGGTATCTAATCCTAACGCTTTTGTTATTCAAGCCAAGCTGGAGACTTTGATGAATAGCTAGAGGACCACTATCTATGGTACACCACATCCCGTTGGTAAAATCTCCAGGCGTATGGAAGAACCGATAAACTCCTTAAAGCACGTGGAATAAGAAACATGTTTTGCTGTAGATGAGTGTGTCACACCCAAATTTCAAAAGATAATCAATGACGATATTGTCTTCCGCGAAGGGAAAGCCATAGGAATGGAAGCCCCAACCATCAATCATTTTGTAATCTTGACTAATGTTGCTCCCACATATGTATGAAAAGTCCTCATAACTCAAAGAGTTTTGTCAATATTCTTTTCAAGAAGGCCCATGATCACATAAAGCTCGAGGACAAAGACCTTAAGTCGTGCATAGCTCGAATCCATAGCTTTAGAGGCATAGCTAATGAGCCAGTAGGAATTCTTGACCTACTAGTTAAATTTGGTGAAGAAGAACACCGCAGGGTTAGATTTATCTCCTTCATCGTTATCGATATCAGTTCTACCTACAATGCATTTTTGGGGCCTCCCTCTTTTTCTGACTTCATATTCTACATGGCACCTTTGTGCCTATTGCTGAAATTGCCGACTGATAATGGAGTCGGAGTTATCCATAGAGAACAAATCATAGGGAGAGCTTATTATTTTGCGGAATGGAAAAATTCCAACTGCCATATAAAGAGGAAGGGTATTGAGTCTTCACTTTTCACAAAGAAATTTAACACCTAGTAACCAATGTTCAAGGTCTGGCTCAGTTAATACAGATGTCTTTACCAAGAAATTAATGCAAGGAAAGACGAAGATACATATTGACTTTAACTGATCAAACATTCGATGTTCTAGTTAACCTCGGCAATCCGTTTTCAGTCTTGTGGATTTGATCACAAGTCAGTCTCCTTATGAGGAAGGAACTCGTTAATTTTTTACAAGCCAATTTAATGTATTCTCTTGGGCCAATGTTGATATATGCGGCATTTCTCCAGTAATCGCAAGTCACATGCTGAATGTTGATCCAAAATTTTGTACAATGAACAAAAATGTTGAATCCCAGGGTTAGAGACATCGATATCTCATAAAGAGGTGGTGGTGGATAAGCTACTTAACAGTGGCTTTATCTGCGATTCCCTCTATCCTAAGTGGATCACCAATCTTGCATTTGTGAAGAAATCAAACGGGAAACAACAGACTTGCGTTGATTATTCTGACTTGAGTAAAGCATACTCAGAGGCCAGCTTCTGTGATGACCTACCCCGAGATCCACACTAAAAAATAGTATTATTAGGTAATATTATCGGCTAATGCAGTGAACATGGCTAGTTAGAAGCGATCATTCATGAGTCTTGTATTAAAAAAGTATCGAGTATGACAATTTAGTGCTCTATTTTTTTACGTTAAGTGGATCGCATACTCAGTTCTAGCTTAATACAATATTACGATGGCTAACAGATCTATTCAAAACAAAACATAATAATAAATGTTAGAGATCACAGAACAACAGACATACCTCAATACATATACATCAAGTATAATACATAGTGATATACAAGCGAGTGGTTATATAAAGCACATATATAAAAGAACATGTCCAACAAAAGAATATGTACATATTAGAGTTACATAATAACTACAAAGCAACAACTCAAAATATGTCTAAGCATCAAAAGGTGATAAGAGGGACCATAACGGAAGCAAGCTATGCAGGTATCTATAACAGATGCTAACTTTAAACAACTCGGTATGACCCAAGTGTATGAAATACAAGGGACAATCTAGCCTAAATAAGATGAGTGAAATATAAAAGTGAAGGGAAATATCTCATAAAGGAAAAATTTATAAATAGAGAAGTAACAACATAAGTTTTCAATGTCATATTATACATGAGTAAGGATTGACTAAATCAGCATATCAAAGACTCATGTATTAGGTAACAAATTCCTTAAAGAAAATATAGTTTCTTGTTTTGGCATTCATTGTGCCATAATAAGTGATAATGGTACTCAAATTTATAATTAGGTTTTCAAATCATTAACCAAAAATATTCAAATACTCATAAGGTGACCACTCTATATTTCCCTCAAACAAGTGGACAAGTTGAAATTTCAAATCAATAACTAAAACAAATTCCTTAAAAGACTTCCATCACTAATAGCGAAGATTAATCATCAAAACCGATAGATGGACTTTAGGCCTCGCATTACAGACAAAACTAATATAGGAATGTCATAATAAACGGTAAGGCTAGTCATCTACCAGTAAATTTAAATATCGTGTGTTATGGGCAGTTAAATATCTAGATTTTGATACCATAGAAGTATGTCTACAAGGGAAATTACAATCATAGAATTAGACGAACTTCGAAGTGAGGCCTATGAAAATCATTTTTTTAATAAAGAGAGAACAAAATTATATCATGATAAAAATGTACATCGAAATTCTTTTGAAACTGGTCAATAAGTTCTCTTATATAATTGAAGGCTTTATTTAATTCTGGGAAACTAAAACACATTGGATTAAGCCAAATACTTGTCAACATTATATACCCATATGGGCGCCATTGACATAGAAAACCAAAAAATCGATGAACATTTCGAGGTAAATGAACAATAATTGAAACTGTTTTTACAATTTGAGGAAAATAAAAATTATGAGATTGTGGATCTTCGCGATCTAATATATACTTCTAAAAAGCGATTTCGGCTATGAGGGAATATCTTACTACTAGTGTGTAGAAGAAGAGGATGGTCGTATTCGTGCATTCATATGCTTGCATTAAAAGTTCAAATAACGAATGTTGCAATTGTAACGACCCAGATTTTTTTAAGGAATATTTAATGAATATTAAATATTTAAAACGATTTATTTTAAGAAATAACGACTTGAAATTTATTTAATTTAAGTTTGAATGTATAATTTATAATATAATTAAAAACGAGCTCGCAGCGGCACGGTAGTTCGAATATTACGTTTTGAATTTTAAATGAATGTATAGGATCCAATATAAGTCAAAATTCATTGAAATAAGAAATGTTTGAATCTATTAACTATGGTTTTCTAATGAAAGAGAAAATTTGAGATTTCATATAATAGATTATGAGTTATGCCCAAATCAAATTTTCAAAAAGTCGCTTCGGAATCATTTATAAACCATAACGATTTATTAAATAAAATAAAGAGATTTTAAAATAAATTAAATATCGATTTAGCATAAAAACGAAAGTATCAAGTTTAAAATCCAAATATAGTTTACTTAGTAGCTATATGAAATTTCATTTGAATATATATATATATGATAAAAATATTTTATTATTAATAGATTTGAATATTTTGAAATTAAATTATATTTTATTGATTTTATTGAATATTGGGAAAATAGCATTTTGCAAGTGATCTCGAATTTCGACAAAACCAACTTTATCGAATCCAGAAAAGTAAATTATTGTAAGATTTCAAATTTTGGATCAATTAGAGTTAGTACATGGTCGTGCGAGCTATAAATGTTAAATGTTAAATGTAAATACATATGTATAACTAATCAATAATTCAAGCTCAAACTACCGATATTTGAGAAAACGACGATTTCGAAGCGACGATGGTAACTGGGCGACGACGGTCTTTGGTGATGGCGCACCTCAGAGTGGGGGACACAATAGTAGGTCATGTCGAGGGTCTGGGTGGTTGTAGGTGCGGTGACAAGGTGAGAGGGAGGAGGAGCAAGAACGAACGGTGGTGGAGAAGTTTAATTAAAAGTTAATTTAAAATAATTAAATTCGTTGATGACATCATTTGTTTGTTCAAGCCTAAACAATTTTATCTCGCTCGTATGGACTCAGAATTTGATGAAACGAGTTGCTATGGAATCGTGGTGAAGAATACTACGCTGTGGAACTGAATTGAATGAGATCGGAGATAGTTGGAATATTTAATTAAATTAACCCACGTTTAATTTAATTTAAAAGTGATCGTCATTGCAATGGTCAAAACTCACTGTGTGAACTTTTTTTAACTTGAAAAGTTATTATAATCATCAATTGATTATATATTGATTGCTTGTGGTTGTTATGATTGCTTCGTGGATGATGGATGTTATTACAGCTTTATTATTACTGTTTATGTACGTATAAGCGTCAACAATTATAATGTTTATGTTATAACTATTGACTGATGGATGATAACAGTTGTGGTTGTTATTATAGTTGTTCACACAAATTGACACCACGAATATGGAAATATTTTGGAATTGATTGAGTTGAGTTCCATTCGAATATTAAATGGAAATATGTTCATTAAAGAGAAATAAGATATAAAAATGAAAATTGGATCTCTATATCCGGTATGATTTGGAAATGAAATTAAAATGATGTCAAACAACTACTAAAAATGTTGAAATGGATTTGAATTAGAAATAACTTGCTCTAATTTAAAATAGAATTTGAACAGTAAATTCAAAAGTGAATTTTAGTTAGATATATAAACGACATTTTTAACTCGAGTTGATTGTTCTAATGATCTTATTTTTTTATAATGGATTTCATAAATGTTTGGATTTCAAGGGATTTAATTTTGAAAAATATTATTATTTTAATATTATAATAATATAGAATATTCAATTTCAATTTAAAATTGAATTTGAAGTTGGAATTTTAAAATATCACTTTTCAATGATTTTATAAACATTTTATAAAATATATTTGACATGAATCGGACGAGTTTTATTTTAAACAATAATATGCTTTGAATAGAACGTGTCGCGTAGGGACAGTTCGCGAATTTCGACCATGAACTTCAAACAAGCATAAATAGTGCAATTTAAATCGGATTTTGCTCAAACGAAAAATGTTTATTTTCTATTGATAGTACGTATCAAATGAAAGAAAAAAATTTGTGTTTAAATCTAATTTTCAAATGGTTGTTGTAAACGCAGTTCGATGACTGTAATTGGAAATCGATCGAAATGGCCATATAAAAATTATTAAATATATGGAAAAATTACGATAAATCATAATAAATGATTTTAAAGTGATTTGAGAAACAAATACGAGGTTTCAAACTATATTTTTGTTTTTGTGTTTTCTGCCTAACTTGCTAAATAAATTAAAACGACGTTCTGGGAATTTAAGTTAATTAGTTTATCAAATATAACCATGATTAGAAAGATGTGTTTAGATGGATATTTTGATTAAGATCGAAAGTTCTCCAAATTTAATAAACTGGATTAGGATTGAAATGATCTTCAGATATTTGGTATAGATTTCCGTCGTGTAGACATTTACTATTTTGAGGAATTTGGACGATGTTTATATAGTTATTCTAATTATAGTATTCGTTGACTATGTGAACTGGTGTTGAATATAAGTTGATATAAATTCTGTTAAAATCTTATATTTGATACCAATTAAGTTTGGGTTTATTGTGAATGACGTTTTAAATAACATTTGTTCTTTACCCGAGTTAAAAGTGAAGATATGATTTGGAAATTGAAAGTAATGACAATTCTTTTCATTAATATTTAATGAAGTTTTTCAAAGTTTAGTTTTCCAATTAATGAATAAAATTGGAATTGAATAGGAATCAATTTGGTGGTAATCGAGATGGGTCTCTTTGGATGAAGACATTTAATATTCAAGGAATTTAAAAGGCTTTGTTGTTATTCCGCTTATAGTATTAGCTCAATACAGGAATTCAAATCGATTATAAGTTGATATGATTTCCGTGAAGATCTCATGTAGAATGAAAGTATGGTTTGTGATTTATCGTGAACGATGTTTTAAATGACATTTTTTCTTTAATCCAGTTAAAGGAAAGATGATTTTTCAAGTTAAGTTGAAGTGAAATCTTTATTTAATTTGAATATAAATAATTAATGAATGAGTTTTTCCTAGCAAATGATAATGGGAACAAAGTTAAAAGATCGTTCAAAGATAAGCAATTTGCCCTCAATGAAAAGATTTAGAGAAATGGATTTTGGATTAACAGGTTTTCAAATGTGAACTTTGTTAAGAATAAGAAATCGTAAGTATTCTTTTGGGTGAGATATATATTAAAGAAAAGATAAAGTAGTTCACCCTAATTAATGATCAATGAATGAGTTGGGTTTGGGGGTAAATATGTTTTCCCGTAAAGATAACTACGACATCCCAACTTCCAGTCACCTAGAGTTGATATTTAAACTAAATTCAGATGTTTGAAAATCAGATTCGCCAAGGTAATACACATTAGAACGGAATAAAACTAACTTTTATTACTCAACATTTAATTACAATAGAGCTTACATTATCAGAGTTATAATAAAATACACAGCGGAAATGAAAACTACAGCGAAAGATACAATGTGATATAACAGAAGAAATCCAACTCCAGCTCGAAGCTCTAACCCGAAAGCGCTCTGAATTTTCTCCAAGGATCTATGACTGTAAAACTAAACCACTAGCTTCCCATGTGAAAATTTGTGGGCACCCAGAGTTTAGGAAGAAACAATAAACTCCAGGTCAGCCATGCGACTTGTGTGAGAACATACCACATTTTACTTTATATTAAGGTAAACCACAAGACCATGCCGTATAATATGGAATGGGTTTACTCCTATAATTACCAGTGCATACATCATGCATGAGTTTTGAAAAAAAATGAGATTATTATAAGGTTCGCCCCAAACACACCAAACAAAATGCAAATGCAAGCGTACACATGGACGAATTTTATCCTTATAATGCCAAATCCATGATATATGTCGATAGCGTGTATTATCACAGCTAATAACACTTTAAAACATTTTGCAAATAAATTTAAAAATCTAATAAGCATAGTGATTATGCCCACATACATAGTTTACAAACAAAGCGAAAGGCTCGTATCGGTTATTGGATTTCCAACAAGATGGTTCCTAGCACGAAAGATCAATCGAGGACACGAAGCTAAGTATCTCCCGGTTAACATCCAGACAATGGACAACGAATACATAGCATGAAGTATATTTCCCCGTTTTCAACCAAACATCGGACACCGTATATATTTTATTCCCTTAGGTTTCACAGGTGGATCCACCTCCTAAGATTTCGAGTTCAATAGATAATATGTATAGGCATACAATCTAACTGTCAGTTTCCCATCATTTCGGGTTGTGAGGTTCGCGAGGTTTCATACCACAAAGCTACGCTCTTACATAAGCCATGCTTTGAACATTTCACTAACTGCAGCATTTCGCATGCCACACTGTTATTTTCTAGTCTACAACTAATAATTACTGACCAAATAACTTTTAGCCAAGGGAATAAGTTCCCATGACCAAACATAAATATGTTCTGTAATAATCAGTTAATACACTATAAGACATAGTGTTAGACACATATCCATATAAGTTCGTTCCGGGTTCGAACGAAGTCGAAGGCGCATTATTCCACAACTCAGGTTTGAGTGCGAAGGCCCTTGCAATCCGAAAGTTTTTCACATATGATCGGACTTTCTACCACTTCGGTAATAGGGTCATCTCTCTACTATAACTATTCAGTAAAGAAACAAATTTGCAGACAGCCCATTCAATCTGAAGAACCACGGTCTTCAACCGCCATGCTTATGTCTTCATTTATTTCGTCGTACATTTTTTTGGAATGGTTTTCGAGAATTATATTTCGATTCCGGTCTTTCCAAATAACCAGCGCTTCATATGGAATACACATTTCTATTTAAGTTCATTTCATCATATATATAACTAACTAAATTCATTCTAAATTTAGAATGATCAATTATATACATTATAATAGTTCTCTTTTTCTTAACTCTGTACTTCGAACTATCACTTATAAGATTATCGCTATTTCATGAATATGGCTCGTTGTACTCATTCAAACAAGAGTTGATTACATTAGAATAAGCGGTTTCAGAACTGAAACAATCCCAGTTTGATTAAATAAAATGGTTGAAAAAAATTGCTATAAACTAATATACATATATATATTTGAAAAAAAAAGAAATGGTTGAAATAATTACTTACTATATTTAAAGTTTAAAGAAGCATACAAATAAAATAATTTAAACATATACATATCCCTTTTTAAAATCAAATAATTCTTATTTAAATATGTTTTTAAATCAACATACTAAGTTTTAAACGGTTGAAAACCTATATAAATATACAATGTATTAAACTGGAATTGTTCCCACTCCATTGCCGATGACTTGAATCTATATTCACGTTCAAAAGAGTAGAATTGACTTCAATATCTCAAGTTGATTCGAATCAATTTCAAAGACATTCAACTTACTTACTTCCGTTCAATTAGTTCGGCATAAGATTCCATAATTAACCTAAGCTTTACTCGGTAAAACAAAGTTATTATCATAACATTCAAAGTTAAATCGAACGATTGATACTAGATATACGGTTTGGTTAAAATCGAAAACTTCTTATATCCAATATATATTCTGTATTAAACTAATACTATAAGCAGAATTTTGATATTTTCACTCTTTAATTCCTCAAATAGTGTTCGTCATCATTTACAGAAATTATATTAGATATCTGAAGATCACTTTCATCAAATTTAACGCATTCATAAATTGGAAAAATATTTATTTTAGTTACCGTTTATGGTGTTTGAGATTTCATTTTTTTCAGTTTGCTCTTTTACTAGCCTAAATAAATAAACGTAGGCCGGGTAAGTTCAGCGCACTGGTTGTTGCATCCCTTTCCTTAGTTACACACCTCGTTTACTATTCCATACCTAGTAACGAAATAAACTTACTCGTTAACCCGAAACTTAAACTACATTCCTTACTTAAACTCTGAATTCAAATTATCATTCAAAGCGATTTATAATATATATATATCTAAACTATATCAAATTTCTTGACCCAATAATGCAAGTTTGCTTATCTTTCCAACCAATTTGATATTATGATTTCAAATTATTATCTAAGTGATATTAGATTTTAAAAATCAAAAGTCTGAATTTGCTTAATTTTTATGGCAATCCATTAATTAAATTTGTAACTAAGTTCAGAATCGACCATTCATCATGCATAACCTTTTATATCAATCTACCTTGATAATAACATTTTAATTATTATTTTTTCAAAATCAACTTATTTATACTATTAAAACAAATTAACAAATTTTTATTCAAGCAAATTATAATACATTATTATAAATATTTCACTAAACTTATCAAATTTCATGACCCGATAGTTCAAGTTTTAACTGCACTTTTTAGACAAATTTATAATATTACTTCAAAATTTTCCTTTACAACCTTACTTGGATTTCAACTCAGATAATTTAGATTCAAAGCATACAACAACAACAAAGCCATATATCCCAAACAAGTTGGGGTTGGCTAGATATGGAACCCAAAATTAAAATAAAATAAAATAAATAATGATGGTAATAATATATATATATATATATACATATATAAAGGGTTTAAAATAACCAAACAAATAAAAAGTCGTCCGATAAAGGGTTTTATTTAAATAATAATAATAATAAGTAAAAAGGTTCAATAAAAGTGAAATAAAATCTAAAATAGTAATAAAAAGTAAAAAGGTTCAGTAAAAGTGAAATAAAGTCTAAAAAAACTAAGGTTCTGGTACACGGATTGCCAATTTCCATGCACTCCTATCAACTACCAGCTCTTCCGATAAACTCCAGTTACTTAAATCTCTCTTTATTATCTCCTCCCATGTCATTTTAGGTCGACCTCTACCTCTCTTTGGGCCTTCGGCGCGGCCTAGAATTCCAACGCGTACAGGTGCATCGTATGGTCAAGGTTGGATATGTCCAAACCATCTCAAGCGGTATTGGACTAACTTCTCTTCAATAGGTGAAACTCCAAGTTTTTCCCGAATATCCTCATTTCTAATCCGATCTCGTCTGGTATGCCCACAGCTCCAACGTAGCATCTGCATCTCTGCTACGCTTATCTTCTGGACGTGTTGCCTCTTAGTAGGCCAACATTCTGCACCATATAACACTGCAGGCCTGATTGCTGTCCTATAGAACTTTCCTTTAAGCTTCTGAGAAATCTTCCGATCACATAGAATGCCAGATGCTAGTCGCCATTTCACCATCCTGCTTGAATTCTAAAACTAACATCCTTATCAATCTCTCCATCAAACTACAACATAGATCCTAAGTATCGAAACGATTCCTTCTTGGGTTAGTTTCAAGGCATATCAACGCAAAAATTTAAGTATACTAATTATTTAAATTTAGATTCAAAATCAAAATTTTCATTCAAAGAAATTTTCAACATAATGTATAATACTACATCAAATAAAAATTTGGGTTTGAATTTATGTTTCAGAATTACATTATGCACCGTACTTAATTCACAACACGATATTTAATTCACAAAATGATCATGACTAACTTAATATTTAATTTACAAAATGTTATATCATTCTCATTAAAGTAATGATTAAATAAAGTATCGCTCAAATTACTGCATAATTTATAATATTAAAAACATTTTCAACATAATAAAGCTAATGAATTTTTTTTAAATAACAAAATATTATTTAATCAATATTCTTTCATTTATAAAATATCATCGTACAGTATTCTTAATTTTAACTAACCAACTAATATTCAATACTCTTTAATCGATTTAAAGTAACTTGATCATTTAATACTATTCCACGTGAAATCAAAATGACACCCAAATATATTGACACAATTACCATCCATGCCTTCATAACCAATATTTACGCAATACGCGTTATACACTAACGCGTACCAATATATGGGTTATATTGAAACCATACTTGTTCACAATCATCACATGAAATACAACATCCATGACCGCAACGATATCAACAAATAATTATTAATCAACCATTCTTGAAATCGGCACATAATATCTCAAACACTGAATAATCCATAAAACTAAATATAAAATAATAAATTTGTATTCAAGTGTTCTCACCCTACAGCTTTCTAGAAAAGCTCCTCCAAAGCTACGTCGCATGCTTCTCCTTCTCTATGCTCACTCTTTGCGTTTGCTTTCTCTCACTGCTCACTGCGTCCTTCCTTTTTCTTATTCTCTCTCTTCATCTGTGCCCTCTTCTTCTTTCTAATCTCACGTCTCGCTTTTTTATTTCTTTTCTTTTTTATAAAACAAGGCTTTAATCTGCAAACATGCGCCTGCATGTGTAGACATGAGCACGGGCCTGGTGCAAGGAAAATACAAGGTGGGATAACATGAAGTGGTCCTCCTTGCGTAAAAAAATGATGCCAACTAGGGAAAAAGGAAGTCACACATCACATGTAGATGGGGAAGGCTGTCGTGGAGAGAGGAGATGCGCTGTGTTGTTGTGGATCTGGTGGTGTGTCGAAGGTGGATAAGTAGTTGTGGTGGCGATGGTGCTGACCAGGACGTGGACTAGAGTGGTATCAGAGAGGAGTGTGTGGCTGCTTTTGTGTGCAGTGGAAGGATAACGTGAGGGGATGATGAGCTAGGCCGAAATCGATTGCATGCAAGGCTTTTGTGACGACCCCAAACTCCCGTGCCACGGAAGCAAGGATAATCTTAGGAATATAACATATAAACAATAACAGCAGAACAGAAATATATCATTACACCAAATAATGTACAACAGATTACACTAGAACAAATATAATTATCAGAGTTACACAGTATAACAGGATCATACTTAGTACAAAATACTGTTTTAGCTTTATATAAAAGTCTGCAGCGGAATCAAACATAATATACATAACAAAGTCTGAATAGCATAATAGAAATGATAGAATCCATCTTCATATCCATAGCTATCAAGAATGAGCTTGTTAAAACCTAAATACAAGGCTGCCCGTGTAGAAAATAGGGGCACCCGAGTTTGCAAAGTGAAACAAACTACGAGTCAGTCATGGGACTAGTAAGAGAAATCTTACTTAACCTATTTAACAATAAGGCCAATCACAGGACCACGCTGCTAATGCGGAATGGGTTTACGCCATTGGATTGCCAGTGCATAAATAAAGTAAATCATTTAAAAAAATGCAATGCTTTTTATAGAAAATGAAGCCATTATAAGACTCAGGTTCCATCACACAATGCAACGCAAGTCGGAGGATAGAGTTTTACCTTATAATGGCCAAAATATGCTTGATATGTATAAAACAAAATCATTTGATATTATTACTAGTGCATATATATTTCAAAAACAATTTGAATCATAATGTATCAATCATAGACGACATGAGCGTCCCATGCCACTATGCCGCCACATATAGGTTTACAATAAAAATTGCACAATGTCGTATTGGAAGTTGGATTTCCATCATGAACCAAGGCAATCGATCGTCCTTACCGACATTGAGACTGTCTAGCCCAAGCCTCAGGACCCAGACTCAAGTGGGCCCTTGGATCGTCAGGACTGGTCCACAAGGAGTGGATTAAAATGCCTAAACAATACATTTCCCCGCCCTATGAGACGTAAACTAGTCAGTACGTCGACCAAACCATCCATCGGCCCCGTAGTGACCGATATAACCGAGGCGCCTCGCTTTCAGTCATCCACATAAGTAAAAATGTCTGGGCTCCATACCATGACACCACTCCTAGCTAGAAAGAAACGCATGTGCTCCCTGAAGTCATCTCCCGTTTCGGGTTCATACACGGGGTGTGAGGCTCGCGAATTAACTCCATACACAAAGCTATACTATATTAAAGCCATGCTTTGATCATCAACAACAAGACTCTGCTTTTCAACAGAAGCCTTGATCATTTGCATCTCAGCATGTCACACAGGCAATTCACGCCATGCGACTGATGTCTATCGATATATAACCTCTGAGCTCGTACGTCTCAGAGAAGGGTATTAAGTAAGAGAATAAATTCTCCGCCACCAAACAAATATATATTTAATAGAGATCAATCAACACGGAATAAAATCCAATGTCAGACACACATCCATTTACAAGTTCGTTCTAGGTCTGAACGAAACCGGAGGCACCTTATACCTTGTCCCCGATGTCCCATACAGGAGAGAGGTCTTCGCATATCCGGTTGATATCCAAGTATGTCTGGACGATCACCACTTTTTACCTTGTCTTGGGATGCCTCCCAATAAAGTCATCAGTAATCATCCAAACGTTGTGAAGATCTCCGGTCTTCAACCACCATCTTCATATCTTCGACTTTTTCATTGTCGACCAATTATTTGAAATGAGAATTAACTCGGCCTTTTCAAATAATTCACGCATATGTAGAATACAAATCAATTCTTTCTATGTTTAAACTATTCAACATCCACATTTCAGTTCATTAGTATAATTTTCATGTCAAATACATCCAACAATAAAAATATCTGATAAACCAAGTGAAATTAGTTTATCTCCATTCCATATCCTTTATAATATTTTAAAACGATTTTTCACTATTTTTATTTATTTAAAAATAGCCCATTTCCATCGAACGACGTTTCAGGTCATTAGATGGCCATGGCTCTGCTCTTGTCCAAATTTTATTTAAACATTTCACAAATCTAACCGTTGGATCTTAACGAATTTTATATCGTTGGAAAGATCTTTCCAACGTGAACCCAACGGTTATGGTTTAGGGAAAATCCGACGGTCGAATCTCCCATATTAATCGTTTAAAATTACGATTTCAAAACGCAAACAGCAGCGTCGTTATTCGTTTTATTTTAATTTGGTAATTTACCGTGTGGGGTTTTTAATTAATTTGGTAATTTACCGTTATATTTATTTTATCCATATCAGTACTCAGTTCAACTTGTAATTCAGTCAACGCCATATGAGCGTTTTGCCCGTATGGTATCCCCAACCTCGTCGCATTAGCTCCAATTGCTGAAGTGGTATATGATGAAGTATGCTATCTTCACGTAGTATGTCAGGTAGCGTAGTTCAAAATTAATTGTTCCTATCCTATGGCGACGTTTATAATTTCACACAGAAAAACTAGCACACCGCATCCAATGGCATTCACAGGAGTTGATATATAAATAAAATTGCGCAGCCAACTCATTAATGTTTACCTATTTGTCGGATAGGCAAATAAATTCTTTACTCAACAGCAAATCTATTTACCTGTTTAGCATATGTATATACATGCATATCTAAGCTAAAAATAATATTTTTAGCGAACAAATATTTATTTCTATACATGATGATTTTTAACACTTCATATACATGTTAAAAAAATTATTTCCAATCAACAAATATTTATTTCAACCTTCGGTTATTTTTAACAATTCATATTCATGTTAAAAATATTATTTTCAATCAACAATTATTTATTTCAACCTTTGGTTATTTTTAAAGGTTCGTACATATAATGAAAATATGGTTTTTATCGTTCAAACAATTTATTTCAAACACGAATATTTTACATACTTCATACATACAATAAAAATGTTATTTTTATCGTTTAAACATTTTATTTCAGAATTGAATATTTTATATACTTCTTACATACAATAAAAATGTTATTTTATCGTTCAAACAATTTATTTCAAACATGAATATTTTATATACTTCATACATACAATAAAAATGTTATTTTTATTGTTCAAACAATTTATTTCAAACATGAATATTTTATATACTTCTTACATACAATAAAGATGTTATATTTATCATTCAAACAATTTATTTCAAACATGAATATTTTATATACTTCATACATACAATAAAAATGTTATTTTTATCGTTCAAACAATTTATTTCAAACATGAATATTTTATATACTTCATACATACAATAAAAATGTTATTTTTATCATTCAAACAATTTATTTCAAACATGAATATTTTATAAAATTTCGGCACTACAACGGCAGGGTATTTAGCACCGGCACCCTATCCAGCACGGCTCCTCTGCTATCCTAGGTCTTGCAGCATTACAATACCTTCATTTCAATGATTTCCGCAATATCATTCATTTTCACAACACAATGAATATACCACAACACAACCAGTTTTGTTGCAACCACAATCGACCATTCACAATCACAACCCAAACAATTTATATCGTTCATGGTCTATGGACGAGGGGGGTGTGTCTGTGTGTGTATATATATATATATATATATATATATTTCCATTTCAATTTCATTTCAATTCCATTCAACGCATATATGATTTATACAACGCATGTATAATTTATACATCGCTTATATAATTTATACAACGCCCATATCTGAGATATACAACGAGTATATAATTTATACATCATTTATATAATTTATACAACGTGTATACATTCCAATTAGAATTTAGAAATCTCACATTGGATTCCACTCCTTCTAAAATTGTAGGAAGCTCCGAAAATTCTCCGGTCACTTCTAGAATGTCGTGTACGATGCCACGAGTCCAATGTCTCATGTTTCATCGAATTTCGTTATTGTATGAAAAAGATACAATTTTTATATCTTAATCAACCATTTGCAATACTTAAAAGTGTTATAAACAGTTTAATTAAAACAGCCGTATACCTTTCAGCAAATGTTCCAAACTAGGGATGCAATTTCTGTCCAAACCATTGCTCGATAAGTGGATCAGGATATACCACGTTATCCAGCTCCGAACGGCGCAGCACCTCGTCCAGATCGACGGTGATATGAAGCGGCGGGGTGGTTGAAACACGGTGACTTTCGAGGGTCAGATCTATTCAAATACGCGATGATAGGAGGTGAATCATGTATGGATTCGAAGCTCTGGAGATGCTCTACAAAATTCTCAACTAGAGTTGTCGATTTCGTTGCGTGGTTTGAGAGATAATGAGGAGATAAGTAAGAAGTAGGCACTGTCGTTCAATTTGGGGTTTACGGGATTTTTTTTCTGAAGCAAGAAAGTGAATGGAGGAATATGATTGGTCCATGGTTTTATATTTAATTTTTAATTTATTTTAAACCCAAAAATACCCTTTTGTCCATACGAACTCCAAATCAGACCCAACGACTGTTGCCCCTAGCTAAATACCCCCATTCCGGACACAATGGAATATGTTTAGAAGGCCCATTCGACTATTTCAGTCAGTTATTGTGCAAATTAAAATATAAAACATTCAATTTTAGATTTGAATGTACATTTTAATTTGCCGAGGCCACATACTGATTCCAAAAATTCCCAAAAAATAAATCTAGCTATGTTGGGATGATATGGTCCCAACAAAATTAATTTCATTGAATTTGGAGACCATTTGAAAAATGGCCATTTTCTGGTCGATCTAATTCAAACTGAAATTACCAAACGTGTTTTCCTTTGCCACGCTCACATATCGACTACAAAAAGTATGGAATTTTATACCTAGCAATAATTTGACATTCTGGATCCAACCAAAGTGGTTTCGTTGAAAAAGGAGGTCGTTTTCAAAATGTCTATTTTTAAGGGCTATATATATTCCATAGCGACTATTCTGGATATTCAGCTGACCATAACTTTTTATTCCCGCTATGGAATTTTGATTTTTCAGATTTGTTAGAAAGATATTTTTAAACAGATTTAAATATTTTTGGTTCCACTTAAATTCGCTTTATTTTGAATCCTATTCATTTAGTCAAAGTTAGAAATCAAATTTTCAAACTGCCACGCCATTTCAGGCTCGTTACATAATTAAAATAAATTTTTCGTTATTATTTAAAATAAATTAATTTAAATATTCTAAATTCATTAAAATAGTCAAAATAAAATTTTTAAATTGGTTCTGATTTTCCGGGTTGTTACGATCTCCCGCACTTAAAACTTTTCATCCCCGAAAAGGAAACAACAGTAAAATAGGAAACAAAACGGAAAATAGAATATACTGTAAATGTACCTTGCACCAGAGCTAATTAGAGATGTCCACTTTGCACTTGGGATAAGCCTGTTTGATGCTATCTTCTATCTCCCATGTACTGTCTCTAAGATCTCCGCTCCATTGCACTTTGACTAATTGAACCTTCTTGTTCCTTAGCTCTTTGGTTTCTTTTCCAATAATCTTTTTCGGCTCTCTTCTCACAGTTAGTTCTGGAGTAATATCCAAATCCTACTGCGCTGCTTCTTCTACAACTAGATCTGGATCATGCACATGCTTCTGGAGTTGAGACACGTGAAATACATCATGCACTCCTGGCAACCAATCAGGTAATTGAACCCTATAAGCAAGACTTCCAATCCTTTTAAGTATACGAAATGGACTAATAAATCTTGACGCCAACTTGCCTGTTTTCCCGAATTGGACTACTCCTCTCATCGGAGAAACTCTCAGATATACATAATCACCAACAGCGAATGCCAAATCTCTTCTTCTAGAATCTGCATAACTCTTCTGTCGGCTTTGAGCTGTTTGTAATCATTTCTTAATGAAATCGACTTTATCCGAAGCTTCGCAAATCATGTCGGGACCCAATACTAATCGATTTCCTGATTCTACCAAACATGCAGGAGATCTACATGGTCGACCATACAATCCTTCGAATGGTGACATTCCGAAGCTCGCTCGGTAGCTGTTATTATATGAGAACTCAGCCAAATGTAAATGATCTTCCCACGATCCACCAAAATCAATAACAAATGATCATAATAAATCTTCTAATATACGATTCACCCTCTCAGTTTGGCCATCTGTTTGAGGATGATATGCGATGCCAAGGTTTAACTTTGTTCCCAACTCTATCTGGAATGCTTCTCAGAATTTACTAGCAAATATCAGATCACGATCACTAACAATACTACTGGAAACTCCATGCAGTCTAACGATCTCTTAGAAATAAATCTATGCCAAGTTCTTAGTCGTTCTATTTGATCTGACAGGTATAAAATGGGCAGTCTTCGTGAAACGATCTACGATCACCCATATACTATCATTTACTTTCTTGGTTCTGGGCAAATCATCTATGAAATCCATGGAAATTTGCTCTCACTTCCAATTTGGAACCTCCAATGGTTGTAACAATCTGGCGAGTTTCTGTTGATCGTTTTTGACTTGTTGACAAGTAGAACACCAGCCAACATATATTGAAATGTCTCTTTTCAACGACTTCCACCAGAATGTGCGCTTAAGATCATTATACATTTTGCTCACTCCGGGATGGATACTAAGTTTGGACTTGTGACATTCATCCAGTACTTCTCTTCTGAGATCAGGAACTTCTTGAACACAAATTCGCCCTTGTAATCTCAGAACCCGTTTGCTATCAAGACTAAAATCTAAAGTTTCGCCTTCTCGAATACGCCGACTAATTCTTTGAATAAATTCATCATATCCTTGGAGAACAGAGATCTTGTCAATTAATGAAGGCATAATAATAAGGCTAGCGATGATTAAGTTCTTTCTGCTAAGTGCATCAGCTACAATATTGGCTTTCCCCGGAGTATACAATATATCCAGATCGTACGCTGCAAAAAATTCTAGCTGACGCTGTTGTCTCAAGTTTAAGTCTTTCTGGGTGAACAAATACTTCAATGGCTAATGATCTGTATATAATTCAAACTTCTCACCTAAAAGATAGTGCCTCCATATTTTCAAAGCAAACACGATGGCTAACAACTCAAGATCATGAGTTTCATATCTCTTCTCATGCGGTTTCAATTGACGGCTAACATAAGTAACTAGTTGGCCTCTTTGCATTAATACCGCTCCAAGAACTTCTATAGAAGCATCTGTATAGACGGTCAAATCTTGATTGCCATCGATAATTGTTAATATGGGAGTGGTTGTCAATCTCAATTTCAACTCCTGAAAGGCCGCCTCACATTCTGGAGTCCAATTAAATATTGTGTGCTTCTTAGTAAGCTGCGTTAATGGACTAGATAACTTCAAAAAATCTTTAACAAATTTCCAATAATAACCAGCCAATCTCAGAAAACTTCGAACTTCCGTGGGTATACTAGGCTGCTTCCAGTCTTGAATTGTTGTAATTTTGCTTGGATCAACTGAAATTCCTTCCTTTGATACAACGTGACCAAGGAACTTGAATTCTTCTTACCAGAATATACATTTCAATACTTTGGCCTTTAATGCATTCTTCCTGAGAATTTCCAAAACTTGTTCCAAGTGTTTAGTGTGCTCGCTCTCTGACTTAGACAAGATCAGTATGTCATCAATGAAGACTAGTACGAGTTTATTCAAGACTTCTCTGAATACTCTGTTCATTAGATCGACAGAATAAGTTGAAGCATTACATAAGCTGAATGACATTACTAACCACTCATAGAATAAGTCTAGACCTTTGAATGATGTCAAAGGAACGCATTCTTCGGCAATTCGCAGCAGATGGAAACCAGTAGCTAGGTCCATTCTTGAAAATACTTAGCTCCATTCAAACGGTTTAACAAATCATCAATTTGTGACAATGGATATTTATTCTTCAATGTCTGCTTATTCAAGTCACGATAATCCACACATAGTCTGAGAGTACCATCTAACTTTGGGACAAACACCACTTCTGATCTCCATTAGAGAAACTAGGTCTGATCAGACCTTTCCATAGTAATTGTTGAGTTTGATCCCCCAATTCTTCTTTCTCCTTTAAAGTCATTCTCCGAATAGGGTGCATACTGGCCTTGTATTCAAAATTAGGTCGATTCTAAAATCAATTTCTCTATGCGGAGGTAATTTATCCACTTCTTCAAAGATATCTGCATAATTTTTGACAATAGGAATATTTTCTGTTACGACAGGAATATTTTCTATTCGAGCAGGAGAAACATCAAGAGCTGACCAAAATTCTTTTCTATCTGAATTCAGACCTTCGCGTGGTATGGTTATATACTTCCCTGATTCAGTCTTGGCCTTAACAACTCTCTCAGTGCATTTAACATCAGCTTTAACCAATCCAATCCTAAAAAACGATCAAATTCGGTAAAATTCATGATGATCGAGATGGTAGGGAACCGATAATGGGAAAAAGAGATAGACACCCTACAAATCCAACTAAGATTAAGGGAACCCCCAATCAGATTATGGACACTGATGGGTTCTTTGAGCTTTTTCAGTTTCAAATCCAATTTCTTAACTACATTACTTACAATAAAGCTTCGTGACGCGCCTATATCAAACAGTACTTTAACTGGAATATCTTTGACAGTAAGCGTTCCTTCCAAAACATTTGGCCTTACTTAACTAGCTGAGGGTGCGGGAACTTTTGCCACTTCATTTACATGTACTATTTCAGACTTCTTTGAAAGTTGGCAATTTTTCGTAATATGACCAGCCTGGTGGCACTTATGGCATCCTCTGCTCTCTTGAAATTTCTTATCGGGTTTAAATCTTTTCTTTTGCTTCCGATTGGATTTAGATCCATCCCTATTCTGCATTTTTAAAGATTTACATATTTTGGACAAATGCCCTTTCTGATTGCAATCAAGGCATACGACTGTCGTTACCAGTTCTTCTCAGATTTAACCCTTTTCTTGTTGACTTTAGGATTCTTACTGACCTCAGGCATCGTACTTGCCTCAGGGCTACCAGTTTCAAACTTCCTTTTGTTGCTAGAACTAACTTCCACTTCGTCTTCCAAAAGACCTTGCTTGTCAAGATCCTCATAGCGATAAGCCATGTATATCATTTCAGAAAAAGGAAGATTCACATGTGCAGTTACGCAATTTTTGTACCTTCTTTGAAGCCCGTTAATAAACCTCTGATTCTTCCTCAAAGGATCTTCAATTAGCTTCGGGGCAAAACGAGAAAGTTTGTTGTATTTATCCTGATACCCCTGAATGGTCATATCTCCTTGTTTCAGATAGTAGAACTCATCGTATAGCCGCTCAGTTGCTTCTGAAGGAATAAATCTTTCATTGAAAATTCCTTTAAATCTATCCCAGGTAATATTACCTTCTGGATTATCCTAAATAACAGTTTCCCACCAGATTAAAGCTTCATCTTTGAGTGCCCAAGATGCTAGTATTCTTTTCTGGCCATCCCTCAGCTTTAAACCTTCTATTATTCTCTCAGCAAAATGCATCCATGCTTGTGTTTCCATAATAGATTCTTTGCCCAAGAATGGTACTCCACCCAGATTTCGATATTTCTTTAATAGAACTTCAATATCTGCTTCTGGCTGTGGGAGCACGATTGGCTCATTAGATTGTTGAACCATAGAATTACTTCTTCTCCTTCTGCCACTCATTTTCTACTTTGTCTGCAAATAGCAGACAAAGAGTCAGGCCAACAGAAAAGATATTGTAAAGCATAGAGACATACATTTAAATTTATATGCATCTATTGGGGTGTATTTTATTCTACTAAATTCATTCTAGGATATTTCTGATCCTATCTGGAACAACTTACTCGCCCTAGAATAATGCTGATTCTATTTCTAACGAGTTCGTTAATATGTACAACAGATTACACTAGAACAAATATAATTATTAGAGTTACACAGTATAACAGGATCATACTTAGCACAAAATACAGTTTCAGCTTTATATAAAATGCCTGCAGCAGAATTAAACATAATATACATAAAAAAGTCTGAATAACATAATAGAAATTATAGAATCCATCTTCAGCTCCATAGCTATCTAGAATGAGCCTGCTGAAACCTGAATACAAGGCTGCCCGTGTATAAAATAGGGGCACCTGAGTTTGCAAAGTGAAACAAACTACGCGTCAGTCATGGGACTGGTATGAGAAATCTTACTTAACCTATTTAACAAAAAGGCCAATCACAGGACCACGCCGCAATTGCGGAACGGGTCTACTCCATTGGATTGCCAGTGCATAAATAAAGTAAATCATTTAAACAACGCAATGCTTTTTATAGAAAATGAAACTATTATAGGACTCAGGTCCCATCACACAATGCAACGCAAGCCGGAGGATACCTTATAATGGCCAAAATATGCTTGATACGTATAAAACAAAATCATTTGATATTATTACTAGTGCATATATGTTTCAAAAACAATTTGAATCATAATGTACCAATCATAGATGACATGAGCGTCCCATGCCACTATGCCGCCACATATAGGTTTACAATCAAAACCGCACAATGTCGTATTGGAAGTTGGATTTCCATCATGAACCAAGGCAAGGGATCATCCTTACCAACTTTGAGACTGTCTAGCCCGAGCCTCAGGACCTAGACTTTGGTAGGCATTTGGATCATCAGGGCCGGTCCACAAGGAGTGGTTTAAAATGTCTGAACAATACATTTCCCCGTCCTATAGGGTGTAAACAGGTCGGTACGTCGACCAAACCATCCATTGGCCCCGTAGTGACCGATATAACCGTGGCGCCTTGCTTTCCATCATCCACATAAGTAAAAATGTTTGGGCTCCATACCATGACACTACTCCTAGTTAGAATGAAATGCATGTCCTCCCTGAAGTCCTCTCCCGTTTCTGGTTCATACCCGGGGTGTGAGGCTCGCAAATTAACGTCATACACAAAGCTATGCTATATTGAAGTCATGCTTTGATCATCAACCACAAGACTCTACTTTTCAACAGAAGCCTTGATCATTTTCATCTCAGCATGTCGCACAAGCAATTCACGTCATGCGACTGATGTCTATCGATATATAACCTCTGAGCTCGTATGTCTCAGAGAAGGGTGTTAAGCAAGAGAATAAATTCTCCACCACAAAATAGATATATATTTAATAGAGATCAATGAACACAGAATAAAATCCGGTGTCAGACACATTTCCATTTACAAGTTCATTCTAGGTCTTAACGAAACCGGAGGCACCTTATTCCTCGTCCTATATGTCCAATACAGGAGAGAGGTCCTCGCATATCCGGTTGATCTCCAAGTACGTCTGGATGATCACCACTTATTACCTTGTCTTGGTATGTCGTCCAATCAAGACAACGGTAATCATCCAAACGATGTGAAGATCTCGTGTCTTCGACCACCATCTTCATATCTTTGACTTTTTCATCATCGATCAATCATTTGAAATGAGAATTAACTCGGCCTTTTCAAATAATTCATGCATATATACAATTCAAATCAATTCTTTCTATGGTTAACTATTCGACATCCACATTTCAGTTAATTAGTATAATTTTCATGTCAAATACATCCAACCATCAAAATATTTGATAAACCAAGTAAAATAAGTTTATCTCCATTCCACATCATTTATAATATTTTAAAACAATTTTTCACTATTTTTATTTATTTAAAAAAAGTCCATTTCCTTCGAACAGCGTTTCAGGTCATTTAATGGCCCTAGCGCTGCTCTCGTCCAAATTTGATTTAAACATTTCGCAAAATCTAGCTGTTGGATCTTAACGAATTTTTATATCGTTGGAAAGATCTTTCCAAAGCAAACCCAACAATTTCGGTTTCGGGAAAATCCGACGGTCGGATCTCTCGTAATAATCGTTTAAAATTACGATTTCAAAATGCGAACTACAGCGTCATTATTCATTTTATTTTAATTATATTTATATATATGTATATAACTCATTCGACGATTTCTGAACCGTTTTCACTTCAAAATTTTGGCTAACACCTTCAAATTTTCAAAAAAAAATCGGCATAACCTCCTTTGTACGGGGAGGGGTTTGGAAATTTATTAGGCCGTATTAGGTACCCAATAAATCCAGTATAAGCACACTTAATTTTTAGTGTCCTATCTATTCTTGAGGGAGTGTGTGAAATTACTCTAGAGATAAATCTCGTTACCTTGTCCAGTGTTGGAAAATAAAAAATCAATGTGTCATATCTAATAACTAGAGAGATGTGACTATTGTCAACTCTATACCCGTGTGGGTTTTTTATTTAATTTGGTAATTTACCATTATATTTATTTTGTCCATATCGGTATTCAGTTCAACTTGTAATTCAGTCAACGCCATACTAGCGTTTTTCCCGTATGGTAACCCCAACCTCGTCACATTAGCTCCAAATGCTGAAGTGGTATATGATGAAGTATGCTATCTTCACGTAGTATGCCAGGTAGCGTAGTTCAAAATTAATTGTTCCTATCCTATGGTGACGTTTATAATTTCACACAGAAAAACTAGCACACCGCATCTAGTGGCATTCACAGGAGTTGATATATAAATAAAATTGCGTGACCAACTCATTAAGGTTTACCTATTTGTCGGGCATGCAAATAAATTCTTTACTCAACAGCAAATCCATTTAACTGTTTAGCATATGTATATACATGCATATCTAAGCTAAAAATAATATTTTTAGCGAACAAATATTTATTTCTATACATGATGATTTTTAACACGTCATATACATGTTAAAAATATTATTTCCAATCAACAAATATTTACTTCAACCTTCGGTTATTTTTAACAGTTCATATTCATGTTAAAAATATTATTTTCAATCAACAATTATTTATTTCAACCTTTGGTTATTTTTAAAGGTTCATACATACAATGAAAATATGATTTTTATCATTCAAACAATTTATTTCAAACACGAATATTTTATATACTTCATACATACAATAAAAATGTTATTTTTATCGTATAAACAATTTATTTCAAACTTGAATATTCTATATACTTCTTACATACAATAAAAATGTTATTTTATCGTTCAAACAATTTATTTCAAACATGAATATTTTATATACTTCATACATACAATAAAAATGTTATTTTTATCGTTCAAACAATTTATTTCAAACATGAATATTTTATATACTTCATACATGCAATAAAAATGTTATTTTTATCGTTCAAACAACTTATTTCAAACATGAATATTTTATATACTTCATACATGCAATAAAAATGTTATTTTTATCATTCAAATAATTTATTTCAAATAAGAATATTTTATATACTTCATACATACAATAAAAATGTTCTTTTTATTGTTCAAACAATTTATTTCAAACATGAAAGTTTTATAAACTTTCGGCATTGTAATGGCAGGGTATTTAGCACCGGCACCGTGTCCATTGCGGCTCCTCTGCTATCCTAGGCCTTGCAGCATTACAATACTTTCATTTCAATGATTTCTGCAATATCATTCATTTTCACAACATAATGAATATACCACAAACACAACCAATTTTGTTGCAACTACAATCACTCATTCACAATCACAACCCAAACAATTTATGCTGTCCATGGTCTATGGACGAGGGGAGTATATTTATATGTATATAAATATATTAATTTCCATTTCAATTCCATTCAACGCATATATGATTTATACAACGCATGTATAAATTTATACATCGCTTATATAATTTATACAACGCCCATATATGAGATATACAACGGGTATATAATTTATACATCACTTATATAATTTATACAACGCGTATACATTCCAATTTGAATTTAGAAATATCACATTGGGTTCCACTCCTTCTAAAATTGTAGGAAGCTCTAAAAATTCTCCGGCCACTTCTAGTATTCGTGTACGATGCCACAAGTCCAAAGTCTCCTGTTTCATCGAATTTCATTATCGTATGAAAAAGATACGATTTTTATATTTTAATCAACCATTTGCAACACTTAAAAGTGTTATAAACAGTTTAATTAAAACCGTCGTATACCTCTCAGCAAATGTTCCAAACTAGGGTCACGATTTCTGTCCAAACCGTTGCCCGATAAGCGGATCAGGATATACCACGTTATCCAGCTTCGAATGGCGCTCCCGACGTTGTGCACCTCATCCAGATCGATGGTGATATGAAGCGGCGGCGGCGGTTGAAATGCGGTGATCTTCGAGGGTCAGATCTCTTCGAGTATGCGATGATAGGAGGTGAATCAGGTATGGATTCGAAGCTCTGGAGATGCTCTACAAAATTCTCAACTGGAGCTGTCGATTTTGTTGCGTGATTTGAGAGATAATGAGGAGAGAAGGAGCAGGCGCCGTCGTTCAATTTGGGGTTTATGGGATTTTTTATCTGGAGCAGGAAAGTGAAAGGAGGAATATGATTGGTCCATGGTTTTATATTTAATTTTTAATTTATTTTAAACCAAAAATACCCTTTTGTCTATACAAACTCCAAATCAGACCCAACGACTGTCACCCTTAGCTAAATACCCCAATTCTGGACATAATGGAATATGTTTCGCAATCCCATTCGACTGTTCAGTCAGTTATTCTCCAAATTAAAATATTAAACATTCAATTTTAAATTTGAACGTACATTTTAATTTGCCGGGGCCACATACTGATTTCGAAAATTCCCAAAAAACAAATCTAGCTATGTTGGGACGATACGGTTCCAACAAAATTAATTTCGTTGAATTTGGAGGTCATTTGAAAAATGGCCATTTTCTGGTCGATCCAATTCAAACTGAAATTACCAAACGCTTTTTCCTTTTCCAAGCTCATATATCCAGTCCAAAAATTATGGAATTTTAAACCTAGCAAAAATTTGACATTCCGGATCCAACCAAAGTGGTTTCGTCGAAAACGGAGGTCGTTTGCAAAATGTCTATTTTTCAGGGCTATATATTCCATATCGACTATTCTCAATATTCAACTGGCCATAGCTTTTGATTCCTGCTATGAAATTTCGATTTTTCAGATTCGTTAGAAAGATATTTTTAAACAAATTTAAATATTTTTGGTTTAACTGAAATCCGCTTTATTTTGAATCCTGTACATTTAGTCAAAGTTCGAAATCAAATTTTCAAACTACCGCACCATTTCAGGCTTGTTATATAATTAAAATAAATTTATTCCTTATTATTTAAAATAAATTATTTTAAATATTCTAAATTCATTAAAATCGTCAAAATAAAAAATTAAAATTGGTTCTAATTTTTCGGGTTGTTACAGCTTTCACTTTGTTTTTTCTTTTATTATTGTTTTTTTTTTTTTTTTTTTTTTTGAAAATGGCGGAAGTGAGTGATGAAGTCGGAGAGGCAAACTGTTGAAGAGGAAGGATTTAAAAGTGGCGGATAAAATGGCCTGGCATAAAGATAAATACACATGTCTCAACTTTCCCTTATTTCACTGCCACGTTTAGATTTATATAATATCTCTTTTTTATTAAATTTTTCCGCATGCATCAAGTTTGGAAGGTGGGCTTACATTTTACCAGTTCGCTTATCTATCTTATGTTGCTACTTAATTTTGTTTGCATTTCCATGTTTTGTTGTATATTTTTCATTTCCTTTGATTTTATTTTATAATTATATATAGAAAATAAACACAACTAATAATAAAATCGTGTATTACAATGTACCACGATCCTAAAACAGTAATAAAACAGACCGGTTGATTAATTCTGTAAATAGTCAAAAAGGACTACAGTTACCCTAAAATACGTTAGAAAAAATATATGCTTATTTTCCAGAATAAAAATTACAGTAAACTTCTATAAAATATTTTAAGACTACGTGAGCTGAAACTGAACAAAAATTTGAAATGAATATTTAATTACAATTAAATTTCAAATTCAGATCATTTCCGGTAACTGAATTACAATTCAACTTTAATTACCAAATCTTGGATCGTTACATCCTCCCTCCCTCAAGGCAATTTCGTCCTAAAAAATGGAACGAATCTTAGAGAAGAACGTAAGTTTCCATAATTAATATTATCGCTTCTTAATTTTTTTCCAAATTCCTTTTCAAATTTGAATTAAAGTTTAAATTTTAAAAAATTCAAATTATAGAGAAAATAAACCCATAACAATATTACACCAAAATTTTGATTAAATAAAACATCCATACATTCATTCTTGACTCATATACATTAGTTCTTCACCCTATATACATTCACAAAATTTATCTGTTAGATCCAAAATTGGCTCTAACACCCAAACTAATAACAATTCTATTGAAATGGAATCAAAAACTATGAAAACACACAATTTATAGTGGTTCGCCGTTAAATAGCCTACGTCCACTTTCTTCTTTTTTGACTGATGCTTTGAATGCGAGTAAAACAATTATTTTCACTCAAGTCTCACTTATCTCATACATTGATTTACTCGATTTCCTTCACAATATGATTCAAAAGATGATTGTAAGATGAATAAGTTGATGAAATTCGGGTCGCAAAGGAGTTTAAGTTCTGAATGTGCCAAAAGATCCTTCCAAATGCCTCTTGATGTTCTATTTATAGGTGGAAAATCCCCCTGGAGTGGGATCGGTTCGGATCCACGTGGCATCAATCCCGCCACAATCGGGTTCGGATGGAGTCTGATGATGACAGCATAACAGGTTAGTGGAAAATGTGGGTAGATCGTGTGCGTAACCGTCTCGAGTATTATCGAAAACGTGGGGTAGAAGCTGCTGTGACTCTGGGATCGGATCGGATATGCTTGTGTATGGGGTTTGGATCGGCTCCATTCCTTCCGATCTGGTCCGTCTTGTTTTCCTTCCCTTTCTGCTTTGTGCTGATCTGTCTCTTCCCAAGGAAAACCCGATCTGATCCGATTATCTGGCAGGGTGCTCTTCTTTGTTTGAGTCTTTAACTTTGTGTAGCCTAGTTCACAAAGTAGGCTAACATTTTGCCCCTCAAAGGACGCTTCTATTGAAGATGGAGCGTGCTTTGACATTATTTGTGCATTGATCTCCGAATTTGAACCGTTGAATAGCTGCTTCTGCTCACGTGTTGGGATGCATTGCTTCACTAATTCATATCTCTTGCGGCCTATAAATACATCTAAAAGTTCTCAAATTTCTTTCTTTGTTTCATACAACTTTGAGAACCCTGCTTGATGTCCAGTAGCTCTTCCAGGTAAATTTTTATATACATTTTTCTCTGAGTTTAACCCGTATGCCAAGTTGATATGCGTGATTCTATTGGGGTTCGGTTTCCAATCCGAACAGCCTCCCTCTCCCCGCTTCCAGTAGACTATTGGGCCAAATATATGTGGGCTAACATTCCGGTCCGTACAGGATAAAACATGGGGAATATTAAGAGCCATTTCTATTTCATATATAAATCCGCCACGCCTCAATCTCTCTCCTCTTCTTATTTTTTTCGCCGTCTTCTAAATTATCCGCAAAAAACCCTAACTCTCAAAAACTCCGAAATCCCTATTTTAATCTTCAAATTGAGCACATAGGTAGGTCTGTAACTTCGATTAACTTTGTTACGGCTGATTTTGATTAGGATTTGTGAATAATTTGAGCGATTTGGGTATGGTGTTTAATTGGCTCTGACGCCATGACTTCCTCCCCGTCACCACCATCGTCGATGGTCTCGTCACCATCTCAAGGCGGTTACGGAGGGGACTAAAATCTGATGATGCTCAAGCCAACACATGGACGCTCGATTTTGGTTCAGTTCTCAACACGAGAGTGGGTTCGGTGTTGGTTGAGTGAGATGAAAAAGGGAGAAGAAAAAGAGAGGAGCTGGGATCGGTTCAGGTGGAGAAAGGCTAGAGTGAAGGGAAGGGGAAGAGGTTCCTATGACTGGATCAGGTCGGAGTAAGAAACAAAGAGGAAGAGAGGCATAGGTACTTAAGTCAATCCGGACCGCTCCGAATACCTACTTCCGAACTGATCCGGTTTTGCTGGCTGGTAGCGAACGTTTGCTACAGACCAAAACATGGATCCCCCCGATCCGATCCTTACACTTACATCCGAACCGAACCGAAGCAGTCCTACTCAATGCACAAGAATTTGTTCAACTGGCCAAATAAATACTTGACATAACCTTCAAATTAAAGAACAGTTAGGATAGTGCCTTACGAACATAAATGAACATCAAAAACTATTCCGAACATTACTGCTTTATCGAACCTTTGCATTACGCTCTCATGTGTTTACTTTGCATCTTTTGCACACATAGCACACACTTTAGTTCACACACGTATACGGGGGAATACGGGCTATCTTACTCTAACGTATGTTATTGCTTCTTTAGTAGTTTAGCGATCATGGCAGAGAGCCATTCATCTATGTTAGCAGAGAAGAGAGAAGTTGCAGAAACTTCCGAGAAATTTGCTCTTGATGACATATCCTCTTCCTCAGACCCTGAATGGGATGATGAGGGCCTAGATTATGAAGTAGAAGCACGCAATAGTGAAATACCTTATGATAGTGAATTTTCTCTTGGCGATGAAGAGGAAGGAGGGATAGGAGATAATCGTGCTCCTGATGAGTTTAAATCTGCCATTACATTGGAGTTACCCAAAGATTCTGTTGAATCGATGATTGATGACGACAAACTCATTCGAATATGTCTAAAGCATGGAATACTAAAAAGAGATACCCTGGTGCCATCGAAAACGGATCGCCCCCATAATCCTCCAGAAGGATTTATGGCAGTTACCCGATTGATATGTATGGTTGGGGCTATTCCACTGTTTCCGCCTTTTGTTGTCGATTTTCTGAGATAGATGCGAATAGCCCCCCATGCAATTACATCCCAACTCTTATGCTTATTTATACACCTTGTATATAGCATACAAAGAGGTTTTAGGTATAGAGCCTACCTTCGATGATGTCTACTTTTTTTATAATTTCAAGCATCGGACTTCAGAGACTCCTTCCTTCTCATATTTTGAATCAGTTCTAAAAAGGAAAATTATTACAGTTACATTTAGCAGCAAAGCAGGTGATTCTAAGCTCGAATGGTTTTATATCAGGCAGCAGCCGGGGTGCGCCAGGAGATGGACCAAATCAAGTAAAGCATCGACTTTCTAGATCTCAATTTTAAATGCTCATGCCAACACATTAACTTGCTTTCTTTTTCATTCGCAGTAGATAACCCAAAGCAAATATCGGATTAATTGTACTTTGATCGTTTGCATCGGCTTCTCAATAGCGATCAAAAGTTCCTAACCATCGACGAAGTTCTTAAGGATGAGTATCTCTATCATCACGGGTTACTATCCATTACCCGTAGTATAGGTCATGGGATGGGTTCATATGTGTACATACCCCCGGTAGACATTATTCCTGAGACATGCGAGGGCTTGAAAGGTCCAACAATACCTCTTCAGACTTCGCCTTCTCCATCTTCAACTCAGGACGACAAGTTAGCCAACATAGCTGAAAAGCACAGAGAAGGGTATATCGTCCCCGATAACGCTATTTCTCCTGAGAAGTCAACTTCTCCTAAAGAGCTGCCAACAGATGCTTCTCAAGGAGATGCTCCTACTTCCGATGATTCCACATTTAAGAGTTTAGGAAAACTTCCCCTGCCTGAAACCATCTATACTTAAGAGGACTTTGGCACGAGTCCTTTAACTTTCACTTCTTCAAAGGAGACTACTCCCGTGAAGACCAAAGAGCCCGCTTAGGCTAGTCTGGCTTCAGACTCGGGTTTGTTGGAGGGAACACCACTTAGGATGCACTCAACACATTAGCACCACACGTCACATCACTCATGTCTTATGTGAACACTGATTCTGAATTCCACTTATATTGTTGCGTAGGTATAATGTCTCGCCCTTACTACGATGTCAGAAAAATGTGCCGTAGCATGTCTAGACCTCCTTCCGATATCGAGCATGATCGCCGTGAGAGCCGGGCAGAGATGACAGAAGGCCTCACGATTCTCATCGACCACACACCTCGCGCTCTCGTTCCTCCGTCCGGTCGGATCCAGACAGGTATAAGAGTTACCAGAGTCATCGAGGAGAAGACACGTCGCAATCCAAAGATCGAACTCTCCTCAAGACAAATATAGTCGGGAGAAAAGTACACCGAAACATACCGATTCACGAGACAAACACAAAGTTTCCGAGAAGCGATTTGGAAAGGGTGATGCAGCCATCGTCCCGGCTAAGCGAAAACACGTTGATCTAACATACTGCAAGCCTCTGCCACTGGATGCTGATTCCAAAGCTAAGCTGGCATATCTGGAGAAGCAGTTACCAGATCACTACTTTGAGAATCTAACTTTTTTACCCGCACATGAACCTATTTCTTCAAAGTGAGCAGATGAGGCTAAAGCAAAGATTGATGCAGTTGAGAAGCAATACTCAGAGATGTACAAATATTCACACAATCTCTCCAGATTTATTCGGGCTTTAATTACAGACATTGATTCAATGAAAAAGGCTGCGGATTCCGATGAGAATGCCTTGAAAATTTTGGAGAAGGACCTAGAAGACACACAGGCTCAACTTTTCATTGCTCAACGAGATGCCAACAACTTCAAACAGCAATTTGAGGAATTACAGAAGCGTTATCATGACTTGCTGGAATCTCATAGTCAGGAGCGTTTGGAGTTGAAGAAACAAGCGGAAGACGCTAAGTCAGACAGTGTCAAAATGCAACTAGCTTATAATATTCTTGAGCAAGAAAAGGCCGAGATAGCAAGAAAAAATGCTGAATTGGAGAAATGAAGCACTGACTTGGAGTCCAAGTTAATGGAAGCCGAGAGTAGGGCTGCCCTAGCTGAGGGGAATGTGGATAACGCCATTAAGTCCGCTGAAGAAACCCGTAAATAGCTGTCAGAGGCTCAGGAATAAGTGCACGGTTTTGGCGAACTATTGTCGAATTCTTGGCACACATAATTCGTCGCCGAAACATCTCCTGGATTGAAGACTATCTGACTACCTTAGTTCACGTATGGAGTCAAATCATCGAATGGGAGAAAGAGGAACTTAAGGTAGACTTTGTTGATGAAGACAAACTTATGGAAAAGTATCTGAGAGATGATGAATTGGCACGCCTGGCCGAGGGGCATCGCCTCATTACCGCTGCTATGGAGGAGGAGAAACGCCTGGCCAAACAGAAGAATATCTCTGAAGTTGGCTCTTCTTCTGCTACCGCTGAAACTACTGAAGTTGAGGGATATGATCCCGAGAATCCGGGAATTCCTAAAGCGTATCTTTTATCTCCTATACCCGAATCAGCATAAGAGACGGTAGCTGCCCCAATTGAGAAATCATCAGAAGGTATTTCCACCTTTTCACTTCAATTTGCCAAGGCAGTCTCCACCTTTCGTCACATCATTGGGCAATCGATCGAGGATCCTTTATTTTCTCCTGAGTTGATAACTGTTGCTTCTCATTCTGTAGGTGCTGGACCAGCCGAGAAGACTGACAAGCATCAGGGAACCACCGTTGGTGAAAAATCTGTGGAAGAGACTCAGGAAGAATATAAGGCTACCATCGTTGAGTCAGGAGGGGGAGCTGAACTGTCTAAGGCCGACACTTCTCATGATGACGAGATGATGGATGACTTAAAAAACGACAGTGGTAATGAGGGGCATGAAGAAGATCCTGATGTGGCTACAATTGAGGATTCAAAAAGTGTCGATGACATTACTTTGGCTGAAATGAAAGCCGAACAAGACAAGCGCATGCAGTTGAAAGTTGAAGACTTGAACCCCGAAAGCCTTAAGCCACTTATAGTGGTGGATCCTGGATCGAGGTTAGTTGTTACGCTTTCAACTAGATCTATTACAGAAGAGCTTGCTAAAAAATCTTCTCTTGATTCCAGTGTTCCGACTCCTGGGAAGAAATCCACCGATTCCGGTACTTCAACTACAGAGAAGAAAAGGCCAAAGCGTCTCATGTCTGATGCTGGAAAAGAGGCTAGAAATGCTCTTAAGGCTGCTAAAAAATCCAAGTCTGCTCTGAAGCCCAAGTGATGATGTGCTTTGTTTTATTTTTGTTTTGATATTCCACTGGTCCGTTGTTGTTGTAGTGAGTGCGGCCCTCGCGTCTTTTGCTTAGTCTTCCTGTATAAACTCACATATTTGTGAATAAAATTTTTTGTTCTCTGCAATGTCTGATATCCGTCAATTTTAACATTTAGATAAAGATGCGCACAAACAACATGTCGAATCACAGTTATATTTTAAAGTCATTATTAAGGGTTACATGTGTACATACATATGCCCCCAATCAATCTTGGATAACTGATTAAAACTAATTCAAGATCAATTAAATTCAAAATTCAGCTATCCCCGGTTCTCTGACAGGGCCATATTCCTTTTGTCATTGATGCCTATTCTTCCTAGCATCTTTATACTCTCATGCCTCATAACCAGGTTAGAGTATTACTGAGGCGGTCTCTTATCGGGGTGCACCTTCACGCCTCAAGGGACGTCGTCTTCCCGTCCTTTATACTCTCTCTCGTCTCATGAGAGTTAGAGTTAGGAAAGTCGTCTTCCCATTCTTTGCATCTTATCATGCAAATGGTCATTTTGTTTGCTCCTGCATATGGGTTGTCTCCAATTTTTTGAAATTTAATTTTGTGTTTTATTTTCATGACAGAATAATGGTTAAGGATATAAATAATGCAGGAAAATAAATGACACTTGATATTTTTATAGTGGTTCAGCTAAGTCGTAGCCTACATCCACTTCATAATTCTTTGTTCATATAAACAAACTTTTTAAGGCAAGTCGTGCCTTTTCACATAGCTTATAAAAACAAAAAAGGAGTCATTTCATATTTAGCTCAGATATCGTCATAAGTGTTGAGCGTTCCAAGCTCTAGGAATCTCTTCACTGTTATGACCGTTAGCTTGAATGCTCCTGTATCAAGCTTCCATTGGATGGTGTACGTCCCTTCCCATTTTGGACCCAATTGGGTCGAAGGCGGGAAGACTCGTTTCAGTACTAGGTCTCCTGGTTCAAAGGTTTTGAAGCGAACTTTCCGGTCATAATAACGAGCTACTTGATGTCGATGTCTTGAGGTACGCAAGTATGCTTCATCTATTTTTTCTTCACCATATCAAGAGACTCTAGGAGGAGTGTTCTATTTGTCACCGGGTCATAGTACGCGACTCGATGAGAAGGGACTTCCAATTCTACCGGGATTAATACTTCTGACCCAAAAGAAAGTGAGTAGGGTGTATGGCCAGTGGCCATCTTAAAGGTTGTCCTGTAGGCCCATAAAGCTAGTGGCAACTCATCTACCCATCTGGCTTTGGCCCGCTCTAACCGCTTTTTAAGAATAGATTTAACGACCTTGTTTATTGCTTCGACCTGGCTATTTGACTGCGGGTGAGCTACAGCAGTGTACCGTTTATCAATTTTGTACTTCTGGCAGAAATTTCTGAATTCGATGCTTCCAAACTGTGTCCCATGATCAGTTATGATGGTCTTCGGTATCCCAAATCGACAGATAATGTTTCTGACCACAAAACTAATCACCTTTCTTGCCGTGATCGTTGTTAAAGGTTCAGCTTCCACCCATTTCGTGAAATAGTCCACGGCGATGATCGCATACTTAGCTCCTCCTCTAGCAATAGGTAACACTCCAATAATGTCAATCCCCCACATGGAAAACGGCCATTGGCTTACCATCGACTTGAGCTGAGTCGGAGGCGCTCTGGGAATCTTGGCAAATCTTTGACTTCTGTCGCAGCATCGTGAATAATCAACCGCGTCTTTATTTACGGTAGGCCAGAAATATCCATACCGTAATACTTTCTTTGCTAGGGTTTGGCCCCTGGAATGGTCCCCACACTCACCTTCATGTACCTCTTGCAGTACACGTTTAATGTCGTCGTGTGCGATACACCGTAAAAGGGGCATTGAAAACCCTTGGCGATAAAGGACGTCGTCCTGTAAAATGTATCTTGCAGCCTTGCATCTTATAGCTCGTCTTTTGCTCTTTTTCAACGGGAGGGTTCCATTCTTGAGAAAATTCTTGATCGATGTCATCCACGATTCTCTCTCTGGGTTGACTTCCAAGGCTATTTCTGCTTCCATAAGGTCGAAACTCGGTAATTTCAAAACCTCTATCGGAACCATTTCATTTTCTTTGGGATTGTCAGAACTTGCTAGCTTTGCCAGCCGATCTGCTTTCTGATTTTCAATTCTTGGAACGTGTGTTATGCTGTAATGCTTCAAACTTCCCAGCAACTCCTTTACCTTTTTGAGATAAGTAACGAGTCATGGTCCTTTAGCAATAAATTCCTCCCGGACCTGGCATACAACTATCCTGGAATCGCAATATATATCTAGTGTCCTCACTCCCAGTTCTTTGGCGAGTTTAAACCCGGCAATCATGGCTTCATACTGGAATCGTTATTGGTAGCAGCAAACTCCAATCGCAATGCATAGTAAATAGATCGTCCTTCAGGAGTTATTAGAACAACTCTGGTGCCGGACCTTCGATCATTTTTGGCTCCGTCCGCATATAGCTTCCACGGACTAAGCTCTAACTCTTGGTCCAAAGTAACTACCTTGTCACCCACCGTTTCCTCTTCGGGAATTGTGAATTCAGCTTTTAAGTCGACCAATGCCTGCCCTCTAATTGATTTCCACAGTTGAAAATTTAAATAAAATTGACTCAGCTTGATGTTCCATTTAAGTAACCGCCCCGATGCTTCGGGTTTTTGCAACACTTGTCTTAAAGGTTGATCGGTGTATACAATTATTGGGTGAGCCTGAAATTAATGACGAAGCATGCGGGAAGCAATCAGGAGGCTATAAGCAAGCTTTTCTATCTTCGAATAATTATATTCAGCAGTAGCTAGCTTTTTTCTCATGTAGTATACAGGCTTCTGGATTTTATCCTCTTCACGTACCAATGTTGTACTGACAGCGTGAGATGATACCACTAGGTAGACAAACAAATCCTCATGTTCCGCGGGTTTTGATAATATTGGAGGCTTTTCTTATAAGTCTAACAAATTCTGGAATGCCTCCACACAGTCAGGGGTCCACTCAAAATTTCGCTTTCCTCGTTTTATTAGATCGAAGAAAGGTACACACCTATTTGTAGCTTTGGAGATAAACCTGCTCAATGCAGCAACTTTTCTGGCCAAGATTTGAACATCTTTGATCTTTCGTGGTTCTTCAATATCCCTCATCGCTACTATTTGGCTAGGATTTATCTCTATTCCTCGAGAACTCACGATAAATCCAAGAAATTTTCCAGATGCGACCCCAAACGAGCATTTTAGGGGGTTTAACTTCATTCCATACCTTCGAAAAATATCAAACATTTCAGCTAAATCCCTTGTATGGTCAGAAGATTATTTAGACTTCACAAGCATGTCATCCACGTAAACCTCCATGGTTTTCCCAATTTGATTATAAAACATGCGGTTGACCAAGCGCTGGTACGTGGCTCCTGCATTCTTTAACCCAAATGGCATTACCACATAACAATATAACCCCAAGTCTGTAATGAAACTTGTATGCTCTTGATCTGGTATGTGCATGGGAATTTGATTGTACCCAGAATAGGCATCCACAAAGGATAAGAGCTTATGCCCAACCGACGAATCTACTAGCTGATCAATTCTGGGGAGAGGAAATCTATCCTTCGGACATGCATTGTTCAAATCAAAAAAGTTGATACATGTACGCCACTTCCCGTTAGACTTTTTAACCAGGACAGGATTCGATATCCAGTCGGGATATTTCGAATCCTTAATGAATCCATTATCTTTTAATTTCTCTACCTCTTCTTCAAAGCTGCTGACCGCTCTAGGCCTAACATCCGTCTTTTCTGTTTGATTGGTGGGTGCTTTGGATTAATACACAAAGAATGGCTCATAATGGCAGGCGTAATCCCAGACATGTCAGCGTGAGTCCAGGCAAACACATCCAGATTTGGCCTTAAAAAATCAGCCAACTCTTTCGCTCGAACTGGATCGAGTTGTGAGCCAATCTTTAGTACTTTTGTCAAATATGTCTCATCAATAGGTATATCTACTGTTAACTCGTTGGGATTCGCCTTCCTATTCTTGGGTTCTCTATCATCTCTGGGATCTATATCCTCGAGCACATCTGAGGCGACTCTCTTGGGGCTGACCCCTAAATGGCTATGCTGAGTTCTCCTTCGAAGGGGCAGAATCGTCCTTAGTTTCTATATTCAACCCCTTCATTAGCATCTTCAACTCCGTCTTGTAACAAGCTCGTCCCGTATCTTGGTCGCCCCCCATCATCCCAATTCCTGCGTCAGTCAGGAATTTAAGCAGCAAGCACTAAGGTGCAACACATGCCCAAAACTTGGCAAGGGTCGGTCGGCCTAGGAAGGCATTGTAGGGCGACTCCACATCCAAAACTACAAACGGCAGGTTCCTCACTCTCTGGGCGATCTCCCTACCCTAATGTCACTGGTAATTCTACGTAGCCCATCGGAGCCGATGACGCTCTGTTGAAGCCACGTATCCATCCTTCGCATGGCTTTAGATCTTTTGCTTCAAGTCTATTTGTTCAAAAGCTTTCTTGAAGAGGATATTGGCCGAGCTCCCGTTGTCCACTAACACTTTATGGACCAAAGCAGGGCCAATTGTCGTGGTAATTACTAGTGGATCCTCAATTGGGTATTGAATTCCGGAATCATCTCTACTACGGAATATGACGTCGTCTTTTGTTGTTTTACTGGAGTAATGTCTTCAAGGTTACTGCATTCTCCTACTTCAAAATGCTTGGCGGCGTTGACGTACTGATCGATCGCCTTGAAACTACGACCAACTAGGTGAGGTCCGCCTACAATGGTATTAATAACGATCCCCTTACCTTTCTACTGGGCTGTGGGTTTTGAAGTAGGCTGGTTTTGGTCCGAGCTTTTCCCTCTTGCCCCCTGTCCCTTGGGGCAACCTTATACTCGTCTAACTTCCCTTCCAACAACAATATTTCAACTATATCTATCAAATGACGGTATTTGTTGGTGGAATGATCGTGTGTTCCATGGAACAAACAAAACTTTCCCGTTGCGATCTCCTTTTCAGTGGAGCCTCTGGGGGGTGGTTTTTTGTACTGCAATATGCTATATGTATCCAAGTAAATATTTTCCAATGTATCATTTAACGGCGTATAGTTTTCAAAAGTGTGGAATCTGGGTCTTTTACTAGAGCTATTCCCTCGGTTTCTGTTCCTTCTATTGCCGTTCCCATTCCTGTTGTTATTGCTTCCGCTCTGGTTGCCAACATTTACCTCAACCTTCCCTGAACTGTCACTAGATTGTTTCACAGCAACATTACTTTGGACAACTTCCCTCGAGGCCCCTTCGGACTTTCTCTTCCAATTTGCATGAGCTTCTTCTCGTCTTAAGCAGATATTAGCTTTTTCATAGAACAATTCTCTAGTAGGAAGCGGTTTCCCAGACAAGTAATCCCCGAATTCTGTGTCAGGGTCAACCCCTTCTATCAAGGCCATCAGAATAGTGGGCTCATGAGGATCACTAACTTCGGTGACGGCCAGGTTGAAGCGATCTAAATATGACTTCAAAGATTCTCCTGGGGCCTGTTTAATCCGTGACAACTCTATGACGCTCTTGGACTTTTGGGCATGAAGTCGAAACTGGTTTATGAAGCACTCACTCAATTCTGTGAAATTTGTTATCGATCGGGGAGGGAGCCGGGTGAACCACATTAAAGCCACATCTTTAAGATAAATTGGAAAGGCTTTGCATTTTACAGCATCTGGAGCTGCTGCAGCATTCACGAACCATGCATACCTCATCAGATGCTGCCCTGGGTATGTTCTTCCTGAATACCGATCCATATGAGGCAAGTTGAACCGCCGAGGGAACTGGAAATCCAATATTTCATCTGTGAAGGAGGTATGACTTTGCTCAATAACCCAGTCCTCATTAATATATCGCCGGCTTTCAGACATAATCTGACGCACCATCGCCCATACATCGTCATCTGTTAAAGTCTGCACCGGTTCACTGGGTCTAATATTCGGATTACCCCTGGGCTCCTGATTAGGGGATAACCTCCTGTTTCTAGCGCGGATGCTCTACATTGCTCCATACGCTCCAGGTCGATCTCAGGAGGGAGGGGCTGGAGAAGTTGTTGTTGCGTAGGATTAGTAATGTTAGGATCCCTGGGTAGAACGAGGGATCCATGCATGGGCAATAGCATAAGCTCTCTCAAGCTTGGGTCATCAGGCCCTAACACACGAGCACAGTCTTCGCGAGATCCAAAAATCCAAAAGTTAGCTGACCAAGATTCTGAGGTCACTCTAGCGGTCTTCTTTCACAAGGACGTCCCTCATCTGAAGAAGATGAATCGTCTACAGCAAGGCAGCGTGTTGGGGAAGGTGTCTTTTGTCTCCGGAGCTCTTAGAGTTCCCTACTCATAGTGATCATGTTTTCTTGCATACGAAGACTGTCATGCCTATAGGCTTCCAGTGCCTCCTTAGTACTCTGGAGCATGTCAAGGAAGCAAGAAAAATCTCCTTGGGTAACGGGTGCAGACGGGTCAAGCTAATCATTGGTCATAGCGGCTGGAATCAGAGCATTAGAGGGAGCTCGAGTAGAAGTTCCAGCTTGATTCTGGTTCGGATTGGATCGGAGCAAGGTACTAGGACCGGACTGGTTCAGATGGGGGGAGCGAGTGACTTCGACGTCTTATGATCGGCTCGGATCGTAGTCACCTGCTCGGATCAGACCTTCCTGACCGTAGCGGCCTGCTCCAGAGTCTTGTCCGCGCGACCTCGTCAATACCACGGCTTGTTGATTCTCTCTAGCAACATTCTCCGCAGCGCCTTGCACTTATTTTCCTTTCGTTTTGGCCATAGTGTTCAATTCTTCAATGATTCACCAAAAGGTACTTAAAGATGTCAAAAATGGAGGATTAGCTTCTTTGAACTTTGAAGGTCCAAATAGTAGAATGATAATCCCAAAAAGCGAAGAATTCGAAGATCTCTCAGTGAAAGCACCAAAATGTTGGATCCAAAATTGGCTCTAACACCCAAACTAATAACAATTCTATTGAAATGAAATCAAAAACTACAAAAACACACAATTTATAGTGGTTCGGCGTTAAATAGCCTACATCCACTTTCTTCTTTTTTGATTGATGCTCAGAATGCGAGTACAACAATGATTTTCACTCAAGTCTCACTTATCTCATACATTGATTCACTCGATTTCCTTCACAATATGATTCAAAAGATGATTGTAAGCTGAATAAGTTGATGAAATTCGGGTTGCAAAGGAGTTTAAGTTCTGAATGTGCCAAAACATCCTTCCAAATGCCTCTTGATGTTGTATTTATAGGTGGAAAATCCCCCTGGAGTGGGATCGGTTCGGATCCACGTGGCATCAATCTCGCCACAATCGGGTTCGGATGGAGTCTAATGATGACAGCACAACAGGTTAGTGGCAAATGTGGGTAGATCGTGTGCGTAACCGTCTCGAGTATTAAGGAAAACGTGGGGTGGAAGCTGCTGTGACTCTGGGATCGGATCGGATATGCTTGTATATGGGGTTCGGATCGACTCCATTCCTTCCGATCCAGTCCAGCTTGTTTTCCTTCCATTTCTGCTTTGTGCTGATCTGTCTCTGCCCAAGGAAAACCCGATCCGATCCGATTATCTGGCAAGGTGCTCTTCATTGTTTGAGTCTTTAACTTTGTCTAGCCTAGTTCACAAAGTAGGCTAACATTATATAACTAATCTATTTATATTTAACCAATAGAATTTCAACTATAACCTAATTATTTTATAGTCAAATTGCATCCTTTGTTTTCTAACCATGTTCGGAGTTTATGAGTTTAAGGTCATTCGAACTCTAAAATAATTCAAGTTATTCAATTTCACCTTTTCCCATTTCAAATCACCTCGTTTTGTTTTACTTCTAAATTCCAAACTTATAACTTTTCCCAAATTACCATATTTCATAAAATCAAGTATATTAATTCATTTTATTTTTCAAGCTCACTCTCACATACTCCATTTTCTTAACTCATCTTAATGGGTTACCAACCCTATAGTTTCAAATTATTCTACTCTATTATTTATCAAAACATGTCGACTATTCAAAATTATCGATAAATACTAACTCAATTCTCTAAATTAAATTCTTATTAATTTAAATCTATTGAATTTCTAAATTCATAGCTATCCCCAACTCGTCTTAATTCATTTACAAATTCCGTTTATGTTCTCCAAACAATTAAAACATAATTTATTCAAATTTTATTTATTTATTCCAATTCATATTACTTTATCGATTCTTGTTTGAATTCATCTAAACAGTTTCAAGTATTTCTCGACGTTCAAATAAAAACCATATAGTCATCCCATTATCGAGACTCGAAAATAAATACTGATGATTATCAATTAATCAACAGAATTATCTTCCAGTGACTAAAATGTGATTCTATATCTGTCTAGTGTATATTGGAATTCGTATATATGTTGATCAGGTGTATATGCAAAATCTTCTTATACTCGATAGTCCAATCTCGACACCCGATAAAATACTCGAAACTCTTATCATAAGTTATATTTCAAAACAACTGCACTTCTCAAAATGGTTTATTATATTTCAAAATAATTTATATTTCCAAAATATGACCGACTAGTTTTAGAATCATGCTTAATATATCTCTTACTAAAATCTCAAAATTCAGTTAAATCCTTTCTACCAAATTCTTTAATTTTCACCTATTCTTCTCTGGCCTATTCAAACTATTTTTTCGATTATTTATCTTATTCTTAACATCCAAAATCAAGTTAATTTTAATCATTTCAAAGTATATTCTTTTAGGTTTATTTTAATTTCAAAACCATCCTCACATACGAAACACTCTTAAACTCACTCTAGGGTATTAATTACCCTATCTTTAATGAGTTTCTTACTCCATTATTCTGATACTAATGAATATACCCCTTGAGCTGGTTTTAACCACAGCTCTGATACCACATGTGACGACCCAACTTCCAATCACCTAGGGTCGATATTTAAACCAACTTCAGATGTTTGAAAAGCGGATTTGTCGGGGTAAAACACATTAGAACAGAATAAAATTAACTTTTATTACCCAACATTTGATTACAATAGAGCTTACATCATCAGAGTTATAATAAAATACACAGCGGAAATGTAAACTACAGCGGAATATACAATGCGGTATAGCAGAAGAAATCCAACTCCAGCTCCAAGTTCCCACCCAAAAGCACTCTGAATTTTCTCCAAGGATCTACAATTGTAAAACTAAACCACTAGCTACCGTGTGAAAATTTGTGGGCACCCAGAGTTTAGGAAGGAACAATAAACTCCAGGTCAGTCATAGGAATGGTGTGAGAACATACAACATTTTACTTTATATTAAGGTAAACCACAACACCATGCCGTATAATACGGAACGGGTTTACTCCTATGGTTACTAGTGCGCACCTCGTACATGAGTTTTGAAAAAAAATGAGACTATTATCAGGCTCTTCCCGAACACATCAAACAAAATGCAAATGCTAGCATACACGTGGATGAGTTTTATCCTTATAATGCCAAATCCATGATATATATCGATGGTGTGTATTATCACTAATAATAACACTTTAAAACATTTTGCAAATAAATTTACAAGTCTAGCAAGCATAATGACTATGCCCACATACATGGTTTACAAACAAAGCCGAAGGCTCGTATCGGTTGTTGGATTTCCAACAAGATGGTTCCTAGCACGAAAGATCAATCGGGGACACGAAGCTAAGTATCTCCCAGTTAACATCTGGACACCGAATACATAGCACGAAGTGTACATCCCGGTTTTCATCCAGACATCGGACGCCATATATACTTTATTCCCTCAGGTTTCACAGGTGGATCCACCGTCGAAGATTTCTAGTTCAATAAAAAATATGTATAGGTATACGATCTAACTGCCAGTTTCCCATCATTTCGGGTTGTGAGGTTCACGAGGTTTCGTACCCCAAAGCTATGCTCTTACACTAAGCCATGCTTTGATCATTTCACTAACCGCAGCACTTCGCATGCCACACTGTCATTTTCTAATCTACAATTGATAATTACTGACCAAATAACTTTTAGCCAAGGGAACAATTTCCCATCACCAAACAGAAATATGTTCATTAATAATCAGATAATGCACTATAAGATATAGTGTCAGACACACATCCATACAAGTTTGTTCCGGGTTCAAACGAAGCCGAAGGCGCCTTATTCCGCAACCCAGGTTTGAGTGCGAATGCCCTTGCAATCCGAAAGTTTTCCAAATAAGATCAGACTTTCTACCACTTCGGTAATAGGGTCATCCCTCTACTGTAGCTATTCAGTAAAGAAACAAATAAGCAGGCCGCTCGTTCGATGTGAAGAACCACGGTCTTCAATCACCATGTTTATGTCTTCATTTATTTTGTCGTACAGTTACTTGGAATGGTTTTCGACAATTAAATTCCAATTCCGGTCTTTCAAAATAACCAGAGCTTCATATGGAATACACATTTCGATTTAAGTTCTTTTCATCGTATATATAACTAACTAAATTCAATCTAAATTTAGAATGATCACTTATATACATTCTAATAGTTCTCTTTTTCTTAACTCTTTACTTCCAACCATCACTTATAAATCAAAGATCAAGATTATCGCTATTTCATTAATACGGCTCATTGTATTCATTCAAACAAGGGTTGATAACATTTGATTCAAAGGTTTCAAGACTGAAAAATTCCCAATTTGACTAAATAAAATGGTTGAAAGAAAAAATTGTTATAAACTAATATATGTATATATATATATATATATATTTGGAAATTTGAAAAAAAATAATAGAAATGGTTGAAATAATTACTTACTATATTTAAAGTTTAAAGAAGCATACAAATAGAATAATTTAAACATATACATATCCCTTTTTAAAATCAAATAATTCTTATTTAAATATATTTTTAAAATCAACATACTATGTTTTAAACGGTTGAAAACCTATATAAATACAAAGTATATTAAACTGGAATTGTTCCCACTTCATTGTCGATGACTAGAATCTATATTCACATTCAAAAGAGTAGAATTGACTTGAATATCTCGAGTTGATTCGAATCAATTTCAAAGACATTCAACTTATTTATTTTCGTTTTCTTAGTTCAGCATAAGCTTCCGTAATTAACCTAAGCTTTACTCGGTAAAACAAAGTTATTATCATATCATTCAAAGTTAAATCCAACGATTGATACTAGATATACGATATGGTTAGAAATCGAAAACTTCTTATATCCAATATATATTCCGTATTAAACTAATACTATAAGCGAAATTTTGATATTTTCCTTGTTTAATTCCTTATATAGTGTTCATCATCATTACAGAACTTATATTAGATTTCTGAAGATCACTTTCATCAAATTTAACCCATTCAGAAATTGGAAAATTATTTATTTTAGTTGCCGTTTATGGTGTTCGAGATTTCATTTTTTCAGTTTGCTCTTTAACTAGCCTAAATAAATAAACGTAGGCCTGGTAAGTTCAGCGCACTGGTTGCTGCATCCCTTTCCTTAGTTACACACCTCGTTTACTGTTCCATAACTAGTAACGAAATATACTTACTCATTAACCCGAAACTTAAACTACATTCATTACTTAAACTCCGAATTCAAATTATCATTCAAAGCGATTTATAATATATATCTAAACTATATCAAATTTCTTGACCCAGTAATGCAAGTTTGCATTTCTTTCCAACCAATTTGATAATTTGATTTCAAATTAATCTAAGTGAGATTAGATTTTGAAAACCAAAAGATTGAGTTTGCTTAGTTTTTAAAAGAATCCATTAATTAAAGTTGTAACTAAGTTCAGAATCGACCATTCAAATTCGATATCATTTAATATCAATCTACCTTGATAATAACATATTAAATTTTTTTCCAAAATCAACTTATTTAAACTATTAAAATAAATTAACAAATTTTTATTCAAGCAAATTATAATACATTATTATAAATATTTCGCTAAACTTATATCAAATTTTATGACCCAATAGTTCAAGTTTAACTACCTTTTTAAAAAAATTAGTAATATTATTTCAAAATTTTATTTTACAACCTTACTTGGATTTCAACTCATATAATTTAGATTCAAATCATATTGACGCAAAATTTTAAGTATACTGATTATTTAAAATTTAGATTCAAAATCAAAATTCACAAATTCAAAGAATTTTCAACATATTGTATAATACTACATCAAACAAAAATTTGGGATAGAATTTATGTTTCAAAATTACATTATACACTGTACTTAATTCACAACACGGTATTTAATTCACAAAATGATCATGACTAACTTAATATTTAATTTACAAAATGTTATATCATTCTCGTTAAATTAATGATTAAATAAAGTATCGCTTAAATTACTACAAAATTTATAATATTAAAAACATTTTCAACATAATTGAGCTAATGACATTTTTTTCGGAACAAAATATTATTTAATCAATATTCTTTCATTTATAAAATATCATCATACAGTGTTCTTAATTTTAACTAAACAACTAATATCAAATACTCTTTAATCGATGGGAAGTATCTTAATCATTTATTTCTATTCCACATGAAATCAAAATGACACCCAAATATATCGACACAATTACCATCCATGCATCCATAACCAATACTTACGCAATACGCGTTATACACTAACGCGCATCAATATATGGTTTATATCGAAACCATACTTGTTCACAATCATCACATGAAATACAAAATCCATGACCGCAATGATATCAACAAATAATTATTAATCAACCATTCATAAAACCGGAACACAATATCCCAAACACTGAATAATCCATAAAACTAAATATTAAATAATAAATTTGAATTCAAGTGTTCTCACCCTATAGCTTTCTAGTAAAAGCACCTCCAAAGCTGCGTCGTATGCTTCTCTTTCTCTGTGCTCACTCTCCGCGATTGCTCTTTCTCACTGCTCACTGCATCCTTCCTTTTTCTTATTCTCTCTTTGTCTATGCTCTCTTCTTCTTTCTAATCTCACGTCTCCCTTTTCTCTTCTTATTTTTTTTTTATAAAACAAGGCTTTATTCTGCAAACATGCGCATGCATGTGCAGACATGCACGCGGGCTAGGTGCGAGGCAAAGACGTGGTGGGATATTTGCATGAAGTGGTCCTCCTTGCGTGAAAAAAATTGATGCTAACTGGGGAAAACGGAATTCATGCATCACGTGTAGATGGGTAAGGCCGTCTTAGAGAGGGGAGTTGTGATGCGCTGTTGTGGATCTGGCGGTGTGTCGAAGGTGGATAGGTAGTTATGGTGGCGATGGTGCTGACCAGGAAGCGGACTAGAGTGGTGTCAGGGAAGAGAGTGCGGCTGCTTTTGTCTGCAGTGGAAGGATAACGTGAGGAGATGATGAGCTAGGCCGAAATCGATTGCATGTAAGGCTTTCACGTTGGTTTTTTTTCTTTTACTGTTGTTTCCATTTTTTAATAAAAATGGCGGAAGTGAGTGATGAAGTCGGAGAGGCAAACTGTTGAAGAGGAAGGAGTTAAAAGTGGTGGAGAAAATGGCCTGGCATAAAGATGGTTACACTTGTCTCACATTTCCCTTATTTCCCTGCCACGTTTCGATTTGTATAGTATCTTTTTTTATTAAATTTTCCGCATGCATCAAGTTAGGGTGATGGGCCTACATTTTACCTTGTCGCTTATCAATCTTATGTTGCTACATAATTTTGTTTGCGTTTCCATGTTTTGTTGTATATTTTTCATTTCCTTTAATTTGATTTTATAATTATATATAAAAAATAAACACAACTAATAATAAAATTGTGTATTACAATGTACCACGATCCTAAAACAACAATAAAACAACCCAGTTGAAACACCCCACCTTCGTTAAGGTCACTCACAAAGGGAATTGTGAAAACCCGTAACTTCCCCGTAAAAGAAAGCGGCGGATAGTTCGAGAACAAGCCACAACAGAACACATACAGAAGAACATTTCATTGCATATTACAACAATGCATCAGATTACAAGAATATACAGAGTATAAATGAATATTACACAGAAATATCAGAGATTTAAATTACATTTAAATACATAGCAGCGGAAAAATAATACAATACACAATTAGAATGAGATATACGGATACAAAGCTTTCCGGATATCGTTCCAGCTGTAAACCAGGATCCTGTGAATATAAATCTGCAAAACCAAAACTACTAGCTGCCCATGTCAAAATAAGGGCACCCAGAGTTTAGGTTAAAACAATAAACTCCAGGTCAGTCATGAGACTGGTGTGAGAACTAAAACAGTTATTTATCTTTATTTTAAAGTTCGGTAAATCAAGGGACCACGCCGTATAACACGGAACGGGTTTCCTCCCAAGAATACCTGTGCATAAAACAACAACGCAATGCTAAATAAAGAAAAATGAAGCTATTATAAGACCCAGGTCCTATCACACAATGCAACGCAAGCCGGGGGATAGGGTTTTTACCTTATAATAGCCAAGAATGCTTGATACGTTTAAAAGAAATCATTTGATACTATAATAAGTGTATAGTGTATAAAACAACTTCAAATCATAAGTATCAATCATAGGCGGCATAAGTGCCCCATACCACTATGTCGCCATATATAAGTTTACAATCAAAACCTCAAGACGTCGTATTAGAAGTTGGGTTATCATTTATGGTATGAACCGAGGCTAGGGGCAAGATCCTCACCGATTCGAGACTGTCTAGTCCGAGCCTCAGGAACAGCCGCAACTGCCCCATGGATCGTCAGGGCCGGTCCACCGATGTGGATTATTATGCCTGAACACTACGTTTCCCCGCCCTTTGGGGCGTAAATCTGGCCTGTCAGCTGACCAGAAGCATCGGCCGAAACCGATATCACGAGGCGCCTCGCTTTTCAGCAAGTAATAATAAGCAATATCCACATGAGTCAAACTCGTCAGCCAGTTCAAGCACTGACGCCACTCCTAACTAGAAAGAAACGCATGTCCTCCCTGAGGTCCGTCTCCCGTTTTTAGTTCATACCGGGTGTGATACTCGCGAATCAACGTTACACAAAGCTACGCCACAAAGGCCTTGCTTCGATCATCAACCACAAGACTTTGCTTTTCAACAGAAGCCTTGATCATTTGCCACTTAGGCATGCCACACAGGCAATTCACTCCATGCAATTGATATCCATCAATATATAACCCCTGAGCTCGTACATCTCAGAGAAGGGCGTTAAGCAAGAGAATAAATTCTCCGCCGCCAAACAGATATATATTTAATAGAGATCAATCACACGGACTAAAATCCAATGTCAGACACACAGTCCATTTACAAGTCCGTTCTGGGGCTGAACGAAACCGGAGGCACCTAGTACCCCGCATATCCATCGATCTCCAAGTACGTCTGGACGATCACCAACTGTTTCCATCTTCTTGGGTGTACAGCCCAATCAAGATCATCAGTAATCACCCAAACGACGTGAAGACCTACGGTCTTCGACCATCGTCTTCATCTTCGACTTATCGTCGTATCAGTTATTCAGAATGAGATAAACCCGGTCTTTCCGAATAACTCGCGTATATTTTAAATAAGTGTTACACAAACACAACATACGCCTCATTCCAATTCATCAGTCACTAACCGTAAATTAATCAAGAGAATAATTCCCCAAATATTAACCCCGAAGGCCGAAACCAACATCAGATCAATATCCAGAAAACCATTCTGCTTAGCTAACCGACAGTTAGTTTCTGATTTCACATTCATAGGGAAAGGTTCCCATTAATTTTATCCAAGATAAATTCCTTGAAATTTATTCTTTAATCTATTTTTGAATATCAATTCAAACTAGTCGGGATTAGCGAACCTTACCGAAGTAATCATTTATTTTAATTTCCCAATCTCAACCTATTCATCCCATGAAGTAAAACTGGTAGTACTTCATATCTAACACCACGGTGTTATCGGTAAATTCAGTTACCATTTCACGTTCAAATCTAATTAAAGATTTAACTATCGCCTGGAGCAAAACTGGTGATACTCCATTTTCGATCTTTTCAATTTAATTAAAGATTCATTAAAACTCCACTTAGTTTTAATCTTTAACTGGGTTAAAGAATCAGTGTCATTTAAAAACACAGTTCACGATAAACCCAAAATCGCATTCATTAATTATCGGGTTAAAGAACGAGTGTTATTTAAAACATTGTCCACGATAAACCCAAAAATCAATATCAATTCAATTCCAATTAAATATCACTTAATTGGTACACTTCATTAAATCTAAATAAAAAGATTTAATCTTTTCTCAACTGGGTTCAAGAACAGTGTTAGTGAAGACACCATTCACGACAAACCCAAATCACATTTGATATTCAATGTAAGGCTCTGAATAGAAAATATATCGGCTTATATTCAATATCAAATTCTACGATTAACAAATGTCATATTGGAAATAACGATATAAATATATATCTTTCAAATTTCCATAACAACATCTGTATAATCACGAATTCCAACATCGAAATATTCCGAAGACAATTTCGATTCAAATCCACTCCAATGCAATCATTGGAAATTCTGGTTATTTTTAAAACCCTTTCCAAATTCAATTTATTTATTTAAAAATAAATAGAATTATATTTCTAGTTCAAAACTAGTTCATTTCGATAAAAATCTATTTTTATCTTTTCAAATATGGAGTTTTTCATCCCAAATCTTCACAAATCATTTCTTATGATTCTACACAAATTATTACTATTTTTAATAATTTTATCAAGGCCCGTACAGTCGATTTCCATCAATGGCCATCGAACTGCACTTACAGCGACCTTTTTCAAATTTGATTTGGACATAATTCCAAATCCAACCGTTAGATTTCTAATTTATAATATTCGTTAGAAAGCTCTTTTCGATACGAACCCAACGGTTCCGGTTTTAGGAGAATCCGATGGTCGGATCTCCCGTAATGTCCGTTTGAAATAAATGGTCGAAATTCACGAACTGCCGCGGCGCGGCGCGTTCTATTCAGGCCATTATATTATATATATAATATATATATATATTATATATATTTCATCGATTTCTATTTAAAACGAATTATGTAAATAGTTTTAAATTCGTTTCAAAAGTAATTTCAACTTCCTTTTCAATTCAAATCAAAATTGAATTCTTCTTTATAAATTCGTTTTAAAATTCATTTCTATTCAATTCAAATTTCAATTCAATTTGAATTCATTTCAATTCGCTTTCAATTCAATTTGAATTCGTTTTCAATTTAATTCAATTCCAAAGTCGTTTTCTATTCGATTCAATTCAAACTGGTTTTCTATTCGATTCAATTCAAATTGGTTTTCTATTCGAATCAAATTCGTTATATATTCAATTGAAATCACATTCGTTTTCTATTCAATTCATTTCGAAATCATTTTCAATTCAATTCATTTCGAAATCATTTTCAATTCAATTCATTTCGAAATCGTTTTCAATTCAATTCATTTCGAAATCGTTATATATTCAATTCATTTCGAAATCGTTATATATTCAATTCATTTCGAAATCGTTATATATTCAATTCATTTCGAAATCGTTATATATTCAATTCATTTCGAAATGAATAAAATCGATATAAATATCGTTCACGTCAAAATGGCGTCAAACTAATCAACACGGCTTCATAAATTTCTATTTTCAAATATTCTATTTCAAATATTTCTTTCAAAATAGTTGTTATTATCAAAATATTTCGTTCAACACATGACCAATCTCAATGGATGAGTACTGTCAACACATGAACTTTTATTTTATATCGATAAAGATGTAAATTTTATTACTAAAATATTTCGTTCAACACATGACCAATCTCAATGGATGAGTACTGTCAACACATGAACTTTTATTTTATATTGATAAAGATGTAAATTTTATTACTAAAATATTTCGTTCAACACATGACCAATCTCAATGGATGAGTACTGTCAACACATGAACTTTTATTTTATATTGATAAAGATGTAAATTTTATTACTAAAATATTTCGTTCAACACATGACCAATCTCAATGGATGAGTACTGTCAACACATGAACTTTTATTTTATATTGATAAAGATGTAAATTTTATTACTAAAATATTTCGTTCAACACATGACCAATCTCAATGGATGAGTACTGTCAACACATGAACCTTTATTTTATATTGTTCTTTATTTTTCAAATTGGAATGAGGCCCAACCAATTACCATATAAAGTTAATTATATGGATTTTCATACAACACATGTATAATAGCATTGAAAAATAATCAACCATCAACCAAAGTGCACTACACTGTATAAGCATCAAATATAGATATCTAACGCTTATAATAGCCTGTCAATCAATCGATCGACATATTTAATCAATCAGGATGAGTGAACTTCAAATTTCATCCCAACACCCGTGTAGGGTTTCAAACAATCAAACACAGATTTTATTTGTGCAGTTGGGCGATGTGTAAAATTTATCGTCCCAATCAATGTCATTCAAATAGGTGTACATAAACAAACCGTCTGGTTTGTAAATGAATATTTATTTATTCACATTCACGTTAAAAATTATATTTTTAACGACAAAACATTTTACTCCAACATATGAATTTCTATTTAGTTCATTTATTCAATAAAATGATATTTTTATTTTTCTAACATATTTTAGAAAATTTCGGTGGCATAACGGCACGATACTAGAAACGGGATGAGGCCTAGCCTTATCCCCGGTCTAGTGAAGGCCCACGCCATTCACACATCAATCAAATCAATTTCATTTCACCAAACAATTCAATTTAAACCAAAGCATCTAACTAATTTATGCAACCAAACAAACAAGTCCATGGTCTGTGGACTATTGTGTCGGGTGCTACTAAGCACCGTCTGCATCCTAGTATATATATATAACTAGAAAAAGAAATTGAAAGGTGAGAAATTCTCACCGAGGGTTCCACTCCGTCGTGCTTTGCTTCTGAACTGCTGAACTGTCTGAATTCCTTTTCACGCTGTTCAAATAAAGATTATAGTTTTATCACTTCATTCATTAAATAAAAATCGCATTTTTATTTCTCCTTTACATATATATTCTCAACGCTTCATTCTATATAAAAATTATATTTTATATTTCGCTACTTCCTATATAAAAGTTATATTTTTACAATGCTAACCTTTATATAAAGATTATATGTTTATTTCGCTATTCATATTATATAAAAAAAAAACAATGACTATATTTACTTTCAACAACAATGTATATTATTCTTTTTTTTTATCATATGTATATATTTCTTCTTTTTTTTCCATGCTATATATATTTTATAAAAACAATGCTCTATATATTTTATAAACAAACTGATTTTATACTTTATAAACAAACTATATTTATATTTTATCTAAACATAGTATATTTATATATTTCTAAGTCATGTGTATTGATATTTTCAAAAACTATTCTATTTTTATTTCTAAAAACCATGCTATTTTCTATTTTAAACTTATATATTTAAATCACTGTAATTTATATTGTTCAAAATAAATGCTATTTTATTTTTCAAAATAAACAATGTTTTACATAAGTTTTTATTTTTAAAACTGATTTTAAACTGTTTTTATATATTTTTAAAACTATACTAATTTATATATAAAAAAAAACTGAAAATTTAACAATGAAAATTTACTCACTTAAACGTTCTTCTTTCCCCTTCTGTTAATCGTTCTTTACCTACAGGCGCTTCAAAAGGAAGCTCAACCCATCTTCCAAAACTAGGTCTGACCCTTGCTCCTCCACCGTACGCCTGTACCTCGATCGCCCAGCGCCACCTCGTGCGCCTCTGTGATATGCACCTCCACCCATAACCGCCTCCATCTCGGTGGTCCCCAGGTCGCCACTTTCCGGTTCGAACGGTAGGGTTTTGGGATGGGAATTCCATCGCCTCGGTGATTGAAATCAAATCACCACCGTAGGAAATGTAGATCTCACTTAGACGAACCACTTTCTCCTTATAATCATTCCATAATTCGTGATGTATATAGAGAAATCAAGGGATTAATGTTTGAACGATTTTCACCCTTGATTTATATGCTGGCGGCGCTGAATTCATTTGAAAGGAGGTTAGGTTTTTTTTTAGGGTATTGGGGGACTTTTATATAAATATTTAAATATTATTTAATTCTAAAAATACTTGCTTATTCATTCGAACCCCAAATTAAACTCAACGACTATCGCCTCTAGCTAATTACCCCTATTCCAAACCCAACGGGATATGTATCGTAGGCTGATTCGATCATTTTGATCAGTTTCCGCTGAATTTACATTTAAATCACTATATTGAATTTTAAACGTACATTTCAAATTACCGGGGTCACATACTAACTCTAAAAATTCCCGAAAAATAATTTCTAGCTTCGTATTGACGATACGGTCCTAACAAAACTAATTTCGTCGAATTCTGAGACCGTTTGAAAAATGGCCAATTTCCAGTCGATTAAAATCAACTGAAACTGGTTAAACGCGTTTTCCTTTGCCACGCTCACATATTGATTCGAAAAATTATGAAATTTGGAATCTAGCAATAACTTGACACTGCGGATCCAACAAAAGTGGTTTCGTCAAAATCCGAGGTCGTTTGCAAAATTCCTATTTTTATGGGCCTGAATTCCATAGCGACTATTCAGAATTTTCAACTGGACATATCTTTTGATTCCCGCTATGAAAGTTTGATCTTTCGGATTCGTTGGAAAGATATCATCAATTAGATCCAAATGTTTTTGGTTTCACTAAAATCCGGATTGTTTTGCACTCGGTACATTCAATTGAAGTTTGAAATCGAATTATCGAACTACCGCGCCATTTTCAATTCCTTTTATAATTATAAATAATTATTTATATTCTAACGATGACGTATATAATATATACGTTCGAATTATATTCAAAATAAATTTCTCGTCGATTTTATTTTAAAATAATCTATTTTAAATAATCAAAATTCGCTAAAATTGCCAAAATAAAAATTTTAAACTGGCCCAGATTTTCGGGTTGTTACAATCTCCCCCACTTAAAACTTTTCGCCCCCGAAAAGGAACAAAGTCGAAAGTGGTTTGATCATTCAACTCTACGCTCGATCCGGCTTCCATTCTCCAACTTTTCAGTTTCTGAGAATTTTCAAAATTTCAAAAATTTGGCTAACACCCTAAATTTTCGAAAAATTTCGCCATAACCTCCCCTGCAATGGGAGCATCAGGGAATTTCAAATAGCTTCCCCGGTCCTTCAGATCTCAAAAAGAAAAAGAAAAAGCCAAGCGGCTAGCCAATAGGCTCATAAAATCATCATCACCCAAACAAAACAGTAAATTATGTAGTAAACATGTACCTATTTGTCGGGCAAACAAATTTTATTCTCTGGCTCTAGCCTCCTTGCCATGACCTGTTCAAGGTAAGTACAAGTATATGCAAGCAAACGCAACCAATTTTCAATATAATTCAATATTTGATTCTATTAGGCATAATGGTTCAAAATTATCAACCAAATAAACAAACAACACAAACATCAATCAATTAGTGAATTAGATTTTCAAATTCATAATATTGATACATATACAAAAGTCATGTTTTTGATGCCAAATCACAACAATAAATCTTATATATATAAGCTTTGGTTCTCACACCAGTCTAATGGAAATATATAGATATCACACCTTCGTCACTCGAAAATAAATGCTGATGATGTTTCGAACCACCATCAGAACATCTCCGGGCGACTAGAATGTGATTCTATATCTATCCAGTATATTAAAATTTCAAATACACGTTTGCAAGGCGTATATGCAAAATCTTTATATACTGGATTGTCCAAATCAATTTAAAATAAATAATCAAATACGAATAGTTGATTTAGATTTTCACAACAAAAATTGTTTTCATTTTTAAAAATATACTCTTCACACTCGTCCTAGGATACTACTGATCCCATCTCTAACGAGTCATTCTAATTGGATATTACTAATCCAATATCTGATGAATTCTTTCGTACGGTTCTAATGTGCCTTGTTCTCTAAGCTTTGTAAACCAAAGCTCTGATACCAACTGTGAAAACCCGTAACTTCCCCGTAAAGGAAAGCGGCGGATAGTTCGAGAACAAGCCACAACAGAACACATACAGAAGAACATTTCATTGCATATTACAACAATGCATCAGATTACAAGAATATACAGAGTATAAATGAATATTACACAGAAATATCAGAGATTTAAATTACATTTAAATACATAGCAGCGGAAAAATAATACAATACACAACTAGAATGAGATATTCGGATACAAAGCTTTCCGGATATCGTTCCAGCTGTAAACCAGGATCCTGTGAATATAAATCTGCAAAACCAAAATTACTAGCTGCCCGTGTCAAAATAAGGGCACCCAGAGTTTAGGTTAAAACAATAAACTCCAGGTCAGTCATGGGACTGGTGTGAGAACTAAAACAGTTATTTATCTTTATTTTAAAGTTCGGTAAATCAAGGGACCACGCCGTATAACACGGAACGGGTTTCCTCCAAAGAATACCAGTGCATAAAACAACAGCGCAATGCTAAATAAAGAAAAATGAAGCTATTATAAGACCCAGGTCCTATCACACAATGCAACGCAAGCCGGGGGATAGGGTTTTACCTTATAATAGCCAAGAATGCTTGATACGTTTAAAAGAAATCATTTGATACTATAATAAGTGTATAGTGTATAAAACAACTTCAAATCATAAGTATCAATCATAGGCGGCATAAGTGCCCCATACCACTATGTCGCCATATATAAGTTTACAATCAAAACCGCAAGACGTCGTATTGGAAGTTGGGTTATCATTTATGGTATGAACCGAGGCTAGGGGCAAGATCCTCACCGATTCGAGACTGTCTAGTCCGAGCCTCAGGAACAGCCGCAACTGCCCCATGGATCATCAGGGTCGGTCCACCGATGTGGATTATTATGCCTGAACACTACATTTCCCCGCCCTTTGGGGCGTAAATCTGGCCCGTCAGCCGACCAGAAGCATCGGCCGAAACCGATATCACGAGGCGCCTCGCTTTTCAGCAAGTAATAATAAGCAATATCCACATGAGTCAAACTCGTCAGCCAGTTCAAGCACTGACGCCACTCCTAACTAGAAAGAAATGCATGTCCTCCCTGAGGTCCGTCTCCCGTTTTTAGTTCATACCGGGTGTGATACTCGCGAATCAACGTTACACAAAGCTACGCCACAAAGGCCTTGCTTCGATCATCAACCACAAGACTTTGCTTTTCAACAGAAGCCTTGATCATTTGCCACTTAGGCATGCCACACAGGCAATTCACTCCATGCAATTGATATCCATCAATATATAACCCCTGAGCTCGTACATCTCAGAGAAGGGCGTTAAGCAAGAGAATAAATTCTCCGCCGCCAAACAGATATATATTTAATAGAGATCAATCACACGGACTAAAATCCAATGTCAGACACACAGTCCATTTACAAGTCCGTTCTGGGGCTGAACGAAACCGGAGGCACCTAGTACCCCGCATATCCATCGATCTCCAAGTACGTCTGGACGATCACCAACTGTTTCCATCTTCTTGGGTGTACAGCCCAATCAAGATCATCAATAATCACCCAAACGACGTGAAGACCTCCGGTCTTCGACCATCGTCTTCATCTTCGACTTATCGTCGTATCAGTTATTCAGAATGGGATAAACCCGGTCTTTCCGAATAACTCGCGTATATTTTAAATAAGTGTTACACAAACACAACATACGCCTCATTCCAATTCATCAGTCACTAACCGTAAATTAATCAAGAGAATAATTCCCCAAATATTAACCCCGAAGGCCGAAACCAACATCAGATCAATATCCAGAAAACCATTCTGCTTAGCTAACCGACAGTTAGTTTCTAATTTCACATTCATAGGGAAAGGTTCCCATTAATTTTATACAAGATAAATTCCTTGAAATTTATTCTTTAATCTATTTTTGAATATCAATTCAAACTAGTCGGGATTAGCGAACCTTACCGAAGTAATCATTTATTTTAATTTCCCAATCTCAACCTGTTCATCCCATGAAGTAAAACTGGTAGTACTTCATATCTAACACCACGGTGTTATCGGTAAATTCAGTTACCATTTCACGTTCAAATCTAATTAAAGATTTAACTATCGCCTGGAGCAAAACTGGTGATACTCCATTTTCGATCTTTTCAATCTAATTAAAGATTCATTAAAACTCCACTTAGTTTTAATCTTTAACTGGGTTAAAGAATCAGTGTCATTTAAAAACACAGTTCACGATAAACCCAAAATCGCATTCATAAATTATCGGGTTAAAGAACGAGTGTTATTTAAAACACTGTCCACGATAAACCCAAAAATCAATATCAATTCAATTCCAATTAAATATCACTTAATTGGTACACTTCATTAAATCTAAATAAAAAGATTTAATCTTTTCTCAACTGGGTTCAAGAACAGTGTTAGTGAAGACACCATTCACGACAAACCCAAATCATATTTGATATTCAATATAAGGCTCTGAATAGAAAATATATCGGCAAATATTCAATATCAAATTCTACGATTAACAAATGTCATATTGGAAATAACGATATAAATATATATCTTTCAAATTTCCATAACAACATCTGTATAATCACGAATTCCAACATCGAAATATTCCGAAGACAATTTCGATTCAAATCCACTCCAATGCAATCATTGGAAATTCTGGTTATTTTTAAAACCCTTTTCAAATTCAATTTATTTATTTAAAAATAAATAGAATTATATTTCTAGTTCAAAACTAGTTCATTTCGATAAAAATCTATTTTTATCTTTTCAAATATGGAGTTTTTCATCCCAAATCTTCACAAATCATTTCTTATGATTTTACACAAATTATTTCTATTTTTAATAATTTTATCAAGGCCCGTACAGTCGATTTCCATCAATGGCCATCGAACTGCACTTACAGCGACCTTTTTCAAATTTGATTTGGACATAATTCCAAATCCAACCGTTAGATTTCTAATTTCTAATATTCGTTAGAAAGCTCTTTTCGATACGAACCCAACGGTTCTGGTTTTAGGAGAATCCGACGGTCGGATCTCCCGTAATGTCCGTTTGAAATAAATGGTCGAAATTCACGAACTGCCGCGGCGCGGCGCGTTCTATTCAGGCCATTATATTATATATATAATATATATATTATATATATTTCGTCGATTTCTATTTAAAACGAATTATATAAATAGTTTTAAATTCGTTTCAAAAGCAATTTCAACTTCCTTTTCAATTCAAATCAAAATTGAATTCTTCTTTATAAATTCGTTTTAAAATTCATTTCTATTCAATTCAAATTTCAATTCAATTTGAATTCATTTCAATTCGCTTTCAATTCAATTTGAATTCGTTTTCAATTTAATTCAATTCCAAAGTCGTTTTCTATTCGATTCAATTCAAATTGGTTTTCTATTCGATTCAATTCAAATTGGTTTTCTATTCGAATCAAATTCGTTATATATTCAATTTAAATCACATTCGTTTTCTATTCAATTCATTTCGAAATCGTTTTCAATTCAATTCATTTCGAAATCATTTTCAATTCAATTCATTTCGAAATCGTTTTCAATTCAATTCATTTCGAAATCGTTATATATTCAATTCATTTCGAAATCGTTATATATTCAATTCATTTCGAAATCGTTATATATTCAATTCATTTCGAAATCGTTATATATTCAATTCATTTCGAAATCGTTATATATTCAATTCATTTCGAAATGAATAAAATCGATATAAATATCGTTCACGTCAAAATGGCGTCAAACTAATCAACATGGCTTCATAAATTTCTATTTTCAAATATTCTATTTCAAATATTTCTTTCAAAATAGTTGTTATTATCAAAATATTTCGTTCAACACATGACCAATCTCAATGGATGAGTACTGTCAACACATGAACTTTTATTTTATATCGATAAAGATGTAAATTTTATTACTAAAATATTTCGTTCAACACATGACTAATCTCAATGGATGAGTACTGTCAACACATGAACTTTTATTTTATATTGATAAAGATGTAAATTTTATTACTAAAATATTTCGTTCAACACATGACCAATCTCAATGGATGAGTACTGTCAACACATGAACTTTTATTTTATATTGATAAAGATGTAAATTTTATTACTAAAATATTTCGTTCAACACATGACCAATCTCAATGGATGAGTACTGTCAACACATGAACTTTTATTTTATATTGATAAAGATGTAAATTTTATTACTAAAATATTTCGTTCAACACATGACCAATCTCAATGGATGAGTACTGTCAACACATGAACCTTTATTTTATATTGTTCTTTATTTTTCAAATTGGAATGAGGCCCAATCAATTACCATATAAAGTTAATTATATGGATTTTCATACAACACATGTATAATAGCATTGAAAAATAATCAACCATCAACCAAAGTGCACTACACTATATAAGCATCAAATATAGATATCTAACGCTTATAACAGCCTGTCAATCAATCGATCGACGTATTTAATCAATCAGGATGAGTGAACTTCAAATTTCATCCCAACACCCGTGTAGGGTTTCAAACAATCAAACACAGATTTTATTTGTGCAGTTGGGCGATGTGTAAAATTTATCGTCCCAATCAATGTCATTCAAATAGGTGTACATAAACAAACCGTCTGGTTTGTAAATGAATATTTATTTATTCACATTCACGTTAAAAATTATATTTTTAACGACAAAACATTTTACTCCAACATATGAATTTCTATTCAGTTCATTTATTCAATAAAATGATATTTTTATTTTTCTAACATATTTTAGAAAATTTCGGCGGCATAACGGCACGATACTAGAAACGGGACGAGGCCTAGCCTTATCCCCGGTCTAGTGAAGGCCCACGCCATTCACACATCAATCAAATCAATTTCATTTCACCAAACAATTCAATTTAAACCAAAGCATCTAACTAATTTGTGCAACCAAACAAACAAGTCCACGGTCTGTGGACGATTGTGTCGGGTGCTACTAAGCACCGTCTGCATCCTAGTATATATATATAACTAGAAAAGGAAATTGAAAGGTGAGAAATTCTCACCGAGGGTTCCACTCCGTCGTGCTTTGCTTCTGAACTGCCGAACTGTCTGAATTCCTTTTCACGCTGTTCAAATAAAGATTATAGTTTTATCACTTCATTCATTAAATAAAAATCGCATTTTTATTTCTCCTTTACATATATATTCTTAACGCTTCATTCTATATAAAAATTATATTTTATATTTCGCTACTTCCTATATAAAAGTTATATTTTTACAATGCTAACCTTTATATAAAGATTATATGTTTATTTCGCTATTCATATTATATAAAAAAAAACAATGACTATATTTACTTTCAACAACAATGTATATTATTCTTTTTTTTTATCATATGTATATGTTTCTTTTTTTTTCCATGCTATATATATATTTTATAAAAACAATGCTCTATATATTTTATAAACAAACTGATTTTATACTTTATAAACAAACTATATTTATATTTTATCTAAACATTGTATATTTATATATTTATATATTTCTAAGTCATGTGTATTGATATTTTCAAAAACTATTCTATTTTTATTTCTAAAAACCATGCTATTTTCTATTTTAAACTTATATATTTAAATCACTGTAATTTATATTGTTCAAAATAAATGCTATTTTATTTTTCAAAATAAACAATGTTTTACATAAGTTTTTATTTTTAAAACTGATTTTAAACTGTTTTTATATATTTTTAAAACTATACTAATTTATATATAAAAAAAACTGAAAATTTAACAATGAAAATTTACTCACTTAAACGTTCTTCTTCCCCCTTCTGTTAATCGTTCTTTACCTACAGGCGCTTCAAAAGGAAGCTCAACCCATCTTCCAAAACTAGGTCTGACCCTTGCTCCTCCACCGTACGCCTGTACCTCGATCGCCCAGCGCCACCTCGTGCGCCTCTGTGATATGCACCTCCACCCATAACCGCCTCCATCTCGTTGGTCCCCAGGTCACCACTTTCCGGTTCGAACGGTAGGGTTTTGGGATGGGAATTCCATCGCCTCGGTGATTGAAATCAAATCACCACCGTAGGAAATGTAGATCTCACTTAGACGAACCACTTTCGCCATATAATCATTCCATAATTCGTGATGTATATAGAGAAATCAAGGGATTAATGTTTGAACGATTTTCACCCTTGATTTATATGCCGGCGGCGCTGAATTCATTTGAAAGGAGGTTAGGTTTTTTTTTTTTTAGGGTATTGGGGGACTTTTATATAAATATTTAAATATTATTTAATTCTAAAAATACTTGCTTATTCATTCGAACCCCAAATTAAACCCAACGACTGTCGCCTCTAGCTAATTACCCCTATTCCGAACCCAATGGGATATGTATCGTAGGCTGATTCGATAATTTTGATCAGTTTCCGCTGAATTTACATTTAAATCACTATATTGAATTTTAAACGTACATTTCAAATTACCGGGGTCACATACTAACTCTAAAAATTCCCGACAAATAATTTCTAGCTTCGTATTGACGATACGGTCCTAGCAAAACTAATTTCGTCGAATTCTGAGACCGTTTGAAAAATGGCCAATTTCCAGTCGATTAAAATCAACTAAAACTGGTCAAACGCGTTTTCCTTTGCCACGCTCACATATTGATTCGAAAAATTATGAAATTTGGAATCTAGCAATAACTTGACACTGCGGATCCAACAAAAGTGGTTTCGTCAAAATCCGAGGTCGTTTGCAAAATTCCTATTTTTAAGGGCCTGAATTCCATAGCGACTATTCAGAATTTTCAACTGGACATATCTTTTGATTCTCGCTATGAAAGTTTGATCTTTCGGATTCGTTGGAAAGATATCATCAATTAGATCCTAATGTTTTTGGTTTCACTAAAATCCGGATTGTTTTGCACCCGGTACATTCAATTGAAGTTTGAAATCGAATTATCGAACTACCGCGCCATTTTCAATTCCTTTTATAATTATAAATAATTATTTATATTCCAACGACGACGTATATAATATATATGTACGAATTATATTCAAAATAAATTTCTCGTCGATTTTATTTTAAAATAATCTATTTTAAATAATCAAAATTCGCTAAAATTGCCAAAATAAAATTTTTAAACTGGCCCAGATTTTCGGGTTGTTACAGGAATGCTTTAACTTCGGTGGAGCGCTTTAGGTAAAAGGTGCAGATAAATTACAAGACAGAAAAATTTAAACAGCCGAAAATAAAACGTTACTTCATTTATAAAACAGTTTGTACAATAATTGTTTTCCAATACCAGAGTATCTGTCTTACATAATAAAATAAAGAAGCATAAAATAACATTTATATTCCCCAATGTAGCATGAGTCAGCCATAGCAATGGAAAAGGGAATCCATGAAAAACTTCGACTAATCTTCAAGTTTGAAAGGAGATATGGTCCAAACTAAGTTGAGCTATTCCCTCACTGACTACTTGGGGGAAACGAAAGAAAAGAGGACGAAAGAAAGTGGATCAGACAATAAGTCTGGTAAGTCCAGTTATTACTAGCATTTAAACAGGGAGCAAAGATCATGACATAAATAATCGAATGTAGGACAATGCTATAGTGTCAAGATATCAAAAGATAGGCCAAGGCAAGATATACAACAACACTCATTTCTATTTCTCTGCTTCGCTACTACACTGTTATTCTGATTTCCACGTCCCTGCACCGGCTAACTAGTGTCCCAACTAGTAATCCATATACAACGATAATAATTACAACGTGATCCCAATCCCCGTAATTGTGGTTACCTTTAGGTGTACATCTATTATGGAAATTCCATTTATTACCTAGATCTAATCTAGGGTTTTCTATCGAGCGCTTCCTAGATTCAATCAGGGTTTACGCGACCTAGGTCCAACTAGGTTTTATGCTACCTACTGAATGCTTCTCAGGTTCAGGGTTTATGCGACCTAGGTCCAACTAGGGATTATGCTACCTGCATGTGTCATACGGCCCTCGCTAGATTGTATACATCTGTGCTGGCCCCACCATAGGGTGTATCAAGTCCTATGGTAGCGACCCGACACGATTCCAGAGTGCATAGTGTATACTACTGATGCCCAGTGCCTGCTTTTTCCGCTCTGGAGTGCATGCACACCCACACTCCGTTAGAACCTACACTGCTACACCAACCACCGTTGTTTTGACCGCTTATAATCAGCCCAGTAATCGTGCCCTACCCTTCCTAGTTTCAGGGTACCATGATACACCTATGTGAGTTACTGCTGAAATGGGTCCCCGTCACTAGGGTTTCCTTATGGTTAAGTTTGTGGGCCTATATTTGCTGATATTACCCACCATCCCTAACGTGTACTTAACCCTCCTACCGATTCAAGCATGTGTATTTAATGGTTAAGTTTTGTGGGCCTATATTTACTAATATTACCATCCAACCCGACGTGTACTTAACCTTCCCACGGATTTAAGCATGTGTATTAATGGTTAAGTGTGTGGGCCTATATTTACTGATATTACCCACCAACCCGATATGTACTTAACCCTCATACTTGTCATGTCATGGTGGTTAAGTGTTTCTTACTAACTTAACCTTTCTCACTTATCATGTTGGATTGGTTAAGTGTTATTTATTAACTTAACCCTGTTCATTCACCATGTTATGTTGGTTAAGTATTAACCCCAATCGTTTACCATGTTATATTGGTTAAGTGTCATCAATCAATTCAAGTTAACTTAACCCATCTACTTGTCATGTTATCATGGTTAAGTGTTGTCCTCTTGTATTAACTTAACCCTACCACACGTCATGTTGTGTATGTATATATATATATATATGTATATATGTATATATATTGGTTAAGTGATACCTTGGTTAACTTTAACCCTACCATCTGTTCAATTAACATGTTATAACGGTTAAGCATTCTAAATTTACTTAACCTTACCCACTTGTCTAATTTACATGTTAAATTGGTTAAGTGTTCTAAAGTTACTTAACCTTACCCACTTGTCTAATTAACATGTTAAATTGGTTAAGTGTTCTAAAGTTAACTTAAACCTACCAAATCTTGTCTTAGCTTTAATTCATTTATTAAAGCACCAACCACTCACATTAGACAGGTATTGTTGGATGTGTAGGTTGGTTCCGGGCAGCTTTACACCGCAACTCAGTCTAACCTCGGGTTCTTATTGGGACAAATGCCTTAACCTCTCACATTAGTTAGGTATTTTTGTGGTTACTAGACAGCCCGGGGGGGGGGGGGTTCCTGGCAGTTTTACACCACAACTCAATCTAACATCGGGTTAGGCATATTCATATTTTCTACAATTTACATATTTCTCATTTAGGACAAATCCTATATGTAAATTATTCCCAATTTAATTGTTCCATAATTACTCTTTTAATGTACATTATCAACAATTATTATTATGGCCCGCTTATATGTAAATTATTCCCAATTTAATTGTGCCACAATTACTCTTTTAATGTACATTATCAACAATTATTTTATGGCCCGCTTTCCCTCTAAATCAGGTTCATGACTTTTGGTACATAAATTATACCATTAAATGTCGCTAATCAAGGTTATATGCCAAAATGCCAATTACATGTAATTTCCTATTTTTCCCCAACGTTACCCCCGTTGTACGTTCGCAAAATTACATCGAATGTTGTTCAGAACCCCAAACGGTTTCTTCGAGTGGCTTGTCATGCCTTTCGGCTTGACAAACGCACCCGCTTATTTCGTAGACCTAATAAGCAGGGTGTTCAGAGAATTCCTCAATAAGTTCGTGGTGGTCTTCGTAGACGATATTTTGATCTTCTCAAAGAATGAGGAAGAAAATGCTCAGCATTTAAAGGAAATCATGGATACTCTCCGTGCACATCAGCTAAAAGCAAAATTTTCCAAGTGCCACTTCTGGAGAGAAGAAGTAAGGTTTCTTGGACATATAGTGTCCAAAGAGGGGTTAGCTGTGGACCCCGCGAAAGTAGTGGCGGTGCAAGATTGGAAGGCACCAAAAATGCAACCGAAGTCCAAAGCTTTCTTGGGCTAGCAGGTTTTTACTGAAAGTTCATTAGAGATTTCGCGAAAATCTCAGCTCCACTCACAAGGCTAACAAAGAAGAATCTAGCGTTCTATGGGGATTTATGCAGCTTTAATTATGTTTTATGCTACTTTATTTAATAATCAAGACAGAAATGATGATGTAATGTTTTGGAAGTTATTGTGAGACAATTATGGAAATGTTTTGTATGAACACGTATTTATGAAATGAAAGTCTGTTTGTTTTCAGCTGCTTATATATATGTGTTTATATATGTCTTGTGTTTATCTGTGACTTTTACTTATAAACCTCCACCAAAGTTAAGGCATTCCCTTTGTGAGTGACCTTAATGAAGGTGGGGTGTTTCACCATTCCAAACAAAAATATAGGCATTCCCGCTTCTTTGGGCAGTCCTTAGCCATGTGTCCAGTCTCACCGCAATGGAAACAACCAACATTCATCTTCGCCTTCTTCTTTCTACAATCTTTTGATATATGTCCAACAATGCCACAGAAATTACACTTTCTCTTTTCACGGGATTTGTTGTTCTTCCTGCCCTTCTTGAAGTCTGTTTTCTTAGCCTGTAAACCCTCTTTCTTTTCTTGAGGCACTTCCACCTTTGCCTCTTTCTTGCCTTTATCTTCCTCGTAGCAGCGCTATGTTTACCAAGCTTTCATTAAACATATTTTGCATTAAAAAGATCAATCAGGCCTGATCATTTGCATTAGACAAGGAACATATACACACACTTCTTGCATATGTTCATACAGCATTAGAAATCAAGGTATAATTAATTTTTAAAATGAGAATTATGGGAAACGGGTTATGCCATTGCATTCGTCTCGGAATTCTGCATGAAATAGAGTTAGAGTTTTTGAAAATCGGAGTCCGGATGAAGAAGTTATGGCCTGTAGTAGATTCATCAAATTTCAGGCAGCACAGAACCAGGCAGGTCGACCTGGAGATCGACCTGGGGGTCAGGTCGACCTGGAGATCGACCTGGGGGTCAGGTCGACCAGGGGGTCGACCTACCCCCCCAGGTCGACCATGGGGTCGACCTCCCCCCCCCCTTACAGGTCAACCTGTTCGGCCTGTTTTGGCCCAGTACCCATTTTTGAAGCCAGGGACGTGTTTTGATGGTCCAGATTGATTCTAGGGTTGATCTAAAGGCCCTAGATAGTGCCTACACCTATAAATACACCCTAAGACCTAACCTAATTCATAACAAAACATTATTACACCAAAATGCTGCTGAGATCCCTCTTGATCATGGCCGCCACCTCTAATAAATTTCCTAAGCTTTCATACACAATCCAATTCGAAGATTAAGGCTTCTACAATGATTCAAGACAATAAATCAACAACGCCGCAACATTTTTACAACAAATTCAGTTCTTAATTCCTTGTCCACGATCTGTAAGTTCTAGTTATTTTCAGATTAAAATAATTAAATTTAATATGGACATGTGATAAAGTGAAATTGGACTTTTGATTCAAGTCTATTCTTGTTTCTTCTTAGATCTTGATTTTGGGAGCTTTTCTATCTTTATTCTCATGACAAGTTTATGGTCTATTCAGCTTGTTGTAAATCAATTTTCTTGGTTCATGTTGATATTATTATCAAGATCTATTCTTTATGCCTGAGATGATGTTTTTATGTCGTTTTCTCTCTGATCTTGTTTTTATTGCAAATTCTACCTTCCCTTATTTATTTTGTTTTGATGAACCTAGGTCAATTTCGGACCTAAGCCTAAACTACGATATACGTGCGATGGTATATGGGGGAAATATTAGAATATTGCCTAGTGAAATATATGTGTTTGGTGGAATCGAAGGCATAATATGAAAATTGGATGTTTGGGGATAATTTACCATTAACATGAAACGGGGTAATTTTGGGTATTGTCGTTATAATGGTTATTGCGCTATTAGGATTGATATATGTAATTTGATATGGATCTTGATATATGTAATTTGGCTAGAACTTGTTATGGGTAAATTGGTGTAAACGTGGTATACATGTAATTTTGGGTATAAAATTTGATCTATGTAAATTGAGCATAGCTTTGTAAACATGTAAATCATGAATCTTGATATATGTAAAACGGCATGAAACTTAGTATATGTGTAAATTGGCATACATGTAAAAACAGCAGGAATTGAACATATGTAAATTTGGTATGAATGGGGCATATGTAATACTGACATGTAATCTAAAACTTGGGCATATGTTAATTATGTAGAATTTGGAGTTGAAACGTATATGATAATTTATGACTTGGTAGAGGTTTAATATTGAACGCGCCTAAGTTGGGTTTTGGGTAGTTGGCATGTATTGTAAATAAAAGGCTATAACTTGGCATAACTTTATAGTGAATTATGATAATACTTTGGGAATACGTTTTGGGGCAAAAACGTGAATTATGAACTAGGTAATTGGCATATAACTGGAAATATGAACGTGGTTGAAACATGAACATGAATATGAATATGAACACGAATGTGAACATAGATAACTCGAGGTTGGGTTGAGTTTGTAGTGTAATTCTGCCTGGAACCGCCCGGCATATCTAGTGACTACAAATAATAAGATCCAAAGTGAGAAGTTAGTCATATCATGCTTAAACCCGAGGTTAGACTGAGTTGTGGTGTAATTCTGCCCGGAACGACCTGGCATATCCAGTGACTGCAACAATAGGTCTAATGTGAGTGGTTGATGCATTAATAATTAATTAATGCCAATAAACAGACATGCTAAGAATGGAAAGGTTAAGTAATATGACTAGACTAATGACACTTAACCGATATGACACGAATGGATGGGTTAAGTAAACCTGAACTTGATTGCTTGAGGACACTTAACCAATATAACATGTTAATTAGACAAGTGGGTAGGATTAAGTTAAGAACACTTAACCGTTATAACATGACTAGTGGATGGGTTGAGTCAACTTGAATGGGTTGACAACACTCAACCAATATAACATGACGCGTGGCAGGGTTAATCAACTTGAACATATAGATAACACTTAACCAACTTGACATGATACGTGGGCGGGTTAAATCACGAATTGCTTGAAAACACTTAACCAATTTGATATGCTAGAATAGCGGGGTTAAGTTATGAATTGCTAGACAGCACTTAGCCAACTTGACACGATACATGGGCGGGTTAAGTCACGAATTACTTGAAAACACTTAACCAATGCAATCTGACGAATGAGTGGGTTAAGTTAACTTGGATGGGTTGGCGATGCCTAACCAATATGACATGGTGTGTGGAGGGTTAAGTAAATACGCGAAGGCAACACTTAACCGATATAACATGATGTGTGGTAGGGTTAAGTAAAACAAGAGAAAATACTTAACCAACTTAATGTGATGGACGGAGAGGGTTAAGTACATATCAGGTTGGTGGGTAATATTAGTATATATAGGCCCACGAACTTAACCGTTAAATAAACATACTTGAATCAGTGAAAGGGTTAAGTACATATCGGGTTGGTGGGTAATATTAGTAAATATAGGCCCACAAACTTAACCATTAATAAACATGCTTGAATCAGTGGGTTAAGTACATCACGGGTAGGTGTGTAATATCTGTATATATAGCCCACAAACTTAACCAGTAGGAAACCCTAGTAACGGGGACCCATTTCAGCAGTAACCCACATAGGTATATCATGGTACCCTGAAACTAGGCAGGGTGGGGCACGATTACTGGGCTGATTGTAAGCGGTCAAAGAGACGACGAGTGGTGCAGCAGTGTAGCTTCTAACGGAGTGCGGGCGTGCATGCCCTTCGGAGCAGATAAAGCAGGCACTAGGCACCAGTAGTATACACTATGCATTCTAGAATTGTGTCGGGCCGCCACCATAGGACTTGATACAACCCATGGTGGGACCAGCATAGGTATCTACAATCATTGGGGGTCGTATGACACACGTAGGTAGCATAATCCCTAGTTGGACCTAGGTCGCATAAACCCTGAATCCGAGAAGCGTTCAATAGGTAGCATAAACCCTTGTTGGACCTAGGTCGCGTAAACCCTGGTTGAATCTAGGAAGCGCCCGATAGAAAACCCTAGATTAGATCTAGGTGATAAATAATAGATGTACACCTGAAAGCAACCACAATTTCGGGGATTGGGATCACGTTATCGTATGATCATTTTATATAGATCACTAGTTGGGACACTAGTCAGCTGGTGTAGAGCAAATAGATATCACTGAAATATTTTAATGATGAAGCTCAGAAATCTTGCGATGTTATACTCGATAGAAACCTTGCGATGTGATACTTGGTAGGAACCTTGTGATGCTACTCTTGATAGGAATTATGGGATGTTATACTTGATTCATCGTGTCTGTAGTTTAACTTGTCATCATGCTTATGTTTATTTTCAGTTTATTCATTCCATGTTATCTTTACCTGTTTTTATGTTGAAAGTCAGTAGGACGTAATCAGTCTTTATGACTGACCTGTTTTGTTTCTCCTCTTTTTCTTCCGCCCCCCCCCCCTCCCCAGGTTCGTAGGGTGGGAATACAGCTTAGTTCGGATCTTACCAAGCTCCAAGGCTCTTTCATGTACGGCTTGGATTTCTCTTGGCTATGGCTTGCCTTGCTTTATTGGTGAATATCAGAATTTATTTTTATGCTTCTTTGTTTTTGAGCAAGACATATATTTTAGCTATGTAATTGGGTATTGGAAGTTGATGGGCTTTTATTATAAACAATTATATTTAATAAATGATTTGAAGTACTCCTACTTTACTTTCCGTTGTTTTATATATGTCTGTCTTGTTATATTTCTGTTCCAGTACCCATAATGCTCCATTGAAGTTAAGGCATTCCCTTTGTGAGTGACCTTAACGGATGTCGGGTGTTACATTTAGGATTGTCTCCTTTTCTTACGTGGCCTTCTATGATTTGCCTGTTAGTCGAACATTGAGTCATTAAGGCTTACATGGCGCAAAACGGTTCGATGAATGACATTTTAATCGACTTTGATGGCTACGATCACCCCCAGTTTGATCCAATGGCTCTAATCTAATCAAATCTCTATAAGTACAACCCTAGACCATAACCCTAATCACACAAATTAAAAGATAAAGAGTCGTCATGCTGCCGGAGTCGAGCTAAGAGCAGCCGTCGTCGCAAATTAGAAGAAAAGAATAAAGCTACAAATCAAATCAAATTAAAACTAGGACAACGTGTTAGTCTTCATCAAAGAAGAGCAGTACAATTTCAGAAAACAGATTTCAGACATCAAGACTTCTCTTTTGTTTGTAAGTGCGGTTAATATGTAGATTTAAACATGATCTTTTTTTTATATCATGGCTTATATAATTTGAACGTAGAACGATGTCTATATGTGAATTTGATTTATATTTATATTAATTTGTGGGTGATGAACATGCTAAACTTGATTTATGTTCACATTTATTTGTTGGCGATGAACATACTATTACATACTTTTAGTGATAAAACTTATCATGAAATGGGTGATGAACTCATTCTAGCGTATGTTAACTTAATGGTATAATTTGGTGGTTACTTGCAAGTTTATGATCTAAATCATATCCTTATGTTGGATCAACATTTATGTATATTTAGAATTATGTTAAGTTGAACCTATATATGTTGCAAGGTAAATTAGCAGCTCTTTTATGTTTTAACATGCATAAGTTAATATGATAAGTGGTGATTTAAATATGATTATTTGTGGCTTATGTTTTAACATACATAAGTTAATATGATAAGTGGTGATTTAAATATGATTATTTGTGGCTTATGTTTTAACATACATAAGTTAATATGATAAGTGATGATTTAAATGTGATCATTTGTGGCTTATGTTTTAACACACATATTTTAATATGATAAGTGATGAATTAAATGTGATTATTTGTGGCTTATGATTTAAAGTTGATGGAAACCTGTAGCCAGGTCCATTCATGAAAATACTTATGCGCCATTTAATCGATCCAACAAATCATCAATCCGCGGCAATGGATATTTGTTTTTTATGGTCTGCTTGTTCAAATCATGATAATCCACACATAGCCGTAGAGTACCGTTAGATTTTGGGACAAACACCACTGCTGCACCCCAATCAGAGAAGCTGGGCCTGATCAGACCCTTCCATACTAGCTGTCGTGTTTGATTGTCTAATTCCTCTTTCTCTTTCGAGGACATTCTTCGAATAGCGTGAACTACCGGCCTTGCATTCGGAATCAAAGCAATCTTGAAATCTATTTCTCTTTGCGGAGGTAAGCGAACAACTTCTTCGAACACATCCGCATAGTTCTTGACGACAGGAATATCTTTGATGAGGTCAGGAATATTCTCTGTAACTTCAGAGATATTTTCTATTTGGGATGGAGAGATATCGAGAGCTGCCCAGAAGTCTTTTCTATTAGATTTCTGACCTTCACACGGTATGGTTATATAATTCCCTGATTTAATCCTAGCCCTAACAACTCTCTCGGCGCATCTAACCTCTGCTTCATATTTGGTTAGCCAATCCAATCCCAGAATAAGATCGAATTTATTAAAGTTCATGACGACGGAGATAGTAGGGAATTTATAGCAGGAAAAGGAGACAGGTACTGCACAAACCCAACTGAGATCGATGGAACCCCCGATCGGATTTGGACAGTCATTGGTTCCCTAAGCTTCCTCAATTTCAAATCCAACTTCTTAACTGCATTCTTGGCAATGAAGCTTTGTGACTGTCCAAATCCGGTTAAGAATGCAGTTAAGAATGCAGTTAAGAAGTTGGATTTGAAATTGAGGAAGCTTAGGGAACCAATGACTGTCCAAATCCGGTCGGGGGTTCCATCGATCTCAGTTGGGTTTGTGCAGTACCTGTCTCCTTTTCCTGCTATAAATTCCCTACTATCTCCGTCGTCATGAACTTTAATAAATTCGATCTTATTCTGGGATTGGATTGGCTAACCAAATATGAAGCAGAGGTTAGATGCGCCGAGAGAGTTGTTAGGGCTAGGATTAAATCAGGGAATTATATAACCATACCGTGTGAAGGTCAGAAATCTAATAGAAAAGACTTCTGGGCAGCTCTCGATATCTCTCCATCCCAAATAGAAAATATCTCTGAAGTTACAGAGAATATTCCTGACCTCATCAAAGATATTCCTGTCGTCAAGAACTATGCGGATGTGTTCGAAGAAGTTGTTCGCTTACCTCCGCAAAGAGAAATAGATTTCAAGATTGCTTTGATTCCGAATGCAAGGCCGGTAGTTCACGCTATTCGAAGAATGTCCTCGAAAGAGAAAGAGGAATTAGACAATCAAACACGACAGCTAGTATGGAAGGGTCTGATCAGGCCCAGCTTCTCTGATTGGGGTGCAGCAGTGGTGTTTGTCCCAAAATCTAACGGTACTCTACGGCTATGTGTGGATTATCATGATTTGAACAAGCAGACCATAAAAAACAAATATCCATTGCCGCGGATTGATGATTTGTTGGATCGATTAAATGGCGCACAAGTATTTTCATGAATGGACCTGGCTACAGGTCTGATCAGAGGGGTTTGAATAAATTTGTTCTGGTTTTCATTGACGATATTCTAATCTTCTCTAAATCAAAGGCCGAACATGAAAAGCATTTAGGACAGGTTCTGGAAATCCTCAGAAGGAATGTATTAAAAGCCATACTATCCAAATGTATATTCTGGCAAGATGAAGTAAAATTTTTGGGGCCATATCATATCAAAAGAAGGAATTGCTATGGGTCCAAGTAAAATCACAGCTATTCAGAATTGGAAGCAGCCCAGTACTCCTAAAGAAGTCCGCAGTTTTCTCGGATTGGCTAGTTATTATCGGAAGTTCGTTAAAAACTTTTCGAAGATATCTGGTCACTTAATGAAGCTTACAAAGAAGCACTCTAAATTCAAATGGACTCCAGAAAGTGAGGAGGCTTTTGAAGAGCTAGAGTTAAGATTAACTACTGCTCCAGTGTTAACCATTATCGACGACAATCAGGATTTAAAAGTCTGGACTGATGCTTCTAGGGAAGGCCTTGGCACAGTGTTAATGCAAAGAGGTCAAGTGATTGCGTATGCTAGCCGTCAGTTAAAACTGCACGAGAAGAACTACGTAACTCATGATCTTGAGTTATTGGCTATAGTATTCGCCTTGAAAATCTGGAGACACTATCTTCTGGGTGAGAGAATTGAACTGTTTACAGATCACCAGTCGTTAAAGTATCTGTTCACCCAAAAGGACTTGAATCTGAGGCAGCAACGTTGGCTGCAGTTTCTTGCAGCATATGACTTTGAGATTATATACACTCCAGGGAAAGCCAATGTCGTGGCCGATGCGTTAAACCGAAAGAATGTAATGATCGCCAGCTTTATTATCACGACTTCCTTGATTGACAAAATATCTATTCTTCAGAAGGAGGATAACTTTATTGAGGATATGATTAAAAGGATTCAGAAAGGCGAACCCTCGTGTTTTCAAATAGATAACGACGAGACCCTAAGGCTGAAAGGAAGGATTTGTGTTCCTGGCATCCCCGAGCTAAAAAGGGAAGTGTTAGACGAGTGTCACAAGTCCAAGCTGAGTATCCACCCTGGTGTGGCCAAAATGTACAACGATCTCAAGCGAACATTCTGGTGGAAGGCAATGAAAAGAGACGTTTCGATATATGTTAGCCGATGCCCTACTTTCCAGCTAGTCAAAAGTGACCAGCAGAAACTAGCTGGATTATTGCAACCGCTAGATGTTCCAGGTTGGAAGTGGGAACATATTTCCATGGACTTCATTGATGGTTTTCCCAGAACCAGAAAAGGGAATGACAGTATTTAGGCGATCGTAGATCGCTTCACGAAGACCGCCCATTTCATACCTGTCAGATCAAACAGAACTGCTCAGAGTCTGGCGCAGATATACTTCAAGGAAATAGTTAGACTACATGGAGTGCCGCTCAGTATAGTCAGTGATAGAGATACAATATTTACTAGTAAATTTTGGGAGGCATTTCAAGTAGAGCTGGTAACGAAGCTGAATCTAAGCACCGCTTATCATCCTCAGACAGACGGTCAGACTGAGAGGGTGAACCGTATATTAGAAGATCTATTGCGGGCTTGTGTTCTAGATTTCGGTAGATCATGGGAAGACCATCTACATTTGGCTGAATTCTCATATAACAACAGCTAGCAGGCGAGCCTGACAATGTCGCCATTCGAAGCATTATATGGTAGACCGTGTCGATCTCCTGCTTGTTGGGTCGAACCCGGAAATAGACTGGTGTTGGGGCCAGATATGATCCGAGAAGCCGCCGACAAAGTCGATTTTATTAAGAAACGATTACTCGCCGCTCAAAGCCGACAAAAGAGTTATGCCGATAGGAGAAGAAGAGATATATTCTTTGAAGTTGGCGACTATGTATTTTTGAAAGTATCGCCGATGAGAGGAGTTATCCGGTTCGGTAAAACTGGAAAGTTGGCGCCCAAATTCATTGGTCCGTTTCCTATTCTGGAACGGATAGGAACTCTCGCTTATAGGGTTAAATTGCCTGATTGGTTGCCTGGGGTGCATGATGTATTTCACATATCTCAACTTCGAAAGCACGTTCATGATCCAGACTTGATCGTGGAAGAAGCAGCTCAACAGGATATTGAAATTACTCCAGAATTAGTTGTGAGAAGAGAGCCGGTCAAGATCATCGGCAAAGAAACCAAAGAGCTGAGGAACAAGAAGGTTCACTAAGTCAAAGTGCAATGGAGTGGAGATCCGCGAGATTGTACTTGGGAAACTGAGGAAAGCATTCAGAAAGCCTATCCTAGATGCTTAGTGGATGTCTCTGATTGACTCCGGTGCAAGGTACATTTACCATACTTTGCATTACCAATTAATTCTCTACTCCGTTGTTATTTTCTTTCCATAGATGTGCACTTTTAATTCTATAGTCTGAATGATTTTAAAAGAGTATAGAAATTGATTAGTATATTTTTGAAAAGTTAAAAACAATTTGATTGTTGTTTGTGTTGTGTGATTGTAGATTTGACTAATTGAGTTATTGAAACAATAATTAATTTAATCAACAATAGAATAATGGTAGAATTTATTCATTTAAATCACACATTGAACTGATTAGAAAATAGATAGAAATATATATACATGCACATTATATATGTTTAAACAGGTAAATGGATAGTTGTTGAGTAAAGATTTTATTTGCGTGCCCGACAAATAGGTAAACCTTAATGAGTTGGATGTGACATATTATTATATCAACTCCTGTGAATGCCATTGGATGCGGAGTGCTGGTTATTCTGTGTGTAAAAATAAACGTCGCCATAGGATAGTAACAATTAATTTTGAACTACACTGCATGGCATACTTCTTGAAGATAGGCATACTTCATCATATACCACATAAGCATTTGGAGCTTGTGTGACGAGGTGGAAGATTTACCATACGAGCGAGAGGCTTGTATGGCGATGACTATATTTTACAGGTTGAACTGATGACTGATATGGACTATTTAAATTGTATCGATAAAATTGCCAGATTAACAAAAACCCCACACGGGTCTGGAGTTGACAATAATCACGTCTCTCTAGTTATTAGATACAGCACATGGACTATTTATTTCCCACACGGGACGAGGTGACGAGGATTTATCCTCTGGAGCATTTAAAATACACACTCCCTCAGGCTTTGACAGGGTGACGAGAATTTATTCTCTAGAGTTATTATCTATACACGCTCCCTGTAAACACCAAAATATATCACTATAAATATGTGTATGCTTAATAGGATTTATTGGGTACCTAATATGGCCCAATAAATTTCCAAACCTCTCTCCGTACAAAGGAGGTTATGGCAAAAAAATTCAAAAATTCCGGGTGTTAGCCAAATTTTTGAAGAATTTGAAAATTCTCAGAAAATGAAAAGTTGGAGAATTGAAGCCAGATCGAACGTAGAGTTGATTAATCAAACCACTTTCGGCATTGTTCCTTTTCGGGGACGAAAAGTTTTAAGTGGGGGAGATTGTAACGACCCGGAAAATCTGAACCAATTTAAAATTTTTAAATTGGCTAAAATAATGGATTTTGAATATTTAAAATAAATATTTTAAATAATAGAGATGAAAAGTGAGTTGGAATCGACAATTGAAAATGAATATAATTAATTCTAATTATAAACCAGGCCTGAAATGGCGCGGTAGTTTCAAAGATTGAATTCGAACTTTGTCGAACTGTACTGGGTGCAAAACAAAACGGATTTGAGTGAAACCAAAAATATTTAAATCTGTTAGTGAATACCTTTCTAACGAATCTAAAAAATCGAAGTTTCATAGCGGAAAGCAAAAGTTATGGCCAAATGAATTTTCAGAAAGGTCGTTATGGAATTTATATAGCCCGTGAAATTGGCCATTTTGCAAACGACCTCGGAATTCGACGAAACCACTTTTGTTGGATCCGGGATGTGAAGTTATTGCTAGGTTTCAAATTTCATAATTTTTGAAGCTAGTATGTGAGCGTGGCAAAGGAAGACGTGTTTTGGTCAATTACAGTTATATTGGATCGACCAGAAATGGGCCTTTTTGCAAACAGTCTCGGAATTCGACGAAACCACTTTTGTTGGGACCGTATCGTCAAAACATAGCCAGATTTATTTTTCTAGAATTTTTCGAATTAGTTTGTGGCCCTGGCAAATTGAAATGTACGTTCAAATTGAATATTGAATGTTTTATATTTTAATTTGAAGGAAAACTAACTGAAACAGTCGAATGGGCCTACGAAACATATCCCATTGTGTCCGGAATGGGGGTAATTAGCTAGGGGCGACAATCGTTGGGTTTGATTTCGAGTTCATTTGAGAAAACGCTATTTTAAAAATTAAATAAACCATCGCCCAATTAGAAATTTCTATTCATTAATTTAAAAATAAATAAACCTTTCTCTCTCCCTGTAACAGCCGATCGACGGCGAAACTCATTCCCTCCGTTCCCAGCCATTTTGCGACCGCTTCGTCCCTCGTTGACCCCCGACCCTTTGCAACTTTTTGAAGATCTCCCCGAGCTCTTCAAATCCATACCACCTGCTCCCCTCATCGTGCCACCGTCATCGCGAATCACCTCCCCGAAGTGGCCAACTTCAGTTTGATGCCACCGTCGCCAGAGGCCACCGAAGTGGGCCCCCTTCCTGGCGCACGTGCGTCCCACCTGGCTCTTCGACGTCGTGAAGCCCGATCCTCGTATCGAGCAACAGATTGGAAGTTAAATTCAAACCTAGGTTTGAATCAAAAACTGAAAGGTATCGGCCTGTATGAATTAAACTGTTTTCAACTTCTAAAAGCGTTGCAAAGTTCGATCAACTTCTAAAAATCGTATCTTTTTCATGTGTTATCGAAATTCAGTGAAACAAGAGACAGTGGACTCGTGTGGACGTCTTCTACATTCCAGAAGAGACTGCATATTTTTCTGAGCCTTCTGCTTATTTTGGTGGAGTGGAACCCAATGTGAGATTTCTAATTTATAAACGATATGGAAAACGACGATGTATAAATTATATAGTCGATGTATGGGTTATATAAGCGTTGTACACCTCATGTATAAGCATTGTATAAGTTGTACGATCGATGTATAAGTTATATATGCGTTGTAAAAATTATATATGTGTTGAAACAGAAGTGAATTGCTATATATAAATATATATATATATATATATATATATATATATATATATATATACGCCCCTCGTCCACAAACCATGGACGATATTTATTGATTGTGATTGGTGTGAAAATTGATTGATAGCGAATGGTTGATTGGAATTGTTTGTGGTTGATATTGATTGATTGTGGTTGAAAAATACCCGTTTGTGGTTGAGAAATATTTGGTTGAAACCACATAGGATTAGTTTGTGGAAATAAAATAAATATACATGTGTCCTGCGTGCGAACTAGATGCATGATTCCCCATTGTCAAAAACCGCGAGGTTTTAAGGTAGAGCGAGGAGCCGTACTAGGGACGGTCCCGGTTTTAACTACCCTGCCGTTATGCTGCCGAAATTTTGAATAATATTCATGTGTTTGAATTATTTTCATTTGTTGAAACTGTATTCATTCGTTGAATTGAAATTCATGTGTTGAATGGTGTTCGTGTTTTAAATATAAAAATCATAATTTTATCATCTATATGAACTATATAAAATAATCATGTTTTGTAAGAAATTGTTTTATAATAAAAATCCTATTTTTATTACCTATCTGAACTATATAAAATAACAGTGTTCTGAAATGAATTGTTTTACAATAAAAATTACATTTTTATTATGTACATGAATTGTTTAATATAGTGAAGTGTTGAAATAGAAGACAGTTAGATAAAAATATCATTTTTATCAAATGTATGAAAAGAATATAGCTTTGAAATCGAAGAATCGATATATATATATATATATATATATATATATATATATATATATATATATATTTAAATAGAATTGAAATATATCGAAAAACAACGCTGCAGTTCGTATTTTGAAATCGTTTTTTCAAATGATTAGTGCAGGAGATCCGACCATCGGATTTTCCCGAAACCGCAATCGTTGGGTTCGCTTTGGAAATATCTCTCCAACGGCACCAACTTTGTAAAAATCCAATGGTTGGATTGTCTGGGATGTTTAATTCAAATCTGAAGAAAACTAGCGCCAGAATCGATTATATATATATATATATATATATATATATGTGTATATATATATATATATATTTAATTGAATAACGACGCTGCAGTTCGTATTTTGAAATCGAAACTTCAAACGATGCTACCGGGAGATCCGACCGTCAGATTTTCCCGAAACTGGAACCGTTGGATTCGTTTTGAAAAGATCTTGCTAATGATGTAAATTTTGTGAAGATCCAATGGTTAGATTTTCAGATATGTGTAAATCAAATCTAAAGAAATACAGCGCCACGGCCGCGTTATGGCCCGAAGCGTCGTTTTGAATAAATTGGCTATTTTAAAATAAATAAAAATAGCGATAAATCGTTATAAAATATCATAAACGATATGGAATGGAAATAAACTGAATTTGCTCGATTTATGTGGTATTCGATGGTTGAATGTGTTTGGTGTGAAAATTACATTAAAGAGCAAAATTGGTGTTGTCGAATGATTTAACCATTGAAATAAATTGATTTGAAATTCTAAACATACGTGAATTATTTGAAAAGGCCGAGTTAATTCTCATTTCAAATAATTGACCGATGATTGAAAGTCGAAGATGAAGACGGTGGTCAAAGACCGGAGTTCTTCACCTCGTTTGGATGGTAACCGAGGTCCTGATTGGGAGGCATCCCGAAATATGGATAATGAGTGGTGATCGTCCAGACGTACATGGTGGTCGATGGGTTTGCGAGGTATATAGTGCCTCCGGTTTTGTTCAGACCCAGAACGGACTTGTAAATGGACTGTGTGTCTGACATTGGATTTTATTCTGTGTTGATTGATCTCCATTAAATACACATCTGTTTGGCGGCGGAGAATTTATTCTTTTGCTTAACGCCCTTCTCTGAAACGCACGAGCTCAGAGGTTGTATATCGATGGACATCAGTCGCATGGCATGAATGGCTAGTGTGGCAAATGATCAGGGCTTCTGTTGAAAAAGCAAAGTCTTGTAGTGATGATCAAAGCACCGCCTGTGTGGCGTAGCTTTGTGTATAGCGTGAATTCGCCAGCCTCACACCCCGGTATGGACCAGAAACGGGAGAGGACATCAGGGAGGGCCTGCGTTTCTTTCTAGCTAGGAGTGGTGTCGGTGTTTTTACACGGCCTGACATTTTACTTATGTGGTTGTTGCTGTTGCGAGGCGCCTCGGATATATCGGTCGATCCGGGACCGATGGAGTCATTCGTTGGCTCATTGACGCCCCATAGGACGGAGAAACGTAGTGTTCAGGCATAATAATCCACATCGTTGGACCGGCCCTGACGATCCAAGGGCCCAACTGAGTCTGGGCCCTGAGACACGGGCTAGAGCATCTCAAATTCGGTAAGGACTATCTTTTGCCTTGGTTCAGGGCGGAAATCCAATTTCCAAATACGTGACTGTGCGGTGTTGATTGTATATCTATATATGGCGACATAGTGGTATGGGCCATTAATGCCGTCTATGATTGATAGTTATGATTCGAAGTTGTTTTGAAACATATAAACACTAGTAATAATATCAAATGCTTTTGTTTTAGTCGTATCAATCATATTTTGGCCATTATAAGGTAAAACTCTATCCTCCGGTTTGCGTTGTATTGTGTGATGAGAACTGAGTCTTATAATGGCTTCATTTTTATAAAAAGCATTGCGTTGTTTAAAAGAAAGATTTGTTTTAGAGCACTGGCAATCCAATGGAGTAAACCCGTTCCACGAAAGTGGCATGGTCCTGTGATTAGCCATATTATAAATGTGTTGAGTAGATTTCTCATACTAGTCCCATGACTGACTCGTAGTTTGTTTTACTTTCAAACTCGGGTGCCCCTTTTCCCTACACGGGCAGCCTTGTATTCAGGTTTAGCTGGTTCTTTCTGGATAGCTGGAGCTGAAGATGGATTCTATCATTTATTTCTTTTTATGATGTTCAGCTTCTATTGTACATTATGTTTGTTTTCCGCCGTAGACATTTATGTATATCTGAAGTGCATTTGTACTAAGTATGATCCTGTATACTGTGTAACTCTGATGATTACTCTTATCCAGTATATTCTATTGTTCATTATCTGGTGTATTTATTTATTTCTGTTCTGCTATTATCTGTTTATGTGTTATATTCCACGGATTACCCTTGCCACCGTCAGTACGGGGTTTGGGGTCGTCACAATTTGCAGGGGAGGTTATGGCGAAATTTTTCGAAAATTTTGGGTGTTAGCCAAATTTTTGAAAATTTTGAAAAGTTCTTAGAAACTGAAAAGTTGAAGAACTTAAGCCGTAATGAAAAGAACGAAAGTTGAGTTGTTAAACAAATTTCGGCTTCGTTCCTTTTCGAGGACGAAAATTTTTAAGTGGGGGAGATTGTAATAACCCGGAAATCCAAGCCAATTTAATTTTTTTTTATTTTGGCAATTTTAGTGAATTTTGAGTATTTAAAATGAAATATTTTAAATAATAACGACGAGAAATTTATTTTGAATAGAATTAGAACGTATATATTTATTTGAATCGACGTTAGAATATAAATATTTATATTATATTATAAAAGAATTGAAAATGGCGCGGTAGTTCAAAAATTCGATTTCAAAATTCAAATGAATGCACAGGATTCAAAATAAACCGGATTTTAGTGAAACCAGAAATAATTGAATCTGTTTAATCATATCTTTCCAACGAATCAGAAAATTTGAAATTTCATAGCGGGGATAAAAAGTTATTCCCAGTAGAAATTTCATAATACTCGCTATGGAATTCTGGCCCTTAAAATGGAAATTTTGCAAACGACCTCGGTTTTCGATGAAACCACTTTTGTTGGATCCGTGATGTCAAGTCATTGTTAGGTTTCAAAATTCGTAATTTTCTGAATCAATATGTGAGCATGGCAAATGAAAACGCATTTGACCAGTTTTAGTTGATTTTAATCGACTGGAAAATGACCATTTTTCAAAGGGTCTCAGAATTGGACGAAACTGGTTTTTTTAGGACCGTATCGTTAATACGAAGCTAGAAAATATTTTTTTGGGATTTTTCGTGTAAGTATGTGGCCCCGACAAATTGAAATGTGCGTTCAAATTCAATATATAGAGTTATATTTTGATTTTGATGAAAACTGATCGAAACAGTCGAATCAGCCTGCGATACATATCCCATTGTGTTCGGAATGGGGGTAATTAGTTATGGACGACAGGCGGTGGGTCTCGTTTCGAGGTCGGAATAAAAAGTACCTTTTTGAAATAAATAAATAAATAATAAAAACTCTCTCTCCTCTACCCCTTACTTTCTCTCAGCCCCCCCCCCAACCCCGTCAGTTTCATTTCAACGATAAAAAGAAAAGAAAAAAGAAAAAAACGCGATCCCAAATCGAGATTGGAGAGGCCGCTCCCCCTGCGGCGCCGACCACCGAGGTCACCCCCCCTCTTCTTCTCCACGCGCCTCTTCCCCTTCCTCTACTTTTCTCTCCCGTCCACCAGTCCCCAACCCGATCCAGCCACCTCTGAGCCCCCCCAGCGCCTCGCGCGAGCAACCCCCCCCCCCCCCCTCCGGCCGACGGTGATGAACCACTCCTCCTCCTCCACTTAGAAAAGTAAGTTTTTATTTACTTATCTAATTTTATTTTCAGTTTTTAATTAGATTTAGCATTTATATAATCAGTTTTTTTTATGAATTAGAAACATAGAAAGCTTTGATTTTTATTTATATTGTTAACATAGAAAGCTTTGATTTTTATTTATATTGTTAACATAGAAGGCTTTGATTTTTATGTTAATAAAAATAAAGATTTGTATGATAATGAAGTTATAATTTTTATATGTGAATGGTGATAAAAAGATTTGATTTTCTTTTATTCAAATAAAAATATGATTTTTATATTATATAAATAATAAAAATTCGATCTTTATATCATAGAAAGAATAAAAATATGATTTTTATTCATGTAGAGTAATAAAAATATAATTTTTATTATATTACTAGCAAGATAAAAATATAATTTTATATAGGAAGGAGCATTATAAAAATATAATCTTTATTAGAGGAAGAGCGATATAAAAATATAATTTTTATATAGAGAATAGTGTGATAAAAATAGAATTTTTTTTATCTATATAGTAGCGGTATAAAATTGATTTTTATCCATATAGAGTGATCGTAAAAATGTGATTTTTATATATGTAGTGGCTACGAACAACGAAATTGACAAAAGGCGAGCACGGCGAAGATTTCTACATAAGAAGAGTCGTGGCATTTGGTTTAGCTAGTCGGTGAGAACTCCTCACTTTTAATTTATTTTCTAGTTGAAATATATACTAGGATATAGATGGTGCTTAGAAGCACCTGACACCCGTCGTCCACAGACCATGGATGACTTGTTTGTTTGATTGCTGTGTTGTGAAATATGGTTGTGTGATGTGGAGTGAAATAAAATATTTTATAGTGGAAAATATTTTATAGTTAAAAATATAATTTTTAACGTGTATATAAAATGAATATTTATAAACAAATCGACGATTTGTTTATATACACTGATTTGACTGAGATTGATTAGGACGATAAATTTTACACCTCGCCCAACTTCACAAATAAAAATCTATGTTTTTTGATTTGAAACCCCACACGGGTATTGGGATGATATTTGATGTACACTAATCCCGATTGTTTAGTTGTATGTCAATCGATGGGTTGACAGACTGTGTAAGCGTTAATTATTGATATTTAATGCTTATGCAGTTGTGTGGTGCACTCTGGATGAAGGTTGATTATTTAACGTTGCTATTATATACATGTGTTGTAGAAAATCCATATAATAAACATTATATGGTAATTGATTGGACCGCATTCCAATATAGAAAATAAATTCATGTGTTGAATTGAAAATAAATTCATGTGTTGAATTGAAAAATATTCATGTGTTGTATAGAAAATAAATTCATGTGTTGAATTGAAAATAAATTCATGTGTTGAATTGAAAAATATTCATGTGTTGAATAGAAAATAAATTCATGTGTTGAATAGAAAATAAATTCATGTGTTGAATAGAAATTATTCATGTGTTGAACTGAAAATAAATTCATGTGTTGAATTGAAAAATATTCATCTGTTGAGTAGAATAAACATTCATGTGTGGAATAAAAGCCGTGTTGATTAGATTGACGCCATTTTGACGTGAACGATATTTACATCGATTTTATTCATTTTTATAATGAATATAGAAAAGAAAGTGATTTCAAAATATAACGTTTTGAAAATATTATCATTTGTATACCGAAGATGTGGAATATTCAATTTTGATTAGAAATTGAATATGAAGTTGAAATCGTTTTGAAAACGAATTTAAAACGATTTATAAAATACGTTTTAGAAGGAAATCGACGAAATATATATAATGGCCTGAATAGAACACGCCGCGCCGCGGCAGTTCGCGAATTTCGACCATTGACTTCGAATGGATATTACGGGAGATCCGACCGTCGGATTCTCCTAAACCCGGAACCGTTGGTTTCATATCGAAAAGAGATTTCTAACGAATATTAGACATTTGAAATCTAATGGTTGGATTTGGAATTATGTCCAAATCAAATTTGGAAAAGGTCGTTGTAAGTGCAGTTCGATGGCCGTTGATGGAAATCGACTGTACGGGCCTTGATAAAATTATTAAAAATAGTAATAATTTGTGTAAAATCATAAGAAATGATTTGTGAAGAATTAGGATGAAAATTTCCATATTTGAAAAGATAAAAATAGATTTTTATCGAAATGAACTAGTTTTGAACTAGAATAGTAATTTATTTATTTTTAAATAAATGAATTGGATTTGAAATGGTTTTGAAAATAACCAGAAATTTCCAATAATTGAATTGTAGTGCATTTGAATCGAAATTGTTTTTGGAATACTTCGATGTTGGATTTAGTGATTATACAGATATTGTTATGGAAATTTGAAAGATATATTTATATCGTTATTTCCAATACGATATTTTTTAGTCGTAGAATTTGATATTGAATATAAGTCGATATATTTTCTATTCAGAGCCTTGTATTTAATATCAAATGTGATTTGGGTTTGTTGTGAATGGTGTCTTCATTAACACTGTTCTTAAACCCAGTTGAGAAAAAGATTAAATCTTTTTATTTAGATTTAATGAAGTGTACCAATTAAATGGTATTTAATTGGAATTGAATTTGAATTGATTTTTGGGTTTATCGTGAACGGTGTTTTAAATAACACTTGTTCTTTAACCCGATAATTAATGGAATATGATTTTGGGTTTGTTGTGAACCATGTTTTAAATGACATTGGTTATTTAACCCAGTTAAAGACAGAAGGTGATTTCCCAAGTTAAAAAATCATTAATATTGATTTTTGGGAAGATTAAATCTGTTAGATCAAAATTTGGACCTAACACCCAAATTGTTCTGATCCGTAGAGAATTATAACTGAAAAATGAGGAAAAAACAGAGAACGCACAAGATTTATAGTGGTTCGGCGTTAACGAGCCTACGTCCACTTTATATGCTATCGATTATACTTTGAATGCTAGTACAACCAATGATTTCTCTCAAGCTCGCTTTTACAATTGTGATTTCTCTCAGTAATTTCGAAGTAAAACTGATAAGAAATAGTGGTATGACAGTAATGGTGGAATCAGTACTCAGTACTGCCAAAAAGCCCCCAGAAAATGCAAATTTCTGGGCTATTTATAGCTGATTCTGTCAGGAGGATCGCGGTCACACGTGGCGCAAATCCCGAGAATATCGGATCGGATCGAGGCTTGATGAAGAATTGGTCAACATGGCAGTTGTGGACAGGTGTCGCAAGATCCATGCATCTCGGATCGTGATGGACTTAGTCAGGAGCTTCGCCATGTCCTCGGGGATCGGATCGGATCGGTTCGCGTAGGCAAGGTCGGATCGAATCACGTAGGCAAGGTCGGATCGGATCGCGTAGGCAAGGACGGATCGGATCGCGTAGGCAAGGGCGGATCGGATCGCGGTCATATGCCAGCTTACACCCGTTCACGGAAATGAGCGTAACTTTCAAACCGTAAGTCCGATTGAGCCAAACCAAAGCTCAAACTGAAGTTAATTCAAAGGGCTACAAGTATATGATGTGAATAGATCCAAATGAGGTCATTTGATAGGGGTTTCGGGCCAGTTTATACTGATGTTGTGATTTTGACCAAACTGCCTTGTGTCTTCTGACGATGCTTCAAATGCCAAAGAGCGATATTATCCTGAGATTCCATATGAGACAGCATTTACCCAGAGGTGTGTCAACATGATCTTTGCTTTGGGTAGCCTGGTCACAAAGCAGGCTAACAAAAACCAAGTGGAGTTTTAATGATTCTTTAATTAGATTGAAATGATTGAGAATGGAGTATCACCAGTTTTGCTCCAGGCGATAGTTAAATCTTTAATTAGATTTGAACGTGAAATGGTAATTGAATTTACTGATAACACCGTGGTGTTAGATATGAAGTATGGCCAGTTTTACTTCATGGGATGAATAGGTTGGGATTGGGAAATTAAAATAAGTGATTACTTCGGTAAGGTTCGTTACTCCCGACTAGTTTGAATTGATATTCAAAAGAAGATTAAAGAATAAATTTAAAGAATTTATCTTTGATAAAATTAATGGGAACCTTTCCCAAAGTATAAGAATATTTGAATAAAAGAATATTCTGATTTGGAATGAGGCTTATGTTGTGTTTGTGTAACACTTGTTTATTATATACGCGAGTTATTCAAAAAGACCGGGTTTATCCCACTCCGGATAACTGATTCGACGTGGTATCGAGGATGAAGACGGTGGTCGAAGACTGGAGGTCTTCACGTCGTTTTGGTGATTACTGATGATCTTGATTGGGCGGTACACCCAAGAGGAGGGAATCAGTTGGTGATCGTCCAGACGTACTTGGAGATCGATGGATATGCGAGGTACAAGGTGCCTCCGGTTTCGTTCAGACCCAGAACGGACTTGTAAATGGACTATGTGTCTGACATTGGATTTTATTATGTGTGATTGATTTCTATTAAATATATATCTGTTTGGCGGTGGAGAATTTATTCTCTTTCTTAACGCCCTTCTCTGAGACGTACGAGCTCAGGGGTTATATATTGATGGATATCAATTGCATGGAGTGAATTGCCTGTGTGGCATGCCTAAGTGGAAAATGATCAAGGCTTTTGTTGAAAAGCAGAGTCTTGTGGTTGATGATCAAAGCACGGCCTGTGTGGCATAGCTTTATGTAGCGTTGATTCGCGAGCCTCACACCCCGGTTGTGAACCAGAAACGGGAAAAGGATCCAGGGAGGGCATGCGTTTCTTTCTAGCTAGTGGTGGTGTCAGTGCTTAAACTGGCTGACATTTATATACTTTTCACCTGTGTGGTTGTTGCTGTTGCGAGGCACCTCGGATATATCGGTCGATCCGGGACCGATGGAGTCATTGGACTCATTTACGCCCCAAAGGGCGGGGAAACGCAGTGTCCAGGCATTTTAATCCACATCAGTGGAGCGGACCTGTGGCTCCTAGGTGCAGTTGCGGCTATAGCCTGAGGCTAGGGCTAGACAGTCTCGAATTCGGTAGAGGACGATCCCTTGCCTCGGTTCGTAGATGGAAACCCAATTTTCAAATACGTGACTTTGCGGTTTTAATTGTAGAACAAGTATGGCGACTTGATATATGGTATCAATGCCGTCAATGATTGATATTTATGATTGAAATTGTTTTGACACTATACACTTATAGTAATAATAAAACATGAAATTTAGCGTATCAAGCATTCTTTGGCTATTATAAGGTAAAAACCCTCTCCTCCGGCTTGTGTTGCATTGTGTGATGGGACCTGGGTCTTATAATAACTTCGTTTTTCTTTATTTAGCATTGCGCTGTTTGTTTTATGCACTGGTATTCTTGGGAGGAAACCCGTTTCGTGTTATACGGCGTGGTCCCTTGATTTACCTAACTCTAAAATAAAGATTAATAACTGTTTTAGTTCTCACACCAGTCACATGACAGACCTGGAGTTTATTGTTTTAACCTAGACTCTAGGTGCCCCTATTTCCGCACGGGCAGCTAGTAGTTTTGGTTTTGCAGATTCATATTCACAGGATCCTGATTTACATCTGGAATGATATCCGGAAAGCTATGTATCTGTATATCTATTTCAGTTGTGTTTTGTATTATTTTTCCGCTGCGATGTATTTAAATGTAATTTAAATCTCTGATATTTTCTTTGTAATATTTATTCATACTCTGTAGTATTCCTGTATTCTGATGGAATTGTTGTAATGAGCAATGAAATATTCTTTTGTTTGTGTTCTGATTCATTTTGTCTTCAAAGTAATTCGTTTTTTCTCTTCTCTTCGGAGACCGGGGAAGTTTGGGTCGCTTCAGTATACCCAATATAAAGAATGATTTGAGCAAAAGAATATTTTGAGATGGAATGAGACTCATGGTATTGTTTATTTCAATTATGGTTTGTAAAGATGCGCTAGTTATTCGGAAAGACCGAGTTTCAATCCATTTTGAATAACTATACGATGAGAATTGAAGATATTGAAGATGGTGGTTGAATATCGAAGATCTTCACATCGTTTGGATTTATTGCTGATATCTCAACCGGGGTTTACACACAAGATGAGGTTAAAAATGGTAGTAGCTCAGATATACTTGTTGGTTGTTCGAATATGCAAGGACCTCTCTCTTTTGTTGGGCAACGAATAAGGTGCCTTCGGTTTCGCCCACAACCCAGAACGAACTTGTATTGAATGTAAGTCTAGCATTGTATTTTAGGACATAACCAATTGGTTTCAATTGATGATATATTAGTTGGTGGAGAAGGATTTATCCTTTTAGTTTAACACCCTCCTCTGGGTCTTATATACTTAGAGGGTTATATGTCAATAAACACCAATTATATATAGTGTGGCATGCTAAGTGATGATGGCAGATAGATCAAAGCTTTTGTTGAAAAGTAGAATTTGTGGAACGTGACTTCAGACCTCACAATCGGTAATGAGCCGAAATAGAATGAAATACCACAGAGTTAAGGATTATCATTTCCTTCTAATTAAGAAATGATGCCATGATATGGAGCCTAGACAATTTACTTATTTGGATGATAGATCGAGGCACCTCGGATAACGGTTGGTTACGACCGGGTGACATTATGTTCAGGGGAAACCCAAATATCACTTGGTATAGGTTGGATGGGTTTGCCGCTACAGAAGGAGCATTTGTTGATCTTGGCACATCCCGTTAAAGGTGTTCCAAATCGCGAAAAGGAAGATCCTTTGTCTTGGTCATTGATGGAACCTAACTTCCAATACGAACCTTTACGGTTTTAGTTGTAATTTATGTATGTAAACGTAATATATGGGTGCCTATGTCTTCTAAGATTTATACATTTACTTTTGAAAGTGATTTCCACACTATGCACAAGTAATAATAAAATAGATCTTCGCATATCAAGCATATTTGTTTATCATAAGATAAAACTTACTCCTAATGGTGTGTGTTTGCATTGTGTGATGGGCACGAGTCTTATGGTAGCTTCGTTTTCAAAAAGCATTAAGAGTTATATGACTGGAATTCATAAGGGGAACCTGTTCCGTGTTATACGACGTGGTCTTATGATACCCAACTTTAAAATATATGTAAATAACTATTTTAGTTCTCACACCAATCCCATGACAGATCCGGAGTTTATTGTTCTTCCGCCTGAACTCCCAATGCTCGTATTTTCCACATAAGCAGCCTAATAGTTTTGGTATATAGATAATTTATAGAGCAGGTGCTGGATTAAAGCTAGAGCTGTATCTAGACAATTTTCTTTCTTTCACTGAGAGTTTATGTTTTCCGTTGTGTACATGTTACACTCTAATATAGTTGTGTATTCTCCGATGTGCATGTATTAACTATTGTACTCTGATATAAGCTATACTCTAATGTAAAAGTTATTGCAATAATAATGAAAAGTTATTTTTTTCCAGTTCTTATGCATTGTATACCCAAAGGCGATACGTCTGATTGATCGATTTAAGTTAGTTCAATAATCAGTTTCAACCGGGCAGGGAGGATGGTCATCACAGGATTTTTATCCAAATTGTGTTTACATTTTTATTTATATTTTTCTTTTGTTGCAATCATATTTCCATCTTTGTTGAAATTGGGTTCATAATACTTTCATCCATTCTTTTCTAACAAAAGAAATTCTTAAGCGACATATATTAGATTCATATATAAATAAATACTAGATAAATATTTATTTGAAATTTTTACATTAGAATTTGATGAAATCGATTTATTCTAATAAGCACAGCATGGTAGTTACATTAAACTAGGGTATATATAATAGATCGTGCAAGTTGATCTCTTCAAATGTATTTACGTCTGATGGTGGAGGAATTCGTTTCTCTTAGCTGTATACCTATGGTATTTTTGGAGAATTCAATTTGTGATTTGACGGGTATAACGATGTGGCATTCAAAGCAAATAAAGATGTGATCTGTCAAAGGATACGTTATGGCCTAAAAGCCTCAACGACGGGGAAATGACCAAAATCGGGTAGGCAGCATGGCTAAGTGGGTCCCACCATTTAGGGTATATTGTCACCATCGAGAGAATATTCATATTTTTTACTTCTTTCAATTCTATATCTCCCGGGAACGGTAATGTTGGTATACCAATCGTAAGGTGACAATATATTCAGACCATTCAAGTGAAATGAATGGTCGGTCATGTGTGGCTGAGCTGCAAGATGTTCTTGTTGAACTCCAGTACCCCCTCTAGAATATACTGATCAGAAGGTGATTCCATACCTTGTCATAGTTGAAAATCCATTATCCAATAAGTTCCTGTTGTTTTGATTGTGTATTATGTATGTGGGAAATGAGAAGCAAGTGTTCTGCTAGATTCTAATTACTTGTATTAGACACTAATATAATATCAAAATAATATTGTTTCAAAAGAAAATGTTTTGGGTTATCGTAATGCAAAATACATCCATGTTTATTTGTGGATATGTCTTACGATTATCATTTCTTTTAAAATGATTTTAAAAGTTAAAGTAAGTGATCTGAGTTTACTCACACCAGTCTCATGACTGACCCAGAGTTTATTTTGTTTTGTTTTATCATAAACTCTTGGGTGCCCAAATTTGTACGGGCAGTCAAGTAGTTGGGATTTTACAGATATTTGGAGGAGCTTGGAGCTAGAGGCTTCAACATTATATATATATATAGAGAGAGAGTTTATTTCCACTGTGATGTTATGAGTTGTAATCTGAAATGGTATGTATATATAGTTATCAGTTTGTATTTTAAAAGTTATGTTGTATAATAAAATTTTACCCATTTTGTTGTGAGATTCATATTTACTCCGATTTTGTTCTGTTGTGATCTTCTTCTTCTATTCTAATCTTATTTCTATTTATCACCCTCTAACTTCTTTCTATTAATGGTCCGGTTCCGGTACTTGAATAATCAACATGGGTTTTATGTTGATTTTCCAAGTCGAAAATCCTTGGGTCGTTACACTAGCTTTAGCTAATCCCCAAAACACAACCTTTTAGGTAGACATCTTATATCAATTATATCGTATATATAACTCTTGGATCTCCATATTGAACATTTTGTTCAGTATTATTCATGTTTTCAAATTATAGAATAATTCATACTATTTCTCTCTAAGCCATAATCTTATTATGCAGCTTAGTTAAGTCAGACCAAATAATACAATTCAAATATCACTTTTACATCGTCGCGTATAACCAAAATAAAAGGTTCACAATGCTTGGCATTACCTACATCCAATGAGATTGGCGTTGATGATTGTATTATTGGAAGACGTCACCGTGACTTAATATAACAAAATTTGCTTTAAAGGGATTTTATAATTCGTAGTGGCGAATAATAATAATTTTATTTACATATATCAAAATATACGTATTTTATATTCATAATATTAATTGGACTTAAAAAAAATATATGAACCATATATATGTATTTAAATTCAATGATATATAGGAATCTTACCTAAATATTCCTTTTGAACATTTCAAAATGTTTGTTAACATCATTCTTGCAGGTTTAGTATCATATTCATTTTTAATATGAAATTTCAATTAACCAATTGTATTTTCATATTTCTACAACATGCAGCCCAAACATAACTAAGGCCCAATTATTAAGAATTTGAGCTCTTATATTAATCCACTATTATATGTGAACATCCAAATCCAAAAGATATATATATATATATATCAATACTGGTATGTTGGCAACACATTATATATATTGTTCATTCATATATTTAATCATTTTAAATTGAATACATCATGGAATCAATAAACATATGTCCAGACATTTCGCATGATATGATTTATGCATAGGCATTTTAATATTCAAACTTTGCAACATATGTACTGCTAGTTTGTCATGCAAAAGCAGAAAGAAAAATCTACATTTTATAATACACAAAATTCTATCACACACAGGTCTGGTTATAATTTGTGCAAGAACACAGACCAAATTTTACTAGCACATATATAAACATTTTAAACAAAACTACCAGTGTATAAATTTGAACAAACAGAGCATCCAAAGTTAATATTAACAACATTTGTTAATAATTGTTCACAAACTATACACGCAAAACAATAATTTCAGCATGCATTCAAACATTGAATTAGTTCATACAATGATCATATTTACATTTATAATCAGTCTCTTATTACAAATATTTATATATATATATATATCTACATTATTAAATCAAGTCATACTTGTTCAGTAATATGTGTGTGTGTATATATACACAAACGAACACACATATACATATATCCAAAGAATATATATGCAGAATTGATCTGTAACTAAGGCTTGTTGTAGGCCAAGTTGAATGTAGGAAGAGTATATTTCCAACACTAGTCTCACTAGTGATGATGGAAGTTGCCAGCAGTGTTTCTTTTCCACTGGATTCCCTTTCCTAATTTTAGTATTAAAAGCTTTCTTCTACCCGCCTGTTACAGGGCCCAATCTACAAGCATACATTTATCATTATAATTGATGTGCATATACAACTTCTATCTGTAAATTGATAGTGCATCAAGTATGTTATACATACATATACATACATACATACATATATATATATATATATATATATATATATATTACACAGTTTTTAAACTCTACTTATTAGATGTATATTCTGTTCAATTTTATCCATGTATTCAAACAATATATATTTAAAGGACCATCATTATGCTCAGGTGCAAGCCCAAAAAAAGAAAAAAAAATCAGTAGGTTATCATATAAACAAGCAATAACAATTTCTACTTATTCACTGGAATGTGAAATTACACGCATATGATTTGTTGTATGCAATGTACATATACATAAGTAGCTCCATTTTGAATACCAAGACAATAGCAAAATGTATCACCAGTTGAAGCCAAGACAAGCATACCAAAATCGTTAGTGGAAGAGTAGATCAAATCTGAAGTTACCTGAAGTCAACACCACACAATGACAGAAGGTGAAGACTGGCACATGAAGCAAAGAGGAGGTAATGCAGCAAAGGAACATTAAAAGCCAACAGTAAGACCAACCAGCATAACAAAAGCAACATTTGCCATCACCCAGAGGAAAACCGCAATAACCAAGCCATAAAACCCAACAAACAGCCATCCATGCTCGAGAATCACAGAAGATCGGCCTGTAAACAAGGACGAACCAACCTATAATGTTGAATACCACCTCCGTGGCAAGACTGGAGCACCTGCAGCTCCATAGGGAGCTAACCACAAGAACTGACTTGAGAACAAAGAAGGAGTTGCCAGTAACAAAGAGATCCACAGCACCACATAAAGCGAGGCGGAAACCGGCGATAAGACAGGAAAAAAATGAGGGCAACGCTGGAAGAAAGGAAGGGGATGTTGGAGATCGGCAGACAGAGAGACACAGAAACAGATCTGAAAAAAACCCAGCGAGAACCACTAACCAGAAAAGAGGGCGAGGAAGGTTACTAGAAATCGCTGAAATTAGGGTAAAGAGCACGACCGGTATTGGTGTGGGATCGACGACAACAAGATGAGCTAGATTGTCAAAAGAACGGTAGAAAGGAAAACTAGGGTTATAGGCGGCGGTTATAGAAGCAGGGAAGAGAGAAAGAAGCTGTATGGGAAGCTAACAGAGAAAGCTGGAAAGAGGAGAGATTTGGAGGAAGAAAGTCAAAGGCAGAGAAAGGAAGTGAAGGAGAGCGAGAATGGAAAGAAGGAAGAAAAAAGGGGGAAGAAGACAATCACCATTAATGGTTTACATTTTCTTTTGTTATTTTTTTTAGACATCTTATTCCACGTGCTTCGTTTATGTTTACCTGGAAGCGAGTAAAACCATATACATATATTACATTATCTGTAGTAATATATAAACGTTCATTTATGAATACTGATGAATGTACAAATGTGACAATTCAAAACTATAATATTTGCATCTTATGCAAAGGGTGTCCAGCTTGATCAAAATTCTAGTTTCATTAATAATTTGATATGAACAAACTATTCCTGAATGAAGATGATTAATGCTTAAAGCTAGTTCAAAATAACTAATTATTCAAACATGTATTTGTAAGTAATCAGCTTCTTACAAGAACTATTCTTTCACCTAAACCAGTCATGTAATAACCCGGAAATTCTGAGCCTTTTTTTTTTTTGGCAATTTTGATGAATTTTGAATATTTAAAATGAATTATTTTAAATAATAACGACGAGAAATTTATTTTGAATAGAAATAGAACGTATATATTTATATGGATCGACGTTAGAATATAAATATTTATTTTTAATTATAAAAGGAATTGAAAATGGCGCGGTAGTTTGAAAATTCGATTTCAAATTTCAAATGAATGCACAGGATTCAAAATAAACCGGATTTTAGCAAAACCAAAAATATTAGAATCTATTTGAGAATATCTTTCCAACGAATCCAAAAAATTGAAATTTCGTAGCGGGAATCAAAAGATATGCCTGTTGAAAATTCAGAATAATCGCCATGGAATTCTGGCCCCTAAAAATGGAAATTTTGCAAACGACCTCTGTTTTCGACGAAACTACTTTTGTTGGATTCGGGATGTCGAATTATTGCTAGTTTCCAAAATTCATAATTTTCTGAATCAATATGTGAGCGTGGCAAAGGAAACCGCGTTTGACCAGTTTTAGTTGATTTTAATCGACTGGAAAATGGCCATTTTTCAAACGGTCTTCAAATTGGATGGAATTAGTTTTGTTAGAACCGTATCGTCAATATGAGGCTAGAAATAATTTTTTTGGAATTTTTAGAGTCCGTAAATGGCCTCGGTAAATTGAAATGTGCGTTTTAATTTAAAATATAAATCTCGAGAACTATGTTTGATCATATGCAAGCATGACTTTACACGATTTCACCAAAACATGTCTCGGCTAGGTAGGCATTGATACAACCAAATGTTCAAGAGACTTATCTATCAGATATGCATCATTTTGATAAATCATATTCATCAATAAATCGTATTTATCTTAACTTGAGGACTAACTTCTATTTATATATATATATATATGTCTATATATTATACATATATATATAAGTTGGATAAAATATATACATATATCAAATATATTTAAAACTGTCTACATGTATATTTAAAATATGTAACTTGAAATGATGACCATAGGAATTTCAAATCATACTCGTGTTAAGGTTTTATGATAGGGGAACACTTAATGATCCATTTACATGTCATACTTGTAATAGGCCATTCACTAATGCACAAGGTGTTAGCAGCATACTAAAATGACTTTTACATCAATATAGTACCTTAATTCAACTATTTACACAAGTAGTATAAGACTGAAATTAAATAGGAAATCATATTTCCTGTTGTTTTGAAATCTGAATATATCGTGAATTTATCATCATATATATATATATATATATATATATATATATATATATATATATATATTCAGTATATTAAGTCCAAAATGATGTTTTACATGACAAGTTAATTACATATGTGTCAATGCACATATGTTATATATGCACTCATATAAAACATATCACATATGTTTTTCAATATTTTATCGACTCTACAAATCATAATACATCTGGTACAATTTGAAGATATTATGTTCATTATCTATATAATGTTAGTATAAAATCACGAGGACTTATGCATGAATTTCAAACACCAAAATTCTTTGAGCAAATTGTCTGGTGTCAAAATCTGAAATCAAAATAAGGTCAAGCTTTCTGATTTTATAGGTAAAATCAAAAAGTTGTGTCTAAACAACCTTACATATAATTAATTTTAAATTATCAATTATGATTGAAGTACAAATAGCTGATTGATCAATCAGAAATAAAAAAAATGATCTTCTATCAAACAAAATTATATGAATAATCAAATCAGATCATATATATATATATATATATATATATATATATATATATTCATGCTAATCAAACATTTCGATTGCAGACTTAACAATGTTTATGCATGCAAACAAATCCATACATATAACTGAAACTCATATGGTTAATAAACCAAAATATATGTATACTGTTGAACATATTAAAAAAAATCTAAGTAGGATTAATGTCTGATGTTAATTCATGTTTACTTGAAAAATCTTATTTCCTAAATTAATCAGTATTATAACCCAATTTCATCACTGCATCCATAAATTCACAACAGATTCGATTGTGTAATACACAGCAGCAACAAAATCAGTATTGGTATAAGAGATACATGTTAATGCTAAACTAATTTTAATATAGCATAGTTTCAATAAATCAGATCCAATCATGAGACGACCCGAACTTCCCCATGAAGGAAAGCACAGATTGAATTGAGGACAAGACAAATCAGAACGCAAACAGAAGAACATTTAATTGTATATTACAACAATTTCATCAAATACAAGAATATACAGAGTATGAATAAATATACATTTGACAAATATCAGAGATTACAATAAACTACATAGCAGCGGAAAATAATACAAAACACAACTGAAAGTGATACACGAATACAGAGCTTTCCGAGCATCGTTCCAGCTGTAAATCAGGATCCTGTGAATATAAATCTGCAAAACCAAAACTACTAGCTACCCGTGTGGAAAATAGGGGCACCCAGAGTTTAGGTTAATACAATAAACTCCAGGTCAGTCATGTGACTGGTGTGAGAACTAAAACAGTTATTTAAAACTTTATTTTAAAAGAGAGTAATTCAAGGGACCACGCCGTATAACACGGAATGGGTTTCCTCCTAAGAACACTGGTGCATATAACAAAACATCGCAATGCTTTTTCGAAAAATGAAGCTATTATAAGACCCAGGTCCCACCACACAATGCAACGCAAGCCGGAGGATAGGGTTTTCCCTTATAATAGCCAAACATGCTTGGTATGTTCAAAACAAATCATTTGATACTATTATAAGTGAATAGTGTCAAAACAATTTCAATCATAAATATCAATCATAGACGGCATGGGTACCATATATCATGTCGCCATACTAGTTCTACAAATAAAACCGCAAGTCACGTATTGGAAATTGTATTCCATCATGAGTCGAGGCAAGGGGCAAGCTCCTCTCCGATTCGAGACACTCTAGCAAATGCCTCTGGACTGCACACAACAATCCCTGGATCCTCCAAGGCCGGTCCTCTCTTACTTTTGAGGATTGGCAATTCCTAAACACACGTTTCCCGGTCCTATAGGACCTATATCCGAGGCGCCTCGCATTCCAACAACCACACAGGTGAAAAGTATATAAATGTCAGCCAGTTTAAGCACTGACACCACCCATAGCTAGAAAGAAACGTCGTGCACTCCTTGGATCCTTATACCGTTTTTGACTCATACCGAGGTGTGAGGCTCGCGAATTCACGCTATACACAAAGCTACGCCACACAGGCCGTGCTTTGATCATCAACCACAAGACTTTGCTTTTCAACAGAAGCCTTGATCAATTGCCACTTACGCGTGCCACACTGGCAATTCACTCCATGCGACTGATGTCCATCGATATACAACCTCTGAGCTCGTACGTCTTAGAGAAGGGCGTTAAGCAAGAGAATAAATTCTCCGCCGCCAAACAGATGTATATTTAATAGAGATCAATCAACACAGAATAAAATCCAATGTCAGACACACAATCCATTTACAAGTTCGTTCTGGGTCTGAACGAAACCGGAGGCACTTTCCTCGCATATCCATCGATCTCCAAGTACGCCTGTACGATCGCCAACTGTTTCTCTCCTCTTAGGTGTATAGCTCAATCGAGATCATCAGTAATCACCCAAACGATGTGAAGACTTCCGGTCTTCAATCACCGTCTTCATCTTCGACATCTCGTCGAATCGGTTATTCAGAATGGGTACAAACCCGGCCTTTTTGAATAACCCATGTATATAATGAACAAATGTTACACAAACACAACAAACACCTCATTCCAATTTAGAATATTCTTTTATTCAAAAATCACATTCTTAGGGAAAGGTTCCCATTAATTTTACCCAAGATAAATTCTTCTAAATTTATTCTTTAATCTTCCTTTGGATATCATTTCAAACTAGTCGGGATTAGCGAACCACACCGAAGTAATTATTTATTTTATTTCCCTATCCCAACCTATTCATCCCATGAAGCAAAATTGGTAATACTCCATAACTAACACCATGATGTTATCAGTAAAATTAATTACCATTTCACGTTCAAATCTAATTAAAGATTTAACTATCGCTTTGGAGCAAAACTGGTGGTACTCCATTCTCGATCACCTTTCAGATTTAATAATTTGAATTATCAATTCACATTTCAACCTAATTAAAGATTCATTAAAACTCCACTTAGTTTTAATCTTCACAAAAATCAATATTCTGTCTTTAACTGGGTTAAAGAACCAATGTCATCTAAAACACGGTTCACGATAAACCCAAAATCACATTCAAATTCAATTCCAACTAAATATTATTTAATTGTTACACTTCATTAAATCTAAATAGAAGGATTTAATCTTTTTCTCTATTGGGTTTAAGAACAATGTTAATGAAGACACCATTCACGACAAACCCAAATCACATTTGAAATTAAATACAAGACTCTGAATAGAAAATATATCAGTTTATATTTAATATCAAATTCTGAAACCAACAAATATCGTATTGGAAATAACGATATGAATATGTCTTTCAAATTTCCATAACAATATCTGTATAATCATAAAATCCAACATCGAAATATTCCGAAGATAATTTCGATCCAACTCCATTTCCACTTCAATTATTGGAAATTCTGATTATTTTTAAAACCACTTCAAATTCAATTTATTTATTTTCACAAATGAGTTGATTTTCATTCTAGTTCAAAACTAGTTCATTTCGATAAAAATCTATTTTTATCTTTTCAAATGTGGAATTTTTCACCCTAGTTCCTCACAAAACATTTCTTATGATTTTACACAAATTATATATATTTTTAATAATTTTATTAAGGCCCGTATAGTCGATTTCCATCAACGGCCATCGAACTTCACTTACACCGACCTTTTCCAAATTTTATTTGGACATAATTCCAAATCCAACCATTAGATTTCTAATTTCAAATTTTCGTTAGAAATCTCTTTTTGATACGAACCCAACGGTTCCGGTTTCAGGAGAATCCGACGGTCGAATCTCCCGTAATGTCCATTCGAAGTCAATTGTCGAAATTCACGAACTGCCGCGGTGCGGCGCGTTCTATTCAGGTTATTATATATAATATATATATATATATTATATATTTCATCGATTTCAATTCAAAACGTATTTTATAAATCGTTTTAAATTCGTTTTCGAAACGATTTCAACTTCCTATTCAATTTCGAATCGAAATTGAATATTCCACATCATCGATATACAAATGATAATATTTTCTAAACGTTATATTTTGAAATCACTTCTTTTCCTATATTCATTGTAAAAACGAATATAATCGATATAAATATCGCTCACGTCAAAATGGCGCATCTCTAATCAACACGGCTTTATATATTCGTTATTCTATTCAACAAATGAATATTTATTCTATTCAACACATGAATATATATTTCTTTCAACACATGAATATTCTCAACACATGAGCACTGTCAACACACGACTATTTTTGTTATTTAATATATTTTATAAAATTATGGTATCTATCATTTGATTTTTAAATCAGACTCCAACTGTAAAGCAGTAAGAGAATGATTCCCTAAGTATTAACGCCGAAGGCCGAAACCAATATCAGATCAATACCCTGGAAACCACTCATCTTATCTATTTTCCCGTTAGTTTCTAACTTTAAATACGATAAAGATGTAAATTTTATTGTTAAAATATTTCTTTCAACACATGATAAGTTTCAACACATGATTATTTATTCTATTCAACACATGAATATATACTTCATTCTACTCTTTATTCTTCCAACTGGAATGAGGCCCAATCAATTACCATATAGTGTTAATTATATGGATTCCATACAACACATGTATATATAATAGCATTGACAAATAATCAACCATCATCCAAAGTGCACTGCACTGTATAAGCATCAAATATAGATATCTAACGCTTATAACAGCCTGTCGATCAATCGATCGACATACAACTAATTATTGCGATTAGTGTATGCCGTATATCCTCCCAACACCCGTGTGGGGTTTCACATCAACAAACACACATTTTTATCTACACACACACGTTAAAAATAATATTTTTAACGATCAAATATTTTTAACTATATAAATATTTTATTTCACATCACACAATCAATTTTCAAAACACATCAAACAATCAAACATACAAGCCATCCATGGTCTGTGGATGACGGGTGTCGGGTGGTGCTAAGCACCGTCTGCATCCTAGTATATATTTTTAACTAGAAAACAAGATTTAAAGTGAGAAGTTCTCACCGAGGGTTCCACTCCGCCATTCTATATTTCTGGACTTCAGAACAGTCGGGATTAGCCTAACATTCCAACGCAGTCTTTTCTACACTGTTCATATTAAAGATCACCTTTTTATTATGATGTTTACACTGTAAAGATCACATTTTTATTTCAGTACTATTCCTATAAAAATCACGTTTTTATACGGCTACTATATAAATAAAAAGTGTATTTTTATTTTAAATCTAAATATATAAAAATCGCATTTTTATTATCACTTCATATATTTAAAAAGCGAATTTTTATTTCACTTCCCTTAAACAAAAATCACATTTCTATCTCGATGTTTATAAATAAAAATTCACATTTTTAATTCACTTTACATATAAAGATCCTATTTTTATCGAAGTAAAAATCATATTTTTACTTCACTACTTAATTAAAAGATTATATTTTTATAATCTCTGCTTCATAAAAATTATATTTTCAACTTCTACATTATATAAAACTTATATTTTTAACTTCTCTATATAATAAAAATTATATTTTTAACCTCTCTATATAATAAAAATTATATTTTTAACTTCTCTATATAATAAAAATTATATTTTAACTTTTCTATATAATAAAAATTATATTTTTAACTTCTCTATATAATAAAAATTATATTTCTTTCCTATATAAAAATATAATCTTTCAACATATATAAATTTGATTTTCCAACTTATAAAAATTCGATTTTTCACGTTGTCAAAATTCGACCTTTCATACATTAAAAATCGTATTTTTATGATTCCTTTCATTATTAAAAATCTCGCCTTTCCTTTATTTATCTACACAAAAATCGTAATTTTAAATATCGCTAAAAATTATGTTTTATGACGAGGTTATTAAAATAAAAATCATGTTTTTGTCATAGCCTAAATAAATAAAAATCATATAAAAACACTTACAAGAGGTGTTGGATGGCGGCATTGATCGATGGCGTTCTGAGGTGGGGCTCAGGTGGCCACGGAGCAGTGGGAGGGTTAGGGTTTTTCAGGGGGTGGTGTTTTGGGGGTTTCGCGAGAGGACTGCGGGGTTTGAGGAGAATCGGAGGGGAGGGGCCAGAGAGAGACGAGGCGACCTGCAGAGGGTCGGGGAGGCTCAATTGAGGGGTGGCGATCGGTGCTGGGGTGGGTGGCGCACACCTCCGACGGCGGTGGAGCTGCTAGGAAAGGGCGACGGGGTTAATTCGAGGAAGAAGAGAGGGGAGAAGGGGGGCGCGGTGGATGGCGCGGCACCTGGGGCGGCGGCGCTCGATCCCGTCGCTCCTCTCTCTCGTTCTTTTTTTTTCTTTGAATGATTTGAAAAGTCAAAAGGGGGGGTTAGATTATAAGGAGGGTGAGAGGTTTTTTTTTATTTTATTTTCAAAAAGGTACTTTTTATTTCGACCTCGAAACAAGACCCACCGCCTGTCATCCATAACTAATTACCCCCATTCCGAACACAATGGGATATGTATCGTAAGCTGATTCGATCGTTTTGATCAGTTTTCGTCAAAATCAACATATAATTCTATACATTGAATTTGAACGCGCATTTCAATTTACTGGGGTCACATACTTAATCGAAAAAATCCATAAAAAAATATTTCTAGCTTCATATTGACGATACGGTCCTAACTAAACTAGTTTCATCAAATTCTGAGACCGTTTGAAGAATGGCCAATTTCCAGTCGATTAAAATCAACTAAAACTGGTCAAACGCGTTTTCCTTTGCCACGCTCACATATTGATTCGAAAAATTATGAAAATTGGAATCTAGTAGTAACTTGACATCACTGATCCAACAAAAGTGGTTTCGTCGAAATCTGAGGTCGTTTGCAAAATTTCCATTTTTAAGGGCCTGAATTCCATAGCGACTATTCTGAATTTTCAACTGGACATATCATTTTATCCCCGCTATGAAATTTTGATTTTTCGGATTTGTTGGAAAGATATTCTCAAATAGATTCAAATATTTTTGGTTTCACTAAAATCCGGTTTGTTTTGCACTCGGAATATTCATTTGAAATTTGAAATCGAATTATCGAACTACCGCGCCATTTTCAATTCCTTTTATAATTTAAAATAAATATTTATATTCTAACGACGACGTATATAAATATATACGTTCGAATTCTATTCAAAATAAATTTCTCATCGCTTTTATTTAAAATAATTCATTTTAAATATTCAAAATTCGCTAAAGTTGCCAAAATAAAAATTTTAAATTGGCTCGCATTTCCCGGGTTGTTACATTCTCCCCCACTTAAAACTTTTCGTCCCCAAAAAGGAACGAAGTCGAAAGTTGTTTAACTAATCAACTCAACTTCCACTATTTTCTTTACGGCTTAAGTTCTTCAACTTTTCAGTTCCTAAGAACATTTCAAATTTTTCAAAAATTTGTCTAACACCATAAATTTTCGAAAAATTTCGCCATAACCTCCCATGCACCGGGGACTTCGGGATATTTCATATAGCCTCCCATGGCCTTCTTCAATCCAAAAGAAAAATAAAAAGACAAACGGCTCATAAAATCATCATCACCCAAACGAAACAGTAAATTATGGTAAACATGTACTTATTTGTCGGGCAAACAAATTTTATTCTTTTGCTCTAGCCTCCTTGCTATGACCTGTTCAATGTAAATACATGTATATGCAAGCAAATGCGACAAATTTCAAACAACTCAATATTTGATTCTATTAGGCTAGATGGTTCAACATATAATTAATTCAAACGATAATCAGACAACACAACCATCAATCAATTAGTGGATTAGAATTTCAAAAACGTAACTTGATATATATACAGAAAATCATGTTTTTGATGCCAAATCACAACAAATAATCCTAAGTAAATTTTGGTTCTCACACCGGTCTAATGGAAATATATAGATATTACACCTTCGAAACACGAACATAAATATTGACGATGCCATGGTCATTATCAACATCATCTCCGGGCGACCAGAGTGTGATTCTATATCTATCCAGTATATTAAAACTTCGAATATACGTTCATGACGCGTATATGCAAAATCTTTATATACTCGATTGTCCAAATTCAAAACAAATAAATATTCAAATACGTATATAATGGTTTAAATTTTTAAAACAAAATTGTTTTCATTTGAAAAATATACTCTTCACACTCGTTCTAGGATACTACTGATCCTATCTCTAACGAGTCATTCTAATTGGATATTACTAATCCAATATCTGATGAATTCTTTCGTTCAGTTCTAATGTATCTTGTTCTCGACCTCTGTAAACCAAAGCTCTGATACCAAACTGAGACGACCCGAACTTCCCCGTGAAGGAAAGCACGGATTGAATTGAGGACAAGACAAATCAGAACGCAAACAGAAGAACATTTCATTGTATATTACAACAATTCCATCAGATACAAGAATATACAGAGTATGAATAAATATAAATTCGACAAATATCAGAGATTACAATAAATTACATAGCAGCGGAAAATAATACAAAACACAACTGAAAGTGATACACGGATACAGAGCTTTCCGAGCATCGTTCCAGCTGTAAATCAGGATCCTGTGAATATAAATCTGCAAAACCAAAACTACTAGCTGCCCGTGTGGAAAATAGGGGCACCCAGAGTTTAGGTTAAAATAATAAACTCCAGGTCAGTCATGTGACTGGTGTGATAACTAAAACAGTTATTTAAAACTTAATTTTAAAAGAGAGTAATTCAATGGACCACGCCGTATAACATGGAACGGGTTTCCTCCCAAGAACACTAGTGCATATAACAAAACAGCGCAATGCTTTTTCGAAAAATGAAGCTATTAAAAGACCCAGGTCCCATCACACAATGCAACGCAAGCCGGAGGATAGGGTTTTCCCTTATAATAGTCAAACATGCTTGGTACGTTCAAAACAATTCATTTGATACTATTATAAGTGTATAGTGTCAAAACAATTTCAATCATAAATATCAATCATAGACGGCATGGGTACCATATATCATGTCGCCATACTAGTTCTACAAATAAAACCGCAAGTCACGTATTGGAAATTGGATTCCATCATGAGTCGAGGCAAGGGGCAAGCTCCTCTCCGATTCGTGACACTCTAGCAAATGCCTCAGGACCGCACACAGCAATCCCTGGATCCTCCAAGGCCGGTCCTCTCTTACTTTTGAGGATTGGCAATTCCCGAACACATGTTTCCCGGTCCAATAGGACCTATATCCGAGGCGCCTCGCATTCCAACAACTACACAGGTGAAAAGTATATAAATGTCAGCCAGTTTAAGCACTGACACCACCCATAGCTAGAAAGAAACGTCGTGCACTCCTTGGGTCCTTATCCCGTTTTTGACTCATACCAAGGTGTGAGGCTCGCGAATTCACGCTATACACAAAGCTATGCCACACAGGACGTGCTTTGATCATCAACCACAAGATTTTGCTTTTCAACAGAAGCCTTGATCAATTGCCACTTACGCGTGCCACACTGGCAATTCACTCCATGCGACTGATGTCCATCGATATACAACCTCTGAGCTCGTACGTCTCAGAGAAGGGTGTTAAGCAAGAGAATAAATTCTCCGCCGCCAAACAGACGTATATTTAATAGAGATCAATCAACACAGAATAAAATCCAATGTCAGGCATACAATCCATTTACAAGTTCGTTCTGGGTCTGAATGAAACCGGAGGCACTTTCCTCGCATATCCATCGATCTCCAAGTATGCCTGGACGATCACCAACTGTTTCTCTACTCTTGTGTTTACAGCTCAATTGAGATCATCAGTAATCACCCAAACGATGTGAAGACTTCCGGTCTTCAACCACCGTCTTCATCTTCGATATCTCGTCGAATCGGTTATTCAGAATGGTTGTAAACCCGGCCTTTCTGAATAACCCACGTATATAATAAACAAATGTTACACAAACACAACAAACGCCTCATTCCAATTCAGAATATTCTTTTATTTAAAAATCACATTCTTAGGGAAAGGTTCCCATTAATTTTACCCAAGATAAATTCTTCTAAATTTATTCTTTAATCTTCCTTTGGATATCATTTCAAACTAGTCGGGATTAGCGAACCACACCGAAGTAATTATTTATTTTATTTCCCAGTCCCAACCTATTCATCCCATGGAGCAAAATTGGTAATACTCCATAACTAACACCACGATGTTATCGGTAAAATTAATTACCATTTCACGTTCAAATCTAATTAAAGATTTAACTATCGCTTTGGAGCAAAACTGGCGGTACTCCATTCTTGATCACCTTTAAGATTTGATAATTTAAATTACCAATTCACATTTAAATCTAATTAAAGATTCATTAAAACTCCACTTAGTTTTAATCTTCACAAAAATCAATATTCTGTCTTTAACTGGGTTAAAAAACCAATGTCATCTAAACACGGTTCACGATAAACCCAAAATCACATTCAAATTCAATTCCAATTAAATATAATTTAATTGGTACACTACTTTAAATCTAAATAGAAGGATTTAATCTTTTCTCTATTGGGTTTAAGAACAGTGTTAATGAAGACACCATTCACGACAAACCCAAATCACATTTGAAATTAAATACAAGACTCTGAATAGAAAATATATCGGTTTATATTCAATATCAAATTTTGAAACCAACAAATATCGTATTGGAAATAAAGATATGAATATATCTTTCAAATTTCCATAACCATATCTGTATAATCACAAAATCCAACATCGAAATATTTCGAAGATAATTTCGATTCAACTCCATTTCCACTTCAATTATTGGAAATTCTGATTATTTTTAAAACCACTTCAGATTCAATTTATTTATTTTCACAAATAAATAGATTTTAATTCTAGTTCAAAACTAGTTCATTTCGATAAAAATCTATTTTTATCTTTTCAAATGTGGAATTTTTCACCCCAGTTCCTCACAAACCATTTCTTATGATTTTACACAAATTATACATATTTTTATTAATTTTATTAAGGCCCGTATAGTCGATTTCCATCAACGGCCATCGAACTGCACTTACAGCGACCTTTTCCAAATTTGATTTGGACATAATTCCAAATCCAACCGTTAGATTTCTAATTTCAAATTTTCGTTAGAAAACACTTTTCGATACGAACCCAACGGTTCCAGTTTCAGAATTATCCGACGGTCGAATCTCCCGTAATGTCCATTCGAAGTCAATGGTCGAAATTCACGAACTACCGCGGCGCGGCGCGTTATATTCAGGCCATTATATAAATTATATATATTTCGTCGATTTCAATTCAAAACGTATTTTATAAATCGTTTTAAATTCGTTTTTGAAACGATTTCAACTTCCTATTCAAATCGAAATTGAATATTCCACATCATCGATATACAAATGATAATATTTTCTAAACGTTATATTTTGAAATCACTTCTTTTCCTATATTCATTATAAAAACGAATATAATCGATATAAATATCGCTCACGTCAAAATGGCGCATCTCTAATCAACACGGCTTTATATATTCGTTATTCTATTCAACAAATGAATATTTATTCTATTCAACACATGAATATATATTTCTTTCAACACATGAATATTCTCAACACATGAGCACTGTCAACACATGACTATTTTTGTTATTTAATATATTTTATAAAATTATGGTATCTATCGTTTGATTTTTAAATCAGACTCCAACTGTAAAGCAGTAAGAGAATGATTCCCTAAGTATTAAGGCCGAAGGCCGAAACCAATATCAGATCAATACCCTGGAAACCACTCATCTTATCTATTTTCCAGTTAGTTTCTAACTTTAAATATGATAAAGATGTAAATTTTATTGTTAAAATATTTCTTTCAACACATGGTAATTTTCAACACATGATTATTTATTCTATTCAACACATGAATATATACTTCATTCTATTCTTTATTTTTCCAATTAGAATGAGGCCCAATCAATTGCCATATAATGTTAATTCTATGGATTCCATACACCACATGTATATATAATAGCACTGACAAATAATCAACCATCATCCAAAGTGCACTGCACTGTATAAGCATCAAATATAAATATCTAACGCTTATAACAGCCTGTCGATCAATCGATCGACATACAACTAATTATTGGGATTAGTGTATGCCGTATATCCTCCCAACACCCGTGTGGGGTTTCACATCAACAAACACACATTTTTATCCACACACACGTTAAAATAATATTTTTAACGATCAAATATTTTTAACTATATAAATATTTTATTTCACATCACACAATCAATTTTCAAAACACATCAAACAATCAAACATACAAGCCATCCATGGTCTGTGGATGACGGGTGTCGGGTGCTGCTAAGCACCGTCTGTATCCTAGTATATATTTCTAACTAGAAAAAATGATTTAAAGTGAGAAGTTTTCACTGAGGGTTCCATTTCGCCATTCTAATTTCTGGACTTCAGAACAGTCGGGATTAGCCTAACATTCCAACGTAGTCTTTTCTACACTGTTCATATTAAAGATCATCTTTTTATTATGATGTTTACACTGTAAAGATCACATTTTTATTTCAGTATTATTCCTATAAAAATCACGTATTTATACGGCTACTATATAAATAAAAATCATATTTTTATTTTAAATCTAAATATATAAAAATCGCATTTTTATTATCACTTCATATATTTAAAAATCGAATTTTTATTTCACTTCCCTTAAACAAAAATCACATTTCTATCTCAATGTTTATAAATAAAAATTCACATTTTTAATTCACTTTACATATAAAGATCCTATTTTTATTGAAGTAAAAATCATATTTTTACTTCACTACTTAATTCAAAGATTATATTTTTACAATCTCTGCTTCATAAAAATAATATTTTCAACTTCTACATTATATAAAAATTATATTTTTAACTTCTCTATATAATAAAAATTATATTTTTAACTTCTCTATATAATAAAAATTATATTTTAACTTCTCTATATAATAAAAATTATATTTTTAACTTCTCTATATAATAAAAATTATATTTCTTTCCTATATAAAAATATAATCTTACAACATATATAAATTTGATTTTCCAACTTATAAAAATTCGATTTTTCATGTTGTAAAAATTCGACCTTTCATACATTAAAAATCGTATTTTTATGATTCCTTTCATTATTAAAAATCTCGCCTTTCCTTTATTTATCTACACAAAAATCATATTTTAAATATCGCTAAAAATTATGTTTTATGGCGAGGTTATTAAAATAAAAATCATGTTTTTTCATAGCCTAAATAAATAAAAATCATATAAAAACACTTACAAGAGGTGTTGGATGGCGGCATTGACCGATGGCGTTCTAAGGTGGGGTTCAGGTGGCCACGGAGCAGTGGGAGGGTTAGGGTTTTTCAAGGCGCGGTGTTTTGGGGGTTTCGCGAGAGGACTGCGGGGTTTGAGGAGAATCGGAGGGGAGGGAGCCAGAGAGAGACGAGGCGGTCTGCTGAGGGTCGGGGAGGCTCAATTGAGGGGTGGGGATCGGTGCTGGGGTGGGTGGCGCACACCTCCGACGGCGGTGGAGCTGCTAGGAAAGGGCGACGGGGTTAATTCGAGGAAGAAGAGAGGGGAGAAGTGGGGCGCGGTGGACGGCGCGCTACCTGGGGCGGCGGCGCTCGATCCCGTCGCTCCTCTCTCTCATTCTTTTTTTTATTTCTTTGAACGATTTGAAAAGTCAAAAAGGGGGGTCAGAGTATAAGGAGGGTGAGAGGTCTTTTTTATTTTATTTTATTTTCAAAAAGGTACTTTTTATTTTGACCTCGAAACAAGACCCACCGCCTGCCGTCCATAACTAATTACCCCCATTCCGAACACAATGGGATATGTATCGTAAGCTGATTCGATCGTTTCGATCAGTTTTCGTCAAAATCAACATATAACTCTATATATTGAATTTGAACGCGCATTTCAATTTACTGGAGTCACATACTAACTCGAAAAAATCCAGAAAAATTATTTCTAGCTTTGTATTGACGATACGGTCCTAACAAAACTAGTTTCGTCAAATTCTGAGACCGTTTGAAGAATTGCCAATTTCCAGTCGATTAAAATCAACTAAAACTGGTCAAACGCGTTTTCCTTTGCCACGCTCACATATTTATTCGAAAAATTATGAAAATTGGAATCTAGCAATAACTTGACATCACGGATCCAACAAAAGTGGTTTCGTCGAAATCCGAGGTCGTTTGCAAAATTTCCATTTTTAAGGGCCTGAATTCCATAGCGACCATTCTGAATTTTCAACTGGACATATCTTTTTATCCCCGCTATGAAATTTTGATTTTTCGGATTCGTTGGAAAGATATTCTCAAATAGATTCAAATATTTTTTGTTTCACTAAAATCCGATTTGTTTTGCACTCGGTACATTCATTTGAAATTTGAAATCGAATTATCGAACTACCGCGCCATGTTCAATTCCTTTTATAATTTAAAATAAATATTTATATTCTCAAGACGACGTATATAAATATATACGTTCGAATTCTATTTAAAATAAATTTCTCATCGCTTTTATTTAAAATAATTCATTTTAAATATTCAAAATTCGCTAAAGTTGCCAAAATAAAAATTTTAAATTGGCTCGCATTTCCCGGGTTGTTACAAATCACAACTTTAAAAGCATATGGAATTAACAGTTAATTCACATGCCCATTACTTGACAAGATGGTATTTATCAACATTAACTAGAATTAATATCAATAACTAACCAATCAATTCAGTTTCGAACTTGGTATTAAAATTCAAAACTTTTATCCAGTGAAACAATTTCACTTTATTGATATTAAATTCTAACGCCACTAATCACAACACTTGATATTGTTATGAATCAAATATATATTTAAAAAATTTAAAACTCAAGATACATACATTATAAGTTTGGCTCTGATACCACTATTAGGAATTCACGATCTAATCGATGACCTATTTAAGTAGTTTTAAACAATTTAAAACCTAGGATCTATGTAAAATTCTATAAATTAAGTGTTATACTTGTCGATGCCTTTGCGATCGTGGAATTTAACTTTGATTTGTTGGTTCGTCTCAGCTCTGATTGTATCGATTTTGAGTCCTCCAAATGTCGAGCCTCCATAGAAATCCATGAGAACGTTTCCTCCTTCGATCGAATCGAAGAAGGGAAAAGAGGCCGGTGCTAGCCGCCATACTTTAGGTTTTGGAGAAAAAGGTATTCAGTCAGTTTTTAGTTTAATCTAATCTAATCTTATATTAGGGTTAGCAGCTTATATAAAAGAAAACATATGTTCCTAAAATAAATGTCAACTATAAAACAGGATCCAAACCGAAAATCATTCCAACCTCAATTAAAATTTCAACATATTGATATTTTATTTGTCCAAAATAATTTTTCTTTTATAACGTTCTATTTGTTGAATCAAGGAATTCATGGCATTTTGATTAATGACAAGGAGAAGTTCAAGATCGACAAAAAGAAGAGATTCAATGGTATTGAAAGATAGAGGTTGATTATATAGTGATTTAGTTGTGTTAAAATTGTTAAAATCTATCCTCAAAATAATCATATACCTCAGTAGTTTGAATATATATGTATATATATATATGAATGCACATTCATTGTGCATAATGTCAGAAACCGGTCGACCGGTTTCAAATTATACGGTTAACCGTTTCTGGGCAGAACGGCACAATGAACGTGCATACATGTATACAACGTGTATATATTCAAATACCAGTCTACTGGTTATTTTTTACCTATCGACTGGTCTACGAACTGAAAGCAACTCTTCGTACAGACATCTTCATTCATCAATGGTTGCTTCCTTTTCTTTTCATCAAAAATCATTTCTATTCAATACTTCTCTTCACCAATGATTGCAACTCCTTATCCTCTATAAATACAACATGAAATCTTCAATTTAATTTAACTAATTCTTTCGATCTATTCTATCTATTGCTGATTACATTTTTGATCATTCAAAGCACTCAAAAGCTCATAATCTTCTTATATCGCTGTTGAATCCTAGAATCTACATATTATTCTTTTGATTCAAACACGATATCATCTTCCATATCTTCACGAATTCAAATTCTATTTGAGGATAAGATTATAGGGAGGTTGTACAAGAATTGACAAATTCGTGTTATTAAGAACACACATTGTCAAATTACAAGTATACTCATCTTGTGTGAAGTCCTCGTTGTTGTAAGAGGCAAAGTTGTGAAGTCCTCGTGTGTAAGAGGCGTGAAATCCCGTTCGGCTGCTCGGTTGTTGTGAACCTGTTCTTCCGGGTGAAGCGAGGTACTTGTTTAGTGAAAATCCAGAGAGATGTTTGGGACTGGACGTAGGACGGTGCTCCGAACCAGTATAAAAATCCCTGGTGTAATTTTCCTTTTTACTGCATCTTCGATTTTATTGTTTTGTGATTAGCTATTACTTTATACGTGGAATATTGTTTGTCATATTACATGATCCTTGTGAGTGTATTATACTTGACAAGCACACACACACATTTTTAATCGGTATCAGAGCACGGTCATCATATAACCGTAACACAGTTATTTGATATATTCTTGTAATATGGCAAATAACGCAAGTTCTAGCACTAACACCACTTACACTGAAGGTCAATCGACACAAAGACCTCCTTTGTTTGATGGTCTTAACTATAGTTATTGGGCAACTCGTATGGCTTTTTTCATGCAATCAACTAGCTATGATGCTTGGAATGCTACCCAGAAAGAAATAGTAAATCCAACGACTGAGTACGCAGAATGGACGGCTGCTGAGAAAACCACAACAGTTGTAAATGCAAAAGCAATCAATATGTTGTTTTGTGCATTAGATCAAAATGAATATAACCGTGTTAGTATTTGTACCACTGCATATCAAATTTGGCAAACACTAAAAACCACTCATGAAGGTACTAACAAGGTTAAACAAGAAAAAATAGCTTTGTTGAAAATTCAATTTCAAAATTTCAAAATGAAGCCAAATGAAACTACTAATGAGATGTATTCACAGTTTCAAACCATTCATCATGCACTTATCGGATTAGGGAAAAAATATTCGAATTTTGATGTAGTTTCAATAGTCCTACATTCTCTGACTAATGAATGGGAAGAAAAAGTATTAGCAATAGAAGATGCTAATGATCTTTCCACCATAAAGCCAGATGAATTGATAGGAAATCTTATGTCCTATGAAGCTAACTTGCAGGCTAGAAAAGAACTAAAAGAAGAAAAGAAAAATGTAACTTTTCATGCTGAAAAGGATGAAGACATCTCAGATTCCGAATATGAAGATCTAGCACTCAATGCAAAAGGACTCAAGAAATTCTTAAAGCAACGAAAAGCTAGTCGTTACAATAGAAAGAAGTTCGGATCAAATAAACCATCATCATCAAATGTAGAATGCTTCAACTGTCACAAGAAGAGACACATGCAAAAGGAATGTCTGGAGCAAAAGAAGAAGACAGAAAATGAAAAATTCAAACACAAGAAGGACAAGTCAAAAAAACGAGCATTCTCAGTGACATGGGATGATTCAGACTCATTTTCATCTGATAGTGAAAGCAACTCAGACAATGAACAAGCTAATGTATGTTTCATGGCGATAGAAGATGAGGTACAAATTCCTTCTTTTGAAGAAGTTCCTGATATAAATGCCGAATTAATATTTAAATTTAAAGATATGAAATGAAAATGCAAACAAACTCAAGAAGATTTAAGTAGAGCAGAGTTTGAACGAGATATGTTAAAAGACGAGAAGAAAATATTAGAGGAAGAACTTGAAAAAGCTCAAGATTCATCATCTAATATTAATTCTCAACTATCTCTTTTGAGTCAAGAAATAGAAACTCAAAAAGAGAAAAATAATGCTCTTACTACTGAAAATCATGAGCTTAAGACAAAAGTCAAAATTCTAGACCTAGAAAAATCTAGTTTACAAACTAAGTTAGACGACATCACTCAAAATGTTTCTAACTTCAACAAAGGTCGAGAAAATTTGACAAAAATTATTGAGAATTCACAATCTGCTATGAATAAACATGGTTTGGGATATAAGAAACAAGATATCAAGAAACATCTTGGCAATAAAAGAAAAATAAAAAATAAAAAAGTAAAAGAAACTGAAGCAAAGAAAAATCTTAGTTTATTATATTCCAAACCAAAACCGGTTGTGAAATTTCAAAAGAAACATATCAAGAATATCAAAATATGGGTTCCTAAAACAAATAACAATTTGATTAGGAACAAATACATTCATAATTTTTTGAATACTGTGCATCGTAATTCAAATTATTTATATAAAGGGGATACCGGACCCGTATGGGTTTGGACTCCTAAGACCTAACTCATAGGACCCTATAAAAAGGTGGGTACCATAAACTTAATTCTATTTTTTGCAGGTCCCACTTAAGAAAAAAGGAAAGTGGATACTGGACAGCGGTTGCTCGAAGCGTATGACTGGAGACAAGAGCTTATTAATGAATATCACTTATTCAGATGGTAGCTCCGTCACTTTTGGAGATAATTCAAAAGGATATATCATCGGCAAAGGCGATGTGAGCAATTGCGGTACATCTAACTTACCTCTTATTACTAATGTCATGCTAGTTAGAAACTTGAAACATAATTTACTTAGTATCTATCAACTATGTGACAAGGGTTTTACCATTTCCTTTTCGGATAATAAATGTATTATTTTAGATAAAGATCGAAATCTAGTTTTTGAAGGTTATAGAGGCAGAAATATCTATATTCTGAATATGAACATCAATCATAATTCAGATATGTGTCTTATAGCAAATGATAATGATCCATGGCTATGGCACAAACGTTTCTGTCACGTAAACTTCAAAACTATCGACAAGCTAGCCAAAAATGATCTAGTTAGAGGACTACCCAAAATGAGCTTTACGGTTGATAATATTTGTGATGCATGTCAACTAGGAAAATTGACTAAATCGTCTTTCAAATCCAAGAAAGTCATATCAACATTACAACCACTTGAGCTATTACATATGGATTTATTTGGACCAACACAGGTTCAGTCAATAAAACATAGTCGATATGTGTTTGTAATTGTTGATGATTACTCTCGTTATACATGGGTGATTTTCTTGAAAAACAGAAGTGACACTTTCAATCATTTCAAATCCTTCGTAAAAAGAATTCAAAAGTCAAAAGGGCTTAAGGTTAAAAATATAAGAAGTGATCATGGCGGAGAGTTCGAAAATAATGAATTTGACCATTTTTGTACAAAGAAAGGTATAAATCATAATTTTTCGTTTCCTAGAACTCCACAACAAAACGGAGTTATAGAACGGAAAAATCGGACTTTACAAGAATGTGCAAGAACATTATTAAATGGATCCACTCTACCAAAACATTTTTGGGCAGAAGCTGTTGCAACTGCTTGTTATGTTTTGAATCGTGTATCCATACGACCTCTCACAAAGAATACTTCTTATGAATTATTTAATCAGAGCAAGCCAAATATCTCATACTTTTAAGTTTTCAGTTCAAAATGCTTTATTTTAAATATGAAAGACCATCTTGGAAAATTTGATCCAAAATCCGATGAAGGTATATTTGTCGGATATTCGGAACGAAGCAAGGCCTATCGTATATTTAATAAAAGAACTAAAACTATTGAAGAATCACTTCATGTCTCTTTCGATGAATTCTTTAAACCATCTCATAATATATCAGATTACGAAGAAACTATAGTCACTGATAATCCTATCATCACAAATAATGACTCTAACTTAGAAATTATTGAAGATATTCCTTAACCTGTTGTGGTACCTTCTCCACCAAGATTTAGATCTCCTCCGAGAATTCTAAGAAATCATCCGGTTCAAAATGTTATTGGAGAAGTAACATCACAAATTAGAGCAAGGAGTCAACTCAATCAAATGGGTCATGTCGCATTTCTTTCAAATATCGAACCTAAGAATTCGAAAGAAGCTGCTACTGATGATTACTCGATCATTACCATGCAGGAAGAACTAAATCTGTTCGAGCGCAATGATGTCTGGGAACTTGTTCCACGACCGACTGATCAATCAGTTACTTGTACGAAATGGGTCTATAAAAATAAGGCTGACGAACAAGGAAATATAACCAGAAATAAAGCAAGATTAGTAGCACAAGGATACAATCAAGAAGAAGGTATCGATTACGAAGAAACTTTTGCGTCCGTCGCTCGACTAGAAGCTATTCGAATCTTACTGTCCTTTGCTTGTCATCATAATTTTAAACTTTATCAAATGGATGTCAAAAGTGCATTTTTAAATGGGTTTATCAAAGAGAATGTATATGTCAAAAAACCTCCCTTGTTCGTACATGAAAAACATCTTGATCATGTATATAAATTTAAGAAAGCTTTATACGGATTGAAACAAGCACCTCGTTCTTGGTACGAGCGTTTATGAAGCTATCTTATTGATTCTAGATTTCAAATTGGTAAAGTCGATCAAACTTTATTTATCAAACACTCTCGAAAAGATATATTAGTTATCCAGATATATGTAGACGACATTATGTTTGGATCAACAAACGATAAACTCTGCAAAGAGTTTGCGAATATTATGACCAAAGAATTTGAAATGTCTCATATTGGAGAACTATCGTATTTACTTGGCCTTCAAATCAAACAGCTTTCTAACGGTATTTTTATTAATCAAGAAAAATACTGTGGAAATCTAGTCAAACGCTTTGGTTTAGAAAATACATCTGGTAAACCAACTCCTATGAGTACGACTACACATCTTGAAAAAGATGAACATGGTAAGAATGTTGACCAGAAGTTATATCGAAGCATGATTGGCTCTCTCCTTTATCTTACCGCAAGTCGTCTTGATATTACGATGAGTGTTTGTTTGTGTGCAAGGTTTCAAGCTAATCCTAAAGAATCACATTTACGAGCTGTAAAACGTATAATACGATATCTTAATAAAACCAAAGATTTTGGTCTTTTCTACCCAAAAGATTGTCCATTTGAATTAGTTTCATATAGTGATGCTGATTTCGGCGGCCCCTGTACGGATAGAAAGAGTATAAGTGGTACGTGCCATTTTATTGGAAAATCACTTGTCTCTTGGTTTAGTAAAAACAAAATTGCGTTTCACTCTCAACACGTGAAGCCGAGTATATATCAGTAGCTCTAGCTTGTACTCAATTACTATATATGCAACAAACACTTCGAAATTTTGATATTCATTTATCAAACTCTATCATATACTGTGATAACACAAGTGCGTTTAACTTATCAAAAAACCCAGTCAACCATTCCCGAACAAAGCACATTGATATTCGACATCATTTCTTAAGAGATAATATTGAAAAAGGAACAATATGTCTCGAATATATCCAGACTGAACATCAACTAGCAGACATTTTTACTAAGCCTCTACTTGAATCGAGTTTTATTTCTTTGCGTAGAGAGCTTGGCTTGATTTCTAGAACTGAACTCGATGTATAAATACACATATACACTGTTAAGTTCTCTTCTAGACGGTGCTTACATTCTTTTATAACTTAGCTATTTAGTAGCTTTTGCTATTATTAGCAAACAATTATGAGCTTTACAATTTTTAATGGTTTATATTCTCTGAGTGTTTTATAACCATTGCTTCTTATTTACTAAATCCTATACATATATATATATATATGTGCTCCTTTCTTATTTTTTCTGCATCTTCATCTTTGAGCCCTTTGTAATATCAGTAAACAAGTTCATATGTTATTCAAAATGGCACACATTTGCGATGAATGTGCACAATGATCACATATCGCAGTCACTAGTTCCGAACCGGAGGAATACAACTCTCCGGAGACACCTAAAAGTAGACCAGAATGTTCGCATACCCCAAGATATACACCAAAGTCTAAACGTGCTAAGAAATCATTGTTTTGCTCCGCACAGACTAGAGAAAAGATAAGTGAGATTCACCATTATCAGAAACATCAGATAGATCTCCAGCATCAACTTCATTACGAACAAAAACTTACGTCCGACCGGTTGACTCTCTTAGAACGCATGGCGTCATTTTTCTGTAGCACGGATAAACAAGGCGTTCATAAACCAATGGCACATGCTCCATCTTCATATAGGAGTCCTAACTCCTGGGATCGTAACTACATGCGAAATGAAGGAGAAAAGGATACTTGGTCGCCATGGACACCAAGAGTTACCGATATTAAAGAAATATCCGAAGATAAATCATCCACCTCCCATTAATTTTATATCATTTTTACTTTTGTTTGGAAAATATGTTTTTTTTTAAGTTTTATTTTTGTCTTTGTTTTCATAACTTGGTTTAAATCCTTGTTGTTTTGAAATAAATTCAATTTGTATGTTGATATAGAGCTTCGTATAAATTTAGAGAACCAGAAAAACAAATCTTAGTAAAAACGGTCGACCTCTATATATTCACCAGTCGACCGGAAATGTCTCCGGTCGACCGATAAAAAATTACCAGTCGACCGTTTAAGTCTCTCGAAAAATTTCTTCTTTTCCATGAACCAGTCGACCGGTGGTATTTCGACCAGTCGACCGGAAAACTCTCTGGAAATCAACTTTTCACTTACCAGTCGACTAATTAAAATCCAACGGTCGACCGGTAATGTACTGTTTTTTAAAAACCCTTAATCATCAAGTTGGTTTCCTATAACTCACTCATTCGTATTCCTTTTATTCCTCAAACTGTCAAACCCTTTAAACACCATCAAAATTTCAAAATTTCAATCACTCAAACTATCATTGCTCCTCCTCAAAAGCGATTAAAGAAATCAAGTTCTACTCAACTCCAGCCTATTGATTCCAATATCAAACAATCGCTTATGGATCCTATTGCAGTAAAAAGTTGGAATGCTATGAAGTATTACACCATTCACGAAGGTTCTTTCATAAATCTCTCTGATTTTATTCTTTACGATGTCGAAGAATTATCGGTCAAGGCTCATATAAAATCACTCCTTACCTTTGATAAGAACAACATAGAAATCAATCATATTATGATTAAGTTGTTCTATGCCAATCTTAACCTGGAGAAATTCAAACCAGAGAATGCTGCTAATTGTCTTTGGTCTGTAGTATGTGGTCAGCATGTTTTTATTTCAAAGGAACGAATGGCCATGGTTCTCGGTTCTCCTAATAGTGGAAGGGAATTTTCTTCAGATTTTTGTATTGTTCACACTCGTGATAAAGTTAGTCACCTTTTTATTAAGGATCACAAAACCAATACAAAATCTATTAACCTACGGCCTACTGCTCGATTTTTACACCATGCTATCACACACTCCTTACTGCTAAGGATTGGTAATTTTGATGCCATCTATAAAGAGAATTTCAAGGCATTATATGCGATATATGGAGATATAGAGATTAACTGGATAAGCATGATTTTTGACGAAATTTTGCTTGTGAATGATCGCACAAGACCACATATTATTTACAATGAATATGTCATGAGGTTTTTACTCGATTGTGGTCTCAAGTCTTGCGAGTCTAAAATCTCCAAGCCAAAGTGCATCGATAAAGCAACTAGAAAAAGAATGAAGCTTCCTGAACCTTGTGTGAATATCATTCCTTTTGAACAATATCAACAACAAGTTCCCCATGAAACCACTTCTTCTAAGGCCCCAAAACCTAAACCGGAAGAGGTCAAACTCCTTCAACCATCATCGTCTACAAAAGATTTACTAGCACAAATTGCATGGAACCAATTCCTTCTCGAAGCGAGACTTAAACCTACTGACACCAAACTCGAACATTTGGATACAAAGCTCGATAAACGCTTCTCGAAACTTAAGACTTTCTTTGGTATTCTTTGGGATGAAATTTCATGTGCATCGTCCTCCTCCTCTACCCAAATACAAGACCCTGGAAAACGTCCCATGCCTCCTACATTTACATGGTCATCATCCGAGGAAGGCACAAGTTCTAAAGCAACTGTTGGACGTGGTCGTGGGGCATCTGAGACCGTGGAGGAAGACGAAGGAAACAACGAAGACGAAGGAGACAAGGAAGAAGGAGGAAACAAAGAGATTGATTGGGATGCTACGGAATCCGACTCTCCATCTCAGTAGTTCGTTTTCATTCTCGTTTATGATACTATGTTTTTTATTTTTATACAAGACTTAAATCAGCACTTGTACATAAATAGTGTTGTATTTATTTTGGGTTTTTACGTATTGACTATTAGGTACGTGACTTGATTATGGTATGTCTAGTGTGTATTGTATGCTACAATCTTTATGATTTTTTTCATGTTTTGGTTATGATATTTGTGTGATCACTACTCCTTTTTGTCGATGACAAAGGGGGAGAAAAATGTTACTAACAATATGTTTTTGCAGATTCTTCTAAATATGTATTTCAGCGGGAGTATATATTCAGGGGGAGTTATAAACACTTTCACAGCTATGTTGTCATCAATCAAAAAGGGGGAGAATGTTGAATCAAGGAATTCATGGCATTTTGATTAATGACAAGGAGAAGTTCAAGATCGACAAAAAGAAGAGATTCAATGGTATTGAAAGATAGAGGTTGATTATTTAGTTATTTAGTTGTGTTAAAATTGTTAAAATCTATCCTCAAAATAATCATATACCTCAGTAGTTTGAATATATATATGTATATATATGAATGCACATTCATTGTGCATAATGTCAGAAATCGGCCGACAGGTTTCAAATTATACGGTCGACCGTTTCTTGGTAGAAATGCACAATGAACGTGCATACATGTATATAACGTATATATATTCAGATATCAGTCTACTGGTTATTTTTTACCTGTCGACTGGTTAACGAACTGAAAGCAACTCTTCGTACAGACATCTTCATTCATCAATGGTTGCTTCCTTTTCTTTTCATCAAAAATCATTTCTATTCAATACTTCTCTTCACCAATGATTGCAACTCCTTATCCTCTATAAATACAACATGAAATCTTCAATTTAATTTAACTAATTCTTTCTATCTATTCTATCTATTGCTGATTACATTTTTGATCATTCAAAGCACTCAAAAGCTCACAATCTTCTTATATCGCTGTTGAATCCTAGAATCTACATATTATTCTTTTGATTCAAGCACGATATCATCTTCCATATCTTCATGAATTCAAATTCTATTTGAGGATAAGATATAGGAAGGTTGTACAAGAATTGAAAATTTTGTATTATTAAGAACACACATTATCAAATTACAAGTATACTCATCTTGTGTGGAGTCCTCGTTGTTGTGAGAGGCAAAGTTGTGAAGTCCTCGTGTGTAAGAGGCATGAAATCCCGTTCGGTTGCTCAGGTGTTGTGAACCTGTTCCTCCGGGTGAAGCGAGGTAGTTGTTTAGTGAAAATCCAGAGAGAGGTTTGGGACTGGATGTAGGACGGTGCTCCGAACTAGTATAAAAATCCCTGGTGTGATTTTCCTTTTTACTGCATCTTCGATTTTATTGTTCTGTGATTAGCTATTACTTTATACGTGGAATATTGTTTGTCATATTACACGATCCTTGTGAGTGTATTATACTTGACAAGTACGCACACACATTTTCACTATTGTGTGACCCTATAGGTTATTACAACGTTGGCAATGATTTTAAATCATATTTAAAATCATAAATAGTGATTGACATGTAGCAATACATCGCTGCTACCCGAGTTACAATAAGATCAATGATTTGATACAACCTTCTGTGACCAGTGTATCAATTAAATGTAATCCTTTTAACCAATATATCCAGGATTAAATCCGAGGCATGGATCGTATCATCCTATTTATAATTTAATCCTTTTATCTCAATCGATGAGTAGACTATATAAAATAAATCAATATTTGAGCACGACCATGCATTTCATAGTCTCACTCAATAAAGAGGACCATGGATATCACTATAAATATATTGTTGGGTTAATTTCCATCTAGATCATTCATAATTTTCATTCAATTCGACATGTATCCAATCATCAGCGTTATCGTCTACTCGATTAAAAGCAACTTTAAGGTGATATCAAAACACAAATATCCTCGAATAAATTTATAATGATTTCAAGTCTGAGGACCATTACATCAGTGCCACTATGAGAATAACTTATGATATTGTTTATTATATTCCATGTAGTTTTCTCACGTTGGGTCAACCCAATACGCTATTCTCTAATACGTATTTATGTCTTGACATTAATATCACGTATATTAATGATCAACAGGATGTGATCATCAGTCAGTCAAGATACTAGTCTCAATGTTTTATTGCTGTCCTATATGAACAATAAAACTTGACTAGGCACATTTGAGAATTATAATACTTAATATATTATATAACTCATGTTCAAGTCACTTACTTAAACAATATAATTCCGCATTATTATTCTAAGGACTTCTATTACGTTAATATTTATACTATGCAGTAAATATAACATAATAGAATGTATATTATTTAAAATACAATATAACATCGAGAATGTCATTAATCCCATCAAATGGATTGCCTCTAGGGAATAAACTCTAGCACTTCCACCATATTTAAAACGTCTACAATGGTCTACTTTGTTAGTGTTGACCCAATTTTGGTAAAAGATGTCATAGTTCAACGGATCGAAGCCCAATGTAAAAAGACTCATGAAACCACATCGACCGACCCCATCGGTCGATCCCTGCTTCAGAAAGCCCAAATAAAACTTGGGTTGAACCAGTTTCCCTCGAGCAGCGGCATTTCATGCCCCGATGTAATTGCTCTTCCAGACCGACCGGGTCAAACATTTCCCTGAAGGACGAATCGACCAGATATCTCTGGATCTACGTGGAAATATCCAGACAAGTCATTGATTAGCCTGATTCTCAAGACATTAAAGGCAGTCAATCACTTCCGGCCAAAGCACTACTTTTGATACACCTCATCTCGAGGGCCACGCAAGCCATAATTTTTGAGGATACTATTAATCAGCAGTAGACTGGGTCCCACCGTCGCAACTATTTCAAATGATCAAGCTCCACGTGTCTGAACTCCACAGAAAAGGCAAGCCACGTCGCTGCTCACCCAACGCCTCTCTTCATCTATAAATACTTCCATGCTCAACATAGAAAGGGACTCTTATTTCTCCACTTTAACTTCTCTTGGGAACTTCCTCTCTCAAATATAAGTTCCACGGCTAACTCCAAAAATAGCCAATTCTTCCACTTTCTTCAAAAAGAAAACATGTTGTACTTATAATCAAAAGCAAATCAATATATAAAGTGGACGTAGGAACCGTCTTTTGCCGAACCACTATAAAAATTATACGTGATCCCTGTTTTTACTTATTTTACCGTACTCTGTGATTTTTTCTCGTGTGTTCTACGCACAATTGGGGGTTGACCATCACTAGTGACCAACTTTTGACGTCAACACTTTGGTGCGCTAGGTGGGGGGCACGCACCAACAGACCCTACGACCTATAGCAATTTCCGATAAATGGCGAACAAGTCGGAAGAAGGATGCAACATCTACCCGCCTCACAAACGCTTATGCAACCAAAACAAACGCTGCAGAAGCAAGTCAGGAAGCCTCCTCTCATGAAGACGTGTCCAAATATCTTACTCGGGATGACATGGACATGATTATGGCCGAGTTTAGAGGCCATATGACATCTCAGGGTAAACTCCTCGAACAACAACAGCAGTTAATGAATAACCTCCTCGCTTGGATGGAAAAGGGATCTAACGCTTCAACATCAATTTCTCCACCGAGCGAAGCCGGGGCAGCAACTAATCTTCGATCGGCAAAAATACAAGACGCAGAACAGGCTATACCTTTGTTTCCTCCTGTATCGACTTCACTTCTCGACCGACCACAGCCAGGAGTATTGCTTTCAACGACCAGCGCAACCGCAACTGCAGATTCATAGAAGGCCCGCGATCAATTAGGTGATTCGACCATTTTGCCTCCACTTTAGGGAACATCTCAACTCCCTAGATCAACAGCTGGGTCGAATGGGATCAGTGCCATTCCCATTACAACCCGACATCTTACCACAGACTCGTCTCATGCCTCCCCCTCCAACGAAGAGCTGGCGGAGCCTTCCCTTCGAACCAGGAAGATCACTGTACTATACTGGTTCTCACCATGGTAGAGGAAAATGCTGCTATAAACCCTTCTGACATTGCTTTGGGTGGGGGAAACACAGAGCCTCGAATATCACATGCTATGCTGGATCAACCCGGACCTTCCATCATGGGCATGGCTCGGGCCAATTCTCATCAGGTTCAAGAGGCGCCAGTCTGCCCAGAACCAACAACTACGATGGACCCTCGCCCTCATCTCCACTCAACTCTCGGAGGTCGAGCCCAGCCAATGGCTACCCTTCCGAGCATTCTTTTGGCGGACCCTAGTACTGTAATTTTTTCAAACGTAGAGTTGGATTCATGGCAATGACTCCTTGGGGACGGTACCCAACTTGTTAGTATTATCAGACCCTTCACTCGAGGCATTTCTTCTCAAAAGGATGTAGATGATATCCACCGCAGCCCATTCGCTAGGGAAATTAGAAACTCCCGCAATCCTCCGGACTTCAAGTTTCCGGCCATAGAGCCTTAGAACAGTCGACCAACCCGACCATACATCTTATGCGGTATATGCATCACATGGAAGTACTCTCTGAACCGACCAATGTTATGGACAAGTGCTTCCCCCTATTCCTTACAGATATAACCGGCATGTGGTTTCGGCAGCTAACAACAGAGTCGGTCGGTAGCTGGAACATGCTTGTCACCCGATTCATCGAGCAGTTCAGAGTTCACATCCCTCGACCAAAGAGCGTCATGTTCCTAGCCTCTATCAAACAGCGGCCCGGTGAAACCCTCCGGTCCTTCCTTGAAAGATTCAACGCGGTCGTAGCATCAGTCAATCGACACGAGCCATCGATGGTGCTTATGGATGCCATTGAAGGTGTTCAGAACCAATTAGAATTGAGGATGTCTTTAACCAGAGATCCTCCCAAGGATATCGAAGATTTCTATGCCGAGGCCAAGCGGTTCCTCCGGCAAGAAGACAACAACATTGAGATGGAAAGCCTCGAGGTGCTTGCCACCAAAGATGGAGGTCCATCCGACACCAATGGCCACAATAAAGGAAGAGGAAAGGTCTTAAAAAAGAAGGAATGCAACATACGACCTGGAGAGAAAACAAATACGATCAATATACCGAGCTCAATTCCTCCCTGCTCGACATCTACCTTGACGTACGAGGATCATTTCCTTTCCTAAAGCCTCCCCGAAGGGAGCTTGACTCTGGAAAACACTGCATGTTTCATAACATTGTCGATCATAGCACCGGTGAATGTAGATACTTCCGCGATCTCATCGAGGATAGGGTCAGGCGGGGGGAATCGTCCGAGTATGTCAAGAAATTCACGCTGGCCATGTCGCCGCAATCTTCTACCCGAGATCCTCAGGATGCTCCTTGAGCTCCTAGAAACGAAAAGGACCCTGAGCCCAGCAATCGCGGCATCATCGTCATCAATTAATAAAATTTAGAATTCTTCTTTCAAATATTTTTTTTCGTTTCTTTCAATAAAATGGGTATAATGAAGTACACACGTACGGGGTTAGGATTTAGCTCCTAGGCGTGCTCTGGATTCAGTCATCACCCATCTAGAATTTATTTTCATTGTTATAGCTCTTTAGCAACAATAAACTTTCTTTTACAAACATGGACAATGTTTGAATGATTAAATCTGAGCGTGACTAGCGCTTGCCGACCCGAATATGATCAGTGCTAAGCCCCCATCTGTAAGACACAATCAAAGCCTGCCACCATATCTAAGCCTACTCCTCGAGCCGAGTATGGTCATATTTCTCTAAGCCGAGTATGAAAGATACTCGCCCCTTCCCTAAGTCGGGTGCACTCACCACCCGCCAAAACTTTACAATTCACAACAGAAGTGCGACAACCACTTAAGTCTCATTTACCTATCACTACATATGTCTGACTCCATTAGCCGAGTACGGATAAAATTATATAAGTCGAGCACGATTAACACATGCCGTAAGCCGAGTATGGATAATACTCACCATCTTCATAAGCCGAGTATGCTTAATACTCGACATCCTCATAAGCTGAGTATGGTTAATACTCGCCATCTCCGTAAGCCAAGTATAGTTAATACTCGCCACCTCCGTAAGCCGAATATGGTTCATACTCGACACTCCTCTAAGCCAAGTGCGATTACTACTCTTCAACTCTTTAAGCCAGGTATGGTTAATACTCACCCAATCAAATTCAAAGTCATCTCTAAACCGAGAATTGCCTATACAATCTTTGCAGGTATTGGATCTTGCGACCAAAGCTATCGACTACTTTGATAGCATCCTCGGCCTTAATACGGTCCTCGATGGTTGTTGGTTTTCTGACATTAATATGATCTACACCGATCGTTGGTTTTCCTTGTCTTAATACAACCATTGGGACTATAGTGACCCGGATTTTGAGCGGCTTTGGTTATCGACGTAAGCTCGACGTCGATAACCAAAACATCGAAAAATCCCGGTAATTAATGAAAGAAATTAGAAGGTGAGAATAGATAAGATAGAACTTATAGAATAGAAGAAGAAGAAGAACATCATCATCAGAGTAAACATGAATCTCACAGCGGAACGAATAAAATATAACATAACATATCTTTGAAATAACATCAGTATATGTATACAATAACACTTATCAGAGTGCAACACTTACAACAACAGCGGAAATAATAATAGCTATAGAATCCTGAAGCCTCCTGCTCCAAGCTCTCCAAGTGTATCTGTAAAATCCCGACTACATGACTGCCCGTACAAATTTGGGCACCCAAGAGTTTAGGGAAAACAACAAAATAAACTCCGGGTCAGTCATGGGACTGGTATGAGTAAAACGGTTTAAACAGGCATATGAACAAGTAAACGATATCTCATAAGACCACGCCGCAGAACGTAACGGGTTTTTCCCTTATGAGAATCCAAAATATCTTTATATCAAAAACCTTTTGATATTATAATAATGTCTATGTACAAATAGATATCAACTAGCAGAAACGCTTTCATCTCACGTTCTACATATATAGTATACGATCAAAATCGCAAGCACGTATTGGATAATGGATTTCCAACTATGACAAGGTATGGAACCACCTTTCGCTAGTGTACCTCTAGAGAGGAATACACTGGGTTCAACAAGAACATCTTGCAACCCGGCCACACATGACCGACCACTCATTTCGCTTGAGTGTATCGAATGTATATCACCAATGGTTGGGATCAGCAACCGTTTCCCGAATGGGACAGCATCAACAATAGATTTTTAGAAATAAATGAAACTCTAGATCAGGTGATTATACACCCTAATAGGTGCGACCTACATAGCCATGCTGCCTGCCCGATTTCTGTCATTTACCGGATGTGAGGCTAGAAGCTACGCTTTATCATCACAATAGATTCACTTCGAATGCCACATTGTCAGATCCATCGAAAATCACTAATTGACGTCTACAACAATACATTACGTGTCAGCTAAAAGAAGTTTCCTTCTCCGCTTCCACTCTTGATACGGTTGAAGAAATCAATGTACGTGACCTTTCTGGAAATACTCTGTCAGACATCCATCTTCATTCACTTAAAATGTCACATCGTCATACCCGCTAAATCACAAATTGACTTATCCAAAAATAACACGGGTATACAGCTAAGAGAAACGAATTCCTCCGCCACCAAACGTGAATACGTTTGAACAGATCAACTTACGTGATCCATTGGATATACTCTGTCAGACCTTCGTCCATACAAGTTGTCCTGGGACTGGACAAACCGAAGGCACTATTCTGTAAATAGGATAGCCCTTGCATTTTACTCCGTCTTCAATTATCTTTGGCATATTTGATTTGCGACGCTTATGCCAATACAGAGTGGTTCTTTGGATAATAATCCAACCGGTCTCTCCATATTGACAACGTTAAAATGGTCAAAACTTCGATAGTCTGTGATTTAACCATCAAAGAAAAACAAGTGTGCAAACAACGATATTATTCCCAGATGGAAATTATATCGAACAAACATCATTTAACATTAATCTCTTTAGTTCATTTATTTACTTATCTCCTGTTTCCCTATATTCTAAATTCTTATTTTCTTTTATCAGAAAACATTTCTGATTCTCGTTTGGAAAACATTTCCAAAACTCCTTTACGATCAAACCTTACCATTTCTTAGTTAAGAAGGAAGTCACTCAAGTTGGGGTATAATTACCTCTCAGACCTTAACTGAACAACGTTATAACTTCGAAATGGTCAAAGTTTATCTTTTAATCTTTAACAACTTCTTTACGCCTTTCTCGGATTCAATTTTACTAATCCACTTCTATATTTAAAACATTGGTTATAACGATAACGTTATAATCCCTACTTTCGAATTATCTAACTTTAATTATAACTTCTATTCCTATTAGTGAATAATTAACCTAACACTTATTTATTTATAAATAAATAAATCTCTATTTAGACACTGGAAAGTATAAGTACTTTCCCGAATTCGATATAAACGAATTCGCCGATTAACTCTCTTCGAGAAATCTCTATTTGATTAACTCTTCTTCGAATAACCTATATTCGATTTATTCCTTCCTTTCGAATATACTATACTTGATTACTCCTCGAATAAACGATATTCGATAATCTCTCTTCGAATAACTAATATTCGATAACTCTTTCTTTTCAAATATCTCATATTTGAAAATCTCACTTTCGAATAAACTATATTCGATAATCTCTTTTCGAATGACTCTTATTCGATAAATCTCACTTCGATCAAACTAAAATCGATAACTCCCTTCGATGAACTATCATCGATAACTCCTTTCGATGAAACTAACATCGATAACTCCTTTCGATGAAACTAACAACGATAACTCCTTTCGATGAAACTAACATCGATAACTCTAACTCGACGAACTTAACTCGACTAACTTAACTTGACTCGACTAACTCGACTTACTTGGTTCGACCAATTCGATTCGATTAACTAGGCTCGACCAACTTAACTCGACTTACTTGGTTCGACCAATTCGATTCGATTAACTAGGCTTGACTAACTTGACTAACTTAACTCGACTTACTTGGTTCGACCGACCAGGTTTGACTAACCTGACCTATTTGGTTTGACTGACCAGGTTTGGCTAACCTGAACCATTTGTTTTGACTGACCAGGTTTGGCTAACCTGACCCATTTGGTTTGACTGACCGTGTTTGGCTAACCTGACCCATTTGGTTTGACCACTGGGCTTGACTACTTGGTTCGACCACTTGGTTTGACCCTTTGGTTCGAATACCATATTCGACTAACTCCTCTCGATTCATTAAAACCGATTAACTCATCTCGATTGACTAAATCAATTAACTCCTATCGATTAACTAAATCGATAAACTCCTTTCGATTAACTAAGTTTGATTTACTCGACTCGACTGAGCAGGTTCGACTAACTTGACCAGCTTGGTTGTACTGACCAGGTTCGACTAACTTGACCAGCTTGACTCGATTGGTTCGACTCGACCAGCTCGACTCGGTTGGTTCGACTCGACCATCTTGACTCGATTGGTTCGACTCGACCATTTGGCTCGATTTGGTTCGACTCGACCATTTGGGCTCGATTGGTTCGACTCGACCATTTTGACTCGGTTGGTTCGACTAGCTTGGTTTGACCACTTAACTAACTTGATTCGAATATTTTATATCCGACTAACTAACTTTTCTTTTATTTCTATTTATTTTAACTTCTATTTATTTCCTAAATAGATTTCCTTTTGTATAATCTATTTATTTTCCTAAATAGATTTTCCTTTATAACTCTAATTATTTAATCCCTAATTAAATATCCTTTACTCTATTTATTTAATCTAAATAAATATTCCTTTATTTTATTTATTTATTTCTAAATAAATATCCTTTTATAAAATCCTTCGATTTTATAAATAGATTCATTTTCAATATAAATATTGAAAATCCCCTTTTTTACATTTTCAGTGTTTTCTATTGTTTTTAAACAACCAACTGTCAATGATCAATATCATCCAAACATATACAATCAACAACAGATTATATATCACAGTATATATCACAATATATAAATAACAGTAAAATAAATGTTGAGGAATCCAGTCGGATTCCTCCAACCTGTTTTCCCTGCATCCACCGATGTTAAACAACGTATATAACATCACTTGCATTTCTAATGAAATACACTGATAACAAAATCACCGTTTAATAATGATATATATATATATATGTAGATATATATATATATATATATATATATATATCCATACTGTTTTCAATCAATTATTTAACAGTCCAATCTACAGTCCAATTTAACAATACAACTTAACAGTCCAAATTAACAGTACATAACTAGCAGTCAAATACAGAAATAAAAATACAATTTATATTAAAATATAAATTGAGGAGAGTTAGTGAGTTTTTACTCACATTGACGCGTTAATCATTAAATAACGGTTTGCGTTCATTTGATTCAGCCGGACAACTTATTTCGCCATAAATTGTAACGAGCTCGGATTCTCTCCCGGTCAGTCTCATTGTGTTGCTCCCGTCCATACGATCCTGTTGGATCTTGTTTTGTCGATTTCTGATTACGTATGTAAAAGATATGATCTTGACAAGTTAACACATTTTTAATTAGACTTAAAACAAAACTTAATAATTAAATTGGGCTTACACATTCATAAGGCCCAAACCATTTCCCTCTAACCCAATACCCGCTCATCATCTTCCCTACTCACGGACTACAGAACCCGTGCTCCTCCTTTTAACACCCATTACCACAAATTTCCTTCGACCATCACTCCTTCAACAAACCATGAATTTTCAAACCAACCACGCCGTTGCTTTCCTCTTCGAACTCTCTATCCACTGGTACCCTTAACCCCCAAGTCGAAATCATCTGCGCCATCGCGTCCATGGGTCCTGTACTACAGACATCGACGTAAAAACTGTCGAATCCTCCAAGATTTGCACATGAGGTGCGGTTTTCAGTGTCTAACCCAAATCCAGACTCCATTTTGCGATTCGATACTCTAAATCCCCCAAAATCCGAACCCTAGCTCACTGCCTCAACTGTCGAGCTTCAAAGGTGAACGTCGAACCCACTAACAAGTACACAGAACTGAAGAGAATGGCTTCACGATCTCGAATACATTTGATTTTCGATTTATAGATTTTACTTTGATTTGTTGTGGATTTTTTCTGTTCGTGAAAATAAAATAAAAATGGAGGCGCCAGAACTTAATTGACCATCGAAGAAATGAAGTTAGGTTTTAGGGTGAATGAGGGTATTTTATAGATAGTTTTTATTATTTTTATATTCGTTATTTTAATTCATTTTTAAGCCAACGCTATATGTATTTGGCTTCAAAAAAATCCCCGTGCCCACATACGACACCCAAAAATCACGAAAATGGACATGCAGCTAGAGTTCGACATTACGGTCCTAACGAAACTGGTTTCGTCGAATTCCGACTCCGTTTGCTCACACAGCGTATTTTTAACTGTTAAAACACTGATTGTTTCTCACTCTAAAAATCCGTACGGCCACACAGTGACTCTAAAAATCACGAAACTGGAAATCTAACCACTATTTGACATTTCGGATCCAACAAAATTAGTTCCGTCGAATTCCGAGGTCGTTTGCAAAACTGGCTATTTTTAACGCTCTGAATGACCCATTTAAATATATAAATATATTTAAATATAATTAAATTAAATATAAATAAATTTATATTATCGTATATCTTCACATATGATATCGTACAGCTCCAGAATATCATATCAGAATTTACAGTTTGATATTTCAGATTTTAGAATTATCGATATTCAGTTTATATCGAAAATCCTTTTATAACGTAAATAAAGCGTTGCAAATTATAAAGGAATTCTACAGCGACTTTTCTGAAATTTGATTTGGACGTACATCAAAATCTACATGACGAAATCCTGATTTTTCTCTTCCACTAGAAAGATATACTCCACCAGCTCCACACGTTTCTCGTTTCACTGAAATCCGATTTAAAATGAATCCTGTACATTCAGTTGAAGTTCAAATCGCCAAATAGCGAACTGCCGCGCCATTTCAAGCTCTATTTAAATTATATTATAAATTATAAATTCAATTGGCTTATATTAATATACTCGTAAATATAATTCAATATAACTGAATTATATATTTTCAACTGTCCAGTTTACACAATATTGTCAATTCCACTATTTCTGACTAATTCAGAAATAAATATATTATATCCTATTATTTAAATAAATTAAATAATCATTTTTATTTAATTCAGGTTGTCGATATTGCCAAAACGATATTTAAATAATTAAAAAAATTAATTATTCGGCAGCAAAAAATGCGGGTTACTACAATCTTCCCCCTTAAAAAAAATTTCGTCCTCGAAATTGCTAAGCTAGGGGACGACCCTATCTACTGGGTAAAAATTTATCTGTTTACCTCTTATCTCCGGTTTCAACTGAACCAATTAATATCGACTAAAATATTAATTTATTCTTACTAACTAAATTTTCAAAAATTCTGAAAATTTTCTAACACCTTAACTTTTCGAAAATTTTTGCCAGCACCTCCTTTGTACTGGTCAATATCTCAAACTCCAACTCGCCTCTCTGGGCCTTCTTTAACCCAAAAGAAAATCAAACAGCCAAGCGGCTTGCCAATTCGGCTCATAAATCTCATATCCATATATAATATAAACTGGTACCTTTTTGTCGGGAATATCAACTCTATCACTTCCATATGCTATCAACTCAGCATATACCAGTGTTATTTCCATCAAATTCCAATCAGTTCATATTCGAACCCGAATATCAAATTTCAAATTCTTAACTCAGTTCAAGTTAATATTTCAATTTATTTCTACTATCTTATTCTATTTAACTTCATAAGTTAAAATTAAATTCCGAAACTTAATTTGCTAGGTCTATTTCAAATCAATTTGAAATTACAATGCCAATTCAAAACCTTTGAATTTCTAAACAACTTGTTTTCTCAAAACAATTCAAAAACAAAACCTTTGGTAGTAGTCCGTCACTTAGAACTCGAAAATGAAAACTGATGATGTCGCGATTCATCATCAGAATCTATTTTCCAGCTATCGAAGTGAGTTCAATACTATATCACCTTCAGTTTGAAAAACGTTTTCAAAATCTCCCAGGAACTTAAAATTTCCTTATTTTAATTCCAATCTGATTTAAATTCAGATTTTTCTTCATTTTATTTCATATACTTTACTTATATGAATTATGATTAGTCATTTATAATCATTTTACCTTTTTATAATCTTACTCGATTATAATAACAACCAACAAAACCAATATACTATATCAAATATATTCGGGTAAAATTATTCCATTTACCCTCTTTCAAAACATACCATGACGGTTCATCGTATTCGAGTGTTTAGTAACCCGTATTGATACGGTGGATCAAACCGATCGACCAGAATTCACAAACAACTCAACCAATAAAACTCCACAATATAAAATCATTTTATATTAACTAACAAATACGTTCACTCGTATATATACACTCAAACTCAGTCTAGGATATTACTAATCCCATCTCTACTGAATCATGCCACAGAGCTAAGGTAATAACTAAACCAATGCTCTGATACCAACTATAGTGACCCGGATTTTGAGCGGCTTTGGTTATCGACGTAAGCTCGACGTCGATAACCAAAACATCGAAAAATCCCGGTAATTAATGAAAGAAATTAGAAGGTGAGAATAGATAAGATAGAACTTATAGAATAGAAGAAGAAGAAGAACATCATCATCAGAGTAAACACGAATCTCACAGCGGAACGAATAAAATACAACATAACATATCTTTGAAATAACATCAGTATATGTATACAATAACACTTATCAGAGTACAACACTTACAACAACAGCGGAAATAATAATAGCTATAGAATCCTGAAGCCTCCTGCTCCAAGCTCTCCAAGTGTATCTGTAAAATCCCGACTACATGACTGCCCGTACAAATTTGGGCACCCAAGAGTTTAGGGAAAACAACAAAATAAACTCTGGGTCAGTCATGGGACTGGTATGAGTAAAACGGTTTAAACAGGCATATGAACAAGTAAACGATATCTCATAAGACCACGCCGCATAACGGAACGGGTTTTTCCCTTATGAGAATCCAAAATATCTTTATATCAAAAACCTTTTGATATTATAATAATGTCTATGTACAAATAGATATCAACTAGCAGAAACGCTTTCATCTCACGTTCTACATATATAGTATACGATCAAAATCGTAAGCACGTATTGGATAATGGATTTCCAACTATGACAAGGTATGGAACCACCTTTCGCTAGTGTACCTCTAGAGAGGAACACACTGGGTTCAACAAGAACATCTTGCAACCTGGCCACACATGACCGACCACTCATTTCGCTTGAGTGTATCGAATGTATATCACCAACGATTGGGATCAGCAACCGTTTCCCGAATGGGACAGCATCAACAATAGATTTTTAGAAATAAATGAAACTCTAGCTCAGGTGATTATACACTCTAATAGGTGCGACCTACATAGCCATGCTGCTTGCCAGATTTCTGTCATTTACCGGATGTGAGGCTAGAAGCTACGCTTTATCATCACAATAGATTCACTTCGAATGCCACATTGTCAGATCCATCGAAAATCACTAATTGACGTCTACAACAATACATTACGTGTCAGCTAAAAGAAGTTTCCTTCTCCGCTTCCACTCTTGGTACGGTTGAAGAAATCAATGTACGTGACCTTTCTGGAAATACTCTGTCAGACATCCATCTTCATTCACTTAAAATGTCACATCGTCATACCCGCTAAATCACAAATTGACTTATCCAAAAATAACACGGGTATACAGCTAAGAGAAACGAATTCCTCCGCCACCAAACGTGAATACGTTTGAACAGATCAACTTACGTGATCCATTGGATATACTCTGTCAGACCTTCGTCCATACAAGTTGTCCTGGGACTGGACAAACCGAAGGCACTATTCTGTAAATAGGATAGCCCTTGCATTTTACTCCGTCTTCAATTATCTTTGGCATATTTGATTTGCGACGCTTATGCCAATACAGAGTGGTTCTTTGGATAATAATCCAACCGGTCTCTCCATATTGACAACGTTAAAATGGTCAAAACTTCGATAGTCTGTGATTTAACCATCAAAGAAAAACAAGTGTGCAAACAACGATATTATTCCCAGATGGAAATTATATCGAACAAACATCATTTAACATTAATCTCTTTAGTTCATTTATTTACTTATCTCCTATTTCCCTATATTCTAAATTCTTATTTTCTTTTATCAGAAAACATTTCTGATTCTCGTTTGGAAAACATTTCCAAAACTCCTTTACGATCAAACCTTACCATTTCTTAGTTAAGAAGGAAGTCACTCAAGTTGGGGTATAATTACCTCTCAGACCTTAACTGAACAACGTTATAACTTCGAAATGGTCAAAGTTTATCTTTTAATCTTTAACAACTTCTTTACGCCTTTCTCGGATTCAATTTTACTAATCCACTTCTATATTTAAAACATTGGTTATAACGATAACGTTATAATCCCTACTTTCGAATTATCTAACTTTAATTATAACTTCTATTCCTATTAGTGAATAATTAACCTAACACTTATTTATTTATAAATAAATAAATCTCTATTTAGACACTGGAAAGTATAAGTACTTTCCCGAATTCGATATAAACGAATTCGCCGATTAACTCTCTTCGAGAAATCTCTATTTGATTAACTCTTCTTCGAATAACCTATATTCGATTTATTCCTTCCTTTCGAATATACTATACTTGATTACTCCTCGAATAAACGATATTCGATAATCTCTCTTCGAATAACTAATATTCGATAACTCTTTCTTTTCAAATATCTCATATTTGAAAATCTCACTTTCAAATAAACTATATTCGATAATCTCTTTTCGAATGACTCTTATTCGATAAATCTCACTTCGATCAAACTAAAATCGATAACTCCCTTCGATGAATTATCATCGATAACTCCTTTCGATGAAACTAACATCGATAACTCCTTTCGATGAAACTAACATCGATAACTCCTTTCGATGAAACTAACATCGATAACTCTAACTCGACGAACTTAACTCGACTAACTTAACTTGACTCGACTAACTCGACTTACTTGGTTCGACCAATTCGATTCGATTAACTAGGCTTGACCAACTTAACTCAACTTACTTGGTTCGACCAATTCGATTCGATTAACTAGGCTTGACTAACTTAACTCGACTTACTTGGTTCGACCGACCAGGTTTGACTAACCTGACCTATTTGGTTTGACTGACCAGGTTTGGCTAACCTGAACCATTTGGTTTGACTGACCAGGTTTGGCTAACCTGACCCATTTGGTTTGACTGACCATGTTCGGCTAACCTGACCCATTTGGTTTGACCACTGGGCTTGACTACTTGGTTCGACCACTTGGTTTGACCCTTTGGTTCGAATACCATATTCGACTAACTCCTCTCGATTCATTAAAACCGATTAACTCATCTCGATTGACTAAATCAATTAACTCCTATCGATTAACTAAATCGATAGACTCCTTTCGATTAACTAAGTTTGATTTACTCGACTCGACTGACCAGGTTCGACTAACTTGACCAGCTTGGTTGTACTGACCAGGTTCGACTAACTTGACCAGCTTGACTCGATTGGTTCGACTCGATCAGCTCGACTCGGTTGGTTCGACTCGACCATCTTGACTCGATTGGTTCGACTCGACCATTTGGCTCGATTTGGTTCGACTCGACCATTTGGGCTCGATTGGTTCGACTCGACCATTTTGACTCGGTTGGTTCGACTAGCTTGGTTTGACCACTTAACTAACTTGATTCGAATATTTTATATCCGACTAACTAACTTTTCTTTTATTTCTATTTATTTTAACTTCTATTTATTTCCTAAATAGATTTCCTTTTGTATAATCTATTTATTTTCCTAAATAGATTTTCCTTTATAACTCTAATTATTTAATCCCTAATTAAATATCCTTTACTCTATTTATTTAATCTAAATAAATATTCCTTTATTTTATTTATTTATTTCTAAATAAATATCCTTTTATAAAATCCTTTGATTTTATAAATAGATTCATTTTCAATATAAATATTGAAAATCTCCTTTTCTACATTTTCAGTGTTTTCTATTGTTTTTAAACAACCAACTGTCAATGATCAATATCATCCAAACATACACAATCAACAACAGATTATATATCACAGTATATATCACAATATATAAATAACAGTAAAATAAATGTTGAGGAATCCAGTCGGATTCCTCCAACCTGTTTTCCCTGCATCCACCGATGTTAAACAACGTATATAACATCACTTGCATTTCTAATGAAATACACTGATAACAAAATCACCGTTTAATAATGATATATATATATATGTAGATATATATATATCCATACTGTTTTCAATCAATTATTTAACAGTCCAATCTACAGTCCAATTTAACAATACAACTTAACAGTCCAAATTAACAGTACATAACTAGCAGTCAAATACAGAAATAAAAATACAATTTATATTAAAATATAAATTGAGGAGAGTTAGTGAGCTTTTACTCACATTGACGCGTTAATCGTTAAATAACGGTTTGCGTTCATTTGATTCAGCCGGACAACTTATTTCGCCATAAATTGTAACGAGCTCGGATTCTCTCCCGGTCAGTCTCATTGTGTTGCTCCCATCCATGCGATCCTGTCGGATCTTGTTTTGTCGATTTCTGATCACGTATGTAAAAGATATGATCTTGACTAGTTAACACATTTTTAATTAGACTTAAAACAAAACTTAATAATTAAATTGGGCTTACACATTCATAAGGCCCAAACCATTTCCCTCTAACCCAATACCCGCTCATCATCTTCCCTACTCACGGACTACAGAACCCGTGCTCCTCCTTTTAACACCCATTACCGCAAATTTCCTTCGACCATCACTCCTTCAACAAACCATGGATTTTCAAACCAACCACGCCGTTGCTTTCCTCTTCGAACTCTCTATCCACTGGTACCCTTAACCCCCAAGTCGAAATCATCTGCGCCGTCGCGTCCATGGGTCCTGTACTACAGACATCGACGTAAAAACTGTCGAATCCTCCAAGATTTGCACATGAGGTGCGGTTTTCAGTGTCTAACCCAAATCCAGACTCCATTTTGTGATTCGATACTCTAAATCCCCCAAAATCTGAACCCTAGCTCACTGCCTCAACTGTCGAGCTTCAAAGGTGAACGTCGAACCCACTAACAAGTACACAGAACTGAAGAGAATGGCTTCACGATCTCGAATACATTTGATTTTCGATTTATAGATTTTACTTTGATTTGTTGTGGATTTTTTCTGTTCGTGAAAATAAAATAAAAATGGAGGCGCCAGAACTTAATTGACCACCGAAGAAATGAAGTTAGGTTTTAGGGTGAATGAGGGTATTTTATAGATAGTTTTTATTATTTTTATATTCGTTATTTTAATTCATTTTTAAGCCAACGCTATATGTATTTGGCTTCAAAAAAATCCCCGTGCCCACATACGACACCCAAAAATCACGAAAATGGACATGCAGCTAGAGTTCGACATTACGGTCCTAACGAAACTGGTTTCGTCGAATTCCGACTCCGTTTGCTCACACAGCGTATTTTTAACTGTTAAAATACTGACTGTTTCTCACTCTAAAAATCCGTACGGCCACACAGTGACTCTAAAAAACACGAAACTGGAAATCTAACCACTATTTGACATTTCGGATCCAACAAAATTAGTTCCGTCGAATTCTGAGGTCGTTTGCAAAACTGGCTATTTTTAACGCTCTGAATGTCCCATTTAAATATATAAATATATTTAAATATAATTAAATTAAATATAAATAAATTTACATTATCGTATATCTTCACATATGATATCGTATAGCTCCAGAATATCATATCAGAATTTACAGTTTGATATTTCAGATTTTAGAATTATCGATATTCAGTTTATATCGAAAATCCTTTTATAACGTAAATAAAGCGTTGCAAATTATAAAGGAATTCTACAACGACTTTTCTGAAATTTGATTTGGACGTACATCAAAATCTACACGACGAAATCCTGATTTTTCTCTTCCACTAGAAAGATATACTCCACCAGCTCCACACGTTTCTCGTTTCACTGAAATCCGATTTAAAATGAATCCTGTACATTCAGTTGAAGTTCAAATCGCCAAATAGCGAACTGCCGCGCCATTTCAAGCTCTATTTAAATTATATTATAAATTATAAATTCAATTGGCTTATATTAATATATTCGTCAATATAATTCAATATAACTGAATTATATATTTTCAACTGTCCAATTTACACAATATTGTCAATTCCACTATTTCTGACTAATTCAGAAATAAATATATTATATCCTATTATTTAAATAAATTAAATAATCATTTTTATTTAATTCAGGTCGTCGATATCGCCAAAAAGATATTTAAATAATTAAAAATTTTAATTATTCGGCAGCAAAAAATGCGGGTTACTACAGGGATTGTCGGATTTCTGGCCTTAATATGGTTCGGCGCAACCATACTGTCTACACATTGGACTTCGATAAAAAATTCAGAACACCCCTACATTACCAAGAAGGGTGTATTCTTTGGGGTAGAGTGTTTACCCACTTTTTGGCAAAAGATGTCACGGTTCAATGGATCGAAGCCCAATGTCAAAAGACTCATGAAACCACATCGATCGACCCCAGCGGTCGATCCATGCTTCAGAAAGCCCGAATAAAACTTGGGACGAACTAGTTTCCCTCGAGCAACGACATTTTATGCCCCGATGTAATTGCCCTTCCAGACCGACCGAGTCAAACACTTCCTTGAAGGACGGATCTACCAGATATCTCTGGATCTACGTGGAAATATCCAGACAAGTCTTTCATTTCCCCGATTCTCAAGGCATTAAAGGCGGTCAACCACTTCCAGTCAAAGCTCTACTTTTGATACACCTCATCTCGAGTGCCACGCAAACCACAATTTTCGAGGATACTATTAATCAGCAGTAGACCGGGTCCCACCGCCGCAACAATTTCAATTGATCAAGCTCCACGTGTCCGAGCTCCGCAGGAAAGGTAAGCCACGTCATAGCTCACCCAGTGCCTCTCTTCACCTATAAACACCTCCATGCTCAAAATAAAAAGGGACTCTTTTTTCTCCACTTCAACTTCTCTTGGGAACTTCCTCTCTCAAATATAAGTTCCACGGCTAACTCCAAAAATAGATAATTATTCTACTTTCTTCAAAAACCAAACGTATTGTTCTTGTAATCAAAAGCAAATCAATATATAAAGTGGACGTTGGCACCGTCTCTTGCCGAACCACTATAAAAATTCTGCGTGTTCCCTGTTTTTACTTACTTTACCGAACTCTGTGATTTTTTGTCGTGTGTTCTACGCCCGATTGGGGGTTGACCATCACTAGTGACCAACTTTTAATGTCAATAGTTAGGACCTTCATCCAAACTCTATTCGAACTACTCCAAACCCACCTCGCTATTCTTACGGATTGAGATGTTGATGGTGATGGTTTTGATGAAAACAACCTTGTTTAACTATTATTATTATAAAATATATAGTAGAATATTCTCTAGAATATATGTGTATATACAGGAAATATATACAGGTATTGATTATTGAAGACTACATAGTTTAGAGAATCAAGATTTCAAGAATCAAGAGTCCAAGATAGAAGAATCATGAGTAACAAGAGCTCAATAATTCAAGAGTTCAAAAAATAAAAAGAAACAGAGTCTGGTTTTCTTATTAGAACTCTGAAATAACACTAAATCCTTATTTTCGTTTTACTCACTATTTTAAATTACTTATTTTCAAATTGATTTCAAAATTACTACTTTATTCCAAAATCTATATTTCTTAGATCCCTAAATTTGTTTCAACTTCTAATTTCAAATATATTTTAAATATAGTGTAACTCCTAATTGAAATGTTTTATACTTCCTTATATATATGGTTTATATTAAATCTATACTAAGCTTTATTTAATCATTTAAATATTTAAATTCCTTTACTTATATTTATATCTTAGGTTTCAAAGTATTTCTTATATTTATATTTATAAATTTATATCATTGTTATACAATTTTTAAAGTCATTCTTATATATGTTTTTATATCATTTAGATATGTTTCCAAATATAAATTTGTACTTTAAATACTCTATTCTAATATATATAAGAAAATAATTAGTTTTCACCCAAGCTTCAGCAGAATTTATTTTAACAGGATATGCCTTAATTCAAAAAATCATTTTTTTTTTCAAATTTTTAAGGGTATGTCAACATAGGGTAACCCCCCATGTCGACATAGTAATTGTTTTCTTTTAAATTCAATTTTTTGTGACTTATGATTTCAAAACTATTCTGAAAGGATTTGACTATTTGGAGATTATAAATAGGCTTCCATAAACGAATTTTTTAATATTCTTCCTTCTCTATCCTCTCACCATTAAAGTTCTTACTTTATTAAATTCTATACTTATACTCTGCCAAAATTCTCAAAGAATCACATCAAACTTCTTCTATTCTGATTCTCTACCACACTCCCTCAAAGATTCAAGTGCTACTCAAGAGTTATAGGTTGTTTGTAATCAAAGATTGCAAGGTCAAGTCCTATAGAGTCAATCTACCAAAAAATGATACTGAAACGGTGTTGTCGTAGCCCATTCAAATCGACTAGGTGTGGTCGTAGCCCGTACAAATCGACTGGGTGTGATTGTAGCCTAGAAATCAGTTGAATCTTATTATGCTCTGGAAACAGGAGGGTGCACCGCATAGCCTTGAAACCGAGTATTGTAATTGAAGATTATTACTAAAAAGAAATTTGCATCAACTTAGAGTTATATGGGACTGGATGTAGGATAATTTTGAACCAGTATAAAAATCCGGTATGTTCTTTCCTTTGACCTCTTTTTATTTATTATTATGTACATTTGTGTTTAATTTTGTGATCATTATTATATCTATGATTTGTATTACATTTTGTATAACACAAAAAGATTTCAAGAATTTTATAAAATCCACAAAACACTATTCACCCCTCTTTAGTGTTTAGTTTGCCTTAAAAAATTAATTTGCATTCCCCAACAATTGGTATCAAAGCATCGATTTGTAAAGTTTTCGTAATCTAAATTCTTGAAAAGTCTAAATAGCAACCAACACTGGTATTGTCAGTACAAATACTTCTAGTTCTGTTACAGAGGGTTATTCTACTGTTATGTCACCACTATTTAATGGTAGTAATTATGCATATTGGGTTGCAAAATTAAAATTTATTTATAGTCAATAGGATTAGACACTTGGAATATCACACAAACTGAATATGTTGAACCCACTGTTAATTTTGCATAATGGACTAATAAATAAAAAGCTACTACAAAAAATAATTCAAAAGCCATGAGTATCTGTTTTTCTCACTAGACAGAAACGAATTTAATAGAATATCTGTTTGTAAATCTGCATATGAAATCTGAAAAACTTCGCAAGTAACTCATGAAAGAGCAAGAAAAGTTATACAGAATAAGATATTCATGTTAACCAATCAATTTCAATTATTTAAAATGAATTCGAATAAGACTATCACTGAAATTTATTGCAGGTTTCAGGACATTATGAATTCACTTATACCTTGGGAAAGACATATTCTATGAAAGATCAAGTCTGGAAAATTATGAATTCATTAACTCCAGAATAGGATCAGAAGACCTAGGAAATAGAAGAGGCAAATGACATTAGTGCAAGGGAAATCGAAGAATTAATTGGAATTCTAACGTCATTTGAAGTTCATATGAAAGAAAAAAGAGAAAATAAGTCGTTAAAAAAGAAAGTAATAGCATTCAGTGCAATAACAAAAGATTCAGATTCAAACAGCGATGATGATGGTGAGGAAATGCATTAATGACAAGGAATTTCAGAAATTTTCTGAGGTATAAAAAAAGGAATAATTTCAAAAGAAATGAGCATAGAAATTCAGTGAAAAATAATGAGATTCCAAATAATATCAGATGCTTCAACTGCGATGAATCAGACCATCTAAAGAGAGACTGTCCATAACCAAAGAAACAAACTCCGCCTACAAATAATAATTCTTTAAAGAAAAGAAAAAGGACTTATATTGCTACTCTAGATTATTCAGATTCATCCGCCAGTGACGAAGAGCAGGAAACAAACAATTCAAATATGTGCTTCGTAGTAATTCACGAATCAGATAATATTAATGATAGGATCTAAAGTAGGTATGCTCTTATAATAATTATTTGTTTGAATTAGTTGCTTGAATTATTGCTTTGTCTGATAGTAGTATTATAAAAATATGATTTTAAAGCTAAATTCAACATTTAAAATTTGAATTTTAAAATTCATAATAATATTTTTTTCAATAAAATAATAATAAAAATATTATTATAATAAATATCATTTCAGGAAATACATAAATAAGAATCTAAGATATAAATAAATATAAACAAATCAAAATTTAAAAATCACAAGTCTTTTGAAAATTTCAGGAGGCATGTCGACATTGGTAACTCCCTATGTCAACATATGCCTGAAAATTTGAATTTCAAAATTTTGAATTTGCCTCCACCTTTTCACCAAACCCAATGTTCTGAACAGGTGTCTCTTGACCAGATAACTTGTCCTTAGAATCCTTATTTATTCATTTATTCACATCATTTCTTTGTACCTTTAATTCAAAATTCAAACATATCTTCACTATATTCTACCTTTCACAAAAACTCTCTAATGGCTTCCTCAAGCACTCCCAACACAATGAGGTTGCCCATGACTACAAAGCTTTTCTTTTTTACAACCCGAAGGCTATCAAGGCTTACATAAACTATGTAAACTTTAGAAAAGTCGATACGAGGAAATTTTCTATTTTTAATGATTTTCCTTCTTATGATCTTCCGACTTTTTTTCATCAAAATGGTGTTCTTAGTTTAATTTATTCTCGGGAAAATGATGAGGTATGTTACGCGGATCTTGTCAAAATGTTTTATGCAAATGTGAATCGTGGTTTTTATGAAGGAAATTAAAGTGAAACTTGGAGTAGTGTTAAAGGAACATAAATAGTTTTGGGCTGTGAAATTTTACGCACTTTTTTGGGTTGTAAAAACATGGGAATAGATCTCTTGGATTTCATTATCAATGAAAATGACCGAGAAACCTTTCATTATCTCTTTGAAAGCGATGGACATTTGAATTTCAAAAATTGATATTTTCGACCAAAGGCAAGAATTGTCAACCTCCTTCTCCAACATACCATCACACCGCGTTCGAGATATTTCAACAATTCAACTATGAAAGTGTGCAAATATATTTTTGCTATTTTGGGAAATTATAATGTTAATTAAGCTTAGGTGATTTTGGATGAATTTTGAACCAAGGATTTTATAACAAGAGAAAATACGTTATATCATAGAATTTATCTCATACGTATTTTCAAATATTTTGGAGTGGATTTCAAAGGAGAAAATTTTATTTCTAGAAAAGTTCTAATTCAGGAAACATATCTTTAATGAAGATATCACTAGTGTTTCAACCAATTGAAACTCTTTCGGAAAAGGAAGAACGAATGGATCAAGAAGAAGAAGGAGATGAAATGGAAATTGAAGAAAAAGAAGTTGATAGCACCTCCTTGTAAAGTATTGAATATCCCGCAAGTGTTAAAAATTCTTCCAAAAAAATCCTCCTCAATAACTAAAAGATTTTAGCGGACAATCAAAAGGGTTAAAGAAATCTTTAAAGAACAACATGGGAAAATATATCCAATAAAATGACTGAGTCCTTTGAAAAATTAATAGGAAACTTGGTTTATCCTCCTCTTCATCCTCCTCCGTTGAATTCTAACTGTGTTGTGGCATTACGTTCTTGTATTTCTATTTTGAATTATGTACTAATCCATGTATCCTTATCATATTATCAATGAAGCTTTTATTTTTTGTTTATGTCTTTCTAAACATCTCTGGAATGAACAATAATATAATCAAAACAAGTATGTATAAACTAAAACATAACACAAATCACAAAAATCATTAAAAACCAAAAATTCAGAAGGTACCTAAACTTCTATGTCGACATACCTAACCTTCTATGTCAACATACAACTGTCAAAAATTTCAGATTAGTTTGAATTTAAATTTTACCTTAACTAACTTATGTCTATTCATTTTAAACGAATTTCAAAACCTATTAATACCTATTTCTCCAAAAGAAAAAACTCATTTATCTATTTCTCCTTTATAATCTTCCATTGGACTCTTATTTTGTTAAACCCATGGCTTCTCCAATTCATAACTTAAGTGAAAATCTTGAAGAAACACTCAATTCAATCAGAAATATTCTTTCTATTATCCTTCATAGTCAATGTAACTTAGAATTAAGTAAAATATAGATGATAAAAGAAAAAGCGAGACGTTTCGATGCAATTCGTGGGATGATATCCTCTCTTACCAAAGATGAAGAAAATAACAACACTGGAGCAACTCTCAACAAAGACAACGAAGAATGGGATACTATAAAGGCTGATTTGATCTTCGGTGGAGACGATTGGGAAGAAGTTCCAAGAAATGTATGAATGTATTTTGAATTTGGTGTAATTTGACATTAAAACTTGTATTTATGGTTTGTAATAACTGACGTGCACGTAAAAGTGCACATTTATATTCACATATTTATTCTTGTTTAGTGCTAATAAATGTCATATATGGGTACTTTATCATGTTTAAACAATAATTGATTTCAAAACATCATGCATTTATCATCATATAAGGGGAAAATGGTCATTTTTGTGCTTGTATTATTTTGATAATGTTTACTTGGACATTTTTCATATTTTAGAAGAAATTGGATGCATGTAGAAGAGGACTTCATAAAGACATATATGCATACAAAAAAAAGGAAATCAAACAATGGAAAGGGAATCAATTCAAAAGGAGGAAATCAATGCCTTGCCAAAAAAGATGAAAGAGGGAATCAATTCAAATAGAGAATTAATGGTGGACCTTATTCACTCTCCTTCCATCTTTAGTGGAGATACAAAATTCGGGCTTCATGAATCATTATTGCTAAAAGACAAAATGAAGCTTAAAGAAGGGGCATTCTTGGTTGCACGCAAAAAGTTAATTTAGGGTTTTCTCTCATGTATGAATAACCCATGTATAATAATGTAAAGAATCATCTTGGATTTTTAGTTTAGAGTTAGGCTGAAATCAAAACTTCTCTTTTTCTCTGCCATGGCTTCTTAGCCATTTCTTTTTTGTAATCTGCCGCTTTAATGCAATATTAATTTGTTGTTTTTCATTTACATGTTATTTTATCTTCTACAAGTATAATATATTTTTATCTTTATTTTCTCTTTATTTTGTTCTCTTTTATAATGAAATATCTTTATGTTATCATTGAATCCATTATGAGTAGCTAAACCCCTTCAATTTAGGGGTAGTGAAGCTCTCATGATTCATGATTAATTAACATAAGAATTTCTTGTTTCTAACTCTCTTATTTGAGCTTAATCTATAATTGGATATTGATAAAGTAAAGATTTTATATGGTGAAAATTTATAGCACATGCTGGTTGATTATTCCCAAATGTGTTATACTCATATCATTAATAGAATCATACTTTATCACAATCTAATTCATATTAGAACTATTATTTTCTATGTGATAATTAGGGCTTTAAATTCGTATTGAAAATTGATGATTTATGTAGCTTGAATTTTCTAGCATATAAATCATGCTTGTATGAATATAACAATTAATGTGCTAGTTATTAAAGAGAGTTAGAACCATTTTTTATGTTAATTAGATTGATGTTCATAGTGAATCTACTCCTAAATTGTCTCCTAGTCTCATATTTGTATTCATTTTAACATTGTTAGTTTTCTTTTAGTTTATAGTTAACAATTTCACTCGCCCTCGGTTTAATTTGATTGAGTAAGATTAGAATAAATTCTTTCCCTGCGGATCAACCCATATTCGCCACGTACTACGATTGTACGTCGTACGCTTACGGTATTATCACGATATTTCATGTTAACGGTTTTCTAATTTAATAGAATATCCGTTTAGCGAACAAGTTTTTGGCGCCGTTGCCAGGGAAAGAATTTAATTTTAGTTTTATTCTTCGAGTTAATTTTCTTATTTGTTGTTTTTTTTTTAAAAAAAAGTTGTGAGTTTTGTTCCATTTTGTGTTTTGTTTTACTTTTGTTTATGTGTTTGTTTCTTTTCATTTGTGTGTTTTTATTTTGTGTGTATGTGCGTTGATAGATTTCATATTGTGTTAGTTCTTCTATTTCCTCTCTCTTAAAAAAAAGAAAAAAAGAAATATACGCTTCCCTTTTGTCTTCAATCCCTTTCCCATTTTTGTGTTTTCAATTTCCTTTATTTCTTTCCCTTTTTATTTCTCTCATTATTTATTTCCTTCTCTATCTCTCATTTATTTATTTCTTTTTTCTTTTCTTACAAATAATTAAAAAAAACTACTGCTTTCCTTTTCTTCCCAAATTTTCTCTTCTTGCCTTATTTCTATACCACATAACCACTACACCATTTCATCACCACCACTTCTGTCATTTTTCTTTCACCATCTTCTGCCTCTCAGTCTCTCAACTCCTCCTTCCTTCTCATCTTCACTATCTCCTACTTCATACCCAAACACAAACATCCTTCAATTCCTACATCACCTCTTCATACACATATCAAAACTACCCCTACTGCTTGCCATCAACTCCATACACAGTCAAACACCACACAACCACCAAACATTCACCAAATCCTACACTCAGCCTTGCGGACCAACAGCACTTACCCTACATTCAATTTTCAAACAACTACCCCTCCCCCATTCTGCCCGAACACTTCCACCATACACGACAATTGCAAAAACCCTTCTTGTTTGTTATTTAAAAAAAAAAGAGTTTGCTTTTTTTTTTTTTGATCTTTTGTAGATTTTGTGTGTTCACTTGTTTTTTTGTTTAGTTTAGATTTTTTATGTGTGTTTGTGTTTGTGGTTGTTTTCACTGTCTTTAGTTCTTTTTTAAAAATAAAATTGTTTTTGCTTTCCAAATCTTCCCCTTTATCTCTCTCATTTATTTCTTCCTTTTTACAATTATTCTAAAAATAAAACAATTCATTGCTTTCTTTTTATTCCCTCTCTAATTTTCTTTCCCTTCTTTGCCTTACATCCCCTGATTGTCCTCCCTTCTTTCTCTCTAGTAATTAATTAAATTTATTGCTTTCAGTTTCTTCCTTTATTTCCACTTTCTGATTTCTTCCCCAAATTCTCTTCATAAATACACTTTTTTTTAAAAACAAAACAAAATTAAAAAAAATCTTCCTAAGATCCTTCCTTCCTCTATAATTTCTTTCCCCTTTCTGCCCTAATCATCATCCAACAATTCCTCAAATAAACCAATCCCACTTCACACCATTAAATCATTCCCTGCATTTCTCCATCCTCTCACTGTAACGAAAAGGAATTTCACTCGATCTGAATCAGTCGCTAAACCGACCCAGACCGTTCGAAACGCCTGATTGTTTTGAGAACACGACAAACTAGAACGCAGACAGAAGAACATTTCATTGTTATTACAACAATTCCATCAGAATACAAGAATATACAGAGTATGAACACATAAATTACATTCGATAAATATCAGAGATTACAATAAATTACATAGCAGCGGAAAATAATACAAAATACAACTAGAAGGAGATATACGGATACAAAGCTTTCCGGATATCGTTCAGGCTGTAGATCAGGGTCCTGTGAATATAAATCTGCAAAACCAAAACTACTAGCTGCCCGTGTCAAAATAAGGGCACCCAGAGTTTAGGTTACATCAATAAACTCCAGGTCAGTCATGGGACTGGTGTGAGAACTAAAACAGTTATTAATCTTTATTTTAAAGTTCGGTAAATCAAGGGACCACGCCGTATAACACGGAACGGGTTTCCTCCCAAGAATACCAGTGCATAAAACAACAGCGCAATGTTAAATAAAGAACAATGAAGCTATTATAAGACACTGGTCCCATCACACAATGCAACGCAAGCCGGAGGATAGGATTTTTACCTTATAATAGCCAAGAATGCTTGATACGTTTAAAAACAAATCTTTTGATACTATTATAAGTGCATAGTGTATAAAACAACTTCAAATCATAAGTATCAATCATAGACGGCATAAGCGCCCCATCCCACTATGTCGCCATATATAGGATTACAATCAAAACTGCAAAGTCACGTATTGGAAATTGGATTTCCATCTGCGAACCGAGGCAAAAGATAGTCCTCACCGACTTCGAGACTGTCTAGCCCGAGCCTCAGGGTCAGAGCGCATTGATCCTTGGATCGTCAGGGCCGGTCCACCGATGTGGATTAAAATTCCTGAACACTGCGTTTCCCCGCCCTATGGGGCGTGAATGAGCCAACGAATGGCTCCATCGGACCCGGATCGTCCGATCAAACCGAGGCGCCTCGCAACAGCAACAACCACATAAGTCAAACTCGTCAGGGCGTGTAAAACCACTGACGTCACTTCTAGCTAAAAAGAAACGCATGCTATCCCGGATGTCCTCTCTCGTTTTTGGTTCACAACCGGGGTGTGAGGCTTGCGAATCAACGCTACACAAAGCTACGCCACAAAGGCCGTGCTTTGATCATCAACCACAAGACTCTTCTTTTCAACAGAAGCCTTGATCATATTGCCACTTAGGCATGCCACACAGGCAATTCACTCTATGCGTTTGATATCCATCAGTATATAACCCCTGAGCTCGTACGTCTCAGATAAGGGCATTAAGCAAGAGAATAAATTCTCCGTCGCCAAACAGATATATATTTAATAGAAATCAAGTACACAGAATAAAATCCAATGTCAGACACACAGTCCATTTACAAGTTCATTCTGGGTCTGAACGAAACCGGAGGCACCTGGTACCCCGCATATCCATCGATCTCTAAGTACGTCTGGACGACCACCAACTGATTCCCTCCTCTTGGGTGTACGGCCCAATCAAGATCATCAGTAATTATCCAAACGACGTGAAGACCTCCGGTCTTCTACCATCGTCTTCATCTTTGACTTATCGTCGTATCAGTTATTCAGAATGTGGACAAACCCGGTCTTTCTGAATAACTCGCGTGTATAATAAATACGTGTTACACCAACACAACATACGCCTCATTCCAGTTCATCAGTCACTAACCGTAAATTAAACAAGAGAATAATTCCCCCAAATATTAACCCCGAAGGCCGAAACCAACATCAGATCAATATCCAGAAAACCATTCTGCTTAGCTAACCGACAGTTAGTTTCTAAATTTCACATTCTTAGGGAAAGATTCCCATTAATTTTATCAAAGATAAATTCTTTTAAATTTATTCTTTAATCTACTTTTGAATATAAATTCAAACTAGTCGGGATTAGCGATCCATAACGAAGTGATCATTTATTTTATTTCTCAATCCCAACCTATTCATCCCATGAAGTAAAACTGGTAATACTTCATATCTAACACCACGGTGTTATCGGTAAATTCAATTACCATTTCACGTTCAAATCTAATTAAAGATTTAACTATAGCCTGGAGCAAAACTGGGGATACTCCATTCTCGTTCTTTTCAATCTAATTAAAGATTCATTAAAACTCCACTTAGTTTTAATATTTAACTAGGTTAAAGAATCAGTGTCATTTAAAACACGGTTCACGATAAACCCAAAATCACATTCCATTTCAATCAGTCCTTAACCGTAAATTAGCAAGTGAGCAATTCCCTAAGTATTAACCCCGAAGGCCGAAACCAACATCAGATCAATACCCCAGAAATCATTCAACTTAACTAATCTCCAGTTAGTTTCTGATTTTCTTAACTCCTTTGGGTCTAAGAACAGTATTATTGAAGATACCGTTCACGACAACCCAAAATCACATTCCATCAATTTTCGGGTTAAAGAAAAAGCGTTATTTAAAACACTGTTCACGATAAACCCAAAAATCAATACCAATTCAATTCCAATTAAATATCATTTAATTGGTACACTTCATTAAATCTAAATAAAAAGATTTAATCTTTTTCTCATCTGGGTTTAAGAATAGTGTTAATGAAGACACCATTCATGACAAACCCAAATCTCATTTGATATCAAATACAAGGCTCTGAATAGAAAATATACCGGCTTATTTTCAAAATTCCCATAACAATATCTGTATCATCTCGAAATCCAACATCGAAATATTCCGGAGACAATTTCGATTCAAATCCATTCCAATTCAATTATTGGAAATTCTGGTTATTTTTAAAACCATTTCAAATCCAATTTATTTATTTTAAAAATAAATAAATTATTATTCTAGTTCAAAACTAGTTCATTTCGATAAAAATCTATTTTTATCTTTCCAAATATGGGATTTTTAATCCCAGTTCTTCCCAAGTCACTTCTTATGATTTTACACAAATTAGTGATATTTTTAATAATTTTATCAAGGCCCGTACAGTCGATTTCCATCAACGGCCATCGAACTGCACTTACAACGACCTTTTTCAAATTTGATTTGGACATAATTCCAAATCCAATCGTTAGATTTCTAATATCTAATATTCGTTAGAAAGCTCTTTTTGATACGAACCCAACGGTTCCGGTTTTAGGAGAATCCGACGGTCGGATCTCCCGCAATATCCGTTCGAAGTCAATGGTCGAAATTCGCGAACTGCCGCGGCGCGGCGCATTCTATTCAGGCCATTATATTACATATATATTATATATAATATATACTTCGTCGATTTCCTTTTAAAACGTATTTTATAAATCGTTTTAAATTCGTTTTCAAAACGATTTCAACTTCCTTTTCAAATTCAAATTAAAATTGAATTTTCCCTTACAAATTCGTTTTAAATTCATTTCAAATTGATTTCAATTCAAATCGATTTTTAATTCAATTTCAATTCGTTTTCAATTCAATTTGAATTTCAAATTAATTCAATTTCAATTCGAATTCATTTCTATTCAATTTCAATTCGAATTCAATTCTACTCAATTTCAATTCGAATTCATTTCAAAACGATTTTAATTCTATTTCAATCTAATTTGAATTTCAATTCTGTTCAAATTTCAAATCATTTCAGTTTATTTTGAATTTCAAATCTATTCAATTTAATTCGAATTTCAATTCACTTTAATATTCATTTCAATTTGAATAAAATCGATATAAATATCGTTCAAATCAAAATGGCGCAAATCTAATCAACACGACTTCATATATTTCTATTTTCAAATATTTCTATTTCAAATATGTCTTTTTCAAATATTTCTCTTTCAAATATTTCTATTTCAAATATTTCTATTTCAAATATTTCTTTTTCAAATATTTCTATTTCAAATATTTCTTTTTCAAATATTTCTCTTTCAAATATTTCTATTTCAAATATTTCTTTTTCAATTATTTCTATTTCAAATATTTCTTTTTCAAATATTTCTCTTTCAAAACTGGAATGAGGCCCAATCAATTACCATAGATTTTACTTCTATGGATTTACATACAACGCATGTATACATCGACAATGACAAATAATCAACCATCACCCAAAGTGCATTCTACACTGTATAAGCATCAAATATAAATATTTAATGCTTATAACAGTCTGTCAATCAATCGATCGACATACCACTAATTATTGGGATTAGTGTATGTCATATATCGTCCCAATACCCGTGTGGGGTTTCAAACAATCAAACACAGATTTTATTTGTACAGTTGGGCGATGTGTAAAATTTATCGTCTCAATCAATATCAGTCAAACGTTTGTATATAAACAAATCGTCCGACTTGTTTATATTAATTTATTTCATTTCATATATACGTTAAAAATTCTATTTTTAACTATAAAATATTTTATTTCATTTCACATCACATTACACAATCAACTACACATCAAAATCAAACAAACAAACATACAAGCCATCCATGGTCTGTGGACGACGGGTGTCGGGTGCTACTAAACACCGTCTGCATTCTAGTATATATTTTAACTAGAAAAAATAAATTAAAGATGAGGAGTTCTCACCGAGGATTCCACTCCGCCGCGCTTTACTTTTGAACTGCTGGATCGTCTGGATCTGCCTGATATTTCAATGCAGTTCTTTTCACGCTGTTCATATATAAATAAAAATCACATTTTTATTCCACTATATATATAATAAAAATCAAATTTTTATTTCGTTACATAAATAAAAATTATATTTTTATATCCTCTGTTATATAAAAATTCTATTTTCAATTTGCTTCTCCTTTAAAAATCATATTTTTAATATGCCACTAGTATAAAAATTATATTTTTAACCTTTCTATATTATAAAGATTATATTTTTACTTATCACTTTACATATATAAAAATCGCATCTTTATTGTTTTTACTATATAAAAATCACATCTTCATTGTTTCTACTATATAAAAATCACATCTTCATTGTTTCTACTATATAAAAATCACATCTTTATTGTTTCTACTATATAAAAATCACATCTTCATTGTTTCTACTATATAAAAATCACATCTTTATTGTTTCTACTATATAAAAATTCAACCTTTCTATCGTTAAAAACCCCATCCTTATAATGCATGACATTCATATATATATATATATATATATATATATATATATAAAATCACTTCTTTTATAAATTGTTATCCTATTAAAATTGTAAACTTTAATCCTAATAAAAATGTATGTAATCCATATTTTAAAACTCATAGTTAATCTTTCTTCAGTTCATGGAATCGAACTCGTCATCCTCTGAAAGGAGCCGCCATCGCTGCGTTGGAGTTGATCAGAGTTCACCATTGACAGTCAGTGGCGCAGCCCTGGTGACTGCGTGCTCCCCTGGCGGACGATGGACCTACGATGTCCATTCACGGCGGAAGGCGGGGCCCCTTAGCAAGTCGGCGGCGGAATAGGGCTTCTGGCGGCGAGTCCTTGGGTCTGGGGTAGCGATTCGGGTTAATGGGCTAGGAGGGGGCGAGAACGAAGGGAGGAGGAGCGATGGGGGGAGGCGTGTCGATCGTCAAAGGCTAGGGGGAGGCTGGCGACGGCCATCAGGGGGGCGACGGGTTTGTTTTAGATTTAGGTTTTTTTTCTGAGTTCTAATTCGAGGAGAGAGAATAGGGAAAGAGGAGGGGGTAAGTTATATAATATATTTAATTATTATTATTATTTTTTCCCAAAAAGTACACCATTCGTTCGAACCCCAAATCAAACACACCGACTGTCGTCCCTATCTAATTACCCACATTCCGAACACAATGGGATATGTATCGCTAGCTGATTCGATGGTTTCGATCAGTTTTCGTCAAAATCAACATATAACTCTATATATTGAATTTGAACGCGCATTTCAATTTACCGGGGCCACACACTAACTAGAAAAATTCCTGAAAAATAATTTCTAGCTTCGTATTGACGATACGGTCCTAACAAAACTAGTTTCGTCAAATTCTGAGACCGTTTGAAAAATGGCCATTTTCCAGTCGATTAAAATCAACTAAAACTGGTCAAAAGCGTTTTCCTTTGCCACGCTCACATATTGATTCGAAAAATTACGAAATTTGAAACCTAGCAATAATTTGACATCGCGGATCCAACGAAATTGGTTTCGTCGAAAACCGAGGTCATTTGCAAAATTTCCATTTTTAAGGGCCAGAAATTCCATAGCGACTATTATGAATTTTCAACTGGACATATATTTTGATTCCCGCTATGAAATTTTGATTTCCCGGATTCGTTGGAAAGATATTCTCAATTAGATTCAAATATTTTTTGTTTCACTAAAATCCGGTTTATTTTGAATCCTGTACATTCAATTGAAATTTGAAATCGAATTATCGAACTACCGCGCCATTTTCAATTCCTTTTATAATTTAAAATAAATATTTATATTCTAACGACGATATATATAAATATATACGTTCTAATTCTATTCGAAATAATTTCTCGTCGTTTTTATTTATAATATTCATTTTAAATATTCAAAATTCATTAAAATAGCCAAAATAAAAATTTTAAATTGGCTCAGATTTCCGGGTTATTACACTCACCATCTTCAATCTCCAATCCATACATAAACCAAATCACTCAAATACCTCCTTCCAAACCAATACTGCATCTCCCCGAACTCAACCTCTTCCTGCTCCATACAGTTCTACAAAACTTCAACAAATTTCTTTTATTTCTTCCTTCTTTGCCTTGAAATTCTCTACAGCCGTTCACCACAAGTCCAATCCCACAAATTCTACCGACTAACCTCATCAACTTCAAACTACCACCCGCTACGACCCCTCTTCTATTTGCCTGCGCAAGACAGACCCGTATACCACCAAATCGAACGCTATCTTCTTCCAACCCCCAAATCGTAACCTCACGACTAGCCTCAATTCGAAGTCTTCAACAATCCGAACAAGCCCAAAATCACATCACGAACCAAAAATCCGCCTTTCGCGTAATTAAAATTCCCAAAACTCCAAATTGCCTAAATTCCATTTTAGCCAAAACACCAAGACCCATTCGCGACTTTAACAAGGCCTGTATAACTTCTGATTGTCGATTTTGGGAAGTTACTGATTCATGGATTTACTTTGGGTTTCCGTTCTTCTCTTGATATCAGTTTCGGTGGTGATTGAAAAATTAAACTTTTATTTGCTGGTTTTGGAGAAATGAGGACTAAGGCCTTATTTGTTTTTCTAGTGTATATTCAATAGTTGGGCTTGGCTTACTTTAAAAGATACAGTGGCAAGGAAATATTTTGTTTTGTTGGCTAAATTGGGTAGTGGGCAGCGTGGGTTGTAGGCCATTTGATTCACTTGGGTTCTCTTTTCTTTTGATTTTTATTTTCATATTTTTGAATTGCTTCATTCTCCTCTTCTAAAAAAAATTGCTTCCAAAAAAAACACAAAAAAAAAATCACTTGCCAATTGTATATATATTGTCTCTTTTCAGGTTGTAGAAATAAGAAGAGCGCTTACTTGCTATCGATAAATTGCATTGCTTGGCTTGCGCTTAAAAAAAAGAGCCGCTAAATAAAATTGCTAAAAATTCTACATGCACTGGTATAAGTTTTCTTTCCTTGTATTTATTTTATTCGCATTGTTGTTTGCTTGCATTTGCATCAAGAATTCAAAAACAAAATAAAAATTCACTTGTGGTTGCATCGTTAATTCACGTTTAATTTCCGTTTTGCATTGATCTTATTTTTGTTTTTATTTTTTCTAAGGACATCGTTATATTTTGACAAATTGGTTTATTTCTAACGAATTATTTCTCGGTGCCTAGACTACGGCAGAGTAATAATCGTTTATAAATATTACGGTGATTCATAAACATTATAGTGGTTGTTCCTCTGAAGGTACTTAAACCTTTGGCTGCATTGCTAGGGTGATTCTTGGTGCACCGATAACTCCTGTCCGTTAACTAGCTGAGAAATCTTTTGTTGAAATTAATCTAACCATCATTATATAATTTTAGAAATACTGTAAATACATAATTTGCGTTCATATTGTTGCATTAGGTTCATGCATATATAAAAAAACAAAAACAAAAAAGCAAAAACAAAAAAAATTCTTGAAAATGTCTCAATTCCCTTATTCCTAAGGATTTTACAATAGTTGTGAAAATCAATATAATCCATATAATTTTACACCAAATTCATATGGATATTTTAATAACAACTATTGTACAAACAATTTGGATTTTATGCCACCAACTTTTCAAAATTTTCAAAATAATCCTGATTGTACACGACCAAATTTTCAAAATGATGATCAACCCTCAAGTCTTGAAATAAGTGTTCAAGCTCTACTTGAAGAAAGCCAAAGATTTAATGAATCAAGTCAAAGATTAATTGAATTAATGTGCAACAATTCAAGTCAAAGTTTTCAAAATAATCAAAATTCAACTTCAACTTCAAATTCAAATGATTTTGATTATAACCCTTGCTAATTAAATTTCGAACTCCAAAATGAATTTCAAATTTAAAATGGGAATGTGAATAACTTTTCAAATGGTTTTGGCAATGGGAATAATTTCAATGATAGTGCGATTAATAATTCGGGCTCTCAACAATTTCAAATTGAAACTTCTCAAGTTAATAATTATAAATTTGATTTTGTTGAGCAAACGAACATACTTGACGATTACTTGAAGTTTCGTGAGAAACAAAATCAAATCCAAACTTGTGACAATTCGAATAAAAATCCACCTTTACCCACAATCAATGATTTTCAAATAACAACTTTTGAAATTGATGAAAATCTTAATGAAGTTGTTGAAAGCTCTGTAATTGATCTGAATTTGAATTCTCTTGAAAACGAGGAGGTCAATCTTCAATTTGATCTTCCTCTCTCAGATTCAGAAAATTTTGAAAATTTAGCAACTTTAGATTATCAACATGACAAATATGATAAAGTTGTTAACAATTGTTTATGTGAGGATGACTTTGATGAGTGAAAACTTCTAAAACTGATTGACGATGATGTTTTTGGGTTTGAAACTGAAAATGAAATTTTGAAAACTTTGAAATTCTTGAGGTTGAAAACAATGAAACTGCAGAATGTGATCTTAAGAACAATAACGATTTTTCTGAAACTATTGAAACTCCTTGCGACTTGATCGTTTCAACTGAACCTCACTATGATCATTTTTTTTCAATGATAAATTTATGCAATACATGATCTCTTTCTTGAATAACACTGTTTTTGAGAAAACACGATTTCAAAATTTACTGAAAATTCATTTGTTTGGTTTTGACTTTAGGTTTATGAACGAACCCTTAGTTAACAAAATTTCAAATATCAAAGCAAAACTGAACAATATTTCTCAAAATAAGTGTGGGGGTAAGAATGATGCACACATCTCTCAATTTATACATCATCTGAACAAATCAAACTTTGTTTTTAAAACTTTTACTGAACCCAACTCGATGACCTCTCTTTAGTTGCTACAGATATTCAATTTGATTTTAAGATCAATTGTAAGCTAAAAATCCTAAAATTAGCAACTGAAAAAACAAATTTGTTTTTCCAAATCTGAAACGCAACATATCATCCTTTATGATTTGGTTTTCTGTGCTTAAGCTGTGTCTCTCATACTTGAAGAGACAAATGAATCGGTCTTTAGAAGACCGTTTCATTTACTTCTTATCAATACATTTTTTAATAGACTATAAATATTTTTTTCCTTTTCTCTTGTAAATATAAGTCATATTTTCCAAAAATTTCATTTTCTTTCCATTTGGGTTGAATGTGGGGACACAGTCAAAATCAAGTGTGGGGGTAGAGTTTCATATTTATTTTGGTTTTGCATAGAATTTTCTTTTTCTTTTTTGTTTTCATTCAAAAAAAATATCACATTTCTATTTACTTCTAAATAAGACATGATGGAATAAGCATATAATTTTGGTCGTTCTATTTAAATATTTGTAAATTTACTTCTCTTAGCGGATAACGAAAGGAAAGTTTGAATTATGAGCAAATTTGGTGTAACTGGTATATTGGGAAATTCGTAGGTGATGGGCATGAAATGTTTTCTGAATTGTAATCCGATTAAATGAATGGTTGATTTAGACTACTTGCGATAGCATTTTAGATCTTTTAAGTGAAGTTGTGCTAAGATATTCTCGCTTAACTCTCTCTCTTAAGCACAAAAAAAAAAGTATATACATAATAATAATCCAAGGGTATCCAACATTGCTAGCACATCTCGTGTTGGTGTGCAAACCCGCTAAGCTCTTTCCGACACCTTGTTGACAAAGTCAGCATCGGTATATCTTGGTCTCATTTTATGAGTTGGACACCTAAATATTACTGACATCTTGTTAACAAAGTCAGCGTCGATCTGCATAATACGTCAAGCTCTGTCCCAAACTGTCACAGGTGGTATGCCTTGGTCTTTTTTGGTTAGGTGTTTGTAAATAGCAATAATGTAAATATTTTGTAATAAAGAGAGAGTAAGCACTTGAAATCCAAGCACACTCTTCACTTATTAGACCTAACTTGTTAACAAAAAGAAAGTTGAGATGTCATTTTACGATTGTTGATATCTATTATAGAATTCATTTCATATTTGCACTATGTTTCTACCAAAACAACTGACCAAGCTGGAGGAGTTTGTGATGATAACATGACTTTTGTTTGAATTTTGATTAGTAATGGACTTAAATTTCATAGTGACGACCCAAATTTGTGTTAACTCATTCGTGTAATATTTAAATTAAATTATCAATTTGTAAATATTTCTTTAAAAACTTTCATTCATATTGTAAATATTTTCGAATCTTGCATTTTGTAAATATTTTTTACATTTAACTTTTGGATTTTGTGGGTAGTATCCGCTGAAAACCCTCACGAGACAACACTCGTCCTACTAGGGACACCCAGAGGTTTAACGGCTTGTTGCACACGCTCAATGCAATCGTGCTCCCTACAAAAATGGGTTTAGCTTAGTTTTTACTTTATTTGAGGACAAATAAAAAGATAAGTGTGGGGGTATTTGATGTGCACGTAAAAGTGCACATTTATATTCACATATTTATTCTTGTTTAGTGCTAATAAATGTCATATATGGGTATTTTATCATGTTTAAACAATAATTGAGTTGATTTCAAAACATCATGCATTTATCATCATATAAGGGGAAAATGGTCATTTTTGTGCTTGTATTATTTTGAGAATGTTTACTTGGATATTTTTCATATTTTTGCAGAAATTGGATGCATGTAGAAGAGGACTTCATAAAGATATATATTGTAATAACCCAGAAAATCTGAACCAATTAAAATTTTTTATTTTGGCAATTTTAATGAATTTTTAATATTTAAAATGGATTATTTTAAATAATAACGACAAGAAATTTATTTTGAATAGAATTAGAATGTATATATTTATTTGAATCGACGTTAGAATATAAATATTTTATTTTAAATATAAAAGGAATTGAAAATGGCGCGGTAGTTCGAAAATTCAAATTCAGATTTCAAATTAATGTATAGGATTCAAAATAAATCGGATTTTAGCAAAACCAAAAATACTAGAATCTAATTGAGAATATCTAAATCCGAAAAATCAAAATTTTATAGCGGGAATAAAAAGTTATGCCCATATGAAATTTTAGAATAATCGCTATGGAATTTTGAGCCCTTAAAAATGGAAATTTTGGAAACGACCTCGGTTTTCGACGAAACCACTTTTATTGGATCCGGGATGTCAAATTATTGCTAGATTCCAAAATTCATAATTTTTTGAATCAATATGTGAGCGTGGCAAAGTAAAACGTGTTTTAACAGTTTCAGTTGAATTCAATCGACGGGAAAATGGCCACTTTTCAAACTGTCTCAAAATTCGACGAAATTAGTTTTGTTAGGACTGCATCGTCAATACGAAGCTAGAAATATTTTTTTGGAATTTTCAGGGACAATATGTGGCCCCAGTAAATTAAAATGTACGTTGAAGTCAATTTTGAACGTTATATTAATTTATATTTTAAATTTGATGAAAACTGATCGTAACAGCCGAATTGGCTTGTGAAACATATCCAATTGTGTTCGGAATAGGGGTAATTTGCTAGGGGCGACAGTCGTCGGGTTTGATTTGGAGTTTGTAACAATAAACAAGCCTCTTTAGAAATGAAGAATTAAAATATTATTATATTTATATATAAATAAGTTGAAATTCCCTAAGCCCTAAGTCAAACCCAACCCGGTCAAAATTAAAACACGAGCCCCCCTTTAGTTCTTCGATACTTCATCGTCCCTCCCTCCTGATGGCCATCGCCGCCGCCCCTCCACGCCGGAGGAGCAACCCCACCCCTCGCCGACCCCCTCTGACCATCGACGGCCCCTCCTTCATCTCCTCCTCCCTCAGCTTCTACCTCCATCGCCTTGCCTACGCACCTCCATCGAAAACCTAGCCCGCCGCCACCCTGCAGAAGCCCGCTGCATGCGCCTCCCCCACTGTCCGGCGACGACATGGAACCCTCCCTCCTTCAACAGTATATGTAAGTTTTATTTTCGTTCATTTTCTTCGATGAAAGAAAATATGATTTTCTTTAATATAAAAGAAGAATATATTTTTATACAACAAAAAAATAGATTTTAACAACAAAAAGATTTGGTTTTTAACAACAAAAGGATTCGATTTTCAATTCATGAAAAATATTATTTTTATGTTCAAAGCAAAATTATAGAAGTGGGATTTTTATCATGAAGTAGCAAGAATAAAGATTCGATTTTTATTGTTGAAATGGTAAAGTAAAATATAATTTTTAGCAAAGTAAAAATATAATTTTTAGCTATGTAAAAACTAGATTTTTATATATATGAGAAGTGTTATGAAAATTTGATTTTTATATTTGTAGCGATATAAAAATGCGCTTTTTAAATATATAAACATCACAATAAAAAGGTGATTTTATTATGAACAACGTGAAAAAGAGTGCATTGGAACTAACCGAAAGCATAACGAAGTCCGAACCGTTCAGAAATAAAGAATGGCGGAGTGGAACCCTTGGTGAGAACTTCTCACTTTAATTCTTGTTTTCTAGTTAAAATTATATACTAGGATGCAGACGATGCTTAGTAGCACCCGACACCCGTTGCCCACAGACCATGGACGACTTATTCGATTTTGTTGTGTGGTGAAAATTGATTGTGATGTGGAATGAATGGGAATATATTCATATGTTGAAATAAATTATTTATCGTTAAAAATATAAATTTAACGTGAATGTGAATAAATAAATATTCATTTACAAATCGAACGATTTTGTTTATGTACACCCATTCGAAGGATATTAATTGGGACGATAAATTTTATACATCGCCCAACTGCACAAATAATATTCAGTGTTTGTTGATTTGAAACCCTACACGGGTGTTGGGATGATATTTGGCGTACACTAATCCCAATTGTTTAGTTGTATGTCAATCGATAGGTTGACAGACTGTGTAAACGTTAATTATTTATGTTTAATGCTTATGCAGTTGTGTGGTGCACTTTGAATGATGGTTGATTATTTATCGTTGCTATTATATACATGTGTTGTATGGAATCCATATAATTAACATTATATGGTAATTGGTTGGGCCTCATTCCAATTTGGAAAATAAAAAATATTATAAAATATATATTCATGTGTTGAATTAAAGAAAATTCTTGTGTTGAATATAATATATATTCATGTGTTGAATAAAAGAAAATTCATGTGTTGAATAAAATAAATATTGATGTGGAATGAATAAAATATATATTCATGTGTTGAAGAAAATATTCATTTGTTGAATAGAATATAACAAAGTTATTGAAATATATATAAAGCCGTGTTGATTAGATATGCGCCATTTTGACGCGAATGATATTTATATCGATTATATTCGTTTTTATAATGAATATAGGAAGTGATTTCAAAATATAATATTTTGAAAATATTATCATTTATATATTAATGATATGGAATATTCAATTTTGATTTAAAATTGAATATGAAGTTGAAATTGTTTTGAAAAAGAATTTAAAATGATTTATAAAACACGTATAGAATTAAAATCGACGAAGTATATATAATATATATATATATATATATATATATATTATATATTAAATGGCCTGAATAGAACGCGCCGCGCCATGGCAGTTCGCGAATTTCGACCATTAACTTCGAATTGACATTACGGGAGATCCGACCGTCGGATTCTCCTGAAACCAGAACAGTTGGGTTCGTATCGAAAAGAGCTTTTCAATGAATATTAGAAATTTGAAATCTAACGGTTGGATTTGGAATTATGTCCAAATCAAATTTGGAAAGGTCGTTGTAAGCATAGTTCGACGACCATTGTTGGAAATCGACTGTACGGTCAATAATTTGTGTAAAATCATAATAAATGATTTAGAAAGAATTCGGGTGAAAAATCCCATATTTAAAAAGGATAAAAATATATTTTTATCGTAATTAACTAGTTATGAACTAGAATTATAATCCAATATTTTTGAATAAATAAATTAGATTTGAAGTGGTTTTAAAAATAATCGGAATTTACAATATATGAATTGGAATGGATTTGAATCGAAATTATCTTCGGAATATTTTGATGTTGGATTTCGTGATTATACTGATATGGTTGTGGAAATTTGAAAGATATATTTATATCGTTATTTCCAATACGATATTTGTTAGTTTCGGAATTTGATATTGAATATAAGCCGATATATTTTCTATTCAGAGCCTTGTATTTAATATCAAATGGGATTTTGGGTTCGTCATGAATGGTGTCTTAAATAACACTGTTCTTGGACCCGGTTTAGAAAAGAATAAATCTTTTAATTAAGATTTAGTGAAATTGTCCAGTTAATTAGTATTTAATTGGAATTGAATTTAAATTGGTTTTTGGGTTTATCATGAGCGGTGTTTTGAATAACACCTGTTCTTTAACCCGATTAACAATGGAATGTGATTTTGGGTTTATCGTGAACCGTGTTGTAGATGACATTGGTTCTTTAACCCAGTTAAAGACAGGATATTGATTTGTGGGAAGATTAAAACTAAGTGGAGTTTTAATGAATCTTTAATTAGAACAAAGTGATCGAGAATGAAGTATCACCATTTTTGCTCCAAGCAATAGTTAAATCTTTAATTAGATTTGAACGTGAAATGGTAATTAATATTTACCGATAACACTGTGGTGTTAGATATGGAGTATTACCAGTTTTGCTCCATGGGATGAATAGGTTGGGATTGGGAAATAAAATAGATGATTACTTGGGTGTGGTTCGCTAATCCCGACTAGTTTGGAAAACCTTAACACGGTTTGAAATGATATCCAAAGGAAGATTAAAGAATAAATTTAGAAGAATTTATCTTTGATAAGATTAATGGGAAACTTTCCCTAAGAATGTGAATATTTGAATAAAGAATATTCTAAATTGGAATGAGGCGTATATTGTGTTTGTGTAACACTTGTTTATTATATACGCGAGTTATTCGGAAAGGCCAGGTTTATACCCATTTTGAATAACCGATTCGACGATAAGTCGAAGATGAAGACGGTGGTTGAAGACCGGAGGTTTGCACATCGTTTGGATGATTATTGATGATCTTGATTGGGTTGTACACCCAGGAGGAGGGAATCAGTTGGTGATCATCCAGACGTACTTGGAGATCGATGAATATGCGAGGAATAAGGTTCCTCCGGTTTCTTTCAGACCCAGAACGAACTTGTAAATGGACTGTGTGTCTGACATTGGATTTTATTCTATGTGATTGATTTCTATTAAATATATATCTGCTTAGCGGCGGAGAATTTATTCTCTTACTTAACGCCCTTCTCTGAGACGTACGAGCTCAGAGGTTATATATTGATGGATATCAATCGCATGGCATGAATTTCCTGTGTGGCATGTCTAAGTGGCAAATGATCAAGGCTTCTGTTGAAAAGCAAAGTCTTGTAGTTGATGATCAAAGCACAGCCTATGTAGCATAGCTTTATGTATAGCGTTAATTTGTGAGCCTCACACCTCGGTATGAGTCAAAAACGGGATAAGGACCGTTGGGAGAACACGACGTTTCTTTCTAGCTACGGGTGATGTCAGTGACCTACCAGCCCTGACATTTATATACTTTTTACCTGTGTGGTTGTTGGAATGTGAGGCGCCTTGGATATAGATCTGATAGGACCGGGAAATGTGTGTTCAGGAATTTGCCAATCCTCAAAAGTAAGAGAGGACCGACCCAACCGATTCCAAGGATCGCTGTGTGTGGTCCTGATACATTTGCTAAAGTGTCTCGAACGGAGAGGAGCTTTCCCCTTGCCTCGACTCATGATGGAATCCAATTTCCAATACGTGATAATTCGGTTTTATTTGTAGAATCTAGTATGGCGACATAGTAGATGGTAGCCATGCCATCTATGATTGATCTGTAAGCACCCGTAACTTCCCCGTGAAGGAAAGAACGAATTGCTTTGAGGACAAGACGAATCAAAACACTAAAAGAAGAACATTTCACTGTTTATTACAACAATTCCACCAGAATACAAGAATATACAGAGTATGAATAAATATTACACATTTACCAAATATCAGAGATTACAATAAATTACATAGCAGCGGAAAAATAATACAAAACACAACTGAAAGTAATACACGGATATAGAGCTTTCCGAGTATCGTTCCAGCTGTAAACCAGGATCCTGTGAATATAAATCTGCAAAACCAAAACTACTAGCTGCCCGTGGAAAATAGGGGCACTAAAGTTTAGGTTAAAACAATAAACTCCAGGTCAGTCATGTGACTGGTGTGAGAACTAAAACAGTTATTAGTCTTTATTTTAAAGTTAGGTAAATCAAGGGACCACGCCATATAACACGGAACGGTTTTTACCCCAAGAATACCAGTGCAAATAACAATAGCGCAATGCTAAACAAAGAAAATGAAGCTATTATAAGACCCAGGTCCCATCACACAATGCAACGCAAGCCAGAGGATAGGGTTTTACCTTATAATAGCCAAAGAATGATTGATACTTATGATCGAAATTGTTTTGACACTATACACTTATAGTAATAATAAAAGATGAAATTTAGTATATCAAGCATTCTTTGGCTATTATAAGGTAAAACCCTATCCTCCGGCTTGCGTTGCATTGTGTGATGGGACCTGGGTCTTATAATAACTTCATTTTCTTTATTTAGCATTGCGCTGTTGTTATATGCACTGGTATTCTTGGGGTAAAAACTCAATCCGTGTTATACGGCGTGGTCCCTTGATTTACCTAACTTTAAAATAAAGATTAATAATTGTTTTAGTTCTCACACCAGTCACATGAATGACCTGGAGTTTATTGTTTTAACCTAAACTCTGGGTGCCCCTATTTTCCACGGGCAGCTAGTAGTTTTTGTTTTGCAGATTTATATTCACAGGATCCTGGTTTACAGATGGAACGATACTCGGAAAGCTCTGTATCCGTGTATTACTTTCAGTTGTGTTTTGTATTATTTTTCCGCTGCTATGTAATTTATTGTAATCTCTGATATTTAGTAAATGTGTAATATTTATTCATACTCCGTATATTCTTGTATTCTGATGGAATTGTTGTAATAAACAATGAAATGTTCTTCTGTTTGTGTTATGATTCGTCTTGTCCTCAAAGCAATTCGTTCTTTCCTTCACGGGGAAGTTATGGGTGCTTACATATATGCATACAAAAAAAAGGAAATCAATCAATGGAAAGGGAATCAATTCAAAAGGAGGAAACAATGCCTTGCCAAAAAAGATGAAAGAGGGAATCAATTCAAACAGAGAATTAATGGTGGACCATAATCACTCTCCTTCCTTCTTTAGTGGAGACACAAAATTAGGGCTTCATGAATCATTATTGCTAAAAGACAAAATGAAGCTTAAAGAAGGGGCATTCTTGGTTGCACGCAAAAAGTTAATTTAGGGTTTTCTCTCATGTATAAATAACCCATGTATGATAATGTAAAGAATCATCTTGGATTTTTAGTTTAGAGTGAGGCTGAAATCAAAACTTCTTTTTTTTCTGCCATGGCTTCTTAGCCATTTCTTTTTTGTAATCTGCCACTTTAATGCAATATTAATTTGTTGTTTTTCATTTACATGTTATTTTCTCTTCTACAAGTAGAATAGATTTTTATCATAATGAAATATTTTTATGTTATCATTGAATCCATTATGAGTAGCTAAACCCCTTCAATTTAGGGGTAGTGAAGCTCTCATGATTCATGATTAATTAACATAAGAATTTCTTGTTTCTAACTCTCTTATTTGAGCTTAATCTATAATTGGATATTGATAAAGTAAAGATTTTATATGGTGAAAATTTATAGCACATGCTGGTTGATTATTCCCAAATGTGTTATACTCATATCATTAATAGAATCATACTTTATCACAATCTAATTCATATTAGAACTATTATTTTCTATGTGATAATTAGGGCTTTAAATTCGTATTGAAAATTGATGATTTATGTAGCTTGAATTTTCTAGCATATAAATCATGCTTGTATGAATACAACACTTAATGTGCTAGTTATTAAAGAGAGTTAGAACCATTTTTTTTATGTTAATTAGATTGATGTTGATAGTGAATCTACTCCTAATTTGTCTCCTAGTCTAATATTTGTATTCATTTTAACATTGTTAGTTTTCTTTTAGTTTATAGTTAACAAGTTCACTCGCCCTCGGTTTAATTTGATTGAGTAAGATTATAATAAATTCTTTCCCTGCGGATTGACCTGTATTCGCCACGTACTACGATTGTACGTCGTGCGCTTGCGGTATTATCACGATATTTCATGTTAACGGTTTTCTAATTTAATAGAATATCCATTTAGCAAACAATAACCTAATTTGAATTGGCTTGGATTAAATGGATGCTTGACTGTATGATTTATGAAATGTGTGCATTGGATTACTTAGTTTCTTTTTAACTTAGTCTTAATACTTTCTTAATATTGCCTTAGTGTTTTAGTTTTTAATTGAAATATTTTATACTTCCTTGTTTATATGATTAATATTGAATCTGTACTGAGTTTTATTTAATCATTTAAGTATTTAAATTCATTTAGTTTTATTTATATATTAAGTTTCAAAGTATTCCTTATATTTATATTTATAAATTTATATCATTCTTATATAGTTTTTAATGTCATTCTTATATATGTTTTTAAATATAATTGTTTACTTTAAATACTCTATTATCATATATAAGATCCAATTAGTTTTTATTTAAGATTCAGCCAGAGTTTATTTTAATAAGATAAGCTTTAATTTTAAAATTCATTTTTATAAAATTTTCAAGGGTATGTCGAAATAAGATAACCCTAACCCTGCCCCCTGGTGTTGGCATTGTGACCGTTTGTTGTCAAATTCAATTTTTGAAAAGTTGTGTTTTGTATATTAAAACTATTCTAAAAGGATTTGACTGTTTGGAGATTATAAATAGGCTTCATAAACGAATTTTAGAATAACTTTTCATTATCTTCTTCCTCCTTTATCCTCTATCCGTTAAAGTTTTTAATTTCTTAAGTTTTATACTTATGCTCTTCTAAAATTCAAAAAGAATCACATAAAACTTCTTCTATTCTGATTCTCTACCACAATCTCAAAGATTCAAGTGTTACTCAAGAGTTATAGTCTATTTATAATCAAAGATCGCAAGATCAAGTCCGATCGAGTCAATCTACCAAAAACTGATATTGAAACGGTGTGGTCGTGGTCTGTTCAAATCGCTTGGGTGTGATTGTAGCCTAGAAATAAATTGACTCTCACCATACTCTAGAAATAGGCGGGGTGTACCTCATGGCCTTGAAATCGAGGATTGTAATTAAAGATTATTGCTAAAAAGAAATTCGCATTAACCCAGAGTTGTATGGGACTGGATATAGGGTAACTCCGAACTAGTATAAAAAACCAATGTGTTCTTTCCTTTTACTACTTTTTATTTATCAATATCTAACAATATTATATCTGTGATTTGTGTCAGTCTATATATCACAAAATGATTTCAAGAATTTTATAAAATCCACAAAAGACTATTCATCCCCTCAAGTATTTAGTTTGTCTTAAGATCCATAATATGCATTTCCCTACAACTATTTCCTTAGACCCTCTGTTTTAATCTTTCATTATGCATTTAGGTGACTTTTCTTTTATTATATCAATGATTAGGGTTACCTTCCCGGTTCTCTTCAATTTGAGCCTTATTTACCACTTATTACTTTATTGGTTACTAATTTTCCCCTTTAGCATTTGCTACCGGAACGGATCACTATTGTTATATGCTAATCAAACTTAATCCCAGATATAATTCTTATTTATAATAAGCCTTTCTAACTTTATTTATCTTTCCTTCCTTTTTAATTACAACCTTCATGTTATAATTTTTCTCTCAAACATTCAAATTCACTTAATCCCTCTTTCTTTCTTTTTAGCCCTATCCTGATTGAGCCCAACCTATCGACTCGGTTTCCAGCCTAAGTCTATGATATTCTACTTTTATCATAATAGGATTCATTCTTTCCTGGCTATCAAGAATCTTAGCTTGATGTCTTACTCTTTTTCTTTCCATAACATCTTTCATTTATATTACACTTTCACTTACCGTTTTTGTAAGTTTTACGTTAAGGAAGTTATACTTATTCCTAATGGTTGTTAGTGAAAATGTACTAAAATTTATTTTCATAGTCTAATATCGGACAACCTATTTGTGAACAAATTAAAAAATTGAAAACAACTATTTAATTCGTTCGGCTTTCCTAAACAACAAGGGTTGTTGTAAAGGGTGTCGAACTATGGGATCAAAATTATTTTACTAATAAATCCAGTCAAGTTATTCCAAAGGTTTGAACGGTTAAAAATAACAGAAAATAAAGAAAAAGGGAGTTTTATATAATAAATAAAAGCAACTAGGGAGCAATGACATAAACAAGATTAATATGAATTAATAACCAAACAGATTGATACATATCTAATTCATGTGTCTGTCACAAACATTGTTTGCGAACAAATCAAACAATTGTAAACAACTATAAAATTCGTTCGGCTTTCCCAAACAACAAGGATTGTTGTAGAGGATGTCGAACTCTAAGACCAAAAATATTTTAATTAATAAATCCAATCAAGTTATTCCAAGATTTTGATTGATTGAAAACATAGAAAATAACAGCCATTAAATAAAAAGAGAGATTTGTATAATAAGATAAAACAATTAGGGGATAATGACATAGATTGGATTCATACTCATCAATAGCCAACAAATAAATATAGATCTAATTCATGTTTCTGTCACACACATGAATCAACGATAATTAGGTTCTTAGAAACAAATAAGTAAATAGCAACAAGCATAGCCTATGCAGGAGCTAAGATCTTAAACAACCATAGACTATCAGGACAGATTCACTAATTAATTTCTAAAACCCTAAAATTAGATCTAAATCTGATAATTGTTAGATCAAACATGAATATACCCTGTGAAGGAGCATAGCTCTTAAACGACACAGAATATGAAGGTTTAGATCTAACCCTTGATTCAAATCCAGATCTACATGTATAAAGTCCTCATCTATTGGCTATGTGATTCATATTGAATCGTATCTATTAGCGTCATCACCCCCCAATCAAAGGGGATTAGCTAGACATAGCTAAAGAAGAAGAGAAAAATAAAATAAACAACATAAATAAAGTGCGATAAAAAGTAAAGAGAAAGGAAGAAGAATGATTTTATTCCAAGAAGAGAATTACAGGATAAAACCCAATGTGTTTTTACATGAATAAGATACAAGGTATTTATAGTTGTATTGGCCAAGGCTAAGAGGCTCATTACACAATGTGGGACTAAAGACTTAGCCCAAATAACACATAAGCCAGTGTGAACGCAGCTGTAGAGTGAGAGGCTTTGTAAGTGAGCCAATGTGAACGCAGTGTGAATGGATTTGCAATTGGCATAGCTTGCGGGCATCAAATGACATCAATTTCTATTGTTTTGAGCATGAGTAGGAACTCCATAACATCTGCAACAAGCTATCTTTATGAAAAGGCATTGGATTATTAAAATATGCGGCAGAAGGTGGTTGATCAACAACATTTCTTCAAGCTTTAATCTAACTCTCAAAATCAACACTCTTCGTACACCAATTCTTCAAGCTTTTCAGCAGTTAAGTGCATTAATCCATTTATCATAAATAATCTGAAAACACAACTATAAATACACAGTATCAATTATTTAAAAGATAAAATAAGATAAATATGCGGATAAAATATACACATTTACGTGTATATCAACAAACATGAATCAACGATAATTAGGTTGATAGAAACAAACATGTGAATAACAACAAGCATAGCCTATGCAGGAGCTAAGCTCTTAAACAACCAGAGGTCATCAGGATAGATTCACTATTATATTTCTAAAACCCTAAAAATTAGATCTAAATCTGATAAGTGTTAGATCGAACTCGAATATACCCTGTGAAGGAGCAAAGCACTTAAACGACACAAAATATGAAGGTTCAGAGATTTAGATCTATATAAATGAAGTCCTCATCTCTTTGGCTATGTGATTCATATTGAATCTAATCTAAGCGTCATCACCCCCTAATTAAAGGAGATTAGCTAGACATAGCTAGAAGAGAAGAGAAATAAAATAAAATAAACAACATAAACATAAATAAAATAAAATAACAATTAAGAAGAGAAGGAGAAGAACAGTTTTATTCCAGATAAGAGTTACAGAATAAAACCCAATGTAATTACAAATGAAGGAGATACAATGTATTTATAGTTGCTATAGCCAAGACTAAGTGACCAATTACACCATGTGGGACAAAAGCCCTTTTCCCAATTAACAAATAAACCAAATAGCTAAGTTTGAACGTGTGTGAATGGACATGAAAATGTCATAGCTTGCGGACATCAAATGGCATCAACTTTAATTGTTTTGACCATGAATAAGAACTCCATAACATCTGAGATAAACGATCTTTATGAAAAGGCACTGAATATTTAAAATATGCGGCAGAAGGTGGTTGAACATCAACATTTCTTCTGGTCTTCAAGCTTTAATCTAGCTCTAAAAATCAACACTATTCCTATACCAATTCTTCAAGCTTTTCAACAATTAAGTGCATCAATCCATTTATCTTAAATAATATGAAAACACAAATATAAATACACAGTATCAATTATTATAAATAGAAAAACAAGATAAATATGCGGATAAAATATACACATTTACGTTTATATCACAACCCTATAAATAAAAACCCGTAATTGCAAAATATTTCTTTTAACTATTTATGAGCTACTGGATAATGAGAGATATGGATAAATCTATATTTCACACTAATCCATTTCCTTTTTCTTTTATACTTACAATTACGTTTGCTATTTTTCTTACAAACTAGACTACAGAAATATATCCCTTTTTCTTAACCAACTAATCTAGATTATTCCTAGCTTCCAATTTTAATAGGTACATTTTAATTCCTACTTTTAATTTATTTTCCAAATTTGACATAATTATTATAAATTTACCACAATTGACCTTGTACCTCTTTTACAACCCTTTGATCTCAACAATACTTATATTCATTCAAATAATTCTAAATAATTAACTTTTTCATACAAGTACACGTTACCCAAATTTATAATTTAATTACAGATTTACTATAAACAATCCTGACTAAAGTATGCCAAATCTAATCAAAGTAGGAATTAAACTACAATAAATATTCTATTCTCAAGTATAATAGAAAATAAACTACTACAAATAATTCTAAGTTAAACTATGCTAAATTTTAAAAAGAATTAAACGATACAATATATCATTATTAGAAAGATGTAATTTAAACCCATTTACTCATTGTCCTAAACACTTTTCCTTGACCGTTGTAGATGACACCAACATTTAATTTTTTAAACCTTTTCTCCATAAAAATTCAGGTTAGGTCCGTCCAAAAGAGAGAGAACACGGAGGGGAAAGATTCTATTTTGAGAAATTAGTTAAGTCTAGGAGTCCATTTATAGGTTAAGGTGGGGATCCTAGATCATTGGATTACAAGATCTAATCTTGTCCAACTGTGTCATTCAGTCAATATAAACTCACCACGTCGGCTAAAAATTCAAAATTAAAAAATAAAATAAACCCACGTCAGCCTACAATAAAAAATATCCATCACGATTTCTACCTAGACGCTTATTGCGCCAAGAAGACATGGCGGATTTGATTGATGTGTGAATGGCGTGGGCCTTCACTAGACCGGGGATAAGGCTAGGCCTCGTCCCGTTTCTAGTATCGTGCCGTTATGCCGCCGAAATTTTCTAAAATAAGTTAGAAAAATAAAAATATCATTTTATTGGTTAAATGAACTAAAAATTAATGTGTTGAAAGAAAATAAAATTTTTATATAGTTAAAAAATATTTTATCGTTAAAAATATAATTTTTAACGTGAATGTGAATAAATAAATATCTATAAACAAATCGGCCGATTTGTTTATATACACTGATTTGACTGATATTGATTGGGTCGATAAATTTTACACGTCGCCCAACTGCACAAATAAAATCTGCGTTTGATTATTTGAAACCCCACATGGGTATTGGGATAAAATACGGCATACACTAATCCCAATAATTAGTTGTATGTCGATCGATTGATTGACAGGCTGTTATAAGCCTTAGATATCTATATTTGATGCTTATACAGTGTATTGCACTTTGGTTGATGGTTGATTATTTATCGTTGATATTATATACATGCGTTGTATGGAATCCATATAATTAACTTTATATGGTAATTGAGTGGGCCTCATTCCAATTTAGAAAATAAAGAATATTATAAAATAAAGGTTCATGTGTTGACTGTACTCATCCGTTGAGATTAATCATGTGTTGAACGAAATATTTTAACAAAAATAGTCACACGTGGACAGTACTCATTCGTTGAGATTAGTCGTGTGTTGACAAAAATAAATATTCATTAGTTGAATAGGATAACAGAAATACTTGAAATAGAAATATTTGAATAGAAATATTTGAAAAGAAATATTTGAAAATAGAAATATATGAAGCCGTGTTGATTAGATTGACGCCATTTTGACGTGAACGATATTTATATCGATTTTATTCATTTTATAATGAATATTGAAAGTGATTTCAAAATCTAATATTTTGAAAAGAAAACCAATTCAAACTGAATTTAATAGAAACCCAATTTGAATTGAATCGAATAGAAAACGAATTCGAATTGAATTTAATAGAAAACGAATTTGAATTGAATCGAATAGAAAACCAATTTGAATTGAATCGAATAGAAAACGAATTCGAATTGAATTGAATCGAATAGAAAACGAATTCGAATTGAATTTAATAGAAAACCAATTTGAATTGAATTTAATAGAAAACCAATTCAAATTGAATTTAATAGAAAACCAATTTGAATTGAATTTAATAGAAAACCAATTTGAATTGAATTTAATAGAAAACCAATTTAAATTGAATCGAATAGAAAACGAATTCGAATTGAATTTAATAGAAAACCAATTTGAATTGAATTTAATAGAAAACGAATTCGAATTGAATTTAATAGAAAACGAATTCGAATTGAATTTAATAGAAAACGAATTTGAATTGAATCGAATAGAAAACTAAATTGAATTGAAAATGAATTCGAATTGAGTTGAAAAGAATTCGAATTGAATTGAAAACGAATTCGAATTGAATTGAAAACGAATTCGAATTGAATTGAAAACGAATTCGAATTGAACTGAAAACGAATTCGAATTGAATTGAAAACGAATTCGAATTGAATTGAAAACGAATTCGAATTGAATTGAAAACGAATTCGAATTGAATTGAAAATGAATTGAAATGAATTCAAAATGAATTGAATAGCAATGAATTTTAAAACGAATTTATAAGCAAAAAAAATCGATTTTGATTTGAATTGAAATGGAAGTTGAAATTGTTTTTGAAACGAATTCAAAACTATTTATAAAATTCGTTATAAATAGTAATCGACGAAATATATGTTATATATATTATATATATAATATAATGGCTTGAATAGAACGCGCCGCGCCGCGGCAGTTCGTGAATTTCGACCATTTATTTCAAACGGACATTACGGGAGATCCGACCGTTGGATTCTCCTAAAACCGGAACCGTTGGGTTCGTATCGAAAATAGCTTTCTAACGAATATTTGAAATTTGAAATCTAACGGTTGGACTTGGAGATACGTCCAAATCAAATTTGAAAAAGGTCGCTGTAAGTGCAGTTCGATGGCCGTTGATGGAAATCGACTGTACGGGTCTTGATAAAATTATTAAAAATAGTAATAATTAGTGTGAAATCATAAGAAATGATTTGGGAAAAATTGGGATGAAAAACTCCATATTTGAAAAGATAAAAATATATTTTTATCGAAATGAACTAGTTTTGAACTGAAATTAAAACCCATTTATTTTTAAATAAATAAATTGGATTTGAAATGGGTTTAAATAGAATTGATTCATGGGTTTATCGTGAACTGTGTTTTAAATAACACTAGTTCTTTAACCCGATAATAAATAGAATGTGATTTGGGTTTATCGTGAACTGTGTTTTAAATGACACTAGTTCTTTAACCCAGTAAAAAGAGTTTTAATGAATCTTCAATTAAATTGAAATGTGGATTGATAATTTAAATTATCAACTTTAGAAAATGAGCGAGAATGGAGTATCACCAGTTTTGCTCCAGAGCGATAGTTAAATCTTTAATCAGATTTGAACGTGAAATGGTAATTAATTTTACCGATAACACTGTGGTGTTAAATATGGAGTATTACCAGTTTTGCTTCATGGGATGAATAGGTTGGGATTGGGAAATAAATTAAATAATTACTTCGGTATGGTTCGCTAATCTCGACTAGTTTGGAAAACCATAATTTGGTTTGAAATGACATCCAAAGGAAGATTAAAGGATAAATTTTAAAGAATTTATCTTGGATAAAATTAATGGGAACCTTTCCCTAAGAATTGAAATTTAGAAACTAGCTGAAGGTTAGTTAAGAAGAATGGTTTCCTGGATATTGATCTGATGTTGGTTTCGGCCTTCGGGGTTAATATTTGGGGAATTGCTCTCTTACTAATTTACGGTTAGTAACTAATGAATTGGAATGAGGCGTATGTTGCGTTTGTGTAACATTTATTTTTAATATACGCGGGTTGTTCGGAAAGGCCGGGTTTATACCCATTCTGAATAACCGATTCGACGATATGTCGAAGATGAAGACGGTGGTTGAAGACCGGAAGTCTTCACATCGTTTGGATAATTACTGACGATCCTGATTGTGCTGTACACCCAAGAGGATGGAAATAGTTGGTGGTCGTCCAGACGTACTTGGAGATCGATGGATATGCAAGGAAAGTGCCTCAGGTTTCGTTCCGACCCAGAACGAACTTGTAAATGGATGGTGTGTCTGACATTGTATTCCTTTGTATTGTATTCGTTGATCTCTGCTAAATATATATCTGTTTGGCGGCGGAGAATTTATTCTCTTGCTTAACGCCCTTCTCTGAGACATACGAGCTCAGAGGTTATATATTGGCAGAAATCAGTGGTACGATATGGATTGATAGTGTGGCATGCTGAGATGCAGTGATCCAGACTTTTGTTGAAAAGCAAAGTTTGGTGCATGATGATCAAAGCGCAGCTGATATAGCATGGCTTTGTGTATAGCGTTGATTCGCGAGCCTCACATCCCGGTATGGTGGTAAACTGATGGTTTGATCAGTATGCTTTTTAGTGGATGGGCACCTTAGTGGTGTCGTGGATTCGGTCGACCGAGATGAGTTTAGTGCTCAGGGATATATAGAGTAGGCGGTGTTTTCTCTCACTGGGACGTAAGCCGCGGTGGTACTCTGGTCCCAAATGTGCGGATGCGCAGACGGTGTTTTCTCTTGTTGGGACGTAAGCCGTGGTGAATTGCATTACGCAATCGATCTTTCGAATCAGGAGCCACCATGATGGAAATCCAGTTTCCAATACGTGTATTTCGGTTTTATTTGTAGAGCCTAGTATGGCGACATAGTGGGATGGGGCGCTTATGCCGTCTATGATTGATACTTATGATTTGAAGATATTTTATACAATATGCACTTATAATAGTATCAAAAGATTCGTTTTAAACGTATCAAGCATTCTTGGCTATTATAAGGTAAAAACCCTATCCTTTGGCTTGCGTTGCATTGTGTGATGGGACCTGGGTCTTATAATAGCTTCATTTTTCTTTATTTAGCATTGCGCTGTTGTTTTATGCACTGGTGTTCTTAGGAGGAAACCCGTTCCGTGTTATACGGCGTGGTCCCTTGATTTACCTAACTTTAAAAATAAAGATTAATAACTGTTTAATTCTCACACCAGTCCCATGACTGACCTGGAGTTTATTGTTTTAACCTAAACTCTGGGTGCCCCTATTTTCGACACGGGCAGCTAGTAGTTTTGGTTTTGCAGATTTATATTCACAGGATCCTGGTTTACAGCTGGAATGATATCCGGAAAGCTTTGTATCCGTATATCTCTTCTAGTTGTGTATTGTATTATTTTCCGCTGCGATGTATTTAAATGTAATTTAAGTCTCTGATATTTCTGTGTAATATATATTCATTTATACTCTGTATATTCTTGTATTCTGGTGCAATGTTGTAATAGCAATGAAATGTTCTTCCGTCTGCGTTCTGTTGTGGCTTGTTCTCGAACTATCCGCGCTTTCCCAACCGGGGAAGTTACGGGTTTTCACAGTTGGTATCAGAGCTTTTGTTTACAAAGCTAGAGAACAAGACACATTAGAACCAAACGAAAGAATTCATCAGATATTGGATTAGTAATATCCAACGGGAATGACTCGTTAGAGATGGGATCAGTAGTATCCTAGAACGAGTGTGAAGAGTATATTTTTGAAAGTGAAAACAATCTTTGTTTCGAAAATTTAAAACAATTATTCATATTTGATTATTTATTTATATTGATTTGGACAATGCAGTATATAAATATTTTGCGTATACGTCTGATCCGCGTGTATTCGAAGTTTAAATATACTGGATAGATATAGAATCACACTCTAGTCGCCCGGGGATGAAACTGATAATTGTGATCACATTACCAGTATTTATGTTCGAGTGACGAAAGTGGGCTTTCTATATATTTCCTATTGACTGGTGTGAGAACCAAAATTAGATAGGGTTTATTGTTGTGATTTTGCATCAAAAATCTGATTTTTAGAATATATATCAAAGTTATGAATTTGCAAAGCTAATCAACTAATTGATTGATGGTTGTGTTGTTTGATTACTGTTTTGATTAATTGAAATTTTAACCATATAGCCAATTTGATCAAATATTGAATTGTATTGAAATTAGTCGCATTTGCTTGCATATACACGTACTTTCATTGAACAGGTCATAGCAAGGAGGCTAGAGCAGAGAATAAAATTTGTTTGCCCGACAAATAGGTACATGTTTACTATAATTTACTGTTATGTTTGGGTGATGATGATTTTATGAGCCTATTGGCTAGCCGCTTGGCTTTTTCTTTTTCTTTTTGAGATCAGAAGGCCTATATGGCAATTTCGGGATTTTCCCGTGGCTCCCGGTGCAGGGGAGGTTATGGCGAAATTTTTCAAAAATTTAGGGTGTTAGCCAAATTTTTGAAGAATTTGAAAATTCTCAGAAACTGAAAAGTTGGAGAATGAAAGCCAAATCGGATGTAGAGTTGATTAATCAAACCACTTTCGACTTTGTTCCTTTTCAGGGACGAAAAGTTTTAAGTGGGGGAGATTGTAACAACCCGAAAATCTGGGCCAGTTTAAAATTTTTATTTTGACAATTTTAGCGAATTTTGAACATTTAAAATAGATTATTTTAAACAATATTGACGAGAAATTTATTTTGAATATAATTCGAACGTATATATTCGTTTGAATCAACGATAGAATATAAATATTTATTTATAATTAAAAAAGGAATTGAAAATGGCGCGGTAGTTCGATAATTTGATTTCAAACTTCAATTGAATGTACTGGGTGCAAAACAATCCGGATTTTAGTGAAACCAAAAATAATGGGATCTAATTGTGACTATCTTTCCAATGAATCCGAAAAATCAAAATTTCATAGCGGGAATCAAAAGATATGTCCAGATGAAAATTCTGAATAGTCGCTATGTAATTCAGGCCCTTAAAAATGGGAATTTTGCAAACGACCTCGGATTTCGACGAAACCACTTTTGTTGGATCTGTGATGTCAAATTATTTTTAGATTCCAAATTTCATAATTTTTCGAATCAATATGTGAGTGTGGCAAAGGAAAACGCGTTTGACCAGTTTTAGTTGATTTTAATCGACTGGAAATCAGCCATTTTTCATACGGTCTCAGAATTCGATGAAACTAGTTTTGTTAGGACCGTATCGTCAATACGAAGCTAGAAAATATTTTTCCGGAATTTTTCGAGTTAGTATGTGACCCCGGTAATTTAAAATATACGTTCAAATTGAATATATAGAGATTTATATTTTAATTTTGATGGAAACCTATCGTAACAGTCGAATTGGGTTACGAAACATATCTCATTGTGTTCGGAATGGGGGTATTACGCTAGGGGTGATAGTCGTTGGGTTTGATTTGAAGGTTGTGTGATAAAACACACTTTTAGCAATTAAAATAATATTAAAAATTAAATATAAATAAAGTCAAAACCCTATCTCTCTTCTTTCTACTCGGTCAACTTCTTCCTGTGCCGCAACAAAGGTTTCAACGGTCGATTTCTTCATTTGTTCTCCTCCAAAATTAACAAAATCAATGCATCAATTTAAGAAATTTTCCACTACAATATGAAAGAGTGTCTCGAGATCTAAACGTTGAACAGTAATGATGAAGTTTAACATCATGGAATGGCCGGGATTAGTGCTGAAATCGCCACCGTTCGCAGGCGTTCTTGGAGGAGGAGGGACCTGCGAGTTAGTCATTCTTCAGGGCGGTGGCAGCCCTTGCGATGGCCGACGTTGGGGTACCAATCGATCGGAGTCTGGTGCTTTGGGGTTGCATGCGATGGTGGGTTTTCTTATCGTGTATGGGTTGAAGCGGTTTTGCCTGGTTTGAAAGAAGGAGAGGGATTGTTAAGTGGCTACGGGCAACAAAAGCGACAAAAGGCGAGAATGGCGAAGATTTCTCAAAATGAAGAGTCGTGGTATTGGATAGCTATCGGTGAGAATTTCTCACTCTTCAATTTCTTTTCTAGTTATATATATATATATATATACTAGGATGCAGACGGTGCTTAGTAGCACCCGACACAATCGTCCACAGAGCATGGACTTGTTTGTTTGGTTGTGTAGTTGGTTAGATTATTTGGTTTGAATTAAATTGTTTGGTGAATTGAATGGATTTGATTGATGTGTGAATGGCGTGGGCCTTTACTAGACCGGGGATAAGGCTAGGCCTCGTCTCGTTTCTAGTATCGTGCCGTTATGCCGCCGAAATTTTCTAAAATAAGTTAGAAAAATAAAAATATCATTTTATTGGGTAAATGAACTAAAAATTAATGTGTTGAAAGAAAATAAAATATTTATATAGTTAAAAAATATTTTATCGTTAAAAATATAATTTTTAACGTGAATGTGAATAAATAATTATCTATAAACAAATCGGCCGATTTGTTTATATACACTGATTTGACTGATATTGATTGGGTCGATATATTTTACACGTTGCCCAACTGCACAAATAAAATCTGCGTTTAATTGTTTGAAACCCGACACCGGTATTGGGATAAAATACGGCATACACTAATCCCAATAATTAGTTGTATGTCGATCGATTGATTGACAGGCTGTTATAAGCGTTAGATATATATATTTGATGCTTATACAGTGTAGTGCACTTTGGTTGATGGTTGATTATTTATCGTCGATATTATATACATGCGTTGTATGGAATCCATATAATTAACTTTATATGGTAATTGAGTGGGCCTCATTCCAATTTAGAAAATAAAGAATATTATAAAATAAAGGTTCATGTGTTTACTGTACTCATCCGTTGAGATTAGTCATGTGTTGAACGAAATATTTTAACAAAAATAGTCACACGTGGACAGTACTCATTCGTTGAGATTAGTCGTGTGTTGACAAAAATAAATATACATTAGTTGAATAGGATAATAGAAATTCCTAAAATAGAAATATTTGAATAGAAATATTTGAAAAGAAATATTTGAAAATAGAAATATATGAAGTCGTGTTGATTAGATTGACGCCATTTTGGCGTGAACGATATTTATATCGATTTTTTTCATTTTATAATGAATATCGAAAGTGATTTCAAAATCTGATATTTTGAAAAGAAAACCAATTCAAACTGAATTTAATAGAAAACCAATTTTAATTGAATCGAATAGAAAACGAATTGAATTTAATAGAAAACGAATTTGAATTGAATCGAATAGAAAACCAATTTGAATTGAATCGAATAGAAAACGAATTCGAATTGAATTGAATCGAATAGAAAACGAATTCGAATTGAATTTAATAGAAAACCAATTTGAATTGAATTTAATAGAAAACCAATTCGAATTGAATTTAATAGAAAACCAATTTGAATTGAATTTAATAGAAAACCAATTTGAATTGAATTTAATAGAAAACCAATTTGAATTGAATTGAATAGAAAACCAATTTAAATTGAATCGAATAGAAAACGAATTCGAATTGAATTTAATAGAAAACCAATTTGAATTGAATTTAATAGAAAACGAATTCGAATTGAATTTAATAGAAAACGAATTTGAATTGAATCGAATAGAAAACCAAATTGAATTGAAAACGAATTCGAATTGAATTGAAAACGAATTCGAATTGAATTGAAAACGAATTCGAATTGAATTGAAAACGAATTCGAATTGAATTGAAAACGAATTGAAATGAATTCAAAATGAATTGAAATTTGAATTGAATAGAAATGAATTTTAAAACGAATTTATAAGAAAAAAAATTCGATTTTGGTTTGAATTGAAATGGAAGTTGAAATTGTTTTTGAAACGAATTCAAAATTATTTATAAAATTCGTTATAAATAGTAATCGACGAAATATATGTTATATATATTATATATATAATATAATGGCCTGAATAGAACGTGCCGCGCCGCGGCAGTTCGTGAATTTCGACCATTTATTTCAAACGGACATTACGGGAGATCCGACCGTTGGATTCTCTTAAAACCGGAACCGTTGGGTTCGTATCGAAAAGAGCTTCCTAAGAATATTTGAAATTCAAAATCTAACGGTTGGATTTGGAGATACATCCAAATCAAATTTGAAAAAGGTCGCTGTAAGTGCATTTCGATGGCCGTTGATGGAAATCGACTGTACGGGCCTTGATAAAATTATTAAAAATAGTAATAATTAGTGTAAAATCATAAGAAATGATTTGGGAAAAATTGGGATGAAAAACTCCATATTTGAAAAGATAAAAATAGATTTTTATCGAAATGAACTAGTTTTGAACTGAAATTAAAACCCATTTATTTTTAAATAAATAAATTGGATTTGAAATGGGTTTAAATAGAATCGATTCATGGGTTTATCGTGAACTGTGTTTTAAATAACACTAGTTCTTTAACCCGATAATAAATAGAATGTGATTTGGGTTTATCGTGAACTGTGTTTTAAATGACACTAGTTCTTTAACCCAGTAAAAAGAGTTTTAATGAATCTTCAATTAAATTGAAATGTGGATTGATAATTTAAATTATCAACTTTAGAAAATGAGCGAGAATGGAGTATCACCAGTTTTGCTCCAGAGCGATAGTTAAATCTTTAATCAGATTTGAACGTGAAATGGTAATTAATTTTACCGATTACACTATGGTGTAAAATATGGAGTATTACCAGTTTTGCTTCATGGGATGAATAGGTTGGGATTGGGAAATAAATTAAATAATTACTTCGGTATGGTTCGCTAATCTCGACTAGTTTGGAAAACCATAATTTGGTTTGAAATGACATCCAAAGGAAGATTAAAGGATAAATTTTAAAGAATTTATCTTGGATAAAATTAATGGGAACCTTTCCCTAAGAATTGAAATTTAGAAACTAGCTGAAGGTTAGTTAAGAAGAATGGTTTCCTGGATATTGATCTGATGTTGGTTTCGGCCTTCAGGGTTAATATTTGGGGAATTGCTCTCTTACTGATTTACGGTTAGTAACTAATGAATTGGAATGAGGCGTATTTTGTGTTTGTGTAACATTTATTTTTAATATACGCGGGTTGTTCGGAAAGGCCGGGTTTATACCCATTCTGAATAACCGATTCGACGATATGTCGAAGATGAAGACGGTGGTTGAAGACCGGAAGTCTTCACATCGTTTGGATAATTACTGACGATCCTGATTGGGTTGTACACCCAAGAGGATGGAAATAGTTGGTGGTCGTCCAGACATACTTGGAGACGGATGGATATGCGAGGAAATTGCCTCCGGTTTCGTTCAGACCCAGAACGAACTTGTAAATGGATGGTGTGTCTGACATTGTATTCCTTTGTATTGTATTCGTTGATCTCTGCTAAATATATATCTATTTGGCGGCGAAGAATTTATTCTCTTGCTTAACGCCCTTCTCTGAGACATACGAGCTCAGAGGTTATATATTGGCAGAAATCAGTGGTACGATATGGATTGATAGTGTGGCATGCTGAGATGCAGTGATCCAGACTTTTGTTGAAAAGCAAAGTTTGGTGGATGATGATCAAAGCGCAGCTGATATAGCATGGCTTTGTGTATAGCGTTGATTCGCGAGCCTCACATCCCGGTATGGTGGTAAACTGATGGTTTGATCAGTATGCTTTTTAGTGGATGGGCACCTTAGTGGTGTCGTGGATTCGGTCGACCGAGATGAGCTTAGTGCTCAGGGATATATAGAGTAGGTGGTGTTTTCTCTCGCTGGGACGTAAGCCGCGGTGGTACTCTGGTCCCAAATGTGCGGATGTGCAGACGGTGTTTTCTCTTGTTGGGACGTAAGCCGTGGTGAATTGCATTACGCGATCGATCTTTCGAATCAGGAGCCACCATGATGGAAATCCAATTTCCAATGCGTGTATTTCGGTTTTATTTGTAGAGCCTAGTATGGCGACATAGTGGTATGGGGCGCTTATGCCGTCTATGATTGATACTTATGATTTGAAGATATTTTATACAATATGCACTTATAATAGTATCAAAAGATTTGTTTTAAACGTATCAAGCATTCTTGGCTATTATAAGGTAAAAACCCTATCCTCCGGCTTGCGTTGCATTGTGTGATGGGACCTGGGTCTTATAATAGCTTCATTTTTCTTTATTTAGCATTGCGCTGTTGTTTTATGCACTGGTGTTCTTGGGAGGAAACCCGTTCCGTGTTATACGGCGTGGTCCCTTGATTTACCTAACTTTAAAAATAAAGATTAATAATTGTTTTAGTTCTCACACCAGTTCCATGACTGACCTGGAGTTTATTGTTTTAACCTAAACTCTGGGTGCCCCTATTTTCGACACGGGCAGCTAGTAGTTTTGGTTTTGCAGATTTATATTCACAGGATCCTGGTTTACAGCTGGAATGATATCCGTAAAGCTTTGTATCCGTATATCTCTTCTAGTTGTGTATTGTATTATTTTCCGCTGCGATGTATTTAAATGTAATTTAAATCTCTGATATTTCTGTGTAATATATATTCATTTATACTCTGTATATTCTTGTATTCTGGTGCATTGTTGTAATAGCAATGAAATGTTCTTCCGTCTGCGTTGTGTTGTGGCCTGTTCTCGAACTATCCGCGCTTTCCCAACCGGGTAAGTTACGGGTTTTAACAAATATGCTTTTCTCAAAAATTATTTTAGTGCTAATCTCTATATTTCAAACTACTAAATTTCTAAAAAATGGAAACTTTTAAATTTAAAAACTCTTCTAGAAATCTTTTTCTCTATATCTTTTTTTAAGTTATTTTAAAATTTAAATTGTGGGGGCTAAGTACAAAGTCTTATATTAATTTCTATTCCTAAATCATTTGCGCAAAATCATTTTCCTTTATTTGAATTCTCTTTTACGCTAACTCCTCATATGTTATGCCTGAACTGAAATCTGAGTCTGGTGCTATCTCTACGGCAAATATTTATATATTCCGAATCCATTTTTGTTATTGCTCTTTCTTATATTATAAGGATTTACTGCTCAACCCACTAAGTTGAAAAACTGAAACTTTCAGATATTAACACATAACATTCTTCTTCTTTTTCAAAACGTATTGTACTCTTTATGCTCTAGTCCTTTAAGGTCCTACTGTTCTTGACTTTCCATAACCATTATCTTAGTGTAAAAAAGTTGATATCCTAACTTTTTCCATATGTCGTTCCTCTTTCCAAGTGGGTTTCTTTACGGATCTAGGTATAATATATATATATATATATTAAAAATACAAATACATTCACTCACTATCCATATAGGAATTCGAAACCATAGCTCTAATACCGAACGTAACAACTCAATTCCTGTGGGCTCAAAGTATTTCGCAAAATGCTAAAATTCAAGTCCACTGAAATCCAAGTTGGTTGTCCTGTATCCTGCAGAAAGGAAAAGATAAATACATAAAGGCTCAAATAAAAATCTAACAGCGCAACTGAATAAAATATGATAATAAATACTCATCAATATAATGACACTGACTAAGCAAGTATCTCTAAGTTTGAAAACCTCTGTCATCTGTCTAATTTGCGGGTTCGTTATGAGGAGGGGGTCAAAATCAAAGTTCCGATGAATGGACAAATTGTATTTTTTACCAATAACACTACATATATCGTTTTATTACCATTTTAATTCTATTAGGTTATTCGGGTTTATAATACGCTCGCCTCCGTGCGTAATTCATACTAATCTATAGTAGACCAAACCTAATAATCCATATATGTATATATATATATATAGTTGTATACCTAATTGACCGTCCTGCTCCTAGGTACTACCCAAGTATCCTCTGTATCTTTCACGATAGGACTACGCCGTCATGCTGAGAAAGAGTAATCCAACTACATCTGTAAAGGACAGTTTCGTGAGATCTACAATACAGATGTTTCATTGTCTAGTAAGAAAATGTGAAACTGCGTCTACATCAGCTCATTTCAATGTTCGAACATCCACGATTCAACATCCAATGCATACATCGAGAACATACATATAATCGTACCATCTACTACTTGAGCTCTGCTCACAAATCCTACCCTTGTACGAAACTTAATCGCAGATTTCTATATCTGTATAGGACGGCTTCGTTAGGCCAATGATATAGATATTTTATTCGGATTGTCTCTTGCTCCGCGGTTATGGCTCCATGTAGCCCCCTTAACTAATTGCAAGACCCATCAAGAGCTAAGTGACCATGCCCTAAATCAAACAATCTAAACGTCCAATTGGGGTTGTTCCTCATCCAATGTCCAATAGTGAAAGATCATTGGCATGTCGGTTTGGCTCCAGTCTTTCCAGTTCTTGCTTTGACTGATGATAACAGGTATCTGAACGATTACTATCCTTATTGGGTCTTAACCACGAAGCCTGATCCCTTACAAATCCTAAAGTCACCCATCAGTCTTCTGACTGCCCTTGATATAAATGCAGACGCATACTCTTTTGATAGAACCACAACATACCTGCCTCCGAGGGTGAAGCTTCGTTAGGCCTACCCCAGAAGGCCATCCTAAAGTACCCTTACGTCCCTTAGAAGTCTCACACATCCCTCCAACCTCGCTGAACATCATATTGGACGTGCTCCTACGGTATTCAAAATGTCTGCGACGATCTGCTTCGTTAGGCCATTCATCCAAACTCCATTCGAACTACTCCAACGTACCTCACTATTTACTAGACCCTATGTTTAATCTTTCATTGTGCGTTTAGCTTACTTTTCTTTTCTTTTACTATAACACTGATTAGCGTTACCCGTCTAGTTCCCTCTAATCTGTGCTTATTCACCAACTTACTAAATTTATTGGTCATTTATTTTCCCAAATCATCATTTGTTGCCGGAATGGACCATTACTATTATATGCTTATTAAACTTAATCTCATATATAAGTTTTATTTATAATAAGTCATTCTTACTTTATTTATCTTTTCTTCCTTTTTAAATACAACCCTCATGTTATAATTTTCTTTCAAACATTCAGTTTTTTCTGATCCCTCTTTCTTTCTTTTAGCATAACCGCAGATCTAAGCCCAGCCTATTGACTCAGTTCCCAGCCCGAGCCTATGATATTCTACTTTTATCATAACAGTTTCATTCTTTCCTGGCTATCAAGTATCTTAACTTGATTTCTTACTCTTTTTTGTTTCATACATCTTTGAGTTATATTGCTCTTTTACATATTGTCTTTGTAAGTTTTACCTTTAGGAAGTTATACTTATTCCTAATTGGTTGGTTATTGAAAATGTACTAAAGTTTATTTATATAGCCTAATATTGGGCAACCCTATAAATAGGAATTCATAATTGCAAGATGTTTCTTTTTATTGTTTCTGAACTATTGGATAGTGCAAAAATTGGCTACATTTATATTTCACACCAATCCATTTCCATTTTTTATTCCTGCAATTACGTCTGATTCTTTAAAATTCAAACCAAACTATGGAAATATTTTTTTTAACCAACCAATCAAGACTATTCCTTGCTTCCAATTTTTATATGTATATTTTAATTTTCGTTTTCAAATTATTTTCCAATTTTGGTATAATTACTATACATTTACCATAATTGGGCTTATACCCTTTTTCAACTCTTTTATTTCAACAATACTTGTATTCATTCAGGTTTAATTCTAAACAATTAACTTCTACATATAAGTACAAGTTTTCCAAATTTATAATTTAATTATAAATTTATTGTAAATAGGCCTGACTAAACTACGTCAAATTTAATCATAGTTGGAATTGAACTACTGTAAATATAATACTCCTAAGTATAACAAGAAATAAACTACTACAAATAATTCTAAATTAAACTATGCTAAATTTTAACAGAGATTAAATGATACTATATATAATTATTAAAAAGTATAATTTAAATCCACTCGGCTCTCGTCCTAAGCTCTTTTCCTTAGCTGCTGTTGATCCTGCCTCTAATAGATTATATACAAATATTCGGTTTTATAAAAAAAATTCCCCATAAAAATTTAAGTCAGGTCCATCTTAACAAGAGAGAACCCGAAGGCGAAAATATTATGTTGTGAGAAATTAGCTAGGCCCAAAGGTCTATTTATAGGTTGGGCTAAAGATCTTATACCATTGCATTACAAGATTTAATCTTGTCAAGTCATGTTACTCAATCAATAGGAATTTGCCACATAAGCTAAAAATTCAAATTTAGTGAAGGAAATCAAGCCACGTCAGCCTATATTAAAAAATATCACGCTTTCTACCTAGATGCTTATTTCTCCAAGGAAACATGGTGGATCGACCCACTCTTTTTTTGGGTCGACCCAAGCAATGTGGGGGTCAACCCAAACACTATTATTTTTTTCTGATTTTTTATGATATCTTCTTGTTTTTAACTCCGGTTTCTACAAAATATAGGTCTATATTGATTAGAAAATTGCCACGGACACAATGGTGCTCATCCCGTAGTCAAATTACGATAATTTTACAATTTTATTTTATTATTTAATTACTAAAAATGTAGGGTTTAGCAGATACTATTTCTATTTTAAAATAATTCTAAGAGGAGATTAATTTAGCGCAATTATGGTAATAAATTTCTCAATTAATTTCTTACCCAAAATCCTCATTTAAATTTTTACCATAACTGCCACATGTCATTAATAAACATAGCAGTCATTTCCTAAGACATTAGACATTAATATTAACGCCATTTATATTGGTCCATTTAATGCCATTAAATCTTTATTGATTGTAACTCTTAAACTATTTCCATATTTATTATAACATCAAATGTCCGTTAATTTGAGTTATATCATTTAATTCTCTTTTTTTCATAATTATAACACGTTCAAGTTCTACCAATTTATTATCACATTAAATGTCCAATAATCCCACGTTTATAACCTAATAATAACTAAAGTAAGTTACATATAATTGGATGAATAAGATATTTATACGCGCAATAATTGCATATGAATATGATATTACTAAAAATTCCCTAGTTCTAACGAAATATGTTCTAGTACTCAATATCAATTAAAACAAATCTTTCTATATTTTTGTTTTGTTGGAACAAAACCCATAAAAAATATTTTTCTATAATTTCTTTAAATTAGTCATTACCAAAATGAGAAATGTTGACATATTTGAAATCACAAGGAATAGGTTATCTTTTATTTGGAATGGATAGTTTAAGCAATGTAAATACGCATAATTTACATATCTTTTCCTTTTTGTTTGCGCATAATCCTTATAATTTTAAACTTAGTAGGCTAATTTATAGAAATTAACAAATATCCTTGCAAAAATCAAAACGCAGATACATCCAAATCAAAATAGATAATTATCAGAAGTCCTACTTTACACCAAGTTTATAGATATAGAATAAAACTGAAAAACAATCAAATCTAACATCTTTAGCGATCAATTTTCCGAATCCAGGTGTGAATAGCAATTAGATTTTAAAAATAAATACGCAGGAAAGTTTTATTATTTTCTAACGCAAAGCCTACAACTCCATTTATTTAGATTTAAACACAGGAACTAAAACTAAACCAACGAAAAAGATTTCATACTACAAACAAGATATAAATTTCTCACTTACCTTTAAAAGCTTTCTCAAATCTCATATCTGAACTGTAGCTATATGTTTGTTTTCAATTCCTCCCAAATCCATATAATATGCATACAAAAAGGGAGATATGCATACTTACAATTGCAAATCTAGAAAAAAAATGGAATAAGGAAAGAAAAATTAAAATAGAACCCAAAGAAAATTACCTATGAAGAGACTGCTGAATCAAGGAATTCATGGCATTTTGATTAATGACAAGGAGAAGTTCAAGATCGACAAAAAGAAGAGATTCAATGGTATTGAAAGATAGAGGTTGATTATTTAGTGATTTAGTTGTGTTAAAATTGTTAAAATCTATCCTCAAATAATCATATACCTCAGTAGTTTGAATATATATATATATATATGCACATTCATTGTGCATAATGTCAGAAACCGGTCGACCGGTTTCAAATTATACGGTCGACCGTTTCTGGGCAGAAATGCACAATGAACGTGCATACATGTATATAACGTACATATATTCAAATACCAGTCTACTGGTTATTTTTTACCTATCGATTGGTCTACGAACTGAAAGAAACTCTTCGTGCAGACATCTTCATTCATCAATGGTTGCTTCCTTTTCTTTTCATCAAAAATCATTTCTATTCAATACCTCTCTTCACCAATGATTGCAACTCCTTATCCTCTATAAATACAACATGAAATCTTCAATTTAATTTAACTAATTCTTTCAATCTATTCTATCTATTGCTGAATTCATTTTTGATCATTCAAAGGACTCAAAAGCTCGTAATCTTCTTATATCGTTGTTGAATCCTAGAATCTACATATTATTCTTTTGATTCAAACACGATATCATCTTCCATATCTTCACAAATTCAAATTCTATTTGAGGATAAGAATATAGGAAGGTTGTACAAGAATTGACAAATTCATGTTATTAAGAACACACATTGTCAAATTACAAGTATACTCATCTTGTGTGAAGTCCTCGTTGTTGTGAGAGGCAAAGGTGTGAAGTCCTCATTGTTGTGAGAGGCAAAGTTGTGAAGTCCTCGTGTGTAAGAGGCGTGAAATCCCGTTTGGCTGCTCGGGTGTTGTGAACCTGTTCCTCCGGGTGAAGCGAGGTAGTTGTTTAGTGAAAATCCAGAGAGAGGTCTAGGACTGGACGTAGGACGGTGCTCCGAACCAGTATAAAATTCCCTGGTGTGATTTTCCTTTTTATTGCATCTTCGATTTTATTGTTCTGTGATTAGCTATTACTTTATACGTGGAATATTGTTTGTCATATTACGCGATCCTTGTAAGTGTATTATACTTGACAAGTACGCACATACATTTTCAATTTGTATCAGAGCATGGTTATCATATAACCGTAACACGGTTATTTGACATATTCTTGTAATATGGCAAATAATGCAAGTTCTAGCACTAACACCACTTACACTGAAGGTCAATCGACACAAAGACCTCCTTTCTTTAATGGTCTTAACTATAGTTATTGGGCAACTCGTATGGCTTTTTACATGCAATCAACTAGCTATGATGCTTGGAATGCTACTCAGAAAGAAATAGTAAATCCAATGACTGAGTACGTATGTAACGACCCGGATTTTCAAACGACTTTGGTTATCGACATAAGCTCGATGTCGATAACCAAAACATCGAAAAATCCTGGTAATTAGTGAAAGAAATTAGAGGGTGAGGAAAGATAAGATAGAAAATTAGAATAGAAGAAGAAGAAGAACACAACATCAGAGTAACACGAATCTCACAGTGGAACGAATAAATACATTTCATAACATAACTTTGAAATACAAATTTGTACTTGAATATACATGTCATTATCAAAGTACAGCACTTACAACACAGCGGAAATAACTATAAATATATGATCCTGAGGCCTCCTGCTCCAGCTCTTCCAGTATATCTGTAAATCCTGACTACTTGATTGCCCATACAAATTTAGGCACCCAAGAGTTTAGGGAAAACAACAAAGTAAACTCCGGGTCAGTCATGGGACTGGTATGAGTAAAACAGTTTAAAAACAGTTCGAACAAGTAAACGATATCTCATAAGACCACGCCGCATAACGGAACGGGTTTTTCCCTTATGAGAATCCAAAATATCTTTATATCAAAAACCTTTTGATATTATAATAATGTCTATCAACCACAGTATATATATAATCATCTAGCAGAAACGCTTTCATCTCACGTTCTACATATATAGTATACAATCAAAACCGTAAGCACGTATTGGGTAATGGATTTCCAACTATGACAAGGTATGGAACCACCTTTCGCTAATGTACCTCTAGAGGAATACACTGGGTTCAACAAGAACATCTTGCAACCCGGCCACACATGACCGACCACTCATTTCGCTTGAGTGTATCGAATGTATATCACCAACAGTTGGGATCAGCAACCGTTTCCCAAATGGGACAGCATCGACAATAGATTGTTAGAAGTAAATGAAACTCTAGATCAGGTGATTATACAGCCTAATAGGTGCGACCTACATAGCCATGCTGCCTGCCCGATTTCTGTCATTTACCGGATGATGAGGCTAGAAGCTACGCTTTATCATCATACCAGATTCACTTTGAATGCCACATCGTCAAATCCATCAAATCACCGATTGACGTCTACAACAATACATTATGTGTTAACTAAAAGAAGTTTCCTTCTCCGCCTCCACTCTTGGTACGGTTGGAGAAATCAATATACGTGAACATCTGGAAATACTCTGTCAGACATTCATCCATACAAGTCACCCAGGAACAGGATGAACTGAAGGCACTATTTCTATTAATAGAAAAAGTCCTTGCACTCTACTCCGTCTTCGATTATCTTTATATAATCTGATTTGCACGCTACTGCCAATATGGAGTGGTTCTTGGGATAATAATCCAACCGGTCTCTCCATATTGACAACGATGGTCAAAACTTCGATAGTCTGTGATTTAACTATCGAATAAAAACAAGTGTTTCGATAGTCGATGATTTAACTATCGAATAAAACAAGTGTTCATCCAAACATCCAACAAATCACTGAACCTTTAATTAATATTCCATTAATTAAATCTCTTCTCTATTTCTTATCAATATTTTGTAAACCAAATATTTTCAATAACCATATTGGCCTTATCCGTTATTTGGAAAACATTTCCAAATATCGCCTTCCTTTATTTTCTATACTAGGAAATATTCATTATTCTATTTCCAAGCTTTGCACATATTTGGGTTAAAACAGATGTTGTGTAAAACATCGTTACGACAACCCAAATACAATATTTAACTAATTCTTATTCCACATTGATCTTCGAGCCTGAATCTTGCTACTTATCGGTATATCATGAAATCAACCAAGTTGGGGTATAATTACCTCTCAGACCTTGACTGAATAACATTTAACGTCAAAACAGACAAGACTACTTACTCGAATAATCAATACCATACAACTGATTATTCAACTTCAAACACATATACATTTTCTCTTTCTATTCTACTAGATTTTATTCTTATACTTCCTTTTTGATTATACTATTCTATTTCTAAGTTCGTTTCCTTATTGACTTCTATATAATTTGATATGTTGATTTCTAACTATCAAATTATCTTAAAAATATTCTATCTCCTTAAATTCCCGGAAAAATTCGCCATAACCTCCTTTGTACCGGGAGCATCGGGAAATTTCAAATAGCTTTCCCGGTCCTTCTCATTTCAAAAAGAAAAAGAAAAAGCCAAGCGGCTTGCCGATACGGCGCATAAAATCTCATATATGAATTAAATACATACCTTTTTGTCGGGCATTCTATTTATTTCACTTCTATACTTTATTCCATACCTGTCTCCTGTATGTCTATACTTGTCCAATCTATTTTAAATATACCAATCGTTTTAACTCAATTTGTTAATTAAATCTGTTACTTAACTTTTCAGTCTATTTCACCTTCATACTTGAACATGACATGTTCAAATATATTTTAACTGCATATTAACAAATTCTAATTATACTCATACTCTCGTTTCCTTATCGACTTTTTATTCAAATTCCAAATCAATTCTATTTGAATTCTTTTTTTTATTTAAACCTCATTTGAATTCTATTTTCAAATTCTATCGTTTAAAGTCCCTTTGAATTTCTATATTCAAATCTATAGTTTAAAGTCTATTTGAATTTCTATATCCAAATCTCTAATTTAAAGTCTATTTGAATTTCTATATTCAAATATATAGTTTAAAGTCTATTTGAATTTCTATATTTAAATCTATAGTTTAAAGTCTATTTGAATTTCTATATTCAAATCTATAGTTTAAAGTCTATTTGAATTTCTATATTCAAATTCCATTTGAAATACTATATTCAAATTTTATTTGAATTCTCTGCATTTTTTTATAAACAACGTTTATAACTTCAATTCAAATCCCACCTTTCCATTTATAAACAACGTTTATAAATTCAATTCAAATTCCATCTTTTCATTTATAAACAAAGTTTATAAATTCAATTCAAATTCCGTCTTTTCATTTATAAACAAAGTTTATAAATTCAATTACTTGTTTTATATACCTTCGAACAAGTTAAATAATTTCTATAGTCTTATTTAAAATTCAAATTCTATTTATAAAAATAGAATTCACTTTTTAAATCTCAAATGCCCTTTTCGATATTTTTTTATAAATCAATATTCAAGCCCCATATTTTCAATCATTTGATTTTAACACATCATATATGAATATATATGAAATCAAACAAACAACAACAGATAATATATTTTTGAGGAATCCAGTTGGATTCCTCCAACCTGTTTTCCTGCATCCACAGACGTTAGTCAACATAGTAATACCCATCCTGCTTCGAGGCAGGATATCGCGGTATGAAGGTCATCCACTAATCATAGCGTGGGGCGTATAGGGTAATCATCTGCTATGAAACTGCGGGCATCCGCTAATGAGACTGCGGGAATCCAACCAATCATCAACCCAATATATATATATATATATATATAATAGTCAACCAATCCTAGATAACTAATATATTTTTAACAGCAATAAATAAATATTTAAAGCATCCAACAATCAACAAAAACAATTATTTTTAACTGATAAAAATAAATTCTAAATGAAACAGAGTGAGATTTACTCACCGTGAATTTTATAGCAGCTCATTTCCCACTTTAAATTAAATTGAATGACGGTTGATTTACTTTTAAAATTCCCAATTGATCCTGAAAAATCTCAAACCAACTTCAGCTTGCAGTATTTGATGATACGTTTCTGATGTTGCTTGTTTTGTTCTCATCGAACCTCTTACGAATGAGATATAATTTATATAAGCTTCATTTATAACATATTAAATTTTAACTTAATTATTTTCATTAAAATAGATAAATTACCTTACTAATCCACTATGAATCCTTTAATGTCATCGCGCCTGCAATCGAGATGAATGAACAACTCATATCCACTAAACTCCCTCATCTCTCCCATTTTTCCATCACGTCCCTCAGCCTTGCTCACGAAACATGGTGCATGTCATGTAAAAGAAATGGCGACAAAACTTCTCAAACTTTAAACCCAAAGTCGTTCTCACCTCTCAACAAGAAAATCCAAACTGTCTTAACACAGTAAAAGTTTCAGATAAAAGCAATGAGCTGAACCCCTTTTATCCTTCGCAACTACAAGTTCATCACAAGACAAAACGAGCATCCTCCTTCATTCACTCGCACCACAGATCCACCCTACTTCACCGAACTCAGATTCCAACACCAATCCCTATCGAGTTCGACGCTTTCTAGAAAATCACCACTTCCGTAAATACTTTGACAGTCAGTGTCGCACCCTCCTTATCAAAGTCACAACTTCGAGCTCCTTCAGAATCGCAAAACCCCAGCAGCCCTAAATCGCCTGAACTTCGCGACTCCGACCATCGACTGATGAACCACGACGAACCCCTAAGAACCCATTCGCGCTTCTCTTCCTTCACCTAAATTGAGTCGCACTCAAGCCCTAAAGAGATGACGTCCTATCGCGCTTCAGAGATTCGAACGACGTCTTCATTTTGAGTGATGAGGGAGGGATAAGAATTGGAGAGAACGATTTTGTTTTTAATTCGAAGACTGCCATTTTCAATTCTTAAAGCATGGATCCTTCGATTATTTTACTTGGCTGCGAAAAATGGAATAAAAGAGGGGTGAGGTAGCGATTTATAGGATGGGGTGTGGTTTTGAAATCAAACATCAAGGCCAAATGAACGAGGAGGAGAGAAGGCCACCGTTCGTTTATTGTTTGTGGTAATTAAAGAAACATGGGATTGTTTATTCTGTGGTAACAAAAGGGGGCACGGGTTTGGTATTGGTCCACCCACCCCGATATTATATTTTAATTTTAATTAAATTAAAAACTGTATCCTTAAATTTAAAATATCCATGATGCCGAACTCCTTTCTGAACCCAACAACTGACAGTCCTAAGGTAAAACCGCTATTCTGAACACACTGGGATAAGTCACGAAGTCCAGTTCGATCATCCCGAACAGATATTAATTTAAATCGATTTAATTTAAATTTCAAACCATTTAAATTCTTCGATAATTATTGAATATTATTATTCTAATTCAAACAGAATTATGTATTGATTATCTGAACTGTTTTCAAATCAGTTTTCACTTCGAATTCAGTTATTCGCTGATTCCATATTTTGATAATTTAATATATACGATATTAAATCGAAATCGATATTTAAATCGATACATAAATATAAAAATTCATTTATATTATCAACTAAATATTTAAATCCATTCTAAATATTTAAAATTTAGTTGGTCGAAACCCCGGGTCATTACAATCTTCCCCACTTAAAATAATTTCGTCCTCGAAATTGCTAAGGTAGGAAAAGTGCTACAAACCCATTAACTTTCAAAACTTATTTATGTTGATCCTCAACATTTCAAACTTCCTTATGTAACTCTCTTTCGAATAAATCCCTATTCGATAACTCCTCCCTTCGAATAACTATATTCGATAATCTCTCTTTCAAATAACTAGATTCGAAAACCTTTCTTCGAATAACTATATTCGATAATCTATCTTCAATTTACTTTTATCAATTAACTCTATTTGATTTAACTCTTTTCGATTAACTCCATCGAATAACTAAATTCGATAACTCCTTCGAATAACTATATTCGATAATCTTTATTTCGAATAACTAATCGATAACTCTTTTCGATTAAACTATAATCGATAATTCCTTCCGAATAAACTATATTCGATAATTCCTTTCGAATAAACTAATTCGATAATTCCTTTCGAATAAACTAATTCGATAATTCCTTTCGAATGAATTAATTCGATAATTCCTTTCGAATAAACTATATTCGATAACTCCTTTAACTCTATTCGAATAAACTATATTCGATTTAACTTCATTCGCTTGACTCTAGATCGCAGCGATCACAATGGTTACGCCTGATTCCCTCAGGAAACATCCGACCGCCCTAGGCTATCTGCAGCCTTGCAAATTACGCTAGCAGTCGTACGAAATGGCAACTTATCCTGAGTAACCATGTTTGACTAATTCTATCTCAATACTATATTCTATCAACTTTAACTAAATAACTAACATTCAATTAAATTCTAATTTGATTGGCTATGTTCAATTAACTCTATCTGGTTAATTCTAAATCTGAATAACAAATATTCGATAAATTCTAATTGAATAACTAACATTCAATTAACTCTACGGATTAACCCTAACTGATTAACTCTAACTGGTTAATTCTTACTCTAATCGATTTATTCTAACTCTAATCGATTATTTCTAACTCCAGTCGACTTCTCCTATTCGAATAACTCCTATTGGATAACGTTTATTCATTTATAAAGATTTACTTTTAGTAACGGTTCTTCACTTTATAAATGTTCTCTTTAATAACGTTACTTCACTTATACAATGTTGTGTACCCCTTCTATTTAAAACTATCGGTGTTAAAAACCAATATCTCTTCTCTATATAAGTTCAGACTTATATATTTCATCTATCCAATGATAAATATTCAATTTAATTTATAAACTGTTATTTATAAATTAACCTTTCCATTTATCTGTTAAAAACAGATTTCCATTTTCTATTCATCTTCTAAATATTCCATTGATTAAACTCTATTTATTTAGCAAATAAATATCTCATCTATAACATTCTATTTATTTTCTATAAATAAATATTTCCATTTAATCTATTTGTAAATGTTTTACAAATATTCCCCTTTTAAATTCTATTTGTAATTGTTTTTTTACAAATATCTCTTCTTCTATTTGTTTGCACATAACTTCATTTGTATTTGTGTTACAAATATATTCCCTTTATTCACACCCAATTCATATTTCATTCACATGATTTTACTCAATTTATTCATTTCGATCCATTTAACTTACTTAAGTTAAATTTAATTTTAATCATTCAAATTCCCATTAACTAGTTGTTAATTAACCGTTTTGCCTATTTCACCCTTTTCATTTGAATATAACTTGTTCAAATATATGTCAACTTAATTATAAACTAATCTAATTACATTTTCAACTCGAGTTATATATTCGATTTTGAATATAAATTCTCAATCCCTTTCACTTATTCAAAAACCCAATTTTGATTCAAATTTCCTTTAACTAATTACTCTTTTACTTAGTTAATTCTATTCAATAATCAGAAATATGATCATTGTTTCCCAAATCATTTTATCTACTTCACTTGAGTTCACATTCATTTTATAACTCAAGTCTATATTTTTCTCATGGCCATTCGGATTTTATTTACTTTAAAAATCCTTTTACTTATATATATATAAACCATTGTGGTTTTAAATGGTTTCTGGCGTTGCACTTTTTGAAATTTGATTTTGACCTATCTCAAAATCTATACGACGAAATCCAGATTTTTCTCTTTTATTAGAAAACTATTGTTCAACCGGTCCCGATGATTCTTGTTTCAAAGAATTCCGACTTCAACTGAGTTCTGTATACTAATTTGAAGTTCGAATCGCCAATTTACGAACTGCCGCACTATGGCGAGCTCGTTTTAATTATATTTATAAATATAAACGTTTAGCCTTTGTTTATAATAAATTCAACTTCATTCTGATATATTTTTAATATATATCAAATCCATTTTTCCATTTCAACATAATATTCCCGATCTATTTCACTTCTATTATTAAAATCTTATATATTTACAACATTCAAATTCCATTTGAATCTCTTTATTCAAACTCTATATTTGAATTTCCTTCTACTCAATTTCTATTTGAAATTTCCTTCTATTCAAATTCATTTGAATTCCTTATCTTCAATTTCTATTTGAAATCCTTTAATCAAAATCCATCCGAAATCCTTTGTTCAAATTCCATTTGAAATCCTTTGTATTTAAATTCTATTTCAATTTTTCTTATACAATTTCTATTTGAATTTGTCTTTATTCAAATCCTATTTCAATTTCTATGTTCAAATTCTATATTTGAATTCCCTTATATTTTACTTCTATTTGAAATCTATATTCCAATTCCCATTTCAAAATTTCTTTGAAGTTATATAAATATATACATATATTTATATCTATCTCAAATTCAAAACATTTGAATTTTCAAACAACTTGTTTCTTTTCAAACAAATTTCCATCAAAAAATTTCTAAGGCAACAATTCGTCACTTAGAAACTCGAAAATGAACACTGGTGATGTTGCGACCATCATCAGAATTATTTTCCAGCTACTGAATGAGTCATGTGCTATATTTCTTTCAAAATCCATTTAGAAAAATATTTTCCAAACTCCCAGGATATTAAATTCTGAATTCTGGTTGGAATTCAATTTCAATTTATCACATTTGTATATTTGATTTCATATACAAATTCCATTGGTTATATATATATATATATATAACTATTTCTGTTTTATAATCTAATTTGATTATAATCCTAACAATCAACTTAACTATTTAAAAACAATATCGTGTCCAATCTTCTGTTCAAGTGTTTATAAACTCCTATCGACATCGTGGCGTCCCACGATTCGACCAAAATTTATAATCCACTCAACAGACTAGTCAACACAATATAAAACAGTTTTTATATCAAATAACAAATACGCTCTCTCGTATATATATACACTCAAACTCAATCTAGGATACTACTGATCCCATCTCTAATGAGCACATTCCAACAAGCCTAGGTATTCGCTCAACCCGAGCTCTGATACCAACTGTAATGACCTAGATTTTCAAACGACTTTGGTTATCGACATCGAGCTTATGTCGATAACCAAAGTCGTTTGAAAATCCGGGTCATTACAACGTAGAATGGATGGCTGCTGAGAAAACCGCAGCAGCTGTAAATGCAAAAGCAATCAATATGTTGTTTGTGCATTAGATCAAAACGAATATAACCGTGTTAGTATCTGTACCATTGCATATCAAATTTGGCAAACACTAAAAACCACTCATGAAGGTACTAACAAGGTTAAACAAGCAAAAATAGCTTTGTCGAAAATTCAATTTCAAAATTTCAAAATGAAGCCAAATGAAACTATCAATGAGTTGTATTCACGGTTTCAAACCATTCATCATGCACTTATCGGATTAGGGCAAAAATATTCGAATTTTGATGTAGTTTCAACAGTCCTACATTCTCTGACTAATGAATGGGAAGGAAAAGTATTAGCAATAGAAGAAGCTAATGATCTTTCCACCATGAAGCCAGATGAATTGATAGGAAATCTTATGTCCTATGAAGCTAACTTGCAGGCTATAAAAGAACTAAAAGAAGAAAAGAAAAATGTAGCTTTTCATGCTGAAAAGGATGAAGACATCTCAGATTCCGAAGATGAATATCTAGCATTCATTGCAAAAGGATTCAAGAAATTCTTAAAGCAACGAAAAACTAGTCGTTACAATAGAAAGAAGTTTAGATCAAATAAACCATCATCATCAAATGTAGAATGCTTCAAATGTCACAAAGAGGGACACATGCATAAGGATTGTCCGGAGCAAAAGAAGAAGACAGAAAATGAAAAATTCAAACACAAGAAGGACAAGTCAAAGAAACGAGCATTCTCGGTGACATGGGAAGATTCAGACTCATCTTCATCTGATAGTGAAAGCAACACAGACAATGAACAAGCTAATGTATGTTTCATGGCGATAGAAGATGTGGTACAAATTCCTTCTTTTGAAGAAGTTCTTGATATAAATGCCGAATTAATATTTAAATTTAAAGATATGAAACGACAATGCAAACAAGCTCAAGCAGATTTAAGTAGAGCAGAGTTTGAACGAGATATGTTAAAAGACGAGAAGAAAATATTAGAGGAAAAACTTGAAAAAGCTCAAGAATCATCATCTAATATTAATTCTCAACTATCTCTTTTGAGTCAAGAAATAAAAACTCAAAAAGAGAAAAATAATGCTCTTACTACTGAAAATCATGAGCTTAAGACAAAAGTCAAAATTCTAGACCTAGAAAAAGCTAGTTTACAAACTAAGTTAGATGACATCACTCAAAATGTTTCTAACTTCAACAAAGCTCAAGAAAATTTGACAAAAATTATTGAAAATTCACAATCTACTACGAATAAACAAGGTTTGGGATATAACAAATAAGATATCAAGAAACATCTTGGCAATAAAAGAAAAAGAAAAAAGAAAAAAGTACAAGAAACTGAAGCTAAGAAAAATTTTAGTTTATTATATTCCAAACCGAAACCGGTTGTGAAAATTCGAAAGAAACATATCAAGACTATCAAAATATGGGTTCCTAAAAAAAATAACAATTTGATTAGGAACAAATACATTCAGAATTTTTTGAATATTGTGCGTCGTAATTCAAATTATTTATATAAAGGGGATACCGGACCCGTATGGGTTTGGACTCCTAAGACCTAACTCTTAGGACCCTAAAAAAAGGTGGGTACCATGAACTTAATTCTATTTTTTGCAGGTCCCACTTAAGAAAAGAGGAAAGTGGATACTGGACAGCGGTTGCTCGAAGCATATGACTGGAGACAAGAGCTTATTAACAAATATCACTTATTCAGATGGTGGCTCCGTCACTTTTGGAGATAATTCAAAAGGCTATATCATTGGCAAAGGCGATGTGAGCAATTGCGGTACATCTAACTTACCTCTTATTACTAATGTCATGCTAGTTAGAAATTTGAAACATAATTTACTTAGTATCAGTCAACTATGTGACAAGGGTTTTACCATTTCCTTTTCGGATAATAAATGTAGTATTTTAGATAAAGATCGAAATCTAGTTTTTGAAGGTTATAGAGACAGAAATATCTATATTCTGAATATGAACATCAATCATAACTCAGATATGTGTCTTATAGCAAATGATAATGATCTATGGCTATGGCACAAACGTTTCTGTCACATAAACTTCAAAACTATCGACAAGCTAGCCAAAAACGATCTAGTTAGAGGACTACCCAAAATGAGCTTTACGGTAGATAATATTTGTGATGCATGTCAACTAGGAAAATTGACTAAATCGTCTTTCAAATCCAAGAAAGTCATATCAACATTACAACCACTTGAGCTATTACATATGGATTTATTTGGACCAACACAGGTTTAGTCAATAAATAATACTCGATATGTGTTTGTAATTGTTGATGATTACTCTTGTTATACATGGGTAATTTTCTTGAAAAACAAAAGTGATACTTTCAATCATTTCAAATCCTTCGTCAAAAGAATTCAAAAGTCAAAAGGGCTTAAGGTTAAAAATATAAGAAGTGATCATGGAGGAGAGTTTGAAAATAATGAATTTGACCATTTTTGTACAAAGAAAGGTATAAATCGTAATTTTTCGTTTCCTAGAACTCCACAACAAAACGGAGTTATAGAATGGAAAAATCGGACTTTACAAGAATGTGCAAGAACATTATTAAATGGATCCACTCTACCAAAACATTTTTAGGCAGAAGCTGTTGCAACTGCTTGTTATGTTTTGAATCGTGTATCCATACGACCTCTCACAGTGAATACATCTTATGAATTATTTAATCCGAGAAAGCCAAATATCTCATACTTCAAAGTTTTCAGTTCAAAATGCTTTATTTTAAATACGAAAGACCATCTTGGAAAATTTGATCCAAAATTCGATGAAGGTATATTTGTCGGATATTCGGAACGAAGCAAGGCCTATCGTATATTTAATAAAAGAACTAAAACTATTGAAGAATCACTTCATGTCTCTTTTGATGAATTCTTTAAACCATCTCATAATATATCAGATGGCGAAGAAACTATAGTCACTGATAATCCTATCATCACAAATAATGATTCTGACTCAGAAATTATTGAAGATATTCCTCAACCTGCTGTGGTACCTTCTCCACCAAGATTTAGATCTCCTCCGAGAATTCTAAGAAATCATCCGGTTCAAAATGTTATTGGAGAAGTAACATCACAAATTAGAACAAGGAGTCAACTCAATCAAATGGGTCATGTCGCGTTTCTTTCAAATATCGAACCTAAGAATCCGAAAGAAGCTGCTACTGATCATTGCCATGAAGGAAGAACTAAATCAGTTCGAGCGCAATGATGTCTGGGAACTTGTTCCACGACCGACTGATCAATCAGTTATTGGTACGAAATGGGTCTATAAAAATAAGGCTGACGAACAAGGAAATATAACCAGAAATAAAGCAAGATTAGTAGCACAAGGATACAATCAAGAAGAAGGTACCGATTACGAAGAAACTTTTGCGCCCGTCGCTCGACTAGAAGCTATTCGAATCTTACTGTCCTTTGCTTGTCATCATAATTTTAAACTTTATCAAATGGATGTCAAAAGTGCATTTTTAAATGGGTTTATCAAAGAGAATGTATATGTCGAACAACCTCCCTTGTTCGTACACGAAAAACATCCTGATCATGTATATAAACTTAAGAAAGCTTTATACGGATTGAAACAAGCACCTCGTGCTTGGTACGAGCGTTTACGAAGCTATCTTATTGATTCTGGATTTCAAATTGGAAAAGTTGATCAAACTTTATTTATCAAACATTCTCGAAAAGATATATTAGTTATCCAGATATATGTAGATGGCATTATATTTGGATCAACAAACGATAAACTCTGCAAAGAGTTTGCGAATATTATGACCAAAGAATTTGAAATGTCTCATATGGGAGAACTATCGTATTTTCTTGGTCTTCAAATCAAATAGCTTTCTAACGGTATTTTTATTAATCAAGAAAAATATTGTGGAAATCTAGTCAAACGCTTTGGTTTAGAAAATACATCTGGTAAACCAACTCCTATGAGTACGACTACACATCTTGAAAAAGATGAACATGGTAAGAATGTTGACCGGAAGTTATATCGAAGCATGAGTGGCTATCTCCTTTATCTTACCGCAAGTCATCCTGATATTATGATGAGTGTTTGTCTGTGTGCAAGGTTTCAAGCTAATCCTAAAGAATCTCATTTACGAGCTGTAAAACGTATAATACGATATCTTAATAAAACCAAAGATTTTGGTCTTTTCTACCCGAAAGATTGTCCATTCGAATTAGTGTCATATAGTGATGCTGATTTCGGCGGCTCCCGTACGGATAAAAAGAGTACAAGTGGTACGTGCCATTTTATTGGAAAATCACTTGTCTCTTGGTTTAGTAAGAAACAAAATTGCGTTTCATTCTCGACATGTGAAGCTAAGTATATATCAGCTGCTCTAGCTTGTACTCAAGTACTATATATGCATCAAACACTTCGAGATTTTGATATTCATTTATCAAACTCCATCATATACTGTGATAACACAAGTGCGATTAACTTATCAAAAAACCTAGTCAACCATTCCCGAACAAAGCACATTGATATTCAACATCATTTCTTAAGAGATAATATTGAAAAAGGAACAATATGTCTCGAATATGTCCAGACTGAACATCAACTAGCGGACATTTTTACTAAGCCTCTACTTGAATCAAATTTTATTTCTTTGCGTAGAGAGCTTGGCTTGATTTCTAGAACTGAACTCGATGTATAAATACACATATACACTGTTAAGTTCTCTTCTAGACGGTGCTTACATTCTTTTAGAACTTAGCTATTTAGTAGCTTTTGCTATTATTAGCAAACAGTTATGAGCTTTACAATTTTTAATGGTTTATATTCTCTGAGTGTTTTATAACCATTGCATCTTATTTACTAAATCCTATATATATATATGCTCCTTTCTTATTTTTTTCTACATCTTCATCTTTGAGTCCTTTGTAACATCTGTAAACAAGTTCATATATTATTCAAAATGGCACACATTTGCGACGAATGTGCACAAAGATCACATATCTCAGTCACTAGTTCCGAACCGGAGGAATACTACTCTCCGGAGACACCTAAAAGTAGACCAGATGGTTCGCATACCCCCAGTTATACACCAAAGTCTAAACTTGCTAAGAAGTCATTGTTTTGCTCCCCACGGACTAGAGAAAAGATAAGTGAGATTCACCATTACCAGAAACATCAGATAGATCTCCAGCGTCAACTTCATTATGAACAAAAACTTACGTCCGACCGGTTGACTCTCTTAGAACGCATGGCGTCATTTTTCTGTAGCACGAATAAACAAGGCGTTCATGAACCAATGCCACATGCTCCATCTTTATCTAGGAGTCCTAACTCCTGGGATCATAACTACATGAGAAATGAAGGAGCAAAGGATACTTGGTCGCCATGGATACCAAGAGTTACCGATATTAAAGAAATATCCGAAGACAAGTCATCCACCTCCCATTAATTTCATATCGTTTTTACTTTTGTTTGGAAAATATGTTTTTGTTTTAAGTTTTATTTTTGTCTTTGTTTTCATGTAACTTGGTTTAAATCCTTGTTGTTTTGAAATAAATTCAATTCGTACGTTGATATAGAGCTTCGTATAAATTCAGAGAACCAGAAAAACAAATCTTAGTAAAAACGGTCGACCGCTATATATTCACCAGTCGACCGGAAATGTCTCTGGAAAACTTGATTTTCATGCTCCGGTCGACCGATAAAAAGTTACCAGTCGACCGTTTAAGTCTCTGGAAAAATTTCTGCTTTTTTATGAACCGGTCGACCGGTGGTATTTCGATCAGTCGACCGGAAAACTCTCTGGAAATCAACTTTTTACTTACCAGTCGACCGATTAAAATCCAACGGTCGACCGGTAACGTATTTTTATGTTTTAAAAAAAACCCTCAATCATCACGTCGGTTTCCTATAACTCACCCATTCGTATTCCTTTTATTCCTCAAACTATCAAACCCTTTGAACACCATCAAAAATTCCAAATTTTCAGTCACTCAAACTATCATGGCACCTCCTCAAAAGCGATTAAAGAAATCAAGTTCTACTCAACTCCAGCCTATTGATTCCAATATCAAACAATGGCTTATGGATATTATTGCAGTAAAACGTTGGAATGCTATGAAGGATTACACCATTCACGAAGGTTCTTTCATAAATCTCTCTGATTTTATTCTTTACGATGTCGAAGAATTATCGGTCAAGGCTCGTATAAGATGACTCCTTACCTTTGATAAGAACAACATAGAAATCAATCATATTATGATTAAGTTGTTCTATGCCAATCTTAACCTGGAGAAATTCAAACTAGAGAATGCTGCTAATTGTCTTTGGTCTGTAGTATGTGGTCAGCATGTTTTTATTTCAAAGGAACTGTAACACCCCACCTCCGTTAAGGTCACTCACAAAGGGAATGCCTTAACTTTGGTGGAGCATTTTAGTAAACAGAACAGAAACTTACAAGACAGATAAAACAGTACTTGAAAATTTTTAACTTTATTACAGCGGAAACAGAAATTAATATGGTTACATCCTTTCAATTTCTGAATTCAAGTACAAAATATCAGTCTTGTACAAAAGCCTTCAAAATGCATAGTTTAAAATCATAATCCCCATGGAACGGAAGCTATACAGAGCCAAGCCATACTTTAAGCACTTCAAGCAAAGAGAAATCCGGATCAAGCTAGAGTATTTCCCTCCTTGGATAACCTGGGGGGGAACGGAAGAAAGGAGGCGAAAACAACAAGGGTCAGACAAAAAGTCTGGCAAGTCCAGTGACTTTCAGCATATGAACAGATAATAATAATATGATATGAACATAAAACTGGATGTGAGATAACTATAACAGGTGTAGCAGATATAACAGAAAAACAGAATGATATAAACAATTGTTTTACACTTCTCTGCACTAATACTAGTATAGCAAAATTAGGTGTCACCCTAATGTCTAAATTGAAGCAGGAACGGGTATAGAATACTTTAACAGAAACAGAATGCTAATAATGGGCCTTTACTACCCGATCAGGAACAGACAGAAGCAGAAACAGATTTATCCCTACGGAAACAGAATGTAGAATTAGGTGTACACTAGTAATGGGCCTTTACCACCCGAACAGACGGTACCACGCAGAAACAGACAGGTGTTACCACCCAACAGAAACAGACGGTACCAACAGGAACAGACAGAACTAAGTGTACCCTAAAACCCTACCCCAAGCGATCGGCTCCCTAATACATAAATATCCTGTGTCGGCCCCACAGTAGGGTGTATCACTCCCTAAAGTGACAACCAATTGGCACAGACCTATTTACAGATGTCACGGCGTCTTACATCCTCAGAGGCAGACCGGGATCCATGCACGCACATGACCCGGTTGGAACGCACCATCAACACCCCTCGCCATTATCAGAGTGAACCTCTTATAATTAGTTCAGTAAGCGTGCCCGGACCCTACTTACTGTTGGGTCAAAGTTTTGATACCAGAAAGGGTTACTGACTAATATGGGTCCCAAACAACAGATGACACAAGTAATTCCCCTCCTAACCTTGTGTCCCCAGACTAACAGATTTCAGATTAACTTGTTTACAAGTTCAGACATACAGAATTCAGATTTACTAATTCACAAATTAAGTTAACAAGTTTTCAGACTAATGGGTCAGATGTACAGATTTTTCAGATTTGTCTAACTTTGTATTGGGCCTACAGATTCATGGACGGGTTTTACTACATCTATTAATCCCTTTGGTTTAACCCTATTTTCCCCAATACGTTTTAGACGTCATTCTTATCTTAGATTTTGCATTAATTAATTATTAATGCACAGACCTCTCACATTAGGTCGGTAGCTTGTGCCCGCTGGATATGCCGGGCGGTTCCGGGCAGACTTCTGCCACAAGCCAGACCTAACCTCGTGTCTTACGCATGTTATGACTAACTTCTCACATTAGAACCTATTGTTTGCGACCACTGGATGTGCCGGGCGGTTCCGGGCAGATTTACGCCGCAAACTCATTCTAACCTCGAGTTAGCCATGTTTATCTTTGCGGCCAATTAATTAATAATTTACCGTTTATGCGCACGCCCAATATATATGCCCATTCAGATTATATCAATAACAGGATGATTATATCAACATAGCAGATAACAGATTTTATATGACTTAACGGATTTAACAGATTTAGCAACTTAGCAGGTTTTGGCATATAACAGGTTAGGCATCTCAACCGACAAATTTAACAGATTAGGCATTTCAATCTAATTAGCAGTCTAGGCAATATAACAAAACTAGCAGTTTAGGCAACTTGGCAAATTAGCAGATTTAGCAAATTTAATATTTCTAAAGGTTCTATTTACATGTCTTGCCTAAACATAAATTAGGCCTAAGTTCATATGCCTAAATAATGTCATGATTCACAATATGATCATATACTTCCATGTTTGCATACATTTACATAGCGCAGAATATGGACATAATTTACCCTATAACATATGTTCCAATTTTTGTTAAACTAGCATCTTACAGCAGATTCACATATAAATTATACCAACTATAACCATTAATTTCAATGCATGCCATATATCCAAAAATCCCTATTTAGGTGTAATCTAAATAATAGATATCCTAATTAATGTAAATCTTTACACCTAACTTTCCATATCCTTCTTCTTTCCATGTCATGAATCATTATGCAAACTATACCCAACAATATAAATCTTTAAATCATATCTTCCAAAAATAAGATCTTGACTTTTATATACATTTTGTCCAAAGTCTCAAATCATATGTAATCTTACAATGGTTCCTCTTTTCTTCTATCATAGAATATGCATAGACCCAAATCTATGTTTACAACATATGCTCATTAATTACAGTTCTAAATTACAACATAGCTATGCATACAACATGCATAAATTATATGTTCATAGTCAAATTTATGCATATGTCCAATATATTTTATGCCTCAGACCCAAAGTCATACATTCAATTTAGTCTTGTCAAATTTCGCATCATTCATCCCAAAAATTGCATTCATACGTTCATCTCTTATGAGATTAGGCACAGGCTCGTGGTAGCCTGGCTATAAAAACAGAAAAGAAGAAAAGGGATACAGAAAAACAGATCGGACAGAAGAGAATATATATATACAATCTCAGATTCAGAATCAAAACATATCAAAATTATTATTAACTTTTATAGCGGAAAATAACTGTACTTGCCTTGATTGGATTAAAGAAAGAACTTTAACTTGTTGTAGAATCTTTGCAGAAACTTTAATCTCTAGTTTGAATTGAGTTGCTTAGGCTGATGTTGATTATCTTCTAGTTTTAATTCCAGCAGAGCAGCGATGCCATTTTTATTTTTTTATTAGAAGAAGAGAGCAATGGAGGCTAGAGAATTGTGTAAGAAACCTAGGTAGAGTCTAGGGTCATTTTATAGAGTTTATGAACTGATTTGGACCATCGATGCTGCTTGGATTGATCGTAGCCATTAATTCGGAAGAGAGACCAATTAGAGCTTGCCACCTAGCCCTAATGACAAAGCAGACTACAGAAAATCGACCAACATAGCATAGGCCAGCCAGGTTGGACTGGGTTCGACCTGGCTCTGGACCAGGTCGACATGCCTGTCGACAGCCCTGTCGACAGCCCTGTCGACCTGGCTAGACCAGGTCGACAGCCCAGTCGACCTGGGTGTCTTAGGCGGGAATTTTCCCGCCTTGGCCAATTGGGCCCGATTTTGGAATTAAAACTTGATTTCTGAGCTATTCGAATTTTAAACTTAATTCAGAAACTTCCGGAGGCTATATCTTCTTCATACGGACTCCGTTTTTCGAAAACTCGGACTCTATTTCGCGTATTTTTCTGAGACGAACGCAATGGCGTATCCCGTTTCCCTTAGTTCTTTGATTTCAAATTAATTATACTTTAGTTTGTTAATTCCACAGTTATAGAATACACGGGGTGTTACATTCTCCCCCACTTAAAAGGATTTCGTCCTCGAAATCTTCAAGTTAAGAAGAATGTGTCCTACCATCCAATCACCCATCTACTCAACCATCATCCACAAGCATCCATTGTCCTTAGAAAACTTCTAATGTTGTATGAACATATGCAAAAGTGTGTGTATATGTTCCTTACCTAATGCAAAGATCAGGCGGTCTACTGATTCAGTTGACCTCCTTAATGCGAATTATGTCAGTGCCATGAGTCCAACATGTATGCAATAGAATTCTGATGATATATATTATTTCTATATGAGTGCACAACCATTCACTCAAATGCAACATCCATGTGCTGAATCAACCATTTTGCATCCACAAGAATTGAAAAATGCTCACTCATCCATATGCAGTATGGGAGTGTTTTCGAGCCGATCTAGTGCCTAGTGTGTGTATATGCATCCACGGGCAACCACTAGCAACCACTTGCATCCACTTGCAACCATCAAACATAACATGTCTCAAACACATGTTTACACCCATTAGTTTCTACCTAAAGTTCGAAGATTCGATCGATAGGATACAGTCGAATGATGGAAGCGAGTACAGATAGAACGAAAATTTGGTTCCCATTAGACATGGGTCCTAAGTATCGGCCCCAAAGACCGAAACCAATATCAAATTGACACCCCACGAAAACTCAGAATGTATGCGTCATACTTGACGCCTAACACAGATATCCCTCAAACCCCAGTCTCAAACAGATGATCCATAACCCTTATGGGTCTGAGTCTATAGCGGAATTCAGAAATAATACTAGCATTAAAGTGCAGAGTATCGATTACAAAATCAAAATACCAGAATCAGAAAAAGTCACAATCAGATAAAGAAATTAAACCTACTATAGAAATTTTCCTATTTCTATCCTAGCCACTAGCCTCAAGAGTGTTCGCCTGCCCTCCTTGTCCTCGTCTCTTCGGGCAGTCCCTAGTGAAGTGTCCCATCTCCCCACAGTTGAAGCAAGCGCCCTTCCTTTTTCTGCAATCCTTGTTCAGATGAGTTGAGCTCCCACAAGTAAAGCACTTTTTCCCCTTCTTATCTTCAGACTTCTCATCCTTCTTTTGTGTTTCCTTTTTGGGCCCCGCTTTCTTGTTCTGTGGTTCTTCCTTCTTTGTCTCTTTCGGGCCCTTGTCTTCCTCATGCAGTAGTGCCATATCCACCAATTTCTCGTAAGTTGCTCCCATGGGTACATGGGTCATGGCTAGGCTGTGCAGTGGCTCATTCAATCCTCTAACAAAGCGGAGAGCCTTTTTATGCTGAGTGTTGACTAAATCCAATCCGAATCTTGCTAGTTGGTTGAACTGGTTGACGTATTCCTTTACCGTCATACTTCCTTGCTTAAGAGACAAGAACTTTTCCAATTGTAAACTTCGTTCAGCTTGCGAGAGGAATTTTGTCTCAAACCTTGTTCTGAAATCCATCCATGTCTCAACCGGCCTCTCGGCGTTAGTGACTTCCCACCAGTAGGAAGCTTCGTCTTTGAGCAGCCATACTGCCAACTGTACCTTCTGCCTATCGTCCACCTCGAAGATAACGAACAGATCCTCAGTTTCTTTGAGCCAATTCCTTGCTTCTGAGAATGATTCAGTTCCTTTGAAATCCTTCCCACCCATGGCCCTAAAATCTCTACAGATTTTTGAGAAAGCAATAGCACGAGGAGGGGGTGGAGGAGGGGGATCATTTGCTGGACCTGCAGCGGCGGTCCTAGCCTCAAGATATTGACGAAACCAACCGGGTACATGAACACCCTCTGGTATCTCAGATGCTTCAGACATGCTGGAACGAAAAAGGAAAGGTTCAAAAAAGGACTGAAAGAAAGATATATGGCTCTTGGGGATCATGTTTTTCAAAATAAGCTTTATTTTTGAAAATACTTCCTTTCCAAAACCTTTTTAAAAATAGTTTTCAAAAACTTTACCCAATCTGGTAACCTTCAGCTCTGATACCAAGTGTAACACCCCACCTCCGTTAAGGTCACTCACAAAGGGAATGCCTTAACTTTGGTGGAGCATTTTAGTAAACAGAACAGAAACTTACAAGACAGATAAAATAGTACTTGAAAAATTTTAACTTTATTACAACGGAAACAGAAATTAATATGGTTACATCCTTTCAATTTCTGAATTCAAGTACAAAATATCAGTCTTGTACAAAAGCCTTCAAAATGCATAGTTTAAAATCATAATCCCCATGGAACGGAAGCTATACAGAGCCAAGCCATACTTTAAGCACTTCAAGCAAAGAGAAATCCGGATCAAGCTAGAGTATTTCCCTCCTTGGATAACCTGGGGGGAACGGAAGAAAGGAGGCGAAAACAACAAGGGTCAGACAAAAAGTCTGGCAAGTCCAGTGACTTTCAGCATATGAACAGATAATAATAATATGATATGAACATAAAACTGGATGTGAGATAACTATAACAGGTGTAGCAGATATAACAGAAAAACAGAATGATATAAACAATTGTTTTACACTTCTCTGCACTAATACTAGTATAGCAAAATTAGGTGTCACCCTAATGTCTAAATTGAAGCAGGAACGGGTACAGAATACTTTAACAGAAACAGAATGCTAATAATGGGCCTTTACTACCCGATCAGGAACAGACAGAAGCAGAAATAGATTTATCCCTACGGAAACAGAATGTAGAATTAGGTGTACACTAGTAATGGGCCTTTACCACCCGAACAGACGATACCACGCAGAAACAGACAGGTGTTACCACCCAACAGAAACAGACGGTACCAACAGGAACAGACAGAACTAAGTGTACCCTAAAACCCTACCCCAAGCGATCGGCTCCCTAATACATAAATATCCTGTGTCGGCCCCACAGTAGGGTGTATCACTCCCTAAAGTGACAACCAATTGGCACAGACCTATTTACAGATGTCACGGCGTCTTACATCCTCAGAGGCAGACCGGGATCCATGCACGCACATGACCCGGTTGGAACGCACCATCAACACCCCTCGCCATTATCAGAGTGAACCTCTTATAATTAGTTCAGTAAGCGTGCCCGGACCCTACTTACAGTTGGGTCAAAGTTTTGATACCAGAAAGGGTTACTGACTAATATGGGTCCCAAACAACAGATGACACAAGTAATTCCCCTCCTAACCTTGTGTCCCCAGACTAACAGATTTCAGATTAACTTGTTTACAAGTTCAGACATACAGAATTCAGATTTACTAATTCACAAATTAAGTTAACAAGTTTTCAGACTAATGGGTCAGATGTACAAATTTTTCAGATTTGTCTAACTTTGTATTGGGCCTACAGATTCATGGACGGGTTTTACTACATCTATTAATCCCTTTGGTTTAACCCTATTTTCCCCAATACGTTTTAGACGTCATTCTTATCTTAGATTTTGCATTAATTAATTATTAATGCACAGACCTCTCACATTAGGTCGGTAGCTTGTGGCCGCTGGATATGCCGGGCGGTTCCGGGCAGACTTCTGCCACAAGCCAGACCTGACCTCGTGTCTTACGCATGTTATGACTAACTTCTCACATTAGAACCTATTGTTTGCGACCACTGGATGTGCCGGGCGGTTCCGGGCAGATTTACGCCGCAAACTCATTCTAACCTCGAGTTAGCCATGTTTATCTTTGCGGCCAATTAATTAATAATTTACCGTTTATGCGCACGCCCAATATATATGCCCATTCAGATTATATCAATAACAGGATGATTATATCAACATAGCAGATAACAGATTTTATATGACTTAACGGATTTAACAGATTTAGCAACTTAGCAGGTTTTGGCATATAACAGGTTAGGCATTTCAACCGACAAATTTAACAGATTAGGCATTTCAATCTAATTAGCAGTCTAGGCAATATAACAAAACTAGCAGTTTAGGCAACTTGGCAAATTAGCAGATTTAGCAAATTTATTATTTCTAAAGGTTCTATTTACATGCCTTGCCTAAACATAAATTAGGCCTAAGTTCATATGCCTAAATAATGTCATGATTCACAATATGATCATATACTTCCATGTTTGCATACATTTACATAGCGCAGAATATGGACATAATTTACCCTATAACATATGTTCCAATTTTTGTTAAACTAGCATCTTACAGCAGATTCGCATATAAATTATACCAACTATAACCATTAATTTCAATGCATGTCATATATCCAAAAATCCCTATTTAGGTGTAATCTAAATAATAGATATCCTAATTAATGTAAATCTTTACACCTAACTTTCCATATCCTTCTTCTTTTCATGTCATGAATCATTATGCAAACTATACCCAACAATATAAATCTTTAAATCATATCTTACAAAAATCAGATCTTGACTTTTATATGCATTTTGTCCAAAGTCTCAAATCATATGTAATCTTACAATGGTTCCTCTTTTCTTCTATCATAGAATATGCATAGACCCAAATCTATGTTTACAACATATGCTCATTAATTACAGTTCTAAATTACAACATAGCTATGCATACAACATGCATAAATTATATGTTCATAGTCAAATTTATGCATATGTCAAATATATTTATGCCTCAGACCCAAAGTCATACATTCAATTTAGTCTTGTCAAATTTCGCATCATTCATCCCAAAAATTGCGTTCATACGTTCATCTCTTATGAGATTAGGCACAGGCTCGTGGTAGCCTGGCTATAAAAACAGAAAAGAAGAAAAGGGATACAGAAAAACAGATCGGACAGAAGAGAATATATATACAATCTCAGATTCAGAATCAAAACATATCAAAATTATTATTAACTTTTATAGCGGAAAATAACTGTACTTGCCTTGATTGGATTAAAGAAAGAACTTTAACTTGTTGTAGAATCTTTGCAGAAACTTTAATCTCTGGTTTGAATTGAGTTGCTTAGGCTGATGTTGATTATCTTCTAGTTTTAATTCCAGCAGAGCAGCGACGCCATTTTTATTTTTTTATTAGAAGAAGAGAGCAATGGAGGCTAGAGAATTGTGTAAGAAACCTAGGTAGAGTCTAGGGTCATTTTATAGAGTTTATGAACTGATTTGGACCATCGATGCTGCTTGAATTGATCGTAGCCATTAATTCGGAAGAGAGACCAATTAGAGCTTGCCACCTAGCCCTAATGACAAAGCAGACTACAGAAAATCGACCAACATAGCATAGGCCAGCCAGGTTGGACTGGGTTCGACCTGGCTCTGGACCAGGTCGACATGCCTGTCGACAGCCCTGTCGACATGGCTAGACCAGGTCGACAGCCCAGTCGACCTGGGTGTCTTAGGCGGGAATTTTCCCGCCTTGGCCAATTGGGCCCGATTTTGGAATTAAAACTTGATTTCTGAGCTATTCGAATTTTAAACTTAATTCAGAAACTTCCGGAGGCTATATCTTCTTCATACGGACTCCGTTTTTCGAAAACTCGGACTCTATTTCGCGTATTTTTCCGAGACGAACGCAATGGCGTATCCCGTTTCCCTTAGTTCTTTGATTTCAAATTAATTATACTTTAGTTTGTTAATTCCATAGTTATAGAATACACGGGGTGTTACAGGAACGAATGGCCATGGTTCTCGGTTCTCCTAATAGTGGAAGGGAATTTTCTTCAGATTTTTGTACTATTCACACTCGTGATAAAGTTAGTCACCTTTTTATTGAGGATCACAAAACCAGTACAAAAGAGATTAACCTACGGCCTACTGCTCGAGTTTTACACCATGCTATCACACACTCCTTAGTGCCAAGGATTGGTAATTTTGATGCCATCTATAAAGAGAATATCAAGGCATTATATGCGATATATGGAGATATAGAGATTAACTGGATAAGCATGATTTTTGATGAAATTTTGCTTGTGAATGATCGCACAAGACCACATATTTTTTACAATGAATATGTCATGAGGTTTTTACTCGATTGTTGTCTCAAGTCTTGCGAGTCTAAAATCTCCAAGCCAAAGTGCATCGATAAAGCAACTAGAAAAAGAATGAAGCTTCCTGAACCTTGTGTGAATATCATTCCTTTCGAACAATATCAACACCAAGGTCGCCAAGAAAGCACTTCGTCTAAGGCCTCCAAACCTAAACCGGAAGAGGTTAAACTCTTCAACCATCCTCGTCAACTAAAGATTCACTTGAACAAATTGCACGGAATCAATTCCTTCTTGAAGCAAGACTTAAGCGTACTGACAACAAAATCGAACGTTAGATACAAAGCTTGACAAACGATTCTTAAAACTTAAGTCTTTCTTTGGTACTCTTTGGGATGCAATTTCACGTGCATCGTCATCCTCCTCTACGTGCATACAAGACCCAGGCAAACGTCCAATGCCTCCTATTTTTACATGGTCATCTTCAGAGGAAGGCACAAGTTCTGGAGCAATTGTTGGACGTGGTCGTGGGGAAACCGAGACTAAGGAAGAAGACATTCAAGACGAAGGAGACAAGGAAGAAGAAGGAAACAAAGAAATCGATTGAGACACAACTGAATCCGATTCTCCACCTCAGTAGTTCTTTTCATCCACGTCTTTTGGTATTATATTTTATTTTAGCAAGACTTAACTCAGAACTTGTACATAAATAGTGTTGTTTTTTCATTTTGGGTTTGTACGTATTAACTCTTAGATACATGACTTGTTTGGCTATGTCTGGTGTGTATTGTATGCTACAATCCTTGTGTATTTCATGCTTAAGTTATAGTATTTGTATGATATCTACTCCTTTTTGTCGATGACAAAGGGGGAGAAAAATGTTACTAACAATATGTTTTGCAGATTTGTTTAATATATATTTCAGAGGGAGTACATATTCAGGGGGACTTAGAAACACTTTCAGAGCATGTTGTCATCAATCAAAAAGGGGGAGAATGTTGAATCAAGGAATTCATGGCATTTTGATTAATGACAAGGAGAAGTTTAAGATCGACAAAAAGAAGAGATTCAATGGTATTGAAAGATAGAGGTTGATTATTTAGTGATTTAGTTGTGTTAAAATTGTTAAAATCTATCCTCAAATAATCATATACCTCAGTAGTTTGAATATATATATATATATATATATATATATAAAAATGCACATTCATTGTGCATAATGTCAGAAACCGGTCGACCGGTTTCAAATTATACGGTCGACTGTTTCTGGGCAGAAATACACAATGAACGTGCATACATGTATATAATGTATATATATTCAAATACCAGTCTAGTGTTTATTTTTTACCTGTCGACTGGTCTACGAGCTGAAAGCAACTCTTCGTACAGACATCTTCATTCATCAATGGTTTCTTCCTTTTCTTTTCATCAAAAATCATTTCTATTCAATACTTCTCTTCACCAATGATTGCAACTCCTTATACTCTATAAATACAACATGAAATCTTCAATTTAATTTAACTAATTCTTTCTATCTATTCCATCTATTGCTGATTTCATTTTTGATCATTCAAAGCACTCAAAAGCTCATAATCTTCTTATATCGCTGTTGAATCCTAGAATCTACATATTATTCTTTTGATTCAAACACGATATCATCTTCCATATCTTCACAAATTCAAATTCTATTTAAGGATAAGATTATAGGAAGGTTGTACAAGAATTGACAAATTCGTGTTATTAAGAACACATATTGTCAAATTACAAGTATACTCATCTTGTGTGAAGTCCTCGTTGCTGTGAGAGGCAAAGGTGTGAAGTCCTCGTTGTTGTGAGAGGCAAAGTTGTGAAGTCCTCGTGTGTAAGAGGCGTGAAATCCCGTACGTCTGCTCGGGTGTTGTGGACCTGTTCCTCCGGGTGAAGCGAGGTAGTTGTTTAGTGAAAATCCAGAGAGAGGTCTGGGACTGGACGTAGGACGGTGCTCCGAACCAGTATAAAATCCCTGGTGTGATTTTCCTTTTTACTGCATCTTTGATTTTATTGTTCTGTGATTAGCTGTTACTTTATACGTGGAATATTGTTTGTCATATTACACGATCCTTGTAAGTGTATTATACTTGACAAGTACGCACACACATTTTCAGAGACTACCTTGAAACACATCTTTTCATTTAGATTTGAATTCATTTTCTCCAATCCATGTAAATAGAATTAAAATATATTTATTTTTAAGAACTTTGGAGGATATGGAAGAAAGGAGAATTGTAGAGTTTTTTGCTTCCGTTTGAAAACATGGAAAAGAAAATGATAGAGGTCTAGATCTTTATTTATAAGCGCAAGAAAAACCTAAACAATTGGATATAAAACAATTGGATATAAAACACTCAAGATCCGTCCGTTAAAATATAACGTTACCCTAAAATAAAACATAGCCAATTAACTAGATATGAGGCCAGTTTTATATATTGGTTGCCAATTATACAAATTATTCTCCATTTAATTTCGTTTTTGGTCCGTAACTTCTCCATACGGACTCTGTTTGCGAAACTTCAAGCATGGGAATTGACAAGAATTCCACCATGAACGCAACGGAATAGATTTCGTGACTAAATTCTGTCATTTTCTCAAATTCTATTTTTTGAACCTGGTTAAATAACTAACTATAAAAACAACTAATACCAGATTTCAAGATGTTATATATTTCATGGTCATGATCTGTGCTATGAAGAATATAAAGCATTCGATGTTGATTACATGAAAATAGACAATAAAGAGTAAGAAATTATTGAATACATATGCATGTTTGAGTTAAAACCATGTTTGAATATAGATTTTGTATGAAGTAAATGAAAATGTAATGATATTACTTTTCGAACAGATGAGTGATGTGGAAGATGTTTATATCAAGTTATTATTTTAAAGCACGTATAAGAACATAATGAAGATTTTTATTTAACATGATTAATAAACAAGAATTTTCTTTTGCTTTTTATGTGAAAATATTTTACTTATCACTGAGTGATTTATGGTTTTTATATATTTTAGTTTATAATAAACAAATTGATTTATGCTATAAATTTTAGTTTAATTCTTTCAATGGAACATTTGGTGCTTCTATGCATAAGTACGTATTTTATAACTGTTATTCTTAATAATTTGACTGAAATATTTTATTATTAAATATGTATAGAAATGTTACACATACTATTGCTTTAGTCCAATATTTTATTCTAATAATAATAATTATTGCTAGTCTTGCACACTACATTGACTATATTTTCTTATACCATGTGATCTTATTGTCATCATTGATAACATGTCATTCAAGGTAATTTCAAGTGTATTCATTTTTCTTTTGTGCCATGATGATTGCATATTTCACTCTGAATTATGTTAATTACTATATTGCTTCGATTATTATTTTCATATAAACATTATAGGTAAAGCTAAGAAGTTGTTTGCTTGTGTTAGAAATTAAACCGTACAATGTTAATATGATGTAATCTTGTCCCAATGTATAATAATATTTGAAAATATAATACTTCAAGGCTGCTACGGTATTTTCAGTTTCAAATAGTATTGGATAATTTAGAAATGTTTCAATACCAAAGTTGTATGTTGTCGGTTTAAATTAAATTTGAAACATTAGTTCACTCCAAGCACAATTCAAGATAAGGTTTGGAATATTAATATAGTAACAAATTATACATATTCAAATTTATACATTAAAATATAGGATAAGCCCATATTGAAATTATGCATTACTTACACTTTAAAAATTAATATGCAAGCAGCAGGCTCGGCCCTAGGGGTAGTCGAGTAAGACAACCGCCTAGGGTAACACATATTCAGTTGTGTATTTGGTCCAGTGGAATGATGCGCGTATGATACATTGAAAGTCCTGTGTTCAATCCTTGGCAGGGGCATCTATTTTGTTAATTTTTTTTCCATCCAGCTTGTCTACGCCTAGGGCAACGGGATCCTCAGGGCCGGCCCTGGCAAGCAGGATGATGAAATGATTACCAAATCAGAAGTAATTGATGGAAAATGACATCAATGGTTGTATTAAGTTATTTCTTTTCAAAAGATTTGTATTCTTTACCATTCATGATTCGTGCGTTTCAAGAAAGTTTACCAGCGGGCCTTTGACAAATGTATTTTAAAAACGATCAATTTAAGAAAATTATAATTCACAAATATAGTGTGGTACTAAGGGTACTTCAATATGTTATGTTCTTCATAATACCACGACTAAATAATTCCACAAAAATTAATTTTACACTCTTCTTAATACCACAGTTAACAAATAGGGGCTACCGCACTGTTTTACCTTATTTTTATTTCACTCGATATTCCTTCGTCCTCATTTGTAAAATCTATCAATGAGCTAAACCCTAGATCTATAACGATCAATGAATTCGACGCCGCAATATACAAATGCTGTGAGTAAGGTTTGAATTAAGCAAACTAGTAGAGGAAGTGAGATATTAGGGTTTTCAGATCGTCAAATAATTGAGACATTACTGTACGAATTTGAAGTTTCTCGTGAAAGATGCGAAGAAGACATCGATTACGAGAGATTAAGGTATTTAGATTAGCTTAGCACGTGATTAATTCGACAAATAATGATTGAGTGAGATATTAGAATGAAAAGATAATGTGGTATAAGGAAACCAACAAAATTTAATGAGTTTTATTTTTTTTAATTGCAATATTAGGAAGAACGTATTTGGGTGCCCTTAAAACCACACTATATTCAATTAGATTGCACTGGTATTAAATCATAAGATAACCGTGGCCAATATAATATAACGTAATGGTAAGGTGTGTAGTTTGGGAGTTCAAGACTTACCTTAAACCTATATGGTGATGTATTGACCAATTTAAAGAAAAGCAGAAAAAAAAAAAAAAAAAAAAAAAAAAAAAAAGAAGATAACCACGGCGTGCCTAACATTGGTTCGCACTATTGTTATTATATTAGTAGATACAAATGTTGAACTCTTGATAATTAAATAATGTCCTACTTAAATTTTAAAATTTGTGCCCATCTTAAAATTTTCTTTTAAATTAACCATTTATAAAAGAAAACATAACTACTTAATTTTAAAAGTAATATTCTTTCATCAAATAAAGCACGCTTAGTTCATCTGAAAATTTGAATACACACATGCACGTTTACAGGGATGACGTGCTGTATGGACTGAGCGTCACATTCGTATTTCTTCCTATTCATTATGCGGAATGATCATGACGTCATTGGTCAGTGCAACCAAGAAAACTAAAAAGAAACGTAACTTTATACCGTCCATGTATCTTAACGATATCCTAATAGGACTGCAAATTTTGTATGAATGTCCGCTCGTGTGCGTAACCGAAATACGTCCGTTCGAGTCCGTTCGATTTTAATTTAAAACGAGTTAGAACAACAAAATTTATACGAGAAAAAAATCACGTTCGGCCCGTGTTCAGTTCGTGATCATCCGAATTCCTCGTAATTCGGTATATAGCTAAAAGAAAATCTAATAAAAAGTATAAAAGTTGATGTAAATAGGTAGATCCGACTGGATCCGTTTGTGTCCGTATCCAAAACACACATGTTCGTGTCTGTTGAAAGTTTTTCCATAACCTTTGTCAAATATGATTCCCTAGGGGGTGATGGTGTCCGGGGTGGCAACCCCCCAAGGTGGGGGTGCGGGGGCAACCGTTAGACAACGGTCATTATCGTTTAAATCTAACGGGCACACCTGTAGACGAACAGATGTTTCGTATAGTAGAGCATTCCCTCATCACGGACGTCACTTTCATTCTCTTTTCCGAACTCCTCTGTCTTCTACATCATCAAATTAACTCTAAATGCTTCTTCTGGTCTGTGTAAGTAATCACAACTTGCATAGATAATCTCCATTGTATCCTGAAAGAAGGTTTTCAATCAACCTATTGTGATTCAGAAAGGGGAAAACATTGTTGAAAGACAGCGAATCTTTCGTGCCTTGAAGCGAATCTTAGTCAATAAGTAATAATAATGTCCGACCAATTTTTATTTAGGATACAAGTTTAAACAATAAAATTTATATGAGAATTTTTTTTGTCTGATATTTATAACATAAACTGAGCACACGTTCATACGGTACTCTCGGACCGATTTACAGTCCTATGTGATCAGCCTTATTTTACGGAAGAGTACATAGTATGACAGGCAATACACCTGGGCTGAGTTTTGTAACCTTTACCGACGATTTCGAAAGTCACAGCAATTTCAGTTGACTTACATAAACTGTTATGTAGCTGATCAAATATTTGATATTTTAGTATACGTAATTGAAAGTAATACTTTGTATGTATCCCTTCCAATATTTCTTAAATTTAGTTTTTGAACGTGAAGATTAAATTCACGACATGATTACTACACGTAAAAAAAAAAAAAAAAAAAAAAAAAAAAAAAAAATGTTGGTGTAGAGGTTCCTATATTAGCTAAGTTTAAACTCGGACTTGGGTAAAAAAAACATGTATTTGATTAAATATTTTTAACATAGTCGAGTTTCAGCAAGCTGGAACCCTCAAATCTAACTTCAATTGTTCTGTTTCCTAATCCCATGCAACAAAGAATCTCAGTCATTCAACACACCAAACTGATGATAAAAAATGAATGACTTGAAATCAGGACGGAACTACTGGGGGGGGGGGGGGGGCGCAAGAGGGGGCGCCCCCCCTCCGGATTTTAAAATTATATATATATATAATTTATCTTTTTGGTATAAAAGTAACCGTTTTTAAGGCATTTTTATTAGTATTTATGCAATATTTTTGTCTAAAACTTAATAATATGAAACATTATAGGTTGAAATTATGATAAATTCAGGGTAAACTGGTATAAAAAAAATTGACCCCCCTTCGAATCCGCCCTCCGTTGAGCGGATTCCTAGTTCCGTCCCCGACTGAAATTATAGAGAAACATGAAAATAATAAGAACAAAGACATAACATTTGATCTTTCAAGTTAGAAGCATCATTATGATCAAGTTTCAAAAATCTAAGACGGTGCTTAGTTTACACTTTTTAGTTTTTAACTTTCGACCACATTAAAATGCAAACGATGCATGTATAACGTCAAAATCGATCGTTTTAGAAAACAAAGTTAACACACAAAATTGAAAACAACTTTTATTTGTTTTCCTTATTTTGAGAATTAACACAAGAAAGAGCGATGACATGTCATTTCGTTGCCCCTCTCTCCTATACGTGGTCCCTTCCATCACCATTTCACTTTCTCCATCATCTTTTAACTTTTTTTATATTTTGCAATTGAAAACTCAAAACATATTTTAAGCCAAACACTACCTAAAAGATTTTAGATCAAAAAGAAGAACAAATAGAACACAAGACCAGCAAATTTAACAAATCCAAATCAATTTGAACAAGCATGCTGTCGGTTCCACACTTGGATACTATATCAGACAAAAAAAATGTGCCACAATCAACTTATCATCTTGTACATTGACGATCCAAATATTCACACATTCACATCCAATGAATTCAGCTTTCTTCAAGCATTTGATTAATTTACCAATGAGTAGTTGCTTTCTAAAAATCTTAATGAAGAAGACATAATATTCGTTAGCTTTACCAAACACTTATTAATTAATTTATCCACTTACTTTAATTTATCCATTTACTTTTGACCGCCTAAGTTGTAGATGGATTATATCTTTTGTGGATTCCATAACAACAACCATTTTATCACAGCAAAAATCAGATTGAGTATTCAATCAGAAGCAAAATTCTAATATGTATTTCGACCATGCTCAAATGTCACCCTTAAAAATCTAATACGGTGCATGAACAAAACACACACTACCATCCTTGTATATGTGTAGGCGCTAAGTCATGCTCAGAATAAAATAAATAAGCATATTTTCTAAAAATATCAACAAAACCAGGTTTTGTTTGTGAATTCCTGAACACAGTATGCTTCGAATACACAAATACATACTTTGATCGGAAATAAAACAGATATGGAAAATAATATTCATGTTACCATAGGCTTTTTGGGGCAGATCGTCTGGAGCGGGGACCCTTTGATCCCCTGGTCCACGTCAATCAGATTGTCCCATCTCAAAGCAATTTGCAATTTGCTCTTTGAATTCAAAACGAAATTCAAGGACGAAACTGTAAATTATCCGAAATGGGGCAATTTAATTGGTTTGAATCAGGGGACCAAACCTACAATCCCTGTTATGGATGGAACTAAGGAACACAAATTTTATTCCCACGTAAGTGTCCTCATTATTCGGGCTGAATTCCACGATGAATGTCCCTACGAACATATGCTGTTTACCTACGTTGTGTCATGGCACTGTAGTTCTATTTGTACAAGAAGTAGGTCCTAGATTCGTGGGGACAAAATATCTTGACTTGCAATTTATTGTTAAATCTGAAGTGACAGCAATTTATATTGCCAAGTATCTCAGTAGTCCTTAACTTTCATAACCAAAATTGTAGACGCACAGTTTATAGTTTTATAGTTCATTCAAGAGAGCACAAACATATATTCCCAGACTAAATTATTTGCACTGGTTATGGACGATGGCATCTTGAAACAGTGAGGGCATTTCAAAGTATAGTGCGCTACAATTAGGTAGGTAGATGAGACTGATTTGTCTTCCATACATAAGAAAATCTTTTGTAGGACAGATTAAAAAATGTATGATTTTAAGCCTATTAGCTAGGGTTGGTCTAAGTTAGGCACTTGGCTCCTCTTTCCTATACAATCAAAATGGTGGCGACATCTTTAATTAGCGGTGTAGATTGTCCGACACTATAAAGAGAGATTTGTTTTTTGGACCTTTGTTGTGCCTTTAGTCTAATCTGCTATGATAGTAATTTGATTTTATTCAAAGATAAATCTAAAGGAACTTAAAAAGTTAAAACAAAATATGGTTTGATGATCCAAAATATCCAAGGGAAAGGAAATTTTAAGTAAGAATATAAAGGGTTGGCACTACATACCTGTGTGATGTGCTTAATGTGCATACTCCAAAGGTTAACCATTAAGCTTGCCCATGGTCTGGGCGTTCAGCTAATACAGAGATAAAGGTATATAATTAAGACCAATCATAATATTTCATAAATATGTACAAAAACAAAAATAACAGGTGTAAACCTACAGGCAGGAATGTCAAGTATGTCGCAACATTTCATAGAACGAACAATGTAAAAATAGTACAAGTTTATTAGATGCTACACCTAAAAATATGTGAAAAATTAATCATGAAAAGACGAAGTTCAAATGACAGGTGTGTATGTTCCAAGATACTCATGTGCACTCGCCAGACACAGCTGTAAATATTAAGCTGAATCACCTGGAAATTTCAAAGGCTCCAAGCCCTCCAAATCAAGTTAGCAAGAGATACCGTCATCCCAGCAATAAATTCAAACTGGCTAAGTGAAATATGGTTGATGTTCAACAGTTGTGAAATCTGACGTTAGATACAAATATACAACAACAACTAAACCATTAATCTCAAACGAGTTGGGATTGACTAGAGAGGGAACCCAAAACCAAATAACTAAAATAGGATGTTAGATAAAAATATGGGAAAACAAATTGCAGGCTTTAAAAACCTGTTACCAGACATAAATTACAGAGGATGCCAATCCTATGAAATGCGGCTAAAATGCATAATGTAAGCTATATAAACAATTCCTTTATCCATAGTATAAAAAATTGTACATGACACCAACTCATTCACATACAATGAAACACTATACACACTCAATCTTGACACAAAAGAATCAAAACAAACTCAAACCAGTTTCTTATCTCAATATCACACTCCTCAAATCCAATCCTCCGTATGATCGAACTTGACGTATATTCATCCATGTATACAGCTCTTGAGCTTTGCAGCAATCAAAAAGTGGTTGCAAAACTGAAAAAATATTACTCCACAATCATGTCTCAATGTCAACTTGAGAAGAAACACAAACCAATCCGCATGGCATGTGCCTGTCGTGCTTATGAAATTTTGATGGGCTCGCACAACGTATATGAATGAATTTAGCTCAGTAAATGATAGAAGAATATGAGAATGAGCATGATTGATAGCTGATCCATTACTGAAAGAGTTCTGGATAAACTAAGATCAGTTGCACCGATCGAGTCAGGTTCTGGAAAACTATGATTAGATATGCAGTTTAGATCCGTGAAAGTGTACATGAACTCAAGAAAGAAAGGAGCAGCCTCATCTTCACGTAACTCCAAAAATACATCACCATCAAACATTTTTAACTTGCCATTGGATAATTCCTGGAAAAAAAAAAATACAGTTCCCTATCAAGATAATCTAAGATACAACCAGATAGATATTACAACAAATCAACAAGTGTGGTCTGCTTGTGTACCTTTGTACATCTTTTGCATGCGCGCGCGCGCGCGCGCGCACACACATATATATATATATACATATATATATACATATATATATATATATATATATATATATATATATATATATATAAAACATGCACAGATACGCGCACACACACGTGTTATATTTGTGATGTCTTAAATAAAATTATTTGACTTAAACGCAATCTGTCAAAACTGTCCTTTACTATATTAATATGATAACAACTTATTCGAGTAGGTAATAAACAAATAAATATTAATAGCGATTTGAAGAATTTAGAATTGAATTTTGTTTTTTGAAATGAAGGGAACGGGAAAAGTAGGGGTAGAAATAGCAAAGGATGTGCGTGTTTACATATACATACATACATGTATGTGTGTGTGTGTGTATATATATATATGGCAAGCGTTCCGTTGCACTCCAAAATGGAGCACCCCAAAAGCCCCCTCATTTCCACCTCTTATTTATGTTAAAAAAAGTGAGTGGGAAGTGAGAGAGTTAGTGGAAGAAGAGAGAAGGAGAGTTAGTGGGAAATGAGTGGTGGAAAAGTGGTAGGCTAAAGGGGTGCTCACTATTTAGGGTGTCATTGAACCTGTGTGTGTATATATATATATATATATATATATATATATATATATATATATATATATATATATATATATATGCAAGCGTTCGGTTGCACCCAAAAAATGGAGCACCACAAATGCCCCTTGATTTCCACCACCCGTTTATAATAAAGAATGTGAGTGGGAAGTGAGAGAGTGAGTGGAAGGAGAGAGAAGGGGAAATACTTGGTGGAGACTGAGGGACATTTAGGGTGCTGCACTGTTTGGGGTGCTCTCGAACTTGCCTCATATATATATATACATATATATATATATATATATATATATATATGACGAACGTTCAAGCTCCAGAGCACCCCATTTTTTTAGCCTCCCATTTGCACCTTAATTTGAGCCACATTTAGGGTGCTGCACTGTTTGGGGTGCTCTCGAATCATATATATATATACATATACATATACATATATATGACGAACGTTCAAGCTCCAGAGCACCCCATTTTTTTAGCCTCCCATTTGCACCTTAATTTGAGCCACATATCTATTTTAAAATAAGTTAGTGGGGAGAGAGAGAATTAGTGGAAAGAGAGAGAAACGAGAATGTGTGGTGGAAATCAGGGGGGCTAAAGGGGTGTTGCACTATTTGGGGTGCTCCTGATCCTATCCCTATAGGGGCAAGTTCGAGAGCACCCCAAACAGTGCAGCACCCCAAAAGCCCCTCAACCACAACCAAGTATTCCACACCCTCTCTCCTTCCACTCATTCTCTCACATTCTTTAATATAAATGAGTGGCTGTTGTTCAGGTGCAAATGGAGGGCTGAAATTCAGGGGTGCTCCATGATCCTATCCCATATAGGTGAGCGTTTAATGACACCCCTTATTCTGCACCCCTTATTAGCCTCCCTATTTTCCACCTTTCGTTTATATTAGTTTAAGTTGAGTGGAAGGAGAGAGAGAGGGAATGTGCGGTGGAAAAGTGGGAGGCTAAAGGGGTGCTCACTATTTAGGGTGTCATTGAATCTCTCTCTCTCTCTCTCTCTCTCTCTCTCTCTATATATATATATATATATATATATATATATATATATATATATATATATATATATATATATAGAGAGAGAGAGAAAGAGAGAGAGAGAGAGAGAAATGATTTGGATTCAGCATAGAACCGTTGAGAAGTTGGCCATATCTCAAACTGGGTGGAATATGATGAATTCTTTTGTGTGCACATATCTTTCAGCATTTCTTTTTCGATCTGAACACGTTAGATTGGTTATATCTAATGTCATTTACTCTGTTTAGTTTGGTGTTTTGATAGCCTCCCTCGTTTACTAAATAAACAGTATTATGTGCATGAAAATGTCATGACATGAAAACTTCCTAAATTTATACTCCCAAAATTTTGCTGTATAATCATAAACATGCCCCTTTTTTATATACATGTCACTTGCATGTGCAAAAATATTAGTAATAAATAATGGAAATCACAGGGATTTTAAGCCTTCGTGGATAATCATCGGAAAAACAAAACATGTGAAAAAGTTGCATATAACATCAGGTTTTGCATTGGAAATCCAACAGAATTGTGTTTTCTTGATGTATTGCTACATTATTATAGCTCCACAAAATGTCAATACCGAAATTAGGTTGAAGTGGATAGTTTCATCCAGTATTTTATGTGATTTTGGTGATTTTTAACATAACTGCTATGTATTTCCTTTATTTCCAAATACTGCTCAATTAAGTGATATAAACAACGTTTTTAATTCATCTGCATTTCATTTACATCACTTTATTCCCACAAGTTGCAAAATGGTAATCGACATCATGATATCTGAGCAGCCATCAACATTTATTGAGTATTCACTAGCGGTTGAGTATCATACCTGGTATTATTATCTTTTAGCAATAAAAAATACGTGCAAGTAATGAGAAATTATAGTCTATGTTAGTATTACCTCAAACTGTTTCCCAATTGTAACAAGGATAGAACCATTGGGTAGAACAAAGGAAGTCGAGTCATGAGTGATGATGCAGAATTTGTGATCGTTTCCAGTAATATGGAGGCTAAGAGCATGAGGATCTGAGAAAATTATTGGCTCTCCATTCCTCCTATATATTATAGATAGCTGCATCTTGTGAAAACTCTTCCCCAGGGTTCTATTTCCAACATGTTGAGAAAGTAGTTTGGAAATGGATTCAGCAACAATTTCAAGTTTCTCTGTAACTTTTTTTACCTTTTCCCTGCGAAATTAAATATGCTAATGATGAATTGAATCTTTTGGTAACAGTAAGAGGATATTCACTGACACAAAAGATTATGTAATATCAAGAAGATAATAAGCTGGATGATATAGTAATTTACAAAAATGATAGGATATGAGATGAAACACAACCTTCTACAACTAATAACTTCAGAATTATGATGCTAGAATGTCACTAAGAAAGTAACTAAGGCCTGACTAACCCCCAAACACATTATCGTACAAATATTTTCATAAGCTAGGCTGAAGTATATAATTAGGGCTGGATATTTTTCCTATTTTCCGCTTTTCCGTCAATTTCCTTCCGATTATTTCCGAATTTTCCAATTTCCGTCTTTTTTTTCAAAAAAATAATCTCGGAAGGAATTCCTTCGCCAAATAACAGAAAAGGTCGGAAATTTTCCGCAATTTTCGTGAAATTCCTTTCCTTCCAAAATAACGTATAATTGGGCCACATCAACAATGCACCCGCAAGCCCCAATATGCTTAAATTTGAAAAATCAATCTCTCACGCTCACATATCGCACGCATTCAGCTGAAATTAAAAAGCGAAAAGCTCATCCCTTCTTAACCCTAACCCTAATTCGTTTTATTCGCTCAACATCTCAACCATGACCGATTTTGTCACTTGATTTTGCTGTCAAACAACTCCATAAGGTGCACCTCTGTTACAATTTCAGTTCTTTAAGCTGTATTTTTTTCCCCTCATTTTTGTATAGATTCATTAACATATAGAATTTATTAGGTTTATTAAGTTAAAGGTACTGATTTTAACATCGGGGTGTTATTTCCATCAAAAAAAGAGTTAAAAGGTACCATATTTTTTTACATTCGTATGATTCCATTGATTTTAATTCGGGCTGTTATTTCCGTTGTATGCCACTTGATTTGTTTCTGGACTTTTTGTATTTTTGAAAGATTTGTATTTTTTATGTTTCCGGATTTCCGTTGTATGCCACTTCACTTGATTTGTTTCTGGATTTTTGTTTCTTTGCTTTGTATTCACAAAGAAAACATCAAGACATAGAAGATTTGACTTTTGATCAGTGAATTTTACAGGTATCATTGGAAGTTTGAGATAAATATCTATTAGGTGTTATTTCTATTGAGGATTTCAAAGACTGGAGGATGTATTTATTAGCCAAAATGTCTTTTAGTTGTGGTATTTAAAATTATTACCCTATAATCCTTCCATTAATTAAGAACATGTTATCTCATTGATTTAAATATAAAGAAAAGGTACAAATGGTTCAGATTTACTTTCCAACATAAGAATGGAGTGTACAGAAAAAATAGCATATTCAATAAGTCCTCTAGCTTCTCCATATGTTCTGTGCATGGCTTTAGCAACTTTGACCAATAGCTTAGCAGTTGTGATACTAGGGTAAGCAAAATTAGTAGTAGCATCGTAGGAAGTGCTAGTCTCCACCATGGTATGTAGCTATAATTGTGGTATTCCTTCAAAGGAAACAACAGGCTTCCTATATTTACTAGTATCAATTTACAGGCACTTGGGTTTTCATTCCCTGTTTACTTTTGCAGTTCTGTATTTAAAAAAAAAAAAAAAAAAAAAAAAAAAAAAAAAAAAAAAAAAAAAAACACACCCACACACACACACAAAAAAATCAAGCCATATACAGGCATATTGGTTCTTTTTGCTGTCAGTTCGCATTTCTGTTGTATGCTTCATTTGGTTTCATATGTTATTGTTTGGTTTCATATGTTATTGTTTGGTTTCATTTCTATTTTCATTTAGTTACGATTTCATTTTCAAATAGTACTTTCATATTGCATTAAAAAAATCACTTTGTTATATCTTTGTTCTATTTTTCTGTTCTTTGCTACATTTTAGTGCTTCTATCTGAGTTTATATCTCTATTACATTTCTGTATTGCATCATTTGTTTCCTCAGTATTGCCTTTGGTTTGTTCTCCTATTCAAAAGAAACAGAATCATTGCATTTAGTTATCTGTTATTCTGTTTTCATCCCCTTCTCTGTTGACATTTTCAAGTTCCCAGCTTGTATCAGGTGTTATTTTCAATTGAATTCACACTGGTTTCTTATATAGTTTAACATCAATTTTCATTAAAAACAATTTGATACACTATTTCAGTTGTACATTTTTTTCATTTAACATACTAACTAGCACCTGCATACAACCAATCGATATATTAATGAACTATAAACCTATGTTTATATGTATACAATACTTGCATTGACATTTGTATGTGGCTTTATGAAGTTGAACTGTTTTGTGTAACCTGATAGCTTGTTCCATATATAGATAACTTCTTAATTTTCCTTATAGGGACTTCATCTTTATCGCTGTGAGCATCATCACGACAAAAATTAGTAGAGTGAAGAAAGTCTAGGCAGGAACTTAAGGCAACAAAATTTAGTATTTAAATTTGATACTGCATTTGTATCATTGTTTAATTTGTTATCACTGTTCTATGTCATTATATAGTGTAACTGCTCTCGAATATTAAGTGTAATTGGTCTTGATATTCTGTATTGAACTTTCATTTCATTATCTAGTGTGACTTACTCATGAATTTGATTGTACCAGTTGAAGTTTCTTTAATTTACTGCTCTTGAACACTCAGTGTAATCGCTCTTGATATTATGTACTGAGATTTCATTTCATTAACTAGTGTGACTTTGATATTCATTACTGAGCTTTTTTTCCCCCCTCTATTGAACTAGTAGCAGTTCAGTTTTATGCCTAAGTATTTGTTGGTCAGTCACGCTCACACGTAATGGTGATCTTGATTTCCATAATCCTTGCATCGATCTTCGTCAACAATATTTTCTTTCTTTATATTACAAAATTAATGAATTTATGAATAAACTTTTCTCTTCATTTATAAATCGATTGAATAATAAATTGATTTAGCAATCAATTGTTTTCGTCCAAAATATATCTTTTTAAATCTTTCTATTTTCTTCAGTCATGTATAGCCTAATTGATTGATAAGATCAATTAGTTAAATTCTTCTCTTCTTTGAATAATATTTGAATCACCCAATTTCAATATGTGTGTGTATATATATATATGTATATGGTGTGTGTGTGTGACACAATGATGAATGAGTGATGTGATAGTGTGCAACTGAATTATTGTCCACGTAATAAGGGTTTACGCTGAAGTTGGTTTATGCTGTGTGGACTTAACTGGGTTGAATCTTAGTTTGGGTGTGTGTCACACAAAACAGAGAATGAGTAAGGTAATAGTGTGCAACTGAATTATTGTCTAAACAACAAGGGTTTATGCTGAAATTTGTTTACATTGTGTGGACTTAATTGGGTTGGTAGTCCAAAGCCTAATCTAATCAAGGGTGGGGAAAAAACAGTTAGTTTGTCATAATTATGGGTATAAAGTGAGAAATACTTTATAATAAACACTATTTGTGGACTTGGACCTGATTCAGTCCGGTTTAGACTCACTCGCAGTTGAGGTAACAACTAAGGTGGTAGCTAAGTCTTCACGTGTCTCTACACGCATGTATTGATTTCTGTTTTGAATCAACCATCCACTCTAAACATTATCCATTTGTAAAGATATCAAATCATGGATATTTGGAAAGATTTCATGATGATTAAGCGATAAATTTATGTATTCTCATACTAATTACTTCATTGTGAAGTCTACTGAAATGAAGAATTTCATCTTTGTATTATTATATGAGTGACTGAGAAAATATCATTCATTATCTTCTTCTTCAGTATACCTCAATTTAGGTTGTCAAATCAAATTAGGGATTTTGAGCGTAAACAAGCCTTTGGAGAAATTCATCTGCAATTACAGGTTTTCCCTCCACTATACTACCTATAATTTTGTAATATCTCTCTTGTAGTATCTATTGTATCATCTTTTTTTTTTTTTTTTACGGAAATAAAGAATAGTTGTTGGATCAGTGGACGCAGCCATAGCCGATCCACGTTAGATCTCTGTGTTCTTCACTCTTTTGTTTTTTCTTTGTTTGATGATTATTTTTCATTAAATTTGTGGTTGATAATGAATTGACAGGCTAGATACTTTGTTTACTGCTTTTGTGCATTATATTCAGTTGCAGTTTTAAAGTTGCTCAAAATAATAATAAATTCACACATAAATTGTTATTGAAAAGGTAGTGCCTGGCGCAGTGGTAAGGTTACCCGGCTGGTAATCTGGAGCGCGCAGGTTCGAGTCCCGACCTTTTCACATATGTGAGAGAAAGGTTGTGCACACTAATCGACCACCCCCAAAGCCCGGAAAGCCATGAGAATAGTACCAGGACGGAAGACTGACATTGGAAGTCCTCTCGCGTTTGAGTACGGGAGCCTTTGGCACTGAGTATCAACCTTATAAATTGGTATTGAAGCAGTAAATTTAGCACAACTGCTTGGTATCGGGGCTAGTTATCCTGTTCTAGATAAGCTTTCAACGGCAAGTTCTTTTAGTTTTAGTGGTGGTATGAAAGATTATGGCATCAACAAGTTTGCTTAAAAAAAAAAAAGAGCTTTTGAGGCATGGAAGGTGAAAACTAATGTTGGAAGATCTGGAGCTACAGAAATTCTACAATATGTTCATTCTTATGTATGGAAAGTAGGAACCCACTCTAGTTGCAGCTTTAGGCAAAGCAACTTACTTCGTCTTATTTATGCATGATTTCTTATGTAAGGTTTTGTCTATTTCTTGAAGACCAAAAAACGAAATATCTATCTAATTATGGAAGTGGAAGACCTTGACAAATAAGTAGTCGAAGAGGCGTTTGAAGACACTCGAAGTCGAAAATAGTAGTGAATTTACAACACAAGAATTCACCGACTTTTGAACCTGAGCATGCAGCTACAAAATTTTCTACTTTTATTGAGTCGCACTATTATAGAGTGGTCAAGAGTGTATGTTGAATGTTATAGGAGGGAACTATGAGCTCAAGAAAGACTGCTGGTCTTGAAGAAAGGGTTTGGGCATGCGCGATTTCTATGACAATACTTGTCATCAACCACACCTATTGTCATAGGTATAAAGTTTCCAGAAGAAGCAAGGGAAATGGAGCCGGTTGATTATTCATTTCTTAATGTTTGATTGTTCAGCATATTTGGATGATGACAGACATGATAAACTAAAGCCTAGAGAAAAGTAAACACATTTTGTTATGTTATAGAGAAAGAGAAAAGGAATATAGGTTATGATCTAAAACAACTAAGAGAGTTGTAACTAGCAGACATGTGCTATTTAATGAGAAATCTTTATTGAAGTTGAAGCCTCTATCAAATGATGACATTATGAGAACGCAAAATTTCCAAATACATCTGAAGTCATCGGATTATTTTCGTATTCACAGAGATGGTATTTCCGTTGATATCATAGTTAACAAGAAGATTGCAAAGGGTCAAACTCCAAACGGAGCTTAGCTGCATGGAAGGCCAATTGGTTCAGTTGGCGTTGTTTAAAAGTATTTTGTAGCGATGATTCTTCGTCTTATACTTTGAACTTTGCAGATCTTGTTGATTCTGCTGTGTTGATTTAGGAAAGTCTAGCAAAAATTTTGTGGAGGAGATTGAAGAACATAATGTTGAGTATGTCCTCACTCAATTTGAAACAAAGAAGGTGAAGCGCGTTATTAAACTTTCATTTGTCTCTCAAAGTTTTGTATCTACGTTGTTGTCTCCTACATCGAATTTGTTGAAAAATTTTGGCATTTTTTCATATGTACTATGTTCATTTACATGCATATTATCTTGCTTATGCTTGGAAAAGATTTGGAAGTTATGTTAGGGCAACAATTCCCAAACTCACTCATCTTGAATTTTGATGCCATGTGACATAGATCCAACAACCTGTTGAGATGTGAAGATGAAAAGAGATTGTTACATGCATATTGTTGAGAAATTTTGATGCCTCCGTTGTTTGTAACTGATCAATTTCCATCTAATCGATGTTTGCATCTAATACTTCCAGCAGTACCAAGCCCATGAGCTGTGCATTTCCAAAACTGACCAGCTTTGCTAATGAATCTACCTTCTCATTATGCCAGCGAGAGATATGTCGGACGGTGTAGTGTCCGAAATCGGTCAACAGTTGAGGTAAGGAGCAAGTCATGCTCCTTTTGCTCGAAATTCTCGTCTCACTTAGCACACAACAATTTGCCAATCATAAAATATCTGAATTGACTTTACCCTCAACTCCTTGGAAAGTTTGAGCCTCACAATCAAGGCCTCATATTCATTTTCACTGTTTATTGCTGGAAAGTTGAGCTTCAAAGCATAGCAAATCAATCATTCCTTGAAGTCACAAGCACGACTGCATCGCCAGAACATTGATCGTTATGTGCTCCATCAATGAACATTTTCCATTGAAAGGGTGACGACTCGCTATTTTCAAGAGTCCCATGGGGCTGGAGGTTGTCTTCTCATCTCATTACACTTTGCACTTGTCCTATTGACTTGATTTCTCAAGTCAATATTATTACTAATTCGTTGGTTCAACGCCTCATGTGTTTTCTCAGATACTATGAGTAACCAGGTCAGCAGTAGCGGTCGCGAGAGTTTTATCGGCATCAACCGTAGCATTCTGACTTCCCCGTTGAATGCTCATCTTCTCTTCAGTTTGGGTGTTCATACGAGATATGGAGGCTTCCTTCCCGGCTGCCATGGTTGTTTATTCAAGGTTCCAACAAATCTAAGTAGAAAATGACCAAAAATTTGGATCTTATCTCAATGGAATCGCTATCCACTAGTAGATAAGAAGATCTACCAACTAAGAATCAGATTTCTCGGTGAAAACAGCAAAATATTAGCGCTAAAATTGGCATTAGCACCTAGAAACAAGATTTATAAGAGATTAATGAAGAAAAATAAATGAAAAACAAATAAAGAGTGGTAAAATCATAGACAAATGTTCATAGTGGTTCGGCTACGTCCACTTTTCAAAACTTTACCCTTTTCCTTGATTTTTTTTATTATAGAAGTTTTGGATCGATGAAGATCCAGATCGGTCGAAATAACTGAAATTTTCTAAGAGTTCAAAAGTTCTGAATTCTTCCTAGGCAACCCATATTTATTGGCGAGGGTAGGTTCAGTTCGATCAAAAGATTTGCAATGGTAGTGTAGTAGAGATAGTGGGAATAATGTCGTTAATGGGGCCAACCACGTTCTACAATTCAGATCAAATCAACTGTGATTAGGAATCAGTACCGATGTGGATTCAATTAACTGCAATTGATCCAGACTGGGTCATCTTCTTGACTTGATGTAGTTTTTGTTTTGCCTTCTGATGCAAAGCTCTGAAAGTAGCTGCACTTTCTTGAAGACCCGGATGTGATAGCTTGGGGTATGTATTAGGTTGATCTGAGTTGTAGCATCGTCTTCGAATTTGGTCGACCCAAGTCAATGCAATCCAAACTTGTGCAAATGAGGGAGTAAGCGGACCCGGAATGACGTAGCATCCTTGAATTCAAGCGAGCGACGTTATGGACTGATTCGGGCATACCGGCCCGAGTTCTATGCCCGCCTAAGCTTGATTTGAAGCATCATGTCGTGCAGTTCTTATGAATTTGTCTGACCGCTATTCCATAACTATGTCCTGCCTTATTACCAAGCTTTCAGACTATCATTATGAATCTTTCACTGTGCCATTGTCGTGTTATACTTGTCCAGATAGTATGAAATAATTGGGCCTTGAGGCCGGGTAACATCAATCTTTTGTTTTTTCTTTGATGATTATTTTTCGTTGAATTTGTGATCGACAAATAATCGACAAGCTAGATCCTTTTCATTATTGCTTCCGTTCCTTAGTATTCCGCTACAGATTTGAAGTTGCTCAAATTAATTATAAATTCGCGCACTAGACTGGTATCGAAGCGGTAAATTTTGCACAATACACACACACACACACACACATATATATATATATATATACACACACACACATACACACACACATATATATATATAATTGTATTAAAACATGAAAACATACAGATTGCATTCATAAGGCATCTGCAAAAACATGAGGCAAGACATAGGCTTTTCGACTAAATATAAAACACATTACATATAACGAAATTTGATATTTTAAATTAACATATGCAATAAATAAAGAACAAATCATTCAGGTCTGACACTGAACAAGTATACATCTCTTTTATAAAAAGGGATTTAAAAAATAACTGAAATCCATATGATTCTAGTTTGCAGAAATCATTTGAATATTCTACAAACTTGCAATTTCGAATCTTGCTACCAATTCAAATCAATATGCAAAATTTATCTGGCGACTTTTTAAATAGCAATGAAAAAAATCTACTACATAGCTCTCAGTCATTGTTTCATAAACAATCTTACATAATTATATTGATATTGGAATTGAAAGGTAAAAAAATACACTTTCACTTTTTTAAATTTTGTTCTTTTTTCCATTAAATAATTGAAGTCTAATAATTTCTATTAATATCAATATTTACAAATAAAGGTAAATTAATTCTTGAGTCATAGTCCCGACCGTTTGAGTTGATATTGGGTCGACGCACACACAAACTCACATACACGTGTGTGTGTGTGTGTGTGGACACACATGAAGGCTTAGCTACCACCTTAAGTTGTTACCTCAATTGCAAGTGAGTTTAAACTTTAAACCATGATTGATTCTAGGTCCAAAAATAGTGTTTATCAAAACAAAAGTAACTTCTTACGATTATGACAAGTTCACTTACCTTTTTCCACTCTTAATTAAATATAGCTTTGATGAATTTGGAAAGTTTCCATTTGATATATTTCCATACTAAGATTCAACCCAATTAAGTCCACAACGTAAACCCATTTTAGCATAAACCCTTATTAGAAAAGAATTCAATTACACTCTATTACCTAACTCATTCATCTATTTTGGGTCTCTCTCTCTCTCTCTCTCTCTCTCACACACACACACACACACACACACACATATATATATATATATATTCATTGTATTAAAACATGAAAGCATACATGAGGCGTTGGCAAGTCCATGAAACGGGCATAAGCTTTTCAGATAAGAATAAAATGCAAAAACATATAATGGAGTTTGACATTATAAACTAACCATGCAAAAATAAGAACGAACCATTTAGGTCCAACGTTGAACAAGTGTTGAAATCAAAATTTGACCTCAACACCAAAGATGTTTCGAGAACACTTCACCAAATAGTATGATTTGAGATTAGGGAGCCACAAACACAAAATAAGGAGCAAAAAAGCAAGGAACAAGGAATTTTTAGAGTGATTCGGTCAATTTAGATCTACGTCCACTATGGAAGCACTTTTCATTATCTCTTTTGAATTTACAAAGTATATGAGCTCACTCATATCTCTCATTTCTCTCTTTGATAATGATCTTCTACTATTTTCTCTCTTTTCACTCTAGATTTCACTTGGATTTGCAAACGAATCGGCGAGATCTCTTGATTTGTGATGGTAGTTGTGTAGATATTCAATCACTTAGACACTTAGATGATCTTCACCGGATCTGATGATCTTGTGTTGGATCTAGGCTTTGAAGAGAGTTAATGGTAGTTGGAGATCACTTATATTGAGTTTGAGAGATTTCTAATGGAGTTTGGAGAAGATTTGATTCATTTGTTGGTGAAGGAAGATGGAGTGAGTTTAAGAAACCATTAATGGAGCTTTGAGTGTTTGAGAGTTGTGGAGAGATGATTTAGGCAACCCTTTGGGGTGGAAAAATCGGTGCCTTGAATGGTGAAGAAATGAGCTATTTATAGGTGTAGTTTGGGGGTAGTGACAATGTTGTAATTATGGTGTGCAGGGTTTGGGTCGGCCTCAAACTTATTCACGAAAATGCCACTGGTTCACATATTTTAATACCGACTGACCAGGAATTTTTAGTGCCGACCCACTTTTTATATTCTTCAGGACCGACCACTTTTTATATGCCTCAGGACCGACCACTTTTTATATTCATATGGATCCACGTGGCGTGAACTGAAGTCGCCTCATGCATTTTAAAAGTGCCAATCCATGTAATAACCATTTTGCCACCGCGTAACTCACATGTGGTCAAACCATCCTGCTGCAATTCAAAGAACGTGCTGCTACTTGGAAGCCGATCCATGCACCGCAATCAGACCGACCCACGTGGCCTTTTAGTATGGCCGACCCATACTTATGTTTTGGAACTGTACGCAAGCCTTATCTGAGCTAATCCATTTTGCTGCATTATTTACGCCTTTGCCATACTTTGGCATGTCATGTTTTTAGCGTGTGTGGGCCAACGTGATGCATTTCATAATGTGACCGCTCCAACATTTGTTGATCAACCCTTCTTTGTATGACGTGTTTGTTGATTCCAACGTGGTTCGCAATTGTTCCTTTACATTCTTTTGTCTGGAACCATTTTGTGCAATATTAATTCAAGTGTGGTCCATGTATTTACGTTACCATGTTTGGACCCGCCAATTATCAAACAAATGCTTCATACTTCAATACTGTCGATACATAATGAGCTTGGTGGTGCGTCACCATTTACACAAGACCAACCATATTAGCATTTGATATCGACCCGTTGGTACATTTCAACATGTCGATCCATACAGCTTGTTTAACATGGCACGCCCAATGTTGTTGTTGCTATGCAGACTCCATGCTTTTTATTTGCCAGCACGTGATTCTTTTATTCTTCATGCAATGTGTGTATGCACACGCTAGTAGTTGCCACATGGACTGCATGTCCCTTACTTTGAAGTGAACCGATCCATTCTAATCCTCTTGACCGACCCGTATTGTTAAGACCGACCCATATAGCTGAGACCGACCCATTGTTATAGACCGACCCATATTGAAATTAAGTGACCGATCTATGCACACTGAGGTTGACCGACCCATACACATTGAATGTATTATTCGATCCATCAATTTTAACTTTAATTAGATCCAACACTATATGCATGATTTTTAGTGGATAACAAGTATACTACTTTTTTTAAGACTAAAAATAAATAACTAAATCCTCATGATTCTAGTTTTCATTTAGCAAACTTTATATAAAGGTCCCTCAAAAATTCCAATTTCGATTCATTTTGCCAATTCGAATCGATCTGCAAAATTTATTTGGAGATTCAATTAAATTACTATTTTTAAATGGCTATAAAAAATCCAATACATAGCTCTTAATCGTACGGGTGAGCGTTGGCTCGGTTCGGTTGGTTTTAGGGTAAAAAAGTTCAAACCGAATTAGAAACGAAAATTTTCAAAACCGAACCGAACTGAATCAAAATAATTTCGATTGATAACCGATTTAACCGAACTTGAAGGATATCTTATTGTTCAAATGATTAATTCACTAAAAGAAAGTCATAAATTTACGTTTGGAGAAATTTTATTCATTAAATTTTATGTTTACAATAAAGTACGAAAATAACATAAAATTAGATAATACGGTAAAAGTTCGATTAATTCGGTTAAACTGATAACTAAAAAAATACAAACTGAATATAAACCGATTTAGTTTCAGAACCGAACCAAACAGATCGAAACAAACCGGTTTGATCGGTTAATTCGGTTCTAACCGAATATTGTTCACCCCTACTTGATCGTTGTTAGTCATGTTGATATTGAAATTGAAAAGTAAAAACTAACTTTCGTTTTCTTAAATTTTTGTTCTATTTATTTTTCATTAAATAATTGAAGTTTACCAAAGTCTATTGTGTCAATATTTACGGATAAGTGTAAATTAATTCTAAAACTGCATTCCTTGACAGTTTGAGGCATGTAAGGCATACATTTGCCCGTTTCATATTTCTCATGTTGTCAAGGTACAAGCTTTAGAGATATAAAATCTTTTATGGAAAAGTCATAAGACATCTTATCTCTCATTTTCTCAAGGTGAGCTTTCTAAAACAATAAGATATATATATATATATATATATATATATATATATATATGAGGAGCGTTCAATGACGCCTCTATTTTGTAGCATCCATGCAGCAATTTGATTTCCACTGCACAGTCCAATTTAAATAATAGCAAATTCGCAGTCTCTCTCTTCTACAACATATTATTATTTTATTTTGATCGGATTGTGTAGTGGAACAACATATTATTATTTAAATCGGATTGTGTGGTGAAAATCAGAAAGTTAAAAGAGATGCCGCAAATCATGGATGCCACTGAATGCTCCTATTTATATGCACGGGTGCACAAACAAAGGGACCGATCTATGTTCATTGTACCCTGATCTATAGATTGGATCATTAACTTGCGACAATAAAGTTGTCTGTACCTTTAAACTAAGAAACAAGCGAAAATGTGATGTACAATTATTGCTTTGATATCAACCATAGGAATCACTGTAATAACATGGTAATCAAAGTGATGAGAAGTGAATAAATGCTTAAATTATAGCATAACATTTATTCATTATTTTAACCACATTTAACCACTTTTTGTTCACCTTGTGTTAGAAATTTAATTGTTTGTCCTCCGTACATCCAATTGTATTATTTTCATACTAATGTTTTGTTCTTATATTTTTTAATTTTCTACTCTCGTTCTGATGTTATGAAACTGTAGTTTTTAATTTGGCAATCATTTTCTACTGTCATCTGCATTTTGGTGAAGTATCACTATAAAAATAGCCCAGAGTGATCCCAATTCCTAGCTCCGTCTCCCACCCCCTACCTCCCAAAAAAAACTTTTCCCTCGTGATCTCTCCCTCGTGCACTCTCTTTCTCTCTATGTAGGTTTAAGATTTATGTTTCTTATATTTGAAAATTTTGAAATTCCAGTCAGTTGTAAATATTCTGGTTACAACACTTTCTTCACATGAAAATAGATTAATAGGAATCAAATACTTATATTTACAACTATGTATCATCCTTGAAAAAGCTAGTTTAATTACCGAATTTTCCACTATTTCATGTTTTTCAACTGAACAGAGCTAGAATCGACAAAAATAGCATGCATTCTCTAACGCTAGACCTTTTATTCATATCTATATTATCTCAACGATTTGTCATTTTTATACTTTCATGTAATTGTTGCATTTTCTTAAAATTTCTATGGTAAATTTTGACATTATCTAGCAACTGAAGACCAAAACTGGAATTTAGAACGGATTAGACTTCAGTAATCATCAAAACAAAATCGAAATGGTGGGAATCCTGGTGTTCAAACTTAAATTTGATCCACGATGCACATAGAAAAAGTGCAAGTATCGATTCTCAACGGTAACATAAATATGTTCGTTACTTACTTGGAGTATGGGTACTTTATGGCACACCACCTCAGAGGTTAGTGCCTAGCTACTCGAGTAGCAAAACAAATATACACATAAAACACATACTTAAAAGGAGAATTTCACTATCTTGTTAGATTTTTTACCATGTAAGGAGAAATTTTTTTCCTAAAATACCTCTAGTCTAGAGTTAAATGATGGATTTTTCATTCATTATTTTGAATAGCTAAAGTAAAACAAATAATGTTTTCTATACTGATAAATAAACTGGACATCAGAAAACAAATGCCAATGCAACTAGTTTACCATGCAAACTAAAGCATGGATCCTCTTTGACAATATTAATAAACTACAACTAAATTAAAACTTTTTGATGCAAAGCATGAGAATGAGAATGGACATGGCGGATAAGCATACACCTTAATGTCAACAAATGCATTTTTCGAAAGAAATAATTCAACAGCCTCGTATCTAGTTCAACCTTTCTATTTACAGTTTGAATCATGTGCAATATTGAAAGGGTAGAAATTTTTATAAGAGGACTGAAATTTAAAAAGATAAGGTGTTTGAGCATGCTTTTGATGGATGATATTGAAATTAGAGTAGAATTGTACATACAATATTAACAAGAAAAATATAACATTCAACGTTTAATTGTGAACTTCTCACATACACCAAATCAGAATTCCACTATTGTAACAAATATGTAGAATTTAGTGAAGTTCAAATTGAACGGTGTGTGATATCTAAATATGAATCGTTAGTCAATAAGCATCCAAACAACTAAATTAAAATAAATAAAATTAATTTAGTACTTATCACTATAGTAACAACCCAATCATAATTTAGTCGAATTTGTTCAAATAGTAAAGATTTCATGATCGTTGGTAAATAATCAGATATCAACTTGTTTTTATTTTCAACTGTTGTTAGATTGCTTATGTAGCAAACGAGTCTAGCTGGAGTTCCAAGTATTGCTACTGCAACATATTTCTTGTTGATATAGTCAAATCTTCAACCTTTAGGAGTTTATGTAATCAAGTCTTACTGGAGCGTATATAAAAGTTATTCTAGTAATCAAGTCAAATCTTCTTCTTATAGGAAGAGAAATGTATTGCTCACACCCTGCTCAAAGTATGAGGCGCATACATTTCATTATGATTGGTTATAGGCCATAAGATTTTAATTCTTAAATCTGCAATTATATACATCATATGAAGATTTGAAGTTTGAACATATGATAAATCATTGGATGAGAATATATAAAACAAATGTAACATTGAGAAGAAATCTTAAATTTCAGCCAAGATCAATATCAAATGAGATCGAAACAAGCATTTGTATTGGTTTAAAATTCTCTCTCAAAGAAGAATATGATTTAAGCGATGGCTGAAATTGATTTCAGACGAAATTTGAGTACCAATGATTAAGAAAGAAGCTAAGAAATCATTATGTCAAAGAAAAACCGGTAAGAACATTAATTTACTACAACTCTATTACAACAGTTATATAGTTTATCATTGAGCTATAAATGACGAGCAAAATCAATTATTTTTTAAGTTCTATCAACTCAAAACCAGCCATCTTTTTCTTCCTTTTTACTGAGAAAATGCATGCTAAATCAGATGAATCGAATGATTGAATCCACCTGTCATGCTTATAATAGAAGACAGGTGTAATGAAAAATGAAGACAGGATAAAACAGTACAAGAATTACATTAAAATGAAGGCAGGATAAAACACTACAAGAATTACATTCTTTTCGACCAGCACTCGGTTTATTACCAAAACTGTGCCTCCAAAAACATATCTCAAGTTTACTCAACAAAATACGAATAAAAATCACAGAAATATACAATAAAATAAGATCATTCAATTTATTATATAATTATTCCATTTATAATTTCTAAAGAAATACTATAAAAGTAGAGTATATTTTGTTTGTAATATCCGTATTTCTATAGGAAAAGTTCTGGGAACCGAATTTTCAAAAATTTCAAATTACCAAAACACAAGCGGTATTTCTTAAAATTTCAGATTACCGAATTTTAAAAAAAAATCGTCTATAACATTATTAACGATCAGCTAGATTTATAACGCTGTTTGCATGAGGGAGAGGAGTATTTCAAATAAATAGTATATCTAAATTTCTTCAATACCTTCATTGATACTTTTATTCATGATGTCAACCGTTAAAGCTCCGATGTGCTCTGCCTAAACAATATGTTTTAGCTTTGCAATAAGATGGCATAGTGTTATTGCCTTGTCCTAGAACGTGTTTGTTCTCATCTAGGAACCTTAAAAATTTCGGCACTTAGAACTTCTATCTACCCATGATAGCATGGATTTCAATAAAACTCCATTTGAGTCATGTGCGCACGTAAGGATATATTAAGGAGGATAACAGGAAGCCCTTACTGCTACTTAAAATTTGATTTAGTCTCATATTATGCCTTGATTAAACAGTTGCTACATGAAAGTGTTTAAGAAATTTCAATTATGAATGTACTAGTTGAAGGTACAGCAGGAATATGCATGTCAATGGAGTGAGAATAACAATTATAAAAATTTCTACCAAAATATCTTGTTGGACGAGTCCACTATCGATGCTGTTCAAAAATGTTGCATACTACATAAATGAAAGCCATGTCAAAATTTTGATATTTGTTGGACTTTAGTCACTTTATGATTAATGATTTGAATCACGTTTTTGAAAAACCTTGTATATATGTATGTAAGGTGTGTGTATATACACCATGATTACTTTCTCAGTTTAATTCTTGGTTCTTGTTAGTTTTTCTTCCCCCCTACCTTTCAATTTTTGTTTCCTTCTACTGACTGGATTTGTCTGAAAATAAAAGTGGTGCTTTATTCAAATGGAGCACCCATTCTGATATTCCTAGGGTTCAAATAATAATCTACAGAATCTTGGTTGAAGCATCATCGTACTTGCCACTTACATACATGATGCTCCATAGACATGCACATATTTACCGTGCTTTCAACTGGTATATTCATCATCGAAGTTGTCAAACACTTTCATTCAACAATTGTTTAATCAAGGCTTCGTATTAGACTAAATCATATTTTAAATAGCAAAAAGGACTTGCAGTGATATTTATTTCTTAATATACTCTTATGTGGACACGACTCAAATGGAGCTTTACCATGCTAGCATGGGTGGAGTGAAGTTTCAAGTGCTAAAGTTATTAGACGAGAACAAACAACATTGATTTTCCTTTTATGTATCAAGTTTAGTCAATTAAGCTATTTATTTACTTATTTTCATAAAAAAACCTACTTCGGAGAGTAGAGCTAGAGGTCGTGGTTGTCTGCCACACAAGTCGCCCTTTTAAACCAGCCCAACGTTATATCAATCCCCCACCTTATTTGTTGGCATTTCAGAGGGATAACCACTTTCGCCTTAAGAGATGCAAAGTTTAGGAGACTAGGATCTGAACCTGTGACCTCAAGGACCGTTGGTCCATGGTCGCTAGGCAATCCTAATCAACTGAGTTAAGAACGCGAACATGGCCCATTAACTTATTTTACTTGGGCTTTGACATAAGGGCCTAATAAACTATTCAATTGTGTAAAAGCAATTGCAAAGTGCACTTTGTTATATTCATGCAAAGCGTGGCAGTTTTGGAAATGGTCGGGAGAGGGGGGCCATGGATAACGTGGGAAGAATGAGTTTTTCAGTTATTATTTTTTGTTCAAGAGCAAACAAGTCATTGATTCTCCTTTTATAACAATGAAGCGGAATTGTTAGTTTAGTCATATTATGATTGTTGTTCTTTTATGTACTATTCAATTCATCCTTCCAAAAACTCCAGTTATTCATGATCAAACTCCAAAATCGTAATTTATATTTAACAATTTCTCTTTTCATTTTAAGAAAAATTGTTAAAAATTGGAAATGATCATGCTCACCTCATTTTTCATATCGTCATCTCAATTTCTGTCTATTTTTATTTTTTGAATATTTCATGTAAAATATAATTTCATAGTTTTTGCCTTTTTCAGAGGGAGAGTAATGTCCTTGGGTCAATGGAAATTAGGGCAAGTAATGAAGTTAGTGGCATGGTGTAATACCCCTCATTCTGGTGTGCCATAATATGAGAATATATTAATTAGAAAAAAAGATACTTACGTGAGTATGATTAGAGGAATTGCATAAGGAAATATCATTAAATAATTAAACAAAATTTGAGATACGATGGGTAATGATATCGATTGATTTGGTCATATTAATAGGATAAAATAAGCTGCTATAATTAAGGAATTAGGGAGTTAATAAGATTTAGCTAGAAAATAATTTTAGCTCAAATCCAAATTTATTAACCATGCTTCCCTTAACTATATCATTCTCTTCATTTTGCTACTTACACTAAAACATAACAAAACAAAGGAAAAGCAACAAGGTCTGCACCATTGTTAGGAAGGAGAAGAGAAACTAGAGCTAAAAGATCAAGCTTTCATCGTTAAAGAAAAGAATAGGTTCTAATTAAAATTTTGCAAGTTTAGGTGAGTAAAATGCTTACCCTATCTTCCTCTAAACTCTAAGTTTGGATTTTGCATGTTTTGGATTACTAGAATGTTGATGAACATGATATGATGATAATAGAATGAACAAACCTATGTTTAAAAATTAATTATGATTGTATTTTATATGTTAAGCGACAAAACTTGAATTAATTTTTTCCCAATGCGCTGAGATTTTGATATGATGTTTTTAGCATTTAAATAGAGATTTGTTTTAATATTCATGATAGTTGGATCAGGAAATTATTTAATATGAATTTTCTAAGTTATGGACATTTTCAGCCCTAAAAGAATAATTAATATTTTGATCTGGAATTTTTTTTACTATAGGCAAAGAAAAATGTTTATGAATTGTAAATTTTTCCATAATTTTTACAATTGTTATGGATTAAATTGAAAGGAAAAAAATTGGTTAATAAAATAGTTAATCAAAATAATTATTTAAGGCTAAATTAAAGGACTAAATTTTTGACTATCATTAGAAACTTTTGTTACAAAAATTGAAGTAACAAATGAATGTGAGACATATGTAATGAGTTAATCAAAAGATCACAAAAAAATTCAGTTTCTGCTTAATTACGAATTTGCCATTTTATGCATGTGATGGCGTATAACTGATACATGTGAAAATCTATAGTTGCGATAACAATTAGGCTAGAAGTGTGAGCGGTGGGTTAGAAGCGTGATAGCACCAAGTTTATATCTGAGATGGCTTTGAGATCTATACATGCGATAGTTATTGCCTTAGAAGCAGTGGCGGACCCAGCCTCCAAAGTGAGGTAGGGCCAAAACCAAAAAAAATAGTCCCACATCGCAAAACTTTAAAATTCCGTTCTCCCTCTCCCTCCCTCTCTCTCTCTCTCTCTCTCTCTCTCTCTCTCTCTATATATATATATATATATATATATATATATATATATAATGAATGTTTAACCATTGCAGATCACTTATAAGTATTGTGTTGGCAAAAATGAAGACTGTTAGCTTCCTCCAGATAGGGCAGAAGGTTGAACTCAGCTAGGGCGGTCACTTGCCCTCGGTCTTTTTAAGCCTGGACACCAATTTTTCAGGTGGGGCGGAGGCCCTAACTGGCCTAATACTGCCTCCGCCCCTGCTTAGAAGTGTGATAGCCATACCTGTGACAGCTTTTAAGATTGCAAAAACTACACTAGCAATGGCTTGCTTAGACATGCAGACTGCAGTAATAGCCTTGACTTGCAACAAGCTAGATGTGTAAGAGTTTGGTTTTGCAGCAACATTAGAAGTGTGACGGCTCCAATGTTAGATATGCAATAGTTGTTGCAGAAGGCATGCAATAGCTAATGAGCCAGATGTGCGATAGTTATATAGTTGTAGATCTACTCTAGCGTCTACTAGAGAGACTCGTGTCTATGCAAAATAACTTTTATTGTTATTTTGTTGTTATGTTTGCATGTGTTAAAACCCCTAGTGTGTTTACTACTAAATACTATGCTAATAGAATAATAAAAGACTCCCTAATTGCTCCTTGTCCTAATTAAGATATTGGATGTTGGAGCCCAGACTAATATGCTTAGATTCATCTTCCCTCGTTAGGTCATGCCCCTCCCAATTGCCTCACTTCTTTATGTTGGTCCCCTTGTTAGTTGCCTACAGTATACTAGGAGACACTTTATCACCTGGAGGTTGTCTTCGCTCTTTTTTGGCAATTGTATTGGAGAGGTGGCTCTTTTATTAGTTGTGTGGAAGCAGAATGTTCACGTTATACATGCGATAGTAATTGAATTAAGCATGGAAATAAGCAAATGATAGCAAAAGGAAATAAACATTTTATTTGAAGTATGTGCTTTGGTAGAATTTCGAAAGACAATTTTCAGTATGGTTGATTATAATTTCATAATGATGAAAATAAGAAGAGAAATAATAATTTAAAATGAATTAAATTACGTGAAAAGGAATAAGCTTATAAAAGCTAAGAAATGATAAGTTGTATCATTTAAAGAGAAAATATAAAAACGTTCACGTAAAGAGTGGGAAAGATGCCGATCTAAACTTAAAATGATGTAAGTGGGTGCAATGTTGTGCAGTTAATGTCTCGCTATCGCCCCGCTATATCCTGTAGCGAATTTCTACCGCAACGTTATTTCCAAATAGCCTCTGATATATCATTTCAGTTTTAAGCCCCGCTATATTCCGATATTCCCGATATATTTTATTATTTCAGCTAAATTCCGCTATAGCTTATATAAAAGAAATGAACTAAAAAATGACATTTATATATTATAAAAATTACAAAATTAGTTTTATAATTGAAAACTTTAACATATATATTTTTAGAATAAAAAAATACTATGATATTCTATTAAATTTAGTTAAACTAAATAAAAATTTACATTTATTTGCATATGTATTTATTTAAAATTAAGAATGCAATAATTATAACTAAATTGAATGTTAAATTTTCATTTATTTATCATTTATATATTTACAAAAACATTAAGTACGGGTTTTATATGCTATTTTAGAGTCACCCGTTATATCATGTTACTTCCTTGCTTTATCCCGGCTACAATTTTTTGCACCTCCGCCACATTAAACCCGTTGAGCGCTTTAACTGCACAGGCGCAATGTCTAAGTGGAATATCAAACGCCTGTTTACGACAGTATACAAAAGCGTGGGTGCAATGTCCGAAGGAATGTCAAAGGTTTGTTTACGACAATATACAAAAGCGTGGGGTGCAAGGTCTGAATGGCATCTCACATTTGTTCATGACATTATATGGAATAGCAAGTGCAGGACCTATGTGGAAATCTAAACGTCTACTCATGACTTTGTTTGAAAGTGTAAAGATAAGACCTATATAACAAAATATATATCAAAAATCGACATTAGTTGAAAATGATCCGAGTGGCAACATAGTAAAAATAAATATAAACCCTAATCACTGTTTGATATTAACTGTAAAACATATTTACTATTAAAAATGATATTTTATGATTATAATTCATCTTATGACATTCAATGTATTTTACATTTTGTAAAATTAGTGAGGAAAAAACCCTCTTAAGTTAGGCGGTGTGATCTCACTATGGTTTGTGTTTAGGGTATAGTGTTACACATACCAAGCTTCATGTCCGACACGTATTTTTATTATTGTTTTCCGCATAAACTAAAATTATTCATTTGAGCAGACTGTGTTTAAACAAAGTTACTTTCGAAAGATGAATAAAAGCTCTAATGACGAACATGAAAATTAATAGATAATTAAAAGTTGCTTTTAAATTTCTGTTATGTAAAACAAGGCTACATAATTACATAACTAGTTAAGTGACTATCAGCATTCCATATGTCGACCACGACACCATTAATGTTTTTATTATATTTACCCTAGCACGGGTATGATGTGAGATTACGGAAATAAAAAACAATTAGGTGTAATGAAATATAATTAGTTGCTATATTTCCTTAATGTTGTGGTAAAAAAACAACTCATTTTGTTGTTTTAAAATAACTTTGGCGATGACTGCAGCATCATAATCGTTCATTTTCGATTTTCTAAAGAGGGTATGTTACACCTGAAGAAGAAGATAATGGGAAATAAGGGTTGGTGGTTGTTTTTGTAAGTGTCAATGGTCAATTAGAGTGGAAAGAGGCAGATTTTAATGGGATATTGAGAGAATTTGATTTTGGATGAAGTAAAAATGAATTAAATTAAAGTGGTGATATGAGAGACTGAACACAACGAGAAGGATCATTCTGGAAAAGATGAAAAATGTATTTTTAATGTAACTAAGAAGTCCTTAAACTACTATCCTTTATATATTTTAGGACGAATTATACATACATACATACATACATACATATATACACGCTACTCTAGAAAAAATGCTATAAATTTATTTCGAAATAGGCCAGTTTGAAACTAATAACTTAGCAATTTTGTAACTATCTCGCACTTAGCACAAGGATAAATTGCACTTTTGGGAACATAGAGAGTACAGTATATTATGTATATTTACAAAAGGTGTATATATATATATATATATATATATATATATATATATAAGGTTACATTGCGTAAGTAATGACTGTACATGGGGAGAAAAACATAATACTTTGCATGATGTGCATATGCATAACCGATAACCCATAGCTATGCAAAGTAGTTTGGCAATATAATGCAACCCATATTTGCACATTATCCCTGGCCGTTTGAAAAATAATGAGTTGGTTGCTGAGTGTGGGTTAAAAAATTAATCTATTTTGTTAATAAGCTTACAAATAAGACTATTTTGTTAATAAGTTTTGTGAAGTAGCCCATAGTCATTTTTTTCAATTCCTCTTATGCTCTTTAACCCATTGGAAAGAAAGTATATTTTTACCTTTATAATGGTCCGGATTTATTAATATAAATTAGCAATATTTACTGGCATATAACTAGATTATCAACATGTCATTCAAAAATAAAACCAAAAACACATTGGCTAAACCTAACAAGGCCGCTAATTTTTTTTCTCACCCCAATTAAACTAAAAAAAAAAAAAAAAAACATTAGCTAATTTTCCAGTATGTTTCCATACAATAACATGTTTTCTTCCTTTCTAATTCCCAGACTCAATAGAAAAATAATAGAACATTCCACGTTTACATGTAATTCTTTGAGTAAACTTATTTGAAAACGATTTTCAATCTAGTTTCAACCATTTTCAAACATTGATTAACTATTTTCAAGAGAATCAAAATTATTCTAAACCCAAAACACAATTGGGTTGTGCATGACTGCTTCAACTCATAACATCTACAATCCTCAGATACTATTTTTTGTGAGAAGTATGAGCAAAGGAACAATCTAACCTGAATATGTTACCTGACATAGACACCTCTTTATGTTGCTATAACTTATGATTTATTTCCTCTCTATGTTCATATTGACAAAAGAGTTGATGGTAACAATAAGGTTTGATGGTAACAATTACAAAACTTATCATGAATTAGAAAAGGAAGAAATCATGAAGGAGAAAGTGAATGAAAGAAAAATAGGAAGAAAGAGAGGATAAATTGTAGGATTTGGCTTTTTTTTTTTTCCCTTTTTACAAATGTAAGGGTGCGTTAACTTTTGAGCTATGAATATATATTGATATGTATGCTACACCAGTAGTACTGATCACTACCATATAAGTACTAGTTAAACAGACAAGGATATGAAAAAAATATAAAATTTGTGGGGTTGTTAAAATGTTCTGAAAAAATCACCTAAAGATCTGAACCCGATAAGCTTCTAATCTGACTCCTTCTCTAACCAAACTCGAAACGTCTTCTTCTTTCTCCTGAAACAACTCTCTTCCGATCTCAGCGCTCTCATCTCCCTCTATCCCAAACACTCCACTCTCCATAAATCTCTCCATGAGCCCATCGTAATCGCCACTAATCAGGCTTTCGAATCTAATTTCAGCTGGAGATATAGATTTTTTTATGGGAAGAGTGAGGCTTGGGATTCTGAGGGAAGATTCCAGGTACCGGGATAGGATTTCGTCATTAAAGGCAGCGTTGCGGATGCCTTTTGCCGTGGCGATCGGTGTGGGCGGCGGCGCTTTGTTGATAAGGCGGCGGTTGTAGGAGGTGGCCGCCATTGATTGCTTAGGAGAAAGGTGGTGGTGACTTGTCACGATATCATACGCAAGTTACGAATTTAATTTGTCTTAATGCTAAATGCTGGCCACTTTTAGTACCCATATAAAAATAGTGTGGAGTAAAAGTCATTCTTCCTAGTACCAGGATTAAAACAATAAAACTTCCTAATACCACAATTAAAAGAACAAAACTAATTAAATTATGTACGCTTTCTAATTCCATATTAACTCTCCATTCTAATATCTCACTCAATCACTATTTGTCAAACTAATCACGTACTAAACTAATCTAAAAACCATAATCTCTCGTAATTGTTGTCTTCTTCACATCTCTCGCGGAAAAATTCAAATTTGTACGGTAGTCTCTCAATTATTTGGTGATCTGAAAACCCTAATCTCTTACTTCATCTTCTAGTTTGCTTAATTCAAACATTATTCACGGCTTTTGTATATTCTTCGGCATTGCGGCGTCGAATTCGTTGATCGATTATAGATCTACGGTTTAGCTCGTTGATCGTTTTTAGAAATGAGGACGAACGAACATCGAGCAAAATAGAAATATGGTAAATCAGTGTGGTGCCCCATATTTTTTAAATGTGTGGTATTAATAATAGTACAATACAAATTCTTGTGGTATTTTTTAGTCGCGGTATTAGGAGAACATATTGGGGTGCGTTTAGCACCACATTAAAAATAATAAATGTAATAAATCTTACAAGCTTCCCGGTACCAAATACATTTCACATAGTAATCAACCACCACACAAAATCGTTTTGCAAGACAAACAACCACCGAATAACACCGTTTTCCACGATTATCAACCATTTCATTCGTTGATCGCCGCAGAAAATAGTGTTGATCGTTGATTGTTTGTCATGCGAAAAAATTGAAAATGATGTATTTGATAGCCCCTTAATATGTTTGGTATTAGAAAGAGTGTAGTATACCATTTAATGGTATTTTTTAATAATGCTATTAGAAAAGAAAACGATGCGTTCTGAGCAATACACTTTAATTTTGACAGCGTCCCCTCGTCTAGTCCGTTATTTATTAGAAAAAGAATTACAGTTATGCCCCACTTTCACTTTAAAATTTCAGAAATCTATTACAAATCGTAAAACATGAACTTCGTCGGCTGATGAGGAAACTTATTGCCTCGTCATTTTAAAAGGGCATTGTTATTCGCACTTCAAATTTGGTTAAGAGTTAACTCATCATTTATGTTTTTTAAATTTACCAAGGGGAGGACGATAGAAAGTGACCCTCCCTTAAAACTAAATTATAATATGATCAAACTACCATTACTTTGTTAATTGTGGCATATGTTTATGAGTTGTTACTAACACTTCACTTCTGGTTAAGGGGGACTTTGTTGAAATTCGGCAAGGTGCTGCCGAATTTACCAATGGAATTTGACGGGGGTATGTCGAGTTTAGGTCTAAAAATCGAAGAAGGGCCGTCGAAAATGATTAAAATGGAAAACGGTGGGGGGTATACCGAATTTTCATTTTTGAATGTGAAATCCCTTAACCAAAACTGGAGTGTCAATAACAATACCCGAGGGGTAAGGTAAGGGTGTTTTCATATGCTAATTTTTGTGTTCAATACGCCTCATAACAATTCTAAATATGACTGCAATGCCCTTGAAATTGATCACCTCTTAGCCAATTTTGGAGTGAGAATAACAATGCCCTTTTAAAATGACGTCATCCAATCACTCTCTTTTTCTTTTTAATTTTTTTTTTTTTTTTTAATTTCGTTTCAAAAACACGATTTCTCTGTCTTTCACTTTTCCTTCCTCTTTCAAAATAGCAACCGGTTTTGAAAACCACTTGCTACTCTTCTTACTTTCAGAAAACACAATATCTCTTTCAAATGGTAAGTTCTCCCCACTTCTCTGCTCAAAATTTCGCATCTTTACTGATATGCCCCCACGATTTCTCGTTCTCCTTCATTGTTGTCATCCCCTTTCCCCTTGTCATCTACCGTCCACTAACATATTTAATCCAAGATGCAACCAATTTCGAAGAGAAGGGCGGTTCTTTACTGATTGGTGGGCAGCTGATGACAACATATGTTTGATTTCCACCCCCACAAATTCAATCAACTAGGTATTTCACAACAGAATTTCTAAATGCTCTAAATTGATTTCCAAGTAGGTATTATATTATTTTGGTACACTATGCTAGCCTTTGCTTTCTACATTAGGCCGTCAGTTCGCAATGCACCAGTTATTCACCAAGTCGACCACTTCCCTTTGTTAATTTAATAGTATTCTACACGGATTTGTTAAATGTATGCATTGCCACCAAAGATTCCAAATAAGCGAATCTATAAGGGTTTTGTGAAGTTATGCTCCTTTAATTGATTGTAAACCAAATAATCTCATATTATTTGGTTAATTTGGAATGGTAAATGGTTTTGTTATTTAAATTATTTATTACCAAACTTATAGTTAAACATAAATCCTCTTAAATGGTTGTAGTATATCAATAAGCCTTCATTTTTTATTTAAAAGGAAATCATATTGTTAACTTCGTTGTTAAATGCGGTGTAAAAACAGTGTGTTAAAGAAAACAAATGTTGTAGGTTGAACAATATTATTTTAGTTGATAAGTTGAATGTGTTTAAACCATAATTCAAATATGTTCATTATAATGGATCAGACACTTTGTATGATCCATCGGATTTGGCTTCAACATATTGGATTGATTCACATTGTTCAATGCCAAAGAAGATGGCGTAGCCCATTCATGCAATGGATCAGACAGTTTAATGTAATAGAGCAGAATGTTTATATTAGCATGGATCGAAAGGTATGCCGACACGTGGCATGAATGAGAAGTTTACACGATGTTGGATCGGATATAAATTGGATTGCATTGTCTCAATACGTGATGAGCTGGCAAGTGCGTGGCTTATCTATATATTATATGTTGCATGGATCGGAAGTTCTGAAACCGCATTGGATCGGAAGAAATTGTTTGACCTGCAAAACATGTTTGACCAGAAGATGTTTACACACAAACGCTATATAATATGGACCGGAAACCATGTTGAGTGTTGACTGGAAAGAAGTGTTTGACCGGGATACATTGCTTCATGAATTGAATTAGATGTGCACGCAGACCAATTCTTTGTGTTATAATATTGTTGAGTTACAAAGCTTCAAACAGCATGAGACATGTATCTCGCATACATGCAGTACACGTATCAAACAAAGGGGAAGCTTTAATGTTATATGGATCGAAGATTATGTGGGTTACACTTATATATTCAACCATGGAAATTATATAAAACGGTATAAGTGTGAACAATGTCATGTTGACTGGAAAGAACACATTGACTGGAGAGATTTACTTCATGGGTTTGTTGCAATTTTAATATGCGATGGCAAGGGCGTAAATATAATGGATCGACGCTGCTTCAAATAGCATGGGCTGAAATAGTTTGACCAGACTGGATAGTTTGACTGGAACAATATGGATTGGATCCGATCCATATTACTGCATATAACGAATTACAAAATTTCCACTCCTCTCAAACTATACCTATAAATATCCCCTCATTTCCTTCATTCAAGGGATTAATTTCTCCAACCACGAAGTGCTACCATTTTCATTCCTCTACAACTCAAAATCATTCAAACCTCCATTAAACCTCTTTCAAGCTTCGATTCAACATCTCAATCATCATGAAATCGTCAAAGATCGTCTAAGTGCTCAATTGTTGAAGATTTACTTCAACAATCATCGCAATTAAAGAGATCTAATCATTTCCATGGTGAAATCGAGATAATCAAGAGATTAAAAAGAAGTAAAGAGAGTTGTAGTAAAGAGAGAAAATGAGCAAAGTTGCAGAAATTATGTACCTAGTAACATTGAGCATGATAATGAAATCTCTCTTCAAAGTGGATGTAGGCCAGATTTAGGCCGAATCACTATAAATTCCTGTCTTTTTACTGCTTTTGTGTTTGTGGTTTCTCATATTCTAGATCTATATTGTTTGGAGGTGTGCTCACACTTTCCGGGGTGTTAGTGTTCCATTTTTGACATTAACATTTTTAGCGCCCACCGTGGGGGCCACATCCACATCCAAAGGTCAAGTGCTTTGTGGTGGACGTCGAAGTTTGAAGCCTGTTGTTTACGATAGATTCTCAAAGTCTAAAATCCAGGCACATTGAAGGTTTTTCTTCAAAGTTTAAAATTTTTTCTGAGATAATGGCTCCACCGAAGAAAATTGGAATCCGTTAGAGGAGGTTTCGCCAATGAAGCTACGCCACTAACCAATCGCCTTGAAGTTGGCCAAAGTTCGACAGGCGGAGCTGGTGTAACTAAAGACGAGTTGGATGCAGTTGTCACTAACTTGAATCAACGGATGGAAGCTCCTAATTAGGCTTTGGTAGACAAGATAATTGTTCTTGTTGCGGCTCAAGCCAATCCAGCACCTCCTCAAAGAGTCCATGTCGACCATGAGGAGAATGCGAATTCATCGGCTTTTGATCGTAAGCATAATGACAACATGGAAGATTTTGATGGTTGGGCGAGTGATAAGGATGAAGCTAATGTTGAAGATTCAAAGACCGTGGAAATAAATCATTTCGATCGAAATAGTCGAAAGGTTGCTAGTCCCGCCAAGGGGGCACCTCCCCATAGTGGAGGTAAAAGACCTTGATCCTCTAACTATGATCGCTCGCCAAGGCAAGCATCTGACAAAGAGATTGAAGTCCGCCTTGCGGAACAACACAATACTGAGGAGTATATCTCGGACATGATAAAACAAATCATGAAGGATAGCATAGCCCGCAATGATGATGAAAAGGAATGGGATTTTTCTCCTAGAAAAAATCCATTCACTGAAAGGATTCGTAAAGCAGAGTTACCGAAAAAGTTCACTCATCCTACCTTGCCTCCCTACAATGGAACTGCTGATCCAAACATCTATCTGTATAAGGACAAATGACACATTAATGCATCTAAGGCGGCAAATGAGATCAAATGCTTATACTTTCCTCTCTACATGGAAGGTGTGGCATTGTTGTGGTTCACGAAGCTGGCGCCTAAGTCTGTAGATCAGGTTGTTGATTTGACTATGAAGTTTAAAGAGCAATTTAGGCTGCAAGCTACGAAGGCTGAAGTTGTTATATCACTAACATCAATGGAGCGGAATCTAGGGGAATATGTTAAGGCTTTTCTCAATCAATTCGATTCGGCTTTATCCGAAGTGGGGTATCTGAAACCATGTATGATCCTCGTGTCTCTAATCGATGCTATGGATACTAAGAGCAGGTTTGGTAGATGGATAAAGATGAAAGAAGCAAATACGCTCGAAAATTCTATAAGAAAGCGGAGGAGTACATGAGGGTGGATGGCGATCCTACTCCTAGTCAAATTGTTGGTGGTAGCAGCGGTGTTGAAGCTCCAAAGAATGTTGATGCTCAAATTAATCAGAAGGGTAATTGGGGGCAGAAGTGAGCCAATGATAGGAAAGGCAACAAAGGTAATAAGAAGTTTCGCCTTTTCGACTCAGCAGAACTGACGCCTCTGAATGATACTCCCAAGAACATCTATTTCGCAATGAAGGATGCGGAGGATTATGCAGAACGAAAGCATACGAGAATAAGCAATGAGGTAGCTAAGTCGGGAAAGATCTATTGATTCCACAATCAGCCAGGTCATAACACCAACGAATGTAAGCATTTGAAGACGTTGGCCAAGGAGATGATTAGGAAGCATAGACTTCAACAGTATGTGAAGAAACCTCAAGCTCTGAACTCTACTCCAGGTTCTCAGGGATAAGGTGCATCTACAAATCAATCAGATCAGAGTAATAGAGCTCCAATGCATAGTAATCAACGACCTGTGATCAACACCATATTAAGAGGTCCTCGTCCAGCCAGAAGAACTTGGGAGGGAGGGGATATCGAACGATATGCTGGAGCCCTCAAATATGTCCCAAAGGAGGAGATATGTCTGATTTTGAGTAACATAGTTCCTGCTAAGCAGCAAAAGAACGCTTATGAGGATATCATCTTCAAGGAGAAAGATGTTGATGGCATTATAACGCCCACTTTGGATCCCACGGTTGTAATAGTTGGAATATGCCCGACGATGGTCAAGAGGGTGCTTGTAGACTGCGGCGCCTCATGCAATGTTCTATTCCGCAAGACATTCAACCAAATGAAGCTCTCAATGACAGACGTCCAAACATGTCAAACGAAAATCCAAGGGTTCGCGGGGAACCTAAGCAGCCTATTGGAACCATTGAGTTGCTAGTCGAGTTGGGAGAGGGAGACAAAGTGGCCATCCTGAAGCAAACTTTTGTGGTGGTTGATGAAGTATCTGCCAACAATGCATTCTTAGGTGGACCCGCTCTTGCAGATTTCAGGGTTGCTTTGGCGCCTTGGTGCTTAACCATGAAATTCCCTACCGAGAATGGTGTCGGGGTAGTCAAAGGAGACCTGGAGATTTCGAGAGAATTTTACCTTACTAAAATGCACGAGGCCAAAAAGAAAGACATGGGAAAGAATATGGAAGCTCCACTCCGCATTTGAGAGCCCTTCTTATAGCAATTAGGGCGCGACCTCTACACTGGAAAACATAGAGGAGCTTTCAAAGAAATGGATCCTCGTAAAACAAGTGCAAGGGATGAACGGGTGGCACCGGCTGAGATCACCATTTCCATATCTGTTCATCCTGAAGATCCTGATAGAGTGTTAAAGATAGGGTCGCAACTGTGCCAAAGGTTGTAGAAAGAATTGGTTATGTTACTTAGAACTAATCTCAATGTGTTTGCTTGAAGTCGCTTTCACATGTGTGACATATCCCCCGAAGTGGTGGTTCATGCACTAAACATCGACCCAAGCATCACTCCAGTGAAGCAAAAAAGAAGGATTCAGGGCCCTGAAAGGTCAATGACTCTTAAATAAGAAGTGGACATAATTATGAAGAATCACTTTATCCAAAAGTCTACATATCCTGATTGGGTGTCGAATCCTATTTTAGTGAAAAAGCCCAACAGCAAATGATGAGTTTGCATCGATTATTCTGACCTTAATGACAGTTTCCCGCTGCCCAGGATTGATCAGCTTGTTGACGCGACAGCGGGACATGAACTCTTATCTTTCATGGATGCATAGTCGAGCTATAATCAGATTATGATGCATGAGCCAGATCAAGAAAACACGAGCTTTATCACAGATGTTAGCTTATACTATTATAAAGTAATGTCATTTTAGTTGAAGAATGCCGGTGCGACTTACCAGTGATTTGTCAACTCGATGTTCAAATCTCATATAGGCAAGACTATGGAAGTATACGTAGACGACATGCTGGTGAAATCCAAAAGACCAGATGATCACTTAGAGAATTTGGCTGAGATGTTCGATATTTTGAGAAATACGACATGAAACCGAATCCTCTCAAATGTTCATTTGGAGTTGCATCGGGGAAATTTTTTGGGTTCATGGTTAATGCCCAGGGCATTGAAGCTAACCTACACATATTTCTACTTTGAGAGAGATGTGAGCTCCCAAACGAAGAAAGAACTACAAAGTTTAAACGAGAAAGTTGTTGCCTTAAGTCGCTTCATTGCTAAAGCAACAAATAGGTGCATTCCTCTTTTTGATGCTCTGAGGAAAGGAAGAAAAGACATCCATTGGACTCTAAAATGTCTAACAGCTTTCGAGGAGTTGGTCAAGCATATGAAAGTGCCACCAATGTTACCAAAGCCTAGAGATGGAAAAGACCTATTTTATATCTGGTAGTTTCATCCCATGCCTTGAGCGCTGCGTTGGTCAGAGAGAATTCGAAAGTTCAAAGGCCAGTATACTACATCAGCAAGAGGCTTACTAGGGAAGAGCTAAATTATCCAAAGTTGGAAAAGCTTGCATATTGTCTACTTATCACCTCGAAAAACTAAGGCCATACTTCCAAACTCATCCTATCATGGTTCTCACAGTTTAGCCTCTAAAGCAAGTCATGTTTCATCCGGAGACATCAGGAAGGTTATTAAAGTGGAATATCAAGATTAACCAATATGATATCACTTACCATCCTCGAAGGACAATCAACAGACAAGCTTTAGTATACTTCATTGCTGATTTTATGGATAGGGGAGATGAGAAAGAAGATACTATCAAAGTCACTACTTGATGGAAGCTAGTTATTCGTTGATGGGACTATGAATGAGTATTGCTCAACGACATGAGTACTGCTAGAAACTCCTGAAGGACATTCGCTATGCTATGCCTTGAGACTAGAATTTCCATCAACGAATAACAAAGCTGAATATGAAGCTCTAATTGTTGGATTGAAGATTGCGAAAGAGTTACAATTAAAGGCCTTGTACATTTTCAGTGACTCACAGTTAGTGGTATACCAAGTTAAAAGGGAGTTCTAGACTAAGAGAGGAAATTTTCTAGCTTATTTATCAAAAGCTTGGGAACTGCTCGACAACTTGGACTACTACACTATCTCGCACATTCCTCGAGAAGAAAACTTGAAGGCTAACTCACTCGTAAAGCTTGCTAGTACAGGAGATGCACAACTATTGGGATTAGTGCCAGTTGAAGTCCTTTCAAATCCCATCACCGATGACAACGATGTATATTGGATCATGGAAACTGCCGCAGAGCCGGATTCACAGATGACTCCAATCGAAGATTATCTTCTCAAAGGTGTGCTCCCGAATGATCCAAAGAAGCAAAGAAAAATTCTCAAAAAGGCTCCCAGGTATCTCATCCAGGTTGGTCGATTATATAGGCGAAGCTTCTCTATGCCTTTGCTCCGTTGTGTCACTAAAGAGGAATCTAAAGAAATCTTAGTAGAACTGCATGACGAAGAGTGTGGAGGTCATACTGGTGGTCAGACACTAGCTAATGAAATAGTGCGATACGGTTACTTCTGACTGGATGTGAACCAAGACTCCGCAACTTATATTAGGAAGTGTGATAGATGCCAAAGATTCACGAAGACCCCTAAAGCACCGTCTACTGAATTGACTCAATTGGTCAGTCCATGGCCATTTGTTGTCTGGGGCATTGATGTAACGACCCGTATTTTCAGCGATATAATAATTAATTAATTTAATTGTTTAAATAGTGATTAAAGGAATTTAAAAGGTTGTTTAATTAAATTATATGGAATATTTAATTAATATTATAATTAGATAATATATTTAATTATGGAATAATCAGAAATTGTTGAATGGACAATATAATGCGAACTGGATAGTTCAAAGTATATATAATTCAGTTTAAAATTGAATTACGATAACGAATATATTATTTAAATGAAGTTTGAACGTATAATTATATTATAATTAAAATCGAACTCGAAATGGCGCGGTAGTTCGCTATTTGGCGATTTGAACTTCAACTGGATATACATGGTCCGTTTTAAATCGGATTTCTGTAAAACAAGAAACGTTAGGAGTTGGTGAAGTATATTTTTCTAGTGGAAGAGGAAAATCAGGATTTCATTGTGTAGATTTTGATTTATGTCCAAATCAAATTTTAGAAAAGTCGTTATGGAATTCCTTTATAATTTATAATGATATATATAAGGAATTTCAATATAAATTTGAATATCGATTCAACCGGGAATTGAAATATCGAGTTATAAATCCTAGTGGAGCTGTATGATATTCTGTTGTGAATATATACGATAATATTAATTTATTAATATTTAATTTAATTGTTTTTAAATATATTTATATATTTAAAAGGGTTATTTAAAGCTTTAAAAATAGCCAGTTTTGCAAACGACCTCAGAATTCGACGAAACTAATTTTGTTGGATCCGCAATATTAAATTATTGCTAGATTTAAATTTCCGTGTTTTTTAGAGTTAGTATGTGGCCGTATGGGATTTTAATGTGAAAAACAGTCGATAATTGGACCTTTAAAAATACGCTGTGTGAGCAAACGGAGTCGGAATTCGACGAAACCAGTTTCGTTGGGACCGTAATGTCAAACTGTAGCTGCATGCCCATTTTCGTAATTTTTGGGTATTATATATGGTCATACGAATTTTTAAAGACATATACAGATAACGATGTCTTAAAATCGAATATAATAATGTAACACCCCACCTCCGCTAGGGCCACTCACAAAGGGAATGCACTAGCTTTGGAGGGGTGTTGTCTAGGTAAACATGCACAGAAAATATTACAAGATAGAACATATAAAATAACGGAAGAAAACATGATTTTATTTCTTTATAAAAGTAGTAAGGTCTAAAACCTTTTATATCAAAGTGCCATTAAATTACTTACATCGAAACCTGTCTTGCAATAATAAAGAAGCATAAAACCATAGCCATAAATTATTCCCCAAGTAAAACAGTAAAATAGCCATAGCCAAGAAAAGTCCAAGCCATAGATGATGATCTTGAAGCAGAAAATCCGCACTAAGTAGCAGCATTTCCTCCCTGAAAACCTGTGGGGGGGGGGGGGGAACAGAAGAAAAAGAGGCAAAACAAAATGGGGTCAGTCATAAAGACTGGTAAGTCCTAGCTACTTTCAGCCTAAAAACAGGTAAAGGTAACATGACATGTATAAACTGAAAGTAAACATAAACATGATGACAAGATAAACAGATCAAACTAAGATAACAAGATAAGCTCAAGTAACAAGATAACCAAGGTAACATGATAACCAAGGTAACGAGATAGCAAGATAAACCCGGAATATCATCGCATGTCTAACGTCCTCTGCACCAACCGTACTAGCATCCTAACTCGTATCATCCCTTCCATGTATATGTATAGTCCCTTGCCGTATATTGTACTGGTTCCATCATGTTATTCTGTACCACTACAACGTAGTGTCAGCATCCTTGAAATCGCTCGGACTGCCATCCTTGTTCTGGCCAGATTCCCTTATCATGAATTATCGCGTGTTCATCTAGGATTTACGCCACCTAGGACCACTAGGGATTTTGCTACATATTGGACGTTTTCTAGGGTTTATGCCACCTAGGACCATTAGGGATTATGCTACCTATCGAACAACGCCCTTTTTCCACGTAACGATCTAATCGATCAGCTCCCTACAAGTCCTAACTCGTCGTGTGGGCCCAATCACGAATGTAGCTACTCTGTGCTAGGTCCACCCTAGGGTGTATCAAGCCCTAGGGTGTCAACCACTGACACCATTTCCAAGCACGCACAGTGTACAACTACTGGTGCCCATGCCTGCTTTTTCAACTCCGGACTACGTGCACGACCATAGTCCGCCTGAACCTACAATGGTGCACCAAACTCAGCCATCGTTTTGGTCGCTTACAATCAGCCTAGTAATCGTGCCCCGCCCTAGCCTAGTCCCTAGGGTATCGTGATACATCCAAGAGGGTTACTGCTGAAAAGGACCGCGTAACTAGGGTTTCCGTCCAACAGGTTAAGTGTTGTCATCTAAATTCAAGACTTAACCCCTATCAGTCTAGCATGTCAAGTTGGTTAAGTGTGGTCATTCAAGTTCGTGAATTAACCCGTCTACATGTCATGTCAAGTTGGCTAAGTGTTGTCATTCAAGTTCTTGACTTAGCCCTACGAATCACGTGTCAAGTTGGTTAAGCATATTACAGCGGTTCATGACTTAACCCTATCCAAATCATCGTGTCAAATTGGTTAAGTATATTTAAGCTTAATCCCATCAAATTACCGTGTTAGATTGGTTAAGTATATTCAAGCTTAACCCCATCAAATTACCGTGTTAGATTGGTTAAGTATATTCAAGCTTAACCCCATCAAATTACCGTGTTAGATTGGTTAAGTATATTCAAGTGACTCATGACTTAATCCCATCAAGTTATCATGTTAGATTGGTTAAGTATATTCAAGCGATTCATGACTTAACCCCATCAAGTTATCACGTTAGATTGGTTAAGTATATTCAAGCGATTCATGACTTAACCCCATCAAGTTATCATGTTAGATTGGTTAAGTATATTCAAGCGATTCATGACTTAACCCCATCAAGTTACCGTGTTAGATTGATTAAGTATATTCAAGCGATTCATGACTTAACCCCATCCACTAGTCAAATTATAATGGTTAAGTGTTACCCTTTTTAGTTTACGTAACCTTACCATGCATCGCGTTATACTAGTCGGGTGTTATCGACCCATTCAGGTTAGACTAACCCATCCTCTAATCATGTTATATGGTTAAGTGTCATCAAGAAGTCAAGTCCGGTTTTACTTAACCCACCCATCCACGTCATATTGGTTAAGTGTCATTAGTCTAATCAAGTTACTTAACCCACCCGTCCATGTCATATTGGTTAAGTGTCATTAGTCTAATCAAGTTACTTAACCCACCCGTCCATGTCATATTGGTTAAGTGTCATTAGTCTAATCAAGTTACTTAACCCACCCGTCCATGTCATTAGCATTTATTATTTACTAATGCATCAACCTCTCACATTGGACTTGTTTGCGGTCACTGGATACGCCGGGCGGTTCCGGGCAGAATTACACCGCAAACCCATTCCAACCTCGGGTTCAAGCATTACACAATCTAATCTTTTCCTACGACCTCTCACTTTGGACTATTATTGTTGTGGTCACTGGATATGCCGGGCGGTTCCGGGAAGAATCACACCACAACTCAAGTCCAACCTCGTGTCGAAGGCATCCGTTAGATTGTTAATTATGTATGTGTCATCTAAGTCAAAATCCCCACTTTACATATTACTAAACATATGCCCAAGTTCCACATTACATGCCCATGAAAATATGTACCCAATTCTAGCCACTTTACATATGTCCAATTTCGCCTATTTGCATGTATGCCAAGTTTATGCCAATTTACCCAAATCAAGTTCTAGCCAAGGTTACATTTTTGTCACATTCATGTCCAAATAAACCTACATCATGGTTCATGTTCCCAATTCCACTTATGCCTAATTTACATAAGCCCAATCCCTTGATTTAACTTACATAGTCCCCAAAACTCGTGATTTAATTCATATGCCAATTCATGTATGCCCAAACTTGCAAATTACACTGGCAATACCCCAAATTTTCCTTGTTCATGTTATGCACAAATTCGACCACCCACACCTATATCCAAATAGGTGAAATCCCAATATTCCCCCGTATACAAATCGCATGTAAATCGTAGTTTAGGCCTAGGTCCGAAATCGACCAAGGTTTATCAAAAGAAAATAAACAGGGGAAGGTAGAAACTTTGCATAAAATAAGATCCGAGAGAAAAACATCATTTCATGCATGACAAGGATAAGAAAGAGTGATTTGCAACATGCATAGGTCCAAATTAATGTCATAGCAACATCCCCCAAAGGTCAAGATCCAAAATGAACAAGAATGAGCATGGATCGATTATCATGCATAGATTCAATTTCAACTTTATCACATGTCATATTCAAGTTATCGTTTCAATCTAAAAGCATCTAGAACTTACAAATCGTGGCTAGTGAATTAGGAGCAAGAATCGTTGTAGCGACGTTGATCTACTCTCTTGATTTGATGTAGAAAGCTTGCTCCTTTGTCATGGATCTAGTTTGAATGCTCAAGCCTTTGAAGTTGGAGATAGAGGCCATGATCAAGAGGGATTTTGGCAGCACTTCGTTGTTAGAATGAATTGTAGTGAATTAGGCTAGGTCTTAGGGTGTTTTTATAGAAGTTAGGACTAGTTTTGGCCCTTAGTTAACCCTAGTTTAGATCTGGACCACTGCAAATCATCATAGGCCAACCAACCAGACCACACAAGCAAGCAGGTGCACCAGGCCAACCTGGCCCGACCAGGGAGGTCGACCTCCAGGTCGACACCCAGATCGACTGCCCAGTCGACCTGGTCCTGGGGAGGTCGACTACCCAGTCGACTCCCCAGTCGACCTGGGTCCTGGGCGGGAAATTTCCCCGCCCAACCTGTTTGGGGCTAAATTCGAAATTCAAATTCGAATTTGAACTGTTTTCGTTTTTGAATTTTTCGTGAAACTTCTAGAGACCATATCTAGGTCATACGAACTCCGATTTACGAAATTTCGGACTCGTTTCCAACCAGAATTCCGAGATGAACGCAACGGCGCAACCCATTTCGCTTGATTCTTATATTAAAATTTAATTCTGCCTTGATTCTTGTCTTAACACTTTATTAAAATTCGGGTTGTTACATTCTCCCCACTTAAAGGATTTCGTCCCCGAAATCTCTAAGTTAGGAAGAACGTATCCTACCATCCATCATCCATCTACTCAAAACATCATCCACAAGCAACCATTGTCCTTAAAAGATTTCTAATGCCATATGAACATAAGCAGAAAGTGTGTGTATATGTTCCTTATCTAATGCAAATGATCAGGCCTGATTGATCTTCTAAATGCAAAATATGTTTAGTGCCATGAATCCACGTGTATGCAAATAGTCCTAGTCACATAAACACTATATGTGTGCACAAACATTCATCCATATGCAATATCCACATGCTAACACATTCAATTTCATCCATAAACAAGTATAAACACTCATGCATATGCAACATGAAAATGTGTCTGAGCCGATCTAGTGCCTAATGTGTATTCTTGCATCCACGAGCAACCACTTGCGACCACTCGCAACCATTTCGCAAACATCAATCATAACATGTTTCAAATACATGTTTGCATCCATAGGGTTCTACCTAAGGTTCTCAAGATAGGATCGAGAAGATAAGAAAGATAAACTCCTTTTTGGATTATAAGAAATCTCTTTCAAAGGCCAACCCATATCCTATAAAGCCCAAAAGGTTTAGTCAACCTAATGGACACCTTCAAACCCTGACATGTATTACTAACCGCTGAGCCATACCCCTTATGGAGTTTGCAATAGAAATAAGATCGAAAATAGGACCGAGAGGATATGCATAAAAGATAGCATGCGGGTAAGCTCTACAGGAAAACAGGGATCAAGAATATACTCTTAAAAAGAGATATGATGCGCGTATCTTGTCTTCAATCTTCTAAGTCGCATTTCCTTGAGCTTAATTCCATTGTGCTTTGGCTGTCTTAACTTCATGATTTCGTGGCCTCTTAACTCCTATTACCAAATATGAGCTGGAACTCACTTCATTGTCACCTCTCGTTCCACTTTTTACTTATTTTCCCTCTAGTACACTTGGCTCAACCATCTCCGTGTACTCTTGGTTTTCATGCAAGCTCTCCAAAATTCACTAGTGAACTCTGGATCTCGTTTACTCACTATGCGGCATTCCACGTAGAAGAACTATCTCTTGAAAACAAACAGATGCCAACCATGTTACCAAGTGTACTTACTAGAGTGATTTCCCTATCTCATGCACAAGCGAAATGAACCATCTGCCTTAGTGGCGAACTCTACTCGAACGGATTACCAACAAATACATCAAGAGATTCTAGGTAACAAATCATGACGGAACCCTAAAGGTTACAAGAGACTTCGAGGGTATTACCGAGGCAAGTCAGGAGTCTAACTACCCTCCTTTCAGAACCGAGAATGGCACCCTTACTAGATAACCACTCCATTCTAGAATCAACCCATAGCTCAAAACATAAGCATTATTCCCAAAAGTCATAGATGTCCTCAAATCCAAACAAGTCACGAATAAATGGGACGATCCCCCAACAGGATTTGAGACAAAAACGGGACCCTCTATTGTGCTAGTACTAAGGTGCAGGGACCCAACTATCGAAGTAGGATTTAAAAAGGATGCGATGTACAAAACAAAGTCCTAACGGGATGATAGATAGGAAAAGCTAAACTTTTACCAGAAACGTTACCACCCCTCTTAGGCACGCTAACAGTGAGAGCATACAATTGCCCTCTCGATGATCTTGTCCTCGTCTCATAATACTTTGACTATCTTTCCCTTTTTATCCTACTAGAGATACTCTCTCTTGTCATGGGTTTTATCATTCACCCTTTTCCTCCTTTGTGGATTGAGCCATACCAACCAGTTGCTTGTCCTTAAGCTTGTATCCTTTATCCTTGTTCTTACTATCCTTTCTTAAAACGTGGTAACAAGTCTCTCGAGAACTGCCTCCATCGTACCGAAAACACTGACGTAGTTAGAAAAAAGATTAGTCGCAGTTCAAACCACTGTGACTACAGGTGGAGGAAAGAAAGGAAAAGAGATTCAATCAAGGAAACAAAGGATAATGCTAATGGCCTTTGGGGAATAGCCTTTTTTAAAAAATAAAACTTTCCTTGAAAAATGCTTCTTTGTAAAATGGATTTGAAAATAGTTTCAGAAGGTTTTAAAAACCTTTGCCCAGTCTGGTAACCTTCTGCTCTGATACCAAATGTAATACCCCACCTCCGCTAAGGTCACTCACAAAGGGAATGCACTAGCTTTGGAGGGGTGTTGTCTAGGTAAACATGCACATAAAATATTACAAGGCAGAACATATAAAACAGCGGAAGAAAACATGATTTTATTTCTTTATAAAAGTAGTAAGTCTAAAACCTTTTATATCAAAGTGCCATTAAATTACTTACATCGAAACCTGTCTTGCAATAATAAAGAAGCATAAAACCATAGCCATAAATTATTCCCCAGGTAAAACAGTAAAATAGCCATAGCCAAGAAAAGTCCAAGCCATAGATGATGATCTTAAAGCAGAAAATCCGCACTAAGTAGCAGCATTTCCTCCCTGAAAACCTGGGGGGGGGGGGGAACGGAAGAAAAAGAGGCGAAACAAAACGGGGTCAGTCATAAAGACTGGTAAGTCCTAGCTACTTTTAGCCTAAAAACAGGTAAAGGTAACATGACATGTATAAACTGAAAGTAAACATAAACATGATGACAAGATAAACAGATCAAACTAAGATAACAAGATAAACTCAAGTAACAAGATAACCAAGGTAACAAGATAACCAAGGTAACGAGATAACAAGATAAACCCGGAATATCATCGCATGTCTAACGTCCTCTGCACCAACCGTACTAGCATCCTAACTCGTATCATCCCTTCCATGTATATGTATAGTCCCTTGCCGTATATCGTACTGGTTCCATCATGTTATTCTGTACCACTACAACGTAGTGTCACCATCCTTGAAATCGCTCGGACTGCCATCCTTGTTCTGGCCAGATTCCCTTATCATGAATTATCGCGTGTTCATCTAGGATTTACGCCACCTAGGACCACTAGGGATTGTGCTACCTATTGAATGTTTTCTAGATTCGATCAGGGTTTATGCCACCTAGGACCACTAGGGATTATGCTACCTATCGAACAACGCCCTTTTTCCACATAACGATCTAATCGATCGGCTCCCTACAAGTCCTAACTCGTCGTGTGTCGGTGTCATACGGCCCAATCACGATTGTAGCTACTCTGTGCTAGGTCCACCCTAGGGTGTATCAAGCCCTAGGGTGTCAACCACTGACACCATTTCCAAGCACGCACAGTGTACAACTACTGGTGCCCACGCCTGCTTTTTCAACTCCGGACTACGTTCACGACCATAGTCCGCCTGAACCTACAATGGCGCACCAAACTCAGCCGTCGTTTTGGTCGCTTACAATCAGCCAAGTAATCGTGCCCCACCCTAGCCTAGTCCCTAGGGTATCGTGATACGACCAAGAGGGTTACTGCTGAAAAGGACCACGTAACTAGGGTTTCCGTCCAGCAGGTTAAGTGTTGTCATCTAAATTCAAGACTTAACCCCTATCAGTCTAGCATGTCAAGTTGGTTAAGTGTGGTCATTCAAGTTCGTGACTTAACCCGTCTACATGTCATGTCAAGTTGGCTAAGTGTTGTCATTCAAGTTCTTGACTTAGCCCTACGAATCACGTGTCAAGTTGGTTAAGCATATTACATCGGTTCATGACTTAACCCTATCCAAATCATCGTGTCAAATTGGTTAAGTATATTTAAGCTTAACCCCATCAAATTACTGTAACACCCCGCGAATTCTATAACTGTGAAATTCATAAATTAAAGTATAATTAATTTTAATCAAAGAACTAAGGGAAACGGGATACGCCATTGCGTTCGTCTCGGAAAAATACGCGAAATAGAGTCCGAGTTTTCGAAAAACGGAGTCTGTATGAAGAAGATATGGCCTTCGGAAATTTCTGAATTAAGTTTAAAATTCAAACAGAATAAAATAACTCAGAAAAATCAAGTTTAATGGGGCCCAATGGGCCAGGGTGGAAAAACACCCGCCTAACGCACCCAGGTCGACTGGGCTGTCGACCTGGTCTAACCAGGTCGACAGGGCTGTCGACAGGGCTGTCGACAGGCGCGCCTCACCATTGTAAGTAGAGTATTATTTTGGTATGAACAAATAATTGTGTTGGTTTGTATACTTGATTTGTGGCGATAAACTAATTCATATTTGTGCGTTACTATGATTCTTATCGATTTGGAATATTGTATACGTTTGGATATCCTCATATTATGTTATTCATTATAAAGAACTACATGCGGTAGTTCTATGCAAGTATACGTTTGGAATATTCGCAAATTATGTAATCCATGTTGAAGCTACATGTATGTAGTTGATTAATTGAAATTCGTGCAAGTTTGGGGTTTTGCTACTATGCCATCATAATGTGTATTTTCATACAAACATCGTTTTTGTGAAGTAATTGGAATAAGTTTGGGTTATCATAATTCATATGAAACTATGTTGAAATTTTGGCACCATGTATTAAGACATGCTTTTGTACTAGAAAACCTATTTGCAAACTTATGAATATGACTAGGCTATGATTGATATTTGGCATAATTGAAATCCATGTTAAGTCTATATTATATGATGTCATATGTGATACATAGCTAGGTTAGATTCAAAATCCCTTTTTGCAAGTTTGTATGACTAAAGTAAAAATCATGATTTCATGTTAGAAATATTTATGCCATGGTTATGTGAACAAATTTAACTATACTTTTGTATTAGTCACAAAAGTAGACACCTTTGTAAACATGTAGTAGTCTTATGAACGGAGGTGGCTACGATAAATCCAAGCAACATCAATGGCCCTAATCAGTTCATTACCCCTATAAAAATGACCCTAGACTCAACCCTAATCTATTCATTCAAAAATAAGAACAAAGCCGCCATGTTGCTGAGGAACGACTAGGGGTAGCCACCAATTGGAGAGAGGATTAGGAGGCAAATTCTAAGGCATAAAGCAACTCAATCAAATCAAATCCCTAAATTTGAGAATTCGCCTCACCATTGTAAGTAGAGTATTATTTTGGTATGAACAAATAATTGTGTTGGTTTGTATACTTGATTTGTGGTGATAAAGTAATTCATATTTGTGCGTTACTATGATTCTTATCGATTTGGAATATTGTATACGTTTGGATATCCTCATATTATGTTATTCATTATAAAGAACTACATGCGGTAGTTCTATGCAAGTATACGTTTGGAATATTCGCAAATTATGTAATCCATGTTGAAGCTACATGTATGTAGTTGATTAATTGAAATTCATGCAAGTTTGGGGTTTTGCTACTATGCCATCATAATGTGTATTTTCATACAAACATCGTTTTTGTGAAGTAATTGGAATAAGTTTGGGTTATCATAATTCATATGAAACTATGTTGAAATTTTGGCACCATGTATTAAGACATGCTTTTGTACTAGAAAACCTATTTGCAAACTTATGAATATGACTAGGCTATGATTGATATTTGGCATAATTGAAATCCATGTTAAGTCTATATTATATGATGTCATATGTGATACATAGCTAGGTTAGATTCAAAATCCCTTTTTGCAAGTTTGTATGACTAAAGTAAAAATCATGATTTCATGTTAGAAATATTTATGCCATGGTTATGTGAACAAATTTAACTATACTTTTGTATTAGTCACAAAAGTAGACACCTTTGTAAACATGTAGTAGTCTTATGAACATGATTTGCTTATGTTTGACATTATGCCTGAATAAAAATATAGGTTTATGTTGTAGTTAAGCCTATGTGTCGATAGTGATAGTCTTAACTTAACTACAAGTTTACATGCTTTGATTCATGTCACTCATGCTTTATGACCAAAGTATATGTCACTACTATGCAAGTACACCAGTTTCTATTTTGTATTTCCAACGTCATATTGCAAGTTCATGCGCTCACATTCCCCTTTTCGTGTATGTAATCTCGCTTTAAGCCTCCCCTTTTCGCATGGCTAAGTTGGGCTTTAAAAGGCCAAGCCCAACATATATATAATAAACGGACGTGTTAAACGGGGGAAAATAACGTTGGGTTAAAATTACTAATGAATGAAAATATAAAATAGAAGGGCCCAAATTCAAGTATGGGTTGGGCCCATGATTGGTGTAACCTTTACACCATTAACTTAATAATGGGCCGCAAATATTTACATATAAGAAAATAAAGAAGAAAGACAAAATATGTAAATGTAGAACATACGATGTGTTTAACCCGAGGTTGGATTGAGTTGTGATGTAAACCTGCCCGGAACCGCCCGGCTGTCCAGTAGTCACAACAATACCTATCCAATGTGGGAGGTTAAACATGGAGCCCAATAAGGACCCGAGGTTAGACTGAGTTGTGGCGTAAGACTGCCCGGAATCAACCGGCAACAGGCAGCCACAACAATACCTGTCTAATGTGAGAGGTCAGGGCCTTAATAAGACAATTAAGGCTGAGTCAGGATTGTTAGGATTAAGTGAACTAAAGACTTAATCAAAATGAAACATGCTAAACTAAACGGACTGGTGGGGGTTAGGTTAGAAAACACTTAACCAACTTAGCATGTTGACTAGAGATAGAAAACCTAGTAACGGGGGACCCTTTTCAGCAGTAACCCTAGAAGGTGTATCAGGATACCCTGAAACTAGGCAGGGTGGGGCACGATTACTGGGCTGATTGTAAGAGGTCAAATCGACGGCGGTGGTGTAGCAGTGTAGGTTCTAACGGGGTGCGGGCGTGCACACACTCCGGCGCAGAAAAATAAAGCACTGGGCACCAGTAGCATACCTGTGCATTCTAAGGTTGTGTCGGGCCGCCGCCATGGGACTTGATACACCCCATGGTGGGACCAGCATAGGTAACTACAACATCGGGGGCCGTAAGACACATGTAACTATGCGAGTAGGAGCCGATCATCATAGAATGGATCACATCACCCTGATTTATGGGGTGCCAGTTGGGAACTAGTTTATATGGGTTCAGAGATTAACATGGGGTACGATAGCATATTCGACCCTAGACAACTTAACCAAGTTTATAGTGCTTTCCCACTTCTTGTTTATACTTATCATACCCAGTTCTTTATTCATAGACAGAATAGTACTAGACTTACTCAGGCTTTATGTCTGACTCTACTTTTCTTTCGTCTTCTTTTCTTCCGTTCCCCCCCAGGTCCACAGGGAGGAAACACTGCAGCTTGACCAGCCTTAACATCCAGCTTGAAGAAGAGAAATGTATTGCTTGGTCCTTTTCGTCTTGAACTATGGCTTTGGACAAACTCTATGGGGCTTTTGCAGTTTACCTATGTTTTATTTATGCTTCTTTAATAATGTAATCAAGACAGATTATGAAAGTGTTATGTTTTTTTTTGGAAAAGATGTAAGACAATTATGGTGATGTTGTTGTAGCACGTATTTGCTTTTATGAAATAAAAGTTGTTGATTTTCTGCTGTTTGCAAATATGTGTTCTTATATCTGTCTTGTATATCTGTGACTTATACTTATAAACCTCCACCAAAATTAGGGCATTCCCTTTGAGAGTGACCCTAACGGAGGTGGGGTGTTTCAATTACCGTGTTAGATTGGTTAAGTATATTCAAGCTTAACCCCAACAAATTACCGTGTTAGATTGGTTAAGTATATTCAAGCTTAACCCCATCAAATTACCGTGTTAGATTGGTTAAGTATATTCAAGTGACTCATGACTTAATCCCATCAAGTTATCATGTTAGATTGGTTAAGTATATTCAAGCGATTCATGACTTAACCCCATCAAGTTATCACGTTAGATTGGTTAAGTATATTCAAGCGATTCATGACTTAACTCCATCAAGTTATCACGTTAGATTGGTTAAGTATATTCAAGCGATTCATGACTTAACCCCATCAAGTTACCGTGTTAGATTGATTAAGTATATTCAAGCGATTCATGACTTAACCCCATCCACTAGTCAAATTATAACGGTTAAGTGTTACCCTTTTTAGTTTACTTAACCTTACCATGCATCGCGATATACTAGTCGGGTGTTATCGACCCATTCAGGTTAGACTAACCCATCCTCTAATCGTGTTATATGGTTAAGTGTCATCAAGAAGTCAAGTCCGGTTTTACTTAACCCACCCATTCACGTCATATTGGTTAAGTGTCATTAGTCTAATCAAGTTACTTAACCCACCCGTCCATGTCATATTGGTTAAGTGTCATTAGTCTAATCAAGTTACTTAACCCACCCGTCCATGTCATATTGGTTAAGTGTCATTAGTCTAATCAAGTTACTTAACCCACCCGTCCATGTCATTAGCATTTATTATTTACTAATGCATCAACCTCTCACATTGGACTTGTTTGCGGTCACTGGATACGCCGGGCGGTTCCGGGCAGAATTACACCGCAAACCCATTCCAACCTCGGGTTCAAGCATTACACAATCTAATCTTTTCCTACGACCTCTCACATTGGACTATTATTGTTGTGGTCACTGGATATGCCGGGCGGTTCCGGGCAGAATCACACCACAACTCAAGTCCAACCTCGTGTCGAAGGCATCCGTTAGATTGTTAATTATGTATGTGTCATCTAAGTCAAAATCCCCACTTTACATATTACTAAACATATGCCCAAGTTCCACATTACATGCCCATGAAAATATGTACCCAATTCTAGCCACTTTACATATGTCCAATTTCGCCTATTTGCATGTATGCCAAGTTTATGCCAATTTACCCAAATCAAGTTCTAGCCAAGGTTACATTTTTGTCACATTCATGCCCAAATAAACCTACATCATGGTTCATGTTCCCAATTCCACTTATGCCTAATTTACATAAGCCCAATCCCTTGATTTAACTTACATAGTCCCCAAAACTCGTGATTTAATTCATATGCCAATTCATGTATGCCCAAACTTGCAAATTACACTGGCAATACCCCAAATTTTCCTTGTTCATGTTATGCACAAATTCGACCACCCACACCTATATCCAAATAGGTGAAATCCCAATATTCCCCCGTATACAAATCGCATGTAAATCGTAGTTTAGGCCTAGGTCCGAAATCGACCAAGGTTTATCAAAAGAAAATAAACAGGGGAAGGTAGAAACTTTGCATAAAATAAGATCCGAGAGAAAAACATCATTTCATGCATGACAAGGATAAGAAAGAGTGATTTGCAACATGCATAGGTCCAAATTAATGTCATAGCAACATCCCCCAACAGTCAAGATCCAAAATGAACAAGAATGAGCATGGATCGATTATCATGCATAGATTCAATTTCAACTTTATCACATGTCATATTCAAGTTATCGTTTCAATCTAAAAGCATCTAGAACTTACAAATCGTGGCTAGTGAATTAGGAGCAAGAATCGTTGTAGCGACGTTGATCTACTCTCTTGATTTGATGTAGAAAGCTTGCTCCTTTGTCATGGATCTAGTTTGAATGCTCAAGCCTTTGAAGTTGGAGATAGAGGCCATGATCAAGAGGGATTTTGGCAGCACTTCGTTGTTAGAATGAATTGTAGTGAATTAGGCTAGGTCTTAGGGTGTTTTTATAGAAGTTAGGACTAGTTTTGGCCCTTAGTTAACCCTAGTTTAGATCTGGACCACTGAAAATCATCATAGGCACAACAACCAGACCACACAAGCAAGCAGGTGCACCAGGCCAACATGGCCCGACCAGGGAGGTCGACCTCCAGGTCGACACCCAGGTCGACTGCCCAGTCGACCTGGTCCTGGGGAGGTCGACTACCCAGTCGACTCCCCAGTCGACCTGGGTCCTGGGCGGGAAATTTTCACGCCTAGCCTATTTGGAGCTAAATTCGAAATTCGAATTCGAGTTTGAACTGTTTTCGTTTTTGAATTTTTCGTGAAACATCTAGAGACCATGTCTCGGTCATACGGACTCCGATTTACGAAATTTCGGACTCGTTTCCAACCAGAATTCCGAGAAGAACGCAACGGCGCAACCTGTTTCGCTTGATTCTTATTTTAAAATTTAATTCTGCCTTGATTCTTGTCTTAACACGTTATTAAAATTCGGGTTGTTACAAATAACAAATATAAAAATAATAATATTTACCCATATAATAACCTTAGCATTCTAAACCTAATCCCATTTTCTCTGGTCAAATTTCTGCGCCGCTCTTCTATTCTTCATCTCAGAAAAATCTTGAGTTTTAAATCATCAAAACAATTCATACGAAGACCCTAAAATCATAAGAATGTGTTTACTGGAGTGCTGAAGTGAATAGCTTCCTTTCTGTATACGTTTTAAGGGTTGCGATGGGTGTTTCCAGTCCTCCGAAGTTTATAGAAATGCCTAGGGCTCGGTCTTTTACGAAATTTAAGGAGAAATAGATCATTTCGAGTTCATTTTGGGAATCGGGGGATCGATTAGCAAACCGTTGGATTTTCTAGGTGATTTCGGTGATAAATGAGTTCATTCCTTTTCTGTGCTCGTCGTTCGTTTTCTGTGCGACGCGATACCAGTTGGGGGATCGAACTAAAGGAAACTAGGCGGATTAAGTGGAGTTTTCGATGAGAGGAGTTGACGTTATTTTAGTTTAATTTTTTGTTGAAGAGAGAAAGAGCGGTGGAATTATGAAATGTCCGTTATAGTGGAAAGAAAAATTCTGGAGCTCGAACTTGCATTGAGGAAAAAGGGTGGAAATTGGGCCGTGGAAATTTAAAAGGGGATGGGCCGGGTTCTGAGGGTGAGGCCCAACGAGATTTAAATTATAAGTCTTTATTTAATTTAAAGTGTGCATTAACTTTATTTTATCGTATCTTGTTCATACGTGATCGAAACTCAGCAAAACAAGATCCGTTAAGATCGTATGGACGAGCGCTACCCAATGGAACTGACGGGGAGTGGATTGGAGCTCGTTTGAATTTATGGTGAAATAAATTGTTTGATTCAAATCAAATAAACAGTTTATCGTTCTTTAACAACGAACTGCTAATGTGAGTAAAACTCACCAACTCTGAACAGTTATATTTTTATAACGTATTTGTAGAACTGTTAATCATCTATTGATTGTTGTGTGTTAACTGTTTGGTTGAGTTGCTTATGTGTTGGTTGAAATTATAGATAACGATATATATATATATATATATATATATATATATATATATAAAATTCGTTAATCAAATGTTGATTCTGTTTAGCAGAATATTTCATATTGAAATGAAATCGATGTTAATGATATTATTTAACATCTGTGATGGAGGGAAACAAGTTAGAGGAATCCAACTGGATTCCTCAACATTTATTTTACTGTTTTCATATCTTGTAATATACGATGTGATATAAAATTTGTGGATAATGATGTGTGGTTAAATGATATCGATCATTGTGGTTTGGTATATTAAATACCGTAAGAAATACTGGCATGTAAAAAGGGGATTTTCAAAGTAAATATTGAAAATAAATTATTTATAAAATCAAAGGATAATATAAAAGAGAAATTATTTATAAAATCAAAGAAGATTTTATAAAAGGCAACATTTATAAATGGAATATTTATAAATAGGAAATAGAGTTAAAGGAAATAATTTGGGAATAAGATACTATATAAGAGATATTTATTTAGTAAATAAATATGATATAGAATAAAGGGATATTTATTTAGAAAATAAATAGAATAAAGGAATATTTATTTAGAAAATAAATAGAATAAAGGATTTATTTATTAATAAATAAATAGAATAAAGGAATATTTATTGGGAAAATATATAGAGGAGTTAACCGAATCGAGTAAATCGAAAGGAGTTAATCGAATATAGTTAATCAAAATAAAGTTAAGCAAAAACTAGAAACTGACTAGAGATTAATAAGTTGAATGGTTTCCTGAGTATCGATCTGATGTTGGTTTCAGCCTTCGGGGTTTATACTTAGGAAGTTGTTCTCTTATTAGTTTATAATTAGAGTCTGATAGATGTGGAAGAATAGTGATACGTAATTAAGCCATGGAAATGTTTCCTAGTGTTAATAACGTATATTTTCTAAACATAGAAAATGAGGATATATATATGTTTGATGATTGGATCGATAATTTCATTTGGAAATAAGATCGTTGTCTGTATACAGACATGTTTTCATTTGATAGTTAAATCACAGACTATTAATGTTTTGACCATTTTAACGTTGTTAATATGGAGAGACCGGTTGGATTTTTATCCGAAGAACCACTCCGTATTGGCATAAGCGTTGCAAACCAAGTATGCTGAATATATATTGAAGATGGAGTAAAGTGCAAGGGCTGTTGTATAAGTCCTAGGTAGAGATTGCCTAGGATGGATGTACTGAATAGTGCCTTCGGTTTCGTTCCATCCCAGAACGAACGTATATGGACGAATGTCTAACAGAGTATTTCCAATGATCGAATATGTTGGTCTGTATAAATATATGGTTGTAACGGATTTATTCCCTTAGCATAACATCCAAAATATTTGTGCAAAGCAATTAGTGATTAACGGATCTGATAATGTGGCATTCAAAGTGATCGTGTTATCAATGAATGGAAAGAAATCGTAGCCTCTGGCCTCAACAACCGGGAAATGACAAAAATCGGGCAGGCATCATAGCTATGTAGGTCACACCTATTAGGGTGTATAATCACCTGATCTAGAGTTTTATTTACTTCTAAAAATCTATTGTCGATGCTGTCCCATTAGGGAAACGGTTGCTGATCCCAATCGTTGGTGATATACATTCGATACACTCAAGCAAAATGAGTGGTCGGTCGTGTGTAGCTGAGTTGCAAGACGTTCTTGTTGAACTCAGTGTATTCTCCTCTAGAGATACACCAGCGGAAGGTGGTTCCATACCTTGTCATAGTTGGAAATCCATTACCCAATACGTGCTTGCGGTTTTGATTATATACTATATATGTAGAACGTGAGATGAAAGCGTTTATGCTAGATGATTATTATATTGTGGTTGATAGACATTATTATAATATTAAAAGGTTTTTGATATAAAGATATCTTGGATTCTCATAAGGGAAAAACCTGTTCCGTTATACGGCGTGGTCTTATAAGATATCGTTTAATGGCTTAAACTGTTTTACTCATACCAGTCCCATGACTGACCCGGAGTTTATTTTGTTTTTTCTACCCTAAACTCTTGGGTGCCCAAATTTATACGGGCAGTCAAGTAGTCAAGATTTTACAGATATACTTGGAGAACTTGGAGCAGGAGGCTTCAGGATTTTATAGCAATAGTTATTTCCGCTGTGTTGTAAGTGTTGTACTCTGATAATGTTACTGTATACATATACTGATTTATTTCAAGGATATATTATCTACTATATGTTGTTCGTTCCGCTGTGAGATTCGTGTTACTCTGATGATGTATGTTCTTCTTCTTCTTCTATTCTAAGTTTCTATCTTATCTATTCTCACCCTCTAATTTCTTTCATTAACTACCGGTATTTTTCGATGTTTGGTTAGTCATCATTGAGTTTATGTCGAAAACTAAAGTCATCAAAAACCAGGTCATTACAGTTGGTATCAGAGCTTAAGGTTAAATAATTACCTTGGCTCTGTGACGTGACTCAGTAGAGATAGGGTTTGTAATACCCTAGATTTAGTTTGAGTGTATATATACGAGTAAACGTATTTGTTATTTGATATAAAGTGGTTTTATATTTTGGAGATTTATTGGTTGAGTTGTTTATGAATTCTGGTCGATCAGTTTGATCCACTGTATCGGTAGGAGTTTCTAAACACTCGAATACGATGGGTCGACACGATATGTTTTGATAGGAGGGTAAATGAAAATAATTTTACCCAAAGTATATTTTGTTATAGAGAAAATATATATATTGGAATTATAATATATTGGATATATTGGTTGTTATTATAATCGAGTAAGATTATAAATTAAATGGTTATGTAAATAACCAATCAGAATTCATATAAGTGAAGTACGTGAAATCAGATGAGTTAAGTCTGAAATTAAAGCCAGAATTTGAATTAAAAAACCCTGTAAAATTGAAAAGTGTTTGTAAATGAATCTGGGTTAAATATATGTGAATTTTTAAAATCCTGGGTGATTTTAAATTGTTTACAAACATTGGAAGGATATTTTGAACTAATTTCAAAATGAAAATGTTTAAGGAATGGTTTTGAAAAGGTTATAGTATTGAACTTACTTTGATCGCTGGGAAATAAATTCCGATGGTGCATCATCGGTGTTCATTTTCGAGTTGCTAAGTGACGGATTACTACCAAGGATTTTGTTTTTGAATTGTTTTGAGAAAACAAGTTGTTTTGAATCCTGTAAAGGGAAGTTGGATTTTTGAGAAAAAAAGCTATTTTAAAAAATTCCAAGAATAGACTATTTGAATTAAAAACAAATTAAAAAGGAATTTGCGAAAGCAAATAGGAATTTAATTAAAGCCAGTAAATTGGAAATTGAATTAGAATATAATGATATCCAGTAAGTTGGATTGATGTCGTAAGAATTTGAAATTGAATTTGGCTTGGATAAGCGAATGGTTGTGTTAGAGATAAAAGTAATTGGAGTTTGATTGAGATGACATTGGTATATGCTGAATTAACAACAGATGTAAATGATATATACCAATTTATATTATATATGGGTTTGAGATTTTGATGAGCCGAATTGGCAAGCCGCTTGGCTATTTGGTTTTCTTTTGGGTTGAAGAAGGCCCACAGAGGCGAGTTGGAGTTTGAGCTATTGACCAGTACAAAGGAGGTGCTGACGAAATTTTTCGAAAAGTTGAGGTGTTAGAAAATTTTTAGGATTTTTGAAAATTTTCATTAGTAAGAATTAATAAATATTTAATTGAAATTTAATCGGTTCAGTGGAAACTGAAGTTGAGAAGTGAACAAATAAGTCTGGCCAGTCGATAGGGTTTGTTTTCTACCTTAGCAATTTCGAGGACGAAATTATTTTAAGTGGGGAAGAATGTAACGACCCGTATTTTCAACGATATAATAATTAATTAATTTAATTATTTAAATAGTGATTAAAGGAATTTAAAAGGTTGTTTAATTAAATTATATGGAATATTTAATTAATATTATAATTAAATAATATATTTAAATATGGAATAATCAGAAATTGTTGAATGGACAATATAATGTGAACTGGACAATTCAAAGTATATATAATTCAGTTTAAAATTGAATTACAATAATGAATATATTATTTAAACGAAGTTTGAACGTATAATTATATTATAATTAAAATCGAGCTCGAAATGGCGCGGCAGTTCGCTATTTGGTGATTTGAACTTCAATTGGATATACATGGTCCATTTTAAATCGGATTTCTGTGAAATAAGAAACGTTAGGAGCTGGTGATGTATATTTTTCTAGTGGAAGAGAAAAATCAGAATTTCATTGCGTAGATTTTGATTTATGTCCAAATCAAATTTTAGAAAAGTCGCTATGACATTCCTTTATAATTTATAACGATATGTATAAGGAATTTCAATATAAATTTGAATATCGATTCAACCGGGATTTGAAATATCGAGTTATAAATCCTAGTGGAGCTGTATGATATTCTATTGTGAATATATACGATAATATTAATTTATTAATATTTAATTTAATTGTTTTTCAATATATTTATATATTTAAAAGGGTTGTTTAGAGCTTTAAAAATAGCCAGTTTTGCAAATGACCTCAGAATTCGACGAAACTAATTTTGTTGGATCCACAATATTAAATTATTGCTAGATTTCAATTTCCGTGATTTTTAGAGTCGGTATGTGGCCGTACGGGATTTTAATGTGAAAAACAGTCGATAATCGGACCTTTAAAAATACAATGTGTGAGAAAACGGAGTCGGAATTCAACGAAACTAGTTTTGTTGGGACCGTAATGTCAAACTGTAGCTGCATGCCCATTTTCGTGATTTTTGGGTATTATATGTGGTCGTACGAATTTTTAAAGACATATACAGATTACGATGGCTTAAAATCGAATATAATAATAAATATAAAAATAATAAAATTTACCTATATAATAACCTTAACATTCTAAACCTAATCCCATTTTCTCTGGTCAAATTTCTGCACCGCTCTTCTGTTCTTCATCACAGAAAAATCGTGAGTTTTAAATCCTCAAAACAAATCATACGAAGACCCTAAAATAATGAGAATGTATTTACTGGAGTGCTGAAGTGAATATCTTCCTTTCTGTATATGTTTTAAGGGTTGCGATGGGTGTTTCCATTCCTCCGAAGTTTACAGAAATGCCTAGGGCTCGGTCTTTTGCGAAATTTAAGGAGAAATAGATCATTTCGAGTTCATTTTGGGAATCGAGGGATCGATTAGCACCCCGTTGGATTTTCTGGGTGATTTCAGTGATAAACGAGTTCGTTCCTTTTCTGTGCTCATCGTTCGTTTTCTGTGCGACGCAATACCAGTTGGGGGATCAAACTAAAGGAAACTAGGCGGATTAAATGGAGTTTTCGATGAGAGGAGTTAACGTTATTTTAGTTTAAATTTTTGTTGAAGAGAGAAAGAGCGGTGGAATTGTGAAATGTCGGTTATGGTGGAGAGAAAAATTCTGGAGCTTGAACTGGCATTGAGGAAGAAGGGTGGAAATTGGGCCGTGGAAATTTAAAAGGGGATGGGCTGGGTTCTGAGGGTGAGGCCCAATGAGATTTAAATTCTAAGTCTTTATTTAATTTAAAGTGTGCATTAACTTTATTTTATCATATCTTGTTCATACGTGATCGAAACTCAGCGAAACAAGATCCGTTAGGATCGTATGGACGAACGCTACCCAATGGAACTGACGGGGAGTGGATTGGAGCTCGTTTGAATTTATGGCAAAATAAATTGTTTGATTCAAATCAAACAAACAGTTTATCGTTCTTTAGCGATGAACTGCCAATGTGAGTAAAACTCACCAACTCTGAACAGTTATATTTTTATAACATATTTATAGAGCTGTTAATCATCTGTTGATTGTTGTGTGTTAACTGTTTGGTTGAATTTTTTATGTGTTGGTTGAAATTATAGATAACGATATATATATAAATCGTTAATCAAATGTTGATTCTGTTTAGCAGAATATTTCATATTGAAATGAAATCGATGTTAATGATATTGTTTAACATCTGCGATGCAGGGAAGCAGGTTGGAGGAATCCAACTGGATTCCTCAACATTTATTTTACTGTTTTCATATCTTGTAATATATGATGTGATATAAAATCTGTGGATAATGATGTGTGTTTAAATGATATCGATCATTGTGATTTGGTATATTAAATACCGTAAGAAATACTGGCATGTAAATAGGGGATTTTCAGAGAGAATATTGAAAATAAATTATTTATAAAATCAAAGGATTTTATAAAATAGAAATTATTTATAAAATCAAAGAAGATTATATTAAAGGAAACATTTATAAATGGAATATTTATAAATAGGAAATAGAGTTAAAGGAAATAACTTGGGAATAAGATATTATATAAGAGATATTTATTTAGTAAATAAATATGATATAGAATAAAGGGATATTTATTTAGAAAATAAATAGAATAGAGGAATATTTATTTAGAAAATAAATAGAATAAAGGATTTATTTATTTAGAAAATAAATAGAATAAAGGAATATTTATTGGGAAAATAAATAGAGGAGTTAATCGAATCGAGTAAATCGAAAGGAGTTAATCGAACATAGTTAATCAAAATAGAGTTAAGCAAAAACTAGAAACTGACTAGAGATTAATAAGTTGAATGGTTTCCTGAGTATCGATCTGATGTTGGTTTCGGCTTTCGGGGTTTATACTTAGGAAGTTGTTCTCTTATTAGTTTATAGTTAGAGTCTGATAGATGTGGAAGAATAGTGATACGTAATTAAGCCATGGAAATGTTCCTAGTGTTAATAACGTATATTTTCTAAACATAGAAAATGAGGATATATATATATATATATTTGATGATTGGAACGATAATTCCATTTGGAAATAAGATCGTTGTGTGTACACAGACATGTTTTCATTTGATAGTTAAATCACAGACTATCAATGTTTTGACCATTTTAATGTTGTTAATATGGAGAGACCGGTTAGATTTTTATCCGAAGAACCACTCTGTATTGGCATAAGCATTGCAAACCAAGTATGATGAATATATATTGAAGACGGAGTAAAGTGAAAGGGCTGTTGTATAAGTCCTAGGTAGAGATTGCCTAGGATGAATGTACTGAATAGTGCCTTCGGTTTCGTTCCATCCCAGAACGAACGTATATGGACGAATGTCTGACAGAGTATTTCCAATGATCGAATATGTTGGTCTGTATAAATATATATGGTTGCAACAGATTTATTCCCTTAGCATAATATCCAGAATATTTGTGCAAATCAATTATTGATTAATGGATCTGATAATGTGGCATTCAAAGTGATCGTGTTATCAATGAATGGAAAGAAATCGTAGCCTCTGGCCTCAACAACCGGGAAATGACAAAAATCGGGCAGGCAGCATGGCTATGTAGGTCACACCTATTAGGGTGTATAATCACCTGATCTAGAGTTTCATTTACTTCTAAAAATCTATTGTCGATGTTGTCCCATTCGGGAAACGGTTGCTGATCCCAACCGTTGGTGATATACATTCGATACACTCAAGCGAAATGAGTGGTCGGTCATGTGTGGCTGAGTTGCAAGACATTCTTGTTGAACTCGGTGTATTCTCCTCTAGAGATACACCAGCGGAAGGTGGTTCCATACCTTGTCATAGTTGGAAATCCATTACCCAATACGTACTTGCGGTTTTGATTGTATACTACATATGTAGAACGTGAGATGAACGCGTTTCTGCTAGATGATTATTATATTGTGGTTGATAGACATTATTATAATATCAAAAGGTTTTTTATATAAAGGTATATTGGATTCTCATAAGGGAAAAACCCATTCCATTATACGGCGTGGTCTTATGAGATATCATTTAATGGCTTAAATTGTTTTACTCATACCAGTCCCATGACTGCCCGGAGTTTATTTTATTTTGTCTTCCATCTACTCTTGGGTGCCCAATCTTATACGGGCAGTCAAGTAGTCAGGATTTTATAGATATACTTGGAGAGCTTGGAGCAGGAGGCTTCAGGATTTTACAGCTATAGTTATTTCCGCTGTGTTGTAAGTGTTGTACTCTGATAATGTTACTATACATATACTGATTTATTTCAAGGATATATTATCTATTATATGTTGTTTGTTCCACTGTGAGATTCGTGTTAGTCTGATGATGTGTCTTCTTCTTCTTCTTCTATTCTAAGTTTCTATCTTATCTATTCTCACCCTCTAATTTCTTTCTATAACTACCGGTATTTTTCGATGTTTGGTTAGTCGTCATTGAGTTTATGTCGATAACTAAAGTCGCCAAAAACCGGGTCGTTACAATTGATCTAATTGGGGCATTACCTACTATGAAGTCCAGTTTCAAATATGTCATTGTCGTTGTCGATTACTTCACCAAGTTGGCCAAAGCAGAGTCACTGGCAACTATCACCTCAAAAAAAGTTATCAACTTCGTGCTGAAGAACATAAATTATAGGTTCGGTGTGCCACATAAAATAATCACAGATGATGGGACACAATTTGAAAGTGAAGAGTTTAAAGAATTCTGTGCCAAATACAAGATCAAAAAAGGCTTTACTGCAGTGGCCCGTCCACAGGCTAATGGGAAAGTGGAAGCAGTGAATAAGATCATCAAATCAATCATCAAGAAGCGACTCGAGAAAGCTTAAGGTGGTTGGGTCGACGAACTACCACTTGCACTATAGGCGTACAGGACGACTCATAAATCTGGGCACACTCCTTTCTCCATAGCATTTGTGTAACACCCCACCTCCGCTAGGGTCACTCACAAAGGGAATGCACTAGTTTTGGTGGAGTATTATCTAGGTAAACATACATAGAGATATCACAAGGCAGAACATAAATAAAGCAGCGGTAGAAATTAAAAAGCCAATTTTTATTACTTTCGAGAAAAGAGTCAAAACCTCATATATCCAAGGTACAAATTATTCCATTACATCAAGTTCTAGATAAAGAAGCATAAACTTTAAGTAGCAGAAGTAAATTATTCCCCAAACATAGCAGAAGTGCATCCATAGCATAGCTCAAGACCAAACCGTACATGAGCTGTCAGAAAGCAAGGTAAATCCAAGCTAAGAGCTAGTGTTTCCTCCCTGAGAACCTGGGGGGGGGGGGGGGGGACGAAAGAAAAAGGGTCAATCATAAAGACTAGTAAGTCCTAGTGACTTTCAGTATAAAAACTAGTAAAGGTAATAAGATAGGTGTAAATTGAAAATAAACATAAGGATGATGATAAGTCTGGCATGATAAACTAAGATAACGAGATAACTAAAGTATAGCATCGCATGTTCAAAGTTTGTTGCACCAACTGTACTAGTGTTCTAACCCATGTCAAGTACTAATCATGAAGTGATCCCTTGGCCCAATATCATGAAGTGACCCATTACGGGGTCCTATAGTACGATCTACTAATCGATCGGCTCCCAACAAGTTCTAGCTCGTCAAGTGTCTGTGTCATACGGCCCAATCACGAAATTTAGTCACATGTGCTAGGTCCACCCTAGGGTGTATCAAGCCCTAGGGTGCCAACCACCGACACGAATCAAGCACGCATAGTGTAAAACTACGGGTGCCTAATGCCTGCTTTTTCAACTCCGGACTACGTGCACGACCATAGTCTGCCTGAACCTACAATGGCGCACCTACTCAGCCGTCGTTCTGGTCGCTTACAATCAGCCCAGTAATCGTGCTCCACCCTGCCTAGTCCCAGGGTATCGTGATACTTCTAAGTGGGTTACTGCTGAAAAGGACCGCGTAACTAGGGTTTCTAATGGGTTAAGTGTTGTCATTCAAATTCGTGACTTAACCCTATCCAAATCGTGTATCAAGTTGGTTAAGTGTGTTCTAGTGGTTCATGACTTAACCCTATCAAATCATCGTGTCAAATTGGCTAAGTATATTCAAGTGGTTCATGACTTAACCTTATCATGTGGCATTAATTCATTAATGCACCCTAACCTCTCACATTAGACTAATTATTGTGGTCACTGGATTTGCCGGGCGGTTCCAGGCAGATTTACACCACAACATAGTCTAACCTCGGGTTTTACATGCGATATGACCAACTACCCACATTGGATCCTATTGTTTGCAGTCACTAGATTTGCCGGGCGGTTCCGGGCAGATTTACACTGCAAACTCAACCCAACCTCGAGTTGGCCATTTTCAAGTTTATCTAAGTGTCATGTCCATGTTCAAGTTTTCATGTCAAAATTCATGTCAGGTTTCATGTAAATTCCATGTCAAGTTCTTGTCCATATACAGGTTCAAGTTATAATAACGTTCATATTCAAGTTCAAAGCCAATTCATGTTTTTCCTAATCTACCCAAATCGTATTCCCATCGCACGTAAACTCGAATCGATACAAATAAATCTAATTAGAGAATAACATAAAAAGGGACGGGTATAAGGTGGAAAAAGTGATTACTAGCATAGCATAGTATAACTTGAGACAAATGATTATAACATTACTGGCATATGGAATATCGGCCTCAAACTTAAGGATTCCAAATCTAGCAAAATAAGGTACTAGTCAAGATAACAGTTGACATAAGATGATAGTCATGGTAACGGTTGACATAAGGTGATAGTCATAAACTTGTGACTAATAGCAGATTCAACATTGCAGGCATGATAATATGAGGGGTTTTTCTTTTTGATTTACAACATGAATAGGCCCCAAATCATTGTCATAGTAATATACCCAAAAGTCAAGATCCAAGATGAACAAGAATGGATGTAAAACAATCATCATACACAGGTACAATTTCAATTTACAACATATTCATATTACGTTTACAGTTTAAATCTAAAAGTAATTGGGGCTTACAGATCGTGGTTTGAGAATTAGAAAAAGAAAGTCGATGTTGAATCTTCACATGCTTAGTTGAGTCCTAACAGAAGTCCCCAAATCAGCAATTCTCTTAACGTAGTTTCGACGTAGAAGTAGTCTCTTTCTCTAACTTTTCAACCAGAATTAGAGCAGCATAATGTCAAAGAGAATTTTGTGTAGAGAGACTAGTGTTAGGGGCTGTTTATATAGGGTCAGGCCAATGAATGTGTAACATCCCACCTCCGCCAGGGTCACTCTTGCAAGTACACTGGATTTGGAGGGGTGTTGGACAAGGTAAACACGCATGAGATATCACAAGACATAACATATAAGTAAAACAGAGTAAATAAAGCAGCGGATAAAACTACTATTTCAAAACCATAGTCAAGTTACATCAAAGTACTTAGTCATTATTTTCCAACTACTACAAGTCTAGAAACATAAACTGAAAACTGGAAATAACATAAAGTAAACTATCCCCAAAGTAGACGTGGTAAAGCCATAGCGAGCTCAAGTCCAAACCATACATGAGCTATCCAGAAAGCAAGCTAAAGATCCAAGCTAGGTGCTAGTGTTCCCACCCTGAGAACTTGGGGGGGGGGGGAACGGAAGAAAAGAGGCGAAAGAAAAAGGGTCAGTCATAAAGACTGGTAAGTCCTACCTACTATTAGTATAAAAACTAATAAAGTTAACTGGACATGTAAAACAGAGATGAAACATAGGATGATAACTGGCATGGTGAAAAGTTAACAAGATAGATCAAGTGTGGCATCGCATATACAAGGTTAAGTTGCACCAGGTGTACAAGTATTCTAATCCATGTCAAGTATAAACAAGAATCCCTTGGCCCAAAGTTGGCCCAACATCATGAGATGACCTAAATCAAGGTCCAACTACTCGGTCTAGTCGATCGGATCCCTATAAGCCTAACTCGTCGTGTATCGGTGTCATACGGCTTAATCATGGAATGTAGTTAACTGTGCAAGGCCCACCCTAGGGTGTATCCAGTCCTAGGGTGTAAACCACAGACACAAATCAAGCACGCACAGTCTAAACCTACCGGTGCCCATGTTCAACTATGGACTTAATGTGCACGACCATGGTCTGCCTGAACTTAACTGGTGCACTATTCAGCCATCTCTTTCGGTCTCTTATAATCAGTCCAGTAATCGTGCCCCACCCTAGCCTAGTCCAGGGTATCCAGATAGTCCCAAGTGGGTTACTGCTAAAAAGGACCACGTAACTAGGATTTCAAGCGGGTTAAGTGTGGTTAACCCTATCCTAACCATGTATTGAGTTGGTCAAGTGTGTCCAAGCAGTTCATGACTTAACCCTATCAATACATCGTGTTTAATTGGTTAAGTATTCAAGTAGTCCATGACTTAACCCTATCATTACATCGTGTTTAATTGGTTAAGTATTCAAGTAGTCCATGACTTAACCCTACCATGTGGCATTAATTAACTTAATGCACCCCAACCTCTCACATTAGACTTTGTTGTGGTTACTAGTTAAGCCGGGCGGGTCCGGGTAGCTTTACACCACAACCTAGTCTAACCTCGGGTTTTAAGTGCGATATGACCAACTACTCACATTGGGTCCTATTGTCTGTAGCCACTAGTTAAGCCGGTAGGTTCCGGGTAGATTTATGCTACAAACTCAACCCAACCTCGAGTTGGTCACTTTCATGTTTTCTACATGTCATGTCCATGTTCATGTTTCATGTATAATCACATGTCATATTTTCAAGTCATGTTTCATGTCATTTAAGTTTACCCATAACGTAACCCCATCGCACGTAAGTTCGCATCAACACAAATAGATCATAAAGGGGAACATAAGAATATGACAAGATGGCAAAGGCTATCACAAGTTAAACATGGTGATATTTGAGGCAAAAGTGTTCAACATACTAGCATATGGCCTCAACATGTATGATAGCATAAAAGGTGACTTGGCCTCAAACATATCAAATAGCATAAGGGTGCTTTGGCCTCAAGCATGCATAATAGCATAAGGGTGATTTGGCCACAAGCATGCATAATAGCATAAGGGTGATTTGGCCACAAACATGTATGATAGCTTAATTAGCAAATAGGGTGGTAACATGGTAATAGTTGACATAGGGTGACAATCCTAACTTGTGCATAGCAAATAGATTCAATATCATCATATGCATGTTAAGGAACATGAGGGGTTAAGGTTTGTTAACATGCATAAGCCATAACCCATTTCATAGCACTTTTCCCAAAGGTCAACATGAACGGTACTAGGTTCATGATAGGTCCACAATCATGGATCAAGAGAGGCATAAATAGATCTATGCATACAATGATAGGTTCAAGGCAAATATTGCACTTAGGTCCAATTCCAATCTACACATGTATGGCATTAAACTTAGCAAATAGGGTGATAAACTTGTGATTAGCATATAGGTTGCATCATGGCAAGTTAATATCAAGGTCATGAGGGGTTCTATGTTGCATTTATGCACAATCACCACATAAAGCTCATAGCTTTCCACCCAAAAGTCAACATAAATGGTACTAGATTCATGATAGGTAAACATTAGGTCTACAAACATAGGTAAAAAGGGTCATGAATGAATCTATGCATGAAATCCAAGGCAAGCATAACACAAAAGTCTCATTTCAACTTGCTACATGTCATATTAAGTTCATAGTTTAAATCTAAGAGTAGAATAGGGCTTACAAAGCGTGGCTATGAGAACTAGAACACAATAAAACAAGATAGAGATGTTGTAGAAGCCCTAGGAATGATGTAGCAACACAAATAGCCTTGAGAATAAGTAGCTCCTTTGATTTGATGAAGAAAGATGGCTCCTTTTTTCCTTAGAAGCCCTCAAGCTCTCATGAGGAAGATGGAGGTCATGATATGAAGATGGAAGCCATGGTTAGGGAGCATTTTGGCATAACTTCGTTGTAGGATTGAATTATGAGGGTTTAGGCTAGGTCTAGGGGTGCTTATATAGAAGTTTAGGGTAGTTTAGGCCATAGGATTAACCCTAGTTTAGATCCTAGCCATCAGAATTCGTCACAAGGCCAGAAACATGAGTCAAAACACTCAGCAGGTGCACCAGGCCACTTGGCCCGACCACCCAGGTCGACTGAGCAGTCGACACCACCTGGGGGGTGTCGACTCCCAAGTCGACTCCCCAGTCGACTTGGCGCGCTGGGCGGGAAATTTTCCCGCCCAGTCTGTTTGGCTCCAGATTTGAAATTTGTACTGAATTTTGAACTTGAAATTTTCTGAAAACTTTGACGGGCCATAACTGGGTCATACGGACTCCGATTTACGAAAACTCGGACTCTATTTCGCGTATTTTTCCGAGACGAACGCAATGGCATAGACCGTTTATCTTGATTCAGATTTTAACATTTAATTTTGCCTTGATTTACGTTATAACATGTTATTCAAAATACGGGTTGTTACATTCTCCCCACCTTAAAGGATTTCATCCCCGAAATCTTCAAGTTAGGAAGAACGTATCCTACCATCCATCATCCATCTACTCAAAACATCATCCACGAGCAGTTATTGTCCTTAAAAGATTCTAAATGTTGTATGATCATATGCGAAAGGTGTGTGTATATGTACTTATCTAATGCGAAAATCAGGCGGTTACTGATTCAGTAAACCTCCTTAATGCAAAGTATGTTAGCGAAATAAGTCCATATGTATGAAAATTCCTAACATAATGCATAATCTCTACATGAGTGCACATAACATTCATCCATATGCAACATCCACGTGATAGCATAACAAGTTTCAGCCATGAATAAGTATAAGCACTCATCCATATGCAATATGAAAGTGTGTGAGCCGATCTTAGTGCCTAATGTGTATCATGCATCCACGAGTATCCACTTGCAAACACTTGCAACCACTTGCAAACATCAAGCATAACATGTTTCAAAAACATGTTTCATCCAAAGGGCTCCTACCTAAGGTTCTCATGACAAGATTATCGAAATAACAAGATAAACGTGGATAGCAAAAGAAAGATATGCTGACTAGGAAAAGAGATTGAGAAAGTACCCTCGAAAAGAAAAGGATAAAGCCTATGCATCTTCCCCTCGGTTTCCCAAGTTGCGTCTTCTTCGGCTTCATTCCACTGAATCTTGACTAACTTGACTTTTCAATTCCTAAGCTTCCTGACCTCCGCTCCCAGGATACGAATCAGAGCTTTCCTCAAGGTTGCCTCTTTCTCTACCTCCACGTCTTCAAGAATGCTAGGCTCAACCCCTTCGGCTGACTTATACAGGCACTTTCGGGGATGCGAGACATGAAAAACATTGTGCACTCCGACCAACTTCTCGGGTAATTCCACCTTATAAGCCATCCTCCCAATCCTCTCTATGATAGGGAAGGGTCCTACGAACCTTGGTGCTAGCTTCCCAACTGCTCCAAAACGAACCACACTACGCAAGGGAGAAACTTCCACAAAAACCATATCCCCAACTCGGAATTCCAAATCTTTCCTTCGCTTGTCTGCCTAGGATTTCTGTCTATCTTGGGCCGTTTTTTTATCCGTCTTTGAATCTCCACTTTCTCGGAAGTGTCCCTTATCATGTCGGGCCCAAGTGTAAGCTTATCCGTGGTCTCCCACCAACAAGTTGGTGACTTGCACAGTCTCCCATACAAAGCTTCGAATGGTTCCATCCCTATGCTAGCTTGATAGCTGTTATAATTATAAGCAAACTCCACTAGAGGAAGATGATCTTCCCAAGTACCACCAAGGTCAAGAATACACAGTCTCAACAGATCTTCTAGTACCCTATTCACCTTTTCCGTCTGACCATCCGTCTGTGGGTGATAGGCTGTACTTAGATTCAATTGCGTACCCATCGCTTCTTGCAAACTGTTCCAGAACTGGCTAGTGAAAATTGGGTCACGATCGCTAACTATGCTAGAAGGAACTCCATGCAAAGACTAAATTATTCTTCGTTAACTTGGTAAGAGGGGCTGATATCTTAGCGAAGTCCTTAATGAACTTCCTATAGCAGCCTGCCAGACCGAGAAAGCTTCTTGCTCCGGTTGCATTCTTCGGAGTTTTCCAGTCTTGAACCGCAACCACTTTCGCGGGATCCACAGCTATGCCTTACTTAGAAACTATATGTCCAAGAAACCAAATTCCCTTCTCCAAAAATGGCATTTGGAGAATCTTGGCTTTCAACTGATGAGCTCTAAGCGTATCCATCACTTCCTTGAGATGTCTAGCATGTTCTTCCTCATCCTTTGAGAAGATCAGAATATCATCCACGAAAATAGCCACAAACTTGTTAAGGAACTCCCTGAACACCCAACTCATCAAATCAACAAAGTATGCGGGTGCATTAGTCAAACCGAACGGCATGACTAGCCATTCAAAGAATCCATCTGGAGTCCTAAACGCAGTCTTGTCAATACTATCCTCAGCCACTCTAAGCTGATGGAATCCGGTGGCTAGATCGAGCTGAGAGAAAACAGAAGTACCAACAAGCTGGTCAAAGAGATCATCAATCCTCGGTAACAGGTGTCTATTCTTCTTTGTCAGCTTGTTCAACTCGCGATAATCAACACATAGACGAAGCGAACCATCCGCCTTAGTAGCGAATACCACTGGAGCACCTCATTCAGAAATGCTTCGCTTAATGAAAATTTTCTCAAGCAACTCCTCGATTTGCTTGCTAAGCTCTCTTCTTTCTCACGGGGCCATGTGCCTAACAGGCAATGAAACTAGCTTGGCATTATCAACCAGATAAATACGGAAGTCTATCTCGCGTTTAGGGGGTAACCCCTTCATCTCATCAAAGACATCAGGATATTCTCGGACCACCCTCACAGATTGCAGATCTTCGATGGACGAGTCAAGAGATTCAAGATAACATAACATGACGGGATCCATAGGGTAACAAGAAATTTCTAGGGTATTACCGAGGCGAGTCATGAGCCTCACCACCCTATGCTCACAATCAAGAATGGCTCCATAACTGGACAACCAATCCATGCCCAAAATCAACCCGTATCCCGAAAACCCGAGAACATAAGCATTACACATGAATTCTACGCTCAAGATAGAAATCTTCAAATCCACACAAATCATAGATAAATGGGCGGAACCCCCAATTGGATTTGAAACACTGACGGGATCCTCAACTAGACTAGTACTTAGGTGCAAACTTTCAACAAGATTAGAAATAAAACTATGCGATGCGCCAGAATCAAATAAGGTACGAACAGGGAAATCAGAAATGTAGACATGGCTTTCTATAGAAACACTACCTCGATCAAAAGCTGGAAGAGCGAGGAGAGCCTGCAACTGCCCTCCAGAGGGTCCTGCTCGCTGAGTTTGCCTTTTCCCTTGTCCACGCTTTTTCGGGCAATCCTTACTATAGTGTCCAGACTCTCCACACTTAAAGCATACGCCCAGCTTCCTCTTCTTCTTCTTACAGTCTTTGGCTATGTGCCCAGTGATCCTACAGAAGTTGCACTTTCTTGTCTCTCTTGCCTTGTTGTTGTTGTTGCCCTTGTTTCCCTTCTTGTTGTTCTTGTCTCCTTTCTCGGAATCTTTCCCCTTGCCTTGAGACTCATTTGCCATGACTTCCTTCTTGGCACTCTTATCTTCCTCTTGAAGCAGGGCCATATTCACCAAACTCTCGAAGGTTGCCCCCATGGGTATATGGGACAGGGCCAAACCGTTCAATGGCTCATTCAATCCTAGAGCAAAGTGTAGGGCCTTCTTCTGAGCTGTGTTAACCAAGTCTAGACCGAACCGAGAAAGTTGATTAAACGTATCCACGTATTCCCTAACTGTCATGTCCCCTTGCTTTAATGATAGGAACCTCTCCATCTGAAGGTTCTCTTCTGCTGATGATAGAAACCTCAGTCCAAACCTTCTCCTAAAATCATCCCAAGTTTGAATTGGCCTAGTAGTGGTGGTGACTACCCACCAATATGCAGCTTCCCCTTTCAACAACCATACTGCAACAGAACTTTCCTACGATCTTCCATATCAAAGATAGCAAAGAGGTCTTCAGTTTCCTTTAACCAGTTTCTTGTCTCAACAAAAGTCTCCGTCCCAATAAAATTCTTGCCACCCATCACCTTAAAGTCCTTGCAAATCTTCGCGAAATCCGCTTGTGGATGCTGAGGAGGAGGAGGAGGAGGAACCTCAGCTACGGGAGGAGGAGGAATGTTAACCACGGGGGGAGGAGGAGGAATGTCCGCAGGGCCGGCTTCATTCGCCCTTGCCTCCATGTACCTTCTAAACCAAATAGGTACTGATACGCCCTCCAGAATGGCAAAATTATCGGCCATACTGAAACGAAGAAAAAGATAGATTCAGAACGAGGAAACAAAGGATAGTGCTAATGGCTTTTGGGGAATAGCCCTTTAAAATAAACTAGACTTTTCTTGGAAAATACTTAATTGGTTTTGAAAATAGTTTTTCAAAAGGTAAGTTTTAAAAGCCTTTTGTTCAATCCCGTAAACCTTATGCTCTGATACCAAATATAACACCCCACCTCCGCCAGGGTCACTCTTGCAAGTACACTGGCTTTGGAGGGGTGTTGGACAAGGTAAACATGCATGAGATATCACAAGACAGAACATATAAGTAAAACAGAGTAAATAAAGCAGTGGATAAAACTACCATTTCAAAACCATAGTCAAGTTACATCAAAGTACATAGTCATTATTTTCCAACTACTACAAGTCTAGAAACATAAACTGAAAACTGGAAATAACATAAAGTAAACTATCCCCAAAGTAGACGTGGTAAAGCCATAGCGAGCTCAAGTCCAAACCGTACATGAGCTATCCAGAAAGCAAGCTAAAGATCCAAGCTAGGTGCTAGTGTTCCCACCCTGAGAACCTGGGGCGGGGGGGGGGGGGGGAGGAACGGAAGAAAAGAGGCGAAAGAAAAAGGGTTAGTCATAAAGACTGGCAAGTCCTACCTACTTAGTATAAAAACTAATAAAGTTAACTGGACATGTAAAACAGAGATGAAACATAGGATGATAACTGGCATGGTGAAAAGTTAACAAGATAGATCAAGTGTGGCATCGCATATACAAGGTTAAGTTGCACCAGGTGTACTAGTATTCTAATCCATGTCAGGTATAAACAAGAAATGATCCCTTGGCCCAAAGTTGGCCCAACATCATGAGATGACCTAAATCAAGGTCCAACTACTCGGTCTAGTCGATCGGCTCCCTATAAGCCTAACTCGTCGTGTATCAGTGTCATACGGCTTAATCATGGAAAGTAAATAACTGTGAAAGGTCCACCCTAGGGTGTATCCAGTCCTAGGGTGTAAACCACAGACACAAATCAAGCACGCACAGTCTAAACCTACCGGTGCCCATGTTCAACTCCGGACTTAATGTGCACGACCATGGTCCGCCTGAACTTAACTGGTGCACTATTCAGCCGTCTCTTTTGGTCTCTTACAATCAGTCCAGTAATCGTGCCCCACCCTAGCCTAGTCCAGGGTATCCAGATACTCCCAAGTGGGTTACTGCTGAAAAGGACCATGTAACTAGGATTTCAAGCGGGTTATGTGTGGTTAACCCTATCCTAACCATGTATTGAGTTGGTCAAGTGTGTCCAAGCAGTTCATGACTTAACCCTATCAATACATCGTGTTTAATTGGTTAAGTATTCAAGTAGTCCATGACTTAACCCTATCAATACATCGTGTTTAATTGGTTAAGTATTCAAGTAGTCCATGACTTAACCCTACCATGTGGCATTAATTAACTTAATGCACCCCAACCTCTCACATTAGACTTTGTTGTGGTTACTAGTTAAGCCGGGCGGGTCCGGGTAGCTTTACACCATAACCTAGTCTAACCTCGGGTTTTAAGTGCGATATGACCAACTACTCACATTGGGTCCTATTGTCTGTAGCCACTAGTTAAGCCGGTCGGTTCCGCGTAGATTTATGCTACAAACTCAACCCAACCTCGAGTTGGCCACTTTCATGTTTTCCACATGTCATGTCCATGTTCATGTTTCAAGTATAATCACATGCCATATTTTCAAGTCATGTTTCATGTCATTTAAGTTTACCCATAACGTAACCCCATCGCACGTAAGTTCGCATCAACACAAATAGATCATAAAGGGGAACATAAGAATATGACAAGATGGCAAAGGCTATCACAAGTTAAACATGGTGATATTTGAGGCAAAAGTGTTCAACATACTAGCATATGGCCTCAACATGTATGATAGCATAAAAGGTGACTTGGCCTCAAACATATCAAATAGCATAAGGGTGCTTTGGCCTCTAGCATGCATAATAGCATAAGGGTGATTTGGCTACAAGCATGCATAATAGCATAAGGGTGATTTGGCCACAAACATGTATGATAGCATAATTAGCAAATAGGGTGGTAACATGGTAATAGTTGACATAGGGTGACAATCCTAACTTGTGCATAGCAAATAGATTCAATATCATCATATGCATGTTAAGGAACATGAGGGGTTAAGGTTTGTTAACATGCATAAGCCATAACCCATTTCATAGCACTTTTCCCAAAGGTCAACATGAACGGTACTAGGTTCATGATAGGTCCACAATCATAGATCAAGAGAGGCACGAATAGATCTATGCATACAATGATAGGTTCAAGGCAAATATTGCACTTAGGTCCAATTCCAATCTACACATGTATGGCATTAAACTTAGCAAATAGGATGATAAACTTGTGATTAGCATATAGGTTGCATCATGGCAAGTTAATATCAAGGTAATGAGGGGTTCTATGTTGCATTTATGCACAATCACCACATAAAGCTCATAGCTTTTCACCCAAAAGTCAACATAAATGGTACTAGATTCATGATAGGTAAACATTAGGTCCACAAACATAGGTCAAAAGGGTCATGAATGAATCTATGCATGAAATCCAAGGCAAGCATAACACAAAAGTCTCATTTCAACTTGCTACATGTCATATTAAGTTCATAGTTTAAATCTAAGAGTAGAATATGGCTTACAAAGCGTGACTATGAGAACTAGAACACAATAAAACAAGATAGAGATGTTGTAGAAGCCCTAGGAATGATGTAGCAACACAAATAGCCTTGAGAATAAGTAGCTCCTTTGATTTGATGAAGAAAGATGGCTCCTTTTTGCCTTAGAAGCCCTCAAGCTCTCATGAGGAAGATGGAGGTCATGATATGAAGATGGAGGCCATGGTTAGGGAGCATTTTGGCATAACTTCGTTGTAGGATTGAATTATGAGGGTTTAGGCTAGGTCTAAGGGTGCTTATATAGAAGTTTAGGGTAGTTTAGGCCATAGGATTAACCCTAGTTTAGATCCTAGCCATCAGAATTCGTCACAAGGCCAGAAACATGACTCAAAACACTCAGCAGGTACACCAGGCCACTTGGCCCGACCACCCAGGTCGACATGGGTGTCGACTAGGCAGTCGACACCACCTGGGGGGTGTCGACTCCCAAGTCGACTCCCCAGTCGACTTGGCGGGCTGGGCGGGAAATTCTCCCGCCTAGTCTGTTTGGTTCCAGATTTGAAATTTGAACTGAATTTTGAACTTGAAATTTTCTGAAAACTTTGACGGTCCATAACTGGGTCATACGGACTCCGATTTACGAAAACTCGGACTCTATTTCGCGTATTTTTCCGAGACGAACGCAATGGCACAGCCTGTTTCCCTTGATTCAGACTTTAACATTTAATTCTGCCTTGATTTACGTTATAACATGTTATTCAAAATACGGGTTGTTACAGAATGTAAACAGAAATGAGGCCAGAAACATCAAAACGAACTCAGACTCAAAAATGGGTTCTGTCACCAGGTCGACTCTATGGTCGACCTGGTCCTGGGCAGGTCGACTACATGGTCGACACCCAGGTCGACCTGGTCCTGGGCGTGAAATTTCCCGCCCAGTCCATTCTGTGGTTTGAATTCGAATTCTGAGCTGTTTTGAACTTGAAAATTTCTGAAAACTTCGAAGGATCGTAACTTGGTCATACGAACTCCGATTTTCGAAAACTCGGACTCGTTTCCATGCAGAATTTCGAGATGAACGCAATGGCGCAACCCGTTTCCCTTGATTCTTATTTTAAAAATTAATTCTGCCTTGATTTATGGTTATTACACGTTATTAAAATACGGGTTGTTACATTCTCCCCTTCTTAAAGGATTTCGTCCCCGAAATCTCTAAGTTAGAAAGAATATATCCTACCATCCAATCATACATCTACTCAAAGCATCATCCACAGGCAACCATTGTCCTTAAAAGATTTCTAGTGCTGTATGAACATATGCAGAAAGTGTGTGTATATGTACTTATCTAATGCAAAAGGTCAGGCGGTTACTGATTTAGTAAACCTCCTTAATGCAAAATATGTTAGTGTAATGAATCCAACATGTATGCAAATTCCTAACATAATTTATAATCTCTACATGACTGCACAAACATTCATTCATATGCAACATCCAAGTGATAGCATAACAAGTTCCATCCATGTACAAGTATAAACACTCATGCATGTGCAACATGAAAATGTGACTGAGCCGATCTAGTGCCTAATGTGTGTCATGCATCCACTAGCAATCACTTGCAAACACTTACAACCATTTGCAAACGTCAACCATAACATGTTTCAATCACATGTTTACATCCATATGGTTCTACCTAAGGTTCTCAAGATAAGATCGAGAAGATAACAAGACAAACGTAGGTAGTAAAAGCATGATACGAAAAGGTTTTCAAGTTTATAGGAAAAAGAGATCGAGAATGTACCCTCAAAAGAAATGGGTAAAGCGCGCGTATCTTCTCTTCGGTTTCCCAAGTTGCGTCTTCTTGGGCTTCACTCCACTGAACTTTAACTAGCTTGACTTCTCGATTCCTTAGCTTCTTGATCTCCGCTCCTAAGATACGAATCAGAACTCGCCTCAATGTTGCTTCTTTTTCCACTTCTACGCCTTCAAGGATGCTTGGCTCAACCACTTCGGCCGATTCATGTAAGCACTTTCGGAGATGCGAGACATGAAAGACATTGTGTACTCCGACCAGCCTCTCGGGTAATTCTACCTTATAGGCCATCCGCCCAACCCTCTCAGTGATAGGGAATGGTCCTACGAACCTTGGTGCTAGCATTCCGACCGCTCCAAAATGAACTACATTGCGTAAAGGAGAAACTTTTATAAAGACCATGTCTCCGACTTCGAACTCTAGGTCTGTCCTTCTCTTGTCCGCATAAGATTTCTGTCTATCTTGGGCCGTTTTCATCCGTCTTCGTATCAACTCAACCTTCTCAGAAGTGTCCCTTATCATGTCGGGCCCAAGTATAAGCCTATCTGTTGTCTTCCACCAACAAGTTGGTGACTTGCACGGTCTTCCATACAGGGCGTCGAACGGTGCCATTCCGATGCTAGCTTGGTAACTATTGTTATATGCAAACTCCACAAGAGGAAGATGGTTTTCCCAAGTACCACCAAAGTCAAGAATGCATAGCCTCAGGAGATCCTCTAGTACCCAATTTACCCTTTCGGTTTGTCCATCCGTCTACGGGTGATAGGTCGTGCTCAAGTTCAGTCGTGTACCCATTGCTTCTTGCAGACTATTCCAAAACTGGCTAGTGAAAATCGGGTCACAATCACTAACTATACTAGAAGGAACCCCGTGCAACCGTACTACCTCTCGAAGGTAAATAGACGCTAGCCATGATGCGGTCCTCTTGCTTTTCACCGGAATAAAGTGAGCACTTTTCGTGAGTCTATCAACTATGACCCATATGCTAGTATTTCCCTTCCTTGACCTAGGCAGTCCATCCACGAAATCCATCGAGATACTCTCCCATTTCCATTGCGGAACCTCCAAAGGATGTAATAGCCCACTGGGCTTCTTCGACTCGGCCTTTACCTGTTGGCACACCATGCACTTTGAAACGAACTCTGCCACGTCCTTTTTCATTCTAGTCCAAAAGAAAATGCGTTTCATATCTCTGTACATCTTATCCCCTCGGGGATGTATAGTCATCTTCGAGTGGTGTGCCTCTTCGAGAACTATCCTTACTAAGTTTCCCACTTGTGAGACACGTAACCTTCCATCACGCCTTAGCCATCCCTTATCATCTATGGCATACCTACCGAGGTGACTTGACGTCTCACCACTAATCAGCTTGTCTATGATTTCGACTATCTGTGGGTCTTCCTTCTGTGAAGTCCCTACTTGATCTAGAAGTGTAGGTCTTAACTCAAGAGATGCTAGCGTAGCAGCCAATGACTCAACAGCAGGTGTAAAATCAAAGGTTGCTATAAACTCAAGGCTTTTCCTTTCAACAAACAAGGGGCTCAAAGTCAACCTTTTTCTACTTAGCGCATCTGCCACCACATTACCCTTGCCAGGGGTATAAGTTATATCGAAGTCATATGATGCCAAGAATTCCATCCACCGCTGTTGTCTCAGATTCAAATCTTTCTGTGAGAAGAGGTACTTAAGCGATTAGTTGTCGGTATACAGCTCGAACCTCTCCCCAAGAAGATAATGGCGCCAAGATTTAAGTACAAAAACGATCGCCGCCAACTCCAAGTCATGTGTGGGATAGTTCTTCTCATGAACTTTAAGTTGTCTACCCCCATAGCATATCACTTTCCCTTCTTACATTAGGACTGCGCCTAATTGCGTGCCATATGCATCTGTGTACATGGTAAACATCTTACCTCCATCGGGTAATGCCAAAACTGGAGCTGTGGTGAGGGCTCTCTTGAGTCTCTGAAAAGCAATCTCACATTCTATGTCCCATGCAAACGCTAGGTTTTTCTTCATTAACCTAGTAAGAGGGGCTGAAATCTTAGCGAAGTCCTTAATGAACTTCGTATAGTAGCCTGCCAAACCGAGAAAGCTTCTCACTTCAGTTGCGTTCTTAGGAACTTTCCAGTCTTGCACCGCAACCACCTTTGCGGGGTCCACGGCTATGCCTTGCTTAGAAACTACATGTCCAAGAAACCGAACTTCCTTCCTCCAAAAATGGCATTTGGAGAACTTAGCCTTTAACTGGTGTGCTCTAAGTGTATCCCTGACTTCCTTGAGATGTCTAGCATGCTCTTCTTCATCCTTTGAGAAGATCAGAATATCGTCCACGAAAACCACTACAAACTTATTAAGGAACTCCCGAAACACCCTACTCATCAAATCTACAAAATACGCAGGTGCATTCGTTAACCCAAACGGCATGACGAGCCATTCAAAGAACCCATCTGGAGTCCTAAACGCGGTTTTGTCAATGCTATCCTCAGCCACTCTAAGCTGATGGAATTCTGTGGCTAGATCAAGTTGAGAGAAAACAGATGCTCCTACAAGCTAGTCAAACAGATCGTCGATTCTTGGCAGTGGGTGCCTATTCTTCTTCGACAGCTTGTTTAACTCACGATAATCTATGCACAGACGAAGCGAACCATCCGCCTTAGCAGCGAATACCACCGGAGCACCCCATTCAGAAATGCTTCGTCTTATGAAATTTTTCTCAAGCAACTCCTTAACTTGTTTACTGAGCTCTCTTCTTTCTCGCAGGGCCATGTGCCTAACGGGCAATGAAACTGGCTTGGCATTATCAACAAGATAAATTTGGAAGTCTATCTCGCGTTTAGGAGGTAACCCCCTCACCTCATCAAAGACATCTGGATATTCTCGGACCACTTTTACAGATTGCAAATTGTCGATGGACGAGTCAAGAGATTCAAGATAACACAATATGACGGGACCCTTAGGGTTACAAGAAATTTCAAGGGTATTACCAAGGCGAGTCATGAGCCTCACTACCCTTCGTTCACAATCAAGAATGGCTCCATAATTGGACAGCCAATCCATGCCTAGAATCAATCCGTATCCCATAAATCCGAGAACATAAGCATTACATGTGAATTCTACGCTTAAGATAGAAATTCTCAAATCCACACAAATCATAGACAAATGAGCGGAGCCCCCAATTGGATTTGAAACTATAACGGGATCCTCAACTAGACTAGTACTTAGGTGCAGATTTTCAACAATATCAGAAGAAATAAAAGTATGTGATGCGCCAGAGTCAAATAAGGTTCGAACAGGAAAGTCAGATATGTAAACAAGGCTTTCTATGGAAATATTACTACCTCGGTCCGGTGCTGGAGTGGTGTTGAGAGCATGCAACTACCCTCCAGAAGGTCCTGCTCGCTGGGTCTGCCCTTGCCCCTGTCTTTGCTTCTTAGGGCAATCCTTGCTGATGTGTCCAGTATCTCCACAATGAAAGCATTCACCCAACTTTCTCTTCTTCTTTCTACAGTCTTTAGCTAGATGTCCCGTAATCCCACAAAAGTTACACTTTCTTGTCTCACGTGCCTTGTTGTTGTTGCCCTTGTTATTCTTGTTGCCTCCCTTCTTGAAGTCAACTTTTTTATTCTGAGTCTCATTAGGCTTAACCTCCTTCTTGTTATTCTTGTCTTCCTCATGAAGTAGAGCCATATCCACCAAGCTTTCAAAGGTCGCCCCCATGGGTACATGAGTTATGGTCAAAATGTGTAGTGGCTCGTTCAATCCTCGAGAAAAGCGTACAGCCTTTTTCCGGGCTGTATTAACCAAGTCCAAACCGAACCGAGCAAGCTGATTAAACTTATTCGTGTACTCCCTAACAGACATGTCCCCTTGCTTGAGTGCTAGGAACCTCTCCATCTGAAGGTTCTCTTCTGCTGACGATAAGAATTTAAGCCCAAACCTCTCTCTAAAGTCTGCCCAAGTCTCAATTGGCCTGGTGGCGTTGGTGACTTCCCACCAAAATGCAGCTTCCTCTTTCAACAACCATGCTGCCAACTGAACTTTCCTATGGTCCTCCACATCAAAGATAATAAACAGGTCTTCAGTCTCCTTTAGCCAGTATCATGCCTCAACGAAGGTTTCAGTTCCAACGAAGTTCTTGCCGCCCATTGCTTTAAAGTCTTTGCATATCTTGGCAAAGGCGGTACCAGGAGGAGGAGGAACCGCGACCACTGGGGGAGGAGGAGGGATGTAATGACCCGGGTTTTTGTTGACTTTGGTTATTGCCATAAACTCAATGATGACTAACCAAACATCGAAAAAAAATCCCGGAAATTAATGAAAGAAATTAGAGGGTAAGGAAAGATGAGATAGAAACTTAGAATAGAAGAAGAAGAAGAACACAACATCAGAGTAACACGAATCTCATAGCGGAACGAATAACATATAATATATATAACATAACTTGAAATATACATCTGTACTTGAATATACATCATTATCAAAGTACAACACTTACAACACAGCGGAAATAACTATAGCTATATATTCCTGAAGCCTCCTGCTCCAACCTCATCCAATATATCTGTAAATCCTGACTACTTGACTGCCCGTACAAAATTGGGCACCCAAGAGTTTAGGGAAAACAACAAGTAAACTCCGGGCCAGTCATGGGACTGGTGTGAGTAAAAACAGTTTAAGCAGGTAAATGATATCTCATAAGACCACGTCGTATAACGGAACGGGTTTTTCCCTTATGAGAATCCAAATATCTTTATATCAAAAACCCTTTGATATTATAATAATGTCTATCAACACAATATAATAATCATCTAGCAGAAATGCTTTCATCTCACGTTCTACATATATAGTATAAAATCAAAACCGCAAGCACGTATTGGGTAATGGATTTCCAACAATGACAAGGTATGGAACCACCTTTCGCTAGTGTACCTCTAGAAAGGGATACACTGGGTTCAACAAGAACATCTTGCAACCCGGCCACACATGACCGGCCACTCATTTTGCTTGAGTGTATCGAATGTATATCACCAACGGTTGGGATCAGCAACCGTTTCCCGAATGGGACAGTATCGACAATAGATGTTAAACAATATATCCATTGGATTCCTCCAACCTGTTTCCCTGCATCACAGATGTTAAACAATATAGATAACATCACTTTCAGTTCCATATGATATATTCTGTTAAACAGAATCAATATAGAAATTTAACTAACTGACTAGCAGTTCAATCAAACAGTCAACACACAGTCAATCAGCCAATATTTAACAGTTCTAAAAATACAACATGAAATTATAAACTGTTCAGAGTTAGTGAGATTTACTCACATTGGACGATCATCGTTAATAACGATAATTGTCAGTAGATTCTGACAGAAAATTAAATTTTTCCATAATTTGTACCGAGCTCTAATTCACCCCAACTCAGTTCCAATGTGTAGCTCTCGTCGGTACGATCCCGAGGGATCCAACCATTCGTAATTCTGATATCATATGAAGGATGTATTAAATTTACAAGATCGTACACTTTTAAAATTAATTCAAAAACTTAATTAAATATTTGTTTTCTTTATAAATGGGCTTACCAAGCAAATATAATGCCTAGAATTTCGGCCCACGTACGTCTTCAAAACCCAAACCCGTGATACAGTTTCTCCCCTTCCATTTGATATCACCAGTATCCGCTCTTTGCTCCTTCTGTATAAATTATCCATGCCGCAAATCCTTATTTCCATCCTCCCCACTACACATCATTGAAACGAAAACAACTCCACTACTGTAGAAACTCCCCATCAATCCATGCAATTTGCTCCTCCACCATCAGCTAATTTACCAACGTCCCTTCCATGGTTCACCTCTCCTTCAAACGCTGCTCTCCCCACTTCGGTTTTAGCTCACAACTTCTTCATCAATACTCCACTCCAGTAAAACAAATGCATAGCCCTTCCTTTTTAAAAATACACACCCATACCAAATACCCCGTTCAAGAAAACTACTCACATACTACAACTCAGTGCTCTCTTCCTCCATTAGCATATATATATATATACACCATCGGAATAACATATATACACCTTCAGGCCTTCACTGGTTCGGAGTAATCCATACTCTTACCCCAAAACAGTCAACCCCTCTTATGTTGCATTCGATCACCCCTTTATGCTTCATTTTTGAACTGCCGAGAAAATGCCGTGAGCCTCCACTGACTCATTTCCCCTTTCTTATAGTATTTTACCTTCCACCGTAAAACACATTTCTGCATGCTCCTGCTCCTAACACCTGCCACCCTTCACGTTGCGTTTTCTCGTTTCCATTTCTTTACAACAGTTTTTCACTGTCCCTTCCTTACACCGCAAGCTAAGGAGATCCATACTCATGCTCAGGTGCAGGCACTCCCATGCATAATACATACGTGTATATGCCACTCTACATATATATATATATATATATATATAGTGAGGTGAGTTGAGTTTTTACTTTCGAAACACACTGCAGTGGTTGTACGGAAAAGAGAATAAGCTTAAGTTCTTGCGTCCCGGAGCACTTCATGATTTATAGTTGAGGATGGGTTTTCATTTTGCTGAGACCTTGTTTTGTGGCGGCTCATATCTTTGAGCAGAAAGAAAATTGGATTAGGTTAGAAAGGAGGGGTTATTTATAGTATTTTCGTTGGTTGGATTTTCTTCTATTACCATGGCTTGTTTCAGGTTTTCAGTTTAGGTTACAAGGGATGAAAATATCTAGATATTTTATGGAAAGAGGGATGTCCACGTTTTTAGAAAGCGGTATGTGGTGAGAAGAATATGAAGCCGTGGCTTCTGGTGGACTTCTCGTGGGTGAGAAAGGTTGTATCATGGCCTAATTATAGCCAAGGAGAATTTGTTTAGTTTTATGTTATAAAGTTCCTATACCCTGCTACATACAATTATACTCATGTACGAGTGCTGCCGACTGAAACAAATATACCGTTGTGACGAGCTCAGTGCCCCGATCCCAAAAATATAATAATACCGGTAGGTTAACTCATATTTTGAAACCCCAAAATGTTGATTACAGAGTTCAAAATACTCCAAATAAAAAGTTGCTTATTTAATTAATTAAAAATTACAGTAAAATTCTAAAAAATAAATTATCACTATGTCCCAAAAGAACCTTATCTAAATTCAAACCCAATCTCTAGTTATATCGAATAAACCGATACAGTCGATAAACGATTCTATAACGACTAGATTGAAATTTGATTTGACATCTCTCAAAATCTACATGACGAAATCCTGATTTTTCTCTTCCACTAGAAAGATATACTCCACCAGCTCCACACGTTTCTTGTTTCACTGAAATCTGGCTTAAAACGAATCCTGTACATTCAGTTGAAGTTCAAATCGCCAAATCGCGAACTGCAGTGTCATTTCAAGCTCGATTATAATTATATTATAATTTATTCGTTCAACTGTCGTTTATATAATATATTCGTTATTCAAATTAAATTCCAAGCTGAATTAAATATCACAGATGATCCAGTTCATACCATATCGCCATTTCAGCCAATTCTGATTATTTCAGAATTAAATATATTATTTAATTTATTATTTTAATTAAATATTCACCATTATTTAATTCAACGACCATTTAATTCACTATATCACTATTTATATAATTAAATAAATTAATTATAATACCTCTGCAAATGCGGGTCATTACAAGGGATGTCTGCCGAGCCCGCGCCGTTGGCCCTAGCTTCTAAGTACCTTCGGAACCATCCAGGTACGGGTACTCCCTCAGGAAGGTTAAAATCAGACATGCTGAAAAACGGAAAGAAAAAGATTCAAACGAGGAAACAAAGGAAAGTGCTAATGGCTTTTGGGGAATAGCCTTTTTTAAACATAAAACTTTTATTGAAAAATGCTTCTTTATAAACGGTTTTGGATAATAGTTTTAGAAGGTTTTTAAAACTTTTGTCCCATCTGGTAACCTTCTATTCTGATACCAAGTGTAACACCCCACCTCCTCTAGGGTCACTCACAAAGGGAATGCACTAGTTTTGTAGAGTATTATCTAGGTAAACATACATAGAGATATCACAAGGCAGAACATAAATAAAGCAGCGGTAGAAACTAAAAACCCAATTTTTATTACTTTCGAGAAAAGAGTCAAAACCTCATATATCCAAGGTACAAATTATTCCATTACATCAAGTTCTAGATAAAGAAGCATAAACTTTAAGTAGCAAATGTAAAGTATTCCCCAAACATAGCAGAAGTGCAGCCATAGCATAGCTCAAGACCAAACCGTACATGAGATGTCAGAAAGCAAGCTAAATCCAAGCTAAGAGCTAGTGTTTCCTCCCTGAGAACCTGGGGGGGGGGGGGAGGGGGAAACGAAAGAAAAAGAGGCGAAAGAAAAAGGGTCAGTCATAAAGACTGGTAAGTCCTAGTGACTTTCAGTATAAAAACTTGTAAAGGTAATAAGACAGGTGTAAATTGAAAATAAACATAAGGATGATGATAAGTCTGGCATGATAAACTAAGATAACGAGATAACTCAAGTATAGCATCGCATGTTCAAAGTTTGCTGCACCAACTATACTAGTGTTCTAACCCATGTCAAGTATTAATCATGAAGTGATCCCTTGGCCCAATATCATGAAGTGACCCATTAGAGGGTCCTATAGTACGATCTACTAATCGATCGGCTCCGTACAAGTTCTAGCTCATCAAGTGTCTGTGTCATACGGCCCAATCACGAAATGTAGTCACCTGTGTTAGGTCCACCCTAGGGTGTATCAAGCCCTAGGGTGCCAACCACTGACACGAATCGAGCACACATAGTGTAAACCTACGGGTGCCTAATGCCTGCTTTTTCAACTCTGGACTACGTGCACGACCATAGTCCGCCTGAACCTACAATGGCGCACCTACTCAGCCGTCGTTCTGGTCGCTTACAATCAGCCCAGTAATCGTGCCCCACCCTGCCTAGCCCTAGGGTATCGTGATACATCTAAGTGGGTTACTGCTGAGAAGGACCGCGTAACTAGGGTTTCATATGGGTTAAGTGTTGTCATTCAAATTCGTGACTTAACCCTATCCAAATCATGTATCAAGTTGGTTAAGTGTGTTCTAGCGGTTCATGACTTAACCCTATCAAATCATCGTGTCAAATTGGTTAAGTATATTCAAGTGCTTCATGACTTAACCCTATCATGTGGCATTAATTCATTAATGCACCCAAACCTCTCACATTAGACTAATTATTATGGTCACTGGATTTGCCAGGCGGTTCCGGGCAGATTTACACCACAACATAGTCTAACCTCGGGTTTAACGTGCAATATGACCAACTACCCACGTTGGATCCTATTTTTTGCAGTCACTGGATTTTTCAGGCGGTTCCGGGCAGATTTACACTGCAAACTCAACCCAACCTCGAGTTGGCCATTTTCAAGTTTATCTAAGTGTCATGTCCACGTTCAAGTTTTCATGTCAAAATTCATGTCGAGTTCCATGTCAGGTTTCATGTAATTTTCATGTCAAGTTCTTGTCCATATACAGGTTCAAGTTATAATAACGTTCATATTCAAGTTCAAAGCCAATTCATGTTTTGCCTAATCTACCCAAATCGTATTCCCATCGCACGTAAACTCGAATCGATACAAATAAATCTAATTAGGGAATAACATAAAAAGGGACGGGTATAAGGTGGCAAAAATGATTACTAGCATAGCATAGTATAACTTGAGATAAATGATTATAACATTACTCGCATATGGAATATCGGCCTCAAACATAAGGATTCCAAATCTAGCAAAATAAGGTACTAGTCAAGATAACAGTTGACATAAGATGATAGTCATGGTAACAGTTGACATAAGCTGATAGTCATAAACTTGTGACTAATAGCAGATTTAACATTGCAGGCATGATAATATGAGGGGGTTTTCTTTTTGATTTACAACACGAATAGGCCCCAAATCATTGTCATAGTAATATACCCAAAAGTCAAGATCCAAGATGAACAAGAATGGATGTAAAGCAGTCATTATACACAGGTCCAATTTCAATTTACAACATATTCATATTACGTTTACAGTTTAAATCTAAAAGTAACTGGGGCTTACAGATCATGGTTCGAGAATTAGAAAAAGAAAGTCAATGTTGAATCATTATATGCTTAGTCGAGTCCTAACAGAAGTCCCCAAATCAACAATTCTCTTAACGTAGTTTCGACTTAGAAGAAGTAGTCTCTTTCTCTAACTTTTCAACCAGAATTAGAGCAGCATAATGTCAGACAAAATTTTGTGTAGAGAGACTAGTGTTAGGGGCTGTTTGTATAGGGTCAGGACAACGAATGTAGACAGAAATTAGGCCAAAAACATCAAAACGAACTCAGACTCAAAAATGGGTTCTGTCACCAGGTCGACCCCCAGGTCGACTCTATGGTCGACCTGGTCCTGGACAGGTCGACTACATAGTCGACCCCCAGGTCGACCTGGTCCTGGGCGGGAAATTTCCCGCCCAGTCCATTCTGGGGTTTGAATTCGAAATTTGAATTCGAATTCTGAGCTGTTTTGAACTTGAAAATTTCTGAAAACTTTTAAGGGTCATAACTTGGTCATACGGACTCCGATTTTCGAAAACTCGGACTCGTTTCCAAGCATAATTTCGAGACGAACGCAATGGCGTAACCCATTTCTCTTGATTCTTATTTTAAAAATTAATTCTGCCTTGATTTATGGTTATTACACGTTATTAAATTACGGGTTGTTACAATTTGGTTCAGAGGCAATGACTCCAGTGGAGCTAGAAGTTCCTACACACCGCAAAATCCATTTCAATCAAGTAGAGAATGAAAAGTTACAGCTTGAACTCTTGATCAACTTAAGGAAAGGCAAGATGAGGCAGAACTCAGAGTTGCAGCTCATCAATGAAGGATTGTCTGGCATTTCAACTCTAAAGTTAGACAAAGAACCTTTGAAGTCGGGGATCTTGTGCTAAAAAGAGTCATGATACGAACTGGAGTTTTCGGGCCAAACTGGGAAGGTCTATACATCATAAGTCAAAAGCTGCTTGACGGCACTTTCAAACTGACAACTGTTGATGGCACTCCAATTCAAAGGGTCGAAATAACATTCATCTTCATCACTATTTTACTTGATGCTATGTTCAAATTTCTTGTAAAAAGTCTGTAAATATTTTTGCAAGCATTGTACTAAACTCTAGCTCTATGAATAAAAGAGTGCCTACCTGAGTAAATCTCTTACTTGCAAAATTTTCGTTAATACAAAACTTTCTTAAAGACGATTTTATATTGTAGGATTATCCAATGAATGCTTGCTTCTACAAAGTCCAACACAGTGTGACGACCCCAATAACACCAACTCAAGCGTCGAGTGTTATAAACGTCAATATGCATAAATGCAACGATGAAGAACACCGCCTTGAAGAGTGAAAGGAAAGAGTTGCTAAGAGTCAAGCAGTGGAAAGCACAGCAAGCAGCAGCGGAGCTAAAACTAGAAATTGCAAGTTACGCTCAAGGGGTAATAGAGGCATCGATCCTGCAGCGATCACTCACCATGGTTAAGCATTCGGCTAAGGAGACTGCTTTTTTCCCTGTGGAATGACGCAAACCCTGCAAAGTTGTAATGACCCGAAAATCCGGTCCAATTTGAGCTGACCAAATAACACAAGTCCAACCCCAAATTGCACTGGAAATTCAAGAAATTAATAGAAAGAAGTTAGAGGGTGAGAATAGATAAGATAGAAACTTATAGAATAGAAGAAGAAGAAGGACATCATCATCAGAGTAAACACGAACCTCACAGCGGAACGAATAAAATATAACATAACTTTTGAAATTACAACAGTATATGTATACAATACATTGCAGAGTACAATACTTACAACAACAGCGGAAATAATAATAGTTATAGAATCTTGAAGCCTCCTGCTCCAAGCTCTCCAACTGTATCTGTAAAATCCCAACTACTTGACTGCCGTACAAATTTAGGCACCCAAGAGTTTAGGGAAAACAAACAAATAAACTCCGGGTCAGTCATGGGACTGGTATGAGTAAATCAGTTTAAACAGTTTGAACAAGTAAACGATATCTCATAAGACCACGCTGTATAACGGAACGGGTTTTTCCCTTATGAGAATCCAAATAATCTTTATATCAAAATCCTTTTTGATATTATAATAATGTCTATCAACCACAATATAATAATAATCCAGCAGAAACGCTTTCATCTCACGCTCTACATATATAGCATACAATCAAAACCGCAAGCACGTATTGGGTAATGGATTTCCAACTATGACAAGGTATGGAACCACCTTCCGATCAGTGTACTCTAGGAATGATACACTGGAGTTCAACAAGAACATCTTGTAACTCAGCCACACATGACCAACCACTCATTTCGCTTGAGTGTATCGAATGTATATCACCAACGGTTGGGATCAGCAACCGTTTCCCGTATATATATGGGACAACATTGATAGATTTAAGAAGCAAATGAATATTCTCTAGATAGGTGATTATACACCCTACTTCTGTGTGACCGATTTAGCCATGCTGCCTGCCCGATTTTTGTCATTTCCTGGTTGTTGAGGCCAGAGGCTATGACTACTTTCCATTCATTGATAACACGATCACTTTGAATGCCACATTATCAAATCCGTTAATCATTAATTGGTTTACACAAATATTCTGGATGTTATGCTAAGGGAATAAATACGTTGCAACCATATATATTTATACAGACCAATCCAGTCGATCATTGGAAATACTTTGTCAGACATTTGTCCATTTACGTTCGTTCTGGGATTGAACGAAACCGAAGGCACTATTCAGTACATCCATCTTAGCCCATTGTTATCTAAGATTTATACAACAGCCCTTGCACTTTACTCCGTCTTCCATTTTCTTCAGCATATTCACAACGCTTATGCCAATATAGAGTGGTTCTTTGGATAAGAATCCAACCGGTTTCTCCATATTAACAACGTTAAAATGGTCAAACTTTGATAGTCTGTGATTTAACTATTAATGAAAACATGTCGGTGTACAAACAACGATCTAAATTCCAAATGGAATTATCGATCCAATCATCAAAACATATATACATATATATCCACATTTCTTATTTTCTATGATTTAGAAAATACACGTTATTAACGTGGGAAAACATTTCCAATCCTCATTCACGCATCACTACCATTCCACAACTATTAGTCCCTAACTGTAAACTAGTTAGAGAACAATTCTCTAAGTATAAACCCCGAAGGCCGAAACCAACATCAGATCCACACTCAGAAAACCATTCGACTTAACTAATCTTTAGTCAGTTTCTAATATTGTTTTAACTCTATTTGATTAACTCTTATTCGAATAACTATTATTCGATTAACTATATTTGAATAACTCTAGTTCGATTTGACTCTAATCGATTTACTCTAACTGATTAACTCAAACTGGTTAACTCTAACTGAATAACTTATTTGATTCAACTCCTTTTTGATTAACTCCTTTCGAATACTAATATTCGATTACTTTATTGATTTACAAAGATTTTCCCTTTTAACAACGTTTATCCATTTAAAAAAGATTTCCTTTTACCAACGTTTATTCATTTATAAAGATTTACTTTTAGTAACGGTTCTTCACTTTTAAAAAAAATGTCCTTTTAACAACGTTCCTCCACTTATACAGATTCCCTTTTAATAACGTTTTCCTTTTTATAATATCCTATTTGTTTTCTAAACAAATATCCTCCTTTATAATATCCTATGATTTTATAAATGCTTTATTTTCAAATTTATTTCCTTTTATAAAATCAGTTGATTTTATAAAATTCCTTTATTTCAATATACATTGAAATATTCCTTTTTACATCCCAGGGTTTCTTATGATATTTAAAATATCGAATAACAAATGATAAATATCATTCTAACACACATAACCCATAACAGATATACATCACATCATATATCACAATATATGAAAACAGTAAAATAAATGTTGAGGAATCCAGTCGGATCCCTCCAACCTGTATCCCTGTATCCACAGATGTTAAACCATATAATATACATCAATTTCATTTCAATATGAAATGTTCTGATAAACAACATCAATATTTAATGGTATATATATATATATATAATTTCAACTAACTGACTAGCAGTTCAATCAACCAATCTACACACAACAGTCAATCAATATCTAATAGTTCTAAAAGTACGTTATAAAAATATAACTGTTCAGAGTTGGTGAATTTTACTCACATTATCCGTAATCGTTAACCAACGATTTACGGTCACTGATTCTGAGCAGACAATTTATTTTGTAATAAATTCTAGACGAGCTCCAATAGATTCCAGTCAGTTCCATAACGTATATATCGTCGTTACGATTCCAAGGTGCCAGTTTTTCGTCAGATTCTTTTTAGTCAGCCCATTCACTTTCAAACCCATACCCACTTGTTCTGTGTCCTTCCTCACAAAAATAAGCACTCCTTCCTCAAAACAAAACAGCCGTAACACCATACTCCTATAGCAGCTACAACACATCCCAAGCCAACAACAAATCAATGTCCCCTCTTCCCGTTCGGTCCAACACCAAAACAATCCAACTCTTCCATCTCATCATAACCCCTTTCAGCTCGAGTTCCTCCTCCTGTTTACAGCTTCCAGTCTTCACCGCTTGAGAGCAGCTTACGAATGGATAGCAGGGTCGACTTCTACCCAAAAAATGAACCCAGACTTTTCACCAAACCCATTTCCTCCCTGTTCGAACCAGAATAACAAAATCCCATGAAACCACTGTCCACCGCAGCACTTTCATCAACAAACCAAACTCCACTTCAAACTACCTCCACACGCCATCACTCAACTCGCATGCTTCAGTACAGTGTTTTCCTCTTTCCCATTTCCTGTTTCCGCAAGTCTCCCAAAATGCTGCAGCTCCTTCCTTGCGCAACTCCAGATCTGACATCGTCCTCCCTTTCCAGACTCCTGCCTCACCTCAGACGAACTATAGTCGACCTCATCCTAGTCCTCCGAGCTTTGAACCTGTGCACATATCTCTCCCAATTACTAGTTCCTCCAACCATCAGTACACGTATCGAACACCCCTAAAAATCCATATCGGATGCCAACCCTCCCTACGAGCCCAAGACAAGCTTCGGAATCCCCAAAATCACTTCGCACTCTTCAAAACTCACACGGGAACGAAAGGGATAACCTCAGGAACTCGAATACACAAGTTAGGTGGTTTATAGATTTTGATTTGAATTGATATTGATTTATGAAGACTCACGAGATTGTTTTTGGAAGAAAGAAGATGGCGGCTGGTAGTTTTGGCCAAAGAGAATATCTGTCTAGGGTTGGAAAGTTATGGGGGTATTTATAATGAAGGTTTATTATTTTTATATTCCCTATCTTCTTGTTTTATCACTCTAAAAATTTCCACGACCACATACAATATCCAAAAATCACGAAACTGGACATGCAGCTACAGTTCGACATTACGGTCCTAACGAAACTGGTCTCGTCGAATTCCGACTTCGTATACTCACATAGCGTATTTTTAACTGTCAAAATACTGACTGTTTTTCAGTCTAAAAATCCGTACGGCCACACAGTGACTCTAAAAATCACGAAACTGGAAATATAACAACTATTCGACATTGCAGATCCAACAAAATTAGTTTCGTCGAATTCCGACTCCATTTGCAAAAGTGGCTATTTTTAAAGCTTTGGATGACCCATTTAAATATATAAATATATTTAAATATAATTAAATTAAATATTAATAATTTAATATTATCGTATATATTCGCACCAGAATACCATACAGCTCTAGGGTAATTATATATTCGAAATTTCAAGTCCTGGTTGAATCGATATTCAATTTTATACTAAAATTCCTTTTATAACATAAATAAAGCGTTACGAATTATAAAGGAATTCCACGACTTTTCTGAAATTTGATTTGGACGTAAATCAAAATCTACACGACGAAATCCTGATTTATCTCTTCCACTAGAAAGATATACTCCACCAGCTCCTGACGTTTCTTGTTTCACAGAAATCCGGCTTAAAACGAATCCTGTACATTCAGTTGAAGTTCAAATCGCCAAATTACGAACTGCAGCGCCATTTCGAGCTCGGTTTTAATTATAATATAATTATACGTTCAAACTGATGTTATTTAATTATATTTGTTATTCAAATTCAATTCTAAACCGAATTATATAATTTGAATTGCCCAGTTCACACAATATTGTGAATTCCACAAATTTTGATTATTTCAGAATTAAATATATTATTTAATTATTATTTTAATTAAATATTCTCTCTTATTTAATTCAATGACCATTTATATTCTCTAAACCACTATTTAAATAATTAAATTAATTAATTATTATATCCCTGGAAATGCGGGTCATTACAAAAGTTCTTCCAAAGGGGCACCTCACCATAGTTGAGATAAAAGAACCTCTCGGTTCTGCTGCGATCGCTTATTACAGTTAAGCACATCCGACCAAAGGGACCAATGTTCATCCTGTGGAATGGCGCAACAACTAAAATACTTCATGTAGTGAAGGTCACCTCTCCACGGTAGAGTCTTGGAAAGTCCTTTGCATAGTAAAGGCAAAAATCCTTCGTGTTAATCGTGAAGGTCGCCTCTCCACGGTAGAAGTGCACTCAATGGAATATCTGATGCTTGATTATGTCGACAGGAGTAGACGAACGTTGAGTTTAAAACATCCTCTCCCCAATAGCTGCACTCAATAAAGTCTTCGATGTCAACATCAATCAGCGGGAGCGGACCAATGTTGGGTTACCATAATCCTTCGCGCAAGTGAAGGTCATTTATCTATAGTAGAGGCTAAATGTACTTCCCATAGTGAAGGCTAAAGAGCTCCTAGGCGGGGGCAGATATATCAATGACTTCTCCAAGAAGAAGCTCGAGATCAATCGACAAAGCTAAGTTTCTTAAAGAATCGGCAAGTTCAAAAGCTTAAAGTGCACTGGTAGAAAAAGAAAACTCCATCAGCAAACAACAAGCTTCTAGTACATCAATCCAAAACAAAGGAACTTAGTAAAGTTGACTGCATCTAGATTTAGCGACTTGTAATGACTCATGGTATGGGGGGCAACACCATCACATTGAGATAAGCCAATGCTCACAAGGCATACCATAAGCTCATCACAACGTATCATCAAGCTAAAGACTTGTAATATGAAAAGAAGCAAATGCATAGAAAAGTATGACAAATCTAGAATAACAGCTAAAGTATGAAAAGCAAAAGTAGTTTCACATCAATAGTCACAAGTCTTAAGTACAAATTCGCATAAAGTCATAAGCAAGGGCCGATACTTGCATAAACATTCAGTCTAAACAGAATGCATAAAAGAAAGCTACATGAAGCAAAGTAAAATAGCCCAAAAGCACTAGTTCGTCTTTTTCCCACCTTTTGAGTCACCAGATCTCAAGGATGGCTTGTTAATCTTAGCGGAGGAAGGAGGAGGTGTATCAATAGGATGAATTTCATCCTTGGCTTCCGTACCACCCTATGGGCTCTCAGGAGAAGACAGAACAAGTCCTTTCTTAAAAACAGAGAGCTTTCCCTTGTGCTTCAAAGATGAAGGCTTAATCTTCTTCTTTTTCTTGCCCTTGGCTCCCTTCCTCGAGCTTTCATCCATGTAATTAAGATCTTCTGCTTCGCTAGGAGAATAGTCAACATCATCCAAGTTAGCGATTGTAGCAATCTTCGCATCTTGTGACCCAAACTGCGAAGCAGGAGTGGAAATAGTTATTAAGGATGCATCACACGGAGGAGCACTGAGCGGAGCAGCAGTGGTCGACACCAAGGTTGAATCAGTAACAATGACTTCTGTTGTCATTGTGTCAACTCCAGTAGGAGAAGGCTTTGGCGAGATCAGTCCTAATATAAATGAACAGTAAGCATAGAATGCAGTATACCCGGGTGAGGTACAAAGATAGTCCAAGTCTGACACAACTCGGTCGATCTCATTTTTACCTACTACAAGAAGACTTTTGTATTCAACTTCATAATTATCTTAGTTGTCATAGTCACCCTCGCCATCTTCTGCATGCTCCTCAATGAAATGTTCCTCAGTAGCATGATTCCCGATAGTTTCTTTCCTTTCCTTGTAAATGGTTGAAGGATCGGTGGGAGGCACATTAAGAGTCTGAGAATTGGAAATTTGAACATCAACAGAACCGGTGTGGGTAGCGGTGGCAGTTACATCCAGGGCTTGTTATCCAAAGGATCCAACTTCATCAAGTAGACCTCGCTCAATCCTAAATGCTTCCTTCCCCTTAGCTAGAGCTTTGCGGGACTCGTTATTTAAAAGATTTTCCCAGAGATACTCTTCAGAATAAATATCTCCAATTTGAGTAATCACTACTTCCCACACTTCAGCCAAAGTAACTGGAAAATCATCTCCTAAGTAGCGCAAGCTGCCTCGACTCATGATGCTAAGCGTATAGAATCTGAATAAGGTAGTGTTGGCGTTAGCCTCAGCTGCGGTAAATGCTTTGTCGGTAACTGCTTCGTCAGCTAATGCTTGATCTCTTTCTTGCTCAAGGGCCTCTGCCTTAGCTTTACAAAGGGAAATCTCCAACTCTTGGAAGGCACTCTTCTCACGTAGACAGGCATTCTCCTTTTGATAAGTTTCATGTAACGGCGGGAATTTTCGACCTAGAAAATCAACATAAAAACACACTGTTGACTATTCAAGCATCGAAAAATACCGGGACATCAATAGAAGAATTTAGAGGGTGAGAAAGAAAAGATAGAACTAATAGAATAGAAGAAGAAGAAGATCACAACTGAACAAAATCAGAGTAACACGAAACTCGCAGCGGAACAAAATAAGATGTATTATATAACATAACCTTGAATACAAAACTGTATTGTATATACATACCATTATCAGAGTACAATACATCATATCACAGCGGAAATAACTCTACATAACTAATGGTGAAGCTTCCTGCTTTTGAGCTCCTCCAAGTGAATCTGCAAAGCCTGAAACACTTGACTGCCCGTACAAATTTGGGCACCCAAGAGTTTAGGGAAAACAAACAAAATAAACTCTGGGTCAGTCATGGGACTGGTGTGAGTAAATTCCAACCATACTGTTTAACTTTGAAAATCCTTTTCAAACAAGAAGATAATAGTAAGACCAGCCCACACATAAACATGGATGGTTTTTACCTTACTATAATCCAAAATGCTTTGATATCAAACCCCAATGATATTATAATAATGTCTACTCAATTAAATAATCAAGTAGCAGAACGCTTGCATCTCACGTTCCACATATATATATATATATAGTATAAAATCATAAACCGCAGGGCGCTTATCGGAGAATGGATTCCAACAGACAAGGTATGGGAGCACCTTCTGAATAGTGTACTCTAGAGAGGATACACTCAGGGTTTAACAAGAACGTCTTGCAACCCGGCCACACATGACCGCTCACTCATTTAGCTTGAGTGTCGCGAATATATTGCCACCACAGTTGTAGGCCATCCAACCGTCATCCGAAGATACAAAATCGAAAAGAAGTATAAATATGAATTTTCTCTAGATCGGTGACAATACACCCTGCTTGGGGATGACCCAACTAGCCATGTTGCCTAGCCCAACTTCTGTCACTTCTTGGTTGTGAGGCTAGAGGCTACGTCTATCTTTAGAACATCTGATCACCATTCACTTTGAATGTCACATCGTCAAATCCGTAATCACACATTGATTACACAAATGCACACTGGGTGTAGAATAAAGAGAAGTTACCTTCTCCCCACCAACTTGGTATATTCGTAAAATCAACGGCATGACCGTTGGAAATACTCTGTCAGACACTCGTCCATACAAGTTATCCTAGGACAGGACAAACAGAAAGTACCATTCGGGAACTGGACGACCCTTGCATTTAACTCCGTCTTCAATTATCTTCAGCATATCTATTTCATAGCGCTTATGCCTATACGGAGTGGTTTCCGGATAATAAATCCAACCGGTCTCTCTGTATTGACAACGATGGTCAAACACTTCGATAGTAGGTTATTTAACTATCGAAGTAAAAACAACATCCATTCTATGTATAACTAACGTCACACAACCACAGGCACTTTTTATTCGACATTCATTTTTATTATTCGAATTCTCATATCTTACCGGATATTACTATACTCCCAATTTACCCTTTTACACTCTTGGAAAACATTTCCAGTTATTATAAAACCCTTATTCTTTCATATTCCAGAAAATATACGTTATCAACGTTCGATCCATTATTTTCACATTCTTTATTTCTATACTTGGATAATCTATGCTATTTATATTGGAAAATATTTCCAATTTCCTTTTAACCTTTTAATCGGCCCCATGTTCACTTTTAAAACGTTATTCCCTTTGAAATGGGAATACTATGCCTTCTTATAGAAATCTAAACACCTTGATCATGTAAATCTTTATTCGCGTAATAATCTCCCTTATCTTGTTTACCGAAATCTCTTTCATACTTTGCACTCCTATTCCACTTTATAAACTCCGTCTCTAAGTCAACTTCTTATCTAATCGATATCAAGTTTATAACTAAATACTGACTCCTATCCTATTAACATTTATTTGTTTAAAACTAAATGTTAATTATTCTATCAGATTATAATCCCTAAAAATAGTTTACTTTTAATAAATTCGACATCGTCGAATTCTAGTTACAAATCCTAACGGTTTAATTCTAATCACATTTCGAACATCAAAATGCTGTCATCAGTTTCTAATACGATTCCCCAATTCTTTTTCTAAACTCTTTCTTATATTTCTTTGAACAAACGTCGTTACTTATTACTCTAGAATAAGTGGATTTCAAACCAAACTGTTACATTTCCTAGGAAGTGCTGCTATATAAAAGTCATGCTTAAGTCAAATCAACAGCAGTTAATTCGTCGCTATAGTTCTAAACTTGTCATACGCTGTAATATTCTCCTTATAACTAATTACAGTCACACTTACCTTATCAACAACGTTATTTTATTGCTATAGTTCAACTTGTCATACGCTGTGATATTCTTTGTTATAGCTAATCTTGACATAACAATTACGCTTAAGCCTAATCAACAGCGTTTATTTTATCGCTATAGTTCTAAACTTGCATATGCTGACATATTCCTTTTATACACATCTCGACATCTCTTTCCATTACAACTGTTATTGTTCCTCGATAATAGTGAAGCCGTTCAAGTTGGGGTATTCTATTTACCTCTCAGACCTTGATCGACAACGTCCTTATCTTAGAACAGATATACGTTCGTAACTCTAAACTCCTTATTACTTATAATATACATCAAATCGTATTTCCTTGTTTTATTTTGGAATATGGTTTTATAATACCACATCTTTATTTTGAACTCGGTTGTTTTACGATTATTTATATTCCATATTAACTTTTCACTTTCTCTATTCCACAGTTCTATTGATAACTTCTTAAATTAAAAGGTAATTAAATCTCTTTATTTCAAAACTGTTTTCATTAGATTAATTAAAGGCCAATTAATCTAATAATCATTTTCCAAATAACAGTTGATTAAATCAACTTCATTTTATCAGTAAATTCGTTAACTGATCTTAATTACTTCTCACTAGATTAATATAATTAATCTAATAATATTTCTAAAATTGTTTATCTTAAATATAATTATCCAAATACTTAATCATCGGATAATTTCTGCTTTATAAACTTATTTAAATATCAACAATCGTTTTTATTTATTTTATAAAAACGAACTCTAAAATACTGGTTTATAATAGACCTTCTATTATAAATTTAAATCTTCTTTTTAATTATAAAAATATAATTTTTATAATTAACCTCGTTGATTTGCCTGACGGTCAATCAACTCCTTAACAAAACAATGGTTTTTCAGTCGACTGTTATCACTTTCTAAATTGATATCGTTTATTGATTTATCGAAACAGATGTTGAATTTCCGTCCAACATCAATATTCAAATGGGGTTTTAAATATAGTTCGGTTTCATACAAAACAAACAGTACATATAATTATCAAGGAATCCGGTCGGATTCCTCCAACCGGTTTCCTCATCCACAGATGTCAGTCAATACAAATTTTCACTAACTCTATACTAGGGGATATTCTAATCAATGAAATCAGTGTCCAACCGATGATGTGTACATAGGTAACGGTATATGATATTCAACCAATTTACTTGTAATCTACCTAATCGACCATCACACATCATTCAAACAACATTAAAATATAATTAAAATATTTTTAAAAAGATCAGAGTGAGTGAATTTACTCACCTTTGTGCGTTAACCGTTAAATAACGATTTGCGTCCGATTATTCTGATCAGCGTTCAATTCCGTCTAAAACTGTAATGAGCTCCACCAGTTTCTTTATGTCGCCTGCGTTCATACGACCTCACCGGATCGAACTGTTCGTGAAATTATATGAACTGGCCCATTACCAATCCAATCCAAAATGCTCATTCATTCTGTATCATTTTGCATTTTGCAAACGAGCTCCGCTCTTGATAATCTCAATACAACTTTGCATTCATTTCGCCACTGGCCCTATTCATGAATGAAGCCGCCCCCTGCTTGACTCCACGCATTCGACCGTTCTCCTCTCGAAGAGCATCTTCACACCAGCCACATTCAACCATTTCTAAGTGAAACAGTCCATGATCCTATTTCACCGGTCTCGACAACTAGCCAAACACCTCGGACTACCTTGCTAACACCATTTCTTGCGTTTTATTCCCAGTCACACGCCTTACTTCACTTCACAAAACAATGGCTTTCACCACAATCTACCACTTTCAGTGCAACGTAGTACGTCCACCTTTTGAAAACTCCAGTAGCTTCCTTTGTACATTCCTTCTCCGCTAGTTTTCTTCACCATAATCACATCCATTTTCTTGAACAAACTACACCGTGTGCCCCTTTTTAACGTTGGCCCAAATTAGTGTCACCCACTCGCTTCCAGTTCAAACTTTGCCCCATTCGTTCACAATAATTTGCGCCAACTCCATAGGTTAACCACTTAACCCCTCCACAAAGCATAAGATCTGCTTTCCACGCCCATGCAAACGGATTCTCAGAGATCCTTCTGCACACTTCAAACATGCCATGAAATACCCATGCACACCTTGTTCTCCTCTTCTTTTGTACGCCATCCCTCATGTTAAAGATCCTCTCTCCTCCACAATACCACCAGTTCCTCCCATATATACTGCATACACACTCAAACGCAACGTGTACCATACACATATTCCCCACCACTTTCCTTCCAGCATATGCACTACCAACAGCAACCGAACTCACACAGCTCCCTCTCCCTTCATGTTTTATTTCTTGCATCTCATCACTTCTTCATTAGCTTATCCTTCTCTCCTCTTCAAATGCCCATCATGCACCCACCATTTCATGTACACGAACCCACCCACTAACTCATGCTACACTCCTTCATTTACTTGCGTTGAAGCTCATCAACACACAGATCGTCCATCATATGCCGCGCCTCAACCTGCTACAACCAGTAGCAGTCTCTCCCCTTCATGCTTTCGAACGTTACTCCCTTCATTCTCCTTCTCTGAGAGACTATATCCATCATCTCCTCCTCTCGCGGTTTCAGATCTGTTCTTGTTCACGTCCTCCAAGCCAAGACTGCTTTGTACCAGACGCACCCTCAACATTACAGTGCTTCGAACCCTCCCTCAAGTATTTTCTACGTTTGTTTTTGTTTTTAAAACTTAGATCTCATTCTTAAAAAGAAAGAGAAGGAGAGAGTGCAGCTTCAGGAAGGAGATTTTGGTTTTGGGAGAAAGTAACAGAGTGACGTGTATTTATAGTATCTCGATACCTTGAAGGCCAAGGAATAACAGTATAGATGGCTATTAATAGCCATGTTCTAAACCATACTCTTGGGTACCCGTGCGTTGAAAATGACCATTCATGCTTTAGTTTAGGGTAGGAGTATTAGGGCATGGTCTTTAATTCCTTTGCGATTAAGTTAAGTGATATAGTATTCCTATATATAGGATAGCTTAGAGTTTCGACGTGTAGGGTATGGTGAGATATAATAGAAGAGGATGGGCTTCATTAAATGAAAGCATGTCACGCATTTAATAAGGATGGATGGTTGTCTTTTAGCATGCATGAAAAAGGGTTTGACAATGTTTGTTTCTCCCACGGACATACCACCTACTTTGTTAATCTATTGTTTCAAATGTTACATACAGTGAGTGAATTTTGTTTACATGTTTGGGGAAGTTCACAATTCATCTCTTTAATTGTTTAAAGATTGATTTACCTCAATTGCTAAAATTTCACTTACGTACGGACAGAAGTGAGAGTACAGTCGTGCTCAATGATGTGTCACGATCCCAAAAATATAATAAAACCGGTAGATTAACTCATATTTTGAAATCCCGAAATACCGATACAGGGTGCACAATACCCCAAATAAAAAGTTGCATATTTAATTAATTAAAAATTACAGTAAAATTCTAAAAATTAAATTATCGCTGCTCCTCAAAAGAATCTTGTCCCGATTTGCACCCGATATCAAGTTATATTCAAATAACCGTTACGGTCGATATACGATTTCTATAGCGACTTTCTGAATATTTGATTTGGACATACCTTGCAATCTATACGCCGAAATCTTGATTTTTCACTTCTGTTAGAAAGATACAGTTCAATAGATTCCAACGCTTCTAGTTTCGCCGAAATCCGATTTAAAATGGGTTCTGTACACTCAGTTGAAGTTCAGAACGTTAATTTACGAACTGCCGCGATATTACGGGTTCGATTATATTAGATATATATTTTTATACGTTCAACTTCATCTTAATTAAAATATAAATTCACTTATATTCTGAATTCAATATTTAAACTGATTTAAATATTCAAATACATACCGACAAAAATGCGGGACGTTACAGACCTTCCCCCTTAAAATAATTTCGTCCTCGAAATTGCTAAGATAGGGAAAATGCTACAATCTCTGTTATAACATGGTTAAAAATCTTTTTGGTTTACTTCATAATTCCAGTTTCCACTGAACTGATTATTTCCAATTAAAATATTAATTCCTTATTATTTCGAATATTTTCAAAATTTCTGAAAATTTCCTAACAGCTTAAATTTTCAGAGAATCTCGCCAGCATCTCCTCTGCGCGGCTCACTCGGTACTACAACAACTTGCCACTCCGGGCCTTCTCCAATCCAAAAGAAAATCAAATAGCCAAACGGCTTACCCAAACTGACTCATAAAAAATCTCATACTCGTATATAAACGTGTACCTTCTCTATTGGGCATTCAACTCTATCTCTGCCATCTGCTTTCAAACCAGCATATCCAAGCATCCTTGGTTGATCTCCCATCAATCCGTTCTCAAACCAGTCTTTCGCTTTTACTAAGCCAAATTTCTATTTCAACTCCGATTCCACTCTCAGTTCTTAACCTTGTTAAGTTTTATTCCGACATTCCATTTACTGATTTATTTCTCAAATCTGTTATCTCCATCACTAATTCAAAATTTGATTCTTATTCTCCAAGAATCAATTCATTTTTAATAACTCGAATCTCCAATATTTTTCTTTTATAATTTTCATTCTGGATCTTTCCAAATTCAGTCCAGTTTTGTTATCTTTGTTTAAATTCCATTTTTACCATTTTAACTCCATAAGTTAAATTTTTATTTCAAAATTCAAATTCCTGGGATTTATTTCAAATCAGTTTGAAATCATATATAATTCAAAACATTTGAATTTCTGACAACTTGTTTCTTCACAATAATTCAAAAATAAAATCTTTGGTAGTAATCCGTCACTCTGAAACTCGAAAATGACACTGATGATGTGGCCAGCATTATCAGAATTATTTTCCAGTGGTCGAAGTTTGTTCAATACTATATCACTTTCAAAATTCATTTTTACAACACTTTCATTTTGAATTTGACTTCAAAATATCTTTCACAGCACTTGGAAAACAATTTCAAACATTTTCATTTTGAAATCCCTACAAAATATACAACGTTTAGAAAACATTTCTAAATTCACCCAGGATCTTAAAATTTCCATATATTTGATCCAAATATTATTTCCAACTCTTCTCCAAATTTTTAGAGTTTTATTTCAATTCTGGTTTTAACTTCAGATTCAGTTCATCTGATTTTTCATATTATACTAATATAATATTTCGATCGGTTATTTATATAACCAACTCAATTGTATATCTTATTTGATCATAACAACGATCAATACTATAATAATCTCAAGATATATATATTTCTTTTATATCAAAATATATTTTTCGGGTAAAATATTTTTATTTACCCCTTTTCAAAACATACTGTGTCGAATTACTCTGTTCAAGAGTTTAGAAACACCTATCGACGCAGTTTGCATTACTGTTTCGACCAGAATTTATAAACCACTCGACTGACCAGTCAACACAATATAAAACAGTTTTTATATTAATCACAAATACGCGCTCATATATATACACTCAACTCAATCTAGAGTATTACTAACTCCATCTCTATTGAGTTACGCCTCAGAGCCAAGGAAATTACTTAACCTTCAGCTCTGATACAATCTGTAACGGCGGGAATTTTCGACCTAGAAAATCAACATAAAAACACACTGTTGACTATTCAAGCATCGAAAAATACCGGGACATTAATAGAAGAATTTAGAGGGTGAGAAAGAAAAGATAGAACTAATAGAATAGAAGAAGAAGAAGATCACAACTGAACAGAATCAGAGTAACACGAAACTCGCAGCGGAACAAAATAAGATGTATTATATAACATAACTTTGAATACAAAACTGTATTGTATATACATACCATTATCAGAGTACAATACATCATATCACAGCGGAAATAACTCTACATAACTAATGGCGAAGCTTCCTGCTTTTGAGCTCCTCCAAGTGAATCTGCAAAGCCTGAAACACTTGATTGCCCGTACAAATTTGGGCACCCAAGAGTTTAGGGAAAACAAACAAAATAAACTCTGGGTCAGTCATGGGACTGGTGTGAGTAAATTCCAACCATACTGTTTAACTTTGAAAATCCTTTTCAAACAAGAAGATAATAGTAAGACCAGCCCACACATAAACATGGACGGTTTTTACCTTACTATAATCCAAAATGCTTTGATATCAAACCCCAATGATATTATAATAATGTCTACTCAATTAAATAATAAAGTAGCAGAACGCTTGCATCTCACGTTCCACACACACACACACACACACACATATATATATATATATATAGTATAAAATCATAAACCGCAGGGCGCTTATCGGAGAATGGATTCCAACAGACAAGGTATGGGAGCACCTTCTGAATAGTGTACTCTAGAGGGGATACACTCAGGGTTCAACAAGAACGTCTTGCAACCCGGCCACACATGACCGCTCACTCATTTAGCTTGAGTGTCGCGAATATATTGCCACCACAGTTGTAGGCCATCCAACCATCATCCGAAGATACAGAATCGAAAAGAAGTATAAATATGAATTTTCTCTAGATCGGTGACAATACACCCTGCTTAGGGATGACCCAACTAGCCATGTTGCCTAGCCCAACTTCTGTCACTTCTTGGTTGTGAGGCTAGAGGCTACGTCTATCTTTAGAACATCTGATCACCATTCACTTTGAATGTCACATCGTCAAATCCGTAATCACACATTGATTACACAAATGCACACTGGGTGTAGAATAAAGAGAAGTTACCTTCTCCCCACCAACTTGGTATATTCGTAAAATCAACGGCATGACCGTTGGAAATACTCTGTCAGACACTCGTCCATACAAGTTATCCTAGGACAGGACAAACAGAAAGTACCATTCTGGAACTGGACGACCCTTGCATTTAACTCCGTCTTCAATTATCTTCAGCATATCTATTTCATAGCGCTTATGCCTATACGGAGTGGTTTCCGGATAATAAATCCAACTGGTCTCTCTGTATTGACAACGATGGTCAAACACTTCGATAGTCGGTTATTTAACTATCGAAGTAAAAACAACATCCATTCTATGTATAACTAACGTCACACAACCACAGGCACTTTTTATTCGACATTCATTTTTATTATTCGAATTCTCATATCTTACCGGATATTACTATACTCCCAATTTACCCTTTTACACTCTTGGAAAACATTTCCAGTTATTATAAAACCCTTATTCTTTCATATTCCAGAAAATATACGTTATCAACGTTCGATCCATTATTTTCACATTCTTTATTTCTATACTTGGATAATCTATGCTATTTATATTGGAAAATATTTCCAATTTCCTTTTAACCTTTTAATCGGCCCCATGTTCACTTTTAAAACATTATTCCCTTTGAAATGGGAATACTATGCCTTCTTATATAAATCTAAACACCTTGATCATGTAAATCTTTATTCGCGTAATAATCTCCCTTATCTTGTTTACCGAAATCTCTTTCATACTTTTCACTCCTATTCCACTTTATAAACTCCGTCTCTAAGTCAACTTCTTATCTAATCGATATCAAGTTTATAACTAAATACTGACTCCTATCCTATTAACATTTATTTGTTTAAAACTAAATGTTAATTATTCTATCAGATTATAATCCCTAAAAATAGTTTACTTTTAATACATTCGACATCGTCGAATTCTAGTTACAAATCCTAACGGTTTAATTCTAATCACATTTCGAACATCAAAATGCTGTCATCAGTTTCTAATACGATTCCCCAATTCTTTTTCTAAACTCTTTCTTATATTTCTTTGAACAAACGTCGTTACTTATTACTCTAGAATAAGTGGATTTCAAACCAAACTGTTACATTTCCTAGGAAGTGCTGCTATATATAAAAGTCATGCTTAAGTCAAATCAACAGCAGTTAATTCGTCGCTATAGTTCTAAACTTGTCATACGCTGTAATATTCTCCTTATAACTAATTACAGTCACACTTACCTTATCAACAACGTTATTTTATTGCTATAGTTCAACTTGTCATACGCTGTGATATTCTTTGTTATAACTAATCTTGACATAACAGTTACGCTTAAGCCTAATCAACATCGTTTATTTTATCGCTATAGTTCTAAACTTGCATATGCTGCCATATTCCTTTTATACACATCTTGACATCTCTTTCCATTACAACTATTATTGTTCCTCGATAATAGTGAAGCCGTTCAAGTTGGGGTATTCTATTTACCTCTCAGACCTTGATCGACAACGTCCTTATCTTAGAACAGATATACGTTCGTAACTCTAAACTCCTTATTACTTATAATATACATCAAATCGTATTTCCTTGTTTTATTTTGGAATATGGTTTTATAATACCACATCTTTATTTTGAACTCGGTTGTTTTACGATTATTTATATTCCATATTAACTTTTCACTTTCTCTATTCCACAGTTCTATTGATAACTTCTTAAATTAAAAGGTAATTAAATCTCTTTATTTCTAAACTGTTTTCATTAGATTAATTAAAGGCCAATTAATCTAATAATCATTTTCCAAATAACAGTTGATTAAATCAACTTCATTTTATCAGTAAATTCGTTAACTGATCTTAATTACTTCTCATTAGATTAATATAATTAATCTAATAATATTTCTAAAATTGTTTATCTTAAATATAATTATCCAAATACTTAATCATCGGATAATTTCTACTTTATAAACTTATTTAAATATCAACAATCGTTTTTATTTATTTTATAAAAACGAACTCTAAAATACTGGTTTATAATAGACCTTCTATTATAAATTTAAATCTTCTTTTTAATTATAAAAATATAATTTTTATAATTAACCTCGTTGATTTGCCTGACGGTCAATCAACTCCTTAACAAAACGATGGTTTTTCGGTCGACTGTTATCACTTTCTAAATTGATATCGTTTATTGATTTATCGAAACAGATGTTGAATTTCCGTCCAACATCAATATTCAAATGGGGTTTTAAATATAGTTCGGTTTCATACAAAACAAACAGTACATATAATTATCAAGGAATCCGGTCGGATTCCTCCAACCGGTTTCCTCATCCACAGATGTCAGTCAATACAAATTTTCACTAACTCTATACTAGGGGATATTCTAATCGATGAAATCAGTGTCCAACCGATGATGTGTACATAGTTAACGGTATATGATATTCAACCAATTTACTTGTAATCTACCTAATCGACCATCACACAGCATTCAAACAACATTAATATATAATTAAAATATTTTTAAAAAGATCAGAGTGAGTGAATTTACTCACCTTTGTGCGTTAACCGTTAAATAACAATTTGCGTCCGATTGTTCTGATCAGCGTTCAATTCCGTCTAAAACTGTAATGAGCTCCACCAGTTTCTTTACGTCGCCTGCGTTCATACGACCTCACCGGATCGAACTATTCATGAAATTATATGAACTGGCCCATTACCAATCCAATCCAAAATGCTCATTCATTCTGTATCATTTTGCATTTTGTAAACGAGCTCCGCTCTTGATAATCTCAATACAACTTTGCATTCATTTCGCCACTGTCCCTATTCATGAATGAAGCCGCCCCCTGCTTGACTCCACGCATTCGACCGTTCTCTTCTCGAAGAGCATCTTCACACCAGCTCCATTCAACCATTTCTAAGTGAAACAGTCCATGATCCTATTTCACCGGTCTCGACAACTAGCCAAACACCTCGGACTACCTTGCTAACACCATTTCTTGCATTTTATTCCCAGTCACACGCCTTACTTCACTTCACAAAACAATGGCTTTCACCACAATCTACCACTTTCAGTGCAACGTAGTACGTCCACCTTTTGAAAACTCCAGTAGCTTCCTTTGTACATTCCTTCTCCGCTAGTTTTCTTCACCATAATCACATCCATTTTCCTGAACAAACTACACCGTGTCCCCCTTTTTAACGTTGGCCCAAATTAGTGTCACCCACTCGCTTCCTGTTCAAACTTTGCCCCATTCGTTCACAATAATTTGCGCCAACTCCATTGGTTAACCACTTAACCCCTCCACAAAGCATAAGATCTGCTTTCCACGCCCATGCAAACGGATTCTCAGAGATCCTTCTGCACACTTCAAACATGCCATGAAATACCCATGCGCACCTTGTTCTCCTCTTCTTTTGTACGCCATCCCTCACGTTAAAGATCCTCTCTCCTCCACAATACCACCAGTTCCTCCCATATATACTGCATACACACTCAAACGCAACGTGTACCATACACATATTCCCCACCACTTTCCTTCCAGCATATGCACTACCAACAGCAACCGAACTCACACAGCTCCCTCTCCCTTCATGTTTTATTTCTTGCATCTCATCACTTCTTCATTAGCTTATCCTTCTCTCCTCTTCAAATGCCCAGCACGCACCCACCATTTCATGTATACGAACCCACCCACTAACTCATGCTACACTCCTTCATTTACTTGCGTTGAAGCTCATCAACACACAGATCGTCCATCATATACCGCGCCTCAACCTGCTACAACTAGTAGCAGTCTCTCCCCTTCATGCTTTCGAACGTTACTCCCTTCATTCTCCTTCTCTGAGAGACTATAGCCATCATCTCCTCCTCTCGCGGTTTCAGATCTGTTCTTGTTCACGTCCTCCAAGCCAAGACTGCTTTGTACCAGACGCACCCTCAACATTACAGTGCTTCGAACCCTCCCTCAAGTATTTTCTGCGTTTGTTTTTGTTTTTAAAACTTAGATCTCATTCTTGAAAAGAAAGAGAAGGAGAGAGTGTAGCTTCAGGAAGGAGATTTTGGTTTTGGGAGAAAGTAACAGAGTGACGTGTATTTATAGTATCTCGATACCTTGAAGGCCAAGGAATAACAGTATAGATGGCTATTAATAGCCATGTTCTAAACCATACTCTTGGGTACCCCTGCGTTGAAAATGACCATTCATGCTTTAGTTTAGGGTAGGCGTATTAGGGCATGGTCTTTAATTCCTTTGCGATTAAGTTAAGTGATATAGTCTTCCTATATATAGGATAGCTTAGAGTTTCGACGTGTAGGGTATGGTGAGATATAATAGAAGAGGATGGGCTTCATTAAATGAAAGCATGTCACGCATTTAATAAGGATGGATGGTTGTCTTTTAGCATGCATGAAAAAGGGTTTGACAATGTTTGTTTCTCCCACGGACATACCACCTACTTTGTTAATCTATTGTTTCAAATGTTACATACAGTGAGTGAATTTTGTTTACATGTTTGGGGAAGTTCACAATTCATCTCTTTAATTGTTTAAAGATTGATTTACCTCAATTCCTAAAATTTCACTTACGTACGGACAGAAGTGAGAGTACAGTCGTGCTCAATGATGTGTCACGATCCCAAAAATATAATAAAACCGGTAGATTAACTCATATTTTGAAATCCCGATACAGGGTGCACAATACCCCAAATAAAAAGTTGCATATTTAATTAATTAAAAATTACAGTAAAATTCTAAAAATTAAATTATCGCTGCTCCTCAAAAGAATCTTGTCCCGATTTGCACCCGATATCAAGTTATATTCAAATAACCGTTACGGTCGATATACGATTTCTATAGCGACTTTCTGAATATTTGATTTGGACATACCTTGCAATCTATACGCCGAAATCTTGATTTTTCACTTCTGTTAGAAAGATACAGTTCAACAGATTCCAACGCTTCTTGTTTCGCCGAAATCCGATTTAAAATGGGTTCTGTACACTCAGTTGAAGTTCAGAACGTTAATTTACGAACTGCCGCGATATTACGGGCTCGATTATATTAGATATATATTTTTATACGTTCAACTTCATCTTAATTAAAATATAAATTCACTTATATTCAGAATTCAATATTTAAACTGATTTAAATATTCAAATACATACCGACAAAAATGCGGGACGTTACATTTCAATGGTATGCTTCTCCTCCACAAGTTTTTCTTCTACCGTCTTTTGTGCAGATTGAGCATCTTTCACATAGTTACTCAACGCAGTCTCCTTCAGCTTAGCAATAGCGAGCTCTTCTTTAAGTCTTTGATCCTCGGCTTCTAATTGTGTATTCCGCTTAATAAGAGATGCAATGTTGACATCCCAAGATTGAAGAACTTTAGCCCACTCGACCTTGTCGTTCTCAAGTGTAGCTATGTCTCAAGGTTGCATTTGTTGACTCGTTGGAGCTCATCGTCCAGTTTATACCTTAGATGAAGCCTCTCAATTATACCCTTGACTTCATCCAACTGTTTAGCAGTCTGATCCTTCACTACACCCAGCTGCTTTTCAGTGTTGATTTTTACTACATCCATCTCTTTAAACATATTTTTCTTATCAGATGGATGTATGTCAAGATCAAAGAAAGCTCCCTTCAAACACCAATTTTTGAACCGTTCTGCAAGTCTAGTGGGTGCAGGCTCAAGAGCACAGCGTGGCCTATGGATGATCTTCTGTATGTCCGCCAAAGGAGAGGTAATAGACGGAGCAGCTAGGGGAAAATAATAGAAGGTGGTCTGAGTAGCAGGGACTGGATTTTATCTAATTTGGGATGCTTGTAAGGATCATCCTTGAGATGATCCTTGCTCCGGTCATCCCTCTCTCTTCCATATTCGGCTTTCCTCTTCCTCCCGCCTGCTCCACTCATGACGATCATCATAGCGATCACTGTAAGAGCTACGGTTCCGATCATCTTTTTCTAACTGGTCCAGGGCCTCATGCTTCCATCTTCTTTGCTTATCAGTCTCTACATAGCCATGAGAATATTGAGACTGCTGAGATTGCATGTAATGCCTTGGTTTATAAGAGCTGTTTTGGTGCTTAAAGCTTTTCATATATGGCCGACTCATAGTTGGACCTAAAATAAGGAAAACAGAAGTTCATACTTAAATCAGAAAGTACTGAGGCAGATATAGGATGCATGCAAAACATCAAAAACTTAGAGTGCGTGTGATGTGTGATCTAACACGCATCTAATAACGAACCACTCTTCGTTTGAGAAGTTAACGCATCCCCGACATCAGAAAAAGTCTTTTGCGATGAAGGAGTATGAGCCGAAACTAACTCAGTAGCCACCTTCATTACCAATGCAAATATATTCGAGATCATAACATCCCTGGAGGCAAGTTCACTTGACGGTTCGAGATTGCTCAAGTCCTTGTATATATCCATGGAACCTTCCTCATGTGCCTCTGGGATTGTGGGACCCTCATTAGTTCCTTCAACGTCCAAATTGCTTATGTTTGCGATTTCGCCCTCCTCAACTTACTCTGTAACCTTCATGGGACCCTTACCTTCGCGGTGTACAAACCCTTCCTCTTCGATTGAAGGAAATTGATGTTGAGAAGGTGTTTTAACTCCGTTGGCCGAGGCAAAACTTTTCTTTAGTAAAGACTCATCAGTGGAGCCTTCCATAACAGTACCTCCCCATAAGTTGTAGCACTCAATGCTTCACGTACAAAAGAGGAAGAAGAAATTTGTCCAAATGCTAAAGAAAGGGATGGAGCAAGCAATCCGTACTGGTGAAGGAATTCATTGGTGATTAGAAACTTGTTAGTTTTCTCTTTATCATCGACCTCCTTTAAAGAGTCTAGAGTCGATTTGCAAACAACGGATTCTCTGATAAGAGAAGGTGTTTCTACAAAGTAAATGGAAGGGTTAACAGTTGAGAATCTGAGAAAATCAGTTATAAAATTCCAAGCAAAGATAGTTCACCTCCTTCCGTCCAAGTTCCCTGAAAATTATCCGGGCATCGAACGTAGCAATATTGATTTAAAAATCCACAGATACTATTTGATAAGCCGAAAATAAGCCTGTGATAGCGAGCTCCTTCAACGAAGATAACGAGGGGTAATCTTTCCTTCTCTTAAAAACACACAAATAGAAGACGTCCTCAAAAGTAGGCATACACGTCATGACCCTAGAAAAAGCACACACAACCCTAATTGAATGGTATAGCCATTAGGGTGTAGCTGAAATAGGGCAACAGTTAGACGTTGAAGGGTCATCTGTAAAAGTTGGTTGAAGGGGGGAATGGCCCCAACAGCTAACATGTGATGGTTGACTGTTACGAAACCAGCAGGTAGGCTATCAGCAAAATCACCAGGTCCCGACATCCTTGCATCTGCCTCAGGAATGCCGAACTGAGAGCATAATTGCTTAAAGACACATGGAGTAATTGTTAAACGACATCTTTCTGTGAGTGGATCCCAAAGCGGGCGGGGACCAGGAATAGGCTGATCAGGCGTCGATTCAGGAGCTACTGTAACACCCCGAATTTTCTATTAACACTAAAGTTGCTAAAATAATAATAAGTGTGTAGAAGAGGGGATGTATCTAATATGAATACAAAAATATTAATAAGTGTGTGAGAGAGGGGATGTATCTAATATGTATATAAAAACAATAATAAGTGTGTAAAAGGGGGGGGGATGTATCTAATGTGTACATTGTAGAATATATATATATATATATATATATATATATATATATATATATTGCTGAGTGTTTGCTGAGTCACTTCTGACTCATTGCTGAGTCAACAAGATAAACCCCATCTTGTCTGAACGGCTGCGGTTATTTCTAGGTTAAATCTAATGGCCTAAATGCATTCTAAAATCTATAAATAAGTGGGTAGACCCTAAACCTAAATCACTTGTAAAATTAGAGAAGCTACCGTCATGCTGCTGCCATGGAGTTCAGCGTAGCCGTCACAAACTAAGAAGAGGAAGCCTAATCTACTACAACTAAATTCTACTCAACAAAACAAATCAAACCAAAGAACTCTCTCTCTAATTCTCTTCTTTTGTTGGTGAGTATGATGATTCTCACAAGACTATTACAAACTAATTTGACTCAGTTATGAATGGATCACAAGAAAGTGATGTGATTTGTAATTGTAAATTCTATATATTGTGGATCTCTTATTGTGTTATTATGTTGTCGTATGATGTAAATTATATATGCTATGTCATGCTATGTTGTAAATTCTCTTATGCTATGTCGTGCTATGTTGAGAATCATGTCAAGCTATGTTATACTATCATACTATGCCATGTTATAAATCATGCTATATTATGTTGAAAAATCATGCTGTTGGATCATGCTTAAAGTTATGTTTTTTTTTCTTAATTTAAATGGATCTTGTTTATGGGAATTTGCCTATTAGGTTAGGTGTACCCATAAACTTGAAACTATAATTAAATAAAACTTGATTATGGGAATTTGCCTATTGAGTTAGGTGTACCCATATAAAACCATGTTGTTAAAAAATTAGATGATGTTGATTCACACATGTTCATATGTAAGTTTATGAAAATTGATTGAGATTATATTAGGTGAATTCTGAACAAGTTGACACCTTTAGGTCCATGACATGTATAATCTATGCAAGTTGGACATATGCAAGTTTCACCCCTTATTATGATTCATTTGGTCACATATACATGTTGTTATTATGATAATCTCTTTTATGCTATGAGTTAGGCTATTCGAGTCTAACATATATTTTGCGAATAAACGTTCAAACGTGGGGTAGGGGTAATATTAGGAATTAATAAATTGGGTGCAATTTTGTAAGATTTTGCATACCATGAATGGATGTCCATAATTGAGTCAATTATGGACATTGTTAAAAATTGGAAGTAATTAATAATTCAAGTAGGGAATTATTAAAATTGGGGGAAAGTGGATTATTATTAATAATCAATGCTTGGGACACGAGGTTGGACCCGTTTGTGATGTAAACCTGCCCGGACCCGCCCGGCAAATCCAGTAGTCACAAATGTCGGCCCAATGTGAGAGGTCCTAGGCCCAAACTAAAGCATAACAGTTGTAAAGACACGAGGTTAGACTCTTTTATGGTGTAAGACTGCCCGGACCCGCCCGGCAAATCCAGCTGCCATAAATGCCAGTCTAATGTGAGAGGTCTTTATGAGGTTATGGCCTTAATGAACTAAGAAATACTTAACCAGATAATCATGTAAGGTGGGACATGGGGGTTAAGTAGGTGCCTTGGGTGGCATGAGGAATCTGGTGGTTGCCTTTAGAGGCATTTGAAATACGATTAGACTTAACCAAACACACATGTAAATGAACATGACTAAGTGGGTTAAGTGGGATGGACTAATGGGGACAAGCTTAGGTGGAATGCTTATGGTAAATAGTGGGGGCCCATTTCAACCAGTATCCCAAAACGTATCTTTGTGGGCTCGACCCAAGTCGAGGACGGGACACGCATACTGGGTTTGACTATAAGAGGCCAAAACAGGGAGCGGTGGCAACGCAAGTCCAACGGGTTTCATATGCGTGTGTGGACCCGAGCTGGTAGGTAAGACGTTGTTGCATCGTGTAGGTATAAGCCGTGCATGTCCGTTGTATCAGGTTGCCACTTTAGGGGAGTGATACACCCCACTGTGGGGCCAGCACGGGTATCTACGAGTTAGGGAGCCGATCGAATAATGGGAAGTAGGGTACACCTAGTGGAGATAGGGGCAGGCGGCACCTATGTAGTCAGCTAGGGGTACGTAAAGCCATTGGGAAAGTTTCTAAGTGAAGCTAAGTGGGATGAATCTTTAGGGTGACTGGTGTGGTGCAGTATAGTGTTTATCCTTTAGTATTTAGGAGCGCCTATAACGTTGCCTTTAGCGATTGTCTATGTCCTTAATCTGCTCTTCATAGACATTTTCTTGTTTTCCAGCTTATGCCTTAGTCCAGTTATTTTGGTAATAGTATTGTAGAATTATCATATTCACCAGACTTATGTCTGACCCCCTCTTTTCCATCCTTTTTCTCCCTTCAGGTCCGCAGGTTGGGCCAAGTTCTAGTGGAGTCTAGTTGGATCGCTTATCTTCTGGAAAGCTTGGACTGCTGAAGTAAAGTCCAGCTTGTTATCTTTCTTTTTAATGGCTATTCATGTAATGGGATTATGTACTTGTTTTATCAAGATAGATATTGTACTTGACATTGAATATGGTGTTATGATGTAATCAAACATGTTTTGACTTCTGCTACAATGAAATAAAGTTTTTGAATTTCCAAGTACTATTTTATATCTGTCTTGTTGTAATTTTACTGTTCTATATTCACTTAAAACCTCCATGGAAGTTAATGCATTCCCTTTGTGAGTGACATTAATGGACGTGGGGTGTTACACGTGGTATCAGAGCATAAGGTTACCAGAACAGATAAAAAATTTTTTTAGAAAAATATTTTTTTTCTAAAGTATTTTTGGAAGAAGTGCTTTCAAAAAAAAAAAAAAACATGTTATTTAAAGAGAGTTTTTATGAAAAACATAATCCCAAATAGCCACATCCTTATCTTTATCTTTCGAATTCTCCATTTTGAATCTTTCCTTTTTCGTTTCAGCATGGCTGAAGATCTTAATCTCCCAGAAGGTGTGACGATTCCAGGATGGTTTAGGAGATACTTGGAGGCTAGGGCCACCACTGCAGGCCCAGCGGATACTCCTCCACCCCTAGTTGCACCCATTCCTCCTCCTCCTCCTCCTCGTGTTGACACTTTTGCAAAGACGTGCAAGGAATTCAAGGCTATGGGAGGAAAAACTTTTCAAGGGACTGAGACGTTTGTGGAGGCCAGAGATTCGCTTAAGTAGACTGAGGAATTGTTGGATATCTTTGAAGTGGAAGATGGGAGGAAAGTCCGTTTAGCTGCTTGGTTAATGAAGGGAGAGGCCTCGTTTTGGTGGGAGGTCACTAACGGGGAACGTCCAGTTGATTCATGGGCGGATTTCAGACGAAGGTTTGAGGCAAAGTTTCTTTCAAGGGCAGAGGAGAACTTAAATATGGAAAAATTCCTGGCACTAAAGCAAGGGAGCTCATCAGTAAAGGAATATGTCAATAAATTTAATCAGTTAGCAAGGTTTGGCTTGGAGTTGGTGAACACGCCAGAGAAGAAAGCTTTGAGGTTCGTTAGAGGCTTGAATGAACCGTTGCAAGGGTTGGCTATGACCCACATCCCTATGGGAGCCACCTTTGAAAAGCTAGTAGAAATGGCACTTATGCATGAGGATAAGGCAGTTGAAAAGAAAGGGGATCAGAAGAAACCCCAACAGCAAAATAAGAAGGGTGGTAAAAACAATAATGGCAAAGGGAAGAAGAAATGCTTCAATTGTGGGACGCCTGGCCATCTCAGCAAAGATTGTAGAAAGAAAAAGAAGACTGGTTGTTTTCATTGTGGAGATGCGGGACATTTAGTGAAGGACTGTCCAAAGAAGGGGCAGAGGGCAGGGTCTACCTCGGGAGGACAGGTGCAGGCTCTTATGGCACCAGGGCAGGCAAGGGGGCAAGTTCAGGCTATTGCGGCCCCACCGCTGCAAGAAAGAGGTAGAACAATTTCTGTTGAAAGCTTAGTTTTTCTGTTTGATCATCCTGTCCGTACCTTATTCGATTCTGGCGCATCTCATTCGTTTATCTCTGCATCATTAGTTGAATCACTGCACTTGAACACCAGTTTAGTAGAGGATCCCTTGGTCGTTTCAAATCCAATTGGGGGTTCGGCTCATTTGACCATGATATGTTTGGATTTGAAAATCTCTATACTTAGCGTTGAATTTAGATGTGATGCTTATGTATTGGGCTTCACGGGCTATGGGCTAATTTTAGGAATGGATTGGTTGTCTAGAAATAGGGCCATTCTTGATTGTGAAAGGAGAGTAGTTAGGCTTGTGACTCGCCTTGGTAATGCTCTCGACATCTTTTGTAATCCCATAAATTCCGTTATGCTAAGTTATCTTGAATCGCTTGACGCGTCTGTAGAGAACCTGCGATCGGTAGAAGTGGTCCGGGAATATCCGGATGTGTTTGAGGAGGTGAAGGGCTTACCTCCAAAGCGGGAGATAGACTTTCGAATTTATCTTGTGGATAATGCTAAACCCGTATCTTTGCCAGTGCGCCACTTGGCTCCTCGTGAAAGGAGGGAACTCAATAAGCAAGTAAAGGAGTTGCTTGAGAAGGGGTTCATAAGACGTAGTATATCGGAGTGGGGTGCTCCAGTAGTTTTTGCCACAAAGGCGGATGGGTCTCTTAGACTTTGTATGGACTATAGAGAACTAAAAAAGCTTACTAAAAAGAACCGACACCCACTGCCGAGGATTGACGATCTCTTTGATCAGTTAGTTGGCGCCTCAGTGTTTTCGCAGTTGGACTTAGCCACTGGCTTTCATCAACTGAGAGTGGCTGAGGATAGTATAGATAAGACTGCTTTTAGGACTCCTGACGGATTCTATGAATGGCTAGTGATGCCCTTTGGTTTGACAAACGCCCCTGCATATTTTGTTGATTTGATGAGTAGGGTGTTTAGGGAATACCTTAACAAATTCGTGGTAGTCTTTGTGGATGACATCTTAGTCTTTTCTAAGAATAAAGAAGAGCACTCCCTACATCTTAGGGAAGTGTTGGAAACCCTTCGAGCACATAACCTTAAGGCAAAATTTTCTAAGTGTCACTTCTGGAGGAAGGAAGTACGGTTCTTAGGGCACGTGGTTTCCAAAGAAGGGATAGCAGTGGATCCCGCAAAGGTGGTGGCTATCCAAGATTGGAAGGTCCCTAAAAATGCAACCGAAGTAAGAAGTTTCTTGGGGTTGGCTGGCTATTATAGGAAGTTTATCAAAGACTTCGCAAAAATATCAGCTCCATTAACACGGTTAACGAAGAAGAACCTGGTTTTTACGTGGGACAAAGATTGCGATGATGCGTTCCAACGTTTAAAGAGAGCCTTAACTTCAGCCCCAGTCTTAGTGCTGCCAGACGGGAATAAACCGTTTACCATCTATACTGATGCTTGTGGGACGGGACTTGGCGCGGTCCTCATGCAAGAGGGAAGAGTAATAGCCTATGGTGGAAGGCAGTTGAGGGTTCATGAAAAGAATTACCCCACGCATGACTTAGAGCTAGCCGCAATTGTTTTCGCGCTTAAGTCTTGGCGTCACTATCTTCTTGGTGAGAAATTCGAACTGTTCACTGACCACAAATCAATAAAATACTTATTCTCTCAGAAGGATTTGAATTTAAGGCAGCAAAGGTGGATGGAATTCTTAGCCTCCTACGATTTTGAAATAGCATATACCCCGGGCAAGGGTAACGTGGTGGCAGACGCCTTAAGTAGGAAAAGGTTGTCCTTGAGTCCGTTGTTTGTTGAACGACAAAGCTTAGAATTCATCTCTATGTTTGACTTTAGACCCTCCGTTGACTTAGTACCCGGTCTGTTAGCATCCTTGGAGGTTAGACCTACACTTCTAGGACGGGTTGGTGAGGCACAGCGAGACGATCCACAGTTGGTTGAGATAGTAGAAAAGCTCAAAGGGGGGGGGGAGTCGTCAAGCCATCTTCGTAGGTATACCCTAGACGATAAGGGTTGGTTACGAAGGGATAATAGACTTTGTGTACCACAAGACGAAGACTTAAGGAAGGCCATTCTTGATGATGCTCATCGCTCAAAAATGACCATTCATCCCGGCGGGGATAAGATGTACAAAGATATGAAGCGGGTTTTCTTTTGGGCCGGTATGAAAAAGGATGTGGCCGAGTACGTCGCTAGATGCTTGGTGTGCCAACGAGTTAAAGCAGAACAAAAGAAACCCGGTGAGTTGCTTCACCCATTAGAAGTTCCACTATGGAAATGGGAAAGCATCTCAATGGATTTTGTGGATGGATTACCAAGATCAAGGAAGGGTAACACGGGGATTTGGGTTATAGTAGATAGACTTACTAAAAGCGCCCATTTTATTCCCGTGAAAAGTAAGAGGACTGCTCCGTGGTTGGCTTCTGTATACATTAAGGAGATAGTTCGTTTGCACGGTATTCCTTCTAGTATAGTAAGCGACCGTGACCCCATCTTTACTAGCGAATTTTGGAAGAGTTTACAAGAGGCGGTAGGGACTCAGCTATGTTTGAGCACCGCATATCATCCTCAGACAGACGGCCAGACCGAGAGGGTGAATCGCATTCTAGAGGATCTTTTAAGGCTTTGTATCCTAGACTTTGGGGGTACATGGGAAGAGCACCTTCCGTTAGTAGAATTCGCATATAATAATAGCTTTCAGTCTAGAATTGGCATGGCACCTTTCGAAGCTCTTTATGGAAGGCCTTGCCATTCACCTACATGTTGGTGGGAATCTACCGATAAAATCCTACTTGGGCCCGATATGGTTAGGGAAATCTCGGAGAAGATTGAGTTGATTCGAAGGAGGATGAAAGCAGCACAAGATAGGCAAAAATCGTATGCTGATAAGAGGATGACAGATCTTGAGTTTGACATTGGGGACATGGTTTTTATCAAAGTATCTCCGTTACAGAATGTTTTTCGCTTTGGGTCCGTGGGAAATTAGCACCAAGGTTTGTAGGGCCGTTTCCTGTAAAAAACAGGATTGGGAAGATGGCATATAGGGTGGAGTTGCCTGAGAAACTTAGTGGAGTACACGACGTATTCCATGTATCACATTTGAGGAAGTGTTTGCACAAGACCGCGGAGGTGGTAGAGCCGAGCTTGCTTAAAGAGGTGGAAATAGAGCGTGATGCAACAATTAGACGAGCTCCTACATGCATTCTTGGGTCGGAGATCAAAAAGTTGAGGAATCGAGAGGTCAGACTGGTTAAAGTGCAATGGGGAGATGATGAGAGCAACGCAACTTGGGAGACAGAAGAGAAGATGCGTTTGTTGTACCCTTTTCTTTTTGAGGGTATGTCTTTTAATTTCTCCTTTATCGCTTAGCTTATCTTATCTTATCTTTAGTATGTCCTCTCATTAGTATCTTTGACCTTTAGTTAGGATAATCCTATGGTTGAAACATGTGTTTGAGACATGTTATGTATGATGGATGCAAAATGGATGCAAGTGTTTGCTAATGGTTGCTCGTGGATGCATATATACACACACTTTAGGCACTAGATTGGCTCAGTCACTACATATTGCATATTGCATATATATATGGATGTATTTAGTAAAATGGATGAACGATGGTTGTATTATCATGTGGATGCTGCATTCAGATGATGGTTGTGCACGCATATAGAAGTATTATGTAGCATTAAGAATCTTTTGCATACATAATGGATGCATGGCACGATCATAGTTGCATTAAGGAGGTCAACTGAATCAGTGGACCGCCTGATTTTGCATTAGATACGGACATATACACACACTGTGCATTTAAACATGACAGCATTAGAAGTCTGTAAGGACAATGGATGCCTGTGTATGATGGATGAGTAGATGGACGTTTGGATGGTAGGATATACATTCTTCCAGACTTGAAGATTTCGGGGACGAAATCCTAAAAGGAGGGGAGAATGTAACACCCCGAATTTTCTATTAACACTAAAGTTGCTAAAATAATAATAAGTGTGTAGAAGAGGGGATGTATCTAATATGAATACAAAAATATTAATAAGTGTGTGAGAGAGGGGATGTATCTAATATGTATATAAAAACAATAATAAGTGTGTAAAAGGGGGGGGGGGATGTATCTAATGTGTACATTGTAGAATATATATATATATATATATATATATATTGCTGAGTGTTTGCTGAGTCACTTCTGACTCATTGCTGAGTCAACAAGATAAACCCCATCTTGTCTGAACGGCTGCGGTTATTTCTAGGTTAAATCTAATGGCCTAAATTCATTCTAAAATCTATAAATAAGTGGGTAGACCCTAAACCTAAATCACTTGTAAAATTAGAGAAGCTACCGTCATGCTGCTGCCATGGAGTTCAGCGTAGCCGTCACAAACTAAGAAGAGGAAGCCTAATCTACTACAACTAAATTCTACTCAACAAAACAAATCAAACCAAAGAACTCTCTCTCTAATTCTCTTCTTTTGTTGGTGAGTATGATGATTCTCACAAGACTATTACAAACTAATTTGACTCAGTTATGAATGGATCACAAGAAAGTGATGTGATTTGTAATTGTAAATTCTATATATTGTGGATCTCTTATTATGTTATTATGTTGTCGTATGATGTAAATTATATATGCTATGTCATGCTATGTTGTAAATTCTCTTATGCTATGTCGTGCTATGTTGAGAATCATGTCAAGCTATGTTATACTATCATACTATGCCATGTTATAAATCATGCTATATTATGTTGAAAAATCATGCTGTTGGATCACGCTTAAAGTTATGTTTTTTTTTCTTAATTTAAATGGATCTTGTTTATGGGAATTTGCCTATTAGGTTAGGTGTACCCATAAACTTGAAACTATAATTAAATAAAACTTGATTATGGGAATTTGCCTATTGAGTTAGGTGTACCCATATAAAACCATGTTGTTAAAAAATTAGATGATGTTGATTCACACATGTTCATATGTAAGTTTATGAAAATTGATTGAGATTATATTAGGTGAATTCTGAATAAGTTGACACCTTTAGGTCCATGACATGTATAATCTATGCAAGTTGGACATATGCAAGTTTCACCCCTTATTATGATTCATTTGGTCACATATACATGTTGTTATTATGATAATCTCTTTTATGCTATGAGTTAGGCTATTCGAGTCTAACATATATTTTGCGAATAAACGTTCAAACGTGGGGTAGGGGTAATATTAGGAATTAATAAATTGGGTGCAATTTTGTAAGATTTTGCATACCATGAATGGATGTCCATAATTGAGTCAATTATGGACATTGTTAAAAATTGGAAGTAATTAATAATTCAAGTAGGGAATTATTAAAATTGGGGGAAAGTGGATTATTATTAATAATCAATGCTTGGGACACGAGGTTGGACCCGTTTGTGATGTAAACCTGCCCGGACCCGCCCGGCAAATCCAGTAGTCACAAATGTCGGCCCAATGTGAGAGGTCCTAGGCCCAAACTAAAGCATAACAGTTGTAAAGACACGAGGTTAGACTCTTTTATGGTGTAAGACTGCCCGGACCCGCCCGGCAAATCCAGCTGCCATAAATGCCAGTCTAATGTGAGAGGTCTTTATGAGGTTATGGCCTTAATGAACTAAGAAATACTTAACCAGATAATCATGTAAGGTGGGACATGGGGGTTAAGTAGGTGCCTTGGGTGGCATGAGGAATCTGGTGGTTGCCTTTAGAGGCATTTGAAATACGATTAGACTTAACCAAACACACATGTAAATGAACATGACTAAGTGGGTTAAGTGGGATGGACTAATGGGGACAAGCTTAGGTGGAATGCTTGTGGTAAATAGTGGGGGCCCATTTCAACCAGTATCCCAAAACGTATCTTTGTGGGCTCGACCCAAGTCGAGGACGGGACACGCATACTGGGTTTGACTATAAGAGGCCAAAACAGGGAGCGGTGGCAACGCAAGTCCAACGGGTTTCATATGCGTGTGTGGACCCGAGCTGGTAGGTAAGACGTTGTTGCATCGTGTAGGTATAAGCCGTGCATGTCCGTTGTATCAGGTTGCCACTTTAGGGGAGTGATACACCCCACTGTGGGGCCAGCACGGGTATCTACGAGTTAGGGAGCCGATCGAATAATGGGAAGTAGGGTACACCTAGTGGAGATAGGGGCAGGCGGCACCTATGTAGTCAGCTAGGGGTACGTAAAGCCATTGGGAAAGTTTCTAAGTGAAGCTAAGTGGGATGAATCTTTAGGGTTACTGGTGTGGTGCAGTATAGTGTTTATCCTTTAGTATTTAGGAGCGCCTATAACGTTGCCTTTAGCGATTGTCTATGTCCTTAATCTGCTCTTCATAGACATTTTCTTGTTTTCCAGCTTATGCCTTAGTCCAGTTATTTTGGTAATAGTATTGTAGAATTATCATATTCACCAGACTTATGTCTGACCCCCTCTTTTCCATCCTTTTTCTCCCTTCAGGTCCGCAGGTTGGGCCAAGTTCTAGTGGAGTCTAGTTGGATCGCTTATCTTCTGGAAAGCTTGGACTGCTGAAGTAAAGTCCAGCTTGTTATCTTTCTTTTTAATGGCTATTCATGTAATGGGATTATGTACTTGTTTTATCAAGATAGATATTGTACTTGACATTGAATATGGTGTTATGATGTAATCAAACATGTTTTGACTTCTGCTACAATGAAATAAAGTTTTTGAATTTCCAAGTACTATTTTATATCTGTCTTGTTGTAATTTTACTATTCTATATTCACTTAAAACTTCCATGGAAGTTAATGCATTCCCTTTGTGAGTGACATTAATGGACGTGGGGTGTTACAGCTACTATAGTTGTAGTTTCAGAAGGTTGAGTGGAAGTTGCCACTTGAGAAGAAGTAAGAGTCTCCGAAGATTGAAAACGAGCTTTCTGTTTGGTAGTCATTCTATATAAGTAACCTTATTTTAAATTAACTTATGCGCGCATTTCCTAAGTGGAAGGTGCTGTGCAAAACTGTATAAACCACAAAATGAAGACGAAGCTTGAAATCTATGGTCGGCATTTGTCGATTAGTTGATTTCAAGCGTCGTCTTAAATTTGAAGTGTAATGTTGTGTCTGTGCAACCAGCGTTTGACAGACTCTAAATGATTAAGCAAAGTAATCTTGTACGGACACTTCATTTACTCCAAGTTAGAAAATTTCGCTGTAGTTTAATGTTTAAACTAATTTGTTGTTGATGTGGGAAATCAGTAGCAAGTTGATAGCCCAAATATGTGCAAGTGCTTTTGTTGTTACATGATAAGAAGCATTTAAAGAGTGTGTTCAAGTTATGAATGCAGGTTCATGTCATTGATCGCTTTAATGCTTGAATGGCCTCAATACACGCAATGATCAACAAAACAGACAAGCTCAAATGCCATAACACTTCGACAATGGAGTAAAATTTTGCGACTCATCAAGGATCAGAAATGTCCGATCCATAATGGATCGGGGTGCATCCGATCCACAATGGATCGGAATGCTTCCGGTCCACAATGGATCGGAATGCTTCCGGTCCACAATGGATCGGAAGTTTACAACCGTTCAAAGCGTGACCAAATCCTAAAGTGCAATCCAATCAAATTCAAAGGCTTGACTCAAATGGCTTATACGCCGAAACAACAAGTGTAGATTGAAGTGTTGATCAACATGAACAAATGTTAAAAAGTCTATGCAAATATGAATTAGACTTTTGACAAACTTCTGCAACATTACAAGTATCCAGGAACATCAATATCAAGCTAGTTAACATGCACAATCTTCAAAAAATCTCTAGTCATTGATTTACTTGCAAAATTTGGATGGTCGGGTACAACAATTATAATGCAAGCTCCAAAATGCAAATTGGCCTCAGAATAAAAGCTCAACAAGACTGTTGAAAATCAAGCAGCATTTCAAAGTTTAAAATCCCAAGCAACGATTCAGATTGTTCATAAAAGAAGACCGGAGCATACCGGTCCACATTACAAATTCTAGATCTTTGGCAATGACAAGATGAAAATAGTTCGATTGAAGGCTTGACAAAACTGTTTTAAAATCCAAGTTTCAGCTCGGTGTAAAACTGCAAAGCATCGATTCAAATCGCGCAAATAAAATCATTGAATTGGTGCAAATTGATCATACAAATCCAAAGTGTAATTTGCGTAAAATGTATAGCTAAACATTGATTTGAACAATTTGCTAAAAATATATGTAACATCCCGTAAAATACATAAACATTAATAATAAATAAATAAATAAGAATGAAAATAGATAATTTAATAATAAGGCTAGAAAATGAGATTTTGCATCTTTAAGAATATGGCTACGGAAATCTTTTATTTGGATTCATTGCAAAATTCTGAATCGTTTTCACATATAATATGCTGAAAACGGTCAATGTATGAAGAAGTTACAAGCAAATGAATTTGGACAGTAAAATGCAGAAAATACATATATATAATTATTTGTGTAAAATATCTGTAAATATAAGAGGGAGAATTTGAATTTTGAAATAAAGATAAGATTATAGGGACAAAGAATATTTCATATAAGGAATAAGATTAAGAAATAAAGCAACGTATTAAATAAATAAACACCTCAGCAAACATACCCTTATCGGGCGTCTCAATGACCAGCGGGTTGACCGCCCCCTTAAAAGGGGTGTCGACTGCTCAGGTCGACCGCCTGGCGGCTAAGGAGCCTAACAAATCTATGTTTGGTTAGGGTTTTCTAAAGGGATATAGGTAAATAAAAGGCCTGGATTAAATCTGAGTAATCCAACAGCCTACGCTCACACGAACAACTATATTTAGCCCCTCATATCACACAATAGAACCCTAGCCATTCTCTTATTCCTGCCTCCATGCTACCGCTCTGCCATTGCTAAATTCCATAAAAAGGTTAGGAATTTCTTCTATTCCTCGAACCGTTATTCTTATCTCCTCTCTGTTCTATTTCATATAGGTTTTTAGAATGAACTCTGGAATTTGGGGTGTGTGTGTGTGTGTGTGTGTGTATATATATAAGATTCAAAAACATGTTTTTTACATAGAGGATTATTGGAGCACATTTGCCATAAAAATTAAGCACATATCTAGATCTACTACAACAAAATCCCATTTGTTCTTCCTTAGATCTGTGAGTGGAATGTTGTGTACTTAGGAATATTCATATTTTTGTTGAATCATCATGTAGATAGACATACCTAGGAGGATTTGGAAATCGATAACATCAATACCAAAACCCGCAAATCCTCTATTTTATATTTGCATGTGAATTGTCATGTTATTTGGGTTCTGTGGATTTTTATGTTGGATTAAGAATGAAAGGGGTGTTGTTGTTATTTCTACTTTGTGTAGTCTACCCTTATGAACATTTGATTGTAACCTAAAAACGTTTAAATTTGGGTATTTCATGATTTGGTTAGGTTTGGATTCTATATTGAATCCAAACATATTCATATTTGAAATATTCAAATGTAAACTTTTTTATATGCATAACACCAAAAAGGGGTGAATTAGATAAAGTGGGAATTATAAGCATATATGTATATATTATATGTATATGTAATACTCTATTTTTGATCCAATATAGAAATCGTTCCGACAAGCCCAAGATGCAAGTTGAAATTTGTATGTATGTATATTTTCCATTCACTGCTATTTTTTATTCTGTTATTATGCCATTATGCCTAAGTTGTAGCGGTAAAAAAATGGAAAAACTAACTTGTATACCTTGATTTAGAAGAATTGGCAATTGCAATCCCATGAGAACGTTTTTTGTTCATACAAATATTTATGTTATTTAGGCCTTATAATTAATATGTTTATATAAATGTAATTAACGTTATATTACCATAATAAATGCGATTAGGATAGAATTCGGACTTGAAATGTCCCAATATATAAGTATATACTGATTGCTTGTGTGTACGTATAAAATGGTTATATATATATATATATATATATATATATATATATATATATTGACACACAAGCACGAGGTTAGTTGTCATTTGTGGTATAAGTCTTCCCGGAATCGACCGGCAAGTCCCGGAACCACAAGTAGGCCTAACTAATGTGAGACGTCTAGGTGCCATGAACCATTTAATCCGAGTACGCTAGACACGAGGTTAAACAAGCTTGTACTAGAAGTCTTCCTGGAGCTGATCGGCATATCCAACATCAACGGATATACGGTTTAGTGTGAGAGGTCTAGTGTGTGTGTGTGTGTGTGTCTATATATAACTATATATATACGTCTATTGCATGTGAAAATGGGTAGGTTTACTACACCTTGAGAAGGACTTTAGTGGTTAACTCTCTTTTTATCTAATTTAGGTCTTAAGTGGTTAGGACTAGGATCCCTTCGAAGGTTTGCTCCTTGGAGAGGAACCAAAGTCATGGGGCCCACCCTTATTAGATTTGAAGTAAGTCATTGGGTCCTCCTTCTCTAAAAGTGGTTAGGCATAAGCGGTAACAGAGTAGGGTAGTGGGATGTCTACTTCCTCTAGAACCCTGTAAAGGCTCAACTAGGGACAAACTTGGTATATAAAAGATATGTGGCCATTGCATGCTAACCAACTGTCTGAGGGAAGTCTTAAGCGACATAGGTGTCCTACCATAATATCATCTATGTAGTGATGTTGCAATACTACATCTCATATTACAATTGAGAGTATAGACTTTAAGGACGTTGATGTATTAGGACGGGGTCTTTAGAGGCTAGGGTCCGCCTAAGGGATATAAGATATCATAAGAATCCACCTTTAATAGGGCCATAAGTGACCGAGAATACCCACCTCGTTATATCTTTACCCTTAAAACAGTAATGAGCGATTGACTTGGATATCCACCTCATTGGTTAAATACTTGGTGTTTGTGTGAATCTTGTGTGCCGCATAGACATACCTTGACATATGTAATCTGCTAAAAATATAGGGTATGGACATTATGTAACACCATATTTCAGTTACACAGAACTTTATGTTCTGATCCACCTCCTTAACATATCCAACGGGTCAGTAGTTGGATAAAATCCATGGACGAAGTCATGATTGGAGCTGAAGAAGAAGATGAAGTTGTTATGCTATTATTAGTAGTTATTGCTTTACTTCTTTTGGAAACTTCTAAGAATTAATTATTTGATGTACCCATTGAACAAACGTAACTTGACTGTTGTATTTCTATGATTTTTAAATAAGAGGCACATCTTATTTCAGTATTATGTTTTCTCTTTCCACCGTGTGAGAATTCCATTCAAAGTATATGTTTATATTATTTGCGCAAATGTAATCCTTATAGGAACCAATGACCCGTTTAGAATGGCTCTAAGTTTCGATGGCCTTTTCTGGGTCGAAATTTAGGCCTAATCTGGACGAGTTGTTGCATTTTGTATCAGAGTATTGGTTTCCCGATTATAAGAGAATTATACGTATGAGAGGCGTAATTGTAATTTGAAAAGTTTTTTCAAACTATATATAATTTATTTTTACCCCAATAAGCATACTAGGCATCTTTATCGTTTTCTTCCATTTTCAGCTTAAATACTATCTTAGGAGTATCTAATAAGGGGATTCTTCCTTTTCTTTTCAGATAGTAGAATGAATGATAATCCTTCTGAGCAGGGTAACCAGGTAAGACCCCGATACTTGCCAGAATTGTTCTAGCGGTACTTCTGTACTATGGAACAGGTTCCCGTTGCTAATCCTTCCCCAGTGGCACCTGCAGCTCCTGCCGCTAAGGTAGTCTTTGACTTTTCTCTCTATTATAAGACCTTTACGAATCTTGGAGGGAAATCATTCACTGGGAAGGAAAGTTTTATTAATGCTCAATCTTGGATTATGGACTGTGAAAGAATCTTCGAGGCTACTGGCTGACCAGATGAAGTAAAGGAGAATTGCAGCTTGGCACTTGAAAGATGAGGCCCTTGAATGGTGGAATTTTGTATCTGTAAAGAACGAGGGCCTGATATTTACATGGGCCGAATTCAAAACCCGTTTCAAAGCAAAGTTTTTGCCAAGGGCAGAAATGACTATCAAGATAGAGAAATTCGTTCACCTCAAACAAGGAAGCTTGAGCTTGCAAGAGTATGTAGCCAAATTTACCGAATTATGTAAGTTTGGGAGAGAATTGTTAGAGACCCCCGTGAACAAAACTTTGAGATTTATTAAAGGACCGAACTCTTCATTGAAGGAAACTTTATAAGCCCAAGTAATATTTGGGGAAACTTTTGAAACCCTAGTAGAGACAGCTATCATCTGCATGGATGAAGATTCCAAGGAGGATAAAGAAGGTGAAAAATGAGAAGGAAGATCTAACAAGAACAAAAAAAGGAATGGTGGAAAAATAAGAAGATAGGAAACAAATTGAAAAAGGAAGCAAAAACTTGTACCAAGTGCAACCGCAAGGGCCATAAGGCCAAGGATTGTAGAATTTCGTTAGAAAAGAAGGAATTCAAACGGAAAATGTTACAACTGCCATGAAGAAGGACACATGTCTAAGGACTGCCCAAAGTTATCAAAAGTGGACAGAAGGCCCAGAACTATGCAATAGAGGCAATGCAAATTCAAAGCCGACCCCCAAACGACCAAAGAAAGGTACAACTTCTATTTTAGGAAATTCCGCATACACCTTGTTCGATTCCGAAGCAACTCATTCTTTTATCTATAAGAGACTAGTTAATCTATTGAACTTTCCCATGTTTATCTCTGATAGTCCGATAGAGGTGGCCAACCCTATCGTAGGATCTAACTATCTTGAACTATTTTGAAAAGACCTAGTATTGGAGGTCGACACTATCGAATTCCATTGCGAAGCGTATGCATTGGATTTTATGGGACATGACCTTATCCTAGGTATGGACTGGCTATCATTTTATAGGGTCGTCCTAGATCGCGACAAGAGAATCGTTCATCTTAGTAGCCGAGGAGGACGTAACCTTAATATTCCTTATAATGTTAGGAACAAGGATAAAGCCTTATTATATTCCTTATCTCCTAGTTCTAAAGGACCATCTTTGGTACCTATAGTTTGTGAATTCTTAGATGTTTTTGAGGAAGTCACGTGACTTTCACCTCATAGAGAAATCTCTTTTCGTATTGACCTAGAGAAGGACGCTAGACCTGTATCCCTACCCTTTAGGCATATGGTGCCTAAGGAAAGAAGGGAGTTAGATAAGCAGATTTCAGAATTGTTGCAAAAAGGTTTCATTCGACAAAGTACCTCAGAATGGGGTGCACCTGTTGTATTTGCCACCAAAGCAAACGAATCTTTGAGACTTTATGTGGACTATAGGGAACTCAATAAATTGACCAAGAAGAATATGTACCCTTTACCTAGAATCGATGACCTTTTTGACCACTTGGGGGGAGCCCGAGTATTTTCCCAATTAGACCTTGCTACTAGATTTCACCAGTTAAGAATCGCGGAGGACAGTATTGACAAAACTGCGTTTAGGATGCCGGATGGATTGTTCCAATGGGAAGTTATGCCCTTTGGACTAGTAAATGCACCCGCTTTCTTTGTTGACCTCATGAGTAGAGTGTTTAGGGGCATTCTAAATAAAATTGTGGTAGTCTACATAGATGATTATCCTCATATTTTCAAAAGATTGTAAAGAGCATGAAAATCACTTGAGACAAGTGTTATGGATATTAAGAAAGAACCAATTGAAAGCAAAATTCTTGAAGTGATATTCCCGGAGGGAAGAAGTAAGATTTTTAGGACACATTATGTCAAGTGAAGGCTTGGCCATGGACCACGCAAAGATCGAGGCAATCAAAAAATGGAGGATAACTCGAAATGCTATGGAAGTGAGAAGCTTCCTTGGATTGGCCGGCAATTATAGGAAGTTCATTATGGACTTTGCAAAGATTTCTACTCCTTTAACCCAATTAACAAAGAAGAATTTGGTGTTTACTTGGAGTAATAAATGTGTCATATGCTTTAAGAAATTAAAGGAAGTATTAACTAGCGCACTAGTCCTAATTATACTCGATGGTTTAAAACTGTTTACAGTTTATATCGACGCATGTGGGACCGGTTTAGGAGCGGTCCTTATGCAATAAGGAAGAGTAGTTGCTTACGCTAGTAGACAACTTAAGGATCCATAGAAGGGATACCCAGTTCATGATCTTGAGTCAGCCGCAGTAGTGTTCCGCCTTAAAATGTGGAAGCAATATCTTTTAGGGAAAAAAATTATAACTCTTTACTGACCATAAATCCCTAAAGTATTTATTTTCTTAACGTGACATAAACTTGAGACAACAACGATGGATGGAATATATTGCCTCAATTGATTTTATGATTCAGTATACCTCGGGAAAGGGAAATGTTGTGGCAGATGATTTAAGTAGGAAACATGCGACCTTGAATGCGATCTCCGAATGGAAGAAATTAGAGTTTCTCTCTAATTTCAATTTACACCCCCTACCAACCTCTTCTAATGGTTTTCTTGGAATTATGATAGCTAGACCTACTCTAAGAGAAAGGATTCGAAATGCACAAGACCTTGACAAAGAGTCAAGAAGCATAAAGGAGAAAGTGGGGAGGAAAGAAACCTTTCCCCATTCGGTTAGATATTCGATCGGCGATGATGGAAGTTTACTTTGGGATGGACGATTTTACGTCCCTAAGGATAAAGGGTTAAGGAAAGAAATTCTAGAGGAATGTCGTAGGTCGGAAATGACCATACACCCTAGTGGGGGATAATATATACAAAGGTATGAAGAGGGATCTCCATTGGGAAGGAATAAAGAGAGATGCAGCCGAGTTCATGGCCAAATGTTTAACATGCCAAAAAGTGAAAACGGAGCAAGGGAAGCCAGTGGATTACTACTACCATTAGAGATCCCCATATGGAAGTGGGAAAAAAATTCATGGAATTGTAGATGGAATTCCTAGAAGCCAAAAGGGTAATGAGGCCATTTGGGTTGTGGTAGATCGTTTAACCTAAAGCACCCATTTTATACCAGTCAAGAAGACCAGGACTACAGCCTCGTTAGCCCAATTATATGTCAAAGAGATGGTCAGACTTCATGGTATTCCATCAAGTATTGTGAGTGATAGAGACCCCTTATTCACAAGTGAATTATGGAGAATCATACAAGCAGCATTGGGAACGACCTTCAATCTAAGCACATCCTGTCATCCATAGACCGACGACCAAACGGAAGGAGTGAATCAGATCTTGGAAGACTTGCTCAGAGCCTGCATCATCGACATTGGAGGAGTTTGGGAGCAACACCAACCACTCATAGAATTCACCTATAACAATAGTTTTCAAACGACGATTGGTATGGCCTCCTTTTGAAGCGCTTTATGGGAGCCCATGCAAATCGCCAACTTGTTAGCGAGAAACTACCAACAAGGTTATACTTGAACCAGACTTCGTCCGTGATTCCATGGAGAAGATATCCTTGATTAGGCAGAGGATGAAGGCAGCCCAAGACCGTCAGAAATTGTATGCCAATAAGCGAAGTAGGGAACTTGAGTTTAATGTTGGAGACTTGGTGTTCATAAAAGTATCCCCTCTCAAGAAGACTGTTTGGTTTGAGATGATTGAGAAGTTGGCTCCTATATTTATTGGGTCTTTTCGTGTCATCAAGAAGATAGGATCTTTGGCTTATCTAGTGGATCTCTCGGAGCGTCTATCGGGAGTCCATAATGTTTTCATGTATCTCGTCTAAGGAAATGCCTTCATGATTATGCTATCAGACTCGAGCTTAACAAAATTGGGGACGTAGGAAAACTCAAGTTGGAGTCCAGGGTTCCCCGTGCCACTGCAAGGATTGTACAACCGGGAATCAAGAGACTCGTCAACAAAACTGTTTGCCTTATCCGAGTACAATGGGAAAATGATCCTGCGAAAAGCACATGGGAAACCGAGGACAAGATGAGACAGACTCACCCTTTTTTTGGGGGTAATTTTTCCTCAAAATAACGTTTATGGATGCATCTTGATTGCAAGATATGATGTTATGCAATACCATTGCACAAGAGCACTCATATAGAAATATATGCATACTTAGTTTTTTTGCATACATATTGCCTCACTTATTACTCCTACATGCTAGGATAGAGCTCACTTTAATGAGTTTGCAGTTCATAATCACTGCGAGTCATGGACGCTTATGGATGAATTAAAATAACATGGATGTATAACATGGATGTTTCGAGAGAGTTGTATTTTCTTCCCTTAAATAAATTTTGGGACGAAATCTATTTTAAGGGGGGAAGAATGTAACACCTGTAAAATACATAAACATTAATAATAAATAAATAAGAACAGAAATAGACAATTTAATAATAAGGATAGAAAATGAGATTTTGCATTTTAAAGAATTTGGCTACAAAAATCTTTTATTTGGATTCGTAGCGAAATTCTGAATCGTTTTCATATATACTATGCTGAAAAAGGTTAATGTATGAAGATGTTACAAGAAAATGAATTTGGATAGTAAAACGCAGAAAATACATATATATAATTGTTGGCGTAAAATATATATGCCCAAAATATATGTAAATATAAGAGGGAGAATTTGAAATTTGAAATAAGAATAAGGTTATGGGGACAAAGAATATTTCATATAAGGAATAAGATTAAGAAATAAAGCAACATATTAAATAAATAAATACCTCAGCCAACATACACTTATTGGGGGTCTCAGCGACCAGGGGATCGACCGTCCCCTTAAGAGGGGTGTCGACCGCCGGTCGACAGCTCAGATCGACCGCCTGGCGATTGGGGAGCCCAATAAATCTATGTTGGGTTAGAGGTTTCTAAAGGGTTATATATAAATAAAAGGCTTGCATTAAATCTGAGTAATCCAACGACTTATGCTCTCATGGTCAACTATATATAGCCTCCCATATCACACAATAGAACCCTAGCCATTCTCTTATCCCTGCTTCCATGTTTCCGCACTACCATTGCTAAATTCCAGAAAAACGTTTGGAATTTGTTCTATTCCTCCAGCCTTTATTCATATCTCCTCTCTATTTTATTTCTTATAGGTTTTCAGAATGAACTCTAGAATTTGGCATATATATATATATATAAGATTATAAAACATGTTTTTTGCATATATATATTAGGAGGATTATTAGAGCACGTTTGCCGCAAAGATTAAGCATAACTCTAGATCTACTGCAACAAAATCCCATTTGTTCTTCCTTAGATCTGTGAGTGTAATGTCGTGTACTTAGGCACATTCATATTTTATATTTGTGTATGAATTGTCATGTTATTTGGGTTTTGCGGATTTTTGATTTTTATATTGGATTAAGAATGAAAGGGGTGTTTTTGTTATTTCTACTTTGTGTAATCCACCCTTATGAACATTTGATTGTAACCTAAAAGGGTTTAAATTTGGGTATTACATGATTTGATTAGTTTTGGATTCTATTTTGAATCCAAACGTATTCATACTTGAAATATGTCAAATGTAAACGTTTTTATATGCATAACACCAAATAGGGGTGAATTAGATAAAGTGAGAATTATAAGCATATATGTATATATTATATGTATATGTAATACTCTATTTTTGATCCAATATAGAAATCGTTCCAACAAGCCTAGGATGCAAGTTGGAATTTGTATGTATGTATATTTTCCATTCACAGCTATTTGTTACTTTTTTATTATGCCATCATGCCTAAGTTGTAGCGGTAAAAATATGGAAAAACTAACTTGTATACCTTGATTTAGACAAATTGACAATTGCCATCTCGTGAGAATGTTTTTCGCTCATACGAATATTTACCTTATTTGTTCTTTATAATTATTATACTTATATAAACGTATTCAACGTAATTAACGTTATATTAGCGTAAAAATGCAATTATGAGAGAATTCGAATTTGAAATGTCCCCATATATAAATATATATTGATTGCTTGTATATGCGTATAGAATGGTTTTATATATATAAATATTGATACACATGCATGAGCTTATTTGCCATTTGTGGTACAAGTATTCCTGGAATCGACCGACAAATCTAGCAACCAAAAGTAGGCCCAACTAATATAAGAGTTCTGGGTGCCATGAACCATTCAACTTAGTACACTAGACATGAGGATAAACCAACTTGTAGTAGAAGTCTTCCCGGAACCGACTGGCGTATCCAACATCTATGGGTATACTGTTTAATGTGAGAGGCCCTAGTGTGTGTATATATATATAACTATATATATAAGTCAATTGCATGTGAAAATAGGTAGGTTTACTACGCCTTGAGAAGGCCTTATGTGGCTAACTCTCATTTTATATAATTTGAGTCTTAAGTGGTTAGGACTAGGATCCCTCTGAAAGTTTAATCCTTGGAGAGGAACCAAAGTCATGGGATCCACCCTTATTAGATTTGAAGTAAGTCTTTGGGTCCTCCTTCTCCAAAAGTGGTTAGGCATAAGCGGTAACGGAGTAGTGTAGTTCATAGGGGATGTCCACTCCCTTTAGAAGCTTGTAAGGGCTCAACTAGGTACAGACTTGGTATATAAAAGATATGTGTCCATTGCATGATAACCAACTGCCTAAGGAAAGTCTTAAGTGACATAGGTGTTCTACCGAAATATCAGTTAGGTAGTTACGTTCATAATACTACTTCTCATATTACAATTGAGAGTATAGACTTTAAGAACATTGACGTTTTAGGACAGGGTCTTAAGAGGCTAGGGTCCGCCTCAAGGTTATAAGAGATCCAGGGGTGTAAACAGGTCGGACCGGATCGGACGAAGGTGTGTCCAAGCTCTGTCCTATAAGAATTCAGACAGACACGGACCGGACATCATATAGCCTCGGACCGAGCCGGACAACGGACTATCCTGTTCGATATAGCCCTGGATAATAGAAAAACATCGAACATTTTAGATCGGACCGAACACTAGTGTGTTCAAGCTCTGTCCTATAAGAGAATTGGACGGACACGGCCGGACAGCTTATAGCTTCGGACCGAGGCAGACAACGGACTGTCCTGTCCGATATACAGCCCTAAAGAGATCATGAGAATCCGCCTTTAATAGGGCTATAAGTGACCGAGAATGCCCACCTCGTTAGATCTTTATCCTCAAAACACTAATGAGCGATTGACTTGGATATCCATCTTATTGGTTAAATACTTGATGTTTGTGCGAATCTTGTGTGCCGCATAGACATACCTTGACATATGTAACTTGCTAAAAATATAGGGTATGGACATTAAGTAAGACCATATTTCAGTCACATGGAACTTTATGTTCTGACCCCTCTCCTTAACATATCCAACAGGTCAGTAGATGGGGTAAAAGCCATGGACGAAGTCATGATTGGAGCTGAAGAAGAAGACGAAGTTGTTATGCTATTATTAGTAGTTATTGCTTTAATTCTTTTGTAAGCTTGTGAGAATGAATTATTTGATGTACCTATTGAACATATGTAACTTGACTGTTGAATTTCTATGATTTTAAATAAGAGGTAGATCTTAATTCAGTATTATATTTTCTCTTTCCGCTGTGTGAGAATTCCTTTCGAAGTATATGTTTATATTATATGTGCAAATGTAATCCTTACAGGAACCAGCGACCTATTTAGAATGGCTCTAAATTTTGATGGGCCATTTTTGGGTTGAAATTTAGGCCCATTCCGGGCAGGTTGTTACAATATATAGCCGACTTTCGGATTCAAACAACAAGTTCATTCAAATGGAGCTCGAAATCAAATCCAATTTCAAATACGAAGCGCCAAAACCAATATATACACAGCCATTGAACCTCAAGCATGAAATCACTATCAACACTCATAGAGAATTACCTTAAACCCCAAAATCCTAATCTATAATTCGAGATCCAATCAACAAAGAGTGAAGAATCGACTAAGCGGACATTGGAAAAAACCCTAAATACTCAAAATCAATTCGGCATCAGATCTAAGTAATCATCGCCTACAATAATCTCGAGTATAGCGAGCCCCACAACAAAGTCCTTGAGTTGGTTCGGATCAAAGGTTGATGCAGCGTTTTGATTTTAGATCTGAAAAGGAGAGGGGCTCACGGTTGTACTCTAGATTGGATGGGATTGATGAATGCTTCGACTTGAATCAAAGGCTGGAGATCTATGATAATCGACCGCTCTAAAGATCTAGTTGAGCCTGCAGATGATCAATGGAAAGATTACAGCGTGGAGTGGGAGAGCTCTTCAGAGAAATGTGGCCGCCATTAAAATCCTTTCTTCAGTGTAATGGAAAAAAGGAAACAACCTGATTGAAAAGTGAATATAAAGGCAAAGACAAATTAAGCTTTACCAATCCATTGTATGGACTAAACCCGGCCCGTTAAAGGCTATTTATGAACGGTCCATTATTGAAAAATTCACCCGGTCCATTGAGTTTTACACGTTTCGAAGCATTATACACACACTCACACACATATTTATAAAGAAGAGTCCATCTCCAATTCATATAAAATAATATTGTCAACATTCTATTATTATGTTTTAACACAATTTATGACATTCATTTCGAAGTTTACATTTTTGTGAAACAAAAATGTAAATTTCGAGGGGAAAATGTTAACTCTGTTGTTAAACGCGGTGTAAAAGCAGTGTGTTAAAGGAAACATATTTATAGGTTGAACAATATTATTTTAGTTGATAAGCCGAGTGTGTTTAAACCATGGTTTAAATATGTTCATTATAACGGATTGGATGCTTTTTGTATGATCCATCGGATTTGACTTCAACATATTGGATAGATTCATATTGTTCAATGCCAAAGAAGATGATGTAGCCCATTCTTGCAACGGATCAGACAGTCTGGAGCAGAATGTTTATATGACCATGGATCAGAAGGTATGCCGACACGTGGCAAGGATCAGAAGCTCACATAATGCTGGAAGATAACGTTTTGGAGCAGTGGATCAGATATAAATTGGATTGCCTTGTCTTCAATATGTGATGAGCGGGCAAGTGCGTGGCTTATTTATATATTATATGTTACGTGAATCGGAAGTTCTAAAAATGCATTGGATCGGAAGAAATTTTTTGACCTGCAAAACATGTTTGACAGGAAGATGTTTACACACAGGCGATATATAATAGGGACCGGAAATCATGTTGAGTGTTGACCGAAAAGATGTGTTTGACTAGGGTACATTGCTTTATGAATTGAATTAGATGTGCATGTGGACCAAGTCTTTGCATTGTAATATAGTTGAGTCACAAAGCTTTAAACAACATGAGACATGTATCCTGCATACATGCAGTACACATATCAAACAAAGGGGAAGCTTTATTGCTATATGGATCGGGGATTATGTGGGTTACACTTATATATATATATAATAATCATTGCAATTATATAAAACAGTAAATGTGTGAACAAAGCCATTATAATCGGAAATAACACTTCGACCGGAGAGATTCACTTCATGGGTCTACTATAATTTTAATATGCGATGGCAAGGACGTAAATATAATGGGTCGGGGCTGCTTCAAATAGCATGGGCCGGAATAGTTTGACCGGAACAATATGGATCGGATCCGATCTATATTACTGCATACAACTAATTACAAAATTATCACTCCTCTCAAACTACACCTAGAAATATCCCCTCTTTTCCATCGTTCAAGGGATTGATTTCTCCAACCACGAAGTGCTGCCATTTTCATTCCTCAACAACTCTGAATCATTCAAACCTCCATTAAACCTCTTTCAAGCTTCGATTCAACATCTCAATCATCATGAAATCGTCAAAGATCGTCTAATTGCTCAACTGTGTATGACTATTCCGACAATCATCGCAATCAAAGAGATCTAATCATTTCCATGATGAAATCGAGAGAATCAAGAGACTAAAGAGAAGAAGTAGAGAGAATTGTTGTAAAGAGAAAAAAAAGAGCAAAGTTGTAGAAATTATGTACCTTGTGACATTGAGCATGACAATGAAATCTCTCTTCAAAGTGGACGTAGGCCAGATCTAGGCCGAACCATTATAAATCCCTGTCTTTTTACTGCTTTTGTGTTTGTGGTTTCCCATATTTTAAATCTATATTATTTGAAGGTGTTTTCACACTTTCCGTGGTGTTAGTGTCCCATTTTTGACATTAACACATATAACCAATATGTTACTAGAAATTGGTTTCTTGAGCAACGTGGACCCAATACCTTTGGATACATTGTTCCAATATTGCATTCAGAGGTAACCAGCCACAAGACGGTTGCATTACTCCAAACAAATTTCAGCTCTTCATTTCATTAAAGGTGACAATTACAATACTTAAGTTCTGTCTAAATATTATTGTCTTTTTCTATAAAGAAGACGATAAAATTGTTAACACAAGTATTTAAAATCCGTGCTTTTTTTCTTTAGATTAAATGCCTATGTAATTGGATTAAAGGATATTAGTTTAAATTATGAATGTAAAATGATGAGAATTCTTTTTTAAATGCTTCGGTAAAATGTAACAATGAAAATGTAACGAACATTGTACACGGTTTTCCACTATATATATATATATATATATATATATATAATGTAAATAATGGAATGGGCTGGGCTAATCGATATTATACAAAGCCTAGAAAATAAATATAAAATGTCTTGAGCATATGTGGAGCCGACATATTTCATTTCCCCCCTTCAAACCTAACTTAGAGTTAGTGTTTTCTCTCGAGAAAACTAAGATAATGGCGACTCCTTTGGCACAAACACTATGGTTGATGAAAGATCTTCCTCCGCCGGCCTCCAAAACAGATAAATCTAGTGATGCTTGAGTTCAACGACTTGAGACAGCTAGTGAGAGAGGTTAAATTGGACGATGAATCAGATCAGATCTAGGTCAGTCTAATGAAGTCCTGGCTGAGGAGAGTTGATCTGACAATAATCATAAGCAACACCACTAAAAAGAGCTTGAGCTATGTCAGAAACATGGAATGTAAATTATCCTTTCAGATATCTGAGCTATGTGTGCAACATCTACATTTAACTCTTCCTTGAGCTTAGAGAAGCAAGGCTTTGATAGTGGCTTTGTAAGTTTGTCTGCCTTTTGATCTGCAGAAGGTATATATATCCTATCTTTAGCTTCTCCTTAATGACTTAAGTAGAGATCTAATTCAATATGCTTAGTCTTCTAATGTAATACAAGATTGGATGATAAGGATATTGCACTAATATTGTCACACCATACAGTAGGATGCATTGTTATTGCAATTTGTAGTTCACTTAACAGTGACTCTATCCACATAACTCAATATGTACAGCTAGCAACACTTCTAATTGCTGCTTCAGTGCTAGATGTAGAAATAGTATTATGCTTTTTACCACACCATGACATAGGATTTTTACCTAGAAAAATACAATGACCTGATGTAGATTTTCTATCTTCACAATCTATTCCTCAATCTACATCAGCATATGCATTGATGTTTAAAGTATTGCTAATCTTTAGAATAAGGTCATGATCAATAATCCCTTTGAGATATCTAAGAATCCTTTTAGTTGCCTTCCAGTGATTATCTAAGGGATATTTCATGTATTGAATGACCTTATTGACACTGAGTGTTATGCCCGGTCTAGTTATTTTTGCATATTGAAGTGCATCAACAATGCTTCCATACAGTTTTCCATTCTGAAGTGATTCTCCTTTATGCTTTGATAACTGTATGTTCGTAATCATAGGAGTAGGCAAGGGATTTGCTTTGTTCATTTGAGCTCTAAGTAGAATTTCTGAAATGCACTTTTTCTGATTAAGATGCATTTCATAATATGATGTTCTTCTAACTTCGTTAACACCCAAGAAATAATTTAAATCTCCCAAGTCTTTGATTAAAAATTCTGAATTCAGCGTGTTTGTGATGGTTTTAGTTTCTACATCACTACTTCCTGTAATAATAGAATCATCAACATAAATTAGTATATATGATGTAGCAATACTAGAAACTTTTATAAATATTGATTTATCATATTTTGATGATATGTAGCCATGATTGACAAGTGTTGACTTCAACTTGTTAAACCAAACCCTAGGTGCTTGTTTCAAACCATAAATAGCCTTGTCGAGTTTGCACACCAAATTCTTGTTTGCATGTTGAGTAAAGCCTTGAAGATGCTCCATGTAAACCTCTTCTTGTAAATTACCATTAAGAAATGCATTATTAACATCTAATTGTTTGATGTTCCAATTTCTATACAAAGCAATAGTTAAGATAATTCTGATTGAAGTTGGTTTCACAAAAGGTGAAAATGTTTTTGTAAAATCAAATCCACACTATTGTGAATACCCTTTTGCAACAAGTCTTGCTTTGCACTTAGAAATTGAACCATCTGCATTTCTTTTTAATTTAAAAATCCATCTGTAACCAATAATATTTTTATGTTCTGGTTTTTCAACCAATGTCCAAGTTCCTTTCTTTATTTAAGAACTATATTCATCTTACATAGTTGAATTCCATTTGTCACTTTGAGCTGCTTCATAATATGATGATGGTTCTTCCAGAACTACTACAGTATTATAGATTTTTAGCTTGTATATTCTACATTTTGCCCTAGTAAGCATTAGATGTTGATTAGTAGTATCTCTGACTACAGTAGCTTGATTGTCACTTATGATATTATTATCTACTGCTTGATCAACATGTGACTCACTGATATCTTGTCTTTGTTGCTCTGCGCTATCACCATTGTTGGAAGAGGATTTCTCTTGATGTGGCCTACTGGAGGATAAGATTATAGGAAGGGTGTACTTAAATTGTTGAACATACGTGTTGATCAAAGAACACAAATCAGAAGTCAAAACACTTGTATTTGTTGAAGTCCTGTGTAGTTGCTTAGGAGAGAGGCATCCTTGTTGGGGCTCGGGTGTACTGACCTATTCCTTCGGGTTAAGAGAGGGCATGATAGTGAATTTCGAAGAGGAGATTCGGGACTGGATGTAGGGCAGGAAGTCCGAACCAGTATAATATTCCTGGTGTCGTTTCTTATTGCATTTACTTTTAATATATTTCTATAGCTTAGCTTTTTACCTACGTAACTACTGTACACTAGCTAGTTAGTTTATCATCTACATTTCCGTTATATCCATATAGATCCTGCTTAAGTCATATATATCGACTTTTCAATTGGTATCAGAGCAAGGCCATCATTTAACTGTAAAACCATTATTTGATATTTTAGACAATATGGATAATAACACTAGTACTAGCATTAATACTGGATATACTGAAGGCCAATCAACTGCTTGACAGCCCTTTTTTAACGGCATGAACTATAGTTATTGGGCTACACGAATGAGGATATACATGCAAGTAAATAGGTATGATGCATGGAACATTACACAAAAGGAGTACATATAACCTACTTCTTTATACACTTAACGGTCCACAAATGAAAAAGCAGAGGCTACTGCCAATGTTAAGGCTATGAATATGTTGCATTGAGCTTTAGATAGAAATGAGTTTAACCGGATTTGTATGTACAACACAACATATGAATTCTGGGAAACACTCAAAAATTACTCATGAAGGAACTAATAAGGTTAAACAAAACAAAATATCTATGCTTAAGAATCAGTTTCAAAATTTTAAGATGAATGAAAATGAATCCATAAATGATATGTATTCATGTTTCCAAAACATTTATCACTCTTTGTTAGGATTAAGAGAAAAATATTCTGATTTCAATATAGTGTCAAAAATTTTAAACTCTTTAACGGGCGAATGGGAGTGAAAAGTATTAGCAACCGAAGAAGCTAATGATCTCTCTACCATGACACCAGAAGAGTTGATCGGTAATCTAATGTCTTATGAAGTAAATTTGCAGGCAAAGAAAGCACAGGTACAAGATAAGAAAAATTTAGCTTTCCGTGCTGAGAAAGAAGATTCTGATTCAGATGAAGAAGATATTGCTTTCGTAGCAAAGAATTTTAGAAAATTTCTAAAATACAGAAAAGGTCAAAGCAAAAGTGTGAAAAAGAATTCATCAAAAGATCCTGATCGTGCACTAGTAGAATGCTTTAACTGTCACAAGTCTGGATTATCAAAAGAATTGTTTAGAATTGAAGAAAAATCACAAAAAGGAAAAATCAAAGAGATGAGCATTTTCAGTCACTTGGGACAACTCAGCTTCATCTTCTGAAAGTGACAGCGACAGTGATAGTGAGCAAGCAAATGTATGCTTCATGGCTTAGGATAATGATGTCACACTCAACAAAAACAGAGAAAAATGGATACGAGATAGTGGTTGCTCAAAACACATGACGGGAGACAAGGAAACGCTAACTCAAAAGGAGAAACTATCACATTAGGAGATAAATCAAAAGGATATATCATTGGCAAAGGCGATGTGAGCAATTACGGTATATCTAATTCATCTCTTATTTCAGATGTTTTATTGGTTAAGAACTTAAAACATAATTTATTAAGTATTAGTCAATTATGTGATAAAGGTTTTAAAATATCATTTTCTGAAAATAAATGTAGTATATTTGATTTAAATCAAAATCTTATTTTTAAAGGAAATCGAGACAAAAATATTTATATTTTAAATATAGAAGTTAATAATAATCCACGTATGTGTTTATTAGCCAAAGACAATGATCCTTGGTTATGGCACAAAAGATTTTGCTATATTAATTTTAAAACAATAAACAAGATATCTAAAAATGATCTTGTAAGTGGATTATCCAAAATAAAATTCAAAACTAAAAATTTGTGCGATGCTTGTCAACTTGGAAAGTTAACCAAATCCTCTTTTAAATCTAAAAAGGTCATATCAACCTTACAACCACTTGAGTTACTACACATGTATTTATTCCAACCAACTCAAGTTCAGTCCATAAATCATAGCAGATATGTGTTTGTAATTGTTGATGATTTTTCAAGATACACTTGGACTATGTTTTTAAAGAATAAAAGCGATACTTTTGACATCTTTAAGAATTTCGTCAAACAAATTCAAAATTTAACTGATTTAAAAACAAGAATATACGAACTGATCATGGAGGAGAATTTGATAATGAGAAATTTGATTTATTTTATCAAAAGAAAGGAAATTTTCTTTTCCTATAACTCCTCAACAAAATGGAGTTGTGGAACTAAAAATAGAACTTTACAAGAATGTGCCAGAACGTTGTTAAATGGAAGTACACTACCAAAACATTTTTGTGCTGAAGCAGTTTCTACAGCTTGTTTTGTTTTGAATCGTGTCTCCATTCGAGCTCTTACTAAAAGCACTCCATACAAGCTTTTTACTGGTAGAAAACAAAATATATTCTATTTCAAAGTTTTTGGTTCAAAATGCTTCATTTTAAATACAAAAGACCAGCTTGGAAAATTTGATTCAAAATCTGACGAAGGAATATTCTTAGGATATTCTAAGCGTAGCAAGACTTATCGTATTTTTAATAAGAGAACCAGTAAAATCGAAGAATCTCTTCATGTTTCATTTGACGAAAACATTATTCAAAATTCATTTAATTAAGAGATTATGAAAAATAATTCTTCACATGACGATGATATTGATATATATAGAGAAGATGAAAACATTGTTCATAATGACATAGAGAAAAATGTTACAGAAACTTAAGATAATATCAATAATCAAAATATTCCTATTAATGAAATTCGATCTCAACCAAGAATATTACGAGACCATCCAACTCAAAATATTATTGGAGAAATAACTTCAAACGTAAGAACAAGAAGTCAACTTAATTTAGCAAATAACGTAGCCTTCTTATCAAATATTGAACCCAAAAACCCTAAAGAAGCATCTACAGATGAAAAATGGATAATTGCAATGCAAGAAGAATTAAATCAATTTGAACGTAACGAAGAATGGAAATTAGTTCCAAGACTGACTGATCAAACTGTTATTGGAACAAAATGGGTTTACAAAAATAAAGCAGATGAATTGGGTAATATCACTAGAAATAAAGATAGACTTGTTGCACAAGGTTACAATCAAGAAGAAGGCATAGATTATGAAGAAACTTTTGCTCCAGTCACATGACTAGAAGTAATTCGAACACTATTAGCATACGCTTGTCATCACAACTTTAAACTATAACTGATGGAGGTAAGAGCACTTTCTTGAATGGTTATATTAAAGAACGAGTATATGTTGAACAACCTCCACTATTTGCTCATGAAAAATATCCTGATCATGTTTTTAAATTGATAAAGGCATTATATGGTTTGAAACAAGCACCTTGTGCTTGGTATGAATGTCTCAAAACTTATTAGATTCAGGATTTCAAATTGGAAAGGTTGATCAAACACTTTTTATCAAAAAGGATAATAAAGATATTTTAATAGTGGAAATATATGTAGACAACATTATCTTTGGATCAACAAATGATCAATTATGTTAAGAATTTTAAAAAATAACGATCAACGAATTTGAAGTGTCACATATGGGAGAACTATCTTACATTCTAGGTCTGTAAATTAAGCAATTATCAGATGGAATTTTCATTAATCAAGAAAAATATTGTACTAATTTAATAAAACGTTTTGGAATGGAAAACATGTAAAGTAAACCTACATCAATGAGCATGACGACACATTTAGATAAGAATGAAAATGGTAAATTGTCGATCAAAAGCTATATCGAAGCATGATAGGTTCACTTTTGTATTTAACTACAAGTAGACCGGATATTATGATGAGTGTTTGCTTATGTGCTCATTTTCAGGCTAATCCAAAAGAATCACATTTGAGAGCAGTTAAACGTATATTACATTATCTTAGTAGTACTAAAGACTTTGGACTTTTCTGTCTGAAAGACTGTTCCTTTGAGTTAGTTTTATATAGTGATGCTGATTTTGGAGGATCACAGACGGATCGTAAGAGTACAAGCGGAACATGTCACTTTATCGGTAAATCACTTATATCTTGGTTCAGCAAGAAACAAAATTGTGTTTCACTATCCACATGCAAAGCTGAATACATATCTGCTGCACTAGCCTGTGCTCAAGTAATATATATGCAGCAAACACTAAAAGATTTCAACGTAAATTTGTCTAATTCCACAATTTATTGTGACAATAAAAGCACAATAAATTTATCTAAGAATCTGGTAAACCATTCTAGAACAAAACACATTGATATCAGACATCATTTCTTAAGAGACAATATTGAAAAATAAACAACTAATTTAGAGTTTGTAAACTCAGAAAATCAAATTGCTGATATCTTTACTAAACCCCTTTTAGACAACTCTTTCATACGACTACGACAAGAACTAGGGATTGTATCTTTTAAAGTTCTTTAAAATGTTATTTGATTACTTTGTGCTTATGATGTCTTAATTTTTTTTTAATCGATGACAAAGGAGGAGAAATATCTTTCTTATGATTCCACTCTGTTGGAATATATGTGCTATCTTATGATTCCATGCTATTGGAATATATGTGCTAACATTTTTTTTGTTACAGGAATCAAATGGTAAATTTATAAATTTATAAACTAATAAAATATTGCAGAAATTCAGTGGGAGCTAAATATTCAGGTGGGGAAAATCAGATATGTTGTCATCAATCAAAAAGGGGGAGAATGTTGAGATCAAGATTTTGATTAATGCCAACAAAAGAAGTTGCAATAGAAATCATGTCATAGAGATAAGGATATATATACATATACATATATATATATACACACATATATATATATACACACACACATTGAGTCGTATTAGAATTATGTTAAAATCTATCGTCAAGTATAACACGAATATATAGAACAAAGTATATATATAAGGCTTTAAAAAGCCAGGAATGTACAAAAACAGCTCTACCTGTCGACTGGTAGATAAATGACCAGTCGACTGGTCAGAGAGTTTTTGTATATAACGGCTAGTTTTGAAAAAAAAAATATCCAAACGATTTTTCAACCAGTCAACTGATGATTTTTAACCAGTCGAATGATTCGAAACAGCAAGTATTTTTCTAAAAGGTTGCATCTATTCATGAAGAGAAATCTCTTAATTTCTGAAAGGAAATTGGAACTTCTTTCGGTTAAAACTCTTCATGAAGAATTTCTACTTTTCTACTATTATATAAACACTTCAAATGTGTTTTCCAAATTACCAAATTTTGATTATATTTTCTCTATTATCTGATTTAAACTTCTATATACTTTGCAAACAAAATCTCTCCCAAATTCAAGTTACTTGTTGAATCCTTGATAACATTTCATATATCGGATTCAACAAGCAACAATCTTCCTTCAATCTCCGCATTCAAATCATATACTCAAGGATAAGTTTATAGGAAGGGTGTACTTAAATTGTTGATATACGTGTTGATCAAAGAACACAAATCAGAAGTCAAAACACTTATATTTGTTGAAGTCCTATGTAGTTGCTCAGGCTAGAGGCATCCTTATTGATGCTCGAGTGTACTGACCTATTCCTCCGGGTTAAGAGAGGGAGTGATAGTGAATTCCGAAGAGGAGCTTCGGGACTGGACATAGGGCGGGAAGTCCGAACCAGTATAAAATTCCCGGTGTCATTTCTTATTGTATTTACCTTTGATATATTCCTACAGCTTAGCTTTTTACCTGCGTAACTATTGTACACTAGCTAGGTTGTTTATCATCTACATTTATGCTATGTCCATAAAGATCCTGCTTAATTCATACACACCGACTTTTCAGTATCCTTTTTGTTTATTACAATACCCCGTAAAAATACAAGCAGTACACCTGTAACCTAATTTATGATTATAATATGGCCTTATACTAGGAAAACATTGACATCCAAACACCTTTAATGGCTTATAATCCAGTTTAATTTTTGTTAGCATCTCTTGTGGATATTTGAATTTTAATACCTTTGTAGGCATTAAATTAATCAAATGTACAATAGTATAAAATGAATCTTCCCAATACTTAAATGGCATTGAAGATTGAGCTAATAATGTCAAACTAGTTTCAACAATATGCCTATGTTTCCTTTCAATTAATCCATTTTGTTCAGAAGTATAGGGGCATGTTGTTTTGTTATTAATACCTTTTCTTTCAAAAAAGGATTTTAAGGGTAGAAATTCTCTACCATTATTTGTTTGAAAAATATTTATCTAATACCTAGTAATGTTTTCTACCTTATTAATAAATTGTATTGCAACATTACTGGTTTTAGACTTGGATTTAAGCATGTAAATCCATACAAATCTAGAGTATGCATCAGTGAATGATATATAATGTTTATATCCCTAACTAGAACGGATATGTGCAGGACCCCACAAATCTGTAGCAATTTATTCTAGTGGTCTAGAATAATTAGTCTGTGAGTCTGGAAATCAAGTATATGACTCTTTCCCAATTGATATGCAATACAAATATATGAATCAGGAGTTTGACTAGCAGAAAAATTATTATTCCTCATGACATGCTTAGTAGTTTTTATACTGGGATGCCCCGGTTTACAATGCCGCATATCAAAATCCTAAAGCAATCAGAATCATTAACAATAGACATTATACACTTGTTATTTTTATGATCAGAATTATTTGAATTGATATCAAATATGTATAATCCCCTACTTTCTTTACGCTGCAAGAAAATGTTATGTGTTAGTGTGTCCTTGACAATGCATGCATTAGGGTAAAATTCAAAGAAAACATTATTATCTTTAGCAAATTGGGAAGCACTCATCAGATTTTTATTAATTGATGGAACTATTAGCAGATTTTTTTTTAAAATAATTGCTTGATTCCATCTAAACTTGCATTTCCAGTATGTGTGATAAGTGCAGTTTTACCATTACCAATAGTACGGTTTTGTGTACCTTTGTACTCTTTATTTCCCAGATTCAATTTGCTTAAATTGTTGGTGACATGGTTGGTTGCACCAGAATCTGGGTACCAGCAATCATCTAACACATCATCATTAGTGGTAGTTTCAGTATTAAGAATCTCTGCTTGTGCATTACTGTTATCCTTTGTAGTGTTAACTTAATTTGCACTAGCATTGTTGTTTTGTTGTGGGGGAGTATAATTGGTATTGAACCTAAAATAATGTTTGCTAGCACTATGCCCCACTTTTTCACAGATTTGGCATCTGATTCTATTATTGTTATTACTTCTACCATGTGACGGTTGCCCCGTACCAGCCGACATTTCCCGAAATGCGTTGTGCCAATGCCCGACTAGCACGGGATGGACGTCAAAAGGGTTGAAACGATGAATCAATAAGGACCTGTAGTATATATCACAGTGCATGGACTAAAATATAATAATAACATAACTTGATATAAAACAGGCGAGATAATACATAAGCTGAAAACTAAACAATATCCTTCAGAGTAGCGGAATTCAAAACACAGCTTCATCTAATTATTACAACATTAAAATACTGTCTCTAAAGGAAATAAAAAAGGTACGCTACTAATGCCCAAAGCAGTGACCAATAATAACACAAGGAGAATATATGTAGAGTACGTGGAAGCCTCCTCCTCGTCTCCGGACCGCTACTCGTGCATAACCACCTAACCTGCCTCTAGTCTGCTCGTTTAGGAGCTCCCAGAGCAATAAGAAGAGATATAAAACTCCAGGTCAGACGAAAGTCTGGTGTAAGCGATAGCAAATCTATATCACTAAATAAAGCAATAACGGGTATAAATAATCGTACCTGACCTGGACCTGAAACCAAAGAGTTAGCACAACAAGATGCATAATACTCTAAGGTAAACACTAATATAGAGTCTAAAATGGAAGTGTGAGTGTCATGGTGATAGCAAACATCAAACATAACAACCATCCTCACAACTCTCACTCGGTGCGTAAAACATACGATATCCGTAGCTTTGATCACCGAATCCATTTGGGGTCATGATGGAGTCCAACTCCATACAACTATTGCTATGACCACTACCCTGGTTAATAGTCAATAACCCTACCCAATCCACATAGCCCTGGCTCTAGGTTATGGGCCAACTAGTCCACACAGCCCTGGCTCTGGTTCGTCTACATGCTCCCTCTCTCAATGGTGAACCAAAGTTATAGATATCGATATCTATTTTGCACGTGTCTCGCAGCAAAGCCCAACTCCAGAAGCTAACTTGTTGGTTCCCATTTAGATCCTGAGTAATAACTCCCCATTTGGACTTCCTTTGCATCTCGGGTTTTGGTTCGATTGGAGTTGATCTTCAGAAGAATTTGCGATCGTCGTCACATGGTAGAAGCTCAAATCCGGTTCAGTTTGGATTCACCATCACGTCTCGATTCGTGGTTGTCATCGAGGTCAGGTCGTGGTCCTCCCTGGGCGGTTTATGGTCTCCTCTAGCGGGCGGTTGGTGGTCCCCCTCAGTCGGGCGGTTCGTGGTCTCCCCCAGCCGGGCGGTTCATGGTCCCCCCTAACCGGGTGGTTCGTGATCTCCCCTCCTGGCGGTTCGTGACCCTCCCCTCCTGGCGGTTCGAGACCCTCGCCTCCTGACGGTTCATGACCGTGGCGACCACCAGGAACCGAAACCCTGCAGTTTTTCCAGCAAGCTAACTTCGCCAAATGACGACGTTTTCAACTATTCTAACTTTCCTACGCAATCAAAAAACATACCAAACATCAGTAATAACATGTAGAATCAACCAAAAACTTCAAAACAACGAATTAATTCATACGTTAATTTAGATCAAACATACCGAAAACCATGATTTTCCCATTAACCATGACTAACTATAGGATTAGAAAACTTAATCCAAATTAACGCAAATTCATACCAGCGACATAAAATATGATTTTAGAATTTTCACATATTTTTCTAGAATTTTTAGATGTATAATTTCTCTAATTATCACTAATCACCCCTAATTAGCCATAATTAGTGTATAAACATGTAAATCACTCACCTTAGCCAAAAATAAATGTTAGATCTGAAACTTTTACCAATTTGGATTGGATCCCAATGTGGTGCAACAGCTCTACCTTGAATTTGGTGCTAAATCGGCTTGATTTGTTGTAGATTTGATCAATTAGTGATTAGAAAGTGATTAGAGAGAGATTTGGAAGATGGAAGCCATGACTAGAGTTAGTGAAATGTTTTTGGCGGTTAAAAAAAAAGAAAGGAGATGATTCTCTAACTTCCTTCAGCCCTCCCATAACCGTAATCCCGAAATGGGTTATGGGCCTAGCTGCTAATCATCCTATTAAGCCCAATTAGGCTGTTTTTCCATCTTCAAATCTTATTTCAGCCATATCTCCCTGACGGTAAGTCCTGATTAATTTGACCAATCTACGGAATAGGAAACCATCATTTGAATCCAATGGAAGTGGTTTCAGGTCAAAACTCCTTACCAATCAAAAGTTATGGGCAAAAAAAGACTCGCCAGGGGAAAAACGGTCATTTAAAATTCAGAAAAAATCATGAATGTGGGAAATGACCCCAATAGTCGTTTCCCAAAGTAACATGACCATATGACTTCGTATGAAAATAAAATAAATATTCTATGATCCTCTGATACGTAGAATGCGGGTCATTACATACCACCTCTTCTTCCTCGACCAGACCAACCCCCTCTCTGATTATTAACTTGATTTATTGAATTGCTTCCCTTGTCTTGATCCTTTCCTTTGCCATATGTAGTATAATTGATAGATAAATCTGAAGTAACACTTTTCTTGTGCTCTATTCCTCCTTTATGAGACAATAAGGTATAATACACATATTGTAATGAGGGTGTTGGATCCATAGACATTATAAATGCAGTAACAACTTCATACTCATCATCTAAGCCACTTACAATTGCAATAGCCTGTTCTGATTCAGGCATTCTTTGGCTTGCTGAATTTAATGATCACATGTTTTTTTTACCTTGAGCAAGTGCTCATTCACAGATGATTCGTCTTTTTTTATGCTATGCAATTGTCTTCTTTGATGCATAAATCTAGCAGAAGATTGATTTAAGAAATTTCTTTGAACTGCTTCCCACACTTCTTGAGTAATTTTGACCCCTATTAACTGTGGTAATATAGCTGGACCAGTAGAGGACATCATCCATGCAGAAACTAGACCATATTGTCTCTGATGCATGGTATATTCAGGATTATTCACAAGCTTTTCTTCATTGTCTCTAATAAAATTGGGTGGAACAATCTTTATTCCAAGAATATAGTCTTCCAGACATAATGCTCAAACGACAGTTTCTACTTGTAGTTTCCATAACAGGTAGTTTGTCTCATTAAGATGGATTTAGATCAATTAGCTTTGTGGTTTAATGACGGTCTTCATAAATTCTTAGATGGGATCAGTCTAAATTTGATCAACTCAGTTGCTGGAAACTTGTAGGATGGAATTGGAATTATCATCGGAGTTAACCATGCTGAAAGATAATGAAGCAGGAACAGAAATATACAGGTAAGATTTGATTTTAGAAACTTTGAATCGAGATGAAATTCAGGAGATTTCTATGTTGTTGAAAGTTGCAACACAGATTGCTTGCATGAAGAACAACACATATTGCATATAACTCTGATAAGAAAAGATAATAGATCTGATAAGCAATCTGTGATGGCACTAATTCAATGGGGATGATTTCTTGAAACGTCTTGATTGGTTTCTTGAGACACAAATCTGATCATGTGCTTAGTTTTTTTGCTGAAATCAAGATCCAGCTACAAGAAATATAGGTGAGGCACTTGATTTTTGGATAAATCCACAACCTTCAGATGATAAGTTGTAACTTTGATGAAGGGAGATCCAAATGATGATAACTCTCTGATGGATCGACTATTTGATCAACACACTGAAAGCAATTCTTGGCAATGCTAAATCGAGCTCTGATACCAAGTTAGAATTCTGAATGTAAACTGATGAGAATCCTTTTAGTAAATGCTTTGGTAATATCTAATAATGAAAATGTAATGAACATTGTACACGGTTTTCCACTATATATAATGTAAATAATGGAATGAGCTTGGGCCAAGCCATATTATACAAAGCCCATAAAAGAAATATAAAATGTCTGAGTATATGCTGAGCTGACATATTTCATTTATATTCATGTAAAAAGAATTTTATATTTTTTAACATAATATAAATATATATTTTGAAAATTGGTTCCCTTTTATTTCATATCAACCATATACAAGTAACGTAACCAAAACAACATCAGAAAACAAAATACAAACAGGTTTAGCAGCCTATACAACATCAACCCACACTTAACTACCACAAAAACATCTCTCAATCAACCTGTGTCTAACAAACCAACACTCCACCTACGCAAAAAACCTTCATTAGCAGCAGATCGAACAGATTTACTACCATTGTCTCTAACAGCATACCATATCTCTCTCTCAATCGAGAGCAGTTTAACCTCCTTGCTTACAAATCGGTTACTAAACAATCTGGAATTCTTCTCAAACCAAATGTGATAAATAGCATTTGTAAAAACTGCACAAGCAACATTCTTAATCTGGTCTTTTTGCTGAAAGACTGTAGCAATTTGATTAGCTTCTGACTCCATAGAACCAATATTATCTACAATCAGACCAAGTTTTCTTTTCAAGTGACTCCAAATGAATTTCGAATAAGAACAATCAAAAAACAGATGGTCAATACTTTGCTCCTTCACACTGCATAAAGAGAACCTGTTCTCTTCTATAACACCATGTCTACAAAGCCTGTCCTTAGTACTGAGTCTGTTTTTCATTGCCAAGAAAGAAATAAAAGACATTTTCTTCGAATTTTTGGATTGCCACACAATCTTTGCCCATTGCACTGAAGAAGCTCTCTGTCTCACTTGATCCCATGCTTTATTCAATGAGAAACCACCACCATCTAACCATGCATAATAATCATTCGGCCTATCAAATTTTAATTCAACACTGTCTACCACCTGATGTACTTCTCTGGTAGCTGGATGTAGCTGAGAACATAAACTACCATCCCTTATAATAGATTGAACCTTCTCATTATTATGACCCAGAGCCTGAAATCTTGAGAAACCAAGCATATCAACTAAGCACCTGCCATTTAACCAAGGTTCAAACCACAAAGATGTAGATGAACCATCCATAATAATTTTCCTGAAGAATTGTTTACTAGATGACCTTAATCTCAATATAGATTTCCATGTACATGATGCATTATTGTCCACTCGCACACTCCAAACAACTTAGAATTACAATACTCCCTTTTCATCCATCTACTCCATAAAGAATCTTCACTGATAAATTTCCACATTAATTTTAAACAAGCTGCCTTTTTTAGATCTTTGAAAGACTTGAGCCCTACTCCTCCTTCCTCTTTAGGAACACACAACTTCTCCCATTTCATCTTATGTTTGGAATTTCCCCAGAAAAAATCTGCACAGAGTGTGTTTAACTTATGTAGAGTATATTTTGGTAGCTGATAAACCATCAACCAATAAAGCACTATAGGATTAATTACAGATTGAAGCATTTCAGCTCTTCCTGCAAAGCTCAAAAGATTAGAATCCCAAGACTATAATTTTTGCTGAATTCTGTGCATTAGATCTTTACAGTCTTGATAATGAATGAAATTAGAGGTTAATGGAACTCATAAATACTTTATTGGTAATGAACCAAAATTGAACCCAAGAATGTCTACCATCTCACTTTTTAAAGAGGCAAAATCACTAAAATATATCTTGGTTTTCATAAAATCCACATGAAGACCACTGAAATGTTCCAATTTATCAAACACAGACCTCAAAGCATCAACACCCTGAATAGAACACCTCCCAAATACCATTAAATCGTCAGCATAAATCAGGTGGGAAACAATAGGTTCAAATTTATGAGCTGGAGTAAATAAATTCTGCATCACCTTCTCTTTCATACAAAGTGAGAAATACTCCATTGCAATCGTAAAAAGGTATGGTGAAAGAGGATCACCTTGCCTTAACCCCCTGTTTGATTCAATAAACCCTGATGGCACCCCTTGTGACATGATAGAATAGGTAGGTGTTGAAATGCAAGCAAATATAACATTGATGAAGTGAGTAGGAAATCCAATCAATTTCATGATATGACAAATAAATTTACGATTAATCCTATCATATGCTTTCTGCAAATCCACCTTCACACAGAATTTATTGACTCTTGGCTTTTTAAAGTCTCTAATCAACTCATGAGCTAATAAAATGTTATCACCAATATGTCGATTAGGAATGAATGCATACTGATCAGAAGAGATCAAATGGGGGAGAAACCATTTAATTCTATTGCATAATATTTTACTAAAGATCTTGTAAAATAAATTGCAGCATGCTATGAGACAATATTGAGATATATCAGATGGTCTATCTACTTTAGGAATAGGAGTAATAAGTGTGTGATTGCAACCGTATGGAATTATTGCAGAATGTAACATGTCTTGAGCGGCTGCAATTAAATCTTCTTTTAACATTTCCCAGTGAAGCTTGTAAAACTTTGAATTGAAACCATCTGGATTTGGACTAGTATCTTCATGTATAGAGAAGGTAGTTTTCTTAACTTCTTCCATGGAAATAGGCTTGAGCAAATCTAGTTGCCCTTGCTGATTAATAGTATATTCAGATTGAAAAAATGGGATCTCCTTAATAAAATTTCCATTGAACATTCATGTGTAATAATCAATTGCTGCTTTAGAAATCTCCTCCCGTTTATATAGCAATTCACCTGCAGAATTTATCAGTGCTTTCAAATTATTACAATGTTTTCTAGTGGACATTTTAGAATGAAAATTTTAGAATTCGTATCTCCCTCCAGTAGCCAAGAAACTTTAGCTTTCTGCTTATGATTCCAGAATTTGACTTGCTTTTGTATCATGTATTAGTGCTTAGCTTCCAACATAGCTTCATATAATTCCACATTTTCAGGTTCACAATCAACTGCAGCCTCCAGATTATTAAATTTCTCTTCAGCTAACTTTAATAAGGCATCATCTTTAACTCTAACTTTGTTCCACGATTTCAGTTTCTGTTTACAAGCTTTGAGTTTCTGCATGAAATTGAAACTATGATAGCCATCTGCATGCACCATCCAACCCTTTTCAATACAATCCATATAGCCTGAGTTACAGTGTCAATCATTGCAATATTTAAAAGGAAATCCTTTAGATTTATCAGTTGGAACAAGATCAAGAAGTAGTGGATTGTGATCACTTGACATCTGGTTAAAAGACAAAGCTTTCATATCATTGTATTTTTGTAAGCAAGAAAGATTAACAAAAATCTTATCTATATGATTAGCCAATCCTCTTATTCTCCATGTGTAATTAAACCCCACTGACTTCACTTCAATCAAACCAGACTGAGCTAAACAGCTATTGAAGGCTCGAAGTTGCTGAAATGAAATAGGAAGCCCTCCTCTTTTATCCAATGGGGATGTAGAATTATTAAAGTCTCCAATCAAAACCCAATCTTCAATCAATGCTCCTGCTTCAGATACAATATTTTGCCATAGTTCCTGCCTTTCATGATAGCTATTACTCGCATAGATTATAGAGAAAAAAAAATCTTCATACCTCCTGTATTGATAGCTTCAATAGTGACATGTTGTTTTGAAGAAGAAACAATATTAATGGACCAAATTTCAACATTCCAAATCAATAAGATTCTACCAGAAAATACTTCGACTTATTGTGGAATATAATCCTAATGAGGAGGTAAAAATCTTTTAAAGAACTTCAACTTGGCAGCAGTAATCTTACTCTCTACCAGACCAACAAAAGTTGGCCTGAACTTTGTCAGAAGAGATAAGATTTCTCGCATACGAAAATGGAGAATTCATTCCTCTAACGTTCCAACACATTATTGTCATTTATCAGGAGCAGAGCTCCTGGTTTGTCTTTTAGGAGGAGCCTTGCTACTAGAATTCACCTGAGACTTCCCTTTTAAATGAGACATATACTCATTATTCTTAATAACATTTTGTGAAGTATCCTGAATCACCTCTTCAGTAGAATCCTCTCTAAGGTTTTCTGCAATGTGACTTATTTCATCTGGTATAATGTTTTTTGGTTGAACTTCATTTAAAAAATCCAGATCCCCCTTCTTATAGACTGAATTAGATGTAGAGGCTTCATTCTGCATATTAGAACGATTTTGCATATCTAGATCATTCATTTCCTCATTATACTTCTTAGAATTCTCTTTAGTCTATGATGGATCTTTATCAAGCTCATGAATCAAAGCGTCATGACCAAAAATCTTATAGATATCACATCTAGGAGGAATAAATTCATATTCCACTCTAATAGCTTTCTCTGAACCAGTATGAAGCTGAACAGGAATAATGTCATGCAATTCATCTGCAATACCTATCGATACTAGAACTTTGACAAATCTAGCGATTCTCTTATAAATGGTATTATCATCTATGCATATAAGATCTCCTATATAGCTAGCTATCATCGACAAAGCATTATTTGACCAAAGTTCCATATCAACATTGAAAAGTTTAATCCAGATCTGGACCTTATCAAAGCTAAATTTATCAAATTCATAACCAGGATGCCACTTATCAATTAACAGCAGATTACCAAAATAAGAGTAAGTAGAAGATTGAGTCACTGATAAGAATTCCGCAGATTCTTCAAAATGAACTGTAAAATGGAAACCATTTGCTATGTGAACTATAAAAATACCTTTAGGCTTCCAACCTGTACGAATGTAATCCTTCAATTTTGCTATAGATAAACGAAACTCAATTTGGATGCAATGCTATAGTATCGTGCCAAATTTCCTTCAATTCATTGAAAACTTCTCCGAAATTATTATTCAATTTGCCAAGGGTTTAACATACTTTAGAGCCTTCCGATCTATATTCTGATTAACTTTAGTTGCAGATTCATCTGAAATAACTCCAGATTTGGATTGAGAAGAGACTCGATTAGATATGAAATTGAATTTTGGTGGGACTGGATCCCGATTGTTCGCCATTTTCATTTGTAAAACATGTGAAAACCTATATGTATATATATAGTGAATAAATGAATCGAATTTGTAATATATTTTTCATTCAGTGTATATTGTTTCAAAAATGGACAGTATAAGTAGTATGTTATGTTTGAAGTGTTGAAATTTGTTGTTACTAAATTATGTTCTGTATTTTAATTATCATTTAACACCATTTAGATTTTCTTAACCAACAAGATAAAATGACCAATTGCAATTGGAGCATTCCATGCGAGGGTACATGTAGTTTACTCATTGACTCGCCTCCAACAGCGGTAAGTTGGTCCATTTGGACCAACCAAAACAACCGCAAATCAAGACTGGCAACCTTGGCTATTGTTTTGATATCCAGCGTTAATAAGGTCAGTTAAGAATGTATGCCAACAGATAATTGTTCATCGCATGAGTTCCATTTTCTAACCACACATTTCTTATTCAGCATTTCAACAACAAAATAAAAAGTAAACTACATTGAATTTCCTTGGGATAAGTGAGTGTTGATTAGTGTAAAAAACTATTTTGATACTAACCCATACTATTCCCTGGGGTTGCTCTTATTATTATTGTGTTCTTGATGTGTTAGACTAATTACCGTCTTTCGTGGTTATGAATATCTATAGTGATGAAAAAAAATCATTACCTGATCACTTAAAAGTGTGCTACTATTGGCACCCCTATTTCCTCTTTTGGCCACCTTTATAATTTTAATAGAAATAATTACTTTGTGTATGCTTTTGGCCACCACATTATATCTCTTCATTTATTCCTTAATAGTTCAGCCTCTTCTTCTTAACATAACATGTAATTCTCTAAAAATTAAAATTTAGACCCCTAAAAAAAGAAATACTTTCATTTGCTGTAGTGACCCGAACTTCCCCGGTCTCCGAAGAGAAGAGAAAGAACGAATTACCATGAGGACAAGACAAATCAGAACGTAGACGGAAGAACATTTCATTGTTATTACAACAATTCCATCAGAATACAAGAATATACAGAGTATAAATGAATAAATTACATTCGATAAATATCAGAGGTTACAATAAATTACATAGCAGCGGAAAATAATACAAAGCACAACTAAAGGTGATATACAGATACAGAGCTTTCCGGATATCATTCCAGCTGTAAACCAGGATCCTGTGAATATAAATCTGCAAAACCAAAACTGCTAGCTGCCCGCGTCGAAAATAAGGGCACCCAGAGTTTAGGTTAAAACAATAAACTCCAGGTCAGTCATGTGACTGGTGTGAGAACTAAAACAGTTATTAATATTGGTTTTAAAGCTAGGTAAATCAAGGGACCACGCCGTATAACAAGGAACGGGTTTCCTCCCAAGAATACCAGTGCATAAAATAAACAGCGCAATGCTTTTTCGAAAAATGAAGCTATTATAAGACCCAGGTCCCATCACACAATGCAACGCAAGCCGGAGGATAGGGTTTTACCTTATAACAACCAAACATGCTTGGTATGTTTAAAACAAATCATTTGATACTATAATAAGTGTATAGTGTCAAAACAATTTCAATCATAAATATAAATCATAGGCGGCATAAGTGCCCCATACCACTATGTCGCCATACTAGTTCTACAATTAAAACCGCAACACACGTATTGGAAATTGGATTTCTGTCATGAGTCGAGGCAAGGGGCAAGCTCCTCTCCGCTTTGAGACACTCTAGCAAATGCCTTGGGACTACACACTCTGGGTAACCCCTGGATCTTCAGGGCCGGTCCTCTCTTACGTTTGAGGATTAATTATGCCTGAACACACGTTTCTCGGTCCTTACAGACCTAAAATCGAGGCGCCTCATCCAACAACCACATAGGTGAAAAGTATATAAATGTCAGGGCTGGTAAGTCACTGACACCACCAAAGCTAGAAAGAAACGCCGTGCTCTCCCTGCAGTCTTTATCCCGTTTTTGACTCATACCGAGGTGTGAGGCTCGCGAATTCATGTTATACACAAAGCTGCCATGTAGGCCGTGCTTTGATCATCAACCACAAGACTTTGCTTTTCAACAGAAGCCTTGATCCATGCAACTCAGTGTGCCACACAGGCAATTCATGCCATGCGATTGATATCTATCGATATATAACCTCTAAGCTCGTACGTCTCAGAGAATGGCGTTAAGCAAGAGAATAAATTGTCCACTGCCAAACAGATATATATTTAACAGAAATCAATCAACACATAATAAAATCCAATGTCAGACACACAATCTATTTACAAGTTTGTTCTGGGTCTGAACGAAACCGGAGGCACTTTCCTCGCATATCCATCGATCTCCAAGTACGTCTGGACAACCACCAACCGATTCCCTCATCTTGGGTGTACAACCCAATCAAGATCATCAGTAATCACCCAGACGATGTGAAGACTTCCGGTCACCAACCACCGTCTTCATCTTCGACATATCGTCGAATCGGTTATTCAGAATGGGTATAAACCCGGCCTTTCCGAACAACCCGCGTATATTAAAAACAAATGTTACACAAACACAACATACGCCTCATTCCAATTCATTAGTCACTAACCGTAAATCAGAAAGAGAGCAATCCCCCAAATATTAACCTCGAAGGCCGAAACCAACATCAGATCAATACCCAGGAAACCATTCTTCTTAACTAACCTACAACTAGTTTCTAAATTTCACATTCTTAGGGAAAGGTTCCCATTAATTTTATCCAAGATAAATTCTTTAAAATTTATCCTTTAATCTTCCTTTGGATGTCATTTCAAACCAAATTATGGTTTTTTCAAACTAGTCGAGATTAGCGAACCACACCGAAGTAATTATTTATTTTATTTCCCAATCCCAACCTATTCATCCCATGAAGCAAAACTGGTAATACTTCATATCTAACACCACGGTGTTATCGGTAAAATTAATTACCATTTCACGTTCAAATCTAATTACAGATTCATTAAAACTCCTTTTACTGGGTTACAGAACTAATGTCTTTTAAAATACAGTTCACGATAAACCCAAATCACATTCTATTTATTATCGGGTTAAAGAACTAGTGTTATTTAAAACACCGTTCACGATAAACCCATAAATCAATTCTATTTAAAACCCGTTTCAAATCCAATTTATTTATTTAAAAATAAATGGGTTTAATTTTAGTTCAAAACTAGTTCATTTCGATAAAAATCTATTTTTACCTTTTCAAATATTGAGTTTTTCATCCCAATTTTCCCAAATCATTTCTTATGATTTTATAAAAAGTATTACTATTTTTAATAATTTTATCAAGGTCCGTACAGTCGATTTCCATCAACGGCCATCGAACCGCACTTACAGCGGCCTTTTTCAATTTTGATTTGGACGTATCTCCAAATCCAACCGTTAGATTTCAAGTTTCTAATATTCGTTAGAAAGATCTTTTCGATACGAACCCAATGGTTCCAGTTTTAGGAGAATCCGACGGTCAGATCTTCCGTAATGTCCGTTCGAAATAAATGGTCGTAATTCGCGAACTACCGCAGCGTGGCGCGTTCTATTCAGGCCATTATATTATATATATAATATATATTTCGCCGATTTCTATTTAAAACGAATTTTGTAAATAGTTTTAAATTCGTTTCAAAAACATTTCAACTTCCATTTCCAATTCAAATCAAAATTGAATTTTTTTTCTTTTCAATTCAATTCGAATTCGTTTTCTTTTCAATTCAATTCAAATTCGTTTTCTTTTCAATTCAATTCAATTCGAATTCGTTTTCTTTTCAATTCAATTCAAATTCGTTTTCTTTTCAATTCAATTCAATTCAATTCAATTCGAATTCGTTTTCTTTTCAATTCAATTCAAATTCGTTTTCTTTTCAATTCAATTCAATTCAATTCAATTCGAATTCGTTTTCTTTTCAATTCAATTCAAATTCGTTATATATTCAATTCAAATCAAATTCGTTATATATTCAATTCAAATTCGTTATATATTGAATTCAAATCAAATTCGTTATATATTCAATTCAAATCAAATTTGTTATATATTTGATTTTTATCTCTTTTCAATATTCATTATAAAAACGAATATAATCGATATAAATATCGTTCGCGTCCAAATAGCGCATCTCTAATCAACAAGGCTTTATATATTTCAAAAATTTCCGTTATTCTATTCAACAAATGAATATTTATTCTATTCAATACGTGAATCTATATTTTTGCCAACACATGACTAATCTCAACGAATGAGTACTGTCCACGTGTGACTATTTTTGTTACTTAATATATTTTATAAAAATTAAGGTATCTATCGTTTGATTTAAAATCAGACTCCAACCGTAAATTAGTAAGAGAACAATTCCCTAAATATTAACCCCGAAGGCCGAAACCAACATCAGATCAATATCCAGGAGACCACTCATCTTATCTATTTTCCAGTTAATTTCTAACTTTATATATGATAAAGATGTAAATTTTATTGTTAAAATACTTCGTTCAACACATGACTAATCTCAACGGATTAGTACAGTCAACACATGAACCTTTACTTTACAGTGATAAAGATATACATTTTATTGTTAAAATATTTCGTTCAACACAAGACTAATCTCAACGGATGAGTACAGTCAACACATGAACCTTTACTTTATAGTGTTCTTTATCTTCTAAATTGGAATGAGGCCCAATCAATTACCATATAGCGTTAACTATATGGATTCCATACAACATATGTATATAATAGCAACGATAAATAATCAACCATCATCCAAAGTGCACTACACTGTATAAGCATTAAGTATAGATATCTAACGCTTATAACAGCCTGTCAATCAATCGATCGACAAGCAACTAATTATTGGGATTAGTGTATGTCGTATTTTATCCCAATACCCGTGTGGGGTTTCAAACAATCAAACACAGATTTTATTTGTGCAGTTGGGCGATGTGTAAAATTTATCGACCCAATCAATATCAGTCAAATCAGTGTATATAAACAAATCGGTCGATTTGTTTATAATTATTTATTATTCACATTCACGTTAAAAATTATATTTTTAACGATAAATATTTTAACTATATAAATATTTTATTTTATTTTAACACATGAATATATTTCATTATCTATTTCACATCAATTTCACAAACAAATTTCACAACACATCAATCAAACAAACAAGCCATCCATGGTCTGTGGATGACGGGTGTCGGGTGCTACTAAACACCGTCTGCATCCTAGTATATATATATAACTAGAAAAAGAAATTGAAGAGTGAGAAGTTCTCACCAATAGCTATCCAATACCACGACTCTTCATTTATAGAAATCGTCGTCGTTCTCGCCTTTTATCACTTTCGTCGCCCGTAGCCACTACATATATAAAAATCACATTTTTATATTGCTATTCAATATATAAAAATCGAATTTTTACTTTGCTATTCAATATATAAAAATCGAATTTCTACTTCGTTGCTATATAGATAAAAATTCTATTTTTACTTCGATGTTATATAGATAAAAATTCTATTTTTACATCGTTATTCTCTATATAAAGGTCTCGCCTTTTCAACTATAAAGATTTTGCCTTTTCAATTTTAAAGATTTCGCCTTTTCTATTTTAAATATCTAATCTTTTCTATTTTAAAAATCTAATCTTTTCTATTTTAAAAATCTATTCTTCTCTATTTTAAAAATCTAATCTTCTCTATTTTAAAAATCTAATCTTCTCTATTTTAAAAATCTAATTCTCTAACCAAGTATATGTATATTTTGTAAAGCAAATATCAAATCTGTTCCTTGCTAAAATCTCGTCTTTCATCTGTATGAAAATCAAATTTTTAATTCAAAATCATATACATAAAAATTGATTTTTTATTTCAAAATCCTATATATAAAAAAGAAAATTAGTTTTAATTTCTAATAAAATCTGTTTTTATATAATCTAAAAATCATAAAATAAATGAAAATAAAAGAAAAGAAAAACTTACTGTATTTGTTTTGAGAAGGGGGGGGGGGGGCTGTCGCGCTCATCCCAGGGCGAAGATGAAGGGGAACGGAGATGAAGAGGGGGTGCTGGAGTGGGGGGGGGGGGTCTCAGGCGCTCGACGGTGGTGGTCGCGGTCAGAGAGTGGCGGCGGTCCGGTTGGCTAGGGCTTGCGTGGGTTTGGGTTTCATCGCGGAGAGGGAGTTGGAGGCGAGGAGGTGAGGGGGAGGGCGGAGCGCCTGTGCGACGGTTACGTGAAGAGGAGGGGCGGCGGCTACTCTCTCCCCCGGCGGCGTCGCGATGGTCGATTGGGGGGCATCGATTTGCTTTTTTTTTATCAAATGACGGGGAGAGAGAAACTGAAGAGAGGGGGGTTTATTTAAATATTTATATATTTTTATTATTTTTAACTTCAAAAAGGTAACCTTTTATTTCGAAATCAAAATCGAACCCACCGACTGTCGTCCCCAGCGTTTTACCCCCATTCTGAACACAATGGGATATGTATCGTAGGCTGATTCGATCGTTTCGATTAGTTTTCGTCAAAATCAACATATAACTCTATATATTGAATTTGAACGTGCATTTCATTTTACCGGGGTCACATACGAACTCTAAAAATTCCAGAAAAATATTTTCTAGCTTCGTATTGACGATACGGTCCTAACAAAACTAATTTCATCGAATTCTGAGACCGTTTGAAAAATGGCCATTTTCCAGTCGATTAAAATCAACTAAAACTGGTCAAACGCGTTTTCCTTTACCACGCTCACATATTGATTCGAAAAATTATGAAATTTGGAATCTAGCAACAACTTGACATCACGGACCCAACAAAAGTGGTTTTGTCGAAATCCGAGGTTGTTTGCAAAATGTCTATTTTTAAGGGCCTGAATTCCATAACGACTATTCAGGATTTTCAACTGGACATATCTTTTGATTCCCGCTATGAAATTTCAATTTTCCGGGTTCGTTGGAAAGATATTCACAAATAGATCCTATTGTTTTTGGTTTCACTAAAATCCGGATTGTTTTGCACCCGGTACATTCAATTGAAGTTTGAAATCGAATTATCGAACTACCGCGCCATTTTCAATTCTATTTATAATTATATATAATTATTTATATTCTAACGACGATGTATATAATATATACGTTCAAATTCTATTCAAAATAAATTTCTCGTCGATTATATTTAAAATAATTCATTTTAAATGTTCAAAATTCATTAAAATTGCCGAAATAAAATTTTTAAATTGGCCTAGATTTTCGGGTTGTTTTAATCTCCCCCACTTAAAACTTTTCGTCCCCGAAAAGGAACAAAGTCGAAAGTGGTTTGATTAATCAGCTCTACGTTCGATCTGGCTTCCATTCTCCAACTTTTCAGTTTCTGAGAATTTTCAAATTTTCAAAAATTTGGCTAACACCCGGAATTTTCGAAAAATTTCGCTATAACCTCCCCTGCACTGGGAGCCACGGGAAAATCCCGAAATTGCCATATAGGCCTTCTGATCTCAAAAAGAAAAAGCCAAGCGGCTAGCCAATAGGCTCATAAAATCGTCATCACCCAAACAAAACAGTAAATTATATCAAACATGTACCTATTTGTCGGGCAAACAAATTTTATTCTCTGCTCTAGCCTCCCTGCTATGACCTGTTCAATGTAAGTACTTGTATATGCAAGCAAATGTGACCAATTTTCAATACAATTCAATATTTGGTTCAATTAGGCATAATGGTTCAAAATTGTCAAACAAATAAACAAACAACACAATCATCAATCAATTAGTGAATTAATGTTTCAAATTCATAATTTTGATATATATACTGAAAATCTTGTTTTTGATGCCAATTCACAACAATGTGTTCTAGCTATATAAGTTTTGGTTCTCACACCAGTCTAATGGAAATATATAGATATCACACCTTCGAAACACGAACATGAGTACTAATGACGACTAGTCAATCATCAGAATCATCTCCGGACGACTAGAGCGTGATTCTATATCTATCCAGTATATTAAAACTTCGAACATACATTCATGACGCGTATATGCAAAATCTTTATATACTAGATTGTCCAAATCAATACAAATAAAATATTCAAATACGTATAAAATGATTTAAATTTTCAAAATAAAATTGTTTTCATTAAAAAAAATATACTCTTCACACTCATTCTAGGATACTACTGATCCTATCTCTAACGAGTCATTCTAATTGGATATTACTAATCCAATATCTGATGAATTCTTTCGTATGGTTCTAATGTGCCCTGTTCTCGATCTCTGTAAACAAAACTCTGATACCAAACTGTAGTGACCCGAACTACCCCGGTCTCCGAAGAGAAGAGAAAGAACGAATTACCATGAGGACAAGACAAATCAGAACGCAGACGGAAGAAAATTTCATTGCTATTACAACAATTCCATCAGAATACAAGAATATACAGAGTATAAATGAATAAATTACATTCGATAAATATCGGAGGTTATAATAAATTACATAGCAGCGGAAAATAATACAAAGCACAACTGAAGGTGATATACGGATACAGAGCTTTCCGGATATCATTCCAGCTGTAAACCAGGATCCTGGGAATATAAATCTGCAAAACCAAAACTACTAGCTGCCCGTGTCAAAAATAAGGGCACCCAGAGTTTAGGTTAAAACAATAAACTCCATGTAAGTCATGTGACTGGTGTGAGAACTAAAATAGTTATTAATATTGGTTTTAAAGCTAGGTAAATCAAGGGACCACGCCGTATAACAAGGAACGGGTTTCCTCCCAAGAATACCAGTGCATAGAATAAACAACGCAATGCTTTTTCGAAAAATGAAGCTATTATAAGACCCAGGTCCCATCACACAATGCAACACAAGCCGGAGGATAGGGTTTTACCTTATAACAGCCAAACATGCTTGGTACGTTTAAAACAAATCATTTGATACTATAATAAGTGTATAGTGTCAAAACAATTTCAATCATAAATATAAATCATAGGCGGCATAAGTGCCCCATACCACTATGTCGCCATACTAGTTCTACAATTAAAACCGCAATACACGTATTGGAAATTGGATTTCCATCATGAGTCGAGGCAAGGGGCAAGCTCCTCTCCGCTTCGAGACACTCTAGTAAATGCCTTGGGACTACACACTCTAGGTAACCCCTGGATCTTCAGGGCCGGTCTTCTCTTACGTTTGAGGATTAATTATGCCTGAACACATGTTTCCCGGTCCTTACAGACCTAAAATTGAGGCACCTCATCCAACAATCACATAGGTGAAAAGTATATAAATGTCAGGGCTGGTAAGTCACTGACACCACCAAAAATAGAAAGAAACGTCGTGCTCTCCCTGCAGTCCTTATCCCGTTTTTGACTCATACCGAGGTGTGAGGCTCGCGAATTCACGTTATACACAAAGCTGCCACGTAGGACGTGCTTTGATCATCAACCACAAGACTTTGCTTTTCAACAGAAGCCTTGATCCATGCAACTCAGCATGCCACACAGGCAATTCATGCCATGCGATTGATATCTATCGATATATAACCTCTAAGCTCGTACGTCTCAGAGAAGGGTGTTAAGCAAGAGAATAAATTCTCCGCCGCCAAACAGATATATATTTAACAGAAATCAATCAACACAGAATAAAATCCAATGTCAGACACACAATCTATTTACAAGTTCGTTCTGGGTCTGAACGAAACCGAAGGCACTTTCCTCGCATATCCATCGATCTCCAAGTACGTCTGGACAACCACCAACTGATTCCCTCATCTTGGGTGTACAGCCCAATCAAGATCATCAGTAATCACCCAGACGATGTGAAGACTTCCGGTCTTCAACCACCGTCTTCATCTTTGACATATCGTCGAATCAGTTATTCAGAATGGGTATAAACCTGGCCTTTCCGAACAACCCGCGTATATTAAAAACAAATGTTACACAAACACAACATACGCCTCATTCCAATTCATTAGTCACTAACCATAAATCAGTAAGAGAGCAATCCCCCAAATATTAACCCCGAAGGCCGAAACCAAAATCAGATTAATACCCAGGAAACCATTCTTCTTAACTAACCTACAGCTAGTTTCTAAATTTCACATTCTTAGGGAAAGGTTCCCATTAATTTTATCCAAGATAAATTCTTTAAAATTTATCCTTTAATCTTCCTTTGGATGTCATTTCAAACCAAATTATGGTTTTTCCAAACTAGTCGAGATTAGCGAACCACACCGAAGTAATTATTTATTTTATTTCCCAATCCCAACCTATTCATCCCATGAAGCAAAACTGGTAATACTTCATATCTAACACCACGGTGTTATCGGTAAAATTAATTACCATTTCACGTTCAAATCTAATTGCAGATTCATTAAAACTCCTTTTACTGGGTTGCAGAACTAATGTCTTTTAAAACACAGTTCACGATAAACCCAAATCACATTCTATTTATTATCGGCTTAAAGAACTAGTGTTGTTTAAAACACCGTTCACGATAAACTCATAAATCAATTCTATTTAAAACCCATTTCAAATCCAATTTATTTATTTAAAAATAAATGGGTTTAATTTTAGTTCAAAACTAGTTCATTTCGATAAAAATCTATTTTTACCTTTTCAAATATGGAGTTTTGCATCCCAATTTTCCCAAATCATTTTTATGATTTTACACAAATTATTACTATTTTTAATAATTTTATTAAGGTCCGTACAGTCGATTTCCATCAACGGCCATCGAACCGCACTTACAACGACCTTTTTCAAATTTGATTTGGACGTATCTCCAAATCCAACCATTAGATTTCAAGTTTCTAATATTCGTTAGAAAGCTCTTTTCGATACGAACCCAACGGTTCCGGTTTTAGTAGAATCCGACGGTCGGATCTCCCGTAATGTCCATTCGAAATAAATGGTCGAAATTCGCGAACTGCCGCAGCGCGGCGCGTTCTATTCAGGCCATTATATTATATATAAAATATATATAATATATATTTCGTCGATTTATATTTAAAACGAATTTTATAAATAGTTTTAAATTCATTTCAAAAACATTTCAACTTCCATTTCCAATTCAAATCAAAATTGAATTTTTTTCTTTTCAATTCAATTCGAATTCGTTTTCTTTTCAATTCAATTCAAATTCGTTTTCTTTTCAATTCAATTCAATTCGAATTCGTTTTCTTTTCAATTCAATTCGAATTCGTTTTCTTTTCAATTCAATTCAAATTCGTTATATGTTCAATTCAAATCAAATTCGTTATATATTCAATTCAAATCAAATTCGTTATATATTCAATTCAAATCAAATTCGTTATATATTCAATTCAAATCAAATTCGTCATATATTCAATTCAAATCAAATTCGTTGTATATTTGATTTTTATCTCTTTTCAATATTCATTATAAAAACGAATATAATCGATATAAATATCGTTCGCGTCCAAATAGCGCATCTCTAATCAACACGGCTTTATATATTTCAAAAATTTCCGTTATTCTATTCAACAAATGAATATTTATTCTATTCAATACGTGAATCTATATTTTTGCCAACACATGACTAATCTCAACGAATGAGTACTGTCCACGTGTGACTATTTTTGTTATTTAATATATTTTATAAAAATTAAGGTATCAATCGTTTGATTTAAAATCAGACTCCAACCATAAATTAGTAAGAGAACGATTCCCTAAATATTAACCCCGAAGGCCGAAACCAACATCAGATCAATATCCAGGAGACCACTCATCTTATCTATTTTCCAGTTAATTTCTAACTTTATATATGATAAAGATGTAAATTTTATTGTTAAAATACTTCGTTCAACACATGACTAATCTCAATGGATGAGTACAGTCAACACATGAACCTTTACTTTATAGTGATAAAGATATACATTTTATTGTTAAAATATTTCGTTCAACACATGACTAATCACAACGGATGAGTACAGTCAACACATGAACCTTTACTTTATAGTGTTCTTTATCTTCTAAATTGGAATGAGGCCCAATCAATTACCATATAGCGTTAACTATATGGATTCCATACAACACATGTATATAATAGCAACGATAAATAATCAACCATCATCCAAAGTGCACTACACTGTATAAGCATTAAATATAGATATCTAACGCTTATAACAGCCTGTCAATCAATCGATCGACAAACAACTAATTATTGGGATTAGTGTATGTAGTATTTTATCCCAATACCCGTGTGGGGTTTCAAACAATCAAGCACAAATTTTATTTGTGCAGTTGGGCGATGTGTAAAATTTATCGACGCAATCAATATCAGTCAAATCAGTGTATATAAACAAATCGGTCGATTTGTTTATAATTATTTATTATTCACATTCACGTTAAAAATTATATTTTTAATGATAAAATATTTTAACTATATAAACATTTTATTTTATTTCAACACATGAATATATTTCATTATCTATTTCACATCAATTTCACAAACAAATTTCACAACACATCAATCAAACAAACAAGCCATCCATGGTCTGTGGATGACGGGTGTCGGGTGCTACTAAACACCGTCTGCATCCTAGTATATATATAACTAGAAAAAGAAATTGAAGAGTGAGAAGTTCTCACCAATAGCTATCCAATACCACGACTCTTCATTTATAGAAATCTTCATCGTTCTCGCCTTTTATCACTTTCGTCGCCCGTAGCCACTACATATATAAAAATCACATTTTTATATTGCTATTCAATATATAAAAATCGCATTTTTACTTTGCTATTCAATATATAAAAATCGAATTTGTACTTCGTTGCTATATAGATAAAAATTCTATTTTTACTTCGATGCTATATAGATAAAAATTCTATTTTTACATCGTTATTCTCTATATAAAGGTCTCGCCTTTTCAACTATAAAGATTTCGCCTTTTCAATTTTAAAGATTTCTCCTTTTCAATTATAAAGATTTCGCCTTTTCAATTTTAAAGATCTAATCTTTTCTATTTTAAAAATCTAATCTTTTCTATTTTAAAAATCTAATCTTCTCTATTTTAAAAATCTAATCTTCTCTATTTTAAAAATCTAATCTTCTCTATTTTAAAAATCTAATTCTCTAACCAAGTATATGTATATTTTGTAAAGCAAATATCAAATCTGTTCCTTGCTAAAATCTCGTCTTTCATCTGTATGAAAATCAAATTTTTAATTCAAAATCATATACATAAAAATTGAATTTTTATTTCAAAATCCTATATATAAAAAGGAAAATCAGTTTTAATTTCTAATAAAATCTGTTTTTATATAATCTAAAAATCATAAAATAAAAGAAAAGAAAAACTTACTGTATTTGTTTTGAGAAGGGGGGGGGGGCTGTCGCGCTCATCCCAGGGCGGAGATGAAGGGGAACGGAGACGAAGAGGGGGTGCTGGTGTAATAACCCGGAAAATCTAGGTCAGTTTAAAATTTTTATTTTGGCAATTTTAGCGAATTTTGAACATTTAAAATGAATTATTTTAAATAATATCGACGAGAAATTTATTTTGAATATAATTCGAACGTATATATTATACGCGTCGTTGTTAGAATATAAATATTTATATATAATTAAAATAGAATTGAAAATGGCGTGGTAGTTCGATAATTCGATTTCAAACTTCAATTGAATGTACTGGGTGCAAAACAATCCGGATTTTAGTGAAACCAAAAATAATAGGATCTAATTGAGAATATCTTTCCAAAGAATCCGAAAAATCAAAATTTCATAGCGGGAATCAAAAGATATGTCCAGTTGAAAATTCTGAATAGTCGCTATGGAATTCAGGCCCTTAAAAATGGGAATTTTGCAAACGACCTCGGATTTCGATGAAACCACTTTTGTTGGATCCGTGATGTCAAATTATTGCTAGATTCCAAATTTCATAATTTTTCGATTCAATATGTGAGCGTGGAAAAGGAAAACGCGTTTGACTAGTTTTAGTTGATTATAATCGACTGGAAATTGACCATTTTTCCAACGGTCTCAGAATTCGACGAAACTAGTTTTGTTAGGACCGTATCGTCAATACGAAGCTAGAAAATATTTTTTTGGAATTTTTCTAGTTAGTATGTGACCCCGGTAAATTGAAATGCGCGTTCAAATTCAATATATAGAGTTATATGTTAATTTTAACGGAAACTGATTGTAACGATCGAATCAGCCTACGATACATATCCCATTGTGTTCGGAATGGGGGTAAAACGCTATAGACAACAGGCGGTGGGCCTCGTTTTGAGGTCGTATGTAAAAGTCAACTTTTTGCAATTAAAATAATAATAAAAATAAATATCTCTCTCCTTCCTTTAATCTCTGGCCCTCCCCCCTTCTCGTTTTCATTTCGAAAAAAGAAAAAAAAGAAGAAGAAGAAGACGACGAAGCGGAGAGGAGCCGCCTCCCTCCCCGATGATCACCGCGCCACCTCCAAAGCCCCCCTCGATCGATGCGTCGCAGCCCCCCTACCCAGCTGTCGCTCGAATCCGATTCCCCCCCACCTCGATCGATGCGTCGCAGCCCCCCTACCCAGCTGTCGCTCGAATCCGATTCCGCCCCCCCTCGATCGATGCGTCACAGCCCCCCCCTTCGCCTGACCTCCGCCCTCCCTTCCGCCTCCTTGACCTCCGACGAAGAAGCACAGCCCCCTTCGACCAAAATCTGTAAGTTTTAATTTTATTTTTATTTATAAAATCAGTTTGTTTATGTGAATTAGCATTTTTATATTCGTATAGCATAGAAAAATATGATTTTTACTATATGAAAGATTAGATTTTTTTTAAATAGAAAAGACTAGATTTTTAAAGGAAGAAAGACAATATTTTTAAATGGAGAAAGGCGTGATTTTTACGTATGTAATGGAATAAAAATATGATTTTTATATTTTTAAAGTAATAAAAATATGATTTTTATATTTTTAAAGTATTAAAAATATAATCTTTACTATGTAGAAGATGTAAAAATATGATTTTTGTTTATGTAGAGAATTAAAAATATAATTTTTTTACATGATAGGAATATTAGAAATAAATTATTTACATTAGAAAAGGCGAAATCTTTGTATAGATAGTAGCGTTAGAAAAATATAATTTTTATATATATAGTAGCGTTGTAAAAATAGAATTTTTATCTATATAATAATGTAGTAAAAATTCGATTTTTATATATTGAATAACGAAGTAAAAATTCGATTTTTATATATTGATTAGCATAGTAAAAATTCGATTTTTCAATATATGAAGCGATTATAAAAATATGATTTTTAAATTGAAAGTGAACAAACAAAAATGTGATTTTAATTTAAAGACATCAGTATATAAAAATGTGATTTTTATATATGTAGTGGCTACGGGCGACGAAAGCGACAAAAGGCGAGAAGGGCGATGATTTCTCTAAAGGAAGTGTCGTGAAGTTGGAATAGCTATCGGTGAGAATTTCTCACCTTTCAATTTCATTTTCTAATTATATATATACTAGGATGCAGACGGTGCTTAGTAGCACCCGACACAATCGTCCACAGACCATGGACTTGTTTGTTTGGCTGTGTAGTTGGTTAGATGATTTGAATTGTTTGGTGAAATGAAATGGATTTGATTGATGTGTGAATGGCGTGGGCCTTCACTAGACCGGGGATAAGGCTAGGCCTTGTCCCGTTTCTAGTATCGTGCCGTTATGCCGCCGAAATTTTCTAAAATAAGTTAGAAAAATAAAAATATCATTTTATTTAAATAATGAACTGAATAGAAATTCATGTGTTGAAATAAAATGTTTTATCGTTAAAAATATAATTTTTAACGTGAATAGGAATATAGTGAATGTGAATAAATAAATATTCATTTACTAACCGGACGGTTTGTTTATGTACACCTATTTGAAGAACATTGATTGGGATGATAAATTTTACACATCGCCCAATTGCACGAATAAAAACCTGTGTTTGTTGATTTGAAACCCCACACGGGTGTTGGGATGAAATTTGAAGTTCACTCATCCTGATTGATTAAATGTGTCGATCGATTGATTGACAGGCTGTTATAAGTGTTAGATATCTATATTTGATGCTTATACAGTGTAGTGCACTTTGGTTGATGGTTGATTATTTTTCAATGCTATAATATACGTGTGATGTGTGAAAATCCATATAATTAACTTTATATGGTAATTGATTGGGCCTCATTCCAATCGGGAAAATAAAGAATAATATAAAATAAAGGTTCATATGTTGACCGTACTCATCCGTTGAGATTAGTCATGTGTTGAACGAAATATTTTGATAATAAGAAATATTTGAAACGAAATATTTGAAAATAGAAATATTTGAAACGAAATATTTTGATAATAAGAAATATTTGAAACGAACTACTTTGATAATAAGAAATATTTGAAACGAAATATTTTGATAATAAGAAATATTTGAAACGAAATATTTTGATAATAAGAAATATTTGAAACGAAATATTTTGATAATAAGAAATATTTGAAACGAAATATTTTGATAATAAGAAATATGTTGAACGAAATATTTTGATAATAAGAAATATTTGAAATAGAATATTTGAAAATAGAAATATATGAAGCCGTGTTGATTAGATTGACGCCATTTTGACGTGAACGATATTTATATCGATTTTATTCATTTTAAAATGAATGTTGAAAAGTGAATTCGAAATGAAGTGAATATGAAACGAATTCGAAATGAATTGAATATGAAACAAATTCGAAATGAATTGAATATATAACGAATTTGATCTGATTTGAAAGGAAAACGAATTTGATTTCAATTGAATATATAACGAATTTGATTTCAATTGAATATATAACGAATTTGATTTCAATTGAATATATAACGAATTTGATTTGATTTGAAAAGAAAACGAATTTGATTTCAATTGAATATATAACAAATTTGATTTGATTTGAAAAGAAAACGAATTTGATTCAAATTGAATATAAAACGAATTCGAATTGAATTGAAGGCGAATTCGAATTGAATTGAAAACGAATTGAAATGAATTCAAATTGAATTGAATTCAAATGAATTTTAAAACGAATTTATAATAGAAAATTCAATTTTGATTTGGATTTGAAATAAAGGTTGAAATTGTTTTTGAAACGAATTCAAAACGATTTATAAAATTCGTTTTAAATAGTAATCGACGAAATATATAATATATATATTATATATATAATATAATGGCCTGAATAGAACGCGCCGCGCCGCGGCAGTTCGTGAATTTCGACCATTTATTTCAAACGGACATTACAGGAGATCCGACCGTCGGATTCTCCTAAAACCGGAACCGTTGGGTTCGTATCGAAAAGAGCTTTCTAAGAATATTAGAAATTTGAAATCTAACGGTTGGATTTGGAGATACGTCCAAATCAAATTTGAAAAAGGTTGCCGTAAGTGCAGTTCGATGGCCGTTGATGGAAATCGTCTGTACGGACCTTGATAAAATTATTAAAAATAGTAATAATTTATGTTAAATCATAAGAAATGATTTGGGAAAAATTGGGATGAAAAACCCCATATTTGAAAAGATAAAAATAGATTTTTATCGAAATGAACTAGTTTTGAACTGAAATTAAAACCCATTTATTTTTAAATAAATAAATTGGATTTGAAATGGGTTTAAATAGAATTAATGTGGGTTTATCATGAACAGTGTTTTAAATAACACCAGTTCTTTAACCCGATAATAAATAGAATGTGATTTGGGTTTGTCGTGAACTGTGTTTTAAATGACATTAGTTCTTTAACCCAGAAAAAGGAGTTTTAATGAATCTGCAATTAGATTGAAATGTGAATCTGTAATCTAAATTATCAAATTTTGCAAATGAGCGAGAACGGAGTATTACCAGTTTTGCTCCAAAGCGATAGTTAAATCTTTAATTAAATTTGAACGTGAAATGGTAATTAATTTTACCGATAACACCGTGGTATTAGATATGGAGTATTACCAGTTTTGCTTCATGGGATGAATAGGTTGGGATTGGGAAATAAAATAAATAATTACTTCGGTGTGGTTCGCTAATCTCGACTAGTTTAGAAAACCATAATTTGGTTTGAAATGACATCCAAAGGAAGATTAAAGGATAAATTTTAAAGAATTTATCTTGGATAAAATTAATGGGAACCTTTCCCTAAGAATGTGGAATTTAGAAACTAGCTGTAGGTTAGTTAAGAAGAATGGTTTCCTCGTATTGATCTGATGTTGGTTTCGGCCTTCGGGGTTAATATTTGGGGAATTGTTCTCTTGCTAATTTACGGTTAGTGACTAATGAATTGGAATGAGGCGTATGTTGTGTTTGTGTAACATTTGTTTTTAATATACACGGGTTGTTCGGAAAGGCCGGGTTTATACCCATTTTGAATAACCGATTCGACGATATGTCGAAGATGAAGACGGTGGTCGAAGACCGGAAGTCTTCACATCGTTTGGGTGATTACTGATGATCTTGATTGGGCTGTACACCCAAGATGAGGGAATCAGTTGGTTGTCGTCCAGACGTACTTGGGGATGGATGGATATGCGAGGAAAGTGCCTCCGGTTTCGTTCAGACCCAGAACGAACTTGTAAATGGATCGTGTGTCTGACATTGGACTTTATTCTGTGTTGATTGATCTCTATTAAATATACATCTGTTTGGCGGCAGAGATTTTATTCTCTTGCTTAACGCCCTTCTCTGAGATGTACGAGCTCAGAGGTTGTATATCGATGGACATCAATCGCATGGCATGAATTGCCTGTGTGACACACTGAGTTGCATGGATCAAGGCTTCTGTTGAAAAGCGAAGTCTTGTGGTTGGTGATCAAAGCACGACCTACGTGGCAGCTTTGTGTATAACGTGAATTCGCGAGCCTCACACCTCAGTATGAGTCAAAAACGGGATACGGACTACAGGGAGAGCACGACGTTTCTTTCTAGCTTTGGTGGTGTCAGTGACTTACCAGCCCTGACATTTATATACTTTTCACCTATGTGGTTGTTGGATGAGGCGCCTCGATTTTAGGTCTGTAAGAACCGGGAAACGTGTGTTCAGGCATAATTAATCCTCTAACGTAAGTGAGGACCGGCCCTGAAGCATCCAGGATTGCCCAGAGTGTGTAGTCCTGAGACATTTGCTAGAGTGTCTCGAAAGCGGAGAGGAGCTTGCCCCTTGCCTCGACTCATGATGGAAATCCAATTTCTAATACGTGTATTGCGGTTTTAATTGTAGAACTAGTATGGCGACATGATATATGGTACCCATGCCGTCTATGATTTATATTTATGATTGAAATTGTTTTGACACTATACACTTATTATAGTATCAAATGATTTGTTTTAAACGTACTAAGCATGTTTGGCTATTATAAGGGAAAACCCTATCCTCCGGCTTGCGTTGCATTGTGTGATGGGACCTGGGTCTTATAATAGCTTCATTTTTCGAAAAAGCATTGCGTTGTTTATTCTATGCACTGGTATTCTTGGGAGGAGACCCGTTCCGTGTTATACGGCATGGTCCCTTGAATTACTCTCTTTTAAAGTAAAGTTTAAATAACTGTTTTAGTTCTCACACCAGTCACATGACTGACCTGGAGTTTATTGTTTTAACCTGAACTCTGGGTTCCCCTATTTTCCGCACGGGCAGCTAGTAGTTTTGGTTTTGCAGATTTATATTCACAGGATCCTGGTTTACAGCTGGAATGATATCCAGAAAGCTCTGTATCCGTATATCACATTCAGTTGTGCTTTGTATTATTTTTCCGCTGCTATGTAATTTATTGTAATCTCTGATATTTGTCGAATGCAATTTATTCATTTATACTCTGTATATTCTTGTATCTGATGGAATTGTTGTAATAACAATGAAATGTTCTTCCGTCTGCGTTCTATTTTGTCCTGTTCTCAAACGATCAGGGGTTTCGAACGGTCTAGATCGGTTTAACGACTGATTCTGATCGAGCGAAATTCCAGGCCGTCTCAGCTGGAGTGGGGGGGGGGGGGGGTCTCAGGCGCTCGACGGTGGTGGTTGCGGTCAGGGAGTGGCGGCGGTCCGGTTGGCTAGGGCTTGCGTGAGTTTGGGTTTCATCGCGGAGAGGGAGTTGGAGGCGAGGAGGTGAGGGGGAGGGCGGAGCGCTTGTTCGACGGCGACGTGAAGAGGAGGGGCGGTGGCTACTCCCCCCCGGCGGCGTCGCGATGGTCGATTGGGGAGGGCGTCGATTTGCTTTTTTTTTTATCAAATGACGGGGAGAGAGAAACTGAAGAGAGGGGGGTTTATTTAAATATTTATATATTTTTATTATTTTTAACTTCAAAAAGGTAACCTTTTATTTCGAAATCAAAATCGAACCCACCGACTGTCATCCCCAGCGTTTTACCCCCATTCTGAACACAATGGGATATGTATCGTAGGCTGATTCGATCGGTTCGATCAGTTTTCGTCAAAATCAACATATAACTCTATATATTGAATTTGAACGTGCATTTCATTTTACCGGGGTCACATACGAACTCTAAAAATTCCAGAAAAATATTTTCTAGCTTCCTATTGACGATACGGTCCTAACAAAACTAATTTCATCGAATTCCGAGACCGTTTGAAAAATGGCCATTTTCCAGTCGATTAAAATCAACTTAAACTGGTCAAACGCGTTTTCCTTTGCCATGCTCACATATTGATTCGAAAAATTATGAAATTTGGAATCTAGCAATAACTTGACATCACGGACCCTACAAAAGTGGTTTCGTCAAAATCCGAGGTCGTTTGCAAAATGTCTATTTTTAAGGGCCTGAATTCCATAGCGACTATTCAGGATTTTCAACTGGACATATCTTTTGATTCCCGCAATGAAATTTCAATTTTCCGGGTTCGTTGGAAAGATATTCACAAATAGATCCTATTGTTTTTGGTTTCACTAAAATCTGGATTGTTTTGCACCCGGTACATTCAATTGAAGTTTGAAATCGAATTATCGAACTACCGCGCCATTTTCAATTCTATTTATAATTATATATAATTATTTATATTCTAATGACGACGTATATAATATTTACGTTCAAATTCTATTCAAAATAAATTTCTTGCCGATTATATTTAAAATAATTCATTTTAAATGTTCAAAATTCATTAAAATTGCCGAAATAAAATTTTTAAACTGACCCAGATTTTTGGGTTGTTACATTTGCCTACTAGACGATAGAAGGAGTAGATTAAAATAAGTTTTTCTTGGCAAAGCCAGGCGGTTTTTATAATGATCCGTAACACTTAATGAGGTTATTTTTTGTTTTCATGTTGTTAGGGTTTTCTATTGCTTTTTAGGAAATGTCTACGGTTTTCCATTGCTTTTTATGATTTCTTCTCATTCTTAGCTGATTCAAACTTGGAGGACATTAAAATTGATGATCTTGCAATAAAGAATATCAACGCAAATTATTGATTTTTAGTGTTTTTTATCATACACCTTATATGTTGTGTTTTACAACTACATCACATTAAATTTGTTTTTCAATTTCGTAAACGGGGAATTTGAACGATAATAAAATTGAGAATGGTTTTATTATTTTGATTGATAAATGCATGAATCTGATAATTCAAAAGATAAAAAATTGATTTAATGGATAATTTTACAACTGATCAAGTAAGTATTCATTAACAGAAATATAATCGCTAATGTATTTATAAAAACGAACTATGTTAATTTTTTTTCTTCTTTTGGGATTTCAAATATTCAATTCGTTGAACAAGTTGATTTGATAATGTAAAGTATCACTGCACACAAAACTTAGGGAAAACTAAGGTTCGACAACCATGAACGAGGAGAAAATAAACTTTTGAGATTGACTTGTATACATTGATTTCTTTCTTAGTTGATGAGAGTGACCGGAGTTTCCATTATGGACATTGATTTTATGTCAACTTATGTTGATTTAGGATTTTAAGACGAAGAAAGAGAGAGATACATTGCTTTGAATTGTTTTATGTTTGGGTGCCTCGTTATTTAAAAAAAATGAAAATGGTGTTAGGAAGTGGAGAGGCTACGTTTTTTATGTGGTCTTTAGTTTGGTGGCCAAAAGAAGAAATTGGGGTGTCAATAGCAGCATACCACTTAAAATAATAACCATTTTTAATATAATATACATATTTTTATAAAATTTCATTCTTCTAGGAAATTAATTTCAGAGATTGCAAATTTATGGAGCGCCCTTCAAATTTATTATTTTTATTGTTTCAAGATCATAATATATCAATACCCCAATGTACATAGAAATAACTGAATAATGTCTTGAGTCTTATCAAACCGCTAATTATATCATTCTTCAGGCCCTGCTTTAGTATTTGAAATATCACTTCGCACTGATGGTCGTCTACATTACGATATTGTATGTCATGCCTTGAATGATTTCATATATCTTTTAGGATGAGCTATATTTTATTCTTTTCTACTAATTTTTTATGTAATTTGGGTGGGATTGGCACACCGAGGCATAAGAAAAGACAAGGATAAACTATCCATCATAGACCAGATTTTACCACTTATTTATGGGTAGGGATCGTCTGGACCAAGGGGTTCCTCTTACCCTGGTCCGGACCAATTAAATTGCCCCATTTTTGAGAAATTTGCACACAGCCCCCGAATTCTTCTAAATTTCGATTTGTCATTTATAAGCAATTGGTCTAACACTGTAGTTACATTTGTCATTTATAAGTACTGTATTAAATTATTTTGTGTTAGCCTGCTTTGTGACCAGGCTACCCAAAGCAAAGATCATGAAGACACACCTCTGGGTAAATGTTGTCTCATATGGAATCTCTGGATAACATCGCTCCCTGGCATTGGAAGCATCGTCAGAAGACACAAGGCAGTTTGGTCAAAATCATAACATCAGTATAAACTGGACCGAAACCCCTATTAAATGACCTCATTTGGATCTTCTTACCTCATACACTTGTAGCCCTTTGAATTAGCTTCAGTTTGAGCTTTGGTTTGGCTCAATCGGCCTTACGATTTGAAAGTTATGCTCGTTTCCGTGAATGAGTGTAATCTAGCATCGAAGACTCAGGCCATCGCATCAGATCGCTCCCATCAGCTCGCCCTCGATCGGATCGCCCCCCTCGGATCGCCCCTCACGCGTCACGATCCGACTCGTCGCCACCCTGCTCGCTCCCTCCGACCACGACCCATTCGTGGTGCGTACCGTGACCACGATCCAATCCCGTTACCACGATCCGACCACCGAACCTGCAGATAAGCGCACTGTTTTGACCTATTTTTAAGGCTATTCCTGCTCCTACTTTCATGGATCGCCTGCCACGTGTCCTACCACGACCCAGTCCTCCCAGGAGCTTTCCTACAGCTATAAATACACCTTCAGATGGCATTTTCAGGGGACTTTTTGGCATCTCCTCATCTATGGCTGCCATGGCCAACACTTCTCCATGAATAACCACCATCTTCCTCAATAAATTCAATGGATTCGGAGAGAATTATTCATTGAATTCAAGTAATTGAAAGACAATATTCATTGTAATTGTAATCTACGAGTGAAATGAGAAAATATGAAGTGGACGTAGGCTCGTTAACGCCGAACCACTATAAAAATCTCGTTGTCTTGCTTTTTTTCTCTATTTTTCGATTATTTCTTCATATCCTATGCTCAAAATATGACGATTTGGGTGTTAGGACCATTTTTTGGACTAACATTTTGGTGCTTTCACTGAGAAACGAATGAGGATTATAAAGAAAATGCACAGGAGCAGGTTAGAGCAGGTGGCCGGTTCTCGGTTCGCGGTTCGCGGATCGCAGGAGCCATCACGATCCGATTCGCGGTTCGCGGAACGACCTCCACGAACGGAGCCCAAAGAGCCATCACGATCCGATTCGCGGTTCGCGGAACGACCTCCACGAACGGAGCCCAAAGAGCCATCACGATCCGATTCGTAGTTCGCGGAACGACCTCCACGAACGGAGCCCAAAGAGCCATCACGATCCGCTTCGTAGTTCGCGGAACGACCTCCACGACCCGGGCCCAGAGTGACCTTCACGACCCGACCTGGTGTAGGACCCCCGCCGGCGCTGCGCCCGGACCCGCTGACGGCCTCGCCTTCGGCTCGGAGCACGGCTCGCCTTCGGCTCGGAGTACATTCTGACCCACAATTATCACAAATGCTTATCGACCAAGATTCGGTAGGTATTCTGAGGATTCTTTCCAGAAGCCATGACCTCTATCTACCGATGTTATTGAATGTGAGGAGTTGTTGAAAAGATTCGACACGCTGGCTATGGCAGTATACAAAATAATGATGGTCTCATAACAACCTCCTCTTCCAGAGCTCCAATGGTGTGCATATTTCCTAAATGCAACTGATGATGCTCCTAAGCGAATAGTGATCACCTAGTTTACGTGACTTAAACCTGTCCTACAGGCGAAATCCCAGATGACATTGACATAGAGCAATCCAGATACTATTCTGAGGATGACTCAAAAGATCCCAATGACCATGATTCTCAATAATGGGATACCCGACGGCAAGAAAGGACCCTAGCACTACAAAGTTACCCTTCGCTTGAATGGCATGGTGAAAAACGTATGTCCTACGGTTCACCTATTTGCCGTCAACCGCATCGAGATAGATTGATTTCCACATGTCCAAGGGTTAGATCGATGTACTTTGGTCCCCAGAGTTAGGAACCAATTGAACCTCCGCAGGCCGTGATTGGATATATGGATCATTGCTGGGATGATAACAACTTGACTGCTTACCAGCCACCTTATGACATTGGTCAAGAAATGATAACTTGAGATCAACGCAAATATGAATCAACCATTAGCTCTCCACTTCATACAACAGTTGTGATAGGATATACGAACCTTACTTGAAGCCTTGCAAGCCATGCTATTGCATTCAAGCTTATCTGATCGTGGTCTCAACCAACCAGGTCTAGCGGAATTCATAGCTTACATAGCATATGGGTGTTAACCGTTAAATATCCCTACCAAAGACGGAGTGAGACTGGTCTATGGTGACCAAGTTATTGGAGAAGCCGACTGATTAGGAAGGATGGAATATGCTACACAACAGAGATTGCGTGAAACCCAAAGACGCTTCCCCTCCAGATGAAATGGAGTGTGAAGGAGGTGTCAATATTGCGAATGATGGGAGCATCGCAAAAGGAATTGCCAAACGACCTGCCCGAAGACATAGATTCCAGAGAGGATGGTGATTCGGGATGAAGAAGGGTGACATCTAATAACGCAACTGCACGTGTTCCGACTGGTGACGCCGACCTGACTAAGGTCTTCACATCGGATCTCCTTTAGACCTCTTCCGAACGAGAGAACTTATATGCTTTCTGTAGGCGAGCCTGGATGTGTTCGTTTGGACCAGTGCTAATATTTGCGGGATTTAATCCCAAATTATGAGTCATTTCTTGAGTATAAACCTGAAGTGTTCTCCTGTCAAGCAAATAAGACGTATGCAGTAAGTTCACTATCGCGGGATTTTATATGGAGTTGCCATTCGAAATGAAAGATGAAAGCAAGCACTTGGAAGTTGTATACAGACGGTGCAAGAAATGATCGGCAATCCAACGCCGAAGTTTTGCAGATAACCCCCGAAGGACGACTCGAAAGGAATTCCAGTCGGAAAAACCACAACTTGCAGCTTACCTAGAATGGGCAGAAGAGTTATTGGATGGATTGGAACGTTACAACATACCTCATATTTCATACACAAAAGATCTAAAGTCGAATCATCTGGTCGAATAAGAAAGTTCTGATAATCCAGAAAAGATAGAGATGATCCCCATCAAGACACTATGAAATACAACCATTGATAAAATGGAAATTGATCCAACGTTGAAGACCAAACCCGGAAGAGAGTCATGGTTAGCTCCATGATAAACTTCCTACAGCATAAAATGCATCTAACAAGGTGAAGTGAAAGGCGTGCAATCGTTCTTTATGCCTCGAGGTATGACATGCAATTCGACATTGCCTATTTCTCTTGGAAGGTTGTCCCAAAACAAACACCAACGAATGCAATTGCCAAATTCACCGCCCTAAATGATTCGACCAAATCACCAGTCAGCCACCCATTAGATGGGAGATGTACATGAATGAAACTTCTGGCCAATGGCATTCTGAAGTTAGAAAGTGAAGACTCATACTTCCACTCTTTTCATCGATTATCTGCCAAGTGACTCGCTCCCCTAAGGCTGGGGGCAACTACAGATTTGAGCATAAATTGCTCGAGATTACATCATCTAATTCGGAGCTGATACATCAAGAGTTTGCCTGGCCAATTGACTTAGTCTTGCCTGAAAGTTAGCGAGTTGAAGATCTAGAATGCTTACGCATGGATGCTGGTTGATTGTTGGCGCACCGACCCTTGTCCCCGATATGGGATCGAGGGAATATCAGCAAATTTATGTGATATGATTATCCCACCAGCAGTAATATCCTATTTCCTAGCATGGAAAGTGCAAAAATTTCTATAAGCATGAATCCATTGTTCTCATGCTAATTTACAACCTAACACCAATGCAAAGATGTGCTACCATTAGCAATCCAGTCATGACTTCCTGACGCTCTATCCTTACCCTCAGCACGGGGGCAAAAAGGCGATTTGAAGGAGATGCGACCTCATCACTCGCTTATAGTACCTACCTAGCCGCCTTTGCCATCTCAAGACCCCGATCAAGCCCTTTTATTGACAGAGATAGGGCGAAGCAAAATGGACCTGCAATGAATATGCAACGCCATTTTTCACTCAGAATGATACTCATTCCTTTAACAGGATTATTCTATAACCATGACTCTTATATTTGCATGATTTATGAGTTATTGATGTAATTAACTCAGATGAATTAATATGTGGATGGTGTAGGTATCCAGGATTTGCTACCGATCAAACTTGTAACACCCGCATATAGAGCCATAGAGCAATACTATAACGAGCTCGACTGAACTGCTCGTTTACAAAGCCACGCTCTTCGTCTAAAGAATGCTGTATAGCTCAAGGTGGATCCGGGATGACCATCCAATCCTTGGCTCACACGTGGCAAACCACAAGACAATTGAACATAAATCATTGAGTTACAAAGTCATAGTCCGACCCATGCCGCGTTGGTCGACGCATCCACGTGTGTAGTGGTCCAGTGTGACCGCCTACATGGCTCGATCCTATGCTCGACGCCACCAAATTACATGAATTCAAATAAAGGAGGCAACACTGCCTCTTAATTTGCTTACTTTTCAATCATAAAATTTGCTTTCACATGCTTTCCGAGTTACTGACGTGACTAATTCGTGCGGTGTGAATAATGCAGGTACCCGAAGTCTGGTGCCAACCATTCCTCCCGTAGACTGTTCGGAGGAACTCAAAGCCTTAGCAAATGCTCCAACTGCTTGTCCGACTGGTTTTAATCCTCGGAGCTTGGATTAAAATGTAAACCAAGGACGAGTTTGATGAGCGTGCATGATTGCAGACCGCTTGATCCCCAACTCTAACTCTCCAGAGTCGAGAGAGAGTATAAAAGCGTCCATGATTTGGCACTGAGAAAGGACTCTTACCCTGCTGAAGGATCGGGGAGCGATGGAACAGCTGAGTCCCAACTCTAACTCTCCAGAGTCGAGAGAGAGTATAAAAGTGTCCATGATTTGGCGCTGAGAAAGGACTCTTACCCCGCTGAAGGATCGGGGAGCGATGGAACAGCTGAGTCCCAACTCTAACTCTCCAGAGTCGAGAGAGAGTATAAAAGCGTCTATGATTTAGCGCTGAGAACTTCTGCTCCGCTGAAGGATCGTTGAGCAGATCATGAACCGAGCTCGAACTCTAACCCGCTGAAGGATCGGGAGAGTATAAAAGCGCTAGAGACTTAGAGCCTCGGGAAAATTCCTCCCCCGTTAAAGGATCGGGGGGGGGGGGGAGGGGGGGGGGGGGCAGGATGGAAGCTGATCCCAAATCCTCCATGTCCCGACATGGGGGCAACACAGTTATGGTCCTAATCAATCCTCAACAAGACCTGGCCAGGCACTAAGTTAATGATTGATTGGGGGCATGCCTATACATACATACTACTTTACTGCACTTTCACTTATAAGTTGCACTGATAACTTATAATGTTTCATGACTTGTTTGCTTATTTGCGTTTCAAATGTTTAAATGCATAACTAATTATGGAATGCTCGCAGGTACAGGACAATGCGAAAGGACTCTCACCCCGCTGAAGGTTCGGGGAGCGACTGAACAGCTGAGTCTGAACTCTAACCTTGGCGAACGCCAGGAGAGTATAAAAGCGTCTCCGATTGAGCGCTGAGAAAGGACTCTCACCCCGCTGAAGGATCGGGGAGCGACTGAACAGCTGAGTCTGAACTCTAACCTTGGCGAACGCCAGGAGAGTATAAAAGCGTCTCCGATTGAGCGCTGAGAAAGAACTCTTACCCCGCTGAAGGATCGGGGAGCGACAGAACAACTGAGTTCGAACTCTAACCTTGGCGACCGCCAGGAGAGTATAAAAGTGTCTATGATTAAGCGCTGAGAAAGGTGCTGGAGACTCAGCACCCCCCATAATTTCTGCTCCGCTGAAGGATCAGGAGAGTATAAATGCATGACGACATATGCCACTCAAGGGATCCTATCCCGTCACACGACTGGGACCAAGAATGAAAATGGAGCTTGAACCACTCGTTTCCGGGAATGGGGGGCAGCACACGAACACAGCAGTACAAAAAGAAATGGAATTTCATTCACTAAGTACAGGCTCACAAAACAAAGCTGGACAAAATGCGAGATCTGAACTCGTACAACAACAGCAGACCAATAGGGAATAACTAAAGGGCCGCGTCCAGAAGGATGACGTAGGCGTATAATTCTAAGCTGCCTGTGCGACTCACGGCGATGACAGAAAAAGAAGCCTGGATAGTGAATTATTCAGTGACATGTTATACAACTTCGTACTCGCAACTGGAAGGACCTGGCGAGGCCCTGAGATTTTTTGATGTCTACCCTACCTTAGTACGATCTTGAGCGATCATTGATTCCTTGGCCTTAATACGATTCGACGTAATCGTGGAATTCTAGACATTTATGAATTACAGGCTTCTTTTACCGTCCCAAACACGTCCTACTCCATGCTTGGATAGTATGATCGCTTGAATTCTGAAAGTGACTTCCTCTTCTCATGTATACATGTCTGAATTCGAAAGGGAAGTGATCCGACCACATGTCTTTCGCACTTACCCTATAACTGGGGCCATGGCTATTGAAAATATTTACAAACGGCATAACTTAAGTGCCTGTGTTTAACTTGTGTTGTGATCCTAACAGGCCCCCTTGAGGACCAAGAAACAAATGCAAAGAGAATGTCCATCTGCTGATCCCAACCGACTTCTAGAATGGGAAGCTCATATAAGGCTGGATATATCCCATACAACAATTGGATAAGATGTAGCTATTTCGCCTCCAACCTCTCCCTTCATGCAGAAAGCAAGTGGGAACACCCGAGATGAACACGAACCAATCAGCAGTCACACAACGTGCAGCTTCAATTCAGAACGTCGTAGATGGAAACATGGGCGATGGAACAGCTACCTGCAACTTCCTAGATGAGTATGCAAGAATCACAATAAACTCAGATCATGCACAACCAGTTTTAACTCCAACTCGAATGAATACTCGAGCGACATTTCATACTCAGCTCCGAGAAAGAACGCAACAATTCCAAAAATAGGAACCCGGTCAGGTCAAATGACTCGAACCATGACCTGGGGACAATATCGACGTGGAAACAAGAAATCAGCAAAGACCTCCTTTGTAATCTCAGATTCGATGCTGGGGGCACCAGCCAGGATCTTGATAATGTGCAACAATTCTTTGACGGTGATCTGCTCGCCAGTTTAATTCGGCACCTCTCGAGGAGCGGTACTCCTCTAGTTGATGTGGATAACGACAATCACAGCCCTCACACGTGGGACGTCAGGATCCCCTGTTATTCCCCCGGACTTTAAATTTTCTCTATAACAAGACTTTCTCAGAGATTTTGATGAATTCATCCCTGAAGTCGATAGACTTTCATGACAAAAAGGTATTAGCGTCGAGACGAATGACCTAGATGCCTTCCTGACTAAAGAATGGGGTACCTTCTAATTCCTGAAACGATAAGGACAAAGGAAAAGCCCTGGAAAACAATGACAAGAATGTGCAATTCCAAAGAGAATCTATACCACTTATCGAGCCCATGATCTTGTTTGTCAAGCACAATTGAACCGAGCATGAGAAAGAGACTCAATAAGACTGTGATAACCATTTCGGACTATGCTGAAGCATAAACGGTGGGGCCAAACTAACTTCATAACGACATTTATTCACTCGCATTCAACAACCTTACTTGACTCCGCAACTGATCTGATGAGAGTAACCGAAGTCGCTGATGCCCAATGAGGCAATCCTCACTATCTGACTAAAGAAAAGAGATGATATCAAAGCAAACATGGTTCAACCATTTGCATATACAATTCCGATTTTTGCTAAATTGAGAAACAGTACAGAATGATCTGGGTCGGCTAAGATTGCTGAACCTGCAACTCTTACCAGATGCAACGACAGGAAGTATAAAATCTTCAAGATTAAATGCCTTATTGACTCAACTCAACCCCCATCGATACTGGGGGCATAAGTACTAACCTCGCTTGTCCTCCGATGGCACTGAGAGCACAAGTGTCGGTTCATAGACTAACTTTGAAGACAATCCTGGCATGAAATGGGATTCAAAACATGTATGTTATACCTCCGGAGTACAATCTTCCTCATCTTTGCCGACCAAGAGAGCTAGCTTGTGGATCGAATGTGAACTTAAAGACTCAAACTACACCAAATGGAAGGTGTGACAAACCTGTCTACTACCTTGCGATGGTGACAATCCTATAGGCACTGGTCCACATAATTTTAACAACATCCCTCACCGACTACTTCATATGTGAATATTGGATTAAGAAATGATCCGTAACAATTGTGGATTTCTCGACTACGATCCAGGGTGATCATGGCTTTTGAATTCCTTACTGTCACGATTCAATGCAATTTTAAGATCCTGGATTAATATCAAGATAGTTCGAACTTGAGTACAAACGACAAATTCATATGTTGATTCTGATGTGCTTTATCCCAACAGTCCAGTTGTTAGCTTAGAGCCCAAAGATTCTTACATCGCCCCATGATTTGGGTGGCTACTTCATTTATTGACTCATATGTAAAAGAAAGTCCAACCCTACCACGCGCTTGGCTTGCATAAAGCGATGATGTTGTTTGGCGACGACCTATGCGTGTAGGATCACGCTCGGGAGCCGACAATTTAGCATGACTTCTGACGGATGAATTAGACCTCTTGATTTGACAAGGTTTAAACAATTTCTTGATCATCTCGAATACTCCTCTCATAGAACTTAGCCTGATTAGCTCCAATGGAAGCAATGCAACAATTGGGTAAAGCCTTCTCAAGGATAAACGACGTCCCAGAGAGATTTAGCCCAACATATTCAAAGCACATCTCATCTTCGATAAGATGTACTTTGGGGGGCAAAATGTTAGCCTGCTTTGTGACCAGGCTACCCAAAGCAAAGATCATGAAGACACACCTCTAGGTAAATGTTGTCTCATATGGAATCTCTGGATAACATCGCTCCCTGGCATTGGAAGCATCGTCAGAAGACACAAGGCAGTTTGGTCAAAATCATAACATCAGTATAAACTGGACCGAAACCCCTATTAAATGACCTCATTTGGATCTTCTTACCTCATACACTTGTAGCCCTTTGAATTAGCTTCAGTTTGAGCTTTGGTTTGGCTCAATCGGCCTTACGATTTGAAAGTTATGCTCGTTTCCGTGAATGAGTGTAATCTAGCATCGAAGACTCAGGCCATCGCATCGGATCGCTCCCATCAGCTCGCCCTCGATCGGATTGCCCCCCTCGGATCGCCCCTCACGCGTCACGATCCGACTCGTCGCCACCCTGCTCGCTCCCTCCGACCACGACCCATTCGTGGTGCGTACCGTGACCACGATCCAATCCCGTTACCACGATCCGACCACCGAACCTGCAGATAAGCGCACTGTTTTGACCTATTTTTAAGGCTATTCCTGCTCCTACTTTCATGGATCGCCTGCCACGTGTCCTACCACGACCCAGTCCTCCCAGGAGCTTTCCTACAGCTATAAATACACCTTCAGATGGCATTTTCAGGGGACTTTTTGGCATCTCCTCATCTATGGCTGCCATGGCCAACACTTCTCCATGAATAACCACCATCTTCCTCAATAAATTCAATGGATTCGGAGAGAATTATTCATTGAATTCAAGTGATTGAAAGACAATATTCATTGTAATTGTAATCTACGAGTGAAATGAGAAAATATGAAGTGGACGTAGGCTCGTTAACGCCGAACCACTATTAAATTGCCCCATTTTTGAGAAATTTGCACACAGCCCCCGAATTCTTCTAAATTTCGATTTGTCATTTATAAGCAATTGGTCTAACACTGTAGTTACATTTGTCATTTATAAGTACTGTATTAAATTATTTTGCAAATATAATCATTATCGTAAAAATTATAACATTGAATGCAACTTGTCTTCATTATCATCAACGTCCAGGTTTATTACCAAAAGAACAGGGTCATTTAGATGAAGTCTATATTCTCCATAATGTTTTTCTATCTTGAGCTCCATCTCGCTAAAATTTCTCTTGCTTTTCTTCTGAATACTATCTTCCTGTTTTACTATCAATATTCCTTTGTCATTTGCCACTATGTTGATATTATCTTCTTTCTTGCAAGTACCCTGTTTCTATCTTTTTGTGCATGTTCATATCATCTTTGGTCCACTTTATCCAATATCCTTATTTAAAAATTTATATTTTTGCCAGTCGAAACGTTAGTGAGATTGTTAATAGAAGTCTAAATATGTGTTATGCTATTACCGTTTTAGTTCAAAAACTGCTCTTTTTGATAAATTTGTTTGGCTTTTAAATTCCTGGTGCTTGCAGGTTTTTTATTTGTAATTACCTATGCATATTCACATTATTGTTGACATGCTATTATTGCTTTTGTGATCTTGTTGCATATTATATTTATACATTCAGTTGTTATATAAAAAATAATTTAATATCCTTATTTATAGATGTTATTCCCACTCTTCATGTGTAAATCTACATTTCATGACAATGGAACGAATGGCGACAGAAAGAGGAAAACATATCACTTCACTTCCAACTCCTAATTTCCAGTCAAAATCAATCCTTAATGTCGATTCTGACTTCAGATCGGCTTATCCTCCCGACCTTTCTTCATCTATCCCACATGCAAGCCATGTTAACCATAACTTTCAAGGAAATTTTCGATCTCCAGATCTAGATTCGATTGGGGATTTCCCAGGTCTAGTCACGAATTCCGAGGCAACTTTGATCAAATCCAGTGCTATTAAAGCAAAATCTTGGATGGAAACTGTCACAGAGAACAAGTTACATCAGAAATCAGTACAACTCAAGTATTATGTACCAAATTCAAAGATAGCGTTAGAATGGCTGCTATAAGTGAAGATCTAGTTAATAAAGCGAGAGATAAATGGTCAAACTCCATCATGTTCTACGTTTATGGAGGTAAGCCATATTATATCTATTGAAAGAGTATATAGATAGGAACTGGAAATTGAAAGGTAATTACCAACTTTTTCAAGAGAAAATGGCTTATATATTCTTAAATGTGATTTAAGTGAGGATTGTGAACGAATCTTGGCTGAAGGCCCATATTTTTATAATAAAAGACTTATTTTCATGAAGAAGTGGCAACCATGCATGAATTTAACACGTGAAGTTTTAAATTCTGTTCCTATTTGCATTAGGCTCCTAAACTTGAACTTAGAATTTTGGTCAGTAGAAGCTATTAGTAAAATTGCTTCCATATTGGGCAATCCTATAAGACTAGACAACATAACTGAGGGTTTATTTCATATTGCATATGCGAGTATTCTTGTGGAAGTAAGCACAAATTTTAAGTTTCCAGAATATGTACCTATATCATGTCACAATGGGACTGTAGTCTGGCAAAAGATTTATTACGAATGAAAGCCTCAAATGTATGTAAACTATAGAGTCTTTGGACATACTTCTAATTCTTGTAAATCCACTAAAGTATGGATCCCTACAGATAACATGAATAAGAATTATGGGATGGATGTTGACAATGATGGGGCTGATCAATACAAGATCATGAATGATGCAGCAGATAGAAGATTGTTTAGTGATAATTCCAAATCTATTGTAATGGATACTAGTGATAGTGGGCGTCAAAGTGAAATTCAATATAATACAAATAATGATAAACCATGTTCCGAAGATGGTAATGTCCAGGTTAATACACGGGTTCATGATAATACTCTTAGTATACAGGATAGTTATGAAGTTAGTAAGTTAGACATAGGAGATGGTAATGATAAGAAGGCAGTTCAGTGTAAAGCTTTTAGTAAAGATAAAGAAGAGATTATCATACAGGACAGGGTTGATGGTTTTAAAATCAATGAGGACAATAATGGAATAGAAATTATTAAGTTTGCTGCAAATCAAGATAGAGGGATTAGAACTGGAAATTGTAGTCTAACTCAAAACCGTGAGGATGATTCATGTAAGGATATGTTAATGAATGATTCTGATAGTTCCTACAGTTCTTCATGCAGCATCAAAAGGATAAGCTCTAATTCTAAATCAAGTAAGTTCAAGAAAGGAAATAAGGTGGTTACTAATGAACCCTTAGTGGAAACTAACCCAGAGTGGGTTAAACTAGTTTCTCAATTCCAAGATCGATCCAAATAAAAAAGAGTTAAGGAAGAAGTAGGGAGCCCTGGAGGAGTTATTAATGGAGGAGTATTCAAAAAGTAAGTTTATTACTGAGCTTTTGGACTAAACATGTAGATTTCTCTTCTATATTACTATAGGTATGGTCTCAACAGTATCCCGGTAACTGTAACACCCCACCTCCGCCAATGCCACTCTTGCAAGGACACTAGCTTTGGAGGGGCGTTAAACGAGGTAAACATGCATGCAGATATCACAAGACAGAACATATAAGTAAAACAGAGTAAATAAAGCAGCGGATAAAACTAGTATTTCAAAACCATAGTCAAGTTACATCAAAGTACCGAGTCATTATTTTCCACAAAACAAAGTCTAGAAAAACATAAACTGAAAACTGGAAATAACATAAAGTAAACTATCCCCAAGTTAGAATAAGGCCATAGCATGCTCAAGTCCAAACCGTACATGAGCTATCCAGAAAAGCAGCAAAAGATCCAAGCTAGGTACTAGTGTTCCCACCCTGTAAACCTGGGGGGAAACGGAAGAAAAGAGGCGAAAGAAAACGGGTCAGTCAAAAAGACTGGTAAGTCCTATCTACTATTAGTATAAAAACTAATAAAGTTAACTGAACATGTAAACCGAGATGAGGTGTAGGGTGATAACTAGCATAACAAGATAGATCAAGTGTGGCATCGCATATACAAGGTTAAGTTGCACCAGGTGTGTACTAGTATCCCAATCCATGTCAAGTATAAACAAGAAATGATCCCTTGGCCCAAAGCTGGCCCAAACCCATGAGATGACCTAAATCAAGGTCCAACTACTCGGTCTAGTCGATCGGCTCCCTATCAGCCTAACTCGTCGTGTATCGGTGTCATACGGTCCAAACATGAAATGTAGTCGACTGTGCTAGGTCCACCTTAGGGTGTATCCGGCCCTAGGTTGTCAACCACTGACACCAAAACAAGTACGCACAGTCAAAACCTACTGGTGCCCAAGTCTGTCTTTCATCCCCGGACAATGTGCACGACCATGGTCCGTCGGAATCTACTATGGCGCACCTACTTTTGTCGTCTTTTTGGTCACTTACACTCCAGCCCAGTAATCGTGCCCCACCCCAGCCTAGTCCCTAGGGTATCCGATACTCCCTAGTGGGTTACTGTTGAGAAGGACCGCGTAACTAGGGTTTTCTAGTGGGTTAAGGGTGGTTAACCCCATCCAAACCATGTATCAAGTTGGTTAAGTGTTCCTAAAAAGGTTCACGACTTAACCCTATCCAACTAAGCATTGGGTTGGTTAAGTGTGTCCATGTTGACTTAACCCTATCAACCCATCATGTTCATGTGGTTAAGTATATTCAAGTGGTCCATGACTTAACCCTATCATGTGGCATTTATTATCTTAATGCACCCCAACTTCTCACATTAGACTTTGTTGTGGTTACTAGTTAAGCCGGGCGGGTCCGGGTAGCTTTACACCACAACCTAGTCTAACCTCGGGTTTTAAGTGCGACATGACCAACTACTCACATTGGGTCCTATTGCTTGTAGCCACTAGTTAAGCCGGTCGGTTCCGGGTAGATTTATGCTACAAGCTCAACCTAACCTCGAGTTGGCCATTCTCATGTTTTCTAGAAGTCTTGTCCGAGTCCATGTTTTCAAGCATAAACATATGTCAAACTTTCATGTCATATTTTCAAGTCATGTTCTCATGTTATTTAAGTTTGCCCAACTACCCATAACGTATTCCCATCGCACGTAAATTCGCATTAACGCAAGTAGATCAAAGAGGGAACGTAACCATACGACAAGGTGGGCATAAGATGGCAAAGTCTATCACAAACTAAACATGGTGATATTTGAGGCCAAAAGGGGTTCGACATACTAGCATATGGCCTCAACATGTATGATAGCATAAAAGGTGACTTGGCCTCATACATATCGAATAGCATAAGGGTGATTTGGCCACAAGTTAAACATGGTGGCATATGAGGCATAAATATGTTCATAAGCTTGCATACTACATCATGGGCCTCAAAGCATGCATAATATCAACTTAAGCAAATAGGTGAAACATGATCATAAATGATATAGGATGGTGGCTAGAAGTTCGCATATAACATTATATTCAAGTTATCATAAAGGTTATGAAGGTTCTCATGTTGCGTAATGCAACATTTCAACATAAAGCCTATAGCTTTTAGCCCACAAGGTCAAGGTGATATGCATAGAATATATTCATGCATAACATGATAAGATCATAGATTTACAAACATGCATAACATGATAAGATCAAAGCATATATCATACTTAGGCCCAAACTCAACTTGCAACATGTAACATTTAACTTTATAGTTAGAATCTAAGAGTAGTATAGGGCTTACAATGAGCGGTTATGCGATCTAGATCAATATATATAAAGATTGAGACGAAGCCACAAGCAAAATCCGCAAAGAAAATAATAAGCTCCACTTAAACGCCTTGAAACAAGAAGTAATAACTTCAATGACAAAGAAAGAAGGCTCTTTTACTTAAGAAAGATGGCTCTTTTATGACATAGATTGATTTGAGACACTCATGCTTTCATGAAGAAGATGGAGGCCATGATTGGTGAATATTTGGACAACATTTAGTTGTAGGAATGATTAGTGAGGGTTTAGGCTAGGTCTAGGGGTCTTTTTATAGGTGATTAGGTTAATTTAGACCATAGGATTAACCCTAAATCGAATATGAGCCATCAACTCCCATCAGAAACTTCCAGAGTAAGACCTAACCTGTCAAAATGGCGCACCAGAAAAACTGGTCCGACCGGGGGGGTCGACCCCTGGGTCGACATGGGTGTCGACCCATGGGTCGAAATGGGTGTCGACCCATAGGGGGGGTCGACAGGGGTGTCGACCCTGCCTGGGGCGGGAAAATTCCCGCCCATCCTGTTTGGCTGAAATTCGAATCTGAATTCGAATTTGAACTTTTTTCGGGCTTAGAATTTTCTGAAAACTTCATTGGGCCATAAATTGGTCATACGGACTCCGTTTTTCGAAAACTCGGACTTTATTTCGCGTATTTTTCCGAGACGAACGCAATGGCACAGCCCGTTTCCCTTGATTCAGATTTTAGAATTTAATTCTGCCTTGATTTACATTATAACATGTTATTAAAAATACGGGTTGTTACATTCTCCCCTCCTTAAAGGATTTCGTCCCCGAAATCTCCAAGTTAGGAAGAACGTATCCTACCATCCATCATCCATCTACTCAAAACATCATCCACGTGCAGTCATTGTCCTTAAAGGATTCTAAATGCTGTATGATCATATGCAAAGGTGTGTGTATATGTACTTATCTAATGCGAAAATCAGGAGGTTACTGATTCAGTAAACCCCCTTAATGCAAATCATGTTAGTGAAATGAGTCCATATGTATGCAAATTCCTAACATAATTTATAATCTCTACATGAGTGCACATAACATTCATTCATATGTAATATCCACGTGATATCATAACAAGTTTCATCCATGAATAAGTATAAGCACTCATGCATATGCAACATGAAAGTGTGTGAGCCGATCTTAGTGCCTAATGTGTATCATGCATCCACGAGTATCCACTTGCAAACACTTGCAACCACTTGCAACCATCAAGCATAACATGTTTCAAATACATGTTTCATCCAAAGGGTTTCTACCTAAGGTTCTCATGACACAATTACGAGATAACAAGATAAACAAGGTAAACATGGATAGCAAAAGAAAGATATGCTAATTAGGAAAAGAGATCGAGAAGGTAGTATACAAGTAAGCCCCACGGAAAAACAGGGATCAAGGATATACTCCTAAAAAGATATATGATGCGCGTATCTAGTCTTCTAAGCCGCATTTCCTTGAACCTAATTCCATTGTGCTTTGACCGTTTTTAACCTTTCAATTCCGTAGCTTCCTAATTCCTTCTTCAGAAATGTGAGTTGGAACTCATTTCACTGTCGCTTCTCATTTCACTTTTACTTATTATTATTTTTTTCTAGCATACTCGGTTCTTAACTTAACTGTATACTCATGACTTCATGCAAGCTTTCCCAAAATTCACTGTAAGGCATTCCACGTAGAAGAACTTTCCTTTGAAAATAAATACCAATCCATGTGGCCAAATGCACTTATTAACATGATCTCTATGAACCACCCGCGAACACTAATCGAATAGATCATTAATTTCCAATAAATGGGTCAAAAGATTCTAGGTAACTAATCCTGACAGAACTCTAAAGGTTACGCGAGACTTCGAGGGTATTACCAAGGCAAGTCAAGAGTCTAACTACCCTTCTTTCAAAACCGAGGATGGTACCCTTACTGGATAACCACTTCATCCCTAGAATCAACCCAAAGCCCAAAAACATAATCTCTACTTACAAACTCAACACTTAGCATAGACATCCTTTTACGAGAAGAGATACTTGAGCGACTTGTGATCCGTATATAACTCGAATCTCTTGCCCAAAAGATAATGGTGCCATGATTTAAGCGCGAAGACAATCGCCGCCGACTCCAAATCATGCGTGGGGTAGTTCTTCCCATAAACTTTGAGTTGCCTAACCCCATAACATATTACTCTTTCTCCTTACATCAGGACCGCGCCTAATCCCATGTCACGTGCATTGGTGTTCACGGTAAACATCTTCCCTCCATCGGGTAAAGCTAAAACTGGTGCTGTGGTAAGAGTCCCCTTAAGCCTTTGAAAAGCAGGCTCCCACTCCAATTCCCATTCAAAGGCTAAGTTCTTTTTCGTCAACTTAGTAAGAGGAGCTGAAATCTTAGCGAAGTCCTTGATGGACTTCCTATAAAACCCTGCAAGACCGAGAAAGCTTCTTACTTCGGTTGCGTTCCTAGGAGCTTTCCAGTCCTGAACTACAACCACTTTCGCGGGATCCACAGCTATACTTTGCTTAGGAACTATGTGCCCAAGTAACCGAGCTTTCTTTCTCCAAAAATGACATTTTGAGAACTTGGCTTCCAACTGGGGAGCTCCAAGCATATCCCTAACTTCCTTGAGATGTGCAACACACTCTTCCTCATCTTTTGAGAAGATCAGAATATCATCCACGAAAACGACCACAAACTTGTTAAGGAACTCCCGAAACACCCTACTCATCAAGTCCCCGAAGTATGCGGGTGCATTAGTCAAACCGAATGGCATAACAAGCCATTCAAAGAATCCATCTGGAGTCCTAAACGCAGTCTTATCAATACTATCCTCAGCCACTCTAAGCTGATGTAATCCGGTGGCTAGATCGAGTTGAGAGAAAACAGAAGCACCTACAAGCTGGTCAAAGAGATCATCAATCCTCGGTAATGGGTGCCTATTCTTATTTGTCAGCTTGTTTAACTCTCGATAATCAACCATAGATGAAGCGAACCATCCACCTTAGTAGCGAATACCACCGGAGCACCCCATTCAGAAATGCTTCGCCTAATAAAAATTTTCTCAAGCAGCTCCTTGATTTGCTTACTGAGCTCTCTTCTCTCACGTGGGGCCATGTGCCTAACGGGCAATGATACTGGCTTGGCATTATCGACTAGATAAATGCGGAAATCTATCTCTCGTTTAGGGGGTAACCCCTTAACTTCTTCAAAGACATCAGGATAGTCTCGAATCACCCTTACAGATTGCAGATCATCGATGGACGAGTCAAGAGATTCAAGATAACATAACAAGACGGGACCCCTAGGGTTACAAGAAATTTCTAGGGTATTACCGAGGAGGGTCATGAGCCTCACCACCCTATGCTCACAATCGAGAATGGCTCCATAACTGGACAACCAATCCATGTCCAAGATCAACCCGTATCCCATGAACCCGAGAACATAAGCATTACACGTGAATTCTACAATCAAGATAGAAATCTTCAAATCCACACAAATCATAGATAGATGGGCGGAACCCCCAATTGGATTTGAAACACTGACGGGATCCTCAACTAGACTAGTACTTAGGTGCAAACTTTCAACAATGTCAGAAGAAATAAAACTATGCGATGCGCCAGAATCAAATAAGGTGCGAACAGGATAATCAGAAATATAAACAAGACTTTCTACAGAAATACTACCTCGGTCCTGAACTGGAGCAGCGTTGAGAGCATGCACTTGCCCTCCAGAAGGTCTTGCACGCTGATTCTGCCCTTGCCCTTGTCCTTGCTTCTTGGGGCAATCCTTGCTAAAGTGTCCAGTCTCTCCACAATGAAAGCATTCGCCCCGCTTCCTCTTCTTCTTTCTGCAATCCTTGGCTATGTGCCCAACAACCCCACAGAAGTTGCATTTCCTCTTCTTACTTGACGTGTTGTCGTTCTTTCCTCCTTTCCCGGAGTCTATCTTCTTGCCTTGAGACTTATTTGCCTTGACCTTCTTCTTGTCACTCTTATCTCCCTCTTGAAGTAGGGCCGTATTCACCAAATTTTCGAAGGTCGCCCCCATGGGTATATGAGACATGGCCAAACCGCGCAACGGCTCATTCAATCCTAAAGCAAAGCGTAGGGCCTTTTTCTGAGCTGTGTTAATCAAGTCGAGATTGAACCGAGCAAGTTGATTAAACGTATCCACGTATTCCCTAACTGTCATGTCCCCTTGCCTTAGAGATAGGAACCTCTCCACCCGAAGGTTCTCTTCTGTCGATGATAGAAACCTTAGTCCAAACCTTCTCCTAAACTCATCCCAAGTCTCAATTGGTCTAGTAGTGGTGGTGACCACCCACCAATAAGCAGCTTCCCCTTTCAATAGCCATACCGCCAACAGAACTTTCCTACTATCTCCCACATCAAAGATAGCAAAGAGGTCTTCAGTTTCCTTTAACCAGTTTCTTGCCTCCACGGAAGTCTCCGTTCCGACAAAATTCTTGCAACCCATCGCCTTAAAGTCTTTGCAAAGCTCCGCGAAATCCGCTTGTGTATGCTGAGGAGGAGGAGGAATATCCGCGGGGCCGGCTTCATTCGCCCTTGCCTCCATGTACCTTCTAAACCAAATAGGTACTGGTACATCCTCCGGGATGGCAAAATTATCGGCCATACTGAACCGAAGGAAAAAGATGGATAGATTCAGAACGAAGAAACGAAGGATAGTGCTAATGGCTTTTGGGGAATAGCCTTTTAAAATAAACTAGACTTTTCTTGGAAAATACTTAATTGGTTTTGAAAATAGTTTTTCGAAAGGTAAATTTTAAAAACCTTTTGCTCAAATCTTGTAAACCTTATGCTCTGATACTAAATGTAACACCCTACCTCCGCCAATGCCACTCTTGCAAGGACACTAGCTTTGGAGGGGCGTTAAACGAGGTAAACATGCATGCAGATATCACAAGACAGAACATATAAGTAAAACAGAGTAAATAAAGCAGCGGATAAAACTGGTATTTCAAAACCATAGTCAAGTTACATCAAAGTACTGAGTTATTATTTTCCACAAAACAAAGTCTAGAAAAACATAAACTGAAAACTGGAAATAACATAAAGTAAACTATCCCCAATGTAGAATAAGGCCATAGCATGCTCAAGTCCAAACCGTACATGAGCTATCCAAAAAAGCAGCAAAAGATCCAAGCTAGGTACTAGTGTTCCCACCCTGTAAACCTGGGGGGGAAACGGAAGAAAAGAGGCGAAAGAAAACGGGTCAGTCAAAAAGACTGGTAAGTCCTATCTACTATTAGTATAAAAACTAATAAAGTTAACTGAACATGTAAACCGAGATGAGGTGTAGGGTGATAACTGGCATAACAAGATAGATCAAGTGTGGCATCGCATATACAAGGTTAAGTTGCACCAGGTGTGTACTAGTATCCCAATCCATGTCAAGTATAAACAAGAAATGATCCCTTGGCCCAAAGATGGCCCAAACCCATGAGATGACCTAAATCAAGGTCCAACTACTCGGTCTAGTCGATCGGCTCCCTATCAGCCTAACTCGTCGTGTATCGGTGTCATACGGTCCAAACATGAAATGTAGTCGACTGTGCTAGGTCCACCCTAGGGTGTATCCGGCCCTAGGGTGTCAACCACTGACACCAAAACAAGCACGCACAGTCAAAACCTACTGGCGCCCAAGTCTGTCTTTCATCCCCGGACAATGTGCACGACCATGGTCCGTCGGAATCTACAATGGCGCACCTACTTTTGCCGTCTTTTTGGTCACTTACACTCCAGCCCAGTAATCGTGCCCCACCCTAGCCTAGTCCCTAGGGTATCCGATACTCCCTAGTGGGTTACTTCTGAGAAGGACCGCGTAACTAGGGTTTTCTAGTGGGTTAAGGGTGGTTAACCCCATCCAAACCATGTATCAAGTTGGTTAAGTGTTCCTAAAAAGGTTCACGACTTAACCCTATCCAACTAAGCATTGGGTTGGTTAAGTGTGTCCATGTTGACTTAACCCTATCAACCCATCATGTTCATGTGGTTAAGTATATTCAAGTGGTCCATGACTTAACCCTATCATGTGGCATTTATTATCTTAATGCACCCCAACCTCTCACATTAGACTTTGTTGTGGTTACTAGTTAAGCCGGGCGGGTCCGGGTAGCTTTACACCACAACCTAGTCTAACCTCGGGTTTTAAGTGCGACATGACCAACTACTCACATTGGGTCCTATTGCTTGTAGCCACTAGTTAAGCCGGTCGGTTCCGGGTAGATTTATGCTACAAGCTCAACCCAACCTCGAGTTGGCCATTCTCATGTTTTCTAGAAGTCTTGTCCGAGTCCATGTTTTCAAGCATAAACATATGTCAAACTTTCATGTCATATTTTCAAGTCATGTTCTCATGTTATTTAAGTTTGCCCAACTACCCATAACGTATTCCCATCGCACGTAAATTCGCATTAACGCAAGTAGATCAAAGAGGGAACGTAACCATACGACAAGGTGGGCATAAGATGGCAAAGTCCATCACAAACTAAACATGGTGATATTTGAGGCCAAAAGGGGTTCGACATACTAGCATATGGCCTCAACATGTATGATAGCATAAAATGTGACTTGGCCTCATACATATCGAATAACATAAGGGTGATTTGGCCACAAGTTAAACATGGTGGCATATGAGGCATAAATATGTTCATAAGCTTGCATACTACATCATGGGCCTCAAAGCATGCATAATATCAACTTAAGCAAATAGGTGAAACATGATCATAAATGATATAGGATGGTGGCTAGAAGTTCGCATATAACATTATATTCAAGTTATCATAAAGGTTATGAAGGTTCGCATGTTGCGTAATGCAACATTTCAACATAAAGCCTATAGCTTTTAGCCCACAAGGTCAAGGTGATATGCATAGAATATATTCATGCATAACATGATAAGATCATAGATTTACAAACATGCATAACATGATAAGATCAAAGCATATATCATACTTAGGCCCAAACTCAACTTGCAACATGTAACATTTAACTTTATAGTTAGAATCTAAGAGTAGTATAGGGCTTACAATGAGCGGTTATGCGATCTAGATCAATATATATAAAGATTGAGACGAAGCCATAAGCAAAATCCGCAAAGAAAATAATAAGCTCCACTTAAACGCCTTGAAACAAGAGGTAATAACTCCAATGACAAAGAAAGAAGGCTCTTTTACTTAAGAAAGATGGCTCTTTTTTGACATAGATTGATTTGAGACACTCATGCTTTCATGAAGATGGAGGCCATGATTGGTGAATATTTGGACAGCATTTAGTTGTAGGAATGATTAATGAGGGTTTAGGCTTGGTCTAGGGGTCTTTTTATAGGTGATTAGGTTAATTTAGACCATAGGATTAACCCTAAATCGAATATGAGCCATCAACTCCCGTCAGAAACTTCCAGAGCAAGACCTAACCTGTCAAAATGGTGCACCAGAAAAACTGGTCCGACCGGGGGGGTCGACCCCTGGGTCGACATGGGTGTCGACCCCTGGGTCGACATGGGCGTCGACCCATGGGTCGACATGGGCGTCGACCCATAGGGGGGGTCGACAGGGGTGTCGACCCTGCCTGGGGCGGGAAAATTCCCGCCCATCCTGTTTGGCTGAAATTCGAATCTGAATTCGAATTTGAACTGTTTTCGGGCTTAGAATTTTCTGAAAACTTCATTGGGCCATAACTTGGTCATACGGACTCCGTTTTTCGAAAACTCAGACTCTATTTCGCGTATTTTTCCGAGACAAACGCAATGGCACAGCCCGTTTCCCTTGATTCAGATTTTAGAATTTAATTCTGCCTTGATTTACATTATAACATGTTATTAAAAATACGGGTTGTTACAGTAACCCTTTGCAGAAACTGTCATGTAAACTTAGATCTCTCAAAATAGCTCTAAAGGCTTGGTCTGCCTTGAATTTTGGCGCTGATTCAAAACAATCATCCAAGATTAGATTGGAACTGGCTAACATTCAGGAACATATTCATACTTATTCGCATAGCATTGAGCTTCTGCATGATGAAAGGAACTTACAAAAAAGATTGCGTGAAGCTCTAGATTTTGAAGTACAAGCTTCAAGACAAAGTTCTCATCTCAAGAGAGAGTTAGAGGCGGACAGAAATACCAGATACTTCCATAGTTCTATCAAAATCAAAAAGGCGAGTACCTCAATTCAAATGGTCACGGATATACATGGTTGAATACAAACTTCTGAAGACAATATCAACCGTTCTTTTATGGATTACTTTTCTTCTATTCTTGCTGCGCCAGACCATGCTAATTTAAATGTGCAGCCTTTTTCTCATATCAGTCTGCCATTCATTAATGAGTAACAAGCTGCTAATTTAGTAAGAGAAATTTCTGGTGATGAAATAAAGGCTGCTGTGTTCAGCCTTGACGCAAATAGTTGTGGTGGACCTGACGGTTATAATGCCTTCTTTATCCAGCGATGTTGGACTACAATTGGCAATGATATTGTTTGTGCAATGAAACATTTCTTTCTTCATAATCATATGCCTAAGAGTCTCTCCTCAACTGCCATTGCCTTAATTCCAAAAATTGATAACCCAGTTTCAGTTTCTGACTTCAGGCTAATTTCTTGCTACAATGTTTTGTATAAAATCATTGCTAAGATTTTGGCAAATAGATTGCAAGTTGTGCTTCCATATATTGTATCGATGAATCAATCCTCTTATATTAAGGGTAGAAGTATAAGTGACAATATTTTGGTTACCCACGAGCTCTTGTATGGTTATAAAAGAAATAATATATCGCCAAGATGCATGCTAAAAATGGATATTAGAAAGGCTTTTGAATCCATCTCATGGCATGCTATTTTAGCTATTTTGCACGAATGAATTTTCCTTTACCATTCATTGCCTGGATTCATACCTGTATTTCGTCCCCATATTATTCTATTTTTAGGAATGGTAGGCTGGATGGTTTCTTTAAGGGGGCGAGTGGAGTGGGACAAGGGGATCCAATTTCTCCTTACGTCTTCATCATCACCATGGAATTGCTCAACTCATTAATTATGGAACAAGTGCATAATGACAACCTTCAGCTCCATCCAAAATGTAAGAAGCCGCTTATCTCCCATCTTCTTTTTGCTGATGATCTAATTTTATTCACAAAGTCAACTGTTCAGAACATTAGCTGTATTTTCCATACTCTTGAGAGATTCTACTATGAGTACATCTCAAATTCTAATTGCTGGCTTGTTAATAAGTGATAGGGATTACATCATCAATTACTCCGGGCATGCGGAATTGCCGCCCAATGCTTTTTATCTGGGTATGCCGCTAATCAGTTCTAGGCTAAATAAACAACAATGTCTACCGCTATATGAAAAGATCATTTCTAGACTCCAATAATGGCCGAATTGTAGTCTATCGCAAGCAGGTAAACTAACTATAATCCAATCTATTGCACGAGCAATGACCACTTACTGGATGAGGCACTATGTTCTTCCAATTAAGATAATTGATATGATTACAAGTGCGATGAATAAATTTTTGTGGTGTGGTGATCCATTCTCCAAAAAAGTTGATACCATTTGCTTTTCACAAACTTTATGATGATAAAAAGAACGGTGGGCTAGGCATTACTAATCTTCACTTATGGAATCAAGCAGCAGTATCTTCTTACTATGACAAATTATTTGCAGCGGATTCGAGCTAGTTGGGTTCAAGCTAATCTTATAGGCGCTAGAAATTTCTGGACAATGCCAATTCCGAATAGCCGCAGCTGGAGTTGGAGAATCATTCTAAAGCTCAGAAGTACATTCAGGCGATTCATGCAATGTAATTATAGAACTGTTGCAAACTTATCTTTTTGGCATAGCCCATGGGCTTCCCCAGGCTTGATTCTAAGTGATGTAGTGGAGGAGAATGCGATATTTACCTCTGGTATACCCTATTCAACAATAGTTACTGACTACGTCCACTATTTCTGAATGCAGTTGGTCTAAATGTTTTCAAGTACAACAATGCTATGTAGAAAAGACATCACAACAATGCTAAAATGAGTTCAACCAATTATCTGCATTATCTAGAGCATATGTAACAACCCGGAATTTTGGGGCCAATTTAAAAATTTATTTTAAGTGATTTTAATAAGTTTTGATATTTAAATAATCTATTTTAAATAATAATGATCACAAATTTGATTCAAATCGAAGATAGAATGAATGATTTAGTTTTAATTAACAAAAGAGTTTGAAATAACGCGTAGTTTGAAAAGTCAAACTTGAACTTTGACTGACCGTACAAGATGCAAAATTTAACGGATTTTAGTGAAACCAAAAATATTAGAATCTATTTAAATTTATCTTTCCAACGAATCCGAAAAATCGAAATTTCATAACGGAAATCAAAAGTTATGGCCAATTCAATATTTAGAATGGTCGCTATGAAATTTATAAGGGCCAAAATGCTAATTTTTGCATACGAAGGAATTTGAACTCGAAACCACTTCCATTGAGTTCAGAATGATGTTTCTACATTGAAAAACAGTAAACACTTATATATTTTGAGCTTCGGGATTTATTTGTTTAAAAATATATTTTTAATATTAAATATAGTGAAAATTAGGCACACATCCCTAAAAGCAAACTTAATTAGGCTCACGTCCTCCTGTTTCAAAACATATAAATTACATCCCTAATTTCAAACAGCGGCTGGTATTTTTACAAAAGTGCCCTTTTTCTTAATTCACGCCGTATTTAGCTAGGTTGGATCTATTCATTACGTATTTACTTTTTTTTTCTTTTCCAGAAACCTAAAATTCGTTCTTCATGGCGGTGGCGGCTCCAACGAAATTGATGGCCTCTAATCGGTGGCTGCTTCCTCCTTCAACCGAAACCCCTTAATCCCCAAAATTGTTATCGCGTTCAATTTTTGGTTCTAGCGAAGAGTCAGCAGCGATTCCAGTGATTCTGGCAGGCATCGCATCGAATCCAGTCAAGCGATTTGGATTTCAATTTGCATAGAAGGAGAGATTAGCAATCCAGGCAGACGGGCGCGACAACGAAGTGATTTCAGCGAAAGGTATTCTTCTAGTTTTTTTGGGCGGCTAGTAATTCAATCATTTGACTATGTTTTAATTTTATTTGTATGTCACTATATTTATATTTTCTATCTGTAAAACTCATTCGACAACTCCCTGGAATGACAATTTGTAATGTGTGTTTTAATTGAGAGTGTATACAGTTTTAAAGTTTTCTTTTGCAACATGGTTGATTCTTGCTGAATTTCTTTTAAAAAGTTGCGGACTATTATGCAGCTATTCTTAAATATATGCATATATGTATGCAATTTTTGATGAAAATGCAAACAGAAAAATATTCAAAATCGCGATCTGTAAGATGATGAAAAGTTGCGGACATATATGCAGCTATTCTTAATATTTGCATATATGTATGCAGTTTTTTATCAAACAAACAGAAGAACATATTATTTTACAAATATATTCATATTTCTATGCATATATCTGGAATACTTGCATATAAATATTTATAAATTATTGTGTAAGATGTAGGAAAATATCTGATTTCTGCTGAACTTCTGATAAAAAGTTGCGGACAAATATGCAGCTATTTTTAATATATGCATATATGTATGCAATTTTTTATCAAACAAACCGAAAAACATATTATTTTACAAATATATTCATATTTCTATGCATATATCTGGAATACTTGCATATAAATATTCAGAAATTATTGTTATTTTGATGAATTGTACGCATGTATTTATATTATTCTGAAGCAATTTTTTTTAATTTAGGTTACTGCACATTAAGCCTACTAATGTTGATTTTCTTTTTTTATATAACAGTGTTCCGGCAGATATTGGTGTTATCGTGTTGTTGAAGATTGGTCGTCCATCCTTTTCCAAATGATTGAAATCTGCATGTGTTTCTACAGAGACTACTAGATGTGGTTTGCGCAATAAGCTGGGTCTTAACAAAATTATTTGTTCTTCAAAAGACCGTCATCTCTGCTTTGTAATTGTTTTGAAATTTTTGATGTAGTACATGTAAATGTGGTATGTACTTATTTTTTGATGTAGTACATGTAAATGTTATGAAATTTTTCATGTAAGTATGCACATGTTTCTGTTATTTGCATATATATATATAAGCATCTTGTTATAATTATATGTTTTTACTTTTTTGTCATTTTTTTTGTTCCAGCAATTACGCAGTACAGTTCTGTATATGTATGCAATTATTTCACTTAGCTACGCAAAACTAATAATATATTTTATGCATAATATTAATATATGCATGCAATTATTACACTTAGTTGCATAAATGTATGCAATTTTACGTAATATATGCATATAATTGTCTAGTTTTTTGTAAAAAATAAAAAAAAGTAATAAAAAAATCATTTTATGTAATATTTTTTTATATAGTTGTCTAGTTTTTCGTAAAAATAAAAAAAAGTAATAAAAAAATTGCTGTTGGATTGAACGACTGTTTTCCAGAATTGTTGATTTAGGTTTATGGGCGAGATAATAGGAGTGATTGACTGAGTAAATGAGGATAAACAGTTGTTGGATAGTTTTTTAGGTGTATAAGGGTAGATCTGGAATTTTTTTAGCCGAAGTTCAAAAATAGGGATGTATTCTATATTATGTTTATCACCGGTTTTTTTTTTTATATTTTGAAACTTAATAGGGACCTGTAAAAAACGCACCCTTAAATATATTGGCTTTAAAAATAGTCATTTTTCAAACGACCTCTGTTTTCGACGAAATCACTTTTGTTGGAACCGGAATGTCAAATTATTGTTAGGTTTCAATTTTCAGAATTTTTCGAATTAATATGTGAACGTGGGAAAAGAAAATATGTTTTGACTATTTTAGTTAAATTTTAAACGACTTGAAAAAGGCCATTTTTCAAAAAGTCTCAGAATCCGACAAAATAAATTTTGTTAGAACCGTATTGACATAAGAAAGCCAAAAATATTTTTTTTAGAATTTTCTGAGGTCGAATGTGGCCCCGGCATATTTAAATGTACGGTAGAAATTAAATAATTAATTTAATATTGTATTTTCAAATAAAACCGAAAAAAACTGCTGTATATTTCGGAATTGGACCTTGGGACATAGCCCATCGCGTTCAGAAGGCCTCAAAACGTTAAGATCGACAGTAAGCAGGCCCAAATCCGAGAAAGTCCGAAAATCCACTTTATTTCACAAATTTCGAAATTTATATTATTAAAATATTAAAAAAAATCCGAAACCCTAGAACAATGGTCAGCCGCCGCCCAGAATTCGAAGGCTGAAAACGCACGAACTTCAAATGCTAAGATCTCTCAATCCGTTCGTCGAAAATTGACGTATGACCTACCAAATCGAAGAGAATTCAGAGAGCTACAAATCTATACGGTTAAGATCGGATTTTGGTGCACGGATTTCACGAATTTCGAGGCCAAAGCCGCTGCGTTCGGGCTCGATTTCTGGAGCATGGGTCCCACCGAGATGGCCGTGGGTATGGGCGAAGATGGAGGCGAGGTAGGTGGTTCGGGTGGTGGTCTCGGATCGGACGATGGTGGCTTGTATTGGGGTGCGTGTAGAAGGAAGGGGGCGGCTTGATGGGTTCGGCCGACGTGAAGTGGTGAGGAAGAAGGAACCCGTTTCTTTTTTTTATTATTATTTTATTATTTAATTATTTAATTACCCGATCTTTAAAAATTCATAACTCTTTCATACGAGGTCCGTTTGACGAACCGTAAATTGCGTTGGAATCACAAAATTAAGAGCTTCGCGATGGCGCAGACCGCAGCTGAAAAGGAGACAGTAAAATTTTGGCCAAAAATTCAATGTGAGGATTCTAATTTTATTTGTTTAATTAATTATAAATTATTTTCTTGCATTAAACATAATTGTTTGATCATTTAATTCTGACCTGAAAAGTTGGGTGTTGTTTGAAATGATAATTGTTATTCGATGTCTAGTAGAAAGATCATAATAAAAAATTTTAATCTTTTGTTTTGATTTATAGATAAAATTTTAATCTTTTATCATGATTTACAAATCAAAGTTTTGATTTTTATTTTGAAATGAATAACATTAATAAAGATTCGATCTTTAAAATGAATCTTTGTTTTTGTTTGTATAAAATGAATCTTTGTTTTATTTATAAAACATGAAATCTTTTATTTTTATTTATAAAGATTAAAACTTTATAAAAATTTAAACTTTGATTTCGTTAACAAAGATTACAACTTTGATTTTGTTAACAAAGATTACAACTTTGATTTTGTTTGCAAAGATTACAACTTTGATTATGGTTACAAAAATTACAACTTTGTTTTTTGATTATAATAAAAAAAGCTAAATCTTTTTATGTTGAAAATAAGGAGACAATATTTTTATGTTTTAAAATAAAAAGACAATCTTTTTATATTGAAAACAAAAGATGTAATTTTGACGATGAAAATAAGAAGATGATCTTTTTATATTTAAAATAGAGGAGTTATCATTTTTACATTGTAAAATAGAAAAGGTCATATTTTTTTTTCATTACAAAATAGGTTAATCCTTTTTTTTACACCTTCCTTTGTAAATGATAAGACCAAAAATATGTTATTCACATTATTGATGTTTATATGGTGAAAGAAAAGAAATAAAGTTTTGTTAGTCATTTTGTTTACATTGCTTTTGTAAATAAATGAACAGAAATATAAAGAAAAATCATTTTCTATGTAAACCAAAAGAGAACATAATTTGTGAATTGTTTTTATTTACATTTATATGTAAAACAAAAGAGAACATAATGGGTAAATCATATTGTTTACATTTTATATGGAAACCAAAGGAGAACATAATGTGTGAACGGTTTTTGTTTACATTTTCTTTGTAAAAGAGAAAGAGTAAAACATGTTAATCACTTTGTTTACATTTTCATTGTAAAAGAGAAAGAGTAAAATATGTAAATCATTTTGTTTACATTTTCTTTGTAAAAAACAAAGAGTAAAACATGTTAATCACTTTGTTTACATTTTCTTTGTAAAAGAGAAAGAGTAAAACATGTTAATCACTTTGTTTACATTTTCTTTGTAAAAGAGAAAGAGTAAAACATGTTAATCACTTTGTTTACATTTTCTTTGTAAAAGAGAAAGAGTAAAACATGTTAATCACTTTGTTTACATTTTCTTTGTAAAAGAAAAAGAGTAAAACATGTTAATCACTTTGTTTACATTTTTCTTTGTAAAAGAAAAAGAGTAAAACATGTTAATCAGTTATGTAAATAAAAAGAATAGAATTTAGAAATATATTTATTTACATTTTCTATAGTAGGTAAAAATAGAATTGTTAATATTGAATATTTTATCGTCATTTTGAATGCGGTAAAAATAGAATTGTTAATATTGAATATTTTATCGTTGTTAGACCCAAATGTGGTTCTAACACCCAAATTGATTAGAAACAAGATAAAATAAAACAGAAATAAAAATGAACACACAAGATTTATAGTGGTTCGGCGAAGAAATGCCTACGTCCACTTAGTTTTCACTATATTCAGTAATTCAGTTACAAATGCACTGTAAGATTCACTCACAACTCACTTTTGTTCACTCAAATGATTAAAACAAGAAATGAAAGATGGTTTGGATTCTCCGGGAGTAAAGGAGTTCGGATGATGGAGGTACTTGGATTCTCAAAAGTGCTCAAAAAAGATCCTTCTCTTTGTCTCTAGATGGGGTATTTATAGGTGTGAATTTGCCTGAGATTCAATCCGGGTCGGAACACGTGTCATCCATCGCACTCTCTTCGGGTTCGGATGAACTATCAAGCTGACAACACATCAAAGAGATGGACGTTAGGGGTAGGAATCAGTCATAGCCGGTCCGGTTCTCCTGGCTATTTTATAGGAGATTAACCTGGATCATGGGTGCGGGTCGGAGGCGTGCAGGTTGGGGGTCGGATCGGAATACCCGATCCGAACCGGAGTGGCTGGGATGTCTCTCCTTCTCTAATCATGCTCCGCTCCGCTGCAACGTCGTGGCAAGCAAAAGGCTTTCCGATCCATTTGAGATTTATTGGCCTTCCGATCCGATCAGATATGCTTTGCCAATTTACCCAGTAAGAGCCATCCGATCCGAACAGGGAACTCTATCCGATCCGAACCAATATGCTGCTATCAATCTGAATTGTGGTGTTTTCTTCCGATCCGAACCGAAGTCTTATAACTTAAGATACTCTTCAATGGTTGGTTTCTTGACTTTGTGTTGCCTAGTTCACAAAGTAGGCTAACATTTTGCCCCCTCAAAGGATGCTTCTGTTGTATACAAAGCGTGCTTTGACGTTGTTTAAATGCTAGTTCTTGAATCGGAACGGTCAGGAGAAATGCGCAGATTTCCATTCGGTTCGGCGTCCGATCCGAAGCGTTCTCGTTGATTTAGCTCTTTGACATTTGGCCTTCAGAGGGAGTTGTGCTTCTGGGCCTTCATTCCGGTCCGAGCGGGTGAGACAAAATAGGAAGACGAGGAGTCAACACCATTCCTTTTATAAACTCACCACCGTCTTCATTCCTTCCTTCTTCTTTTCTGTTGCCGCTCCCAACCATAGCATTGAAAACTTTAAAAACTCTAAAACTCCGAAATCATTTCTTGTAGATTTCTCAAATCAAGCACATAGGTAGCTTTTTAATCTCGAATAACATCGTAGTAAACGTACTTGATTTCAAATTGCGGTCGATTGGAATGGTTTAGGCACAGAGCTTCGCTTGAACTCCACGTCGTTACTGGTGGATGCGCCGTCACTTCGAGGCGTCGCGAGGCTGGAGAGGGCAAATATCTGCCCTTAACGATAGCTTTGGTGATAAAACGGACTCGTTTGTGAGTAGGGGGGGAAAGAAGAAGAAGATGAGGAGCGCGGTGACCAACTGGAGTCGGTTCGGGTAGAAGACGGAGGACCAAAAAAGGAAGGAGAAGGAAAGGGGGTCGGCTCGGATTGCACATCTTAGAAAAATGGAAAGGAAAGAAAAAGTCGGTTCGGGTCGGAAAAGTGAATGGGAGAAGAGGTTGAAGTAAACGGACCGGTTAAGTGGTGCTGGTTCGGTTCGGATCGGGTTACCCGATCCGATCAGATCAGTCCTGCTTCCGAACCCGTTGCTTCCCTTGTCTTGAACTGACCATGCCTTAATGAGGCATCCGAACCGATCGTTATCCGCATTTGTATTGAGCCAGTTGTCATATGCATATCCGAACCGAACCGAACGTACCAAACTTGACACATAAAGACTACCCAACTAATTCAACTAATTCTTACTCTAGATGAATATGCTTCGCGGACAGTTAGGATAGTGCCTTGTGAACATAAACGAGAATTAAGAACAGCGCTGACTATCACCTTCTCTTCTAAAGCTTCGTCTTACATTGCTGTATTTTTATTTTGTATTTCCCACATTTGCTGCACACACTTTAGTTCACACACATACACAAAAGGGGGACACGGGATAATTTACTCTAATCCGTGCTATTGCTTCTTCAATAGTTCCATGACAATGAGGCCCAGACGCTCTTCTCGTCTAGTTGAGAGGAAAGAGGCTCCAGAATCTTCCAATAAAACCACTCTCGAGGATATATCTTCTTCATCTGACCCAGAATGGGACAGCGAGGGTCCGGATTACGGAGTTGGTCATCGGGAAAGAGACGAAATGTCTTCAGAAAGCGAAGTTTCCCTAGGCTTTGAGGAGGAAGGAGGGATTGGTGACCATCGAGCACCCGATGAATTTGACTCAGCCATCATATTGGAGTCACCTCCAGATTCTGTAGAATCGACAATTGACAATGACCGACTTGTTCGGATTTGCTTGAAGTATGGAATAATGAAGAGAGACACTTTAGTGCCCTCACGTTCTGACCGTCCCCATAACCCTCCAGAAGGATATATGACGGTTACTCGACTGATGTGCATGGTTGGCGCCATTCCTCCATTCTCGCCTTTCATCGTCGACTTTTTAAGACAAATGCGGATTGCCCCCATGCAGCTGCATCCCAATTCATATGCCTATCTGCATACCTTATTCATAGCATATCGTGAAATTCTAGGCGTGGAGCTCACGTTCGACGATGTTCATTTCTTCTATAATTTCAAACATCGGACTAGAGAAACCCCTTCTTTCTGTTACTTTGAATCAGTCCCCAAGAGGAAGATAATCTCTACGCCGTTTAGCAGTAAAGCTGGAGATTCCAGACTAGAGTGGTTCTATATAAAGCAACAGTCTGGATGCGCCAGGAGATGGACAAAATCAAGTAAAGCACTGATCTTCTGAACCCGGACTCTATACACTTGAATCATTACTCTGACCTGTTTTCCTTTTTTGTTTGCAGTCGACAATCCCAAACAGATATCAGACCAAGTATTCTTTGATCGGATGCACCGTCTTCTCAATGGCGACCAAAAATTCCTGACTATTGACGAGGTCCTTAAAGACGAGTACCTTCATTTTCACGGGCTGCTATACGTTTTCCGTAGCATCGGTCATGGGACGGTTCCCTATGCATATATTCCTCCAGTGGAAACAGTTCCAGAAATAGGAGAAGGCTCGGGAATTCCTGCAGCTCCTCTTCAAACTTCACCCTCTCCCTCTTCCACTCAAGATGATGAACTGGCTAATCTAGCCAAAAAACATCGTGAAGGGTATATTTCCCCCGAGGAAACTACCTCGCTAGACAAATCAAAATCTCCCCAAGGGTCGCCACTTCACGCTTCCGAAGGGGATGTTCCTAGCACCGACGAGCACATATTTCAGGGTTTGGGGGATCTCCCCTTACCCGAGACTATATATACTTCAGAAGATTTCAGAAAGGACCCTTTAGTCTTCACTTCTTCTGAAGAAACTACTCCTGCTAAGGCCAAAGAGCCTGCCCGCACCAGTCTAGCTTCAGACTCGGGTTGGTTGGGGGGACACACACACCACATAGGATGCACTTTACACCGTAGCACTAGCATTCATTGCACTTCTTTCTCCATGGATCCGTCAATTCTAAACTTCGTTTAATTTATCGTGCAGGTACAATGTCTCGATCCTCTTATGATATAAGAAAGCTTCGCCGCAGCATGTCCAATCCTCCTCAGGATGCTGAGTATAATCGCCGGGATGACCGTGGTAGGGAGGAAAGAAGACCCTATGATCCTTATCGATCTCGATCCTCACGCTCCCGCTCACCAGTTCGATCGGAACAAGAAAAATACAAAAGCTATCAAGGTCGTAGGGAGGAGGATAGACCACAATCTAGGGATTCCACTTCCTCCCATGAAAAGCGGAGTAGAGAGAAAACTCCTCCAAAGGAAACTGGGTCTAGAAGTAAGCAAAAAGTCCCTGCTACTAAGCGACCTCGGACAGACAAGGGTTCTACATAATCTTCTTCAGGAAGGGACACTGAACTAACAATCCTCGCCCCTCCTCCACCAGATGCGGGAACCGCAGTAAGGCTGGCATATTTAAAGGAGCAATTTCCCGAGCACTACTTCGAGACTCTGACCTTTCTACCTTCCCTTGAACCTATTTCTTCTAATTGGGCAGAGGAGGCCAGAGCAAAGATTGATTTGGTGGAAAAACAATATACCGAGATGTTCAAGTATTCCCGCACTCTTTCTAGAATCATCCGCACTCTAATGACAAATGCTGACTCAATGCAAAAGACTGCAGAGGAGGATGCTAAGGCCCTAAAAACCTTAGGAAAAAATTTAGAAGATACTCAAGCTCAACTAGCTATCGCTCAGAAGAACGCTTCTAACTTCAAACAACAGTTTGAGGACATGCAAAAGCGCTATCATGATTTGCTTGAATCCCACACTCAGGAGCGGTCTGAGTTGAAGAAGCAAGCTGACGAGGCCAAGTCAGAGGCTGCTAAGACACGTCTTGCTTATGCTGAGCTTGAGAAGAAAAACGCCGAGTTAGCGAAAAGGAGTGCTGAGTTAGAAAAGAAAAACGCTGATTTGGCTTCAAAATTGTTAGAGGCGGAAAACAGGGCTGCTCTGGCTGAGGGCAACGTGGAATGCGCTATTAAATCTGCGGAGGAAACCCGCAAACAACTATCAGAGGCGGAGGCCGATATTCAGGGCTTCGGCGAGCTAATGATCGAATTCTTCGCGCACGTTATTCGTCGTCGAAACATTTCCTGGATCGAGGACTATCCATCCACTTTGGTTCATGTGTGGAATCAAATCGTCGAGTGGGAAAAAGAAGAGCTTAAGGTCGATTCCCTCGATGAAGATAAGCTGATGGAGAAATATTTGAGAGACGACGAACCGGAGCGCCTAGCTGAAGGGCGCCGTCTAATTGCTGAGGCCATGGAAGAAGAGAGGCGGAAGTCTAAACAGAAAACCGTCCCTGAAGCTGGTTCTTCTTCTTCTGCTCCTGTAACTCCCGAAGTAGAGGGGTATGATCCCGAAAACCCGGGAATTCCCCGAACCACTTTGCTATCTCCTATTCCTGAAATAACTCCAGAGGTAGTAGTCACCCCCGCTGAAAAGTCTTCAGAAGGTATTCCTATCTTTTCTCCTCAATTTGTCAAGGCTACTACTACCTTTGGCTACATAACCGAACGTTCGATGAGAAATCCTTTGCTCTCGCCTGAGTTGATAACCGATGTTTCTCATTTTGTAGGCGTTGAATCATCCGCAAAGACAGATGTAGCTCAAGGAGCTACCGCTGGGACAAAGCCCGCTGATAGGGTCAAAGAAGGGGAAGACAAGGCTGCTTCCACAGACCTGGGGGAAAGAAGTGAGCCAACTAAGGTCACTACTCCCCATGATGAAGAAATGATTGCAGCTTTAAAAGACGACGGAGGAGACGAGGGGCATGATGAGGAACCGGAGGTTACAATAACCGGGGAGCCAAAATGTTAGACCCAAATGTGGTTCTAACACCCAAATCGTCATTTTGAATGCGGTAAAAATAGAATGGTTAATGTTGAATATTTTATCGTCATTTTGAACGCGGTGAAAATAGAATGGTTAATGTTGTCATTTTTATCGACATTTTTAGTGCGATAGAAATAGACAATGTTAGTGATTCATTTTTATCGACATTTTTAGTGCGATAAAAATATACAATGTTAGTGATTCATTTTTATCGACATTTTGGGTGCGATAAAAATAGACAATGTTAGTGATTCATTTTTATCGACATTCTTGGTGCGATAAAAATAGACAATGTTAGTGATTCATTTTTATCGACATTCTTGGTGCGATAAAAATAGACAATGTTAGTGATTCATTTTTATCGACATTCTTGGTGCGATAAAAATAGACAATGTTAGTGATTCATTTTTATCGACATTTTGGGTGCGATAAAAATAGACAATGTTAGTGATTCATTTTTATCGACATTCTTGGTGCGATAAAAATAGACAATGTTAGTGATTCATTTTTATCGACATTGTTGGTGCGATAAAAATAGACAATGTTAGTGATTCATTTTTATCGATATTTTTGGTGCGATAGAAAATAAAAAGAACAGGAACATGAGAATCATTTATTTACAACTCCTATTGTAAGTGAAAAGAGTAAAAATATGAGGACCACTTTATTTACAACTTCTTTTGTAAATGAAAAGACCAAAATATGTTGATCATTTTATTGGTATTTCTATGGTAAATAAAAGAACAAGACATGTGAATCCTTTTTATTTTCATTTTCTATTGTAAATGAAAAAGAACAACATTCTTGTCAAGACTTGATTAGTGAATTTAAATTGTCATTTTGAGTTAACATGTCAAAATTAGAAAATGAACCTTTCTATACATTAAAAGGATTAGTTAAAAATGAACATTTTGTGTCATTAAAAAGGATTAATTAGAAATGAACACTTGGTGTCATTAAAAAAAGAATAAATTAAAAATAAACATTTTTTTTTATGCATAAGAAAAGAGATTAAAACAAAATACTCATTTTTGTATATTAAAAGTGGATTAGACAAAATGGACATTTTTGACACATTAAAATGAATGAAGTAAAAATAGACATCTTTATTCATTGAAAAAGATTAGACAAAATTCTCATTTTGTTGCATTAGAAGTTAAGAAACAAAATCATCATATTTGTTATGTTGAGAGAAAGAATGGATGTACAATGTATGTTTTCATACATTAAAAAGAACGAATTAAGGATGTATATTTTTATACATTAAAAATAATGAAGTCAGATATTCATTTTGTCATTAAAATGAATGAGACCAAAAATATGCATTTTGGTAAATAAATAAAAGTCACGATTTTTATTGTCATATGCTCATAATAAAGAGTATTGAAATATTTGCCTGTGATGTTGTATTTTGATGTGTTAAATGTGATGTTAGTATATTCAAAATTGAATATTACACTTCCATTTACAAGTCATCCGACTTGTTTATGTGATTGGGACGATTATTTTTACACATCGCCCAAGTGCACAAATAATTTATTATTTGTTTGTTGGATGAAAACCCCACATGGGTATTGGGACGATACTTGACTGACACAAATCCCAATGTTTAATTATATGTCTATCGATTGATCGACAGGCTGCGATGAGCGTTATTGTTTTATTTTAATGCTCACACAGTTGACATTGTCACTCTGGTTGTTAATGGATGGATTGAGGATTATTTCCTATTATTACCCTATACATGAAATGTATGAAACCCATATGACCCAAATTATATGGTACATGGTTGAGTCGCATTCCAATGCAGAATTTCTTTTTAAATAAAGAATTTTTATATAATGAAAGGATCTTTGTAAAATAAAAGATTTTGTATTATAAAGAATATTTTACATTCAGAATCTTTTATATATAGAATATTTTATTGATTATTTTAAAATGTGTTTTTTTTATATAGTAATGAATTAATATCTTTAAGATAAATCTTTTATTTAAGATCATTAGATCTTAACATTTATGTTTGGTGATTGATATGTGAATTGGATTTGTAGTGGACGATGTTTTAAATAACATTTATCCTTTAATCCAATTTACATTGAAATTACTATTTGAAATTTATAAATCTATTTTATAAATTAAATCAAAATTGGAATATTAATAAATCTTTTTAGAAAGATTAAAAATTTAATTTATTTTATCTTTGATAAAATTAATGAGAACCTTTTAACATAGATAATAATTTTTATTTAAAAGGATATTCAAAGTTGGAATGTGGCGTATGGTTGGTTTTAATTACAAATACGCGAGTTATTCAGAAAGACCGGGTCTAACCCATTCTGAATAATCATCACGACGATCAAGAGTCAAAGATGAAGACGGTGACTGAAGACCGGAGAGCTTCACATCGTTTGGTTGATGGTGACTGATATCTTGAATTGGGACTGATCCCCCAAGGCAAGGTAAAAAGTGATGATCTTCCAGACGTACTGGAGATCGACGGATACGTTGTTTCGTTCAGACCCAGAACGGACTTGTAAATGGATAGCATGCCTGACATTGAAATTTATTTCATGTAATTAAATTGGTTTTTATTTAATATATAAATGCATGGTGGCGGAGGATTTATTCTCTTGCTTAACACCCTTTTGTACGCATGATATGAGTTGTTGATGTGGTATGCCAAGTTGCACTTGATCAAGGTTTATTGTTGCAAAGTAGAGCCTTGTGGGATGATCAAAGCATAGTCTATTTAGGCATAGCTTTGTGTATCGTGACCTCACGAGCCTCACAGCCCGGTAGAGTCTAAAATGGGAGAAGGGAACGCAGGGAGTGCGCACGTTTCTTTCTAGCTAGAGTGGTGCCAGGGAACTACAGCGCTGGCATTTATTCATTGTGGTTGTTGGATTGTTCGAGGCCTCGGTTTATGCGGTCGCCACTGGCCGTAGTATAGGTCCAAAAGGACCGGGAAGCGTGTGTTCAGGCATAACTAATCCACAAAAGTAAGTGTTGACCGGCCCTGCAGGATCCAAGGGTTGGACAGAGTACCAATCCTGGGGCATTGCTAGAGTGTCTCGAATCGGTAAGGATCTCCTCCCTAGCCTTGACTCATATGGAAACCCAAATTTCCAATACGACATCACGCGGTTTTGATTGTATACCTATATATGGCGACATAGTGGGATGGGGCACTCATGCCGTCTAGGATTGATACATTTACTTTGATGTATTTCAAATTGGTTGCACACTATTATTATTATATAATACCGTGTTTATCGTATCAAGCATCTTTTGATCATTATAAGGTAAAACCCTATCCTCCGGTTTGCGTTGCATTGTGTGATGGGACTTGGGTCTTATAATGGTTTCATTTTTCTAAAAAGCATTGCGTTATTTTGACGATTTACTTTAGTCATGCACTGGCAATCCATAGGAGAAAACCCGTTCCGCGAAAGTGGCGTGGTCCTGTGATTAGCCTTATTATATTATATAGGTTAACTAGAATTCTCACACCAGTCCCATGACTGACCTGTAGTTTGTCCACTGGCAAACTCGGGTGCCCATATTTTCCACACGGGCAGTCGAGTAGCTATTTTTTTTGCAGATATATTAAACAGGATTCTGGGTTGAAGCTTAAAGCTGTGTCCAGAGATAGAGAGTCTTCCGCTGTGTTCTTCCGTTGCATTATATTACATTTTTTCATTTTTTGTATTTATCTTCCGCTGTAATTATATTCCAATGTACTCTGATATGTATATTCTGTACTCTGATGTAACATTTATTATAGTGTTATAAAAGTCTTCTGTTATCTGTTGTAATGTGTTGTATGCCCAAAGTTAAAGTATTCGTAGATTTTCACTTTTTGGGTCAGACCTGTGTGGTTTATGGTCGATTCAAAGGGTGGGAATTTGCGGGTCTTTACAGTTGGTATCAGATCTCTGGTTAGCTCAAATCTTTGGGGTACAACTCATTAGAACTGGACAAAAGACTCATCAGAGATTGGATTAGTAATGTCCAATAAGAATACTCATTAGAGATAGGATCAGTAGTATCCTAGAATGAGTAAACTCGTTAGAGATGGGGTTAGTAATGCCCTAGAACAAGTTAAGAGTTACGAACTTATAATTAACGTATTTTTGATATTTATAATATATTTTGTGAAATATGATTTATATATATAAAGTTATATATATTTTGAAAAGATAATCTATCATTAAAATTTAAAATTAAGATAGTTAATTTTACAATTTTTAGCTACGTTCCTTTTCGAGGACGAAAAGTTTTTAAGTGGGGGCGATTGTAACAACCCGGAATTTTGGGGCCAATTTAAAAATTTATTTTAAGTGATTTTAATAAGTTTTGATATTTAAATAATCTATTTTAAATAATAATGATCACAAATTTGATTCAAATCGAAGATAGAATGAATGATTTAGTTTTAATTAACAAAAGAGTTAGAAATAACGCGTAGTTTGAAAAGTCAAACTTGAACTTTGACTGACCGTACAAGATGCAAAATTTAACGGATTTTAGTGAAACCAAAAATATTAGAATCTATTTAAATTTATCTTTCCAACGAATCCGAAAAATCGAAATTTCATAACGGAAATCAAAAGTTATGGCCAATTCAATATTTAGAAAGGTCGCTATGAAATTTATAAGGGCCAAAATGCTACTTTTTGCATACGAAGGAATTTGAACTCGAAACCACTTCCATTGAGTTCAGAATGATGTTTCTACATTGAAAAACAGTAAACACTTATATATTTTGAGCTTCGGGATTTATTTGTTTAAAAATATATTTTTAATATTAAATATATTGGCTTTAAAAATAGTCATTTTTCAAACGACCTCTGTTTTCGACGAAATCACTTTTGTTGGAACCGGAATGTCAAATTATTGTTAGGTTTCAATTTTCAGAATTTTTCGAATTAATATGTGAACGTGGGAAAAGAAAATATGTTTTGACTATTTTAGTTAAATTTTAAACAACTTGAAAAAGGCCATTTTTCAAAAAGTCTCAGAATCCGACGAAATAATTTTTTTTAGAACCGTATTGACATAAGAAAGACAAAAATATTTTTTTTAGAATTTTCTGAGGTCGTATGTGGCCCCGGCATATTTAAATGTACGGTAGAAATTAAATAATTAATTTAATATTGTATTTTCAAATAAAACCGAAAAAAATTGTTGTATATTTCGGAATTGGACCTTGGGACATAGCCCATCGCGTTCAGAAGGCCTCAAAACGTTAAGATCGACAGTAAGCAGGCCCAAATCCGAGAAAGTCCGAAAATCCACTTTATTTCACGAATTTCGAAATTTATATTATTAAAATATTAAAAAAAATCCGAAACCCTAGAACAATGGTCAGCCGCCGCCCAGAATTCGAAGGCTGAAAACGCACGAACTTCAAATGCTAAGATCTCTCAATCCGTTCGTCGAAAATTGACGTATGACCTACCAAATCGAAGAGAATTCAGAGAGCTACAAATCTATACGGTTAAGATCGGATTTTGGTTCACGGATTTCACGAATTTCGAGGCCAAAGCCGCTGCATACGGGCTCGATTTCTGGAGCATGGGTCCCACCGAGATGGCCGTGGGTATGGGCGAAGATGGAGGCGAGGTAGGTGGTTCGGGTGGTGGTCTCGGATCGGACGATGGTGGCTTGTATTGGGGTGCGTGTAGAAGGAAGGCGGGCGGCTTGATGGGTTCGGCCGACGTGAAGTGGTGAGGAAGAAGGAACCCGTTTCTTTTTTTTTATTATTATTTTATTATTTAATTACCCGATCTTTAAAAATTCATAACTCTTTCATACGAGGTCCGTTTGACGAACCGTAAATTGCGTTGGAATCACAAAATTAAGAGCTTCGTGATGGCGCATACCACAGCTGAAAAGGAGACAGTAAAATTTTGGCCAAAAATTCAATGTGAGGATTCTAATTTTATTTGTTTAATTAATTATAAATTATTTTCTTGCATTAAACATAATTGTTTGATCATTTAATTCTGACCTGAAAAGTTGGGTGTTGTTTGAAATGATAATTGTTATTCGATGTCTAGTAGAAAGATCATAATAAATTTTTTTAATCTTTTGTTTTGATTTATAGATAAAATTTTAATCTTTTATCATGATTTACAAATCAAAGTTTTGATTTTTATTTTGAAATGAATAACATTAATAAAGATTCGATCTTTAAAATGAATCTTTGTTTTTGTTTGTATAAAATGAATCTTTGTTTTATTTATAAAACATGAAATCTTTTATTTTTATTTATAAAGATTAAAACTTTATAAAAATTTAAACTTTGATTTCGTTAACAAAGATTACAACTTTGATTTTGTTAACAAAGATTACAACTTTGATTTTGTTTGCAAAGATTACAACTTTGATTATGGTTACAAAAATTACAACTTTGTTTTTTGATTATAATAAAAAAAGCTAAATCTTTTTATGTTGAAAATAAGGAGACAATATTTTTATGTTTTAAAATAAAAAGACAATCTTTTTATATTGAAAACAAAAGATGTAATTTTGACGATGAAAATAAGAAGATGATCTTTTTATATTTAAAATAGAGGAGTTATCATTTTTACATTGTAAAATAGAAAAGGTCATATTTTTTTTTTCATTACAAAATAGGTTAATCCTTTTTTTTACACCTTCCTTTGTAAATGATAAGACCAAAAATATGTTATTCACATTATTGATTTTTATATGGTGAAAGAAAAGAAATAAAGTTTTGTTAGTCATTTTGTTTACATTGCTTTTGTAAATAAATGAACAGAAATATAAAGAAAAATCATTTTTCTATGTAAACCAAAAGAGAACATAATTTGTGAATTGTTTTTATTTACATTTATATGTAAAACAAAAGAGAACATAATGGGTAAATCATATTGTTTACATTTTATATGGAAACCAAAGGAGAACATAATGTGTGAACGGTTTTTGTTTACATTTTCTTTGTAAAAGAGAAAGAGTAAAACATGTTAATCACTTTGTTTACATTTTCATTGTAAAAGAGAAAGAGTAAAATATGTAAATCATTTTGTTTACATTTTCTTTGTAAAAGAAAAAGAGTAAAACATGTTAATCACTTTGTTTACATTTTCTTTGTAAAAGAGAAAGAGTAAAACATGTTAATCACTTTGTTTACATTTTCTTTGTAAAAGAGAAAGAGTAAAACATGTTAATCACTTTGTTTACATTTTCTTTGTAAAAGAGAAAGAGTAAAACATGTTAATCACTTTGTTTACATTTTCTTTGTAAAAGAGAAAGAGTAAAACATGTTAATCACTTTGTTTACATTTTCTTTGTAAAAGAAAAAGAGTAAAACATGTTAATCACTTTGTTTACATTTTTCTTTGTAAAAGAAAAAGAGTAAAACATGTTAATCAGTTATGTAAATAAAAAGAATAGAATTTAGAAATATATTTATTTACATTTTCTATAGTAGGTAAAAATAGAATTGTTAATATTGAATATTTTATCGTCATTTTGAATGCGGTAAAAATAGAATTGTTAATATTGAATATTTTATCGTCATTTTGAATGCGGTAAAAATAGAATGGTTAATGTTGAATATTTTATCGTCATTTTGAACGCGGTGAAAATAGAATGGTAAATGTTGTCATTTTTATCGACATTTTTAGTGCGATAGAAATAGACAATGTTAGTGATTCATTTTTATCGACATTTTTAGTGCGATAAAAATAGACAATGTTAGTGATTCATTTTTATCGACATTTTGGGTGCGATAAAAATAGACAATGTTAGTGATTCATTTTTATCGACATTCTTGGTGCGATAAAAATAGACAATGTTAGTGATTCATTTTTATCGACATTCTTGGTGCGATAAAAATAGACAATGTTAGTGATTCATTTTTATCGACATTCTTGGTGCGATAAAAATAGACAATGTTAGTGATTCATTTTTATCGACATTTTGGGTGCGATAAAAATAGACAATGTTAGTGATTCATTTTTATCGACATTCTTGGTGCGATAAAAATAGACAATGTTAGTGATTCATTTTTATCGACATTTTTGGTGCGATAAAAATAGACAATGTTAGTGATTCATTTTTATCGACATTTTTTGTGCGATAGAAAATAAAAAGAACAGGAACATGAGAATCATTTATTTACAACTCCTATTGTAAGTGAAAAGAGTAAAAATATGAGGACCACTTTATTTACAACTTCTTTTGTAAATGAAAAGACCAAAATATGTTGATCATTTTATTGGTATTTCTATGGTTAATAAAAGAACAAGACATGTGAATCCTTTTTATTTTCATTTTCTATTGTAAATGAAAAAGAACAACATTCTTGTCAAGACTTGATTAGTGAATTTAAATTGTCATTTTGAGTTAACATGTCAAAATTAGAAAATGAACCTTTCTATACATTAAAAGGATTAGTTAAAAATGAACATTTTGTGTCATTAAAAAGGATTAATTAGAAATGAACACTTGGTGTCATTAAAAAAAGAATAAATTAAAAATAAACATTTTTTTTATGCATAAGAAAAGAGATTAAAACAAAATACTCATTTTTGTATATTAAAAGTGGATTAGACAAAATGGACATTTTTGACACATTAAAATGAATGAAGTAAAAATAGACATCTTTATTCATTGAAAAAGATTAGACAAAATTCTCATTTTGTTGCATTAGAAGTTAAGAAACAAAATCATCATATTTGTTATGTTGAGAGAAAGAATGGATGTACAATGTATGTTTTCATACATTAAAAAGAACGAATTAAGGATGTATATTTTTATACATTAAAAATAATGAAGTCAGATATTCATTTTGTCATTAAAATGAATGAGACCAAAAATATGCATTTTGGTAAATAAATAAAAGTCACGATTTTTATTGTCATATGCTCATAATAAAGAGTATTGAAATATTTGCCTGTGATGTTGTATTTTGATGTGTTAAATGTGATGTTAGTATATTCAAAATTGAATATTACACTTCCATTTATAAGTCATCCGACTTGTTTATGTGATTGGGACGATTATTTTTACACATCGCCCAAGTGCACAAATAATTTATTATTTGTTTGTTGGATGAAAACCCCACACGGGTATTGGGACGATACTTGACTGACACAAATCACAATGTTTAATTATATGTCTATCGATTGATCGACAGGCTGCGATGAGCGTTATTGTTTTATTTTAATGCTCACACAGTTGACATTGTCACTCTGGTTGTTAATGGATGGATTGAGGATTATTTCCTATTATTACCCTATACATGAAATGTATGAAACCCATATGACCCAAATTATATGGTACATGGTTGAGTCGCATTCCAATGCAGAATTTCTTTTTAAATAAAGAATTTTTATATAATGAAAGGATCTTTGTAAAATAAAAGATTTTGTATTATAAAGAATATTTTACATTCAGAATCTTTTATATATAGAATATTTTATTGATTATTTTAAAATGTGTTTTTTTTATATAGTAATGAATTAATATCTTTAAGATAAATCTTTTATTTAAGATCATTAGATCTTAACATTTATGTTAGGTGATTGATATGTGAATTGGATTTGTAGTGGACGATGTTTTAAATAACATTTATCCTTTAATCCAATTTACATTGAAATTACTATTTGAAATTTATAAATCTATTTTATAAATTAAATCAAAATTGGAATATTAATAAATCTTTTTAGAAAGGATAAAATTTAATTTATTTTATCTTTGATAAAATTAATGAGAACCTTTTAACATAGATAATAATTTTTATTTAAAAGGATATTCAAAGTTGGAATGTGGCGTATGGTTGGTTTTAATTACAAATACGCGAGTTATTCAGAAAGACCGGGTCTAACCCATTCTGAATAATCATCACGACGATCAAGAGTCAAAGATGAAGACGGTGACTGAAGACCGGAGAGCTTCACATCGTTTGGTTGATGGTGACTGATATCTTGAATTGGGACTGATCCCCCAAGGCAAGGTAAAAAGTGATGATCTTCCAGACGTACTGGAGATCGATGGATACGTTGTTTCGTTCAGACCCAGAACGGACTTGTAAATGGATAGCATGCCTGACATTGAAATTTATTTCATGTAATTAAATTGGTTTTTATTTAATATATAAATGCATGGTGGCGGAGGATTTATTCTCTTGCTTAACACCCTTTTGTATGTTAAATAATTACCGATCGCATGATATGAGTTGTTGATGTGGTATGCCAAGTTGCACTTGATCAAGGTTTATTGTTGCAAAGCAGAGCCTTGTGGGATGATCAAAGCATAGTCTATTTAGGCATAGCTTTGTGTATCGTGACCTCACGAGCCTCACAGCCCGGTAGAGTCTAAAACGGGAGAAGGGAACGCAGGGAGTGCGCACGTTTCTTTCTAGCTAGAGTGGTGCCAGGGACCTACCAGCGCTGGCATTTATTCATTGTGGTTGTTGGATTGTTCGAGGCCTCGGTTTATGCGGTCGCCACTGGCCGTAGTATAGGTCCAAAAGGACCGGGAAGCGTGTGTTCAGGCATAACTAATCCACAAAAGTAAGTGTGGACCGGCCCTGCAGGATCCAAGGGTTGGACAGAGTACCAATCCTGGGGCATTGCTAGAGTGTCTCGAATCGGTAAGGATCTCCTCCCTAGCCTTGACTCAGATGGAAACCCAAATTTCCAATACGACATCACGCGGTTTTGATTGTATACCTATATATGGCGACATAGTGGGATGGGGCACTCATGCCGTCTAGGATTGATACATCTACTTTGATGTATTTCAAATTGGTTGCACACTATTATTATATAATACCGTGTTTATCGTATCAAGCATCTTTTGATCATTATAAGGTAAAACCCTATCCTCCAGTTTGCGTTGCATTGTGTGATGGGACTTAGGTCTTATAATGTTTTCATTTTTCTAAAAAGCATTGCGTTATTTTGACGATTTACTTTAGTCATGCACTGGCAATCCATAGGAGAAAACCCGTTCCGCGAAAGTGGCGTGGTCCTGTGATTAGCCTTATTATATTATATAGGTTAACTAGAATTCTCACACCAGTCCCATGACTGACCTGTAGTTTGTCCACTGGCAAACTCGGGTGCCCATATTTTCCACACGGGCAGTCGAGTAGCTATTTTTTTTGCAGATATATTAAACAGGATTCTGGGTTGAAGCTTAAAGCTGTGTCCAGAGATAGAGAGTCTTCCGCTGTGTTCTTCCGTTGCATTATATTACATTTTTTCATTTTTTGTATTTATCTTCCGCTGTAATTATATTCCAATGTACTCTGATATGTATATTCTGTACTCTGATGTAACATTTATTATAGTGTTATAAAAGTCTTCTGTTATCTGTTGTAATGTGTTGTATGCCCAAAGTTAAAGTATTCGTAGATTTTCACTTTTTGGGTCAGACCTGTGTGGTTTATGGTCGATTCAAAGGGTGGGAATTTGCGGGTCTTTACAGCATATATATTGGGAAGCAAAGGTTTTGGAAATCCTGTGGCGTTCGATAATACCTACTTCAAAATACTCATTGATAGACCATGTGACTGTGTACGTGTAGTGAATAAGTGTGTAGTGAGGAGTCAATGTATACGAGTGAAATGTAGTGAGGAAGTGTATGTACAAGTAATTGTGTAAATGGAGGGGAAACACTGTCTGTACTAATTGAAAGTGTTATAAATATTTATTTGACTAAATATTTGTTTAAAAATAATTTTGAATTAAATATTCAATTCTTGTAAATATTATTAATATTATGTGTAATATTCAAATTCGTTGCAACTTTCAGCATTTTACAACGGGCATTTGCTGTTGTTATAGAAGATATTACAATGGTCAATACCTGTTGCAAAAATATTACAACGGGCTGCTATTCTAGTGAAGGAACATACAACAACAACATAAGACCATTGTAAAAAGTCTATTACAACTGCCTGTTACCACGTTCATTGCCCGTTGTAAAAAAAGACATATCACAAAATGGCCTAATACAACAGGCGGGCTGGCCGCTGTAAAATCCCTATTACAACGGGCATTGCCTGTTGTAACAGATCTGTTTTGCTGTAGTGGTGCACCAAAATAGGTGATTGACAACAAGTATAAGTGCCTGTAAGGCCGTCGGCAATTATAAACAATGATTATAAGTGTTGATAGAATTTCTTTCCCAATGATTATAAGCATTGGGACATTTCCTTTACCAAAGGTTATAAGCGTTGGTAGAAATTCTTTTCCAGTGGTTATAAATGTTGGAACATTTTCCTTTCCAACAGTTACAAGCGTTGCTAATTTCATCATATCAGCATATATAAGTTAGTGTTAGTGAAAACAAATTAGTAACATAAATAAGTGTTGGTACTTTCCATATTCTAACATTAATAACTATTGCAACTAACATAGTATGCATGATTATGATACAAATTATATTTAATATAAACTCAAAATATATCAATTTAGAAATGTATAACTTAATCAATTTCAACAGACTTCATCCATAATCATGATAACAAAAAGAATATCAATTAACAAACACCACACATAATTAAATTACTAAACCCAATACATGATTAATCAATCCCATTTTTAAGATCTTCTACTATATCTTTACCACTAGAACTACCCTCTAATCTCCTCTTTTCTTACATTTCTTCTAGAAGTGCCTACATGCATTTAATATCACAATAAATTTAAATTATTAGTTAAAGTCAATACATCAATGCTCAAAGAAATGATACACAAGTTCAACATTCAATGTCGGGTAGTAACATTCAAAAGCACAAGGCGCGTAGTTTCAACAAGAAAATAACTATCTGAAGGCTTCTCAAAACAGTCACAGTCAAGGTAGCTCGACAAGTAATAGTTGTAACTCAGTTGTGCAAACTCAGTTGCAAACTCATCTTAAATGATACAGATAAATCAAAGATCATTTTTAAAAATCAATCAAATAAGATATAGATAAATACAAGATCGAACTATAATTAAATTGAAACATCTTTTGCTTAAAATCATTGAATTTAATCCACCGAGCAGCTTGAAAGATAGTATGGAAACAAAATGGAATAAAGCTACTAATGAAATTCCATTACATGTCAAATTTAATAAGCAACACAGAAATAAGAAACACATAAATGCCGTCCAGTTGTGCATAATACTACGTATATTATGTGTAACATTAAACATCCAAATTTTACAAAAACAACAAACAAAGATACAAATAGAGGGACATAAATCACATTAATACCATAAGTTATAATCTTTGCTTGCCACTAATCAAAACTTGCAAAAAAATTCGTTTTCCATCATGTAAAATGATTTCTAGTTTAGAAAACTCAACCTATTTTTACGCTAGTAATTTCAATTCGGTTACATTAATTGAATTCATAACTTTGATAGATTCATCTTTTGATGTAAATATTATGGTCCTTGTACTTGGAGTCCCTATTACAGTAAGGATTCAAAGTATCTTAGATTTTTTTTATATTCCATTGAGTTTGCAAATCAGTTGCAACATTAACACACATTCATTTCTTTAGGTGCAATATATTATTTCATGTATACATTATTCAGATCTGATTCATTCTTAGAATAAAAATTCCATCATTTTCCTGTTATTGGATAAATTTCATATTTTTGTGGGCCTTCGATACTACTATTTATTAACACTTAGTGTGCTAACATTTTCAACATTACCTTTTTTGACTAGAATTAATCAATAGCAAAGTTATCCCATTGATTTTTATATAATGATGAAAAGATATATGAATTCAATCTTAAATCCATTGTTTTGGTCATGTATAAATATTTGACTATTGGTAATGTTCCTTTGGTTATTTTCATATGTTTTTGGAGTGGACTTTTCATCATATGAATTTATATTGTGAGGTTTATAATTGACTTTGGACTGGTAAATAATGATCACCATTTTTACAATTTATGGGTAAATCGATAAGATTAGCAGCTCTTGTTGGTATAGTGATTAAGCATTATATTCCTTTATTATATGACTTCTTAAATAAGGTTTCTTATGGAATGGTATAAGAGTCTTATAATATTTTTCATATTCAACTTTGCAAAAGATAAGCCTATAAGATTGTGCAGGTTAATAATTTTGGCTCCTCTGACCTTGCTTCCCATTCTAAAGCTATGCGAAACATTTAAAAAGTGGAAGCTATGCATATGTACCCATTATTACAACAGAAAGGTCACTTCTCAACATGATAATTATAGAAATCTTTTAGTATCTATTAACTAAAATTTGTAATTTCTTAACAATATTGTACCTAGCATAAGAAGATCACTTAAAAGATAATACATATCGTGAACGTAAACAAAATGGAATAAAACTACAAATGAATGATTCCATTACATGTCAAATTGAATAAGCAACGTTGAAATGATGTCCAGTTGTGCATAATGCTACGTATATTATGTGTAACATTAGACATCCAAATTATACACAAACAAAAACAATAAACAATGATACAAATAAAGCGACATAAATCCCACTAATACCGCAAGCTATAACCTTTGCTTGCCACTAATCGAACTTGCGAAAACTTTCTTTTTCCATCAAATAAAATGACTTTAACTTAGAAAACTCAACCTGTTTTGTTCACTAATAATTGTTTACAGCTTGGCTTACATTAACTGAATTCATAATTTTGATAGATTCATCTTTTGATGTAAATATTATGGTCATTCACTTGGAGTCCCTGCTACAGTAAAGATTTAAAGTATCTTATCGACAATCTAAGAAAAAAAATTGTTCTTGTGTCATTTATCCTTTTTTTTCCTTCTTTTTCTATTCCTCTTATCCAATAAACCTTAATAACATAACTTTAGATAAATTTTCAAAAATCATGTGCTTGACTCCAGATTGTGAAGGTGATACACCAAATTTAGTGGAATGTGAAAAAGGTAAACTTTGAATTTTAAATTGTTTTGATTTTATTTTTACAAATTTGAAATTGCATATTTTACACAAGATGTAAAACTTGAATTTTATGTTGATATGTGACATAGCTATAGTGATATTCTCTGTAGTGGAGTGTTTTTTCGGGCTGAAAGGGTATATAGGGACAATTTTAACAAAAAGATTAGTATACTCGATGAAAAACATGTGTATAGTTGTTTTATTTATTTTTTCACTACACCAAAAATGCTATTACGCAACGACTTTGAGCGGTTGCAAATTCATTTAGCAATGGCTACGAGCTGTTGCAGAATCTGAAGTGGTAAAAAATTAGCAATGGCTTTATGTTGTTGCGAAGTATGGTTTTATTACGACTCAAAGTCGTTGCTATTTTTGATTCAGCAATGGTTTATAACCGTTGCGAATTCACATATCTTTTTTATAAAAAATATTACTCATTTGGCTCTCCTACAATACCAAATTCATTTAATTTTCATACTCAATACATGTATTCACAAATTTAACATAATATCACAAAAGAAATATTATCAGACCAAATATATTTTACAGTTTCAACACAAAGACCAAACTTAACAAGTTTTGAAATCTCAACATTCAACAATGGTATGTTACACTTCAAAGTTCAGCAATAATAACAAAAATAATATTACAAAATAAAGTACATAGTTCACAAGCATATTATCTATACATAGTTCAGAAAGCATTTTAAGTACATAGTACAATGGAGAGATCTATCCTTAATCGGTACATAGTTCATTGTCTTGAAGCCTTCCTCTATTTTGATCTTACTTTCATCATTTCTTTTGCATCAGCTGCTTTCAGTGAGATCGTAGAGATGCTTACTAATGGATGCATGCACCCACTATAATGCGTACAAGCATGGAAAGGCATTTGAACTGCAGTAGCCTATTTGGCCTACAAAAGCAAATGAGATATAATTAGAATGTATGGAGTTATAACAAACCATGATGTAGCATGAAAGGGAAAATGACATGATCAATAAATGCAAGAGTGGTGATAACTTTGTAAATATAAATAAGTTAGTCTGCATACTTTCCCTACTTGCATCTATACCTATCAATGACATGATAAATAAATGCACTTGGTAAGATATTGTATAAAGAAGTAAATTTAATTGATATTCTTCAAGGGTTAAACAAAAATTACAAAGCCTGGGTCCCATTGGTTAGCAATTCAACAACATGCAAGTAAACGAATACAATAGCTATTACTTTAGGCTGCCAACCTATGATAGTTAGAAGCTATTAGTGTATTTTAATGAACAAGATAGTATATTTGACTAATGTTTACTCCCAGAAAAAGCTTGTTGTCATATTAGATTAATTTAGCATGTTACTTGACCAGGTCATAAAACAAACTACATGTTATCCGAACAAGTAAATCACTGATTAAATTGAAGATATGAATAAATTACCTCAAGTAATCGCTTTCCTCTAAAGCTCAACTGACCGTCACGTATCTCATGTTAAAGTGTGTTAACAAGATCAATTGAACTTTCCTAAGCTTTGAGGGATCCTGGAATATTAATGCAAAATATATCAAATAAAGATTTATTATGACCAATTTATTTATACCAAATGCCAAATTACCAAAACCTATTTGCAAAATACCATCAGGTTTCGAAGATACCATTTCTAAACCAAAAAATCCAATAATATCCTCTAAACTGACTCTACCTTGAAGAATTATATAGAAATTCATCAAACGTAAAAGGCGTACGCACGAGATAAATTTCTACTGAATGACCCTTGGATTAATAACAAATTTCTTGTTGGCATTTTGGGTTGCGACATATACTTCCTATCTATGACTAAGCTCACTAAGTGTCCAACATCCTGAGTAATAATCAGTGGAATGCTGGAAAGTTCCTAAAAACTAGAGAAGTATCAAATTACTTACATCAAGTTCAAATAGTAGAAGATAAGGAAATATACTACTTTTATGTTTAGTTGTTCATGCAGCCACAAATCAATATTTTTGCTAAAAGTTATAACAAATACTTGCTGCAGCCAACATATATATATGAGCTGGTGTAATATAGAAGAACCCAAAACTAAAATTTTCAAATAATGGTTAACACGAATTTTATTTTCTCATCATTTTATTATATTTGTCTTTTTTTCCTTTTCTTGAAAAATATGATTCTATTAAAGAAAATTCCATAATTATTGTTATGCGAATAATTACACAAATTGCTCTGATATCAATCTGTTGTGCAAAAATTGCAAAAATGCAGGAGAATAATAAACAGGATCTTGATTTTTCAATTGAACATCAATTTAATCCAATAGCATTTACTCTATTACATCAAAAAAATAGTACATAACTATAATAAAGAACAAAAGAGACACAAATATTTGTACCGGTTCCACTAACTTCGAGATAGTGTACGTCCAGTTCAAAGAAGAGAGATTTTATTCCACATGAGAGAATTACAAGAGATTATAAAATAAGAGTTTACATATCAAAACATCAAATTAGGCTTAACAAGAAGAGACACTCCATTTGGGGATCACTGGCATCATGCCAGGATGGGTTTACAATGAATTCCACCCATAATATATAGCCAATGAAATCTATGTGAATCATCAATCAAATTACCAAGATATGGTAAGAAATTATGGAGGAAAATTGCAGATGAAACAAATGGCACAAACATAGCTAGCAAATTAATCATTCCCTTCCTTTGTAAAGATAGTAGAAAATAATCTTGCATTTATTTCTTTTCCATCCCATGCAAATGCAATCAATAATTTATGCACTTCCATTTTTAAAATATTTACTTTCCATTTTGCATATTTGTTTCCACCAATTTGTGATTTTGTATTACCAAAATTTAACACTCCACCTTGATGGAAAAACACATATCTCCAACACCAAATCTCGAGTCAAATTATCTTATCAACATAGAACTATTCAAAAAGAACTCCGTCTTAAGTCAAAATCTCATAGAGAGATAGAAACCAAAAATGAATATTTACTTAATGGGTTCCAGCAAAGCTACCCCCATCAAACCTTGTTAATGAGCTCAGACAATGTCCCCGTCCGCCAACAAAATGTTGCAAATATCCAAAAATCAAAAGAAGGCAGATTCCAAAGTAATCCCAATACCACCGAGGCCAAAACTGATTATCTCAATCACTAGTTCAAATTAAAAGCCAAAACCCAAATCTTTGTATGCAACATAAACTCCCTCCTTTCAGAACCTACATGCAGCACCACTCCTTTAAGAAGACATCACAAAATCAACGATGTGCCACAATGGCACCAAATCCGCCAAAATCATCTCTATGAACTGCACTCTTCAAGACGGCATCACAAGTCGATAAGCCTCAATGACGTCAAATCCATCACCAAAATCAACTACATCAGTTATAGTTTCTAAATTGAATGGTCCCTTCAACACACTAAACTCTTTATCACTTAACTCGCATACAGTGCGAGCCACACCTAATAGATCTCCATCTTGCTGAGCATTTCTCAACTGAATTCGAAGTTATACAGAGTCCTCAAACACTTGGAAAGGTTGTTATCACCTACAACGGTTCGTATTAGATCACTACCACCTCTAAGCAGTTTCACCAAGCTGTTTTCTATAAAGAGTCTCTTTTCTACGGTTGTTCAACATTTTAACATATAACTCCATCTTAATGAGAATCTGAAGCTCAAGCTACATTAAAATTCCAAGCCTGGAACACTCTTCTCTCTCAACATAATCTTTTCCATCAAAGTCTCATTTCCCCTAAAATAGTAATAGGATAATCATCACTGAATCTACCAACCTTTCTAGAAATAATTGATGCACAATTTAAAATAAACCGCCTTGCTCCGATACCAATCTATTGTCCAAAAAGTTGCACAAATTGCTCCAATACCAATCTTTTGTGCAAAAATTGCATAAATGCGAAAAAACAATAAACATGGTCTAGATTTTCCAATTGAACTTCTATCTGATCTGATAGAAATTATTCTATTACATTAAACAATTAGTAGATAACTATAACGAAGAAACAAAGAGGCATACAATATTTATACTGGTTCCACTACCTTCGAGATAGTGTACGCCCAGTTCAAAGGAAAGAGATTTTATTCTCTATGAGAAAATTACAAGAGATTACAAAATAAGAGTTTACATGTCCAAACCTCAAATTAGGCTTAACAAAAACAGACTTTCCATTTGGGGATCACTGGCACTATGCCAGGATGGGTATACATTGAAGTCCACCCACAATATATATTCAGTGAAAATTATGTAAGTCATCAATCAAATTACTAAGATACAATGATAAATAATAGAAGAAATTTGCAGAGGAAACAAGTGGCTCAAACATAGCAAGTAAATCAATCAAGCATTCAAATAAAATGTACATAAATTCTAACGAAAACCTAATGACAACCTGGGTTCTAAGCAATCTAGTCAAGAAGTGTGGTTGGAGCATGACCATTCCTTCCTCCCTCCTATAGCTGTACTATTGAAGTTTGGGCGCGTCTTCCTTCCCTTTATACAATGTGTTTCCTATAACAGTCCTTCCTTAGACTTTTGGAATAGTCCCCAGTCTAGAACTGTTGAAATATAATTCAAACTCATGCACGCATATGTGAAAGCTGAACGAAGTCAGATAAAATTAACCAGTTTGAAGGCTAGTTCGATGGAAGACTTTATCAAGTTTGCTGTTGTTTTTAAATCATTAGTTAGGAGTTGATTTAAAGTTTATATTTTAAAGACCACTTATTTAGGCTTGTTAGACGTGGTCAATAAAGATTTTTGTCCTAGTTTAGCATCTATTTAAGCATTGTATTGTTTAACGTGAGATTATTCTTCTTCCAGTAAAAACATAAAACATTTTATCTTTTCCTTTTCTGTCATAAGCTAACATTTGGTATCAGATCCAAGGGTTTTTCGATTCTGAGCGTCCCATTCCGGTGGCGGTAGCCACCGTTTAAGGCTATCGTCCGCCGGGTCATCTCCGGATTAGCGTCGGATCCTTTGTTCGATGCAATTGAAAGATTATATGATTGTGATAAGGAGTAAGCAACGTTGATTGTTTAGTGCATGATGGATGAACTTTACTAGTCCGTTAAGAAGTGGGACGATGCAGTGAATAAAATATGATGTTATCGTCTGTCGTGTCAGCGCCGGGTTAGCGTCGGGCTAGTGTCGTCAATAATGGCTGGAGTGGTGGCATCGAGAAGGGCTGGAGCAACATGGAAGCGAGGAAATGAAGCAAAAAAAAGGACAGTCTGTGACATGGAAAAGTGAATGATGATCTGACTGTTGAATTGGTGGAGATTGTTTCACCTTACTTTCATTTAGCTATTGTTGTTGAATCTGAATGGATGTTGTGGCTATTCTTGGTGATGATTTGTGGAGTTTTTTGAAGTGATATTTGCTGGAACCAATGACAAGTATGTGATGAAGACGGCAAGCTGCTGTTAGTTGAAATAGTGATTTTTTGTTTGGATTTGTTTGCTTAGCAAAGAATTTGGATGAAGTTGATGGCATCAAGTGCAGCTCTTATGAGAGCGTTGCAGTTGTGTGATGTGGCAGTGTTTGTCTCAGTGATGCTATTGATGTTAGCATGAAGAAGACGTTCAGCAGAACGTTAGTTGCTGATGCGACAACAGTGAAGACGAAGACGACGAAGCGTGTAGTCGTTTAGTGGTTTGATACTTGTGGAATGTTCCAGAGAACTGTTTGAAGTTGAGGCCTACAAATGCAGTAGGTGAAACCTGTGAGTGAAGAGGGTGTGGTTTCGAATTATCCAATAAGCAAATGTGAAAGAGCTGTAGCTCTAGCTTGTTTGGAAGATGACGGATACAACAGCAGTACCGTGGAAGGACCTTATCTGTAGAGGTCAGATGTATCCTTAGTGTGAAGTTGAAATTCTAAGGATGAAACCATAACAGTTTGTTGATAGTTTGCAAGTGATGCACTAATCAACATACAACAGTTGAGCATGTCCAACCAGATAGTGATGAAGATTGAGATTGAGATCATCTATGCAAAGATTTCAGCTCTTCTCAAAAATTGCTAAGTGAGTTTAAAGCAGCTATGACCAAGAATCCAGCATTCCATGCAAAGACCAATCACATATAAGTTCAGCATCATTTCATAAGGAATTTGCAGGAGTTTGAATTAAGGGAAGGTGTTGAAATATAATTCAAACTCATGCACGCATATGTGAAAGCTGAACTAAGTCAGATAAAATTAGCTAGTTTGAAGGCTAGTTCGATGGAAGACTTTATCAAGTTTGCTGCTGTTTTTAAATCATTACTTAGGAGTTGATCTAAAGTTTATATTTTAAGGACCACTTATTTAAGCTTGTTAGACGTGGGCAATACAGACTTTTATCCTAGTTTAGCATCTATTTAAGCATTGTATTGTTTAGCATTTTTAGTTGAAGAAATAAGAGAATCAACTCGAGATTATTCATCTTCCAGTAAAAACAGAAAACATTTTATCTTTTCCTTCTCTGTCATAAGCTAACAAGAACAACTACCATACCTAATGATATCAATAACCCCAACCTAAAATACCTCATAATAATTCCGCAGTCGGCTCTAGCTATTTCTTGCATAACCAATAATTAAATTCACCTCCCTTACACCAATTAGTTTTGGTTCTGTGAAGTTTTGGTTCGGCGGCTTTGGAACTCCTTATCTTAGCATCCAACGTCGGTTACTAATCAAGTTGTTCTCTGGATGAATAAAAAGAGGAGGCACTCTATCATTGTAGTCTACAAACGAATGGACTTCTCTGGCCCTTTGAATTTTCCTTAGTTCTTGGAGGATTTTGCCAACATGTAATTTAGCCAAATAAAATCTTCTTTTATGGAAAACAATGGCCAACGCTATTCCAACAAAAAATAGCAGCATATTACTAATGATGACCTACGCTTGCAATGTAAAGCAGAATTAGAATCAAACATTTATATATATTTTTCTTTGTGATTACGTGCACATCATGTAGGTCTTCCGTTGACACCAGTTCACTTCCATTGTCCTTCTCGGGACAATAAGGAGGAATGTTTCAATATCCAAATAAATAGAATTAAGACTATGCAGTTCTTTGAAAGAAGAGAGTAAATACTTGCTGCAGCTAACTGTTTTTGCTCTTCTTCACCTACTTATTCATTTTTAGCCTATACCATCATGTTAAAGATATTAGTATCTTGGTACACATTAAATGTGAACTACTAATTAAAAATAAAAAACATAGATATACTTTATTTTACAGTGCTATCATATTATCACTTAGACAATAACAATAAGCATGACATTCATAAAGTAAGGTCATGAAATATGCAGTGGAAGAATTTGTGGGTACTACCATGGTCGGATATGTGAGATTTGTAATATTGTAGAGAAAGAAAATGTATTATTGATCAGAATAGAATGTATATTACAATGTAATGTTGTGTAACGCTATGTATATATAGTGATAATACATAAGTGGGCTGACAGATATAAAGCCCAATACACAGATAATATACAGAAGCCCAACGAGAGACAATGACCCATATATGATCGGTTTGTATACATTAGTACCCATATGTTAACACGTCCCCTCAAGCCAATCTAGGGTTTCCATGTTTTGCTCTGCGCCGCCATCAGAAACTCTTAAGTCTTCTCTTAATCTTTCAAAAGTAGCCCTCGATAAGGCTTTAGTTAAGATGTCAGCCTTCTGATAAAAGGCTGGTATGTGTTTGATAGTGAGCTTCCCTGCTTCAGTCCTTTCTCTGATGAAGTGGAGGTCGATTTCGATGTGTTTCATCCTCGAGTGTTATATCAGATTGATGGATAAGGAGACTGTGCTCTTATTGCCACACCAAAGAACTGGTTTCTTCGTGATGGTTAACCCTAGCTCGCTGATTAGGGTTTCTACCCAAATGATCTCAGCGGTGGCTGATGCGATGGCCCTGTATTCCGCTTCAGTGCTCGATCTGGAGACTGTCGGTTGTTTCTTCGTGCACCATGAAATAGGATTTGGTCCCATAAACAAGCAATATCCAGATGTAGATCTCCGGTCATCTGGATCATTCGCCTAGTCGGCATCACTGTAAGTGCTTAAATTAATGTCTCTACCAGCTTTGATTGTTAAACCATAGTCTATAGTTCCCTGCAAGTAACGTAGAATCCTCTTGATTGCTCTCCAGTGCTCGTTTAAAGGGTTGGACATAAACTGGCACACTTTATTCACACTAAAACATATTTCTGGTCTCGTGATAGTTAAGTATTGTATTGAAGTGCTCCAACAATACTGCGGTATTGTGTACCAGTGTCAATGTTATCACCCTTGTGTTTTGACAGTCTTAAGTTTCTAGTCATAGGTATGGAAATGGATTTGGCTTTGTCCATGTTTGCTTTGACGAGAATTTCAGATATGTATTTCCTTTGAGACAGGAATATTTCTGATTTTGATTTCCTCTGTACTTTTATGCCTAAAAAATAGTTCACTTCCCCCATGTCTTTAATAGAAAATGTTTTATCCAAATGTGATATAACCTTGTTGATTTCTATGCTATCACTTCCTGTTATAAGGATATCATCAACATAAACAAGTATGTGGGCACTTCTTTGATTATGTGTTTTGGTGTATAGAGAGCTGTCATACTTTGTTGCTGTATATCCCAAGTCACTTAGTTTGTTCTTTAGCTTAACATACCATGATCTTGAGGCGTGTTTCAGTCCATATATGGCCTTGTGTAGTTGGCATACATAATTTTCTTTTCCCTTGCAAACATACCCCTTTGGTTGTTGCATATAGACAGTTTCATGTAGCTCCCCATTTAGGAATGCATTACACACATCCAATTGTCTTATGTCCCAGCCATTGTACACAGCTAGGTTTAGCATGATTCTGATGGTTGTTGGCTTGACCACTGGAGAGAAGGTTTCAGTAAAGTCAAAACCATGTTGTTGTGAAAAATATCTGGCAACTTGTCTGGCCTTGTGTTTACGTATGTTTCCTTCTGCATTCTTCTTTAGTTTGTAAGTCCATTTGCATGACACAATGTTCTTACCTTTTGGTGGAGTCATAAGACTCCATGTCTTATTCTTTATCAATGCATCATACTCTTCATTCATAGCCTTACACCATGATTTCTGTCTCACTGTTTGTTCGTATGTAACTAGTTCTGTGGGGTCTGCATTTTCTGTTATTGCATTGTATATTTTTGGCTTAAAAATGCCACTTTTGGCTCTTGTGGTCATGTAGTGTCCAATTAGTTGATTTTGAGCATTGTTATCTCCATTGTCACTGTCTGCTGCTTCACTTTCACTGCTTTGATGTTGATCACTGCTGTTATGACTGTCGTAGTTTTGGACTTGATCATCATCCTCACTTAAATGCTCACTTGAGCTGTATCCAGATCTGGTGCTGGAAATAGTTGGAGTAGCAACAGTTGGTGGTGGTTTCTCCTTATCATCACCTTTTTCAGTCCATTCAGTTAGTGTAGGAATAGTTCCCATGGTAGTTCTGGACTAATCATGTTTTTGATTTTTATCCTTTTTCTTGTCTGCAAAAGGAAACACACACTCATTAAAAACCACATGTCTAGACACAATGATTTTTCCCTTATCATCCAGACACTTGTACCTCTTTTGGTTACTTGCATACCCTATGAAGGTACATGGGATGGATCTTAAGGAAAGCTTGTGATTGTTATAGGGTCTGAGGCATGGGAAACACAAACATCCAAATGTTCTCAGAAAGGTGTAGTTTGGTTTATTCCCAAACAGAACTTCATGAGGGCATTTGTTTTGTAGAATCTCTGTAGGCATTTTATTTATTAGATAAACACTTGTGCTAAATACCTCATTCCAATATTTTAAATGTAAAGAAGACATAGACAACAATGTCAATCCTGTTTCCACTATGTGTTTGTGTTTTCTTTCCACAATGCCATTTTGTTCAGATGTGTATGGGCAAGTGATTCTGTGAATAATACCTTTTTGATTAAAAATATGTTTAAGTGGTAAGAACTCACTTCCTCATCAGTTTGTATAATTTGAATGCTACAGTTTATTTGTTTCTATGAAATTCCTAAACTGTAGCATTGCATTGTATGTTTCTGATTTGGCTTTGAGAAAGAAAATCCAGGTATACCTGGTATATGCATTTACAATAGAAAGACAATACTTGTGTCCTTGCCTTGAGCTTAATGGTTCAGGTCCCCATAAATCTGCTGTAACTAATTCAAGGGGTTTAGATTAAATAGTTTCAGATCTGCCAAAAGGTAATTTGTGGCTCTTTCCAAGTTGACAATGTGTGCATACCTTAGGAACAAATGAGTGTTTAAAAGAAATATGATTGTCTTTTAAAATCTGCATTACAATGTCATAACTAGGGTGTACAAGTTTACAATGCCAAATGTTTAAATCATTTTGGACACTATTACTATTGTTAATAACATCAGAATTGTTTTCATTATCATTGCTAATTTGAATATTGACATTGCAACACCAAGTGCTCCTTTCATTGCTTAATCTTGATTGCATGGGGTTGAACCCGTAAAGGCCATTGCACAACCTACCCTGTAATAATATTTCCTTGCTTAGCAAGTCTCTAATTAGGCAATAATTAGGGTGAAACTCAAAATATACCTTGTTATCATTAGTGAATTGGGATACACTAATCAAGTTCTTCTTAACAGTGGGAACTCTAAGAAGATTGTTGAGATATAATTTTCTTTTACCTTTAACATATCCTGTCCCAACATGTGATATATTCATAGTTTCACCATTACAAGTGTGAATAACTTGCATACCTGAATAATTCTTGTTACCCAGATTTAGATTCTGAAGGTTATTGGTAAGATGATTAGTTGCCCCTGAATCTGGAAACCAATCTTCAGTATTTATATCATCATTTTTGACACTGTCATCACTGCCAGTAGCTTGTGATGTGGACGCCTTAGTATTTTGCCTTCCTTGGTCGTTTGCCTGTGCTAAATTAGCATTCATGGCTCTTTGTGCACCTTGTTGAGCATTGTTAACATCAGTACTAAATCTAAAATAACATCTATTTGCTGCGTGCCCTGGTTTATCACATATCTGACATTTTACTCTGTATGTATTGTTGTTGTTGTTGGATCTGCCCCTTCCTCTGCCTCTCTGATTGGGATTGCCTCTCTGTCCTTGTGGATTTCCTCTGCCATATCCAGGTGCGTTTCTTGGTTGATTTTGATTAGTATTTCTTGAATTCGATGCTAAGTTTATGTTGTACTCACTCTGGATTGCCTTTCTTTGTTCCACTCTACCCTCATGTGCCAATAGGGCTGAATACACAGATTGTATATCTGGTAGGTTAGTTTGGGTAGCAATATAAGTGACAAGAGACTCATATTCTTCATCTAACCCATTTGTTAGAGTCAAAATCTGTTCACTGTCTGAAATAGTATGCCCAACTGCCTTGAGTTTGTCACAAAGAGTTTTCACCTTAGAAATATACTCACGCATGCTCATATCACCCTTTCTTGCATTTTGAAATTCTCTCCTGTAGTGCATTATACGTGCCGATGACTGTGAGTTGAAAATCTGTTGGATTGTCGACCAAATTTCATGGGATGAACTGCACTCTATAACTTGTGATAGCAGATTTGTACTAATTGATGATAGGAGCCAAGAAGATAGTAAGTTATCTTGTTTTTGATGGTGAACAAACTCTGGGTTGCTGATGAGATTGTTTTATGCTTCTGCTGTCATTGTAGGTGGTGTTGGCTTGGTTCCGTTGACATAATCTTGAAGGTCGTATCCCTTCAAGGCTGTTTCGACTTGGGATTTCCACATCAAGAAATTATCTTCATCGAGAGGAATAGTGATAACTTGGGTCTTCGGTTTTACTAGTGGCAAAGGAAAGGTTGGCGGTGGTCCATTGTTATCTGCTCTAGAAGCTGCTGACGATAGATCAACGCTGCCTCCTACCATGGTGATAGAAGATTGCAAATCAACTGATGTATATGGCGAGGCTATTTGATCAAGAAGTAGCAGCCTGTACAGGAAGCACTCGAGGTTAACAGCAAATGTTCAGTGGTTCTTGCTTCTTTTCAACATTCAAGAATTGCTGAACAGTGGGCAAAAAAACCAAATGACGATATCCAAAATATCTGATGGTCGGAAATGAGCAGTTGTAGCCGCCGTGAATATAATTCCGGCAAGGCATGCACTGTTCAAAGACTGGTAAGAACAATCGCTATGCGATCAAGGAAGGGACGATCTCCTGTGATGAAAATACTCTGAGGAGACTTTAATAAATCGTCCTTCTCTTCTTCCTTTGGTTTTGATTTGTTTTTTTTTTCTCTTTAAAGAATTGATGATCCTTCTCAAATTGCCGTTTGGCTGATTGGCTCTGATACCATGTGAGATTTGTAATATTGTAGAGAAAGAAAATGTATTATTGATCAGAAAAGAATGTATATTTCAATGTAATGCTGTGTAACTCTATGTATATATAGCGATAATACATAAGTGGGCTAACAGATATAAAGCCCAATACACAGATAATATACAAAAGCCCAACGAGAGACAATGACCCATATATGATCGGTTTGTATACATTAGTACCCATATGTTAACAGGATAAAAAATACATCTCTGCCCACCATCGTTAAGACTTGTATAGAATAGCAACTGGCGCATCTAATTGAATTATGTATGTAGTTCTCACCTGACTATTTTCAAACCAACATGGGATATTGCAACATAATGCTATCATACTTGACAACCATGTGGATGGTTTGGACAGTACAATTTTCAGAAATGAACCCAAATGCTATATAGCATATGGTTTAACTACGCTTTGGAAGAGCCCAGAAATGACAATTAGAGACGAAAATTATAAGGTTAAAAAGAAGAATCCAAGGGGTCCAATATTATTTACCTATGCCAAGAAAAATGCCCTTCTTTGGCCTTATAGAGTTTTTGAAGATAGTTTTATTAACTACCATAAACAAAGGGCTGCACAAAGGCAGTCAAACTTGAGATTGTTCACGAAAAATGCTAGAAGATGTAATAAAGCCAAATTTAAACCAAACATTCATCTATAAGTCAAAAATTACTTCTCCATAAGCTTGTTAACAATATTTACCATATAATCCATTGAGTTATGGTTAGTGGCGATTGGTTGACTCCATTCTGAAAACTGAAAAAACAACATCCATCTTATAGGATGGATATGCTATAGAATTTGTTATATCATGACGCACATGAATAAGTAGATTATGCATAAATTGATGGTTGCAATAGCAAATGTTGTTGAAAATATAATAAATAAAGAGAAAGTTGAATTTTTATTTATGGAATCAATGATTATTATTGTTAGTCATCGTCTTAACATTATGCAATGAACGAAGACACATTTTACATAAACCTGCGAGTTTTAGGCAACTCTTAAAAACTAACTACACAATTAAAAGACATGGCTACCAATCAAAAACTTCATATAGAACAAGCCACAACAATGGAACGACTCCTTACACAACCATGGGCATGTTTGCTTCAAAGTATGTTCAAGCAGAATATGTATATATATGTGAATGCACACACTAAATGACAGAAAAAAGTCATGTGTAATGTTTTTGTTTAATCCGTTAAATTAAGCATCTCATTTCAAATAAATCCAGTTGGTGTGTAGAAATAAGCACAGTTACCTGAATGTAATTATTAATTAAGAGGTAGTTGGTTCTATAAGTATGATATATTCACTATCATGTAGAAGTAAGATGGAGAAATCAAATCAATTATGTTTCCTCTTCCAGTAATTCACTGATAATTCTATCATAACTGTACCAACCATACATATGATGTTGGCCCATCTTTCCAGTTATATGGTGTTGCATATTTTCTTCTTTGATTGCATCTTCTGAACAACTCATATTCAATAAGAAACCTATAAGCATGCAAGTACCCCATGAAAATTTAGTTAGTGGCACTGTTGTGTTTTATATGTTTGTGAATGTTTAAAAAAAGGATCAAAAATAAGAAGAAGATGGGGAGAAATTACAATGCATGTATTACTTAAAAGAGATCTGCTTCATAGGCAGATTAATACATAGAAGTTGAACAAATTTTTTGAACTTCCCAAAATACAAGGCTATTAAATAAGATACAGGAAAAGCTTCATTCATGTATTTAAATTTCCAAGAGATTAACCAAATAGATTTGAGATTATAGTCAACAAATTCCTCCCTTAATCTCGAATCTGATTTCCATTCTTCATCCCTATCATCTCCATGAATCTGTAGAGCAGAAGTTTTGATAAAGGTTTTGTAAACATATCAGCAATTTGATCACGAATTTTTACATGAATTAAGTTCACCTTCTTCTCGGCCACTTTATCTCGGATAAAATGAAACCTCACATCAATGTGTTTGCTTTTTTCATGATGTACCGGATTCTTTGCTAATTCAATGGCTGACTTGCTATCCATCATGATCTCTATTGCTTCATTTTGTGGAAGATCAAGTTCTTTAAGAAAATTTTCCAGCCATATTGCATGACATACACACCAGGAAGCAGCTACGTACTCTGCTTCACATGTTGACAAGGTCACTATGGGTTGTTTCTTTGATTGCCATGTAAAAGCAGTATCTCCGATATAAAACACATAGCCAGACGTGCTTTTTCTATCATCTATGTCTCCACACCCGTCTGAATCTGAATATGCCCTTAGTTTGTTTTCTTTTGACTTTGAGTAAAACAAGCCCATTCCTTTGCTTCCCTGAATGTATTGTAAAATCCTCTTTGCTTCTTTCCAATGTGAACTCCTTGGTTCCTCCATAAATCTACCAACCATGCCAACACTGAATGCTAAATCAGGTCTTGTACAACACAAGTATCGTAAACATCCTATGAGACTCCTATATCTAGTTTGATCCACTCGACTTCCTCCTTCTGCTTTTGACAGTCTTGCACCAGGCTCCATTGGTGTAGAAACTGGTTTACAATTCCCCATCCTGAATTTCATAAGAATATCATCTGCATACCATTCTTGAGACAAAAATATGCCTGATGCAGTCTGTTTTATCTCCAAATCCAAAAATTATTTTAACAGACCAAGATCTGTCATCTCAAATTCAAGTGTCATATCCTTTTTGAATTCATCAATAAGCTTTTGACAATTAGCCATAAAAATCAAGTCATCAACATATAAAGAAACAATTAAAATTTTACCTTCAACCTTCTTTACATAAACTGAATGCTCATAAGGACATTGTTTAAATCCCTTTCTCTTGAGGTATCCATCTATTCTGAAATTCCAAGTCCGTGGCGCTTGTTTTAAGCCGTATAGTGCTTTCTTTAACTTTAGGACTTTCCTTTCTTCTCCGACTTTTTTATAACCTAGAGGTTGTTTGACGTACACCTCCTCTTCAAGAATTCCATTTAGAAATGCAGATTTTACGTCCATCTGGTAAATAGGCCAATTATATTGAGCAGTTTGTGAAATAAGTAGTCTGATACTTTCCATCCTTGCTACGGGAGCAAATACTTCGTCATAGTCTATCCCTGCCTTTTGTTTGTAGCCTTTCACTACTAAACGTGCCTTATGTTTTTTTATTGCTCCATTCTTCTTCTTTTTATAAACCCACTTCACATCTAAAGGTTTTTGACCTTCTGGCAAATCGACAAGCTCCCAAGTCATGTTCCTTTCTATTGCTTCAATCTTTTCATCCATAGCATTTTTCCAACTTTCTTCTTGTACAGCTTCTTCAAAGCTTAAATTTTCTGCATCCGCCATAAAACATATTAGCTGCACTTCATTAGTCTCATCATAGATATCTTGCAGACTTCTCATTTTTTGATTCTCTTCTTCTTCATCAGATGATGTACCCACTTCTCTGGCTGCATCTGTATTTGTTATCTCATCTGTTTCTGTATCGGAAGAGATTGACCCTTTTGGGAATGAAACAGATGCCTTTTCTGATTTTAAATTTTCTGCAGTGTTTGTTGTCTTCTTCCAATCCCATGAGTCTGCCTCATTTATAAGAACGTCCCTGCTAACTACAACCTTATTTTGATCTAGATCAAAAAGCTTGTGTCCTTTTGTCTTCTGATCATATCCGATGAACACCAATTTCTTACTTTTATCGTTAAATTTGCTTCTTTTCTGATCAGGTACATGCATATAAGCTATACTGCCAAACACCTTCATGTGTTGTGCGGTTGGTTTCCTTCCATTCCACATTTCTTATGGTGTTTTATTTCCGAGCTTGGAATGTATACATCTATTTTGAATATAAACAGCGCACTGCGCTGCCTCTGCCCAAAACTCCATTGGCATTTCCTTGTTTTTCAACATAGATCTAACCATATCCATGATGGTTCTGTTTTTCCTCTCTGCAATTCTGTTTTGCTGAGGAGAATATGGTGCCGTTAAGAATCTTCTAATTCCATGTTCCTCACAAAATGAATTGAATTCTTTGGAAGTGAACTCGCCACCATTATCTGATCTCAAAGCTTTAATATGACATCCAGACATTTTCTCTACCATGACTTTAAATCTTTTAAATACTTCAAAGGCTTCTGATTTTTTATTCAAAAAATATACCCAAGTACGTCGAGTGAAATCATCTATGAAAGTAATAAAGTACCTTTTGCCACTGAAAGATCCGGGTGTAATGGGTCCACATATGTCTGAATGTACCAGATTGAGTCGCTCCCTTGTTTTGTATGTTGTTCCCTTTTGGAAAGAGTTTCTCCCTTGTTTTCCATATGCACAGCTTTCACAGAACTCACCATCAAATACAATATCAGGTAGTCCGTGTATCATCTGATTTTTTTCCATCAACTTCAAAGCTCTATAGTTAAGATGTCTGAATCTCTTGTGCCACAAAGATGCCTTGCCTTCTTTAATTTGTAAACACTTTTCTTGTGAATATTCCATGTACGCCTTGAACATTCTATTGCTTTCCATCTCAGAACTTATGACCACCCTACCAGTTTTGTATCTTAATTGCATCTGCTGCCCCTTTGTATGAATTTCGTATCCCTTTTGCAATAACTTTCCAACACTTAAAATATTAACTTTAATATCTGGAACATAGTATACATCCTCTATTGCTCCAATTTTTCCATTCTTCTGTAGAAAGCTTATTCTGCCTTTTCCCATCACCTGAACTTTTGATGCATTTCCAAATGAAACGCTCCCACATGCTCGTTCTTTTAGACTTTGAAACAAATGATGGTGCCCACTCATATGATTACTTGCACCTGTATCCATGTACCATGTTGACTCATTATCTAGAGTCACTCCTTTGTTTGTGGTCAACATCAATTTTTCTTCCTCTTGCTTTGTCACCAGATTTTTACATTCTTCATTCTTCTTATTATGCCAGCACTCTTTTGAGATGTGCCCAAACTTGCCACAGGTGTAACACTCTTTTCCTTGAGTTGTTCTTCCTGATCTACCTCTTCCATGACCACCTTGGCCTCGATAATTATTTTGGACCATTGGTGCTTTATGTTCTAGTCTGTATATGCCGCGCCCATTGCCCCTTCCATAGCTATTAAAATTTCTACCTCCTCGGCCTCGTCCTCGATTTCCTTTATATTGTTGTGTATATAACATCTATTCTTTATCTTCGACTTTCACTTGCAAAGCTTCAGCCACTGGCTCTTTTTCTTTTAACTTCCTCTGTTGTTCACGAGCTTCAAGGCTTCCAACTAAATCATCTACCTTCATCTCTGAAAGAATTTTTGACTCTTCTATTGCACATACAATATTTTCAAATTTGTCTGTCAAAGATCTAAGGATCTTTTCTACTATTCTTGCTTCAGTTATCTCCTCTCCATTGCTCTTTAGTTGATTTGTTACCTTTTCCACCCTTGTGATGTAATCTGAAACACTTTCTGTCTCCTTCATTGTCATGGATTCCATTTCACCTCTAAGTGTTTGTAAACACACTTGCTTCACCCTGTCTGCCCCCTTAAATGTCTTAAACAAGATGTCCCAAGCCTCCTTGGATGTTTCAGCTCCTGCAATCTTCTCAAAAATTGAATCTTCCACTGCACTCTGCAAAGCACTTAGAGCTCGATTGTCTCTCTTTCTTTCATCCTTTACTTTATTTTGTTGAGCTTGTGACAAAGCTCCCAGATTTTCAGGTAACGTGAAACCATCTCTGACCATCTCCCAAGTTTCTTCAGCCTTTAACCAAGTCTTCATTTTTATGCTCCAATTGTCATAGTTGAGCTTTGTGAGTTGTGGAATAGGAGTCTGTGTATGTGATGAACCTCCAGTTATGCTTCTTCTTCAGCTAAGCTCTGATACCAATTTGTTGTGTTTTATATGTTTGTGAGTGTTTAAAAAAAGGATCAAAAATAAGAAGAAGATGGGGAGAAATTATAGTGTACGTATTACTTAAAAGAGATCTGCTTCATAGGCAGATTAATACATAGAAGTTGAACAGATTTTCTGAACTTCCCAAAATACAAGGCTATTAAATAAGATATATGAAAAGCTTCATTCATGTATTTAAATTTCCAAGAGATAAACCAAATAGATTTGAGATTATAGTCAACAGACACTACTAAGTTGTATAAGCATGTAAGTACACCTTAAAAGACATACATGAAAATCATACATTTCAACAAAAATAATTAGAGTGATGCTAAAACAAAAACAGAAGAAGCAAAAGCAGTGTCCAAATCATAAGAAATAATAGAAGAATATATGATATTGGAAAATCTATAAAGAAATAAAAATCTCCAAAAAAAAAAAGGGACTTCGGAAAACCAAAAAACAGCTGAAAAAGAGAACAACGAGAGCTACACAAAGAGTTTGAAATCTTTTTATAGCTTGATTGAAAAGTCAGTCAAAACAAACAAGCTTTAAAAAAACATGCTGCTGCAGCTAACTCCATTCTTTAAATTTATCAAGTTGCTCTTAATTTGCTCTCAATTTAGTACTAGATGGTGTAAAGTGAAAAAAAGCTAAGAATGGTTTGTGTTTACTTAGTAAATATATGTATCAAGAGTTCTCCCTACATTGTTAAGGAGGTGGAATTACTCATAGATCAAGAGGTTTAAATAGGATCAGCCTGTTCCTTTTTATTTACTCAATGAATTCAGGTACTAGCAATCAGTTTCATTATTTATTAGATATAAACTCTAATTTTGCTACTAAATTTGTTTCCCAATCACATATAAGTTTGCTATTTTGATTTCATGAATGCATTTTTTTGTGTCGGTACAATCGATTATAATTTTAACATTATTACTTTAGTTTTGTCTTCTAGAATTTGAAGATCTTTATCTTAGGTTCGTTTGTTTCAAAGCAGTTTCCCTCGTTTTAGCTTTCCAATGTCCAATGTGCAGACATACACGAGTGCTGCATTAACCAAAGAGGATGGCTTGATCGAGATGAGTGCCATCATCAAGAAGGTCGCAAGGTCATCAAGGCAAAGAAGTATACTAGTAATGCCCTTTGCTTTGTTAATAGGTTGACGTATTATCATTAGTTATTGCCTGTTAAAGTTTGCACCCGTGTATATGGATTTGTTGCCTCCACATGGTTTCTTACATTCTTTTCCATGTTTTTTCCTCCTCCTTCCAGTGTTTTGTATTTATTTATTTATTCTGCTAAGGCTGTAAAATAATGTATGTCGATTTGGGAGTGGAATAGCAATAACATTCCTTTTTTTATTTTCATCTTGGCCTTTTCAACTCAGTTGGCAGCATAAATTCAACATCTATTCAACTAGGAATAACGCACATGCCCTTTATATATATATATATATATATAATTTCATAATCATCAAAACTGAAAATTTGTCAGCAATAATCAACCTTGCTTAAAAAAAGACAAAAATATATGTTAAAGAAAAGCAGTCGTGTGTGTATGGAATACATATGAATTAACTTTTGTAGCCAATTTAAGTGTTAAACCATTTGTATATATATGTAGGTAGTACATCTAAAATGCATTTTCGAAATTAAAATACCCAAAATGAGTATATCTATCATTATTGCAACCGTAAACTCAGTTTTAATTAATGCATTAATTTTTTTAACACTGCTGGTCTGTTTTGCTGAAGAATGTATTTGACAGATTGAAGGATGAATAACACAATAGGTTAATCATTCAAAACATCACACAAAAGCTCATATGTCAAATCCTAGTAACAAGTTTTATTGATAACATCTTATTTCATAAGCATGATATTATAATATAAGGAAGCAGTAAAAATCAAAACCCTAAAATGTAGTAGAAATTTGTAGAATTTATCTAACATAAGTCAAGCAAAATAATCCATAGTTCTAGGGCAATTTGAATCGATTATGGCCTGAATAACAAAATAATAGAAACCCTAAACATTTCCGATTAATTTGAATCGATTACTCGATGATAGCCGATGGCTGATTATGGTAGATCACGAGATGATCAGGAGAGGCAAGCTTCTTCGATTAGGAGATAGTTTTCAAGATCTAGGGCAAGCGTTTTTTCTTTTCTATTTTTCGGCGTGAATAAGAAAGAATGAACTACTCGGTTATGAAACGGACTTTAGCCGTTGCTGTTTTGCAACGGCTTAAAGCCGTTGCAAATTTTCCGCAATTGGGAGTTGCAAAACTGCTTGTATGGTGTAATGCTTTGTATATAGTTGTTTTTTAAATTTTATTCATCAACTTTTCTGGATCAAATAAGATTATCCATCTGTCTTTTTAATTTTAATAAATGAAAAATCTTTCCTCATACCATTATACATGTTATATTAAAAAATTAATTGCATTACCATTATGCATTTAAATTTATAGCAATAATTTAATAGCATCACAATTATGCACCTAAATATATAGTACAATTTAATGCATTTCCGTTGTATAGAGTTATCCATAGTGTGTTCATTTAATGAGATCAAAACACCAATATACTTCTTAAAATATTCTTCACTCTTTTTATGCAACTAAATTTATTTAGATATTATTTTAGTTAAGTTAAAATTATTGATTTATTCAACTAATATAATTAAGGTTATTATTTCATCACTTAATTATTGTTAAAATAATTACTTTCAACACTTTGATTCAACTTGAAATTATATTTCATTATTATATGCTTTGAATTTATAAGTGCATACTTTAATCAAGTTAAATCTGTTAATACCCTAGGTATTGATTATGATGACAACAACCATTACTACTAACATATCTGTGAGTTATGCAATTATATCAGATATACTATGAAGTCGTTTGTAGAGAAAAACAAGAGTACAAAAGAAGAATTACAAAAGAGGATTAATCAGAGCAGTGGAAAAATAACAGAGGAAGGATAATCAGAATAATTGAAGACCAAAACCTATTAGTGAAGAATGCAGAAGGTCAGAGGTGTTTGAAGTGATGAGGAATTGGTTTAACCTTAGAATATCTTATTAAAGAACACCATGGAAATTATACTTGAAGACAATCAACCATTGACCTCAATCGAATCACCAAAATCCACAAATAAAAAAAAATTGAAGTGCAAAAAATTTGCAATACTTATAAGTGTTGTTGTTCATAATTAGCAACACCATGTCGGGATACAAGTTTTTGTATGTCGACATATAACGGTTTTCTACATTTTCATTTTTCAAATGATAAGTTATTTCCTTGCATCTCCTCACCAAAAAACACATCCCTTCAACCACTATTTAAAGACTCTTGGAAACGAATTTTTTCATTAACTTTTCATGTTTTCTTATACTTTTTCTTCTCCATATATTTTCTATAGAATCCATTGAATACTATCCAATTATTCTTGCAAATCCACTCTCTTTCACTCCAATTCTTCATTGATTTGTAAACTATACAATATCAGAGAGTTGTAGTTGAATTAACATCATTCTCTTTCTGGTTTCATCGTATTTCCTCAAACAATTCAAAGATATATGTCATTGGAGGTATATAGGATCATTTTACCAATTATGCAAGAATTTTTATTGAAGATATGACTACTTGCCATTGTTTGTTGTTTTTGATAAGGAGAAAGTGTATCTTATAACCCGTGAAATCAAGATTGTAAAGTTGTTCTTGCCACCCGTAGAAAGCAAGTGATTATAGTGAAATTCTGCATGGTGGAATGCAGGACTGATGTAGGATTGGTTAATTCGAGCCAGTACAAAAATTCCTGGTGCTATTTACTTTATTATATTTCATTTTATTACTTATTTTTTTCTGTTTGCAATTTGAAGAGATAGTGTTAAACTTCATCCCTCTAGTATCTGAATAGCCTTAAGATCCATTTAACACTATTGTAGACACACCAATCCCTACAATTGGTATCAGAGCAATAGTTTTCAAAAAATAATCAACTGGTTTTTGAAAAAATATAAATGGTTAATGACATTAGTAATACATTTTAACACTTTTATAGAAGGTCAATCTACCACTAGACCCCCTTTGTTTGATGGAAGTAATTATGCTTATTAGGCTTGTAGGATAAAATGTTATTTGCAGTCTAATGGTTTAGATATATGGAACATTAACCAAATAGAATACTAGAGCCTCAAACTGAATATTCAAAATGGACAATGGACCAAAAGACATAAGCACTTAATAATTCTAAGGCTATGAACATTTCTTTTTCTTTAGATATAAATGAATTAATCGAGTATCTATTTGCAATTCTGCATATGAAATTTGGAGAGCACTGCAAGTCACACATGAAGGCACCAGTAAAGTAAAACAGACAAATATCTTTGTTAACTCACCAATTTCAACTCTTTCAAATGAAACCAAATTAGTCTATTTATGATATGTATTTTAGATTTCAAAATATAGTACATGACTTAATAACATTAGGAAAGAAAATTACTAAAGAAGACCAAGTCAGAAAGACCTTGAATTCGCTTCTTAGTGAATAAGATCAGAAGACTCTAGTAACCAAAGAATCCAACGATATTAGTATTATGGCAATAGAAGAATTAATTGGTAATCCAATGTCCTATGTAGTAAACTTTCAGGTTAGAAAAGAGAATCAGGGAAATGAGAAGAAATCACTGGCACTTAATGTTATGATAGACAATGATAAACCAGATGATATAGAGTTTACTATCAAGAAGATCAAAAAATTCTTGAACTAGTAGATAGCGAAGAAACTTCAAAAAACTAACAATAAAAATGGAAATGTTATTAAATGTTTTGAATGTGATAAACTAGGTCATTTGAAAAGAGACTGTCCCAACTTGAGAAAACCGAAGACAATTTCAAATACTTTTAATAAAGAGAGGAAACATGCATTAAATGCAACATGGGATGATTCATCAAGTGATAGTGATTTAGAAGCAGTAAAGACCAACGTATGCTTCATGGCAATAGATGACCAGGTACGAAATTTTGATAAAGAAATTACTAAAGTTTTAAATGATATACATCAGAGATATAAAATACTTAGAAAAGAGTACAATATAGATTGACAGAAATATATAGACTAAAAATATATAATGAAAAGTTAACTAAAGAAAAAATATATTTAGAAGATGAAATTGAAAAACTTAATGGGTATAATGATGAAAAGGATTTAACAGTTTGAAATTTTGAAAAACTAAAAAGTGGAAATGATTCCTTGAAACCAAAAAATCTTTCAATGTAGTCATAGATCACTGATTTGAATGACAAAATAACATCTCTAAACAATGTTGTTCTTAACCGTAGTAAGGATTTTGATAAAATTAAAACTGATATTGATAAATTTAACAAATGGAAGGATAATCTAGAAAAATTATTATGTGCATCTAAACACACTAGGGGTAAACATGGACCTGGACACACTCTTATGGCTAATTCAAAGAAAATAGTACTCAAAGCACTAAGTTTGTTAAGGCTACCAAGTTCAAACCAATACCTAGGAAATTAAAGTTAAATCCTCCAAATAGGTTCATTAACTTATAGGTTCCGAAAAGGTTGGATACTATTGAAAAAGAAAAAAAAATATTGATAATTTTATTAATAAGGTTCATTTATCTTATAATTATATTTTTAAAGGGCATTCAAACTCTTCATGGATTTCGCATCCCAAAACTTAACCTTATGGACCCTTTAGTAAAAAGGGTACTAGTGTGCATATTTTATAATTTTTCAGGTACGAAATAGCAGATGCTCAAAGATTATGACAAGAAATCTATTGAACCTAGGATAAATATGAAAGGGTTTATTATTGGCACCATCAAAGTCAGTAACTCTAATACTTATCTAATTATTTGATAAAGTTTTTTTTTTTTTGATTTCTCCTCTTGTGTTTTCTATATATACAAACTCTACATGTTATCCAGTGGTAAATTAAACAATTCTTTTTACCCTTTTTGTTGATCATGACAAAGGGGGAGAAAAGGCATAAATACCCTAGACAAAATGATAGGGGGAGTTCATAGAGTCAGGGGATTTAAATATAAAAGTATTACATTTTATCTCTCAAATATTTATATGTTTGTCATCATCAAAGGAGGAGAGGTTGTTAATACTCTAGGTATTGATTTTGATGACGACCATATAAACATTACTACTAAAATATCTTTGATTTGCGTAGTTATATAAGATATATTATGAAGTCATTTAAAGAAAAACATGAGTACAAAGGAAGAATTACGAAAGAAGATTAATCAAAGCAGTGGAAGAATAACGTAGGTTGGATAATCAGAACAATTGAAGACCAAAGCCATTAGTGAATAATGTTGAAGGGCAGAGGTGTTTGAAGTGATGAGGAGTTAGTTAAACCTTAGAATATCTTTGTTAAAGATTCCATGGTAATTGTACTTGAAGACAATCAACCATTGACCTCAACCAAATCACCAAAATCCACAAATATGAGGAAATTTGGATTGCAGAAAATTTGCAACACATATAAGTGTTTTTGTTCATAATGAGCAACACCATGTCGACATACAAGTTTCGGTATGTTGACATATAAATGGTTTTCTACATATTCAACTTTCAAATGATAAGATATTTCCCTGCACTCCTTCACCAAAAGACACATCTCCTGGAAACGATTTTTTCATCAACTTTTCACATTTTCTTCTACTCCTTCTCCATATTTTTTCTAAATAAATCCATTGAATACTATCTAATTATTCTTTCAAATCCACTCTTTTTCACTCCAATTCTTCATTGATTTGCAAGCCCCACAATATCAGACAGTTGTACTTGAATTCACATCATTCTCTTTCTGATTTCATCCTATTTCCTCAAAGAATTCAAAGGTATATTGCAATTGAAGGTCTATAGGATCATCGAATCAAATCTGCAAGAATATGTATTGAAGATACGACTATTGCCATTGTTTGTTGTTGTTGTAAGGAGAATGTGTACCTTTTATCCCGTGAAATCAAGATTGTAAAGGTGTTCTTGCCACCCGTGGAAAGCAATCAATTATAGTGAAATTCGGCATGGTTGAGTGCAGGATTGGATGTAGGATTAGTTCATCCGAGCCAGTATAAAAATCCTGGTGTTATTTATTTTACTGCATTTCATTTTATTACTTATTTCTTTCTGTTTGCAATTTGAATAGATATAGTGTTTCATCCCTCTAGTATCTGAATAGCCTTAAGATCCATTCAACATTGTTGTAGACACCCCAATCCCTAACAAAATCCACCTTACAAAAATAAAAAAACAACTTTTAAAAGTTGATTTTTTCATGTACTAGCAACATCTAGCATTAAAAACTTATAAAATTTGTGATTTAATAATTAGCGAATCATAAAACCAACATTTTTTACAAAAAAAGTTATTGTATTTCAAAGGCTGTATATTAATTGGTTTATCTGATTAGAAAAACAATGGAATGTGACTGCAGCAAATCACTAACCTGCATATTTAAATAATTATTATCGAGTGGAATTTCTTTCTATCTTGAATAGTAAATAGAGACCTAGATTAATTATCCACTTATGTTTTTATAATAAATGCTTGATTCATTTAATTAGGCATATTCAATTATATGATTTATTATGCATTCACTAGCTATAACTCATAGTATTCAAACATCAAAATCAATTTATCCTTATTTACAAGTCAAATAGCATCAAATTAATTTTATTTAGAAGTTACTTTTCAAAACTACTCGTGACTTACTATTCAAAATTACCCTTCAAATGATTCAGAATAAACTATGCAATGGACCGTAAGTAAGTCAACTAAAGAAGCAATTGGTAACGACTTCTTTTTATTCTGGTTTATTAATCAAAAAATTTATTATCCTTCTTAAGCATCAATTTTTATTAAATTAATTTTAGCATTGTTAAGTAACAAATTATTTCTTATTTATTTATAAGTTAATTCTTAAGTTACGATATATAAGTTACTTTAACAATAGTTATATTATGAATTTATTCCTAGATAAATATATGATAATCAAAAGCATGAATGACAACAACTGATCTTGCTCGCTTTTATCTTTCATGCTACTTTCTATTTGAATACCACAATGTCGATTTTTCATTTTAGAGAGTTTTCCTCAAACGTCATTGCTTATTAGTATTATTGTTCAGTTAACTTATCAGACTGTAATTCCGCAAAAACTATCAAATCGTTATTTTTTTCATGAGGAATTTGACTAACATAAGATGTCATCCCTTGGACATCTCTAGACTAAGTGACGCGAGAGATAAATGACAAAGTGCTAAATTTGTGCAACTTTCTAGTGTAAAGTAGAAAGTTGTTTAATAATGTAACGAACCGAAAAATTCCAGATCCTGATTATCGACTCAAACACCATGTCAATTAACCAAACACTGGAAATTATCGATTATTAATAGAAAGAAGTTAGAGATTGAGAATAGAAAAAAAGATAGAATAAAAAATGAAGAAGAACATAAATACAACCACATCAGAATAAACACGAATCTCACAGTGGAACGAATAAAATATATTATATAACATAACTTTTGAATTACAAATTGTAACTGTATATACATACCATTATCAGAGTACAACACTTACAACATGGCGGAAATAAACAATAGCTATATAATGTTGAAGCCTCCTGCTGTAAGTTCTTCCAAGTATATCTGTAAAATCCCGATTACTTGACTGCCCGTACAAATTTAGGCATCCAAGAGATTAGGGTAAAACAAAAACAAAGTAAAACTCTGGGCTAGTCATGGAACTGGTGTGAGTAAACTCCTACCACTTGGTTTAAATTTATAAAAAAAAACTTTATAAAAGAAAGGATAATCGTAAGACCGATCCACACATAAATATTGATGGTTTTTACCTTACGATAACCCAAAATATTCTTTATATCAACACTATGCTGATATTATAATAGTGTCTAATCAATCAATAACAATATAGCGGAACACTTGCATCACATGCTCCATATACATAGTATACAATCAAACCGCAGGCACTTATTGGGTAATGGATTTCCAACTATATTGAAAAGGTATGGAACCACCATTCGATAGTATTTCTTTAGAGAGGAATACTGTAACAACCCGAAAATCTGAGTCAGTTTAATTTTTTTATTTTGGCAACTTTAGCGAATTTTGAATATTTAAAATGATTATTTTAAATAATAGCGTCGAGAAATTTATTTTGAATGGAATTCGAACGTATATATTTATATAGATCGTCGTTAGAATATAAATAATTATATATAATTATAAAAGGAATGGAAAATGGCGCGGTAGTTCGATAATTCGATTTCAAACTTCAAATGAATGTACTGGGTGCAAAATAAACCGGATTTTAGTGAAACCAAAAATAATGGAATCTAATTGAGAATATCTTTCCAACGAATCCGAAAAATCGAAATTTCATAGCGGGGATAAAAAGATATGTCCAGTTGAAATTTCAGAATAGTCGCTATGGAATTTCAGCCCTTAAAAATGGGAATTTTGCAAATGACCTCGGTTTTCGACGAAACCACTTTTGTTGGATCCGCGATGTCAAATTATTGCTAGGTTTCAAATTTCGTAATTTTTCGAATCAATATGTGAGCGTGGCAGAGGAAAACGTGGTTGACCAATTTCAGTTGATTTTAATCGACTGGAAAATGGCCATTTTTCAAACGGTCTCAGAATTCGATGAAATTAGTTTTGTTAGGACCGTATCGTCAATACGAAGCTAGAAAATATTTTTCTGGAATTTTTCGAGTTAGTATGTGACCCCAGTAAATCGGAATGGGGGTAATTAGCTATGGACGATATACGGATACAAAGCTTTCCGGATATCGTTCCAGCTGTAAACCAGGATCCTATGAATATAAATCTGCAAAACCAAAACTACTAGCTGCCCGTGTCAAAATAGGGGCACCCAGAGTTTAGGTTAAAACAATAAACTCCAGGTCAGTCATGTGACTGGTGTGAGAACTAAAACAATTGTAAATCTTTATTTTTAAAGTTAGGTAAATCAAGGGACCACGCCGTACAACACGGAACGGGTTTCCTCCCAAGAATACTAGTGCATAAAAACAACAGCGCAATGCTAAATAAAGAAAAATGAAGCTATTATAAGACCCAGGTCCTATCACACAATGCAACGCAAGCCGGGGGATAGGGTTTTTACCTTATAATAGCCAAGAATGCTTGATACGTTTAAAACAAATCATTTGATACTATTATAAGTGTATAGTGTATAAAACAACTTCAAATCATAAATATCAATCATAGGCGACATGAGCGTCCCATGCCACTATGTCGCCATATATAGGTTTACAAATAAAACCGCAAAGTCACGTATTTGGAAATTGGATTTCCATCTATGAACCGAGGCAAAAGATAGTCCTCAACCGATTCGAGACTCTCTAGCCCGAGCCTAAGGATCAGAACGCATCAACCCTTTAGATCGTCAGGGCCGGTCCACCGATGTGGATTATTATGCCTGAACACTACGTTTCCCCGCCCTTTGGGGGCGTAAATGAACCAACGAAATACTCCATCGGACCCGGATCGTTCGATCAAACCGAGGTGCCTCGCAACAGCAACAACCACACAGGTGAAAAGTATATAAATGTCAGGGCTGGTAGGTCGCTAACACCACCCTAGCTAGAAAGAAACGCATGCCCTCCCTGAGGTCCGTCTCCCGTTTTTGGTTCACAACCGGGGTGTGAGGCTCGTGAATTCACGTTACACAAAGCTGTGCCACACAGGCTGTGCTTTGATCATCACCACAAGACTTTTCTTTTCAACAGAAGCCTCGATCAATTGCCACTTAGGCATGCCACACAGGCAATTCACTCCATGCGTTTGATATCCATCAATATATAACCCCTGAGCTCGTACGTCTCAGAGAAGGGCGTTAAGCAAGAGAATAAATTCTCCGTCGCCAAACAGATATATATTTAATAGAAATCAATCACATGGACTAAAATCCAATGTCAGACACACAGTCCATTTACAAGTCCGTTCTAGGTCTGAACGAAACCGAAGGCACCTAGTACCCCGCATATCCATCGATCTCCAAGTATGTCTGGACGATCACCAACTGTTTCCATCTTCTTGGGTGTACAGCCCAATCAAGATCATCAGTAATTACCCAAACGACGTGAAGACCTCCGGTCTTCAACCACCGTCTTCATCTTCGACTTATCGTCGTATCAGTTATTCAGAATGGGATAAACCCGGTCTTTCCGAATAACACGCGTATATTTTAAATAAGTGTTACACAAACACAACATACGCCTCATTCCAATTCATCAGTCACTAACCGTAAATTAACAAGAAAATAATTCCCCAAATATTAACCCCGAAGGCCGAAACCAACATCAGATCAATATCCAGAAAACCATTCTGCTTAGCTAACCGACAGTTAGTTTCTAAATTTCACATTTATAGGGAAAGGTTCCCATTAATTTTATCAAAGATAATTCATTAAAATTTATTCTCTAATCTTCTTTTGAATTTCGATTCAACTAGTCGGGATTAATGAACCTTACCGAAGTAATCGTTTGTTTTAATTTCCCAATCCCAACCTATTCATCCCGTGAAGTAAAACTGGTAATACTTCATATTTAACACCACGGTGTTATCGGTAAATTCAATTACCATTTCACGTTCAAATCTAATTAAAGATTTAACTATCGCCTCGAGCAAAACTGGTGATACTCCATTCTAGATCATTTCAATCTAATTAAAGATTCATTAAAACTCCACTTAGTTTTAATCTGTGACTGGGTTAAAGAATCAGTGTCATTTAAAAACACGGTTCACGATAAACCCACAATCACATCGCATTTCAATCAGTCCCTAACCGTAAATTAGCAAGTGAGCAGTTCCCTAAGTATTAACCCCGAAGGCCGAAACCAACATCAAATCAATACCCCAGAAATCGTTCAACTTAACTAACCTCCAGTTAGTTTCTGATTTTCTTAACTCCTTTGGGTCTAAGAACAGTATTATTGAAGATACCGTTCGCGACAACCCAAAATCACATTTCATTAATTATCGGATTAAAGAACAAGTGTTATTTAAAACACCGTTCACGATAAACCCAAAAATCAATACCAATTCGATTCCAATTAAATATTATTTTATTGGTACACTTCATTAAATCTAAATAAAAAGATTTAATCTTTTCTCAACTGGGTTCAAGAACAGTGTTAATGAAGACACCATTCACGACAAACCCAAATCACATTTGATATTAAATACAAGGCTCTGAATAGAAAATATATCGGCTTATATTCAATATCAAATTCTACGACCAACAAATATCGTATTGGAAATAATGATATAAATATATCTTTCAAACTTCCATAACGGTATCTGTGTAATCATGAAACCCAACATCGAAATATTCCGAAGACAATTTCGATTCAAATCCAATTTATTTATTTAAAAATAAATAGAATTATAATTCTAGTTCAAAACTAGTTCTTTTCGATAAAAAACTATTTTTATCTTTTCAAATATGGAGTTATTCATCCCAATTATTCACAAATCATTTCTTATGATTTTACACAAATTATTACTATTTGTAATAATTTTATCAAGGCCCGTACAGTCGATTTCCATCAACGGCCAACGAACTGCACTTACAGCGACCTTTTTCAAATTTTATTTGGACATAATTCCAAATCCAACCGTTTAAATTAAAATTTCTAATATTCATTAGAAAGCTCTTTTCGATACGAACCCAACGGTTCCAGTTTTAGGAGAATCTGACGGTCGGATCTCCCGAAATATCCATTCGAAGTTAATGGTCGAAATTCGCGAACTGCCGCGGCGCGGCGCGTTCTATTTAGGCCATTATATTATATATATATAATATATACTTCGTCGAATTCCTTTTAAAACGTATTTTATAAATCGTTTTTAAATTCGTTTTCAAAACGGTTTCAACTTCAAATTCAATTTCAAACCAAAATTGAATATTCCAATATAAGTTCGTTTTAAATTCATTTCAAATCGATTTCAATTCGAATTCATTTATTTTCAATTTCCATTTTAATTCGAATTTCAATTCTTTTCAAAATATCAGATTTTGAAATCACTTTCGATATTCATTATAAAATGAATAAAATCGATATAAATATCGTTCACGTCAAAATGGCGTCAATCTAATCAATACGGCTTCATATATTCTATTTCAAATATTCTATTTCAAATATTTCTATTTTAAAACTGGAATGAGGCCCAATCAATTACCATATAATGTTAATAATATAGATTTTCTACAACACAGGTATATATCAACAAAGATGAATAATCAACCATCATCCAAAGTGCATTCTACACTGTATAAGCATCGAATATAAATATTCAACGCTTATAGCAGCCTGTCAATCAATCGATCGACATACAACTAATTATTGGGATTAATGTACATCAAATATCATCCCAATACCCTGTGGGGTTTCAAACAATCAAACACAGATTTTATTGTGCAGTTGGGCGATGTGTAAAATTTATCGTCCCAATCAATGTCCTTCAAATAGGTGTACATAAACAAACCGTCCGGTTTGTAAATGAATATATATTTATTCACATTCACGTTAAAAATTATATTTTTAACGATAAAATATTTTATTCAACCAATGAATATTCTATTCAGTTCATTTACATTATAAAATGATATTTTTATTTTTCTAACTTATTTTAGAAAATTTCGGCGGCATAACGGCACGATACTAGAAACGGGACAAGGCCTAGCCTTATCCCCGGTCTAGTGATGGCCCACGCCATAAACATATTGTGATGGCCTGGAATTTCGCTCGATCCGAATCAGTCGTTAAACCGATCAATACTGTTCGAAACCCCTAATCGTTGAGAACAGGAAAAATCAGGACACAAACAGAAGAACATTTCATTGTTATTACAACAATCCCATCAGATACAAGAATATACAGAGTATAAATGAATAAATTACATTCGATGAATATCAGAGATTACAATAAATTACATAGCAGCGGAAAAAATATATGAAACACAACTAGAAGGTGATATACGGATACGGAGCTTTCCGGATATCATTCCAGCTGTAAACCAGGATCTTGTGAATATAAATCTGCAAAACCAAAACTACTAGCTGCCCGTGCGGAAAATAGGGGCACCCAGAGATTAGGTTAAAACAATAAACTCCAGGTCAGTCATGTGACTGGTGTGAACTAAAACAGTTATTTAAAGCTTTACTTTAAAAGAGAGTAATTCAAGGGACCACGCCGTATAACATGGAACGGGTTTCCTCCCAAGAATACCAGTGCATAGAATAAACAACGCAATGCTTTTTCGAAAAATGAAGCTATTATAAGACCCAGGTCCCATCAGATAATGCAACACAAGCCGGAGGATAGGGTTTTACCTTATAACAGCCAAACATGCTTGGTACGTTTAAAACAAATCATTTGATACTATAATAAGTGTATAGTGTCAAAACAATTTCAATCATAAATATCAATCATAGACGGCATAGCATCCCATGCTACTATGTCGCCATACTAGGCTCTACAAATAAAGCCGAAACATCTCGTATTGGAAATTGGATTTCCGTCATGAGTCGAGGCAAGGGGCAAGCTCCTCTCCGCGTTCGAGACACTCTAGCAAATGCCTCAGGACTACACACTCTAGGCAATCCTGGATCCTTCAAGGCCGGTCCTCACTTACGTTAGAGGATTAATTATTCCTGAACACACGTTTCTCGGTCCTTACAGACCTATAATCGAGGCGCCTCGCATTCCAACAACCACATAGGTGAAAAGTATATAAATGTCAGGGCTGGTAAGTCACTGACACCACCATAGCTAGAAAGAAACGTCATGCACTCCTTGGGTCCTTATCCCGTTTTTGATTCATACCGAGGTGTAAGGCTCGCGAATCCACGCTATACACAAAGCTACGCCACAGAGGCCGTGCTTTGATCATCAACCACAAGACTTTGCTTTTCAACAGAAGCCTTGATCATTGCATCTTAGCGTGCCACACAGGCAATTCATGCCATGCGATTGATATCTATCGATATATAACCTCTAAGCTCGTACGTCTCAGAGAAGGGCGTTAAGCAAGAGAATAAATTCTCCGCCGCCAAACAGATATATATTTAATAGAAATCAATCAACACAGAATAAAATCCAATGTCAGACACACAATCCATTTACAAGTTCGTTCTGGGTCTGAACGAAACCGGAGACACTTTCCTCGCATATCCATCCATCTCCAAGTACGTCTGGGCGACCACCAACTATTTCCATCCTCTTGGGTGTACATCCCAATCAGGATCGTCAGTAATTATCCAAACGATGTGAAGACTTCCGGTCTTCAACCACCGTCTTCATCTTCGACTTATCGTCGAATCGGTTATTCAGAATGGGTATAAACCCGGTCTTTCCGAACAACCCGCGTATATTAAAAACAAATGTTGTACATACGCAACAAACGCCTCATTCCAATCCAGAATATTCTTTTATTCCCAAAATCACTTTCCTAGGGGAAAGGTTCCCATTAAATTTATCCAAGATAAATTCTTTAAAATTTATCCGTTAATCTTCCGTTGGATGTCATTTCAAACCAAATTATGGTTTTCCAAACTAGTCGAGATTAGCGAACCACACCGAAGTAATTATTTATTTTATTTCCCAATCCCAACCTATTCATCCCATGAAGCAAAACTGGTAATACTCCATATCTAACACCACGGTGTTATCGGTAAAATTAATTACCATTTCACGTTCAAATCTAATTAAAGATTTAACTATCGCTTTGGAGCAAAACTGGTGATACTCCATTCTCGCTCATTTTCTAAATTTGATAATTTAGATTATCTATTCACATTCCAATCTAATTGCAGATTCATTAAAACTCCTTCTACTGGGTTAAAGTACTAGTGTTATTTAAAACACAGTTCACGACAAACCCAAATCACATTTTGATTATTATCGGGTTAAAGAACTAGTGTTATTTGAAACACCGTTCACGATAAACCCATTTCAAATCCAATCATATATATTAGAAATTCCGATTCATTTAAAACCCCTTTTTAAATCTAATTCATTTATTTAAAAATAATTGGGTTTTAAATTTAGTTCAAAACTAGTTCATTTCGATAAAAATCCATTTTTATCTTTTCAAATATGGAGTTTTTCACCCCAATTTTTCTCAAATCATTTCTTATGATTTTACACAAATTATTGATATTTTTAATAATTTTATCAAGGCCCGTACAGTCGATTTCCAACAACGGCCATCGAATTGCACTTACAACGACCTTTTTCGAATTTGATTTGGACGTATCTCCAAATCCAACCGTTAGATTTCAAATTTCTAATATTCGTTAGAAATCTCTTTTCGAGACGAACCCAGCGGTTCCGGTTTTAGGAGAATCCGACGGTCGGATCTCCCGTAATGTCCGTTTGAAATAAATGGTCGAAATTCACGAACTACCGCGGCGCGGCGCGTTCTATTCAGGCCATTATATTATATATATAATGTATATAATATATATTTCGTCGATTTCTATTTAAAACGAATTTTATAAATAGTTTTAAATTCATTTCAAAAACAATTTCAACTTCCATTTCCACTCAAATCAAAATTGGATTTTTCCTTATAAATTCGTTTTAAAATTCATTTCTATTCTATTCAAATTTCAATTCAATTTGAATTCATTTCAATCTGTTTTCAATTCAATTCGAATTCGTTTTCAATTCATTTCGAATTGGTTTTCTATTCTATTCAAATTCAATTCATTTTCTGTTCTATTCAATTCAAATTGGTTTTCTATTCAATTTAAATCAAATTCGTTTTCTAATCAATTTAAATCAAATTCGTTTTCTAATCAATTTGAATCAAGTTTGTTTTCTATTCAATTTGAATCAAATTTGTTTTCTATTCAATTTGAATCAAATTTGGTTTCTATTCAATTTAATTCGAAATCGTTTCATATTCAATTCATTTCGAAATCGTTTTATATTCTATTCAAATTCAATTCATTTTCTATTCTATTCAATTCGAATTGGTTCTCTATTCGATTCAATTTAAATTTCATTTCAAAATATTCGATTTCAAAATCACTTTTCAATATTCATTTTAAAATGAATAAAATCGATATAAATATCGTTCACGTCAAAATGGCGTCAATTTAATCAACACGGCTTCATATACTTCAATTTTCAAATATTTCGATTTCAAATATTTCCTTTTCAAACATTTCTATTTCAAATATTTCTATTTCAAATATTTCGTTTTCAAATATTTCTACTTCAAATATTTCGTTTTCAAATATTTCTACCTCAAATATTTCGTTTTCAAATATTTCGTTTCAAATATTTCGTTCAACACATGACTAATCTCAACGGATGAGTACTGTCAACACATGAACCTTTATATTATATTGATAAAGATGTAAATTTTATTATTAAAATATTTCGTTCAACACATGACTAATCTCAACGGATGAGTACAGTCAACACATGAACCTTTATATTATATTGATAAAGATGTAAATTTTTATTATTAAAATATTTCGTTCAACACATGACTAATCTCAACGGATGAGTACAGTCAACACATGAACCTTTATGTTATAATATTCTTTATCTTCTAAATTGGAATGAGGCCCAATCAATTACCATATAGCGTCAACTATATGGATTCCATACAACACATATATATAATAGCATTGAAAAATAATCAACCAAAGTGCACTACACTGTATAAGCATCAAATATAGATATCTAACGCTTATAACAGTCTGTCAATCAATCGATCGACATATTTAATCAATCAGGATGAGTGAACTTCAAATTTCATCCCAACACCCGTGTGGGGTTTCAAACAATCAAACATAGATTTTAGTTGTGCAGTTGGGCGATGTGTAAAATTTATCGTCCCAATCAATGTCATTCAAATAGGTGTACATAAACAAACCGTCCGGTTTGTAAATGAATATTTATTTATTCACATTCACGTTAAAAATTTATATTTTTAACGATAAAATATTTTATTTCAACACATGAATTTTTATTCAGTTCATTTACAAATTAAAAATGATATTTTTATTTTTCTAACATATTTTAGAAAATTTCGGCGGCATAACGGCACGATACTAGAAACGGGACAAGGCCTAGCCTTATCCCCGGTCTAGTGAAGGCCCATGCCATTCACACATCACTCAAATCAATTTCATTTCACCAAACAATTCAATTCAACCCAAATCATCTAACTAATTTATGCAACCAAACAAACAAGTCCATGGTCTGTGGACGATTGTGTCGGGTGCTACTAAACACCGTCTGCATCCTAGTATATATATATAACTAGAAAAAGAAATTGAAAGGTGAGAAATTCTCACCAAAAGCTATCCACTCATCTTGACTCTTCATTTAGAGAAGTCTTCGTCGTTCTCGCCTTTTTATCACCTTCGATGCCCGTATCCTCTACATATGTAAAAATCGAATTTTTACTTCGCTATTCAATATATAAAAATCGAATTTTTACTATTCTATTCAATATATAAAAATCGAATTTTTTACTATGCTATATGGATAAAAATCCTATTTTTACATTGCTACTTTATAGATAAAAATAATATTTTTACCTCGCTATTCTCTATACAAAGATTTCGCCTTTTCAAATATAAAGATTTCGCCTTTTCAAATATGAAGTTTTCGCCTTTTCTATTATGAAGTTTTCGCCTTTTCTAATATGAAGTTTTCGCCTTTTCTAATATTAAAAATCCGAACTTTTAGATATTAAAAATCCGAACTTCACGAAAGCAAAAATCCTATTTTTTTCTCTAAAAATATACTCTTTCCTATTTAAGCAAAAATCATATTTCTACATCTTCTATATAGTAAAGATTATATTTTTAATACATTAAAAATATAAAAATCATATTTTTATACTTTTACAATATAAAAGATTATATTTTTATCCTTCTGCAATATAAAAGATTATATTTTTATGTATATGAAAATCTCGTTTTTAACTTCAAAAATATAATCTTTTCTATTTTAAAAATTATAACTTCACTATATTAAAAATCATAACTTTATTGAAATAAAATTCATATATATATTTCCTATATAAAAGAATCAGATTTTTATGTAATTAAACTAAATTAAATCAGATTAAAACTATAAAGATCGTATTTTTATAATCTACATTGCTATTTAAAAATCAGATCTTAACACCTTTAACTAAATAAATTCATAACCTAAGTAATTAAATTAATTACCTTTCATTGCATCGTTCGTCGGAGCAGCTAGGGCGCGGTGGTGGCGGCCGGAGGTCGCTGGACGTGGCGCGGGGTGCTAGGGCTTTGGGGGTTTCGGGCTTTTGGGGTCTCAAAGGCGAGGGGGATGGCTAGACGGAGGGGGAAGGAGCGATGGAGGTGGCTCAGGCGGGCGGTGGGCCAAGGGGGCGCGACTTGACTGCATCGATGGGTTCTAGGGGCGGAGAATCGAACGACGGAAGGCTGGAGCAGGGGGGGCATCATGGGTGGCGGCGCTCGAGGTGCGCCGCCCGGCGGCGGTCTTCCCAGACCGTCGTTCGCCCTCTTATTTTTTTTTCTATCTGTTAAATGAAATCGGGGGGGGGGGGGGGGCAAAGGTTATTGAAGGAGAAGGGGAGAGAACATTAATTTTTAATTATTTTAATTATTTTATTTGCCACCTAAAAGCAACTTTTATTTTCGACCTCAAAACGAAGCCCACCGCCTGTCGTCCATAGCGTTTCACCCCCATTCCGAACACAATGGGATATGCATCGTAAGCTGATTCGATCGTTTTGATCAGTTTCCGTTGAATTTACATTTAAATCACTATATTGAATTTTAAACGCACATTTCAAATTACCGGGGTCACATACGGACTCGAAAAATTACAGAAAAATACTTTCTAGCTTCGTATTGACGATACGGTCCTAACAAAACTAGACCGTTGGAAAAATGGCCATTTTTCAGTCGATTAAAATCAACTGAAACTGGTCAAACGCATTTTCCTTCGCCACGCTCGCATATTGATTCAAAAAATTATGAAATTTGGAATCTAGCAATAACTTGACATCACGGATCCAACAAAAGTGGTTTCATCGAAATCCGAGGTCGTTTGCAAAATGTCTATTTTTAAGGGCCTGAATTCCATAGCGACTATTCAGAATTTTCAACTGGACATATCTTTTTATTCCCGCTATGAAATTTTGATTTTTCGGATTCGTTAGAAAGATATTCCCAATTAGATCCTAATGTTTTTGGTTTCACTAAAATCCGGATTGTTTTGCACCCGGTACATTCATTGAAGTTTGGAATCGAATTATCGAACTACCGCGCCATTTTCAATTCTATTTATGATTATATATAATTATTTATATTCAAACGACGACGTATATAATATATACGTTCTAATTATATTCAAAATAAACTTCTCGTCGATTTTATTTAAAATAATCTATTTTAAATATTCAAAATTCGCTAAAACTGCCAAAATAAAATTTTTAAACTGGCTCAGATTTTCCGGGTTATTACACATATCAATCAAATCAATTTCAATTCACCAAACAATTCAAATTCTCTAACCAATCTATGCAACCAAACAAACAAGTCCATGGTCTGTGGACGATGGTGTCGGGTGCTACTAAACACCGTCTGCATCCTAGTATATATATTTATAACTAGAAAAGAAAATTTTGAGTGAGAAGTTCTCACCGATAGCTATCCCAATACCACGACTCTTCTTTTGCAGAAACCTTCGTCGTTCTCGTCTTTTGTCACTCTCGTCGCCCGTAGCCACTACATATATAAAAATCACATTTTTATATTGCTATTCAATATATAAAAATCGAATTTTTACTTCGCTATTCAATATATAAAAATCGAATTTTTACTTCGCTATTATATAGATAAAAATCCTATTTTTACATCGTTACTATATAGATAAAAATTCTATTTTTACATCGTTACTATATAGATAAAAATTCTATTTTTACATCGTTACTATATAGATAAAAATTATATTTTTCTAACGCTACTATATAGATAAAAATTATATTTTTATCACGCTTTTATCTATATAAAGATTTTGCCTTTTCTAAAATAAATATTTCGCCTTTTCATATATAAAGATTTCGCCTTTTCAAATATAAAGATTTCGCCTTTTCAAATATAAAGATTTCGCCTTTTCAAATATAAAGATTTCTCCTTTTCAAATATAAAGATTTCGCCTTTTCAATTATAAAAATCTAATCTTTTCTATTTTAAAAATCTAATCTTTGCTATTTTAAAAATCTAATCATTGCTATTTTAAAAATCTAATCTTTGCTATTTTAAAAATCTAATCTTTTCTATTGGTTAAATAACCTAAAATAAAACTGAAATAAAAATGAAATAAAACAGAATAAAATTTACCGATTATAGAAGGGGGGAGGGGTTCCTTTTGCTGCATTCGGATTTGAGGGAGGCAGGGTCGGATTGGGGTTCGTGGAGGTGGCTGACGCGAGGCCAGAGGGAGAGGGTGCGGGTTCGGTCGGGGAGAAAGGAAGAGGAGGAAGAAGAGAAGAGGGGGGCGGCGGCACAGGGGGGGGCTCGCGGTTGTACCGATCGATTGGTGGGCTTCTTCGCGTCAGGAAGGAACAGGGGAGGAGGAGGGAGAAGAGGAGGCGGCGGCAGGTGGTTGTGCCCCACCTGGGCGGCGGCGACGAGCGAGGGGGGGGGGGGGGGGCTGCGGCTGCGCCTTCTTTTTTTTCTTTTTCTGAAAGTCGATTGAAAATCAAAAGGGGGGCCAGAGGAATTTAAGGGGAGGAGAGGAATATTTTTATTTTTATATTTAATTAAAATTTTAAATTCCCAAAAGGGTACTTTTAATTCCGACCTCGAAACGAGACCCACAGCCTATCGCCCATAGCTAATTACCCCCATTCCGAACACAATGGGATATGTACCGCAAGCTGATTCGACCGTTTCGATCAGTTTCCGTTAAAATCAACATATAACTCTATATATTGAATTTGAGCGCGCGTTTCAGTTTACCGGGGTCACATACGAACTCTATAAATCCCATAAAAATATTTTCTAGCTTCGTATTAAAGATACGGTCCTGATAAAACTAGTTTCGTCGAATTCTGAGACCGTTGGAAAAATGGCCATTTTCCAGTCGATTAAAATCAACTGAAACTGGTCAAACGCGTTTTCCTTTGCCACGCTCATATATTGAATCAAAAAATTATGAAAATTGGAATCTAGCAATAACTTGACATCACGGATCCAACAAAAGTGGTTTCGTCGAAATCCGAGGTCGTTTGCAAAATATCTATTTTTAAGGGCATGAATTCCATAGCGACTATTCAGAATTTTCAACTGGACATATCTTTTGATCCCCGCTATGAAATTTCGATTTTTCGGATTCGTTGGAAAGATATTATCAATTAGATCCTAATGTTTTTGGTTTCACTAAAATCCGATTTATTTTGCACCCGGTACATTCATTTGAAGTTTGAAATCGAATTATCGAACTACCGCGCCATTTTCAATTCTATTTATAATTAAAATAAATAGTTATATTCTAACAACGACGTATATAATATACACATTCGAATTCCATTCAAAATAAATTTTCCGTCGATATTATTTAAAATAATTCATTTTAAATGTTCAAAATTCGTTAAAATTGCCAAAATAAAAATTTTAAACTGGCCCAGATTTTCAGGTTGTTACAATCTCCCCCACTTAAAACTTTTCGTCCCCGAAAAGGAACAAAGTCGAAAGTGGTTTGATCAATCAACTCTACGTTCGATTTGGCTTCCATTCTCCAACTTTTCAGTTTCTGAGAATTTTCAAAAATTTCAAAAATTTGGCTAGCACCCGGAATTTTCCAAAAATTTCGCCATAACCTCCCCTGCACCGGGAGCCACGGGAAAATCCCGAAATTGCCATATAGGCCTTCTGATCTCAAAAAGAAAAAGAAAAAGCCAAGCGGCTAGCCAATAGGCTCATAAAATCATCATCACCCAAACAAAACAGTAAATTATGTTAAACATGTACCTATTTGTCGGGCAAACAATTTTATTCTTCTGCTTTAGCCTCCTTGCTATAACCTGTTCAATGTAAGTACAAGTATATGCAAGCAAATGCGACCAAATTTTCAATACAATTCAATATTTGATACAATTAGGCGTAATGGTTCAAAATTATCAAACAAATAAACAAACAACACAAACATCAATCAATTAGTTGATTAGCTTTTGAAATTCATAACTTTGATATATAGTCAAAAATCACATTTTTGATGCCAGATCACAATAATAAATCCTATATAGCTTTGGTTCTCACACCAGTCAATTGGAAATATGTAGAAATCCCACTTTCGTCACACGAACATAAATTCTAATGATGGAGCTCCATCATCAAAATCATCTCCGGGCGATTAGAGTGCAATTCTATATCTACCCAGTATATTAAAACTTCAAATACACATTTGCAAGGCGTATATGCAAAATCTTTATATACTGGACTGTCCAAATCAACACAAATAAATAATCAAATACGAATAATTGATTTAAATTTTCAAAACAAAAATTGTTTTTACTTTTAAAAATATACTCTTCACACTCGTTCTAGGATACTACTGATCCCATCTCTAACGAGTCATTCTCGTTGGATATTACTAATCCAATATCTGATGAATTCTTTCGTATGGTTCTAATGTATCTTGTTCTCTAAGCTTTGTAAACCAAAGCTCTGATACCAAATGAAGAGACCCGAACTTCCCCGGTCTCCGAAGAGATGAGAAAGAACGAATTACTGTGAGGACAAGACAAATCAGAACGCAGACGGAAGAACATTTCATTGCTATTAACAATAATGCATCAGATTACAAGAATATACAGAGTATAAACGAATATACATTACACAGAAATACCAGAGATTTATATTACATTTAAATACATAGCAGCGGAAAATAATACAATACACAACTAGAGGAGATATACGGATACAAAGCTTTCCGGATATCGTTCCAGCTGTAAACCAGGATCCTGTGAATATAAATCTGCAGAACCAAAACTACTAGCTGCCCGTGTCGAAATAGGGGCACCCAGAGTTTAGGTTAAAACAACAAAATCCAGGTCAGTCATGTGACTGGTGTGAGAACTAAAACAGTTGTAAATCTTTATTTTTAAAGTTAGGTAAATCAAGGGACCACGCCGTATAACACAGAACGGGTTTCCTCCCAAGAATACTAGTGCATAAAAACAACAGCGCAATGCTAAATAAAGAAAAATGAAGCTATTATAAGACCCAGGTCCTATCACACAATGCAACGCAAGCGGGGGGATAGGGTTTTTACCTTATAATAGCCAAGAATGCTTGATACGTTTAAAACAAATCATTTGATACTATTATAAGTGTATAGTGTATAAAACAACTTCAAATCATAAATATCAATCATAGGCGACATGAGCGTCCCATGCCACTATGTCGCCATATATAGGTTTACAAATAAAACCGCAAAGTCACGTATTTGGAAATTGGATTTCCATCTATGAACCGAGGCAAAAGATAGTCAACAACCGATTCGAGACTCTCTAGCCCGAGCCTCAGGATCAGAACGCATCAACCCTTTAGATCGTCAGGGCCGGTCCACCGATGTAGATTATTATGCCTGAACACTACGTTTCCCCGCCCTTTGGGGCGTAAATGAGCCAACGAATGACTCCATCGGACCCGGATCGTCCGATCAAACCGAGGCGCCTCGCAACAGCAACAACCACACAGGTGAAAAGTATATAAATGTCAGGGCTGGTAGGTCGCTGACACTACCCTAGCTAGAAAGAAACGCATGCCCTCCCTGAGGTCCGTCTCCCATTTTTGGTTCACAACCGGGGTGTGAGGCTCGCGAATTCACGTTACACAAAGCTGTGCCACACAGGATGTGCTTTGATCATCACCACAAGACTTTGCTTTTCAACAGAAGCCTCGATCAATTGCCACTTAAGCATGCCACACAGGCAATTCACTTCATGCGTTTGATATCCATCAATATATAACCCCTGAGCTCGTACGTCTCAGAGAAGGGCGTTAAGAAAGAGAATAAATTCTCCGCCGCCAAACAGATATATATATTTAATAGAAATCAACCAGACGGACTAAAATCCAATGTCAGACACACAGTCCATTTACAAGTCCGTTCTGGGTCTGAACGAAACCGGAGGCACCTAGTACCCCGCATATCCATCGATCTCCAAGTACGTCTGGACGATCACCAACTGTTTCCATCTTCTTGGGTGTACAGCCCAATCAAGATCATCAGTAATTACCCAAACGACGTGAAGACCTCCGGTCTTCAACCACCGTCCTCATCTTCGACTTATCGTCGTATCAGTTATTCAGAATGGGATAAACCCGGTCTTTCCGAATAACTCGCGTATATTTTAAATAAGTGTTACACAAACACAACATACGCCTCATTCCAATTCATCAGTCACTAACCGTAAATTAACAAGAGAATAATTCCCCAAATATTAACCCCGAAGGCCGAAACCAACATCAGATCAATATCCAGAAAACCATTCTGCTTAGCTAACCGATAGTTAGTTTCTAAATTTCACATTTATAGGGAAAGGTTCCCATTAATTTTATCAAAGATAAATCATTAAAATTTATTCTATAATCTTCTTTTGAATTTCGATTCAACTAGTCGGGATTAACGAACCTTACTGAAGTAATCGTTTGTTTTAATTTCCCAATCCCAACCTATTCATCCCGTGAAGTAAAACTGGTAATACTTCATATTTAACACCACGGTGTTATCGGTAAATTCAATTACCATTTCACGTTCAAATCTAATTAAAGATTTAACTATCGCCTAGAGCAAAACTGGTGATACTCCATTCTCGATCATTTCAATCTAATTAAAGATTCATTAAAACTCCACTTAGTTTTAATCTGTGACTGGGTTAAAGAATCAGTGTCATTTAAAAACACGGTTCACGATAAACCCACAATCACATCGCATTTCAATCAGTCCCTAACCGTAAATTAGCAAGTGAGCAGTTCCCTAAGTATTAACCCCGAAGGCCGAAACCAACATCGGATCAATACCCCAGAAATCGTTCAACTTAACTAACCTCCAGTTAGTTTCTGATTTTCTTAACTCCTTTGGGTCTAAGAACAGTATTATTGAAGATACCATTCGCGACAACCAAAAATCACATTTCATTAATTATCGGATTAAAGAACAAGTGTTATTTAAAACACCGTTCACGATAAACCCAAAAATCAATACCAATTCGATTCCAATTAAATACTATTTTATTGGTACACTTCATTAAATATAAATAAAAAGATTTAATCTTTTCTCAACTGGGTTCAAGAACAGTGTTAATGAAGATACCATTCACGACAAACCCAAATCACATTTGATATTAAATACAAGGCTCTGAATAGAAAATGTATCGGCTTATATTCAATATCAAATTCTACGACCAACAAATATCGTATTGGAAATAACGATATAAATATATCTTTCAAACTTCCATAACGGTATCTGTGTAATCACGAAACCCAACATCGAAATATTCCGAAGACAATTTCGATTCAAATCCATTCCAATATAATTATTGGAAATTCTGGTTATTTTCAAAACCATTTCAAATCCAATTTATTTATTTAAAAATAAATAGAATTATAATTCTAGTTCAAAACTAGTTCTTTTCGATAAAAATCTATTTTTATCTTTTCAAATATGGAGTTTTTCATCCCAATTCTTCACAAATCATTTCTTATGATTATACACAAATTATTACTATTTTTAATAATTTTATCAAGGCCCGTACAGTCGATTTCCATCAACGGCCATCGAACTGCACTTACAGCGATCTTTTTCAAATTTGATTTGGACATAATTCCAAATCCAACCGTTAGATTTCAAATTTCTAATATTCACTAGAAAGCTCTTTTCGATACGAACCCAACGGTTCCGGTTTTAGGAGAATCCGATGGTCGGATCTCCCGAAATATCCACTCGAAGTCAATGGTCGAAATTCGCGAACTGTCGCGGCGCGTTCTATTCAGGCCATTATATTATATATATAATATATACTTCATTGATTTCCTTTTAAAACGTATTTTATAAATCGTTTTTAAATTCGTTTTTAAAACGGTTTCAACTTCAAATTCAATTTCAAACCAAAATTGAATATTCCAATATAAGTTCGTTTTAAATTCATTTCAAATCGATTTCAATTCGAATTCATTTATTTTCAATTTCCATTTCAATTCGAATTTCAATTCTTTTCAAAATATCAGATTTTGAAATCACTTTCGATATTCATTATAAAATGAATAAAATCGATATAAATATCGTTCACGTCAAAATGGCGTCAATCTAATCAATACGGCTTCATATATTCTATTTCAAATATTCTATTTCAAATATTTCTATTTTAAAACTGGAATGATGCCCAATTAATTACCATATTATGTTAATTATATGGATTTTCGACAACACAGGTATATATCAACAAAGATGAATAATCAACCATCATCCAAAGTGCATTCTACACTGTATAAGCATCGAATATAAATATTCAATACTTATAGCAGCCTGTCAATCAATCGATCGACATACAACTAATTATTGGGATCAGTGTACATCAAATATCATCCCAATACCCGTGTGGGGTTTCAAATAATCAAACACAGATTTTATTGTGCAGTTGGGCGATGTGTAAAATTTATCGTCCCAATCAATGTCCTTCAAATAGGTGTACATAAACAAACCGTCCAGTTTGTAAATGAATATTTATTTATTCACATTCACGTTAAAAATTATATTTTTAACGATAAAATATTTTATTCAACCAATGAATATTCTATTCAGTTCATTTACATTATAAAATGATATTTTTATTTTTCTAACTTATTTTAGAAAATTTCGGCGGCATAACGGAACGATACTAGAAACGGGACAAGGCCTAGCCTTATCCCCGGTCTAGTGATGGCCCACGCCATACACATATCAATCAAATCAATTTCAATTCACCAAACAATTCAAATTCTCTAGCCAATCTATGCAACCAAACAAACAAGTCCATGGCCTGTGAACGATGGTGTCGGGTGCAACTAAACACCGTCTGCATCCTAGTATATATATTTATAACTAGAAAAGAAAATTTTGAGTGAGAAGTTCTCACCGATAGCTATCCCAATACCATGACTCTTCTTCTGCAGAAACCTTTGTCGTTCTCGTCTTTTGTCACTCTCGTCGCCCGTAGCCACTATATATATAAAAATCACATTTTTATATTGCTATTCAATATATAAAAATCGAATTTTTACTTCGCTATTCAATATATAAAAATCGAATTTTTACTTCGCTATTATATAGATAAAAATCCTATTTTTACATCGTTACTATATAGATAAAAATTCTATTTTTACATCGTTACTATATAGATAAAAAATTCTATTTTTACATCGTTACTATATAGACAAAAATTATATTTTTCTAACACTACTATATAGATAAAAATTATATTTTTCTAACGCTACTATATAGATAAAAATTATATTTTTATCACGCTATTATCTATATAAAGATTTCGCCTTTTCTAAAATAAATATTTCGCCTTTTCTAATATAAAGATTTCGCCTTTTCAAATATAAAGATTTCGCCTTTTCAAATATAAAGATTTCGCCTTTTCAAATATAAAGATTTCGCCTTTTCAAATATAAAGATTTCGCCTTTTCAATTATAAAAATCTAATCTTTTCTATTTTAAAAATCTAATCTTTGCTATTTTAAAAATCTAATCTTTACTATTTTAAAAATCTAATCTTTTCTATTGGTTAAATAACCTAAAATAAAACTGAAATAAAAATGAAATAAAACAGAATAAAATTTACCGATTATAGAAGGGGGGAGGGGTTCCTTTTGCTGCGTTCGGATTTGAGGGAGGCGGGGTCGGATTGGGGTTCGTGGAGGTGGCTGACGCGAGGCCAGAGGGAGAGGGTGCGGCTTCGGTCGGGGAGAAAGGAAGAGGAGGAAGAAGAGAAGAGGGGGGCGGCGTCACAGGGGGGGCTCGCGGTTGTATCGATCGATTTGGGGGGGGGGGCTTCTTCGCGTCAGGAAGGAACATGGGAGGAGGAGGGAGAAGAGGAGGAGGCGGCAGGTGGTTGTGCCCCACCTGGGCGGCGGCGACGAGCGGGGGGAGGGGGGCTACGGCTGTGCCTTTTTTTTTTCTTCTGAAAGTCGATTGAAAATCAAAAGGGGGGGCAGAGGAATTTAAGAGGAGGAGAGGAATATTTTTATTTTTATATTTAATTTAATTTTTAAATTCCCAAAAGGGTACTTTTAATTCCGACCTCGATACGAGACCCACCGCCTGTCGTCCATAGCTAATTACCCCCATTCCGAACACAATGGGATATGTACCGCAAGCTGATTCGACCGTTTCGATCAGTTTCCGTTAAAATCAACATATAACTCTATATATTGAATTTGAACGCGCGTTTCAATTTACCGGGGTCACATACGAACTCTATAAATCCCAGAAAAATATTTTCTAGCTTCGTATTAACAATACGGTCCTGATAAAACTAGTTTCATCGAATTCTGAGACCGTTGGAAAAATGGCCATTTTCCAGTCGATTAAAATCAACTGAAACTGGTCAAACGCGTTTTCCTTTGCCACGCTCACATATTGAATCGAAAAATTATGAAAATTGGAATCTAGCAATAACTTGACATCACGGATCCAACAAAAGTGGTTTCGTCGAAATCTGAGGTCGTTTGCAAAATGTCTATTTTTAAGGGCCTGAATTCCATAGCGACCATTCAGAATTTTCAACTGGACATATCTTTTGATCCCCGCTATGAAATTTCGATTTTTCGGATTCGTCGGAAAGATATTATCAATTAGATCCTAATGTTTTTGGTTTCACTAAAATCCGATTTATTTTGCACCCGGTACATTCATTTGAAGTTTGAAATCGAATCATCGAACTACCGCGCCATTTTCAATTCTATTTATAATTAAAATAAATATTTATATTCTAACGACGACGTATATAATATACACGTTCGAATTCCATTCAAAATAAATTTTCCGTCGATATTATTTAAAATAATTCATTTTAAATGTTCAAAATTCGTTAAAATTGCCAAAATAAAAATTTTAAACTGGCCCAGATTTTCGGGTTGTTACAGATGACAGCCGGTGGGCCTCGTTTAGAGGTCAAATGAAAAAGTCAACTTTCTGAAATTAAATAAATTAAAATTAAAAATATTCCTCTCTCCCCTTATCTCCTCAGCCCCCCCATTAAAATTCATTCAAGAAAATCAAAAATAAAAATAAAAAGGGCAGAGCCCGTCGTTCCACGCCTCCACCTCACCGAGGTCGCCGCCCACTGTGCGCCATCACCCAGGAGGGGCGTCACCTCCTCCTCCCTCTTCTCCTTCCCGCTTCCCTCCTTCTACTCGGCGTGAACCACAAGCACCCCCTACCCGAAACCCTAGGCCCCTCCTCTGACCAAGATGGCCGCCACCCCTTCCCTTAGTACACCTCCGATGGCCAGCAGCCCGGCGCCGCCTCCAACCACCCTCCAGCATGCTAAACCCCCTCCGGTCCCTCCTTACTCGATTCAAACAACCGCCGTGAACCCCAAGACACCTCCCCCGACCCTTCAGCAAGCCCTCAGTCCTCCTTTAATCGAAAATGTAAGCTTTTCTATTATTCAATTAGTTTAGATATGAAATAAAAATATAATCTTTGTGGTATATAAAGCGATTTGAAAAGATAAAGGTGTGATTTTTGATATTAGAAAGTTTATATTTTTATTCGCTCAAAGTTCATATTTTTACCATATCAAAGTTGAGATTTTTATTTAGATAGGGAAATGATTTTTAGAAGTTAAAAATATAATTTTTATTATATAGAAAGGTTAAAGATATAATTTTTATATTATAAAAAGAATAAAAATATGGTTTTTAGCATATGTGAAGTATAAAAATATAATCTTTTATATTTTAGGAGTATAAAAATATAATTTTTATATAGGTAAGATAGTAAAAATATCATCTTTATAAATACAGCAAAATAAAAATCTGATTTTTATTATATATATGTTAAAATAAAGAGGTGATTTTTATAGTGATGAAATAAAAATTAAATCTTTATATTTGAAAAGGCGAAGTCTTTATATAGAGAATAGCGTGATAAAAATATAATCTTTATTATATGAACACCGTTATAAAAATAGAATTTTTATCTATATAGTAGCGGTGTAAAAATAGAATTTTTATCTATATAGTAGCGATATAAAAATAGAGTTTTTATCCATATGGAGTGATTATAAAAATATGATTTTTATATACATAGCAACAATATAAAAATGTGATTTTTATATATGTAGTGGCTACGGGCAATGAAAGTGACAAAAGGCGAGAATGACGAAGATTTCTACATAAGAAGAGTCGAGGCGTTTGGATTAGCTAGTCGGTGAGAACTTCTCACTTTAAATTTCCTTTTCTAGTTAAAAATATATACTAGGATGCAGACGGTGCTTAGCAGCACCCGACACCCGTCATCCACAGACCATGGATGGCTTGTATGTTAGATTGTTTGTTGTGGTGAAAATTGATTGTGTGATGTGAAATGAAATAAAATATTTATACAGTTAAAAATATTTTATCGCTAAAAATATAATTTTTAACGGGTATGTGAATGAACAAAAATCTGTGGTTTTTGTTTTGAAACCCCACACGGGTGTTGGGATGATATTTGGTGTACACTAATCCCAATGATTTAATAGTATGTCGATCGATTGGTCGACAGACTGTGTAAGCGTTAATTATTTATATTTAATGCTTATGCAGTTGTGTGGTGCACTTTGGATGATGATTGATTATTTATTGTTGTGATTATATACATGTGTTGTATGGAATCCATATAATTAACATTATATGGTAATTGATTGGGCCTCATTCCAATTGGGAAAATAAAGAATAGAGTGAAGTATATATTCATGTGTTGAAAATTATCATGTGTTGAAAGAAATATTTTAACAATAAAATTTACATCTTTATCATATTTAAAGTTAGAAACTAACTGGAAAATAGATAGGATAAGTGGTTTCCTGGGTATGGATCTGATATTGGTTTCGGCCTTCGGAGTTAATACTTAGTAAATCATTCTCTTACTACATTACAGTTGGAATCTGATTTAAAAAATCAAATGATAGATACCATAATTTTATAAAATATATTAAATAACAAAAATAGTTGTGTTGACAATACTTATTCGTTGAGATTAGTCAAGTGTTGAAAGAAGTATATATTCATGTGTTGAATAGAATAAATATTCATTTGTTGAATAGAATAATGAAGTGATTGAAATATATATAAAGCCGTGTTGATTAGTGATGCACCATTTTGACGCGAACGATATTTATATCAATTTTATTCGAACATAGAAAAAGAAGTGATTTCAAAATATAACGTTTTGAAAATATTATCATTTTTATAGTAATGATATAAAATATTCAATTTTGATTTGAAATTGAATATAGAGTTGAAATGGTTTTGAAAACGTTTTAAAAACGATTTATAAAATTCGTTTTGAATTGAAATCGATGAAATATATATAATATATATATTAAATGGCCTGAATAGAACGCGCCGCGCCGCGGCAGTTCGTGAATTTCGACCATTGACTTCGAATTGACGTTGCGGGAGATCCGACCGTCGGATTCTCCTGAAACCGGAACCGTTGGGTTCGTATCGAAAAGAGCTTTCCAATGAATATTAGAAATTCGAAATCTAACGGTTGGATTTCGAATTATGTCCAAATCAAATTTGGAAAAAGTCGCTGTAAGTGCAGTTCGATGGCCATTGGTGGAAATCGACTGTACGGACTTTGATAAAATTATTAAAAATATCTATAATTTGTGTAAAATCATAACAAATGATTTGTGAAGAAGTGGGATGAAAAAATCCATATTTGAAAAGATAAAAATAGATTTTTATCGAAATGAACTAGTTTTGAACTAGAATAATAATTTATTTATTTTTGAAATAAATAAATTGAATTTGAAAGTGGTTTTAAAAATAATCAGAATTTCCAATACGGGAATTGAAATGGATTTGAATCGAAATTATCTTTGGAATATTTCGATGTTGGATTTCGTGATTATACAGATATTGTTATGGAAATTTGAAAGATATATATATCGCTATTTCCAATACGATATTTGTTGGTCGTAGAATTTGATATTGGATATAAGCCGGTATATTTTCTTTTCAGAGCCTTGTATTCAATATCAAATGTGATTTGGGTTTGTCGTGCATGGTGTCTTTATTAACACTGTTCTTAAACCCAGTTGAGAAAAAGATTAAATCTTTTTATTTAGATTTAATGAAGTGTGCCAATTAAATAATGTTTAATTGGAATTGAATTTGAATGTGATTTTGGGTTTATCGTGAACCGTGTTTTAGATGACATTGGTTCTTTAACCCAGTTAAAGACAAGATATTGATTTTTGAAAAGATTAAAACTAAGTGGAGTTTTAATGAATCTTTAATTAGACTGAAATGTGAATTGATAATTTAAATTATCAAATCTGAAAGGTGATCGAGAATGGAGTACCACCAGTTTTGCTCCAAAGGGATAGTTAAATCTTTAATTAGATTTGAACGTGAAATGGTAATTAATTTTACCGATAACACCGTGGTGTTAGATATAGAGTATTACCAGTTTTGCTCTAGGGGATGAATAGGTTGGGATTGGGAAATAAAATAAATAATTACTTCGGTGTGGTTCGCTAATCCCGACTAGTTTGGAAAACCATAATATGGTTTGAAATGATATCCAAAGGAAGATTAAAGAATAAATTTAGAAGAATTTATCTTTGATAAAATTAATGGGAACCTTTCCCTAAGAGCATGAAAATTTGAATAAAAGAATATTCTGAATTGGAATGAGGCGTTTGTTGTGTTTGTGTAACATTTGTTTATTATATACGTGGGTTATTCAGAAAGGCCGGGTTTATACCCACTCTGAATAACCGATTCGGCGATAAGTCGAAGATGAAGACAGTGGTTGAAGACTGGAAGTCTTCACATCGTTTGGGTGATTACTGATGATCCTGATTGGGCTGTACACCCAAGATGAGGGAATCAGTTGGTAATCGTCCAGACGTACTTGGAGATCGATGGATATGCGAGGAAAGTGCCTCCGGTTTCGTTCAGACCCAGAACGAACTTGTAAATGGATTGTGTGTCTGACATTGGATTTTATTCTGTGTTGATTGACCTCTATTAAATATACATCTGTTTTGCGGCGGAGAATTTATTCTCTTGCTTAACGACCTTCTCTGAGACGTACGAGCTCAGAGATTGTATATCGATGGACATCAGTCGCATTGAGTGAATTGCCAGTGTGGCACGCGTAAGTGGCAATTGATCAAGGCTTCTGTTGAAAAGCAAAGTATTGTGGTTGATGATCAAAGCACGGCCTGTGTGGCGCAGCTTTGTGTATAATGTGAATTCGCAAGCCTCACACCTTGGTATGAGTCAAAAACGGGATACGGACCGTTGGGAGAACACGACGTTTCTTTCTAGCTATGGGTGGTTTCAGTGCTTAAACTGGCTGACATTTATATACTTTTCACATGTGTGTTTGTTGGATGAGGCGCCTCAATATTAGGTCTATTAGGACCGGGAAACGTGTGTTCAGGAATTGCCAATCCTCAAAAGTAAGAGAGGACCAGCCCAACCGATTCCAAGGATCATAGTGGGATCCTGAGACATTTGCTAGAGTGTCTCGAACAGAGAGGAGCTTGCCCCTTGCCTCGACTCATGACGGAAATCCAGTTTCCAATACGTGACATTGCGGTTTTATTTGTAGAACCTAGTATGGCGACATAGTGGTATGGGTCATTCATGCCGCCTATGATTGAAATTGTTTTGACGCTATACACTTATAGTAATATAAAAATAATGTGTTTTAAACGTATCAAGCATGCTTTGGCTATTATAAGGTAAAAACCCTATCCTCCGGCTTGCGTTGCATTGTGTGATGGGACCTGGGTCTTACAGTAGCTTCATTTTTCTTTATTTAGCATTGCGCTGTTTGTTTTATGCACTTGTATTCTTGGGAGGAAACCCGTTCCATGTTATACGGCGTGGTCCCTTGATTTACCTAACTTTAAAATAAAGATTAATAACTGTTTTAGTTCTCACACCAGTCACATGACTGACCTGGAGTTTATTGTTTCAACCTAAACTCTGGGTGCCCTTATTTTGACATGGGCAACTAGTAATTTTGGTTTTGCAGATTTATATTCATAGGATCCTGATTTACAGCTGGAACGATGCTCGGAAAGCTCTGTATCCGTGTATTACTTTCAGTTGTGTTTTGTATTATTTTCCGCTGCTATGTAATTTATTGTAATCTCTGATATTTATCGAACGTATAATGTTCATTATACTCTGTTTATTCTTGTATTTGATGGAATTGTTGTAATAAACAATGAAATGTTCTTCTGTTTGCGTGCTATTGTGTCGTGTCCTCAATTCAATCCGTGCTTTCCTTTACGGGGAAGTTCGGGTCGTCTCAAATACACAGGGTTCAACAAGAACATCTTGTAACCCAGGCCACACATGATCAACCACTCATTTCCTTTAAGTGTACTAAATGTATTATCACTAACGGTTGGGATCAACAACCGTTACCAAAAGCATATAGGAGCGATAAAATAAAGAAGCAAAAGCATATAGGAGCGATAAAATAAAGAAGAAAATAGATTTTGTCTGGGTCAGGTGACAATACACCCTAATGGAAGAGAACCACACAGCCATGTTGCCTGCCCGATTTTTGCCATTTCCTGGTTGTAAGGCTTGAGGCCATACTTACCTTTTTAACTCCACAACATCATTCACTTTGAATGCCACATCGTCAAACCTGCCAAAATCATTTATTGATTTCCCCAAAAATATCGCAGACATAAAGTTAAGAGAAACGAATTCCTCCGCCACAAAACACAAATACTTTTGAATAGATCAATATAGATGATCTATTAGGTTTACTTTGTCATACATTCATCCATACAAGTTGTCCTGGCACAGGAAAAACCAAAGGCACCATCCCATCAATCTATCTTAGGCAATTTCTATTTTAGATTAACGAAACAACCCTTGCACTTTACTCCATCTTCAATTATCTTCAGCATATTTGATTCACAACGCTTATTCCCAGACGAAGTGGTTTTCAGTTAATAAACCTGAGGTCTCTCTATATTCATAACAGAAGTACAAAATGGGCCAAAACTTTGACAGCCAGTTATTTAACTATCAACGGAAACATCCATACAACCAACGATCCTATTTCCAAAAGGGAATTCTACTGATCAAGCATCAAGCAATACTAATCCCTTTAAATTAATCTCTTATTAATTTACCATTACCCATCTTCTCGTTTGCCATTTACCGCTTTCCATATCTATCCCCACATATTTCTCAACCTGTTTGGCCTTCCATGGTTCTTGAAAAAAACATTTCCATGTATCATAAACTATTTATTTTCCTATATTCTAAAAAATATCTCTTATTAACGTCGGAGAACATTTCCATGTATATTCGAATTTTCTTATTTTCTGTATTTAGAAAATATACGTTATTACCATCGGAAAACATTTCTATTTCTTATTCACGCTTCACTATTCTCCCACATTCATTGATATCTAACTATAAACTAGTAAGAGAAAAACTCCCTAAGTGTCAACCCCGAATGCCGAAACCAACAACATATCGACACTCACGAAGCCATTCAACTCGACTAATCTCCAGTCGGTTTCTAATTTTCTGAACTCCATTTCTCAACTTCTTATCAACAAAAACATTTCATTTTCTGCTTAGAAAATATCTCTAATTATATTTGGAAAACGTTTCCAAAATCCATTTATATAGTTTTAAACGATTGTTGTATAAAACATCGTTACGACAACTCAACCCATTAATCGCTCATTAACTAACCGTACCTTTAACCAATCTCCGCCCTCGAACCTTAACTATTCCTTAGAAGTCAATCAAGTTGGGGTATTTGATTTTATAGCTTAATATCAGTTTCGTATTCGATTATAAATTACTGGTTATATTAATTATCTTATTAAATTCCTTATTATATAATATTTAATTTTTGAAAATAAACTATTTTTATAACATTCGACATAGTTGAATTTCAATAATCCTTATGGATTTATTTAAATTCTATTCAAATTCAGAACGTAGGAATAAATTTCGTCGTTTTCTTTTTAAACGATTCCCAATTTCCCCTTTTAAATTCATTCTTGAATTTACATTCTCAGATTAGCTAATGCTAAATTATTTCACTTTATTTATAAACAGCATTTATAAATTTAAACTATTTGTTTTAATTATTAAAACAAGTTATTATATTCTAGCCCACTCGAAATTAAATTTCTATAATGAAAAAATAGATTTTCCGTTTAAATCAAAAATTCATTTTCTTTCCATTTAAAATACATTTTTATGGCATTTAAATAACAATTATTTTAGAGTCAGTGCTATTGAAGCATCCAAACACCACAAGTCTATCACAGAACATCTAACACATCATATATCACAATATATGAAAACAAACAGTAACAATTTTTAAGGAATCTAGTTGGATCCCTCCAGCCTGTTCCCTTCATTCACAGATGTTAATTAATGTAAATAACATCAATTTAATTTCAATATGAGATATCATAATAGATAGAATCAATATTTAATCAACATTATATATAACTATATCTATAATTCCAACCAATTTATAAGCAATTCATCCGAACAACCATCACACAGCATTCAATCATCATATATCAACATTAAATAATGTTTATAATAATATAAAACTGGATAGAGTTCGTGAGTTTACTCACCTTGGTCGTTTTACCGTTAACAACGGTAAAGGGTCAATAGATTCGATCAGGCATTTTATTTTGCCATAAATTATAACAAGCTCCAAATCACTCCAACCCAGTTTCATTGCGTAACCTTCATCCACACGATCCTAACGGATCTTGTTTCTTCAGATGCTGATAATGTATGAAGAAGATATGAATTTTAAAATTTTGTGTACATATATATAAGTCATTAACAATAAAAATAATAATTAGTTATACCCATCCCCGATCATCTATTCTTCCTCACATATACACCAGGCATCGCTCCTTCTAATAGCCATTTGCCGCACCATTTCTTGCTCCTATCTCCCACTACAAGCTCACTAAAAATCAAACCAAAATTATCTAAATTCCTCTCTTCTACTCCTCTCCATCTTCATACAATTTATGTATTCTCTATCAACTCCCTCAAAATGTGTTCGAGCCTATCACCGTGTGATTCTGTATAACTAACGAACCCTTTTGAGTTCAAAGATTGCCAAAATTTACACCTAAAGCCCATTTGATGCTCTGAACCTAAATATAATATCCAAAATCCAATTCGAATCTTCTACTTCATGATTTTTCGGACCCTAGTCTGTTGAGTTACATAAGTGCGAACAAAGTTGGTTTGAACCATACTGAAAACCATACCAGATCGAAGTATAGGTTGATACAAGTTCAAATATATATACATTTCGATTTTTAACATTTTATTTTAATTGATCGAATTTTTTTGAAGATCACCATGAAGAAAATTGATGGTGGACATAAACGGGTATTGATGTAACGACCCCGAAAATCAGAACCAATTCAAAATTTTTAAATTGGCTAAAATAATGGATTTTGAATATTTAAAATAAATATTTTAAATAATAGAGATGAAAAGTGAGTTGAATCAACAATTGAAAACGAATATAATTAATTCTAATTATAAACAAGGCCTGGAAAGGCGCTGCAGTTTCAAAATTTTGAATTCAAACTTTGTCGGACTGTACCGGGTGCAAAACAAAACGGATTTGAGTGAAACCAAAAATATTTAAATCTGTTAGTGAATACTTTTCTAACGAATCTGAAAAATCGAATTTTCATAGCGGAAAGCAAAAGTTAGGGCCAAATGAATTTTCAGAAAGGTCGCTATGGAATTTATATTGCCCGTGAAATTGGCCATTTTGCATACGACCTCGGAATTCGACGAAACCACTTTTGTTGGATCCGGGATGCGAAGTTATTGCTAGGTTTCAAATTTCATAATTTTTGAAGCTAGTGTGTGAGCGTGGCAAAGGAAAACGTGTTTAGGTCAATTACAGTTAAAGTGGATCGACCAGAAATGAGCCTTTTTGCAAACGGTCTCAGAATTCGACGAAACTAGTTTTGTTGGGACCATATCGCAAAAACATAGCTAGATTTATTTTTCTGGAATTTTTTGAATTAGTTTGTGGCCCTGGCAAATTGAAATGTACGTTCAAATTAAATATTGAATGTTTTATATTTTAATTTGAAGGAAAACTGACTGAAACAGTCGAATGGGCCTACGAAACATATCCCATTGTGTTCAGAATGGGGGTAAAACGCTAAGGACGACAGTCGTTAGGTTTAGATTAGTGGTCGTGTCAGAAAACCCCTTTAAAACTTCCTCGACCAATCAGAATTTTTATTAAAAAAAAAAGAAAATTCCTTTTTTTTTTCTCTCCCCGATATACGGCGGTTCCTCCTTCCAAACTTCTCTCCGCCGCTGCCGCTACAGGCACTTCCAGCCTTCACCGCCGCCACCACTCGAAGCGCCGCCACCTCCTCTTCCAATCCGACCCCACCATGACCACGACCGACGCCCCCATCGCCAGAATCGGCCCTCTAAAACTCCGATCTTCCTGACGCCGCTGACGACAGATCTAACCACCGTACCCCCTCAAACCACCATCGATCGACAACCCTCACCTCCCTCTACGACGCTGCAGTCACCGATCATCCCAGTTCTTCCCAGATTTCGCGAATTTCTCCGACCTAGTTTTGAACAGCGTATAAAGGTAGTTCCTTTATATTGTTTAAACACTTTTTGGGGTTGCAAACCTTTTAAAAATCATACATTTTTCGTTCGTTAACGAAATTTGATGAAACAGGAAACATCGTGACCGTGTGGACGTCTTCTACATTTTAGAAGAGACCGCATATTTTTCTGAGCCTTCTGCTATTTTTGGTGGAGTGGAACCCAATGTGAGATTTCTAATTTATAAACGACAAGGAAAACGACGATGTATAAATTATATAGTCGATGTATGAGTTATATAAGCGTTGTGCACCTCATATATAAGCGTTATATAAGTTGTACGTTCGATGTATAAGTTATATATGCGTTGTAAAAATTATATATGTGTTGAAATAGAAGTGAATTGCTATATATATATATATATATACACACCCCTCGTCCACAAACCATGGACGATATTTATTGGTTGTGATTGGTGTGAAAATTGATTGATAGCGAATGGTTGTTTGGGATTGTTTGTGGTTGATATTGATTGATTGTGGTTGAAAAATACCCATTTGTGGTTGAGAAATATTTGGTTGAAACCACATAGGATTAGTTTGTGGAAATGAAATAAATATATACATGCCGCCTGCGTGCGAACTAGATGCATGATCCCCATTGTCAAAAACCGCGAGGTTTTAAGGTAGAGCGAGGAGTTGTATTAGGGACGGCCCCGGTTTTAACTACCCTGCCGTTATGCTGTCGAAATTTTGAATAATATTCATGTGTTTGAATTATTTTCATTTGCTGAAACTATATTTATTCGTTGAATAGAAAATCTTCATGTGTTGAATCGATATTCATTCGTTGAATTGAAATTCATGTGTTGAATGGTGTTCGTGTTTTAAAATATAAAAATCACATTTTTATCTATATATATAAACTATAGAAAACCTTCATGTGTTGAATCGATATTCATTCGTTGAATTGAAATTCATGTGTTGAATGGTATTCATATTTTGAAAGAAATTGTTTTATAATAAAAATCCCAACTTTAACATCAATATGAAAAGTATAAAATAATCCTGTTTTGAAATAAATTGTTTTACAATAAAAATCACAATTTTATTATATAAACGAATTGTTAAAAATAGTGAAGTGTTGAAATAGAAGACAGTTAGATAAAAATATCATTTTTATCAAATGTATGAAAAGAATGTAGCATTGAAATCGAAGAATCGATGTATATAAATAAATAGAATTAAAATATACCGAATAACGACGCTGCAGTTCGTATTTTGAAACCGTGATTTCAAACGATTAGTACCGGAGATCCGACCATCGGATTTTCCTGAAACCGCAACCGTTGGGTTCGCTTTGGAAAAATCTTTCCAATGGAACCAACTTTGTAAAAATCCATCGGTTGGATTGTCTGGAATGTTTAATTCAAATCTGAAGAAAAACAGCGCCAGAATCGATTATATTTATATATATATATATATAATTATATTTAATCGAATAACGATGCTGCAGTTCGTATTTCGAAATCGAAACTTCAAACGATTATACCAGGAGATCCGACCGTCGGATTTTCCCGAAACTGGAACCGTTGGATTCATTTTGAAAAGATCTTTCTACTGATGTAAATTTTGTGAAGATCCAACGGTTAGATATTCAGATATGTGTAAATCAAATCTGAAGAAAAACAGCGCCACGGTCGCGTTATGGCCCGAAGCGTCGTTTTGAATATATTGGCTATTTTAAAATAAATAAAAATAGCGATAAATCGTTATAAAATATTATAAACAATATGGATGTGATTTAGAAATTAACTGAAGGTTGGCTAAGTCGAATGGTTTCCTGGGTGTTGATCTGATGTTGGTTTCGGCCTTCGGGGTTAATATTTGGGAAATCGTGCTCTTACTGATTGACGGTTAGTGACTAATGAATTGAAATGATGCGCGTATATGTTAGTGTTGCACTTGTTTATTATATACGCGAGTTGCTCAGAAAGACCGGGTTTATCCCATTTTGAATAACTGAATCGACGATAAGAAATCGAAGATGAAGACGGTGGTCGAAGACCTGAGATCTTCACCTCGTTTGGATGGTAACCGAGGTCCTGATTGGGAGGCATCCCGAAATATGGATAATGAGTGGTGATCGTCCCGACGTACGTGGTGATCGATGGGTTTGCGAGGTATATAGTGCCTCCGGTTTCGTTCAGACCCAGAACGGACTTGTAAATGGACTGTGTGTCTGACATTAGATTTTATTCTGTGTTGATTGATCTCTATTAAATATACATCTGTTTGGCGGCGGAGAATTTATTCTTTTGCTTAATGCCCTTCTCTGAAACGCACGAGCTCAGAGGTTGTATATCGATGGACATCAGTCGCATGGCATGAATTGCTAGTGTGACATGCCTAAGTGGCAAATGATCAGGGCTTCTATTGAAAAGCAAGGTCTTGTGGTGATGATCAAAGCCCCGCCTATGTGGCGTAGCTTTGTGTATAATGTGAATTCGCGAGCCTCACACCCCGGTATGAACCAGAAACGGGAGCAGGACCTCAGGGGGGACGTGCGTTTTCTTTCTAGCTAGGGTGGTGTCAGTGACCTACCAGCCCAGACATTTATATACTTTTCACCTGTGTGGTTGTTGCTGTTGCGAGGCGCCTCGGTTTGATCGGACGATCCGGGTCCGATGGAGTCATTCGTTGGCTCATTTACGCCCCAAAGGTCGGAGAAACGCATTGTTTAGGCATTATAATCCACTTCGTGTGGACCGGCCCCGACGATCCAAGGTACGGTTGCGGCTGTACCTGAGACTCAGGCTAGACAGTCTCGAATTCGGTAAGGACTATCTTTTGCCTTGGTTCATGACGGAAATCCAATTTCCAAATACGTGACTGTGCGGTTTTGATTGTATACCTATATATGGCGACATAGTGGTATGGGGCATTAATGCCGTCTATGATTGATAGTTATGATTTGAAATTGTTTTCAAAACATATAAACACTAGCAATAATATCAAATGCCTTTGTTTTATTCGTATCAAGCATATTTTGGCCGTTATAAGGTAAAAACTCTATCCTCTGGTTTGCGTTGCATTGTGTGATGGGAACTGAGTCTTATAATGGCTTCATTTTTATAAAAAGCATTGCGATGATTAAAAGAATGATTTGTTTTAAAGCACTGGCAATCCAATGGAGTAAACCCGTTCCACGAAAGTGGCGTGGTCCTGTGATTTGCCATATATTAAATATGTTGAGTAGATTTCTCATACCAGTCCCATGACTGACTCGTGGTTTTTTCACTTTCAAACTCGGGTGCCCCTTTTTCTACATGGGCAGCCTTGTATTCAGGTTTAGCTGGTTCTTTCTAGATAGCTGGAGCTGAAGATGGATTCTATCATTTATCTCTTTTTATGCTGTTCAGCTCCTATTGTACATATTTTGTTTGTTTCCGCTGTAGACATATATGTATAGGTGAACTGTATTTGTACTAAGTAAGATCCTGTATACTGTGTAACTCTGATGATTACTTTTATCCAGTATATTCTATTGTTCATTATCTGGTGTATTTATTTAATTCTGTTCTGCTATTATCTGTTTCTGTGTTATATTCCACGGATTACCCTTGCCTCCGTCAGTACGGGGTTTGGGGTTGTCTCAACGTGGTATCAGAGCTTTGGTTAAGCTTAGTGCTGGAATATAACATATTAACAAACTCGTCAGAAATAGAACCAGTAGTGCTCTGGGACGGGTAACTCTATACTGATAGGATCAGCAATATCCTAGTATGAGTAAAGCAGAATGAAATTACACCTCGATAGACACATTTACATTTGAAGTATATGTTTCTATGTTTTAAAATACCCTTTCTGTGACCTGACACTTGATCTGCCATTTGCAGAAGTACTAGAAAAATGAGTGTCAGAAACAGGAGAAATGCAGAACCCGATCTAGAGGCCCTATTTAAGAGATATCGAAATCTGGGTGGAGCACAATTCTCGGGCAATGAATCTATTATTCAAACTCAAGCTTGGGTGAGCTCTGCAGAAAGAATATTTGAGTGTTTCCAGCTGAGAGACGACCAGAAAAGATTAGTAGCATCTTGGGCGCTCAATGGAGAAGCTTTAATATGGTGCGAAACAATCATAAAAGATAATCTAGAAGGTGATATCACCTGGGATAGATTCAAAGAGATTTTCCTAGGAAGATTTACTCCTCCCAAAGCAACTGAGCGATTATGTGATGAATTCTCTTTGTTTGATACAAGGTGATATGACCATCCTATAATATCATAAGAAATTCAACGAACTTGCTCACTTTGCTCCTCATTTGATTCAAGATCCAAAGAGGAAAAATCTGAGATTTATTTATGGCCTGCAAAGGAGATATCAGAATAGTGTACTGAGGAATGTGAAGCTTCCTTTTCCTGAAATGATATACATGGCTTATCAGTATGAAGATCTCCATAAGAAAGGAATGTTGCGGGACGAAGAGGAAGTTTGTTCTAGTAACAAAGAGGAGTCTGAAACTGATATTCCCAAAGCCAGTACGAGGTCCGGGGTCGGTAAGAAGCCCAGTGCCAAGAGAAAAAGGGCTAAATCTAAGAAGGAACCCGTAACAACTGCCACATGCTCTAACTGCAATAAACAGGGGCATCAGACCAGGAAGTGTAAATCCTCGAAGAAACGGAAAGAGGATGGGTTTAAATCCGGCAAGAAGCTCCAGGAAAGTAAAAGATGCAATCAATGCCATCGGTTTGGTCATGTAAAGCAAGATTGCCGGCTGTTAAAAACGACCAAAGGAGCTCAGGTAAATGTAGTAGCAGAAACTTCTGGGCCCTCAGCTATTCAGGAAAGGCGAGATGTTTTAGAAGGCACACTTACTGTCAAAGATATTCCAGTTAAAGTACTGTTTGACACAGGCGCGTCACGAAGCTTCATTGCAAAGGATGCAACTAAGAAACTGGATTTGAATTTGAAAAAGCTAAAGGAACCAATGATTGTCCAGAATCCGGTTGGGGGTTCCATTGATCTCAGTTGGGTTTGTGGAGTTCCGGTTTCTTTCTCTCGTTATCGGTTTCCTACCATCGCAGTCGTTATGAATTTTAAAGAGTTTGATCTTATCTTGGGGTTGGACTGGCTGACCAAATATGAAGCTGAAGTTAAATGCGCCGACAGAGTCGTAAAGGCGAGGATTAAATCAGGTGATTATATAACCATTCCCTGTGAAGGTCAGAATGCTAATAGAAAAGACTTCTGGGCAGCTTTGAATGTTTCTCCGGCCCAAATAGAAAATATCCCCGAAGTTACAGAGAATATTCCATACCTCATCAAAGATATTCCTGTCGTCAAGAACTATGCAGATGTATTCGAAGAAGTTGTTCGCCTACCTCCGCAGAGAGAAATAGATTTCAAGATCGCTTTGATTCCCAATGCAAGGCCGGTAGTTCACGCTATTCGAATAATGTCCTTGAAAGAGAAAGAAGAACTTGACAATCAAACACGACAGCTAGTATGGAAAGGTCTAATCAGGCCTAGTTTCTCTGATTGGGGTGCAGCAGTGGCGTTTGTCCCAAAATCTGACGGTACTCTACGTCTATGTGTGGATTATCGTGATCTGAACAAACAGACAATAAAGAACAAATATCCATTGCCGTGGATTGATGATTTGTTGGATCGATTAAATGGCGCACAAGTATTCTCAAGGATGGACCTAGCTACAGGCTTCCATCAACTTCGAATTGCCGAAGAGTGTGTTCCATTGACAACATTCGGAGGTCCCGATCTATTCTACAAGTGGTTAGTAATGCCGTTCGGCTTATGTAACGCTCCAGCATACTTCGTCGATTTGATGAATAGAGTGTTCAGGGGAGTTTTGAATAAATTTGTTCTGGTCTTTATTGATGATATTCTAATCTTCTCTAAATCAAAGGCCGAACATGAAAAACATTTGGAACAAGTGTTAGAAATTCTCAGAAAGAATGTGTTGAAAGCAAAGTTTTCCAAATGTATATTCTGGCAAGAAGAAGTAAAATTTCTGGGCCATGTCGTATCAAAAGAAGGAATTGCTGTGGACCCAAGTAAAATCACGGCTATTCAAAACTGGAAACAGCCTAGTACTCCTACTAAAGTCCGCAGTTTTCTCGGATTGGCTAGCTATTACCGGAAGTTCGTTAAAAACTTTTCGAAGATATCTGGTCACTTAACGAAGCTTACAAAGAAGCATTCTAAATTCAAATGGACTCCAGAAAGTGAGGAGGCTTTTGAAGAGCTAAAGTTAAGATTAACGACTGCTCCAGTGTTAACCATCATCGATGGAAATCAGGATTTGAAAGTCTGGACTAATGCTTCTAGAGAAGGCCTTGGGGCAGTGTTAATGCAAAGGGGCCAAGTGATTGCTTATGCTAGCCGTCAACTGAAGCCACACTAGAAGAACTACGTAACTCATGATCTTGAGTTATTGGCTATAGTATTCGCCTTGAAAATCTGGAGACACTATCTTTTGGGCGAGAGATTCGAACTGTTTACAGATCACCAATCGCTAAAGTATTTGTGCACTCAGAAAGACCTGAATCTGAGGCAACAAAGTTGGCTGGAGTTTCTTGCAGCATATGACTTTGAAATTATATATACTCCAGGGAAAGCCAATGTCGTGGCCGATGCGCTGAGCCGAAAGAATGTAATGATCGCCAGCTTTATTATCACGACGTCCTTGATTGACAAAATATCTATTCTTCAGAAGGAGGATAACTTCATTAAAGATATGATCAAAAGGATTCAGAAAGGCGAACCCTCTTGTTTTCAAATAGATAACGACGAGATCCTGAGATTGAGAGGAAGGATTTGTGTTCCCGACGTCCCAGAGTTAAAAAGGGAAGTGTTAGACGAGTGTCACAAGTCCAAGCTGAGTATCCATCCTGGTGTGGCCAAAATGTATAACGATCTCAAACGAACATTCTGGTGGAAGGCTATGAAAAGGGACGTTTCAATATACGTTAGCCGATGCCCTACTTGCCAACTAGTCAAGAGCGACCAACAGAAACTAGCTGGATTGTTACAACCGCTAGATGTTCCTGGTTGGAAGTGGGAACATATTTCTATGGATTTCATTGATGGTCTATCCAGAACCAGAAAAGGGAATGACAGTATTTGGGTGATCGTAGATCGCTTCACGAAGACCGCCCATTTCATACCTGTCAGATCAAACAGAACTGTTCAGAGTCTGGCGCAGATATACTTCAAGGAAATAGTTAGACTACATGGAGTTCCGCTCAGTATAGTCAGTGATAGAGATACAATATTCACTAGCAAATTCTGAGAAGCATTTCAAGTCGAGCTGGGAACGAAGTTGAACTTAAGCACTGCTTATCATCCTCAGACAGACGGTCAGACTGAGAGGGTGAATCGTATTTTAGAAGATCTATTGCGGGCTTGTGTTATAGATTTCGGTGGATCATGGGAAGACCATCTACATTTGGCTGAATTCTCATATAACAACAGCTACCAGGCGAGTCTGACAATGTCGCCATTCGAAGCATTGTATGGTAGACCGTGCCGATCTCCTGCTTGTTGGGTCGAACCTGGAAATAGACTTGTGTTAGGACCTGATATGATTCGAGAAGCTGCCGACAAAATCGATTTTATTAAGAAGCGATTACTCGCCGCTCAAAGCCAACAAAAGAGCTACGCCGATAGGAGAAGAAGAGAGATATCCTTTGCTATTGGCGACTACGTATATTTGAAAGTATCGCCGATGAGAGGAGTTATCCGGTTCGGTAAAACTGGCAAGTTGGTGCCCAAATTCATTGGTCCGTTTCCTATTCTGCAACGGATCAGAACTCTCGCTTATAGGGTCAAATTGCCTGATTGGTTGCCTGGAGTTCATGATGTATTTCATATATCTCTCAACTTCGAAAGCACATTCATGATCCAGACTTGATCATGGAAGAAGCAGCTCAACAGGATATTGAAATTACCTCTGAATTAGCTGTGAGACGAGAGCCGCTAAAGATCATCGACAAAGAGACCAAAGAGCTGAGGAACAAGAAGGTTCACTTAGTCAAAGTGCAATGGAGTGGAGATCCACGAGATTGTACTTGGGAAACTGAGGAGAGCATTCAGGAAGCTTATCCTAGATGCCGAGTGGACATCTTTGATTGACTCCGGTGCAAGGTATATTTACCATGCTTTACATTACCATTTAATTCTCTACTCTGCTGTTATTTTCTTTCCATGGATGTGCACTTTTAACTCTATAGTCTGAATGATTTTAAATGAGAATAGGAATTAATTTGTATGGTTTTGAAAGGTTAAAAACAATTTGATTGTTGGTTGTGTTGCGTGATTGTAGATTTGATTAATTAAAATTGTTGAAACGATAGTTAATTTAATCAACAATAGAATAATGGTAGAATTTATTCGATTAAATCACACCTTGAACTGATTAGAAAATAAATAGAAATATATACATGTGTATTATATATGTTTGAACAGGTAAATGGATTAGCTGTTGAGTAAAGATTTTATTTGTATGCCCGACAAATAGGTAAACCTTAATGAGTTGGATGCGAAATATTATTATATCAACTCCTGTGAATGCCATTGGATGCGGAGTGCTGGTTTTTCTGTGTGAAATAATAAACGTCGCCATAGGATAGTAACAATTAATTTTGAACTACATTACATAGCATACTTCAAAAGATAGGCATACTTCATCATATACCACATAAGCATTTAGAGCTTGTGTGACGAGGTGGAAGATTTACCATACGAGCGAGAGGCTTGTATGGCGATAACTATATTTTATAGGTTGAACTGATGACTGATATGGACTATTTAAATTGTACCGATTAAATTGCCAGATTAATAAAAACCCCACACGGGTCTGGAGTTGACAATAATCACGTCTCTCTAGTTATTAGATACAGCACATGGACTATTTATTTCCCCACACGGGACAGGGTGATGAGAATTTATTCTCTGGAGTTATTATCAATACACGCTCCCCTGTAAACACCAGAATATATCACTATAAATATGTGTATGCTTATTAGGATTTATTGGGTACCTAATACGGCCCAATAAATTTCCAAACCTCTCTCCGTACAAAGGAGGTTATGGCGAAATTTTTCGAAAATTCCGGGTGTTAGCCAAATTTTTGAAGAATTTGAAAATTCTCAGAAACTGAAAAGTTGGAGAATTGAAGCCAGATCGAACGTAGAGTTGATTAATCAAACCACTTTCGACTTTGTTCCTTTTCAGGGACGAAAAGTTTTAAGTGGGGGAGATTGTAACGACCCAGAAAATCAGAACCAATTGAAATTTTTTAAATTGGCTAAAATAATGGATTTTGAATATTTAAAATAAATATTTTAAATAATAGAGATGAAAAGTGAGTTGAATCGACAATTGAAAACGAATATAATTAATTCTAATTATAAACAAGGCCTGAAAAGGCGCTGCAGTTTCAAAAATTTGAATTCAAACTTTGTCGGACTGTACCGGGTGCAAAACAAAACGGATTTGAGTGAAACCAAAAATATTTAAATCTGTTAGTGAATACTTTTCTAACGAATCTGAAAAATCGAATTTTCATAGCGGAAAGCAAAAGTTATGGCCAAATGAATTTTCATAAAGGTCGCTATGGAATTTATATAGCCCGTGAAATTGGCCATTTTGCATACGACCTCGGAATTTGACGAAAATACTTTTGTTGGATCCGGGATGTGAAGTTATTGCTAGGTTTCAAATTTCATAATTTTTGAAGCTAGTGTGTGAGCGTGGCAAAGGAAAACGTGTTTTGGTCAATTACAGTTAAAGTGGATCGACAAGAAATGGGCCTTTTTGCAAACGTTCTCAGAATTCGACGAAACTAGTTTTGTTGGGACCGTATCGCCAAAACATAGCTAGATTTATTTTTCTGGATTTTTTCGAATCAGTTTGTGGCCCTGTCAAATTGAAATGTACGTTCAAATTAAATATTGAATGTTTTATATTTTAATTTGAAGGAAAACTGACTGAAACAGTCGAATGGGCCTACGAAACATATCCCATTGTGTTCGGAATGGGGGTAAAACGCTAGGGACGACAGTCGTTGTGTTTAGATTAGTGGTCGTGTCAGAAAACCCCTTTAGAACTTCCCCGACCAATCAGAATTTTTATAAAAAAAAAAAGAAAATTCCTTTTTTTTTCTCTCTCCCCGATATACGGCGGTTCCCCCTTCCAAACTTCTCTCCTCCGCCGCCGCCGCTACAGGCACTTCCAGCCTTCGCCACCGCCACCACTCGAAGCACCGCTCCCTCCTCTTCCAATCCGACCCCACCACGACCCCGACCGACGCCCCCATCGCCAGAATCAGCCCTCCAAAGCTCCGATCTTCCTGACGCCGTCGACGACAGATCTGACCACCGTACCCCCTCAAACCACCATCGATCGACAACCCTCACTTCCCTCTACGATGCTGCAGCCACCGATCATCCCAGTTCTTCCCGGATTTCGCGAATTTCTCCGACCTAGTTTTGAACAGCGTATAAAGGTAGTTCCTTTATATTGTTTAAACACTTTTTAGTGTTGCAAACCTTTTAAAAATCATATCTTTTTCGTTCGTTAACGAAATTTGATGAAACAGGAAACATCGTGACCGTGTGGACGTGTTCTACATTTTAGAAGAGACCGCATATTTTTCTGAGCCTTCTGCTATTTTTGGTGGAATGGAACCCAATGTGAGATTTCTAATTTATAAACGATATGGAAAACGACGATGTATAAATTATATAGTCGATGTATGAGTTATATAAGCGTTGTACACCTCATGTATAAGCGTTGTATAAGTTGTACGTTCGATGTATAAGTTATATATGCATTGTAAAAATTATATATGTGTTAAAATAGAAGTGAATTGCTATATATATATATATATATACGCCCCTCGTCCACAAACCATGGACGATATTTATTGGTTGTGATTGGTGTGAAAATTGATTGATAGCGAATGGTTGTTTGGGATTGTTTGTGGTTGATATTGATTGATTGTGGTTGAAAAATACCCATTTGTGGTTGAGAAATATTTGGTTGAAACCACATAGGATTAGTTTGTGGAAATGAAATAAATATATACATGCCGCCTGCGTGCGAACTAGATGCATGATCCCCATTGTCAAAAACCGCGAGATTTTAAGGTAGAGCAAGGAGCCGTACTAGGGATGGTCCCGGTTTTAACTACCCTGCCGTTATGCTGCCGAAATTTTGAATAATATTCATGTGTTTGAATTATTTTCATTTGCTGAAACTATATTTATTCGTTGAATAGAAAACCTTCATGTGTTGAATCGATATTCATTCGTTGAATTGAAATTCATGTGTTGAATGGTGTTCGTGTTTTAAAATATAAAAATCGTATTTTTATATATATATATAAACTATAGAAAACCTTCATGTGTTGAATCGATATTCATTCGTTGAATTGAAATTCATGTGTTGAATGGTATTCATATTTTGAAAGAAATTGTTTTACAATAAAAATCCTATCTTTAACATCAATATGAAAAGTATAAAATAATCCTGTTTTGAAATAAATTGTTTTACAATAAAAATCACATTTTTATTATATAAACGAATTGTTAAAAATAGTGAAGTGTTGAAATAGAAGACAGTTAGATAAAAATATCATTTTTATCAAATGTATGAAAAGAATGTAGCTTTGAAATCGAAGAATCGATATATATAAATAAATAGAATTAAAATATATCGAATAGCGACGCTGCAGTTCGTATTTTGAAACCGTGATTTCAAACGATTAGTATGGGAGATCCGACCATCGGATTTTCCTGAAACCGCAACCGTTGGGTTCGCTTTGGAAAAATCTTTCCAACGGCACCAACTTTGTAAAAATCCATCGGTTGGATTGTCTGGAATGTTTAATTCAAATCTAAAGAAAAACAGCGCCAAAATCGATTATATTTTTATATATATAAATATAATTATATTTAATCGAATAACGACGCTGCAGTTCGTATTTCGAAATCGAAACTTCAAACGATTATACCGGGAGATCCGACCGTCGGATTTTCCCGAAACTGGAACCGTTGGATTCATTTTGAAAAGATCTTTCTACTGATGTAAATTTTGTGAAGATCCAACGGTTAGATTTTCAGATATGTGTAAATCAAATCTGAAGAAAAACAGCGCCACGGTGGCGTTATGGCCCGAAGCGTCGTTTTGAATATATTGGCTATTTTAAAATAAATAAAAATAGCGATAAATCGTTATAAAATATTATAAACAATATGGATGTGATTTAGAAATTAACTGAAGGTTGGCTAAGTCGAATGGTTTCCTGGGTGTTGATCTGATGTTGGTTTCGGCCTTCGGGGTTAATATTTGGGAAATCGTGCTCTTACTAATTGACGGTTAGTGACTAATGAATTGAAATGATGCGTGTATATGTTAGTGTTGCACTTGTTTATTATATACGCGAGTTGCTCAGAAAGACCGGGTTTATCCCATTTTGAATAACTGAATCGACGATAAGAAATCGAAGATGAAGACGGTGGTCGAAGACCGGAGATCTTCACCTCGTTTGGATGGTAACCGAGGTGCTAATTGGGAGGCATCCCGAAATATGGATAATGAGTGGTGATCGTCCCGACGTACGTGGTGATCGATGGGTTTGCGAGGTATATAGTGCCTCCGGTTTCGTTCAGACCCAGAACGGACTTGTAAATGGACTGTGTGTCTGACATTAGATTTTATTCTGTGTTGATTGATCTCTATTAAATATACATCTGTTTGGCGGCGGAGAATTTATTCTTTTTCTTAACGCCCTTCTCTGAAACGCACGAGCTCAGAGGTTGTATATCGATGGACATCAGTCGCATGGCACGAATTGCTAGTGTGACATGCCTAAGTGGCAAATGATCAGGGCTTTTGTTGAAAAGCAAGGTCTTGTGGTGATGATCAAAGCCCCGCCTGTGTGGCGTAGCTTTGTGTATAATGTGAATTCGCGAGCCTCACACCCCGGTATGAACCAGAAACGGGAGCAGGACCTCAGGGGGGACGTGCGTTTTCTTTCTAGCTAGGGTGGTGTCAGTGACCTACCAACCCTGACATTTATATACTTTTCACCTGTGTGGTTGTTACTGTTGCGAGGCGCCTCGGTTTAATCGGACGATCCGGGTCCGATGGAGTCATTCATTGGCTCATTTGCGCCCCAAAGGGCGGAGAAACGCATTGTTCAGGCATTATAATCCACTTCGTGTGGACCGGCCCTGACGATCCAAGGTACGGTTGCGGCTGTACCTGAGACTCGGGCTAGACAGTCTCGAATTCGGTAAGGACTATCTTTTGCCTTGGTTCATGACGGAAATCCAATTTCCAAATACGTGACTGTGCGGTTTTGATTGTATACCTATATATGGCGACATAGTGGTATGGGGCATTAATGCCGTCTATGATTGATAATTATGATTTAAAATTGTTTTCAAAACATATAAACACTAGCAATAATATCAAATGCCTTTGTTTTATTCGTATCAAGCATATTTTGGCCGTTATAAGGTAAAAACTCTATCCTCCGGTTTGCGTTGCATTGTGTGATGGGAACTGAGTCTTATAATGGCTTCATTTTTATAAAAAGCATTGCGATGATTAAAAGAATGATTTGTTTTAAAGCACTGGCAATCCAATGGAGTAAACCCGTTCCATGAAAGTGGCGTGGTCCTGTGATTTGCCATATATTAAATATGTTGAGTAGATTTCTCATACCAGTCCCATGACTGACTCGTAGTTTGTTTCACTTTCAAACTCGGGTTCCCCTTTTTCTACACGGGCAGCCTTGTATCCAGGTTTAGCCGGTTCTTTCTGGATAGCTGGAGCTGAAGATGGATTCTATCATTTATCTCTTTTTATGCTGTTCAGCTCCTATTGTACATATTTTGTTTGTTTCCACTGTAGACATATATGTATAGGTGAACTGTATTTGTACTAAGTAAGATCCTGTATACTGTGTAACTCTGATGATTACTTTTATCCAGTATATTCTATTGTTCATTATCTGGTGTATTTATTTAATTCTGTTCTGCTATTATCTGTTTCTGTGTTATATTCCACGGATTACCCTTGCCTCCGTCAGTACGGGGTTTGGGGTCGTCTCAATTGACCATAAAGATGGAAAGATTAGGGTTAAGGGTAGGATAATGGTATATTTATGGGGATAGGATATTAATTTTTTAATTGATTATTATACTTAGTTTTATTTAATTACTGCTTACATTCGTCGTTTAAAAATTCATATGATCACATACTATATCAAATTTCGATGAAAATGAAAATACAACTATAGTTCGACATTATAGACTCAATGAAACTTGTTTCATTGAAATCCAAGTCCGTTTGCTCGCACAACGTATTTTTAAAGTCAAATTATTGATTGATTCACATTTTAATTGTGCACAGTCATAAAACAATTCTGATTGGCGTGAAATTTGATATCTAGCAATAATTAATCATTACAGATCGAATAAAATTCGTTTCATTTAAAACGGAGGTCGTTTGGAAAATTACTATTTTCTAAGCTAAAATAAAACCAATGAAATATTAATATATTAAAAAATAATTCAATTTAATAATAATAAATTAATATTATCGTATTTATTCAAATAGAATATCATATAGCTCAGAAATGAACATATTTGGATTTCCAACTCGATATTTCAAAAATCCAAGTTAAATCGATATTCAATTTATATAAAAGTCCATTTATATTATTAAATAAATCGCTATAATTTATTATCGATTCAATAGCGACTTTATGAAAATTTTATTTGGACATAACTCACAATCTACAATAAGAAATCTCTATTTTTCTCTTCCATTAGAAAAATATAGTTTAATGGATTCGAACCTTTCTTGTTTCAAAGAAATCTGATTTATAAGGAATCCTGTATATTCAATTGAATTTTAGAACGTAAAACTATAAACTACCGCGACGTTACAAGCACATTTATAATTATATTATTAATACGTTTAAACATCGTTCAAAAAATAAATTCGTTATTATAACTCGAATATAAACTCAATTAAATTTCTTACGCTATCCAATTCACACAATATTGCAAATTCAACTTATTTCCGACTATTTCAAAATTAAATATATTATTATACTATTTATATTAATTAAATACACCAAACTATTTAATTTAAGCCATTTAAATCACCAAATTGATATTTAAATAATTAAATTAATTATTAAATCGCTAAAAATCCAGGACATTACATTCCTTTCCCCTTAAAAGAATTTCATCCCTGAAATTACTAAGTAGTAAAGACGCAATAATTCTTTTAACACCTCAACCCACTTAGTTGAGATCTTACACTTCATATATCCACAAATCAGTTCTTTACACAGAAACTTTACTCCTCCTATCAATATTTGACCTTTCGTTATTCATTCCAAATGATCTATCAACCATTTTGACAATCCATTGTCTCATTCTTATCTTCAATCCATATGATTTCCTATAAATTTCCACATCTATTCTAATTGATTTTAATTCAATTTATTAATTTCAATATTTCACTTTAAATCTTATTAATCAATTCTGGTTTTCTAGTTTCAATTACAATCGACAAATCAATTTCTAATTATCAAATTTTCTTAGAATTTCTCTGATTCTTTTAATTTTTGGAAAATTTCACCAGTGTCTCCTTTGTATGGCTCAATCGGTACAACTACCACTTGCCTTTCTAGGCCTTCTTCAATCCAAAAGAAAACCAAAAAGCCAAGCGGCTTGCCAAATAGGCTTATAAAATTCTCATATTCAATTAACCATGTACCTTTTTGTCAGTGTACCATTTATTTCCTTCATTCACCTCATTTCATACCTTTCTAACATATATCCATTCCAATTGATTTCAAATCAATCCAACTTTTAGTTTTTAATTCACTAATCAACTTCCTAATTAGTTTACTTCCATTCTATAATTCAAACCTGAATTCTATTTCAAAAATCAATCCACTTATTCTGCTTGAGCTCAAATTTTATTCCACTAGATAACAACATCCAATATATACTGAACTTGCTTATGCATAAGTCGAATTTATTTTAATAATTCCAATTTCAAACATTTCTCTTCTCTACCATATTCAATTTCATTCAGTATTATCTCCAATCCAATCTAATTTTATTTCTTTGCTTAAATTGAATCTCAATCCATTTTATTCACTATTATCATTTCAATCTATTTAACTTCATAAGTCAAAATTTTAAATTTTAGAGTTCGAATTCCCAGGTTTTATTTCAAATCAGTTTGAAATTATATATATTTATACATATCCATTGCAATTCAAAACCTTTGAATTCTCAAAGCAACTTGTTTTCTCTAACAAATTTTCATTAGCAATCTTGCTATGGTAGCAATCCATCACTTAGAAACTCGAAAATGAATACTGATAATGCGACCGTCATCATTAGAACTATTTTCCAGCGACTGAAATGATTTCATAGCTTTATCACCTTCAAAATATATTCAAAACGATTTTTATTCAAATCCTTTCTAAAATAACATTTTCAAAACACTTCAGAAAATATTTTCCAACATTCTGGGGTTTAAATTCGATATTCTGGTTCGAAATCAATCTTAGTTAATTTCATTTGTATATTTAATCCATATACAAATTTCTATTTGGTTAATTATATAACCACTTCAAATTTATAATCTTGTTAGATTATAATCATCCAACAAACATTACATTATAATAATTTGGTTGAGAATTTTGGAACTGAATTTCAGGTTTCAAAATCATAGATTTTGAATTCAAATCTAAATTTTAGTATAATCCAACTATTTGTAATAGTAAGTCTTACTCAGAAACTCAGAAATGAACACTGTTAACGTTCATGGCCATCTACGGTATTATTTCCCAGTGACCCAAGTAAGAACCATGCTTACAAAATCCTTTAAACTAAAAACTCCCCACCTCTGTTAAGGTCACTCACAAAGGGAATGCATTTACTTCGGTGAAGCATTACAGGTAAAGATATAGATAGTTTACAAGACAGACATACAAACCGCGGAAAAACTGGAATTATTTCATAAGCAGCGTGGTTTAGTCAAAATGTTACAACCATTGTCTCAAAACCCAACTTCCAAATCATTACAATAAAACCTCTGTCTTGATTCAAAACTCCAAATACATAAGGAAGCATAAAACAGTATAAAGCAGCATAAATCCCCAATAAAAGTGTAACCACATCCATAGCCCAGGAAAAGAGAATCCAAGCAATACATGTACTCTCTTCAAGCTGGAAAAGGTCTGAACTAAGCTGAAGTATTCCCTCACTGTGGACCTGGGAGGGGGGGAGATAACGTAAAAAAAAGAAGATGAAAGAAAACGGGTCAGACATAAAGCCTGGTAAGCCCAGTGATTTTTAGCATGTAAACAAGAAAAAGGATCATGATATGAATAAACCGAATATAAGACAATACCATAGTAACAAGATAACATAAGGCAAGATACACTGAATATGCTATCGCACCAATTTCTATTTCTCTGCACCTACTAACAATTGTTTCCACTAGCCTTATGTGTTCATAATAAAATGATCCCTTTATTGATCGGCTTCTACTCTCATGTATTTATTACTTGTGTCATTCAGCCCCGCTTGTTTGTAGATACCTGTGCTGGTCCCACCATGAGGTGTATCAATCCTTATGATGGCGACCCGACACAATTCAAGATGCATAGTGTATAACTACTGATGCCAAGTGCCTGATTTTTCCACTCCAGAGTACGTGCACGCCCATACTCCGTCAGAACCTACACTGATGCACCACCCGCCGCTATTTTGACCGCTTATAATCAGCCTAGTAATCGTGCCCACCCTGCCTAGTTCAGGGTACTGTGATACATCTATGTGGGTTACAGCTGAAATGGGTCCCCGTTACTGGGGTTTCCTAACCAACATGTTGTAACGGTTAAATATTCTGAATTTAACCTTACCCCACCCATTTGTTTAATTAACATGTTGCATTGGTTAAGTGTTGCTTATGTTAACTTAACCCTACCATTCTTAGCATGTTTGTTCATTAATTCATTCATTAATGCACCAACCTCTCACATTAGAACTGTTGTTTGCAGTTGCTGGATGTGCTGAGTGGTTCCAGACAGACTTCTACTGCAAACTCATTCTAACCTCTGGTTTTGGGGCTTAATGTGCTAACCTCTCACATTAGATCTGTTGTTGCGGTCGTTGGATGTGCCGGGCGGTTCCGGGTAGCCTTACACCGCAACTCAATCTAACCTCGGGTTAGGCATGTTCATCTTTTAGCCAAATTACATATTTACAATATATGTCCAAGTTTATATGTCAATTATCCACAAGTGTAATCAATTCAAGTTATGCCTCATTTACTTGTTATGTCCAAAATTACTCCAATAAGTTATACCCAATTCCCCGCGTTACAATCGCACTTACAATAAGATTCAAACTAGGTTTCCAAATGAACCTAGTATTCATAAAATAAAACGAAAAGGGGAATAGAGAAGAAACGCAAGAATTGACATAAGAGATTAAGCATGTAAAGGTGTACCAAGCACAAGAATCGTGGTTCCAATAGATTTGTTGTACATTAACAATAAATATGAGCAAAATGAGCAAGTTACATCATAGGCATAGAGATTCGATAGAACTGAACATAAAACAATCACCAATTTGATGTACAACAATATATATTCAATTGTATTACTAGTAACAGTCTCATAGGCATAGGCAATCTTAGATTTGACAAAACAATAAGAATGAATCAGAATTGGTTATCATTACAATTAGGCATAGTTCTAGATTCGATTCATTACAGCCATGATTTCTATTTTGTGTTCAAATCTGAATAATAACTGAAATTACAGTGATAGGATTAGAAAGAGAGAATTATTTGACGTTGTAGAGATTCTAATCTCTCTTTTCTGATTGAAGTGGAAAAGCTTTACTTTAATTTGAAGCTCTCCAATTTGATTTCTAGTTTGGAGAAGAAGGAGGCTAGGCTAGTTTAGAGATGGACATCATGGTGGCATCATAGGATAGGGTTATGAGGTTAGGGTTTAGGTTTATGTGTGCTTATATAGATGTGTAGGATTAATTAGAGCCTTTAGATCAACATAGGATCCATCCAAAACATCCAGTCTAAGAAAATGCGTCATCAGACCAATCAGAAGTCGCCACGTAGCTCTAAAACTCAGAAAATCATCACTGTCCAGAACAGTCAGCAGGGGTCGACCCCTACGGAGGGGTCGACACCTGTGTCGACACCCCTATAGGGGGGTCGACACCCTCTGATGGGAATTTTCCCGCCCACTTATTTTCGCTGGTTTGAATTTTGAATTTTTATTTATTAATTATTTATTTAATTTTGATTTAAACTTAAATCTTCTAACCTCTATAACTTCTTCAAACTGTATCCGGTTTACGCAAACTCGGACTCTATCTCAAGCAAAATTCCGAGACGAACGCAATGGCGCTACCCATTTTACTTAATTCCCACTTTTAAAATTAAGCATTCTTTCATTCGTTAATTTAATATTCATAGAAAATACGGGTTGTTACATTCTCCCCTCCTTAAAGGATTTTGTCCCCGAAATCTCTGAGTTAAGAAGAATGTATCCTAACATCCAACATCCATCTACTCAACCATCAATCATAGGCATCCATTGTCCTTAAAAATATTTCTAATGCTTTCCTGATTATATGCATAGTGTGTGTATATGTCCTTATCTAATGCAAAATCAGGCGGTATACTGATTCAATTGACCTCCTTAATGCAAATTATGTCAGTGCCATGAGTCCATCATGTATGCAATTATTCCTAATTGTACTTTATAGCTTCTGCATGAGTGCACAACCATTCAAAAAAATGCAACATCCATATGATAACACATCAAGTTTCAATGCATATAAAAATACATATATGCATATGCAATATGAAAGTGACTGAGCCGATCTAGTACCTAATGTGTATGTATATGCATCCACTAGCAACCACTAGCAACCACTTGCAACTATCAATCATAGCATGTTTCAAATACATGTTTACATTCATTGGTTTCTACTTAAGGATCAAGAATAGGACCGAGGAGATATACTTAAAAGATAGATACAAGAACGCATAATATTATGGAAAAAGAGATCAAGGATGTACCCTCAAAAAGAGAAGGGTAGGCTACACGTATTTTGTCTTCAGTCTCCCAAGTCGCGTCTTCCTCAATGTCACTCCATTGTACTTTAACTAGCTTGACCTCACGATTGCGTAGCTTTTTAACTTCTGTTCCCAAGATACGAGTGGGAACTCTTCTCACCATTGCTTCTCATTCCACTTCTACTTCCTCTAGTATGCTTGGCTCTACAACTTCCGTAGACTCATGTAAACACTTTCGTAGATGAGAAACATGAAAAACATTATGAACTCCAGCCAATATTCTTGGTAGCTCTACTCTATAAGCCATCGTCCCAATCCTCTCAATGATAGGAAATGGCCCTACTAATCTTGGTGCCAATTTTCCTACGGATCCAAAGCGAACGACATTCTTTAAGGGAAATACTCTAAGGAAAACCCTGTCCCTAACCTCAAACTCAAGGTCGGTCTTTCTTTTATCCGCGTAGAACTTCTGTCTATCTTGTGTGGTCTTCATTCATCTTTGTATCAAGTCCACCTTCTCTGAAGTTTCTCTGATCATGTCGGGCCCAAGTGCGAGCTTGTCTATAGATTCCCACCAACAAGTTGTTGATCGGCATGGTCTTCCATATAAAGCCTCAAAGGGTGCCATGCCTGTGGTGGCTAGGTAGCTATTGTTATAGGCGAACTCCACCAAAGGAAGATGATCTTCCCACGTTCCCCCAAAATCAAGAATGCACAATCTCAAAAGATCTTCTAATACTCTGTTCACCCTTTCATTCTGACCATTAGTTTGAGGGTGATAGGCAGTGCTTAAGCATAGCTGTGTGCCTACAGCCTGTTGCAACTCTTCCAAAACTCACTCATAAAGATAGGATCTTGATCACTTACTATGCTAGAGGGTATCCCATGCAGTTGAACTACTTCTTTAAGATAAATGGATGCTAATGATGAGGCAGACCTCCTACTCTTAATAGGTATAAAGTGAGCGCTTTTAGTGAGCCCGTCAACTATTACCCAAATAATGGCATTGCCCCTTCTTGACCTAGGCAACCCATCTATAAAATCCATCGAAATGTTATCCCATTTCCACTGTGGGACCTCTAGAGGATGAAGCAGACCACCAGGCTTCTTCTGCTCCGCCTTGACTTATTGGCATATCAAGCACTTAGAGACGAATTCAGCTACATCCCTCTTCATGCCATTCCAAAAGAAAACCCTTTTTATATTTTTATACATCTTGTCTCCACCTGGGTGTATGGTCAACTTAGAAAGGTGTTCTTCTTCAAGAACTGTCTTCACCAAATCCCTTGCTTGTGGGACACAGTCTTCCATCCCGTCTCAACCAACCCTTGTCAACTATGGAGTATCTATTGAGTTGACTAGAAGTCTCACCTCTAATTAACTTATCCATCACATCAACTATCTTAGGGTCTTCACGTTGCGCGGTTCATATCGAATCCAAAAGCGTAAGCTGCACCTCTAGCGATGCTAACAAACCAGGTACAAACTCAAAGGAGGGTCTAAAGTCAAAGGTTGCTATGTACTCCAAGTTTTGCCTTTCTACAAAGAGAGGAATTAAGGTCAACCTTTTCCTACTTAAGGCGTCTGCTACCACATTACCTTTGCTAGGGGTAGAAGCAATCTCAAAGTCGTATGAGGCAAGAAATTCCATCCACCTTTGGTGTCTTAATTTAAGATCTTTTTGTGAGAAAAGGTATTTTAATGATTTATGGTCAGTAAACAATTCAAACCTTTTTCCTAGTAGGTAATGACGCCATGACTTAAGAGCGCAAACAATGGCAGCTAATTCCAAATCATGAGTTGGGTAGTTCTTTTCATGTACCTTCAATTGCCTTCCTCCGTAACAAACTACCTTACCTTCTTGCATCAAAACAGCACCTAACCCCGTGCAACATGCGTCTGTGTATACTGTAAACATCTTACTTCCATCAGGTAATGTCAGAACTGGAGCTGTTGTTAGAGCCCTCTTCAATCGTTGGAAAGCAACATCACCGTCCAAATCCCAAGCAAAAGTTAGGTTCTTCTTCGTCAATCTAGTAAGTGGGGCTGAGATCTTCGCAAAGTCTTTAATGAACTTTGTGTAATAGCCCGCTAGTCCGAGAAAACTTCGTACTTCGGTTGCATTCCTTGGAATCTTCCAATCTTGCACCGCCACTACTTTTGCGGGATCCACAGTTATCCCCTCTTTGGACACCACATGTCCAAGAAACCTTACTTCTCTCCAAAAATGGCATTTGGAGAATTTTGCTTTTAGCCGATGTGCTCGAAGAATATCCATAACTTCCCTTAAATGCAAAGCATGCTCTTCCTCACTTTTTGAGAAAATCAAAATGTCGTCCAGGAAGACTACTACAAATTTATTAAGGAACTCCCTAAACACCCTACTCATCAAGTCTACGAAATAGGCGGGAGCATTTGTCAAACCGAAAGGAATGACAAGCCACTCGAAGAATCCATCCGGAGTCCTGAACGCAGTCTTATCTATGTTGTCTTCAGCCACTCTTAGCTGATGAAATCCGGTAGTCAGATCTAGTTGGGAGAAAACTGATGCACCTACGAGATGGTTGAACAAGCCGTCTATTCTTGGAAGTGGGTGCCTATTCTTCTCGGTCAGCTTTTTTAGCTCCCTATAGTCCATGCATGGGCGAAGTGAACCATCCGCTTTGGTTGCTAATACTACTGGAGCACCCCATTCAGAAATACTCCGCCTTATGAACCCCTTTTCGAGCAACTCTTTAACTTGCTTGCTGAGCTCCTTCCTTTCCCTTGGAGCCATGTGTCTAACGGGTAAAGCAACTGGTTTTGCATTATCAATTAGTGTCAATCCCTAAAAATCCATACGCACATTGGATAAAAGGTACAAGGCGGATATCACCAGGGCCGGCCGTGCACGATGCAACCGCACAAAGCACGACCCAAATATTAAACCCAAGGCAGGTCAAGTCAAACAATGCGACCTAAGATAATGGCATAACATATTATGAGAAGTGCGACCCGATAAAGACAAAGGTCGCATATCCTGAGAAATGCTCAAACACTGAAGTAAAGCAAGTAGCCCATTCAACATAAGCGGGAGCGACCTCATAACATAGTCATAAAGCCTAAATAGCGCCATACAAAGGCAGCAAGAAGACGAGCGCCCCTGGACCAAGAAGGATGGTCGCGTAAGGAACAAAGGAGAATCAACTCCAAACCCGCATTTCGCTTTCACAAAATTTCCCAAAGCGCTCACAGGACGCTCGCTTACATCTTACCCGCTTAGCTATTCAAGATACTCGTTCCAATGAGTCGTCCGCATATGATAACTGGATACAACTACAGACAGCTGGCTACAGCTAGCCGGTGGAATAGTTGTAATTAATAGAATGAACGATCCATAGCCTGGATAAATGGATTCCAGATCATTTACCAAGGGAAGTTCACCTATAAATACACCATGGCTGCCAACATAAAGGGGGACGTCTTAAAAAAGGGAGGAAGTACTGCTGAATTTGATCCTCAACCACAGATTCAGCCATGGCGTCAAGGACAATCTTATGATGAAGGAAAAGGAAGACATCCCTCTTCTCAATCATCCATTCATCCTTCTTCTCCTCAAATTCTATTATTCTCTTGTATAATTTTTCAGATTGAAATGTATAAACGAGGGTATATTGAGTGAATATAGAGATGTATGAAGAGAGAAAGCTGATGTACTTTGTAATTCTCATTATAAGACAGGAAATCACCTTCATAGCGGACGTAGGCCTCGTTAACGGGTGAACCACTCTAAATCTCGTCTCTATTTTACTTTTCTCACATTTTTCACTTTTTTTATTACTGATTAAACACGGTTCCATTTATTCCTTACCGAATTGGTGAAGTACAGTTTAGTACCTTGGGTGTTTAGACCATTTTTGTGTAAACATTTTGGCGTCTACCATGGGGTCGTGTTTTTTTTTTTCATTTCAGATCTGACGAGATTTTCTGGGAGGCACTGTGCTTACAATCATGAGCATGCTGAGGAGAATCACCGATGAAGTCAACGACCCCAACAATGGCATCAACATCGTCACGCCGCTAGATAGCGTCTCCGAGGAAAGGGAGCTGCCAGAAATTAAAGAAACTGTAACCAGGGAAAAATTGGAGGAGGCGATGACACGATTAACGAGTCAAATAACTATTGCAAGCAACGCAATGATGAAGAAGCTCGAGTCGATACTCGCCATTCAAGCCGCTACCGCAAAAGCCGCTCTAAGCGCCACTTGTTCCTCGCTGACTCGAACGAATCGCGAACCAGAAACAGAGCTCCCCGCTTCAAACTCAAGACAGCTGGATTCCACCCCGAGAGTTGCATGTCGCACCAATCTGAACCATGAAAGGGGCAGTACACCTTAAAAAGGAAAGGGATCAAACCAATCCAAGGAGGACGCTCACCACAGGGACCAACAACTAATATCTCAATATTGGAGCATTGAACTAAAGCTCTCATTACTTTACCTTGTCCCCCCTGATTTTATGTTGTTGTTAAAACTTTTTATAACTTGTTTATTATTCACCATGTCTGTATTAAGCAATAGTTTACTTATGAAAAACTGTGTGCATCAAAAATTAATTATGTGCCTACTTGAATAACATACTTATAGGTCCATGCTAAAAGGAGAATAATCTCTTGGAATGTAGGTATAGCAAAAGCAGTCTGCTATATACAGCGGGGCTGTAACGGAAAATCCCAGAGAACACACTAAACGAAGCAGTTTGGGAATCGCAAACATCAAGCAAGATCAAATGGGAGAAATAGACTCATCGCTTCAGAGGGAACAAGCTATTCAGAGACAAACAGCAAGGCAAAGGAATGCACCTCTCATTATGGAGTATGCTGAATGCTTGGCAAACACTCATTCAAAGGACTGCCACCAGACCTCATTGAAAATACAGGAATATCACCAAATTTTTCCCTCGGATAAAATTGCTAATCCCAAAGAAGTGTTCTCTCAGGTACGGGGCATGAATTCCTTAAAACCGGAGTTAAATTCGGCAGCAAGGATTGATGTCCATCTCCTAGGAGCCAATATTGAAGGGGAAGCAACTGAAAAAAAGGTCCCATGGAAAAAGTCCCATGGTTAAAATTGCTAAGCCCACCAAAGAAGCACCTTATTAGGTGACCTTCCTAGGTGCTGGACACAAGTTTTCCAACTTGAGAAAAAAAACTCAATGAGGTAAACCAATGTCTGTGTACTAAGGTAAGGCAAAAAATCGGAAAAACCGACATGTCCCGAAACGGAAAAAATTGCCAATCACAGGGGGCACCTTGTTAGGTGAAGGGCAAGAAGTTTATCTCTTTGAGTCAAGGCTCGATGAGATAAATTAGTGTCCGCTCCTCGGGATGAAGCATAAAATGGGGAAGGATCAAACATGCTGGAAAAACCAGCGCAAAAACAGAAACCCGACCAAAAGGAGTTGGACATTCTTGTTCTTTGTTGTTAACCAAGTCAAACAAAGCCAAGGATGGATTACAACAACAGAAATCCTAGCCGAAAGGGGGTATCAGAAATCCTAGCCATATGGGGGTATCCAACAAGGTCTTTCAGTCCTAAAAAAAACAGGACTAACAAGGCTGAACTTGGGTCGAAATTGAAACCCAAGACCTCCCATGGGGGAACCCAAAAGAAAACACATAATAACCATGCGTTGCTTTTAAGAAATCATGAATTGACCAAATTACGATGCGAAATCAACAGAATCTGTGAAATTAAAAAGAGCTTTGGTATGGGGACATCACCATTGTGTAAAAAATCACCAATGCCCACTCAAAACATACCACGGCCTAGTTATAACTTCGTTACGAGAACTATTCAAACAATAAGATTTGCGCGAACAACAAACTAAATGTACGACAACTCATAAGAATGAAACTAATAAAACTATGATAGCCCCTAAAACGTAAATCCGCAAATATAAAATATTAAGCGAGGGTCGGCACTCGCACAAACAATCGGCCTATGTACGTGACAAGTAAAAGAAAATAATATGAAATCAGACCATAAAGGTCGCAAGTGCTATTTTTATACATGGAAGGATGGACCAATTGTTCAGGCTTTTGCTGATCCAGCTACACAAAAGAGTGGACAAAAGGAAAAAAGACGTGTGATCTTCAATTGTTAACCAGTTAGCTTTCTTTTGCATTTCAGGGTGGACACAGCCTTGGTATTCCAATTCTCGTCCTCATCTTCCAGATCGGACGCATCTGGTAAAAGTGGGTCATCTGATGAAGGTATGATGGGAGGACTAATACTGGTGGAGATCAAAACAGAGTCGATGGTAGAAGGATAGGCAGCAGCGCCGTAAGAAGCTAAAAGAGAGGGTGAAAGCACACCTGATGCAACAGAGTAACAAACACTAAACTCAGCAATCCCAAGTGAAGAAATAAGAAAATCCAGATCCGGGGCAGATAGATAGATGTCAATTTTACCTGAAGCTGCTGGATATACGAAGTCAGCTCCACGATCGTCCGCATTTAAAGAAGTGTAGCCGTAACTCGCGCACTGTGCCACAACATTTTCTTGATATGAACACTCAATAACAGGTTGAGCTCTAGCGACATCCAAGGTAGAGCCATCCGTTAGGGGAATAAGGGGGCTCGAAGTATTAACCCCAATAGAGTCAGGTGGGGCACAAGGAATCATAGCATTCGAACGTTCCTTCCTAAGCGATTGAACTCGCTCGTTCATCAAAATCCTCCAACCCTTAACTAGAGCCTCGCGATCTTTCTCTTCTAAAAGCTATTCTTGAAGAAACTCATCATTGACATCGTCAGAATACAAAAGTATTCGCTCCCAAACAAGTGCCAGAGTCCGCGGAAAATCCTTATCCAAGTAACTCAAGCTTCCACGGCTTATGACACTGCAAACATAGAATTGGCATAGAGTATTGTCAATTCCATTTCTAGCTTCATCAAGATCTTTTTGCAACTTGAATTTATCCTGTTCAAAGGTTTTGAGGGTTTCCCTCTGGGAAGCAAGTTGGCCTTCGAGATCCATGTTTTTTCTATTCTAAAGAAATCAAAGCCTGTTTTTCTAAGGCCATATGGCGCTCAGCAAGTTCTCGAGCAGATCGAGCCTCTAAAAGCTGCGCTCGTACACCCTCCAATTCCTTCTTAAGCTCGACATTTCTGGCCTCTAAGATGTCCACTTTAGCACAACCGCTCCTTAAAGAAGTCATCTCAGATTCTTGGGATTTAATCAGGTGGATCAGGCTAGCTTTGTCGTTTTCCAAAGTTTCGATATGGTCAAGGTGTCGAGCATTCATTCTCTGGAACTCATAACCGAATTTGCCCAATGCTCTAGTTGCTTATCAACATCTTTCATGACCAGATTCAAACTGTGTCTCGAATTGATCCTTAACAACACTAAGTTGATTGCTCACACCACTTTTTATGGCATCCAAATTCTTTGTAGCATTTCGCCTATCGTGAGGGTGTAAATCCAGATCGAAATGCATTCCCCACAAGTCCCAACCACTGAAGCGCTCCTTGAGCATTGAATTTCTAGGAGGAACCTTCCACCTGAAAAACAGGACAAGCAGAACTCTTGGTGGTTGTTCCAGAAGTTACATCGACCCTCAAACCATATGCGTTCTCGTCAACTCTCTTATCACCCCCTTTGGTAATCAGCAACGAAGGTCGATCACTCATATCAAGGATTAAACGTTTCACTTTAAGAGGCTTACCAGCAATACTTTGGGAGTGAACAAAAGATTTTCCAAGAGATCATGTAGGGCAAATTAATTGGTACTTACGGAGGTTTTCCTCTGAAAGCAACACCTCTCTGCTCCTTTCCCTTTTGTCAATAGTAATTAAAGAATTAAGGAAGCATTGATCCAAAGTAAGTCCCGCAACAGAAGGAATCACTACAAAAGTCAGAAATAAAACCGGATGAGAAAGATAAAAGGAGTAGGAACTCCAGGAGCAAAGGTATAATTACCTCCTTCGGCCCATCGTTGGTGAAATCTACCAGGACACCGAACAAAAAAATATTGATCCGGAAACCCCTTAGCTCCATCCGTCAAACCAGTGATAATTCTACCATGCATACTCTCCATAAAAAAGAAAGAGGAACCATCTACCTCCCTCCTCTTAAAAGTATATAAAGAGCAAATATCCGCAAACGTGGGTTCCTACTGTCGGACCTTCATGAAAAGTATGTATAGCCCAAGCAAGATTTTATACCCATTAGGATGCAGCTGATACGGGGCAATGGCCAGTTCCCGTAAAATGGAATCTAGATAAGGATTGAAGGGGGAATCGCCCTGCTGGACAGCATGTGATAACTGACCGCTACATACCCGAAGGGCGGACAATCTGCCAACTCTCCCTTTCTGGGAAATTTGGTTTCATCTTGTGAAAACCCAAAGCGATTGCACATTTGTAAAAACTGATCAAAAGGCAGCGTCGATTAATGGCAGCCGGCCGCCACCCCGTCAAAAGAGCGAGGTTGGGGATGAATCTGATTAACAGCCAAACCACAACCAGTAGCTGGGGTAACCTCACCTGCCCGATCCAAATCCTCTCGTTCCCAGACATAATGAGTTAACTGGGATTGAGATGAACAGGCGGTTAGTCACATGACAACACAGATAAGTATGCTTAAAAAGAAATTACAAACTGAATGGTTAAGGGTCAAAGGAAAAGCAGATGTATCGCCACGATATAAGTATTCCATTGAACAGACGGTTAAGGCATGGCGAATTAGGGGATATCGTTTCTTAGTCATTTCGATAAATGACTTGCTAGCGTAAAAAGGGCTAAGGTTTATCACCAAAAGATTCTGCCTGAAGTCCAAGCACATACCAAGTCAAATCAACGCTTCTCAAATATCGCAACCATGTGTCCCAGCAACTCGGTATTTCCAATTGAGAATCCTCCTTTACAAAGCTAAAAGAGTAAACCCAGAATCATAGATAAAAAGAAGAAAATTCAATTACAAGTGAAATTCAACTCGAAGAAAGGAGCGTTGTAGCCAGGAACAAAGTTGAGAGAAAGCGTCGACCAGAGGACGACGGGCAAGTCGATCGATCAAGTAAAGAGAATCGAAGCCTCAAGAAGAACCAACGAGGTCTTCTACGATGAAATCGCCATTAAAATGAGCTTATTGAAGAAATATGAAAGCGGAAAATTAAAGAAAATACTTAAGAGGACTAGAAGCCCCTTTTTGTGATATGACAGCTCAATTAAGATCTGGTGATCGATTTAACGTACCCGAGAAATATTCCTCCAAATGCCCAAAGACAGGCAATTGTCAAAATATCCAAATTTTGAAAATATAAGCTATCTGTGAGGGCGCAGAACATTGAATCTAATCCATCCAGTACATTCTCATCACGTCAGCTTAGTGCTCAATTACGCAAGAAGTGTCTCATCAAGTCCCAATTGGCATCCCAAAATTCAGCTATTCACACAGTAATCAAAAGATACATCGAGTCTCTCGCTCACAGGAAAAGACAATACCAATCAGCGACGATGAAGTAATCTTAATATTTGGCACGACCGGGCCCTCAACAAATCAGGACAAACCCACCAACCAATATGCGATCAAATATGTCGAAGCCAGTGATTCCATACAAAAAGAAATCACGGACTTCGAGAGGGCAAGTGTTAATCCCTAAAAATCCATACGCACAATTGATAAAGGGTACAAGGCGGATATCACCAGGGTCGGCCGTGCACGATGCAACCACACAGAGCAAGACCCAAATATTAAACCCAAGGCAGGTCAAGTCAACCAATGCGACCTAAGATAACGGCATAACATATTATGAGAAGTGCGACTCGATAAAGATAAAGGTCGCATATCCCGAGAACCGCTCAAACACCGAAGTAAAGCAAGTCACCCATTCAACATAAGCGGGAACGACCTCATAACATAGTCATAAAGCCTAAATAACACCATACAAAGGCAGCAAGAAGACGAGCGCCCTTGGATTAAGAAGGACGATCGCGCAAGGAACAAAGGAGAATCAACTGAAAACCGGCATTCCGCTCTCACAAAATCTCCCAAAGCGCTCACAGGACGCTCGCTTACATCTTACCCGCTCAACTATTCAAGATACTCATTCCAACGAGTCGTCCGCACATGATAACTGGATACAGCTACAGATAGCTGGCTACAGCTAGCTGGTGGCATAGTTATAATTAACTGAATGAAGATCCACAACTTGGATAAACGAATTCCAGATCATTTACCAAGGGAAGTTCACCTATAAATACACCATGGCTACCAACATAAAGGGGGAAGGCTAAAAAAAGGAGGAAGTACTGCTGAATTTGATCCTCAACCACAGATTCAGCCATGGCGTCAAGGACAATCTTACGATGAAGGAAAAGGAAGACATCCCTCTTCTCAATCATCCGTTCATCCTTCTTCTCCTAAAATTCTACTACTTTCTTGTATAAGTCCTCAAATTGAAATGTATAAACAAGGGTATATTAAGTGAATATAGAGATGTATAAAGAGAGAAAGCTGATATAATTTGTAATTCTCATTATAAGACAGTAAATCACCTTCATAGTGGATGTAGGCCTCGTTAACGGCTGAACCACTCTAAATCTCGTCTCTATTTTACTTTTCTCGCATTTTCACCTTTTTATTGCTGATTAAACATATTTCCATTTATTCCTTACCGAATTGGTGAAGTACATTTTAGTACCTTGGGTGTTTAGACCATTTTTGTTGTAAACAACTAGGTATATGCAGAAATCTATCTCTCGCTTTGGAGGTAAACCCTTCACTTCTTCAAAGACATCCGAGTACTCACGGACTACTCTAATAGATTGCAAATTTTCAACAGACGCATCAAAAGATTCTAGGTAGCTAAGCATAATAGAATTCATAGGATTACAAGAGATTTTGAGAGTATTACCAAGGCGAGTCATAAGTCTAACCACTCTCTTTTCACAATTGAGGATGGCACCATTACTAGATAACCAATCCATGCCTAGAATCAACCCATAGCCCGTGAAACCCAAAACGTAAGCATTACATCTAAACCCAATGCTTAGTATAGAAATTTTCAAATCCAAACAAATCAACGATAAATAAGACGAACCCCCAATTGGATTTGAAACAACCATAGGATCCTCTACTATACTGGTATCTAAGTGCAGAGATTCACTAAAGCAGTAGATATAAAAGAGTGCGATGCGCCAGAATCAAAAAGAGTACGAACAGGATGACTAGAAAAATAAACTAAACTCTCAACAGAAATATTTCTACCTCTTTCTTACGTAGGGGCTGTGAGGGCGTAAATCTGCCCTCTAAAAGTAGATCCTGTCCCCTGCCCTTGCCCTTGCCTTCTTGGGCAATCCTTAGCCATATGTCCTGCCATGCCACACTGAAAGAAACCACCCATCTTCCTCTTCTTCTTTCTGCAGTCCTTAACCAGATGTCCAGGTATGCCACAAAAATTACACTTCCGCTTGTCACGGGGTTTGTTATTCTTCCCGCCCTTCTTGGAATCCGTCTTCTTATTCTGCGATTCTTCTGCTTTCTTGTCTGGAGGTTCTTCCATCTTCGCCTCTTTCTTCCCATCCTTGCTTTCCTCATGTAACAGTGCCATGTCCACCAGTCTCTCATAAGTCGTGCCCATAGGTATATGGGATATAGCTAGGCCGTGCATTTGTTCATTTAACCCTTTAGAAAAACGGAGAGCCTTTTTATGTGGAGTGTTTACCAACTCCAGTCCGAATATAGCCAACTGGTTGAACTTGTTGAAGTATTCCTTAACCGATAAGCTTCCATGTTTGAGTGCTAAGAACTTCTCCATCTGAAGGCTTTGTTTAACTTGCGAGAGGAACTTCATTTCAAACCTCATTCTGAAATCCTCCCAAGTCCTAATTAGTCTCTCAGCATTAGCAACTTCCCACCAGAAAGAGGCATCGTCCTTAAGTAACCATATAACCAACTGTATCTTCTGCCTATCGTCCACTTCGAAGATAACAAATCATCTATTTCCTTGAGCCAGTTTCTTGCTTCCACGAATGATTCAGTCCCATTAAAGTTCTTTCCTCCCATAGCTCGAAAGTATCTACATATCTTCAAGAAAGCATTCACACGCGGAGGAGGAGGAAGAGGAATGATAGGTACAGCTGGAGAAACATTTCCTTGGCCTTCGGCGGGTGCCGTGGCCTCCAAATACCTACGGAACCATCCGGGTATTGTGACTCCCTCTGGAAAATTAAGATCCCCAGACATGCTAAAACAAAATGATTCAAAACAAAGGATAGAAAGATAGTGCATATGGCTTTGGGGAATACGCCTTTATAATAAAACAACACTTTTCTTGAAAATGCCTCTTTAAAACTTTTTTTTTTTGAAAAGTAGTTTTCAAATTTTTTTATCTGATCTGTTAACCATTAGCTCTGATACCAAGTGAAACACCATACCTCTGTTATGGTCACTCACAAAGGGAGTGCATTAACTTCGGTGAAGCCTTATAGGTAAAAGATACAGATAGTTTACAAGACAGACATACAAACAGCGGAAAAACTGAAATTATTTCATAAGCAGCATGGTTTAGTCAAAATGTTACGACCATTGTCTCAAAACCCAACTTCCAAATCATTACAATAACACTCTGTCTTGATTCAAAACTCCAAATCCATAAAGAAGCATAAAACAGTAGTAAAGCAGAATAAATCCCCAATAAAAGTGTAACCACAACCATAGCCCAGGAAAAGAGAATCCAAGCAATACATCTACTCTCTTCAAGCTGGAAAAGGCTAAACTAAGATGAAGTATTCCCTCCCTGTGGACCTTTGGGGGGGGGGGGGGGACGGAAGAAAAGAAGACGAAAAAAGGGTCATGCATAAATCCTGGAACGCCCAGTGATTTTCAGCATGTAAACAAGAAAAAGGATCATGACATGAATAAACCGAATATAAGACAATACCATAGTAATAAGATAACATAAGGCAAGATAAACTGAATATGCTATCGCACCCATTTCTATTTCTCTGCACCTACTAACAATTGTTTCAACTAGCCTCATGTGTTCATAATAAAATGATCCCTTTATCGATCGGCTTCTACTCGCATGTATTTATTACTTGTGTCATTCGGCCCCGCTTTGTTTGTAGATACATGTGCTGGTCCAACCATGGGGTATATCAATCCCTATGATGGAAAACCGACACAATTCAAGATGCATAGTGTATAACTACTGATCCTAGTGCCTGATTTTTCCACTCCAAAGTACGTACACGCCCATACTCCGTCGGAACCTACACTGACGCACCACCCGCTGTAATTTTGACTGCTTATAATCAGCCCAGTAATCGTTCCCCACCCTGCCTAGTTCAGGGTACCGTGATACATCTATGTGGGTTACTGCTTAAATCGGTCCCCGTTACTAGGGTTTCCTAACCAACATGTTATAACGGTTAAGTGTTATCAATTTAACCTAACCCCACCCATTTGTTTAATTAACATGTTGCATTGGTTAAGTGTTGCCTATGTTAACATAACCCTACCATTCTTAGCATGTATGTTCATTAATCCATTCATTAATGCACCAACCTCTCACATTAGAACTGTTGTTTGTGGTTGCTGGATGTGCCGGGCGGTTCCGGAAAGATTTCTATTGCAAACTCATTCTAACCTCGGGTTTTGGGGCTTACTGCGCTAACCTCTCACATTAGATCTGTTGTTGCGGTAGCTGGATGTGCTGGGCGGTTCCGGGCAGCCTTACACCGCAACTCAATCTAACCTCGGGTTAGGCATGTTCATCTTTTAGCCAAATTACATATTTACCATACATGTCCAAGTTTATATGTCAATTATCCACAAGTGTAGTCAATTCAAGTTATGTCCAAAATTACTCCAATAAGTTATACCCAATTCCCCGTGTTACAATCGCACGTACAACAAGATTCAAACTAGGTTTCCAAATGAACCTAGTATTCATAAAATAAAATGAAAAGGGGAATAGAGAAGAAACACAAGAATTGACATAAGAGAATAAGAATGTAAAGGTGTACCAAACACAAGAATCATGGTACCAATAGATTTGTTGTACATTAACAATAAATATGAGAAAACTGAGCAAGTTACATCATAGGCATAGAAATTCACTACAACAAATTGACAATATTACAACTGTAATTTTACAATGGTCACAAAGTGACAGTTGTAGTAGAGGTCTTTTACAATTTTTTTGCCAAAACATTGTAATAGACTAGTTTTCAACAACTCTTTTATTTTGTCAGTTGTAATAAATGGCTATTACAACTGTTCGTTCCCACCTGTTGTAATAGATACTATTTTTGTAATAATACTTAACAATTAAATAACAATAAAAAATATCATTAATAATTAATATTAATGGTTATTATTTGATGCTCAATAATTAATACAATTATTCAATATTTATTTGTATGCACTAATACTTAAGAAGTACTATTTAATATTTAGTGAAAATTAGGCTCACATCCCTATTTTAAAACTTAATTAAAGCCACGTCCCCTTTAACTTTACATGCATTTCTGGTCCCTAAAACGAAGGTGCTGCCCAAAAATTTTGGTCCCATCCGCCTCCTGCTGCTCCCCCTTCGCCTTTTCTCATTTCTAACCAGAAAAAAATGTGCCAGCCACTAAAAATTTTTTTCCTAAAATCTGGAAATAATCCCAGGAGTCCACGCAAATTGAAAAAAAAGAGTTGCATACTTCTGTGCAACTATTGCCTATAGTAGCATACATATATGCATATATTCATATAGTGTATTTATGTTGAAAATCTGGACCAATATACGCATACATGTATGCAACTATTAGCAAATAACTGCATACATTTATGCATACAAAGTTGAACTGAGATTCACATGTAACGAAAAGTTGCATACATGAATGCAACTATTCTGTATATATGCACGCATGTGTGCAACATTTTTAAAAGGGACAAAGGCTTGCGAATATACGCATGAATGCATGCATTTATTCTGTACAAGAGCATAAATGTGTGCAATAATGTCTGAAAATGGTGAATGATTGAAAAAACATGTCAGATTTGTATATATGCATAAAAGGATGCATGTAATGCAGTTTAGCTGCATACATGTATGCACTAATACTGCAGTTTGGGCGCAACACTGAAATATTAGCATGAATGTGTGCAACTATTTACAAATAGGTGCATCTTTTGATGCAAAAACCCGCTGTTTCGCTGATTTTGCGTTATTTTGGGTTTTGACGTGGTTTTTGATTGTTTTTCCACCTGATTTTTTTGGCGTGAACGTGTTTTATTTAATAATGAATTTTCATGATTTTTTTATATATTTTTATATGTTTTTGAAAATAGGGACCTAATTTACAATAAGTTTAGGACCGGATGTGAGCCTAATTTTGAAACATAATAGGGACCTGTGACAAACGGACCCTAATATTTAGTTGTTGATAATCCATTATTAATAATTACAAAGTCTTGTAAGAAATAAAAACAATAATTAATATTTTATGCTTAATATTTAATAATTAATTATTTTTTACATTCTCGTTTAACAATAATTAATAATCAATGTTTAATAGTAACCTTACAAATAAATAATTGTTATTTATTATTAATAATTAATATTTAAAAATTAATAACTAATAAATTTTAATTGGTTCCCCATTTTTGCTATTAAATTTTTAATAATTGGTAATACATATATAATTAACTTTCAATATCTATTACTTCTATCAAAACTTCTGAAAATTAGGATCAAATTCAAAATTTAAGGTAGTTTGTATGTGCTAGTACTCTTTTAATCTAATAGCAGTATTTTGGCTCTTACGTGACATTTTTCTCCAAAGTGAAAATTAGGGTCAAATTCAAAATTTCCCTCCAAACAAAGTTTCGCCGCTTCTTTTTTGAAAATTGGAGATTTTGGCTCCAAGTTTTTCGTTTCCCTCCACGCTTCGTCATTTTTTTAATTTGCCAGCTCATTCCTATTCCTTATGCTATCCAACTCATTGCGAGGACCACTCACTTTTCCATTATTCACATCCATTTCTTTTTTATTCACATGATTGCAAAGTATCACCATCTGCATCCAACTGACCATTCTAAGAACCATTCGAGTATTTTACCTACTAACTTTTGCATAGTATCAAAAGCAAGCTCAAACATGGAATTCTCTTGAGACCGTCGTTGTGTACGGCCAACAGCTAGCAGATTTGACAAAGCGGTCTCATGTATTTTCACTATACCCTACAGCGACAACGTAGGCTTAGTAGTAATCTCGTAGGCTAGTGTTTTCATCGAAGGAGGAATGATGGTGTAATAACCCGGAAAATGTGAACCAGTTTAAAATTTTTAATTAGGTTATTACCAGGAAATTTGAATGATTGAAATAGCATATTTCAATAAAATATAGAATTGTGTATAATATGGCAGTTTGAAATTTTGAATACAAACTTTGTCTGACTGTACCGGGTGGAAAGTATAACGGATTTTAACGAAACTAAAAATATTTAAATCTGTTTAGCAATACCTTTCTAACGAATCTGAAAAATCGAAATTTCATAACGGAAATCAAAAGTTATGGCCAAATGAATTTTCAGAGAGGTCGCTATATAGTGTATATAGCCCTTGAAATTGAGATTTTGCATACGACCTCGGAATTTGACGAAACCACTTTTGTTGGGTCCGGGATGTCAAATTATTGCTAAGTTTCAAATTTCATAATTTTTGAAGCTAGTATGTGAGCGGGGCAAAAGATAACGTGTTTGGTCAAATTCTGTTAAAAAGGGTCGACCTAAAAATGGCCGTTTTGCAAACGAGCTCAGAATTCGACGAAACTGGTTTTATTAGGACCGTATCGTCAAAACAAAGCTAGATTTATTTTTCTGGAATTTTTTGATTCAGTTTGTGGCCCTGGCAATTTGAAATGTACGTTTAAATTAAATATCGAATGTTTTATATTTTAATTTGAAAAATAACTGACTGTAACAGTCGAAATGGCCAACGAAACATATCCCATTATGTCCGGAATGGGGGTATTTAGCTAAGGGCGACAGTCGTTGGGTTTAAAAAGGAATCCGTTTGCAAAAACACTATTTAAAAATTTTCTATAAATATCGACCAATAGGAAATTTTCTTTTAAAAAAAAAAAAAAAACCTAAAACCCTAAGCCGCCAGACGTGACGAACGACTCCCGTAGCTCCTCGATTCCCCTCCTTTTTCCGATCGCCACAGGCCGTTTCGCCGCCGACCACTGTTGAGGCTTTTGCTCGCCGTACTCCCCTCTCCACATCCGACCTAGCCTCGCCACCAACAGAGCCGCCGTCGACGAGTTCGAGCGCTTCAAAGTCGCCGCCTTCCTGGAGCCGCCGCCGCCTGGATTCGCCATCGCACCACCTCAGACAACCACCGCCGGAAAGCTCTTCCCTCCCTCGACGACGTCCAACAGCCCGATAATCCCATAGAGCTACGAATCAAAAGAAAAATCCAAACCTAGAATTGAACAGGTTTGTAAACTAACGGCTTATTTAATTTTAAACTGTTTTAACATTTTAAAGTGTTGCAAAACTTTGAAAAATAATATCTTTTTCGTTCTTCAACGAAATTCGATGAAACAGGAGACACCATGACCGCAAGGAGGCTCTCTACATTCTAGAAGAAGCCGCGGATTTTTCTGACCTTCCTACGATTTTTAGCACCGCAAGAACCAATGTGAGGAATCTAAACTATTTGTGTGAATGTAATCGCGTTGTATAAATTATATAAGCGAAGTGTAAATTATATACGCATTGTATACCTCATGTACATGTGTTGTATAAGTTATATTAGCAATGTATAAATTATACAAGCGTTGTTTGAAACATATATGCTTTAAATTGTGATGAAATGCAAGTGAATTATTATATTATATTATATATATATATATATATATATATATATATATATATATATAAATATATATATATACTCCCCTCGTCCACAGACCATGGACGATATTTATTGCTTGTGATTGACGCGATATCATATGGTTTGACAAATGGTTGGAAATAATTGTTTGTGGTTGATATTATGGTTGAAAAATACCTTTGTGGTTGAAAAATACCCTCTTGTGGTTGAAACAAAATAGAATAGGATTGTGGAATTGAAAATAAAACATGCCGCCTGCGTGCGAACTAGATGCATGATCCCCATTGTCAAAAACCGCGAGGTTTTAAGGTAGAGCGAGGAGTCGTACTAGGGACTGTCCCGGTTTTAACTACCCTGCCGTTATGCTGCCGAAATTTTCTGAAATATTTATGTGTTAGAATAATTTCCATTCATTGAAACTATTTACATATACAATATCGAATATTCATGTGTTGAGTTGCAATTCATTCGTTGAGTTGAAATTCATGTGTTGAATATTATTTGAATTTAAACAAATGGCTTTAGCGATAAAAATCACATTTTTATATATATACAAACGATAACGAATATTCATGTGTTGAGTTGCAATTCATTCGTTGAGTTGAAATTCATGTGTTGAATATTATTTGAATTTAAACAAATGGCTTTAGCGATAAAAATCACATTTTTATATATATACAAACGATATCGAATATTCATGTGTTGAGCTGCAATTCATTCGTTGAGTTGAAATTCATGTGTTGAATATTATTTGAATTTAAACAAATGGCTTTAGCGATAAAAATCACATTTTTATATATATACAAACGATATCGAATATTCATGTGTTGGGTTGCAATTCATTCGTTGAGTTGAAATTCATGTGTTGAATATTATTTGAATTTAAACAAATGACTTTGCAATAAAAAAAATCACATTTTTATATATATACAAACGATATCGAATATTCATGTGTTGAGTTGCAATTCATTCGTTGAGTTGAAATTCATGTGTTGAATATTATTTGAATTTAAACAAATGACTTAGCAATAAAAATCACATTTTTATATATATACAAACGATATCGAATATTCATGTGTTGAATTGCAATTTGTTCGTCGAGTTGAAATTCATGTGTTGAATGTTATCGTCGTCTAAAAATAAAATGAATCGACAATGAAAACTATATTTTTATAGTGAATAAGAAGTGTTAAAAATACACATGTGTCGAATAAATATTTTTGATGATAAAAATATTCCTTTTATCATGTATACGCTTAGTTAAAAATACACATGTGTCGAATAAATATTTTTGATGATAAAAATATTCCTTTTATCATGTATACGCTTAGTTAAAAATACACATGTGTCGAATAAATATTTTTGATGATAAAAATATTCCTTTTATCATGTATACGCTTAGTTAAAAATACACATGTGTCGAATAAATATTTTTGATGATAAAAATATTCCTTTTATCATGTATATGCTTAGTTAAAAATACACATGTGTCGAATAAATATTTTTGATGATAAAAATATTCCTTTTATCATGTATACGCTTAGTTAAAAATACACATGTGTCGAATAAATATTTTTGATGATAAAAATATTCCTATTATCATGTATACGCTTAGTTAAAAATACACATGTGTCGAATAAATATTTTTGATGATAAAAATATTCCTTTTATCATGTATACGCTTAGTTAAAAATACACATGTGTCGAATAAATATTTTTGATGATAAAAATATTCCTTTTATCATGTATACGCTTAGTTAAAAATACACATGTGTCGAATAAATATTTTTGATGATAAAAATATTCCTTTTATCATGTATACGCTTAGTTAAAAATACACATGTGTTGAAATAAATAATAGTTTGCTAGAAATATTATTATTAGCTTGTTCTGCATATATATACATGTGTTGAACAGGAAAAATGGATTAGCTGTTGAGTAAAGAAATTATTTGCGTGCCCGACAAATAGGTAAACCTTGATGAGTTGGCTGCGCAATTTTATTTATATATCAACTCCTGTGAATGCCATTGGATGCGGAGTGCTGGTTTTTCTGTGTGAAATAATAAACAACGCCATAGGATAGTAACAATTAATTTTGAACTACACTACATGGCATACTTCTGGATGATAGGCATACTTCATCATATTCCACATAAGCAATTGGAGCTTGTGTGACGAGGTGGAAGATTTACCATACAAGCAAGAGGCTTGTATGGCGATGACTATATAATACAGGTTGAACTGATGACTGATATGGACTATATAAATTATAATGATAAATTGCCAGATTAATAAAAACCCCACACGGGTCTAGAGTTGACAATAATCACGTCGCCCTAGTTATTAGATACGGCACATGGACTATTTATTTCCACACGGAAACGGGGTGACGGGAATTTATTCTCTGGAGTGATTATCAGTACATGCTCCCCCGTAAACACCAAAATATATCACTAAAAATATGCGAATGCTTTTTAGGATTTATTGGGTACCTAATACGGCCCAATAAATTTCCAAACCCCTCCCCGTACAAAGGAGGTTATGGCGAAATTTTTCGAAATATTAAGGCGTTAGTGAAATATTTGAAGTGAAAACGAAGTTGAAAATATAAAATGAACTATAGTTGAAACTATGGAATGAACTATATTTATATATATAAATATAAATATAATTAAAAGGAATAGAGGCCGTGTAGTTCGCGTTTCGGAAACGTAATTTGAGCGATTAGTACGAGAAATCCGACCATCGGATTTTCCCGAAACCGCAACCGCTGGGTTCGCCTTGGAAATATCTTTCCAACGGCACCAACCTTGAAAAATCCAACGGTTGGATTGTCCGGAATGTTTAATTCAAATTTGAAGAAAAACAGCGCCAGAATCGTTTATATTTATATATAAATATAATAATAATTAAATTTAATCAAATAACGACGCTGCAGTTCGAATTTTGAAACCGTAACTTCAAACGACTAGTGTGGAAGATCCGACCGTCGGATTCTCACGAAACTGGAACCGTTAGGTTCGTTTTTGGAATATCTTCCCACTGATATAGACTTTGCAGAAATCCAACGGTTAGATTTTCCGATATGTGTAAAACAAATTAGGAGAAAAACAGCGCCAGTGCCACGGCACGACCTGAAACGTCGTTTAATTAAATACGGCCATTTTTAAATAATTAAAAATGGCGAAAAATCGCTATAAAATATCTTAAGCAACATAGGTTGCAAATAAACGAATTGTGCTTGAATTGTTTGATATTTGATGGTTGTATGTGTATGACATGAAAATAACACTGAATAACTTAAAGATGGATGTCGAATGATATAACCACATAAAGAATCGATTTAAATTCTAATGACGTGAATTATTTGAAAAGGACAAGCTAACCCTCATTTCAAATAATTCAGCGAGCGATTCGAATTGGAAAATGCAAAGACGATTCAAGACCGACGATCTTCGTATCGATTGGATGGGCGCTACTGAGGTTCCTAACCGGAGTAGCTACCGGAAGGGGACAGAAGTAGTAGCCGTCTGAACGTATGTGTTGATTGTACGGATTTGCGGGGAATTTGACGCCTCCGGTTTTGTTCAGACCCAGGACGAACTTGTAAATGGACTGTGTGTCTGACATTGGATTTTGTTCTATACTGATTGATCTCTATTAAATATATATCTGTTTGGCAGCGGAGAATTTATTCTTTTGCTTAACGCCCTTCTCTGAGACGTACGAGCTTAGAGGTTATATATCGATGGAAATCAATCGTATGGAGTGGACTGCCTATGTGGCATGCCAAGATGCTGTAATCAAGGCTTCTGTTGCAAAGCAAAGTCTTGGTGATGATGATCAAAGCAAGGCCTACGTAGCCTAGCTTTGTGTATTTCGTAAACTTGCGAACCTCACACCCCGGTATGAGTTAAAAACGGGATACGGACTGCAGGGAGAGCACGACGTTTCTTTCTAGCTATGGTGGTGTCAGTGACTTACCAACCCTGACATATTTATCTACTTTTCACCTTTGTGGTTGTTGGAATGCGAGGCGCCTCGATTATAGGTCTGTAAGGACCGGGAAACGTGTGTTCAGGAATTGCCAATCCTCTAACGTAAGTGAGGACCGGCCCTGAAGCACCCAGGGGTTACCCAGAGTGTGTAGTCCCGAGGCATTTGCTAGAGTGTCTCGAAGCGGAGAGGAGCTTGCCCCTTGCCTCGACTCATGATAGAAATCCAATTTCCAATACGAGATAACGAATTTGATTGTAGAACTAGTATGGAGACATAGTAGATGGTAGCTATGCCGCCTATGATTGATATTTATGATGCTATTCGTTTTTGAAACATATATGCACAAGTAATAATATCAAATGACTTTGCTTTATACGTATCAAGCATATTTGTCCCTTATAAGGTAAAACTCTATCCTCCGGCTTGCGTTGCATTGTATGATGAGACCTGAGTCTTATAATGGCTTCATTCTTTCTAAAAGCATTGCGTTGTTTTAAAAGAATTTAACTTGTTTTAAATGCACTAGCAATCACTGGAGTAAACCCGTTCCGCGAAAGTGGCGTGGTCCTATGATTTGCTATTACTGTTGTTTAACTGTTAAATAGATTCCTCATACCAGTCCCCATGACTGACTCGTTGTTTTTCTCACTTTGCAAACGCGGGTGCCCTTATTTTCACACGGGCAGCCTAGTACACAGGTGACAGGTAATTTTTGGTTCTGCACAGCTGCATAGCGTGCACTTTTGGCTCATGGCGAGGCTGACTCCATAGAGATGACTTAGATATTTTCCGCCATTACTGTATTTATATTATGATTCCGCCACTGGCGATGGAGACTGATTTACTTTCCGTATTTCTCACTATATGTATATGTATTCCGCTTTCGGCGATGTAGACTGATACTCTTATTATGTCACTGCATGTATGTATTCCGCCTCTGGCGATGATGACTGATCACTTCCCTTTCTTTTTACTAAGTATATCCCACGTTATGCTATTCTGATATTCCTACATGTTGTGATTCCGCTGTCATATCCATGTAAAAGTATTTTATTTATTGTTTCTGCTATTATCTGTACTCTGTTGTGATGATTAATGTGTTATTTCCTAATGATTATCCTTAATACCGCCCCTCGGATTTTGGGATCGTCACAGTTGGTATCAGAGCTTTGGTTAACCTTAGTTTCGGGATCTAACACATTAAACACCTCGTCAGAATAGAATCAGTATTGTTCTAATACGAGTAGCTCATTAGAGATAGGATTAGCAATGTCCTAGAATGAGCTAAGCAGATTTGCAAAACAATTTGATCAGTACATCATCATTATCTTTCCTTGTATTCCCTTGCTTTATCATTTATGAAAATTATCAAATCTGTGAGCTTGACTCTTTTCTTTCTTATACAGTATTCTTAGATGGCTACACGTGGAGCAGCAGCTAGAGGAGGCCGTGGAGGCCGAGGAGATGCAGCAGGAGGACGGGGGAATATCCCCGTAGTAGTGGAAATCCCTATTATTCCGCCACCAGCACCAGAAGACTTTGAGCTCGACAAAGTAGCTAAGAGGTACAGAAATCTTGGAGGGAAACCTTTTACTGGCACAGGCACAGTGACCGAAGCTATCGCTTGGCTGAAAACCTGTGAGAAAATCTTCGAGGGTATGGGTATGGGAACTAACAACAAAGCCCGACTTGGCATTTGGCTCCTTCAGGAAGAGGCAGAGCTGTGGTGGGATGCCATTACCTCTGGGGATGCAGCTGGTACTATCCGGACTTGGGAGCAGTTCAGGACTTTATTCAATGAGAAGTTTGTACCGGAACAAGCTCTAGAGAGGATGCGGGAGCAATTTGCTAATCTCCAGCAGGGAGACCTCTCTATCCAAGACTATCTGAATAAGTTCACTCAGCTATCGCGCTATGCTCCAGAGCTGGTTTTGACCGACAAAGCGAAGAATAAGAGATTCATATTTGGGCTGAAGCGCAAATACCATGATAGAGCTATGAGCAACATCAAACTCTCTTTTAAAGAACTCGTAGAGATGGCTTGCAACTACGAAGACATGGATGAGAGACATGCTAGCCAAGACCGCGCTAAAAGCCAAGCAGGGAATAAGTGCAAGGCTTCGACAGACCAACCCGAATCTAGCATTACCGCGGCCGCTACTCAAAAACCCGCAAAGATCCCGAGAGGAAGCTGCTACAATTGCGGGAAGCCCGGTCATTTCTCTAATGTATGCAAGGCCCCAAAGAAGCCAAAGGCCAATGACTCTGCCGAATGCTACAACTGCCACAAGAAGGGGCACTACAGCAGGAATTGTCCTTTGAAGAAGAGCGCACAAGTAGCCCATGTCTATGACGGGAATACCCCGCCAGCTATCACCGATGAATCAGGTAAACCCGATGTCTTGGGAGGTACCCTTACCATTAAAAATATTCCTGTTTCTGTACTTTTTGATACTGGTGCATCACGTAGCTTCATATCTGGTATCCTTGTTAACAAACTAAAATTGAACCGAAGAAAACTTAAGGAACCAATCAAAGTACGAAACCCGATAGGAGGTTCGGTTGGTCTCAGTTCATACAGTAGGGTGCCTATCGCTTATTCTTGCTATAAGTTCTCCTTTGATTCGATTATTATGGACCTTTCTGAATTTGATGTTATACTGGGACTCGATTGGTTGACAAAATATAAGGCCGAAGTTAGATGTGCCAAAAGAATCGTTAAAGTCGAAACGAAGCTTGGACCTATATATATACCATGCCATGGCTCAGAAATAGATAGAACAGAATTTTGGTCTTCTTTAGAAGTTATTCCCCCTTCGATAGAAAAGATACCGGTCGTTAAAAACTATGCGGATGTGTTTGAAGAAGTAGAGAACTTACCACCGCAAAGAGAAATTGAATTTAGGATAGATCTAATTCCTAACGCCCGACCAGTAGTACATCCAATAAGAAGAATGGCCCCAAAAGAAAAAGAAGAGCTAAGTAGTCAAACCCGGGAATTACTTTGGAAAGGTCTGATCAGACCAAGCTTTTCAGCGTGGGGAGCCGCAATAGTATTTGTCCCGAAATCAGACGGTACTCTAAGACTTTGCGTTGATTACCGAGATCTCAATAAACAAACACTGAAGAACAAATATCCTTTGCCCCGAATAGACGATCTGTTAGATCAATTAAATGGAGCAACAGTATTCTCCAGAATGGACCTAGCTACAGGTTTCCACCAATTGCGTATAGCTGAAGACTGTGTTCCTTTGACAGCCTTCAGGGGTCCCGATTTATTCTACGAATGGTTAGTAATGCCGTTCGGCTTGTGCAACGCTCCGGCATACTTCGTTGATCTTATGAACAGGGTGTTCCGTGGTGTATTGAATAAATTTGTTCTAGTCTTCATCGATGACATTCTAATCTACTCTAAGTCGGAAGATGAGCATGCAAAACATTTAGAACAAGTGTTGAAAATTCTAAGGAGAAACGTCTTAAAAGCTAAATTTTCTAAGTGTGTCTTCTGGCAGAATGAAGTCAAATTCCTAGGCCATGTCGTGTCAAAAGAAGGAATTGCTGTAGATCCAAGCAAAATTATAGCGATTCAAAACTGGAAACAACCCACTACTCCCACAGAAGTTCGAAGTTTCCTTGGATTAGCTAGTTACTATCGGAAATTCATTCAGGATTTTTCAAAGATATCAGGAGTATTGACAAAGCTTACAAAGAAGCATGAGAAATTCAAATGGACTCCCAAATGTGAAGAAGCTTTCCAAGAGCTGAAACTGAAGTTGACAACTGCTCCGGTATTGACAATAATAGAAGGTAACCAAGACTTGACTGTATGGACAGATGCTTCTATTAGAGGGCTAGGCGCAGTGTTAATGCAAAGGGGCCAAGTGATCGCTTATGCCAGCCGTCAACTAAAGCCACATGAAAGAAACTATGCTACTCATGATCTTGAGTTATTAGCTATCGTGTTCGCTTTAAGAATATGGAGGCATTATTTACTGGGCGAGAAATTCGAACTATACACCGATCATCAATCCTTGAAATATCTTTTCACTCAGAAAGATTTAAACCTGAGGCAACAGCGTTGGTTAGAATTCCTTGCAGCATACGACTTTGAAATTATATACACTCCAGGGAAAGCCAATGTTGTGGCAGATGCGCTCAGCAGGAAGAATGAAATCATCGCCAGTTTTGTCATCACGTCTTCATTAATAGACAGGATCTCGACTCATCAGAAAGACGATGAATTTATTCAAAGAATCAGTCAAAGAATCAAAGGAGGTGAATCCACAAGTTTTAGACTCGATGACAAAGGGGTTCTAAGATTAAAGGGTAGAATCTGCATCCCAAACCTTCCCGAGCTCAGGAGAGAAATACTTGATGAGTGCCACAAATCTAAATTAAGTATCCATCCCGGTGTGAGCAAAATGTATAACGATATCAAATGCACATTCTGGTGGAGAGCTATGAAAAGAGACATCTCATTATATGTTAGCAGATGCCCCACTTGTCAGCTAGTTAAGAGTGATCAGCAGAAATTGGCTGGATTATTACAACCATTAGAAATTCCAGGATGGAAGTGGGAACAAATTTCGATGGATTTCATCGATGGCCTTCCTCGAACAGGAAAAGGAAACGACAGTATATGGGTAATCGTAGATCGCTTCACGAAGACTGCCCATTTCATACCTGTCCGATCCAACAGAACGGCTCAAAGTCTGGCACAGATTTACTTCAGAGAAATAGTTAAACTACATGGAGTGCCACTCAATATAGTCAGCGATAGAGATCCCCTATTTACTAGCGAATTCTGGGAAGCCTTCCAGGCAGAATTGGGAACCAAATTAAACCTAAGCACCGCTTATCACCCTCAGACAGACGGTCAAACTGAGCGGGTGAATAGAATTTTAGAAGATCTATTGCGGGCTCTCGTTATCGATTTTGGAGGCTCATGGGAAGATCATTTACATTTAGCAGAATTCTCTTACAACAATAGCTATCAAGCAAGTTTGGGAACGTCTCCATTCGAAGCATTATACGGTAGACCGTGCAGATCTCCCGCATGTTGGGTAGAACCTGGCAACAGACTTGTGTTAGGGCCCGATATGATTCAAGAAGCATCGGATAAAGTCGATTTCATAAAGAAGCGATTGAAAACCGCACAGAGCCGACAGAAAAGTTATGCAGATGCGAGAAGAAGGGATATATCGTTTGCCGTTGGCGATTATGTTTATTTAAGAGTTTCTCCAATGCGAGGAGTAATCAGATTTGGCAAGACTGGGAAGTTGGCACCGAGATTTTTTGGTCCCTTTCCTATACTTGAACGGATTGGAACTCTTGCATATAGGGTTTCATTACCTGATTGGTTGCCTGGTGTACATGATGTGTTCCACGTATCTCAGCTCAGAAAACAAGTTCATGATCCAGATCTTGTTGTAGAAGAAGCAGCGCAACAGGATATTCACATAACTCCAGAATTAGCACTCAAGAGAGATCCATTAAAGATAGTTGGCAAAGAAACTAGAGAGCTAAGGAGGAAAAAGATTCATTTAGTCAAAGTGCAGTGGAGTGGTGATCCTAGAGACGGTACTTGGGAGACTGAGGAAAGCATTAAACAAGCCTATCCCAAATGCAGAGTGGACATCTCTGACTAACTCCGGTGCAAGGTACCTTTACAATATTTTGCATTTACATTTTATTTCCTGCTTAACTGTTATTTCCTTTTCGAGGACGAAAAGTTTTAAGTGAGGGAGATTGTAATAACCCGAAAAATGTGAACCAGTTTAAAATTTTTAATTAGGTTATTACCAGGAAATTTGAATGATTGAAATAGCATATTTCAATAAAATATAGAATTGTGTATAATATGGCAGTTTGAAATTTTGAATACAAACTTTGTCTGACTGTACCGGGTGGAAAGTATAACGGATTTTAACGAAACTAAAAATATTTAAATCTATTTAGCAATACCTTTCTAACGAATCTGAAAAATCGAAATTTCATAACGGAAATCAAAAGTTATGGCCAAATGAATTTTCAGAGAGGTCGCTATATAGTGTATATAGCCCTTGAAATTGAGATTTTGCATACGACCTCGGAATTTGACGAAACCACTTTTGTTGGGTCCGGGATGTCAAATTATTGCTAAGTTTCAAATTTCATAATTTTTGAAGCTAGTATGTGAGTGGGGCAAAAGATAACGTGTTTGGTCAAATTCTGTTAAAAAGGGTCGACCTAAAAATGGCCGTTTTGCAAACGAGCTCAGAATTCGATGAAACCGGTTTTATTAGGACCGTATTGTCAAAACAAAGCTAGATTTATTTTTCTGGAATTTTTCGATTCAGTTTGTGGCCCTGGCAATTTGAAATGTACGTTTAAATTAAATATCGAATGTTTTATATTTTAATTTGAAAAATAACTGACTGTAACAGTCGAAATGGCCAACGAAACATATCCCATTGTGTCCGGAATGGGGGTATTTAGCTAGGGGCGACAGTCGTTGGGTTTAAAAAGGAATCCGTTTGCAAAAACACTATTTAAAAATTTTCTATAAATATCGACCAATAGGAAATTTTCTTTAAAAAAAAAGAAAAAACCTAAAACCCTAAGCCGCCAGACGTGACGAACGACTCCCGTAGCTCCTCGATTCCCCTCCTTTTTCCGATCGCCACAGGCCGTTTCGCCGCCGACCACTGTTGAGGCTTTTGCTCGCCGTACTCCCCTCTCCACATCCGACCTAGCCTCGCCACCAACAGAGCCGCCGTCGACGAGTTCGAGATCTTCAAAGTCGCCGCCTTCCTGGAGCCGCCGCCGCCTGGATTCGCCATCGCACCACCTCAGACAACCACCGCCGGAAAGCTCTTCCCTCCCTCGACGACGTCCAACAGCCCGATCATCCCATAGAGCTACGAATCAAAAGAAAAATCCAAACCTAGAATTGAACAGGTTTGTAAACTAACGGCTTATTTAATTTTAAACTGTTTTAACACTTTAAAGCGTTGCAAAATTTGAAAAATAATATCTTTTTCGTTCTTCAACGAAATTCGATGAAACAGGAGACACCGTGACCGCAAGGAGGCTCTCTACATTCTAGAAGAAGCCGCGGATTTTTCTGACCTTCCTACGATTTTTAGCACCGCAAGAACCAATGTGAGGAATCTAAACTATTTGTGTGAATGTAATCGCGTTGTATAAATTATATAAGCGAAGTGTAAATTATATACGCATTGTATACCTCATGTACATGTGTTGTATAAGTTATATTAGTAATGTATAAATTATACAAGCGTTGTTTGAAACATATATGCTTTAAATTGTGATGAAATGCAAGTGAATTATTATATTATATATATATATATATATATATATATACTCCCCTCGTCCACAGACCATGGACGATATTTATTGCTTGTGATTGACGCGATATCATATGGTTTGACGAATGGTTGGAAATAATTGTTTGTGGTTGATATTATGGTTGAAAAATACCTTTGTGGTTGAAAAATACCCTCTTGTGGTTGAAACAAAATAGAATAGGATTGTGGAATTGAAAATAAAACATGCCGCCTGCGTGCGAACTAGATGCATGATTCCCATTGTCAAAAACCGCGAGGTTTTAAGGTAGAGCGAGGAGCTGTACTAGGGACGGTCCCGGTTTTAACTACCCTGCCGTTATGCTGCCGAAATTTTCTGAAATATTTATGTGTTAGAATAAATTCCATTCATTGAAACTATTTACATATACAATATCGAATATTCATGTGTTGAGTTGCAATTCATTCGTTGAGTTGAAATTCATGTGTTGAATATTATTTGAATTTAAACAAATGGCTTTAGAGATAAAAATCACATTTTTATATATATACAAACGATATCGAATATTCATGTGTTGAGTTGCAATTCATTCGTTGAGTTGAAATTCATGTGTTGAATATTATTTGAATTTAAACAAATGGCTTTAGCGATAAAAATCACATTTTTATATATATACAAACGATATCGAATATTCATGTGTTGAGCTGCAATTCATTCGTTGAGTTGAAATTCATGTGTTGAATATTATTTGAATTTAAACAAATGGCTTTAGCGATAAAAATCACATTTTTATATATATACAAACGATATCGAATATTCATGTGTTGGGTTGCAATTCATTCGTTGAGTTGAAATTCATGTGTTGAATATTATTTGAATTTAAACAAATGACTTAGCAATAAAAAAAATCAAATTTAATATATATACAAACGATATCGAATATTCATGTGTTGAGTTGCAATTCATTCGTTGAGTTGAAATTCATGTGTTGAATATTATTTGAATTTAAACAAATGACTTAGCAATAAAAATCACATTTTTATATATATACAAACGATATCGAATATTCATGTGTTGAATTGCAATTTGTTCGTCGAGTTGAAATTCATGTGTTGAATGTTATCGTCGTCTAAAAATAAAATGAATCGACAATGAAAACTATATTTTTATAGTGAATAAGAAGTGTTAAAAATACACATGTGTCGAATAAATATTTTTGATGATAAAAATATTCCTTTTATTATGTATACGCTTAGTTAAAAATACACATGTGTCGAATAAATATTTTTGATGATAAAAATATTTCTTTTATCATGTATACGCTTAGTTAAAAATACACATGTGTCGAATAAATATTTTTGATGATAAAAATATTCCTTTTATAATGTATACGCTTAGTTAAAAATACACATGTGTCGAATAAATATTTTTGATGATAAAAATATTCCTTTTATCATGTATACGCTTAGTTAAAAATACACATGTGTCGAATAAATATTTTTGATGATAAAAATATTCCTTTTATCATGTATACGCTTAGTTAAAAATACACATGTGTCGAATAAATATTTTTGATGATAAAAATATTCCTTTTATCATGTATACGCTTAGTTAAAAATACACATGTGTCGAATAAATATTTTTGATGATAAAAATATTCCTTTTATCATGTATACGCTTAGTTAAAAATACACATGTGTCGAATAAATATTTTTGATGATAAAAATATTCCTTTTATCATGTATACGCTTAGTTAAAAATACACACGTGTTGAAATAAATAATAGTTTGCTAGAAATATTATTATTAGCTTGTTCTGCATATATATACATGTGTTGAACAGGAAAAATGGATTAGCTGTTGAGTAAAGAAATTATTTGCGTGCCTGACAAATAGGTAAACCTTGATGAGTTGGCTACGCAATTTTATTTATATATCAACTCCTGTGAATGCCATTGGATGCGGAGTGCTGGTTTTTCTGTGTGAAATAATAAACAACGCCATAAGATAGTAACAATTAATTTTGAACTACACTACATGGCATACTTCTGGATGATAGGCATACTTCATCATATTCCACATAAGCAATTGGAGCTTGTGTGACGAGGTGGAAGATTTACCATACAAGCAAGAGGCTTGTATGGCGATGACTATATAATACAGGTTGAACTGATGACTGATATGGACTATATAAATTATAATGATAAATTGCCAGATTAATAAAAACCCCACACGGGTCTAGAGTTGACAATAATCACGTCGCTCTAGTTATTAGATACGGCACATGGACTATTTATTTCCACACGGAAACGGGGTGACAGGAATTTATTCTCTGGAGTGATTATCAGTACATGCTCCCCCGTAAACACCAAAATATATCACTAAAAATATGCAAATGCTTTTTAGGATTTATTGGGTACCTAATACGGCCCAATAAATTTCCAAACCCCTCCCCGTACAAAGGAGGTTATGGCGAAATTTTTCGAAATATTAAGGCGTTAGTGAAATATTTGAAGTGAAAACGAAGTTGAAAATATAAAATGAACTATAGTTGAAACTATGGAATGAACTATATTTATATATATAAATATAAATATAATTAAAAGGAATAGAGGCCGTGCAGTTCGCGTTTCGGAATCGTAATTTGAAGCGATTAGTACGAGAAATCCAACCATCGGATTTTCCCGAAACAGCAACCGCTGGGTTCGCCTTGGAAATATCTTTCCAACGGCACCAACCTTGAAAAATCCAACGGTTGGATTGTCCGGAATGTTTAATTCAAATTTGAAGAAAAACAGCGCCAGAATCGTTTATATTTATATATAAATATAAATATAATTAAATTTAATCGAATAATGACGCTGTAGTTCGAATTTTGAAACCGTAACTTCAAACGACTAGTGTGGAAGATCCGACCGTCGGATTCTCACGAAACTTGAACCGTTAGGTTCATTTTGGGAATATCTTCCCACTGATATAGACTTTGCAGAAATCCAACGGTTAGATTTTCCGATATGTGTAAAACAAATTAGGAGAAAAACAGCGCCAGTGCCACGGCACGACCTGAAACGTCGTTTAATTAAATACGGCCATTTTTAAATAAATAAAAATGGCGAAAAATCGCTATAAAATATCTTAAGCAACATAGGTTGCAAATAAACGAATTGTGCTTGAATTGTTTGATATTTGATGGTTGTATGTGTATGACATGAAAATAACACTGAATAACTTAAAGATGGATGTCGAATGATATAACCACATAAAAAATCGATTTAAATTCTAATGACGTGAATTATTTGAAAAGGCCGAGCTAACCCTCATTTCAAATAATTCAGCGAGCGATTCGAATTGGAAAATGCAAAGACGATTCAAGACCGACGATCTTCGTATCGATTGGATGGGCGCTACTGAGGTTCCTAACCGGAGTAGCTACCGGAAGGGGACGGAAGTAGTAGCCGTCTGAACGTATGTGTTGATTGTACGGATTTGCGGGGAATTTGACGCCTCCGGTTTCGTTCAGACCCAGGACGAACTTGTAAATGGACTGTGTGTCTGACATTGGATTTTGTTCTATACTGATTGATCTCTGTTAAATATATATCTGTTTGGCGGCGGAGAATTTATTCTTTTGCTTAACGCCCTTCTCTGAGACGTACGAGCTTAGAGGTTATATATCGATGGAAATCAATCGTATGGAGTGGACTGCCTATGTGGCATGCCAAGATGCTGTAATCAAGGCTTCTGTTGCAAAGCAAAGTCTTGGTGATGATGATCAAAGCAAGGCCTACGTAGCCTAGCTTTGTGTATTTCGTAAACTCGCGAACCTCACACCTCGGTATGAGTTAAAAACGGGATACGGACTGCAGGGAGAGCACGACGTTTCTTTCTAGCTATGGTGGTGTCAGTGACTTACCAGCCCTGACATATTTATCTACTTTTCACCTTTGTGGTTGTTGGAATGCGAGGCGCCTTGATTATAGGTCTGTAAGGACCGGGAAACGTGTGTTCAGGAATTGCCAATCCTCTAACGTAAGTGAGGACCGGCCCTGAAGCATCCAGGGGTTACCCAGAGTGTGTAGTCCCGAGCCATTTGCTAGAGTGTCTCGAAGCGGAGAGGAGCTTGCCCCTTGCCTCGACTCATGATAGAAATCCAATTACCAATACGAGATAATGGATTTGATTGTAGAACTAGTATGGAGACATAGTAGATGGTAGCTATGCCGCCTATGATTGATATTTATGATGCTATTCGTTTTTGAAACATATATGCACTAGTAATAATATCAAATGACTTTGCTTTATACGTATCAAGCATATTTGGCCCTTATAAGGTAAAACTCTATCCTCCGGCTTGCGTTGCATTGTATGATGGGACCTGAGTCTTATAATGGCTTCATTCTTTCTAAAAGCATTGCGTTGTTTTAAAAGAATTTAACTTGTTTTAAATGCACTAGCAATCACTAGAGTAAACCCGTTCCGCGAAAGTGGCGTGGTCCTATGATTTGTTATTACTGTTGTTTAACTGTTAAATAAATTCCTCATACCAGTCCCCATGACTGACTCGTTGTTTGTCTCACTTTGCAAACGCGGGTGCCCTTATTTTCACACGGGCAGCCTAGTACACAGGTGATAGGTGATTTTTGGTTCTACACAGCTGCATAGTGTGCACTTTTGGCTCATGGCGAGGCTGACTCCATAGAGATGACTTAGATATTTTCCGCCATTACTGTATTTATATTATGATTCCGCCACTGGCGATGGAGACTGATTTACTTTCCGTATTTCTCACTATATGTATATGTATTCCGCCTTCGGCGATGTAGACTGATACTCTTATTATGTCACTGCATGTATGTATTCCGCCTCTGGCGATGATGACTGATCACTTCCCTTTCTTTTTACTAAGTATATCCCACGTTATGCTATTCTGATATTCCTACATGTTGTGATTCCGTTGTCATATCCATGTAAAAGTATTTTATTTATTGTTTCTGCTATTATCTGTACTCTTTTGTGATGATTAATGTGTTATTTCCTAATGATTATCCTTAATACCGCCCCTCGGATTTTGGGATCGTCACAGATGGTGTGACTAAGATTTCATTGCCAACACCGTCGAGTCTATGAGGGTCAGATGAGTATATCTTTCTAGATCTAGTTGCACTATTCGCAAATCATGCTTTCGCTTTCCATTTTTCTCTATCGAGTTGAGATTTGGATGATTAGGGGAGAGGGCGGAGTAGTTGAATTAAGAAGGTGACAGAAACGAAAGGGCTTGGACAAGATGAAGTGGGAGATTAGGCTGGAACGTTATTTTGAGGCGGCCGTTTTTGAAGCTTCATTCATGTTAAGGTGGCAGCATATGTTTGCAATGAGTTAAGGTAACTAGCTGGTTCAAGTTATTTGGTGATTTGTATTTTTCTATGGGATTATACTTCGCAACCACATACCAAGAATTCTAAAAAGGCATTTCCATGACAAAAAACACAACGTAGACCTCTTAGATTTGTTCAATAAGGTTTGTGTCCATTGTTTTGATAACATATTGTTATAGTCAGCTGACATCTCTATGCTTATATAACACCAACATCCCAGGTGGGGTTTCAAACTGCTTCAGGGCGGATGGAATAGCAAAGCAGCCGATGAGATTATTGTTGTAGAAGGGGCATGAGTTGAATTGTGTGATGTGGTACATGAACACTAATTGAATGAAACGCAGGGGATGAGGCAGTGAAATTCTAGAATGTGATTCAGTATGGATTATGTATGATTCCTTAGTTTTGTATTTTGAATATAAAGTTGTAACTTTTTTTATATAAATGGAACCAATGCTTTGAATTTATATTAATTTGTTTTCTGTTTATCCAGCTCTTACTGCATTTGCAAAATGTACTCAACTATAGTTATAGTAAAGTGTATTATAACTAATAGAAATATTTGTAAAAATTATACTGTGTTGACGATGCATAAAAAATGTAGTAGGAATTACTACAACGGTGAAAAAAAGTTGTAATATGTATTACTGCAACAGTGCAAAAATGTTGTAACATGTATTACTACAACGGTGGAAAACAGTTGTAAAATATACATTTCACAACGGTGTCGCAACGGTGTAAGAAGGTTGTAAAAGATTTTAGTCTATTACAACTTCTTAATAGACGACGGTGGACCCACCATTGTAAAAAGCCTTTTACAACTGTTTTCCACCGTTGTAATATGGTCAATTTGTCGTAGTGATTCGATAGAACTGAACATAAAAGAATCACCAATTTGATGTACAACAAGATAGACTCAATTGTATCACTTGTAACAGTCTCATAGGCATAGGTAATCTTAGATTTGACAAAAGAATAAGAATGAATCAGAATTGGTTATCATTACAATTAGGCATAATTCTAGATTCGATTCATTACAGCCATGATTTCTATTATGTGTTCAAATCTGAATAATTATTGAACTTACAGTGATAGGATTAGAAAGAGAGAATTATTTGACATTGTAGCGATTCTAATCTCTCTTTGCTGATTGAAGTGGAAAATCTTTACTTTAATTTGAAACTCTCCAATTTGATTTCTAGTTTGGAGAAGTAGGAGGCTAGGCTAGTTTAGAGATGGACAACATAGTGGCATCATATAATAGGGTTATGAGGTTAGGGTTTAGAATTTTGTGTGCTTATATAGATGTGTAGGATTAGTTAGAGCCTTTCGATCAACATAGGATCCATCTAAGCCATCCAGTCCAAGAAAATGCGTCATCAGGCCAATCAGAAGTCGCCACGTATCCCTAAAACTCAAAAAATCGTCACTGTTCAGAATAGTCAGCAGGGGTCGACCCCTAAAGGGGGGGTCGACACCTATGTCGACACCCCTATAGGGGGGTCGACACCTGTGTCGGCACCCCTTAAGGGGGTCGACACCCTCTGGCGGGAATTTTCCCACCAACTTCTTTTCGCTGGTTTGAATTTCAAATTTTGATTTATTATTTATTTATTTAATTTTGATTTAAACTTAAATCTTCTAACCTCCATAACTTCTTCATACTGTATTCGTTTTATGCAAACTCGGACTCTATCTCAAGCAGAATTCCGAGATGAACGCAATGGCGCTACCCATTTTACTTAATTCCCAATTTTAAAATTAAGCATTCTTTAATTCGTTATTTTAATATTCATAGAAAATACGGGTGTTACAAATCCGATTCACTTTCATAAACTCCTTAAAAAATAATCAAAACATCCATTTTCGCAAATTTTTTGGGAAACCATTTCCAAATCCACTGGAAATTCAAATCCTTGATTCTTAACTCGAATCCATTTTCCATTTATAAACTTTGTTTATGAACTTCACTTATATAATTTTAATTCTATATAAGTCTAATTAACATAGGTTTCTCTTGGTTTAAATTTATATTAAGCAATTTTACTTAGGTTAAATTCTCTTAACAAACCCGTATAAATAATAAGGTATCATATCTTAGTAGGCAGTTAATACCCGTAACTATTCTGGTGCAATCACCAATCAACCAACATCCATCAAACTACAATTAGTTTGAAAATTTCTTTATATACAAAATATATAAAATCCTGGTAAAATTATTTCATTTACTAACTCGGTAAAGCAATATTTTGTCGATTTTCCTGGTTTAAGTGTTTATAAAATCCCCATTGACCACGTCAGCTAAACGCATCAATGTGGAATTCATATACTAGTTGACAGATAAACAAACACAATACAAAACATTTTAATAACACTTACAAATACGCTCTCTCGTATATATACACTCAAACTCAATTTAGGGTATTACTAACCCCATCTCTATTGAGTTACACATCAGAGCCAAGGTTGTCACTCAACCTTATGCTCGGATACCACTGTAACGAACTGATAAATTTTTGATCCTGATTATCGACACAAACACCATGTCAACTAACCAAGCGCTGGAAATTACCGGACCATTAATTGAAAGAAGTTAGAGGTTGAGAATAGAAAGAAAGTTAGAATAGAAAAAAATAAGAACATAAATACAACTACATCAGAGTAAACACGAATCTCATAGCAAAGTGAATAAAATATATTATATATCATAACTTTTGAATTACAAATTGTTACTATATATATACCATTGTAAGAGTACAACACTTACAACACAATGAAAATAAACAATAGCTATATAATGTTGAAGCCTCCTACTCCAAGCTCTTCAAAGTGTATCTGTAAAATCCCAATTACTTGACCAACCGTACAAATTTGGGCACCCAAGAGTTTAGGGTAAAATGAAAACAAAATAAAACTCTGGTTCATTCAAGAGGCTCGTGTAAGTAAACTCCAACCACTTGGCTTAACTTTAAAAAAAAATATTAAAAGAAAGGTTAATCATAAGACCAATCCACACATAAATACAGATGGTTTATACCTTACAATAGCCCAAAATATTCTTTATATCAACACTATTATGATATTATAATAGTGTCCAATCAATCAATAACAATCTAGCGAAACGCTTGCATTTCACGCTCCATATACATAGTATACTGTCAAAAGCGCTGGCGCTTATTGGGTAATGAATTTCCAATTATGACAAGGTATGGAACCACCTTCTGATAGTATATTTCTAGAGGGATGCACAGGGTTCAACGAGAACATCTTGTAACCCAGGCCACGCATGACCGGTCACTCTTGACTTGAGTGTACCAAATGTATTATCACCAACATTTGGGATCAAAAACAGTTATCGAAAGCATAAAACAACGACAGAATAATGAAGAAAATAGATTTTCTTTAGATCACGTGACAATACACCCTAATGGGAGAGACCCATATAGCCATGCTGCCTACCCAATTTTGTTATTTCTCGGTTGTGAGGCTTGAGGCCATACTTACCTTTTTAACTCTATGACATCATTCACTTTGAATGCCACATCGTCAAACCCGCCAAAACCATTTATTGATTTCCCCAAAAATATCACGAGCATAAAGCTAAGAGAAACGAATTCCTCTGCAACTAAATGTAAATACTTTTGAAGAGATCAATATAGATGATCTGTTAGGCTTATTCTGTTGGACATTCGTCTATACAAGTTGTCCTGGGACAGAATAAACCGAAGGCACTATCCCATCAATCCATCTTAGGCAATTTCTATCTAGATTAACGAAATAGCCCTTGCACTTTACTCCATCTTCAATTATCTTAGTTATCTTCAGCGTATTTGATTTACAACGCTTATTCCCATACAAAGTGGTTTTCATATAATAAAACTGATCCTGGTCTTTCCATGTTCACAATGGAAATATAAAATGGGCCAAAATTTTGATAGTAGGTTATTTAACTATCAATGGAAACATCCATACCACCAACGACCTATTTATAAATGGAAATTCTACTGATCAAGCATCAAGAAATACTGAGCCCTTTAAATTATTTTCTTATTAATTTACCATTACCCAACTTCTCGTTTCCCGCTTTCCATATCTATCCCTAGATATTTCTCAAACCCATTTGGCCTCCCATGATTCTTTAAAAAAACATTCCTATATATCATAAATTATTTATTTTCCTATATTCCCAAAAATATCTCTTATAACGTCAGAAAACATTTCCATATATAAATATATTCACATTTTATTATTTTCTATATTTAGAAAATATACGTTATTACCATCAGAATAAATTTCCATTTCTTATTCACACATCATTATTCTTCCACTTTCATCAGTCTCTAAATGTCAACTAGTAAGAGAACAACTCCATAAGTATCGACTCCGAACACCGAAACTAGCATCAGATTGACACTTACAAAGCCATTCAACTCGATTAATCTCCAGTCAGTTTCTAATTTTCTTAACTTATGATCAACAAAAAAAATCATTTTCTATGCTTAGAAAACATCTCTGATTATATTTGGAAAACGTTTCCAAAACCCATTTATATAGTTTTAAACGAATGTTGTATAAAACATCATTATAATTACCTCTGAGACCTTAATTGAAAGACATTCTTATCTTCGAAATAGACAAAGTTCATCACTAAAATCTTAACAAACATTGCTTACATAACTCCCAGATTCAGTTTAAGAATCCATTTCTTTTACGAAAATAATCAACAATAAAAATAGCGTTATAATCCATGTTGTGAAATATTAAAACTTAAAATATAACCTTTATTCATTAATTTGAATAAATAAAAAAATAATTCATTAACTAAATAAATATATAATTCTTGATTAAAACGGAAAGTAAATAGTACTTTCTTAAATCTGACATAGTCGAAATCTAATGTATAATTCTCTTTTGAATAATCTTAATTCGATTAACGTTCTGAACTCCAGAATAAATTTACCATTTAGGTCCACTCAATTCCCTTTTTTCATTCTAGATTCACACTTGAATTTATCATTACCAAACCCTTACTAATTTTCTTTATAACCATTCCAATCTTGAAAACGTTTGTTTTTAAACAATTATCCACTTCAAAATGTGAATATTATTCTTTTATAGATATATGGACTTGTTTTAACACATAAATCTTTAATTTATTTATATATATTAGTACAGGTTCAAATCTTGTTTATCGAGTTTTTTTATAAATTCATATTCCTATTTCACTTCATAAATTTCGTTTACAAGTCAACTCTTGTTAATTATCTATCAAGTTTATTGCTTAATATCAGTTTCATATTCGATTATAAATTATTTCTTTAAAACCAAATATTAATTATCTTGTCAAATTCTGAATTATATAGTATATAATTTCTAAAAATAAACTACTTTTATAACATTTGACATAATCAAATTTGAATTATAAATCCTTATGGATTTATTTAAACTCTATAAACATTACGAACGTCGGAATAAATTTCATCGTTCTCTTTTTAAACAAATCCCAATTTCCCCTTTTAAATTAATTCTTTAATTTACATTCTCAAATTATCCAATACTAATTTATTTCACTTCATTTATAAACATCGTTTATAAATTTAAATTACTTGTATTAATTATTAAAACAATTTATTATATTCTTGCCTATTCGAAATTAAATTTCTATATCGGAAAAATAGATTTTTCTTTTAAAACACAAATTAATTTTCTTTTCATTTAAAATATAATTTTACGATGTTTAAATACCAATTATTTTAGAGTCTGTGCTATTCAAGCATCCAAACACAACAAGTTTACCACATGGCATCGAACGCATTATATATCACAACATATGGAAACAAAAGGTAATAAATTTTGTGGAATGCAGTTGGATCCCTCCAACCTATTTCCTTGCATTCACAGATGTTAATTAATGTAAATAACATCAATTTCATTTCAATATGAGATATCATAATATATAGAATCAATATTTAACCAACGTTATATATATATATATATATAACTATATCTATTATTTCAACCAATTTATAAGCAATTCATTCAAATAACCATCACATAACATTTAATCATCATATATTGACATTAAATAACGTTTATAATTGTAACAACCTGAAAATACCCGCCTTTTGAATCGTCCGTAAGCCACACATGTCCGATCCGAAATGGCCAAAATTCTCACACCGTTGACTTTGGGCATACAACAACATCAGATAGAAACAAAAGAACTTCCGTTGTTATTACAACAATTTACATCAGAGTACAAGAATATCAAAGTAAAAATAAACACAGAGTATAATGATACAATGCACAACGGAAATACATAAAATAACTCTCAACGGATGACCATCAAATGCTCTGGACACAGTCTTAAGCTTCAATCCAGAATCCTGCTTAAGAAAAGTATCTACAAAAAAACTACTCGGCTGCCTGTGTTGAATATATGGGCAACCAATTTTGCAAGGAAAAACAAACTATGAGTCAGTCAATGGACTGGTATAAGAAACCCTATAGTTATACTTAACATATATTAAAATAAGGCATATCACGGGACAACGCCGTATAACACATAATGAGTTTACTTCACACGAGTGCCAGTGCACAAACAACTACCAAAAATAGACTTATGGAGCCTACAATGCATCAAACAACATACAATTCCCCAAACTACTCATTTAGGCTAAATTCCCGAACTTAGATTTTCAAAATTTAATTAACTTTACAGAAGTTATTCTTTCGGACTTTATTCCCCATTTCTTATTTCAAATCATTTGAAATACATATCTAGCTTTCATATCAAATTAGCTTTCACTTTGAGATCTCAAACCTAATCACTTGGAAAATTAAATTCAAAAATAACACAACACTTGCATGACAAAACGTATGCAACCAAATATCGAGAGGTTTCTCCCATCAACAAGGCAAAGGGCCACACCTTTATTCGCTTGATATATATATATATATATATATATATATATATGTGTGTGTGTGTGTGTGTGTGTGCATCTCTCACTAGCGGAGCAGGACTACACCGACCTATGACCACTTAAGGCACCAGGTCCTACCCATACTTTTAGTTCTCAGGGTTACCCGAATCTTTAGCCACATACAGAATCATTTTATATCCCAAAGTGGAAAAATCATTTCGCAATAATAATAATCACAAGTACTTTCATATTTTCAATTCACACATATGACCAATTCTTATCAATTACATAACCTTTAAGCTCATACGTCTCAAAGAAGGGTGTTAAGCTAAGAGAATAAATTCTCCGCCACCATAGATATACCATCAACTCTGCCACAATATATATATATATATATATATATATATATATATATATATCATCGCAACATCTAATTGGTTATGTTATGAAATACAGTTTCAAACACACAATCCATTTCCAAATCATTTCGAAAACATCGGGTTTAGTCCTCGAAATCGTTTTTCTTTTATAAAACTTTCCCTATTCAAAATCGGGAATAACACTTCCTTTCTCTTATGAAAATTCATTTCAAAAACCATTCATTAAATTGAAATAAACCCAACAACATTGCTAAACACCTCATAGTAAAATCATGAAATAAATCACAAGGTGCTAGCATACAAGCATTTCTACCCAACCCAATGCTAAATATAAAAGTATACTTGCACATAAACTGGTCGAGCACAATCTAAACAGTCAAACGACAACCATAAATGTCAAAAACCAATTATATTTGGTTCATACCTCTTTTAAATCATTTATTATGATTTGACATAATTTTTCCCTACTTTTACTAATATAAAAATTGGCCATTTCAATCTAATGACGTTTTAGGTCATTCTGTAATACTAGCGCTGTTTTTATTCAAATTTGATTTGAATTTATCTCAAGATCTAACCGTTGGATTACAGCATTCTTAGATTCATTTGAAAGTTCTTTGCATTTCTAACCCAACTTTTTCAGTTTGAAGTTTCCTACAATCGGATCTCCCAGTACATCCGTTTAAAGTTAACGGTCGATATTCGCGAACTATCGCTGTGCGTCAAGTTCTATTCAAACCAATTTTGATTTATATTAAAAATCGAATCAAATCCATCTAAAAATAGTTTATTAACTATTTAATAACCATTGGAAAAATATATTTTCAACTTCAATTTCAAACATTTCCAATAAATGGATATTATAATACTATTTTACTATTAAAGTAATACTACTTCTCGATCTTCGTTATTTTAAGATCAAATTTTCATGACGCCCATTATAAAAATAAATAAGAAAGTTTTGGAAAGGAATTCTTTTCAAAACACTTCCCAGACACCCTAACCGAATTTCACTTTCTCAGTTACTATTCATTTCAAAAATAAAACTTGAATAGGACATATCTATATGAAAATCACTTTGAAACAACTTGTTATAGTTATGAATATTCATCAATATTTTATAATCTTTGTGCCCATCTAGAATCAGACATCAAATTCAAACTTTTATTTTTTCCTATTATTATATTAATAAAATATTCAATTTTCTTGATGGATACATAACCAATGAACCAGTAACCACTTTTATTGTTCATTTTCAAATAGTGTATTATATAACACTCAATTAACCATCAAACAGTATTCAATTCACACACATAGTGGAATTCACCATATAAGCCTTAAATTAATAATGCTTACATAGTCCTGTCAATTAACAGATTAACCGTAAATTCAACACATTTAATAAACATTTGGAAGACGTGTGGGTTAATTATCATCCCAATACCCGTGTGAGGTTTTCTACACATCCAATTAACAATAATTAATAAATTACTCAACCAAAGCCATATAAGGTTCAACTACTTTTCAATCGATACTATTTGTGTTTTAAGTGTCGTATACCCAATCAAACAAACATATGTCTAGTAAAAATGATATTTTTATCATCGTAATCATCACGTAACATCATAATAAACTTATATAATCAATCACTATCAATTATCAAATTCAATAAATTAACTATAAACAGTTAATTCTAACTATTCCTTTTAAGTTAGTTTTGGTTTCTCACATGGATTCCACTATATCAATATTTTATGCGGTTGGACTCTGAACTCTCACACACGACTCCGACACTCCTATAGTGCCTACAAACTTTTCCACAAGCTTATGGGACTCGATTTTTGAGGCTATAGGGTCCCTAAATTTACTAGACGCACGAATGGGTGCATATCTGGGTATTTGAAGCAAACTGGAGGGGAAATGGGGCCTAAGGAGTTCAGCAAGGAGGTGTGGTCCACATTTTTGGGCTGTACAGGGGGAAGCGTTGCGTGAGGTGTAGATGGGGCAGAAGGGACTCATTGCAAATTTTGGTGAAAAATGTTTTTTTTGGACATTTACGGGGGAGGAGAGGCTACGACTAGGAGGAGGGCGATGGAGAGGGGTTGCACAATGAGGGTGGAGGCAGGTGAGGGGGCGAAATGGGGTGGAGGGACTCAAGGTGGTGACAACCATGAATTTCAAGGAGGAGGAGAAAGGAGAAGTTAAGGAGGAAAATGAGAAAAGGAAGAAAGGAAGAAAGAGGGGAGATATTTTATATGGAAGGGCTTTAACTTGGATTGTTGATGTGTCAGCGAGGAAGGCATGGAGAAGAAGCACACCAAGGTGGCTTGACCCGTTGACACATCAAATGGCCTTTTTGTGCTTAAGGCTTTAGTTTAAACGTTGAAGTGTTTTGGTTCAACGTCGCATCTTCTACTCGTGCGACCAAATGGAAATTCCGTTGTACATGAAATTTTGAACCTTGACATAAATCGTAATTCTGGGTCTAACGGAATAGGTCTCGTTGAGTTTGGAGTTCGTTTTTTCCCCCGTCTTATTTTTTTATCACGTTTCCGCTTAATTTCGACCAATTGACCAGGTATGCATTTAATTCTCGCACGCTTACTACTAACTCTAAAAATTATGAAATTTGGAATCCTATCATTTTTCGACATTATGGATACGATAAAATTAGTTTCGTCAGGTTCCGAGATCGTTTGAAAAATGTTCCTTTGTAAGCTATTGAAATCAGCATTAAATCATCAAAATTTCAAAATCGACCATAAATTCTTACAAATTAAATTAAAAATAAATTTTAAATTGGTTTCAAAATTTTGGGTCATTACAATCACCTCCACTTAAAAAATTTCATCCTCGAAAAGGAAATAAATGCAAGCAAGTTTATTATTTAAAATATAATTGTCTAACCCAATTTTGAAAATCTACTTCTTATTGTGAATACGCTCTCTCATATACGTAATACTCTTAACTCATTTAAGGGTATTACTAACCCTATCTCTAATGAGTTATTCTTCTAGGATGTTACTAATCCTAGATCTGATGAGTCTTTTCTTCCTGTTCTAACAATTTTACCCCAAACCTTTAGAATTAACAAAGCTCTAATACCATTTGTAACGACCCAAAAATCCACGCATTTCGAATCGACCATAAGCAATACAGGTACGATCCGAAATGATAGAAATTCTCAAACCATTAATTTTTGGCGTAAAAAAACATCAGACAAAAGTAAAAAATTCATTGTTATTACAATAATTTACATCAGAGTACAAATTAAACACAAAGTATAATGATACAATGCACAGCGGAAATACATAAACTAACTTTCAGCGGAAGACTATTAAATACTTTGGACACAACTTTAAGCTTCAATCTAGAATCAAGCTCAAGAAAAGTATTTGCAAAACTACCCGGTTGCCCGTGTGGAAAATAGGGAACCCGAGTTTGCAAGGAAAAAACAAAGTACGAGTCAGTCATGGGACTGGTATGAGAAATCCTACTGTTATACTTAACTTATATTAAAATAAGGCATATCACGTGATCACGTCGTATAACACCGAACGGGTTTACTCCACACGAACGCCAGTGCACAACTACTACCAAAAATAGACTTATGGATCCTATGATGCATCAATCAACATGTAATTCCTCAAACTACCCATTTAGGCTTAATTCCCGAACATGGAATTTCAAAATCTAATTAACTTTACATAAGTTATTCCTTTGGACTTTATTCCCGATTTCATATTTCAATTTGAAATACATATCTAGCTTTCATATCAAATTAGCTTTCACTTCGGGATCTCAAACCAAATCGCTTTGAAATTTAAATTCCTAAATATCACAATACATGCATAACAAAACATATGCAACGAAATATCGGGAGTTTTCTTCCATCAAAAAGGCAAAGGGCATGCACCTTTATTCGCTCGATGTATATATATATATATATATATATATATATATGTGTGTGTGTGTGTGTGTGTGCACCTCTCACTAATGAAGCAGGTCTACACCGACCTATGACTAATTAAGGCACCAGGTCCCAGCCATACTTTTAGTTCTCAGGGTTACCCGAATCTTTAGCCGCATAGAAAATCATTTTATATCCCGAAGTGGAAAAATCATTTTGCAATAATAATAATTACAAGTACTTTCACATTGCCAAGTGGAAAAATCATTTTGCAATAATAATAGTTACAAGTACTTTCACATTGTCAATTCATACATATGATCGATTCCTATTAATAATATAATCTTTGAGCTCGTACGTCTCGAAGAAGGGTGTTATGCTAAGAGAATATATTCTCCGCCACCCCAGATATATCATCAACAACAACTAATTAGTTATATTATGAATTGCAATGTCAAACACACAATCCATTTCCAAACAATTTAGAAAACAACGGGTTTAGTTCTCGAAATCCTTTCTGTTTTATAAAACATCCCCTGTCCAAAATCGGGAACAACACTTCCTTTCTCTGATGAAAATTCATATCAAAAACCATTCATTAAATTGAAATAAACACAATAACATTGATATGTATTTCATAGTCAAATCGCGAAATAAATCATAAGGTGTTAACATACAAGTATATCTACCCAATCCAATGCTAAATATAAAAGCATACTTGCTCGTAAACTGGTCGAGCACGATCCAAATAATCAAATGACAACCATAAATGTCAACAATCAAGTATATGTGGTTCATAAATCTTTCAAGTCAATTATTTTGATTTAACATAATTTTTCCTTATTTTTATTAATATGAAAATACGCCATTTCAATTAAATGATGTTTCAGTTCATTCATCTATACTAGTGCTGTTTTAATTCAAATTTGATTTGAATTTATCTCAAGATCTAACTGTTGGATTTCGACATTCTTAGATTCATTTGGAAGATCTTTGGATTTCTAACCCAACATTTTTGGTTTTGGTAGAATACGAAGGTCGGATCTCCCGGTACATTCGTATGAAGTTAACGGCCGATATTCACGAACTTTTGTTGTGCGACAAGTTCTATTCAACCCAACTTCGATTTGTATTAAAAATCGAATCAAAATCATATAAAAATAATTTATTAACTATTTAGTAACCACCAAAAAAATTATATTTCCAATTTCAACTTCAATTTCAAACATTTCCAATAACTAGATATTATAATGCTATTTTATTATTAAAATAATATATTTTTTGAACTTCATTATTTTAAGCCCAAATTTTCTTGATGTCCATTATAAAAATAAATAAGGAAGTTTTGAAAAGGAATTCTTTTTAAAACACTTCCCATACACCCTAACTGAACTTCACTTTTCTCGGTTACTTATTCATTTCAAAAATGAAACTTGAATAAACCATATCTATATGAAAATAACTTCAAAACAACTTGTTATAGTTATGAATATTCATCGATATTTTATAATCTTCGTGTCCATCCAAAATCAGACATTAATTTCAAACTTTGATTTTTAGCCTATTATTATGTTAATAAAATATTCATTAAAATTCATTTTTCTTGATGGAGACTTAACGAATAAACCAATAACACTTTTATTGTTCATTTTAAAATAGTGTATTGTATAACACTCAATTAAACATAAAACAACATCCAATTCACACACATAGTGGAATTCACCATATAAGACTTAAATAAATAATGCTTACACATTCTTGTCAATCAACAAATTAACCGCAAATTTAACACATTCAATAAACACTTGGGAACGTGTGGGTTAATTATCATCCCAATACCCATGTGGGGTTTTCTACACGTTCAATAAATAGAAATTAATAAATTACTAAACCAAAACCATTTATGGTTCAACTACTTTTCAAAAGACACTATTTGTGTATTGAGTGTCGTATACCCGATCAAACACACATATGTCTAGTAAAAATAATATTTTTGTCGTCAGAATCATCACGTAACATCATAACAAACTTATATTATCAATCGCTATCAATTATCAAACTTAGTCAATAAACTATAAGCAAATAATTCTAACTATCCCTTTTAAGTGAGTTTTAGTTTCTTACCGTAGGTTCCACTTCATCAATCTTTTATACGGATAGACCCGAACTCTGGCATATGACTCCGACACTCCTATGGTTCCTATAAACTTTTCCACAAGCTTACGGGACTCGATTTTTGAGGCTATAAGGTCCCTAAATTTACTGGACGCACAAGCGTGCAGAAATGGGTATATGGAGCAAACGGGAAAGAAAACAGGGCCCGGGGGGTGCGACAAGGAGGTGAGGTCTACGTTTTTGGGTTGTACAGGGGGAAGCCATAGGTGAGGGGCCCTTCAGTGGGGCGTAGGGGTGTGTAGGAGGTGAAAATTTGGGACTAATAAAGGGTTAACTGCAAATTTTGGTTAAAAGAGGGGTTTTTGGGCATTTAAGGGGGATGAGAGGCTACGACAAGGAGAAGGGTGATGGAGAGGGGATAGGCATGGAGGGTGGATGTAACACCCCGAATTTCAGTTAACACTGATATTCACTAATTACAGAATTAATAATCTCAGATGTGAGAATCAGGGGAAACGGGTTACGTCATTGTGATCGTCTCGGAAAAATACGCGAAATAGAGTCCGAAATTTTGTAAATCGGAGTCCGTATGACCCGGTTAAGGCCCAAAGAAGTTTTCGGGAAATTTGAATTTCGAAACATGCAGAAATGGGGCCAGGCGGGAAAAGTCCCGCCCAGCCAAGTCGACTTGGCTGTCGACTTTCCTGTCGACATGCCTGTCGACTTGGCAGTCGACAGGGCTGTCGACTTGCCCTGTCGGCTGATTCTGGCCTGGGTGCACCTGGTTGAGTTTTGGGCTGGGTTGGAGGGCTTGGGACGAAATCTGATGGACCTATACTAACCTTGGGTTAATCTAAGGGTCTAAAACACAACCTAATCCTATAAATAAGACCCTAAGCTAGCCCTAAATGATCATAATCCTATCCTCTAACTAAACTATGCCAAAATTTTCTATGATCATGGCCTCCACTCAAAATCCTAGCCTCCATCCTCTTTCTAAACCATTTCTATGAAGGCTTTCATGTTCATACAAGCATTTTAAAGTTGTATGAGTGATCATTAGCTTGCATTCATCATCAAGTTGCAAGCTTTATTTTCAAGGCTAGAGTTTTTGGGTGATTATTGGCAAGGGTTTGCTTATTGGAGTTTAGTGGTGAGTTTCTATAGCCTTAATAATCAATTGTTAAATTGATTATGATAGGATATGATAAGATATGGCTATGTTTGTGGATCAATGTGTTTATGCAAGTTTAGTATAGTGTATGTTGTGTGTTTTGCGAGTTTTATGCTATATGTTATGCAAGTATAATGCTATGTTTTATGATGCTCATTATGCAAAACACTATGTTGAACATTGATTCATATGTAACATGTTATGCAAGCTATATGTGAGATTATATGCAAGTTCATATGTAACATGTTATGCAAGCTATATGTGAGATTATATGCAAGTTCATATGTAACATGTTATGCAAGCTATATGTGAGATTATATGCAAGTTCATATGTAACATGTAATGCAAGTTATGTGCATGATTATATGCAAGATCATATGTAACATGTTATGCAAGTTATGTGTTTGGTTATATGCAAGTTATGTGCATGATTATATGCAAGTTCATATGTAACATGTTATGCAAGTTATGTGTTTGGTTATATTCAAGTTATGTGCATGATTATATGCAAGTTCATATGTAACATGTTATGCAAGTTATGTGTTTGGTTATATGCAAGTTATGTGCATGATTATATGCAAGTTCATATGTAACATGTTATGCAAGTTATGTGTTTGGTTATATGCAAGTTATGTGCATGATTATATGCAAGTTCATATGTAACATGTTATGCAAGTTATGTGTTTGGTTATATGCAAGTTAACATGTGACATGCTATGCAAGTTCACACCTTTGTATGACATAAGAATCATATGCAAGTTACCCCCTTTGTGACATATGTGCTTCATGCAAGTTTGGGTTAAATGCTAGTTGGGTTTAATGTATGCTCATATATGCAAGTTGACACCTTTTAAACCCATGATAAAGTTATATGCTATGTTGGTTAAACCCATGACATTTGTGATGAATCTTCCCTTTATTATGTCATGTTATGAGAACGAATTACGTGGGGAACAATGGGGTTAATATGCATGTTAATAAAATGGTGTGAAATGGGTATGCTTAAGCATAACATAAAGTGAATGGACATAATTGGGAATTTACCTATTAAGTTAGGTCTACCCATATTATGGAATTGGGAATTTACCTATTAAGTTAGGTCCACCCATATTGTGGAATTGGGAATTTACCTATTGAGTTAGGTCTACCCATATTCTTGAAATTTGTAATTAATTAGGGATAATTAATACAAATTATGGGGGTGATTAATTAGGTGTAATTAATCGACTAAGACACGAGGTTGGACCCTTTTGTAGCATAAGACTACCCGAAACCGACCGGCAAATCCAGCGGCTACAAACGATTGGCCCAATGTGAGAGGTCTTAGTCATAAACTAAATACGTGACAAGTGTAAAGACACGAGGTTAGACTCTGTTATGGTGTAAGGCTGCCCGGAACCAACCGGCATATCCAGCTGCCATAAAAGACAGTCTAATGTGAGAGGTCTTTACAAAGGTTACGATCTTAATTAATTAAGAAACACTTAACCAAATTAGCATGTAGTGAGGCATGAGGGGTTAAGTGGGTGCCTTGGGTGGCATGTAGTAACTAGTGGGGGTGCCTTGGGTGGCATAAGGAAACTAGTGGGTTGCCTTGGGTGGCAATAGAAAATACGATTAGAATACTTAACCAAAGTGGAACATGTAATTAAACATGATTAAAGGGTTAAGTAAGTGCCTTGGGTGGCATGTGGAAATTAAGTGGGTGCCTTAAGTGGCAATTGAAATATGATTAAATGACAAGCTTAAGTAGTAGCTTGTGGGGGCCTTAAGTGGCAATTGGAATATGATTAAATGACAAGCTTAAGTAGTAGCTTGTGGGGGCCTTAAGTGGCAATTGAAATATGATTAAATGACAAGCTTAAGTAGTAGCTTGTGGGGGGGCCTTGAGTGGCAATTGAAATATGATTAGATGACTTAACCAAACCTTAACATGTAAGTGGGCATGATTATAAAAAGCGGTTAAGTGGGATGCACTAGATAAAATGACAAGCTTAAGTAGTAGCTTGTGGGGACCCATTTCAACCAATATCCCAAACGTATCTTTGTGGGCTCGACCCAAGTCGAGGACGGGACACGCATATTGGGCTTGACTGTAAGAGGCCAAAAAGGGTTAGTGGTGGCAACGCAAGTCCAACGGGTTTCATATGCGTGTGTGGACCCGGGCTGGTAAGTAAGACGTTGTTGCATCGTGTAGGTATAAGCCGTGCACCGTTGATATTATCAGGTTGCCACTTTGGGGAATGATACATCCCACTGTGGGGCCAGCACAGGTATCTACGTTAGGGAGCCGATCGCTTGGGGAGTAGTGGGTACACCTAGTGGAGATAGGGGCAGACGGCACCTATGTAGTCAGCTAGGGGTACATGAAACTACTATTAAAAATTACTAAGTACACTTAGTGGGATCAACCATAAGTAGGAATTACCCTTGGGTGGGTAGAACTGGTGTGGTGCAGTGTAGGAATTACCCTTGGGTGGGTAGATCTGGGATGGTGCAGTGTAGTAATTATCCTTGGGTGGGTAAATGCGTCTTTTCGGTTACCTTAGTATATCCTGTGTTTAGTTGGCTACTTAGTGTAGTCATTATCCCCAGAGGTACCGTACCTTGTTTATATCATACCCTAATTACTTTAATGATTGTATTGTTAAGGTTATAGGACTCGCTCAGACTTATGTCTGACCCCGTTGTTTTTATCTTTTTTTCCAACCCTCAGGTTATAAGAGTGGGCCTAGCACTATTGGGCTTTGATCAGACTGCTTTATCTATCTTTTGGAGCTTGGACCGTGGATGTAAAGCTCAGTTTATCTTTTCTATTATGGCTATTAAGTTATGTAGTGGGATTATGTACTTTTGTTTTATCAGGATGGATATTATGTACTTGACTCTTGTTTATGGTTTTGGTGTAACCAAACATGTTTTACTTTCCGCTGCAATGAAATGATGTTTTAAATTCTCAAGTATTACTTATATCTGTCTTGTTGTAATTTCTCTGTTCTATATTCACTTAAAATACTCCACCGATGTTATGGCATTCCCTTAGTGAGTGACCGTAGCGGGTGTGGGGTGTTACAGTGGAGGCTGGCTAGGGGGCAGAATGGGTTGGAGGGACTCAAGGTGGGGGCGGCCATGGATTTCAAGGAGGAGGAGAAAGGAGAAGTTAAGGAGGAATATGAGAAAAGGAAGAAAGATGGGAGGTGTTTTATAAGCAAGGGCTTTCACTTGGATTGTTGACGTGTAGGCGGCGAACGCATGGATAAGAAGCACACCAAGGTGGCTTGCTTCGTTGACACAACAAATGACCTTTTTGTGCTTAAGGTTTTAGTTTAAACGTTAAAGTGCTTTAGTTCAACGTCACATCTTCTGCTTGTGCGACCAAATGACATTTCTGTTTCACACGAAATTTTGAACCCTTGCATAAAATGGAATTCCAGATCCAACGGAGTAGGTGTCATCAAGTTTGGAGTTCGTTTGACCCTCCATTTTATTTTTTTATCGCGTTTCCGCTTAATTTCGAGAGATTGACCCTGTACATGTTTAATTCTCGAATGCTCACATGCTAACTCCAAAAGTTATGAAATTTGGAATCCTACCGTTGCTTGACATTACGGATCCAATAAAATTGGTTTTGTTGAATTCCTAGATCATTTGAAAAATGTTCCTTTGTAAGCTATCGAAATCAACATTAAATCATCGAATTTTCAAATCAACCATAAATTCTTATAAAATTAAAATAAAAATAAATTTTAAATTGGCTTCAAAATTTCCAGTCATTATAATTTTATTATAAAATTGGACAGAGTTAGTGAGTTTACTCACCTTCGTCGTTTATCGTTAAGAATGGTAAAGGCTCAATAGATCCAATCAGACATTTTATTTTGCCATAAATTGTAGCTAGCTCCAAATCGCTCCAAACCAATTTCATTGCATAGCCTTTGTCCATACGATCCCAACGGATCTTATTTCATCAGATTTGGATAATGTCAGAAGACGTTATGAATTTTAAAAGTTTGTGTACATATATATATGTCATTAACAATAAAAACAGTAATTAGTTATACCCTTAATTACTTGATTATGCACTAATCCCCCTGCTATCTCTTCTTCCTCATGTATACACCAGGCACCACTCCTACAATGGTCATTTGCTGCACCATTTCTTGCTACTATCTTTCACTATACCTCAGTAAAAATCAAACTAAAATGATCAAAATTCCTCTCTTCTACTCCTTTCCATCTCCATACAATTTATGCAGACCTCGATCAACTCCCTCAAAATGCATTTGATCCTATCATCGTGTAATTACTGTATAACTATCGAACTCTTTTGAATTCGAAGATTACCAAAATTTACACCCAAACTCCATTCGATGCTCTAAACCCAAATATAATATCCAAAATCTAAATCGAAACTTCTACTTCATGATTTTTGAACCTTAATCTGCTGAGTTACACATGTGCTAAAAAGTTGTTACAAACCCCACTGAAAACCATACCAGATCTAAGTATAGGTTGATACGAGTTCAAATATATATACATTTCAATATATAGCAATTTATTTTAATTGATGTAATTTTTTTGAAGATCACAGTGAAGAAAATTGATGGCGGCCATAAATGGGAATTGACTACAGAGATGGAAGAATTAGGGTTAAGGGTAGGATAATGGTATCGATTATTATACTTAGTTTTATTCAATCACTGCTAAAAATTTGTACGATCACATACAATATCCATTTCGATGAAAATGGACATGTAGTTATAGTTTGACATTACGGACCTAATGAAACTTGTTTTGTCGCAATCTGAGTCTATTTGCTCACACAACGTATTTTTAAAGTAAAATTATTGATCAAGTCACATTTTAATTGCGCATAGTCACAAAACAGCTCTGATTGGCATGAAATTTGAAATCTTGTAATAATTAATAATTACAGATCTAATAGAATTTGTTTCGTCGAAAACGAAGGTTATTTGCAAAATGGCTATTTTCTAAGCTAAAATAAAACAAATAAAATATCAATATATTCAAAAATAATTCAGTTTCATAATAATAAATTATTATTATCGTATATATTCAAATAGAAATTATATAGCTCCGTAATAAACATATCTGGATATATAACTCGACGTTGAGAGGCCTGCGATGCCAAAAGCGAGAGAAACCCTATCCTTCTCTTTCCCTTTTGCGCCCCATGTCCTTCTTATATGGTGGCATGGGGACGTAAAAAGTGGGATCCTACCAACTTGTTCTGACCTAGGATAATAAGCTCATGATCTTGGTCTTACTTCACCATCAGGAAATGAAAGAAGACTTCAATATCCAAGCTTAGCTCAAACATATCTCGCTTCTTTTTGGGTGTGGAGTAGTGTCAAACCAAAATACCCGACAAGCATAAGCATTAGCTCTCCCTGAAAAGGAGGTTGTCTAGCCGCATCTTCCAGTACGGCTACCTTATTACGACTTCACACCAGTCACTAGCCCCGCCTTTGATATCTCCCTCCTTGTGGTTAAGGTAACAACTTCGGCATGGCCAGCTCCCGTAGTGTGACGGGCGGTGTGTACAAGGCCCGGGAATGAATTCACTACCTTATGACCGAAGCCAAGTTAAATCGACATTCAGTTTATGTAAAAATACTTTTATACTATTAAATAAATAGTTATAATTTATAAAAGATTCCATAGCAAATTTATGAAAATTTGATTTGGATATAACTCACAATCTATAATTAAAACCTCCAATTTTCTCTTCCATTAGAAAAATATAGTTCAATAGATTCCAACGTTTCTTGTTTCAAAGAAATCCGACTTATAACGAATCATGTATATTCAAACTGACGTCCAAAACGTAAAACTATGAACTACAACGACATTACGAGCTCGTTTATAATTATATTATAATTAATACACTTAAAAGTCGTTCAAATAATAAAATCGTTAATATAACTCAATTAAACTCTTAATTATCCAATTCACATTATATTGCAAATTCAACTTATTTCCGACTATTTCAGAATTAAATATATTATTCCAATATTTATATTAATTAAATATACCAAACTATTTAATGTAAGCTATTTAAATCTCTAAATCGATATTTAAATTAATTAATTATTAAGTAGCTAAAAATCTGGGACGTTACAAATACCAAAAAAATCAATAAAATGAGTTTGATCATTAAAATATGAAAACTAAATCCCTAGAAACCAAATAATCAATATAAGTTGGAGATCTTACAATTAGGAAATATCTTAAGCTCCAGAATATGGAAACAAATGTTAGTAAGCATTGAATCTAGAAGCGAATCTTTATCAACCATCGATCCATCCTAACAACAATGTTGAAGCTAACGCCAGATCTGCGATAACGCTTATTCAACCCTGTTTTATGTGGTTTGTCAAAGAAGACAATGAATAGCATGGTGATGGATGTAGAATTGCATTGAAATATCCTTTCATCGGTGAAGATAGTTTGTGGAATTGCCTGTGTATGGGATCTCCTTGGACATTTAAATATACTTAAGTATAAAAAAATTCAACACAGTAAACATATTCAATAGAATAAAATCAAAAATTTGGTGCTTTTAGTAGAGAAAATAATAAAATCATAGATCTAAGATAACTAATTAATTGGTAATAGAAATAAAAATTAGAAGAAAATGCCAGCATTATGTCCATTAGTGGAAGTATGTGTTACTTTATGAGTCAGGAGTTCGAGACTACCGTGATCATCATATTGGCATATTAATCAATTTTCAAAAAAATATATAAGAAAACAATTATTGATTAGTTTATAAAGTACCTATAAAATTTGGCTACGATGGTTTGATTATGCTGAAGTACCTTCGCTTTGAGAAACCCATGTTCAAATCTCTAAACCATATATGCTAATTTGCGGCAAGAAGAAGATGCACGGAAGTGAAGACATGTTAAACCCCTTGATCTATCGTGAATTCAACCTTTTTCGGCCAGAATAGAAAATAAGTGTTGGGAGTAGGGTAAAACATAAGATGGATGCCTATTTACCATCATGCCTCCACTGCTTTCTTATAATTCCCAAATATCAGATGTTGTATCATTGATATGCGTTGGGAGTATTCTAAAATTAAAAAAAAATAGTTTTCTTTATTTTTAGTGTTAGCCTACTTTGTGAACTAGGCTACACAAAGCTATAAGATCAAATAATGAAGAGTACCATGCCAAACAATCGGATCGGATCGGGTTCCCTTGGGCAGAGACAAACCAACACAAAGCAACAAAGGAAAGGAGGCAGGCCGGACCGGATCGGAAATGACAAAGCCGATCCGAACCCCCGATTACCAGCTTACCCGATCCTACCCCAGGATTCCACCTGCTTGACTCCACGTTTTCCTTAAGACTAGGAACGGTTATGCACACGTCCTACCCACAATCGCCACTAACCAGATGTGTTGTCTTCACCAGAATCCATCCGAACTTGAAAGTGATGGGATGGAGGCCACGTGGATCCGCACCGATCCGGTTCCAGGAGGATTTTTCACCTATAAATACCACATCAAGAGGCATTTGGAGGGATCTTTTGGCATTTTCAGTATTGAAACTCCTTTGTAACCCGAATTCCACCAACTTATTCAGCCTACAATCATCTTTCAAGTCATAAAAAAGAAAAAGTAAATTGAGTGAATCAATGTATGAAATGAGTGATATTTGAGTGAAAATCATTGTTGTTCTCGCTTTCAAAATATCAATAGAAAAGAAGAAAAGTGGACGTAGGCTGATTAACGCCGAACCACTATAAATTATATGTTTTCTTCTCTTTAGTTTTCATCATATTATAATCTTTGCTAGTTTGGGTGTTAGAGCCAATTTTGGATCTAACATTTTGGTGCTTTCACTGAGAAATCTTCGAATTCTCAGCCTTTTTGGGATTATCATTCTACTATTTGGGCTTTCAAGTTCATAGAAGTTAATCCTCTGTCTCTGACATCTTTAAGTACTTGTTGACTAACTGTTGAAGAATCGAGTATCATGGCTAAGACCAAAGGAAAAGAAGTGCAAGGCGCTAGGGGAAACAATGCTAGAGAAGATCAGCAAGCCATCGTGTTAACGAGGTCACACGCTCAAAGCTCTGGAGCAGATCGCTCCGACCAGGAGGATCCGAACCGGATGGAAGGCACCGACGCGATCTGGTCTAATGAGGTCGAGGGCACTCACTCTCTCCATCCGAAACGCCCCGGCCAGGCCATTGCGAACCGATCCGATCCGAACCAGAATGGAGCTGGAACTTCTACTCGAGCTCCCTCCAATGCTCCGATTCCAGCCACGATGGCTAATGTTCAGCCTGATCCATATGCACCCATTACCCAGGGAGATTTTTCACGTTTTCTTGACATGCTCCAGAGCACTAAAGAAGCATTGGAAGCCCAAAGGCTTGACAGCCTTCGCATGCAGGAGAACATGATCACTATGGGTAGAGAACTATAGGAGCTCCGGAGGTAGAAGACTCCTTCCCCAACACGCCGCCTTGCTACAGATGATTCGTCTTCTTTGGACGAGGGACGCCCTCGTGAGAGAAGGCCGCTTGAACAACCTCAGAACCTCGATCAATTGACTTTTGGGTCTTTAGGATCTCGAGAAGACGCCGCTCGTGCATTGGGCCCTGATGACCCAAGCCTGCAACAACCTATGTTGCTACCCATGCGCGAATCCCACGTCCTACCCAGGGATCCTAATATCACCAACCCTATGCAGCAACAGCTTCTCCAACCTCTACCTCCTGAGATTGACCGGGAGCACAGAGAGCAACGTAGAGTAGCTGCTGGTAGAAACAAGTGGTTATCCCCTGATCAGGAACCCAGGGGTAATCCGAACATCTGACCTAGAGAGCCTGTGCAGACATTAACAAATGCCGATGTATGGGCAATGGTACGCCAGATTATGTCCGAACGCCGGCGGTATACTAATGAAGATTGGGGCATTGAGCGAAGTCATACCCCCTTCATAGATGACATACTGGATTTCCAGTTCCCTTGGCGATTCAACTTGCCTCAGATGGATCGATATTCAGGAAGAACAGACCCAGGCCAGCATCTAATGAGGTATGCATGGTTCATGAATGCGGCAGCAGCCCCAGATGTCGTAAAATGCAAAGCTTTTCCAATTTATCTTGAAGACGTAGCGTTAATGTGGTTCACCAGACTCCCCCCTCGGTCGATATCGAATTTCACAGAATTGAGTGAGCGCTTCATGAATCAGTTTCGACTTCATTCCCGAAAGTCCAAGAGCGTCATAGAATTGTCACGGGTTAAACAGGCCCTAGGAGAATCTTTGAAGTCATATTTGGATCGTTTCAACCTGGCCGTCACCGAAGTTAGTGATCCCCATGAGCCCACTATCCTGATGGCCTTGATAGAAGGGGTAGATCCTGACACAGAGTTCGGGGATTACTTTTCTGGAAAACCACCTCCTACTAGAGAATTGTTCTATGAAAAAGTAATATCCGCTTAAGGCAAGAAGAAGCTAAGGCAAATCAGAAGAGAAAGTCCGAAGGGGCCTCGAAGGAAGGTATCCAGAGTAATGTTGTTGTTAAACAATCTGGTGACAGTTCAGGGAAGGTGGAAGTAAATGTTGGCAACCAGAGTGGGGGTAATAGCAACAGAAATGGGAATGGCAACAGAAGGAACAGAAACCGAGGGAATAGCTCTAATAAAAGACCAAGATTCCAGACTTTTGAAAATTATATGCCATTAAATGATACGTTGGAGAATATGTATTTAGATACATATAACATATTGCAGTACAAAAAACCACCACCCAGAGACTCCACTGAGAAAGAGATTGCAACAGGAAAGTTTTGCTTGTTTCATGGTACCCACGGTCATTCCACCAATGAATGCCGTCATTTGAGAGATATCGTCAAAAGATTGCTGCAAGAAGGGAAGTTAGACGAGTACAAGGTCGCCCCAAGGGACCGGGGGCAAGGGGGACAAGCCCCGAACCACAACCAGCCTGCTTCAAAACCCACAGCTCAACAAAAAGGTAAGGGGATCGTCATTAATACTATTATAGGTGGACCTCACTTAGTTGGTCGTAGTTTTAAAGCAATGGACCAGTACGTCAACGCCGCCAAGCATTTTGAGGTAGGAGAATGCAGTAGCCTCGAAGACGTTACTCTAGTAAAACAACAAAAGACGATGTCAGACGACGTCGTATTCCGCAATAGAGATGATTCCAGAGTTCAATCTCCAACCGACGATCCACTAGTGATTACCATAACAATTGGCCCTGCTTTAGTCCATAAAGTGTTAGTGGACAACGAGAGCTCGGTCAATATCCTCTTCAAGAAAGCTTTCGAACAAATGAGACTCGAAGCAAAAGATTTAAAACCATGTGAAGGATGGATACGTGGCTTTAACAGAGCATCTACAGCTTCGATGGGTTTTGTGGAACTACCAGTCACATTAAGGCTGGGAGATCGCCAGAGAGTAAGGGTCCTGCCATTTGTAGTTTTGGATGTGGAGTCGCCTTACAATGCCTTCCTAGGCCGACCATCCCTTGCCGAATTTAGGGCATGTATTGCACCTTGGTGCTTGCTGCTTAAATTCCCGACTGACTCAGGAATTGGGGTGATGAGGGGCGACCAAGGTACGGGACTAGCTTGTTACATGACGGAGTTAAAGATGTTAATGAAGGAGTTGAATATAGAAGCTAAGGATGATTCCGCCCTTCCAAAGGAGGCCTCAGCATAGCAATTAAGGGGTCCTGCCCCAAGGGAGTTGCCCTCAGACGTGCTCGAGGATATAGATCCCAGAGAGGATAGAGAACCCGAGGACAGGAAGGCAACTCCCAACGAAATAACAATAGATATACCTATTGATGAAACAGATCCAACTAAAGTACTAAAGATCGGCTCGCAACTATATCCAGTTAGAGCGAGGGAATTGGCTAATTTCTTAAAGGCAATTCTGGATGTGTTTGCCTGGACTCACGCTGACATGCGTGGGATTTCGCCTACCATCATGGGCCACTCTTTGTGTATTAATCCAAAGCACCCACCAATCAAGCAAAAGAGACAAATGTTAGGCCCAGAGCGGTCAGCAGCTATAAAAGAAGAAGTAGAGAAATTAAAATATAATGGATTCATTAAGGATTCGAAATATCCCAACTGGATATCAAATCCTGTCCTAGTCAAATAGTCAAACGGGAAGTGGTGAACGTGTATTGACTTTTCTGATTTGAACAAGGCTTGCCCGAAGGATAGCTTTCCTCTCCCAAGAATTGATCAGCTAGTAGATTCGACGGCCGAGCATGAGCTTTTATCCTTTATGGATGCCTATTCCGGGTACAATCAAATTCCCACGCACATACCAGATCAAGAGCATACAAGCTTTATCACAGACTTGGGGTTATATTGTTACGTGATGCCATTTGGGTTAAAGAATGCACGAGCCAATTATCAGCGCCTAGTCAACCGCATGTTTTACAATCAAATCTGGAAAACCATGGAGGTTTATGTGGATGACATGCTTGTGAAGTCCAAACAATCTTCCGATCATACAAGGGACTTAGCCGAAATTTTTAATATTCTTCAAAGGTATGGAATGAAGTTAAACCCCCTAAAATGTTTGTTTGGGGTCGCATCTGGAAAATTCCTGCGGTTTATTGTGAGTTCTCGAGGAATTGAGATAAATCCTAACCAAATAGCAGCAATTAGGGACATTGAAGAACCACGCAAGATCAAAGACGTTCAAAGCTTGTCTGTAAAAGTTGTTGCATTGAGTAGGTTTATTTCCAAAGCTACAGATAGATGTGTACCTTTCTTCGATCTCATAAAACGAGGAAAGCGAAATTTTGATTGGACTCCCAACTGTGTGGAGGCGTTCCAGAATCTATTAGACTTCTTAGAAAAGCCTCCAATATTATCAAAGCCTGTGGAACATGAGGATTTGTTCATCTACTTGGCGGCATCATCTCACGTCGTCAGCACAACATTAGTACGTGAAGAGGATAAAGTCCAGAAACATGTATATTACATAAGAAAAAAACTAGCCGCTGCAGAACGTAATTATCCGAAGATAGAGTAGCTTGCTTATAGCCTCCTGATTGCTTCCCGCAAACTTCGCCATTATTTTCAGGCACACCCGATAGTTGTATATACCGATCAACCTTTGAGACAAGTGTTGCAGAAACCCGAAGCATCGGGGCAGTTACTTAAATGGAATATTGAGCTGAGTCAATTTGATTTGAACTTTCATCCACGAAGATCAACAAGGGGGCAGGCATTGGCTGACTTTATAGCTGAATTTACAATTCCTGAAGTGGAAACGGTGGGTGACAAGGTAGTTATTTTGGATCGAGAGTTAGAGCTTAGTCCGTGGAAACTATATACGGACGGAGCCAAGAATGATCGAAAGTTCGGCGCCGGAGTTGTTTTAATAACTCCTGAAGGACGATCTATTTACTATGCATTACGGTTAGTGTTTGCTGCTACTAACAACGATTCCGAGTATGAAGCCCTGATTGCCGGGCTGAAACTCGCCAAAGAATTGGGAGTGAAGACACTAGATATATATTGCGATTCCAAGACAGTTGTTGTTAGACCCAAATGTGGTTCTAACACCCAAATTGATTAGAAACAAGATAAAATAAAACAGAAATAAAAATGAACACACAAGATTTATAGTGGTTCGGCGAAGAAATGCCTACGTCCACTTAGTTTTCACTATATTCAGTAATTCAGTTACAAATGCAATGTAAGATTCACTCACAACTCACTTTTGTTCACTCAAATGATTAAAACAAGAAATGAAAGATGGTTTGGATTCTCCGGGAGTAAAGGAGTTCGGATGATGGAGGTACTTGGATTCTCAAAAGTGCTGAAAAAAAATTCCTTCCCTTTGTCTCTAGATGGGGTATTTATAGGTGTGAATTTGCCTGAGATTCAATCCGGGTCGGAACACGTGTCATCCATCGCACTCTCTTCGGGTTCGGATGAACTATCAAGCTGACAACACATCGAAGAGATGGACGTTAGGGGTAGGAATCAGTCATAGCCGGTCCGGTTCTCCAGGCTATTTTATAGGAGATTAACCTGGATCATGGGTGCGGGTCGGAGGCGTGCAGGTTGGGGGTCGGATCGGAATACCCGATCCGAACCGGAGTGGCTCGGACGTCTCTCCTTCACTAATCATACTCCGCTCCGCTGCAGCGTCGTGGCAAGCAAAAGGCTTTCCGATCCATTTGAGATTCATTGGCCTTCCGATCCGATCAGATATGCTTTGCCAATTTACCCAGTAAGAGCCATCCGATCCGAACAGGGAACTCTATCCGATCCGAACCAATATGCTGCTATCAATCTGAATTGTGGTGTTTTCTTCCGATCCGAACCGAAGTCTTATAACTTAAAATACTCTTCAATGGTTGGTTTCTTGACTTTGTGTTGCCTAGTTCACAAAGTAGGCTAACATTTTGCCCCCTCAAAGGATGCTTCTGTTGTACAAAGCGTGCTTTGACGTCGTTTAATCAGAATTGTCAGGAGTAATGCACAGATTTCTATTCGGTTCGGTGTCCGATCCGAGTACCTTTTCTTCATTTCTGAGCAAATTTGGGAACTCTTCTCGCCATGTAATGCTTCTTGCAGGTATGCTCTTCCTTTACTCTCCTTCTCTTCAATTCGAGTCGGATGCTAAATCAACGTGTGAAATTTCCACTCGGTTCGGATTCCGATCCGAAGCGTTTTCGTGGGTTAGGTTCTTGGACGTTGGGCCTTCAGACAAAGTCATGCTATTGGGCCTTCACTCCGGTCCGAGCGGGTGAGACAAAATAGGAAGACGAGGAGTCAACACCATTTCCTATATAAATTCACTACTGCCTTCATTCTTTTCTCCTTCGTTTCTATTTCCGCTCCCAACCTAAGTATTGAAAACGTCAGAAACTCGGATATTCTGAAACTATTCCTCGTAGATTTCTTAAATCGAACACATAGGTAGCTTTTCTAATCTCGAATAGCTTCGTTGTAACCGTTTTCGATTTCAATTCGCGTTGGATTGGGATGGCTTGGCCATAAGCTTCGCTTGAACCCCCCGCCGCTGCTGGTGGATGCGCCATCGCTTCGAGGCGTTGCGAGGCTGGAGAGGGCAAAATATTTTATCCTCAATGGTGGCTTTGGTGATAAAATGGACTCGTTTGTGAGAAAGGGGGGAAAGAGGAAGAAGATGAGGAGCGTGGTGACCAACTGGAGTCGGTTCGGGTAGAAGACGGAGGACCAAAAAAGGAAGGAGAAGGAAAGGGGATCGGCTCGGATTGCACATTTTAGAAAGATGGAAAGGAAAGAAAAAGTCGGTTCGGGTCGGAAAAGTGAATGGGATAAGAGGTTGAAGTAAACAGACCGGTTAAGTGGTGCTGATTCGGTTCGGATCGGGTTACCCGATCCGACCAGATCAGTCCTGCTTCCGAACCCGTTGCTTCCCTTGTCTTGAACTGACCATGCTTTAATGAGGCATCCGAACCGATCGTTATCCACATTTGTATTGAGCCAGTTGTCATATGCATATCCGAACCGAACCGAACGTACCAAACTTGGCACATAAAGACTACTCAACTAATTCAACTAACACTTACTCTAGACGAATATGCTTCGCGGACAGTTAGGATAGTGCCTTGTGAACATAAACGAGAATTAAGAACAACTCTGACCATCACTTTCTCTTTAAAGCTTCGTCTTACATTGCTGTACTTTTATTTTGTATTTCCCACGTTTGCTGCACACACTTTAGTTCACACACATACACAAAGAAGGGGGACACGGGATAATTTACTCTAATTTGTGCTATTGCTTCTTCAATAGTTCCATGACAATGAGGCCCAGACGCTCTTCTCGTCTAGCTGAGAGGAAAGAAGCTCCGGAAACTTCCAACAAAACCACTCTCGAGGATATATCTTCTTCATCTGACCCAGAATGGGACAGCGAGGGTCCAGATTACGGAGTTGGTCATCGGGAAAGCGACGAAATGTCTTCAGAAAGCGAAGTTTCCCTAGGCTTTGAGGAGGAAGGAGGGATTGGTGACCATCGAGCACCCGATGAATTTGACTCAGCTATTATATTGGAGTCACCTCCAGATTCCGTAGAATCGACAATTGACAACGACCGACTTGTGAGAATTTGCATGAAGTATGGAATAATGAAGAGAGACACTTTAGTGCCCTCACGTTCTGACCGTCCCCATAACCCTCCAGAAGGATATATGACGGTTACTCGACTGATGTGCATGGTTGTCGCCATTCCTCCATTCTCGCCTTTCATCGTTGACTTCTTAAGACAAATGCGGATTGCCCCCATGCAGTTGCATCCCAATTCATATGCCTATCTGCATACCTTATTCATAGCATATCGTGAAATTCTAGGCGTGGAGCTTACGTTTGACGATGTTCATTTCTTCTATAATTTCAAACATCGGACTAGAGAAACCCCTTCTTTCTGTTACTTTGAATCAGTCCCAAAGAGGAAGATAATCTCTACGCCGTTTAGCAGTAAAGCTGGAGATTCCAGACTAGAGTGGTTCTATATAAAGCAACAGTCTGGATGCGCCAGGAGATGGACAAAATCAAGTAAAGCACTGATTTTCTGATCCTGGACTCTATACACTTGAATCATCACCCTGACCTGTTTTCCTTTTTATTTGCAGTCGACAATCCCAAACAGGTATCAGACCAAGCGTTCTTTGATCGAATGCACCGTCTTCTCAACGGCGACCAAAAATTCCTTACTATTGACGAGGTCCTTAAAGATGAGTACCTTCATTTTCACGGGCTGCTATCCGTTTTCCGTAGCATCGGTCATGGGACGGTCCCTTATGCATATATTCCTCCAGTGGAAACAGTTCCAGAAATAGGAGAAGGCTCGGGAATTCCTGCAGCTCCTCTTCAAACTTCACCTTCTCCCTCTTCCACACAAGATGACGAACTGGCTAATCTGGCCGAAAAACATCGTGAAGGGTATATTGCCCCCGAGGAGACTACTTCTCCAGACAAGTCAAAGTCTTTCCAAGGGTCGCCACTTCACGCTTCCGAAGGGGATGTTCCTAGCACCGACGAGCACATATTTCAGGGTTTGGGGGATCTCCCCTTACCCGAGACTATATATACTTCAGAAGATTTCAGGAAGGACCCTTTAGTCTTCACTTCTTCTGAAGAAACTACTCCTGCCAAGGCCAAAGAGCCTGCCCGCACCAGTCTAGCTTCAGACTCGGGTTGGTTGGGGGGGCACACACACCACTTAGGATGCACTTTACACCGCAGCACTAGCATTCATTGCACTTCTTTCTCCATGGATCCATCGATTCTAAACTTCGTTTAATTTATCGTGCAGGTACAATGTCTCGATCCTCTTATGATATAAGAAAGCTTCGCCGCAGCATGTCCAATCCTCCTCAGGATGCCGAGTATAATCGCCGGGATGACCGTGGTAGGGAGGAAAGAAGACCCTATGATCCTTATCGATCTCGACCCTCACGCTCCCGCTCACCAGTTCGACCGGAACAAGAAAAATACAAAAGCTATCAAGGTCGTAGGGAGGAGGATAGACCACAATCTAGGGATTCCACTTCCTCCCATGAAAAGCGGAGTAGAGAGAAAACTCCTCCAAAGGAAACTGGGTCTAGAAGTAAGCAAAAAGTCCCTGCTACTAAGCGACCTCGGACAGACAAGGGTTCTACAGAATCTTCTTCAGGAAGGGACACTGAACTAACAATCCTCGCCCCTCCTCCACCAGATGCGGGAACCGCAGTAAGGCTGGCATATTTAAAGGAGCAATTTCCCGAGCACTACTTCGAGACTCTGACCTTTCTACTTTACCTTGTACCTATTTCTTCTAATTGGGCAGAGGATGCCAGAGCAAAGATTGATTTGGTGGAAAAACAATATACCGAGATGTTCAAGTATTCCCGCACTCTTTCTAGAATCATCCGCACTCTAATGACAAATGCTGACTCAATGCAGAAGACCGCAGAGGAGGATGCTAAGGCCTTAAAAACCTTAGGAAAAAACTTAGAAGACACTCAAGCTCAACTAGCTGTCGCTCAAAAGAACGCTTCTAACTTCAAACAACAATTCGAGGACATGCAAAAGCGCTATCATGATTTGCTTGAATCCCACACTCAGGAGCGTTCTGAGTTGAAGAAGCAAGCTGACGAAGCCAAATCAGAGGCCGCTAAGACACGTCTTGCTTATGCTGAGCTTGAGCAGAAAAACGCCGAATTAACGAAAAGGAGTGCTGAGTTAGAAAAGAAAAACGCTGACTTGGCTTCAAAATTGTTAGAGGCGGAAAACAGGGCTGCTCTGGCTGAGGGCAATGTGGAATGCGCTATTAAATCTGCGGAGGAAACCCGTAAACAACTATCAGAGGCGGAGGCCGATATTCAGGGCTTCGGCGAGCTAATGATCGAATTCTTCGCGCACATTATTCGTCGTCGAAACATTTCCTGGATCGAGGACTATCCATCCACTTTGGTTCATGTGTGGAATCAAATCGTCGAGTGGGAAAAAGAAGAACTTAAGGTCGATTCCCTCGATGAAGATAAGCTGATGGAGAAATATTTGAGAGACGACGAACCGGAGCGCCTAGCTGAAGGGCGCCGTCTAATTGCTGAGGCCATGGAAGAAGAGAGGCGGAAGTCTAAACAGAAAACCGTCCCTGAAGCTGGTTCTTCTTCTTCTGCTCCTGTAACTCCCGAAGTAGAGGGGTATGATCCCGAAAACCCGGGAATTCCCCGAACCACTTTGCTATCTCCTATTCCTGAAATAACTCCAGAGGTAGTAGTCACCCCCGCTGAAAAGTCTTCAGAAGGTATCCCTATCTTTTCTCCTCAATTTGTCAAGGCTACTACTACCTTTGGCTACATAACCGAACGCTCGATGAGAAATCCTTTGCTCTCGCCTGAGTTGATAACCAATGTTTCTCATTTTGTAGGCGTTGAATCATCCACGAAGACAGATGTAGCTCAAAGAGCTACCGCTGGGACACAACCCGCTGATAGGGTCAAAGAAGGGGAAGACAAGGCTGCTTCAACAGACCTGGGGGACAGAAGTGAGCCAACTAAGGTCACTACTCCCCATGATGAAGAAATGATTGCAGCTTTAAAAGACGACGGAGGAGATGAGGGGCATGATGAGGAACCGGAGGTTACCATAACCGGGGAGTCAAAAAGCGCCGATGACATTACCTTGGCGGCCATGAAGGCCGATCAAGACAAACGCTTGCAATTAAAGGCTGAAGAATTAGACCCTGAGGTCCTCAAGCCCCTCGCAGTTGTGGATGCAGGTTCAAGGTTAGTTGTTAAGCTCTCAACTAGATCTATTACCGAAGAACTTGCTAAAAAATCTTCTCTTGATTCCAGTGCCCCGCCCTCTGGGAAGAAGTCTGCTGGCTCCAGTACTACATCTTCAGGGAAAAAGAAATCAAAGCGGATCTTGACTGAAGCCGAGAAGGAAGCAAAAGATGCGGAAAAAGCTGCCAAGAAATCGAAGGCTCATCCCAAACCCAAATAGTGGGTTCCCCTGTATCTTTTTAGCATCTTTGTAAACCAATAAGTGCTGCTACACCAGCAGCTTCCGCACTTTCTTTTTCAGTTATTTCCCTGTACAAATTCATTCATTTGTAAATAAAAATAATTCACTTTTTGCAATGTTTATCTGTTAGCAGTTCTGCACTTATGTAAAAATGCATATTTATAGTTATGAAACAAAGTTGTGGAGAGGGGAGATATGTGTATGTATATGTGTCCCCAGTCAATCTCCATAAGTTATTCAGTGCTTAACCATGCAATCTGAATGCTCCCGATTCTCTAACGGGATAGTATTTCCTGTGTCATCAATACCTGTTGTTTTTCCTGGCATTTCTTTTATACTCTCTCTCATTCTCTTGAGAGTTAGAGTTCGAATTCAGTTATGTGTTTATTCCCCGGTCGTTCAACGGGAAAAGATTTCTTTCTCGGCGCTCGGTCGGAGACGCCTTTATACTCTCTTTCTCTCTGGAAAGTTAGAGTTCGGAGTTGAACCTCTTTCTCAGCGCTCAGTCGGAGACGCTTTTATACTCTCTCTCTTTCTCTGGAGAATTAGAGTTCAGAATAGAATTTCTTTTTCGGCGCTCAGTCTGAGACGCTTTTATACTCTCTCTCTTTCTCTGGAGAGTTAGAGTTAAGAATAGAATTTCTCATTCTTTTATGTCTTATTGCACAAATAATCATTGTGCTTCTTTTTATGTCCAAACTGTTTCAACCTTTTTAGGCTCTAAGTTATCCTGTATTTTATAATCACAACAGAACAACTAACGAATGTAAATGCATAAAAGTAAATAACACACAATATTTTTATAGTGGTTCAGCTAAGTCATAGCCTACATCCACTTTATAGTCCTTTATTCATATCATCAGATTTTCCCAAGGCAAAGCATGTCTTGTTACAGAATCCACAGTAAAAATAAAAAATATAGCATTTCTAATCCAAATATCGCATTAAGTGTTGGTCATTCCATGCTCGAGGAACTTCTTCGCCATCTACGGTCGTTAACTTGAAGGTTCCCTTTTCAAGTTTCCGTTGGATGACAAAGGGTCCTTCCCATTTTGGGCCGAGGTGAGGAAGGGATGGAAAAACTCTCTTTAGTACCAAATCTCCTGGTTCAAAAGTCCTGAGACGAACTTTTTTATCATAATAGCGCGCCATCTGACGCCGATGTCTCGCTGCACGCAAGTCTGCTTCGTCCCTTTTCTCTTCGATTTCATCAAGAGACTCAAGTAAAAGTGCCCGATTCGTCATCGGGTCATAATACGTCACCCTGTGGGAAGGAACTTCCAGTTCAACTGGAATTACTGCATCTGAGCCAAAGGAGAGAGAGAAAGGGGTATGACCGATAGCCGTTTTAAACGTTGTTCGATATGCCCACAAAGCTAGGGGCAATTCATCAACCTATTTTGCCTTTGCACGCTCTAATCGCTTCTTGAGGATGGATTTTATTACCTTGTTTATTGCCTCTACTTGCCCATTAGATTGTGGATAGGCAACTGCAGTATATCGTTTGTCTATCTTATATTTCTGGCAAAAGTTTCTGAATTCAGTGCTATCAAATTGGGTCCCGTTGTCGGTAATAATCGTCCTTGGGATCCCGAATCGGCATATAATATTTCTGACCACAAAACTTATCACCTTTCTTGTGGTGATCTTAGTCAAGGGCTCAGCTTCCACCCACTTTGTGAAATAATCCACGGCTACTATGGCATACTTAGCTCCCCCTTTAGCAATCGGTAAAACTCCAATGATATCGATTCCCCATATGGCAAATGGCCAAGGACTCACCATCGATTTAAGCTGGGTTGACGGTGCCCTGGGGATTTTGGCGAATCTCTGGCACTTATCGCAGCGTCGTGAATAATCAGCTGCATCCTTGTTGATCGTAGGCCAGAAGTATCTGTACCGCAATATTTTCTTTGCTAAAGTTTGACCTCCTGTATGATCTCCACACTCACCTTCGTGCACTTCTCTCAGTACACGCTTGATGTCGTCGTGTGCGATACATCGTAACAGGGGCATAGAAAATCCTTGTCTATAGAGGGTATCGTCTTGCATAACATATCTGGCAGCTTTGCGTACTACAGCTCTTTTCTCACTTTTCTTCGATGGGAGTGTCCCATTCTTAAGAAAACTCTTGATTGGAGTCATCCATGACTCCTTCTCTGGTTCCGCTTCATGAACGAATTCAATTTCCATTGACTCAAAGCTTGGCGATTCCAACGTTTCAATTGGAATTACCTCAGTCTCTTCTGGATTGTCGGAACTAGCCAATTTTGCTAGTCTATCCGCTTTCTGGTTTTCTGCTCTGGGAATATGTGTTATGTTGTACCGCTCTAAGCTATTTAATAGCTCTTTCACTTTCTTGAGGTAAGCGACAAGTCGAGGTCCTCGAGCCGCGAATTCCTCTCGCACTTGACAAACAACAATCTTAGAGTCACAAAATATGTCCATCATTTTTACTCCGAGGTCTTTAGCGAGTTTCAGCCCGGCAATCAGGGCTTCATACTCAGAGTCATTGTTTGTTGCCAAAAATTCTAATCGCAGGGCGTAATATAACGACCGTCCCTCCGGAGTCACTAAGACAATTCCAGCTCCGGATCTTCGGTCATTTTTAGCTCCATCTGTATATAATTTCCACGGATTCATCTCTAGTTTATCCTCGGATTTAACCACTCGGTCATTGATTATTTCTTCCTCTGGAATGGTGAACTCCGCAATAATGTCTGCTAGAGCTTGTCCCCTGATTGACTTTCGTGGTTGAAAATTCAAATCAAACTGGCTTAGTTCTATGTTCCATTTAATCAACCTCCCCGACGCTTCGGGTCTCTGCAACACCTGTCTTAACGGCTGATCGGTGTATATGGTTATTGGATGGGCTTGGAAGTAGTGACGAAGTTTTCGGGATGCAATCAGAAGGCTGTAAGCGAGCTTCTCGATCTTTGGGTAGTTGCGCTCTGCCGCTGCTAATTTCTTACTCACATAGTATACTGGCCTTTGTACTTTGTCTTCTTCTCGAATCAGAACTGTGCTGACAGCGTGAGCCGAGACTGCTAGATAAACAAATAGTTCTTCGTGATCTACGGGCTTTGATAAGATTGGCGGTTTCTCTAACAGCTCTAACAGATTTTGAAAAGCCTCGACACAATCGGGAGTCCACTGGAAGTTCTTCTTTCCCCTTTTTATCAAATCAAAAAATGGAACACATTTATCGGTGGCTTTGGAGATGAATCTACTCAGCGCCGCTACCTTCCCTGCCAGGCTTTGGACGTCTTTAATTCTCCTTGGTTCTTTGATATTTCTAATCGCCGCTATCTGGCTAGGGTTGATCTCAATTCCTCGGGAACTCACAATGAAGCCAAGGAACTTTCCCGACGCCACTCCAAATGAACATTTTAAAGGATTCAATTTCATACGGTATTTTCGCAAGATACCAAACATTTCCGCTAAGTCTTGCGTATGACTGGAGGATTGCTTTGATTTAACAAGCATATCATCCACATAAACTTCCATAGTCTTTCCTATTTGATCATAAAACATTCTATTTACCAACCACTGATAAGTAGCTCCAGCGTTTTTTAATCCGAACGGCATTACAACATAACAATATAATCCCAAATTCGTAATGAAACTTGTATGCTCTTGGTCTGGTACATGCATAGGAATTTGATTGTATCCAGAGTATGCATCCATGAAAGAGAGAAGTTCATGACCTGCTGTCGAGTCTACAAGCTGGTCAATCCTGGGAAGTGGGAAACTATCTTTTGGGCAAGCCTTATTTAAATCTGAAAAGTCAATACAAGTTCGCCACTTTCCGTTTGGCTTCTTTACCAAGACAGGATTCGATATCCAGTCGGGATAAGTCGAATCTCGAATAAATCCATTTTGCTTCAATTTCTCTACTTCCTCTTTGAGAGCAGCCGACCTCTCTGGGCCCAGCATGCGTCTCTTTTGCTTCACAGGCGGATGCTTCGGATTTACATTCAATTTGTGACTGATAATGGAAGGCGATATCCCACACATGTCAGCATGGGTCCAGGCGAACACATCTAAGTTTGCCTTCAAGAAGTCCGTCAGCTCTTCAGCACGACGTGGATCCAATTGGGAACCAATCTTCAAAACTTTCGTCGGATCAGCTTTATCAACAGGAATTTCCACTGTCGCTTCATTAGGAGTTGCATTCCTAGCCTCTGGTTCCTCGTCTTTTCTAGGATCCAGGTCTTCAGGCGTTCCTTTGGGCAACTCCCTTGGGTTCAATCTCTCTAATTGCTATGCCGAGTCCCCCTTTGAGGGAGATGAGGCATCCTTACTCTCAGCATTAACTCCTTTCATCAACATCTTCAGTTCAGCCACATAGCAGGCCCGTCCAGAAACCTGATCCCCTCTTATTACTCCAGTCCCGGCTTCGGTTGGGAACTTTAGTAACAAGCACCAAGGGGCGATACAAATTCTAAATTCAGCGAGGGCATGTCTCCGTAAAAATGCGTTATATGGCGAATCTACGTCCAGTACTACAAACTGAAGCATTCGCACTCTTCTACGTTCTCCTTGCCCTAGGGTCACGGGCAACTCTATATATCCCATGGGAGCTGTCGTCGCTCCGTTGAAGCCTCTAATCCATCCTTCACAAGGTTTCAGATCTTCGGGCTCAAGCTTCATCTGATCAAATGACTTCTTGAACAAAATATTAACGGAACTTCCGTTGTCTACTAATACCTTATGGACCAAGGCCGGCCCAATAGTGGTAGTAATAACCAACGGATCGTTGGTGGGAGATTGTATCCCCGTGTTGTCTCGGCTGCGAAATACTACGTCGTCGAACATGGTTTTTTGTTGTTTTATAGGGGTGACATCTTCCAAGTCGTTACCTTCATTCACATCTAGATGCTTGGCAGCATTCACATATTGGTCCATTGACCTAAAACTTCGGATTGCCGGGTGAGGTCCGCCTACTATGGAGTTGATGACGATCCCTTTACCTTTCTGCTGCGTGGTAGGCTTAGGAGCAGGTAGGATCTGTTTTGGAGCCTGCTCTCCTTGCCCCCTGTCCCTCGGGGCAACCTTGTACTCATCCAACTTTCCTTCACGCAGCAGCTTTTCAATCACATCCCTCAAATGCCGACACTCATTGGTCGAATGTCCATGTGTTCCGTGAAACAAGCAAAATTTCCCTGTTGCCATTTCTTTCTCGGTCGAATCACGAGGTGGCGGTCTTTTGTACTGCAACACGTTGTACGTATCCAGGTAAATATTTTCCAGGGTGTCATTCAATGGTGTATAGTTCTCGTAGTTCTGGAATCGGGGCCTTTTGTTAGGGTCGCTTCCCCTATTTCTGTTTCTCCTGTTACCGTTCGAATTACGGTTGTTGTTGTTTCCCCCGTTTCCAGTATTGCTGTTTCCACCCTTGTTTCCTACATTTACTTCAACCTTGCCAGAACTTTCCCCAGACTGCTTCACGGCAATATTACTCTGCACATTCTCCTTTGAAGCTGTCTCAGACTTTCTCTTCCGGTTTGCCCGGGCCTCCTCTCGTCTTAGATAAATATCGGCTTTTTCGTAGAATATCGCCCTTGTGGGGGGTGTCTTCCCAGAAAGGTAGTCTCCAAACTCAGATTCAGGATCGACTCCTTCCTTCAATGCCATCAGAATAGTGGGCTCATGCGGGTCACTGACCTCAGTTACAGCTTGGTTAAAACGATCTAAATATGCCCTTAAAGACTCTCCCGGTGCCTGTTTGATCCTCGACAATTCAATAACACTCTTGGACTTTCGGGCATGTAGTCGGAACTGGTTCATGAAACGCTCGCTTAGTTCTTTGTAATTAGAAATTGAACGAGGAGGAAGCCGGGTAAACCAGAATAATGCCACATCTTCCAGGTAGATTGGGAATGCTTTGCACTTCACTTCATCAGGGGCAGCAGCGGCGTTCATGAGCCACGAATACCGCATCAAATGCTTTCCCGGATCAGTCCTTCCGTTATATTTGTCCATCTGTGGCAAGTTAAAGCGTCGGGGAAACTGGAAGTCTAGGATATCGTCAGTGAACGGAGTATGGCTTCGCTCAATGCCATAGTCTTCATTTGTATAATTCCGGCTCTCGGACATAATTCGGCGAACCATTGCCTGTACGTCGGCACTAGTTAGGGGCTGCTCAGGTTCCCTGGCCCTAGTGTCCGAGTTCCTTCAGGGCTCTTGCTCAGGAGATGCCCTTCTTCTTCGAGCTGCCTCTACTCGATTCCTTTCCCTGTGTTCCCGGTCGATCTCGGGAAGAGGGGACTGGAGTCTTTGCCCCCGAGTGGGGCTATCGTTTCCTAATGCTCGTGCGATATCCTCGCGAGATCCCAAAGATCCAAACGTCAGCTGCTCCACGTTCTGAGGTCGTTCGAGTGGCCTTCGTTCACGGGGCCTCTCTTCCTCGGAAGATGAAGATTGATCTACGGGTGTGTGACGAACCGGTGATGGAGTTCTTTGCCGGCGGAGCTCATTGATCTCCCGACTCATGAGCCTCATATTTTCCTGCATCATGAGATTAGTGCGCTCATGAACTCTCATAGCTTCCCTCGTGCTCTCAAGCATATCAAGCAAGCGTGAGAAATCTCCTTGAGTGATGGGAGCAGATGGATTGACCTGGTCTCCAACCCTGGCAGCTGGAATTGGAGCATTCGTGGGGACTCGAGTAGATGTTCCAGCTTCACCAAGCATCGGGTCGGATCGGAGGTAGGAAGCCGGGTCGGATCGGAGCTGGGGTGCCTGGTCGGATCGGTGTGCAGCGAGCAACTCGGGTCGGTTCAGATTGGGGGAGTGCACTGCTTCAGAGTCTCCTACCCGGATCGGATCGGAGCTCTCCCCTTGCTGTCGGTTCGGATTTCCTGCATTGATTCTTCCTGCTGCTGAACTATGCCCCCGAGACCTTGTTACAACAGCATGTTGCTGATCTTCACCAGCTCCATTTCCTTGAACAGACTGAACTTCCTTGCCTTTTCCTTTGGCCATGAGTCTTTGACAATTACTTCAACGAATGTAAGAAAGCGGAGAAACTTAAGGATTCACTTCTTTGAACTCAACGGTCCAAAAAGTAGAAAGAGATCCCGGAAAATAAAGAATTTAGATGAGGTTTCTCAGTGGAAGCACCAAAATGTTAGACCCAAATGTGGTTCTAACACCCAAATTGATTAGAAACAAGATAAAATAAAACAGAAATAAAAATGAACACACAAGATTTATAGTGGTTCGGCGAAGAAATGCCTACGTCCACTTAGTTTTCACTATATTCAGTAATTCATTTACAAATGCAATGTAAGATTCACTCACAACTCACTTTTGTTCACTCAAATGATTAAAACAAGAAATGAAAGATGGTTTGGATTCTCCGGGAGTAAAGGAGTTCGGATGATGGAGGTACTTGGATTCTCAAAAGTGCTGAAAAAAAATTCCTTCCCTTTGTCTCTAGATGGGGTATTTATAGGTGTGAATTTGCCTGAGATTCAATCCGGGTCGGAACACGTGTCATCCATCGCACTCTCTTCGGGTTCGGATGAACTATCAAGCTGACAACACATCGAAGAGATGGACGTTAGGGGTAGGAATCAGTCATAGCCGGTCCGGTTCTCCAGGCTATTTTATAGGAGATTAACCTGGATCATGGGTGCGGGTCGGAGGCGTGCAGGTTGGGGGTCGGATCGGAATACCCGATCCGAACCGGAGTGGCTCGGATGTCTCTCCTTCACTAATCATACTCCGCTCCGCTGCAGCGTCGTGGCAAGCAAAAGGCTTTCCGATCCATTTGAGATTCATTGGCCTTCCGATCCGATCAGATATGCTTTGCCAATTTACCCAGTAAGAGCCATCCGATCCGAACAGGGAACTCTATCCGATCCGAACCAATATGCTGCTATCAATCTGAATTGTGGTGTTTTCTTCCGATCCGAACCGAAGTCTTATAACTTAAAATACTCTTCAATGGTTGGTTTCTTGACTTTGTGTTGCCTAGTTCACAAAGTAGGCTAACAGTTGTATGCCAAGTTCGGGAAGAATTTGCTGCTAAAGGACCTCGACTCATTACTTATCTCAGAAAGGTAAGGGAGTTTTTGGGAGGTTTGAAGCATTATAGCATAACACACATTCCAAGAGCGGAAAATCAGAAAGCAGATCGACTGGCGAAGCTAGCAAGTTCTGATAATCCTAAAGAAACTGAAATGGTTCCGATAAAGGTGTTGGAATCAACGAGTTTCGACCTAATGGAAGCAGAGCTAGCCTTGGAAGTTGAACCAAAGAGAGAATCCTGGATGACATCGATTAAGAATTTTCTCAAGAATGGAACCCTCCCGTTGAAGAAAAGCGAAAGACGAGCTGTAAGACGCAAGGCTGCAAGATAAATTTTACAGGACGACGTCCTTTATCGCCAAGGGTTTTCAATGCCCCTATTATGGTGTATCGCACACGACGACATTAAACGTGTACTGCAAGAAGTACATGAAGGTGAGTGTGGAGATCACACTGGGGGCCAAACCCTAGCAAAGAAAGTATTACGGTACAGATATTTCTGGCCTACCGTGAATAAAGACACGGCTGATTATTCACGACGCTGCGATAGATGTCAAAGATTCGCCAAAGTTCCCAGAGCGCCTTCGACCCAGCTCAAGTCGATGGTAAGTCCATGGCCGTTTGCCATGTAGGGAATTGACATTATTGGAGTGTTACCTATTGCCAGAGGAGGAGCTAAGTACGCGATCGTTGCCGTGGACTACTTCACAAAATGGATGGAAGCTGAACCTTTAACAACCATCACGGCGAGGAAGGTGATCAGTTTTGTGGTCAGAAACATTATTTATTGATTTAGGATACCGAAGACCATCATAACCGATAATGGGACGCAATTTGACAACATCGAGTTTAGAAACTTTTGCCAGAAATATAAGATTGATAAACGATACACTACAGTAGCTCACCCGCAGTCAAATGGCCATGTCGAAGCCATAAACAAGGTCATTAAATCAATTCTAAAGAAGCGGTTGGAGCGGGCCAAAGCTAGATGGGTAGACGAGTTGCCATTAGCTTTATGGGCCTATAGGACAACCTTTAAGACGGCTACCGGCCATACTCCCTATTCACTTTCCTTTGGGTCAGAAGCAGTGATCCCGGTAGAATTGGAAGTCTCTTCTCATTGAGTTGCGTATTATGACCCGATGACAAATAAAGCACTCCTCCTAGAATCTATTGATATGATTGAAGAAAAAAGAGATGAAGCCGACTTGCATGCCTCGAGACATCGACATCAAGTAGCACGTTATTATGACCGGAAAGTTCGCTTCAAAACTTTTGAACTAGGAGACCTAGTACGGAAACAAGTCTTCCCGCCTTCGACCCAATTGGGTCCAAAATAGGAAGGGCCATACACCATCCAACGGAAGCTTGATACAGGAGCATTCAAGGTAACGACCGTGGACGGTGAGGAAATTCCCAGAGCTTGGAACGCTCAGCACTTACGATGATATCTGAGCTAAATATGAAATGTCATCCTTTTCGTTTTTATAAGCTATGTAAAAAGGCACGACTTGCCTTAAAAAGTCTGTTTATATGAACAAAGGATTATGAAGTGGATGTAGGCTACGACTTAGCTGAACCACTATAAAAATATTGTGTGTCATTTACTTTTCTACATTATTTATCTCTTCAACAATGATCGTTTGCAAAATAAAATGATCGTTTGCAAAATAAAATGATCGTTTGCAAAATAAAAGAATGGGAAGACAACATTCTTAACTCTAACTCTCAAGAATCAAGAGAGAGTATAAAGGACGGGAAGACGACGTCCCTTGAGGCATGAAGGTGCACCCAGATGAGAGACCACGTCAACAATACTCTAACCTGGTTATGAGATAGGAGAGTGTGAAGATGCTAGAAAGAATAGGCATCAATGATGAAAGGAATATGGCCCCGTCGGAGAATTGGGGGCAATTGAATTTTGAATTTAATCAATATTGAATAATTCTTGCTCAGTTATCCAAGATTGACTGGGGGCATATATGTGTATGCATATTCCCCTCAATAATGACTTCATTATATAATTGTAATATGACATGCTCTTGCATTTTTACTTAAGTACTAAACTAACAACTATCAAACATTGTAGGTAATAAATTATTATTATTTATAAACACGTGAGTTTGTACAGGGAAACCAAGCAAAGGATGAGAGGGCCGCACTCGCTGCAACAATTGCGGACCAATTAAATGCCAAAATAAAACAAAGCACTCCGTCACTCGGGCTTTGGAGCGGACTTGTATTTTTTGGCAGCTTTATGAGTAGCCTTAGCCTCCTTTTCAGCATCAGTCATAATGCACTTCGGCCTTTTCTTCTCTGCAGTCGAAGTGCTAGAATCGGTTGATTTTTTACCAGGAGTCGGAACACTAGAATCAAGAGAAGATTTTTTAGCAAGCTCCTCTGTAATAGACCTAGTTGAAAGCTTAACGACTAACCTTGATCCGGGATCCACCACTGTAAGGGGTATAAGGCTTTCGGGGTTCAAGTCTTCAACTTTTAGCTGCATACGTTTGTCTTGTTCGGCTTTCATTTCAGCCAAAGTGATGTCATCAGCACTTTTTGTATCCCCAATTATAGCAACATCAGGGTCTTCCTCATGCCCCTCGCTACCACCATCGTCTTTCAAGGCATCTATCATCTCGTCATCATGAGAAGTGTCGGCCTTAGACAGTTCAACTCCCCTCCTGACTCTACAATGGTAGCCTTATCCTATTCTCCTTGAGTCTTTTCCATGGATTTTACCCCAGTGGTGGTTCCCTGATTCATGTCAGTCTTCTCGGTCGGTTCAACACCTACAGAATGAGAAGCAAAAATTATCAACTCAGGAGAAAATAAAGGATCCTCCATCGATTGCCCAATTATGTGGTGAAAAGTGGAGATGGCCTTGACGAATTGAGGTGAAAAGGTAGAAATACCTTCCGATGGTTTCTCAATTGGAGTGACTACCGTCTGTGACGCTGATTCGGGTATAGGAGACAAAAGAGATGCCTGAGGAATCCTCGGGTTCTCGGGATCATATCCCTCGACTTCAGTAGTTTCAACGGTAGAGGAAGAAGAACCAGCCTCAGGGATATTCTTTTGTTTGGCCATCCGCTTCTCCTCTTCCATAGCAGCGGCAATGAGGCGACGCCCCTTAGCCAGGCGTGCTGGCTCATCATCTCTCAGATACTTTTCCATAAGTTTATCTTCGTCGACGAAGTCTACCTTAAGTTCCTCTTTCTCCCATTTGATGATTTGACTCCATACGTGAACTAAAGTAGTTGGATAGTCTTCAATCCAAGAGATGTTTCGGCGACGAATTATGTGCGCAAAGAATTCAATCAGTAATTCGCCAAAACCGTGCACTTCTTCCTGAGCCTCTGATAGCTGTTTACGTGTCCCTTCAGCAGACTTAATGACATTTTCCACATTCCCCTCAGCTAGGGCATCCCTATTCTCGGCTTCCATTTACTTGGACTCCAAGTCAGCGTTTCGTTTCTCCAGTTCAGCATTTTTTCTCGCTAACTCGGCTTTTTCTTGCTCAAGAGTATTGTAAGCCAGTTGCATTTTGACATTGTACGACTTAGCATCTTCCGCTTGTTTCTTCAACTCCAAACGCTCTTGACTATGAGATTCCAGCAAGTCATGATAACGCTTCTGTAACTCCTCGAATTGCTGTTTTAAGTTGTTAGCATCTCGTTGAGCGATGACAAGTTGAGCCTGTGTGTCCTCAAGGTCCTTCTCCAAATTTTCAAGGCCTTTTCATCGGCATCTGCAGTCTTTTTCATCGAATTAACATCTGTAATTAAAGTCCGAATGATTCTGGAGAGATTGTGTGAATACTTGAACATCTCCGAGTATTGCTTCTCGACTGCGTCAATCTTCGCTTTAGCCTCATCTGCCCACTTTGAGGAAATAGGCTCGAGAGCAGGTAATTAAGTCAGATTTTCAAAATAATGGTCTGGGAACTGCTTCTCCAGATATGCGAGCTTAACTTTGGACTTAGCATCCAGTGGTGGAGGTTTGCAGTATGTTACCTCAGTGTCTCTACTCTTAGTAGGCACGATGGCTGTATCACCCTTTCCAGGTCGCTTCTCAGAAACCTTTTGTTTGTCTCGTGAATCGGTATGTTTCGGTGGACTTTTTTCTCGACTGTGTTTGTCTTGAGGAGAAGTTCGGTCTTTGGGCTGCGATGTATCTTCTCCTCGATGACTCTGATAGCTTTTATATCGGTCTGGATCCGACCGGACGGGGGAGCGAGAGCGCGAGGTGTGTGGTCGATAAGTATCATGAGGCCTTCTGTCATCTCTACCCCGGCTTTCACGGTGATCATGCTCGACATCGGAAGGGGATCTAGACATGCTACGACGTATTTTTTGACATCATAGTAGGGGCGAGACATTGTACCTGCGCAAAAATGTAAAGGAATTCAGAATCAGTGTTCATATGAGAAGTGAGTGCTGTGAAGTGTGGTGCTATTGTGTTGGGTGCATCCTAAGTGGTGTTCCCCCCGACAAACCCGAGTCCGAAGCCATGCCAGCGCGAGTGGGCTCTTTGGCCTTCACGGGAGAACTCTCCTCTGAAGAAGTGAAAATTAAAGGATTTGTGGCAAATTCCTATGAAGTAGAGATGGTTTCAGGTAGGGGGAGATCTCCTAAACCCTGAAATGTGGAATCGTCGGTAGTAAGGACATCTCCTAGAGAAGCGTCTGTTGGCAGCTCTTTAGGGGACGTTGATTTCTCAGGAGAAATAGCATCATCAGGGACGATATACCCTTCTCTGTGCTTTTTAGCTATGTTGGTTAAATCGTCGTCTTGGGTTGAAGATGGAGAATGTGAAGTCCGAAGAGGTATTGTTGGACTTCTCGAGCCCTCGCCCGTTTCAGGAATAATGTCCACTAGGGGTATGTATACATATGGACCCGACCCATGACCTATGCTACGGGTAATGGATAGTAACCCGTGATGATGGAGATACTCATCTTTAAGAACTTCATCCATGGTTAGAAACTTTTGATCGCCATTGAGAAGCCGATGCAACCGATCAAAGTACAATTGATCCGATATTTGTTTTGGGCTATCAACTACGAATAATAGAGAAAGCAGGTTAATGTGTTGGCATGAACATTCAAAATTGAGATCTAGAAAATCGATGCTTTACTTGATTTGGTCCATCTCCTGGCGAACCTCGGCTGTTGCCTGATATAAAACCATTCGAGCTTAGAATCGCCGGCCTTACTGCTAAATGGAGCTGAAATAATTTTCCTTTTTGAGACTGATTCAAAATAGGAGAAGGAAGGAGTCTCTTGAGTCCGATGTTTGAAATTATAAAAAAAGTGGACGTCATTGAAAGTAGGCTCTATACCTAAAACCTCTCTGTATGCTATGTATAAGGTATATAAATAAGCATAAGAGTTGGGGTGTAACTGCATGGGGGCAATCCGCATCTGTCTCAGAAAGTCGACGACAAAAGGCGGAAACGGTGGAATAGCCCCAACCATGCACATCAATCGGGTAACTGCCATAAATCCTTCTGGAGGGTTGTGGGGACGATCAGCTTTCGATGGCACCAAGGTGTCTCTTTTCAGTATCCCGTGCTTTAGACATATTCGAACAAGTCTGTCATCATCAATCGTCGATTCAACAGAATCTTTGGGTAACCCCAATATAATGGCAGACTCAAACTCATCAGGAGCTCGATTATCTCCTATCCCTCCTTCCTCTTCATCGCCCACAGAAACTTCACTATCGGAGGATGTTTCACTATTATGCGCTCCTACTTCATAATCTGGGCCCTCATCATCCCATTCAGGGTCTGAGGAAGAAGATATGTCATCAAGAGCAAATCTCTCAGAAGTTTCCGCAACTTCTATCTTCTTTGCTAACCTAGATGAATGTCTCTCGGCCATGATCACTAGACTACTTAAGAAGTAATAACATAAGTTAGAGTAAGATAGCCCGCATCCCCCCGTGTGTGTATGTGAACTAAAGTGTGTGCTACGTTTAACAAAGATGCAAAGTAAACACATGAGAGCGTGATGTAAAGATTCAAAGGAGTAATAATGTTTCAGAATAGTTCTTGATGTTTGTTATGTTCGTAAGACGCTATCCTAACTGTTCATCAAGTTGAAGGTTATGCTAAGCATTGATTAAGCTAGTTGGATAAATTCTCGCGCATTGAGTTGGACTGTTTCGGTTTGGTTCGGGTATGTGTATTGGGATCAGATCGGGGAGCAAAGTCATGTTTCGGTCTGAAGCAAACATTCACACCCAGTAAGTAAAACTGGATCGGTTTGGACGTAGGCTTTCAGAGCGGTTCATATTGACTTGAATAATCATGCCTCTTCTCCTCCTTGTCTCTTATTCCGATTCGACCCGGTCAGGTAGGCTTTGTTTCCCCTTTTTTTGCTTTTTTTTGCTCCGACCCGATCCGGTCTTGTAAATATCTTTCCCTTCCCTTCACTCCAACGTTTCTCCACCCGAACCGATCCCAGTTCCTCTCCTCTTCTTCTTCTTCTCCATTTTCCATCTCGCTTAACCATCACCGAACCCAACTCCATGTCAAAAACCCCAATTAAGACCGAGCACTTACATGCTCAAATATCCAGCAGGATCCTAATCCCCTCTCCCAATGCCTCGAGGTGGTGACATAACGACCAACGACGACGGCGAGGAGAGAGGAGGCCAGGGCATCGAAGCCGGGCAAAGGCCATGACCAAATCGCTCGAAATTGACCACAAATTTTAACTGAAATCAGTTATTACAAGGATAATCAAAGTTTTTAACCTACTTACGAGTTTGATTTAAAGACTAACGAGAAGAATTTTGGAGTTTTTGAAAGATAGGGTTTCGGTGTAAAATATGATAAACAGGAGCAATAAAATAAAAGAAAGAGGAAGGAGATAGGCAGCGAGTTTATATATGTGTTTATAGTGACCCATCGTATTCCCAGCCTTTTTACCCCCTTTCGGACCGGAGTTGCAAGCCCACAAATGCATTCTGGCTTGTTAATCCAGTGTTGAGCAATACAAGAGAGAAATCCATTCGGGTCGGAATCCGAACCGAAAGGGATTATACACATTGACTTGGCATGCAGGTTGAATTCAAGGAAAAATAAAGAAAAAGCTTACCTGGAGGAATCACTGGACATTAAAAAGAGATCTCAAAGTTGTTTGAAAATGAAGAAAGTAATTCATATGGTTTATGGATATATATAAGCAACAAAAGGCACGACTTTATGAAGTGGCACGTCTCAACAAGTGAATAGAAGCGACCATCTAGCGGTCCAAGTTCTGAAGCCAATGGATAGATAATGTCAAAGCACGCTTCGTTTTCAACAGAAACTTCCTTTGAGGGGGCAAAATGTTAGCTTACTTTGTGAACTAGGCTACACAAAGCTAGAAGAACAAATAATGAAGAGTACCCTGCCAAACAATCGGATCGGATCGGGTTCCCTTGGCCAGAGACAAACCAACACAAAGAAACAAAGGAAAGGAGGCAGGTCGGACCAGATCGGAAATGACAAAGCTGATCTGAACCCCTGATTATCAGCTTACCCGATCTGACCCCAGGATTCCACCTGCTTGACTGAGACGACCCAAAATCCCGTTCTCACGGAAACAAGGGTTATCTTTGGAATATAACAAAGAACCAGATAATAGCAGAACAGAATTAAATAAATACACCAGGAAATGAACAACAAACTATACTGGATAAAAGTAATCATCAGAGTTACACAGTATACAGGATCTTACTTAGTACAAATACAGTTCAGCTATACATAAATGTCTACAGCGGAAATAAACAAAATATGTACAGTAGGAGCTGAACAGCATAAAAAGAAATAAATGATAGAATCCATCTTCAGCTCCAGCTATCCAGAAAGAACCAGCTAAACCTGAATACAAGGCTGCCCGTGTAGAAAAAGGGGCACCCGAGTTTGAAAGTGAAACAAACTACGAGTCAGTCATGGGACTGGTATGAGAAATCCACTCAACACATATATAATTGGCTAATCACAGGACCATGCCACTTTCGTGGAACGGGTTTACTCCATTGGATTGCCAGTGCTTTAAAACAAATCTTTCTTTTAAACATCGATATGCTTTTTGTAAAAATGAAGCCGTTATAAGACTCAGTTCCCATCACACAATGCAACGCAAACCGGAGGATAGAGTTTTTACCTTATAACGGCCAAATATGCTTGATACGAATAAAACAAAGGCATTTGATATTATTGCTAGTGTTTATATGTTTTGAAAACAATTTCAAATCATAATTATCAATCATAGACGACATGAGCGTCCCATGCCACTATATCGCCAAATGTATATATACAATCGAAACCGCACGATGTCGTATTTGGAAATTGGATTTCCGTCATGAACCAAGGCAAAAGATAGTCCTTACCGAATTCGAGACTGCCTAGCTCGAGCCTCAGGCAAGTACTCTGTCAAGCCTTAGGATCGTCAGGGCCGGTCCACCGATGTGGATTAAAATGCCTGAACACTGCATTTCCCCGCCCTTTGGGGCGTAAATGAGCCAACGAATGACTCCATCGGACCCGGATCGTCCGATCAAACTGAGGCGCCTCGCAACAGCAACAACCACATAGGTGAAAAGTATATAAATGTCAGGGCTGGTAGGTCACTGACACCACCCTAGCTAGGAAGAAACACAGGCCCTCCCTGATGTCCTCTCCCGTTTTAGGTTCATACCGGGGTGTGAGGCTCGCGAATTCACGTTATACACAAAGCTACGCCACACAGGCGGTGCTTTGATCATCACCACAAGACTTTGCTTTTCAACAGAAGCCCTGATCACTGCATCTTAGCATGCCACACAAGCAGTTCATGCCATGCGACTGATGTCCATCAATATACAACCTCTGAGCTCGTGCGTCTCAGAGAAGGGCGTTGAGAAAAAGAATAAATTCTCCGCCGCCAAACAGATGTATATTTAACAGAAATCAATCAACACAGAATAAAATCCAATGTCAGACACACAGTCCATTTTCAAGTCCGTTCTGGGTCTGAACGAAACCGGAGGCACTAAATACCTCGCAAACCCTTCGATCACCACGTACGTCTGGACGATCACCACTCATTATCCATATTTCGGGATGCCTCCCAATCAGGACCTCAGTTACCATCCAAACGAGGTGAAGATCTCCGGTCTTCGACCACCGTCTTCATCTTCGAATTTCAATCGTCGGTCAATTATTCGAAATGAGAATTAACTCAGCCTTTTCAAATAATTCACGTATATTTAGAATTTCAAATCTTTTTATTTCAATGGTTAAATTATTCGACAACACCAATATTGTCCTTTAATGTAATTTTCACACCAAACACATTCAACCATCAAAAACCACATAAATCGAGCAAATTCAGTTTATTTCCATTCCATATCGCTTAGGATATTTTATAACTATTTATCGCTATTTTTATTTATTTTAAAATAGCTAATTTATTCAAAACGACGCTTCGGGCCATAAAACGGCCGTGGCGCTGTTTTTCTTCAGATTTGATTTACACATATCTGAAAATCTAACCGTTGGATCTTCGCAAAATTTACATCAATAGAAAGGTCTTTTCAAAACGAATCCAACGGTTCCAGTTTCGGGAAAATCCGACGGTCGGATCTCCCGGTACAATCGTTTGAAGTTTCGTTTTCAAAATACGAACTGCAGCGTCGTTATTCGATTAAATATATAATTATATTTATATATATATATAAATATAATCGCTTCTGGCGCTGTTTTTCATCAGATTTGATTTAAACTTTCCAGACAATCCAACCGTTGGATTTTTACAAGGTTGGTGCCGTTGGAAAGATATTTCCAAGGCGAACCCGACAGTTGAGGTTTCGGGAAAATCCAATGGTCGGATTTCCCGTACTAGTTGTTTGAAATCACGGTTTCAAAATACGAACTGCACGGCTTCGTTTCGTTTTAATTTTATTTATATTTATATATTTATATAAATATAGTTTCTTCAAAAATTCCTATATCGTTTTCATTTCAAATATTTCACTAACGCCTTAAAATTTTGGAAAATTTCGCCATAACCTCCCCTGCACCGGGAGCATCGGGAAATCGCAAATAGCTTTCCCGGTCCTTCTAATCTCAAAAAGAAAAAGAAAAAGCCAAGCGGCTAGCCAACAGGCTCATAAAATCATCACCCAAACAAAACAGTAAATGTGTACCTATTTGTCGGGCACAAAATTTTATTCATCTTCTCTAGCCCCTTTGCTATAACCTGTTCAATGAATATGCATGTACATATATATACAGTTCTTATCATTTATCATTTTCTATTCAACTTCATATTTGATTTCTATTTGGTTTAAAAACACCATTCATTCTAATGTTACATAAATAGGTGCAAATCATTTCATTAGCTAATTAATGAATATTTCAACTCATATATGTTTATTTTGAACAAGTGGTTATTTTTAACACTTCACATTTCAACGATTTATGCATACAATAAAAATGTGATTTTTATTGTAAAACAATTCATTTCAAAACACTATTTTTCTATATAGTTTATGTTGGTGATAAAAATGGGATTTTTATCATAAAACAATTTCTTTTAAAACGAGATTATTTTACACAGTTCATATAGTCGATAAAAGGTGATTTTTATTATCAAACAATTTATTTCAAAATATGAATACCATTCAACACATGAATTTCTAATCAACGAATGAATATCAATTCAACACACAAATGTTTTCTATAGTTTCTATATATAGATAAAAATGTGATTTTTATTATCAAACAATTTATTTCAAAATATGAATACCATTCAACACATGAATTTCTAATCAACGAATGAATATCAAATCAACACATGAATGTTTTCTATAGTTTCTATATATAGACAAAAATGTGATTTTTATTATCAAACAATTTATTTCAAAATATGAATACCATTCAACACATGAATTTCTAATCAACGAATGAATATCAATTCAACACATGAATGTTTTCTATAGTTTCTATATATAGGTAAAAATGTGATTTTTATTATCAAATAATTTATTTCAAAATATGAATACCATTCAACACATGAATTTCTAATCAACGAATGAATATTAATTCAACACATGAATGTTTTCTATAGTTTCTATATATAGATAAAAATGTGATTTTTATTATCAAACAATTTATTTCAAAATATGAATACCATTCAACACATGAATTTCTAATCAACGAATGAATATCAATTCAACACATGAATGTTTTCTATAGTTTCTATATATAGATAAAAATGTGATTTTTATTATCAAACAATTTATTTCAAAATATGAATACCATTCAACACATGAATTTCTAATCAACGAATGAATATCAATTCAACACATGAATGTTTTCTATAGTTTCTATATATAGATAAAAATGTGATTTTTATTATCAAACAATTTATTTCAAAATACGAATACCATTCAACACATGAATTTCTAATCAACGAATGAATATCAATTCAACACATGAAGGTTTTCTATTCAATGAATAAATATAGTTTAAGCATATGAAAATAATTCAAACACACGAATATTATTCAAAATTTCGGCAGCATAACGGCAGGGTAGTTAAAACCGGGACCGTCCCTAGTACGGCTCCTCGCTCTACCTTAAAACCTCACGGTTTTTGACAATGGGGATCATGCATCTAGTTCGCACGCAGGCGGCATGTATATATTTATTTCATTTCCACAAACTAATCCTATGTGGTTTCAACCAAATATTTTCCAATCACAAACGGGTATTTTTCAACCACAATCAAATCAATATCAACCACAAACAATCCCAAACAACCATTCGCTATCAATCAATTTTCACAACAATTTCAACCAATAAATATCGTCCATGGTTTGTGGACGAGGGGCGTATATATATATATATATTTTTATATAGCAATTCACTTTTATTTCAACACATATATATAATTATAGAAAAGAAATTGAAGAGTGAGAAATTCTCACACATTTATAATTTTTAAATCAGAAATCTCACCAATAGCTATCCAACTACGACTCTTCCTTTATAGAAATCTTCGCCAATCTCGCCTTTTGTCGTTTCGTTGCCCGTATTCTCTACATATGTAAAAATCGAATTTTTACTATGTTATTCAATATATAAAAATTGCATTTCAAAAATATAGATTCCGCCTTTTCAAAAATAAAGATTATATTTTTAATATTCCTATGATGTAAAAATTATATTTTTATTACTTTAAAAATATAAAAATCATATCTTACTTCTTCTACTTAATAAAAATTCCGTCTTTTCTATTTTTAAAATATGATCTTTTCTATTCTAAAAAATCTGATCTTTTCTTTTTAAAGTTCTAATCTTTTTCTATTTAAAATTCAAACCTTTTTCTATTTAACGTTTAAAACTTTTCATCAAAAATCAGTTTTATCCTTTATAAAAAATCAGTTTTATCCTTTATAAAAAAAAAAATCAGTTTTATCCTTTATAAAAAATCAGTTTTATCCTTTATAAAAAATCAGTTTTATCCTTTATAAAAAAATCAGTTTTATCCTTTATAAAAAATCAGTTTTATCCTTTATAAAAAATCAGTTTTATCCTTTATAAAAAATCAGTTTTAAAATAAAATAAAATAAAATAAAGTAAAAACAACTTACTTCAACTGCGAAGAAGGGGGGGCGTCGTCTTCGTCGGAGCTGGTGCGATCTGGGGGGGCGGCGGCTTCAGCGTCTCGAACTAGGGGGCGTCGTCTTCGTCGGAGCTCGTGCGATCTGGGGGGGCTTCGGGGGTTGCGCCACTGGAAGGAGGAAGGCTGGACGGAGGGGGCGGTGGGTCGGTGGCGTCGAACTGGGGCTCTGTCGATAGTTTTTAGGGTTTTTTTTTCCTTTTCGTTTGAAATTGAAATGAACGGGGGGGGGGGGGGGGGGCAGAACGAAAGATAAAGGGAGGGAATTAAAAATATTTTTTTTATTATTTAATTATTTAATTTTGCAAAAAAGTTGACTTTTACATGCGTCCTCGAAACGAGGCCTACCGCCTGTCGCCCATAGCGTTTTACCCCCATTCCGAACACAATGGGATATGTATCGCAAGCTGATTTGATCGTTACAATCAGTTTCCGTTGAATTTACATTTAAATCACTATATTGAATTTTAAACGTACATTTCAAATTACCGGGGCCACATACTAACTAGAAAAATTCCAGAAAAATATTTTCTAGCTTCGTATTGACGATACGATCCTAACAAAACTAGTTTCGTCGAATTCTGAGACCGTTTGAAAAATGGCCAATTTCCAGTCGATTAAAATCAACGGAAACTGGTCAAACGCGTTTTCCTTTGCCACGCTCACATATTGATTCGAAAAATTATGAAATTTGAAACCTAACAATAACTTGACACTGCGGATCCAACAAAAGTGGTTTCGTCGAAATCCGAGGTCATTTGCAAAATGTCCATTTTTAAGGGCCTGAATTCCATAGCGACTATTCAGAATTTTCAACTGGACATATCTTTTGATTCCCACTATCAAATTTCGATTGGTCGAATTCGTTAGAAAGATATTCACTAACAGATTTAAATATCATTGGTTTCACTAAAATCCGGATTGTTTTGCACCCGGTATATTCAATTGAAGTTTGAAATCGAATTATCGAACTACCGCGTCATTTTCAATTCTATATATAATTATAATTAATTATATTCGTTTTCAAATGTCGATTCAAACTCAGTTTTCATCGCCATTATTTAAAATATTTATTTAAAATATTTAAAATCCATTATTTTAGCCAATTTAAAAATTTTAAATTGGTTCAGATTTTCTGGGTCGTTACAATCTCCCCCACTTAAAACTTTTCGTCCCTGAAAAGGAATAAAGTCGAAAGTGGTTTGATAAATCTACCATCATACAACACAACAACCCATCCAATTGTTTTAACCTTCAAAAATATACTAATCAAATCCTATGCCCCTTAAAAATCATTCAGACTATTTAATTAAAAGTGTATATCTACGAAAAGAAAATAACAATAGAGTAGAGAATTGAATGGTAGTGCAAAGTAGAGTAAATGTACCTTGCACCTGAGTCAATCAGAGATATCTACTCGGCATCTAGGATAAGCTTTCTGAATGCTCTCCTCCGTTTCCCAAGTACTCGCGGATAACCTTCTTGTTCCTCAGCTCTTTGGTTTCTTTGCCGATAATCTTAAGCGGATCTCGCCTCACAGCTAATTCTGGGGTTATTTCAATATCCTGTTGAGCTGCTTCTTCCACGATCAAGTCTGGATCATGAACGTGCTTTTTGAAGTTGAGATATATGAAATACATCATGCACTCCAGGCAACCAGTCAGGCAGTTTGACCCTATAAGCGAGAGTCCCAATCCGTTCCAGAATAGGAAACGGACCAATGAATTTGGGCGCTAACTTTCCAGTTTTACCGAACCGGATAATTCCTCTCATCGGCGATACTTTCAGATATACATAGTCACCAACTTCAAAGGATATATCTCTTCTTCTTCTATCGGCGTAGCTCTTTTGTCGGCTTTGAGCGGCGAGTAATCGCTTCTTAATAAAATCGACTTTGTCGGCAGCTTCTCGAATCATATCGGGACCCAACACAAGTCTATTTCCTGGCTCGACCCAACAAGCAGGAGATCGGCACGGTCTACCATACAATGCTTCGAATGGCGACATTGTCAGGCTTTCCTGATAGCTGTTGTTATAAGAGAATTCAGCCAAATGCAGATGGTCTTCCCATGATCCACCGAAATCTAGAACACAAGCCTGCAATAGATCTTCTAAAATGCGATTTACCCTCTCAGTCTGACCATCTGTCTGAGGATGATAAGCGGTGCTTAATTCAACTTCGTTCCCAGCTCGACTTGAAATGCTTCCCAGAATTTGCTAGTGAATATTGTATCTCTATCACTTACTATACTGAGCGGCACTCCATGCAGTCTAACTATTTCCCTGAAGTAAATCTGCGCCAGACTCTGAGCAGTTCTGTTTGATCGGACAGGTATGAAATGGGCGGTCTTCGTGAAGCGATCTACGATCACCCAAATACTGTCATTTCCCTATCTGGTTCTGGGCAAACCATCAATGAAATCCATGGAGATATGCTCCCACTTCCAACCAGGAACTTCTAGCGGTTGTAACAATCCAGCCAATTTCTGTTGGTCACTCTTGACTAGCTGGCAAGTAGGGCATCGACTAACATATATTGAGATGTCTCTTTTTAACGACTTCCACCAGAATGTGCGTTTGATATCGTTATACATTTTATTCACACCTGGATGGATACTGAGCTTAGATTTGTGGCATTCATCAAGCACATCTCTTCTGAGTTCAGGAATTTCTGGAATGCAAATTCGTCCTTCTAACCTCAGAATCCCTTTGTTGTCTAACTGGAAATCCGAAGCATTGCCTTCACGAATTCGCTGACTTATTCCTTTGATAAATTGGTCATCTTCTTGGAGAGCCGATATCTTATCAATCAACGAAGTCGCAATGATGAAACTGGCGATCATTTCATTCTTTCGGCTTAACGCATCAGCCACGACATTGGCTTTTCCTGGAGTATATATAATTTCAAAGTCATATGCTACAAGAAACTCCAGCCAACGTTGCTGCCTCAAGTTCAAGTCCTTCTGAGTGAACAGATACTTTAACGACTGGTGATCTGTAAACAGTTCTAATCTCTCCCCTAGAAGATAGCGTCTCCAAATTTTCAAAGCGAACACGATAGCCAATAACTCAAGATCATGAGTTACGTAGTTCTTCTCGTGTGGTTTCAGTTGACGGCTAGCATAAGCAATTACTTGGCCTTTTTGCATTAACACTGCGCCAAGGCCTTCTCTAGAAGCATCAGTCCAGACTTTTAAATCCTGGGTGCCATCGATGATGGTTAACACTGGAGCTGTCGTTAATCTCAACTTCAGCTCTTGAAAAGCCTCCTCACTTTCTGGAGTCCACTTGAATTTAGAATGCTTCTTTGTAAGCTTCGTTAAATGACCAGATATCTTCGAAAAGTTTTTAACGAACTTTCGGTAATAGCTAGCCAATCCAAGAAAACTGCGGACTTCAGTGGGAGTACTAGGCTGTTTCCAATTCTGAATAGCTGTGATTTTACTTGGATCCACAGCAATTCCTTCTTTCGATACGACGTGGCCCAGAAATTTTACTTCATCTTGCCAGAAGATACATTTGGAAAATTTGGCTTTTAATACATTCCGTCTGAGAATTTCCAAAACTTGTTCCAGATGCTTTTCATGTTCGGCTTTTGATTTAGAGAAGATTAGAATATCGTCAATGAAAACCAGAACAAATTTATTCAATACTCCTCTGAATACCCGGTTCATTAGATCGACGAAGTAAGCTGGAGCGTTACATAAGCCGAATGGCATTACTAACCACTCGTAAAATAAGTCGGGCCCTCTGAACGCTGTCATTGGAACACATTCTTCGGCAATTCGAAGTTGATGGAAACCTGTAGCTAGGTCCATTCTTGAAAATACTTGTGCTCCATTTAATCGATCCAACAAATCATCAATCCGCGGCAATGGATATTTGTTCTTTACTGTTTGCTTGTTCAGATCACGATAGTCCACGCATAGCCGTAGAGTACCGTCAGATTTTGGGACAAACACCACTGCTGCACCCCAGTCTGAGAAACTAGGCCTGATCAGACCTTTCCATACCAGCTGTCGTGTTTGATTGTCTAATTCTTCCTTCTCTTTCAAGGACATTCTTCGAATAGCGTGAACTACCGGCCTTGCATTGGGAATCAAAGCAATCTTGAAATCTATTTCTCTTAGCGGAGGTAAGCGAACAACTTCTTTGAACACATCCGCATAGTTCTTGACGACAGGAATGTCTTTGATGAGGTCGGGAATATTCTCTGCGACTTCAGGAACATTTTCAATTTGGGCTGGAGAAACATTCAAAGCTGCCCAGAAGTCTTTTCTATTTGATGTCGGGCCTTCACACGGAATGGTTATATAACTCCCTGATTTAATCTTAGCTCTAACAACTCTCTCGGCGCATCTAACCTCTGCTTCATATTTGGTTAACCAATCCAATCCCAGAATAAGATCGAATTCATCAAAATTCATGACGACAGAGATAATAGGGAATTTATAGCAAGAAAAAGAGACGGGCACGGCACAAACCCAACTGAGATTGATGGAACCTCCAACCGGATTTCGGACAGTCATTGGCTCTTTGAGCTTCTTCAAATTCAAATCCAACTTCTTGACTGCACTCTTTGCAATAAAGCTTCGTGACGCGCCTGTGTCAAACAGTACTTTAACTGGAATGTTTTTGACATTGAGTGTGCCTTCTAAAACATCAGACCTTTCCTGAGCAGACGGGGAGGTAGGTACTTCTACCACTTCATTTACATGTATTGCTTTAGGTTCCTTTGAGAGTTGGCACTCCCGTGAAATATGACCTACTTGATGACACTCATGGCATGTCCTTTCACCATGTGGGTTCCTTTTCTTAGTGGATTCAGATTCATTCTTCTTCTGCTTTTTTAAGATTTACATTTTCTGGACAAATGGCCCTGTTTATTGCAGTTAGAGCATGTGGCGGCTGTTACAGGTTTCTTCTCAGCTTTGGCCCTTTTCCTCTTGGCACTGGGCTTCATACTGACCTCAGACATCATACTGGCTTCAGGAATATCAGTTTCCGAATATCCTTTGTCACGCAACATTCCTTTCTTATGAAGATCTTCATATTGATAAGCCATGTAAATCATTTCTGGAAAAGGAAGCTTCACATGCCCCAATACTTTATTCTGGTATTTCCTTTGAAGCCCATTGATAAATCTCATATTCTTCCTCTTCGGATTTTGAATTAGATGAGGAGCAAAGTGAGAAAGTTCATTAAATTTCTTATGATATTCGGGAATGGTCATATCACCTTGTATCAAATAAGAAAATTCATCACATAATCTCTCGGTCGCTTCGGGAGGAGTAAATCTTTCTAAGAAAATCACTTTGAATCTGTCCCAAGTGATATCACCTTCTGGATTATTCTCCATAACCGAATCCCACCAGAACAAAGCTTCATCTTTGAGAGCCCAGGAGGCCAGTAATCTTTTCTGGTCATCCCTCAGCTTTAATGCTTCGAAGATTTTCTCAGCTGAATGAATCCAAGCTTGTGTTCTCATAATAGATTCTTCGCCCGAGAACGACTTTCCACCCAGATTTCTATACTTCATGAATAGAGCTTCTATATCCGGGTTAGTATTACTTCTTCTGTTTCTGGCACTCATTTTCTAGTTCTTCTGCAAATAGCAGATCAAGTGTCAGGTCAATAGAAAAGATATTTCAAAATATAGAGACAAATACTTGAATGTAAATGTGTCTATCGAGGTGTAATTTCATTCTGCTTTACTCATACTAGGATATTACTGATCCTATCTGTATTGAGTTACCCGTCCTAGAACACTACTGGTTCTATTTCTGACGAGTTCGTTAATATGTTATATTCCAGAACTAAGCTTAACCAAAGCTCTGATACCACGTTGAAACGACCCAAAATCCCGTTCTCACGGAAACAAGGGTTATCTTTGGAATATAACACAGAACCAGATAATAGCAGAACAGAATTAAATAAATACACCAGGAAATGAACAACAAACTATACTGGATAAAAGTAATCATCAGAGTTACACAGTATACAGGATCTTACTTAGTACAAATACAGTTCAGCTATACATAAATGTCTACAGCGGAAATAAACAAAATATGCATAATAGGAGCTTGAACAGCATAAAAAGAAATAAATGATGGAATCCATCTTCAGCTCCAGCTATCCAGAAAGAACCAGCTAAACCTGAATACAAGGCTGCCCGTGTAGAAAAAGGGGCACCCGAGTTTGAAAGTGAAACAAACTACGAGTCAGTCATGGGACTGGTATGAGAAATCTACTCAACACATATATAATTGGCTAATCACAGGACCACGCCACTTTCGTGGAACGGGTTTACTCCATTGGATTTCCAGTGCTTTAAAACAAATCTTTCTTTTAAACATCGATATGCTTTTTGTAAAAATGAAGCCGTTATAAGACTCAGTTCCCATCACACAATGCAACGCAAACCGGAGGATAGAGTTTTTACCTTATAACGGCCAAATATGCTTGATACGAATAAAACAAAGGCATTTGATATTATTGCTAGTGTTTATATGTTTTGAAAACAATTTCAAATCATAACTATCAATCATAGACGACATGAGCGTCCCATGCCACTATATCGCCAAATGTATATATACAATCGAAACCGCACGATGTCGTATTTGGAAATTGGATTTCCGTCATGAACCAAGGCAAAAGATAGTCCTTACCGAATTCGAGACTGCCTAGCCCGAGCCTCAGGCAAGTACTCTGTCAAGCCTTAGGATCGTCAGGGCCGGTCCACCGATGTTGATTAAAATGCCTGAACACTGCGTTTCCCCGCCCTTTGGGGGCGTAAATGAGCCAACGAATGACTCCATCGGACCCGGATCGTCCGATCAAACTGAGGCGCCTCGCAACAGCAACAACCACATAGGTGAAAAGTATATAAATGTCAGGGCTGGTAGGTCACTGACACCACCCTAGCTAGGAAGAAACGCAGGCCCTCCCTGATGTCTTCTCCCGTTTTAGGTTCATACCGGGGTGTGAGGCTCGCGAATTCACGTTATACACAAAGCTACGCCACACAGGCGGTGCTTTGATCATCACCACAAGACTTTGCTTTTCAACAGAAGCCCTGATCACTGCATCTTAGCATGCCACACAGGCAGTTCATGCCATGCGACTGATGTCCATCAATATACAACCTCTGAGCTCGTGCGTCTCAGAGAAGGGCGTTAAGCAAAAGAATAAATTCTCCGCCGCCAAACAGATGTATATTTAACAGAAATCAATCAACACAGAATAAAATCCAATGTCAGACACACAGTCCATTTTCAAGTCCGTTCTGGGTCTGAACGAAACCGGAGGCACTAAATACCTCGCAAACCCTTCGATCACCACGTACGTCTGGACGATCACTACTCATTATCCATATTTCGGGATGCCTCCGAATCAGGACCTCGGTTACCATCCAAACGAGGTGAAGATCTTCGGTCTTCGACCACCGTCTTCATCTTCGAATTTCAATCGTCGGTCAATTATTCGAAATGAGAATTAACTCGGCCTTTTCAAATAATTCACGTATATTTAGAATTTCAAATCTTTTTATTTCAATGGTTAAATTATTCGACAACACCAATATTGTCCTTTAATGTAATTTTCACACCAAACACATTCAACCATCAAAAACCACATAAATCGAGCAAATTCAGTTTATTTCTATTCCATATCGCTTAGGATATTTTATAACTATTTATCGCTATTTTTATTTATTTTAAAATAGCTAATTTATTCAAAACGACGCTTCGGGCCATAAAACGGCCGTGGCGCTGTTTTTCTTCAGATTTGATTTACACATATCTGAAAATCTAACCATTGGATCTTCGCAAAATTTACATCATTAGAAAGGTCTTTTCAAAACGAATCCAACGGTTCCAGTTTCGGGAAAATCCGACGGTCGGATCTCCCGGTACAATCGTTTGAAGTTTCGTTTTCAAAATACGAACTGCAGCATCGTTATTCGATTAAATATATAATTATATTTATATATATATATATAAATATAATCGCTTCTGGCGCTGTTTTTCATCAGATTTGATTTAAACTTTCCAGACAATCCAACCGTTGGATTTTTACAAGGTTGGTGCCGTTGGAAAGATATTTCCAAGGCGAACCCGACGGTTGAGGTTTCGGGAAAATCCAATGGTCGGATTTCCCGTACTAGTTGTTTGAAATCACGGTTTCAAAATACGAACTGCACGGCTTCGTTTCGTTTTAATTTTATTTATATTTATATATTTATATAAATATAGTTTCTTCAAAAATTCCTATATCGTTTTCATTTCAAATATTTCACTAACGCCTTAAAATTTTGGAAAATTTCGCCATAACCTCCCCTGCACCGGGAGCATCGGGAAATCGCAAATAGCTTTCCCAGTCCTTCTAATCTCAAAAAGAAAAAGAAAAAGCCAAGCGGCTAGCCAACAGGCTCATAAAATCATTGTAACGTCCCAGGATTTTCTGCCATTTAAATTTGTTTAAATATATGTGAAAATGGAGAGAGCGTTTCTTTTGGATAAAGATAATGTGGATCTAATGGGACTTATAAGTCAAGATGCAGTCAAGATGCGAGATGTCTAGGATAGTTAAACTCTCAATGACACTGTTTAATGTGTGGAAACATCATTCGTTTATTGTCTATTTAAAAACACATGAAAATGAAAATATAACTAATTTTATGTTTTAATAGATACTAAGTTCAATAAATAAATAAAAAATGAAAATAAAATAAAAATCAATGATACTGTACATAGTCAGTCATCCTATGTATAAAATATTGATACTGTACATTTTTGCATCCTAGACGTTACATACCAAAAAGTAAACAATTTAATAAGATAATTTCTAACTAAACAAACAAAATAGATAGATATGTACATATATATTTACACAAACAGCAATATATCCATCAACAAAATCAATGAACAGCATGAAAACAATGAAATAAAATCTTTTGTTTCCTATTACCAACCTAATTACTGACAAGAATATATACATGTGCTTCTGTAAATTCATGTACAAAATCTTTTGCCGAAAACACACCTACAAAACCCTGATACTGACAAGCACCGAATGCAAATAAAAAAAGGAAGAAGAGAAAAAAAAAAATCTTTTGCCATTTCAAGGGAAATCTCTGTATCTTAAGTCTTTTTCCCCCCTACACTCAGCAACTAGTTCCATGTGACAAGCCGACCAAGCTTGCAGTGCCTACTCTTCTCTCTTCATTTCAAAACATTCCATCCACTCTGAAGTTGGCCGACCTAACCTATAGATAGCATATAGGAATGTAAATAAATAAGGAAAATTTATATAAGTTTATGATTTTTAAATATATTGTACAGCATATTGTACACATGAATTCTGCAGCCTATAACTATAGGAGCAGATAACATATCACAAAAAAAAAAAAAAAATCAACTCTCAATCACATCCTTGAATATTACAATACAATGCAAAGCTGTATCCAACTAATACAATCCCAACCTAGATCAAAATCTGTACAAAATCATATCTTTGTACACATACAGTGTGACCATTCAATACGCCTATGGTCTGAAACAAGATTTTTGCACCATTTCATTTCGAATCAAGAACAAGTACAAATTAAAAGATATGGCACAGCTAAGATGAAGTAACAAATATAGTGGGAACAGCTAGATCAAAGAAATGGCCGAACAGCTAGTAGAACAGCTAATGCACATGAGTATACCGTAAGATTTCACATGCAAAATCACTGTTAAAAATCCAAATATAAAATCTAAAGTACAATTCCAAATCTCTGAATTCGATTAAACAACTCATGGTCATTGTCTTCCGTAAATCTACCTATTTGATCACTGTTCTTTTTGAACAGACAAACCCACGGGGTTGAAAATACAAGACAGAATGCATCAAATCCACTGCTAACCATCACACATCCATCAACCACCATCAGACCGAAAAGGGAAATGAAGTATCAACCTAAGCTTATGGTAGCTGTACCACCTAAGAATAGCCATTGATGGACATGATGCTTATCTCTAAAATTCACAACTATAAATACGTATACACGCAGGGTGTTTTCCCCATACCAGAATCAAATGAATCAACACAGTAAAGTGGAAACAGTTCGGCCACTTGGAAAAAAAAGGAAAAAAAAAGAAATTATATATACCGCAAACAGAATCAAATTAAACACTTATCTGTGTTGAAATCCCTGACTGAATACTTTGGATGGATTCGCTGACGACTTTGTTCGAGGCCAAGACTTAGGGTTTGGGTAAATTCTCACGGTGGAAGCCTCGGGCTCGACTTGTGGTGGTTCTTGAAGTGTGAAGTTGCGGTGGCACCTTTGGGCGCTGAAACGATGAAAGGAATTGGGCTTGGTCGGAGTAACAGGAGATGGAACGCGGAGAAGATGGCCTGAACGCGGTTGCGTAAGGAAGACACCATGGAGTATGTTGATTTTTGGTAAGAAGCGAAGTGAGAGAGAAGATCAAGAAGTCGGCAGAGAAGGGTTTTTTTTTGAGGCGGCGGATGGAATTGTGAAGGAAAGTGGGATCCGATCATTTTATGGGAGAAGGAACAGCCGAATAGGCTTGCTTAATTCTGAACGGGCCAAATAAAAGAGGTAAGGCCCAAAGCTAGGAATTTAATTTAAGTTATAATTCAAATGTTCTATTCTGCACAAATTAAATGCAAATCGGCCTATACGGGTTAACTTATGTGATTAGTTTTAATGATAAGTTCATTAGAAATTTGTTTAATATAATTAAATTATATAACTGAATCAGTTTTGCTCGATGCAGAAGAAGTCAATAAGTGCAGGGAAGGAAAATCGGCTACTCTGATTCAGACAGAGGTATTAGTCAAACTTAAAATGTAATAAACTAATAAATTTTTAATAATTTAGGATTTTATTTATCGATTTAAAATCGTTAACTCTAAATATTCATAACACATTCATATGTGATCAGAATTGGACGGTTCAAGTTGCGTTACGATCGTCTTAAGGAGATCTACATCCTGGAACTTTTCTGGACAGGAATGGAAACCATAGGATTTACAGTTAGATTAAACGGCTGTTTAATTTAACTGTAACCAAACCAATTCAACGACAAATCAGAATAAGGTGAGTTAAACTCACTCAGTTTTCCCATTTATATTTTATATAAATTGGGTTTCTATTTTTGTGTGTTCTGTTGGCTGTTAATTGACTGTTGGTTGATCCATGTGTTGATTTAATTGACGGAATTAAACTATTGTTTAAATTCCGTAAATTAACCAATCGCTATTATAACGATTTGACCAAATAGAGGTAATTTACCCTGTGGACCACGTTGTTTTATAAGCATGCTTAATTGTTTGAATTGATGGTTTATTTGGTTGATGTTGAACAGTAGTTATTATAGAAATTTTCAATTAAATGGATTTAATTGATTAGTGATTCTGGACTGGAAAATTTACCTGTGTTGGTTTAACCAAAGGGCGAGATTGGTTAAGTAATCGGCAGTTCATGGCCTGGGATTAAATCATTTTGTTTACCACCCGGTGAGTCGACAAAAACTAAAGTTATAAAGATTTACTTTTATAACTAGGAGTAGACTTCGAAATATATTATTTGGAGTTATAAGTTTTGAAAAAGGAAAATTAAATAAGTGTTTTATTTGAGATTTGATTAATTTTATAAAGTTAACTCTGATGTTAATCAGATTTATAAGAACGAGATTGAGAAATAAATCGAATGGTATGGTTTATTTTAATAAGAGTAAAAGGAAATTAAGAACAGGTTTTATAGTTAAAACCCGAATTCGGGTAACAAGTTATGAAAAGGGATTCTAAGCAAAGATATTAGCTTAAAAATAAATATTCCTTAATGGTTCGAGTTAAGAGGAAAGAAATCTAGTTCAAAAAGGATATATAATAATCAGGAGTATGTAAATGGGCTTAAAGGTATAAAAGTGATTATCGTATATTAAAGTTACTTATAACGGACCAAGTAAAAGGAAGGGGATTAAAATAAGATTTCAAAGCCGGAAGTGTCAAAGGGTTTTGAAAGGGATAGTAAAAGTGGATTTGGTAAAAGAAGTGGATTGTAAGATTTTGTAATCAAATTTGAATTATAAACATGAGTTGGTTAAAGAAGCAGAGTAAAAGCGATTAGTGAACTAAGAACGAATGGTGTATTTGAGAAAGAGATTTCAAAAGGGAAGAAGGTTATGAAACCATACCTTTAAACGAAATAGTTAAATGAAAGTTGTTTTGAGATTAGAGGATATGTTGGTTTATATTACAACTCGTATCTAACTTTGGATACGAACGTTGTTGATCAAGGTCTGAGAGGTAATTAAAATACCCCAACTTGAACGACAACGGGACTATCTGAGGAGGATATTAGTTGTAATGGTGAAAGGGGGTTAGTGATAATTTATTTCCATTAGTGAAATAATAATGTAAAGGATGGGATTTTACTCAACAGGAATAAGCACTGGATACTGACGAGTAACGAGTTAAATATATTTCGAAATGTTGTTTACAAGTTACTTTGAAGGGAAATATCGAGAACTGGATATGATTTTACTAAGTATCAAAATGAATTTGAGTAAAGTGTGATCTCATGATAAATAAAGAAGCGAGGAATTATATTTATAATATCAAGAGTTTTTAAATTTACAGTTTTGTTTAATTTAAAAGGCCATGTGATGCTGGATACCGAACCAGTGAACCTATTTGATTGACATGATTGAAACACTGTTTATTTTGATAGTTAAAACACCGACTGTCAAACCTGTCCAATACGATTGTTGGTACGTAAAGACCGGGATAGAATTTATATTCGAAAACCATTCCGACCAGCAAATACGTGGAGATACTAGAAGATGATAGAGATGGAGCATTGAAGACCGTGGATCTTCCTAAGCGGAAGAACTGCTAATAATCTCTGTCTGCAGCCAGTGATGTACTGTGGTTCTGTCGTGGTCGGAATCTACGGGTTGCAAGAACTTCTCGCTACTGATCCATGGGGTGATTCCTATATGAGATGCAGTAGGAGAGTGCCTTCGGTTCATCTTGTTCCTGGATGACTTGAATGGACGAATGCCTGATAGAGTATTTCCAAAAGGGTCGCGTACGTTGATTTCTTCAAACGTACCTGGGTAGCACCCAAATAGAGTATGTTTGTGGACGTCAATTAGTGATATCTGGCGGATCTGACAATGTGGCATTCAAAGTAAATGGTGACCAGATGTTTCAGAAGGTAATTCAAACCTCAAGCCTCATCAACCAGGAAATGACAAAAATCGGGCAGGCAGCATGACTATGTGGGTCGCTCCCATTAGGGTGTATAATCACCTATCTAGAGAAATTCCTTTTGTTTCTTACTCTATCGATTCTGCCCATTCGGGAACGGTGGTTTGAGTCCAACCGTTGGTGATATACATTCGATACACTCAAGCGAAATGAGTGGTCGGTCATGTGAGGGCCGGGTTGCAAGACGTTCTTGTTGAACCCTGTGTATTCGCCTCTAGAGATACACGTGCGGAAGGTGGTCCCATACCTTGTCAAGTTGGAAATCCAATCTCCAATAAGCGCCCGCGGTTTTTGATTGTATACTATATATGTAGAGCGTGAGATGCAAGCGTTCTACTAGATCAATTTACTTGTATTCAGACATTATTATAATATCAGATAAGATATTGATTTCAAAAATGGTTTGGGTTATCGTAAGGTAAAAACCGTCCGTGTTTATGTGTGGATTTGGTCTTACGATTATCCTTTTCTTTGAAAAGATTTTAACTGTAAAATCAAGATGTGTGTTACCTAAATACTGTGCGAGTTTTTCTCACTCTGGTTCACCAGACTAACCCGGTGTTTTGTAAATGCTCGGGTTAGCCCGGGATGTACAGGTTCAGGTTATCGAATAAAGTCCAAAGACAAGCTGGAGGTGTTCAGACGTATGCTATCTAGTTTTGTTCCGCTGTGTGTTGTATATGAGGACAGGTTATTATAACTGTCCAGCTGTGTGCTGTGCTCTGATATTGTAAGTATTTTTAAAAGCTCTCAATAAAGTATTTGTTTCTGTATTATATTTTGTTCCGCTGCGATGTGAGACTCTGTGTCGGGTTGGTTCTTCTTCTTCTTCTTCTATTCTTATATTTCTTTCTTTCTTATCTCACCCTCTAATTTCTTTCTTCTAGCCTTCTGGGGTTTTCGGTACTTGAGTTTTGGACAAGAGATGAGTTAGTGTCAATTTTCAAGTGTTGAAAATTTCCGGGTCGCTACAGTTGGTATCAGAGCTATTGGTTCAGTAATAACCTTGGCTCTGTGGTGTAACTCGATAGAGATAGGGTTAGTAACACCCTAGATCGAGGTTGAGTGTATATATGAGGGCGTACTTGTAAATTTTATTTACAAATGTTTTGTATTGTGTTTGTTGATCGGTTCAAGTGTTGAGAAGCATTGAACTGGCAACGGATACAATATGGTTTTGAAAGTGGGTAAATAAAATAATTTTACCCAAATTATATTTTTATAGAAAAGAAATAATTTTATTAAATTATTGAGATATTTGTGTGTTTGATTGATTTGAATAGAATTCAAATCAAATTGAAAATTTGAATTGAGCTTAACTTGGATAAGTGAAATTAAATTAAGAATGATATTGAAATTTAAACAGATTTGGAAATTGGAAATTAGATGAATAAATAATAATCAAATCTATGAAGCCAGAATAAAATATTAATATTGAAATATGAATTCAATTGATTTGGTCGTGTATTGGTTGTTGATTGTGAATTGTTTGTTATTAGATGGTAGTTTATCCGATTGGAATAATCGACAAATTAATGGGAGTTAAAGGAATTTTGAACTAATTAAACCGGAATGAAACTGCATATGGATTGAAATTTATGATTTAACCATGTATTTGATAATGAATTGATACTCATGTTTAATTTTGGAAATGATTGTAATAAAATGATTTTGGTTTAAAATAAATTGGATTTAGAAATTAATGGGTTTGTAACGTCCTTTCTTACATAAGCAATTTCGAGGATGAAATTATTTTAAGGGGGTAAGAATGTAACGTCCCAGGATTTTCTGCCATTTAAATTTGTTTAAATATATGTGAAAATGGAGAGAGCGTTTCTTTTGGATAAAGATAATGTGGATCTAATGGGAATTATAAGTCAAGATGCAGTCAAGATGCGAGATGTCTAGGATAGTTAAACTCTCAATGACACTGTTTAATGTGTGGAAACATCATTCGTTTATTGTCTATTTAAAATCACATGAAAATGAAAATATAACTAATTTTATGTTTTAATAGATACTAAGTTCAATAAATAAATAAAAATGAAAATAAAATAAAAATCAATGATACTGTACATAGTCAGTCATCCTATGTATAAAATATTGATACTGTACATTTTTGCATCCTAGACGTTACATACCAAAAAGTAAACAATTTAATAAGATAATTTCTAACTAAACAAACAAAATAGATAGATATGTACATATATATTTACACAAACAACAATATATCCATCAACAAAATCAATGAACAGCATGAAAACAATGAAATAAAATCTTTTGTTTCCTATTACCAACCTAATTACTGACAAGAATATATACATGTGCTTCTGTAAATTCATGTACAAAATCTTTTGCCAAAAACACACCTACAAAACCCTGATACTGACAAGCACCGAATGCAAATAAAAAAAGGAAGAAGAGAAAAAAAAAAATCTTTTGCCATTTCAAGGGAAATCTCTGTATCTTAAGTCTTTTTCCCCCCTACACTCAGCGGCTAGTTCCATGTGACAAGCCGACCAAGCTTGCAGTGCCTACTCTTCTCTCTTCATTTCAAAACATTCCATCCACTCTGAAGTTGGCCGACCTAACCTATAGATAGCATATAGGAATGTAAATAAATAAGGAAAATTTATATAAGTTTATGATTTTTAAATATATTGTACAGCATATTGTACACATGAATTCTGCAGCCTATAACTATAGGAGCAGATAACATATCACAAAAAAAAAAAAAAAAACAATCAACTCTGAATCACATCCTTGAATATTACAATACAATGCAAAGCTGTATCCAACTAATACAATCCCAACCTAGATCAAAATCTGTACAAAATCATATCTTTGTACACATACAGTGTGACCATTCAATACGCCTATGGTCTGAAACAAGATTTTTGCACCATTTCATTTCGAATCAAGAACAAGTACAAATTAAAAGATATGGCACAGCTAAGATGAAGTAACAAATATAGTGGGAACAGCTAGATCAAAGAAATGGCCGAACAGCTAGTAGAACAGCTAATGCACATGAGTATACCGTAAGATTTCACATGCAAAATCACTATTAAAAATCCAAATATAAAATCTAAAGTACAATTCCAAATCTCTGAATTCGATTAAACAACTCATGGTCATTGCCTTCCCTAAATCTACCTATTCGATCACTGTTCTTTTTGAACAGACAAACCCACGGGGTTGAAAATACAAGACAGAATGCATCAAATCCACTGCTAACCATCACACATCCATCAACCACCATCAGACCGAAAAGGGGAAATGAAGTATCAACCTAAGCTTATGGTAGCTGTACAACCTAAGAATAACCATTGATGGACATGATGCTTATCTCTAAAATTCACAACTATAAATACGTATACACGCAGGGTGTTTTCCCCATACCAGAATCAAATGAATCAACACAGTAAAGTGGAAACAGTTCGGCCACTTGGAAAAAAAAGGAAAAAAAAAGAAATTATATATACCGCAAACAAAATCAAATTAAACACTTATCTGTGTTGAAATCCCTGACTGAATACTTTGGACGGATTCGCTGACGACTTTGTTCGAGGCCAAGACTTAGGGTTTGGGTAAATTCTCATGGTGGAAGCCTCGGGCTCTACTTGTGGTGGTTCTTGAAGTGTGAAGTTGCGGTGGCACCTTTGGGCGCTGAAACGATGAAAGGAATTGGGCTTGGTCGGAGTAACAGGAGATGGAACGCGGAGAAGATGGCCTGAACGCGGTTGCGTAAGGAAGACACCATGGAGTATGTTGATTTTTGGTAAGAAGCGAAGTGAGAGAGAAGATCAAGAAGTCGGCAGAGAAGGGTTTTTTTTTGAGGCGGCGGATGGAATTGTGAAGGAAAGTGGGATCCGATCATTTTATGGGAGAAGGAACAGCCGAATAGGCTTGCTCAATTCTGAACGAGCCAAATAAAAGAGGTAAGGCCCAAAGCTAGGAATTTAATTTAAGTTATAATTCAAATGTTCTATTCTGCACAAATTAAATGCAAATCGGCCTATACGGGTTAACTTATGTGATTAGTTTTAATGATAAGTTCATTAGAAATTTGTTTAATATAATTAAATTATATAACTGAATCAGTTTTGCTCGATGCAGAAGAAGTCAATAAGTGCAGGGAAGGAAAATCGGCTACTCTGATTCAGACAGAGGTATTAGTCAAACTTAATATGTAATAAACTAATAAATTTTTAATAATTTAGGATTTTATTTATCGATTTAAAATCGTTAACTCTAAATATTCATAACACATTCATATGTGATCAGAATTGGACGGTTCAAGTTGCGTTACGATCGTCTTAAGGAGATCTACATCCTGGAACTTTTCTGGACAGGAATGGAAACCATAGGATTTACAGTTAGATTAAACGGCTGTTTAATTTAACTGTAACCAAACCAATTCAACGACAAATCAGAATAAGGTGAGTTAAACTCACTCAGTTTTCCCATTTATATTTTATATAAATTGGGTTTCTATTTTTGTGTGTTCTGTTGGCTGTTAATTGACTGTTGGTTGATCCATGTGTTGATTTAATTGACGGAATTAAACTGTTGTTTAAATTCCGTAAATTAACCAATCGCTATTATAACGATTTGACCAAATAGAGGTAATTTACCCTGTGGACCACGTTGTTTTATAAGCATGCTTAATTGTTTGAATTGATGGTTTATTTGGTTGATGTTGAACAGTAGTTATTATAGAAATTTTCAATTAAATGGATTTAATTGATTAGTGATTCTGGACTGGAAAATTTACCTGTGTTGGTTTAACCAAAGGGCGAGATTGGTTAAGTAATCGGCAGTTCATGGCCTGGGATTAAATCATTTTGTTTACCACCCGGTGAGTCGACAAAAACTAAAGTTATAAAGATTTACTTTTATAACTAGGAGTAGACTTCGAAATATATTATTTGGAGTTATAAGTTTTGAAAAAGGAAAATTAAATAAGTGTTTTATTTGAGATTTGATTAATTTTATAAAGTTAACTCTGATGTTAATCAGATTTATAAGAACGAGATTGAGAAATAAATCGAATGGTATGGTTTATTTTAATAAGAGTAAAAGGAAATTAAGAACAGGTTTTATAGTTAAAACCCGAATTCGGGTAACAAGTTATGAAAAGGGATTCTAAGCAAAGATATTAGCTTAAAAATAAATATTCCTTAATGGTTCGAGTTAAGAGGAAAGAAATCTAGTTCAAAAAGGATATATAATAATCAGGAGTATGTAAATGGGCTTAAAGGTATAAAAGTGATTATCGTATATTAAAGTTACTTATAACGGACCAAGTAAAAGGAAGGGGATTAAAATAAGATTTCAAAGCCGGAAGTGTCAAAGGGTTTTGAAAGGGATAGTAAAAGTGGATTTGGTAAAAGAAGTGGATTGTAAGATTTTGTAATCAAATTTGAATTATAAACATGAGTTGGTTAAAGAAGCAGAGTAAAAGCGATTAGTGAACTAAGAACGAATGGTGTATTTGAGAAAGAGATTTCAAAAGGGAAGAAGGTTATGAAACCATACCTTTAAACGAAATAGTTAAATTAAAGTTGTTTTGAGATTAGAGGATATGTTGGTTTATATTACAACTCGTATCTAACTTTGGATACGAACGTTGTTGATCAAGGTCTGAGAGGTAATTAAAATACCCCAACTTGAACGACAACGGGACTATCTGAGGAGGATATTAGTTGTAATGGTGAAAGGGGGTTAGTGATAATTTATTTCCATTAGTGAAATAATAATGTAAAGGTTGGGATTTTACTCAACAGGAATAAGCACTGGATACTGACGAGTAACGAGTTAAAGATATTTCGAAATGTTGTTTACAAATTACTTTGAAGGGAAATATCGAGAACTGGATATGATTTTACTAAGTATCAAAATGAATTTGAGTAAAGTGTGATCTCATGATAAATAAAGAAGCGAGGAATTATATTTATAATATCAAGAGTTTTTAAATTTACAGTTTTGTTTAATTTAAAAGGCCATGTGATGCTGGATACCGAACCAGTGAACCTATTTGATTGACATGATTGAAACACTGTTTATTTTGATAGTTAAAACACCGACTATCAAACCTGTCCAATACGATTGTTGGTACGTAAAGACCGGGATCGAATTTATATTCGAAAACCATTCCGACCAGCAAATACGTGGAGATACTAGAAGATGATAGAGATGGAGCATTGAAGACCGTGGATCTTCCTAAGCGGAAGAACTGCTAATAATCTCTGTCTGCAGCCAGTGATGTACTGTGGTTCTGTCGTGGTCGGAATCTACGGGTTGCAAGAACTTCTCGCTACTGATCCATGGGGTGATTCCTATATGAGATGCAGTAGGAGAGTGCCTTCGGTTCATCTTGTTCCTGGATGACTTGTATGGACGAATGCCTGACAGAGTATTTCCAAAAGGGTCGCGTACATTGATTTCTTCAAACGTACCTGGGTAGCACCCAAATAGAGTATGTTTGTGGACGTCAATTAGTGATATCTGGCGGATCTGACAATGTGGCATTCAAAGTAAATGGTGACCAGATGTTTCAGAAGGTAATTCAAACCTCAAGCCTCATCAACCAGGAAATGACAAAAATCGGGCAGGCAGCATGACTATGTGGGTCGCTCCCATTAGGGTGTATAATCACCTATCTAGAGAAATTCCTTTTGTTTCTTACTCTATCGATTCTGCCCATTCGGGAATGGTGGTTTGAGTCCAACCGTTAGTGATATACATTCGATACACTCAAGCGAAATGAGTGGTCGGTCATGTGAGGGCCGGATTGCAAGACGTTCTTGTTGAACCCTGTGTATTCGCCTCTAGAGATACACGTGCGGAAGGTGGTCCCATACCTTGTCAAGTTGGAAATCCAATCTCCAATAAGCGCCCGCGGTTTTTGATTGTATACTATATATGTAGAGCGTGAGATGCAAGCGTTCTACTAGATCAATTTACTTGTATTCAGACATTAATATAATATCAGATAAGATATTGATTTCAAAAATGGTTTGGGTTATCGTAAGGTAAAAACCGTCCGTGTTTATGTGTGGATTTGGTCTTACGATTATCCTTTTCTTTGAAAAGATTTTAACTGTAAAATCAAGATGTGTGTTACCTAAATACTATGCGAGTTTTTCTCACTCTGGTTCACCAGACTGACCCGGTGTTTTGTAAATGCTCGGGTTAGCCCGGGATGTACAGGTTCAGGTTATCGAATAAAGTCCAAAGACAAGCTGGAGGTGTTCAGACGTATGCTATCTAGTTTTGTTCCGCTGTGTGTTGTATATGAGGACAGGTTATTATAACTGTCCAGCTGTGTGCTGTGCTCTGATATTGTAAGTATTTTTAAAAGCTCTCAATAAAGTATTTGTTTCTGTATTATATTTTGTTCCGCTGCGATGTGAGACTCTGTGTCGGGTTGGTTCTTCTTCTTCTTCTATTCTTATATTTCTTTCTTTCTTATCTCACCCTCTAATTTCTTTCTTCTAGCCTTCTGGGGTTTTCGGTACTTGAGTTTTGGACAAGAGATGAGTTAGAGTCAATTTTCAAGTGTTGAAAATTTCCGGGTCGCTACAATCATCACCCAAACAAAACAGTAAATGTGTACCTATTTGTCGGGCACAAAATTTTATTCCTCTTCTCTAGCCCCTTTGCTATAACATGTTCAATGAATATGCATGTACAAGTATATACAGTTCTTATCATTTATCATTTTCTATTCAACTTCATATTTGATTTCTATTTGGTTTAAAAACACCATTCATTCTAATGTTACATAAATAGGTGCAAATCATTACATTAGCTAATTAATGAATATTTCAACTCATATATGTTTATTTTGAACAAGTGGCTATTTTTAACACTTCACATTTCAACGATTTATGCATACAATAAAAATGTGATTTTTATTGTAAAACAATTCATTTCAAAACACTATTTTTCTATATAGTTCATGTTGGTGATAAAAATGGGATTTTTATCATAAAACAATTTCTTTTAAAATGAGATTATTTTACACAGTTCATATAGTCGATAAAAGGTGATTTTTATTATCAAACAATTTATTTCAAAATATGAATACCATTCAACACATGAATTTCTAATCAACGAATGAATATCAATTCAACACATGAATGTTTTCTATAGTTTCTATATATAGATAAAAATGTGATTTTTATTATCAAACAATTTATTTCAAAATATGAATACCATTCAACACATGAATTTCTAATCAACGAATGAATATCAATTCAACACATGAATGTTTTCTATAGTTTCTATATATAGGTAAAAATGTGATTTTTATTATCAAACAATTTATTTCAAAATATGAATACCATTCAACACATGAATTTCTAATCAACGAATGAATATCAATTCAACACATGAATGTTTTCTATAGTTTCTATATATAGATAAAATTGTGATTTTTATTATCAAACAATTTATTTCAAAATATGAATACCATTCAACACATGAATTTCTAATCAACAAATGAATATCAATTCAACACATGAATGTTTTCTATAGTTTCTATATATAGATAAAAATGTGATTTTTATTATCAAACGATTTATTTCAAAATATGAATACCATTCAACACATGAATTTCTAATCAACGAATGAATATCAATTCAACACATGAATGTTTTCTATAGTTTCTATATATAGATAAAAATGTGATTTTTATTATCAAACAATTTATTTCAAAATACGAATACCATTCAACACATGAATTTCTAATCAACGAATGAATATCAATTCAACACATGAAGGTTTTCTATTCAATGAATAAATATAGTTTAAGCATATGAAAATAATTCAAACACACGAATATTATTCAAAATTTCGGCAGCATAACGGCAGGGTAGTTAAAACTGGGACCGTCCCTAGTACGGCTCCTCGCTCTACCTTAAAACCTCACGGTTTTTGACAATGGGGATCATGCATCTAGTTCGCACGCAGGCGGCATGTATATATTTATTTCATTTCCACAAACTAATCCTATGTGGTTTCAACCAAATATTTTCCAATCACAAACGGGTATTTTTCAACCACAATCAAATCAATATCAACCGCAAACAATCCCAAACAACCATTCGCTATCAATCAATTTTCACAACAATTTCAACCAATAAATATCGTCCATGGTTTGTTGACGAGGGGCGTACATATATATATATATATTTTTTTATATAGCAATTCACTTTTATTTCAACACATATATATAATTATAGAAAAGAAATTGAAGAGTGAGAAATTCTCACACATTTATAATTTTTAAATCAGAAATCTCACCAATAGCTATCCAACTACGACTCTTCCTTTATAGAAATCTTCGCCAATCTCGCCTTTTGTCGTTTCGTTGCCCGTATTCTCTACATATGTAAAAATCGAATTTTTACTATGTTATTCAATATATAAAAATTGCATTTCAAAAATATAGATTCCGCCTTTTCAAAAATAAAGATTATATTTTTAATATTCCTATGATGTAAAAATTATATTTTTATTACTTTAAAAATATAAAAATCATATCTTACTTCTTCTACTTAATAAAAATCCCGTCTTTTCTATTTTTAAAATATGATCTTTTCTATTCTAAAAAATTTGATCTTTTCTTTTTAAAGTTCTAATCTTTTTCTATTTAAAATTCAAACCTTTTTCTATTTAAAGTTTAAACCTTTTCATCAAAAATCAGTTTTATCCTTTACAAAAAATCAGTTTTATCCTTTATAAAAAAAATCAGTTTTATCCTTTATAAAAAATCAGTTTTATCCTTTATAAAAAATCAGTTTTATCCTTTATAAAAAATCAGTTTTATCCTTTATAAAAAAATCAGTTTTATCCTTTATAAAAAATCAGTTTTATCCTTTATAAAAAAAAAAGTTTTATCCTTTATAAAAAATCAATTTTATCCTTTATAAAAAATTAGTTTTAAAATAAAATAAAATAAAGTAAAAACAACTTACTTCAACTGCGAAGAAGGGGGGGCATCGTCTTCGTCGGAGCTGGTGCGATCTGGGGGGGGGGGCGGCGGCTTCAGCGACTCGAACTAGGGGGCGTCGTCTTCGTCGGAGCTTGTGCGATCTGGGGGGGCTTCGGGGGTTGCGCCACTGGAAGGAGGAAGGCTGGACGGAGGGGGCGGTGGGTCGGTGGCGTCGAACTGGGGCTCTGTCGATAGTTTTTAGGGTTTTTTTTATTTCGAACTGAAGAGAGAGAAGAGGGAATAGGGGGGGTTTATATAAAATATATATATTTAATTATTTAATTTTTCAAAAAGTTGACTTTTACATACGACCTCGAAACGAGGCCTACCGCCTGTCGCCCATAGCGTTTTACCCCCATTCCGAACACAATGGGATATGTATCACAAGCTGATTTGATCGTTACAATCAGTTTCCGTTGAATTTACATTTAAATCACTATATTGAATTTTAAACGTACATTTCAAATTACCGGGGCCACATACTAACTAGAAAAATTCCAGAAAAATATTTTCTAGCTTCGTATTGACGATACGGTCCTAACAAAACTAGTTTCGTCGAATTCTGAGACCGTTTGAAAAATGGCCAATTTCCAGTCGATTAAAATCAACGGAAACTGGTCAAACGCGTTTTCCTTTGCCACGCTCACATATTGATTCGAAAAATTATGAAATTTGAAACCTAACAATAACTTGACACTGCGGATCCAACAAAAGTGGTTTCGTCGAAATCCGAGGTCATTTGCAAAATGTCCATTTTTAAGGGCCTGAATTCCATAGCGACTATTCAGAATTTTCAACTGGACATATCTTTTGATTCCCGCTATCAAATTTCGATTGGTCGGATTAGTTAGAAAGATATTCACTAACGGATTTAAATATCATTGGTTTCACTAAAATCCGGATTGTTTTGCACCCGGTATATTCAATTGAAGTTTGAAATCGAATTATCGAACTACCGCGCCATTTTCAATTCTATATATAATTATAATTAATTATATTCGTTTTCAAATGTCGATTCAAACTCAGTTTTCATCGCCATTATTTAAAATATTTATTTTAAATATTTAAAATCCATTATTTTAGCCAATTTAAAAAATTTAATTTGGTTCAGAATTTCTGGGTCGTTACATTGACTCCACGTTCTCCTTAAGACTAGGAACGGTTATGCACACGTTCTACCCACAATCGCCACTAACCAGATGTGTTGTCTTCACCAGAATCCATCCGAACCCGAAAGTGATGGGATGGAGGCCACGTGGATCCGAACCGATCCAGTTCCAGGAGGATTTTTCACCTATAAATACCACATCAAGAGGCATTTGGAGGGATCATTTGGCATTTTCAGTATTGAAACCCTTTGTAACCCGAATTCCACCAACTTATTCAGCCTACAATCATCTTTCAAGTCATAAAAAAGAAAAACGAAATTGAGTGAATCAATGTATGAAATGAGTGAGATTTGAGTGAAAATCATTGTTGTTCTCGCTTTCAAGATATCAATAGAAAAGAAGAAAAGTGGACGTAGGCTAATTAACGTCGAACCATTATAAATTGTGTGTTTTCTTCGCTTTAGTTTTCATCCTATTATAATCTTTGCTAGTTTGGGTGTTAGAGCCAATTTTGGATCTAAAATTTAGCAACCTTTTTATTGTTAATAACACATAAAAAGCATTGTCATCTAACAATAGGAATAAATGCTGGTGGTTAAAAAAAAATGTAAGAGTTGGCAAATCATTGTTTTGCTGTAGTGAATTATTTTGGAGATAATACGGAAATCCTAGTGATGATCAGAATCGATAAAACTCACATCTTGGTCTTCGTCATTGCATTCATGTTTTATTTTATGTTTTTGCCTTGTAAACATTGTATTTTTTTCGCTAGAAAACATTGTGTTATTATTCTCTTTGCATTGTAAACATCTTATATTGCATTCATGTTGATTTTGTGCAATGATTAACATCTTGGTAATCTCTCGTATTCATTTGGATTTTCTATTTTTCTTCCCTATATTACTTGAATTCTTTTTTATAATGGCAAAGGGGGAGAAATTTGTGACAGCATATACATAAGAGAAACATATACTTAAGGGGAGTATTCATATCCATTATGTACATATGATATATTATGTGTTAATAAAGATTACATAGTTGTCATTATTAAAAGGTGAGAGGTTATTAAGACCTCAACTCATGGTTTTTAATGTCAACAACTATATAATCACATATTGTCAAACTATCTAGTTACTTGCAGAAACAAAATACTACAAGAATTATTCTTAAGAGAAGAAATCATTCTGATTAGTGAAGAGCTCAAAAAATTCTCAACAAGTGTTTGTAAATGTTTATTTAAGTTTATCGAGTCCTAGATATCTTACATGATCTACCTTAAAAATACTCAAAACACATGCACACATGCTTAAAACTTCAAGAAAAACACATGAAATATGTTTTATATGGAGTCAGATGTCTGATTCCAAAGTTTAGACATATGATGCATGGTGCATACATATGCATATGCATATACATATGTCAGACGTCTGACTGTGGTGTAAAGAAATTTTCCAAACCAAGATAAGATGTTTGAATATCAAGTCAGATGTATGAATCAAGGCTCGAGAAATTTTTCTGAACTAAGTCGGGTATTTAACCTATATAATAAGGCGTATGACCTGTGTCTAACTGATTCATACAAATAAATATGTCCTTTCCTCATTACTCTGCATCCTTTCTCCAGTAGTTGCAAACACTGATCAAATAAGAACATCTCAAAAGTTGTAACTGCCGTGAAAAAAAATAGAGGTAGCATTTTGCGGAAGCTATATACCTATGAATCCTTATCACCCAAATCACAAAGAGATAACGTGGATTGAAATACAAGACAGATTTGTAACAAAAACACAAAATATTCCACCCAACCACCCTCTTTATCGATTCACTGAAATTTTGTTTATACGTAATGGAACAAATCCAAAATAAACAAAAACACGACTGAATCAATAACCAAACTTAGAAATGGAGAGAGTATCCATATGGAAAAAACATTGGAGGAGAAAGGAAAATGAAGAACAATGGCACAAACTGCTTTTCACCATTGATGCATACATATGAAGATGAAATCCTTCATTTAAATAGACTTGAGAAGGAAGGATTATATGGAGATAAAGAAAACTAATTGTCCAATTATTTTGAAACATTTCTAAATATCCAAGATTTGATTACAATTTAAATATGCAATCCTAACCTTGGATTCCATATGTTTCCATGCTTGCATTAATCTCCATCAACAATCTTTTGTTTCCCCATATTGCAAGATCAATATATTTCTTTCCATCCAAAACATCCTTTCAATCATTCCAAATATGGCCTAATTAATTGATCTAAATAATCAATAATTTTTTTCCTTCTTTGAAAGATATTTGAATTACACAAATTTAACAATCCACCTTGATTCAAATATCACATATCTCCAACATATCAAGCATGTCATATCCAAATCTATAACCAATCTCCATATCTCAAATAAACTACATTATAAACTCAACCATCACCTGCAAGTGATGTATCCCCTCATAAGGTGCACCACTCAAAACCGGTCTAAAAAATGTTTGTAATACCACAAAAATTTACATCCTATCTTTCTGGGTTTTCCAAGTAGACACACACATCTATCACTTGATCTGAGTTCTATTCCTGATCATCTTGGACCCTCGAGCATCATCAACATGAAAACCCCTGTCTGATCTTAATCCTAGAATCATAAGCAGTGACCACATTAACCACTTCACCTTGTTGTGGACTAGGCTCTTCAATTGTCACTCACTTCTCACATACAACCACGGAACCAACCAAACTATAAAGGTTTCCTTCCTCCAAAAATCCTTTCGTCATTACATGGCCACCTTTCTTCACCCTCAAAACTCCACCTTAAGGTTCATAAGTGCAACCGCGGCGATGCAACTGACAGAGAGAAATAAGATTATGCAAGCAAGTGGGTACATGTCTAACTCTAGAGACTTCTCTAACCACACCATCATGTATACGAAACCATATAGATCCGTGACAACCCACATACCCTAATGTCACCCATATAAGGAGGCATTAGGTTCTGTAATGTGCAATAAGTATATAGTAACCAAATTTTCTTAAGACATAATAATTGCAACAGAAAATTTTAAATTTTATTATTAAATAAAAAACACTACTTTTAAATCCCAATTACAACATCGTTTTATCATATTTCTCAAATACCAAACACAATAGATAAAACTAACTGTCTCATGAAGCATACTATCAGAGTATAAAATTTGAAAAGCATATCCCACTTTAATAGTCATATCAAAGTAGAGCAAAGGTCGAAGCAATACATAAAATCAGAATTCCAAGAATCCAAGTTGAATATCATGATCACTACTGATCTCTACCCTTAGAACCTGAGGGGGAAAGGAAGAGAGAGAAGGAAAAACAAAATATGTCATACATAAAGTGTGGCGAGTTCCAGTGCTTTTTACCATAAGCACAGATAAGAAGTATCAAGATAGATAAATAATATTGGATGAGAAAGTATAGTAAAATATTTAAGTATGGATAACAAGATAGGGTATGAACAGTTAAGCTTCTCATTTATGACCCAAGAACAAGTTTTCTGCACCAATACTAGTATATCAAGATTAGGTATAACCTTAATTACTACCCATGCGATTGGCTCCCTATTATGTAAATAACCCATGTCATCCCCGGTAGTAGGGTGTATCAGTCCCTAACCCAACAACTTGTAACACCCCTAAGTCCCACATCGTGGAAGCCTGTGTAAGTGGGTACTTATATAGTAGAGCCCATCTCTTACTAATGCTGAGGCCTTTTGAGGAACAAAACCCAATACCTATACGGTGGCTAAGTTGGGGACAATATCTTGCGTGAACGGAGGTGCGGGTTGTTACAATGGTATCAGAGCCAATACCTAGCCGGAATTGTGGTTACTGTGTGGACCACAACGCCTAGGTGAGGAGTTTGTGAGCCAACGGGGACGTTGGGCTCTGTAGGATAGGAGAATGTAACACCCCTAAGTCCCACATCGTGGAAGCTTGTGTGAAGTGGGTACTTATATAGTAGAGCCAATCTCTTACAAACGCCGAGGCCTTTTGAGGAACAAAACCCCATACCTATACGGTGGATAAGTTGAGGACAATTGTAATGACCCGAAAATCCGGTCCAATTTGAGCTGACCAAAAACACAAGTCCAACCCCAAATTGTACTGAAAACCAGGAAATTAATAGAAAGAAAACAGAGGGTGAGGATAGATAAGATAGAAACTTAGAATAGAAGAAGAAGAAGAACACAATATCAGAGTAACACGAACCTTACAATGGAACGAATAACATATAATATATATAACATAACTTGAAATATAAATCTGTACTTGAATATACATCATTATCAAAGTACAGCACTTACAACACAGCGGAAATAATTATAGCTATAAGATCCTGAAGCCTCCTGCTCCAAGCTCTTCCAGTATATCTGTAAATCCCGACTACTTGACTGCCCGTACAAATTTAGGCACCCAAGAGTTTAGGGAAAACAACAAAATAAACTCCGGGTCAGTCATGGGACTGGTGTGAGTAAAACAGTTTAAAACAGTTCAACAAGTAAACGATATCTCATAAGACCACGCCGTATAACGGAACGGGTTTTTGCCTTATGAGAATCCAAATTATCTTTATATCAAAAACCTTTTGATATTATGATAATGTCTATCAACCACAGTATAATAATCATCTAGCAGAAACGTTTCCATCTCACGTTCTACATATATGGTATACAATCAAAACCGCAAGCACGTATTGGGTAATGGATTTCCAACTATGACAAGGTATGGAACCACCTTTCGCTAGTGTACCTCTAGAAAAGAAGACACTGTGTTCAACAAGAACATCTTGCAACCTGGCCACACATGACCGGCCACTCATTTCGCTTGAGTATATCGAATATATATCACCAACGATTGGGATCAGCAACCGTTTCCCGAATGGGATAGTATCGACAATAGATTTTTTTAGAAATAAATGAAACTCTAGATCAGGTGATAATACACCCTAATAGGTGCGACCTACATAGCCATGTTGCCTGCCCGATTTCTGTCATTTACCGGTTGATGAGGCTAGAAGCTACGCTTTATCATCACACCAGATTCACTTCGAATGCCACATCATCAAATCCATTAAATCACTGATTGACTTCCTCAACAATACATTATGTGTTAGCTAAAAGAAGTTTCCTTCTCCGCTTCCACTCTTGGTACAGTTGGAGAAATCAATATACGTGATCGTCTGGAAATACTCTGTCAGACATTCATCCATACAAGTCATCCAGGAACAGGATGGACCGAAGGTACTATTCAGTATATCCATCTTAGGCACTGTTATCTAAGACTTATACAATAGCCCTTGCACTTTACTCTGTCTTCAATTATCTTTGGCATATATGATTCGCAACGCTTATGCCAATACAGTGTGGTTCTTTGGATAATAATCCAACCGGTCTCTCCATATTAACAACGTTAAAATGGTCAAAACTTCGATAGTCTGCGATTTAACCATCAAAGAAAAACAGGTGTGCAAACAACGATATTATTTCCAAGTGGAAATTCTATCAATCAATCATCAATCGTATATATATATTTCCTTATTTTCTATGTTGAGAAAATATATGTTAACGCTGGAAGACATTTCCATAACCTATTTACGTATCACTATTCTTCTACAACTATCAGTCTCTAACTCTAAACTAGTATGAGAAAAATTCTCTAAGTATAACCCCGAAGGCCGAAACCAACATCAGATCGATACTCAGAAAACTATTCAACTTAACTAATCTCTAGTCAGTTTCTAATCTTGTTTAACTCTATTTCCTTACCTCTATGTTCGATTAACTCCTTTTGAATAACTATGTTCAATTTAACTCCATTCGCTTAATTCTAGATCGCAGCGATCACAATGGTTACGCCTGATTCCCTCAGGAAACATCCGACTGCCGTAGGCTATCTGCAGCCCTGCGAATTACGCTAGTAGTCTTGCTAAATGGTAACTTATCCTAAATAACTATGTCTGATTAACTCCTTTTGATAAACTACGTTTGATTAACTCTTTTTGATAAACTACGTTTGATTAACTCCTTTTTATCTCGTCAATTTCCCTTTTTAATCCTATTTAGTTTCCAACTAAATATTCCTTTATTCTATTCTATTTGTTTTATCAACATTTTTCCCTTTTATAAAACTCTATTCGTTTTATAAACATTTTCCCTTTTATAAAACTCTATTCAAAATATTTCCTTTTATAAAATCTGTTGATTTTATAAAATCCCTTTATTTCAATATACATTGAAATAATTCTTTTTTACATCCCAGGGTCTTTTTATGATATTTAAAATATCGAATAACAAGGATCAATATCATTCCAACACACATAATCCATAATAGATTATATAACACATCATATATCACAATATATGAAAAACAGTAAAATAAATGTTGAGGAATCCTGTTGGATTCCTCCAACCTGTTTCCCTGTATCACAGATGTTAACAATATAGATAACATCACTTTCAGTTCCATATGATATATTTTGTTAAACAAAATCAATATAGAAATTCAACTAACTGACTAGCAGTTCAATCAAACAGTCAACACACAGTCAATCAGCCAATATTTAACAGTTTTAAAAATACAACATGAAATTATAAACTGTTCAGAGTTAGTGAGATTTACTCACATTGGACTATCATCATTAATAATGATAATTGTCATTGATTCAGATTGGACAATTTATTTCACTATAAATTGTAACGAGCTTCGATTCACTCCCGGTCAGTCTCATTGTGTTGCACCCGTCCATACGATCCTGTCGGATCTTGTTTTGCCAATTTAGTCGGCCCATCCTTCCTGTTTGAAGCCCATACAAACTACCATTTTCCTGATAGATCCCACGCCCGTATAATTCCATTAACCCGAAACAAAGATGTTATCTTTACAGTATTTAAACCATTTTCTATATTGGCCCACACGCACATATAAGACCTGCTCCAATAGGACCATCTTCTTATTTACTAATCCTTCCGCCCCAGTACATTACTCCACTTCGAATTACTTTGAACTCCAACTCCCCTTGTTTCTGCAAAACTTTCGAAAGCTTGTTCACTCCATTACTAACTGCTTCTTTCAAATACACACGGGTCCTCTTCCATACATATGCATCCTCACACCCACACTTGAATTCACCTAAGTCCACCGTTTAATTCCTCCAGAAATTTCCTTAACCAATTCCCTTCCCTCAGTACTAATAGTGTCCGTACCTCCCCCCCTTCACATAGCAGATCACGGCATCCATTTTTCAACCCAACTACTCTAGTTAAAAACAATCAAACTCTCAACCTTTCATCGATTAACTCATCACTCGTTGACCACTCAAAAGTAATCAAGACACTGGCCTAGAACTCGAACTCGGACCATACTGTAATGTGCGAACAACAATGGCCTAGAACAGCTCCAAATCTCCACGCAAATGTACTATACGATCCATAAAAACCTAAACAAAATCCCTCACGCCATTCAACAGCATCAAGTCGGGCGCTCTACGGATGTCGAGTCCATCACAGTTTTCCCATCGCGAATCCCCTTTGTAGTTCACAGCATCACCACGATTAGAGTGATCGGACTCCACTGTACGACGTCAACAGGTGCGCCACGTTCTGACGAGCTCGACCGCAGCCTCATCTCCCTCTCCGATCCAACGTTTCCTTATTTAGTGGAGAATTTTTTTGTTGATTTAATTTGATGGAAGTTTGAAGAACAAGAGGAAGTGGTGGCTTGTTTTGGTTCCAAGGATTAGGTTATAAGATCTGCTATTTATATAGGGTGGATTTACAGAAAAATTGAAACTTAACACTTAAGTATGAAGTACGTACCCACAGGTTTTCTCCCTGTCCACGTATATTATTATGGCTGCAGTTCTCTCTTCACATAGCTAGTTGGATGGATTTTGACCACACAGGCAGGTTCATAATTTAACATAGGGATGAAAAAGGAAAGGACGACAGTCCTATTATATATCTATTAAGGGTGTACCACTGCATAATATTCTTATTCGTTTAAGAACCCTTCTCGACAGAAATAAAAATACTATTTAGATGAGCATGGTGCCACGATTCCAAAAATAAAATAATATCGGTAGGTGGACTAATTTTGTGAAACCTCAAAATGTTGATTACAGGGTGCCAAATACTCCAAATAAAAAGTTGCTTATTTAATTAATTAAAAATTACCATAAAATTCTAAAATTTAATTATACCTATGTCTCAAAAGAACCTTGTCCAAATTCGAACCCGATCTCTAGTTATATCGAATAAACCGTTACGGTCGATAAACGATTCTATAGCGACTATTTTAAAATTTGATTTGGACATATCTCAAAATCTACATGACGAAATCCTGATTTTTCTCTTCCACTAGACAAATATACTCCACCAGCTTCGTACGTTTCTTGTTTCACAGAAATCCGATTTAAAACGAATCCTATACATTCAGTTGAAGTTCGAATCAACAAATTACGAACTACAGCGACATTTCAAGCTCGATTTTAATTATATTATAACTCTACGTTCAAACTGTCGTTTATATAATATATTCGTTATTCAAATTCAATTCCAAGCTGAATTAAATATCATAGATGATCCAGTTCACACCATATCTCCATCTCAGCCAATTCTGATTATTTCAGAATTAAATATATTATTTAATTTATTATTTTAAATTAAATATTCACCATTATTTAATTAAACTACTATTTAATTCACTATATCACTATTTATATAATTAAATAAATTAATTATAATACCTTTGCCAATGCGGGTCATTACAACAATATCTTGTGTGAACGGAGGTGCAGGTTGTTACAGTGGTATCAGAGCAATACCCAGCCGGAGTTGTGGTTCCTGTGTGGACCACAACGCCAGGGTGATGTGTTTGTGAGCCAACGGGGACGTTGGGCTCTGTAGGAGGGGAGAATATAACACCCCTAATGTAATGACCCACATTTTCCAAGGGTATAATTAATTTATTTAATTATATAAATAGTGATTTAGGGAATTAAATCATCGTTAATTAAATTATAGTGAATATTTAATTAAATTAAATAATTAAATAAAATATTTAATTCAGATATAATCAAAAATATTGGAAATTAAAATATAATGTGAACTGGGTCATCCCTAAGATTTAATTCGGCTTAGAATTGAAATATATTGACGAATAGATTCAATCGACGTCAGTTTGAAACGTATAATTATAATATAATTATAATATAATTAAAATTGAGCTCGAAATGGCGCTGCAGTTCGTAATTTGGCGATTTGAACTTCAATTGACTGTACAAGGTTCGTTTTAAATCGGATTTATATGAAACAAGAAACGTGTGGAGCTGGTGGAGTATATCTTTCTAGTGGAAGAGAAAAATCGGGATTTCATCATGTAGATTTTGATTTACGTTCAAATCAAATTTTAGAAAAGTCGCTGTGGAATTCCTTTATAATTCGTAACGCTTTATATACGTTATAAATAGATTTTCAGTATAAACTGAATATCGAGATAATCTGGAATCTGAAATATCAAGCTGTAAATTCTGATATGATATTCTAGAGCTGTATGATATCATATGTGAAGATATACAATAATATAAATTTATTTATATTTAATTTAAATATATTTATATATTTAAATGAGTCATTCAAAGCTTTAAAAATAGCCGGTTTTGCAAACGAAGTCGGAATTTGACGAAACTAGTTTGTTGGATCTGCAATGTCAAATAGTTGTTAGATTTCCAGTTTCGTGATTTTTAGAGTCACTGTGTGGTCATACGGATTTTTAGAGTGAGAAACAGTCAGTATTTTGATAGTTAAAAATACGCTGTGTGAGCATACGGAGTCGGAATTCGACGAAACCAGTTTTGTTGGGACTGTAATGTCGAGCTGTAGCTGCATGTTCATTTTCGTGATTTTCGGGTATCATATGTGATCATAAGAAATTTATTTCGAGGAGAACACATAGCGATATAATAGAAATGGCATATGCTAATGGAATATTCCCATCTCTAACCCTATAAATACATCACTACACCTCCTTAAGACCTAAATACTTCACTCTCCGGTCAATGCTCTTTTGAGACGCCACCCACAAACAAAAGAAAACGTGAGAAATCATCTTCAGAAAATCATAGAAAAAGAAACAAAATTCTATAAATCGATTCCCTTATATATTCGTTCTTCCTTGAAGTTGCTCTTCGATCTACAGTGGGTTTTGAGGTGTTCGGCGTCCATGAAGTTCGCTAGGTTTAGGCGCAGCAAGCTAGGGCTTCGGGTTGTGGTGGATACAGAGTTTGGTTGGCAGTTTGGAGGATAGGGTTGTGTTTGGCATTGGAAGCCGCACCTGTAGTGGGAAGTTGGTGAAACTCGGTTCAGTTTTGAGCATCACTGGTTTTCGACGGAAGCACGGAAAGGGTGGCGCGAGTTCTGAGAATGGGGGATGGAGGAGAAGAGCATTCGAAGAGGAGATGTGTGGTGATCTTTATTTGTGGATTCATGAAGTAATGAGTTCGGTTGAGGCAAGCAAAGTAACGGCAATGGCCACTGTGAGCTCACGGTATTTCGATTTTGGGGGAGAAGGGTTGGAATCGGTCTGGGCTTTAATGAAGGAAGTGGGATTTAATGAAGAATTTGGTTTACTTTTGTTTAGTTTATAACAAACGTGTGATGGAGTTGGGTGGAAATAAATCACGGCTTTGGCAATGAAATTTGTACAGGACGGGATCTGTATTTGAGTGGAAGGAGGAGTTTCATAGGGGTAAGGGGAGCAAGATGAAATCATGGGCCGGATAAGGGAAAAAGTTAAGGCCCTTTTTATTTTTAAATCCATATTTTTAATTTGAATTAAAATGTATTAACTTGTTTAAGTCATAACATGGTCATACATGAACGAAATTCAGCGAAACAGGATCCGACAGGATCGTATGGACGGCGCTACAAAATGGCACTGACTGGGAGTGGAGTGGAGCTCGTTTGAATTTATGGCGAAATAAATTATTTGATTCAAATCAAATAACAGTTTATCGTTCTTTAACGATGAACTGCAAATGTGTGTAAAACTCACCAACTCTGAACAGTTATATTTTTGTAATGTATTTTTAGAACTGTTAATCATCTGTTGATTTCTGTGTGTTGGTTGATTGATTGAACTGCTAGTTAGTTAGTGAAAATTATATATATATATATATAAAAACCGTTAAATATTTATATATTGATTCTGCTATCAGAATAATGTATATTGAACTGAAAGTGATGACAATCATATTGTGTAACATCTGTGGATGCACGGAAACAGGTTGGAGGAATCCGACAGGATTCCTCAACAGTTATTTTATTGTTTTTCATGTATTGTTATATGATGTGATATAAAATCTGTGGGCGATTATATGTACTTGGACGATATTGAACATCGTGATTTGATATGATTGAATACCATAACATACCGAAATGTTGATAAGGGGATTTTCAAAGTGATATTGAAAATAGAATATTTATAAAACGGGATATTTAAAAATAAGAGATATTTATAAATTTGAATATTTATAAATAAGGAATATTTATAAATTGAAAAATTTATAAATAGGAGATAATTTAAAAAGGAAATAAATTCAAAACATTTTCTTTTCGAATGGAAAGGCCTGTGTGGAGGGTTTGGGGATTTTCCCGATGCTCCCGTTACAAAGGAGGTTATGGCGAATTTTTCAGAGAATTTAAGGAGTTAGAATATTTCAAGAATAAATTTGAAAAGGAAATATTTGTAAACCATTTACAAATAGAATTGAAAAGGAAACGTTATAAAAAGGAAATCATTTTTAAAGTGTAGAACCGTTATTTAAAAGCAAATCTTTTCAAATGAATAAAACGTTGTTAAAAAGGAAATCTTTATAAAGTGAATAAAGTAAATCGAATATGGTATTCGAAAGGAGTTAAATCGAATATGGTATTCGAAGGGAGTAAATCGAATATGGTATTCGAAAGTTAGTAAAACGAATATGCTATTCGAAAAGGGGTTAGTCGAGTCGAGTTAGGTCAATAGAGTTAACTAGTTCAGTAGAGTTAACCAGTTCAGTAGAGTTAACCAGTTCAGTAGAGTTTACCAGTTCAATAGAGTTAACCAGTGAGTTAAGTAAGTCAAGTTAACCAGTGAGTTAAGTAAGTCAAGTTAACCAGTGAGTTAAGTAAGTCAAGTTAACCAGTTGAGTTAAGTAAGTCGAGTTGATCGAGTTAGAGTTACTCAGTTAGAGTTAATCGATTAGAGTTAAAACGAACTAGAGTTAATCAAATATAGTTATTTGAGACAGAGTTAGTCGAACATAGTATTCAGGGTAAGTTTCCATCTCGTACGACTGCTAGCGTAATTCGCAGGGCTGTAAATAGCCTAAGGCGGTCAGATGTTGCCTAAGGGAATCAGGCGTAACCATTGTGATCGTTGCGATCTAGAGTCAAGCGAATGGAGTTAAATCGAATCTAGTTATTCGAAGGAGTTAATCAAGATGAGTTAAATAAGTTAAGTTGATCGAATCTAGTCATTCGATAGGAGTTAATCAAGATGAGTTAAATAAGTTAAGTTGATCGAATCTAGTCATTCGATAGGAGTTAATCAAGTTAAGTTAATCGAATCTAGTTATTCGAGAGGAGATTATTGAATATAGTTTATTCGAAGGAGTTATCAATTATTAGTTATTCGAAGTGAGTTGTCAAATATTAGTTATTCGAAGTGAGTTAATCGAATATTGGTTATTCGAATAGGGGAGTTATCAAATCGAATAGATTAAAGGAGTTAATCGAATACAGTTTATTCGAGTAGAGTTAGAGGAGTTATCAAATACGGTTTATTCGACAGGAGTTAAGTGAATAGTTAGATTAATCAAAGTGAATTATTTAAGTTAAACTAAGTGAATTAGTTAAGTGAATTGGTTAAGTTAACCAAAGTGAATTTGTCGAGTTAATGAAAGTGATTAGTTCAGTTAATCGAGTTGAATTTGTCAGTCGAGTTAATAAATGGAGTTAGTCAAACCAAGTAAAACCAGTTAGAGTTAATTAATTAAGTTTGACCAGTTAGAGTTAATCAATCAGAGTTAATCAAATAGAGTTAAGTAAAATTAGAACTGACTAGAGATTAGTAAATTGAATGGTTTTCTAAGTGTCTATCTGATGTTGGTTTCGGCCTTCGGGATTTATACTTAGGGAATTGTTCTCATACTAGTTCACAGTCAGGGACTGATAGTTGGGGAAGAGTAGTGATTTGTAAATAAGCAAATGGAAAACGTTTTCCAGTGTTAATAACATATATTTTCTAAACATAGAAAATAAGGCAATGTGAATATATATATATATAGATATATGTTGATGATTTACCAATATAATTTCCATCTGGAAATAATATCGTTGTTTGCAAACTTGTTTTTCTTTGATGGTTAAATCACAGACTATCGAAGTTTTGACCATTTCAACGTTGTTAATATGGAGAGACCGGTTGGATTATTATCCGAAGAACCACTCTGTATTGGCATAAGCGTTGCGAATCATATATGCCAAAGATAATTGAAGATGGAGTAAAATGCAAGGGCTGTTGTATAAGTCTTAGATAACAGTGACTAAGATGGATATACTAAATAGTGCCTTCAGTTTGTCCAGTCCCAGGACAACTTGTATGGACGAAGGTCTGACAGAGTATATCCAATGGATCGCGTAAGTTGATCTGTTCAAACGTATTCACATTTGGTGGCAGAGGAATTCGTTTCTCTAAGCTATATACTCGTGTTATTTTTGGATAAATCAATTTGTGATTTGGTGGGTATGACGATGTGACATTCTAAGTGAATGAGGATGACTTGTGTTGATGAATGTATGACAGAGTATTTCTAGAAAGGTCACGTACATTGATTTCTTCAACTATACCAAGAGTGGAAGCGGAGAAGGAAACTTCTTTAGCTAACACGTAACGTACTGTTGTAGATGCCAATTAGTGATGTTCGATGGATCTGACAATGTGGCATTCGAAGTGAATCTGATGTAATGATAAAGCGTAGCTTCTAGCCTCATCAACCGGTAAATGACAGAAATCGGGCAGCCAGCATGGCTAAGTCGGTCGCACCGAAGTAGGGTGTATAATCACCTATCTAGAGAATATTCATTTGCTTCTTTAATCTATCAATGCTGTCCCATATATATATATATATATATATATATATATATATATATATATATATATATATATACGGGAACGGTTGCTGATCCCAAACGTTGGTGATATACATTCGATACACTCAAGACAAATGAGTGGTCGGTCATGTGTGGCTGAGTTACAAGATGTTCTTGTTGAACTCCAGTGTATTGTTCCTAGAGTACACTGATCGGAAGGTGGTTCCATACCTTGTCATAGTTGGAAATCCATTATCCAATACGTGCTTGCGATTTTGATTGTATACTATATATGTAGAACGTGAGATGAAAGCGTTTCTGCTAGTTGATATCTATTTGTACATAGACATTATTAAAATATCAAAAGGTTTTTGATATAAAGATATTTTGGATTCTCATAAGGGAAAAACCCGTTCCGTTCTGTGGCGTGGTCTTATGAGATATCGTTTACTTGTTTATATACCTGTTTAAACTGTTTTACTCACACCAGTCCCATGACGGACCCAGAGTTTACTTTGTTGTTTTCCCTAAACTCTTGGGTGTCCAATTTTGTACGGACAGTCAAGTAGTCAGGATTTTACAGATATACTTGGAGAGCTTGGAGCAGGAGGCTTCAAGATCATATAGCTATAGTTATTTCCACTGTGTTATAAGTGATGTACTCTGATAAGTGCTATTGTATACATAACTGTTATATTTCAAAGTTATATTATCTATTATATGTTATTTGTTACGCTGTGAGGTTCGTGTTACTCTGATGTTGTGTTCTTCTTCTTCTTCTATTCTAAGTTTCTATCTTATTTATTCTCACCTTCTAATTTCTTTCATTAATTACCGGGATTTTTCGATGTTTTGGTTATTGACATCGAGCTTATGTCGATAACCAAAGTCGCCGAAAATCCGGGTCGTTACACTTAAGTCCCACATCGTGGAAGCCTGTGTGAAGTGGGTACTTATATAGTAGAGCCCATCTCTTACTAACGCCTAGGCCTTTTGAGGAACAAAACCCATACCTATACGGTGGCTAAGTGGGGACAATATCTTGCGTGGACGGAGGTGCGGGTTGTTGCACAACTTATAGGACATAGACCTATTTACTGACTTACTACGTCTTATACTCCCTATTCGAACTCATGCATGCTCATGACTCCTCTGGAACGCGCTCGTACCCACCTTCCTCGTTTTGAACCTCTTACTATCCAGATCAATAAAGCGTGCCTTGGCTCCTACCTAGTGCGATGCCCTATTCCAATACCAACAGGGATACTGACTGATATGGGTTCCACACAAATCGACTCAAACCCAATCCCATAAGCTTAGGCGCCCAAGTAACTAGGATTTAAGAGTCCCCAAAACCCGATACAACAACAAGGCAAGGGACCTCTTAGCTTATTAATTATCCAATTTAACTTAGCAGGTTTAAGTACATTAATAAGCATGATTGTAAATGACATTTCTTTGTAGATGTTATTTTGTGTACTACCCCTTTCCTAAAACAATCTGCCCAGATGTATATGTATTACAGTAACTCAATTTACTTTTAGTTACATCTGGTACTTACAGTTTCCATAATATGTTCTTTACTTTATATTAAATTAAGTCTAGACTGTTTAACATGTTTGCATATTTTCCTTTTTTACTTTAATCCCCAATTTTTACTGTCAAAAGTCCTCATGTTACAATATACCCTAATTTCTCCTTTTTACTATCATTAAAAATATTCTAATTATTTCAATAATACGCAATAGTAAACGGAAATAGCCTAGGCTCTCACTAGCCTAAGCTCATCGTAAATAAAAGGGAAAAGAAGGACAACGACAGAATCAAACTCAAATAGTATAATACAGGCATATAAAAGACTGTAAATGAATAAAAGATAGAAAAGAGGATAAGGAAGATAAATCTATACATGAACATAAATTAACAGTAAAAGAACATGTATTAACTATAAAATAGTAAAAAAAAAACATATATAATAAATAACTTATAGGTACTGTATGTTGATGGGCCTTTCGGACCGCCCATCAAGGCAAGATAACGCGATAGACCCGTACCTGAAATCCTCGAAGTAAATAAGATAGAGAAACCTATCATATTAGTTCACTTCGTCCATTAGGCGTGGCCCAAAAGGAACATGAGATGACTGAACCTGATCAATTATGATGTGTTCATATAAAGCCCGAAAAGCCAGCCTAAAGAATAGCTCATTTCAGAACCCTTTCATTCAAATTGTTCAAAGCAGCTGAATCACAGGCTATTTCACACTAGATATTTGCGATGGAATACCGACTCTTCAGCAGATATTGATTCGTTCAGCCGCAATTATTCCTCTGGATCCAATGACGCGTGCTGATAACGGCCAAGTATTGTATCACCTATAAATACTTACATTTCAGTTCAGAAAAGGGGACGTAAGAAAAAAAAGAGAATTATTGTAATCTTTTTGGTTGATCATAAATAAAGATTATAAAGTGGACGTAGGCTCACTAACGCCAAACCACTATAAATTTGTGTGTGATTCTTTTATAATTTCTTTGCATTACATACGATTATTTATCTTTACTTTTTCTCTACAAAATTCTTCTTTTTAGGTGTTGAACCAGTTTTTGGTGTCAACATTTTGGTGCTTTCACTGAGAACCGACTTTCTCAGATCGATCCAAGTTTTCGCTCTACTTTTGGATCATCAAGTCCAAGACGAAAATTACGTTTTTATTGCTGCACTGATTTAGAAATGGCTGGAAAAATAGCTCGCAATACCAGAAAAAATTCGTAGATTGGAACATCTACGGAAGCGGCTGGCAGGATGGTCGTTCCTGAAGCTACTTCAGACCAGCCTATACTACACCCTAGAGGGGATTTAGCCCTATTTTCTGCCTTTGCCACCCGAGACAAGTTCATGGCTGTGGTAGATCGGCTTAAGGAAACCACCGATACCCTAAGGGCCCATTCTCAAGAGAACGCCGCTATGCGTGAAGACATGACTCACATAGAGAGGCAATGGGAGGAATTCAGAAATCAAACTCAGGAGTCCCGGGTCCATCAACTCCCTTCTCCTCAGCTGGATCGAGTGTCAGAAAGCTCCTCTTCGTCGAAGGAAGGCAGAGACCCACGTCGACCCCGACGTCCGCTAGAAAGAGCTGAAAATGTCCGGCAACAATGCATAGAGGAACACCAGAATCTACCAGATGAACGCGACCAAGAGCATGCTGATCAGGTCGAGTTAGAGATTGTCGATCCCATAGCCCCGCGCCATCGGGAGGTGTCCCCTCCTATAAATCGAAATACAGGTCGAAGAGAACGGGTCCCTGTACATCCTCCCCGGAATCTTTTGATTGAACAAGAAAATCGGAGGAGAAGAAAAATGCCCGGACGACATTTCCTGATGATGGGGCTAGAAGAGGTCCATCGGTTGATGAGGTCGACCCGGACATGGTCTTTCCCCAAAATTTCGCCGCTATGGTACGACAAATTATGAACGATAGTCGTGGGCATAGGAACGAAGATTGGGGAGTCGACCGAAGCCATACACCATTCACTGACGACATTTTGTAAGTGGAGTTTCCCAGGAGATTTAATATGCCCCAAATTAATCAGTACGATGGAACTTCAGACCCACAGCAGCACCTGATGAGATACTCTTGGCGTATGGAAGTATCAGTTGCCCCGGACACAATCAAATGCAAAGATTTTCCAATTTTTTTAAGCGGGATAGCCCTCATGTGGTTTATCCGTTTGCCCGCAAAGTCAGTTCCTAGCTTTAAAGACCTAAGCGAAAAATTCCTGACTCAATTCCGTCTTCACGCTACCAAATCAAAAAATGTCATGGCATTGTCAGCAGTTAAGCAGGGAAGAGGCGAATCCCTGAGGAATTATCTCAATCGGTTCAATCGGGCGGCAACTGAAGTTAGCAGCCCCAACTATGAAACCGTCTTGATGGCCATTGTCGACGGCATCGACAAGTGAACAGATTTCGGAAAATATTTGATTGGAAAGCCACCAACCACGATTGAGGCTTTCAATGAAAAGGCCCACATCTGATTGAGACAAAAAGATGTGCAGCTAGAAGAGGAAGATGGTCCGAAAGACACTTTCAATCTGTCAACTCGAAATAATATCGCGGTTAAACAATCCGGGGATAATTCGGGGAAAGTCGAAGTAAATGTTGAAAACTGTGGCAAACGTAGTGGCGAGGGGTCAAGAGAGAACAACGGGAGTTAGAAGCAAATAGGAAGCTCCTAGAAGCGCCCCCGTTTCCGGGTGTTTGACACATATACTGCCTTAAATGATACATTAGAGAACATATATCTCGATACCTGCAATACAATGCAATATAAGAAACCGCCCGACGAGAGCCTACGGAGAAGGAACGAGCGACTGGGAAGTATTCCCTATTCCACGACATTTATGGTCATGCAACCAACGAGTGCCGACATCTTAGGGACATCGTCGAAAAGTTAATACGAGAAGGGAAACTTGACGAATATAAAACAACTCCAAGGGACATGGGCAAGGAACTTCGATTCCCAAGCCAAATCAACCTGCACCTCGCGCTACCCCTTAAGAAAAGGGGAAAGGGTTGTTATCAACGCCATTGTAGGAGGACCGCATCCTGCGGGATATAGCATCAGAGCCATGAAACGATATGTTAACGCCGCGAAACACCTTGATGTTGAAGAAGTGAATCCCCATGTGGCCACATGTACCATCAAAAAAAGAAGGACAATAGGCGAGGATATTGTCTTCCGCGACTGCGAGCCAATTAGTATAGAAACCCCAACGATCGATCCGTTGGTGAAAACCGCTATCATTAGCCTAGCTATTGTATGAAAAAATTTGGTTGACAATGGAAGTTTGGTGAACATCCTATTCAAACAGACTTACGACCAAATGAAACTAGAAACGAAGGGCTTAGAGTTGTATGAAGGTCAAATACATGGTTTCAATGGAGCTTCCACCGAACCCATTGGCCAGGTTAGGCTATCGGTGGAATTAGGAGATGGAGATTGACGAAGAGTTAGGATTCTACCATTTGTTTTAATGAATATCAACTCACACTATAATGCCTTCTTGGGACGACCTGCCTTGGCTGTGTTCCGAGCATGTATCGCTCCTGGTGCTTGCTTCTGAAGTTTCCCACTGACAGTGGAATTGGAACTGTACGAGGGACCATGTAACAGGTCGAGCATGCTATCTGGTATAATAGAAGGAGTTGAAGCGCAGTGGTAACAAGGAGCCTGAAAAATCCTCTCCCCTTGGGGAGGGGAAGGAAGCATAGCAATCATAGAAAACACCCCGACCAGGACCGTCACCCTGTGAGGTCGAAGACATCGATCCATGAGATGACGAAGAGCCGAAGTGCGGAAAGGCGGTCCCGAATGAGGCCACCATAGAGGTCCTGATCGAAAATAGTGATCCTACCAAGGTTCTAAAGATTGGGTCTCATCTTGATCCCCTCCGGACGAGGGAACTAAGTGAATTCCTTCGGGCGAATTTGGATGTATTGTCCTAGACCCACGCTGACATGTGTGGGATATCTCCATCTATTATAACACATTCACTCAGCATCGACCCAAAACACACTCATGTAAAACAAAAAAGGCGAATGCTAGGCCCTAAAAGGTCGAAAGCCTTGAAGGAAGAAATCGGGAAGTTACAAGCCAATGGATTCATCCGGGATTCAACCTCTCCCGACTGGATAGCCAACCCGGTACTTGTGAAGAAGGATGATGGGAAGTGGAGAACCTGTATTGATTTTTCCGATCTAAATAAGGCTTGCCCTAAGGATAACTTCCCATTGCCTAGGATTGATCAGTTAGTCGATTCGACTGCCGGGCACGAGTTACTTTCGTTCATGGACGCATATTCCGGGTACAATCAGATTGCCATGCACGTCCCGGACCAAGAACATACCAGTTTCATTACTGACCTCGGATTGTACTGTTATGTAGTGATGCCTTTTGGTCTAAAGAATGCAGGAGCAACATATCAAAGGCTAGTTAACCGGATGTTTCATGATCAAATAGGGAAGACAATGGACGTATATGTAGATGCCATGTTGGTAAAGTCAAAACAATCATCCGAGCACGTGGGTGACCTGTCTAGGATGTTTAGCATTCTCTGGAAGTACGGTATGAAACTGAACCCATTAAAATGTTCTTTTCGAGTAGCTTCGGGTAAGTTCCTTGGCTTCATCGTGAGTTCCCGCGGAATTGAGATCATCCCTGATCAAATTGCGACCCTTAAGGGAATTCAGGAACCTCGCCGGATAAGGGATGTTCAGAGTTTAGCAGGAAAGGTAGCAGCAATGGGACGATTCATTTCGAAGGCTACTGATAAATTCCTGCTCTTCTTTGAATTAATAAAAAGAGGGAAACAGAACTTTTCCTGGACGCCCGACTGCGTCGAGGCTTTACGAAATCTACTCGACCATCTTGAAAAACCTTTTATTCTCTCTAAGACTATCGACCATAAAGACTTATTTGTTTATTTAGCTGTATCCACACATGCGATTAGCTCGGTCCTGGTCCGCGAAGTAGAGCGAGTACAACATCCGGTTTATTATGTAAGTAAGAAATTAATCGGAGCTGAGTGTAATTATCCTAAGATCGAAAAACTAGCTTACAGCTTGTTAATTACATCGAGGAAGCTTCAGCATTATTTCCAAGCTCATCCAATTAAAATATTCACTGATCAACCTCTTCGCCAAATCTTGCAATGACTAGAAGCAAGCGGGAGGCTCCTGAAATGGAAAATTGAATTGAGCCAGTTTGACTTAACGTTCGTTCCTCGAAAGTCAATTTGAGGACAGGCTTTAGCCGATTTCATAGCATAATTTACAATCCCAGAAGATGAATGTCAAGACGGTAGCCCCGGGCCTATGGAGGCTGGTCAGGAGCCAGTCGTCTGGAAGCTTTACACGGATGGAGCCCGAAATAAACAACGCTCGGGAGCCGACATAGTACTTCTGTCCCATAAAGGGCGCTCGGTTTATTATGCTTTGAGACTAGAATTTTTGGCTACCAACAAAGACTCCGAGTATGAAGCCCTAATACCCGGGCTCACACTAGCGAAAGATCTGAAAATAGCGACACTCGTTATCTATTGTGACTCACAACTTGTAGTATGCCATGTTCGAAAGGAATTCATTACCTGGGGAGAATGAATGACCTCTTACCTCAAGGAGGTCGAGAAATTGCTAAGGAACTTCGACCGATATAGCATTTCTCATATTCCTCGAAAGAAGAATCAGAAAGCTGATAGTCTGGCAAAACTAGCTAGCTCAGATCACCCGAGGGAAACAGAGATAGTTCCCATAGAAACCTTGAGAATACCAAGCATCGATCAGATGGGGGTCGACTAGACTGACGTCGAACCCGAAGAAGAATCATGGATGACTTCCATTAAAAAATTCCTTCTCCATGGGCAGCTGCCCGAAAATAAAAATGAGAAGCGAGCTTTAGTACGACAGGCTTCCAGGTACCTTATTCAGCAAGACCAGCTCTATAGAAGAGGGTTTTCTATTCCTATGTTCCGATGTGTAGCCAACGATGGCATCAAGAGGATATTGCAGGAAGTACATGAGGGGGACTGCGGGGTGCACACTGGGGAAAAACCCTGGCCTGTAAAATACTACGCTATGGATACTTCTGGCCGACCGTCAACAAAGACGCGGCTAATTATGCCAAAAGATGCGATAAATGCCAGAGATTCGCGCAAGTCCCACGAGTGCCTCCAACAAAGATTACTCAAATGACAAGTCCTTGGCCATTCGCTGTATAGGGAATTGACATCATCGGAACCTTGCCCATTTCGAAAGGAGGTGCCAAGTATGCAATTATGGCGGTAGATTACTTCACAAAGTTGGCAGATGCCGAATAGATGACTACGATTACAAAAAAGAAGGTCATCAACTTTATTTTCTGGAACGTTATATGTCGATATGGAGTACCTCGAACCATTGTCACAGATAACGGGACTCAATTCGACAGTTTGGAATTCCGAGATTTTTGTGAAAAATGTCATATCGAGAAGAAATACACCGCAGTCACATATCCCCAATCCAATGGTCAAGTTGAAGCAGTTAACAAGATCATTAAAACCATTTTGAAGAAACGGCTAGAGTGCGCTAAAGGAAAATGGGTCGATGAATTTCCCTTGGCATTATGGGCGTATCGTACTACCCATAAAACCGCTACAGGACATATTCCCTTCGCTTTATCGTACGGTTTTGAGGCAGTCCTCCTGATCGAGCTTGAAGTCCCGACTCATCGAACGAATTACTACAATCCCCTGACTAATAAGGCACTTCTCCTGGCATCATTGGACATGGTCGACGAAAAAAGAAAAGAGGCAAACCTTCGAGCCACAGCCCATAGGCAATGAATCGCTCGGTATTATGACAAAAAAGTCCGACCAAAGACTTTTGAAGTATGAGATTTGATTATGAAACGAATCTTCCCAGTCCCCATACACATGGGCCCTAGATGGGAAGGACCCTACGTCATTCAAAGAAAGCTCGATAATGGAAGTTTCAGACTAATAACTATGCATGACGAACTGCTTCAAAGAGCATGGAACGCAGAGCACTTGCGACCTTATCTATCTTATGCGTTCAATTTTTAATGTTTTTTCTCTCTTTCAGCATTTAGATTGTTAGTTTGTTTTTGGCATTGTAATAAGCGATCTTCATTGGTCGCGATAGCATACTAATAAGAATCTCTGTTCCTGCTCTGTCATGTTGTGATTGTAAAGAGCTAATGATTGTAATCAACTGACTTATTTTTTGAATTCTGTCTTGATTAAATTAAGAATAAAGTCGACGCCTATCCAGGCATACTGATTGACTATTAGGACTCAACTCCCAACCTCATTGACTTGAGGATGAGTATAAATGACAATAGAGCAAGAATGGTGCACCTTGACAAAAGACCGCTCGAACAATAAAACTTTACCCTTTACTGACTAAAAGTTAAGTATAAAAGCCTAGAGGCGCTCCCGCTCGACTGCATCCAACCCTTGATTAAGGATGGGTCTGCTCGAGTTCGACAAGGGAGATCGCCACTCAAACATTTACCCCGACACCGGGGGCAAAAGATATAGTTAGCACCCCCGACAAGGGTGAAGTGCGATTCACTATTAACATTAAAAACAAAACAAAAGATTCATGTGACATCTTTGTTACACACGTTATCATCATAAGTAGATTTCCATTTAAAATATCCTGACATCATCACAAAATACTACTGCATGACAGGTACTGTTCAGACAACGTCGCAGGGAAAACATCATCATAAAATTACAAAGAAAGGAAAGGTCCTAAAAGGGGGTTGGCATCAGCCCTTGATCTACCATTTCAGCCATCTCTTTTTGCTTGATCATCTCCTGCATCTCTTCAGTGGTCATCCAATGTATCGACCCCCCAAGCGTGCTGCCAAAAGGACGAGGAGCTGAGGCAGAAGCTTGTGGAATAATGGGGGCAGTAGGACCTGAGGCTGAAGAAAGAATGGTCGGAGGAAGGAGCTGGAGAGGTTTGATGCTCAGAGGATCTTCAGCAGGCTCAGGCATCATGGCAGAAATTTCCTTGTCCTTCTGATCCTTGATCTCGGCCATGGATAGGCGATCTTCTCTTTTGGACTCCTTGACAATCTCGACGTCCCTGTCTTTAGGAGATACCAAGTTAATCCTCTCCACTCCTGCAGTCTTGTTTGCTTCTTCGGTGATACCCTTTTCCTCGACAGCAGGTCCTTCATCCACCCTCTCAGCAACAAAAGAAATCCCTACCAAAGAAAAGAAATGCATGCAAATTAGGAGGAGATAAGGAACTCAAATTCAACAAAAAATCTTACCTTCAACATTGGAACCAATCACCTGCCCTTCCGTTGCCTTGACTGAATCGGATGGAAAGGAAGAAGACGAGCCCCTTTCCATAACCATGTGTGCAGCAGATGCGGGAGCATAAGGCCGACTGCCACCGACTTCGGTTTCAGGAACCTATTTTCCCTTCACCCTGCGACGTTCTGCCTATGCTATTTTCTTTTCCTGGCTTTGCGCCTCTTCCACGATGGCTCGTTCTTTATCATTCAAGATGTGGGTCATCAACGACGCCTCATCCACTGGATGACCCTGTGCTGTTCTCTTCTCATCCCATAAGACTACCTTCCATATGTCAGCTAACGAACTGGGATATCCAGGCATCCAAGATAGATCCCTGTGACGAAGGAAATTTGTGCAAAACAATAGAACCTGACGAGCATGCCCCTTTTTCAATTCAACTTTCTCTCGGGCGTACTCAGCCTTAATGGTCTCAATCTCAATATCATGTTGAAGCTTTAGATTGCTAGCAGACTCGACTGCTGCAGCGACATTCTTTTCAGTCTGATTCTTGGCTAGCTCGGACGAATGGAGGGTGGCCTTTAAATTCTAAATTTCAAGATCGAGTTGAGCTCTATCCCTCTTCAAAGATTCAATTTCTTCCCTTATTAAATCACATTCCCGGCCTTTCTGTTGAACCTGACTGTTCAAGTCTTCGACCTCTCTCCTATACTTTTCTCTGTCTTCTGCTTCCTGTAACTCTTGATTTTTGATTTTCTTATCCTGAAATCCAAAGATTTTCTTACCACTGTTGATGTCTCTTTTTAAGCCATCGATTTCGGCTAGCTTTCCCTTTAACGCTCCACTTACTTGCCCGGCGTATTCCCGCATGGCGTCATATTGAGACAGGGCGTACTCAAGGTTATTGCGCATGCGACGACGATGGGTCAATGGTTGTATTTCGGGGGCTGGTTCAATTTCTGAAAAAAATGAGATCGAGGAAATCTCGTTCCAGTTCTCGAGATCGGTCAGCGGAAGAAGTTCCTACCGCATGACTCGAATTATGTACTGTTGTTCGAGAAAGCTCGACTCCTTCTCCGTTCTTGGACTCTGGTGATTTATCTTCCTTCCTTTTCTTCGGCATACTGCCCAACACTTCCGTATCTCCTAGCACTCGACCATGTTTTCTCAAGCGTCTCTTTTTCTGCCCATTTTTACCCTCGGGCAGATCACCTTTTCCTTCTTTTCTTGTTTCTTCATCTTTTTATTTCCTCTTGTCTTTCCTCGCATCCTCTGCTTCCTTCTTTCCATTATCATTGTCGTTTTCACTACTTTCTTTCTCGGTACGTGGCAAAATAGAATCACCCAACCCAAGGTCCATTGGGAAGGAGGCGAACAAATTTCCGTAAAACTCTTCATCAACACCTGCAAGGAAAGCAAAATGGAACAAGCAATCCTCGATTTATGCATGAAAATTTTGATGTTGTGACGTGCAATAAACCTCATAATCATGATGATACCATACCTCCAATACCATCATGTCTGTCTGGGAAGGACATTCCCTCAGATTGATTGGCAAAGAATCAATTTGGATCTAAGCTTTGTAGCGAGAGAATAATGTTAGGCATTTGTAGATTTTCCATTCCTGGAAGAGGGGAGGCGTCACTCCCCTCCTGTTAATCATGAGTCGAGGGAGAATCTTCCTCGACTCCCGAATCTTTCTGGTGAACCTCAGTAGGTTCTTCTTCATTTGTTTTCCCTTGCACCACCTTGAGAGCTCTCTTGGCAGGGACCTTCTCCCTTTGTCGATGTAGGACTCATCCCGAGCGACTTCTAGAAACTTAACTTTTTGAACCCGCCTTTTTCAAATAGGCTGCCTTGGACCAGATTTTTCTTTCTTCTCAGGCAAAGGATGGCTAGAAGACCTTCCGATCGAGCGCGTCGCTTGTTCATCTCCCGACTTCTTTGTAACTGGGGGCATCTCATCCTGCACCGTTGCTGCAGGATCAGGTCCTTCTTTTATTGAGCCCCTCATCCTACTTCGGCCGAGGAGAGCATATCGGTGCAAGTTTTTATCGGTCAGACAGTTCCAAAATGCTCGTCGCTTCTTTTTTAGCTCGATCAATCGCTTATGACATTCTTTAAAAACTTCATCCTTAGGTCTTACAGGCTCGTCCTCTATAAGAGATGATAATAATAATAAGGCAATCAGAGCGAGAGATTTTAACGGAAAAGGGATATGTAAAGAAAAGACAGGAACCCACCACAATTAAGCCAGTATCGAGCACACCTGGGCTGCTGCTTAATCCAGAACCAGCCTCGCTTGGGATCACCCGCCATGCTTTGAACTTCCTCATAATCTTCTAGCCCCTAATAGCCTCAAAGTAGAGCAAAGAAGGGGACTACCTCTCATTGTGTCTAAAATTGAAGAGAAAGGCTATATCATCAAAGGTGGGAGGGTAACCCAGATATTTCAGATATAGATAACAGGTCGACAGCAAATTGCCATAAGCTATCGGAGGAAACTGCATCGGGGCCAAATTCATCCGCGCAAAAAATCGACAATGACAGAAGGGAAAGGGGGAATGGCCCCCACATTACACATTGGAAGAGAAATTGCCATATAACCATCCGGAGGAAGATGGGTTCTAGCGGTTTCCTCAGGAACGAGGACGTCGTCAAAGGGATTGTTGTGCTTTGCTGTTAAATGTTGAAGTCGTTTAAGAGTGATGTTGGACTTTTCTGCTTCTGGAGGGTCCCTTAAAATCTCTGCGCTTGGGAGCAGATCAAGTGCCAGAGGAATGGGCATTGTTTCGGTTAGCTCGACTGCTATGGGAGAACAGGCAACGGATCCATCGACCGACTTCGAGGATCATTAACAAAAGTGGATTCTGATTGACTTGAGGACCCTGAAGAACTGTCCACTCTAATAGAAAAAGGTATCTCTCCACCAAATTCTTGCTGATGGCTGTCACATGTTCTGACCATTGGCGTCAAAGAACCTGTGGCATTAAAAAAAAAAGAGAGAAGGAAATTAATATAGAAGAAGACAAAGAATCAGAACTTTTTACGAGCATGTCCCCAATAAAAGATGGATTACCAATAGTATAATCTAAGTTATTCGTAAATTGATATCCCTTCCATCGCCCCTTTGAGCGTTGTCACATGCCTTAGGTTTCGAAGACACTCTAATTCACAGAATGCTTGGGGAAGGCGGGATCTTTTGGTAATGTCATCAGAATTAGGGATTCGGTATCAACGGGTCTTACCCAAAGGATGGTAGTTTCACCATGGGGAACCGCAACGCCGCTGACTTCGGCGGTCAGACGCGGAAGACCTCCGTCGATTGGGTCAAATTAAACCCTAGATTAGGGTGAGAAAAAGAAAGTCCCCATGCAAGAAGCGTGTTTCGACATGGGGAACGATACATACATGAAAAATATGATCTTAGTAGAAGATGATAATCACCAATCATCTCCCTTTTGGAACAGTGGTAACAAGTAAAAAGAGAAGGGTAAAAGGAATTTTACTTTTATAATGAAAAAGAAGAGTGTCCATTCAAATTCGACTAATATGATAAGGCCAAGCGGACGTGTGAAGAAGTCGGAGAGTTAAAGACCCGCTGGTGAGATGGGAAGATAGAGAGGCGTCATCATTATCTGAACTCGTTCATAATTTTGAAGCAATTGATGGGATTCAACGCAGCTTGTGATGTATATTAAATGAAAGTTAAAGTAATCGGTGGGACAAGCGATGTGTGGAATATGATTTAAGATACAAGACAACAAAGTACGCTTCTCATTAAGCAAATCGTACTTTAGGGGGCAAAGTGTTGATGGGCCTTTTGGACCGCCCATCAAGGCAAGATAACATGGTAGACCCACACCCGAAATCCTCGAAGTAAATAAGACAGAGAAACCCATCATATTAGTTCACTTCGTCCATTAGGCGCGGCCCAGAAGGAACATGAGATGACTAAACCTGATTAATTATGATGTGTTCATTTAAAGCCCGCCTAAAGAATAACTCATTTCAGAACCCTTTCATTCAAATTGTTCAAAGCAGCCGAATCATAGGCTATTTCACACTAGATATTTGGGATGGAGTACCGACTCTTCAGCAGATATTGATTCGTTCAGTCGTAGCTATTCCTCTGGATCCAATGACACGTGCTGATAACAGCCAAGTATTGTATCACCTATAAATACTTACATTTCAGTTCAGAAAAGGGGATGTAAGAAAAAAAAAGAGAATTACTGTAATCCTTTTAGTTGATCATAAATAAAGATTATAAAGTGGACGTAGGCTCATTAACGCCGAACTACTATAAATTTGTGTGTGATTCTTTTATAATTTCTTTGCATTACTTACGATTGTTTATCTTCACTTTTTCTCTACAAAATTCTTCTTTTCAGGTGTTGAACCAGTTTTTGGTGTCAACACTGTACATTCCATATCCTAAACTATTTACTATCAAAATACTTTTTAGATGTCAGATCTAAAAATAATTCGAACTCACAGAGATGTAGGCTGTATTCAGAAATAGTCTTTGAAAAAGGGTTGTTGTTGATTGCAGATCTTGAATTATCTTTGTAATCTATATCTTCTAAAAGCATCTCCCCATTTTTCTTAATTAATGTTAGAACATAGTGATGGAGGAAGAGAGGAATGAAGAGAATTTATGTGTAGGAAAAATGAGAGATAGCCACCCTATTTATAGATTAACTAAGATAATTCCAAACCGTTAGATATTAGGTTTTTAAATCCAGCCATACACCTCAACGAATGAATAATATAGAAAAACATTCCAAATAAAAAGTTCAGAATTCAACCTGCATGCGGGTGGACCGACAACCCACTAACCATGTCGACAAATGGGTCGATCCCCCTTAGACATGGGTCGACCCAATTATGGGTGGGTCGGCCCATTACCATTGCTTATCACGTTTAATTTCATGTTTGAATTTTGAATTTTGCTTAAACTTTGAAAGCTCATAACTTCTTCATATGTTATCCGATTTACGCAAACCAGAGGTCTATTTGAACTAGAATTCTGAGACGAACGCAATTGTAAAGTCGGTTTTACTTAATTATGAATATTTAATTAACTAATATTCATTTTATTGTGTTTACTATACAATTATGGTGTATTAAATTATTGTGTATTACATTCTCCCATCCTTAAAGGGTTTCGTCCCCGAAATCTCCAAGTTAAGAAGAACGTTATTGTTTTAACAACCTCCTAGAACCATCTACTCCTCCACCAACCACTGGCATCCGTTGTCCTTAAGAATTTCTAATTCTTGTATTAATGTATACAAAGGTGTTTTGTGTATATTTTCTTACACTAATGTGAAAATCAGGCAGTCGACTGATTTAATTGACCTGCTTAATGCAATATATGTTTGTGTCATGCATCCACTATGTATGCAAAAGAATCCTAATATAACATATAAGTTCTATATGTGTGCATAATCATTCCCCAAAATGCAAAATCCTTGTGATGATTCAACCATTTTCATTTATTGAAAATTTAAAATGCGCACATATCCATATTTAGTATGTAAGTGCTTGAGCCAATCTAGTGTCTAATGTGTGTGTATATGCGTCCACTAGAAACCACAAGCAAACACTTGCATCCACTTGTAACCATCAATCATAACATGTCTCAAACACATGTTTTCATCCATTAGTGTCTACCTATGGATCAAGGATTCGAACGATAGGATAAATATGCTTGAATGATAGAAACAAGTGTGAATTCAAAAGCTTGGAAAAGAAATTAAGAATGTAATCTCAAAGAGAAAAGCCTAAGAAGCACAAATCTTGTCTTCGGCTTCCCACATCACATCGTCGTGGTCATCTCCCTACTGTATCTTCACTAATCTAATCTCCTTGTTGCGTAGTTTCTTAACCTCTGATCCAATAATGTGGGTAGGAACCTTCCTAATGGATGCCTCTTTCTCAACCTCAACCTCCTCAAGCGTGCTCGGATCTACTACCTATGTTGTATCATGTATACATTTACTCAAATGGGAAACATGGAACATGTCATGAACTCTCACCAGTCTCTTCGGTAGTCTAACCCTATATGCCATCTGACCTATCCACTCGATTATGGAGAATGACCCTATGAACCTCGGTGCTCACTTCCCTACCAAGCCAAAGCGAACAACATTTCTAAGAGGTGATACTTTGATAAAGACCATATCTCTTCCTTCAAATTACAAATCAGTCCTTCTCTTATCGGCCTATGACTTCAGCCTGTTCTGAGCTGCTTTCATCCATTGGTGAATAAGATCAATCTTCTCAAAAGTCTCTCGAGTCATCTCAGGACCAAGTAGAAGTATGTCTGTAGACTCCCACCAACATGTCAGCAAGCTAAAAGGTTGTCCATAAAGCACCTCAAAGGATGCCATGCCTATACTTATGATAATTGTTATTGTTGGAAAACTCAACCAATGGGAGGTGCTCCTCCCAAGTCCCTCCAAAATCTAGGATACACAGTCTTAGTAAATCTTTAAGTACCCTATTAACCCTCTCAATCTGTCCATCGGTCTGAGGGTGGTAGCCTGTGCCTAATCTAACTATGTACCTCGTTCCTCTTGCAAGCTCTTCCAAAACTCACTCTTGAAGATGGGGTTACAGTCTCTTACTATACTAGAAGGTACCCCATGAAGTCGGACTATATATTTAAGGTATACCGATGTTGTTCTCTTGCACTAGATAGGAACAAAGTGAGAGCTCTTAGTCAATCTGTCTACGGTCAACCAAACACTGGTGTTACCCTTTTTCGATCTAGGCAATCCATCAATAAATTCCATAGAGACGCTCTTCCACTTCCATTATGGGACATCCAAGGGCTGAAGCAATCCGCCAGGTTTCCATTGTTCAGCCTTCACTCGCTAGAAAGTCAATCATTAGGCCACAAACTCTATCACGTCCTTCTACATATCAGTCCAATGGAAACACCCTTCATATCTCAGTACATATTGTCACCGCCCGGATGGATAATAATCCAAGAGTGATGAGTCTCCTATAGAACTGTCCTCAATAGATCTCTAGCTCGGGGAACACAAAGTCTTCCATCTCTTCGTAGACACCTTTCTTATCCACAGAATATCTAGTTAGGTGACTAAAGGTTTCTCCTCCACTGAGCCTATCCAAGATGTTCGCTAACTATGGATCCTCTCGCTGTGTAGATCCAATTTGCTCCATAAAATTAGGATGTACTATCAATGTTGCCAACAAACTAGGCATAAAAATCCGTAGACGACCTAAATCAAAGGTCAATATATACTCTAAGCTCTGCCTCTTTACGAATAGATAACTCAAGTTCATCCTATGCCTATTCAACGCGTCTGCCACTACATTACCCTTGCCTGGGGTATAAACTAAATCAAAGTTGTAGGACGCTGGGAACTCCATCCACCGTTGCTGCCTTAAATTGAGATCCTTTTGTGAGAACAGATATTTGAGCGACTTGTGATCCGTGTATAACTCAAATCTCTCTCCAGGTAGGTAATGTCGCCAAGACTTAAGTGCGAGCACTATAACAGCCAACTCTAAGTCATGGGTAGGGTAGTTCTTCTCATGAACTCTCAACTGTTTACTACCATAGCATACAACCTTAACTTCTTGCATCAATACGACACCCATCTCTATGCCACAAGCATTTGTGTAAACTGTAAGCATCTTGCTACCATCAGGAAGAGTCAGAACAATGGCTGATGTCAGAGCCCTCTTCAATCTCTAAAAAGCATCCTCGTAATCAATGCTTCAAATAAAAGCCAAGTTCTTCTTCGTCAGTCGGGTGAGCAATGTTGATATCCTAGCAAACTCCTTAATGAACTTTCTATAATAACCCGCCAACCCTATAAAACTCCTCACCTCTGTCGCATTCATGGGGGCCTTCCAATCTTGAACTGCAACAGCTTTAGCAGGGTCTAGTTCTATTCCATCCTTAGAGACAACATGCACCAGGAACCTTACTTCCTTTCTCCAAAAGTGACACTTATAAAATTTTACCTTGAGCTGATTTGATCTAAGAGTGCGTAGAACCTTTCCTAAGTGTATGGCATGTCCCTCCTCACTCCTTGAGAAGATAAAAATATCATCCACGAAGACCACCACAAACTTGTTCAGAAACTTTCTAAACACCCTACATGTCAAGTCCACAAAATATGCAAGTGCATTGGTCAGCCTAAAAGGCATGACCAGTCACTTAAAGAAATTGTCCGGAGTTTTGAAGGCGGTCTTATCAATACTATCATCTGCTACCCTTAGCTGATGAAATCCTATGGCTAGATCCAATTGCCAGAAAACTAATGCGCCTACAAGCTGATCAAATAAGTCATCAATCCTCGTAAGTGGGTGCCTATTCTTCTATGAGCTTATTCAACTCTCTATAGTCCACACATATACAAAGTGATTCGTCTTCCTTGGTCGCGTAGACATAGCAACGCATATTATTGTTACGACCCTGCAACACAAATAGGTGTTGGCAATGGAAAAAAGGGTTACCAAATGACCATTATGGTGTAGTGTCAAACCTTCAACAGTGACTTTCATACATCGATCTAGTCCACTAACCTCAAAAGCATGCACTTGTCCTCCAGACGTTTGTTCCCCTTGTCCTTGCTTGTTAGGGAATTGCTTAGTGAATTTCCCAAGTTGACCATAAGTGAAACAAGCCTTCTTCGCCTTCCTATAATCTTTCACAAAATGTACTAAAGCTCCTCAACCATGGAACTTAACGTCTGTCCCCATCCGAGCCTTATTAGGCTTTCCTCCTTTCTTTTACGTTCCCTTCTTGGGCCACCATTTCTTTTTCTCGGCCTTAGGCTATGCTTCCTCAGCCTTGATTTATTTCTTCTCCTCTTTACCGTCCTTGTGCATCAAAGCCATGTCAACAAGCCTCTCGAATGTCGCCCCTATCAGGATATGTGAAAATGCTATTCCTTAGAGAGGTTGATTCAATTCTCTCTTGAATCTAAGAGCCTTCTTATGGGGAGTGTTCACCAAGTCCAAATCGAATCATGCTAGCTGATTAAACTTGTTAACATATTCCTTTACCGACATAGTGCCTTGTTTTAAAGCCAAAAATTTCTCTATCTGCATTCCTTCCTCTGCCTGAGACAAGAACTTCATCTCAAAAACTCTATCCGAAATCATCTCAAGTAGCTACTGGTTGTCTCGCCTGTGTAACCTCCTACCAGTATAAAGCTTCCTCCTTCAGTTGCCAAGCGGCCAACTGTAACTTTCTTCTGTCGTCGAGCTCGAAAAGACCAAACACATTCTCCGTTTCTTCAAGCCAATTTCGTGCTTCAACAAAACTCTTAGTAACACGAAATGGCTTGCCTCCCATCATGTAGAAACCCTTTTAAAGCTTAGAATAGTTGACTATAGAAGGAGGTGGAGCTACTACGGTTACAGCTGAGGCATCTCCTTGTGCTCTGATAGGTGCCGTATCTTGTAAATATCTACAAAACCATGTCGGTAGTGGAATACCCTCAGGAAGATTAGGAGCACCATACATGCTGAAAAGAGAAGAAACAAGGATACAAAAAGAGAATCAAAGGAATATTATATATGGCTAGAGAGGATATGTTTTTCAAAAATAGGTTTTATTTGAAAATACTTTGCTCTTGAAAACATTTTTCATAAGTTTTTCCCTGATCTTGTATCTGTTTGCTCTGATACCAAGTGTGACACCCCACATCTCCTAATTCCCCCATATGAGGATACATTAGGCTCTGTGAAGCGCAATAAGTATACAATAACCAAATTTTCATAAGACCGAATAATAATTGCAGTGGAAAATTTTAACTTTTACTATTAAATAAAAAGCATAACTTCCAAATCCCAATTACAACATCATTTTATCATATTTCTCAAATACCAAACACAATAGATAAAACCAACTGTCTCGTGAAGAAAACTATCAGAGTACAAAATCTTAAAAGCATATCCTTTTTTAATAGCCATATCAAAGTAGAGAAAAGGTCGAAGCAATACATAGATCTGTGCATGCGTTGTTACACAATGAGTATATTTGTTTGCACCTATTCACTTTGCATACATTGGTTCCTTAAGACAACAACATTAGCACATACATTATAGTGGCCTTATTGACATGTTACCTATTGCTGCACCGAATCAACATGATCATGGAAACAATAGAGATTATTAACTGCTAAACAGTGTCCAGTTGAAACTTAAAAGTTTTTGTGCACATAATGTAACCAAATTTCAAGCTAACCACGGCTTTGGCATTTGAGTCATGTGTGAGAAGGGTTTAGCTAACTAGTTAAATATATATTTAACTAGCTTCATGTACATGTTCATTTTATTCAAACCTATTTTATTTCAAACTTGTTATTTCACTCAAACTATCTTGTATTTAACTATAATTTATTTTGTTTTAATAAGTTTTTAAGCTTAGTAAAATTTGTATAAGTAAAAATATTATAGTTATACCAAAATAAATTTTAATAACCTCTCCTTTTCGAGGACGAAAAGGCAGGTCGTTACACCAGCTATGCCTTTCCTGTTCATCTTCAAAAGGTATGCGGTAACATTTTAGTTCACTTGGACCTATTATTTCCCATCTGTAGTAGACTGTAGGCCTGAATCAAAAGGAAATGAAAAAAAAAGGAAAACTGTTTTTAGTTGCCAAGTTTTCACTATTAACCGATATTCACTAATTTTGATTACACAATTCGATTACAGTCTAAGTATTTTTGACTGACAGTGAACTTATTGGCCTAAAATGGTTGCTTGATAGTGAAAAAACAATAAACAAATATGTATTCTATTCAAGCTCTTTCCTGATTAGTACGTAATGGCATTGATTTTCTGCATACATAAATTAGTACGTTAGCTTGCTATATTACTTGATAAAGCAGTAGAATTTAATACAAGGGATGGTTTCATCCTTTGATTATATAATGTTACCACACTGTTCTTTTACATAAATTTAAGTGCATAAACTCCCGTTAACCATAAGTGTCTTTGTAAATCAACATCAAATGTTGTCCAATGTTAGAAGGTTGCATATCTCAAAATGTTTTAATAATTTATTAATTCTTATCAGTTCATTTTTCCTTAATTTCAACTAATGTACTTTGTACTATTTTTTCTTAGATCTTCTTCTGCTTTTTAATTCAATAAGGAGATTGAATGTTTACAGGATGCTATCTAAAAGGTAAATTTTTTGACTATTTTCCACAATTTCTGTTTGATTTGGATGTCTGTAAGTTCTACGTTGATTTACAAATGCACCAGACGCATATGTATATATATATCATATGTTAGAACTAAATTTGTTTTGCATATTTTTTGCTATTTTAGAGTTTGATTGTAAAATTCAGTAAACTAAAATCGAAGTGATATCTTTTGCTTCAGTGGATACAACTAAGAAACCAAAGTTGAGGAAATGGATGACCAGTTGCATATGTTTTTCCTTTTTTAAAATATATTGAAACAACACTATTTTTCTTACTTTTTCATGCTTTCAATTTTTTATTTGTGATGATTCTCTCATCGTGCATTGGACTTCATCTTACCTACAATTGCATTAAATGTTTTATGTATGCCTATTTGGTGATTGTTCCTACCATATTTGAATTTGTGGTGTAACCAAACATGATTTTATAAACTATATAAAATTAGTAGTTTGTGCTATTTAGGGACACCATTGGCAGTCATCCCTTTCGACAATGGAGTTTACGAGTCTTTACTTTTCGGCTCTTTCTAGGTACTCAATAATGAATTGGTTTAAATTTCACTTATGACCATGATTAATTTTACGGGGATTCCATAATAAAAATTGTTAGAACTGTAGGTACTGACCCTGACTGCATAAATAACTATAAACGACGACTTAAACATGGTGCTATATATGTTAATTATGTATGGACATAGGTTAAAAATGGTCGATTACATTTTTAGCAAACTCCAATAATATGTTGATGTTCAACCAATGAAGACCACCAATGATGAGTTGGAAGGTATAGGCTCTCTTTTAATTAACTTAAGAATTGGAAGAATATTAATTGGTATAAAAATTCTAAGATATATCTACCAAATTTGATGAACTTTTTCTATTATGCAATTTTATCAAACGGATAAGAATATCAATGTATTGATATTGCATTCAAAATCTACGGTTCCCTGTATAAATCATGACATGCGACTGAAATTTGAATTGCGTATACTTTGTTTCATTAAATTCAAACATTGGGTACCATTTCTACAAAATATCCAGTTCATCAAAATATCAAATGATTTTCTTACACAGAACATCCTTGAAATCATCTTGATATGAAAACTGCATTGCATAGTAATTGTTTCTGGTGTCGTGAATTGTAAAAATCTCTTTAGTTTTCCACATGTTTTGAATGAACAACTTAATTTTGAAATAGGAAATTTTAACATACTTGCACCAAATACTCCACTAATGTATTCACCCATTCATCCTTAGAACTTTTTTCCATCGTTTATGTGCATCATTTTTTAACATTTGTTCGCTTTTAATATTTTTTTCATACGTAAGTATACTCTTGGGTTAGGTTACATGATGTGTAACGACCTGGTTTCGAACTAATTCTATAATCTATAATTTATAGATTATACTGTTGATTCAATAAAAATAAAATAAGATTTATATACTTGGGTAGATATCATAGAAACTCCATTCAAATATATTTTTTGAGGGATTAAAATTCCTTATCAATGTGTACATGAAATAACTAATTAATGTTTATCATTTTCTTTGTTTTAAAACTCATGTAAATATAGAATTCTTGAGTAAAATAAAAAAGGGAAATTTAACTACTTCACATAAAAGGGGAACAAGATAAATTGTGAATTTACCCAAAGTTATAATAAGATATTACTTGTATAAATCATTGAATTACCTCATGTAAAAGGAAATACAAGTATATATGACCATTCAATACAAGATATTCATTAAGTAAAATTTCATAAGTAAAATTTCATATTTTACTTCACATGTAAATACACTTAAGAAGATCATGACCTTAAAAAAAATAAGTTAACATCACAAACAAAATTATATTGAATGGCCTAACTAGGGAAAGTATTAAAGCATTGTACAAGAACATGATAAAAACATGTTTGCACGTCAAAATAACAAATAAGGAAAATTCCTTGATTTAAAGACAATGCCATATGAGATTACAAACAAACCTCCAGATTAGCACATCTATTATATACAACGACCTCATTACAAGCAACGGAAGCCGATAAATTGACTGGATATTGGATCAAATCAAGCAACCTCATTTTCATGCACTTCACTTTCATATTTCCTATTAATCACATTCCATATGTTCTTTAGATAGTCTGATCTCATGTTTTTGTACTACGTGCATTTTGGAAAATTAGCTGATCTACCAAATCAAACAAGACTTTAATATTAGAATAAAGGAAATCTAACCAAATCTGTAACGAAAGGAAGGAACAAGGCTGCAAGCATTCAAATCAAATCAGGAGGCAAATCATCGGTGGAGCAGCTGGATATTTGTATTGGAAAAGAAAGATAAACACAATAGCCGAGCCTCTAAAGTGTATAGATGAACATATACAGATATTTACAGCAAGACATGCTTAGGCACAAAGTTTGTCAATGTTTAGAATATTAAAAATGAAATAAATCACGCATCTTCTTATTGCTGCAACATATATATGCATCCATCACTTTCCTTTTCGTGCCAGCCCAAGACAGCCTACCCATTTTCTAGCTTGTAGAACCACTATTTGTGCATGGTATTATATACCAATGAGTACACAAACATATTCAAATAGTATGTATTTAACAAGGGGCAAGTTCATCCCCTATAACTTCAAAAGAAAGAAAAAGAAAACCAAAAATCAAATTTCCAGTCAGAATTAGGATGGGGTCTAAACATGGAAATTTCTTAATTATGCGTTAAGTATATATTAAAAATAAAATCAGAATTTTTAAATGGGGAAATTCATAAGAATTGGGTTCAAAGAGGGGTTCAGTACTGTTTCATCTAGGCTCGAAATAGCGACGAACTGCCTCGTCAAAGGTGAATTGCAGAGGTGCGCACCAGGGGCGTTTGTAACGGAAGGATGTTGATGATTGCATGGTAAAGTTTCGTGATGGATAAAGGAGTGTGGTGGCAGTGCGAGATGTTTAAATGGAAGTGGTGAGTTTTAAAGTTTCTGTCGAAGTCCTGGAATTTGGAATGGTGGACAGTAGGGATTTCTGGGGGAGGAGATCAATTCGGGGATAGATTTGTGACTTGCAGCGATGGAAATAGTGGTAGAATGACCACCGCGGTGGTGGTGCATAGATATACGGTGCACAACTTGCACAAAATTTGTAAAGATAAAAGAATCGGGGAGATAAAATTGGGTAATAGAAGGATGTGTTAATTCAAGCTGATGTAGTTTGAAGGGTAGTATGGTGATGGAGAAATGATGCACCTGTGTAGCTGCACGTGTATCGAAGACGAGGGGCCATCGATCGGGTAGCAGTTTGCAGCGAGGGTATGGGTTGTGTGGAATCTGGGTAGCAAGGATATGTATATGATAGATGCTAAGAACACATAAAAAATATGAAAACAGACCCTTGCAGCTAATTTGTTTACATGAGTTTTAGCATGGATCTAACAATGATGCGGTCCATGATTTTTCTTTTGGGTATCCCGAGTCTGTTTTTTGTACTGGTCCCTAGTTTGGAAAAACATGGTAAAAGTAGGAAGTTGGAAATATATATTTATATAAAAAGAGCCTTAGCCTAAATTAGTTTTGTTCAAAATCCATGCTTGATGGCAACATGCTAACAAGCAGACAATTTTTACCTACCAAATACGGGTCAGTTCTATCATATATTAGCATCAAGCATGAACGGGGTTTAGATGGAGAACACATCGAAGATGGTGAGCACTCGGCTACTATTTAGAAATGGTGCCAATGAAAACTCGTATGTCTAGTGTTACAACCATTACCCCTGTTTTTGTTCAATGTGAAATAGAAGTAGTGATAATGATTGTATTGTTCTATCAACTGCTATTGCTGGGAGTATTTGGGATAAAAGGAACAGTAGGGTACTAATTTTAGCATTGGAATAATATGCAGAAGGGTTGGAGTGAGGGTATGGTAAATTTTGCGTGTGGAATCTTGCCCATGACTAGCATAATTCAATCCATGTTTTACCGATAAACGCATCCACTATTTGCACTAATGAGGTAGGTATGTTTGCTGTTGAAGTGTAAACATGTTTACGGTTCAAGCAAGAATAAGATTAGAGGAAGGAGGCGACTCAAATACAAGAAAATGGGGAAATGATATTATGGGATATTGCGCTAGGTTCTTTGTATTAGTGGGCCTTTGGGCCCTGAAATAGATCAATAAGTTAATATTATTTAAAGCCAAATGTTAGATTGAAAACAAGTTTTTACATATATAAGTAAGTAATGATAAAGGAAGAGGAAATCCACGTGAACGTTTTGCAATGGAAAATGAGAACACGGACGCATATAATTAGACCGCACTGGGCCTAAGAAATTCCTGTTGTTAATTAATTTTAGACAAACGTTATATATATATTATATATATATATAAGTAAATAAAAATATGAAGAAAGGATCGAGAAGCTAATAAATTAGTTTGTAATTGCAGAACAAATGTCATCGTGTAAATCGGAGTTCGAATATGAAATATTTATATATGTATTTAAATAAAATAGAAGTTAAATAAATTGATTAATTCATTTCCAAAGAATTTGAAAGATCTGTATTGTGAAATAAGTTGTTATCCAACACTAGGTATTTCAAACTATTATTAGTTCGGAATAAAGACGTCAAATCATTCTCGAATTTTAATGTTGTGTTAAATGATTGGTATAAGATGATCTGTTATGCTTTGAATTGATCATATGAACCTGAATTATTTAGAATAAAATGTTAACACGTTTTATTGTATTTTAAATCATCTCGTGCGAATTACTTTTCTGAAATTAGAAATGAGATGGTACAAGTTAATTAAAACTGAATGGGCATGATATGGAAACTATATATGTTTACTCATCTACACTGTTTAAATTTGATAGTTAAAACACCGACTATCAAATAATTTTCCTTACATATTAGTTCGAAGAGACTGGGTTGGGGACTAGACCCAAAACCACTTCGAACTAATTTTTACGTAAACTAACTTGCAGGGGTACGTGTATATATAGTGAAATTGAAGACCGTGGATCTACATGAGCGAAACAATTACTTGTTTAAATTCTCTGGTGGCCACCAAAGTTATTATAACTTGTAATTCTTACACGATTGAAATCTTCGGATTTGCAAGGACTATTCACTACTGATCCATGGCGTGATTCCTATATTGGATGTAGTAGGAGAGTGCTTTTGGTTCATCCTATTCCTGGATGACTTGTATGGATGGATGTCTGACATAATATTTCCAAAGAAACAACATATGTTGATTTCTTCAAACGTACCATAGTTGGAGGCGTAGAGGGGCACTTCTCTTAGCTAACAACTAGAGTATTTTTGTGGATGTCAATTAGTGATTTTGGCGGATCTGACGAGGTGGCATTCAAAGTAAGTGGTGACCAGATATTCTAAAGGTAAATTCTAATCTCAAGCCTCACAACCGGGAAATAACAAACATCGGAAGACAACATGGCTATGTTGGTCGCTCCCATTAGGGTGTATAATCACCTATCTAGAGAAAATCTGTTTTCTTCTTTAATCTATTTCGATGCTGTCTCTTTTCGGGAAACGGTTGCTAATCCCAACCGTTGGTGATATACATTCGATACACTCAAGCGGAATGAGTAGTCGGTCGTAACAACCTAGAATTTTAACAGTTTTACTTAATATTTAAATATGGTTTTAAATATTGTTTTGGAATTTAAATAGTTAAATTTAAAGACCTTGAATGGTTTATTTATAAATAATATCATGACAATGATATAATTCCGAAATAATCAAAATTGGTTAAATTTGTAATATTGTGTGAATTGGCCAATATGGAAATATTTAGTTGAGTTAAATTGAATTATATTAGCGTATTCGTTTATTAACTGATATTAGAATATATAATTTACAATTTAAATTATAAAACGAACTACAGCGGCATGGTAGTTCGAAATATTTCGTTTAAATCGAAACTCGTATGCGCTCAGACAAATTTTGAACGCTAGATGTTATACGCAGTAAAAAATCGTTGGTTACATTTGGAGGAGAAAAATACATATTACTTGTCACTTTCATATAAACATCTTCAATAAAGAAATCCGGGCACGTCATTTTCAGGGTTTTCACGCATTAGTCCATAATAATATCTTTGGCCTTGTTTATGCAATTAAAAACATCTCGACATGATCTGCAAACTACCTTTCGACTAAAGGAGAAAATTTAATAAACAAATGTCTGGTTCGTACCTCTTTGGCATATATAAAATGTGAGAACACTGTGAAACTAACTAGCTCGGCATGTATATATACATCCATAAAAATCTCTGCAAAATATGTACGCCTATGTTCAATTTCTTTTCTGAAATAGTGATCCCGTATGCTTCTCCATACCCTACATATCCCTTCCCATTTGCATATCGCTCATGATTTATTGGAAAGGGACTGAAGTATGCATTCACGCAAAGAATGGTCTCCATCAAATTAATAAAAGCGCACCCTACCTAATAGCTACAACCACCTTACTTTTCCAGCTAAACACGCACCTATCTCTAATTTTTGCAATATATTTTGTCAATAATAGTACCAAACGACATACGCCTATGTCTTTCAACGTAATAGCATCGAAATGAAATCTCGCTGCAACTCCATACCCTATTTCGGCTATAGTTGAAATGAAACACCCCATATGCTGTACTCTTTGATACCGACTTTGTTCATATCTTCTTAGTCCCCTCCTCTTTATAAAAACCCTGCTCTCTCTTCTTTCTTCACTCATCAAAGTTTTCTCCGAATAAAAGAAAAAAAGAATAACATTGGATTTCAAATCGCAAGCTACCGATCTCACGATGCTCTCTAATGCGAAGTAGTAGGTTGCGATGGAAGATTAGAGGAAACAATGGGTTCTGACTTGATTACTTCGGTGACTGGGATGATTGAAAGGCGGTTAAGGATCGGTTGTGGTTTAAGGCTCATCGGCAGTGACTGTGAAGCGACCCGAACTTTCCCGGTCTCCGAAGAGAAGAGAAAGAACGAATTACTTTGAGGACAAGACGAATCGAAACGCAAACAGAAGAACATTTCATTGCTTATTACAACAATTCCATCAGAATACAAGAATATCACAGAGTATGAATCAATATTACACATTTGACAAATATTAGAGGTTTAAATACATTACTGCAGTGGAAAATAATACAAAACATAACTGAAAGAAATACATGGATACAGAGCTTTCCGAGTATCGTTCCAGCTGTAAACCAGGATCCTGTGAATATAAATCTGCAAAACCAAAAATACTAGTTGCCTGTGTGGAAAATAGGGGCACCCAGATTTTAGGTTAAAACAATAAACTCCAGGTCAGTCATGTGACTGGTGTGAGAACTAAAACAGTTATTTAAAACTTTACTTTAAAAGAGAGTAATTCGAGGGACCACGCCGTATAACATGGAACGTGTTTCCTCCCAGGAACACTAGTGCATATATAGAAACAACGCAATGCTTTTTGGAAAAATGAAGCTATTATAAGACCCAGGTCCCATCACACAATGCAACGCAAGCCAAAGGATAGGGTTTTCCCTTATAATAGCCAAACATGCTTGGTACGTTTAAAACAAATCATTTGATACTATTATAAGTGTATACTGTCAAAACAATTTCAATCATAGGCGGCATTAGTACCATATATCATGTCGCCATACTAGTTCTACAATTAAAACCGCAATGTCACGTATTGGAAATTGGATTTCTGTCATGAGTCGAGGCAAGGTGCAAGCTCCTCTCCGTTCGAGACACTCTAGCAAATGTCTTAGGACCACACACTGCGATCCTGGATCTTCAGGGCTGGTCCTCTCTTATTTTTGAGGATTGGCAATTCCTGAACACACGTTTCCCGGTCCTTTTAGACCTATATCCGAGGCGCCTCGCATTCCAACAACCACACAGGTAAAAAGTATATAAATGTCAGGGCTGGTAGGTCACTGACATCACCCATTGCTAGAAAGAAATGTCGTGCTCTCCCTGCAGTCACTGTCCTATTTTTGACTCATACCGAGGTGTGAGGCTCGCGAATTAACGCTATACACAAAGCTATGCCACACAGACCGTGCTTTGATCATCAACCACAAGACTTTGCTTTTCAACAAAAGCCTTGATCATTTGCCACTTAGGCATGCCACACAGGCAATTCTTGCCATGCGATTGATATCTATCTATATATAACCTCTAAGCTTGTACGTCTCATAGAAGGGCGTTAAGCAAGAGAATAAATTCTCTGCCGCCAAACAGATATATATTTAATAGAAATCAATCACATAGAATAAAATCCAATGTCAGACACACAGTCCATTTACAAGTTCGTTCTGGGTCTGAACGAAACCAGAGGAACCTTATTCCTCGCATATCCATCGATCTCCAAGTACGTCTGGACGATCACCAACTGATTCCCTCCTCTTGGGTGTACAGCCCAATCAAGATCATCAATAATCATCCAAACGATGTAAAGACCTCCGGTCTTCAAGCACCATCTTCACTTCGACTTATCGTCGAATCGGTTATTCAGAATGGGTATAAACCCGGCCTTTTCGAATAACCCGCGTATATAATAAACAAGTGTTACACAAACACAACATACGCCTCATTCCATTTAAGGATATTCTTTTATTCAAATATTCACATCCTTAGGGAAAAGTTCCCATTAATTTTATCAAAGATAAATTCTTCTAAATTTATTCTTTAATCTTCCTTTGGATATCATTTCAAACCATGTTAAGGTTTTCCAAACTAGTCGGGATTAGCGAACTACACCGAAGTAATCATTTATTTTATTTCCCAATCCCGGCCTATTCATCCCATGGATCAAAACTGATAATACTCCATATCTAACACCATAGTGTTATCGGTAAATATTACTTACCATTTCACGTTCAAATCTAATTAAAGATTTAACTATCGCTTTGGAGCAAAACTGGTGATACTCCATTCTCGATCACTTTAATCTAATTAAAGATTCATTAAAACTCCACTTAGTTTTAATCTTCCCGAAAATCAATATCCTATCTTTAACTGGGTTAAAGAACCAATGTCATCTAAAACACGGTTCACGATAAACCAAAAAGCACTTCCCATTGTTAATTAGGTTAAATAACATGTGTTATTCAAAACACTGCTCACGATAAAACCAAAAACCAATTTAAATTCAATTCCAATTAAATACTAATTAACTGGACAATTTCAATTTATCTTAATTAAAAGATTTATTCTTTTTCTAAACTGGGTTCAAGAACAGTTTTATTCAAGACACCATTCACGACGAACCCAAAATCCCATTTGATATTAAATACAAGGCTCTGAATAGAACATATATTGGCTTATATTCAATATCAAATTCTGAAACCAACAAATATCGTATTGGAAATAACGATATAAATATATCTTTCAAATTTCCACAACCATATCTGTATAATCACGAAATCCAACATCGAAATATTCCGAAGATAATTTCGATTCAAATCCATTCGAATTCACGTATTGGAAATTCTGATTATTTTTAAAACCACTTCAAATCCAATTTATTTATTGAAAAATATTGGATTATAATTCTAGTTCTTAACTAGTTCATTTCGATAAAAATATTACGAATGTGGAATTTTTCATCCCAGTTCTTTCCAATTCATATATTATGATTTTACACAAATTATTAATACTTTTAATGATTTTATCAAGGCTCGTACAGTCGGGTTGCAATAACGGCCACCTAACTGCACTTACAACGACCTTTTCCAAATTTGATTTGGACATAATTCCAAATGAAACCGTTAGATTTCAAATTTCTAATATTCATTGGAAAGCTCTTTTCGATACAAACCCAACGGTTTCGGTTTCAGAAGAATCCGGCGGTCGGATCTCCCATAACGTCAGTTCGATGTCTATGGTCAAAATTCGCGAACTGCCGCGGCGTGGCGCGTTCTATTCAAGCCATTATATATATAATATATATTATATATATTTCATTGATTTCAATTCAAAACGTATTTTATAAATCGTTTTAAATTCGTTTTCAAAACAATTTCAACTTCATATTCAATTTTAAATCAAAATTGAATATTCCATATCATTAATATATAAATGATAATATTTTCAAAACGTTATATTTTGAAATCACTTCCTTTTCTATATTCATTATAAAAACGAATATAATCGATATATATATCGTTCGCGTCAAAATGGCGCATATCTAATTAACACGGCTTTATATGTTTTAATAACTTCATTATTCTATTCAACAAATGAATATTTTCTTCAACACATGAATATATATTTTTCAACACATGAATATTCTCAACACATGAGTATTTTCAACACATGACTATTTATTTTATTTAATATATTTTATAAAATTGTGATTTCTGTCTGTTGGCTAGTTTTTCGACCTAGCCACCAAAGTTCAAAAGCAAAGGAAATATGAGGCCCCAAGTGTCCAACCCCTCAAGCATTCGATTGTGATCAATCGTTCTCCTCGGATCGTGACACATCCCCGGACCGTGGTGCCGATACTCGATCCAATCCGATCCAAGTCCAGAAGACAAGGAGATGGCCAAGACCAAGTCCACTACGAACCGCAAACGTCGGATCCTGTGACACCTGTCCATATCTGTCATATTGACCAATTCTCCATCAAGCCACGAACCAGTCCGATATTCTCGAGATGTGTGCCACGTATGACCACGATCTGCCTGAAGAAATCACCTATAAATAGCCCAGAACTTGGCATTTTTCAGGATCTTTTCGGCAATTCTGAGTTCTGAATCCACAATTATTACACCTCCATTATTATTCAGAGTTGTCTCAAAATTATTGAGTGAATAAACATTGTAAGAGTGAGATTGAGGGATAAATCATCGATTGTACTCTGACTCCAAGTATAATCAAAGATATAAAGTGGACGTAGGCTCATTAACGCCGAACCACTATAAATCTCGTGTCTTTTCTGGTTTTCTAGCATTTTTTCTGATATTAATTTCTGCATAATTGAACAACTTGGGTATTAGATCCAATTTTGGATCTAACATTTTTGTGCTTTCATTGAGAACTAAAGTCTCAGTACGTTGGATTGTTGCTCTACTATTTGGATATTCAAGTCCAAAGAAGACAGTCCAAAACTCAGCAGTTTCGACTATTGAAGATTTCAGCGATACCCTGATATCATGGATGGAAAGAAGTCTAAGGAATTACGAGCTTCGCAAGCGAACGAAGCTACGAATGAAGCTATCGAGGAAGGTGTGCATGAGCAGGTCGAAGAAGAGCCTTCGGATCGCGATGACGTGAGGGAGATCCGGGCCGAAGAGGGTACCACGATCCGACCTGAAGGGGGCGCCACGATCCGGGTCTCTGAAGGAGTCACGACTCGTTCCCAGGACAACGCCACCATCCTCCCATCTAATGCCACCGCGATCATATCCCAGGGTGCCACCACGAGCCATCTACACAAGGGTAGCATGATCCAAAGCGACAATCAGACCACGACCCGACCCGGAAAGGAGGTTATGTCTCGTTCTTCTCGTACTGGTACAACTGCTCAACCTGGCCCAAGTTCTTTACATATAAGAGAGAATGTTGATGATCAATTTGACCCTTCTGTCCCAGTTACCGAGGGACATTTAACTTGAATACTTGAAGCATTGGATAGGCAAACCGATGAACTGGCTGCTCAAAGGAAGGAGAGCTCGTTACTACGTCAAAATATTACTGCCTTAGGCAGGAGAATTGATGATATTCAAAGGCAGGTTTCGCCACCTCCAGCTCACCCTTTCTCTCCGGAACATACATCGTCATCTGAAGAGCCCCGAAGGAACCAACGATGGCCCCCGTTAGAATGGCCCGAAAACATAGAACGACTTCGATTTAGGTCGCTTCCGTCTCGTGAAGAGGAGGCATTTAATCAGGGAACTAGTAACCGCAACTTAAATGAACCTGTTCTACCACCAAGGAATGGCATGCCTCCCGCTCGTCGCGTGATCGACCATGGCAACAGGGGGCAAGGGAGTTCTGCTCAAGGCCCAGATTTTATAGCAGCATGTCAAAGAAATGTCGGAGGAGGACGTCGGGCAAGGAGCGCTGATCCCGAATCTACCCTGACCCATGCAGAGGTTAAAGCAATGATTAGACAAGTCATGGTAGATAGCCGTGGGCAGAGGAATGAAGATTGGGGCATAGACCGCAGTCACACACCTTTTACTGACGACATACTGGATGTTACATTCCCGAGGCGCTTCAATATGCCAACCATGAATCGCTATACGGGCAGGACTGACCCCATCCAGCATTTAATGCGGTACTCCTGGTCAATGAATGCCGCTGCAGCTACAGACACGGTCAAATGTAAAGTGTTCCCTATATTCTTGGAAGATGTGGCGTTATTGTGGTTTACCCGCCTTCCAGCACAGTCAATATCCAGCTTCAGGGAATTGAGTGAGAAATTCGTAAACCAGTTCCGTCTTCATGCCCAGAGGTCTAAGAATGTGATCGAGCTATCCCTCATTAAACAACGACCGGACTAAAGCCTGAGGTCATATTTGGATTGTTTTAATTTGGCTATCACAGAAGTCAAAGATCCACATGAGCAAACTGTGTTGATGGCCTTGATCGATGGCGTCGATAAAGATACCGAGTTTGGAAGATATCTGGCTGGTAAATCTCCCCCGACCAGAGAAATATTTTATGAAAAAGCCAATATTCGCCTGCGTCGGGAGGAGATATACGCTAATCGAAAAAGAAAAGCTATTGATAAGGAAGATATCCAAAGTAACGTGGCCATCAAACAAAAGGGAGATAGCTCAGAAAAGGTTGAAGTTAACGTTGGGAACAAGAATCAAGATAGTGGTCACCAATCAGGGAATAATAATAACAACAATCGGAAGAGAAATCGAGGAGACAACTCTCAGAGGAAACCCCGGTCCTGACCATTTGAGAACTTCACACCGTTAAATGATACATTAGAGAACATCTTCCTGGATACATATAATGTCCTCCAGTATAAAAGACCTCCTCCGAGAGATTCTACCGAGAAAGAGCGTGAGACAGGGAAATTCTATCTTTTTCATCAGATCCACGGTCATTCCACAAACGAATGTCGTCACTTGAGAGACGTGGTTGAAAGGCTGCTCCGAGAAGGGAAGCTTGATGAGCATAAGGTGGCTCCCAGGGACAGGGGGCAAGCCGTACAAGCCCCAAACCAAAGCCAACATACTGTTAAACCGATGGCTCAGCAAAAAGGGAAAAATATCGTTATCAATACTATAATTGGTGGGCTCCACCTAGCAGGGCACAGTTTCAGAGCTATGGATCAATATATAAATGTGGCTAAACAACATTTCGAAGTGGGAGAGTGTAGTAACCCCAAGGATAGCGCTCCGATTAAGCAACAAAATACGATGTCCGCTGACGTCATATTTCGCGAGCGAGAGATTATTGGAGTACACTCCCCAACTGAAGATCCGTTGGTGATCACCGTCACTATTGGCCAAGCGATAGTTCATAAGGTCTTGGTAGATAACGGGAGTTCCGTCAACATTTTGTTCAAGAAAACGTTCGACCAAATGAAGCTCAAGCCGAAGGATTTAAAGCCATGTGAAGGGTGGATACGCGGATTTAATGGGGCCTCGACCGCTCCAATAGGATTCGTGGAATTATCAGTAACCCTTGGGGAAGGGGAACGCCAGAGAGTGAGGATCCTCCCCTTCGTGGTCTTGGATATTGAATCGCTGTACAATGCTTTCTTGGGCCGACCGGCCCTAGCCAAATTCAGGGCCTGTATTGCACCCTGGTGCTTATTGTTGAAATTTCCCACGGATTCCGGTGTGGGTATTGTTAGCGGAGATCAAGTTGTGGCACGAGAATGTTACATTGTAGAGTTAAAACTGCTCCGCAAAGGAAGAGATATAGAAGCGAAAGGTGGCTCCTCCCCTCCAAGGGAGGAATCGTCATAGCAACTAAAGGAAGTACCTTTGGGAGGGTCGCCCAGAGAGTTGCCCGAGGATATAGATCCTAGAGAGGATGAAGAGCCTGTGGGCAGAATGGCGACTCCCAATGAAGCAACTGTGGATGTACCAATCGATGATAGCGACCCGGAGAAGGTCCTAAAGATTGGATCCCAGTTGGACCCTGTCCAAGCCAAGGAATTAACAAAGTTTCTGAAAACTAACTTGGATGTATTTGCCTAGACCCATGCAGACATGTGTGGGATATCTCCCTCGGTTATGAGTCATTCGCTAAACATTAACCCGAAACATCCAACTGTCAAGCAGAAAAGGCGAATGTTGGGTCAAGAAAGGTCTGCCGCATTGAAAGAAGAAGTCGAGAAACTGAAGAGTAATGGATTTATTAAAGATTCGACTTACCCTGACTGGATTTCGAATCCGGTTTTGGTAAAAAAGGCCAATGGAAAGTGGCGAACGTGTATCGATTTCTCTGATTTAAACAAAGCTTGTCCGAAGGATAGTTTCCCATTGCCCAGAATCGATATATTAGTAGATTCAACTACAGGTCATGAACTCCTTTCCTTTATGGATGCCTATTCAGGATATAATAAGATCACTATGCATGTCCCAGACCAAGAGCATACTAGCTTCATTACAGATTTGGGATTATATTGCTATGTGGTAATGCCTTTTGGTCCGAAAAATGCCGGTGCAACATATCAGCGGTTGGTGAATAGGATGTTCTACAACCAGATTGGGAAAACGATGGAGGTATACGTCGACGATATGTTGGTAAAGTCCAGACAGTCGTCCGATCATACCAACGATTTGGCAGAGATATTTCAAATTCTCCGAAAATATGGGATGAAATCGAATCCTTTGAAATGCTTATTAGGAGTAGCATCTGGAAAATTCCTAGGGTTCATTGTAAGCTCGTGTGGAATAGAGATTAATCCAGATCAAATTACAGCAATCCGAAATATCCAAGAACCAAAGCAGATTAAAGATGTGCAAAGCCTTGCTGGAAAAGTGGCAGCGCTAAGCAGATTTATTTCGAAAGCTACAGATAAATGCATCCCGTTCTTCGAATTAATAAAGCGAGGCAAGCGCAACTTTAGATGGACTCCTGATTGTGTAGAAGCTTTCCAAAATCTGTTAAATCATCTGGAGAGACCCCCGATACTGTCTAAGCCTGTGGATCACGAGGATTTATTCATGTATCTGGAAGTGTCATCCCACGCGATCAGTTCGGCTTTGGTAAGAGAAGAGGATAAGGTGCAAAGACCAGTATACTATGTGAGCAAGAAATTTGCAGCCGTAGAACTAAATTACCCAAAGATAGAAAAGCTTGCGTACAGTCTGCTGATCGCATCTAGGGAGCTTCGTCACTACTTCCAAGCTCATCCCATTACTGTTTATACTGATCACCCGCTTAAGTAAGTCCTACAAAGGCCAGAAGTATCAGGAAGATTGCTCAAATGGAACATCGAATTGAGTCAATTCGACCTGAACTTCCAACCTCGGAGGTCGATAAGAGGGCAGGCACTTGCGTACTTTATAGCAGAATTTACCATCCCAGAAGATGACGCGGAAACTGAAGAAGACGATCCGTCAAAGCTACTCCTTGACCCTAATGCCTGGAAACTATATACTGATGGAGCTAAAAATGACAGACGATCAGGTGCCGGAGTGGTCCTTGAAACTCCAAAGAAACGGATAATATACTACGCTCTTAGATTGGAGTTCCACACGACCAATAATGATTCTGAGTATGAAGCTCTGATTGCCGGATTGAAGCTTGCAAAGGAACTAGGGGTAACAAACTAGACATCTGTTGTGACTCCAATTTGGTCGTGAACCAAGTTAATGAAAAATTTCAGGCTAAGAGTCCAAGGTTGATATCATATCTGGAAAAAGTAAGAACATTATTGGGTGGTTTTGAGAACCATAATATATCTCGCATTCCTCGAACAGAGAATCAAAGAGCGGACAAGTTAGCAAAGATGGCTAGTTCCGATAATCCAGAACATACGGAGCTAGTCCCGATTGAAGTATTACGGTTCCCTAGTGTGGATCAGATGGAAGTTGATCTGGTACTGTAAATTGAACCTGAAAGGGAGTCATGGATGACCCCCTTGTAGAATTTCTTGATGAATGGAACGCTCCCAAATAAAAAAGGCGAGAGGCGCGCGGTCATACGGAAGGCTTCCCGATATGTGTTGCAAGGCGGAGTCCTGTACAGACAAGGTTTCTCTATGCCTCTCCTCCGGTGCATTGCCCATGACGACATCAAGTGTGTGCTGAAGGAAGTCCATGAGGGTGAGTGTGGCGACCAACCAGGAGGGAAAACATTGGCAAAGAAGATATTGCGATATGGCTATTTCTGGCCCACTATAAACAAGGATGCAGCAAAGCATGTACGACGTTGTGATGCTTGCCAGAAGTTCTCCAAAATCCTAAGGGTACCACCTAACCAGTTAAAGACAATGATAAGCCCGTGGCCTTTTGCTATGTGAGGAATTGATATTATTGGAAGCCTCCCCATAGCAAAGGGCGGAGCAAGGTTCGTTATTGTGGCCGTGGATTATTTTACTAAATGGGTAGAAGCAGAGCCTTTGACCACGATCACGACCAAACGAGTGATCACCATTGTCATTAAGAACATCATCTGTCGGTTTGGGATTACAAAAGTCATCATAACCGACAATGGGACCCAATTCGACAGCATGGAGTTTCGAGATTTTTGTCGGAAGTATCACATCGAGAAAAGATACACCTTTGTGGCACATCCGCAATCGAACTGACAGGTTGAAGCGGAAAATAAGGTGATCAAATCCATTCTGAAGAAAAGGTTGAAGAGGGCCAAAGCTATGTGGGTTGATGAATTGCCCCTGGCACTATGGGCCTACAAAACGACGTACAAGTCGGCAATGGGTCACACCCCGTTTTCCCTAGCTTTCGAAGCTGAAGTAGTTATTCCGGTCGAGTTAGAAGTACCATCCCATCGCACCATTTATTACGATCCGATGACCAACAATGAGTTGCTCCTTGAATCCCTGGACAAGATTGAGGAAAAAAGGGATGAAGCCGACTTACGTGCCTTGAGGCACACAACAAGTAGCTCGGTACTACAACAGAAGAGTCCGAGCTCGCACATTCGAACCCGAAGACTTGGTTCTGAAACGTGTCTTTCCACCCCCGATACATATGGGCCCGAATGGGAAGGACCGTACTCCATTTTACGAAGGCTAGATAATGGAACCTTCAAGCTAGCAACCATAGATGGAGAAGAAATCCCCAGAGTGTTGAATGCCCAGCATTTGCGGCTTTACCTGACATAAAAAGCATCAGTTTTATTCTTTTTTTTAGAACCATGTAAAAAGGCTCGACTTGCCTAAGAACAGTCTGGTTATTTGAACAAAAGATTTTAAAGTGGACGTAGGTCATGATTCGACCGAACCACTATAAAAATGTTGTGTGTTATTTACCCTTACTGCACCATTTCTTATCTACTCTTTTTTTTTATCAATATATATATATTGTTACCATTTCAGGAAATTGTTTTAAATTTATGTAGTAATCTCAAAACAATTAATTCAAAATACCGTTCGGCAAATCGAAAAGTTCGCGATGATTAAAGCTTCAAATGGTACAGCAGGGTAAATTGTATTACAACTTAACTCCTGAGATCAGGGAGAGAATATAAAGGACGCGAAGATGACATCCCCGAGGCATGCAGTTGCACCATGATAAAACCGCCTTGGCAACACTCTAACCCACTGAAGGATCGGGAGAGTATAAAGGCGCTAGAGACTTAGCGCCCCCAGAACTTCTGCCCCACTGAAGGATCGGTGAGCAGACCAAAAATAGAGCTCGAACTCTAACCCGCTGAAGGATCGGGAGAGTATGAAGGCGCTAGAGACTTAGTGCCACGCAAATCTAACCCGCTGAAGGATCGGGAGAGTATAAAAGCGCTAGAGACTTAGCGCTGCAAGGACCATTACCCCATGGAAAAATCGGGGTGGTACGAATAAAATTCAAATCGATCGCCAACACGCCATGGCCAGGCACTACAATGACGATCAATTAGGAATGTATACGTGCATTACTACACGATTACTTAGCATATATATTTCCCGATGATTGTTTTCGTTATGATTAATGATCGTAACTTACAATTTTAACATTTAACTATGAAAGCTTCAATTATGATTAATTAAACTTTGCTAACACGATGAATTTGCAGGAACACTATGATGCAAAAGAAATAGGTCCTTATTTACTGGAAACGGATATACCAAAAACAAAAAACTAAGCAAAAAGAGAGGGCCAATCTCATGACTACATCTTTTGGCCGAAAGAAATCCTAAAACTAAAACATGAGTCGATAGCTGCATTCTATTTGCACTTGGGAGATGGCTTAGATTTCTTGTCCTTCTTCTGTCTCTCTAACTCCTCCTTATCAGTACCAGAGCGTTCTCTTTTCTTCCTCTTCCTGTTGTCGACAAGGGGCTCCGGAGGAGGACTGGAGGGTTCGGACGCAAGCTGTGAAGTTATCGATCTAGAAAAGAATCTTATAACCAACTAGGTTTTAGGGTCGATTTCAGAAATAGGGGTCACGAACACAGGATTTTGTTCCTCCCTCTTAAGAGCCAACTGTTTCTCCTTCCTAGTTTGTATGTTAGCCAAGATTTCTCTATCATCACCCTTGGCCTCGCCAATGATTTCTACCTCCTCTTCCTCATCTCCATGACTGCCGTCTGAGTCATGCAGAGCAGCAATGATCTCGGCGTCTGTAGGAGCGCCAGCGCCAGGCTCCACGGGCGCCATTGTAACTCTATCACTGGTTGAGCCCCCAGTTTGCTTTGAGACCTCGGAAGCTTCGATACCAGAACTCGGGGGAATCTCAACCCTCTCAGCCTCTGCCTTCTCCTCTGCACCCTTTTCGACCACTTTGGTACCTACACCATTAGAAATAAGGGTTAGCAAATCGGGAGGAGATGTGGCCATGTCAGTTGACTGTCCCATGAGACGACGACAAGTTACGATTGCTTTAATGAACTGTGGAGAAAATGTGGAGATACCTTCGGCTGAATCATCTCCCAGACTTGTATTGGTGGTCCCGACAATCGGAGGAGTAGGTGCCAAGGGGATCAATGGATCATCGGGATTATATCCCTCAACTTCAGAGGTTCTGGGCTCTACTATCGAACTCGAGCTCTCGCCAACTTTATCCTTACCCTTGAGCCTGCTCTTCTCCCTCTCCATTTCCTCGTGGATAAGGCGTCTACCTTCCTCCAAAGCCGCAGGCTCTTCACCTCTGAGAAAAGTTTGCATCAACTGGTGCTCGTCAATTTCGTCGACCCCGAGTCGCCGCTTCTCACCCTCGACAATTGCGTCCCATATATTGGCCAAGGTCACATGGTAGTCGAGAATCCAAGAGATATCTCAATGCTTGATAACTTGACCAAAGAAATCGAACAACAATCCTTCAAAGCTATCTATACCCTTCTCTTTTTCGGCAAGCTTATCAGCCGCAGCAACTGCTGACTCAAAAGCGCTATTGGCATTGCTTTCGGCGACAGCTACCCGCTCCTCAGCTTGAGCAAGTTGATCATTTAGAACCACCTTCTCCTTCTTGGCAAGGGCAAGGTCATTTTTTAAGCTCGCCTTCTCTTTCTCCCAAGCCTCTTTCTCAGAAGAAAAGCGATCCTGAACTGTCTTCAGTTCAGCGTTAACTGCCCTGAGATCCTCCACTTCTTTCCTCAGGGCCACCCGTTCCTGGCTATTTAAGTCAAGCTCGTTGCGAAAACGCTCCCTGGCACTTTCTAACTCGGACTTGTAATTCTCTGCGTCTCGCCGAGCTAAAACCAGTTGGGCCTGTGCATCCTCCAGTTCTTTTTTCATTTTGCACCTAGCCCTATCATCATTGTCAATCTTTACTCTGGCCCTGGCTGCTTCCGTCTCGATCCGGCGGATGATAGAAAAGAGTGTAGCCGCATGCTTCTTTATTACCCCGTATTGTTTAGCTGCATGGCACATATACCATATCACCTCTGTGTCCCAATCCTCGGGGACTGGTTCAAGATCTGGGACGAACACCATCCTCTCAAAGTAAATGTCGGGAAACTATTTTCGTAAATGCTCTAACCTGGCCGTGATCTCAGAACTGGGGGAACATCCCTTGCAGCAGTAGTGTCCAAGCCACCCTCACTAGAGGAAGTAGGAACTGTCTTCCCCTTCTCTATAATCCTGCCCTCATCTTTGTCCTTGTCCTTTGGCTCGGCGTGTTTCTTAGAAGACTGGGCGTGAGAAGGAGTGCTTTTTGGAGGGGTTAAGTCTCTAGGAAGTTGCTTCCCCCCATCTGGTGGCATTGGACGACTAGGTGGCTTTCCATAACTTTGCTTCGGCGGAGATCGAGGTCGTGCAGGATAAAATTGATGAGAATCCCGGGGTCGACGACTATCCCTTCCCCGACTATCTCTACGAGTGTGCTCAGGATCTGGAAGGAGGCTTGGTGTGCCCTCGCGAAGTGAACGGTAGGAATAAGACCGTTTGTGAGACATTTTTTCTGCAAAGAAAACAAGTGCGTGTTAGAACTGTGAACCATAGTAGCAAAAGAGTGTTATGATAAATGGTGCATGTGTTTTGTGCATCCCGTGGAATCCCTTTTTTTTTAAACAGACCAGGGCCTGAAGTTAGGCTCGTCTGGGTAACTTCTTTTTCTCCAACTGAGGCACCCGTCTCTTCGAAAAGGGGAAAAATTGGTTCTCCTTCGAAATCTTCTTGGGTATAAATATCATCTTGCAAAGGAATTTTACTTAATTCCCCGAAAACCTGTTCCTCCGTTAATTCGTCGTGAGCGACGGACTCAACTGGCGATGAAGTCCTCGGTGGAGACTGCCACTCGGAGGTTGGAACCTCCTTTGATTTATCAGCTCGTCTCTCATCTCCTTTATACACGTTTAAATCTTCGTCGTCCTGATTAATAATCGGCGAAGGACTCTTGTGAAGAGTAGTCGTCTCTGCAACTTGAGAAGTTCCTTCTCCTTCAGCTGGGGGCACATATTTGTAGGGTTTGTCGCCCACGCCAAGTCCGAATCTTATGTCCAAAAAATGATGTTTGTGAAGGTTTTCGTCGGTAATACATTTCTTGATTCTCAAGAAGTCAGACTTGCTTTTTAGAAGATGGGATAATCGATCGTTATACACTGAGCCTTCTGTCTTGGGGAATATGTGATCTGCGCAAAGGGAAAGTAAACATGTTAATACTTCGATTATGTAATTCAGTCATGCATCTGGAGGCTCGAAACTTACTAGATTTGAGCCACCTCCTCGCACATCCAGCTTGGTGTTTTATGTAAAACCAATCAGCTTTGGGATCCCCTATGTTGTTGTAACAATCGGACAGAATCTTCATGTTGGCTACTGATTCAAAGAACGAGAAATTTGGAGTCGTTGTGGAACAGTGCTTGAAAAGATAGTAGAATTTCAAGTCTTTAAAAGTAAACTCAGTTTGCAGAATCTCTGCATATGCGACATATAGTGTACAAGGCTGCGTAAGCATTGGGATGAAGTTGCATAGGGGCAATACACAATCGTCTTAAGGTTTCAATGACGATTGGAGGAAACGGAGGAATAGCGCCTACCCAGCACATGAGTCGGCTGATTGCCATGTACCCTTCTGGAGCAAGATGAGGTCTATCACCGCTTTCCGGTGTTTTCACATCGTCCCACGGGATCCCGTGTTTCAAACAAATTTTCTTAAGTTTTATATCGTCTAGTTTGGAAGCTAAAGAGTTAGTGAATTTCTCAATTCCTAGAACGCCGGGAATCTCATCGGGAGCTCGGTCATCCATTTCGGACTCCTCCTCTAGCGAGGTACTCTCCAAAGTCATGTATTATGTCCAAGCTCTTTCCAGATTAGTACGTAATGGCATTGATTTTCTGCATATATAAATTAGTATGTTAGCTTGCTATATTACTTGATAAAGCTGTAGAATTTAATACAAGGGATGGTTTCATCCTTTGATTATATAATGTTACTACACTGTTCTTTTACGTAAATTTAAGTGCATAAACTCCCACTAACCATAAATGTCTTTGTAAATCAACACCAAATGTTGTCCAATGTTAGCATGTTGCATATCTCAAAATGTTTTAATAATTTATTAATTCTCATCAGTTCATTTTTCCTTAATTTCAATTGATGTACTTTGTAATATTTTTTCTTAGGTCTTCTTCTGCTTTTTAATTCAATAAGGAGATTGAATGTTTACAGGACACTATCTAAAAGGTAAAAATTTTGACTGTTTTCCACAATTTCTGTTTGATTTGGATGTCTGTAAGTTCTACTTTTATTTACAAATGCAGCAGACATATATATATATATATATCATACATTGATGATTTTCATACATTATAAACTTTTTCTAAAACTAAAAAGATACAAATGGCGTCTACGTCTGTTAATACAAACCCTAACCCTAACGGATAAAATCAATCAAATCCTACATCCGATGGTGAATCGCAAGAAGAGGATGCATCTGCGGTGGAAGAAGTCGGATGGCAGGAAGTTAGTAGGAGGCAGAAGACTTTTTCCCAAGCTGTAAAAGGAAAAGAACAAATCATATTGCCTGCTAGAAAATTTAATTATGCTAAATCTAAAAATACAAATAAACAATCGGATTTTCACTTAAGGCAGGGGGTAAGAACGTGGGCAGCGACTTTTGCTGGAAACACCACAATTGAAGGAGGAGTAGAAACTTTTATTAATGCTACAGATAAAGAAGAGGAATATGAAGATCTGGATGATCTTGTTTTCGATTCAGCAAAAAACATGTGGATAAATTCAATTTACATACACTTGGTGGGTATAAAACCATTTTATGTGCATCTGAATGCGTTTATTAGACGTGAATGGAACCCTACTGGATCATGGGACGTGTTTGCAAGAGAGAAGGGTTTCTATTTGATAAAATTTGAAAAGGAAGAAGACTACAATTCAGTTCTAGAAAGAGGGCCATGGTTTATGTATAGTAAATTAATTTTTACAAAAAGATGGGAACCAAATTTATGACTGGAGTGAGACATGCTAGAAACGCACCCCATTTGGATAAAATTGCTGAATTTAGATCTATCACTATGGAATGCTTGGGGTATAAGTAAACTGGCAAGCTTAATTGGCACCTCGCTTGCAATGGACTATCTCACAAAAATGTTAAACGACTAAATTTTGCGCATGTGCTAGTGGACATGCGTGTGAACAATGAATGTAAAAAGCAATTGCGTGCAAAAGACAAATATGGCAACATTTACTTGCAAGATGTAGAGTACGAGTACATTCGTCATGCAAAAACAGTAAATGTTTTGGACACACTGATAATCAATGTGTTACAGTGGTTAAACCAATTAAGCAAGTATGGATGATAAAAGAGAGAACTAATGAACTACACACGACTGAAGTGCAGCTAAAGAAAAACACTGATGAAATCAGTGACCAAAATGTTGCAGATACCACTACTAGGCCTAATATATTCATACATTCTAGTAGTAGATCCCCTATTAACATTACTGTTGTACAACCTATTGACGACCATTCTAATGATGAGGACCCTGTGGTGGAGCAGAGGATTCAGCAATTGGAGAAGGAGGCAACAATTGATGAACCAAGGGCGAGAGTTCCCCAAAGGGATGTGACATCGCTAGCTGCTGATTCAACAATTGCAGTCCCTGAAAACATAGAAGATTTGAATCAATTAAAGATTGATTTAGAAGATGGGGATGATGAAAACAAGGAAGAGAATGAAAATACATCCAAAAGTTTAACTGGACCGAACCCAGAATATAATGCACAATTCAATACAAATTCTGAGGGAAGAACGGCTACTACAAGCATGAGGGTGCAGCCTCCTAGACTTGCTAGGGGACGTCCACTTAACCCCAAATGTCCATAATATGTTGGAATGTTCAAGGTCTTAACAATGATACCCGCTTGTTAGACCTCGACAATTGTAACGCCCTGTATTTTCTGGCCAATTATTTGAATTATTATTATTTATTTAAAATATTTGTTTGAATTTAAATAATTGAACTTAACCATTTTATTTTGAATATTTATTTATATTAATAATATTTTAATTTTAGAATATTTGGGAAAATGTTGAATTTGCAGTATAATGTGAACGGGCAATTTAAATTGGTTTAATTGGTTTATATTGAAATTATAGTATCGATTTCATTTATAAAACGACGGTTGAGCGTTAAATTTATAATTATATTATAAAACAAGCTGCAGCGGCACGGTAGTTCGTAATATGGCGTTTTGAACTTTAAACGGCTGTACAGGATCCAATATAAGTCGGATTTTCTCGAAACAAGAAACATCTAAATCTATTGGATAATATTTTTCTAATGAAAGAGAAAATTCCAGTTTTCATAGCGTAGATTTTGTTTTATGTCCAAATCAAATTTTAAAATAGTCTCTATGGAATTCCTTTATATATTATAGCGACTTATTTAAATAAAACAAAGGGTTTTTATTTTTCTGAATATAGATTTGGCTTGAAATTCAACCCGTGATATTTTATTGTGGTAGTGTATGAAATTCTAGTCATGTATGGTCGATAACAATAATTTATTAATATTATATTGAAGTATTTTAAAATTGGTTTATTTTAATGTAAATTGGACCTTTTATAAGGGACTTTTATCAAACGACCTCCGTTTTCGACGAAACAAGTTTTTTTGGGACCTCAACAGTAAATTATTACTAGATTTCAAGTTGCACATATATCGAAGTTATTATGTGAGTGTGGCAAAATAAAATGCAAATAAAACGATCATTTAGACGTGAACGAACGCCGTTTGAGCAAACGGACTTGGAATTCAACGAAACAAGTTTCATTAGGACCGTATCGTCAAAATATACCATGCCGTCCATTTTTATTGCGAACGGAGTTTGTATGTGAGCACAGGAGCCAATAAACAGTGTTTGAAATTGCAATAGACACTAAAAATAATATTGTTAGTCAAATCGATGTATAATAATATTATTTTCCATTATAAATGGCACCTACACTTCACCAATTTTCAGCCAACCTATTCCCAAATCATCCACCAGAAATTATAACTGCAGAAAAGCCCCTAAACGCTAATTAATTTATATCTTTAAAACTGTTGTGAATTGACATGGGCGATCTGAAGGGAAGTTGGAGATCATGATGCCAGCTACCTCCAATAAAAATTTCATGGCCAACTGTGGCCTGTGCTGGCCGGAATTTTGGCCAAATCCGAAGAAATACTTTCCGTTCTTTGTTGATTTGGACAAGGTATGATCAATTTCAGAAGATGGGACCTAAGGGAAAATGAAGAAGGAAGATAGGGCTTTTAGATGGTGGTGGTCTCGAGTCTTCTGGTGGATGGAGGAGGTCGGAAGAAGGAGAGAACGGAGGTGGAGTTTTTGGTGCTGTTTTAGAAAGTTACGATCGGAATTTACCAATTTCCGCTAGCTCTGGTCTGTGCAAGGTGGTGGCGACCTGAAGATAAGTGGAAGAGGAAGGAGAGAGGGACCTATCGGCGATGGTGCGTCCCTCTGCCGTGGTCGGAGGCGTGTGATTAGCCTCGATCTTTGTTTCCCATTCACGATGAGTTTTGGAACGATCTACGGCGACTGGGAGGGCGGCGCTTCGGGCATGGGGGTTTTAGGCTATGGCGTGATCGATGGATGGTCCTTGGCAATCTGAATCGCCACGGCGGAGGCGCGGTGGTTGTTTGATGGCGTGGGGTTTTGTTCGATGTTCTGAAACGAGGGATGTCGGGTTTGAGGAACTGGATGGAGTGAAAAAGTGTGAGGGAGGAATTTGACGTGGAGGGGGATTAAGTGATAAACGTTAATTAAGGTGATTAATTTGTTTAATCTTTAATTAATAAATAAATAAATAGTAAGTATATATAATCTTGTAATTGGCGTAACTTTCTCAGACGATAACGGAACATCACAAAACATGATCAATTGGGATCGCAGGGATGAGGCCTAGGCGATGGTGCTGATTGGGAATCAATTGGACGTAGTGGGAATTTCAGATAATTTTGAACGATCGTTTAAAATTAAATGAAGAAAATGCGTCAACCATCAAAACTGGTGAGTTAATTCTCACAACCTCTGGAATTTTGTGATGTGTTAAATTCATAGAAAATATAATTGACTGCTAACAGTATAAATTGGTTAATTGGCTGCTATGGATGTTATTGGCTGTTTGATTGATTGTTGTTATTTATATTCGTCATTTTGAAATAATAGATTATTGAAATTTAATTCATATATTATTGTCAACTGTTATCTGTGATGCAGGGAAGGACAGGTTGGAGGGATCCGACCGGATTCCTCAAATTAACTGTATTTCTTTATGGTGTATATGAATTGATCACCATGACTGACACCAAAACCTGTTTAAATGTTGGTGGTTGAATAGATATTCATCATTATTGTAATTAGAATCAATCGATAGTATTGATTGGGTAATTGGCAGTGAATGGCCTAAAATATATTGTTTTAAACATCGGTCTACCGTCAAGTGGATTGACGTAATTTTTAAAGTTATAAATTATTTTATAACTAAATTGAAGTTTTTCAATTATTCTATATAAATAATTAAATTAGAAATTTATAAATAAATATTTTAAGTCGAGAGTATAGAAGGAATTATTTAAATGGTTTATGCAAGTTAAAAGTATAAAACCCAGGGATTTACCTATGGGTTGGTAAAATAGAATGATTGTTTTTTTAAAATAATTAAATGGAGTTTTTAAATAAATTAAGTTATTTAATTAATTAAAAAAGGGGAAATGACAATGAAATCCAGTTAATAGTTAACTGACATGTACGGATGACAAAATCAACCATGTTGATAATGGGATTAAATTGATAATGTAATTATTTGGGTTTTCTGAATATTTGTTAAATTTAACGAATAGTGTAAAATATTATTTAATCTTTGATTAACTATAAATTTAGAAAATTATTGAGTTGTTTAGGGTTAATTATTAGTTAATCTTCGATTAACTATAAATTAAGGAATTATTGAAGTATTAGTGTTAATAAAATTAATCCTTATTTGATAAGCTTTTAAAGGTGATAATTATTCAATTTTTAATTAATAGCAAGGTTAACTATTTTAATATAGTTAATATTAAATTTAATTATTATTTTAATTAGTAATAATTAAAGCGACGGTTTTTAATTGGAATACAATGTAGAAGTAAGTAGGTGACGATAAGTTTGATCAAAAAGGCGATAAGAGCTTTATAAAAGGATTTATAATCTAAGTTTTTAAAACGAGATTCGTAAATGGAATTGGCAAGTGGATGTGGAGATGTAATTAAGATTTTACTTAATTGTTAAATTAAGTAAAGTAGAGTAAATTCAATTGAAATGAAATGATTATGGGAGATGATAAATAGATTAGTAATAGACTAGAATATGATAATGGTTTAGAATAAAATATAAAAGGGTGTTAAGATGCTTAACGGATTTGTATAAGTGTTAAATGAAAATCCAAGCAAAGATAAAAAAAAGAGGTTTTCAAAACCAAGGTGATAACTTTAGAGGTTACAGAATTGAATCAAGCGAACACCATAATTGATTAAGGATTTCAAATACAAAGGAAATTACTCACAATTGTTTTGTGTTAAATATTGATAAATGGATTCTGGGAAATAAAAAGCCAAGTCAAAAAGTCTAATCGAAAGAAGGGGTTAAGAATTCGTTAGTTATGAAATCCAAAACCAAGGTTTATGACAAGAACACAAGCAGATGGAATCAAATTATTTGATGAGGGATTTTTATTATAAATCAAAATGTATAAGAAAAATAATGATATAAGTTAAAGGTGGTGTTTTTGTGGACATTTACTTAATCAAACAAATTAAGTAAGAAGATTTATGGAACGAGGATTTCAAATATAAGAAACGGTTTATAAAACCAGATTTGAAATCAAAGTGGTAAATGAGATTTTAATATCAGTGGTTAAGTGACAAACCATTATTTATTCTGAGATAAAAACGTTGTCGATCAAGGTCTGAGAGGTAATAAAATACCCCAACTTGAACGGCTTCACTATTATCGAGGAATGATATTAGTTTGGAATGAGTAAGGGTGTTGAAATTGGTTTTATCCTATACGAAGAACATTTGACACTAATGCGAGATTTTGGAATATAAAGAACACTACAATATTAGTTGCAATGTAAATAAAAATATTTGGTTTAAATTATATAAGTCGACATTTGTTTTTCTATATCAGAATTGGGAATGTGTTAATACCATTAAGTATAATATATATACATATATATGTATATATCGAGATACTCGAATATAGAAAAAGAGGGGAAAAGGTTTTGAATAAATATAACGATATTTCCAAAAGAAATGGGAAGCTGGGTATATATATACATGCTCTAAAGTATTTAAAATAGTTTTTGTTATAATTGAGAATAAATATAAGGTTTAATTATATTGAAAGAATTAAAAGTTGATTAACCAATCATTAATTATTTGTAAATAGGCCAACCAATGCCAAGTACTGAATCAATAAACTAATCTTACATACACATTTGTTATTTGATAGTTAAATCACCGACTATAAAACCTGACCAATACGATTATTGGTACGAAAAGACCGGGATCGAAATTATATTCGAAAACCATTCTGAACCGATAAATACGTGAAGATGGTGATTGAAGATGGAGCAATTGAAGACCGTAGATCTTCATAAGCGAAAGGACTAGTTATCGAATTTCTCTAGCTTGCAACCAGAGTTATTTGATTTGTGATTCTGTCGTAGTTGAAATCTATAGATTTCAAGGACTACTCACTACTAATCCTTGGGGTGATTCCTAAACAAGGATGAGTAGAAGGGTGCCTTCGGTTCATCCTATTCCTGGATGACTTGTATGGACGAATGTCTGACAGAGTATTTCTTAAGGATTACGTAAGTTGATTTTTACAAACATATTTTTATTAGTGGTGGAGAGGGGCACTTCTCTTAGCTTAACGACCAGAATATTTTTGTGGACATCAATTAGTGATTTGGCGGATCAGACAATATGGCATTCAAAGTGAATGGTGACCAGATGTTCTCAAAGGAAAATTATAGCCTCAAGCCTCATTAACCGGGAAATGACAAAAATCGGGCAGGCAGCATGGCTATGTGGGTCGCTCCCATTAGGGTGTATAATCACCTATCTAGAGAAATTCCTTTTGCTTCTTTAATCTATCGATGTTGTCCCTTTTTGGGAAATGTTTCTCAACTTGTTGAATTCAGTACCTGTGTTATTGCTTCAGGGCTAGTAGAACCAGTACAATGTGGCCTGTATTATACATGGAGAAGTGGTGAATGCAGGAAAATAAATTGTAAACTTGACAGGGTGCTTATAAATTCAGATTGCATTAATTTGTTTTCTGATATGAAGGTTACTGTACTACCATCTTCCACTAGTGATCACTGTCCTATTCATGTTAATCTAGTGAATAGAGTTCATAACAGCAAGGGAAGGCCATTTCGATATGCTAATCATTGGAGATTATTAGATGGGTATCTTGAATCTTTCAATTTTGACATGCTGCAGCAGTATGATGATTCTATTATGTATCATTTTGTTCAATTCCTCAAATACTCAAAGAAGCAAATCAAAGAATGGAATAGAACCAGACCAAAAGTCAATGATCATATCAACATCATCGAAGGAAGATGTGCAGAGATTTTACAAAAAATTGACGACGGGGATGATAGTGATTGCACATGGAGTCTTTATATGCAAAGTCAAAGTGAGCTGAAGGAAGCTTTAAAAATAAAGGCGGTAGAGCTGAAGCAGAAAGCTAAAGAAAAGTGGATGGCTGATGAAGATGAATGCACAAAATTTTTTATATGAAAATGTCAGTTAGAAGAAATATTAACTTTAATTCTCAAATTTTTTATCATGATGGCAATAACTTGGTGAACTTATCCAAATTTGAAGATGAAGCTTGCACATATTTTACGGAGCTATACAATGGTGAATGCTCAATTGAATTACCCCATATTGTTCCGAGGAGAATGTTGAATGCTAAAGGCAGGAGGTTGCTGAGCAGAGCTATTAATGAAGCCGAAGTCACTGGTCCTATTGACTCCATTCACATTGACTCCGCCCCCAGACCCGATGGGTTGGGTCCTGTTTCTACAGATGGCACTGGAACAACCTGAAATGCAAGGTAAAATTAGCAGTTGACGAGCATTCAAAACAAGGAAAAATCTTACAGAAATAAATCATAGTTTCTGTGTTTAATCCCAAAGACAGAGAAACCTACCAAGATAGCAGACTATAGACCGATTCCTTGTTGTAGTGTTTTTTACAAAATTCTGAGTAAAGTCATTTGCAATAGAATTAAAAAAGTGTTACCAGACTTGATTGCAGAATGCCATAGTGCTTTCGTTAAAGGTTGGAGCATCTCAGAGAACTCTCTGTTGGCTCATGAACTGATTAGAAACTTCAACAAAAAAGGCGCAGACAAATTATGCCTGAAAGTGGACCTCCACAAAGCATATGATAAAATTAACAAAAATTTTATCATTCATATGCTTAAGGCTATGGGGTTTCCAGAGAAACTTGTAAGACTTATTTCAGAATGTATCAATACTCCTACTTTTTATATATTGATTAATGGGGTGCCTAAGGGTTCTATTACCAATAATCGTGGTATTAGACAGTGTGATCCTCTATCCCTATATCTGTTTGCCATAGCCATGGAGTATTTTACACTTCAGATGGAGTTAGCAGAACATGAGAAGGCAATTGTGCCAGTTCATAAAATTCAACCATCTATTAGCCATCTGTTGTATGCCGACAACCTGATTATGTGTATTAATGCTACAAGTTCTGCCGCCCAAACAATTTTGAACATTTTTGAGAAGTTACAAAATTTTGTGGGTTTGAAGATAAATGAGCAAAAAACGAAATGCGATTTTAACAAACTTTGTCATGTGAAAAATCAAATTCTTGATATTATGAAAGTTAAAGAGGGTGCACTGCCTGTGAAATACTTAGGTGTGCCACTATCTTCAAATAAAATCACTGACAGAGAACGCGCTGAGCTAATTACAAAGATAAGAGACAAATTACAAGGATGGAATTCTAATTTACTTTCTCTTGCGGGTCGTATTGAACTGGTACATACTGTTATACAAGCAAAGGTAAATTTTTGGCTTCAAACTTTCCAATTATCTGATGCTTCGATAGACAAAATTGAACAGGTATGCGCTAATTTCATATGGAAAGGTAAACTGCATAAGATCAAATATCACGACCTATGTAGACCTAAAGATGAAGGAAGTGTTGGTTTATGCAAAATTATAGATATGAGAGAAGCATTTACTTTGAAACAAGGCTGGAAAATTATTGCGGACAATGGCTTGTGGTCTAGATGGATGAGGAGGAGATATGTTAAAGACAAGTTTTGGACGATGGCGATAGATAATAATGCTTCAGCAAATTGGAAAGAGATTTTATGAATAAGAAATAAACTTGCTATCTGCTGTGAGAAGGAATTTGCAAATGGCAGTGAAACTGATCTTTGGATAGATCCATGGATAAATGGAAAATCTTTGATTGACTTATGGTGTTGGGACACCTTTTCTGCGTATGGCTGTCCTCAATTAAAGGTCAATAACATCATATAGGAGGGATGATGGAAATGTGATAACATACCATGCACAGAAGAACAAAAAAGGAAAACTGAATACATCCCTCTGTACATCGACAGAGAGTTTGATATCTCGAAATGGGGTTCAAGTAAAGAATTTTCAATCAAAAATGTATGGAATGCATGCAGAAACACCCAAATCAAAGTTAATTGGAATTCTATAGTTTGGAACAGAATCCTACAGCCTAAACAATCGTTCACTACATATAAAGCTCTATTACATCGCCTACCAACAAAGGACAGACTAAGAAAATGGGGTATACTCAACAATAGTGATTGCATGTTGTGTAGCGCACAGGAGGAGTCACATAATCATCTTTTTTAAATTGTTCTTACTTACATGCAGTTCTTAATAACATATGTACCAAATTCAATTTAAGCTTGGGGAATTGTGACGATAATCTTCAAATAAGAATCGATTACCTGAACGAGAGAAGACCGGGTGTAAACATGGTATGTGAAGATAGCTGTGTTGGCTTGATAACTACCATTTGGTGGTAGTGGAAAGAGCGTAATCGAAGATCATTTCACAACAAGCAGAGGACAGTGAACGAAATCAGTAAGCTAATTGAAGTAGATTTTAACCTAATTAAGAAGACGAGGAGAAGAGGAATTACGTCAGACACGAAAGAATTACAGTCTGTAAATGGAAGTCTGGATCGAAGGGGACGACAGGTACTTCACACTGCAGCTGAAAACCATTTGCCTCCATGAAGTTTGCATCCATTTGAACTACGCCGTCATTATTCTCCATTTTGGGACTTTTGAGTTTCTTTTAGGAAAGTTGGAGAATAATGCGGAGGATGTTTGGTTTATTGTTTTCTTATACGGCTAATGATGAGTGTATAGTCTTGTATGTTGTGTTGTATATTTGTGAACGCAATTCTTCTATTGGGATGAAATAGGCCTCTAATAAAGTATACCCAATTTCAATATATATATATATATATATATATATATATATATATATATATATATATATATATCATACATTAGAACTAAATTTGATTTGCATATGTTTTGTTATTTTAGAGTTTGATTATAAAATTGAGTAAACTAAAATCGAAGTGATATCTTTTGCTTCAGTGGATACAACTAAGAAACCGAAGTTGAGGAAATGGATGACCAGTTGCATATGTTTTTTCTTTTTTAAAATATATTGAAACAACACTATTTTTCTTACTTTTTCATGCTTTCAATTTTTTATTTGTGATGATTCATTTCATCGTGCATTGGACTTCATCCCACCTACAATTGCATTAAATGTTGTATGTATGCCTATTTGGTGATTGTTCCTACCATATTTGAATTTGAGGTGTAACCAAACATTGTTTTATAAAATATATAAAATTAGAAGTTTGTGCTATTTAGGGACACCGTTGGCAGTCGTCCCTTTTGACAATGGAGTTTACAAGTCTTTACCTTTCGGCTCTTTCTAGGTACTCAATACCAAATTGCTTTAAATTTGACTTATGACCATGATTAATTTTACGGGGATTCCATAATAAAAATTGTTAGAACTGTAAGTACTGACCCTGACTGCATATATAACTATAAACGATGACTTAAACACACTGCTATATATATTAATTATGTATGGACGCAGGTTAAAAATGGTCGATTGCATTTTTAGCAAAATCCAGTAATATGCTGATGTTCAACCAATGAAGACCACCAATGACGAGTTGGAAGGTATAGGCTCTCTTTTAATTAACTTAAGAATTGGAAGAATATTAATTGGTTAAAAAAATTCTAAGATATATCTACCAAATTTGATGAACTTTTCTATTATGCAATTTTATCAAATGGATAAGAATATCAATGTATTGATATTGCATTCAAAATATACGGTTCATCGTATAAATCATGACATGCGACTAAAATTTGAATTGCGTACAATTTTGTTTCATTGAATTCAAACATTGGGTACCGTTTCTACAAAACATCCAATTCATCAAAATATCAAATGATTTTCTTACACAGAACATCCTTGAAATCATCTTGACATGAAAACTGCATTGCATAGTAATTGTTTTTGGTGTCGTGAATTGTAAAAATCTCTTTATTTTTCCACATGTTTTGAATGAACAACTTAATTTTGAAATAAGAAATTTTAACATACTTGCACCAAATACTCCACTAATGTATTCACCCATTCATCCTTAGAACTTTTTTCCATCGTTTATGTGCATCATTTTTTAACATTTGTTCGCTTTTAGTATTTTTTTTCATACGTAAGTATACTCTTGGATTAGGTTACATGATGTGTAATGACCCGTTTTTCGAACTAATTCTATAATCTATAATTTATAGAATATACTGTTGATTCAATATAAATAAAATAAGATTTATATATTTGGGTAGATATTAGAGAAATTCCATTCGAATATTTTTGTTGAGGGTTTAAAATTCCTTATCAATGTGTATATGAAATAAGTAATTAATGTTTATCATTTTATTTGTTTTAAAACTCATGTAAATATAGAATTCTTATGTAAAATAAAAAGGGGAAATTTAACTACTTCACATAAAAGGGGAACAAGATAAATTGTGAATTTACCCAAAGTTATAATAAGATATTACTTGTATAAATCATTGAATCACCTCATGCAAAAGGAAATACAAGTATATATGACCATTCAATACAAGATATTCATTAAGTAAAATTTCATATTTTACTTCACATGTAAATACACTTAAGAAGATCATGACCTTAAAAAAAAGTTAACATCACAAACAAAATTATATTGAATGGCCTAACTAGGGAAAGTATTAAAGCATTGTACAAGAACATGAAAAAAACATGTTTACACATCAAAATAAAAAATAAGGATAATTCCTTGATTTAAAGACAATGCCATGTGAGATTACAAACAAACCTCTAGTTTAGCACATCTATTATATACAACGACCTCATTACAAGCAAAGGAAGCCGATAAAATAACTGGATACTAGATCTGTAACAACCCGGAATTTTGGGGCCAATTTAAAATTTTTATTTTAGAAATTTTAATGGATTTTAAATGTTTAAAATAATTTATTTTAAATAATAACGATGAAAGATTTATTTTGATCGAAGTTAAAACGAATAAATTTAATTTAATTATAAAAGGAGTTTAAAACAGCGTTGTAGTTTGAAAATTTGAATTTGAACTTTGACTGACTGTACCGGATTCAGAATAAATCAGAATTGAGCGAAACAAGAAATATTTAAATCTGTTTAACCATATCGTTCTAACGAATCTGAAAAATTGCAATTTCACTTTATAATTTGAAAGTTATGGCCAGTTCAAAATTTAGAAAAGTCGTTGTAGAATTTATATATATTTTAATATTATATATAGGCCTTAAAAATAGCCATTTTGCAAACGACCTCGGTTTTCGACGAAACCACTTTTGTTTGAACCAGAATGTCAAATTATTGTTAAGTTTAATTTTCCAGAATTTTTTGAATTAATATGTGAGTGTGGCAGAAGAAAATGTGTTTTGACCAAATTCAGTCAAATCGGATCGACCAAAAAACGGCCATTTTTCAAACGATCTCAGAATTCGACGAAATTAGTTTTGTTAGGACCGTATCGTCAAAACATAAGCAGAAATAATTTTTCTGTAATTTTCAGAGTCAATATGTGGCCCCGGCAATTTAAAATGTACGTTTAAATTAAATATAAATTGATTTATATTTTAAATTAAAGAAAAACTTATCGTAACAGCCAAATTGGGTTACGAAACATATTCCATTATGGCCGGGATGGGGGCTATTAGCTAGTGGTGACATTCGTTGAGTTTGATTTGGAGTTCGGGATATTAAACAGGAAATTTACGAATTAAAAGAATTAATAAATAAAACAATACGTGTATAAATACACCTCTTATACGCTAGCCCTAATTCAGAAATACACAGCCGCCATCTCTAATTCCAATGGCCTCAAAGCTCCGAATTTAATCCCCTAAATTCTCCTTCCATAAATTGAATTACGATATGAATCCAAGGCCAAAATCAAAGAAGATTCCAAGATCTACGATTCCATGCGTATTTGATCGTTTCTAGTGAAGTATAACACCAGAATTCCGCACCCAAATCCATGACGTTCGCACGGTATTCTAGGCGAGGGGACCCCATCGAGTTCTCCAGAGTTCGGCGAGGGAGAAGCACACGTCAGCGGCCCTGACGTAGTGGTGTTCGATCTCAGACAGGCGCGGCGTATAGCGAGCAAACCAGAACCCTAGAAATCGGCTATTGTGTTTCCTGGAGGTCGATGTTGCCTGTACATAATGAAGAAGTAGAAGAAGGGTGCGGCAACACTTGTCAAAACGTTATGGAGAGGTGTAATTTATTTTAGTTATAATTTAACTATCCAATTTTGTAAATAAAGTTTTAAAAGGTCATAACTCTTTCGTATCAAATCAGAATTTGACGAAACTGAAAGCGTTGGACTCGTATGGATTAGATTTTCGCGATGACACAGACTAGGACTGAAACAGAGCGAATCAAAATTCAAGAAAATTTTAGATCTGAATTGTTTGGTGAGATTTCTATTTTTTTTAAATAATTAAAATTTAATTATCTCTCCTCATTTAAAATTTCAGGTATGTATGATTATTTAAATTCAGATCTGTGATGTATGTTATTGTAATTGTTGCTTGTTGATGATGATGACTGTGATGTATGTGTTTGGTTAGATATGTATTGATTTAGTTCATAATAGAGTTCTTCTTCCATTTTGACACCCGAACATCGGAAAATTTATTAGTGAATAAAATGACAATTTTTGTCAAAATTTAATTAGTGAAAAAGAAACACAATTTTTGTCAAAATTTGATTAGTGAAAAAAGAAACACAATTTTTGTCAAAATTTGATTAGTGAAGAAGGACAAAATTAACATTTTGTTAATTAGATTATAAGTAACAAAATTAACATTTTGGTTAATTAGATTATAAAGGACAAAATTAACATTTTTGGTTTTGTACATTTAAAAGAAATCAACAAAATCATTATTTTGTTTACATTAAAAGAATTAGAGAAGTATATACATTTTTATCAAATGTAAAGGAATGAAAGAAAAATATACATTTTTATCAAATGTAAAAGAATGATAAAATTATGCATTTTTGGTTAGAGATAAAAGAATGACAAAAATATTCATTTTTGTCAAATATAAAGAATGAAATTAAAACATTCTTTTTATCATTTAAAAATATTTGTAAAAATCACCATATTTTGTTACTTTGAAAACATTAGACAAAATACCCATATTTTGTTACATTGAAAAGATTAGACAAAATCACCATATTTTGTTACATTGAAAAGATTAGAAAAAATCACCATATTTTGTTACATTGAAAAGATTAGACAAAAATCACCATATTTTGTTACATTGAAAAGATTAGACAAAATCACCATATTTTTTTACATTGAAAAGATTAGACAAAATCACCATATTTTGTTACGTTGCAAAGATTAGACAAAAATCACCATATTTTGTTACATTGAAAAGATTAGACAAAATCACCATATTTCGTTACATTGAAAAGATTAGACAAAATCACCATATTTTGTTACATTGAAAAGATTAGACAAAATAACATTTTTGTTTACATTGAAAAGATTAGACAAAATTATCATATTTTGTTGCATTAAAAGGAATTAGACAAAATTACAATTTTTGTCACTTTAAAAGAATTAGAATAAAAGAGACATTTTTGTCATTTAAAAATGTATGAGACCAAAACTGTACCTCCTTTTGGTCAATAAATAAGAGTTAAGATTTTATTGTCATTCGTTAACAAAATAAAGGATTGAAATAAAAGTTAAGATTTTTATTGTCATTTGTTAACAATAAAAAGAATGAAAATAAAAGACTAGATCTTTATTGTCATTTGTTCACAATAAAAAGAATTGAAACATATGTCTGTGATGTTGAAATAGTTGATGTGTTAAATATATTGTTAGTATATTCAAAACTGAATATTACACTTCCATTTATAAGTCATCCGACTTGTTTATGTGATTGGGACGATAATTTTCACACATCGCCCAAGTGCACAAATAATTTATCATTTGTTTGTTGGATGAAACCCCACACGGGTATTGCGATGATATTTGATCTACACTAGTCCCAATATTTAGTGTAGAATCCACTTTGGTTGATTATTCGGATGTGTGATAATTATTTATCATGATTATTGATTATATGCAATATATGGTTGTTGAGTGAGTCAAATTCCAATGAAGAATATTTTAGAAAAAGAATATTTTAGAAAAAAAGAATATATTTTAGAAAAAGAATATATTTTAGGAAAATATATTTTATTTGAAATGAACTAGTTATTAACTAGAATAAATCACTAAATTTAGATTTAATGAAATTTTCCAATTTGCTAATATTTAATTGAAATTAAATAAATTGGATTTTGGGCTTGTCGTGAATAGTGTCTTAAATAACACTGCTCTTAAACCCCGTATGAAAAGAATAATCTTTTAATTTAGATTATTAAAGTTTCAATTATATTTAGTAATTGGAATAAGATGAAATGTGAGTTGGGTTTATTGTGAACTGTGTTTTTAAGTGACAAGTGTTCTTTAACTCAACTGACAGTGAAAATATGATTTGGAATTTATAAATCTTTTATTAAGATTTAAATGGAAATTTTCCAAAAGTAAAGTTTTCCAATTTAATATATTAAATTGGAATTGAATGGAATTCGAATTACTAGTAACCGAGATAAGCTTCTGTAAAAGAAGACCGATACTACATACGAAATTTAAGAGGCTTTGTCGTTATTCCATTTATATTATTGGTTGGATACAGAAATTTATAACGATTATATATTGATTTGTTTTCTGTGAAGATTCCATACTTTATGGAAGATGATTTCGGGTTTACCGTGAACTATGTTTTAAATGACATTAGTTCTTTAACCCAGTTAAAGATAAGAATAATTTCTTAAATTTAAATAACCATTGAATAATGGTTTTTGATATTTAAAACCAAATTGGGGTTTTAATGAATCTTTTAAAGAAAATATTTAAGAATAAATTTAAAGGAATTATCTTTGATAGAATAATGCGAATATGTTGTTAGAAGAATAATTCTGAATTGGAATGAGGCGTTGGATGTGTTTTTTTATAGCACTTGATTTGTAATTATAAAAATATGCGAGTTATTCGGAAAGACTGGGTTTAACCCACTCTGAATAATTACTACGACGATGAAGAGTCAATGTTGAAGACGATGATTGAAGACCTACGATCTTCGCATCGAATGGATGTGTTGCTACTGAGACCCTTGATGGGAGTAGCTACCTTGAAGGGGCTTCAGTTGTAGCCGTACGGACTATTGTTGATTGTTTCAGATATGCGAGGACCTCTCAGGTGTCTCCGGTTTCGTTCAGACCCAGAACGGACTTGTAAATGGATGCGTGTCTAACATTGGATTTCGTTCCATGTGAATTAAATTGATTTTTATTAATGTATATCTGATTGGTGGTGGAGAATTTATTCTCTTCTTAACACCCCGGTATATATTAATAGGGATTGATCGCATGGCGTGAATTGTCAATGTAGCACGCCAAGATGCAATTGATCAAGGCTTTTGTTGAAAAGCAGGGCCTTGTGGGATGATCAAAGTATAGCCTATTACGGCATAACTTTGTGTATAGCGTGACTTCGCGAGCCTCACACCCCGATATGAGTCAAAAACGGGATATGGACCGTAGGGAGTGCACACGTTTCTTTCTAGCTAGGGGTGGTGTTAGTGCTTAATCTGGCTGACATTTTACTTATGTGGATGATGGATTTTGAGGCGCCTCGGGATTATAGGCTGTTAGTGGTCATATGGAGGTCCAAAGGGACCGGGAAGCGTGTGTTCAGGCATAACCAATCCACTGCCGATAGGCGGGAACCGGCCCTACCGCTCTAAGGGTTCACTGCAGGGGATCCTGAGGCATTTTCTAGAGTGTCTCGAATCGGAGAGGACGATCCCTAGCCTCGATTTCATGATGGAAAACCAACTTCCAATACGACACCATGCGGTTTTGATTGTAGAACTAGTATGGAGACATAGTAGGATGGGGTACTATGCCTTCTATGATTGATACATTATGATTGAAATTGTTTTTGAAACACATATATACACTAGTAATAATAACACAAAATCCGTTTTTATCGTATCAAGCATCTTTTGACCATTATAAGGTAAAACTCTATCCTCCGGTTTGCGTTGCATTGTGTGATGGGACTTGAGTCTTATAATGGTTTCATTTTTCTAAAAAGCATTGCGTTGTTTAAAGATTTACTTTATTTTATGCACTGGCAATCCAATGGTGTAAAACCGTTCTGCGTTAGCGGCATTGTCCTGTGATTAGCCTTATTATTAGATAAGTTAAGTTAAGATTTCTCATACTAGTCCCATGACTGACCTATAGTTTGTTTCACTGGCAAACTCGGGTGCCCATATTTTCCACACGGGCAGTCGAGTAGCTTTTAGCAGATATATTTACAGGATCCTGGCTTACAGCTGAAGCGGTATTCGGAAAGCTCTATATCCGTGTATTCTTTTCAGTTGTATATTTGTAATATTTTTTCGCGGCTATTTAAGTGTAATTTGAGTCTCTGATATTATTGTATTTCTATTGTGTAATAAGTATTCATACTCAGTTATATTCTTGTACTCTGATGTAATTGTTGTAATCAACAATAAAATGTTCCTCAGTTTGGGTTCTGGTGCGTATTGTTCTTAAAGCAATCCAGGCTTTCCTTTACTAGGAAGTTTGGGTCGTCACATGTGGTATCAGAGCTTTGGTTTACAAAGCTCGAGAACAAGACACATTAGAACTGAATGAAAGAATTCATCAGAGATTGGATTAGTAATATCGAATGAGAATAACTCGTTAGAGATAGGATCAGTAGTATCCTAGAACGAGTGTAGAGAGTATTATTTTCTTTAAAATAAAAATGGAAACTAATTTAGTTTTGAAAATTTTATCTTAAAATACGTATTTGAGTATATTATTATATTTTAATGTGGACAATCGAGTATATAAAGATTTCGAATATACGAGTAATTAACGGATATTCGAAGTTTTAATATATTGGATAGATATAGAATCACACTCTAGTCGCCCGGGGGTACTTCTGGTAATGCGGCCGCATCATCATTATTTATGTTCGAGTCTCGAAAGTGGTATATCTATATATTTCCATTGACTGGTATGAGAACCAAAACTTAGTTAGTACACATTGTTGTGGTTTGCACTAAAAATATGTTTTTTGACTATATATAAAAATTATATATATTTGAAAAGTTAATCACCTAATTGATTGATGGTTGTGTTGTCTGATAATTAGTTGCACTAATTAAAATATTAGAATGATAATTAATTATTGAAACCAATAAAAAAAAATTAAATTAAGTTAGCTAATTGAACAACTTTTATCTACGTTCCTTTTCGAGGATGAAAAGATTTTAAGTGGAGGCGATTGTAACAACCCAGAATTTTGGGGCCAATTTAAATTTTTTATTTTAGAAATTTTAATGGATTTTATATGTTTAAAATAATTTATTTTAAATAATAACGATGAAAGATTTATTTTGATCGAAGTTAAAACGAATAAATTTAATTTAATTATAAAAGGAGTTTAAAACAGCGCTGCAGTTTGAAAATTTGAATTTGAACTTTGACTGACTGTACCGGATTCAAAATAAAACAGAATTGAGGGAAACGAGAAATATTTAAATCCATTTAACCATATCTTTCTAACGAATCTGAAAATTTGAAATTTCACTTTATAATTTGAAAGTTATGGCCAATTCAAAATTTAGAAAAGTCGCTGTAGAATTTATATATATTTTAATATTATATATAGGCCTTAAAAATAGCCATTTTGCAAACGACCTCGGTTTTTGACGAAACTACCTTTGTTTGAACCGGAATGTCAAATTATTTTTAAGTTTAATTTTCCAGAATTTTTCGAATTAATATGTGAGCGCGGCAGAAGAAAATGTGTTTTGACCAAATTCAGTCAAATCGGATCGACCAGAAAATGGTCATTTTTCAAACGGTCTCAGAATTCGACGTAATTAGTTTTGTTAGGACCGAATCATCAAAACATAAGCAGAAATATTTTTTCTGTAATTTTCAGAGTCAGTATGTGGCCCCAGTAATTTAAAATGTACGTTTAAATTAAATATTAATTGATTTATATTTTAAATTAAAGAAAAACTTATCGTAACAGCTGAATTGGGTTACGAAACATATTCCATTGTGTCCGAGACGGGGGCTATTAGCTAGGGGTGACATTCGTTGAGTTTGGTTTGGAGTTCAGGATATTTAACAGGAAATTTACGAATTAAAAGAATTAATAAATAAAACAATACATGTATAAATACACCTCCTATACGCTAGCCCTAATTCAGAAATAAACAGCTGCCATCTCTAATTCCAATGGCCTCAAAGCTCCGGATTTAATCCCCTAAATTCTCCTTCCACAAATTGAATTACGATATGAATCCAAGGCCAAAATCAAAGAAGATTCCAAGCTCTACGATTCCATGCGGATTTGATCGTTTCTAGTGAAGTATAACACCAGAATTCCACACCCAAAACCATGACGTTCGCCCGCTGTTCTAGGCGAGGGGACCCCATCGAGTACGCCAGGGTTCGGGAAGGAGAAAGTGCACGTCAGCGGCCCTGACGTGGTGGTGTTCGATCTCAGACAGACGCGGCGTATAGCGAGCAAACAGGAACCCTAGAAATCGGCTATTGGGTTTTCTGGAGGTCGATGTTGCCTATACATAACGAAGAAGTAGAAGAAGGGTGCGGCAAAACTTGTCAAAACGTTATGGGGAGGTGTAATTTATTTTAGTTATTATTTAACTATCCAATTTTGTAATTAAAGTTTTAAAAGGCCATAACTCTTTCGTATCAAATCAGAATTTGACGAAACTGAAAGCGTTGGACTCGTATGGATCAGATCTTCGCGATGGTATAGACTAGGACTGAAACAGAGCGAATCAAAATTCAAGGAAAATTTCAGATCTGAATTGTTTGATGAGATTCTATTTTTTTTAATAATTAAAATTTAATTATCTATCCTCATTTAAAATTTCAAGTATGTATGATTATTTAAATTCAGATCTGTGATGTATGTTACTGTAATTGTTGCTTGTTGATAATGATGACTGTGATGTATGTGTTTGGTTTGATCTATATTGATTTAGTTCATAATAGAGTTCTTCTTCCATTTTGACACCCGAACATCGAAAATTTATTAGTGAATAAAATGACAATTTTTGTCAAAATTTGATTAGTGAAAAAGAAACACAATTTTTGTCAAAATTTGATTAGTGAAAAAGAAACACAATTTTTGTCAAAATTTGATTAGTGAAGAAGGACAAAATTAACATTTTGTTAATTAGATTATAAGTAACAAAATTAACATTTTGGTTAATTAGATTATAAAGGACAAAATTAACATTTTTGGTTTTGTCCATTTAAAAGAAATCAACAAAATCATTGTTTTGTTTACATTAAAAGAATTAGACAAATATATACATTTTTATCAAATGTAAAGGAATGAAAGAAAAATATACATTTTTATCAAATGTAAAAGAATGATAAAATTATGCATTTTTGGTCAGAGATAAAAGAATGACAAAAATATTCATTTTTGTCAAATATAAAGAATTCTTTTTATCATTTAAAAAGATTAGTAAAAATCACCATATTTTGTTACATTGAAAAGATTAGACAAAATCACCATATTTTGTTACATTGAAAATTTTGTTACATTGAAAAGATTAGACAAAATCACCATATTTTGTTACATTGAAAAGATTAGACAAAAATCACCATATTTTGTTACATTGAAAAGATTAGACAAAATCACCATATTTCGTTACATTGAAAAGATTAGACAAAATCACCATATTTTGTTACATTGAAAAGATTAGAAAAAATCACCAAAATACCATATTTTGTTACATTGAAAAGATTAGACAAAAATCACCATATTTTGTTACATTGAAAAGATTAGACAAAATCACCATATTTTGTTACATTGAAAAGATTAGACAAAATAACATTTCTGTTTACATTGAAATGATTAGACAAAATTATCATATTTTGTTGCATTAACAGGAATTAGACAAAATTACAATTTTTGTCACTTTAAAAGAATTAGAATAAAAGAGACATTTTTGTCCTTTTAAAAGAGAATGGAGTAAAACATTCATTTTGTCATTTAAAAATGTATGAGACCAAAACTATACCTCCTTTTGGTCAATAAATAAGAGTTAAGATTTTATTGTCATTCATTAACAAAATAAAGGATTGAAATAAAAGTTAAGATTTTTATTGTCATTTGTTAATAATAAAAAGAATGGAAATAAAAGACTAGATCTTTATCGTCATTTGTTCACAATAAAAAGAATTGAAACATATGTCTGTGATGTTGAAATAGTTGATGTGTTAAATATATTGTTAGTATATTCAAAACTGAATATTACACTTCCTTTTATAAGTCATCCGACTTGTTTATGTGATTGGGACGATAATTTTCACACATCGCCCAAGTGCACAAATAATTTACCATTTGTTTGTTGGATGAAACCTCACACGGGTGTTGGGATGATATTTGATCTACACTAGTCCCAATATTTAGTGTAGAATCCACTCTGGTTGATTAGTTGGATGTGTGATAATTATTTATCATGATTATTGATTATATGCAATATATGGTTGTTGAGTGAGTCAAATTCCAATGAAGAATATTTTAGAAAAAGAATATTTTAGAAAAAAAGAATATATTTTAGAAAAAGAATATATTTTAGGAAAATATATTTTATTTGAAATGAACTAGTTATTAACTAGAATAAATCATTAAATTTAGATTTAATGAAGTTTTCCAATTTGCTAATATTTAATTGAAATTAAATAAATTGGATTTTGGGCTTGTCGTGAATAGTGTCTTAAATAACACTGCTCTTAAAACCCGTATGAAAAGAATAAACTTTTAATTTAGATTATTAAAGTTTCAATTATATTTAGTAATTGGAATAAGATGAAATGTGAGTTGGGTTTATTGTGAACTGTGTTTTTAAGTGACATGTGTTCTTTAACTCAACTGACAGTGAAAATATGATTTGGAATTTATAAATCTTTTATTAAGATTTAAATGGAAATTTTCCAAAAGTAAAGTTTTTCAGTTTAATATATTAAATTGGAATTGAATGGAATTCGAATTACTAGTAACCGAGATAAGCTTTTGTAAAAGAAGGCCGATACTACATATGGAATTTAAGAGGCTTTGTCGTTATTCCATTTATATTATTGGTCGGATACAGAAATTTATAACGATTATATATTGATTTGTTTTCTGTGAAGATTCCATACTTTATGGAAGATGATTTCGGGTTTACCGTGAACTATGTTTTAAATGACATTAGTTCTTTAACCCAGTTAAAGATAAGATTAATTTCTTAAATTTAAATAACCATGGAATAATGATTTTTGATATTTAAAACCAAATTGGGGTTTTAATTAATCTTTTAAAGAAATATTTAAGAATAAATTTAAAGGATTTATCTTTGATAGAATAATGCGAATATTTTGTTAGAAGAATAATTCTGAATTAGAATGAGGCGTTGGATGTGTTTTTTTTATAGCACTTGATTTGTAATTATAAAAATACGCGAATTATTCGGAAAGACCGGGTTTAACCCACTCCGAATAATTAATACGACGATGAAGATTCGAAGTTGAAGACGGTGATTGAAGACCTACGATCTTCACATCGAATGGATGTGTTGCTACTGAGACCCTTGATGGGAGTAGCTACCTTGAAGGGGCTTCAGTGGTAGCCGTACGGACTATTGTTGATTGTTTCGGATATGCGAGGACCTCTCAGGTGTCTTCGGTTTCGTTCAGACCCAGAACGGACTTGTAAATGGAGGCGTGTCTGACATTGGATTTCGTTCCATGTGAATTAAATTGATTTTTATTAATGTATATCTGATTGGTGGTGGAGAATTTATTCTCTGCTTAACTTCCCGGTATATATTAATAGGGATTGATCGCATGGCGTGAATTGTCAATGTGGCACTCCAAGACACAATTGATCAAGGCTTTTGTTGAAAAGCAGGGCCTTGTGAGATGATCAAAGTATAGCCTATTACGGCATAGCTTTGTGTAAAGCGTGACTTCGCGAGCCTCACACCCCGGTATGAGTCAAAAACGGGATATGGACCGTAGGGAGTGCACACGTTTCTTTCTAGCTAGGGGTGGTGTCAGTGCTTAAACTGACTGACATTTTACTTATGTGGATGATGGATTTTGAGGCGCCTCGGGATTATAGGCCGTTAGTGGTCATATGGAGGTCCAAAGGGACCGGGAAGCGTGTGTTCAGGCATAACCAATCCACTGCCAATAGGCGGGGACCGGCCCTACCGCTCTAAGGGTTCACTGCGGGGGATCCTGAGGCATTTGCTAGAGTGTCTCAAATCGGAGAGGACGATCCCTAGCCTCGATTTCATGATGGAAAACCAACTTCCAATACGACACCATGCGGTTTTGATTTTAGAACTAGTATGGCGACATAGTAGAATGGGGTACTATGCCGTTTATGATTGATACATTATAATTGAAATTGTTTTTGAAACATATGTATACACTAGTAATAATAACACCAAATCTGTTTTTATCGTATCAAGCATCTTTTGACCATTATAAGGTAAAACTCTATCCTCCGGTTTGCGTTGCATTGTGTGATGGGACTTGAGTCTTATAATGGTTTCATTTTTCTAAAAAGCATTGCGTTGTTTAACGATTTACTTTATTTTATGCACTGGCAATCCAATGGAGTAAACCCGTTCCGTGTTAGCGGCCTTGTCCTGTGATTAGCCTTATTATTAGATAAGTTAAGTTAAGTTAAGATTTCTCATACCAGTCCCATCACTGACCTGTAGTTTGTTTCACTGGCAAACTCGGGTGCCCATATTTTCCACACGGGCAGTCGAGTAGCTTTTTGCAGATATATTTACAGGATCCTGGCTTACAGCTGAAGCGGTATTCGGAAAGCTCTGTATCCGTGTATTCTTTTCAGTTGTATATTTGTAATATTTTTTCGCTGCTATTTAAGTGTAATTTAAGTCTCTGATATTATTGTATTTCTATTGTGTAATAAGTATTCATACTCTGTTATATTCTTGTACTCTGATGTAATTGTTGTAATCAGCAATAAAATGTTCCTTAGTTAGGGTTCTGATGCGTATTGTTCTCAAAGCAATCCAGGTTTTCCTTTACTGGGAAGTTTGGGTCGTCACAGGATCAAAGTCAAGCAATCACATTTTCATGCACTTCACTTGCATATTTCAAGTTGATCACATGAAATATGTTCTTTAGATAGTCTGGTCTCATGTTTTTGTACTACGTGCATTTTGGAAAATTAGTTGATCTACCAAATTAAACAAGACTTTAATATTAGAATAAAGGAAATCTAACCAAATTTGTAACGAAAGGAAGGAACAAGGCTGCAAGCATTCAAATCAAATAAGGAGCCAAATCACTGATGGAGCAGCTGGATATTTGTATTGCAAAAGAAAGAAAAACACAATAGCCTAGCCTCTAAAGTGTATAGATGCACATGTACATATATGTACAGCAAGACATGCTTAGGCACAAAGTTTGTCAATGTTTAGAATATTAAAAATAAAATAAATCACGCATCATCTTATAGCTACGACATATATATGCATCCATCACTTGCCTTTTCAAGCCAGCCCAACACATACTACCCATTTTCTATCTTGTAGAACCACTATTTGTGCATGGTATTATATACCAATGAGTACACAAACATATTCAAACAGTGTATTTAACAGGGGGGAAAGTTCATCCGCTGTAACTTCAAAATAAAGAAAAAGAAAACCAAAAATCAAATTTCCAGTCAGAATTAGGATGGGGTCTAAACATGGAAATTTCTCAATTATGTGTTAAGTATATATTAAAGATAAAATATGAATTTTCAAATAGGGAAATTGGTAAGAATTGAGTTCAAACAGGGGTTCAGTACTATTTTAGCTAGGCTCGAAATAGTGATGAACTGCCTCGTCAAAGGTGAACTGCAGAGGTTCGCACAAGGGGCGCTTACAACGAAAGGATGTTGACGATCGCGTGGTAAAGTTTCATGATGGATAAAGGAGTGTGGTGGCAGTGCTAGATGTTTAAATAGAAGTGGTGGGTTTTTGAAGTTTCTGTCGAAGTCCTGGAATTTGGAATGTAGGACAGTAGGGATTTCTGGGAGCGAAGATCTATTCGGGGATAGATTTGTGACTTGCAACGATGGAAATAGTGGTAGAATGACCACCGCGGTGGTGGTGCAAATATATATATATATATATATATATATATATATATATATATATATATATATATATATATATATATATATATATATACAGCGCACACCGTGCACAGAATTTGTAAAGACAAAAGAACTGGGGAGATAAAATTGGGTAAGATAAGGATGTGTTAATTCAAGCTGATGCAGTTTGAAGGGTAGTATGGTGATGGAGAAATGATGCACCTGTGTAGCTGCATGTGTATTGAAGACAAGGGGCCATCGATCGGGTAGCAGTTTGCAGCGAGGGTATGGGTTGTGTGGAATATGGGTAGTAAGGATATGTATATGATTCATGCTAAGAACACATAAACAATACGAAAACAGACCCTTGCAGCTAATTTGTTTACATGAGTTTTAGCATGGTTCCAACACTGATGCGGTCCATGATTTTTTTTTTGGGTATCCCGAGTCTGTTTTTGTACTGATCCCTAGTTTGGCAAAAGCATGGTAAAAGTAGGAAGTTGGAAATATATATTTATATAAAAAGAGCCTTAGCCTAAATTAGTTTTGTTCAAAATCCATGCTTGGTGGGAGTGTGCGAACACGCAAACAATTTTTACCTACCAAATACAGGTCAGTTCTATCATATACTAGCATCAGGCCTGAACGGGGTTTAGATGGCGAACACATCGAAGATGGTGAGCAGTCGGCTACTATTTAGAAATGGTGCTGATGAAAACTCATATGTCCAGTGTTACAACCATTACCCCTGCTTCTATTCAACGTGAAACAGAAGTAGTGATAATGATTGTATTGTTCTATCAACTGCTATTGCTGGGAGTATTTGGGATAAAAGGAACAGTAGGGTACTAATTTTAGCATTGGAATAATATGCAGAAGGGTTGAAGTGAGGGTATGGTTAATTTTACATGTGGAATCTTGGCAATGACCAGCATAATTCAATCCATGTTTTACTGATAAACGCATCCGCTGTTTGCACTAATGAGGTAGGTATGTTTGCTGTTGAAGTGTAAACATGTTTACGGTTCAAGCAAGAATAAGATTAGAGGAAGGAGGCGACAAAAATACAAGAAAATGGGGAAATGATATTATGGGATATTGCACTAGGTTCCTTGTGTTAGTGGGCCTTTGGGCCCTTAAATAGATCAATAAGTTAATATTATTTAAAGCCAAATGTTAGATTGAAAACAAGTTTTTACATATATAAGTAAGTAATGATAAAGGAAGAGGAAATCCACGTGAATGTTTTGCTATGGAAAATGAGAACATGGGCACGTATAATTAGACCGCACTGGGCCTAAGAAATTCCTGTTGTTAATTAATTTTAGACAAAAGTTCAACATATATATATATATTTAGTAGTAAATAAAAATATGAAGAAGGGATCGAGAAGCTAATAAATTAGTTCGTAATTGCAGAACAAATGTCATGGTGTAAATCGGAGTTCGAATCTGAAATATTTATATATGTATTTAAATAAAATAGAAGTTAAATAAATTGATTAATTCATTTCCTAAGAATTTGAAGATCTGTATTGTGAAATAAGTCGTTATCCAATATCAGGTATTTCAAACTACTATTAGTTCAGAATAAAGACGTCAAATCATTCTCGAATTTTAATGTTGTGTTAAATGATTGGTACAAGATGATCTCTTATGCTTTGAATTGATCATATGAACCTGAATTATTTAGAATAAAACGTTAACACGTTTTATTGTATTTTAAATCATCTCGTGTGAATTACTTTTCTGAAATTAGAAATGAGATGGTACAAGTTAATTAAAACTGAATAGGCATGATATGGAAGCTATATATGTTTACTCATCTACACTATTTAAATTTGATAGTTAAAACACCCACTATCAAATAATTTTCCTTATGTATTAGTTCGAAGAGACTGGGACAGGGACTGGACCTAAAACCACTTCGAACTAATTTTTGCGTAAAATAACTTGTAGGGATACGTGTATACATAGTTAAATTGAAGACTGTGGATCTACATGAGCGAAACAATTACTTGTATAAATTCTCTGGTGGCCGCCAAAGTTATTATAATTTGTAATTTTTTCACGATTGAAATCTTCGGATTTGCGAGGACTATTCACTACTGATCCATGGGGTGATTCCTATATTGGATGCAGTAGGAGAGTGCCTTTGGTTCATCCTATTCCTGGATGACTTGTATGGACGGATGTCTGACAAATATTTCCAAAGAAACCACGTACGTTGATTTCTTCAACGTACCATAGTTGGAGGCGAAGAGGGGCACTTCTCTTAGCTAACAACTAGAGTATTTCTGTGGATGTCAATTAGTGATTTCAGAGGATCTGACGACGTGGCTTTCAAAGTAAGTGGTGACCAGATGTTCTAAAGGTAAATTTTAACCTCAAACCTCACAACCGGGAAATAACAAAAATCGGGAAGACAACATGGCTATGTGGGTCGCTCCCATTAGGGTGTATAATCACCTATCTAGAGAAAATTCGTTTCCTTCTTTAGTCTATTTCGATGCTGTCCCTTTTCGGGAAACGGTTGCTGATCCCAACCGCTGGTGATATACATTCGATACACTCAAGCAGAATGAGTGGCCGGTTGTAATGGCCTAGAATTTTAACAGTTTTATTTAATATTTAAAAATGGTTTTAAATATTGTCTTGGAATTTAAATAGTTAAATTTAAAGATCTTGAATAGTTTGTTAATAAAAAATATCATGACAATGATATAATTCCGAAATAATCAAAATTGGTTAAATTTGTAATATTGTGTGAATTGGCCAATATGGAAATATTTAATTGAGTTAGAATTGAAATATATTAGTGTATTCATTTATTAAATGATATTAGAACATATAATTTATAATTATATTATAAAATGAACTGCAGCGGCGTGGTAATTCGAAATATTTCGTTTAAATCGAAACTCATATGCGCTCAGACAAATTTTGAACGCTAGATGTTATACGCACTAAAAAATCGTTGGTTACATTTGGAGGAGAAAAATACATATTATTTGTCACTTTCATATAAACTTCTTCTACAAAGAAATATGGGCACGTCATTTTCAGGGTCTTCACGCATTACTCCATAATAATATCTTTGGCCTTGTTTATGCAATTAAAAACATCTCGACATGATCTGCAAACCACCTTTCGACTAAAGGAGAAAATTTAATAAACAAATGTTTGGTTCGTACCTCTTTGGCGTATATAAAATGTGAGAACACAGTGAAACAAACCAGCTCGACATGTATATATACATCCATAAAAATATCTGCAAAACATATATGCCTATGTTCAATTTCTTTTTTGAAACAATGATCCCATATGCTTCTCCATACCCTACATAACCCTGCCCATTTGCCTATTGCACATGATTTAATGGAAAGGGATCAAAGTATGCATTCACGCAAAGAATGGTCTCCATCAAATTAATAAAAGCGCACCCTACCCAATAGCTACAACCACCTTACTTTTCCAGCTAAACACGTACCTACCTCTAATTTTTGAAATCTATTTTGTCAATAATAGTACCAAACGATGGACCCCTATGTCTTTCAACATAACAGCATCGAAATGAAATCTCGCTGTAACTCCATACCCTATTTCGACTATAGTTGAAATGAAACACCCCCTATGCTGTACTCTTTGATACCGACTTTGTTCATTTCTTTTTAGTCCCCTTCTCTTTACAAAAACCATGCTCTCTCTTCTTTCTTCACTCAGCAAAGTTTCCTCCAAATAAAAGAAAAAAAGAAAAAAGAATAACACTGGATTTCAAATTGCAAGCTACTGATCTCACGATGCTCTTTAATGCGAAGTAGTAGGTTGCGATGGAAGATTACAAGAAACAATGGGTTCCGACTTGATTACTTTGGTGACTTGGATGACTGAAATGCGGTTGAGGACCGATTATGGTTCAAGGGTCATCGGCGATGACTTATGGCGTTTGAAGTGGTCGTAGTTGTTTGTTCAGGCGAAGTCAGAGTTTTTCTCCTGTATGAGGAAACGTGGGCTCGAGTTATTCGAAAAAGAAAAAGGAAAGCACCGCGTTAATTATACTGCCGAGTTTTTGGCGTAAGGGGTCGGAGCTCCAGTCGAGGGAAGTGGCGGAGGAAGGGAGTTTATGTGTTGTTCTTTCGAGTTGGGTTTGGGTTGAACAAGTGATCGGAGCTTCTCTGATGTTGGAGGCACTAGAGATGGCGTACAGGAGTATATAAAGGGAAGTTGATGTTTTGGACATGAGGAGTAGGTCACGCGAGGCAAGAGTAGGCAACATGAAAAGGATATGGGATGTTCGACAAAAATTGAAACTATAAACAAACAAAGATGGCGGTACGAACGTGGTGTATTATTGAGGTGGAGATCAGCTTGTTTCCTTTTTGTAGGACTAACGATGGGGCTATAGCGAAGTGAGAGAAGAGTTTGCGTGGCGTGAGACACTTGGAGCTACGTTGGTGCGTGTTTTGGCGAGAGTTCCATTGTGTTGAGCTCATGGTGGTGTCAAGGTGGAGCAACTGTGGTCGACACAGGCGGCGTTGCAGTTTAAAGATGAAGTCGAGCATGTCAGGAGAAGATCGCGGACAAACTAGCTACAGGAAAAGTAAATATTTTATTATCTCTTAATTCAGTAAATAACCTACAATAATAATAATCTTAATTAAATGAGTTAATATTTAATCTAACGAAAGATGATTTGCGTAGGGCATGAGACTAATATCGCGGACTGATGGAAGCAAAGGCTAGTCGGCCTGGAACCATTAACTTGAAAAGAAAAATAATTAGTAAGGTTAACAATATAATTAAAGAATCTATTATTTAACTTAAAATCTGTAAAATTTATAATGGATATAATTCATGCCTATATTACCAGAATTTCGCAGAACCAAGAACTTTGGAATAACGATAGAAGGTAAAATTTATAATTGTTTTGACATTTTAAATAAGTTTATAATCAGGTGAAGGTGTAAATTGTCTTATGAGTTAACATTTTAGGATAATCATTTAAGACAAAGGGTTAAGCATTATTTTTAGATTAATTGTATTAATCTAATGAAGAGGAGTAATTAAAATCAGTTAACGAATTAACTGATGGTTTGAAGTTGATTAAATCAACTGTTTTATTGGAAATTGATTATTAGATTAATTGGTCTTCAATTAATATAATGATACTAGCTTAGAAATAAATTGATCAAAATTAATAAGACTTTTGATTAATTACCTTTTTAATTAATTAAGTTTAAAGATTATTGAACTAATATAATTAGTTATTGTTTATTAAACTAAGCAACAAATCTATTTTAAATTAATAACGAAGTAACCTGTTTTACTTCAGGAATGATAAAGTTAATTACTATTTAATTAAAGTAATTGTTTCTTAAATGGAATTCATTTAAGATGATATTGAGTTTGTAATGAGAGGTTCACTTGAATTGGGTATGATAATTCGAATGGAAAGTAAAATGTCAAAAGACGAAGAAAGTGAATGATTTTTGATAAAAGAAGTTATAAAGGGAATTGAATAAGGAATATGAAGAAAAGCGTTAATGCTTAATATAAATGATTACAAACAACCAAGTTTTAAAGTAAAGATATAGTGTCATAAAACCATATTTCAAATAAATCAAGAAATATGGTTTAGTGGATATTATAAGGAATAAAGAATTAGAGTTACGGACTTATATCTATTCTAAGATGAGAACGTTGTCGATCAAGGTCTGAGTGGTAAATAAAATACCCCAACTTGAATGACTTCACTATTATTGAGGGATCGTATTAGTTTGTAACGGAAAGATATGTTAGGATTAGTTATAAAGGGGAACATTGCAGCGTATTGCAAGTTTTGAACTGTAACGATAAATTAATGTTGTTGACCAAACTTAAGCGTGATTTTTATATATAGCATTATTCCCTAGAAAATGAAAATAGTTTGGTTTGAAATTCACTTATTGTAAGTGATAAGTAAAATAACGAGGTTTATCCGAGGAAATGTAAATGAGTTCTACCAAGTCGGGGGTAAGAATAAATAATGGAGATTTAATTATATATATATACTACCCGTACTGAAGAGATAATCTTCAAATTGAACATTTGAGTTTATATAATGATATAACATGTCGTTCGGCGTTGTTTTTAGGTCATATAAGAAATGGTAATTGAATATTGAATAGGTAATATATATACATATATCGTTTTCCTGAAGTAAAGAAGGGCTAAACGAGTTAGTGAAAATATGATGTAAGATTTTCGAGAAAGGGAAATAAAAAGGTTTTAATATAAACATGTGACATTATTAAAGTGAAGTTTCGTTGGATATTGTCGTTGATTCCAGGTAACGAAAGTAAAGGGTTTTGCCGAGATAATATAGTGGAATCGAATCCTAAATCGATGAAGTGATTTTGAATAATCCGATAAAAGAGATTTTAATGGTTTAAATAATAAGGGTCTGAGCTGCCAATATACTAAACGACTGTTTGATATTGATAGTAAAAACCCAACAATCAATAGAATACATTATCGAACCTTTTGACGTGTTGTTTCGAAGAAACCGGGATGGGAACTAAACTCAAAACCTCTTCGAATCAACGTTGCGTACGAAACTTACATGCAACAAATGAAGATGGAGCAAAATTGAAGACCACAGGTCTTCATAAAATGGAAAAACTACTTATAATCTCGGGTTCACGGCCTGAGATAAACTGAGGTTCTGTCGTGGTTGGAATCTATGGATTGCAAGGACTACTCGCTCCTGATATATAGGGTGATTCCTAGGATGAGGTAGGAGGGTGCCTTCGGTTCCTCCTGTTCCTGGATGACTTGTATGGCGAATGTTTGACATATTATTTCTTTAAAAATCATGTACGTTGATTCTTACAAATATCCCAAATTTGGTGGCGGAGAAATTCTCTTGCTTAACACCCAGAGCGTATTTGTGGGCGCCAATAAGTTATTTGACGGATCTGAATATGTGGCATTCAAAGTGAATGGAAATGAGATATTGTAAAAAAGATAACGTGACCTCAATCCTCATAAATCGGGAAATGCACAAAATCGGGTAGGCAACATGGCTATGTGGGTCGCACCCATTAAAAGGGTATATCATTACCTAATCTGGAGAAATCAAATGCCTTCAGTTACCCCTTTATTTTATTTTATTTATATGCTATCGGTTCGGTTGGCTGGCCCCCAACCGTGGTGATGATATATTCAGTACTCTCAAGAGAAATGAGGGGACGATCATGTGTAGCCGGGTTGCAAGACGTTCTTGTTGAACCCCAATGTATTCATCCCCGGAGGTACATTGTCAGAAAGGTGATCCCATACCATGCCAAAAAATCCATTCTCCAATAAGAGCCCGCGGTTTTGATTGTATACTATATATGTAGAGCGTGAGATGCAAGCGTTCTGCTAGATTAATATTTATTTGTGATTTGATAGACATTATTATAATATCAGAAAATATATTGATTTCATAAACGTTTTGTGTAATAACCCAATTTTTTATATAATTAATTTATGGATTAATTAATTAAGGAAGAAAATTCAAAAGTGCGCAAGAAAATGAAGAAAACATTAATGTAAAGAAATGCATGTGACAAATTAAAGGTAAGAAAGATTTAACATATTAGTGCGTGCGTTAAATAAGGAGATTTAATGCAATAATGCATACGGTAAAAAGTATTAAATAAATAGATGCATATATGTACATATCTGCAATTATGTTATAAAGATACAAATTCAAAAATGTGTGAGTACAGAAGGAATCAATACATGCAATAAATTGATTGCAACAAAAGAAAGAAAAACATTGATTTGTAGATATGTTTAACATGACATTGATTAGAAAACATGTAATTTGTCATTTATGTTCGATTGATTGTCATTTATGTTTATTTGATGATAATTTAGGAAACCATGTAATTAATATTAATTTGTATGAATACTTATGCTAATTTGTCACTTATGTCAATTAACATTAAAGAGAATATGATAATTTGTCACTTATGTTAATTGACAATAAAAAAAGATGTACATTTGGTACATTAATAGATTGCATACATAAGAATGGCTAATATTAATAAATGCATGAATGTAATGTGCTAAATAAAATCCCATTTATTTATCATTGAAGCATAGACTATTATTTTATTTTTATGTTAATTGGGTTATTTGTATAAGGAAGGTATGTATGAAAGATGGGGGGGTGTATGTAGTTATACATACATTTAAAAATCCAAATGGGGAAATATATATGTATACATATAAGGTGCCCAATTAATTAGAAGGAGAAGGTAATTAAAATGGTACAAACATTCAAATCAAGTTAATCAAGTGTTGCTGGAGCGTTCTAGACTTTTCTTTCTGGACTTCTACATCTATATATTGAGTCCTAAACCTAATGTTTTTCTCCACAACAAATCTATGGCGTCTCTACTCCGCTCCAGCCTAAATTAAAATAAAATAAAAATCATTTCTTCTTCTCCAAGCCAAGAAGTTCAACAAGATTAAGATTTGCATCTGCACACCTATTTTCTTCTAATCTAACCGTTGTAAGTTCACGTTACTTTCAGATTTAAATACCTGGTTGTAATCTTGACATGTAATAAATTGAATCAAAGTCTATGCCTGATTGTAAGATAATCTTTTCATAGTTTTCCCAATCCTTCTTTTGAATCTATGTCTTTACATACCCTAGAGGTTATTTTTATTGATAAATTCAGGCCTATCTTTGTTGTACCACAGGTTTATAATCCTTTTGGTTCATGATGTTATTCTTATGCCTGCGATAATGATTGTATCAGTTTATTCAAGAATCTATCTTTGTTGGATCTAAATTTCTTGTATTAGGTCTATTGTTACATGCCTATCTTTATGCCTATTCTTATATTATGCTCCTTCTCGCTCTCTTCCCCTATTTCCTTTTTCTTTTATGAACCTACGTTACCTTCGAACCTAGGCTGAAATCGCTAAATACGAACGATTGGAATATGGGGAATATTTGGGTATAACCTATTTTGGGTGAATATTGGACATAATGTATTTGGTGAAATAATTGGGCATAACATATTCGGTGAAATTGTTGGGCGTAAATCGTAATTGATATTGGGTCATTATTATTATTATTACTGCATGTTTAGGTTAATTGGTATGTAAATCAAGTTTTGGGCATATACTCTAAATTGGAATATTAAATCTAGATTGGGCATAACTATTGATTGGGATGGCAAGCATAATGTATATTTTGATTTTGGGGCATGATTATTATTGCAAATTTGGGAAGAGTGGGTGTAACTTATTTTGTGTAATAACTTGTAATTGAATTTGTGGGACATAACTTGCAATTGGAATTTGTTGGGCATAACTTGAGAATTGAAACATGACTAGTTTTGTGAATCTGGGTAATTAGCATATAAAATCTAGATTTGGGCATATATGGTAAATATATAAATTGGCTAAAAGATAAACATGCCTTACCCGAGGTTAGATTGAGTTGCGGTGTAAAACTGCCCGGAACCGCCCGGCACATCCAGTAACCACAACAACAGGTCTAATGTGGGATGTTAACGCATTAAGCCCAAAACCCGAGGTTAGAATGAGTTTGCGGTAGAAGTCTGCCCGGAAACACCCGGCACATCCAGCAACCACAAACAACAGTTCTAATGTGAGAGGTTAAGGCATTAATGAATGAATTAATGCTAATAAAAAGACATGCTAAGAACAGTAAGGTTAAGTAACATATGAATAGGTGACACTTAACCAATATAACATGATGAATTGGTAGGGTTAAGTTAATAAAAAACACTTAACCAATATTACATGATAAATGGGTAGGGCTAAGTTAATAAGAAACACTTAACCAATATAACATGATGAGCGGATAGGGTTAAGTTAATAAGAAACACTTAACCAATATAACATGATAAATTGGTGGGGTTCAGTTAATAGGAAACACTTAACCAATATAACATGACGAATGGGTTGGGTTAAGTTAATAAGAAACACTTAACCAATATAACTTGATAAATGGGTGGGGTTAAGTTAATAGGAAACACTTAACCAGTATTACATGATGAATGGGTAGGGTTAAGTTAATAAGAAACAGTTAACCAATATAACATGATAAATAGGTAGGGTTAAGTTAATATGAAACACTTAACCAATATAACATGATGAACGGATGGGGTTAAGTCAAGGGGAAACACTTAACCAATATAACATGATGAACGAATGGGGTTAAGTCAAGGGGAAACACTTAACCAAGACAAAATGATGTGTGGGTGGGTTAAGTTAACATGAATGGACAATACTTAACCAATATTACATGAACAAAGTGGATAGGGTTAAGGAAAACTTAACTGTTAAATAAACACGCTTGAATCAGTGGAAGGGTTAAGTACATCTCGTGTAGGTGGGTAATATTTGTATATATAGGCCCATAAACTTAACTAGTAGGAAACCCTAGTAATGGGGACCCATTTCAGCAGCAACCCACATAGATGTATCATGGTACCCTGAACTAGGCAGGGTATGGCACGATTACTGGGATGATTATAAGCGGTCAAAATAGTGGCAGGGCGTACATCAGTGTAGGTTCCGACGGATTACAGGCGTGCACGTACTCCGGAGTGGAAAAAGCAGGCATAGGGTACCAGTAGTTACACAATGTGCATCTTGAATCGTGTCGGGTTGCTATCATAGGAATTGATACACCTTATGGTGGGACCAGCACAGGGTATCTACATGCAAGAGAGGGCCGATTGATATAGACACAAGGAAAATTAATACAAGTAGGGAGACGATCGGTTAAGGTAGTAAGGATACATCTGACATCTTCATGACAATTAGGCTGATTGGGGTAAGATCCTCATACTAGATGTACAAATGAAGGCTACCACAATTGCGGGGTTGGGATCGCCTTATTATACAACACAGGATAATAGTTGGGACACTAGTAGGGACACAGATCCTTTTTCACAGGATACTAGTTGGGATACTAGTAGGGAATACGAATCATTCTATAAAAGACACTAGTTAGGATGCTAGTATGGTGGTGTAGAGAAAATAGGAAATCAGAGAAAGAACCGAAGCGCATTCAGTGTATCTTGCCTTGTCATATCTAACGCTCATCATTTTTTGTCTTGTTATGCTTATTATCATGGTTAGGTCATGCATCCAGTTTATTCATGTCATCGTGCTTTTACCTATTTACATACTGAAAGTCACTGGACTTACCAGGCTTTATGTCTGACTCTGTAATCTTTCGTCTTCTTTTCTTCCGTCCCCCCCCCCCCCGGCAGTCAGGGAGGGAATAGCTCAGCTTAGTTTGGACCGTTTCTCTTTCCAAGCTTGAAGATTCTTTGATGTATTGCTTGGATCCTCTCATCTTTGGCTATGGCTGTGTTTTCACTTTTATTTGGGGACTTATGCTTCTTATATACTTGGAAGTTTTTGAATCAAGACAGAATTTTTATACCTTTAAGTATGATTGGGTCAATTGTTGTAAAAGCTTAAATGAACTACATTGCTTATAAAATGACTTTATTTTCCGCTGCTTTATTTGTCTGTCTTGTAATTTATCTTCATCTTTTACCTAAAACGCTCCACCGAAGTTAAGGAATTCCCTTTGTGAGTGACCTTAACGGACGCGGGGTGTTACATTTGGTATCAGAGCAAAAGGTTACCGGATCAGATAAAAGATTTGTAAATTTATTTTCAAAATGGTTTTAAAAGAAGCATTTTCAAAAGAAAAGTTTTGTTTGAAAGGTGTACTCCCCAAAGCCATATGCACTATCTTTTGATCCTCTGTTTGAATCCTTGTTTCCTTGTTTCCTGAGTCTCCGGGGCTCCTGGCTATCTGGGAGGTGACCTCATCGTGGCATGGTTCCGCAGGCTTGATGAGACTACGACACCTGTCAAAGGGCGAAGAAGTGCCCAACTTCCATCTATAGTCGTAGTAGTTTCACCTGCGGCTAATTTTCTTTCAAGCTTTGTAGGGTTTTCCGTGCGATGGAGGCAGCTTTCGAGAGACTTGTCAACATGTTACACAAGGATGGTAAATATGAGAGTGAGGGAGTTTGGCTAAGGAGCACAACCCAAGGATGAGAAACTCATGGATATGGACTTGGTTCACAAAGGAGGAAAGAATAGTAAAATCTAAGACAAGAGGAAGTGTCTTTATTATAGTATAACGGGTCATATAATTAAGGACAAGGGGAAGAACAAAGGACAGGATTTTCAGGATGGCAAGTGCATGCTCTCACCGCCGGCGTACCTGAGAGAGAGGTAGTAAAGTTTCTGTTGGAGAAGTTTAGTTTTTCTTTTTTATTATCCTGTTAGTACTCTTTTTGATTTTAGCACTTCACATTCGTTTATATCTGCTTCTATAGTTGAGTCTCTGCACCTTAGTACTTGTATAGTAGAAGATCCCATTATTGTCTCAAATCCAATTAGTGGTTCGTCTCATTTATCTTTGGTTTGTACGAATTTGAGAATAGCTATATTCAGTATTAAGTTTAAGTGTAATGCTTATGTTTTTGATTTCATAGGCCATGGGTTGATTCTAGGCATGGATTGGTTAGCTAGTAATTGTGAAAAGGGGGTAGTTAGACATTTTGCTTGCCTCGGAAATATCCTCAAGATTTCGTGCAGTCCTAAGGGATCAGTTATACTTAGCTTTAGGCCCTCAGTCGAGTTTGTACCTGGTTTGTTAACATCGCTAGAAGAACGGCCTACACTTTTGATCGGATAGGAGCAGCGTAACAGGAAGACCCTCATATTTGTGACACAATGGATAAGCTAAGTAAAGGAGAGACCTCTAATCATCTTAGTATATACACTTGGTATCATGGTTAATATTTGTTTATCTTGGAAAGATAGTTCGACTACATGGGATACCCTCTAGCATAGTAAGTGGTCGAAATCCTGCCTTTACTGGTGAATTTTGGAAAGGGAGGTCAAGAAGCTTCACAATCGTGAAGTTAAATTAAGTTAAAGTATAGTGGAGTGAAACTCAAGAAGACGCGACATAGGAGACTGTAGATAAGACACGCGCATCATACCCTTTTTCTTGAGGGTATATCCTTGATCTCTTTTTCAAGGAATTTTATGCATACTTGTTTCTATCTTTTTAGGTACATCCTCTAGGTCATATCTTCAATCCTTAGGTAGAATACAATGTTTGTAAACATGTGTTTGAAACATGTTATGATTGATGATTGCAAGTGGTTGCAAGAGGTTACTAGTGGTTGCTTGTGGATGCATACACACACACACATTAAGCACTAGATCGGCTCAGTCACTTTCATATTGCATATGCATATGAATGTATCTATTTGTATATGGAATGAAACTTGATGTGTTATCATATGGATGTTGCATATAGATGAATGAATATGCACATATATAGTATTTACATGATTAAGGATACTCGCATACATATTGGACGCATGACGCTCTCATGATTCGCATTAAGGAGGTCAACTGAATCAGTGGATCGCCTGATCTTTTGCATTAGTATTGGGACATATACACATACTTTTGCATATGTTCATTAAAGAATTAGAAATCTTTTAAGGACAATGGATGCCTGTGATTGATGGATGATGGATGGTAGGATGGTAACATTCTTCTTAACTTGGAGATTTCGGGTACGAAATCCTTTAAGAAGAGGAGAATGTAATAACCCAATTTTTTATATAATTAATTTATGGATTAATTAATTAAGGAAGAAAATTCAAAAGTGCATAAGAAAATGAAGAAAACATTAATGTAAAGAAATGCATGTGAAAAATTAAAGGTAAGAAAGATTTAACATATTAGTACGTGCGTTAAATAAGGAGATTGAACGCAATAACGCATACGGTAAAAAGTATTAAATAAATAGATGCATATATGTGCAATTATGTTATAAAGATACAAATTTAAAAATGCAATATATTGATTGCAACAAAAGAAAGAAAAACATTGATTTGTAGATATGTTTAACATGACATTGATTAGAAAACATGTAATTTGTCATTTATGTTCAATTGATTGTCATTTATGTTTATTTGATGATAATTTAGGAAACCATGTAATTAATCTTAATTTGTATGAATACTTATGCTAATTTGTCACTTATGTCAATTAACATTAAAGAGAATATGATAATTTGAGTAATATGATAATTTATCACTTATGTTAATTGACAATAAAAAAAAGATGTACATTTGGTACATTAATAGATTGCATACATAAGAATGGTTAATACTAATAAATGCATAAATGTAATTTGCTAAATAAAATCCCATTTATTTAGCATTGAAGCATAGACTATTATTTTATTTTTATGTTAATTGGGTTATTTGTATAAGGAAGGTATGTATGAAAGATGGGGGGTGTATGTAGTTAAACATACATTTAAAAATTCAAATCGGGAAATATATATGCATATATATAAGGTGCCCAATTAATTAAAAGGAGAACATAATTAAAACGGTACAAACATTCAAATCAAGTTAATCAAGTGTTTCTGGGGCGCTCTAAACTCCTCTTTCTGGACTTCTACATCTATATATTGAGTCCTAAACCTAATGTTTTTCTCCATAACAAATCTATGGCGTCTCTATTCCGCTCCAGCCTAAATTAAAATAAAATAAAAATCCTTTCTTCTTCTCCAAGCCAAGAAGTTCAACAAGATTAAGATTTGCATCTTCACATTTATTTTCTTCTAATCTAACCGTTGTAAGTTCACATTATTTTCAGATTTAAATACCTGATTGTAATCTTGACATGTAATAAATTGAATCCAAGTCTATGCCTGCTTGTAAGATAATCTTTTCACAGTTATCCCTATCCTTCTTCTGAATCAATGTCTTTACATGCCTTAGAGGTTATTTTTATTGATAAAATCAGGCCTATCTTTGTTGTACATCAGGTTTATAATCCTTTTTGGTTCATGATGTTATTGTTATGCCTGGGATAATGATTGTATCAGTTTATTCAAGAATCTATCTTTGTTGGATCTAAATTTCTTGTATTAGGTCTATTATTACATGTCTATTTTTATGCCTATTCTTATTTTATGCTCCTTCTCGCTCTCTTCCCCTATTTCCTTTTTCTTTTATGAACCTAGGTTACCTTCGAACCTAGGCTGAAATCGCGAAATACGAACTATTGGAATACGGGGAATATTTGGGTATAACCTGTTTTGGGTGAATATTGGCATAATGTATTTGGTGAAATAATTGGGCATAACATATTCGGTGAAATTGTTGGGCATAACTCGTAATTGATATTGGGGTATTATTATTAATAACTGCAAGTTTGGGTTAATTGGTATGTAAATCAAATTTTGGGTGTAAACAGTAAATTGGAATATTAAATCTAGATTGGGCATAACTATTGATTGGGACGCCAAGCATAATGTATATTTTGATTTTGGGGCATGATTATTATTGCAAATTTGGGAAGATTGGGTGTAACCTATTTTGTGTAATAACTTGTAATTGAATTTGTGGGACATAACTTGCAATTGGAATTTGTTGGGCATAACTTGGGAATTGAAACATGACTAGTTTTGTGAATTTGGGTAATTAGCATATAAAATTAAGATTTGGGCATATATGGTAAAAATGTAAATTGGCTAAAAGATGAACATGCCTAAACCGAGGTTAGATTGAGTTGCGGTCCAAAACTGCCCTGAACCGCTCGGCACATCCAGTAACCGCAACAACAGGTCTAATGTGAGAGGTTATCGCATTAAGCCCAAAACCCGAGGTTAGAATGAGTTTGCAGTAGAAGTCTGCCTGGAAACGCCTGGCACATCCAGCAACCGCAAACAATAGTTCAAATGTGAGAGGTTACGGCATTAATGAATGAATTAATGCTAATAAACAGACATGCTAAGAATTGTAAGGTTAAGTAACATATGAATAGGTGACACTTAACCAATATAACATGATGAATGGGTAGGGTTAAGTTAATAAGAAACACTTAACCAATATAACATGATGAATTGATAGGGTTAAGTTAATAAGAAACACTTAACCAATATAACATGATAAATGGGTGGGGTTAAGTTAATAGGAAACACTTAACCAATATAACATGATGAATGGGTAGGGTTAAGTTAATAAGAAACACTTAACCAATATAACATGATAAATGGGTGGGGTTAAGTTAATAGGAAACACTTAACCAATATAACGTGATGAATGGGTAGGGTTAAGTTAATAAGAAACACTTAACCAACATAACATGATAAATGGGTAGGGTTAAGTTAATAAGAAACACTTAACCAATATTGTAACACCCCACCTCCGCCAGTGCCACTCTTGCAAGCACACTAGCTTTGGAGGGGCGTTAAACGAGGTAACATGCATGCAGATATCACAAGACAGAACATATAAGTAAAAACAGAGTAAATAAAGCAGCGGATAAAACTAGCATTTCAAAACCATAGTTAAGTTACATCAAAGTATTTGTTCATTATTTTCCCATAAAACAAAGTCTAGAACATAAACTTAAAACTGAAAAAGAAACATAAAGTAACTATCCCCAAAGTAGCATAAGGCCATAGCATGCTCAAACCATACGTGAGCTATCCAGAAAAGCAGCAAAAGATCCAGCTAAGCAACAGTGTTCCACCCTACAAACCTGGGGGGGGGGGGGGGGAAACGGAAGAAAAGAGGCAAAAGAAAACGGGTCAGTCAAAAAGACTGGTAAGTCCAATTTACTATTAGTATAAAAAATAATAAAGTTAACTGAACATGTAAAACAGAGATGAGATGTAGGGTGATAACTGGCATGGTGAAAGGTTAACAAGATAGATCAAGTGTGGCATCGCATATACAAGGTTAAGTTGCACCAGGTGTGTACTAGTACTCCTATCCATGTCAAGTATAAACAAGAAATGATCCCTTGGCCAAAAGCTGGCCCACATCGTGAGATGACCTAAATCGAGGTCCAACTACTCGGTCTAGTCGATCGGCTCCCTATCAGCCTAACTCGTCGTGTATCGGTGTCATACGGTCCAAACATGAAATGTAGTCGACTGTGCTAGGTCCACCCTAGGGTGTATCCGGTCCTAGGGTGTCAACCACTGACACGAAACAAGCACGCACAGTCAAAACCTACTGGTGCCTAAGTCTGTCTTTCATCCCCGGACAATGTGCACGACCATGGTCCGTCAGAATCTACTATGGCGCACCTACTTTTGCCGTCTTTTTGGTCGCTTACACTCCAGCCCAGTAATCGTGCCCTACCCTAGCCTAGTCCCTAGGGTATCTGATACTCCCTAGTGGGTTACTGCTGAGAAGGACCACGTAACTAGGGTTTTCTAGTGGGTTAAGCGTGGTTAACCCGATCCAATCAAGTATCAAGTTGGTTAAGTGTATCCAAGGTTCATGACTTAACCGCGTCAACCCGTCATGTCTAATTGGTTAAGTATTCAAGTGGTCCATGACTTAACCCTACCATGTGGCTTTAATTAGTTTAATGCACACAACCTCTCACATTAGACCTTGTTGTGGTTACTAGTTAAGCCGGGCGGGTCCGAGTAGCTTTACACCACAACTTAGTCTAACCTCGGGTTTCAAGTGCGACATGACCAACTTCTCACATTGGGTCCTATTGTTTGTAGCCACTAGTTAAGCCGGTCGGTTCCGGGTAGATTTATGCTACAAACTCAACCCAACCTCGAGTTGGCCATACTCATATTTTCTAAGTGTCATGTCCATCATTATGTTTACAAACATAATCACAAGTCAATGTTTATGTCATATTTTAAAATCATGTTTCATGTCATTAATATTACCCAACCCATCGCTTTCCCATCGCATGTACGTTTCGCATAACATAACATAGATCAAAAGAGGGAACTTGGTAAATGCATGACAAAAGGGCATAAGGTAATAAGGTTGGCCACAAGTTAAACATGGTGGCATATGAGGCATAAATATGTTCATAAGCTTGCATACTACATCATGGGCCTCAAAACATGCATAATATCAACTTAAGCAAATAGGTGAAACATGATCATTAATGACATAGGATGGTGGCTAGAAGTTCGCATATAACATTATATTCAAGTTATCATAAAGGTTATGAAGGTTCTCATGTTGCATAATGCAACATTTCAACATAAAGCTTATAGCTTTTAGCCCACAAGGTCAAGGTGATAGTTTTACAAACATGCATAGAATTAAACTTATGCATAACATGATAGGATCAAAACACATATCATACTTAGGCCCAAACTCAACTTGCAACATGTAACATTTAACTTCATAGTTAGAATCTAAGAGTAGTATAGGGCTTACAATGAGCGGTTATGCGGTCTAGATCAATATATATAAAGATTGAGACGAAGCCACAAGCAAAATCCGCAAAGAAAATAATAAGCTCCACTTAAACGCCTTGAAACAAGAAGTAATAACCCCAAAGACAAAGAAAGAAGGCTCTTTTACTTAAGAAAGATGGTTCTTTTATGACATAGATTGATTTGAGACACTCATGCTTTCATGAAGAAGATGGAGGCCATGATTGGTGAATATTTGGACAGCATTTAGTTGTAGGAATGATTAATGAGGGTTTAGGCTAGGTCTAGGAATCTTTTTATAGGTGATTAGGTTAATTTAGACCATAGGATTAACCCTAAATCGAATATGAGCCATCAACTCCCGTCAGAAACTTCCAGAGCAAGACCTAACATGTCAAAATGGTGCACCAGAAAAACTGGTCCGACCGGGGGGGTCGACCCCTGGGTCGACATGGGTGTCGACCCATGGGTCGACATGGGTGTCGACCCATAGGGGGGGTCGACACTGGTGTCGACCCCTGTATCGACCCTGCCTGGGGCGGGAAAATTCCCGCCCATTCTGCCTTGGTTGAAATTTGAATCTGAATTCGAATTTGAACTGTTTTCGGGCTTGGAATTTTCTGAAAACTTCACTGGGCCATAACTTGGTCATACGGACTCCGTTTTTCGAAAACTCGGACTCTATTTCGCGTATTTTTCCGAGACGAACGCAATGCACAGCCCATTTCCCTTGATTCAGATTTTACAATTTAATTCTGCCTTGATTTACATTATAACATGCTATTAAAAATACGGGTTGTTACATTCTCCCCACCTTAAAGGATTTCGTCCCCGAAATCTTCAAGTTAGGAAGAACGTATCCTACCATCCATCATCCATCTACTCAACAAATCATCCACGAGCATTCATTGTCCTTAAAAGATTCTAAATGATGTATGAACATATGCAAAAGGTGTGTGTATATGTACTTATCTAATGCAAAAATCAGGCGGTTACTGATTCAGTAAACCTCCTTAATGCAAAGTATGTTAGTGAAATGAGTCCATATGTATGAAAATTCCTAACATAATTTATAATCTCTACATGAGTGCACATAACATTCATTCATATGCAACATCCACGTGGTAGCACAACAAGTTTCATCCATGAATAAGTATAAGCACTCATGCATATGCAACATGAAAGTGTGTGAGCCGATCTTAGTGCCTAATGTGTATCATGCATCCACGAGTATCCACTTGCAAACACTTGCAACCACTTGCAACCATCAAGCATAACATGTTTCAAATACATGTTTCATCCAAAGGGTTTCTACCTAAGGTTCTCATGACAAGGTTAACGAGATAACAAGATAAGCAGGATAAACATGGATATCAAAAAGGAAGATATGCTACTTAGGAAAGGAGATTGAGAATGTACCCTCAAAAAGGAATGGATAAAGCCCACGCATCTTCTCCTCGGTTTCCCAAGTTGCATCTTCATCGGCTTCACTCCATTGAACTTTCACCAATTTGACTTCTCGATTCCTTAACTTCTTGATCTATGTTCCCAAAATACGAATTGGAGCTCTCCTCAAGGTTGCCTCTTTCTCTACTTCCACGTCTTCAAGAATGCTTGGTTCAACCACCTCAGCGGACTCATGTAAGCACTTTCGGAGATGCGAGACATGAAAGACATTATGTACTCCGGCTAGCTTCTCGGGCAATTCCACCTTATAGGCCATCTTTCCAATTCTCTCTATGATAGGGAAGGGCCCTACGAACCTTGGTGCCAGCTTCCCAATTGCTCCAAATTGTACCACATTACGCAAAGGAGAAACCTTCACGAAAACCCTGTCTCCCACTTCGAACTCCAAATCTACCCTTCGCTTGTCAGCATAGGATTTCTGTCTATCTTGGGCCGCTTTCATCCGTCTTCTCACCAATTCAACTTTCTCGGATGTGTCCCGTATCATATCGGGCCTAAGTATAAGCCTATCTGTTGTCTCCCACCAACAAGATGGTGACCTACACGGCCTCCCATATAAAGCTTCAAATGGTGCCATTCCTATGCTGGCTTGATAGCTATTATTATAAGCAAACTCTACAAGAAGAAGGTGGTCTTCCCAAGTACCACTAAAGTCAAGAACACAAAGCCCCAAAAGATCTTCTAGCACTCTATTCACCCTTTCGGTTTGGCCATCCGTCTGGGGGTGATAGGCTATACTCAGATTCAATCGCGTACCCATCGCTTCTTGCAAACTATTCCAGAACTGGCTAGTGAAAATTGGGTCACGATCGCTAACTATGCTAGAAGGAACTCCATGCAACCACACTATCTCCCGAAGATAAATAGATGCTAGCCATGATGTGGTCCTCTTGCTCTTTACTGGAATGAAGTGAGCACTTTTCGTAAGTCTGTCAACTAAGACCCATATGCTCGTGTTCCCTCTCCTTGACCTAGGCAATCCATCCACAAAATCCATAGAAATACTCTCCCACTTCCATTGCGGGACCTCCAATGGATGTAATAGCCCACATGGTTTCTTTGACTCGGCTTTCACTTGTTGGCACACCATGCACTTTGAAACATACTCTGCCACATCTTTCTTCATTCCGGCCCAAAAGAAAATGCGCTTCATATCTCTATACATCTTATCTCCACCAGGATGTATAGTCATCTTCGAGTGATGTGCTTCTTTGAGAACTTTATGCACCAAGTCTCCTACTTGTGGAACGCATAGCCTTCCATCACGCCTTAGCCAACCTTTATTATCAATAGTATATCTAGCAAGGTGACTAGACGTCTCACCACGAATCAACTTGTCCATGACCTCGACTATCTGTGGATCTTCCTTCTGCGAAGCCCCAACTTGATCAAGAAGTGTGGGTCTAAGCTCGAGGGATGCTAATGAACCCGTCATCGACTCAACAGCCATCGTGAAATCAAAGGTTGCCAAGAACTCTAAGTTCTTCATCTCAATAAACAAGGGACTCAAAGTCAACCTCCTTCTGCTTAGTGCGTCTGCAACAACATTACCCTTGCCAGGGGTATAAGCTATCTCAAAGTCATATGATGCCAAGAATTCCATCCACCTTTACTGTCTTAAATTCAGATCTTTCTGCGAGAAGAGGTACTTGAGTGACTTGTGATCAGTATACAACTCAAACCTTTCGCCTAGAAGATAGTGGCGCCAGGATTTGAGTGCAAAGAAGATCGCCGCCAACTCCAAATCATGGGTGGGATAGTTATTCTCATGAACTTTAAGTTGCCTACCCCCATAACATATCACTCTTCCCTCTTGCATTAGAACTGCACCTAACCCCGTACCACATGCATCGGTGTACACGATAAACATCTTACCACCATCGGGTAATGCCAAAACTGGAGCTGTGGTAAGGGCTCTCTTGAGCCTTTGAAAAGCAAGCTCACACTCCAAGTCCCATGTAAAGACTAAGTTCTTCTTTGTCAACTTAGTAAGAGGGGCCGAAATCTTAGCGAAGTCCCTGATGAACTTCCTATAGTAGCCCGCCAGACCGAGAAAGCTTCTTACTTCGGTTGCATTCCTAGGAGTCTTCCAGTCTTGAACCACAACCACTTTCGCAGGATCCACTGCTATGCCTTGCATAGAAACTATATGTCCAAGAAACCGAACTTCCCTTCTCCAAAAATGACATTTGGAGAACTTGGCTTTCAACTGATGCGCCCTAAGCGTATCCATCACTTCTTTGAGATGTCTGGCATGTTCTTCCTTATCCTTTGAGAAGATCAGAATATCATCCACGAAGACAACCACGAACTTGTTAAGGAACTCCCTGAACACCCTACTCATCAAATCTATGAAGTAGGCGGGTGCATTAGTCAAACCGAATGGCATGACAAGCCATTCAAAGAATCCATCTGGAGTCCTAAACGCAGTCTTATCGATACTATCCTCAGCTACTCTAAGCTGATGGAATCCGGTGGCTAGATCGAGCTGAGAGAAAACAGAAGCACCAACCAGCTGGTCAAAGAGATCATCAATCCTCGGTAACGGGTGCCTATTCTTCTTTGTCAGCTTGTTCAACTCTCGATAATCAACACATAGACGAAGCGAACCATCCGCCTTAGTAGCGAATACCACCGGAGAACCCCATTCAGAAATGCTTCGCCTAATAAAATTCTTCTCAAGCAGCTCCTTGATTTGCTTACTGAGCTCTCTTCTTTCTCGTGGGGCCATGTGCCTAACGGGCAATGATACTGGCTTGGCATTATCGACTAGATAAATGCGGAAATCTATCTCTCATTTAGGGGGTAACCCCTTAACTTCTTCAAAGACATTAGGATAGTCTCGGACCACCCTTACAGATTGCAGATCATCGATGGACGAGTCAAGAGATTCAAGATAACATAACATGACGGGACCTCTAGGGTTACAAGAAATTTCTAGGGTATTACCGAGGCGATTCATGAGCCTCACCACCCTATGTTCACAGTCGAGAATGGCTCCATAACTGGACAACCAATCCATGCCCAAGATCAACCCGTATCCCGTGAACCCGAGAACATAAGCATTACACGTGAATTCTACAGTCAAGATAGAAATCTTCAAATCCACACAAATCATAGATAGATAGGCGGAACCCCCAATTGGATTTGAAACACTGACGGGATCCTCAACTAGACTAGTACTTAGGTGCAAACTTTCAACAATGTCAGAAGAAATAAAACTATGCGATGCGCCAGAATCAAATAAGGTGCGAACAGGATAATAAGAAATATAAACTAGACTTTCTACAGAAATACTACCTCGGTCCTGAACTGGAGCAGCGTTGAGAGCATGCACTTGCCCTCCAGAAGGTCCTGCACGCTGATTCTGCCCTTGCCCTTGTCCTTGCTTCTTGGGGCAATCCTTGCTAAAGTGTCCAGTCTCTCCACAATGAAAGCATTCGCCCCGCTTCCTCTTCTTCTTTCTGCAATCCTTGGCTATGTGACCAACAATCCCACAGAAGTTGCATTTTCTTGGGTCCTTTGCCTTGGCCTTGTTTCCCTTGTTGTTCTTGTTGTTCTGATTTCCTCCCCACTTGGAGTCCGTCCTCTTGGCTTGAGTCTCATTAGGCTTGACTTCTTTCTTGCCATTCTTATCGTCTCCTTGAAGCAATGCCATGTCTACTAGACCTTCGAAAGTGGCTCCCATGGGTATATGAGATAGGGCTAAACCTTGTAATGGCTCATTCAACCCTCGTGCAAAGCGTAAAGCCTTCTTCTGGGGGGTATTAACCATGTCTAAACCGAATCGAGCAAGCTGGTTAAACTTATTCACATACTCCCTCACTGTCATGTCCCCTTGTTTCAAAGATATAAAATTCTCCAATTGCAGATTTGCCTCAACTGATGATAGAAACTTAAGCCCAAACCTCGTCCTAAAGTCCGCCCAAGTCTCTATAGGTCTAGTAGCATTGGTGACCTCCCACCAATAAGCAGCCTCTTCTTTTAATAGCCATGCTGCCAATAAAACCTTTCTATGGTCTTCCACATCAAAGATAGCGAAGAGATCCTCAGTTTCTTTCAACCAATTTCGTGCCTCCACAAAAGTCTCCATCCCAATGAAATTCTTGCCACCCATCGCCTTAAAGTCTTTGCAAATCTTAGCGAAATCTGTTTGTGGATTCTGAGGAGGAGGAGGAGGAACCTAAGTTACGGTGGGGGTGGTTGTTGGGCCCACATTGTTGGCCCTAGCTTCCAAGTACCTCTGGAACCATCCGGGAATGGTCACTCCCTCGGGAAGGTTAAGATCGGCCATACCGAAAAAGGAAAAGATAGATTTAGAACAAGGAAACGAAGGATAGTGCTAATGGCTTTTGGGGAGTAGCCTTTTAAAATAACTAGACTTTTCTTGGAAAATACTTAATTGGTTTTGAAAATAGTCTTTCAAAAGGTAATTTTTTTTTTTAAAAAAAAACCTTTTGCTCAAACCTTGTAAACCTTATGCTCTGATACCAAATGTAACACCCCACCTCCGCCAGTGCCACTCTTGCAAGCACACTAGCTTTGGAGGGGCGTTAAACGAGGTAACATGCATGCAGATATCACAAGACAGAACATATAAGTAAAAACAGAGTAAATAAAGCAGCGAATAAAACTAGCATTTCAAAACCATAGTTAAGTTACATCAAAGTATTTGTTCATTATTTTCCCATAAAACAAAGTCTAGAACATAAACTGAAAACTGAAAAAGAAACATAAAGTAACTATCCCCAAAGTAGCATAAGGCCATAGCATGCTCAAACCATACGTGAGCTATCCAGAAAAGCAGCAAAAGATCCAGCTAAGTAATAGTGTTCCCACCCTGCAAACCTGGGGGGGAAACGGAAGAAAAGAGGCGAAAGAAAACGGGTCAGTCAAAAAGACTGGTAAGTCCTATCTACTATTAGTATAAAAACTAATAAAGTTAACTGAACATGTAAAACAGAGATGAGATGTAGGGTGATAACTGGCATGGTGAAAGGTTAACAAGATAGATCAAGTGTGGCATCGCATATACAAGGTTAAGTTGCACCAGGTGTGTACTAGTATTCCTATCCATGTCAAGTATAAACAAGAAATGATCCCTTGGCCCAAAGCTGGCCCACATCATTAGATGACCTAAATCGAGGTCCAACTACTCGGTCTAGTCGATCGGCTCCCTATCATCCTAACTCGTCGTGTATCGGTGTCATACGGTCCAAACATGAAATGTAGTCGACTGTGCTAGGTCCACCCTAGGGTGTATCCGGCCCTAGGGTGTCAACCACTGACACGAAACAAGCACGCACAGTTAAAACCTACTGGTGCCCAAGTCTGTCTTTCATCCCCGGACAATGTGCACGACCATGGTCCGTCGGAATCTACTATGGCGCACCTACTTTTGCCGTCTTTTTGGTCGCTTACACTCCAGCCCAGTAATCGTGCCCCACCCTAGCCTAGTCCCTAGGGTATCTGATACTCCCTAGTGGGTTACTGCTGAGAAGGACCACGTAACTAGGGTTTTCTTGTGGGTTAAGCGTGGTTAACCCCATCCAATCAAGTATCAAGTTGGTTAAGTGTATCCAAGGTTCATGACTTAACCGCGTCAACCCATCATGTCTAATTTGTTAAGTATTCAAGTGGTCCATGACTTAACCCTACCATGTGGCATTAATTAGTTTAATGCACCCAACCTCTCACATTATACCTTGTTGTGGTTACTAGTTAAGCCGGGCGGGTCCGGGTAGCTTTACACCACAACTTAGTCTAACCTCGGGTTTCAAGTGCGACATGACCAACTTCTCACATTGGGTCCTATTGTTTGTAGCCACTAGTTAAGCCGGTCGGTTCCGGGTAGATTTATGCTACAAACTCAACCCAACCTCGAGTTGGCCATACTCATATTTTCTAAGTGTCATGTCCATCATTATGTTTACAAACATAATCACAAGTCAATGTTTATGTCATATTTTAAAATCATGTTTCATGTCATTAATATTACCCAACCCATCGCTTTCCCATCGCATGTACGTTTCGCATAACATATCATAGATCAAAAGAGGGAACTTGGTAAAAGCATGACAAAATGGCATAAGGTAATAAGGTTGGCCACAAGTTAAACATGGTGGCATATGAGGCATAAATATGTTCATAAGCTTGCATACTACATCATGGGCCTCAAAACATGCATAATATCAACTTAAGCAAATAGGTGAAACATGATCATTAATGACATAGGATGGTGGCTAGAAGTTCGCATATAACATTATATTCAAGTTATCATAAAGGTTATGAAGGTTCTCATGTTGCATAATGCAACATTTCAACATAAAGCTTATAGCTTTTAGCCCACAAGGTCAAGGTGATAGTTTTACAAACATGCATAGAATTAAACTTATGCATAACATGATAGGATCAAAACACATATCATACTTAGGCCCAAACTCAACTTGCAACATGTAACATTTAACTTCATAGTTAGAATCTAAGAGTAGTATAGGGTTTACAATGAGCGGTTATGCGGTCTAGATCAATATATATAAAGATTGAGACGAAGCCACAAGCAAAATCCGCAAAGAAAATAATAAGCTCCACTTAAACGCCTTGAAACAAGAAGTAATAACCCCCAAGGACAAAGAAAGAAGGCTCTTTTACTTAAGAAAGATGGTTCTTTCATGACATAGATTGATTTGAGACACTCATGCTTTCATGAAGAAGATGGAGGCCATGATTGGTGAATATTTGGACAACATTTAGTTGTAGGAATAATTAATGAGGGTTTAGGCTCGGTCTAGGAGTCTTTTTATAGGTGATTAGGTTAATTTAGACCATAGGATTAACTCTAAATCGAATCTGAGCCATCAACTCCCATCAGAAACTTCCAGAGCAAGACCTAACCTGTCAAAATGGTGCACCAGAAAAACTGGTCCGACCGGGGGGGTCGACCTCTGGGTCGACATGGGTGTCGACCCATGGGTCGACATGGGTGTCGACCCATAGGGGGGGTCGACACTGGTGTCGACCCTGCCTGGGGCGGGAAAATTCCCGCCCATTCTGCCTTGGTTGAAATTTGAATCTGAATTCGAATTTGAACTGTTTTCGGGCTTGGAATTTTCTGAAAAATTCACTGGGCCATAACTTGGTCATACGGACTCCGTTTTTCGAAAACTCGGACTCTATTTCGCTTATTTTTCAGAGACGAACGCAATGGCACAACCCGTTTCCCTTGATTCAGATTTTACAATTTAATTCTGCCTTGATTTACATTATAACATGCTATTAAAAATACGGGTTGTTACAAATATAACATGATGAACGGATGGGGTTAAGTCAAGGGGAAACACTTAACCAATATAACATGATGAATGAACAGGGTTAAGTTAATAAGAAACACTTAATCAAGACAACATGATGTGTGGGTGGGGTAAGTTAACAAGAATGGGCAACACTTAACCAATATTACATGAACAAACTGGATAGGGTTAAGGCAAACTTAACCATTGAATAAACATGCTTGAATCAATGGGAGGGTTAAGCACATCTCGCGTAGGTGGGTAATATTTGTATATATAGGCCCACAAACTTAACCAGTAGGAAACCATAGTAACGGGGACCCATTTCAGCAGTAACCCACATAGATGTATCATGGTACCCTGAACTAGGCAGGGTGGGGCACGATTACTGGGCTGATTATAAGCAGTCAAAATAGAGGCAGGGGTTTCGTCGGTATAGGTTCTGACGGATTACGGGCGTGCACGTACTCCGGAGTGGAAAAAGTAGGCACTAGGCACCAGTAGTTATACATTGTGCATCTTGAATCGTGTCTGGTTGCTATCATAGGAATTGATACACCTTATGGTGGGACCAGCATAGGGTATTTACACGCAAGAGAGGGCCGATTGACACAGACACAAGGAAAATTAATACAAGTAGGGAGACGATCGGTTAAGGTAGTAAGGATACATATAACATCTTCATGGCAATTAGGCTGATTGAGGTAAGATCCTCATACTAGTTGTACACCTAAAGGCTACAATAATTGCGGGGTTGGGATCACCTTATTATACAACACAGGATACTATTTGGGACACTAGTAGGGCATACAGATCCTTTTTCACAAGATACTAGTTAGGACACTAGTAGGGAATACAAGTCATTCTATAAAAGACACTAGTTAGGATGCTAGTAGGGTGGTGCAGTGAAAATAGGAAATCAGAGAAAGAATAGAAGCGCATTCAGTGTATCTTACCTTGTCATATCTAACACTCATCATTTGTTGTCTTGCTATGCTTATTGTCATGGTTAGGTCTTACATCCAGTTTATTCATGTCATCATGCTTTTACCTATTTACATGCTGAAACTCATTGGACTTACCAGGCTTTATGTCTGACTCTCTTTTCTTCCGTCCCCCCCCTACCCCAGTTAGTCAGGGAGGGAATAGCTCAGCTTAGTTTGGACCGTTTCTCTTTCCGAACTTGAAGATTCTTTGATGTATTGCTTGGATCCTCTCATCTTTGGCTATGTCTGTGTTTGCACTTTTATTTGGGGACTTATGCTTCTTATATACTTGGATGTTTTTTGAATCAAGACAGAAGTTTTATACCTTTAAGTATGATTGGGTCAATTGTTGTAAAAGCTTAACTGAACTGCATTGCTTATCAAATGACTTTATTTTCCGCTGCTTTATTTGTCTGTCTTGTAATTTATCTTCATCTTTTACCTAAAACGCTTCACCGAAGTTAAGGCATTCCCTTTGTGAGTGACCTTAACGGACGTGGAATATTACATTTTGGGTTATAGTAAGGTAAAAATAGTCCGTGTTTTTGTGTGGGCTGGCCTCAGTATTATTCTTTTCTTTCAAAAAGGATTTTTCAAAGTTAAACAAGTTGTTTGTGCTGTGAATTTATCACTGAAAGTATTCCACACTGATCCGGGTGAATTTTTGCTTTGCTTCAAATGTGCTCGGGTCAGACCGAGTATGTTTCCAGGTTAGATTCCGCTTGGAGTCCAGGAGCTAGAAGCAGGAGGCTTCACCGTTTGTTATATAAAGTGTATTTTCGCTGTGATAGATATATGATGTACTCTGATGATAGGTATGTATATACAGTTTTCTTATGTATAAAGAGATTTGATATATTATATTATTATTTCCGCTGTGAGATTCTTATGTGTTCTTCTTCTTTCTTCCATTCTAATATTCTCTCTTTCTTTTCTCATCCTCTGATTTCTTTCTAATTACTTTCTGGATGTTCGGGACTTGAATTTTGGACACGGGATGTGATTGTGTCAAAAATTCGAGCATCGAATTTGCCAGTTCGTTATAGTGGTATTAGAGCAATGGTTTAGGAATAACCTTGGCTCTTGGTGTAACTCAATAGAGATGGGGTTAGTAATACCCTAGATTGAGTTCAAAGTATATATACGAGAGCGCGTGTTTGTAATTTGAATATAAAAATATTTTTAATTATTTGGTAAAGAGGGTAAATGAAATAATTTTACCCAAACATTTGTTCGTATAGAAAATGGAAAATATTTCTCTTCAATTGTTTATTGGTTGTTTAAACTTATATTAGCTTGATTGGTTGATTTGAATAGTTTTGATTGTGAAATTGAAAAGATTTAACCAAGAGGGAATTCCAAATATGAATATTTAAGCCAAATTAAATTTTATAAGTTGAAATTTGAATATTGAAATAAAATTGGATGTAAGTCAATTGAAATTAGTAAATCCAAGTGAAATGGTTGAAATTGATTACATGAATATAAATTTAGGCTTGAATGAAACAAGTCTGGAATGAATGGGTTGGACATGTTGGGATGAATTCAAATATAATCTAAGTGAAATTAGAATTCCCAATATGAAATGTATGAATTAAAGTTTAATATTTAATTTAACTCGTGTTGAGTTAAATGAATCGGGTAAGTAAAAGAATTTGACTTGAGTAATTAAATTTGACATAAGTCCATGAAAAATTTGACTTGGGTTGGAAAATTGAAATACAGACAAATAATCCAATTGGAGTGTTTGAAAAACCAGGTGAATTGTATGGTTGAAATTAGTCGCATGATTATATGATAAACTTGATTTGAAAGAAAATTTTAAACAAATGAATTGGATCCATTAAAATGAATCTAAGTTAATAAATTTGAATGAAATTCGATGAATTCAGGAAAATGAATTTGAATAGGATATGAGGTTTTGATTGATGTATCCAAAAGGATAAAAAAGAAATGGGTATGAAGAGAACAAGTATGTAAAATGTTTGGATTGGAAGATTGGTTGCATGGGTGTAGATTTAAAAACTTGATTGAGAACTGACCAGATCTTATGAATCTGTATGGATATGTAAAGAAATAAATGGATTGTTAAGAAGTGATTATAAATGAAATCCATGCGAGTTGGATCATATATAAATGATTGAGTTGTATGGGAAACTGTTTGGAATGGACGATATGGATATTGAACCTCACTAACATTGTTTTGAAACTAATGAATCCATTTGAGTTAAGAACAGGTGCAAGACCAATTTAACCTATATTGAATTGAGTTCTGAAGCTGATTGAATCAGTTTAGTTAGAGCTGCATTATAATTGAGCAGACTCAAGTACAATATATTGATAATCGCTTATTAATGCTCGCAAAAAGGTATGCCTACACTAGATATAATTTTTTGATTTTTGACTTGGGTTTTGAATTGGATTTTCTGACCATATTGGTCGATGGAATTATTATTATTCCTGCAATATTACAGAAGTTCCCCGTACAGGGGAGACGCTGCCAAAACTTTTCCAAAATTTAAGGTATTAGAAAGTTTATGAAGATTTTTGGAAAATTTATTAATAGAAATTAATTGGTTTTAAAACCAATCAGATTAGTTTTTGAAATAAAATAGAGTTTTAACTAAATGTTTTTGTAAAGATAATGGATTATAGCATTATTTCTACCTTAGTAAATTCGGGGACGAAATTCTTTTAAGGGGGAAGGAATGTAACGGTCCAGAATTTTAACAGTTTTATTTAATATTTAAATATGGTTTTAAATATTGTTTTGGAATTTAAATAGTTAAATTTAGAGATCTTGAATAGTTTATTAATAAATAATATCATGACAATGACATAATTCCGAAATAATCAAAATTGGTTGAATTTGTAATATTATATGAATTGGCCAATATGGAAATATTTAATTGAGTTAGAATTGAATTATACTAGCATTTTCTTTTAATAAACGATATTAAACATTTAACTTATACTTTAAATTATAAAACGAACTGCAGCGGCGTGGTAGTTCGAAATATTTTGGTTAAATCGAAACTCGTATGCACTCATACAAATTTTGAATGCTAGATGTTATACACGATAAAAAATTGTTGGTTACATTTGGAGGAGAAAAATACATATTATTTGTCACTTTCATATATACATCTTCTGCAAAGAAATCTGGGCACGTCATTTTTAGGGTCTTCACACATCAGTCCATAATAATATCCTTGGCCTTGTTTATGCAATTAAAAACATCTTGACATGATCTGCAAACCACCTTTCGACTAAAGGAGAAAATTTAATAAAAAAATGTCTAGTTCGTACCTCTTTCGCATATATAAAATGTGAGAACACAGTGAAACTAACCAGCTCGGCATGTATATATACATCCATAAAAATCTCTGCAAAACATGTACGCATATGTTCAATTTCTTTTATGAAACAATGATCCCATATGCTTCTCCATACCCTACATATCCCTGCCCATTTGCCTATTGCACATGATTTAATGGAAAGGGATCGACGTATACATTCACGCAAAGAATGGTCTCCATCAAATTAATAAAAGGCACCCTACCCAATAGGTACATCTACCTTACTTTTACATCTAAACAGGTACCTATCTCTAATTTTTGCAGTCTATTTTTTCAATAGTAGTACCAAACGATGTACGCCCATGTCTTTCAACGTAACAGCAGCGAAATGAAATCTCGATGCAACTCCATACCTATTTCGGCTGCAGTTGAAATGAAACACCCCTACGTTGTACTCTTTGATACTGACTTTGTTCATATCTTCTTAGTCTCCTTCTCTTTATAAAAACCTTGCTCTCTCTTTTTTCTACACTCAACAAAGTTTTCTCCGAATAAAAGAAAAAAAAAATAACGCTGGATTTCAAATCGCGAGCAACTGGTCTCACGATGCTCTCAAATGTGAAGTAGTAGGTTGTGATGGAAGATTAGAGGAAATAGTGGGTTTTGATTTGATTACTTCGGTGACTAGGATGATTAAAAGGCTGTTGAGGACCGAAGGTGGTTCAAGATTCATCGGCGGCGACTGTTGGCGTTTGAAGTGGTCGCAGTTGTTTGTTCACGCGAAGTCAGAGTTTTTCTCCTGTATAAGCAAACGCGGGCTCGAGTTATACGAAAAAGAAGAAGGAAAGCACCACGTCGATTTTACTGCTGAGTTTTTGGCGTAAGGGGCCAGAGCTCCGGTCGATGGAAGTGGTGGAGGAAGGGAGTTTCTGTTTTGTTCTTTCAAGTTGGGTTTGGGTTTCCATAACCGTGAACAAGTGGTCGGTGCTGCTTTGATGTTGGAGGCACCGGAGATGGCGTACGTGTGTATATAAAGGGAAGCTGATGTTTTGGACGTGAGTAGTAGATCACGCGAGACAAGGGTAGGCACCATGAAAAGGATATGGGTTATTCAAGAAAACTTGAAACTGGAAACAAACAAACACGGCAGTACGGACGTGGTGTATTATTGAGGTGGAGATCAGCTCTTTTCCTTTTCGTAGTACTGTACGATGGGGGCTGTTGCGAAGTGAGAGAAGAGTTTGCATGGCGTGAGACACTTGGATCTACTGTTGGTGCTTGTTTTGGCAAGAGTTCCATTGTGTTGAGCTCAAGGTGGTGTCAAGATGGAGCAGCTATGGTTGACGCAGGCGGCAATGTAGTTTAAAGCCGAAGTCGAGCATGTAAGGAGAAGATAACGGACGAACTAGCTACAGGGAAAGTAAATAGTCTATTATTTCTTAATTCAGTAAATAACCTATAATAATAATAATAGTAATTAAATGAGTTAATATTTAATCTAATGAAAGATGATTTGCATAGGGGCACTGTTGAAACTGATATCGCGGACTAGAGGAAGCAAAGGCTAGTCGGCCTGGAACCATTAACTTGAAAAGAAAAATAATTAGTAAGGTTAACAATATAATTAAAGAATTTATTATTTTACTTAAAATTCGTTAAATTTATAATGGATATAATTCATGCCTATATTACCAGAATTTCGCAGAACCAAGAACTTTGGAATCACGATAGAAGGTACTACGTTATTAAGCTAATTCAGAAGGGTTGAGAATCAATTGGGATTTCATTTAATTTTGAACGTCGGTTTAAAAATAAATGAAATAATGCTGAAATCATCAATCAAAAGGTGAGTTAACTCTCACGATTTCTGGAATCCCATGATGTGATTAAATTCATATAATTAAAATCTATCATTGATATTATAAATTGATTGATTTGGATGTCATGGATGTTACTTATTTGATACCGTCGTTAACTTTATTTAATTGCATTGGATGAATATTCTATTTTTATCAAATGTTATAATAACTGAAATGCAGGGAAGAACAGGTTGGAGGAATCCAACTGGATTCCTCAAATATTATATTTATTGTTTGTTTTATATTATTGATATATATGCACTGTTTGAACCCAAATGACATTCTGGATCTTGATGTTGAATGGAAATTCAACATTATTGTGATTTAATCAATAAATGGTACTGATTAAGAAATTGGTAGCAGTCGAACATAAATCCATCTTTTGTTAAGGAGATTGATTTGCCGTTAGGCAAATCAATGAAGTTAAATTATAAAAATTATATTTTTATAATTAAAGCGAAGTTTTAAATTATAATAAAAGTTCTATTATAAACATTCTATAGTTAGCTTTTATAAGTAGATATAAACAATTGTTTTGATATTTTAAATAAATTTATAACCAAGTGAAGGTGTGAATTGTCCTATGAGTTAATATTTTAGGATAATCATTTACGACAAAGGGTTAAGCAATGTTTTTAGATTAATTATATTAATTTAATGAAGAGAAGTAATTAAAATCAGTTAACGAATTAGTTGATGATTTGAAGTTAATTAAATCAATTGTTTTATCGGAAATTGGTTATTAGATTAATTAGTCTTCAATTAATCTAATGATAATAGCTTAGAAATAAATTGATCAAAATTAATAAGACTTATGATTAATTACCTTTATAATTAATGAAGTTTAAAGTTTATTGAACTAATATAATTAGTTATTATTTATTAAAGTAAGCAACAAATCTATTTTAAATTAATAATGAAGTAAGCTGTTTTACTTCAGCAATGATAAAGTTAATTACTATTTAATTAAAGTTATTATTCCTTAAATAAAATTCATTTAAGATGATATTGAGTTTGTAATGAGAGGTACACTTGAATTGGGTATGATAATTCGAATGGAAAGTAAAATGTCAAAAGACGAAGAAAGTGAATGATTTTTGATAAAAGAAGTTATAAAGGGAATTGTATAAGGAAGATGAAGTGAAGCGTTAATGCTTAATATAAATGATTACAAAAAACCGAGTTTTAAGATATGGTATCATAAAACCATATTTCAAATATAGCAAGAAATACGATTTAATGTATATTATAAGGAATAAAGGATTAGTGTTACAGACTTATATCTATTCTAAGATGAGAACGTTGTCGATCAAGGTCTGAGAGGTAAATAAAATACCCTAACTTGAACGACTTCACTATTATTGAGGGATGGTATTAGTTTGTAACGGAAAGAGATATCGATATTAGCTATAAAGGGGAATATTACAGCGTATTGCAAGTTTTGAACTATAACGATAAATTAATGTTGTTGACCAAACTTAAGCGTGATTTTTATATATAGCATTATTCCCTAGAAAATGAAAATAGTTTGGTTTGAAATTCACTTATTCTAAGTGATAAGTAAAATAATGAGGTTTATCCGAGGAAATGTAAATGAGTTCTACCAAGTCGGGGGTAAGAATTAATAATGGAGATTTAATTATATATACTACCCGTACTGAAGAGATAATCTTCAAATTGAACATTTGAGTTTATATAATGATATAACATGTTGTTCGACGTTGTTTTTGGGTCATATAAGAAATGGTAATTGAATATTGAATAGGTAATATATATACATATATCGTTTTCCCAAAGTAAATAAAGGCTATAGGAGTTAGTGAAAATATGATGTAAGATTTTCGAGAAAGGGAAATAAAAAGGTTTTAATATAAACATGTGACATTAGTAAAGTGGAGTTTCAGTGCATATTATAGTCGATTCCAAGTAATGAAAGTAAAGGGTTTTGCCGAGATAATAAAATGGAATCGAATCCTAAATTGATGAAGTGATTTTAAATAATCGGATAAAGGTGATTTTAATGGTTTAAATAATAAGGGTCTGAGCTGCCAATATACTTAGCGTACTGTTTGGTATTGATAGTAAAAACCCAATTATCAATAGAATACATTATCGAACCTTTTGACGTGTTGTTTTGAAGAGACCGGGATGGGAACTAAACTCAAAACCACTTCGAATCAACGTCGCGAACAAAACTAACGTGCAACAAATGAAGATGGAGCAAAATTGAAGACCATAGATCTTTATGAAATGGAAGAACTACTTATAATCTCGGGTTCGCGCCCCGAGATAAACTATGGTTCTGTCGTGGTTGGAATCTATGGATTGCAAGGACTACTCGCTACTGATCTATAGGGTGATTCCTAGGATGTGGTAAGAGATTGCCTTCGGTTCATCTTATTCCTGGATGACTTGTATGGACGAATGTATGATAGTGTATTTCTTTAAAAATCATGTACGTTTATTTTTACAAATATACCAAGTGGCGGAGAAATTCTCTTGCTTAACACCCAGAGTGTATATGTGGGCATTAATTATTGATTTGACGGATCTGACGATGTGGCATTCAAAGTGAATTGTGATGATCTGCCCCGCACCAGCCGACATTTCCAATGAAATGCACTGTGCCGATGTCCAACCAGCACGGGACGGTCGCCAATGAAAAGGAATTTGAAACTATGGACTAACAAAGAACCTGTAGTATATCTCACAATGCATGGAACAAAATATAATAATAACATAACTTGATATAAAACAGGCGAGACAGTGCATAAGCTGAAAATTTAACCATCATAGCAGCGGAAAATTCAAAATACAGCTTATGATCCAGACCATTCTTATTACAACTTTTTAAACTGTCTCTAAAGCAAAATAGGAAGGTACACTACTGATGCCCAAATTAGTGACCATCAACAACACAGGGAGAATATATGGGAGTGATACATGTAAGCCTCCTGCTTGTCTTCGGATAGCTACTCGCGCATAAGCAGCTAATCTGTCTCTAGTCTGCTCGTTTAGGAGCACCCAGAGTAACAAGAAAAGATATAAAACTATGGGTCAGACAAAAGTCCGGTATGAGCGATAAGCAGCAAAAACAGAACAATAACATGTGTACATAACCATACCTGAACCTGGATCTGCTACCAAAGAGTTAGCACAACAGGATGTACAATACTCTAAGGTGACACTAACACATGGTGTGAAAATAATGGGGAGGGGGTGTGCATGTCATGGTGATAGCAAACATCAAACATAGCAATCATCCTCACATCTCTCACTCAGTGCGTAAAGTATACAATATCTACTACTTTGATCACCCAATTCTTTGCTACGATCACTATGCCCCCATGGAGTCATGACAGCTCCACTGCACTGATCAATAGCCACTAATCCTTTGCTCTGCCAACTCTGCCCCATGAAGTAATGACAACTCCACTACACTGGCTCATAGCCCTGCTACGATCACTTTGCCCAATGGAGTCATGACAACTCCACTGCACTGATCCATAACTGATATATGTCTCTCAGTGGTGAGTCAAAGCTATAGACATCGATAACCCCTTTGCACACGTCCCGCAGCAAAGTCCAATTCAAGAAGTTAACTCGTTGGTTCCTATCTAGCTCCTGAGTTCTAACTTCCTATTTGGACTACCTTTACATCTTAGGTTTTGGTCTTCACCCCGGTTCGTGACTCTTCAGCTCCTCGGTTCATAACTCGTCGGTCCATGGTCGTCCATGCGGGTTCGTGACATCGATTCATGAGTCCTGCTTGTGGACCACCTTCGGGTCGTGGGGTCCACTCGTGAACCCTTCCCTGGTCATGATGGTGAGCTCGGGTCGTGAACTTCCTCCCGGTTCGTGGTCCTTCAACCGGCTCGTGGTGCTCTTGTTCGGTTCGTGAGTCATCACCATGGTTCGTGGTTCAGGCTCGTACAACTCTGGTCCGCTCGTGATCTCCTGGTCATGGGAACAAAGGTGGTTCGTGATACATCATTCCGGTTCGTGGGGGTGATCACGATCGGGATCGTGATGCGTGCTCACGAACGGGCCGGTCTGACCAATTTCTGCAACTTATTCTAGCAAGAAATTTACGCCATACAACGGCGTTTTCGACCATTCTAACTTTGCTAAACAATCACAAAGCATACCATACATTAATAGCAACATGTATAATCAACCATGAACACCAAAACAACAATATAAAATGTTAATATGGATCAAACATATCCCAAACCCATGTTTTCCCCTTAATCCCCCTAATAATGATTTAACCATACGATTAGCAAACCTGTCCAAATTAACCCAAACTTCTATCAGAGCCATAAAATAATATTTATGAATTTCTACATATTTTTCCAAGTTTTTATAATGCATAATTTCATTAATTAACAGTAATCACCCCTAATTAGTCGTAACTAGTGAAAAACAATGCAAATCACGCACCTTAGCCACAAATAAAACTTTAGATTTGAAACTCTACTATTTGGATGCGTTTTCCAATGAAACAGAGCCGTTCCAACTTTGATTTGACACTAATCTTCCTTGATTTGTTGTAGATTAAGCTAATACGCGATTAGTGAGTGATTTAGAAGGTGGAGGTTAATGCTAGGGTTTCAAGGATGTAAATGGCGGCTGGAAAAATGAATAAAAACTGAATTCCCTAACCCTATCAGCCTCCTCATAACCCTAATCCTGAAAAGGGTTATGGGCCCATATGCTAATTACCCAAATTAGGCCCGGTTAAGCTGTTTTTCACCTTCCAAACCTTATTTCAGCCATATCTCCCAAACGGTAAGTCTGTTTAATCAATGTGACCACTCTATGGAAAGGTAAACCATCATCTAAATCCAATGGAAGTGATTTCATGTTAAAACTCCTTTCCAATCAAAAGTAATGGGCAAAATAAGATTCTCTAGAGGCAAAATGGTCATTTAAGAATCGGTAAAAATCATGAACATGCGAAATGACCCCAGTAGTCGTTCCCTGAAGTTACATGACTATACTACCTAATACGAAAATAAAATAAATATTCTACGATCCTTCGATGCGTAGAATGCGGGGCGTTAAATTCTCCCCCCTTAAGAAATTTCGCCCCTGAAATTCCCTAATCAAAACATAAAATGGATCCCGCATGCCTATAAGCCATTTACAAACAATCAAACACACATAATAACATGACAAGTCTATCCTAGCATGCGGTTTACTAACAAGGGAATGACTATCGCTATCAAAATCTTACCACGCAAAGAGTTTTAGATGCGACTTCCTTATGCTCTCCTCCATTTCCTAAGTACATTCATTCTCGTTATCACCCCACTGGACTTTGACCAGTTTCACCCTCTTCCTTCGAAGTTGCTTCGTATCGTACTCGACATTCGAATCGGCATGCGGTTCCCAACCGCCTCGAGTTCTACTTCGATGTCATCCAACTGATCCGGTGAAATAGCCATATAAGGGTCGTGTATGAACTTCCTTAACTGAGAAACATGAAATATGTTGTAAACTCCTGTCATCTTGTCAGGTAACTCAACTTTATATGCCAAATTCCCAACTTGCTCAAGAACTGGGAATGGACCAACAATTCTTGGTGCTAGTTTGGCTCTCCTGCCAAATCGAATCACACTCTTTAACGGAGAAATCTTGACAAACACCCAGTCGCCAACGAAGAATTTCAAGTCTCTTCGTCTTTTATCAGCATAACTCTTCTGCCTATCTTGGGCAGCCTACATTCGTTGTTGGATAACCTTGATCTTATCTGAGGTTCCTCTTATTACATCTGGCCCAAGTACGAATTTCTCACCAGTTTCTAGCCAACATGATGGTGAGTTGTCGGTCTTCCATACGAAGCTTCAAATGGAGCCATACCAATACTTGATTGATAACCATTATTATATGCAAACTCCACTAGATGCAAATGGTCATCCCATGATCCTCCAAAATCAAATATATAAGCTCTCAAGAGATCCTCCAATATACGGTTCACTCTCTCTATCTGACCGTCGGTTTGAGGATGGTTGTAACACCCCGAATTTTCAATTAACTGTAAATTAACAAATTAAAGTATAATTAATTATAGATGAAAGAATTAAGGGAAATGGGCTAAGCCATTGCGTTCATCTCGGAATTCTTCTTGAGATAGAGTCCGAGTTTGCGTGAATCGGACTCCGTATGAAGGAGTTATGACCTCCGGAAGTTTCAGAATTCAAATTAAAATTCAAACAGTTCAAAACGAAGTTCAAAATTCAAAAATCAGACCCAAACTGGGCTGGGCAGGAAAATTTCCGCCCAGGCACCAGGTCGACCTGGGGGTCGACCTGGGTGACCAGGTCAACCTCAGGGTCGACCTGGGGGTCGGCCTGGTTTGGCCCTGGCTGGCCAGATCAGGTTCTGGTCGATTTCTAAGGCTTGGCTGTGTCATTAGGGCTGACATGTCGCATTTTGGTTGGCTCCTTTCGAAGTGAATGGTCTAGATTGGTCTATGATCATATGACAGCTCAAATCAATCTGAAACTCTATATAAACAACTTAAGACTCCAACCTAAATTCACATAAGAAATTAGAGACGAAGCCGCCATGCTGTCGGGAGAAAATTATGAGGAGCCTCCACTTGTAGAAAAGCTTAGTGACGAGCCAAAATCAAAGTTAAAACACGAATCATAACAACGTTAGTCTTCCCAAAGGAAAGCAATTCAAATTCAGGACTCAGAATCCAGAATTCAAGTTCTGTGTTCGTTGTAAGTATAGTGATTATTCCGATGTGGATAGAATTAAGTCTTGATTCGATGTAAATTGGAAATGAAATTGTGTTATTGTATAACAACGATGTTGATTCATATGCGATGTAATGATTGTGGTATTGTGATGTTTGTGTTATAATTGAGTTGATATTGATCCTATTATACATATAGAATCACATGCAAGTTGTAGAGTTCATATTGTAAGCGACACCTATATGTTTATGTGATTATATAGGTTGTATGTGATTAAGATTTCATGTGTATATATGCTAGAACTTTTATGCCCTAACGATTATGTTCACATACATGCTAGTATGTTTGTAAGAAAGTTGCAAGTTCCAAAATTGGATCCATGTCAAGATCCACTTTAATATGTGTTTCATGTTGTAATTAGACATATGATTGGATCTAGTTCTCACCCTTGTCATAAAATTATGAAATTTTCATATCCTTGTCATAGGCTAGTTATGCTCGATGTTATGCCTAGATCCTAAAAAAAGTTTAGGCATATGTTGTCTAAATCATATGCTAATTTATGTGACACCTATTTGGTTAGATACCTATTTCAATGCAAGTTCACATATATGTTGATCTAGGCTTTGTTACAAATTCACATATGTGTATGTTGACTATTTTTCAAGTTCACACCTATGATGTTCATATGGACTTTGCTAAATATGCCAAGTTTACACCTATGTCATGTTTATGTTTATGAATTCCCTTATGCCAATTTGTATGCGCTAAATTAGGCTAAGTTTTTAGCCTAATATTATATGTTAAAAACCAAGTGAACGAAAATTAGGCTAAGATTGTTAGCCTAATGTTTAAACGGGGTAACGTTGGGAATATTAGAAAACTTGTCATAAAAATATATGAAATTGGCATGTTTGCCACATGCCAAAATTGGTGGCATTTTAAACGGTATAAATTCTTATACCAAAAATGTTAAACTTGGAAAGTGGGCCATAATATTAAATTTACATATATTAAGTAATAAAGACAAATATGTAAATTTAGAAAATACGAATATGCTTAACATGAGGTTGGATTGAGTTGTGATGTAAACCTGCCCGGACCCGCCCGGCTGTCCAGTAGTCACAACAATACCTATCCAATGTGGGTGGTTAAGCATGAAGCCCAATAAGGACCCGAGGTTAGACTGAGTTACGGTGTAAATCTGCCCCGAACCGACCGGCACATCCAGTAACCGTAACAATACCTGTCTAATGTGAGTGGTCGGTGCTTTAAAAAGCTAAGGACAGACTGTCAGGATGGTAGGGTTAAGTTAACTAAAACACTTAACCAATTCAACATGTTAATGAAATTTATGGGTGGGGTTAGGTAAATACAGACACTTAACGGCTTAACATGTTTGACTAGAAAACCCTAGTAACGGGGATCCATTTCAGCAGTAACCCAATTAGGTATCATGGTACCCTGAAACTAGGCAGGGTGGGGCACGATTACTGGGCTGATTGTAAGCGGTCAAAAGCGATGGCGGTGGGTGGAACAGTGTGCGTTCTAACGGAATGCGGGTGTGCACACACTTCGGAGCAGACAAACAGCGCATTGGGGGCACCAGTAGTATAACCTATGCATCTCTAGTTTTGTGTTGGGTCGCCACCATGGGACTTGATACACCCCATGGTGGGGCCAGCATAGGTATCTACAATCTTTGGGGGCCGTAAGACACAGATGATTATGCGGGTAGGAGCCGATCTTTAGAAAAAGGGGATCACTTCACCTCCAGCATGGGGTGCCAGTTAAGACAATACAAGTAGGTGTAGAGATATAGTATGGGGTGCGATAGTATATTTGATTCAAACTGGTTTGTCTTAGTTTATGACACTCTCCTATTTCTAGTTTATACTTATCATGCCCTTATTCTTATTCTCATACTGAAGAGTCACTAGACTTACCAGGCTTTATGTCTGACCCTATTTTCTTTCGTCTTCTTTTCTTCCATTCCCCCCCCCCAGGTCCACAGGGAGGAAACAACTCAACTTAGTCAGACTCTTTGCAAGCTTCAAGATAGTAGATGTACGGTTTGGACTCTCTCTCCTTGGCTATGGCGGTAGGACACAATCATGGGGATTTATGCAGTTTTAATCATGTTTTATGCTTCTTTATTTAATAACCAAGACAGAAATGATGTTGTAATGTTTTGGAAGTTGTTATGAGACAATTATGGAAATGTTTTGTATGAACAAGTATTTTATGAAATAAAAGTCTGTTTGTTTCCGCTGCTTATATATATGTGTTTATATCTGTCTTGTGTTTTATCCGTGACTTTTACTTACAAACCTCCACCAAAGTTAAGGCAGTCCCTTGTGAGTGACCTTATTGGAGGGTGGGGTGTTTCACTTGGTATCAGAGCATAGATTTACCAGATTAGACAAAAAAATTTGAAACTATTTTCAAAAGAAGTTTAAGAAGCATTCTTTTTCAAGAAAAAGTCTTGTTTTTAAAAGGCATAAATTCCTCAAAGCCATACGCACTATATCTCTCTATCCTTTGTCTTGAATACTTTCCTTTTTGTTCCAGCATGTCTGGAGATCTTAACCTTCCGGAAGGAGTACCAATACCTGGCTGGTTCCGAAGGTACTTGGAGGCTAGGGCCAATGGTGCAGGCCCAGCAGACATTCCTCCTCCAACAGTGGCAACGGTCCCTCCACCTCCTCCTCCTCCTCGTGGAAATACTTTCGCTAAGATATGTAGAGACTTCAAAGCTATGGGTGGAAAGGACTTTTATGGAATTGAATCATTTGTAGTAGCAAGGAACTGACTGAAGGAGACCGAGGACTTGTTCGTCATCTTTGAAGTTGACGACAGGCAAAAGATACAGCTAGCAGTGTGGTTGCTGAAAGATGAAGCTTCCTATTGGTGGGAAGTTACCCATGCTGAAAGGCCAGTGGAGACTTGGGAATATTTCAGGATGAGGTTTGAGATGAAATTCCTCTCCCAAGCTGAAAGAAGCCTGCAAATGGAGAATTTCCTAACTTTGAAACAAGGAAATATGACAATCAAGGAGTATGTCAATCAGTTTAACCAACTGGCCAGATTTGGGCTGGATTTGGTAAACACCCAACACAAGAAGGCCCTTCGCTTCGTCAAAGGTCTGAATAAGCCTCTACACAGCCTTGCAATGACCCATATACCCATGGGAGCGACCTATGAAAGTTTGGTGGACATGGCGCTGCTACACGAGGAAGATAAAGGCAAGAAAGAGGCAAAGGTGGAAGCGCCTCAAGAAAAGAAAGAGGGTCTACAAGCTAAGAAAATAGACTTTAAGAAAGGCGGGAAGAACAACAAAACCCGTGAAAAGAGAAAGTGCAATTTCTGTGGCATTGTGGGACAAATAGCAAAAGACCGTAGGAAGAGGAAGGCAAAGATGAATGGGGGTTGTTTCCATTGTGGAGAGACTGGACACTTGGTTAAGGACTGCCCAAAGAAGAGGGGGCATGGACAGAGGACTGGATCCACCTCAGGAGGACAGGTTCACGTGCTGGTGGCACCTCCACAGGAACGAGGTAGAAATATTTCTGTAGAAAGCTTAGTTTATCTGTATGATCATCCAGTTCGCACTCTCTTTGATTCTGGTGCATCACACTCCTTTATTTCATCTGCTTTAGTAGAATCTCTGCACCTAGACACTAGTATGGTAGAAGATCCCTTGGTTGTTTCAAATCCAATTGGGGGCTCGGCTTATTTGTCGATGGTTTGCTTGAATTTGAAAATCTCTATTCTAAGTGTTGAATTTAGATGTAGTGCCTTTGTTTTGGGCTTCTCAGGATATGGATTGATCTTAGGCATGGACTGGTTATCTAGTAACGGTGCCATTCATGATTGTGAGAAAAGTGTTGTTAGACTCTTGACTCGGCTCGGTAACACTCTAGAAATTTCTTGTAATCCCTTGAATGCTATTATGCTTAGTTATCTAGAGTCGCTTAACGCTTCTGTTGAGAATTTGCAGACAGTTAGAGTGGTCCGGGAATATCCGTATATCTTTGAAGAGGTGAAAGGCTTACCCCCGAAATGGGAAATAGACTTCCGCATATATCTTGTTGATAATGCAAAGCCTGTAGCTCTGCCTGTTAGACACATGGCTCCAAAGGAGAGAAAAGAGCTCAGTAATAAAGTTAAGGAGCTTCTCGGGAAGGGGTTTACAAGGAGAAGTATCTCGGAATGGGGTGCTCCAGTGGTGTTTGCCACCAAAGAAGATGGTTCACTACATCTTTGTGTGGACTATAGGGGGCTAAACAAGCTGACTAAAAAGAATAGACACCCGCTTCCCAGAATAGACGATTTGTTCGATCAGCTTCTAGGTGCGTCGGTCTTCTCCCAACTTGATCTAGCTATTGGGTTCCATTAGCTAAGGGTAGCTGAAGATAGCATTGATAAAACGGCATTCAGAACCCTAGACGGTTTCTACGAGTGGCTTGTCATGCCTTTCAGTTTGACAAACGAACCCGCTTATTTCGTGGACCTAATGAGCAGGGTGTTCAGAGAATTCCTCAATAAGTTCGTGGTGGTCTTCGTGGACGATATTTTTATCTTCTCAAAGAATGAGGAAGAACATGCTCGGCATCTAAAGGAAATCATGGATACTCTCCGTGCACATCAGCTAAAAGGCAAATTCTCCAAATGCCACTTTTAGAGAGAAGAGGTAAGGTTTCTTGGGCATATAGTGTCCCAAGATGGGTTAGCCGTGGACCCCGCGAAAGTGGTGGTCGTGCAAGATTGGAAGACTCCAAGAAATGCAACCGAAGTCCGAAGCTTTCTTCGGCTAGCAGGTTTTTACTGAAAGTTCATTAGGGATTTCGCGAAAATCTCAGCTCCACTCACAAAGCTAACAAAGAAGAATATGGCGTTCACTTGGGATTTGGATTGCGAGATTGCTTTCCAACGATTAAAAAGGGCTCTCACAACAGCCCCATTTCTGACTTTGCCAGATGGAAGCAAGATGTTCGCTGTATATACGGATGCTTGTGGTACGGGACTACGCGCTATTCTGATGCAAGAAGGGAGGGTAGTAGCTTATGGTAGAAGACAACTAAAAGTGCTTGAAAAGAACTACCCAACCCACGATCTTGAGTTGGCCGCCATTGTCTTGGCGCCATTATCTCCTAGGTGAGAAGTTCGAATAATATACTGACCATAAATCGTTGAAATATCTCTTCTTGCAGAAAGATCTTAACTTAAGGCAGCAAAGATGGATGGAATTCCTTGCCTCGTATGATTTTGAAATTTCCTATACTCCTGGCAAAGGCAACGTAGTAGCAGACGCGTTGAGCCGAAAGAAACTAACCTTAAGCCCTCTCTTTGTGGAAAGGCAAAGCTTGGAGTATATAGCCAGTTTTGACTTTAGGCCATCCTCTGATTTCGTACCTGGTTTATTGGCCTCCCTAGAAGTACGACCAACTCTTTTAGACTTAATAGGGGCCGCACAACGTGAAGACCCTCAGCTTGTGGATGTGATTGATATGCTAATTAGGGGTGAAACTTCCAGTCACCTCAATAGGTACTCCATCGATGATAAAGGTTGGCTGAGACGAGATGGAAGGCTATGCGTCCCACAAGCTAGGGATTTAGTAAAGAAGATTCTCGAGGAAGCACATCATTCCAAGATGACAATACATCCAGGTGGAGACAAGATGTACAAGGACGTAAAGAGAGTTTTCTATTGGAGTGGCATGAGGAAGGACGTGGCAGATTTCGTTTCTAAGTGTGTGTCATGCCAACAGGTCAAGGCGGAACAAAAGAAGCCTGGAGGACTACTTCATCCTCTAGAAGTCCCGTAATGGAAGTGGGATAGCATTTCAATGGACTTCATTGACGGGTTGCTTAGGTCAAGAAGAGGCAATACTAGCATTTGGGTAATAGTGGACAAGCTTATTAAAAGCGCCCACTTTATACCCATCAAAAGTAGAAGGATTGCCTCGTATCTAGCTTCTCTATATCTCAAGGAAATAGTTCGACTCCATGGAATACCCTCAAGTATAGTGAGTGACAGAGATCCCATCTTTACGAGCGAATTTTGGCGGAGTCTACAAGAAGCTGTAGGCACACAGTTATGCTTGAGCACGGCCTATCACCCCCAAACTGATGGCCAGACAGAAAGGGTGAATAGGGTATTAGAAGATCTTTAAGATTATGCGTTCTTGACTTAGGAGTGACATGGGAGGATCATCTTCCTTTAGTGGAATTCTCCTACAACAACAGCTACCAAGCCACCATCGGTATGGCGCCCTTCGAAGCTTTGTATCGAAGACCGTGCCGATCACCAACTTGTTGGTGGGAGTCTACTGACAAGATTATACTTGGGCCAAACATGATTCGTGAGACTTCAGAAAAAGTGGACTTGATACAAATGAGAATGAAGATGGCGCAAGACAGACAGAAATCCTACGCCGACAAAAGAAGGACCGACCTTGAGTTTCAGGTTGGGGACAGGGTTTTCCTTAAGGTATCCCCTTTAAGGAACGTCGTTCGCTTTGGATCCACAGGAAAGATAGCACCAAGATTTGTAGGGTCGTTCCCTATCATCGAGAAGATTGGGAAAATGGCTTATAGAGTAGAGCTGCCTGAAAGGTTGGCTGGAATTCACAACGTCTTTCACGTTTCTCATCTCCGAAAATGTCTACATGAATCTGCGAAAGTGGGAGAGCCAAACATTCTAGAAGAAGCCGAAGTGGAACGCGAAGCAACTATAAGAAGAGTTCCAACTCGAATCGTAGGAACTGAAATCAAAAATCTACGCAACCGCGAAGTAAAGCTCGTTAAGGTTCAGTGGAGCGATGCCAAGGAAGACGCAACTTGGGAAACTGAGGACAGATACGCGCGGCCTACCCTTTTCTTTTCGAGGGTACATCTTTGATCTCTCTTTATCCTTAAGTTGTGCTTAAATCTATCTTTTTAGGTATATTTCCTCGATATTATCCTTTATCCTTAGGTAGGAAACCCTTCGGATACCCTTTGAATGTAAACATGTAATTGAAACATGTTATGGTTGATGGTTGCAAGTGGTTGCTCGTGGATGCATATACACACACAACCTAGGTTTTAGATCGGCTCAGTCACTTCATACTGCATATGCATATATGTATTCATATTTGCATGTGGTTGAAATTTGATATGTTGTCATATGGATGTCGCATTTATATGAATGGTTGCGCACTCATGTAGAATTTTGAATAGGAAAAAAAAATTCATACATAATGGATTCACGGCACTTACATGATTCGCATTAAGGAGGTCAGCTGAATCAGTAGACCGCCTAATTTTTGCATTAGATAAGGACATATACACACACTATGCATATAATCATAAAGCATTAGAAGTCTTTTAAGTACAATGGACGCTTGTGTTTGTTGGTTGAGTAGATGGACGATTGGATGTTAGGACTTACATTCTCCTAGACTTGAAGATTTCGGGGACGAAATCCTTTAAGGAGGGGAGAATGTAACACCCCGAATTTTCTATTAACTATAAATTAACAAATTAAAGTATAAATAATTCTAGATGAAAGAATTAAGGGAAACGGGTTACGCCATTGCGTTCGTTTCGGAATTCTGCTTGAGATAGAGTCCGAGTATGCATGAATCGGACTCCGTATGAAGGAATTATGACCTCCGGAAGTTTCAGAATTAAAATTAAAATTCAAACAGTTCAAAACGAAGTTCAAAATTCAAAATTCAGACCCAAACTGGGCTGGGCGGGAAAATTTCCGCCAAGGCACCAGGTTGACCTGGGGGTCGACCTAGGTGACCAGGTCGACCATAGGGTTGACCTCGGGGTCGACCTGCCCAGTCGACCTGGTTTGGCCCTGGATGGCCTGATTGGGTTTTGGTCAATTTATTAGGCTTGGATGTGTCACTAGGGCTGACAGGTCGCATTTTGGTGGTCTCCTTTCGATGGGAATGATCTAGATTCGTCTATGATCATCTGACGGCTCAAATCAATCTGAAACTCTATATAAACAACTTAAGACTCCAACCTAAATTCACATAAGAAATTAAAGACAGAGCCACCATGCTGTCGGGAGAAAAGTAGGAGGAGCCTCCACTTGTAGAAAAGCTTAGTGACGAGCCAAAATCAAAGTTAAAACACGAATCATAACAACGTTAGTCTTCCCAAAGGAAAGCAATTCAAATTCAGAACTCAGAATCAAGAATTCAAGTTTTGCGTTCGTGGTAAGTATAGTGATTATTCCGATGTGAATTGAATTAAGTCTTGATTCGATGTAAATTGGAAATGAAATTGTGTTATTGTATAACAACGATGTTGATTCATATGCGATGTAAGGATTGTGGTATTGTGACGTTTGTGGTATAATTGAGTTGATATTGATCCTATTATACATATAGAATCACGTGCAAGTTGTAGAGTTCATATTGTAAGCGACACCTATATGTTTATGTGATTATATAGGTTGTATGTGATTAAGATTTCATGTGTATATATGCTAGAACCTTTATGCCCTAACGATTATGTTCACATACATGCTAGTATGTTTGTAAGAAAGTTGCAAGTTCCAAAATTGGATCCAAGTCAAGATCCACTTTAATATGTGTTTCATGTTGTAATTAGACATATGATTGGATCTAGTTCTCACCCTTGTCATAAAATTATGAAATTTTCATATCCTTGTCATAGGCTAGTTATGCTCGATTTTATGCCTAGATCCAAAAACAAGTTTAGGCTTATGTTGTCTAAATCATATGCTAATTTATGTGACACCTATTTGGTTAGATACCTATTTCAATGCAAGTTCACATATATGTTGTTCTAGGCTATGTTACAAATTCACATATGTGTATGTTGACTATTTTGCAAGTTCACACCTATGATGTTCATATGGACTTTGCCAAAAATGCCAAGTTTACACCTATGTCATGTTTATGTTTATGAATTCCCTTATCCCAATTTGTATGCGCTAAATTAGGCTAAGTTTTTAGCCTAATATTATATGTTAAAAACCAAGCTAACGTAAATTAGGCTAAGATTGTTGGCCTAATGTTTAAACAGGGTAACGTTGGGAATATTAGAAAACTTGTCATAAAAATATATGAAATTAGCATGTTTGCCACATGCCAAAATTGGTGGCATTTTAAACGGTATAAATTCTTATACCAAAAATGTTAAACTTTGAAGGTGGGCCATAATATTAAATTTACATATATTAAGTAATAAAGACAAATATGTAAATTTAGAAAATACGAATATGCTTAACACGAGGTTGGATTGAGTTGTGATGTAAACCTGCCCGAACCCGCCCGGCTGTCCAGTAGTCACAACAATACCTATCCAATGTGGGTGGTTAAGCATGAAGCCCAATAAGGACACGAGGTTAGACTGAGTTACGGTGTAAATCTTCCCGTAACCGACCGGCACATCCAGTAACCGTAACAATACCTGTCTAATGTGAGTGGTCGGTGCTTTAAAAAGCTAAGGACAGACTGTCAGGATGGTAGGGTTAAGTTAACTAAAACACTTAACCAATTCAACATGTTATTGAAATTTATGGGTGGGGTTAGGTAAATACAGACACTTAACCGCTTAACATGTTTGACTAGAAAACCCTAGTAACGGGGATCCATTTCAGCAGTAACCCAATTAGGTATCATGGTACCCTGAAACTAGGCAAGGTGGGGCACGATTACTGGGCTGATTGTAAGCGGTCAAAAGCGACGGCGGTGGGTGCAACTGTGTGGGTTCTAACGGAGTGCGGGCGTGCACACACTTCAGAGCAGACAAAGAGGGCATTGGGGACACCAGTAGTATAACCTATGCATCTCTAGTTTTGTGTCGGGTCGCCACCATGGGACTTGATACACCCCATGGTGGGGCCAGCATAGGTATTTACAATCTTTGGGGGCCATAAGACATAGATGATTATGCGGGTAGGAGCCGATCTTTAGAAAAAGGGCATCACTTCACCTCCAGCATGGGGTGCCAGTTAAGACAATACAAGTAGGTGCAGAGATATAGTATGGTGTGCGATAGTATATTCGATTCAAACTGCTTTTTCTTAGTTTATGACACTCTCCTATTTCCAATTTATACTTATCATGCCCTTATTCTTATTCTCATACTAAAGAGTCACTAGACTTACCAGGCTTTATGTCTGACCCTATTTTCTTTCGTCTTCTTTTCTTCCGTTTCCCCCTCCCCCCAGGTCCACAGGGAGGAAACAACTCAGCTTAGTCAGACTCTTTGCAAGCTTCAAGATAGTAGATGTACGGTTTGGACTCTCACTCCTTTAGGCTCTTGAATGCATCCTCGCACCTTCCATTCTAAGCAAAAGCTTGGTTCTTCTTAGTCAATTGAGTTAACGGTGCTGCTATCTTGGAGTAGTCCTGGATGAACTTACGATATTATCCAGCTAACCCCAAGAAACTTCTCACGTCTATTGCATTCTTGGGCGTAGAGCAATCTTGTACCGTAGCTACCTTCGTAGGGTCCATGACAATCCCATTCTCTGAAATAACATGGCCCAAGAATCTCACTTCCCTCCTCCAGAAGTGACACTTAGAAAATTTCGCTTTTGATTGGTGTTTTCTCAACACCTGCATCACTATCCTCAAATGTTCCTTGTTTTCTTTCTCTGTCCTTGAATAAACAAGGACATCGTCTATGAACAAAAGAACAAACTTATTCAATTGATCCCTGAATACCTTATTCATAAGATCTACAAAATATGCTGGTGCATTGGTCAATCCGAATGGCATGACCAACCACTCATAAAATCCAGACGGCGTCCGAAATGCCGTTTTAGGAATACTCTCAGCTGCTACTCGGAGCTGATGAAATACTGTCGCGAGGTCCAACTAGGAGAACACTCTTACTCCTTCCAGTTGATCAAACAAATCATCTATCAATGGAAGAGGATATTTATTCTTCCTAGTCACTTTATTCAACTCGCTATAGTCCACATATAAACGAAGGGAACCATCTATCTTAGAGGCAAATACAACTGGTGCTCCCCACTCTGAGACACTTCTTCGGATAAATCCCTTCTTCAAAAGATCGCTTACTTGCATCCTGATCTCTCGCTGCTCCCTTGGTTTCATACGACGAAGTGGCATCACTATAGGTCTGACATCTTTCACTAAATCAATACAGAACTCAATCTCTCAGTGTGGTGGGAGTCCGGTCACTTCCCCGAAGATGTCTGGATACTGGCCAGCAATAGGAACCCCTGAAAACTCAACTACGGAATGTCGAGGGAATTTAGAAAACTAGCCATCACCTCATCACCTCATCACTAGGTAGGGCACCAAACATTACCTTCCGCCCATCGTCCGCCCTAACAGTCACCGAAAATCCCTCACAGTCTACCACCACCCCATATCTTTGGAGCCAATCAAATACCAAAATAATGCCAAACCCAGTAAAGCCCAAAACAAAGCAATTACAAGCAAACATACATCCATGACTCGATAAGACCAAATTTCGACAAGTCATACTAAGGCTAGCCGAACCACCAATCGGGTTCGTCGCCACTAAAGGTCTGTCGACGATCTCGGGTTCCAACTCCAACCTATCTACCAGGTCACTAGATATGAAGGAATGGGAATCCCCAGTATCAAACAATACTCGAACAAGAACATCATAAATAGAAAGCATACCTTGAATGACGACATTCTTTCCTTTCTCCGTCGTAGTTGGGGCATTCGACAAAGAAGGAATAGCATTATTAGCATGCTTTCACAATCTACTTCTCTTTAGGAGGTTGTGGACACTTATCCTTTTGATGTACCACTTGGCCACAATTGAAGCACTTCTTGTCCGCTGGATTCGCAAGACATGCTTTAGCATAATGGCCCTTCTTGCCACAGCTAAGGCACTCTATATCTTTCTTACTCTTCTTCTGACCATCCGTAGCTTGGTTTTGTTTCCTCTTATTCTGCGAATTATTATTGCCTCCACTGCTTGCTTGCGGCTTCGGCACTCTTGTAGATGTAATAGAGACCTTAGTCTTGGGCTTAGGATAAAGGCTCTCTAATCTCAATGCTTTCCCAATAATCGATTCAAAAGTCTTATCAACATGGTTTATAAGCCTTTCCCCCATTTACTGATCTAAGCCTGTTATGAACTTCTCATTCTTCTTCTCGACAGTATCGATAAGAGATAACCCATATTTCGATAAGGTATCGAATTCAGCAATGTACTCCGAGACTGCCCTACCATTCTGATTATGCTCCAAGAACTTCCTAAAAAAATTTGATTTCTGAGCAGTTGGGATAAACTTATCACTAAATCAGGTCTTAAATTGATTCCATGTAACTTGATCCTCAGGAGTAGCTGCCTTAATAGCATTCCATCAATTCATTGCCCGTCCTTGCAGCTAACGGGATGCTAGGTTTCTCTTCATTGCATCTTCGATCCCCAAATCCTCAAAGATGCGCTCACAACTATCAAGCCAATCTTGAACATCTGTAGCCGATTCCATTACATGGAACGGCATCCTACCAAGACTAGTATAATCCTTGTTAAGCTTGGCGAAATCGGCTCTAGGAGCCTGCACTGCCGCACCACCACCGTTAGCAGCATTAGGAATTGCCCTTTGAACATCCCTAAGCATCTCTCTCATGAAGTCAGTGAACTAGCTAACCTGTCTCTAGTCTGCGCTTTTAGGAGCACCCAGAGTAATAAGAAGAGACATAAAACTCTGGGTCAGACAAAAGTCTGGTAAGAGAGATAAGGAGCAAAAACAGAACAATAACAGGTATACGTAACCATACCTGAACCTAGACCTGCAATCAAAGAGTTAGCACAGCAGGATGTACAATACTCTAAGGTGACACTAACATATGGTGTGAAAATAATGGGAAGGGGGTGTGCATGTTATGGTGATAGCAAACATCAAACGTAGCAATCATCCTCACATCTCTCACTCAGTGCGTAAAGTACACGATATCTACCACTTTGATCACCCATTTCTTTGCAACGATCAATCTGCCCCATGAAGTCATGATGGCTCCTCTACACTGATCCATAGCCACTAATCCTTTGCTATGTCCACTCTACCCCATGGAGTCATGACAACTCCACTGCACTGGCTCATAGCCTTGCTACAATCACTTTGCTTCATGGAGTCATGACAACTCCACCGCACTGATCCATAGCCAATATCCAACTCTCAATGGTGAGTCAAAGCTATAGACATCGATAACCCCTTTGCACACGTCCCGCAGCAAATTCCAATTCAAGAAGTTAACTCGTTGGTTCCCATCTGGATCCTGAGTTCTAACTTCCTATTTGGACTACCTTTGCATTTCGGGTTTTGGTCTTCACCCCGGTTCCTGACTCTTCAGGTCCTCGGTTCATAACTCGTCGTTCCACGGTCGTCCATGTTGGTTCGTGACATCAATTCGTGAGCCCTACTTGTGGGCCACCTTGGGTCGTGGGGTCCACTTGTGAACCCTTCCTTGGTCGTGATGGTGAGCTCGGGTCATGACCTTCCTCCTGGTTCGTGGTCCTTCAGCCAGCTCGTGGTGCTCTGGTTCAGTTCGTGAGTCATCACCATGGTTCGTGGTTCGGGCTCGTACAACTCTGGTCCGCTCATGATCTCCTGATCATGGGAACAAAGGCGGTTCGTGATACATCATTCCTGTTCGTGGGGGTGGTCACGATCGGCGTCGTGATTCCTGCTCACGAACAAGCTGGTCTGACCAATTTCTGCAACTTTTTCCAGTAAGCAATTTACGCCATATGACGTCGTTTTCGACCACTCTAACTTTGCTAAACAATCACAAAGCATACCATACAGTAATAGTAACATGTATAATCAATCATGAACACCAAAACAACAATATAACGTGTTAATATGGATCAACATACCCAAAACCCATGTTTTCCCCTTAATCCCCCTAATCATGATTTAACCATACGATTAGCAAAACATGTCCAAATTAAATCAAACTTCTATCAGAGCCATGAAATAATATTTATGAATTTCTACATATTTTTCCATATTTTTATAATGCAAAATTTCGTTAATTAACACTAATCACCCCTAATTAGTCGTAATTAGTGAAAAACAATGCCAATCACTCACCTTAGCCACAAATAAAACTTTAGATCTAAAACTCTACTGTTTGGGCATGTTTTCCAGTGCAACACAGCATCTCCAACTCTAATTTGACACTAATCTTTCTTGATTTGGTGTAGATTAAGCTAATACGCGATTAGTAAGTGATTTGGGAGTGATTTAGAAGGTGGAGGCCATTGCTTGGGTTTTAAGGATGTAAATGGCGGCTGGAAAAATGAATAAAATCTAATTTTCCTAACCTTATCAGCCTCCCCATAACCCTAATCCCAATATGGGATATGGGCCCATAAGCTAATTACGCTAACTAGGCCTGGTTAAGCTGTTTTTCACCTTCCAAACCTTATTTCAGCCATATCTCCAAAACGATAAGTCTGTTTGATCAATGTGACCACTCAACGGAAAGGTAAGCCATCATCTGAATCCAATGGAAGTGGTTTCATGTGAAAACTCATTTATAATCAAAATTTATGGGCAAAACAAGTTTCGCTATGGGAAAATGGTCATTTAAGAATCGACAAAAATCATGAACATGGGAAATGACCCCAATAGTCGTTCCCCCAAGTTACACGACTATATGACCTCATATGAAAATAAAATAAATATTCTACGATCCTTTGATGCGTAGAATGTGGGTCGTTACATGAATGGAAATGTGTTATTGTAAAAAAGATAACGTGACCTCAAGCCTCAACAACCGGGAAATGGCACAAAATCGAGTAGGCAGCATGGCTATGTAGGTCGCACCCATTAAAAGGGTATATCATTACCTTACCTAGAGAAATGAAATGCCTTCGGTTGTCCCTTTATTTTATTTATATGCTATCGGTGCGTTGGCTGGCGCCCAACCATGGTTATGATATATTCGGTACTCTCAAGAGAAATGAGGGGCTGGTCGTATGTAGCCGGGTTGCAAGACGTTCTTGTTGAACCCTAATGTATTCATCCCCGGAGGTACATTGTTGGAAAGGTGGTCCCATACCTTGCTGGGAAATCCATTCTCCAATAAGAGCCTGCGGTTTTGATTGTATACTATATATGTAGAGCGTGAGATGCAAGTGTTCTGCTAGATTAATATTTATTTGTGATTTGATAGACATTATTATAATATCAGAAAAGGTATTGATTTAAAAAACGTTTCGGGTTATAGTATGGTAAAAACCGTCCATGTTTATGTGTGGGTTGGTCTTACTATTATCCTTTTCTTTCAAAAAGGATTTTTCAAAGTTAAATAAGTTGTTTGTGCTGTGAATTTATCACTGAAAGTATTCCAGATTGATCTGGGTGAATTTTGCTTTGCTTTAAATGTGCTTGGGTCAGACCGAGTATATTTCGAGGTTAGATTCTGCTTAGAGTCCAGGAGCTAGAAGCAGGAGACTTCACCGTTAGTTATATAAAGTGTATTTCCGCTATGACAGATATATGATGTACTATGATGATTGGTATGTATATACAGTTTTATTTTGTATAAAGTGATTTGATTTATTATATTTTATTCATTCCGCTATAAGATTCTGATGTGCTCTTCTTCTTTCTTCTATTCTAATATTTCTTTCTTTCTTTTCTCATCCTCTAATTTCTTTCTAATAATTTTCTGGATGTTCGAGACTCTAATTTTGGACACGGGATGTGATTGTGTCAAAAATTCGAGCATCGAATTTGCCAGTTCGTTACATCGGTCATGTATGGGTCGGGTTGCAAGACGTTCTTGTTGAATCCAATGTATTCCCATCTAGAGATACACTATCGGCAGGTGGTTCCATACCTTGTCATAGTCGGAATCCAATCTCCAATAAGCGCTCGTGGTTTTGATTGTGTATTAGATATGTGGAACATGAGATGCAAGTGTTCCGCTATATTGCTATTTACTTGTATTTAGACAATATTATAATATCAGATGATATATGACTTCAAAAATGTTTTCGGTTATCGTAAGGTAAAATCCATCCGTATTTATGTGTGGATCGGTCTTATGATTATCATTCATTTTAAAAGGGTTTTTGAATGTTAAGTCAATCTATTTTAAAATCGTTTACTCACACCAGTCTCATGACTGACCCAGAGTTTATTTTTCTATATTTTCCCTAAACTCTTGGGTGCCCAAATTTGTTTGGACAGCCAAGTGGTTTTAGGATTTTACAGATTCACTGAAGGAGCTGGGAAGAGAAGGCTTCATCAGTAGATATATAGAGTTTATTTCCACTATGTTATATATATGTTGTACTCAGATGATGTATGTATGTATAAATACAATTTTGTATTTCAAAATGTTATCTAACGTATTTTATTCATTTCCGCAGTGAGATTCATGATATTGTGATTCTGTTGTGTTCAGTTCTTCTTTTTCGTCTATTCTAACTTTCTTCTTTTCTATTTCTCACCCTCTAACTTCTTTCTATTAACGATCTGTTAATTTATGATGTTTGACTAGTCAATATGTAATACAGGATATGTATTAGTATCGATAATCAAGATCGGAACTTCTCAGCTTGTTACAGTTGGTATCAGAGCAAGCTTTAGTAATAACCTTGGCTCTGTGGCGTAACTCGATAGAGATAGGGTTAGTAATATCCTAGATTGATTTTTGAGTCTCTGTGTGTGTGGGTGTGTGTGTGTATATATATATATATATATATATATATATATATATATATATATATATATATATATATATGAGCGCGTATTTGTTAATTGATATAAAAACTGTTTTATATTGTGTTGATTGGTTTGTCGAGTGGTTTATGAATTCTGGTCGATACGGTAGCTGAAACTGTATCGATATGTGTTTTTAAACTCTTGAATAGAGTAATTCGACATAGTATTATTTTAAAGCTAGGTAAATGAAATAATTTTACTCAAAATTATATTTTTTTTCTAAAATTAGTACTATATATAGATGTGTCGATTGTTATTGTTATAACCAAAACAGATTATAAATTTAAAATAGTTATATAGTAAACCAAATTGAACTTGTAAAGAATGAAATATACAACAAGGAAAACTGGGAAAATGTTTGAGAAAGGAAAGATGTTTTGGAAAAAATCAAAGATTTTGAATTTAAAATGGAATAGAGATAAGCGATTTCAAACTATTTTGAAATAAAACCAGGAGCTAGGAATAGGAAAATTCAACTGGAACAAGATTGAAATAGTAAAGTCAAGCTGACTGGAATCAAACTGAATTAAAGTTTGAAAAGTGAATTTGAAATAGATAGCAGTATTTGAACAGATTTGATTCAAACAGATTTGATTCAAATTAATGAAATAAACAAGATTTGGAATTTATTTTCCAAATGTAATCAAGGATATTTTAAATTAAAAAGGGGGTTATATTTGGGTTGATAAGAATTAAGATATGGAGTTAAGAAATTGGAACCTGACGGAAGATTGGTTAAGTTAAATGATTTTCTTAGTATTGATCTGATGTTGATTTTGGTCTTCGGGGTTGATACTTGGGATATTATTTTCTTTCCAATTTACAGTCAGGGACTAATGAAGGTTAAAGGATAGAAATACGTAAATAGTAGTGGAAATGTTTCCTAACTGTAATAAGAAATATTCTTAAGTTATGGATATGACAATGATTTATAGCTAATTGTCGACGTATTAATTGCAGTAAAATATTTTGGGTAAGGCAAAATGTGTGTCCTGGATGCATTGGTTGCTGTGATTGTTTGGGGATGACCAATGTACGTATTAATATGAGTCTATGATTTTAACTATAATTATAATCTCCTCATTACTCGTCAATTTCGAGGAAGATTTTTTAAGGGGTTAGACTGTAACGTCCCAGTTTTCAAACTAGTTCTATAATCCATAATCTATAAATTATACTATTGATTCAATATAAATAAAATAAGATTTATATATTTGGGTAGATATCAGAGAAATTCCATTCGAATATATTTGTTGAGGGTTTAAAATTCCTTACCAATGTGTATATGAAATAACAAATTAATGTTTATCATTTTATTTGTTTAAAAACTCATGTAAATATAGAATTCTTGTAACAACCCGGGGACTTTGCGACTTTGATAATCGACATAAACTCAGTGTCGACTATCCAAGCATCGAAAATACCTGATAGTTAATAGAAAGAAGTTAGAGGGTGAGAATAGTTAAGATAGAAAATTAGAATAGAAGAAGAAGATCACAACAATAGAATCAGAGTAACACAAATCTCACAGCGGAACGAATAAAATATAACATAACTTTGAAATAAACTAGTATATGTATACAATAACATTTATCAGAGTACAACACTAAAAACACAACGGAAATAAACAATAGCTATCAAAACACTGCTGAAGCCTCCTGCTCCAGCTCCTTCTAGTGCATCTATAAATCCCGGCAACTTGACTGCTCATACAAATTTGAGCACCCAAGAGATTAGGGAAAAACAAAACAAAATAAACTTTGGGTCATTAAAGTGACTGGTGTGAGTAAACTCCAAACACTTGCTTTAACTTTTCCAAATCCTTTTCAAAAGCAATGATAATCGTAAGACCGATCCACAAATAAATACGGATGGTCTTTACCTTACGATAACCAAAAATATTTCTTAAATCAATATTTTCTGATATTATAATAATGCCTAAATCAAGTAGATAGCAATCTAGTAGAATGCTTTCATCTCACGCTCTACATATATAATATACAATCAAAAACGCAGGCTCTTGTTGGATAATGAATTCCCAACTATGACAAGGTATGGAACCACCTTCCGATCAATGTACTCTAGAAGCGATACACTGGAGTTCAACAAGAACATCTTGTAACTCGACCACACATGACCGGCCAACCATTTCGCTTGAATGTTCCGAATATATTGTAACCTTACGGTTGGTATACCAACATAACCGTTCCCGGGAGATACAGAATTGAAAGAAGTAACAAATATGAATATTCTCTAGATGGTGACAATATACCCTAATTAGGTGCGACCCACTTAGCCATGCTGCCTGCCCGATTTATGTCATTTCCTAGTCGATGAGGCTTGAGGTCATAACGTATCCTTTAACAGATCACCCCTTTATTTACTTTGAATGCCACATCGTCATACCCATCAAATCACAAATTGATTTTCCCAAAAATACCACGGGTATAAGCTAAGAGAAACGAATTCCTCCACCACCAACGTAAATATGTTTGAAACGATCAACTTACGTGATCCACCAGATATACTCTGTCAGACATTCGTCCGTTCAAGTTGTCCTGGGACTGGACAACTCGAAGGCACTATTCCGTACATCCATCCTAGGTAATCTCTACCTAGGACTTATACAACAACCCTTGCACTTTACTCCGTCTTCAATTTGTCTTCGGTTTATTTGATTCGCAACGCTAATGCCATACGGAGTGGTTTCCAAATAATATATCGGATCCCAGACTCTCCGTATTGACAGCGGAAATGGTCAAAATCTTTGATAGTCGGTGATTTAACTATCAAAGGAAAAAAGGTGTACAAACAACGGTCATATCCCCAAATGGAAATATTACCGAACAATCATCATTTCATTTCCCAATTTTCCATTTATCGTTTCCATATATTCATAAATTCCTTATTTTTTAAAATTAGAAAATATACGTTATTAAATTTGGAAAATGTTTCCATTTCTTATTTACGCATCAATATCTTCCCACCTCTATCAGTCTCTAACTGTAAGCTAGTAAGAGAACAACTTCCCAAGTATAAACCCCGAAGGCCTAAACCGACATCAGATCGATACCCAGAAAGCCATTCAACTCAGCTAATTTCCAGTCAGTTTCTAATTTCAATAATTCCATTTAAATTCCTAATTCAAACCCCAAATTCATTTATAATATTTTATTTGAAAAATATTTACTTTAGTCTAATTTTTCACATAGAATGTGAATAATATTACTTTAAATAATCAAAACAGTTTGATTTCGTACTTAAAACAATATCTCAAACCCAAATTCTATTTATACTTCTATTTATAGACTATTCATAAAAATCTTATTTATAACTCCCTTTACAACTGCTACTTTAATATTCAATTTAAAATATCGGTGTTAAAACTGATTTTACTTCTCTATATACTTCCAGACTTATATATTCCAATTATCAAATGATAAATATTTTATTTAATTTATAAAACATTATTCATAAATTAATCTTTTCAATTCCATTTGTTAAAACAGATTTCTATTATATATTTACTTTAAATCAATATCATGTTACACCCGTGTGCGAAGTACAAGTCTAAACCTTCCTTATGTAAAGCTCTCTTTTTATAAAATTCCATTCATTTTCCAAATATTTCCTTTTATAATTCTATTTACTTTCCAAATATGTATTCCTTTTCTAATTCTATTTATTTTCCAAATAAATAATCCTTTTGTAATTCTATTTATTTTCCAAATAAATATCCCTATTATAATTCTATTTATTTTCCAAATAAATATTCCTTTTATAATTCTATTTACTTTCCAAATAAATATTCCTTTTATAATTCTATTTATTTTTCAAATAAATATTCCTTTTATAATTCTATTTATTTTACAAATAGTTCTATTTCAATTCTATTTGTTTTACAAATATTTCTATTTAAAAAATCATTTGATTTTTTAAATATATTATATGTTAAATATACACTTTGAAAATTCCCTTTTTACATTCCAGTATTTCTTATGGTATTTAAAATACCAATTAAATAGACCAGTGTCATCATAATCAATCACAAGTTTTATATCACATCATATATCACAATATATGAAAACAACCAGTATTATAAATATTGAGGAATCCATTCGGATCCCTCCAACCTGTTTCCCTGCATCCACAGATGTTAAACAATATAAATAACATCGATTTCATTTCAATATGAAATATTCTGATAAAATCGATATTTGATTAACAATTTATATACATATATATATCGTTTTCTATAATTTCAACCAATAAATCAGCCATTCAACCAAACAATCAACACACAACAATCAATCTTCATTTATCAATACTAGATTATATATATATATATATATATATAAACTGTTCAAAGTTAGTGAGATTTACTCACATTGGTAATTTATCGTTAAATAACGATAAATTATCGTCGATTCAGACAGTCGTTTTAATTCGCCTTAAATCGAGATGAGCTCCTATTCACTTCCAGTCAGTTCCGTTTTGTAGCCCTCGTCCATATGATCCTGTCGAATCTTGTTTCATTAAATTCTGATCATGTATGTAAAAGATATTGAAATTCATAGTTATTACATTATGTGAATTGAATTAAACCTATATATATTTAAATATTGGGCTCTCACCTTTTTTTTGTTTCTTGGCCCGTTTAGAAAAAAACCAAACCTGCCCGAAATCACTACTTCTTCACCGATCAAACACATCACCATAATTCCTCCTCCATTGCCGCGACTTAAAGCTATCAAACACCCTTTTCCATTCGACTAAAAATCCGACAAAAATAACAGGAATACTCTCCACCAAAATCGCTTCCTTCCAGTACCAAAACAGTACCACTCGATCACCACTTCTACATCTCGCTTTCGCTGTAAAAACTCATTATGGTCGATATCCTAACCTCCATTCACGCAACGGTTTTCCACCAAAAACTCGTACAAGCTATACCATATAAATTCTCTGCACTCTCTCCTTCTACCCATGCCATTATCACCTAACTCGAACTTCCTCTCTCCACCGCGTCTGCAATAGGTTCCGACGATATACAGTATATATGGATCGACATCTTTACACGCCGTAATCCCCAAAAATTAGCTCACAAGTTCTAATTTTCATCCTAACCTCAAAAACAACATTGAATTCGAGAATCAATGCTCCGACTTACCAAATCGTTGAACCCTAGGAACAAATACACTTCGCTGTAAATATTCAGCATACTCAAATAGGTTCGAACAACCCAACATGTATACCCAGTTGAAGACAAAACTTCCAGGATTATAATTATTCCCCTCTTTTGATTTTAGGAATTTTATCTGAATTTCTAGAAATTTATAACTCACGAAATTGTTTTAAAGATGGAAACAATAACTGCGCACTTCATTGACAAGGAAGAAAAATGTCTTAAGGGTTTAGGAATTGGAGAAGGTATTTACAGAATATTTTTTAAATGTTTTATTGATTAATATATTCAGATTTAATCAACCGTTATATGTATTTGTTGTTTAAAAATCCATATAGTCACATAACATATCCAAATTCGACGAAAATGGACATACACGTAGAGTTTGACATTATGGACCCAACGAAACTTGTTCCTTCTAATTCTGAGTCTGTTTGCTCACACAACGCATTTTTAAAGTCAAATTATTGACTGTATATCACAATAAAAATCCGTACGACCACATACTTACTTCAAAAATCATGAAAATTTAAATCTAACAATAATTTAATATTCCGGATCCAACAAAATTAGTTTCGTCGAAAACGGAGTTCGTTTGCGAAAATGGTTATTTTCAAAGCTCTAAATAAACCCATTTAAATATTAATATATTTAAAAATAATTAAATTTTATATTAATAAATTAATACTAACATATATTTATTCACATAGAATATCATATAGCTCCAAAATATTTCTATCTTAATTTATAACTCGACATTTAAAAATTCTCATTTATATCGATATTCGATTTATATTAAAATCCTTTTATAATATAAATAAATCATTATAAATTATTTCCATATTGACTTTTTGAAAATTTGATTTGGAGATATCTCACAATCGAAACAATAAAATCCCGATTTTTCTCTTCCATTAGAAAAATATAGTTCACCAGATTCGAACGTTTCTTGTTTCACAGAAATCCGACTTAAAACGGATTCTGCATATTCATTTAAAGTTCGGATCGCCAAATTACGAACTGCCGCGCCATTTCGAGCTTGATTTTATTTATAATATAATTATACGTTCAACTGTCGTTTATATAATATATTCGTTAATATAATTCAACTCTAAACTGAAATATATATATTATAAATGATCAATCTACACAATATTGTGAATTCCACTATTTCCGACAATTTCGGAAATTAAATATATTATTCTATTGTTTATATTAATTAAATATTAAATATTATTTAATTAAACGACCATTCAAATCTCTAAATCACTATTTAAATAATTGAATAAATTAATTATTATACCGAAAAAATACGGCACGTTACGTTCTTTCCCCCCTAAAATAATTTCGTCCTCAAAATTGCTAACGTAGAAAACAAACCCTATTAACCGGGTTAAAAATCACTTGTTTACTTATTTTCTTCAATTCCAACCGAACCAATTTGTTTCAATTAAATATCATTCATTCCGACTAACTAAAATTTTCAAAAATTCTGAAAATATTTTAATCCGTTAAAATTTCGGAAAATTTCGCCGGCACCTCCTTTGTATGGCTCAATCATACAACTACAACTGTCCTCTCTAGGCCTTCCCCAACCCAAAAGAAAATCAAACAGCCAAACGGCTTGCCAAATCGACTCATAAATCAACAAACTCATATATAAATAAACCTGTACCCTTTTTGTCGGGCATACCATTATATCTTTTCCATCTAATGCCAATTCAGCATATACCAATATCATTCTAATCAAACTCCAACCAATTTATCCTCAACAGCCATTATCTTATATCCAAACCATAATCGCATTTCAAACTTGAGTTCCATTCCCGATTCCAAATTCTTAACTCAATTATTCAATTACATTTCAAATTCAAATCTCATAAATCCAGTTTGTCTTGATATCATTCCAATCCAATTCAATTTCAATTACCACTTAATTGACTTTATTTTAATTCCAATTTGTTTTCCCAAATTTCAATTCAATTTGGTTTTTTTTTATTCAAACAATTTTCTTCCTGGAATTTTTTAAACAGTTTAGCTCTTCTCGAACCAGATATCCCTTTTCAGGATTCAAAACAACTTATTTCCTCGAAACAATTCAAAAACAGAATCTTTGGTAGTAATCTGTCACTTACAAACTCGAAAATGAATGCCAATGATGTCCGGATCATCATCGGAATTTATTTTCCAGCGACTGAAGTGAGTTCAATAGTATATCATTTCAAAACTCAATTTTAGACACTTCCATTTTGAAATACATTTCAAAATACCATTCACAATGCTTGTAAAATAATTGAAAATCTCCCTGGATTTTAAAATTCTCATATACTTAATCCAAATGCATTTACAAACACCTTTCCGAACCCCAGAGTTTTAAATTTCAATTCTAGTTTAAATTCAGTTTTAATTCATTTCGTAACACTTATATGAATTTTGATTGATTATTTACATAACTGTTTCAATTATAATCACAACCAACACATCCAATATACAATCATACTTCAAATATTAATCATACTTTTATATCAAAATATAATTTGGATAAAATTATTTCATTTACCCACTTTTCAAAACATACAGTGTTGGTTCATCTTATACAAACTGTTTATAAACCACTACCGATACAGTGGATCAAACTGATTGACCAGAACTTATAAACAACCCAACCAATAAATCTCCACAATATAAAATTATTTTTATATCAAATAACAAATATGCGCTCATATATACACTCAAACTCAATCTAGGGCATTACTAACCCCATCTCTACTGAGTCACGCCACAGAGCCAAGGTAATTACTTAACCTTCAGCGCTGATACCACTGTAACAACCTGGGGAATTTGCGACCTTGGTAATCGACATAAACTCAATGTCGACTATCCAAGCATCGAAAATACCGTATAGTTAATAGAAAGAAGTTAGAGGGTGAGAATAGATAAGATAGAAAATTATAATAGAAGAAGAAAAAGATGACAACAACAGAACCAGAGTAACATGAATCTCACAGCGGAACGAATAAAATATAACATAACTTTGAAATAAACCAGTATAAGTATACAATAACATTTATCAGAGTACAACACTTACAACACAGCGGAAATAAACAATAGTTATAAAAACACTGCTGAAGCCTCCGGCTCCAGCTCCTTCTAGTGCATCTGTAAATCCCGACTACTTGACTGCTCGTACAAATTTGAGCACCCAAGAGTTTAGGAAAAAACAAAACAAAATAAACTCTGGGTCATTCATGTGACTGGTGTGAGTAAACTCCAAACACTTGGTTTAACTTTTCCAAATCCTTTTCAAAAGCAATGATAATCGTAAGGCCGATCCACATATAAATACGGATGGTTTTTACCTTACGATAACCCAAAATATTTCTTAAGATCAATATTTTCTTATATTATAATAATACCTAAATCAAGTAGATAGCAATCTAGTAGAACGCTTTCATATCATGCTCTACATATATAACATACAATCAAAAACCGCGGGCTCTTATTGGATAATGAATTTCCCAACTATGACAAGGTATGGAACCACCTTTCGATCAGTGTACTCTAAAAGCGATACACTGGAGTTCAATAAGAACATCTTGTAACTCGGCCGCACATGACCGGCCATTCATTTCGCTTGAATGTTCCGAATATATTATCACCTTACGGTTGGTATACTAACATAACCATTCCCGGGAGATACAGAATTGAAAGAAATAACAAATATGAATATTCTCTAGATGGTTACAATGTACCCTAATTGGGTGCGACCCACTTAGCCATGATGCCTGCTCAATTTCTATCATTTCCTAGTTGATGAGGCTTGAGGTCATAATGTATCCTTTAACAGATCACCCCTTTATTTACTTTGAATGCCACATCGTTATACCCATCAAATCACAAATTGATTTTCCCAAAAATACCACGGGTACAAGCTAAGAGAAACGAATTCCTCCACCACCAACATAAATACCTTTGAAACGATCAACTTACGCGATCTACCAGATATACTCTATCAGACATTCGTCCATTCAAGTTGTCCTGGGACTGGACAACCTGAAGGCACTATTCTGTAAATCCATCTTAGGCAATTTCTACCTAGGATTTACTAAACAACCCTTGCATAACTCCATCTACAATTATCTTCATCATATTTGATTTGCAACGCTAATGCCATACGGAGTGGTTTTCAGATAATATAACTGATCCTGGTCTCTCCGTATTGACAACGGAAATGGTCAAAATCTTTGATAGTCGGTGATTTAACTATCAAAGGAAAACAGGTGTATAAACAACAGTCGTATCACCAAATGGAAATCTTACCGATCAATCATCATTTGATTTCCCAATTTCCCATTTATCGTTTTCATATATTCGTAAATTCCCTATTTTCTAAAATTAGAAAACATACGTTATTAACTTTGGAAAACGTTTCCATTTCTAATTTACGTATCAATATCTTCCCACCTCTATCAGTCTCCAACAGTAAGCTAGCAAGAGACCAACTTCCCAAGTATAAACCCCGAAGGCTGAAACCAACATCAGATCCATAACCAGAATGCCATTCAACTCAACTAATTTCCAATCAGTTTCTAATTTCAGTAATTCCAATTAAATTCCTATTTCAAACCCCAAATCCCTTTATAATATTTTATTTGCAAAATGTTTACTTTAATCATATTTCTCACATAGAATGTGAATAATATTACTTTATATAATCAAAACAGTTTGATTTCGTATTTAAAACAATATCTCAAACCAAAATTCTATTTATACTTCTATTTATAGACTATTCGTAAAAATCTTATTTATAACTCCCTTTACAACTGCTACTTTCATTTTCGATTTCAAATATCGGTGTTGAAACCGATTTTACTTCTCTATATACTTTCAGACTTATATATTCCATTTATCAAATGATAAATATTTTATTTAATTTATAAAACATTATTCATAAATTAATCTTCTCAATTCTATTTGTTAAAACAGATTTCTATTAAATATTTACTTTAAATCAATATCTTGTTACACCCATGTGCGAAGCACGGGTCTAAACCTTCCTAATGTAAAATTCCATTCATTTTCCAAATATTTCCTTTTATAATTCTATTTACTTTCCGAACAAATATTTCTTTTATAATTCTATTTATTTTCTAAATAAATATTTCTTTTATAATTCTATTTATTTTCCAAATAAATATTCATTTTATAATTCTATTTATTTTCCAAATAAATATTCCTTTTATAATTCTATTTGTTTTCCAAATAAATATTCCTTTTATAATTCTATTTGTTTTCCAAATAAATATTCCTTTTATAATTCTATTTATTTTAAGAATATTTCTATTTCAATTCTATTTGTTTTACAAATATTTCTATTTATAAAATAATTTGATTTTATATAAATATATTTTATTTTCAATATACACTTTGAAAATTCCCTTTTTACATTCCAGTATTTCTTATGGTATTTAAAATACCATCTAAACAGACCAGTGTCATCATAATCAATCATAGGTTTTATATCACAATATATGAAAACAAACAGTATTATAGATATTGAGAAATCCAGTTGGATCCCTCCAACCTGTTTCCCTGCATCCACAGATGTTAAACAATATAAATAACATCGATTTCATTTCAATATGAAATATTATGATAAAATCAATATTTTATTAATGATTTATATATATATCGTTATCTATAATTTTAACCAATAAATCAGCAATTCAACCAAACAAACAACATGTGTGGTAATCAATAATCATTTATCAATACATTTATAAAAATATAAATTGTACAGAGCTAGTGTGATTTACTCACATTGGTAATTTATTGTTAAATAACGATAAATTATCGTCGATTCAGACAGACGTTTTAATTTTCCTTAAATCGAGACTAGCTCCAATTCACTTTCAATCAGTTCCATTGTGTTGCCTTCGTCCATATGATCTTGTCAGATCTTGTTTCATTAAATTCCGATCATGTATGTAAAAGATATTGAAATTCATAGTTAATACATTATGTGAATTGAATTAAACCTATATATAATTAAATATTAGGCTCTCACCCTTTTTGTTTCTTGGCCCATTTAGAAAAAACCCAAACCCGCCCGAAATCACTACTTCTTCACCGATCAAACATAGCACCAGAATTCCTCCTCCATTGCCGCGACTTAAAGCTTTTAAACACCCTTTTCCATTCGACTAAAAATCCGACAAAAATAACAGGAATACTCTCCTCCAAAATCGCTTCCTTCCAGTACCAAAACAGTACCACTCGATCACCACTTCTACATCTCGCTTTCCCAGTAAAAACTCGTCATGGCCGACATCCTAAGCCCCATTCATGCAACGGTTTTCCCCCAAAAACTCGTACAAGCTATACCATCAAACTTCTCTACACTCTCTCCATTTACCCATGCCATTATCACCCAACTCGAAGTGCCTCTCTCCACCGCGTCTGAAGCAGGTTCCGACGATATACAATGTATATGGATCGACATATTTACAAGCCGTAATCCCCAAAAATTAGCATACAAGTTCTAATTTTCACGCTAACCTCAAAAACAACACTGAATTGGAGAATCAATGCTCCGATTTACCAAATCGTTCAACCCTAGGAACAAAAACACCTTGCGGTAAATATTCAGTGTACTCAAACAGGTTCGAACAACCCAACATGCATACCCAGTTGAAGACAAAACTTCCAGGATTATAATTATTCCCCTCTTTTGATTCTAGGAATTTTATCTGAATTTCTAAAAATTTATAACTCGCGAAATTATTTTGAAGATGGAAACTATGGCTGCGCACTTCATTGACCAGGAAGAAAAAAGTCTTAAGGGTTTAGAAATTGGAGAAGGTATTTATAGAATATTTTTTTAAATATTTTATTGATTAATATATTCAGTTTTAATCAACTGTTATATGTATTTGTTGTTTAAAAATCCATGCAGTCACATAACATATCAAATTCGACGAAAATGGACATACAACTAGAGTTTGACATTACGGACCCAACAAAACTTGTTTTGTCGAATTCCGAGTCCGTTTGCTCACACAAGATATTTTTAAAGTCAAATTATTGACTGTATATCACATTAAAATTTCGTACTAACTTCAAAAATCACGAAAATTGAAATCTAACAATAATTTAATATTCCGTATCCAACAAAATTAGTTTCGTCGAAAACTGAGTTCGTTTGCAAAAATGATTATTTTCAAAGCTCTAAATAAACCCATTTAAATATTAATATATTTAAAAATAATTAAACTTAATATTAATAAATTAATATTAACATATATATATTAACATAGAATATCATACAGCTCCAAAATATTCCTATATGAATTTATTACTTGACATTTAAAAATTCCCATTTATATCGATATTCAATTTATATTAAAAATCCATTTATAATATAAATAAATCGTTATAAATTATAAAGGAATTCCATAGCAACTTTTTGAAAATTTATATCTCATAATCTACATGACAAAATCTCTATTTTTCTCTTCCATTAGAAAAATATAGTTCACCAGATCTGGACGTTTCTTGTTTCACATAAATCCAACTTAAAACGGATTCTGTATATTTGTTTAAAGTTCGAATCGCCAAATTATGAAATGCCATGCCATTTCAAGCTCGATTTTATTTATAATATAATTATACGTTCAACTGTCGTTTATATTATATATTCGTTAATATAATTCAACTATAAACTGAAATATATATATATATATATATATTATAAATGATCTAATACAAACAATATTGTGAATTCCACTATTTCCAACTATTTCAGAAATTAAATATATTATTCTATTATTTATATTATTTAAATATTCAATATTATTTAATTAAATGACATTTAAATCTCTAAATCGCTATTTAAATAATTAAATTAATTTATTATTATACCGTAAAAATATGGGATGTTACAATTCTTAAGTAAAAAAAAGGGAATTTAACAACTTCACATAAAAAGGGAACAAGATAAATTGTGAATTTACCCAAAGTTATAATAAGATATTACTTGTATAAATCATTGAATTACCTCATGCAAAAGGAAATACAATTATATATAAATACAAGATATTCATAAAGTAAAATTTCATATTTTGTTTTACATGTAAATACACTTAAGAAGATCATGACCTTAAAAAAAATTAAGTTAACATCACAAACAAAATTATATTGAGTGGCCGAACCAGGGAAAGTATTAAAGAATTGTACAAGAACATGATAAAAATATGTTTATACATCAAAATAACAAATAAGGAAAATTCCTTGATTTAAAGATAATGCCATATGAGATTACGAACAAACATCCAGTTTAGCACATCTATTGTATACAACGACCTCATTACAAATAATGGAAGCCGATAAAATGACTGGATATTGGATCAAAGTCAAGCAATCTCCTTTTCATGCACTTCACTTGCATATTTTCAGTTAATCACATTCCATATGTTCTTCAGATGGTCTGGTCTCACGTTTTTGTACTACGTGCATTTACGAAAATTAGCTGATCTACCAAATTAAACACAACTGTAATATTAAAATAAAGGAAATCTAACCAAATCTGTAATGAAAGAAAGGAACAAGGCTGTAAGTATTCAAATCAAATTAAGAGGCAAATCATAGATGGAGTTGTTGGATATTTGTATTGGAAAAGAAAAAAAACACAATATCCTAGCCTCTAAAGTGTGTAGATGCACATGTACATATATGTACAGCAAGACATGCTTAGGCGAAAAGTTTGTCAATGTTTAGAATATTAAAAATAAAATATATCACGCGTCATCTTATAGCTGCAGCATATATATGCATCCATCACTTGCCTTTTCAAGCCAGCCCAAGACAGCGTACCCATTTTCTAGCTTCTAGAACCACTATTTGTGCATGGTATTATACACCAATGAGTATACAAACATAGTTGGCCATGACTTGCAACTAGGAAAGGATCAAACAAGAGATGACTAAACAGAACTTCCTTTCAATCAAGTTGTTGTACCCTGCGTGATGTAAGACCTCCCTAACTTAAGCCTAAGTTTGCTTTTATAAATACACAGAAAAATCTACAGTGAACACATACAAGTTCACATGAGAAACACATGAAAACAATAAGAAGGAACTGGAATTTAAAAATGGCCGAGAACCTATGAACATAACCTGGAAATGAATGGGAAGAGCGGTGGATATAAGCAAGTCGGTGCACTGGAATTTTGTTAGATTCGGGGAAAAATATATTAGAACAAAGGTTTGGAGAAAACAAACAACAACAATATTTACGTGAGTAAATTCCTTATAATTATTTCTCCTATATAAATTCATGAAATCTTTTGCTATGATTCAACTTATATCTGTATGTATATACAAATGATTGTGCCTCCGTTCATGTGATTGAATATCATGAATTTCTCTGTATGGTTTGGGTTTATCATGAATGATATATATTGGAAACACCATATCATGTATTGTGAGTAAACAACCTAAAGAATCTTTATTGCTTTATATTTAATAGATTCAATCTATAGGTGTGTTGATATGACTTGATTCAAAACATTCAAGTTGTTATGGGTAAATCTATGAAACCAGTTAAATTAAGATATGAGTCTTGAGAAACCTAAGAACAAAAATTCAAAACACAGTAGTTATTTTGTGAAATAAACACCTAACCTCTTTACTGTTTATGTTAATCTATAGCTAATTCAAGCTATATTTATGTTATTATGTAACCATTATATTATTTATTTAACTTAGTTAAGGGGTTTAACCTCTAAAATCAGAAGATTTAGTAAGGAGGGTTTGAACAAATCTGGAAACGAATACAAAAGATAGCAAACGTATAACACTGTGGGATAACATCCTTTATATCCTTCCCCACCCTGTTTAATGATCGTTGTCTATTGTGCCTCAAACTCACATACGTGTATGCATGGAATTTAAAAAGGCTCTATCGTGAACATATGATGAAATTTATCACTGTCAACATTCAAACAGTGTGTATTTAACAGGGGGCAAGTTCATCCCCTGTAACTTCAAAAGAAAGAAAAGGAAAACCAAGAATCAAATTTCCAGTCTGAATTAGGATGGGGTCTAAACATGGAAATTTCTCAATTATGTGTTAAGTATATATTAAAAATAAATCAGAATTTTTAATTGGGGAAATTGGAAAGAAGTGGGTTCAAATAGGGGTTCGGTACTGTTTCAGCTAGGCTCGAAATAGCGATGAACTGCCTCGTCAAAGGTGAACTGCAGAGGTGCGCACCAGGGGCGTTTGCAAGGGAAGGATGTCGATGATCACTTGGTAAAGTTTCATGATGGATAGAGGAGTGTGGTGGCAGTGCGAGATGTTTAAATGGAAGTGGTGGGTTTTTAAAGTTTCTATCGAAGTCCTGGAATTTGGAATGGTGGACAGTAGGGATTTCTAGGGCGGGGATCGATTCGGGGATAGATTTGTGACTTGCAGCGATGGCAATGGAGGTAGAATGACCACCGCAGTGGTGGTGCATATATATATATACGGTGCACAGCATGCACAGAATATGTAAAGACAAAAGAACCGGGGAGATAAAATTTGGCAAGAGAAGGATGTGTTAATTCAAGCTGATGCAGTTTGAAGGGTAGTATGGTGATGGAGAAATGATGCACCTGTGTAGCTACACGGGTATTGAAGACAAGGGGACAGCGATCAGGTAGCAGTTTGTAGCGAGGGTATGGGTTGTGTTAAATCTGCTATATGATACACACTAAGAACATAGAAACAATACGAAAACAGACCCTTGCAGCTAATTTGTTTGCATGAGTTTTGGCATGGATCTAACACCGATGCGGTCCATGATTATTATTTTTGGGTAGCCCGAGTCTGTTTTTGTGGTGATCCCCAGTTTCGTTAAAGCATGGTAAAAGGAGGAAGTTGGAAATATATATTTATATAAAAAGAGCCTTAGCCTAAATTAGTTCTGTTCAAAATCCATGCTTGATGGCAGCGTGCTAACACGCAGACAATTCTTACCAACCAAATACAGGTCAGTTCTATCACATGTTAGCATCACGCCTGAATGGGGTTTAGATGGCGAATACGTCGACGATGGTGAGCACTCGGCTACTATTTAGAAATGGTGCTGATGAAAACTCATATGGCCAGCATTACAACCATTACCCCTGCTTCTGTTCAACGTGAAACGGAAGTAGTGATAATGATTGTATGGTTCTATCAACGGCTATTGCTGGGAGTATTTGGGATAAAAGGAACAGTAGGGTACTAATTTTAGCATTGGAATAATATGCAGAAGGGTTAAAGTGAGGGTATGGTTAATTTTTTGTGTGGAAGCTTGGCCATGACCAGCATAATTCGGTCCATGTTTTACTAATAAACGCATCCACTTTTTGCGCTAATGAGGTAGGTATGTTTGTTGTTGAAATGTAAACATGTTCACGGTCCAAGCAAGAATAAGAATAAAGGAAGGAGGCGACTCAAATATAAAAAATTGTGGAAATGATATTATGGGGTGTTACGCTGGGTTCTTTATATTAGTGGGCCTTGAAATAGATCAATAAGTAAATATTGTTCAAACCCAGATGTTAGATTGAAAACAAGTTTTTCCATATATAAGTAAGTAATGATAAAGGAAGAGGAAATCCACGTGAACGTTTTGCAATGGAAAATGAGAACACGGACGCATATAATTAGACCGCACTAGGCCTAAGAAATTCCTGTTATTAATTAATTTTTAACAAAATTTAAATAAATATATGTATATATATATAGAAGTAAATAAAAACATGAAGAAAGGATTAGGAAGCTAATAAATTAGTTCGTAATTGCAGAACAAATGTCGTCGTGTAAATCGGAGTTCGAATCTGAACTGTTTATATATGTATTTAAATAAAATAGAACTTAAATAAATCGATTAATTCACTTCCAAAGAATTTGAAAGATCTATATTGTGAAATAAGTCATTATCCAACATCAGGTATTTCAAACTATTGTTAGTTCGGAATAAAGACGTCAAATCATTGTTGAATGTTAATGTTGTGTTAAATAATTGATATAATTTGATCTGTTATGCTTTGAATTGATCATATGAACCTGAATTAATTAGAATAAAATGTTAACACGTTTATTGTATTTTATATCATCTCATGTGAATTACTGTTATGAAATTAGAAATGAGATGGTACAAGTTAATTATAACTGAATGGGCATGATATGGAAACTATATATGTTTACTCATTTACACTGTTTAAATTTGATAGTTAAAACACCGACTATCAAATAATTTTCCTTATGTTCGAAGAGACGAGGATGGGGATTGGACCCAAAACCACTTCGAACTAATTTTTACGTAAACTAACTTGCAGGGATACATACATACATACATGTATATATAGCGAAATTGAAGACTGTGGATCTACATGAGCGAAACAATTACTTGTTTAAATTCTCTGGTGGCCTCTAGAGTTAATATAACTTGTAATTCTTTCACGATTGAAATCTTCGGATTTGCAAGGACTGTTCGCTACTGATGCATGGGGTGATTTCTATATTGGATGCAGTAGGAGAGTGCCTTTGGTTCGTCCTGTTCTTGGATGACTTGTATGGATGGATGGATGTCAGAATATTTCCAAAGAAACCACTTACATTGATTTCTTTAAACATATCATAGTTGGAGGTGGACGTCAATTAGTGATTTCAGCGGATCTGACGGTGTGGCATTCAAAGTAAGTGGTGACCAAATGTTCTAAAGGTAAATTCTAACCTCAAGCCTCACAACCGGGAAATGACAAAAATCGAGCAGGTAGGATGGCTATGTGAGTCGCGCCCATTAGGGTGTATAATCACCTATCTAGAGAAAATCCATTTCCTTCTATAGTCTATTTTGACGCAGTCTCTTTTCGGGAAAAGGTTGTTGATCCCAACTGTTGGTGATATACATTCGATACGCTCAACTGAAATGAGTGGTTGGTCATGTGTGGGTCGGGTTGCAAGACGTTCTTGTTGAACCCAGTGTATTCCCCTCTAGAGATACACTATTGACAGGTGGGTCCATACCTTGTCATAGTCTGAATCCAAATCTCCAATAAGCATCCACGGTTTTGGTTGTATACTATCTATGTGGAGCATGAGATGCAAGTGTTCTGCTAGATTGCTATTTATTTGTATTTAGACACTATTATAATATCAGATGATATATATGATTTCAAAAATGTTTTTGGTTATCGTAAGGTAAAAACCATCCGTATTTATGTGTGGATCGGTCTTACGATTATCATTTATTTTAAAAGGGTTTTTGAATGTTAAATTAATCTATTTTAAAATCATTTACTCATACTAGTCCTATGGCTGACCCAGAGTTTATTTTTCTATATTTTCCCTAAACTCTTGGGTACCCAATTCGTACGGGCAGTCAAGTGGTTTTATTATTTTACAGATTCACTGAAGGATCTGGGAGCAGAAGGCTTCATTAGTAGATTTATAGAGTTTATTTCTGTTGTGTTATATATATATATATATGTTGTACTCTGATGATGTATGTATGTATGTATAAATACAATTTTGTATTCCAAGATGTTATCTAACATATTTTATTCAGTTCTGCAGTGAGATTCATGATACTCTGATTCTGTTGTGTTTAGTTCTTTTTCTTCTATTCTAACTTTCTTTCTTTCTATTTCTCACCCTCTAACTTCTTTCTATTAATGATCTATTAATTTCTGATGTTTGACTAGCCGATATATGATGCAGGATATGTATTAGTATCGACAATTAGGAATTGAACTTTTCGGGTCATTACAGTTGGTATCAAAACTAGGTTTAGTAATAACCTTGGCTCTGTGGCGTAACTCGATAGAGATTGGGTTAGTAATACCCTAGATTGAGTTTTGAGTGTGTATGTGTATATATATATATATATATATATATATATATATATATATATATATATATATATATGAGTGCGTATTTGTTAATTGATACAAAATTGTATTATATTATGTTGATTGGTTTGTCAAGTGATTTATGAATTCTGGTCGATACGGGAGCCGAAACTGTATCAATAGGTGTTTTTAAACTCTTGAATAGAGTAATTCAACACATTATTACTTTAAAGATGGGTAAATGAAATAATTTTACTCAAAATGTAGCCGAAACAACACTCAACTTTTTTGAACAACTGCTAATCATAAAAATGTGGATGCTCGACCATGTACTTTATTTGATATGTGATGAAAATTAGGTGACTTACTACCATTTTTTAATTCAAATGAGGCAGATATGACCATTTCGTGATGGGTGCAAATATTGGAAGGGAACTGTTTTTCATTAGCATAAAAAACACTTTGCAGTAACCTTTTGAGGTATTCCACTTTACCAAGAATAGTAAATGTAATGTCCCGGATTTTTAGCGATATAATTATTAATTTATTTAATTAATTAAATAGCTATTTAATCATTTAAATGGCAGTTGAATGTATTAATTTTAATATAAATCAGAATCGAGCCCGAAATGTCGCGGCAGTTCGTAATATTTCGATTTGAACTTTAACTGAGTATACATGATGCGTTATAAGTCGGATTTCTTCGTAACAAGAAACGTTAGAATCTATTAAGCTGTATTTTTCTAACGAAAATGTAAAATCAAGATTTCGTATTACAGATTGTAAGTAATGTTCAAATCAAATTTTCAAATAGTCACTATGGAATCGTTTATAAGCCAGAACGATTTATTAAATATAATAAATCACTGATTTCGAATTAGGACAAGATATTTAAGGCGTAGTTATAATTTAATTTTTAGAATTTTACTGTAATTTTAATTTGGAAAATAAGGAACTTTTTATTTGGAGTATTTTGCACCATATATCAGTATTTTAGGGTTTCACAAAACAAACTAACTAGTCTATTTTATTATATCTTTGGGATCGTGACACATTGCTCAACACAACGATATTCTTAGTTTTGTCGACAACGGTCCATAGACAAACGGAGCTTACGAAACAGATACGGTGTTAGAACTTCCTTACATTTTCACTTAGATTTAAATTCTCTGCACATGGGTTCTTACACACGTTCATTTCTTGAGCTTCCAAAATATCTTTCTATTTAATGCTCCTCTACCCTAAGGAATCCTGCACAAATCCAAGCTTTCACATAGACCTTAAAAGGGAGAACAAGTATATGATGCAACCCTATGATTTTACAAGGCACATGCTTAGCGGGGAAGAAAAGGAAGCTCACACAATGGGACTGCAAACCTACCCTGTGCATAGTGAAATGCACATGCCCGCCCTGTCCCCTATATCTACACGCAAATGTAATAGTCTGGTGTCACATTTAGCTTCCATATCTAAGTCCTTATATGTACGTACATCAATCATTCCTCCAAAATATTGAAATTTTCGAGACTCATAGGTACACAGCATTTTGTCTAGTTGTAGCAAATATAGGGTATGAAGTTTCAGATCAACGTGTTGTCATTGCTCTATACATGAGCTAATGCAGACCTATTTCATTGTCATTTCAATACCAAACAGCATGCATTAATTCCATAGCCAAAGAGCAACCAGAAGTCAACACCTAAAATGTGTCAATTAAATGCTAATTGAAGTAAATATTTGGAAACAAGTGACGTTTACATCCTCCCCAAATCTGTCCATAACCATGTTACTATCCGCAAAGAGGACATAAGAACAAGCTGGGTAGGCCTTATCATATTAAAAATAAATAAAAACAGATTAACTGGAAATAAACACATAGCCTAAGTTACAGGAAAATAGGGAGCACATGTTTATGTACTTCGCTTGTAATGTTTGGTCATTTCCACCTACTCCAGATACGCATCGCTCATGCATGCCTTTGAATATATTTGTCAACACCTATGTTATATTCAGCTGCTTGATCATCTACAAACCTACCCATATTATACAGTAAATCTATGATTTATCAAAATCGTACGTATATCTCTTTACAGCAGCTGCATGCTTCACGCAGCTTTGAGCCATCACCTATATTTCCTTGGCAACCAAGTTTTGTACCACAGCAAGCCTATGATGACAAGAACCTTCGTACTAGTGTCCTAGCTATATTCATGCTGTGTACTTCAACAAACGAGAGTCCAATGAAATTTTACGAAAGCGTATGTCTACGAAAATCCACTGCAAAACTAGAAACAACTATATAAACCTAAATTACACAAAGTAATTCACGCAAACCAAAAATGACGACAAGTCTATGCCTAAGATGGATTTATAGAATAGTGCCTTCGGTTTGTCCAGTCCCAGGACAACTAGTATAGACGAGTGTCTGACAGAGTATATCTAACAGATCGCGTAAGTTGATCTCTTCAAACGTACTTACGTTTGGTGGCGGAGAAATTCGTTTCTCTTAGCTTTATACCCGTAGTATTTTTGGGGAAATAAATTTGTGATTTGGCGGGTATGACGATGTGGCATTCAAAGTAAATGAAGGAGGAATCTGTCAAAAGATACGTTATGACCTCAAGCCTCACAACCGGGAAAATCGGGCAGGCAGCATGGCTATGTGGGTCGCTCCCATTAGGTTGTATTATCACCATCTAGAGAATATTCATATTTGTTACTTCTTTTCCCTTCTGTATCTCCCGAGAACAGTTATGTTGCTAGCAACCGTAGGTGACAATATATTCGATACACTCAAGAGAAATGAGTGGTCGGTCATGTGTGGCCGGGTTGCAAGACGTTCTTGTTGAACCCATTGTATTCCTCTCTAGAGATACACTATTGGTTGGTGGTTCCATACCTTGTCGTAGTCGGAATCCAATCTCCAATAAGAGCCTGTGGTTTTGGTTGTATATTATATATGTGGAGCATGAGATGCAAGCATTCTGCTAGATTGTTATCTACTTGTATTTAGACACTATTATAATATCAGAATATTATTGATTTCAAAAATATTTTGGGTTATCATAAGGTAAAAATCATCCGTATTTATGTGTGGATCGGTCTTACGATTACCATTTCTTTTGAAAAGGAATTTTGAAAAGTTAAACCAAATGGTTGGAGTTTACTCACACTAGTCCCATGACGAACCCAGAGTTTATTTTGTTTTGTTTTCCCTAAATTCTTGGGTGCCCAAATTTGTATGGGCAGTCAAGTAGTTAGGATTTTACATATACATGGAGGAGCTTGGAGCAGGAGGCTTCAACACTAACTATATATAGAGTTTATTTCCGTTGTGATAAACAATTTGATGTACTCTGATGATATATGTAAGTACAAGTACAGTCCATACTTTAAAGCTATGTTATATATTATATTTTATTCGTTAAGCTGTGAGATTCGTGCTTACTCTGATTATGTTCTGTTGTGATCTTCTTCTTCTATTCTAATTTTCTTTCTCTCTATTTCTCACCTTCTAACTTCTTTCTATTAATGATCCGGTGTTTTCGATGTCTGATTAGTTGACATGGTATTTTATGTCGATTTTCGGAGTCGAAAATCCCTTGGTCGTTACAGTGGTATCAGAACTGAAGGTTGAGTGATTACCTTGGCTCTGTGGCGTGACTCAATAGAGATAGGATTAGCAATGTCCTAGATTGAGTTTGAATGTGTATATACAAGAGCACGTATTTGTAGATTGATATAAAAAGTGTTATATTGTGGAGATTTATTGGTTGAGTAGTTTATAAATTCTGGTCAACAGTGGGGAACCACAATGTCGATAGGAGTTTCTATACACTCGAATATGATGAACCGACGCAATAGGTTTTGAAAAGAGGGTAAATGAAATAATTTTACCCAAGTTATATTTTTATATAAAAGAAGTATATATATTGGAATTATTATAATAAATTGGATGTGTCGATTGTGATTATAATCAAATAATTATATTCGAAATGGTTATAAGTAGCCAATCAGAATACATATTAATATAATCAGTTGAACTAAAGTTGGAATTTAATCAGAATAGGAATTAAAATTCTGGAAACTGGGAAAAAAGTTGTAAATGGATTTTGGATTTAAATATACGAAAATATTAAGATCCTGGGTGAATCTGAAAATGTTTTTCAAGTATTGCGAAGGATATTTTGAAATAATTTCAAAATAAAAATGTTTGAAAATGGATTTTAAAAGTGATAAAAGTATTGAACTCACTTCGATCACTGGAAAATAATTCTGATGATGACGGCCGCATCATCAGTGTTCATTTTCGAGATTCTAAGTATGGATTACCACCAAAGATTTTGTTTTGAATTATTTTGAGGAAATAAGTTGTTCAAAATTCAAATGTTTTGAATTACTCTTATTATACGTAAATATATATAATTTCAGCTAATTTGAAATAAAACCCAGGAATTTGGAATTTAAATTATGAAGTTAAATGGATTGAAATGGTAAAAGTGAGTAAATAAATTTAAATTTAACTTAAAGCTAAGTTAAATAAAATTGAATTGGATTATAGATAATCTGGGATGTAATTTGATTGTGAAATAATATTTTTGGATTACTGAGTGAGAATTTGAATTGGGAATTGGAATTGAGCTTGATAATTAGTATGGCTTGGGTATAAGCAAGTGATTTTGATTCAAGGATAAATGGATTGGAAATTAATCAAGGAATGCATGGATATATGCTGAGATGATAGCAGATGGAAGAGATACAGTTAAATGCCTAACAAAAAGATATGAGTTATATTATATTCGAATATGAGATTTATGAGTTTGGAAAACCGCTTGGTTGTTTGATTTTCTTTTGAGTTGGAGAAGGCCTAGAGAGGCGAGTTGTAGTTGTACCGATTAAGCTGTGCAAAAGAGACGCTAGCAAAAGTTTCTGAAAACTTAAAGAGTTAGAATATTTTTATAAGTAGAAGGTGACTTGTCGATTCTAATTTAAAATAAGGAAATCAATTTGGATTAATAAAAATTAAAGGTGATTAATAAATTGATTTAAAATAAATTTGAATAGATGAGGAGATATGTAGTAGAGCATATGAGTTGAAAATAAGATTGGAATAATGGACTGTGCAAAAATGGTGGACAGGTCAACGGAATAATCCTGGAAAGTTGAGTATGGTATAAGAATTAAAAGTTTGTGGAGGGCTTTGTTGAGAAAATGTGAAGTATGAGGTTTTAACCAAGTGAGTTAAGTAAAGTTAAAAGAGTTATAGCATCTTTACTACTTAGTAATTTCGAGGACGAAATTCTTTTAAGGGGGAAGGAATGTAATGTCCCAGATTTATAGTGATACAATAATTAATTAATTAATTAAATTAATTAAATAGCTATTTAATCATTTAAATGGTAGTTGAACATATTAATTTTAATATAAATCAGAATTGAGCCCGAATTGTCGCGGCAGTTCGTAATATTCCGATTTGAACTTCAGCTGAGTATACATAATGTGTTATAAGTCGCATTTCTTCGAAACAAGAAACGTTAGAATCTATTAAGCTGTATTTCTCCACTCCGGAGCCCGTGCACGCCCGTACTCCGTCTGAACCTACACTAACGCACCTAACCGCCGCCCATTTGACCGCTTATATTCAGCCCAATAATCATGCCCCACTCTGCCTAGTTCAGGGTACCTTGATAAATCCATGTGGGTTACTGCTGAAACGGGTCCCCGTTACTAGGATTTTTCTAGTCAACATGCTAAATTGGTTAAGTGCCCTTGGTTTGACTTAACCCCTATCAATCTTGTCTAGTTAACACGTTAATTTGGTTAAGTGTTTCCTTAATTACTTAACCCCACCAATCTTGTCTTGTTAACATGTTAAGTTGGTTAAGTGTTTCCTTAATTACTTAACCTCACCATTTCTAGCTTAATTGTTCAAGAGCTTTAATTAATTATTTAATTAATTAAAGCACCAATCACTCACATTAGACAGGTATTGTTGTGGTTACTGGATGTGCCGGTTGGTTCCAGGCAGTTTTACACCACAACTCAGTCTAACCTCGGGTCTTTCTGGGCTTGATGCACTAACCTCTCACATTAGACAGGTATTGTTGTGGTTACTGGATGTGTCGGTCGGTTCCGGGCAGGTTTACACCACAACTCAGTCTAACCTCGGGTTAGGCATATTCATCTTTTACATTTTATATATGTGAATTTTCTACAAGTGTTTCATGTCACATATTTTAATTATGTTCAAGACTAACGGTATAAATTATACCATTCATGGCCTTAACTATTTACATGGTTTCGGGCCCACCTACATTATTAACATGTTTTGATTTAAAATTATCCCAATGTTATCCCTGTTTGTTCGTTTGTATTAATCACATAAAGTCATTGGGCCCGCATATTAGCCCAATTTATAAACAAGAGGTAAAGAAGGGAACATGCATAATATAGATTCAACCAAACATGTAAATTTTGCATAAAATTTATTCATATAATTTAACATGTCACATGAACTTGCATATAATTTAGACTTAGATAATCATAAGCCTAAAACATGTTAATATGTAGATCTAGGCATGTGTGAACATAACCTCAATTATAAACTAGCATATGACATAATCATGACATGTCCAATCCCAAGGCATGTATAATTTTAACATTAACACATAGGTGTGAACTAGATCTAACAAGTTAAACTTGCATAAGTCCACTTTACAAACATGCATATAAATATAGATCTAGTTTTGGATCTAACATGTAACTTGCATATGAACATATGTATAATTAGATCGTGACTTGGATCTATCATAAAACATATAACTTGCATTAATCATATGAACCTAGATAGATCTTGACATGGATCCAACATAAAACTTGTAACTTGCATATGAACATATGAACATGCGTACCAAGCGAAGCGAGAACCCTCTATCATGCGTACCAAGTGCTCAAGCAACAAGGACTGGTGTGAGTAAAATAGTTTAAAACATGTATAGGATATCTCATAAGACCACGCCGTGAATACGGAACGGGTTTTTCCCTTATGAGTATCTGAACAACTTTGACAAGCAATATCATTGTGATATTATAATAATGTCTAAGTACAAATAGGTATCCATCTAGCAGAAACGCTTGCATCTCACGTTCTACATACATAGTATAAAATCATAAACCGCAGGGCGCTTATCGGAGAATGGATTCCAACAGACAAGGTATGGGAGCACCTTCTGAATAGTGTACTCTAGAGGTGATACACTCAGGGTTCAACAAGAACGTCTTGCAACCCGGCCACACATGACCGCTCACTCATTTAGCTTGAGTGTCACGAATATATTGCCACCACGGTTGTAGGCCATCAAACCGTCATCCGAAGATACAGAATCAAAAAGAAGTATAAATATGAATATTCCCTAGATCGGTGACAATACACCCTGCTTGGGGATGACCCAACTAGCCATGCTGCCTAGCCCAACTTTTGTTACTTCCCGGTGTGAGGCTAGAAGCTACGTCTATCTTCAGAACATCTGATCACCATTCACTTTGAATGCCACATCGTCATACCCGCCAAATCACAAATTGACTTATCCAAAAATAACACGGGTATATAGCTAAGAGAAACGAATTCCTCCGCCACCAAACGTGAATACGTTTGAACAGATCAACTTACGCGATCCATTGGATATACTCTGTCGGACCTTCTTCCATATACGTTGTCCTGGGACTGGACAAACCGAAGGCACTATTCAGTATATCCATCTTAGTCACTGTTATCTAAGACTTATACAACAGCCCTTGCGCTTTACTCCGTCTTCAATTTATCTTTGGCAGATATTGCTCGCATAGCTTATGCCAATACAGAGTGGTTCTTTGGATAATAATCCAACCGGTCTCTCCATATTAACAACGTTAAAATGGTAAAAACTTTGATAGTCTGTGATTCAACTATCAAATGAAAACATGTCGGTGTACAAACAACGATCTTATTTCCAAATGGAAATTCGATCGATCAATCATCATATGTTCATATTTCCTTATTTCATATATTTAGAAAATATATGTTATTAATCATTGGAAAACATTTCCATAGTTTATTTTCACATCACTATTATTTCGCAACTATCAGTCCCTAACTGTAACTAGTATGAGGACAATTATCTAAGTATCAATTCGGAAGGTCGAACCCAACATCAGATCGTCACTTAGAAAACCGTTCAACTTACCCTCTCCAGTCAGTTTCTGAATTTGCTTAACTCTATTTCTTAAATTCTTATCATGAAAACGTTTCATTTTCTATGTTTAGAAAACATATCTGACTATATTTGGAAAACGTTCCCAAAACTCATTTACGGATTTCCAATGAACGTTGTATAAAACATCGTTTCGCTTAATCCATTTATCGCTTATTCCTTAACTTTATTTCAAATCAACCTTTCCTATCGAACCACAACTCTTCCTTTGTCAATTCTGAAGTCAATCAAGTTGGGGTATAATTACCTCTCAGACCTTAATTGAACAATGTCCTTTACTGTGAAATAGATGAAGTTCGTCCCTCACTTTTTCCAATCATTTGTTTTACGTAAATTCTCGGATTCAGGTTACGAATCCACTTCTTATATGACAGTGTTTGATTATAACTATAACGTTATAATTTCTACTTCTGCAATATCTAACCTAAATTATAACTTTATCTCCTAACTCGAATAATTTAACAGACACCTAATTTCTAAATCAATAACTAAATCTTGATTTAAACCCTGGAAAGTAAATAGTACTTTCCCGAATTCGCTATAATCGAATTCGACATATAACTCTCTTTCGAGTAACACTACACCATAATGGCCATTTGGCAACACTTATTTTTTTCAACTGCTAACACTTATATGTGTTGTAGACTAGTGACACTAATATGTGTTGCTATAGTAAAAATGTGTCACCGAAAATATGCCAACACTTATTTGTGTTGATATGCTTGGTCAACCCTTATTTTCTGAGGGCAAAATGGTAAGTGCTCACCCATTAACCTAATCGCTGCCTCAGTGCTTTCTCCCCAACGCTTATTCCTCTGAAGGCCGCGTCCATAGCAAATACGAAAAATAAACTTTCTCCCTAACGCATGCCTCAATCCTCTCTCTAATCGATTATATTATCAGCGATAATTTTTTATTTCTCAAATCGGTATTAGTCTCTCAAATTTCTCTAATCGATTCTGTTATCCTCTCTTTACCATTTTTGATTTCTGCATCAACTTGTGTAGGCCACGACTTCGAATTGGGGCTTCTAGGGTTCACGACTTCTGGGAATCACGGCTTCTAGGAATCACGATAATAGGTAAAAAAATCGATTTCACTTTCGTTGTCTTTGGACTAAGATATGAAATTTTGCTATAGATTTCTAAAATAAAATAGATATAGCCTTACTGAATGTACAATAAATATATTATTATACTTTATATATCAGATTTGATGTCAACCTGTAAGATATTATGAGACAGTTATCAACATTGGTGGGAACTTATTATTATGTTGTATGTGTGAGCTCTGTTTCGTTCTATTACAGTCAGATACTATAGGTGACCTTCCAGCTGTTGGAAATGGAGCATCCAAAGCCTTCAATTGATGTATTATATTTCTCTCATATCACATATTTTGGTTTAAGTAAATATCCTTTTGTTATTTCTTTTCTTTTTAAAACGTTAACAGGTGCAAGTACTTGCACTATGGTTTCGCCGAAGTGATACTGTTGTTAAGATGGTTAAGTTGGGTATACTATCTATATTTTATAAATTTACAGCACACATGAATGCTTTTAGTAAAATATAACTGGGTACATTTCAATTTGTTAAACTAGAATGAACCATTGTGCTATAGTTTATTCCTACCAATTTCTTCGACAAAGAAATGTATTTTAGCTGGTCTTGACGTATTGAACTCATGTTGGTGATTGTTACTGATATCCACGTACTGATTATTTGAACCTATTTAGCTTAAAATCATAGACACCATATTCATTGTTAGGCCGTGAATATTCAAGTTCCTGCGACAGCTTATTATTATGAGTTTACAATGTTAATGTGGGCCGTGAATACATGAAACTCTATTTAGATTACAATAACATTGGTGGGATTAAACTTGCATTAATGTTTGTTGCAATCAACATGAGGATTTAAGGTGAATCTCTGTGGATGTGTTTAGTATTTGAATCTTGTAGGTGTGGCCATTTGATACAGTATTGCTGCTTCCATCAGCGCGATGTGAGTTTTCAAAATTTTATGATATAATTAACCTTAATGTATGTATGCTTTGAATAAGAAGTCTGTAATTAGTTTTTATGTTTAATAAGCACGAAGACTTTCAGTAAGACCAACAATCTCGAATACCTGATATTTGATTATAACTTTTTTGAATTACATTAATTAGTAGTTTTAAGTTTTAACTTCCAACTTTTTATATGGCAATAAGTATTGAATGACGATAAGCAAATTACTAACTGATTAAATTATACAGGCCTATTGAGGGATTAAACTGTTTTTACAAGAAAGGACATGATAACACTTGCAAAGCAAGAAGCACAAAGTACACGTTGATATTTGGAATCATCGAGCTCATCTTCTCGCAAATTCCAATCTTTGATCAAGTTTGGTGGCTTTCGATTATTGCTGCGGTTGTTTTACTTCTTCCATTATTGGACTTTCCCTTGGAATTGTTCAAAGTTATCTGTAAGTTTAAATTATTTACATTAAAAAATCTTATAACTTGTAATCGTGTTTCCCTTATGCTAATAGATAAACATGTGTTTTCTTCCCACATGTGTTCTGGAGAGCGCTGACAACTGACCACCATGCCATCTCTTTCAGAAGGAGAACGGAACCGTATTAAAGGTGGTTGCAAGAGTGTTTAGCCGTGGCAATAGCCTTTGTGGAAGAGTAGGACTTTAGTCATGTCGAGAGGGTGATGTCTACAGATATAAACAAGGTTCTGGTATGCGAAAAGAAGAAAAAATATTAGATTATCATGTAAAGGAACGGATCATAGTGTCCATACGTAATTCTTTTATCATGTTTTAATGACTTGGTCGAAGTTTAGGCTCATAGATGACGATTAGCTTAAAATCGTTCATATTCTATTTCAAATTGCTAAAAGAGAAAACATGGCCTTATATACTAATTGTGTTTCCAATTTTTTTGAAGGGGGCACAGTAAAAATAAATTAGCTCATTAATGAAGACAGATTGTGCTTCAAATCTTAATATATTTCATAAATTTGTCGTTATACCTGTAATGACCCAGATATTTGACAGTGTAATAATTAACTTATTTAATTATTTAAATAACGAATATATTATTTAATCGACGACGTTAGAACGTATAATTATATTATAATTTAAAACCGAGCTCGAAATGGCGCTACAGTTCGTAATTTGATGATTCGAACTTCAACTGAGTGTATAGGATTCGTTTTAAATCAGATTTCTGTGAAACAAGAAACGTTAGGAGTTGGTGAAGTATATCTCTCTAGTGGAAGAGAAAAATCGGGATTTCGTCGTGTAGATTTTGAGATATGTCCAAATCAAATTTTAAAACAGTCGCTATGTAATCGTTTATCGACCATAACGGTTTATTCGATATAACTAGAGATCGGGTTTGAATTTAGACAAGGTTATTTTAAGGCGTAGCGATAATTTAATTTTTAGAATTTTATGGTAATTTTTAATTAATTAATTAAACAACTTTTTACTTGGAGTGTTTTGCACCCTGTGACGATATTTTTGGGTTTCTCAATATGAGTTAATCTACCGGTATTATTATATTTTTGGGATTGTGGCACCGAGCTCGATACAACGGTACTTTATTTCAGTCGGTACGTGAAGGAAATTTTATGAAAACAAGATGCATTAGATTTTATATTCTAAAACTTAGGAGCAAAGGGAAAGGGTACCGCATAAGAATATATATACATTATTTTGTCTGCGGACATCCCTTCAAATTTTATGGCTAAGTTTAAGCCACGTAGAGCTTAGATAACCAAGGAAATCGAAAACATACCCTATAAGTAACCCCCTTTTCCATTGTTTAACCTAATTCTCATCCTCCGTTGCTCAAAATTCTCAGCCGCCACGAGACAAGGTCTCAGCCAAAATCCAATCAAAGAAAATTCAAATGAAAATTAAATATAATCCCTTAAATCACAAAACTAAATTCCTTGAATTCCCCTAGACTCAAGCTACAAATCTATACCCGTTTTGATGACTGGGACTTGGATTTCCAGAACTCAAAAATCAACAGCGTGCGTTAAGGTTGAAGCTGCGAATTGATCTGAGAACGCGAGGCTAGAGGGTGAGATCGAGTTGTTTTTCATTGTAACCGGGCGCTGTAGAATTCGATGGACGGGATTCGATGATAGCAAGAGGCCGAGGTGTTGGGTTTTAGGGTCAGTACCTATTCGTAAGGTGCTCGAGACAAAGTCGAGTGCCTCCATCTTGATATCGGAAAAAAGGAGATTGGGAGAGGAGGTTGCAGATAAACTTTTGATTGAGATATGGTGAGGTGTTGAGGGTGTATGATGGAACTAAATGGTGCGGCTGCGGTGTGTAGTTCAACTGTAGCGTGTGTTTGAATAGGAGCAGCTTCTGGTTTGGGTAGCTGACGTAGTTCAAGGGAGAGGTGAGCTTGAAGTTCTGTAGGAAATGGTGAGGTGAGTATTTTGATGTCAGAAGCATGTTTGGTGAAGGGATAATAGCAAACAAAGACTGACAGCTTTCCAAATGACAAAGAAAACAATGCTGGAGCGATTGGAATGTTTGGAGGAGAAGGGTTAAGAGGTGCGTGGGAGTTCTGTTCGGTTTATGGGGAAGAATGACTTTCAGTTGAAACGTGTTATAGGTGATTTAATTAAAGGACAAATTAAGTTAATTAAACATCAATTTGGGATTTATTGGGAAATTTAATGATGTATAGAAGGAAGATGGAGTAGGAGGAATGTATACTAGTTGTTGCTTGTGCAGTAAAGATAGTTTTGAAAAGAAAGGGGCTAGGGTGTCTGATCATTTCAATTGTGATAACAGGGGGACGGTGATCTTTGTGTGGCCGTGTGAGTTCATGAAGTAAGGGGGATGACTGTTCGATGCTACTGCTGTAGTGATGGACGGGGAAAACACAGTTCAGCTATGGTAATGAGTGATGAAGGACATCATGTGATGGACGATGGGCCGAAATCAAAGCGTAAAAGCCAAATCAAAAGATCGTATGGACGAGCGCAACGCAATGGAACTGACGGGTAGTGAATAGGAGATCGCTACAATTTACAGTGAAATAAATTGTCCGTCTGAATCAAGCGATGGTTATCGTTATTAACGATGATCGTCCAATGTGAGTAAAACTCACTAACTCTCCTCAATTTATATTTTTAATATAAATTGTACTTTATTTATTGACTGCTTTATATTGATTGTTAAACTGGACTGTTAAATAGATTTGACTGAAAACGTAGTTATAGTTAATCTATGTACTGTTAATCAAATATGGTTCTGTACAGCAGGATATTTCATTTCAAAATGAAATATGATATATATTATTATACTGTGTAACATCTGTGGATGTAGGGAGACAGGTTAGAGGAATCCGACTGGATTCCTCAACAATTATTTTACTGTTTTCATATATTGTGTTATATGATGTGTTATATAATCTGTTCGGGATTATGTGTGTTAGAATGATATTAATCATTGTTATTCGATATTTTACATATCATAAGAAACCCTGAGTTGTGAAATGGAATATTTCAAGGTATATTGAAAAAAAAGGAAATTATTTATAAAACGAACACGGTTTTATAAAAGGAAATTATTTATAAAACGAACACGGTTTTAAAAAAAGGAAAGTATTTATAAAACGAATAGAGTTTTATAAAAGGGAAAAATGTTGATAAAACAAACAGAATAGAATAAAGGAATATTTATTTAGAAGATAAATAGAAGTTGTAAATAGGAAATATTTAACGGTAAATAGAAGTTGTAAAAGGGAAATAGTTGTAACGGAAAACGTAGTTTATCAAAAGGAGTTAATCAAACGTAGTTTATAAAAAGGGGTTAATCGAATATAGAAATTAAGAAGTGAAGTTAAACAATATTAGAAACTGACTAGAGATTGGTAAGTTGAATAGTTTTCTGAGTGTTGATCTGATGTTGGTTTCGGCCTTCGGGGTTTATACTTAGAAAATTGTTCTCTTACTTGTTTACAGTTAGGGACTAATAGTTGTGGAATGATAGTGATGCATAAATGAGGATTGGAAATGTTTTCCAATGTTGAAAATGTATATTTTCTAGTTTTAGAAACTAAGGAAATATATGTATATATATATATGTATGTATGATTGATGATTGGATCGATAATTCCATTTGGAATTAAGATCGTTGTTTGTACACCGACATATTTTCATTTGATAGTTAAATCACAGACTATCGAAGTTTTGACCATTTTACGTTATAAATATGGAGAGACCGGTTGGATTATTATCCAAAGAACCACTCCGTATTGACATAAGCGTTGTGATCAAATACGATGAAGATAATTGAAGACGGTGTTATGCAAGGGCTGTCCTGTTTACAGAATAGTGCCTTCGGTTTCGTTCAGTCCCAGAACGAACGTATATGGACGAATGTCTGACAGAATAGTTCCAATGATCGAAAGAGTTGGACTGTACAAATATATATGGTGGCCAACGGATTTATTCCCTTCGCATAATATCCAGAATCTATTTGTGCAGATCCAACTAAATGATTAACGGATCTGATAATGTGGCATTCAAAGTGATCGTGTTATAAATGAATGGAAAGTAAGCATAGCTTCTAGCCTCACATCCGGTAAATGACAGAAATCGGGCAGGCAGCATGGCTAAGTCGGTCGCACCGAAGTAGGGTGTATAGTCACCTATCTAGAGAATATTCATTTGCTTCTTTAATCTATCAATGCTGTCCCATATATATACGGGAAACGGTTGCTGATCCCAACCGTTGGTGATGTACATTCGATACACTCAAGCGAAATGAGTGGTCGGTCATGTGTGGCTGAGTTGCAAGATGTTCTTGTTGAACTCCGGTGTATCGTTCCTAGAGTACACTGATCGGAAGGTGGTTCCATACCTTGTCATAGTTGGAAACCCAATCATCCAATACGCACCTGCGGTTTTGATTGTATACTATATATGTAGAACGTGAGATGCAAGCGTTTCTACTAGACTGATATCTATTTGTATTTAGACATTATCATAATATCAAAATGATATTGCTTTTCAAAGATGTTTGGATTCTCATAAGGGAAAAACCCGTTCCGTATTCACGGCGTGGTCTTATGAGATATCATATACCTGTTTAAATGATTTGAGTTTACTCACACCAGTCCCATGACTGACCCGGAGTTTATTTGTTTTGTCTTCCCTAAACTCTTGGGTGCCTAAATTTGTACGGGCAGTCAAGTAGTCGGGATTTACAGATGCACTTGGAGAGCTTGGAGCAGGAGGCTTCAGCAGTCGATAGCTATTATTTATTCTGCTGTGATGTTATATGTTGTACTCTGAAAATGGTATGTATAAACAATTATAACTTTGTATTTCAAAAGTTATGTTATATTTTATTCGTTCCGCTGTGAGATTCGTGTTACTCTGATGATGATGTTCTTCTTCTTCTTCTTCTATTCTACTAGTTCTATCTTATCTATCCTCACCCTCTATCTTCTTTCTATTAGTATTCTTGAATTTCTAGTGCAATTTGGGGTTGGACTTGTGTTATTTAGTCAGCTCAAATTGGACCGGATTTTCGGGTCACTACAGTTGGTATCAGAGCTTAAGTTAAGCGAATTACCTTGGCTCTGTGGCGTGACTCAGTAGAGATGGGGTTTGTAATACCCTAGACTGAGATTGAGTGTATATATACGAGTGAACGTATTTGTTATTGGATATAAAAATTTGTTTTATATTGTGGAGATTTATTGGTCGAGTAGTTTATGAATTCTGGTCGATACAGTAATGCAAACTGTGTTGATAAGAGTTACTAAACACTTGAATACGATGAACCGACATGGTATGTTTTGAAAAGAGGGTAAATGAAATAATTTTACCCAAGTATATATATTGGAAATATTAATGTGTTGGTTGTTATTATAATTAAATAAGATTATAAAGGTGAAATGGTTATAAATAACTAAACATAATTCATATAAGTAAAGTATATGAAATAAGATGAATTAAATCTGAAATTAAAGTCAGAATTGAAATTTAAAACTGGAAACTAAGACCAGTGTTTGTAATTGAATCTGGATTAAGTATACGTGAATTTTAAAATCCTGGGAGGTTTTAAATTTGTTTTGATAAGTATATCTGGGATTGATTTCAAAATGGGAAGTGTTTAAAAGGGGTTTTGAAAGGAATATAGTATTGAACTCACTTTGATTGCTGGGAAATAATTCCGATGATGGATCGATACATCATCGGTGTAATTTTCGAGTTGCTAAGTGACGGATTACTGCCGAAGATTTTGTTTTGGAATTATTTTGCAAAAACAAGTTATTCAGGAAGTTAAAGGATTTTGAATTGTTATTATGATTTCAAGTGATTTGAATAAACCCAGGAATTTAAATTCGGAAATTAAATTAACTTATGAGTTAAATAGGTGAACTGGTACAAGTGATTTATAAATTGGGATTTAACTTGAAATAAGTGAATATGATATTGAGTTGGTAAGTTGTGAGATTGAAATTTGAGACTACAGTTTGAATGGAATTTTACTTGGGTACAAGCCAATAATTGTGTTGAGAATAAAGACAGATTGGAGTTTGATTTGGATGGCATGATATATGCAAAATTGATAAGCAGATGGTAGGGATATAGTGATATGCCCAGCAAAAAGGTACAAGTTTATAATTGATATGAGTTTGGATTTTATGAGCCGATTTGGCAAGCCGCTTGGCTGTTTGATTTTCTTTTGGGGTGGAGATAGCCTAGAGAGGCGAGTTGTGGTTTTACCGATAGGGCTGTACAAAGGAGGTTATGGCGAAATTTTCCGAAAAATTTAAGAGTTAGAAAATTTTCCGAATTTTTGAAAATTTAGGTTAGTCGGAAGGAATAAATATTTTAGTCAATATTAATTGGTTCAGTTGAAATCAGAAATAAGGGGTAAACAAATCTTAGGAATTCCAATAGATAGGGTCGTCCACTACCTTAGCAATTTCGAGGACGAAATTATTTTAAGTGGGGAAGAATGTAATGACCCAGATATTTGACAGTGTAATAATTAACTTATTTAATTATTTAAATAACGAATATATTATTTAATCGACGACGTTAGAACGTATAATTATATTATAATTTAAAACCGAGCTCGAAATGGCGCTACAGTTCGTAATTTGACGATTCGAACTTCAACTGAGTGTATAGGATTCGTTTTAAATCAGATTTCTGTGAAACAAGAAACGTTAGGAGTTGGTGAAGTATATCTCTCTAGTGGAAGAGAAAAATCGGGATTTCGTCGTGTAGATTTTGAGATATGTCCAAATCAAATTTTAAAATAGTCGCTTTGTAATCGTTTATCGACCATAACGGTTTATTCGATATAACTAGAGATCGGGTTTGAATTTAGACAAGGTTCTTTTAAGGCGTAGCGATAATTTAATTTTTAGAATTTTATGGTAATTTTTAATTAATTAATTAAACAACTTTTTACTTGGAGTGTTTTGCACCCTGTGACGATATTTTTGGGTTTCTCAATATGAGTTAATCTACCGGTATTATTATATTTTTGGGATTGTGGCACCGAGCTCGATACAACGGTACTTTATTTCAGTCGGTACGTGAAGGAAATTTTATGAAAACAAGATGCATTAGATTTTATATTCTAAAACTTAGGAGCAAAGGGAAAGGGTACCGCATAAGAATATATATACATTATTTTGTCTGCGGACATCCCTTCAAATTTTATGGCTAAGTTTAAGCCACGTAGAGCTTAGATAACCAAGGAAATCGAAAACATACCATATAAGTAACCCCCTTTTCCATTGTTTAACCTAATTCTCATCCTCCGTTGCTCAAAATTCTCAGCCGCCACGAGACAAGGTCTCAGCCAAAATCCAATCAAAGAAAATTCAAATGAAAATTAAATATAATCCCTTAAATCACAAAACTAAATTCCTTGAATTCCCCTAGACTCAAGCTACAAATCTATACCCGTTTTGATGACTGCGACTTGGATTTCCAGAACTCAAAAATCAACAGCGTGCGTTAAGGTTGAAGCTGCGAATTGATCTGAGAACGCGAGGCTAGAGGGTGAGATCGAGTTGTTTTTCATTGTAACCGGGCGCTGTAGAATTCGATGGACGGGATTCGATGATAGCAAGAGGCCGAGGTGTTGGGTTTTAGGGTCAGTACCTATTCGTAAGGTGCTCGAGACAAAGTCGAGTGCCTCCATCTTGATATCGGAAAAAAGGAGATTGGGAGAGGAGGTTGCAGATAAACTTTTGATTGAGATATGGTGAGGTGTTGAGGGTGTATGATGGAACTAAATGGTGCGGCTGCGGTGTGTAGTTCAACTGTAGCGTGTGTTTGAATAGGAGCAGCTTCTGGTTTGGGTAGCTGACGTAGTTCAAGGGAGAGGTGAGCTTGAAGTTCTGTAGGAAATGGTGAGGTGAGTATTTTGATGTCAGAAGCATGTTTGGTGAAGGGATAATGGCAAACAAAGACTGACAGCTTTCCAAATGACAAAGAAAACAATGCTGGAGCGATTGGAATGTTTGGAGGAGAAGGGTTAAGAGGTGCATGGGAGTTCTGTTCGGTTTATGGGGAAGAATGACTTTCAGTTGAAACGTGTTATAGGTGATTTAATTAAAGGACAAATTAAGTTAATTAAACATCAATTTGGGATTTATTGGGAAATTTAATGATGTATAGAAGGAAGATGGAGTAGGAGGAATGTATACTAGTTGTTGCTTGTGCAGTAAAGATAGTTTTGAAAAGAAAGGGGCTAGGGTGTCTGATCATTTCAATTGTGATAACAGGGGGACGGTGATCTTTGTGTGGCCGTGTGAGTTCATGAAGTAAGGGGGATGACTGTTCGATGCTACTGCTGTAGTGATGGACGGGGAAAACACAGTTCAGCTATGGTAATGAGTGATGAAGGACATCATGTGATGGACGATGGGCCGAAATCAAAGCGTAAAAGCCAAATCAAAAGATCGTATGGACGAGCGCAACGCAATGGAACTGACGGGTAGTGAATAGGAGATCGCTACAATTTACAGGGAAATAAATTGTCCGTCTGAATCAAGCGATGGTTATCGTTATTAACGATGATCGTCCAATGTGAGTAAAACTCACTAACTCTCCTCAATTTATATTTTTAATATAAATTGTACTTTATTTATTGACTGCTTTATATTGATTGTTAAACTGGACTGTTAAATAGATTTGACTGAAAACGTAGTTATAGTTAATCTATGTACTGTTAATCAAATATGGTTCTGTACAGCAGGATATTTCATTTCAAAATGAAATATGATATATATTATTATACTGTGTAACATCTGTGGATGTAGGGAGACAGGTTGGAGGAATCCGACTGGATTCCTCAACAATTATTTTACTGTTTTCATATATTGTGTTATATGATGTGTTATATAATCTGTTCGGGATTATGTGTGTTAGAATGATATTAATCATTGTTATTCGATATTTTACATATCATAAGAAACCCTGAGTTGTGAAATGGAATATTTCAAGGTATATTGAAAAAAAAGGAAATTATTTATAAAACGAACACGGTTTTATAAAAGGAAATTATTTATAAAACGAACACGGTTTTAAAAAAAGGAAAGTATTTATAAAACGAATAGAGTTTTATAAAAGGGAAAAATGTTGATAAAACAAACAGAATAGAATAAAGGAATATTTATTTAGAAGATAAATAGAAGTTGTAAATAGGAAATATTTAACGGTAAATAGAAGTTGTAAAAGGGAAATAGTTGTAACGGAAAACGTAGTTTATCAAAAGGAGTTAATCAAACGTAGTTTATAAAAAGGGGTTAATCGAATATAGAAATTAAGAAGTGAAGTTAAACAATATTAGAAACTGACTAGAGATTGGTAAGTTGAATAGTTTTCTGAGTGTTGATCTGATGTTGGTTTCGGCCTTCGGGGTTTATACTTAGAAAATTGTTCTCTTACTTGTTTACAGTTAGGGACTAATAGTTGTGGAATGATAGTGATGCATAAATGAGGATTGGAAATGTTTTCCAATGTTGAAAATGTATATTTTCTAGTTTTAGAAACTAAGGAAATATATGTATATATATATGTATGTATGATTGATGATTGGATCGATAATTCCATTTGGAATTAAGATCGTTGTTTGTACACCGACATATTTTCATTTGATAGTTAAATCACAGACTATCGAAGTTTTGACCATTTTACGTTATAAATATGGAGAGACCGGTTGGATTATTATCCAAAGAACCACTCCGTATTGACATAAGCGTTGTGATCAAATACGATGAAGATAATTGAAGACGGTGTTATGCAAGGGTTGTCCTGTTTACAGAATAGTGCCTTCGGTTTCGTTCAGTCCCAGAACGAACGTATATGGACGAATGTCTGACAGAATAGTTCCAATGATCGAAAGAGTTGGACTGTACAAATATATATGGTGGCCAACGGATTTATTCCCTTCGCATAATATCCAGAATCTATTTGTGCAGATCCAACTAAATGATTAACGGATCTGATAATGTGGCATTCAAAGTGATCGTGTTATAAATGAATGGAAAGTAAGCATAGCTTCTAGCCTCACATCCGGTAAATGACAGAAATCGGGCAGGCAGCATGGCTAAGTCGGTCGCACCGAAGTAGGGTGTATAGTCACCTATCTAGAGAATATTCATTTGCTTCTTTAATCTATCAATGCTGTCCCATATATATACGGGAAACGGTTGCTGATCCCAACCGTTGGTGATGTACATTCGATACACTCAAGCGAAATGAGTGGTCGGTCATGTGTGGCTGAGTTGCAAGATGTTCTTGTTGAACTCCAGTGTATCGTTCCTAGAGTACACTGATCGGAAGGTGGTTCCATACCTTGTCATAGTTGGAAACCCAATCATCCAATACGCACTTGCGGTTTTGATTGTATACTATATATGTAGAACGTGAGATGCAAGCGTTTCTACTAGACTGATATCTATTTGTATTTAGACATTATCATAATATCAGAATGATATTGCTTTTCAAAGATGTTTGGATTCTCATAAGGGAAAAACCCGTTCCGTATTCACGGCGTGGTCTTATGAGATATCATATACCTGTTTAAATGATTTGAGTTTACTCACACCAGTCCCATGACTGACCCGGAGTTTATTTGTTTTGTCTTCCCTAAACTCTTGGGTGCCTAAATTTGTACGGGCAGTCAAGTAGTCGGGATTTACAGATGCACTTGGAGAGCTTGGAGCAGGAGGCTTCAGCAGTCGATAGCTATTATTTATTCTGCTGTGATGTTATATGTTGTACTCTGAAAATGGTATGTATAAACAGTTATAACTTTGTATTTCAAAAGTTATGTTATATTTTATTCGTTCTGCTGTGAGATTCGTGTTACTCTGATGATGATGTTCTTCTTCTTCTTCTTCTATTCTACTAGTTCTATCTTATCTATCCTCACCCTCTATCTTCTTTCTATTAGTTTTCTTGAATTTCTAGTGCAATTTGGGGTTGGACTTGTGTTATTTAGTCAGCTCAAATTGGACCGGATTTTCGGGTCACTACAATACCCTTCTCCCTTCTACAAATGTCCAACTCAGCCAGTGAATTCATAATTGCTGAGAATAAAATGGAAAAATCTTTAAACACTTCTTAACTAGAAGAACTCTCCTCTGCTTTTCTTTTTCAATTAGAAAGTAATGGCCTCTGCATCGTGTTTGTCAACTGTAGGAGGATCAGGAAATAATACTTGCTGGATTCCTCTTGATATTAAACTGATGGTTATTGATGAAGATCCTACTTGCCTCTCTTTTTTGGCAAAGCTGCTTGAAACATGTCATTATATAGGTAAATATTACTTGCATTTCTCGTTAACATTGAATATTCAAGGCAATTTACCTTATACTAGATATTGAATATTCAAGGCAATTTACTGAAATGTATATGGTATATAGAGTTTACAATAACATTGGCCCTTGTAAGATATCAAATGGGATTTTCATGTTAATTACTTGGCCTCTTATTATTATGAGTTGGCCATTTCGTTTTACTTCATTGCTTACATGTTTTTAATCTTTCTTTTCACCATCCAGGCTCTTAAACTGAGCGATGAACTCCTTCAAAATAAAACATGTGGTAGGCTGCTGGTTTCTACACACAGGGAGGTATATTTTTATTTAATGTAATTGTACCAGCTCTTTTTACGGTCATCTTGTAATTTGAGCTTCCTTATATGCCTGCTGCCAATGAAACATGCTTTACATATATTCCCATTTGACATGTTTGTCATTTCTTAACAAAATAATTTTGTAAATAGCATTACATATTTAATAATAGTTTAGCATGTTTCTTCTTCTATAATTTACTACTGAAGCATTCTCGTTTTTTCTATTTGTTTCGCTATACTACTAACTGTATGGCATTCACTACATTATATACAAACAGCTGAACAAGCTTAGTCTTTTTACCAACCTGGAGTTCGAAGTTGAAGATGATAGCTCTGTCATTGTTCAGAGCAGGCCTCAAGATAAGAAGCGATGTTGGAAATAAGTTTCATGTATGCTTGCACTTTGTATTGATGGAAAACATATAACGTTACTGTTGAACATTAACTTGCATTTACAGATGTTACCGGAAGTAAATGGCTGCTTGTTTTGATTGATGTTGACAGTGGGAAGGAGGTGAGGTGATGCGATGGGGTTTACAGTAGAAGTTTTGGTTTTCAGGAAATAGTAGGAGGTTTTATGGTGATTGGTTGTTGTGCTGTGCGGGTTCCGCTTGAGGCTGGAGTTTGCCTTTCTGAAGGTTGTCAGGATAAGGATATAGTAAATGGGGTTATTGCAGTTTCTGATTTGAAAAAAAAAATGTGTTCTGCATGAATAGGCAGTTTGGATCCGTGTAACTTGAGGTGATGCTTTGGATGTTGGTATGATGGAAACCTATTGTGAATTGATTGTGGAGAGGAGATGATGGTATTGGTGAAGAGTTCAGGTGAAGGAAGGTGGGTGCAAGCAATGTTTGTGGTTAGTCGTGAGGTTGCAGAGGAGAAGCATTAGAGGATGATGGAATGTTGTCTATGGAGTGAAGGAGGGAGTTGCAGTTCTGGTTTGTGAATGAGAACTTGCAGTTTCTTCAATCTTTCCATTTATAAATGTAAGAGCTCTTTGATGTTTTTTCTTTCTTTTTTCAGTGCTAACATATTATCTTTAGGTGCATCCATCTTGCAATATATTTTAGTCTCGTTTATAATTTCTGAAACAAAAATGATATACATCTTCTTCTTTCGTCTTAATCGTGAAATGTATTTTTGTAGTCCATTTTCTTTAGGATTTTACTTTACGGTCAAACTATATGTTTAATTGGAAATAATGAACAAATAATCAATGTGAATTTCAAAATTTTATATAAGAATGCTCGATTAGTTGCTGCTCGGTTGAACTAGTTTAATCTCTGTTGTAAAAGCTTTGAAATTATATCCCGTAAGAAGTTGCACTTTGATTCAAGGGATAGTTAGTACCCATAAAATTAGTATCATCTCTGTGAGATAAGACAAGTAGAAAAATATATGTTCTAAATCACACAAGGCAGTTTCATCATTTATTATTTTGTAGTGTATGGTCTACAACTCCATTTACAACTCCATTTACTGCTATACTCTGTAAATGTGTAAACACTGGATTTTCTTCCACTTTGAAATCATTAGATTTTGTGAGAAATGTTAATTAGCGCCATAAGTACCACATAAAGGCAAGTTCTGTTGATTGTTACATGCAAGTAAGAGACTTTAGTTAATGCCCTAATAATTCCAAGTAAGTTTCACTTTTGTTTTTTTTCCTGTTTCAGCATTGAATATTAAATTGTATGCCACACATAAACACCATGTAGGCACCATAAGTACCACATCCGAAGAAAGCATTATACTTGTTGAAGACCACATTACATTACAATGTGGTCTAGCACCTTGATGATTATGGTTTTGGTATGAGAAAATATTAGATACTTGAACATTAACTGATGACGAATGGATCAGTATTGCATAAGCACCGAGCTTTTGAGCTTGCTAAAGAGAGCTGCTTGTGCAAGCCTGTAGAAGTAAGTTTGCACAAGCAAGCATTCTTATGAAAGCCTGCAGAAGTGTAAGCTGTGAAAGCAAGCAAGCAAGCTTGCTTCAGCTTGCTGCAAGAAAGCAAGCTTGTTGAAACAAGATGCAAGCAAGCAAGCTCATCTTTGTGAGCTCAGCTTGCGAGCTCACAAGCTCAAATTTACAAAGCTTGGTCCGCTAGCTCAGTTTTGTGGTTCATGTAAATGCTAGCTCAGTTTTGCAGTTCTTGTAAATGCTAACTCAGTTGCAAAACAGAGTTGCAAACCTAGTTTGCAAAACTGAGATGCAAACTCAGTTTCGACAGAGTTGCAAACTCAGTTTGCAAAACTGAGATGCAAACTCAGTTTGCACAACTGAGATGCAAACTCAGCTTGCAGAACTGAGTTGCAATTCAGTTTCGCAAACTAAATTTGCAACTCAGTTTTGCAAATTGAGTCGACTCAGTTTTCAACTCATCCAATTATTATGTATCTACATCCTTGAACTAAGCACACACAAAAGTAACAAGATATGCTCCATTACGGATCATTGTTTGAAGCTTAAGTTTTTGATTCAACTATTTTATTTAATCAATACTCTATGACATAAATATTGACATTATTAATTATCCACCACATTACTTAATAGTGTTAATGATGCATAATAGACGAAAATATGCGTCCTAATTTTGCAGATCATTGTTTGCATCTCATTTTTGCATGGGTTTTAACTTTGAGTGTTTATACTAATGCAAGCACTTATAGATGAATGCTTTGAATTCTCGTGCAGGACTTTGAAAAATATGCAAAACGGATATTACAAGCTTTGTGAATTTTCGGATGGAGGCTTTGTGATATGGTCCACGTTTCGCCTTCGCAATATCTTAAGTTCTATGTATCTCTAGTAAAACTTGGTATTGCTTTTTATAATTTGAACTTGATATTATTGTATTTTGAAATTTGAAGCATGTAACAAATATTTTAGAATTATGCGGATGTGACATTGTTGAATATGAAATATGGAAGTGTACCAAATCTTATGTTGAATTGATATGTTGAATTATACATGTGATTGGAAATCATAAAGACATGTTATACTCATTCATAAGTGTTGCAATTTATGTATGCCAACATTTATAAGTGTTAGTAGCATTATGATACTGACATTTATAAGTGTTATTATATCTTATGGTTCCAACATTTATAAGTGTTAGCAATGAATATGTTTGTAACTCTTATAAGTGTTACCATATCTTATGCTTCCAACATTTATAAGTGTTAGCAATGAATATGTTTATAACTCTTATAAGTGTTACCCTATCTTATTGTTCCAACATCTATAAGTGTTAGCAATGAATACGTTTGTAACACTTATAAGTGTTAGCAATGAATATGTTTGTAACACTTATAAGTGTTAGCAGTTACTTTGTTTGTAACACTTATAAGTGTTACAGGAAATTCCTCATAGGCCGTTGGTGACACTTAAAAGTGTTACAGAAATTATTTGTAACACTTATACTTGTTGGGAATCCCCTGTTTTGGTGTAGTGTAATCTCTATTTGATTAACTCTTCTTCGAATAACCTATATTCGATTATCTCTCTTCGAATAACTCATATTCGAAATCTCTCTCTTTCGAATAAACAATATTCGATCTCTTTCTTTCGAATATGCTATATTCGAAAATCTCCTTTCGATTTACTAATCGATAACCCCTTTCGATCAAACTAAAATCGATAACTCCTTTAACTCTATTCGAATAACAAATATTCGACAAACTCCTTTGGATCAACTCATTTGATTAACTCCTTCGAATAACAAATTCGAATAACTTACCTTCGAATAACCAATATTCGATTTACTCTAACTCGATTAACTTAATTCTAATCGGTTTACTCCATTTCGATTCAACTTAATTCAAATTGATTAACTCCTTTCGAATAACTAAATTCGATCTAACTCTAATTAAATAACTAATATTCAATTAACTCTTACGTGTTTAACTCTATTTGAATAAGTAAATTTGAATCACTCTAATGTGTTTAACTCTATTCAAATATCAAATTCGAATAACTCATTTCGAATAACTAAATTCGATTAACTCTTTTAACTTTACTCGAATAACTATATTCGATTAACACCTTCTTTCGAATAACTATATTCGGTTAACTCTTCGACTAACTCCTTTGGATTAACTAACTTCGAATAACTCCTTTGGATTACTAACTTCGAATAACTCCTTTGGATTACTAACTTCGAATAACTCCTTTGGATTAACTAACTTCGAATAACTCCTTTGGATTACTAACTTCGAATAACTCCTTTGGATCAACTAACTTCGAATAACTCCTTTGGATTAACTAACTTTGAATAACTCCTTTGGATTAACTAACTTCGAATAACTCCTTTGGATTAGCTAACTTCGAATAACTCCTTTGGATTAACTAACTTCGAATAACTCCTTTGGATTAGCTAACTTCGAATAACTCCTTTGGATTAACTAACTTTGAATAACTCCTTTGGATTAACTAACTTCGAATAATCAATATTCGATAACTACTCTTCGAATAAATAATATTCGGTAACTCTTCTCAAATGAATAACATTTGATTTCTCCACTCGAATAAACTATATTCGATTACTCTTCCCTCGAATACACTATATTCGATAACTCTACTTCGAATAAGTGGTATTCGGCAACTCTACTCGATTAACTCCACTTGGATAACTCTAACAGGTCAACTCTAACTGGTCAACTCTAACTGAGTAACTCTAACTGATCAACTCTAACTGGTCAACTTTAACTGGTCAACTTTAACTGGTCAACTCTAACTGTTTATCTTTAACTGGTAAACTTTAACTGGTTAACTCAAATGGTTTAACCTAACTGGTTAACTCAAATGGTTTAACCTAACTTGATTTACTTGTCTCGATTAACTGAACTAATCCACTTAGTTTAACTTAGTTACTTCACTTTGATTAACTCTAACCGATTTACTTAGTTTAACTCAGCTAATTCACTTTGATTAACCCAACTAATTTACTTCGATTAACAAATTAGTTTAACTTGACTAATTCACTTAGTTTGACGCAACTAATCCACTTTGATTTACAAATTAGTTTAACTTAACTAATTCACTTCGATTAACCGCTTAGTTTATCTTAACTAATTTACTTTGGTTAACTTAACCAATTACTTTGATTAACTCGACTAACTTGCTTTGGTTAACCTAACCAATTACTTTGTTTAATCCTTTTATCACACTCTGGTTATAATTCCTACTTCTACAATATCTCCTTAAAATCCATATCGTGTTATACTTGTGTGCGAAGCACGTGTTTAAATCTATCCTTGTATAATTCTATCTATTTTCCGAACAAGTGTTCCTTTATTTATTCCTTAAATAAATATTCCTTTATTCCATTTATTTATAATCTAAATAAATGTTCCTTTATTTATTTCCTAAATAAATAAATGTTTTCATTTTATAAAATCCTATCGATTTTATAAATAAGATTTATTTTCAATATAAACATTAAAAATTCCCTTTTTACATTCTAGTATCACCTACGGTGTTTAACGCGTCGTATAACAATGATCGGTATCATTCAAACATATGAAATCAATAACAGATTTCATAACACATCATATATCACAATATATGAAAAACGGTAAAATAAATGTTGAGGAATCCAGTCGGATTCCTCCAACCTGTTTCCCTGCATCCACAGATGTTACACAATAAAATATACATCAATTTCATTCCAACATGAAATATACTGATGAACTGAATCAATATTTGATTGTCGTTTATATATATAACTATATCTATGTTTCAATCAAATCTATTTAACAGTCCAAACTATCAATACACAACAATCAAATCATTTAATACAGTTTATATAAAAATATAAACTGAGGAGAGTTAGTGAGTTTTACTCACATTGGACGATCATCGTTAATAACGATAACCATCGCTTGATTCAGACGGACAATTTATTTTGCTATAAATTGTAACGAGCTCCGATGGACTTCCAGTCGGTTCCATTGTGTTGCTCCCGTCCATACGATCCTAATGGATCCGACCGTTCGTCAATCCGACTTTGCTTGAGCTAAATACGGGATTTACAAGTTATATGGTGATTAAATATAATAATCACTTAGCTTATTAAAAAAAAAATCTCCCTCACCCCTCACGTGCACAATAGCTCGCCACCCTCTTCTTCCTCAAATACAAACCCAGCATCTGCTCCCGTACATTTTTCCTTACCGAAGTTTCCCTGCTTCGTCCCACCACCTTACTACATGAAATGCAAAACAAACACTACCATTTTATTTCACTTCCACTAACCCACATCCTTCATATCAGTTTTGCTTATTTACAGTCCCATTCAATAAAACTGCTCACGTACCAAAACTCAGTGTGCTCTCTTCTTTCATTAGCATATATATATATATGCTCCCAACACTTCGATATTTGACAAACAGAAAACATGCCGAACCTCTTCTGTTGCTACACTTCAAACATGACTTGAGGTTCACCCCTTCCACGCTCACGTCGACGCTGTACACCAGAAGCCAGCCCTCACTCTCCTCCTCCCTTTTCCTTTCAGTTGACTGCTCCACTTGATTCCAGTGTCACCAGCAACTACCACGGCCGTTCATCACCTGACTGCCACTCATCGACTTGTCATCCTCAACTGATCACCGCGCCCTACTCCTCTCCCCTTCCGACACTTCCAAGTTCGCCATCCCTCCTTCCAACGGTAACGTTGCTGTTAAACTGAGGTGGGAGAACCCACGTCGTATGTTATCAAGATGGTAGGAGTCTTAACAGTATAGTTTGAGGAACGATTTCCTGGCGGCTGAGAAATGAGGCCACGGAAGAGGTAATGAACTAGGTTTTTGGGGGTGGTTAGGGTACTTATATAAACGGTTTAAATGAAGACGTGGAAGTTGGTTCCCATTCTCTAAGTAGTGGATGAGAAAAGGACAAGACGTGGACTATTTCTAACCTAAGAAAATGAAAGGCACACTTACAGCCGAGTGTTGAGGTGAGACGAGAGTGGCGTATAGATATATGTGAGGGGTATTGTTTCAAAGGTTAGGATACCGTATATATATACAACTCCATCCACAAATGACCTAGTCTGGACAGAAGTAAAAATACCATGGTATTCAGTAAGGTGCCACGATCCCAGAAATATAAAAATATCGGTAGTTCGACTTATTTTGTGAAACCCCAAAATATCGACACAGGGTGTAAAATACTTCAAATAAAAAGTTGCTTATTTAATTAATTAAAAATTATACTAAAATTCTAAAAATTAAATTATCGTTATGTCTCAAAAGAACCTTGTCTGAATTCACACCCGATATCTAGTTATTTCGAAATAACTGTTATGGCCGATAAACGATTCTATAGCGACTATTCTAAAATTTGATTTGGACATATCTCCAAATCTACACGACGAAATCCTGATTTCTCTCTTCCATCAGAAAGAAATACTTCACTAGCTCCACACGTTTCTTGTTTCACAGAAATCCGGCTTAAAATGAACTCTGTACATTCAGTTGAAGTTCGAATCGCCAAATAGCGAACTACAGCGCTATTTCAAGCTCTATTTTAATTATATTATAATTATACGTTCGAACGTTGTACTTTAAGTTATCGATATCGCCAAATCGATATATAAATAATTAAATAAATTAATTATTTGACAGCTAACAAAACGCGCCATTACAAAGGAGTCCATCAGAACCAATCAGATGCCATATCTGCCTTAGAGCGAATCGGCCCACGGGTTGACAGCCAAGCACCTTGAATCAACCCCTAGTCGACCCAGCGGGGCTTGGGTCGACCTCAAAAATGGGCCGGTTCGGTTATTCACCCTCCCGATTCGCTGTTTTGAACTTTTTTGCATATATATTTATTTAATTTTTATATATATCTATATATTTCTCGTATGCATACAAACTTCAAGGCTTAATAACTTCTTCATAAGGTATCCGTTTTATGCAAACCAAATGTCTATCTTGACCAAAATTTTGAGACGAACGTAATCGCACAACCCATTTCACTTAATTCTTCTTCTAAAAATTAAGTGTTCTTGAATTTGTTAATTTTAATATTCTCAGAAAATTCGGGGTGTTACATTATTCCCTCCTTAAAGGATTTCGTCCCCGAAATCTTCAAGTTAAGAAGAATGCATCTTAACATCCAATCATCCATTTACTCATCCATCATCCACAAGCATCCATTGTCCTTAAAGGACTTCAAATGTCATATGAACATATGCAGAGTGTGTGTATATGTCTCTTATCTAGTGCAAAATCAGGCGATCTACTGATCCAGTTGACCTCCTTAATGTGAATCATGAGTGTGCCATGAGTCCATTATGTATGCAATTTTCCCTATTCATAATTCTATGTGAGTGCATAATCATTCATACAAATGCAACGTCCATATGATAACACATCAAGTTTCAATCCACATACAATTTCATGCGTTCATATGCAAATGCAATATGAAAATGATTGAGCCAATCTAGATCTAATGTGTATGTGCATATGCATCCACGAGCAACCACTTGCAACCACTTTGCAACCATCAACCATAACATGTTTCAAATACATGTTTACGTCCATTGATTTCTACTAAGGATCAAGAAATAGGACCAAGAAGATAACTAAGCATGAATAAACTTATGATAAAGGAGATATCAAAGATGTACCCTCAAAAAGATAAGGGTAGGCTGCACGTATCTTGCTTTCGGTCTCCCAAGTCGCGTCTTCTTCATTGTCACTCCATTGTACTATAACAAGCTTGACTTCATGGTTGCTTAGCTTTTTGACTTCCGTTCCCAAGATACGAGTTGGGATTCTTCTCACTGTTGCTTCTCGTTCCACTTCTACCTCTTCTAGTATCTTTGGTTCTGCCACTTCCGCAGACTCATGTAAGCACTTCCGTAGGTGAGAAACATGAAAGACATTGTGAACTCCAGCCAACTTTTCAGGTAGCTCTAATCTGTAGGCCATCGTCCTAATTCTTTCAATGATAGGAAATGGTCCTATGAATCTAGGTGCCAATTTCCCTTTGGATCCAAAGCGAACAACATTCCTCAAAGGAGATACTTTAAGGAACACTCTGTCTCCAACCTGAAACTCAAGGTCGGTCCTTCTTTTATCTGCATAGGACTTCTGTCTATCTTGAGCAGTCTTCATTCGTTTTCTTATTAGGTCCACCTTTTCTGAGGTTTCCCTAATCATGTCTGGCCCAAGTATAAGCTTATCTATGGATTCCCACCAACAGGTTGGTGATCGACATGGTCTCCCGTATAAGGCTTCGAAGGGTGACATGCCTATTGTAGCTTTGTAGCTATTTCTGTAGGTGAACTCCACCGGAGGAAGATGATCTTCCCATGTCCCCCCAAAGTCAAGAACACACAATCTCAAGAGGTCTTCTAAGACTTTGTTCACTCTTTCCGTCTGTCCATCGGTTTGGGAGTGGTACGCCGTGCTTAAACATAGTTGTGTGCCTACAACCTCTTGCAAACTCTTCCAGAACTCGCTTGTAAAGATAGGGTCTCGATCGCTTACTATGCTGGAAGGTATCCCATGCAGTCGATCTATCTCTTTAAGATATAGAGATGCTAGAGATGAGGTAGTCCGTCTACTTTTGACAAGTATAAAGTGAGCGCTTTTTGTGAGCCGGTCCACTATTACCCAAATACTGGTATTGCCCCTTCTTGACCTAGGCAACCCATCAATAAAGTCCATCAAAATGCTATCCCATTTCCATTGTGGGACCTCTAGAGGATAAAGCAAACCACCAGGCTTCTTCTGCTCCGCCTTGACCTGCTGGCATATCATGCACTTAGAAACGAATTCAGCTACGTCCCTCTTCATGCCATTCCAAAAGAAAACTCTTTTGATGTCTTTATACATTTTGTCTCCGCCTGGGTGTATGGTCAGCTTTGAATGTTGTGCTTCTTCTAGAACTGTTTTCACTAAACCTCTTACTTGTGGGACGCATAGCCTTCCATCCCGTCACAACCATCCCATATCATCGATGGAGTATCTATTGAGGTGACTCGAAGTCTCACCCTTAATCAGTTTATCTATCTCATCTACTAGTTGAGGGTCTTCACGTTGTGTCGTTCCTATTGAGTCAAAAAGTGTAGGTCGCACTTCCAGTGTTGCTAACAAGCCAGGTACAAATTCATAGGAGTGTCTAAAGTTAAAGTTGGTTATGTACTCCAAGCTTTGCCTTTCTACAAAGAGAGGGCTTAAGGTCAGCTTCTTTCTACTTAGAGCGTCTGCTACCACATTGCCCTTACCAGGAGTATAGGAAATCTCAAAATCATATGAGGCAAGAAACTCCATCCGTCTTTGCGGCCTCAAGTTGAGATCTTTCTGTGAGAAAAGGTGCTTCAATGATTTATGGTCAGTAAACAATTCGAACTTCTCACCTAGGAGATAATGGCGCCCAGACTTAAGAGCGAAAATGATGGCCACCAATTCTAGGTCATGGGTTGGGTAGTTTTTCTCATGTACTTTCAACTGCCTTCTACCATAAGCTACTACCTTCCCTTCTTGCATCAAGATAGCGCCTAATCCTGTACCGCATGAATCCATGTATATGGTAAACATCTTGCTCCCATCAGGCAATGTCAGAACTGGGGCTGTTGTTAGAGCCCTTTTCAAGCATTGGAAAGCAATACGCAATCCAAATCCCAAGCAAAAACTAGGTTCTTCTTCGTCAACCTTGTAGGTGGAGCTGAGTTTTTCGCAAAGCCTTTGATGAACTTCCGGTAAAAGCCTGCTAGCCCGAGAAGGCTTCGGACTTTAGTTGAGTTTCATGGAATCTTCCAATCTTGCACAGCAACCACTTTTGCGGGGTCCACGGCTAACCCCTCTTTGGACACCACATGTCCAAGGAATCTAACTTCTCTCCAGAAAAGGCATTTGGAGAATTTGGCTTTCAACTGATGTGCACGGAGAGTATCCATGACTTCCCTTAAGTGCTGAGCATGCTCTTCCTCACTCTTCGAGAAGATCAAAATATCGTCCATGAAGACCACCACAAACTTATTGAGGAATTCCCGGAGAACCCTGCTCATCAAGTCCACGAAATAGGAAGGTGCGTTTGTCAAGCCAAAAGGCATGACAAGCGACTCGAAGAAACCATCCGGGGTCCTAAATGCGGTCTTGTCAATGCTATCCTCAGCCACTCTTAGCTGATGAAACCCGGTAGCCAGATCTAGTTGGGAGAAAATGGATGCACCTACGAGCTGGTCAAACAGATCGTCAACTCTTGGGAGTGGGTGCCTATTCTTCTTGGTCAGCTTGTACAGCTCCCTATAATCCACGCATAGGCGGTGTGAACCGTCGGCTTTGGTCGCGAACACTACTGGAGCACCCCATTCAGAAATACTCCGTCTTATGAACCCTTTTTCAAGCAGCTCTTTAACTTGCTTGCTGAGTTCTTTTCTCTCCCTTGGAGCCATGTGTCTAACGGGTAAAGCAACGGGTTTTGCATTGTCAACGAGGTATATGCGGAAGTCTATCTCCCGCTTCGGAGGTAAGCCCTTAACCTCTTCAAACACATCCGAGTATTCACGGACCGCTCTAGCAGACTGCAAATTCTCAACAGACGCATCAAGAGATTTTAGATAACTTAGCATAACAGAATTCATGGGATAACAAGAGATTTCAAGAGTGTTACTGAGGCAAGTCATGAGTCTAACCACTCTCTTTTCACAATCGAGGACGACACCATTACTGGATAGCCAGTCCTTGCCTAGAATCAGCCCATAGCCTGTGAAGCCCAAAACATAAGCATTACATTTAAATCCAACGCTTAAAATAGAGATTTCCAAATCCAAACAAATCATTGACAAATAAATTGAGCCCCCAATTGGATTTGAAACAACCAAGGGATCCTCTACTATATGGGTGTCTAGGTGCAGAGATTCAACTAAAGCAGTAGATATAAAAGAGTGTGATGCACCAGAATCAAAGGGAGTACGAACAGGATTATCAAACAGATAAACTAAACTCTCAACAGAAATATGTCTACCTCGTTCCTGTAGAGGTGCAACGAGAGCATGAACTGCCCTCCAGAAGATGATCCAGTCTTATGTCCCTGCCCTTGCCTTTTTGGGCAGTCCTTAGACAAGTGTCCAGTATCCCCGCACTTGAAACAAGCGCCCAATTTCCTCTTTTTCTTTCTACAGTCCCTAGCCAAGTGTCCAGGTATCCCATAGAAATTGGACTTCATCTTCTTACGGGATTTATTATCTTTCCCGCCTTTCTTAGGGTCCGTCTTCTTGTTCTGAGATCCATCTCCTTTCTTGTTTTGAGGCTCTTCCTTCTTCACCTCCTTCTTGCCATCTTTGTTCTCCTCTTGCAACAGAGCCATGTCCACCAGTCTCTCGTAAGTTGCTCACATAGGTATATGGGACATTACCAAACCTTGAAGCGACTCATTCAGTCCTTTGGCAAAGCAGAGAGCCTTCTTGTGTGGAGTGTTTACTAACTCCAGTCCAAATTGAGCAAGCTGGTTGAATTTATTGACGTATTCTTTGATCGACAAGCTGCCTTGTTTAAGTGATAGGAACTTCTCCATTTGCAGACTCTGCTCAGCTTGTGAGAGGAACTTCATTTCAAATCTCGCCCTGGAGTCCTCCCAAGTCTCTAACGGTCTTTCAGAATTAGTGACTTCCCACCAGAAGGAGGCCTCGTCTTTGAGCAACCACACCACCAACTGTAGTTTCTGCCTCTCATCTACTTCAAAGGTAACGAATAAGTCTCAGTCTCCTTGAGCCAATTTCTGGCTTCCACGAATGATTCGCTCCCTTTAAAGTCTTTTCCACCCATGGATCTAAAGTCTCTACAGATCTTTGAGAAGCCATTTCCTCTCGGAGGAGGAGGAGGAGGAGCAGTAGCAGCTGGGGGAGGAGGAATGTCTGCTGGGCCCACGTCATTGGCCCTAGCTTCTAGGTATCTCCTGAACCAGCCAGGTATCGGTACAGCCTTTGGAAGGTTAAGATCCCCAGACATGCTGAAACAAAAAGGAAAGATTCAAAACGAAGGATAGAAAGATAGTGCATATGGCTTTGGGCATTATGCCTTTTTAAATTAACACTTTTTCTTGAAAATGCTTCTTTATGACTTCTTTTTGAAAAATAGTTTCAAAAATTTTATCCGATTTGGTAACCTTTAGCTCTAATACCAAGTGTAACACCCCACCACCGTTAAAGTCACTCTCAAAGGGAATGCCTTAACTTCGGTGGAGTGTTTTAAGGTACAAGATACTAATAAATTACAAGATAGTAAATTTATGCAGCGGAAAAAGATCAATATTATTTCATAAATACTTGTTCAACACAACAATTCAACAACTGTTTCAACCTTCCAAATTATTACAACTTTTCATCTGTCTTGAAAACATAAAGAAGCAATAATGAAAATAAAATGACATAAATCCCCAATAAGTGCTTGACTATAGCTATAGCTCAAAAAGGAAAGCCCAAGCCTTACATCTATGGTCTTCAAGCTTTGGCTAACCTGGACTAAGCAGAAGTGTTTCCTCCTTGCGGACCTAGGGGGGAATGGAAGAAAAGAAGCGACAAGGTCCAATCCCAAGGCATGTATAATTTTAACATTAATATATAGGTGTTAACTAGATCTAACAAGGTGAACTTGCATAAGTCCACTTTACAAACATGCATATAAATATAGATCTAGTTTTGGATCTAACATGCAACTTGCATATAAACATATGTATAATTAGATCATGACTTGGATTTATCATAAAATATATAACTTGCATTAATCATATGAACCTAGATAGATCTTGACATGGATCCAACATAAAACTTGTAACTTGCATATGAACATATGAACATATATATTGGCATATGGATCTAACATAAAGCATATGAATATATATATATATATATATATATATATGTAGATCTTGACTTGGATCTAACATAATACATACAACTTACATTAATCATATAAACATATATATGTAGATCTTAACATGAAACATATAACTTGCATATGATATTGATAGTTTCATTCTCAATCATTAATAGATCCAACACCAAGTCCAATAAGCCACAAACATTCCAAGACAATTCATGATAAAATCATCACAAGAAACAAACATGAATTAGCATCATCAATATTATACAACATGGTATAATTCTATTTTTCTCTTTATATAAATCACGTCTTAAATTTATTTACATCTAAAAGATAACTACACTTACAAAAGACAATCTTGATTTCTGGAATCTGTATTCTGAAGTTGAAATGCTTGCCTTTGATGTAGACAATCATTGTTTTAGTTTACTTTTGATTTGATTTGGTTTGTCTCTTTTAATTTGCTTCAATTTGAACGGCGGCTACTCGAGGTTGTCCAATGGCATCATGACGGCTCTTGGTTTGATTTTTAATATGATTTAGGGTTGAGTTATTAGGTTGCTTATATAGAAGTTTGATATAATAGGAACCATCAGATTAACCTAGAGCAAATCAAAGCCATTCAGATAGGATAGAATAGCCACATCAGCCCTAATGACTCAGCAAGGAGTCCATCAGAACCAATCAGATGCCACATCTGCCTTAGACAGAATCGGCCCACAGGTTGACAGCCAAACACCCTGAATCAACCCCTAGTCGACCCAGCAAGGCTCGTGTCGACCTCAAAAATGGGCCGGTTCGGTTATTCCCCCTCCTGATTCGTTGTTTTGAACTTTTTTGCATATTTATTTATTTAATTTTTATATATCTATATATATATATATATATATACATATTTTTCTCATATGCATACAAACTTCAAGGCTTAATAACTTCTTCATTAGGTATCCGTTTTATGCAAACCAAATGTCTATCTTGACCAAAATTTTGAGATGAACGTAATAGCGCAACCCATTTCACTTAATTCTTCTTCTAAAAGTTAAGTGTTCTTGAATTTATTAATTTTAATATTCTCAGATAATTCGGCGTAACACCCCGAATTTTATGAGAATATTAAAATTAACAAAATCTAGAACACTTAATTTTTAGATGAAGAATTAAGTGAAATGGGTTGTGCTATTACATTCGTCTCAAAATTTTGGTCAAGATAGACATTTGGTTTGCATAAAACGGATACCTTATGAAGAAGTTATTAAGCCTTGAAGTTTGTATGCATATGAGAAAAAAATATAGATATATATAAAAATAAAATAAATAAATATGCAAAAAAAAGTTCAAAACAGCGAATCGGGAGGGGGAATAACAGAACCGACCCATTTGAGGTCGACCCGAGCCACGCTGGGTCGACTAGGGGTTGATTCAGGGTGTTTGGCTGTCAATCCGTGGGCCGATTCGCTCTAAGGCAGATGTGGCATCTTATTGGTTCTCATGATTCAGGGTTAATTTAATGGTCCTAAAACACTCTCTACAACTATATAAGGACCCTAAACCTAAAATCTAATTCTATTATTCGCTCTCATCTAAACCTGGCCGCCACTAAAACCAAAATCAAATTAAATCTAATCTAATTCAACTAAGAGAATTCAACGATGTACATCAAAGGCGAGCAATTCAATTTCAGAATACGGATCCCTGAAATCAAGTTTTTCCTTTTGATTGTAAGTGTAGTTATCTTTAAGATGTGAATAAATTAAAGACATGATTTGTAATGAATTGTAAAGTAGAATTGTATCAGGTTGTATGTGATGCTGATTTATGTTTATTCATGTCTATTCTATCATATATGCCTATGAACTATTGTGGTCTATCGAACCTATCATGTTATGTGGAAATTGGTGAGTAAACCTATGATGTTGTATAGGAATTTGGGAATGAAATTATCATATGTAAGTTTGGTGATATTATGATACATACAAGTTTTAGGCTAAGTCATGTCGTTTATGCCTAATTGTTTAGAGCCATTATGCATACATGTTTAGATCTACAACTTTATATGTTAGATCCATATGCCTTTATGATAGATCAAATTTGCAAGTTCACCACTACATGCCAAGTTTAACCTATATAGTTTTATGTAAATTCATATGCTTGTGGTTCATGTTGCATAGATCAAATTTGCAAGTTCATAGATAAAAGTATATTGTTCTATGCCAAATCCATGTGACATATGTGTAGTTAGATCCATACTTTTGTATGATGTTGGAATGTTGCAAAGTTCCTCTTTTCCCCTTTTTTGTTTTGTAAGTTAGGCTAAAATATCGAGCCTAACATTCTATGTAATTTTGCGAACGTACAATGGGGGTAACGTTGGGGAAAACATGTAATTGGCATGTTTGACACGTAAGAATGATAAGTGGCATGAAAATGGTATAATCTATACCTAAAATTTTGAACGTGATTTAGAAGGAAAGTGGGCCATGACAATAATTGATTTATAATTTACATGTAAATATGTAGGATAGACATGAAAAATTACATGGCATAGATTGGTTCATGAAATGGTATATTTAGTATACCATTAATTGTGAGCATAATCAAAAGGATAATTGTGGCATAATTAAACTGGGAATAATTTACATATGGAATTTGTCATAAATAAGAAATATGTAAATTTAGAAAAGAAGAATATGTCTAACCCGAGGTTAGACTGAGTTGTGGTGTAAAACTTCCTGGAACTGACCGGCACATCCAGTGACCACAACAATACCTGTCTAATGTAGGTAGTTAGTGCATTGAGCCCAAAAAGGACCCAAGGTTAGATTGTGTTGTGGTGTAAAATTGCCCGGAACCGACCGTCACATCCGGTGACCACAACAATACCTGTCTAATGTGAATGGTTGGTGCTTTAATAATGCTAAGTCAAGATTGGTAGGGTTAAGTTAATTAAGGAAACACTTAACCAATTCAACATGTTAACTAAACTGATAGGTGAGGTTAAGTAAATTTAGAACACTTAACCGTTATAACATGTTAACTAGACAAGTGGGTGAGGTTAAGTAAATTTAGAACACTTAACCGTTATAACATGTTAATTAGACAAGTGGGTGAGGTTAAGTAAATTTAGAACACTTAACCATTATAACATGTTAATTAGAGAAGTGGGTGAGGTTAAGTAAATTTAGAACACTTAACCTTTATAACATGTTAATTAGACAAGTGGGTGAGGTTAAGTAAATTTAGAAACACTTAACCAGTATAACTTGATTTATGGAAAGGTTAAGTTAAAATAAGAGGGCAACACTTAACCAATATAACTTGATTTGTAGTAGGGTTAAGTTAACACAAGAAGGCAACACTTAACCAAAGTAACATGACATGTAGGTGGGTTAAATTAACTTGAATTGATTGATGACACTTAACCAATACAATAAGATGAATACGTGGGGTTAAGTTAACAAGAAACACTTGACCAATACAACTTGATGAACGAACGGGGTTAAGTTAATAGGAAACAGTTAACCGATCCAACATGATAAGTAAGGAGGGTCAAGTGAATAATAAATGCTTAACCAACATGACATGATGAATGAGTGGGTTAAGTTAACATCAGCGGACAATACTTAACTAATGTGGCGTAATATGCGGGATTGTTAAGTACATATTGGGTTATTGGGTAATATTAGTAAATATAGGCCCACAAAACTTAACCATTAAACAAACATGCTTGAATCAATGGAAGGGTTAAGTACATATCGGGTTGGTGGGTAATATTAGTAAATATAGGCCCACAAACCATAATTATTAAATAAACATGCTTGAATCGATGGGAGGGTTAAGTACATCTCGTGTAGGTGGGTAATATTAGTACATATAGGCCCACAAAACTTAACCGTTTATTAAAAATGCTTGAATCGATGGGAGGGTTAAGTACATATCGGGTTGGTGGGTAATATTAGTAAATATAGGCCCACAAACTTAACCAATAGGAAACCCTAGTAACGGGGACCCATTTCAGTAGTGACCCACATGGATGTATCACGGTAACCTGAACTAGGCAGGGTGGGGCACGATTACTGGGCTGATTATAAGTAGTCAAAGCAGCGATAGGGGGTACGTCAGTGTAGGTTCCGACGGTTTACGGGCGTGCACGTACTCCGGAGTGGAAAAATGCAGGCACTGGGTACCAGTAGTTATACACTGTGCATCTTGAACCATGTCGGGTCGCTATCGTAAGGATTGACACACCTAATGGTAGGACCAACACAGGGTATCTACACACAAGAGATGGCCGATTGACACAGACACATGGAACATGAATACAAGTAGGGAGCCGATCGATAGGGTAGTAAGGGTACATCTAACATGTTCATGGCAATTAGGTTGATTGAGGTGGAATCCTCACGATCGATGTACACCTGAAGGCTACCACAATTACGGGGGTTAGGATCACAATTATCATTTTATACAGATTACTAGTTGGGACACTAGTTAGGTGGTGCAGAGATAAATACAGAAATCAGATTAATAAAGTAGCAGCGAAGCAGAGAAAAAGTAGAAGCGCATTCAGTACAGCTTGCACCTATCTTGTCTTTAGTTATCTTGTTTTTATGGTATTGCCCTATTTTTAGTTTATTCATATCATGATCCTTTATCTTGTTTGCATGTTGAAAGTCAGTGGACTTACTAGACTTATGTCTGACCTAGTTTTTTTTCCGCCTCTTTTCTTCCGTCCCCCCCCCCCCCCCCAAGGTAGTCAGGGAGAGAATAGCTCAGCCTAGCTTGGACCTCTTCTCTTTCCAAGCTTGAAGATTAGTTGGTGTATTTCTTTGGACTCTCTCTCTCTTCCACTGCTATGGTTGGTTCATGCTTTATTTGGGGAATATCATTGTTATCTTTTGGCTTCTTTTACACTTGGAAGTTAAGAAATCAAGACAGAAGTTCTATATATTACTTTTAAGTATGATTTGAGAAAATTGTTGCAAAGCTTGACTGAATCACATTGTGTAACGACCCGCATTCTACGCATCATAGGATCGTAGAATATTTATTTCTTTCACATACGAAGTCGTATGGTCATGTAACTTTGGGAGACGACTATTGGGGTCATTTCCCATGTTCATGATTTTTCCCGATTTTTAAATGACCATTTTACCCCTAGTTGGCACTGTTTTGGCCATAACTTTTGACTGGAAAGGAATTTTGACCTGAAACCACTTCCATTGGCTTCGGATGATGGTTTCTCTTTCCGTAGAGTGGTCACATTAGCCAAACGGACTTACCGTTTGGGAGATATGGCTGAAACAAGTTTCAGATGGTGAAAGACAGCTTAGTTGGGCTTAAACGGGTGATTAGCAGCTAGGCCCAAGGGGAATTTCGGGTTTAGAGGGTTAGGAGGTCTGATTAGGGTTAGGTTATCACTTTCATTTCAGTTTTGAGCCGCCACAAACCTCCTTGAAGACCTTAGTAATGGCTTCCTACATCTAAAACACCCCAAATCACTCTCTAATTGAAGATTAGGCTTAGCAACACCAAATTAAGGAGAAAAGCACCAAAGCAAGGTTGGAGCCGCTGTTAGACATCAGTATTCACCCCAAATCCGAGGAGTTTCAGTTCTGAGAATTTCATTTGTGGCCAAGGTGAGTGATTTGCATAGTTTTTGCACTAATTACGGTGATTAAGGGTAATTAGTGAAGATTAGCGAATTTATACGTAAATAAATTCTGGAAAAATTCTTAAAATTCTAAAATAATGTTTTAAGGCTCTGTTAGAAATTTGGGTTAATTTCGATGTGTTTTGCTAATCGTATGCTTAAACATGATTAAGAGGGATTATAGGCAAATGTGAGGTTTTAGCCACTTTTGATTCATTTTGATTCATTTAAATTGTTGTTTGCTGTTTGTGGTTGCTATTACATGTTGCTATGACTCTATGGTATGTTTCATGATTGATTAGAATAGTTAAGTTGTTCGAAAACGTCGTCGAACGGCGTAGAAAGCTCGCTGGAAAGTTGCAGAAGTGTGCAGGTTCCGAACCGGTTCGGATCGGAGAAAGGGGTCGGATCGGACTAGGGAACTGACCAAGGGAATCCGAACTGGATGGGGACTTGCCACTGGAAGAAGTTTGGCAGGAAGGAAGGCCATTGCTTAGAGTTGGAGTTGGAGCAGATCGGATCGGAGTAGGCTAGGGAGCGGAGCGGATCGGACTGAAGTAAAGCGAAGTGATCGGATCGGAGTAGAAGAAACGAGGGAGCTGATCGAAGAAGGAGCATGAACTGGAAGGAGGATAGCAACCCGACCCGACCCGGAGTAAAGAAACCCGAACCGAACAGACGAGGGCAATGATTGCCGAACCGAACTGAAGGGGGAGAATCACTGAACCGACCCGACCCGAAGTGGGCTACCGACCCGACCCGATGATGGTGATGACTACCGAACCGAACAGAACTCTAGGACTGTTAATGTACGACAACTCTTCTGAGGACCCACTCCAATTCGACCAAACCCGAGATGCAAAGGAGGTCCAAATGAGAAGTTAGAGCTTAAGATTCAGATGGGAATCAACGAGTTCACTTCATGGTTGGGCTTTGCTGCAGGACGCGTGCTAAGGAGTTATCGACACCTATAGCTTTGGACCACTATGGTAGGAGGTACGAAGGCGGATTCAGGGCCATTATGGCATTGGTAGAACCAAGGGCTACGACCAATGAAGTGGGTCATTGAAATGTTTGGTCATGACTCCAAGTGTTTGGCTTGGTCATAGCAGGGTTTCTACAAGTCGGGATTCGTCGTTGCCTCAGTTTGTCTAGTGTTCCAAAGTGGTAGATGTCGTACGCTTTACGCACTGAGTGAGAGATGTGAGGATGGTTGCTATGGATGATTTGTTTGCTATCATTGTGACATGCACACCCCAACCCCATATTCTTACACTATTTGTTATGGCACCTTGGAGTATTGTACGGTATGTGGTACTAACTCTTTGGTTGCAGGTCCAGGTTCAGGTATGGTTTAGTATACCTGTTATTACTCTGTTTAGATGCTTATCGCTCATACCAGGCTTTATGTCTGACCCAGAGTTTTATGTCTCTTCTTATTACTCTGGGTGCTCACACGAGCAGACTAGAGACAGGTTAGCCGGTGATGCACGGGTAGATGGTCCGGAGACGAGCAGGAGGCTTCCACGTACTATATACATAATATTCTCCCTGTGTTGTTGAAGATCACTGCTTGGGCATTGTTGGTGTATCTTCTATTTTAGCTTTCTTTTTATTAGAGACAGTAAATTTGGAAAGTTGTAATAAGCTGTATATGGATTTCCGCTGCTTTGATGTTGACATTGATTATTAGTTATCGGCTTATGCACTGTCTCGCCTGTTTTATGTCAAGTATGTTATTATTATATTTTATCCCATGCGCTGTGAGACATTCTACAGGTTCTTTGATTAGTTCATTCTTTTCTTTCCTTTTTTCTGACGACCGTCTTGTGCTAGTCGGGCATGTGTACAGCGCACTCTTGGAGGAAATGCAGGCTGGTGCGAGGCGGGCCGTCACACTTGGTATCAGAGCTCTAGGTTGCGTAGTTAGCCTAGGGGAGTTATCAGGGAGAGATAATATACGTATACGAGAGAGCGTATTTGTGATTACTTTGGTTTTTAAAAGCTATATATATATATACTATTAGTAGTATAAGGATGAAGTCGTACTGCACTAGCACCACTATGGAGTCGTTAATCATTTCCTTTTTCAGATTGACGATGAGCCGAGATACTAGAGGTGTTGGTAGGGGAGCCAATAATGGGAATGCTGCTGACATGAGGGCGATGTTTACAGACCTCATGAGAGAGATGCTTAGGGATGTTCAGAGGGCAGCTCCCAATGGTGGAAATGGTGGTGGTCCAATAGTGCAGGCGCCGAGGGTCGACTTCGCCAAGCTGAATAAAGACTATACTAGCCTTGGTGGGAAGCCGTTCCACGGAACGGAGTCGGCCACGGATGTTCAAGATTGGTTGGATAGTTGCGAACGTATCTTCGAGGATTTAGGTATCGAGGATGCGATGAAGAGAAAGCTAGCGTCCCGTCAGCTGCAAGGGCGGGCAATGAATTGGTGGAATGCTATAAAAGCAGCTACTCCCGAAGACCAGATTACTTGGGAGCAGTTTAAGGCTCGCTTTAGCGAGAAGTTCATTCCAGCTGCTCAGAAGTCAATGCTGTTTAAGAAGTTCTTGGAGCTCAAGCAGAATGGCAGAGCTGTCTCGGAGTATATTGCTGAATTTGACACTTTGTCAAAATATGGTTTATCTCTTATTGATACTGCCGAGAAAAAGAATGAGAAATTCATAACTGGTTTGGATCAGTACTTGGGGGAAAAACTTATTAACCACATCGATGAGACGTTTGAATCGATTGTGGGGAAAACGTTAAGATCAGAAAGTCTCTACCCTAAGTCGAAGACTGAGGTTGCATCTGCAGAAGAGCCAAAACCACAAGCAAGTGGTGGAGGCAAGGGTGGTTCCCAGAATAAGAGAAAGCAGAATCAGGCTAAGGATGGCCAGAAGAAAAAGAATAAGCAAGATGTGGAGTGCTTCAGCTGTGGTAAGAAGGGCCATTATGCTAGTAATTGTCGGGCCAAGCCAGCGGATAGGAAGTGCTTCAATTGTGGCCAATTGGGACATCACAAGGACAAGTGTCCACAGCCCCCTAAAGAAAAGCAAATGGTGAAAGCATATGCTCTTAATGCTATTCCTTCTTCGTCGAATGCCCCAACAGCGGCGGAGAAGGGAAAGAATGTCGTCATTCAAGGTATGCTTTCTGTTTATGATGTTCCTGTTAGAGTTTTGTTTGATACCGGAGCTTCCAGTTCTTTCATATCTAGTGACCTGGTAGATAGGTTGGGATTGGAGCCCGAGATTGTCGATAGACCTTTGGTAGTGACGAACCCGATTGGTGGTTCGACTAGTCTTAGCATGATTTGTCGTAATGTGGTTCTATCGAGTCATGGATGCATGTTTGTTTGTGATTGCTTTGTTTTGGGCTTTACTGGGTTTGGCATTATTTTGGGAGTAGATTGGCTCCAAAGATACGGGGTGGTGGTAGACTGTGAGGGCTTGTTGGTGACAGCTAGAGCGAATGATGGGCGGAGGATAGTGTTTGGTGGTCTACCCAGTAAGGGGGTATTGGCTAGTTTTCTAAACTCCCTCGACATTCCGCATAGTGAGTTGTCAGGTTTGCCCGTGGTTGGCCAGTATCCGGATGTTTTCGAAGAAGTGACCGGACTTCCACCACACCGAGAGATTGAGTTTCGTATTGATTTGGTAAAGGATGCCAGACCTATAGTGATGCCACTTCGTCGTATGGCACCAAGGGAGCAGCGAGAGCTCGAGGTGCAAGTCAGCGATCTTTTGAAGAAGGGATTTATCAGAAGGAGTGTTTCTGAATGGGGAGCACCAGTTGTGTTTGCTACCAAGGCGGATGGTTCCCTTCGTTTGTGTGTAGACTACCGCGAATTGAATAAAGTGACGAGGAAGAACAAGTATCCTCTACCGCGGATAGATGATTTGTTTGATCAGTTGAGTGGCGCGAGAGTATTTTCTCAGTTGGATCTCGCGACAGGTTTTCATCAGCTTAGAGTGGAAGCTGAGAGTATAGCTAAAACGGCATTTCGGACGCCGTCTGGGTTTTATGAGTGGTTGGTCATGCCATTCGGGCTGACCAATGCCCCAGCATATTTTGTGGATCTTATGAATAGGGTATTCAGAGATCATTTGAATAAGTTTGTCCTTGTGTTCGTTGATGATATTTTGGTCTATTCGAGGACAGAGGAAGAACACAAGGAACATTTAAGAGTAGCGATGGAGGTGTTGAGAAAACACCAATTGAAAGCAAAGTTTTCTAAGTGTCACTTCTGGAAGAGGGAAGTGAGGTTCTTGGGCCATGTTGTATCAGAGAATGGTATTGCCGTGGACCCAGCGAAGGTGGCTACGGTACAAGATTGGCCTACGCCCAAGAATGCAACTGATGTAAGAAGTTTCTTGGGGTTAGCGGGATATTATCGTAAGTTTATCCAAGGTTTCTCCAAGATAGCAGCACCATTGACCCAGTTGACCAAGAAGAATCAAGCTTTTGTCTGGGATGAAAGGTGCGAGAATGCATTCAAAAGCCTAAAGGACAAGTTGACAAGCGCACCAGTGTTAGTCATTCCTAAGGGGGATGAAGAGATGACGGTATACACGGATGCCTGTGGTACCGGACTGGGTGCTGTATTGATGCAAGGCGGTAGGGTTGTAGCTTATGCAAGTCGGCAATTGAAACCGCACGAGAGAAGATACCCTACCCATGATTTAGAATTGGCAGCGATCGTGTTCGCGTTAAAGATGTGGAGACACTATCTCTTGGGAGAAAGGTTTGAGCTATTTACGGATCATAAGTCGTTAAAGTATCTATTCTCCCAGAAGGATTTAAATCTCCGTCAGCAGAGATGGTTAGAGTTCTTAGCTTCCTATGATTTTGACATCGCATACACACCAGGAAAGGGCAATGCGGTGGCTGATGCATTGAGTAGAAGACATGCCAGCTTAGGGGCTATGTTCCTTGAATGGAAGCAACTGGAGTTTATCGCGGGGTTTGATTTCAGACCAAAGTGCGAATTGGATCCAGAAATGTTAGCGAGTTTGACGATCAGACCCACTTTGATTGAGCGGATCGGCTCTAGTCAGAGGGACGATCCTAACCTATTGGAAATCATCTCCAAGTTAGAGATGGGTGTCGATGAGGAGGTGAGCAAGTATGGGCTTGATCAAGATAGATGGCTTAGAAGGAATGGAAAGCTCGTTGTACCCAATGTCAATGGATTGAGAGACGAAGTGCTTAGAGAATGTCATCACTCAAGACTGACTATACACCCCGGTGGTAACAAAATGTATCGAGATATGAAGCAGACTTACTACTGGGAAGGAATGAAAAGAGACGTTGGGAAGTTTATATCCAAGTGCATGAATTGCCAGCTAGTTAAAGCCGAGCAAAAGAAGCCTAGTGGTCTGTTACAGCCATTAGAAATTCCCGAATGGAAATGGGAACAAGTCTCGATGGATTTCATCGATGGTTTACCAAGGACTAGATCGGGATATGACAGCATTTGGGTAATTGTAGATCGACTGACTAAAAGTGCAAGGTTTATACCAGTCAAATCGACAAGAACGGCAGCTAAGTTAGCAGAGTTGTATATGAAGTGGGTAGTGAGATTTCATGGAGTACCTAAAAGCATTGTGAGCGACCGAGACCCGTTGTTCACTAGTGGGTTTTGGAAGAGCTTGCAAGAGGCGCTAGGGTCAGAGTTACATCTCAGTACCGCATATCATCCTCAGACCGACGGTCAGACGGAAAGGGTGAATCGTATTTTGGAAGATCTCTTGAGGGCATGTATGTTGGACTTTGGTGGATCATGGGATGACCATTTGCATCTAGTAGAGTTTGCATATAATAATAGTTACCAATCCAGTATCGGTATGGCTCCGTTTGAAGCTTTGTATGGAAGGCCATGCAACTCACCATCATGTTGGATAGAGACTGGCGAGAAGTTTGTGCTTGGACCAGAGGTGGTGAGAGAAACGTCGGATAAGATCAAGGTCATTCAACAACGAATGAAGGCTGCCCAGGATAGGCAGAAGAGTTATGCTGATAAGAGGAGAAGAGACTTAAAATTCTCCGTTGGCGACTTGGTGTTTGTCAAGATTTCTCCGTTGAAGAGCGTAATACGATTTGGCAGGAGAGGCAAGTTGGCACCAAGGTTTGTTGGCCCATTCCATGTTCTTGAATTAGTCGGGAATTTGGCATATAGAATTGACTTACCGAAGAAGATGGCGGGAGTTCATAACGTATTTCATGTTTCCCAACTAAGGAAGTTCGTTCACGACTCAGATATGACTATTTCACCTGATCAGTTGGAGGACTTCGAAGTAGAACCCGAGGCGGTTGGGAACCGCAAGCCGGCCCGTATTGTCGAGCACGACATGAAGCAACTTCGAAGGAAGGCGGTGAAACTAATCAAGGTTCAGTGGGGTGAGGACGAGAATGATTGTACTTGGGAGACAGAGGAGAACATTAGGAAGACTTATCCTGAACTCTTTGCCTGGTAAGATTTTGACTTCGATTTAGTTTTTCCGCATGCTAGGATAGGCTTGTTTGCTTGTTTTGCATGTTTGATTTTTGTTATATGTGGTTGTTAGGCATGCGGGATCCTTTGTATGTTTTGGGTTAAGGAATTTCGGGGACGAAATTTCTTAAGGGGGGGAGAGTGTAACGACCCGCATTCTACGCATCATAGGATCGTAGAATATTTATTTCTTTCACATACGAAGTCGTATGGTCATGTAACTTTGGGAGACGACTATTGGGGTCATTTCCCATGTTCATGATTTTTCCCGATTTTTAAATGACCATTTTACCCCTAGTTGGCACTGTTTTGGCCATAACTTTTGACTGGAAAGGAATTTTGACCTGAAACCACTTCCATTGGCTTCGGATGATGGTTTCTCTTTCCGTAGAGTGGTCACATTAGCCAAACGGACTTACCGTTTGGGAGATATGGCTGAAACAAGTTTCAGATGGTGAAAGACAGCTTAGTTGGGCTTAAATGGGTGATTAGCAGCTAGGCCCAAGGGGAATTTCGGGTTTAGAGGGTTAGGAGGTCTGATTAGGGTTAGGTTATCACTTTCATTTCAGTTTTGAGCCGCCACAAACCTCCTTGAAGACCTTAGTAATGGCTTCCTACATCTAAAACACCCCAAATCACTCTCTAATTGAAGATTAGGCTTAGCAACACCAAATTAAGGAGAAAAGCACCAAAGCAAGGTTGGAGCCGCTGTTAGACATCAGTATTCACCCCAAATCAGAGGAGTTTCAGTTCTGAGAATTTCATTTGTGGCCAAGGTGAGTGATTTGCATAGTTTTTGCACTAATTACGGTGATTAAGGGTAATTAGTGAAGATTAGCGAATTTATACGTAAATAAATTCTGGAAAAATTCTTAAAATTCTAAAATAATGTTTTAAGGCTCTGTTAGAAATTTGGGTTAATTTCGATGTGTTTTGCTAATCGTATGCTTAAACATGATTAAGAGGGATTATAGGCAAATGTGAGGTTTTAGCCACTTTTGATTCATTTTGATTCATTTAAATTGTTGTTTGCTGTTTGTGGTTGCTATTACATGTTGCTATGACTCTATGGTATGTTTCATGATTGATTAGAATAGTTAAGTTGTTCGAAAACGTCGTCGAACGGCGTAGAAAGCTCGCTGGAAAGTTGCAGAAGTGTGCAGGTTCCGAACCGGTTCGGATCGGAGAAAGGGGTCGGATCGGACTAGGGAACTGACCAAGGGAATCCGAACTGGATGGGGACTTGCCACTGGAAGAAGTTTGGCAGGAAGGAAGGCCATTGCTTAGAGTTGGAGTTGGAGCAGATCGGATCGGAGTAGGCTAGGGAGCGGAGCGGATCGGACTGAAGTAAAGCGAAGTGATCGGATCGGAGTAGAAGAAACGAGGGAGCTGATCGAAGAAGGAGCATGAACTGGAAGGAGGATAGCAACCCGACCCGACCCGGAGTAAAGAAACCCGAACCGAACAGACGAGGGCAATGATTGCCGAACCGAACTGAAGGGGGAGAATCACTGAACCGACCCGACCCGAAGTGGGCTACCGACCCGACCCGATGATGGTGATGACTACCGAACCGAACAGAACTCTAGGACTGTTAATGTACGACAACTCTTCTGAGGACCCACTCCAATTCGACCAAACCCGAGATGCAAAGGAGGTCCAAATGAGAAGTTAGAGCTTAAGATTCAGATGGGAATCAACGAGTTCACTTCATGGTTGGGCTTTGCTGCGGGACGCGTGCTAAGGAGTTATCGACACCTATAGCTTTGGACCACTATGGTAGGAGGTACGAAGGCGGATTCAGGGCCATTATGGCATTGGTAGAACCAAGGGCTACGACCAATGAAGTGGGTCATTGAAATGTTTGGTCATGACTCCAAGTGTTTGGCTTGGTCATAGCAGGGTTTCTACAAGTCGGGATTCGTCGTTGCCTCAGTTTGTCTAGTGTTCCAAAGTGGTAGATGTCGTACGCTTTACGCACTGAGTGAGAGATGTGAGGATGGTTGCTATGGATGATTTGTTTGCTATCATTGTGACATGCACACCCCAACCCCATATTCTTACACTATTTGTTATGGCACCTTGGAGTATTGTACGGTATGTGGTACTAACTCTTTGGTTGCAGGTCCAGGTTCAGGTATGGTTTAGTATACCTGTTATTACTCTGTTTAGATGCTTATCGCTCATACCAGGCTTTATGTCTGACCCAGAGTTTTATGTCTCTTCTTATTACTCTGGGTGCTCACACGAGCAGACTAGAGACAGGTTAGCCGGTGATGCACGGGTAGATGGTCCGGAGACGAGCAGGAGGCTTCCACGTACTATATACATAATATTCTCCCTGTGTTGTTGAAGATCACTGCTTGGGCATTGTTGGTGTATCTTCTATTTTAGCTTTCTTTTTATTAGAGACAGTAAATTTGGAAAGTTGTAATAAGCTGTATATGGATTTCCGCTGCTTTGATGTTGACATTGATTATTAGTTATCGGCTTATGCACTGTCTCGCCTGTTTTATGTCAAGTATGTTATTATTATATTTTATCCCATGCGCTGTGAGACATTCTACAGGTTCTTTGATTAGTTCATTCTTTTCTTTCCTTTCTTCTGACGACCGTCTTGTGCTAGTCGGGCATGTGTACAGCGCACTCTTGGAGGAAATGCAGGCTGGTGCGAGGCGGGCCGTCACACATTGTTAATAAAATGACTTTATTTTCCACTCTTATATTTGTCTGTCTCGTAATTTATCTGCATCTTTTACCTAAAGCGCTTCACCGAAGTTAAGGCATTCCCTTTGTGAGTGACCTTAACGGAGGTGGCGTGTTTCACTTGGTATCAGAGCTAAAGGTTACCGGATCAAATATAAGATTTGAAAAATTATTTTCAAAACGGTTTTAAAAGAAGCATTTTCAAAAGAAAAGTTTTGTTTTAAAGGCGTATTCCCCAAAGCCATATGCACTACCTTTTGATCCTCTGTTTGAATCCTTGTTTCCTTCTTTCCTGAGTCTCCGGGGCTCCTGGCATTCTGGGAGGTAACCTCATCGCACCATGGTTCCGTAGGCTCGACGAGACTACGACACTTGTCAAAGTGCAAACAAGTGCCCAACTTCCGTCTATAGCCGTAGTAGTTTAACCGGCAGCTAATTTTCTTTCGAGCTTTGCAGGATTCTCCGTGCAATGGAGGCAGCTTTCGAGAGACCTGTCAACAAGTTACACAAGGATGGCAAAGATGAGAATGAGGGAGTTTGGCTAAGGAGCACAACAAAAGGATGAAGAAATCATGGATATGAACTTGGTTCAAAAAGGAGTGGAGGAAAGAATAGTAAAACCTAAAACAAGAGGAATTATTTTTATTTTGGTATAACGGGTCGTATAATTAAGGGCAAGAGCGAGAACAAAAGACAGGATTTTCCGGAAGGCAAGTGCATGCTCTCACCACCAACATACGTGAGAGAGAGGTAGTAAGGTTTATGTTGAAAATTTTAGTTTTTCTTCTTGATCATCCTGCTAGTACTCTTTTTGACATTTGCGCTTCGCATTTGTTTATATCTGCTTCCATAGTTGAGTCTCTGCACCCTAGAGCTTGTATAGTAGAGGATCCCATTATTGTCTCAAGTCCAAATTGTGGTTCGGCTCATTTTCTTTGGTTTGTAAGGATTTGAGATACTTATGTTTTTGGTTTCATGGGCTGTGGGTTGATTCTAGGCATGGATTAGTTAGCTAGTAATTGTGAAAGGAGGAAAGTTAGACTTTCGACTTGCCTCGGGAATACCCTCAAAATTTCGTGTGATCCTAAGGGATCAGTTTGTCTTAGCTACCTAGAATCACCTTAAGTATTTATCGACGATTTTCGATCCGTTAGAGTAGTCCATGAGTACGCAGATGTTTTTTTGATTAAGTTAGGAGTTTTCCCCCTAAAAACTCGAGATAGACTTCCGCATATATCTAGTTGACAATGCAAAGCCAGTTATGCGATCAATGATAGTTTTGGAGCAGGATTGGCGAGGATAGCCAGAGTCGGTTAAGTGCTCAATTGTTTGGTTGTTTTACTAGTATCATCTCACATAAATCGTCCAAATTCGGAGGAGGTATTCCTTGGGTGCTTGTCTGATATTGGTTTAGGCCTTTGGGGCTTGTACTCGAGGGATGCCAAGTTCGACTAGGATGGTTTGCGTGAGAGATATCGACCCTCAGATTTGTGACATAAGGGATAAGCTAAGTAGAAGAGAGACCTTTAATCATCTTAGTATATACACTTGGTATCATGGTTAACTTCTGTTTATCTTGGAAAGATAGTTCCACAACATTGGATGCCCTCTAGCATAGTAAATGATCGAGGTCATATCTTTACTTGTGGGTTTTGGAAATGGAGGTCAAGAAGCTTCACAATCGTGAAGTTAAATTAGTTAAGGTACAGTGGAGTGAAGCTCAAAGAAGATGCGACATAGAAGACTGAAGACTAGATACGCGCATCATTCCCTTTTTGAGGGTATATCCTTGATTCCTCCTTTTTCTGTAATATTTATTTGCATGCTAGTCTTTATCTTTTAAGTATATCCTCTCAGTCCTATCCTCGATCCTTAGGTAGAAGCCAATGGATGAAAACATGTGTTTGAGACATGTTATGATTGATGGTTGCAAGTGGTTGCAAGTGTTTGCTAGTGGTTACTCGTGGATGCATATACACACATTAGGCACTAGATCAGCTTAGTCACTTTCATATTGCATATGCATATGAATGTATTTGTATATGGATTGAAACTTGATGTGTTATCATATGGATGTTTCATATGGATGAGTGAATATGCACACATATAGTATTTACATGATTAGAGATATTTGCATACATATTGGACGCATGACACTCTCATGATTTGCATTAAGGAGGTCAACTGGATCAGTAGACCGCCTGATTTTGCACTAGATAAGAGACATATACACACACTCTGCATATGTTTATATGGCATTAGAAGTCTTTTAAGGAAAATGGATGCTTGTGGTTGATGGATGAGTAGATGGATGATTGGATGTTAAGATGCATTCTTCTTAACTTGAAGATTTCGCGAACGAAATCCTTTAAGGAGGGGAGAATGTAACACCCCGAATTTTCTAAGAATATTAAAATTAACAACATCAAGAATGCTTAATTTTTAGAAGAAGAATTAAGTGAAATGGGTTGCGCTATTACGTTCGTCTCAAAATTTTGGTCAAGATAGACATTTGGTTTGCATAAAACGGATACCTTATAAATAAGTTATTAAGCCTTGAAGTTTGTATGCATACGAGAAATATATATATATATATATATAAATATGCAAAAAAAAGTTCAAAACAGCAAATCGGGAGGGAGAATAACCGAACCAGCCATTTGAGGTCGACCCGAGCCTCGCTGGGTCGACTAGGGGTTGATTCAGGGTGTTTGGCTGTCAACCCGTGGGCCGATTCGCTCTAAGGCAGATGTGGCATCTGATTGGTTCTCATGATTCAAGGTTAATCTAATGGTCCTAAAACACTCTCTACAACTATATAAGGACCCTAAAGCTAAAACCTAATTCTATTATTCACTCTCATCTAAACCTAGATGCCACTAAAACCAAAATCAAATTAAATCTAATCTAATTCAACTAAGAGAATTCAACGATCTACATCAAAGGTGAGCAATTCAATTTCAGAATACAGATCCCTGAAATCAAGTTTTTCCTTTTGATTGTAAGTGTAGTTATCTTTCAGATGTGAATAAATTAAAGACATGATTTGTAACGAATTGTAAAATAGAATTGTATCAAGTTGTATGTGACGCTGATTCATGTTTATTCATGTCTATTCTATCATATATGCCTATGAACTATTGTGGTCTATCGAACCTATCATGTTATGTGGAAATTGGTGAGTAAACCTATGATGTTGTATACGAATTTGGGAATGAAATTATCATATGTAAGTTTGGTGATATTATGATACATACAAGTTTTAGGCTAAGTCATGTCATTTATGCCTAATTGTTTAGAGTCATTATGCATACATGTTTAGATCTACAACTTTATATGTTAGATCCATATGCCTTTATGATAGATATAATTTGCAAGTTCACCATTACATGCCAAGTTTAACTTGTACAGTTTTATGTAAATTCATATGCTTGTGGTTCATGTTGCATAGATCAAATTTGCAAGTTCATAGTTAAAAGTATATTGTTCTGTGCCAAATCCATGTGACATATGTGTAGTTAGATCCATACTTTTGTATGATGTTGGAATGTTGCAAAGTTCCTCTTTTCCCCTTTTTTTTTTATAAGTTAGGCTAAAATATCGAGCCTAACATTCTATGTAATTTTGCGAACGTACAACAGGGGTTACGTTGGGGAAAACATGAAATTACATGCAATTGGCATGTTTGACACATAAGCATGATAAGTGGCATGAAAATGGTATAATCTATATACCTAAAATTTTGAATGTGATTTAGAAGGAAAGTGGGCCATGACAATAATTGATTTATAATTTACATGTAAATATGTAGGATAAATATGAAAAATTACATGGCATAGATTGGTTCATGAAATGGTATATTTAGTATACCATTAATTGTGAGCATAATTAAAAGGATAATTATGGAATAATTAAATTGGGAACAATTTACATATGGAATTTGTCATAAATAAGAAATATGTAAATTTAGAAAAGACGAATATGCCTAACCCGAGGTTAGACTGAGTTATGGTGTAAAACTGCCCGTAACCGACCGGCACATCCAGTGACCACAACAATACCTGTCTAATGTGGGTGGTTAGTGCGTTGATCCCAAAAAGGACCCGAGGTTAGACTGAGTTGTGGTGTAAAACTGCCCGGAACCGACCGGCACATCCAGTGCCCACAACAATACATGTCTAATGTGAGTGGTTGGTGCTTTAATAAAGCTAAGTCAAGATTGGTAGGGTTAAGTCAATTAAGGAAACACTTAACCAATTCAACATGTTAACTAAACTGATGGGTGAGGTTAAGTAAATTTAGAACACTTAACCGTTATAACATGTTAATTAGACAAGTGGGTGAGGATAAGTAAATTTAGAACACTTAACCGTTATAACATGTTAATTAGACAAGTGCGTGAGGTTAAGTAAATTTAGAACACTTAACCGTTATAACATGTTAATTAGACAAGTGGGTGAGGTTAAGTAAATTTAGAACACTTAACTGCTATAACATGTTAATTAGAGAAGTGGGTGAGGTTAAGTAAATTTAGAACACTTAACCTTTATAACATGTTAATTAGACAAGTGGGTGAGGTTAAGTAAATTTAGAAACACTTAACCAATTTAACTTGATTTATGGAAAGGTTAAGTTAAAATAAGAGGGCAACACTTAACCAATATAACTTGATTTGTAGTAGGGTTAAGTTGACACAAGAAGGCAACACTTAACCAAAGTAACATGACATGTAGGTGGGTTAAGTTAACTTGATTGATGACACTTAACCAATACAACAAGATGAATACGTGGGGTTAAGTTAACAAGAAACACTTGACCAATATAACTTGATGAACGAACGAGGTTAAGTTAATAGGAAACATCTAACCGATCCAACATGATAATAAGGAGGGTCAAGTTAATAAGAAATGCTTAACCAACATGACATAATGAATGACTGGGTTAAGTTAACATGAGCGGACAACACTTAACTAATATGGCGTAATGCGTGGGAGGATTAAGTACATATCGGGTTGGTGGGTAATATTGGTAAATATAGGCCCACAAAACTTTACCATTATATAAACATGCTTGAATCAGTGGAAGGGTTAAGTACATATCGGGTTGGTGGGTAATATTAGTAAATATAGGCCCACAAAACTTAACCATTAAATAAACATGCTTGAATCAATGGAAGGGTTAAGTACATATCGGGTTGGTGGGTAATATTAGTAAATATAGGCCCACAAACCATAATTATTAAATAAACATGCTTGAATCGATGGGAGGGTTAAGTACATCTCATGTAGGTGGGTAATATTAGTACATATAGGCCCACAAAACTTAACCGTTTATTAAAAATGCTTGAATCGATGGGAGGGTTAAGTACATATCGGGTTGGTGGGTAATATTAGTAAATATAGGCCCACAAACTTAACCAATAGGAAACCCGAGTAACAGGGACCCATTTCAGAGTAACCCACATAGATGTATCACGGTACCCTGAACTAGGCAGGGTGGGGCACGATTACTTTGCTGATTATAAGCGGTCAAAGCAGCGGCAGGGGGTACGTCAGTGTAGGTTCCGACGGTTTACGGGCATGCACGTACTCCGGAGTGGGAAAAAGCAGGCATTGGGTACCAGTAGTTATACACTGTGCATCGTGAATCGTGTCGGTTCGCTATCATAAGGATTGATACACCTTATGGTAGGACCAGCACAGGGTATCTACACGCAAGAGAGGGCCGATTGACACAGACACATGGAACATGAATACAAGTAGGGATCCGATCGATAGGGTAGTAAGGGTACATCTAACATGTTCATTGCAATTAGGCTGATTGAGGTGGAATCCTCACGATAGATATACACCTGAAGGCTACCACAATTATGGGGGTTGGGATCACAATTATCATTTTATACATATTACTAGTTGGGACACTAGTTAGGTGGTGCAGAGATAAATATAGAAATCATATTAACAGAGTAATAACGAAGCAGAGAAAAAGTAAAAGCGCATTCAGTTCACCTTGCACCTATCTTGTCTTTAGTTATCTTGTTTTTATGTTATTGCCCTATTTTAAATTTATTCATATCATGATCCTTTATCTTGTTTGCATGCTGAAAGATCACTGGACTTACCAGACTTATGTTTAACTTAGTTTGTTTTTCGCCTCTTTTCTTCCGTTCCCCCCCCCCCCCCAAGTAGTCAGGGAGGGAATAGCTCAGCCTGGCTTGAACCTCTTCTCTTTCCAAGCTTGAAGATTAGTTGGTGTATTGCTTTAGACTCTCTCTCTTCCACTGCTATGGCTGGTTCATGCTTTATTTGGGGAATATCATTGTTATCTTTGTGCTTCTTTTATACTTGGAAGTTAAGAAATCAAGATAGAGGTTCTATGTATTACTTTTAAGTATGATTTGAGAAAATTGATGTAAAAGCTTGACTAAATCACAATATTAATAAAATGACTTTATTTTCCGCTGTTTTATTTTTGTCTTGTAATTTATCTGCATCTTTTACCTAAAGCGCTTCAACAAAGTTAAGGCATTCACTTCGTGAGTGACCTTAACGGAGGTGGGGTGTTTCATTCGAGTTGTTACACTGTTTAAGCGCCCATTCAGATATGAGAGGTTTTGGACACTTGAGCCTTCCTTTGATGATTTCATCAAACACATTTGGTTGCAACCTATGAATTGTAATTCTGCAACAACCAGAGTGGTTTGCAAGCTTCGTTCATTGCGTAAGCTGATTCGTCCTTGGGCTAAAAACATTTGGAATTCCATTAAAACCAGAATTTCCTCCACTCAAGATGCCATTTTAAACTTAAACATCATTGAAGAAAACCGTCCTCTTTCAGACTTCGAGCGACAAGACCTGAAAAATCATGAAGCGGAATTAGAAAGACTCACTAAATAAGAAGAAATTGGATGGAAACAACGCTCTAAAGCAAAATGGATTAATGAAGGAGATAAAAACACTGCATACTTTCACCGCTTGGCCAACGGTCACCGTCGTGCATCCTTTATTTCAGAAATTATTCACAACAACTCCTCAATAAAAGAGCCCAATGATATTTGCTCCCTTTTTACTCGGTTTTATAGAGACATTCTGGGCTCGCCTCCTACCCCATCCCTAATGATTGATTGGCACAAACTTTATCCTTACCCCGAGCATATAGACATTGATCACCCATTCTTAGAAGAGGAAATCTGGATTGCTCTTAAAGATATGGCAGTAGACAAGGCTCCTGGGCCAGATGGTTTTGGCCCATGTTTTTTCAAACACTTTTGGCCCACTATAAAACACGATTTAATTGAGATGTGTTCAGAATTCTATTTCAATCCATCTGTAATTGCTAAGCTCAATTGTGCTAACATCATTCTAATTCCCAAATTTCCTGGTGCTAACACTCTTCCCTCCTTAAGACCCATCAGCCTCCTCAATACTACCTTCAAAATTATCACAAAAATCTTAGCCAACAGACTCCAAAATCACATTTCTAATTTGGTGGGCAAAGAACAATCTGCTTTCATTTTAGGAAGAAATATATTAGACTGTGTTGCAACCACTCAAGAGGTTATCTCTTTCTGTCATACCACTAATACACCTGGTATTCTTCTTAAACTAGACATTTCAAAAGCATTTGATTCGGTAAATTGGAATTTCATTTTAGACCTCATGTCTCATCGAGGATTCCCTTTGAAATGGTGTACTTTGATCAAACATATTCTGATCACCAGCTAATCAACTATCTGTATTAATGGGGAAATTGGAGGTAAAATAAAATCTAAAAGAGGCTTAAGACAAGGAGATCCCCTTTCACCATTAATCTTTGTCTTGGTAGCAGATGTTTTTAATCAGATGGTGAAATTGTCTCTCACTCACAATATTCTTTCAGGCATTTCTCTACCAAATTCTAATCTATGTACTGCCAATTTACAATTTGCTGATGACACTATCCTCTTCACCTCTCCTTCCCCATCAAATATCCATTGTTTAAAAGCTCTATTATATACCTTCGAACTCATATCGGGTCTCTCTATCAACTTCAATAAAAGCTCCATTATCATGTTGGGTAATTACTCTTACCTCGGTGCCTCAATTGCTGAGTGCTTTAACTGCAAGTTTGGAACTTTCCCTATCACTTATCTTGGCATTCCCATGCGCCCCACTAAACTCCATAAATCAGATTGGATACCACTCATCTCAAAAATTGAATCTAGACTCGCTAATTGGAAGGAAAATTCCTTGTCTTCAGCTGGTCGCCTTGTTCTTCTCAAGAATGTACTCTCAACAATGCCAACCTACTGGATGTCTTTCCACAAACTACCCATCTGGGTTATCAATAAAATTGACTCTATTAGGAGTTCTTTTCTTTGGAATGGGGATAAGCTGAAAAGATTAGTTAATTGGAAAACAGTATGCCTTCCCTACTCTCATGGTGGTCTGAATGTCCCTCGGCTAGCCTCTTTCAATCTCTTACTTTTAGGTAAATGGATCTGGCGTTCCCTCTCGCTGCTTCAATTCATTTTGAAGGATTAGATCTTGTTGTGACTATACAATGCAAATCTATCCTCTATCCTCCACTTCAATCCATCCGCAAGACCATCGCCATTCTGGAGGGGCGTTCTGGCCTCGCTCGCTAGGGTTAAACCGCTTTTCCATGTAAAGGTAAACAGTGGGGAATCATGTTTGTTTTGGCAAGACATTTGGAATGGAGAGATTCCATTATCCTCTTTATTACCTAATATTGGTTTACCCAACATTTCTATCCCACAAACAGTAACTGAAGTATTTAATTTAGGCCCATTGGGCCTGCTACCCTAATCGTTGTTTGGGCTTAACACGCTTCATGAACTTGTTAAAATCGGAGACATCATCAACTCTTTCCAACTTTCAGATAGGCCAGATTCATTTTATTGGGCTTTGGGCCATTCAGATAAATTCTCGGTTGGATCTTGCTATAACCATCTTATCTATCCTGGTCGTTGCTATTCTCACTCCAGAATCTGGAAATGTCATCTTCCTCCTTGCATAATCTTCTTTCAATGGTTACTAATCCACAACCGCATCAACACAAAGGACAAACTTTGTCGCTTCAATATTAATGTCGATCCAACCTGCGTCCTCTGCGATCTTAATAATGAATCCCTAACCCACCGCTTCTTCGAATGTGACTTTTCTTTCGCTGTCTGGGCTGCTGTTAGCTTATTCATTCTCGGCTGTGTCCCTTCATTTTGTTCTTTCTTCGATTATTGGTAGCATAACCCCCTTGACTCATCTTTGGATTCCTTGGTGGCAATCTTTTCATGGTGTATCAGGTTAGAGCGTAACGCTTATATCTTCGGCAAACCCAAAAAGCTTTTGATGGGAACTTGTTATCAAATTTTGCATCTATTCAAACTATAGACAGGCAACGGCAGGCATGCGAGATTTAGACTCTCTCTCCGCAGGCCGCATTCGCAAGGTACTCAGGGTAGCAGTTCATTGTTCCCATACTGATGTGGCATGGTGCTTAGCAATTTGTTTTATTTTGGATGTGTATTATTCACTAATATGCGAAATAGATGCTTAAAGTATATATTATCGGTACTCTTTAGACTGTCTATTACGACTTTCTTCGTCTATACTATGCTTGCTACTGGTTGGGCCTATCAACCAGATATTATTATTAGCTTTATATGCATCTACGCGTAACCGGCTGTGTAGTGGCACGCTACACATCCGTCTTCCTCCAAAAAAAATCTATTAAAGTTGCGGAGGTTGTTGGGTTTTACCATCTATCTAACTACATGAGTGGAGTTACTAATATGCTGTGAATTTGTTTAAACGTAACAACATATAGTAAACTAATATGTTTTTTATGCAATACATGTATAAACACTGGAAACAATTGTTCATTGCTTTTGTACTTTAAATATGTATTGAGATCAATTATCGAAGTGCTTAAGTATTGCTTATAGACTAATATCTGAAGCATGTGCTTTGATGTTGAAAATGAGTGTGGTTTGTTATGTTTTCTTTCTTTTTGTTCTTTGGTTTTTGTTTACAATATATAAAGATCGAAAAACTTTTGTTATACATGTACTACTAATTTGTATTTAAGACTATGTAGGTCAGCATCTATAAGCTTAATGGAAGTTCCCTTGAATCAAGTATTCACTGAATAGACTATATGTGAAGGTAATATTTTAATTCCATGTGTTTTTTGGATACTCACTATATAGTACTTTTATCTGTTTGTTTCAAAATAAACAATGCTATGTCATGTTTGCCCCTTTTTCTTCTATTTGCTTTTTACTTCTTTTTGCATGTATGTATGTTGAATATGTATTTTGCCTCTGTTTTGGGCTTACGTTTTCTGTTTCTGCATGGTATTCATAATGAGGTGGATTGAGAAAGAAATAGGTTGATTAATGTTTGGTTAGGTGGCATCATGATTTTTTTAAACTTTTATAGCTTTAGTTTCTTGATTTTTCACAAAAGGTTACATTTTTATATGACTTCTGGCAGTATTTTGCATCTGTTTTGAGTCATCCAATAGTTAGGCATATTTCGTAAGTGCTAGCACAACTGAATCCCAGCCCTATGCCCCAAAAAAGGTGATTGCAAATGATAAAGATATCGAATTTTCGGAAGGAAGTGATTCGAACGAAGATGATAAAGTTGATATTAAGAAAAAGGAAGTACCTTCCGCAATGTTCGGTGAGCTAGCAAATATGGTTAAGAAGCTGATAATAACAAAGTTGGTAATACTGATGAGGATAATGGAAATGCACGGCTAGGTGCGCTTGAATGCATCAAGAGATACCACCGACAATAGCAGTAAGTTGTGTAAGATGTATGATGCTTTTAAGTTGCTTAAAACTTACGAGATTTTGGTCTATATTTTAGAAAATATATTTTTTGTTATGAGCTATAATAGATCAGCTAATTCATCTTCCATGGAGTTTTGAAATTTTAATTTGTTTGTAACTCCCTTGCTTATTTGATATACAGGTGGGGGCACATATGAATATACAACTGATATCATAAAGACATTTTGGAGGATTGTGGATTTTTTTAATATTAAAAGGTCGGTCAGAAGAAGAGTCACCAACAAAGTAGGATGATTGCAGAACCGATTGCCCAAGTTCTTGAAACTTGTGGATGGAAGCAGAAACAGGAGATGTTTGTGGCATTGGACCAAGGGAGGAGACATTTAATCATAATTCTTTCCTTATTTGATCCAGACTGCTAATGAATATGGGAAATACAAATTTTTAGGTACGATAAACCAACAAAGATTCATTTGGATTCTCTATACCCTTTCCGTGCAAGGAACCGATATTTAGTGCATCTGCATCTTGGGTGAAGTTAATGTCACTAGCGTATTCCTATCTAGAGAATATAGTTATTTCCTTTGTAACAAACCCAACAAGTTTTTTTGAGGCACAGACGAATATATGTTTGACATATCAAATGTTGTTGTTTGTTAAAGAAGTAGAGAACTTGAACTCAAATTCATGTATTAACTTATTTTCTGATATTTGATATTTTATTTTGTTATCATGAATATGCGTTATATTTGCATATTGTCACACCCCCACACTTTTCTTCGCCCAAATTTCGACAATAATTGAAACTCGAACACATCCAAGCATGGAGCATGTAAATCTGGTACCTGCAAATAAATGAGCAAGAGCATAATCAGAATTCGATAAGATAACTCACAACGGAAAACAAAATAAGATAAACTAGTATTAACTCAAGTAACTACCTTTTTAAAGTAAGTCACTCTACCAATACTGAGCATGAGAGAGAACGAGAACCGAAAGCTAAACTAAAACACCTGTGAGAACCTGACCTTCTCTAAAAAACCTCGGTGGTTGTAATGGGGAGGGGAGAGGTCAGAACAACAAGATTCCGGTGAACAGGACATGTACAACACAAGCTATAATACATAGGTGTATCCCATTTGGTTCAACCCAAGATGTATGCCTACAAATGATAGTGATTCTAACCTAACCTTGTAAATGTTTGCGCAAGAACTTACTACCCTTCCCAAAGTCGTATTCCAAGATATAATTCTAAGATATAACGCTTACCACATATTTAGGAAGCCTGGAGACCATGATTTAATTGGTTATTGGACAGAGAAGTGAACCCCTAAGTGAGGAGTTTATACATATATATAACTTTCTATCCACTTACCCTTTATTATTTAACGCCTCACTATTAATGATAGATATGGCGGATTCTCTCGATAACTTAAGATCCTAGGTAGACTTATTGGTCAGCGGACTTATTGGTCATTTAATACCTCTCGATAAATTGTTCAACATTCTTATAAACTAAAGGGCACTAGATATGACCCTACTAGTTACTTCCGTCATTCACGCATATACCGTTGCCCCGTATAAGGTGAGATTTGGTATTTTATCACTCGCTATACCTTCTAGCTGACCTTATTGGATAGCCTCCTTAGTCGCTTACTACTTCCCATAGGGTAGGTAGCCATATCCGACGTTTTTAGTTTCTAGGTTTGGGTAGGCCCTACACACTTATGCCTTTTAATACCCTGAAACTAAAAGACCTACTCCAAGGTGAATTCTTCAACCCCAACAACTTAAACCCAGGAAGTGGACTATACACGAAGGTTATTAGGTTCGTACCCCATTAGTGCTTAGTACCTTTCCCTATTGAGATAAAGTGGGCCATGTCTTTACGACCTTTCCGTTTAGTTACTCTCCACAGAAAGATTATATGTATAAGATTTATTATCATCACAGGTTCTATGGTTAATAATATTATTACATCATTAACCTACTAAGTCCAACTCTACTTTTGATTATAAGTTCTATACTCATTAATATAAATGAGGAAAGTTATATCCTTTTTACCCTAGGACATTTGTTTGACTACTTCCCTAATTTAACTTAGTATTTAAACAACAATCAATATCCATTAAGCCCTTTTTTACACCCATTTACTTATTTCTTTATTGATTGCCCTTTATGATCATAACGGTCATATTTCCCTAAGGCAACCATTTATCAGTCCCACGATATCTATTTGTTGTACCGAAATAGATAATTACTGTTCTTATTTGAACTTAACATCGTGCCTTGGTACATTTATATTTACGCATTAGACCCCTCACCTTAAGCTGACCATATGTGGATGCTGGATTTGCTGGTCTGTTCCGGGCGTACTTCTACACAAGTTAAGCTTAACATCGTATCTAAATGTGGTTATAATTCAAATTTCCTAATTGGGGTGTAAAACATTAATACTAATTAATTTAGGAATTGTAACCATTATCCTATTATATTTATTTCCCCAATCAACATTGGTTACAATTGTTATTTATTGATTTGCGGTCCAATTTATAGCAATAAATTATATTAATTGTTATAATGGTCACCACAAATATATTAATTCAATATGGATTATATTTTCATATAATTCCATAACTAAACATCATTAAAACATTCAATACAATGTATATTTTACCGTTTTATGCTGATTTGGACGGATAATATGTAATATTTATATCTTTATGTTTTCGTGCGGTCGATGTTGTTATCTTTTATTATTATTACTATTTTTATATTTAAATTTAATGATTTGGCTTAATCAATAACCAAACATTCCTTCTTGCATTCAATCTTGCCACATGGTTTCAAATCTTACAAAAAGGCCATTAGCCATAATCATTGTAAATTATGCCTGATCAGTAAAATAGACGTATCTCAAATTCACAAGAAATATATATATATGTATATATATTTTTGGAATAGTTGATGCAAGACTACGCAAAAATATGTATATTTATATTTATATCTACATTTGCACCACTTTTCCCTTTTTAAATCTTTTTGTCATACCTCTTGTGAATTCAAAATAATATTGTTTAGTTCAAAACGAGGAAAACGACATATTTACAACAATTAAGCCAAAACCCAACGACATTGAATACAAATAAGGATAATTCTTTTAAAATAATCACACAATTTTCCATGGTATATTTTATCCAAATTCAAATAATTTATTATTCAATACTGAAACTAGAGATCTTGAATATAACTACATCTAAACGGTGTTTAATGGGACTGATTTCCAGATCTATAGTGTTTTACAATAACTGCAATACATTTTACAACATAATTGTAGGATATATATATATATATATATATAAATTCAAGAATCCTACAATTGATATAAGCCTAACCACAATTCACAATTTACAAGTTTTAACAATGTTTACAATCAGGTCTAGTGGGTATCCATCCAATTACAACATATCTAATGGGAATAGGCATAAAATTAGAGATCTAATTCAAATGAAATAAATAAGCTATTATAACTGTATTTGTAAATTTCTCACTCACCCGAAAGCATCCAAGTCCAAAGTTTGAATCTTAGGCCTACAATTCCCAAATTCTTATAAACTTACAATTTATCTGAAAATGGGATAAATTTCTGTTGTGTAGATGTGTAAGAAAATGGGAAGAGAGGAGAGAATCTAATTTGGAATGTCAATTCACATTCTTTTCCATTGAATTTGATAATCCTCTCAATTCTATAAGATTTGTTGTATATGAATATATTTCTAATTAAGAAATTAGGTTAGAAAGGGAAGAAAAATGACACCCATAGATTTGTGTGGAAAAGAATGAGGTCTTACCCCATTATTTATAGGACAAGAATTGGCCTTGAATCATCAGATTCACTTTAGTTTATATCGGTCCATACGTTTAATATTATAATATAAACTAACAACTTAACCCAAGCCATCACTAGGCGTTCTGGCGCCTAGTGGGTCGACAGCTAGGGTCGACCGCTTGGGTCGTCAGTCGCCAAGTAAGGCTGGTTAAATATGGTATATAACATATATAAAAATTCTGATTTATTTATTTTCCATCCATTATCGTATTTCGTCCGTAACTTTTTCATATGGGCATGGTTCGCAAAACTCCAAACATGAAAGTTGATCAGAATTCCGAGACGAACGCATCAGTTAATGTTTCGTGGTAAAATTCCATTATTTGCAGAAATTCCTATTTTATAAATTCTAATAATTAATTCATATTGCAAAAATTCTGGGTTGTTACATTCTTCCCTCCTTAGAAGGAATTCCGTTCCAAAATTCTGACACCTATTGTCCTATTCTACACAACCAATTTGTGTACATCTACTTCGCAATCACGTGTATATGTGAATGGTGTACATAATGCAATTCAACCATAAAATATGCATGCAAGGTGATTCTAGATCGGATCCTCCTATACGTATGCATTGAACTTTTGAAAAACTTTTGAAAGTATGATGCAACACATCCTAAATATAACGGCAGTTCTATATGAACGCAAATTTTAAAACTCTTTTTCATCCACTACCCTCACACAATTATGAATAAAAGTGTGATGCAACTGATTTTGCACCCAAATCCAACCATCCAAAATGTCACGGAATCTAATCGTTTTCTATTTAACTTCTCCTAAACCGAAAAAGGAAATCAAAGCGAAGAATTTTAACATTTTCCTTGCTTACAATTATTCCATATCCCGCCTTACAATGGAAATTTCACCTCAGATACCCAAAATACTCCAAAAAATTCAATCTGTAAACCGTAAAGGAGGCTTAAAACAAGCTCTAAAACATCAAACGAGTTAATTAATAACCCACGCACATCGTTGACAAGGTATGGTAACAATATTTCCAAGGCAAAAACGGCCTTTTCCTTGTAGTCGCTAATGTTTTTATGGTATCGTCAGTCCTATTGCACTGCTAAACGCGCACATAAAACATCCAAAAATCTTCCTTACGCCGTTTATATGACCAAAAATTGTAAAAAAAATTCTTAAAAATAAATTTCCGGTTGAAAACATCTATATTTATTTTGAAGGTTTCCTTTCAAAACCGTTTCACTTTCCTATAAAATAAGATAATGATAAAAAAAAGTTTTCCCTTCGTTTTTATTCAAATACGGTTTTCCAAAAACTTTAAAAAATGTATTCTGCGGAAATTTAAAAGATGCAAGTCACATATTAGCGGAAAAGGAAGTCAATCGCTCAAAAATGCGAAAACTGAAATCACACAAAAGACCAAAATAAATTTTAGCTTACAAGGAGAGGTTATTTATTTATTTATATACTCGTGACATGGAACTAGTCCTTTACTAAAATTTATCCAACACGGAATTCTATTCATTCCAGCTCTAGGACAAATGCTAGTTTATGAGCGAGATTTCATTTATATAAATATGCTTAAAGGACACAACGCTTTCAAACACAGAAATCTCATTAACCAAAGTCGTGCGCTTTTTCAATACTAGCAGTTACAATACTACAACAACAACAAAGATAAGAAAATGCTTGAAAGGGAAACACATGATACAAGATACAATATGCGCAAGGCATACACTAACAACGATTACGACTACCCAATTTTGGCTGGTCTACCTCCACGGCGGGAGCCTAATCCATTACCATGCCCGGTCCAGGAGCGTAATATGGCGGGGATGCAGCCAATCTCATGCACCTGCCGGTGTTGCTCGTCATGAACCTCTCAGAGCTTGGCCTGGATGTTGAAGAGGGCGGTGAGCTCTGGACTCTCCTGACCAGGCTGCTGCGGCAACTGAGGCTGCTGAGATGGAGCAGGTTGTGCAGGGACAGGAGAATCGGGCGGCTTAATACCCATCTTCCGGAGAGTGGCACGGCTAGTGGCTGTTGGCGCCTTCTTCACCGATATCTCCCCAGAAAGTCTCACCTGTAAGTATCGGAAGACATGGATGAGAAGGTGGCCGTAAGGAAAATGGCTCTGTGGGTTGCAGACGAAGGGCTCATAAAGATGAATCATAAGCACGCGCGCCCAATTGACGACTGTGCCACAAAGCATAGCATATGTGGCACGGCGAACAGAAGGATAAATCTTCTCCAAGCTTCCCATCATTGGGAAGATATTGTGCTATAGGATGCTCACAACTACTCAGGCTATGGGTCGCAGATTTGCGGTGGTCTAGGAACCGGGGGCTACAAAGAAGATACGCTTAAGAACCTGAGGGTCCTCCATCTTGATAGCATCAAGCTCTGCTCCGACTGCCGAGATGCCCAAAATCTGAGCTAAGTCATCGTCAGTGAACTCAATCGGGGTTCCCATAACCTCAGATCTGATGAGGCAGGACTCGACATCGATGTCGGCATCCATCTGGGCATCAAACAGACGGATGCAACGCAGATCCAGGTCGTGCTCAAAGGTGTCGAAGCACAGGATTGGTGATAGGCCTACGGCGACAAAAAGCTCCTCCAAACCAAACCGGCAAAATCGACAAACTTCACGGGTCGACCAACCTGAAACTCAAAACTGGTCGAGGCTAAGTAGCGCTTGATCTTCAACTCATCACGGTCTAACCAAGCAGCTTTCTAAGGCATGAGACCGGGGTGTTGATTGTGAGGTGCCATGGAGGAATCGACGAATAGCGCGCGAGAAATTGCAAGTCCAGAGTATAATTGGGTAGAGACCTACATGAGAAGGATTTTAGTGGTAATTAGGGATGAAACGGAGTGGGGGTTGCTCGGATTGAAGCTTGGGAATGAAGGAGGGTTTGGGCATGGTGGAAATTGGGGTTTGGAGGAGTAAGAATCGGCTAGAAAGATATATATATATATATATCGTTCTAGCCAAATCGGGGCAGGTCCCAGGCCATGCTCGTTAAGGGGGAGAGTTCGACCTGGCACTAGAAGGGCGGTCGATCGCCAGTCAAGCGCTTAGCGGTCGACCACTTGCCCCATAATGGGCACGACACGAACCTCGGCCCAATAGCCCATATAAATTATATAAAATTAAAATAAATTTTCTATTACGTCGTCGCTCCCAACTAAACTCTCATATCGACTTCCACCAGTCGTCGAGTTAAGATTTTTAATTTTCCACCATCTTTTTTTGTTAACTAGATTAACCCTAGAGGAGGGTGAATAGGGTTTATTGAACTAATTCAAGATATTAAAGAATTATCACAACACAAAATGCGGCAGATAAAAATAAATGAAGGAAATAAACAACACAGTTTTTACCCAACTTCGGAAAATCTTGCCTGCTGCTGCATTTCTAAAAATTTTATTAGGTATTAAATCAGATCCCGCTTACAAACCTTGTAAACTCGCAAACCCTGCTAATGTTTATTCCTACGCTCAAAACCCTAGAATGATCTATATCCCCTAGATCAGATTTTCCTCTAGCTACAAACCCCTAGCTGGTAACCCCTAGTTATTACTAACACTAGAAAACTGCTGGTTAAAACCCTATAACTAGATGATCTATTTTTACAGACAAACTAGAAAACTGGACGACGGTTTTACAAGCGATTAAAACAAAACAAAAATAAAACAAAAACCGTAGTTTTAAGTTTGAAATTGACTTAACCCTTAATTTAATTCCTTAAAAATATTTGGGCTTAAGAAAAAAATGGTCGGTTCCTTTGATGGCTACTTCAAAACAATGTCGGATTCCACTTTGTTCTTCAATGGCGACCTCCCTAGGGTTTTATTCTGGAATTCAGATCGCGACTTCAAAGTTGATTAAAAAATGATCTCTGGCTTTGATTAATCAGTGCTTCCTTGTGGATCGATCTGTTGCTTTGCAAGTTAATCGATAACCCTAAATCCTCGTGAGTACTCTGGATTTTTATTTGATTTCTCTACTTGATTTTTGATGCTTGTGGTTTTGATTTGGATTTTGCCTATGATGAATGGTGTTACTTATATGATTATTAAACCCTATAAAAAAACTCTGATTTCCCAAAATGATTTGTCTGATTAGCACGTGATTTTGTTGCCTTTATTTGAATTGAATCAGCTTAGCTGACTTGTATGAATTCTGGAATTTATTTGTTGCCTTTAATCCCATCTTTGATTTCGATGATTAACAAACATGTCGTGAATTCCATGTTTAATTCTGGAAACACTTTAAAGTCTTGAATTGAAATTCATATTTGCGTGAATCGATATACTTGCATGATTCTGGTTCCCTTATCTTAACCTGCTTTCCTCAGCTTTGAATTCCATTTGTGATTTCTGGAAATGAATTTGGTTTCCTTTGAATTTGCACTGAGCATTTAAAAAGAAAAACGTGCCAAGTTTGTTGCACTTGATTGTATGATTCAGTCTCTCAAATACTCGGCCTAGATTGATTAAAAAGATTGCCTTCTTTTTATCTGTTGAATTCTTGACAAAAATGCATCTGCTAATTTTTGGAAACAATAAAAACAATTATTTGCCAAAATCTAGCTGTTTCAAAAACTGGAAATATAATTTAGCAATACGAAAACTTGACATGATTCTGGAATCAAAATTCAAATTGTTTTCTTGAGACATTCAAATGCCTTTTGCATGTTGTCGGATTGATGAATGTTAATTTCCAGAAGGCATCATTCATATTTGCTTATCTGCCAGTTTTGCACGCACCATATTTAAACTTGAGCTAGCACTTGAAAACTGTCTTGGCCCTATGAATTTGAAGCTGTGTACATGAGCTTTTAAATTGTATGCATTCATGTTTACTGTAATTTTTTATATGAGATGGCTGCAATATGTACACCAGTATTGTATATGTCTTGTGTATTGATTTCTCACTGTCCTCAAGAAAAACTGGAAATACTTACTTGGTGTTGAGCATTTTTCATGAACCATTGTTGTTCCATCATTGTTGTGTCAAGTTTCCTATGTACTTCTTTCACTTGGCGATAGTAATGTGCAGCTACGCTTTTGAGTTCCTTGTCCCTTCCTATTGCACATACTTGTATGCTTGTGTCTTGATGGTTGTACTTTGTTGCTTGCATTTGTCTCACCATATTTGTGCAAAAAACAGTTAAAAAATATTTTGCATTGACATGGAAGATTTGAGTTTACTTTGTTGGCCATGAATTTGGCTTGATCACTGTACATGACAATTGCCCAACCTTTCTCATACTGGCTCGACTCAGTTTGGCATAAGCACAATTTTTGGTCTTGCTATCTTGTTTTGGTCATGACATAGTTGTTGGCTTGTTGTCCAGGTTCATGAACTTGCACTGGGTCGAGCTTGGTCTTCATGGCCGCTCCTCAGTGCATGTGTGTTCATGGATACCTGACCCATGCACTGTGCATTGTGTCGGGCTTCACCTGAGCATAGCATGTTGATATATTTGTCCAATCTGACCATATTGCACCTGCACAGAAATATGTGTATATACATACATATGTATGTGTATACATGTATAGTGCACATCCAGAAAATATATATGTGAGCACTACAGATGATGTCTACCTTGTGGTATTTATTGTGTATCACTGTGAATATCACAAGCTGTCTAGACACAAATGGATGTCAATAAAAATCAGATCAAGTCATGAAAAATGATGAGAAACACATCAAAAATTCTAAGGCAAATAAAATTTAAAAAAACTTATATCTCCTAGAATATAAAATATTTTTGTTCTAGATAACTGTGTGTGTGTGTGTTTCTTTTTGCGATAGGTAAAATGAAGACTGGACTGACAGTAAAGTCGGCAGAAGACAAAAGACAAAGCTGTGAAACAGTATATGAGTGTATAAAAGAATTTTTACAACAAGAATGAAATGTAACTGAGTGCACTGTATGTAGTGAGGCAATACTGTATAGAAATGAGTAACTTTATAACTGAGTATTGTAGTGAGGAAACAGTGTATATGAAATTGAGTATGAAATGAAATGTACTGTATTGTATTTCAGTGAAATGTACAAATAGTGGAGTTATGAATTTGTACTGTTGAAATGTTAGAATAAAATAATATATTTAAATAAAATACTGTTTGAATATTTAAATTCCTGTGAAGTAGTATTCAATTTAAATATAAATATTATATTCTGTTTGTGATGTAGTATAACAGTACAATTACAAACACATTTATAATAATAAATATATGTTTGTTAACATCAAACAAAAATCATAGAAATGTTAGATACAACATTTTTCCTTGCCTCCAAAAAGGTTGTGACCACCGAATCGAACGAACTTAAAATAGGAAATCAGTTAGAAATCCAAAATAGAATTTTAAATGGATTTTCTCCTTACTAGCCGACATAAACTTCTTTAAAAAATGGAATTTATTATAAACTAATGGTTTTGTATTTATAAATCAAATTCTTAATTGTTATTTATATTCCAATTTGGATCAAACTGAAAAACCTTTCCATGTTCAAAATGTTAGAGCTCTAAGAATCTTAATGATTAATCGTGATAATTAAATAAATTACCCTATATATATATATATATATATATATATATATATATATATATATATAGGGAGAGGGATACTAAAACATACAAGGAATGAATATCTATTATTCTTAAGTTTAGTGGCACATTCCTTGTCATTTCTAATTTTTGAAACACGAATAGATTAAGATTCAAAAACCGTATCTTTATAAAACTAGGCCTTTATAAAACCATTTTCCGAAACCGTATTTCAAAACTTTCAAAACCCATATTTCTTTTCTCTATATAGTTTTAAAAACAAAATTTCCTCGAATATAAGGCCAAGAACTCAAATGAGTATTTCAATAATGGTAGATTCAGAAATTCAATGAAGTAACAAATGGATATACCTTGTAATTATATTTCCGAAATAGATACGACAAACTAACGTGAACTTTTCCTGTTTTGGATCGAGTAATAGTCTTAATCGGAACTACTAAACAAAACTAGAACCAGAAATCGCGACTATCTCGGTTGTAGATAGATTTTTATATTATTGTTATTTCAGTCTCCAAAATCTAATCAACGGAATCCACCATATGTCGTCCTCATGCTCTTCAAGTCAAGTAAGAAAGACGAAGAAAAACGAAAAGAAAGGCAAATTATGTTCTCTCATGAGTCCTAATTTAACTAATTCCTCTGATCGTTTAACCCAAGCTCTGATACCAAATGTAACACCCCACACTTTTTAATGCCCAAATTTCCATAAAAATCGAAACTCGAACACATCCAAGCATGGAGCGTGCAAATCTGCTACCCGTAAATAAATGAGCATGAGCATAATCATAGTACGATAAGATAACTCACAGCGAAAAACAAAATAGGATATACTAGTATTAACTCAAGTAACTACCTTTTTAAAGTAAGCCACTCTGCCAATTCCGAGCATGACAGAGAACGGGAACCGAAAGACAAACTAAAACACCTGTGAGAACCCGACCTTCTCTAGAAAACCTGGATGGTTGTAATGAGGAGGGGTGTCAAAACAACAAGATTCTGGTGAACAGGAAATGTACAACACAAATTCTAATACACAGATGTATCCCGTTTGGTTTAGCCCAAGATATATGCCTACCAATGTCAGTGATTCTAGCCTAACCTTGTAAATGTTTATGCACGAACTTACTACACTTCCCAAAGAAGTATTCCAAGATATAATTCCGAGATAGAATGTTTATGCACATATTTAGGAAGCTTTTAGACCATGATTTAACTGTTTTTGGACTAAGAAAAGAACCCTCAACTAAGGAGTTTATACATATATAAACCTTTCCATCCACTTACCCTTTATTATTTAACGCCTCACTATTAATGATAGATAGGGTGGATTCTCTCGATCACTTAAGACCCTAGGCGGACTTATTGGTCATTTAATACCTCTCGATAAATTGTTCAACATACTTATAAACTATAGGGAACTAGATACGACCCTACTAGTTAAGGCTTCCGTAATTCACGCATATACCATTGCTCTGTATGAGGTGAGAGATGGTATTTTATCGATCGCTATACCTTCTAGCCGACCTTATTGGATAACCCCCTTAGTCGCTTACTACTTCCAGTAAGGTAGGTAGCCATATCTGACTTTTTAGCTTCCAGGTTTGGGTAGGCCCCACACACTTACGCCATTTAAGACCCGTAAACTGAAAGACCTACTCCCAGGTTGACTTTTCAACCCCGGCCGCTTAAGACCAAGGAAGCGGACTATACGCGAAGGTTACCAGGTTCGTACTACATTAGCCCTTAGTACCTTTCCCTATTGGGATAAAGTTGGCCATGTCATTACATCCTTTCCGTTTAGTTACTATCCATAGAAAGACATATGCATAAGATTTATTATCGTCATGGGTTTCTGGGGTTAATGATATTTTTACATTATTAACCTACTAAGTCCAACTCTGCTTTAAATTACAAGTTCTATATTCATTGAAAGTTATATCATTTTTACCTTAGGACATTTGTTTGATTACTTCCCTAATTAGTCTTAGTATTTAAACAACAATCAATATCCATTAATCCCCTTTTTATACCCATTTACTTATTTCTTTATTGATTGCCTTTTATGACCATAATGGTCATATTTTCCTAAGGCAACCATTTATCAGTCCCAAGGTATCTATTTGTTGTACCTCAACAAACAATTAATATTCTTATTTATTTGTTTGTTGCTAGTTATATATATATATATATATATATATATATATATATTTGTACACCAGACTTCTCACATTAAGTTGACCACTTGTGGATGCTGGATTTGCCAGTCGGTTCCGGGCAAGATTCTACCGCAAGTTGAACTTAATCTCGTGCCTTGGTACATTTATATTTACGCATTAGACCCCTCACATTAATCTAAACATTGTGGATGCTGGATTTTCCGGTCGGTTCCACACGGACCTGTGCAGTTAAAGCGCTTAGCAGTTCTATAGCGGTAGAGGTGTAAAAAGCTATAACGGGGATAAAGCCGGGAAATAGCGGCGATATAGCGGAGGTGCAAAAATGTTAATTAGATGTAAAACTATATAATTAAAATTAACTGATTATCACTCTCACATCATTAGTGTAGAAGAAATGAATATTAATTAGTATTATGTAACAAATTCAAAAATATCATGGATATGCACACTTAATTCAAGGATTACTATAGATTTCTATCTTATATAAGGCACTTATGACATAAAATTGGTTCTTTACATTAACTTTTATGATTTATTTTAAAAGATAATTGGACAAATCATCCTTCGTATATTAATATTGCTAAAGCGCGTGCTAAATAGCGTTGATTTAGCGGATGAAGCGGAAAATAGCGGGGCTTTAAGAGGAGCTACTGTTCATAAGCACTAAATTGAAATGGCATAGCGGTCGGTGTGACACCTCACGTCCGCTAATGTCACTCACTAAGGGAATGCATTAAGTTTTGTGAAGCATTATAGATAAACAGACACAGAATATTACAAGACAAATATAATAAAATATCAGCGGAAATTCAAATTTTTATTTCAAACATAAACCATAACATCGTGGTCCAAAATACCATAAGTCACAAAAACCATTACAATAATATAACTTCTGTCTTGTACCATCAGAGTACATAAGTATATAAAAAAACATAATTCCCCAAACAAAAGAGCTAAGCCATAGTAGAGAGAAGAACTTGAGCTATACTTCAAAAGTAGCACCTACAAGATGATAACCGAGTCTTGACTAAGCCTGAGAATTCCCTCCCTATGAACCTGGGAAAGAAAGAAGAGGAAACAAAAAGTGTTAGACATAAAGTCTGGCGAGTCCAGTTACTTTGAGCAAGTAAATAAATAAAAGCAGCATGACAGGCATATAAAGTGGATAAGAGAGAGATAGCTACATAAAGGCAGGTATGAAAAGGTAAACAGGATAGGGTGCGTACGCTTCTAATGATTACTCTGCACCATTACTAGTATAACCAGAAAGAAATGATCCCTTCCAATATAAGCTGGTAGACTTAGGCATACGTCTGAGTGTACCCCCAACTACTACCCTAATCGATCGGCTCCCTAATCAGCGTAGATACTATGTGCCGGCCCCACCTTAGGATGTATCACGTTCTAAAGTGGTAACCCTTCACTGATATGCACAGTCCTATATCTACAGGTGTCACGGTCGTCTTATCGCCCTTTGCCCGGCTCATGCACACACATGACTCGGTCGGTTTGCGTTGCCCACACTGTCCTCCACGTTTGGATCTCTTATAATCAGTATAGTAAGCGTGCCCTTCTCCGACCAAGTTCGGAGTACATGTTTGATACCTACTCTGGGTTACCGTCTAAAATGGGTCCCACACAATATGAAATAAGCTTTCCCCCTTGTCTTGTATCCCACTAGGTTTTAATTGGCTATGTATACCACTAGGTCTCTATTTACATAACCCTATCATTTCTACAAGTTATGCTTACCCTAAAAGGTGTCTTTAATTGCATAACTTTATTATTTCCTCCGGTTATGTATACTAGTAGGTGTCTTCAATTAATAACCTTATCAGGTTAAGTTGGCCTATATGTAAATATTGCCCACCCCCTCGGCATTACTTAACCCACCCACTGTTCAACAAAATTTAATTAACCCCAATTTTAGTTCATAATCATACAATCCCTATGGATTTACTAGGTTAAGAATTCCAATTTGTTACCATGTCCATTTATGGTTATAATGGGCTAGACCTCCCACATTAGGCCTACAACTTGTGGATGCTGGATATAACGGTCGGGTCCGGGCAGACTTCTTCCACAAGTTGGGCCTAACCTCGTGTCTTAGCCCGTTTCAAATTTGTGCACTTAGACCACTCACATTAGGTTCAACATTAGTGGTTGCTGGATGTGCCAGTCGGGTCGGGGCAGACTTCTACCACTAATGCAACCTAACCTCATGTCATAAGTGCAGTTACAGCTTTCTAATTACCGTAATCTTAGGCATTTTAATTATTATCCGATTAATTGTACCTATGTCTTTATAGGTGTTCATGCTTATTTACCCAATTATATTCATAATGGATAATATATCCAAATTCATGTTCGTCATTCAAGTTATGCGAATCTAATGTTTTTCCATGTTCCCTAACTAACACATTCGCATATAATTCGCGGTATACCTAGGCTAGATAATAGCCTAGTTATAAACAATAAAAGGGAAAGGTGATGGGAATATGACAAGGGTGATTGATCTAACATAAATGGCATAATCATATACTAACATGGTGATAAGGTGAACATATAAGCATAGATCCAATGAAATGGTGACACTTAACTAGTTTTAACATAGCAAGGATGTTAAGATAAGCATGACAAGATCTAAATATTAATTTAGATGTCCAACTAGTTCATATCTAATATGATAAGCATAAGGAGATCTAAATAATAAGCTAGATCTGATAAATAATTTAGATGTCCACATAATTCAGATCCAATAGTTAAGAGTAGATCTGATACAAATAAGGTTTAAGATCTACATCACAGAATGTCACAGAAGTTACAATAGATCTGATTGGATAGAGATTTAGATCCAAGCTATAACCAATTCAGAATATATCATATTTTCACAATTTACAACGGATCTAGTATAATTTAGTCACAGGAACAAATCCAAACTATTATCATATCGGGTTTACTTTTAAATATTTAAATCTAAAAGCAACTACGAACTCACATTGTTTGGATTAGAAAATAGAACAAAAAAAGAAGCTTGTTGAGATGTGGATCTACACTTGAATCTTTAACCGATTAGCCTTATTTGATTGTTGTAGAAGATAAAGAATCTAATTCAGTTCAAACACCAGCAGCCTTTGGCCTCCATGGAATTCTAGTGAAGAAAACAAGAGAAATGGACCTGTATATATAGCTGCCAGCCTTCAGAAACCGACTGCCACCTCAGCCCTAGGGGGTCGACCCCCCCTTAGGGTCGACACCCCCTTGAGCCCTCTTATGGGGTCGATTCCCCTAGGTGGGATTTTTCCACTTTCCCCACTTTCTATGTTTTCGAATTTTGAACTGAAAATTTTGAATTCTTGGGTCCTATATATATATATATATATATATATATATATATATATATATATATATATAATTCTTCTGCACGTATACAAACTTCAAACCTTCATAACTTCCTCATACGGTGTCCATTTTACGCAAACCAAATGTCTATCTTGACCAGAATTTTGAGAAGGACGCAATGGCACAGTCCATTTCCCTTAATTCTGAATAGTAAATTAATTATTATTTAATTTTCCTTCTTTAATTTTGTTAAAATTTTTGGGTGTTACATTCTACCCTACTTAAAGGATTTCGTCCTCAAAATCTTCGAGTTAGGAAGAATGTATGTCCTACCATCCATCACCCATCTACTCATCCATCAACCACAAGCATCCATTGTCCTTAAATACTTCTAATGCTTATATGAACATATGCAAAGGTGTGTGTATATGTCCCAATACTAATGCAGAGATTAGGCGGTCTACTGATTCATTCGACCTCCTCAATGCAATGTATGTTAGTGCCATGAATCCAATATGTATGCAAATATTCCTATTATAATATGTAAGTTCTATATGTGTGCACACTAATTCGTCCAAATGCAACATCCATTTGATAATACACCCATTTTCATCCATTAAAAGAAAAGAAAATGCACATACATCCATATGCAGTATGAGAGTGATTGAGCCGATCTAGTGCCTAATGTGTGTGTATTTGCACCCACAGGCAACCAATTGCATCCACTTGCATCCATCAAAACATAACATGTCTCAAACACATGTTCACATTCATAGGATTCCTATCTAAAGGTCGAAAATACTATTGATAGGACATACTCTAATGATAGAAGCAAGCATAGATAAAACTTTGGAAAAGGAGTTAAGAACATACCGTCGAAAAGGAAAGGGTACGAAGCACGAATCTTGTTTTCGGTCTCCCATGTCACATCCTTTGGGTTATCTCCCCATTGAACCTTTATCAACTTGATTTCTTTATTGCGGAGCTTCTTAATTTCTAATCCGAGAATACGGGTAGGGACTCGTCTGACTGTCGCCTCCCGTTCCACTTCTACCTCCTCTAATATACTTGGCTCAACAACTTCCACGGTGTTATGCAAGCACTTCCACATATGAGAAACGTGGAAGACATCATGAACGTCAGATAGATTTTCTAGGAGCTTTACTTTATAGGCCATTTGGCCGATCCTTTCGATTATGGGAAACGGTCCCACAAATCTGGATGCCAACTTCCCTATAGATCCGAAGTGAACCACATTCCTCAGAGGTGATACTTTAATAAAAACTAAGTCTCCCACTTCAAATTCGATGTCGGTCCTCCTTTTGTCTACATAAGATTTCTGCCTATCTTGAGTTGTCTTCATCCGTCGTCGAATAAGGTCAATCTTCTCGGACATTTCTCTAACCATATCATGTCCATGTAACAATCTTTCTGTAGATTCCCACCAGCAAGTTGGTGATCTACAGGGTTGTTCGTACAATGCTTCGAAAGGTGCCATGCCAATGCTAGCTTGATAATTGTTGTTATAGGCAAACTCTACTAAAGGAAGGTGCTCTTCCCAAGTCCCTCCGAAGTCTAGGATACACATCTTTAAAAGATCCTCTAGAATTTTGTTCACCCTCTCTGTCTGTCCATCGGTCTGTGGAAGATAAGCGATGCTCAAACACAACTGTGTACCTAATGCTTCTTGCAAGCTCCTCCAAAATTCACTGGTAAAGATGGGGTCAGGATCGTTTACGATGCTGGAAGGTACTCAAGAAAACGAACTATCTCACGAACATAAATTGTTGCCAACCATGATGCCGTCCTCTTACTCTTTACTGGAATGAAATGAGCGCTCTTAGTCAATCTATCCACTACTACCCAAATACTGGTGTTTCCTTTCTTTGACCTAGGAAACCCATTTATGAAGTCCATGGATACATTCTCCCATTTCTCCACTGTGGAACCTCCAACGGATGAAATAAACCACCAGGCTCCTTTTGCTCAGCTTTAACTTGCTGGCAAACTAAAATTGAGAAACAAATTCTGCCATATCTTCCTTCATCCCGACCCAAAAGAAAACCCTCTTCATGTATCTATACATCTTGTCACCGCCTAGATGAATAGTCACCTTAGAATGGTGGGCTTCTTCTAGGGATGCCTTTATCAAGCTTCCAGTTTGAGGAACACAAAGCCTTCCATCTCGTCGCAACCACCCCTTTTCATCTATGGAATATCTGCTGAGGTGACTAGAAGTCTCCCCTTTTCCGAACTTATCCATGATGTCTAAAATCTGTGGGTCACCTTGCTGCGAAGCTCCTATTTGATCCATAATAGTTGGTCATATATCTAGCGATGCGAACAAATCAAGCAAAATCTCGATGGAGGGTCTAAAGTCAAAAGTTGATATGAACTCCAAGCTCTTCCTTTCCAAAAACAGAGGACTTAAGGCCATCCTCTGCCTACTTAGTGCGTCAGCCACCACATTACCCTTGCCAGGGGTATAAGCAATTTCAAAATCATAAGAGGCTAGGAACTCCATCCAACCTTAAATTAAGATCCTTTTGTGAGAACAGGTATTTGAGAGATTTATGATTGGTGCATAACTCAAACTTCTCTCCAAGTAAGTAATGACGCCACGTATTTAGCGCGAATACTATGGCAACTAGCTCTAAATCATGGGTGGGTTAGTTCTTCTCATGAACTCTCAAATTTCTACCCCCATAACACACTACCTTTCCTTCTTGCATCAGAACCGCACCAAGCCCTATACCGCATGCATTAGTGTAAACCGTAAACACTTTGTTCCCATCGGGCAAAGTCAAGACTGGGGTTGTTGTTAGAGCCCTCTTCAAACGTTGCAAATCAACAACACAATCTATATCCCATGAAAATGTGAAGTTCTTCTTTGTAAGCCTGGTGAGAGGGGTTGATATCTTTGCGAAGTCCTTAATGAACTTCCTATAATAACCTGCCAATCCAAGAAAGCTTCTTACCTCTGTTGCATTTTTAGGAATCTACCAATCTTGCACCGCAACTACCTTCACAAGATCCATAGCTATCCCTTCTTTGGAGACTACATGCCCAAAGAATCTCACCTCTTTTCTCCAAAAATGGCATTTGGAGAACTTTGCCTTAAGCTAATGCTCAAGCAGATTTTTCAAAACTTCTCTCAAATGTTGGGCATGCTCTTCTTCGCTTTTGGAGAAGATCAAAATATCATCCATAAAGACTATGACAAATTTATTTAGAAACTCCCTAAACAACCTACTCATCAGATCGACAAAATAGGCAGGTGCATTTGTCAGCCCAAAAGGCATAACTAGCCATTCAAAAACCATCTGGAGTCCTAAAAGCAGTCTTGTCTATACTGTCCTCAGCTACCCTTAACTGATGAAATCCTATGGCCAAGTCCAATTGAGAGAATACCGAGGCACCAACAAGATGGTCAAATAAGTCGTCTATCCTTGGAAGTGGGTGCCTATTCTTCTTTGTGAGTTTGTTCAACTCTCTGTAGTCCACACACAAACGAAGTGAACCATCTTCCTTGGTTACGAATAGAACTGGAGCACCCCATTCAGATATGCTTCGTCTGACAAATCCTTTTTCAAGTAGCTCCCCTACTTGCTTACTCAACTCCTTCCTTTCCCTCAGAGCCATATGGCGCACTGGTAATGCAATTGGCTCTGCATTGTCCACTAGATATAAACGAAAATTGATCTCGTGCCTCGGAGGTAAGCCCCGTACCTCATCAAAAAAATCAGAATAATCTCAGACTACTGGAACAGATCGCAAATCATCGATAGATGCATCAAGAGACTCTGGGAAACTAAGCATAACAGACCCTTGTGGGTTACAAGAAATCTCAAGGGTCCTCCCATGGCAAGTCAGAAGTCTAACGACCCTCCTTTCACAATCTAGAATGGCATCATACGTGGATAGCCAATCCATTCCTAGAATCAACCCATAGCCCATGAACCCGAGCACATACGCGTCACATTCAAATTCGACACCTAACACAGATATTTTAAAACCCCTACAAATCATAGATAAATGAGCCTAACCACCAATGGGGTTTGAGATAACTACGGGATCCACTACCATACTAGCATTTAATTGCAGATATTCAACCACAGAACTAGATATAAATGAATGTGAAGTGTTTGAATCGAAAAGTGTTCTAATAGGTTGATTTGAAAGAGAAATTAAACCTTTTACAGAAATTTTTCTACCTCTATCAGGAGCACTGATTGCGAGAACATGCACTGCCCTCCAGAAGCTCCTGCCCTTTGACCTTGTCCCTATTTCTTCGGGCACTCCCTAGCAAAGTGTCCGACCTCTCCACAATTGAAGCAAGAATTCTTCCGTCTTTTACAGTATTTCGCTAAGTGACCATCACGCCCACAACTGTGACACTTCCTTTTATTTTTACCCTTGTCATTCTTTCCACTTTTCTTCTATTGATGTTGTTATTGTCCTTTCTTGGGCCATATCTTCTTTTTTTGCATTGTTTCCTCAGCTTTAACCTCCTTCTTTTCTCCTTTCTCTTCCTCATACATCAAGGCCATATCAACAAGTCTTTCAAAGGTATCTCCCATTGGAATATGGTACATGGCTAACCCATGAAGGGGTTCGTTTAGCCTTTTAACAAACCGCAAAGCCTTCTTATGCGGAGTGTCTACCAGCTCTAGTCCGAATCTAGCCAGTTGATTGAATTTGTTCACATATTCTCTAATAGTCAAGTTCCTATGTTTGAGTGCTAAGAACCTCTCCATCTGCATGCTCTTCTCAGCTTGGGAAAGAAATTTCATCTCAAAACTCTATCTAAATTCATCCCAAGTTTCCACCGGACAACATGTTTGGGTTACCTCCAACCAAAATGAAGCTTCATCCTTCAGTAGCCAAGCAGCTAACTGAATCTTCCTTCGATACCCTACTTCAAAGATTATAAAAAAGTCCTCAGTCTCCTTGAGCCAGTTCCTTGCCTCCACAAATGTCTCAGTTCCATGGAATGGCTTCCTTCCCATAGCACGAAAATCTTTGCAGATCTTAGAGAAGTTGTCTGGACGCAGAGGAGAAGGAGGAGGAGGAGCAACGGGTGCGCTGGGGGAGGAATGTTTCCATGGCCTTCGGCAGGTGCCATGGTCTCCAGATACCTACGGAACCATCCTGGTATCGTAACGCCCTCCAGGATATTAGGTTCCCCAGACATGTTGAAAAAGAATAGCAAAGGTATTCAGACAAAGGATAGAAAGATATTACTTATGGCTTTTTGGGGAATGTTTTTCAAAATAGACTTTTCTTTTTGAAAATGCTTTCTTTTAAAACCTTCTTGAAAATAGTTTTCAAAAACTTTTATCTAATCTAGTAACCTTCAGCTCTTATACCAATGTGACACCCCACGTCCGTTAATGTCACTCACTAAGGGAATGAATTAAGTTTCGTGAAGCGTTATAGGTAAACAGATACAGAATATTACAAGATAGATATAATAAGATAGCAACGGAAATTCAGATTTTTATTTCAAACATAAACCATAACATCGTGGTCCAAAATATCATAAGTCACAAAAACCATTACAATAATATAACTTCTGTCTTGTACCATCAGAGTACATAAGTATATAAAAAATTCCCCAAACAAAAGAGCTAAGCCAAAGTAGAGAGAAGAACTTGAGCTATACTTCAAAAGCAGCTCCTACAAGATGATAACCGAGTCTTGAATAATCCTGAGAATTCCCTCCCTGCAAACCTAGGGGGAAACGGAAGAAAGAAGAGGAAACAAAAAGGGTCAGACATAAAGTCTGGCTAGTCCAGTTACTTTTTGTAAGTAAATAAATAAAAGTAGCATGACAGACATATAAAGTGGATAAGAGAGATATAACTACATAAAGATAGTTATGACAAGGTAAACATGATAGGGTGTGTACGCTTCTAATGATTAGTTTGCACCATTACTAGTATAACCAGAATGAAATGATTGCTTCAACTATAAGCTGGTAGACTTGGGCGTACGTCTGAGTGTACCCTAACTACTACCCTAATCGATCTGCTCACTAATCCGTGTAGATACTCTGTGCCGACCCCATTATAGGATGTATCACGTCGTTAAGTGGCAACCCTTCGCTGATATGCATAGCCCCAAATCTACAGGTGTCACGGTCGTCTTATCCCCCATTGCCCGGCTCATGCACGCACATGGCCCGGTCGGTTTGCGCCGCCCACACCATCCTCCACGTTTGGATCTCTTACAATCAGTCTAGTAAGCGTGCCCCTTCTGCAACCTAGTTCGGAGTACATGTTTGATACCTACTCCGAGTTACTGGATGAAACGGGTTCCACACAATATGATACAAGCTCTCCCCCTTGTCTTGTATCCCCACTAGGTTTTCATTGGCTATGTATACCACTAGGTGTCTCTATTTACATAACCCTGTTATTTCTAAAAGTTATGCTTACCCTAAAAGGTGTCTTTAATTGCATAACTTTATTATTTCCTCTGGTTATATATACCAGTAGGTGTCTTTAGTTACATAACCTTATTAGGTTAAGTTTGTGGGCCTATATGTAAATATTACCCACCCCTCGGCTTTACTTAACCCACCCACTGTTCATCCAAATTTACTTAACCCCAATTTTAGTTCATAATCATACAATCCCTATGCATTTACTAGGTTAAGAATTCCAATTTGTTACCATGTCCATTTATGGTTATAATGGGATAGACCTCCCACATTAGGCTTACAACTTGCGGATGCTGGATATGTCGGTCGGGTCCGGGAGAGACTTCTTCCAAAAGTTGGGCCTAACCTCGTGTCTTAGCCCGTTTCGTATTTGTGGACTTAGACCACTCACATTAGTTTCAACATTAGTGGTTGCTGGATGTGCTGGTCGGGTCCAGGTAGACTTCTACCATTAATTCAACCTAACCTCGTGTCATAAGTGCAGTTACAGCTTTCTAATTACAGTAATCCTAGGCATTTTAATTATTATCCAATTGATTGTACCTATGTCCTTATAGGTGTTCATGTCCATTTACCCAATTATATTCATAACGGTTAATATGTCCAAACTCATGTTCATCGTTCAAGTTATGCCAATTCTAATGTTTTTCCCCGTTCCCTAACTAACGCATTCGCATATAATTCGCAGTATACCTAGGGTAGATAATAGCCTAGCTATAAGCAATAAATGGGAAAGGTGATGGGAATATGACAAAGGTGATTGGTCTAACATAAATGGCATAATCATATACTAACATGGTGATAAGGTGAACATATAAGCATAGATCCAATGAAATGGTGACAGTTAACTAGTTTTAACATAACAAGGATGTTAAGATAAGCACAACAAGATCTAAATATTAATTTGGATGTTCAACTAGTTCAGATCTAATATGATAAGCGCAAGGAGATATAAATAATAAGCTAGATCTGATTAATAATTTAGATGTCCACATAATTCAGATCCAATAGTTAATAGTAGATCTGACACAAATAAAGTTTAAGATCCACATCATAGAATGTCACAGAAGTTACAATAGATCCAACTGGATAGAGATTTAGGTCCAAGCTATAACCAATTCAGAATATCATATGTTCACAATTTACATAATCTAGTATAATTTAGTCATAGGAACAAATCCAAACTATAGTCATATCAAGTTTACTTTTAAATATTTAAATCTAAAAGCAACTAAGAACTCACAGTGTTTGGATTAGAAAATAGAACTAGAAAAGAAGCTTGTTGAGATGTGGACCTACACTTGAATCTTTAATTGATTAGCCTTATTTGATTGTTGTAAAAGATAAAGAATCCAATTCAGCTCAGACGCCGGCAGCATTTGGCCTCCATGGAATTCTAGTAAAGAAAACAAGAGAAATGAACCTTTATATATAGCTGCCAACCTCTAGATATCGACTGCCACCTCAGCCCTAAGGGTGTCGACCCATGGGTTGACACACCCCTTGAGGGGTCGACCCCGGGGTCGACACCCCTCCTATGGGGTTGACTCCCCTAGGCGGGATTTTTCTCGCTTCCCCCACTTTTTGTTATTTCGAATTGAAAATTTTGAATTCTTGGGTCCTATATATATACATATATGTATAAATATATATATATATATATACATACATATATAAAATTCTTCTACACGTATACAAACTTCAAACCTTCACAACTTCCTCATACAGTGTCTGTTTTACGCAAACCAAATGTCTATCTTAACCAGAATTTCGAGACGAACGCAGTTGCCCGTTCTGTTTCCCTTAATTTTGAATACTAAATTAATTTTTATTTTATTTTCCTTCTTTAATGCTGTTAAAATTTTGGGGTGTTACAGCCGGAGAGCGCTACGGGCTATAGCGGGGATTTTACGGGGCTTTAGCGGGGATTTAACTGCATAGGCGCAGACTTCTACCACACGTTAAGCTTAATCTCATGTCTAAATGCACTTATAATTCAAATTTCCTAATTGGGGTGTACAACATTAATACTAATTAATTTAGTAGTTGTAACCATTATCCTATTATATTTACTTTCCCAAGCAACATTGATTACAAATGTTATTTATTGATTTGTGGTCCCATTTATAGCAATAAATTGTATTAGTTGCTACAATGGTCAACACAAATATATAAATTCAATATGGATCATATTTTCATATAATTCCACAATTGAACATCATACAAGCATTCAATACAATGTATATTTTACCGTTTTACGCAGATTTGGACGGATAATACGTATATATTTATATTTTTAATGTTTTCGTGCAGTCAACGTAGTTATCTTTTATTATTATTACTATTTTTATTTTTAAATTTAATGATTTTGTTTAATAAATAACCAAACATTCCTTCTTGCAATCAATCTTGCCAAATGTTTCAAATTTTACAAAAAGACCGTTAGCCGTAATCATTGTAAATTATGTCTGATTAGTAAAATAGACATATCTCAAATTCACAAGAAATATATATATATATATTTGGAATAGTTGATGCAAACTGCACACAAATATGTATATTTATATTTATACGTATGTTTGCACCACTTTTCCCTTTTTAAATCTTTTTGTCATACCTTTTGTGAATTTAAAATAATATCTTTTTGTTCAAAAAGAGGAAAATGACATATTTACAATAATTAAGCCAAAACCCAACAACATTGAATACGAATAGGTATAATTCTTTTAAAATAATCACACAATTTTCCATGGTATCTTTTATTCAAATTCACATAATTTGTTATTCAACACTGAAACTAGAGACCTGAATATAACTACATCTACATGGTGTTTAATGTGACTGATTTCTAGATCTATGGTGTTTTACAATAGCTGCAATACATTTTGTAACATAATTGTAGGAAATATATATATAAACAAATTCAAGAATCCTACAATTAATATTAGGTATAACCACAATTCACAATTACAAGTTTTAACAATGTTTGAAATCAGATATGATGGGTGTCTATCCAATTACAACGATTTAATGAACAGATCTGATGGAAATAGGCATAAAATTTGAGATCTAATTCAAATGAAATAAATAAGCTATTATAGCTGCATTTGTAAATTTCCCACTCATCTAAAAGCATTCAAATCCAAAGTTTGAATTTTTTAGGTCTACAATTCCCAAATTCTTATAAAACTACAATTTATCTGAAAAGGGGATAAATTTGAGATCTATAGATGTGTAAGAAAATGGAAAGAGAGAAGAGATTCTGATTTGGAGCGTCAATTCACATTATTTTCCGTTGAACCTGATATTCCTCTCAATTCTATAAGATTTGTTGTATATGAATATATTTTTAATCAAGAAATTATGTTAGAAGGGGGATGAAAATGGCAGAGCTTCGCTGCTACCCACAGAATTGTGTGGAAAAGAATGAGGCCTTACCCCTTTATTTATATGAGTGGAATTGTCCTTGAACTGTTATATTCACTTTAGTTTATATTCGTCCATCCATTTAATATTATATTATAAACTAACCTCTTAACTCTAGCCGTCACTGGGCGTTCTGACGCCCAGTGGGTCGACCACTAGGGTCAACCACTTGGGTCGTTGGTCGCCTAGTAAGGCTGGTTAAAGATAGTATATAATATATAAATTCTGATTTATTTATTTTCCGTTATTTTCGTATTTCGTCCATAACTTTTTCATACGGGCTCCATTCGCGAACTCCAAACATGAAAATTGACAAGAATTCCTAGGCGAACGCATCGGTTAAAGTTTTGTGGTCAAATTCCTTCGTTTGCAAAAATTCCTAATTTTGAAATTTTAATAATTAATTCTTATTGCTAAAATTCTGGGTTGTTACAGTGATTATTATATTTTTTTTCGTTCATACATTGCTCTTCAAATTGTTATGAATATTCATTTTGATTCTATTATTAAAATGTAATGTATATTAATAGCTCTAGAAAAACATTATAATTATATTATAACATCATGATGTATATAGCGATATAGTCGCTATTGAATAAACATGTTATAGAGGCTATACTTTGTCATAAAAATTCTGTTATTTTAGTTGAGATTGAGATGTTCTATAGCAGTAATGAGAGCTACTGTTTTAATATAACATAGTGGCAATTTTGTGCTATAAAATTATGCTCTTTTTATAGCGGCAATTTTGGTATTATATATATTCCAGTGTTTTTTTATAACATGTCGATATACAATGCTTTTCGAACCACTATAGTATTGTTTAATATCGGCTATATGACGCTATAAAAGACTATTTATGTTGTAGTGTAGGTTTTTAAATCCAGCCATACCCCTCAGTGAATGAATAATATTAACAAAACAGTCCAAATACAGAGTTCAGAATTCGTCCTACATGCGGTGGGTCACTCACCACCAACCATGCCGACCCATGGGTCGACCACCCTTAGACGTGGGTCGACCCAGGGGTCAACCAAGGAGCTGACCAAGTTGTGGGCAAGTCATCCTGTTACCGTTGTTTGTCGCGTTTAATTTCCTGTTTGAACTTTGATTTTTTTCTTAAACTTTGAAAGCTCATAACTTCTTCATATGTTATCCGATTTACGCAAACTAGCGGTCTATCTGAACCAGAAATTCCGAGGCGAAGGTAACTGTAAAGTTGGTTTTACTTAATTCTGAATATTTAGTTAACTAATATTCATTTTATTTTCTTTACTGTACAATTATGGTTTATTAAATTATATGGTGTTACAAGATCAAAACCACAAATTGGTAGCTCTACTCCATTAGTTGTCCTAATCATGCCGACATTCTTCTTATAAGAAGAGAAACAATTCACATCTCTACAAATATGAAAACTGGCTTCCGAATCCATCTTCCAAGGCTTATTTTCACTAAAGAGGACATCACAAGAAGAATCACTATCGGTATCTCCAGCAAAACCTACATGTGTATCATCACTACTATCATCATGCGCTGCCTTTTTCTGATCCCTTTTATAAGCATGACACTTACTGTGTATGTGACCTTCTTTACCACAATAATGATAGATGATAACACCATTAGCTTTCTTCTTCTTCTTCCACTTTGTATTTTTTCTTTAGTCCTTTGCCACCGTAGCCTCACTTTGAACAGATTTCAAACCCAATCGTTTTCTTATAAGCTCCTTATTCAAAAGGCTGCTTCGTACAGTTTCCAAACAGATAGTTCCATTAATATTGGAATTACTCAATGAAACAACAAAAGTCTCCCAACTTTCTGAAGGGAAATCATTAACAAAAGATCCTGCAGCTCATCATCAAAAATGACCTTTAGATTTGCCAATTGATTGATGACATCTTGAAATTCATTCAAATGCCCTACAATAGATTTTTCTTCATCCGATTGAAGTTGTACCAACTTTCGAACCAGAAATGTCATACATACTAGTAGCCTTTTTTGACTTATATAAAGATACTAACATGTCCCACAAATCCTTCGCAGATTCACAATTAGCCACATGATGAAAAACCGAATCATCAAGGTACTAGCGAATCAGAAGAACTATTTTCGTATCCATCTTCTTCAATTTTCCCTCATCTACATCAGAGGGCTTCTTCCCATCTCATTTAGTCGAATCATGAAGATTATTAAGGTATATAACATCCTCCATCTTAGCTTCCAAATACCCCAATTTTTCCCATAACAAAATAGTCATCTTCAAAAATGAAATCATATTCGACATCAAAAACTTTTTTTTTGTTCAAGCCAAAATTACTCTAAGTTTTGCGATGTTTTATTCTGATACCAACTTGTAAAAAAATAGATGTAGCGTTTTGTGGAAGATTTATACCAATGGACTTTTATCACCTAAATCGCAGAGATAACTTGGATTGAAAAACAAGACGACTATGCAATAAAAACACAAAATATTTCATCCAACCGCCCTCTTTATTGATTCACCGAAATTTTGTTACACTTAATAGAACAAAGCCAAAATAAACAATACAACTGAATCAATAACCTAATTGAGAAATGAAGAGAATATCTATATGGCAAAAATATTACAATGAAGAACAATAACACAAACTGCTTTTCACCAGCGATGCACACATATGAAAATGGAATTTCTTCATTTAAATAGACTTGAGAAGAAAGGATTACTTGGAGATAAAAAGATTAATTGTCCAATTATTTTGAAATATTTCCAAATACCCAAGATTTGATTGCAATATAAATATGCAATTATAACCATGGGTTCCAAATGTTTCCATGCTTGCATTAATCTCCATAAACAATCTTTTGTTTCTCTATATTGCAAGATCAATACATTTCTTTCCATCCAAAACATCTTTTCAATCATTTCAAATATGGCCTAATTGATTGATTTAATCAATCAATAATTTTTTGCCTTCTTTGAAAGATATTTGAATTATACAAATTTAACACTGATCAAATAAGAACACTGGTTGAATAAGAACATCTCAAAAGTTGTAACCATGGACGGAAATTGTTCATCATCTATATAAACGAGTTGAATTCACGAATTAGATTATCAAAGTTCTATCTAGGTCTCATATTTGTTTCCTATACCCATATATTCTCAAGCACTCTCAAATGCTTAACTGATTTATTAGCAAACTTTTTTCTGTAAATTTATGCTCTCTCACGATGTACACTAAAGGGTGATTTTAGGAAGAACTGTATTTGAAGTCAAAATCAATATTTGCCAAATATAATTTTGCCAAAAAAGAAAGATTGTACAAGCTTGTTCCTTCAAGTGAAGCGTGGGTTTTTGTTGGCTAGTGGAAGGCCAAAGGGGACCTTTAGAACTGGAGATTCAATCGAAAATCTGAACCAGTACAAAATCTCTGATGTGATAGTTTTTATCTTTGTGTAATTCTCTACACTTTATTACTTATATACCTATCATCATTGCATATCGTACATGAGTTATCACGATCCTAGTGTGTAATTTTAGAAATTGATGGAAGGAATGCTATTGTTAGGAGTGTTGAAAAAAATTTGTGTACATGGTTTAGATGGAAACAAACTCTTTGAGTGTTTAAAGGAATTAAGGCCACTGAACATCTTTTTTGGTTCTCTCATTTGCAATGAATTCTACACCCGAATTCGGGGTGTTACAATAATCTTCGGTGATGCTATCTTTCGACTTACTCTATGTCTTTGTGTAGGAAATCAGGTTGACAAATATATTTTTTGCTAGATCTTTCGATTAATAGACTCGGGTTCAGTAGCTGGATTCCCAAAAGTTGTTTAGGCGACCGAATTAAAGGTTAGAATGGTTTTTTTTTTGTTTCTTAGTAATATATTGTGAGCAACTGTAATGAAAATTTCCTATCTCTTTTGGCAGAATCTTGTTTGTGAGAAGAATGTAACTAGAGACAAGGGCATACACAATGCTTATGTGAAAGCAATAAGAACTGCACAACATTTCATATACATAGAAAATCAGTATTTCATTGGGTCATCTTATAGCTGGCCATCATACACAAATGCAGGTACCCAAGTTCGCATACACGGACAGTGTATAAACTGCATAAATGATTTGTTGTTCTTGACAATGTTGTTTTTTACCTAATTCCAAATCATTTGTGCACACAACAATTCTGCAAGCTTATCTGTTATAATTACTGGATGATTTGGCATTATTTTCTGTTTCCTTTTCTTTTAACAACCAATGACAAATTTTAATGTATGCTAGGAGCGGATAATCTAATACCAATGCAATTAGCATTAAAGATTGCTATCAAGATCAATGCAAATGAAAGATTCTTTGCATATACTGTGATACTGATGTGGCCTGAAGAAATCCCAAATGGAGCTACAATTCAGGAAATTCTCTTTTGGCAGGTTAACGTAGTTGATAGTTTGTTGCTCTCTTTGTTTTCTGTGCCCAGGGCAAGGGGTAACATTTTTCGGCCCATACTGCTATTTTAGTTTTCTGTGCCAGAGTCGTGTCTTGCCTAGGGCAACCCAAGTTATAGAGCCGACTCTGACTGGTTGTGCCTTGCTTCCTTTGTAATTCTTTTCAATAAATGGTAATCATTAGTCAACCTCAATGGCTTTGCCAAAAATATCGATAAACACTACCGTTGTCATATCTAATTGTACTGATGGTGGATAAAAAGACAATGATAATATTTATTACCATTGCACATCTCGTTCTTGGACTTTAGAAATACCGTATGATTAGGGATGACAAATGGACTCAAGCTAACAGATCAAACTGACTAGTCTTGATTTTAAATTGTTGAAATTTATTAGATTCAAATGATACGTTTTAAAAAGCAAATCTACTTGGAGGCGGGTATGCTTGTGTTGGATGATATCATTTGCAAGAACTCCGAATCATTTTCCTGAAGCTCATCTTTTTTTATGATAAATGATCGGCTTGCCCCGAAATGACCTGGCCTAATAGAAAAATTCCAATTCAGTTGACCTTTCGATACAATCAAATAGATTGAAAACGCATAAATTTAATATTTGTTTTTCTAGTCTATTTATTAAATCGACCTTTTACATGTTATTTTTTATCGTTCAAGCTCAACATGACTAAATTAATGGGTTTGATTTGGATTTTGGTTTTCTTGAATCAATTTAGGTGTGGTGGGTACGTTTCATCAGTATAAGTTTGTTGATACCACAAATTATGGTCTCATGATAACACCACCTTCGATTGGTGAAAACCAGGAGATCTATATGAACCCTTTGATTTTCATCAATTAGGAGTCGAAGTCACCGTGACACCACAAATTTGGTGGCAAGAAACTGATGATGAGTCACTCTTGGTCTTGGGGTTCTTTAATGAATGATTGACCCATTCACCGCTGTCTCCTCTGATAGATGCAAGTGCTAAAAATCATTTCCTGTCAAACAAAAGGTATATAATGCCATGCATATGCACGTTTAATTGTCTCAATATTCCATTATTCGAAAATGCCTTAAAACTTCAACTTGTTACCAACCGATCAATCATGATGAGCACAATCTAAAGTCGCCATGTCGTCGTAGAGAAGCTATTGTATTCTTTTACTCGTTTACGCAGCACTTTTGCTGGTTTATTTAAATTTTATGGTATTCTTTCAATGCATAAAAGTGACGTAATTGGTATAAAACATTTTATATCAAGTTTGTACCATCTTACTATTTTAAAATAATTATGAACATAACAATAAAACAGTAAAGTAACCATATTTGTGAATAATACAAAAAAATGATAATACAAACTAATATTACTGTTTGAAAACTTGGAGATTTTGCAGTAAACCGAACCAGTGGTTTTCAGATGCAGATGCCTTTATATTCGCATTCACATCCGCGTTCGGTAATCTAAATATCAGATATTTATTCATTTTTCAATTACAAATGTGGATGAATTTCAAATTTGTTATATATCCATATTGACCGCCCTCTTTTACAGCTGTTCCTAACAAAAAGAAAGGAGCATATAAGTAGGAATCCAAGGGTGAGATTTGAAAGAAAAAACCAATTGAAAAGGAAACGTGTATCATAAAGTGAATGGCCTAAAAAAACATATTACGAAATTTCGTTAGAACAGAATGATACATCTAAATCTTTTTGAGACGTGGAGCGGTTGTCGTGTAAAAAAAATGAGAATAAACAAGATACTGATGCTTAATGTTGGACTGACTAAAATAGTAGATCAGTTGTGACAACCATCTCAATCATCTGATTTTATTTTCTGATTTAGGATTTAAAAATTAAAAACATATTTTCAAATGCAAACACCTCAAGAAAACAAACTAAAACTGCTAACGATGACCACATAACGAATTCAACTTGTACAACAAAATTTTTGGTACTTCTTTCAAACATTTATAAAACAATAAACTAGAAGAAAACGATAGAAGGTTCATTTGACATGCTGAAAACTGAAAATGACTGATTACAGCAAAAAGTTTTTAGAAAAAAATATATGTTATAAACTGAAATAAAATAATATATAACATAAAATAATACAGTTGAAAAAAAGAGTCCAACTCCATTGTAGAAAACGGGAAAGGCTATATTTTGTGTTGGTGAAAAACATGAAAACTTACGATGCCAAGGTAAGGTAGTGTTTGGTTTACCATTTTAAGTTTTGGGTATCATGAAAAACAACAATTTTAGAAAACAAAGTTAACACACAAAATAAAAAACAACTTTTATTCATTTTTCATGTTTTGCGAAATGAGAGAAATATGGAGACCAAATCCTCATTTCATGATTGGTACATCCCCTCCGCAGTCCCCTCCATCTTGCTTTCATTCTACCATTCCTTCTTCTACCCCTTTAAAGTTTTATAATTAATTAACATTGTTCATTTAAGTTGATCTGTATTTAATATTTACATTTAAGTTGGTGTATAAAGTTTGATTGTGATAAAATTGGTGATGATGGCTAGCTATTTTGGTGGATTAATAGAAAAGCGTATAAAGACCGCACGTTTGCGTTGTGAACCAGTTGGAGTTTGTTTACATCTTTTTAACAGATGTGAACATAACACCACTAACGGTGTTAGTGGTGTGGGGCTATGATTGACCCCTGAATTCCACCTTTTAATCTCAGCCGCACAAATCTAACACCGTTAGTGGTGTGAACATAACATCAGTTAAATAAGTGTGAACAAACTAGCTCTCGTTGTGAACGGGAGAAAGGAATAAGAGAGGGGGCCACCACCTACAGCAACGTGACGCCTACTCATTAATGCTACCTTCCTAGTACCGTACTATATTCTTTTTTGTTTCCTTTTCAACTTTGACTTTGATTAATGATTAGCAATTAGCATACATGAACATCCATTGTTCATTTATAAATATTCTAATTAATCAAATAAAATAAAGATAGAAAAGAATTATGGAGTTGTGTTTGCTGTGGATCATCCGGTCGATTGGACCATGAAAAGGACGAAACTCGATAATTTCCTCAAGTGTTAACATGGACCATAAAAGGAGAAATACATTGTAAAAATTGACCTATACAAAACCATCACCTCCGTATTTGTCTTATATTCGTCATCTATATGCATGGAGTAACTGCACCTGATGAATATCCATTTGCTTTTCATTCTTTCTCATTTAGGGTTGTAAATGGATACCCAAAAAATCCGAAATCCGTCTGCATCCGTATCCCAAAAGCGGATAAATATCCGATATACGGGAAAGCGGATGCGGATGCGGATATAGGCATATCTACATCCGGACTTTATCCGTTCGTTTTTTTCTTTCGATTATAGCTTAAATTATGTGTATTTTAACATAATTAATTAGACTAATTTATTCATTTGCAAAACTAAAAGTCTACTAAACGCATGTTAGTTGCTCAAAATTATATATTATCATCATATTTATTTACTTTTAGCACTTTAGTAATCAATTAGGTTGAAAAAGCTTAATATTAAGCTAAAAAAATTCATTTATGTTCATTGATTTATCGATTGTTGGCGGAGCGGATAATTATGCGATATCCATCCGTATCCGCTGATACGGATATACGGACAACCATAGACCTCATCATCGCAAAAGAATCATAATCTCTTATTCTTTTGAGCATGAATCAGAAACATGATGTAATTTCTCTTAGTATAAGCCATAGTTGCTAGCTTAATTTTAATTGTAATTTCTATGACGATCATTTTATGCTTACTTACGAGGCACCATAAATATCAGAAGTACGCACACATGAGTTAATTTTAGTATCCATGCTTTCAGTTGTTCTTGGCATGGTCTATCATGCTGTTTGGAGGTTAACTATTTTCCGCTATAAAGTCAAGTTATCTATTTGTGACCCTTACTATTTCACCAGCATGGTTTATTCATAACTAGTTCGGATCGTCTTATATCCCTAAAGCAAACATTGTAACTTGGATGAAAAGTCGGACTACATAAATGCAATTCCCTATTGATAGCTGTTACAGGTCATCCAACATTCCACATTAATGTAGTTGAAAAGCCAAACTATGCATATGCAGGAACATTTTATATTAAATGAGAAAAAGATTGAAATGCATAAATCAAAAGAGGAAAGAAGGAACCAAAAGTAAAAATGGTCTCATGTTGTTTTCTTATATTTATCCCCTCCCATTTGAATAACATCACATGGTTCTACCCAATCCACACTCTCTTTCTTTCCTTTTTCATATTTTAACACAAATTTAATCATAACTGCTATTTTGCATTTATCTAAAATTGATTCCTAGGATGGATCTAATCGGCGCCCTTTTGTATAAGCTGATTTGAAGTAGTGGAATTCAGCTTAGTACCAAAATCAATATCAAAATTATTATCATAAATTTTGAGTTAACCATTTTCAGCTAAGTTACCCATATCAGTGGGGTGTCTTTCAGATATAAGTAGAATTAAACGATGAACTAAGAATGAAAATGACTTTGTGATATACGAAGATGCGATACCTTATGGATTTTGAGAAGATCCGCAAAGCAAGATCAACAAAGCAATTAGTTAGTTGAGAGAAGAAAGTAGACCCATGATTGATAAAGAAATTTTAAGAGCGAAAACTAAGAAAGTGCCCGAAATTAGATCTAAAATAGGAAAGAATATAACTGGGAGAGAAGTGACCTGTTTTTAGGGTCGGGAACGGTTGTTTTAGCTTGTGTTATGTCGGGCTGAGCACATCAAACGATAATGACCAAATAACAGGGAAGTGGACATTTATTTATTTATAATAATAATGGAAAAAAGTTGAAATGCTTATCTTAAAAACGAAACACTAAACAACTGTTGCTAACATAGAAACATATAACAACCGTTCCAAAATAAAAATATCATGTGTTTCTAATTATCATATTTGGTGTAGTGTTGGGGCTTAGCTTCTGTCCAAATATAGCAGATACCGTCCTCGTCAATCTGCTTGATAATGTAAACTTGACTAAAACGTCTATGAGTGTAGGATTCCGATGTAAACTTGACATCTAAAGTTGTACAAATGAACAATGTTACTGATATAATTACACTACTAAATAAACGTTATACACCAACAGAGCTTTGCAACGGCCATCAATGGCTAACAACGACTAATACATTATAGATTTCTTTTCCGAATTAAATAACAAACCGTTGGAAGCTGATGCTAGTCATTGAAATTGTATGTTGTCTGCAGCCGTTGATAGCCATTGGAAAATTACGAGCTATCAAAATGAAACCTACTTCTTCTCCCTCACTTTGTTTCTCCCTCGAAAAATGAAAATTCTCCATCCAACTACCTCCATTTTGCTCCTGTCAAGTTCAATCGCCCCTGTTAGTTTCCCCAACTCCGACCAACTTCCCTCTCTTCATCACCAGTCTCATAACCACCTTCAAATGGGTAATTAGCCAAAAATTGTAATTACCTAAATTTGTTAATTTAGGGTTATTTTGTTATTATAACTATTTGTATTGCCTCATTGTTTGTGTGGTGTAGTTTACTGAAGGTTATTTACTATTATTGTCCTATATAAGTATTGCAAGTTTATAGTTGTGTGATAATAAACTACTGTGCGTATGATTTTGAATACTTTAGTACCTTTAGTGCTTGTTTGGGGGTTTTTAGTGTGGATCAGCATAATTTAGTTTATGTATTTTATAAAACGTCGGAAACAATAATTATTTTTATATAACGTACAGTTAGTTAATAAAAACATGCAGTTAGGTTGGAATTAAGCCTTTTGCAAGTCTTATTTACCTTAAAATTTGCTGCTTCATGCAGATTGATAATAAGAGCGACAATCATATAACTTGAGACTTTGTATACACATCACTTATTATTATATTATTGGAAACCTGTAACGACCCGTATTCTACACATCAAAGGATTGTAGAATATTTTTTTTTCCCGTGTGAAGTCGTATGGTCATGTAACTTTGGAAAACATCTATTAGAGTCATTTCTCATGTCCATGATTTTTGTCGATTTTTGAATGACCATTTTGCCCCTAGTCGGTACTGTTTTGGCCATAACTTTTGATTGGAAAGGAATTTTGACCTGAAACCACTTCCATTTGATTCGTTTGATGGTTTCTCTTTCCGTAGAGTGGTCATAATAGTCAAACGGACTTACCGTTTGGGAGATATGGCTGAAACAAGGTTTGGAGGGTGAAAAACTGCTTAACCGGGCCAAATCGGGTGATTAGTGAGTAGGCCCATAACCCATTTCGGGATTAGGGTTATGGGAGGGCTGAAATGAGATGGAGAATCATTCCATTTCAGTTTTCTAGCCTCCACTTATCACCAAGGAGCCCTAAAAATGGCTTTCAACCTCTAAATCTCCTCCAAATCATCTTTTGGTCAAGGATTTGGCTTAGCAACCCCTAATCAAGAAAGATCTTCACTAAAGCAACTTGGGGCTGCTGTTTATCATAGAGATTCACATCAAATCAGAGATTTCGGATCTTAGTTTATTTTGTGGCTAAGGTGAGTGATTTGCATAGTTTTGCACTAATTATGGCTAATTAGGGGTGATTAGTGTTAATTAGCGAATTTAAACATGATAAAATTCTGGAAAAATGTTTATAAAATTCGAAATGATGTTTTAGACCTCTGATATGAATTTGGGTTAATTTGGTTAAGTTTTGTTAGCCCTATCATTAGTTCACCTAAACATGCTTAAAGGGAAAATATGGGATTTTGGGTATGTTTGATCCATTTCTACTTATCATATTGATGTTTTGATGGTTGTGGTTGATTATGTATGTTGCTATGACTGTATGAAAGGCTTTGTGACTGATTAGAATAGTTGGAATGGTCGAAAACGCCGTCGAGAGGCGTAAACAACTCGCTGGAACACCTGCAGGAAGTATGCAGGGATCGGATCGGATCGCATGTCATGTCCACGATCCGCACTCGCGCTTCGCACCCCGATCCGAACCAGATGATCACGATCCGATATGAGGAGTTGTTATGCGATCCGTCTCGTCCTTCCACGAATCGACCAGCCTCACGAACTGATGGGGAGTCACGACCCGATCCATGTAGCACGATCCGACCCGTTGGAACGCGATCCGCAGGGAGTTCACGATCCGACTAGAAGGGAGAGACCCGATCCGATGGAGACTGGATTCACGAGACCATGGAGGAGGGCGATCCGATCACCTGGAGGACCACGACCCGATCCGATGCAGGAGGCGCGACCCGATCCGAATGCCTAAGGCCGATCCGATCCGATGAAGAGTGTGAAGGCTTATCCGATCCGATTCGATGGTGATGACCAATAACCCGAGATGCAAAGGTAGTCCATATGGGAGTTAGAGCTCAGGATCCCGGAACCAGTTGGGAACCAATGAGTTCACTTCATGGTTGGACTTTGCTGCGGGACGTGTGCTAAGGAGTTGTCGACGTTCATAACTTCGATTCACCACTAAGAATGATGGGCTACTTATTAGTGCAGTAGGGTCATTATGACCTGAGGGGCAAAGTGATGGTAGCAAGACTACGTTATCAGTGCAGTAGGGTCATTATGACCTGAGGGGCAAGGTGATGCGTAGTAAGACTATGAGCCAGCGCAGATGGGGTGAATAACTCCATGGGGCAAGTGGACATAGTAAGGATTAGTAAGACTATGAGCCAGCGCAGATGGGGTGAATAACTCCATGGGGCAAGTGGACATAGTAAGGATTAGTAAAGCCATGAGCCAGTGCAGTGGGGTCCTTGTGACTCCATGGGGCAAAGTGGACATAGCAAATGATTAGTGGCTACGTTATCAGTGCAATGAAGCCATTTATGACTTCATGGGGCAAAGTGATCGTAACAAGGTATGTTGGGTGATCGAAGTGGTGAATATCGTATGCTTTATGCACTGAGTGAGAGATGTGAGGATGGATGCTATGCTTGATTGTTTGCTATCATTACGACATGCACACCTTCCCCACCTCCGTATCTTTATATTGATTGATATGATACCTTAGAGTGTTGTACAGTATGTAGTGCTAACTCTTTGGTTGCAGGTCCAGGTTCAGGTATGTTTTAGTCTACCTGTTATTGTTCACTTTAGATGCTTATCGCTCATACCAGGCTTTATGTCTGACCCAGAGTTTTATGTCTCTTCTTATTACTCTGGGTGCTCACACGAGCAGACTAGAGACAGGTTAGCTGGTGATGCGCGAGTAGCTGATTCGCAGGCGGGCAGGAGGCTTCCACGTATGATATATATATATATATATATATATATATATATATACACATTCTCCCTGTGTCGTTGGTGGTCACTACTTGGGCATTAGTAGTGTACCTCATTTACCTTACTTTTGCTTTGAGACAGTTTGAAAGTTGTAATAAGCTGTATTTTGGATTTCCGCTGCTATGATGTTTAGTTCTGATTTTCAGCTTATGCACTGTCTCTCCTGTTTTATGTCAAGTATGTTATTATTATATTTTGTCCTACGCGCTGTGAGACATTCTACAGGTTCTTTGTATGTTCATTTCCTTCTTCCTTCTCCTTCTGACGACCCGTTCCGTGCTAACTGGACATGTGTACAGCGCACTTTTGGAGTAAATGTCGGTTGGTGCGGGGCGGGCCGTCACACTTGGTATCAGAGCTCTAGGTTGCGTAGTTAACCTAGGGAAAGACACTAGGGAGAGTTAGTACGTATATGAGAGCGTGCATTTGTGATTACTTTGGTTTTCAAAAGCTATGTATATATATACTATTAGTAGTATAAGAATGAAGTTGCACTGCACTAGTACCACTATGGGGTCGTTAATCGTTTCCTTTTACAGATTGACGATGAGCCGATATGTTAGAGGTACCGGTAGAGGGGCCAATAATGGGAATGCCGCTGACATGAGGGTGATGTTTACCAACCTCATGAGAGACATGCTTAGAGAAGTGCAAGGGGCAGTTCCCAATCCCGGAGTTGGTGTTGGCCCAGTAGTGCAGGCGCCTAGGGTCGATTTCGCCAAGTTGTGCAAAGATTACACTAATCTTGGTGGGAAGCCGTTCCATGGAACGGAGTCGGCCACAGATGTTCAAGATTGGATGGATAGCTGTGATCGTATCTTTGATGACTTGGGTCTTGAGGATGCGATGAAGAGAAGGCTAGCGTCTCGTCAGCTGCAAGGGCGAGCGATGAATTGGTGGAATGCCATTAGAACAGCTACTCCAGAGGATCAGGTTACTTGGGTTCAGTTCAAGGCTCGCTTTAGCGAGAAGTTCATTCCAGCTGCCCAGAAGTCAGTGTTGTTCAAGAGGTTCTTGGAACTCAAGCAGAATGGGAGGGCAGTTTCTAATTATATTGCTGAGTTCGACACTTTGTCGAAGTATGGACTGTCTCTTATTGATACTCCTGAGAAGAAGAATGAGAAGTTCATTACTGGTTTGGATGGGTACTTGGGGGAAAGGCTTATCAACCACATCGATGAGACTTTTGAATCGGTCGTGGGGAAAGCTTTGAGATCAGAGAGCCTTTACCCTAAGTCAAGGACTGAGGCTGCATCTGCAGAAGGGCCAAAGCCGCAAGCAGGCGGTGGAGGCAAGAATAACTCTCAGAATAAGAGGAAGCAGGACCAATCAAAGGGTGGCCAGAAAAAGATCAAGAAGGATGTTGAGTGCTTCAGCTGTGGAAAGAAGGGCCATTATGCTAAAGAATGTCGGGCCAAGCCAGCGGAAAGGAAGTGCTACAACTGTGGTCAAGTGGGACATCAGAAGGACAAGTGCCCGCAACCTCTTAAGGAGAAGCAGATTGTGAAAGCATATGCTCTTGATGTTATTCCTTCTTCGTCGAATGCCCCAACTGCGGCGGAGAAAGGAAAGAATGTTGTTATTCAAGGTATGCTTTCTATTTATGATATACCTGTTCGAGTTTTGTTTGATACTGGGGCTTCCCGTTCCTTCATATCTAGTGACCTGGTAGATAGGTTGGGACTGGAACCCGAGATAGTCGATAGACCATTGGTTGTGACGAACCCGATTGGTGGTTCGACTAGCCTTAGTATGATTTGCAGGAATTTGGTCTTATCGAGTCATGGATGTATGTTTGTATGTGATTGCTTTGTTTTGGGCTTTACTGGGTATGGCATTATATTGGGAGTCGATTGGCTCCAAAGATACGGGGTGGTGGTAGACTGTGAGGGCTTTTTGGTGACAGTGAGGGCGGATGATGGGCGGAGGGTAGTGTTTGGTAGTCTACCTAGTGATGGGGTTATGGCTAGTTTTGTAAATTCCCTCGACATCCCGCAGGATGAGTTGTCAGATGTGCCCGTGGTTGGCCAGTATCCGGACGTCTTCGAGGAGGTGACCGGGCTTCCACCACACCGAGAGATTGAGTTCCGTATTGATTTAGTGAAAGATGCCAGACCTATAGTAATGCCACTTCGTCGTATGGCACCAAGAGAGCAGCGAGAGCTCGGGGTGCAAGTCAGCAATCTTTTGAAGAAGGGACTTATTAGAAGAAGTGTCTCCGAGTGGGGAGCATCAGTTGTGTTTGCCACTAAGGCAGATGATTCCCTTCGTTTGTGTGTGGACTATCGCGAGTTGAATAAGGTGACGAGGAAGAATAAGTATCCTCTACCGCGGATAGATGATTTGTTTGATCAGCTGGAAGGAGCAAGAGTGTTCTCCCAGTTGGACCTCACGACAGGATTTCATCAGCTTCGAGTAGCGGATGAGAGTGTTCCGAAAACGGCATTTAGGACGCCGTCTGGATTTTATGAGTGGTTGGTTATGTCGTTTGGGTTGACCAATGCACCAGCCTATTTTGTGGATCTTATGAATCGAGTATTCAGAGATCAGTTGAATAAGTTTGTTCTTGTGTTCGTGGATGATATCCTTGTTTACTCAAGGACAGAAGAGGAACACAAGGGACACTTGAGGATAGTGATGGAGGTGTTGAGGAAACACCAATTGAAAGTGAAATTCTCTAAATGTCATTTTTGGAGAAGGGAAGTAAGATTCTTGGGTCATGTTGTTTCAGAGTGTGGTATTGCCGTGGACCCTACGAAGGTGGCTACGGTACAGGATTGGCCTACGCCCAAGAATGCAACAGATGTAAGACGTAACACCCCACCTCCGCTAGGGTCACTCACAAAGGGAATGCACTAGGTTTGGAGGAGTATTATTGGTAAATATGCACAGAAATATTACAAGACAGAACATATATAAAATAGCGGAAGTAAAATCAAACTTTCATAACATGAATAAATAAGGTCTAAAGCCTTTTACATCAGAGTACATCAAAACCTGTCTTGCAATAGTAAAGAAGCATAAAGACTTTTTCATAAATTATTCCCCAAATAAAAACAGTAAAGTAGCCATAGCCAGGAAAAGTCCAAGTCATCCATGATGACCTTCAAGCAGAAGAAGTCCGAACTAAACAGCAGTGTTTCCTCCCTGTAACCTGGGGGGGGGGGGAACGGAAGAAAAGAGGCGAAACAAAACGGGTCAGTCAAAAAGACTGAGTAAGCCCTATCTACTATTAGTATAAAAACTAGTAAAGTTAACTGACATGAGAAACTGAGATGAACCTAAGCATGATAACAAGATAGATAAGCTAAATCAAAATAACAGGATGAACTACTGAACTCAGATAAACTAAGATGTCATGATAAATTACGATGTCAAGACAAAACAATGTATCACATCGTCAGGTTCCTATCAAGTATAATATCCCAAGATATCTATCACGTATAACGTCCCATGGTATCTATCCGGTATATCTGCTCTGCACCTACCGTACTAGTACCCCAACTGTATTACGTGTTATCCGTGAATGACCCTTACTCAAAAGTCGTGTAATGGTCCATGTCAACCTAATATGCCGCATGTATAGGTTACTCAACTCATATGTTTCTTTCCATGTATAAGTTCAGTCCTTTGTCGTAGGCTGTACGGGCTTTCCCATGTAAACGGTTTATCCTTGAAGTTGTTTTGGACTGCAACCCTTGATCTAGTTGTGTTTCCTTACCATGAACTATCGCGCGTCCACTTAGGATTTATGCCACCTAGGACCGCTAGGGATTATGCTACCTAATGAACGTTTCCGTGTCTCGGTTTGGGTTTTGGCCACCTAGGACCACTAGGGATTACGCCACCCGTCAACCGCGCCCTTGATCCCACGTATGTATCGTGAATCGTTTTCCATGTCTAGATGCACATGTTCCCCAATGTGCCATCCGAGTTCCGTGCCAGGGCAAATCAAGAAATACGGAACTCGGTCGGGAGCTTTAAATCGTCTGCCGATGCAGATATCAAGGTCTGTTTTTGTACCCGTGGCTATGGTCCCACGTGACCCCTCCCTCAACTACTGAAAGGCAATCCAAGAAAAATCATGTATAAGAACCACTCCACGGCCCCACTATAGCCCACTTTCCTACGGGCCAACCTCACCCATGACTCGATAGCAAGCACATGGTCTGTTGGGGGTTCCCTGCCTTTCCGCACGTACACGATTGACTAAAGATGGTAGGTAGTCGGCGATGTGCTATCCAGGGCAAAAACAAGAATCGTCGACTCCACGCTAATCCATCCCAGTCTTTAGGTTGCTCGCATAGCAACCAAGGCATACTCTTGGTCCTTCTAACGCAGACCTTAACCTCTCATGGGCCTAGTATAATTACCTGGCAGCCCACAGAGGGATCCCAAGAATATCCTCACGTCCCCCGAAGTTTCCACTTCGGCACCCAGTGCGCTGGAGCTTTTATCCAAGTCAGATAACTTGCTCCCCCTCGTATACTAAGCGATGACCTACCGTATCAGGTTACTCATCGTTTTGAGAATTAGTCCTATGTCCTTAGCTAAGAATTATTACTTAGTTACCCTTAACTAAGGTTTACCACTTAGCTTCCTTTCCCGTTATCCTTGATTAACCACGGTTTTCTACCTAGTTCTTCTAGCTAGGGTTTGTCTATTGGGTTAAGTGTTATCATTCAAGTCCATGACTTAACCCGCCCACGAATCACGTCAAAGATTGGCTAAGTATTTAAGTTCAATACTTAGTCCCACAAGTTGGTTAAGTGTACCCAGAGGCTCATGACTTAACCCTATCAAGTCAAATTGGTCAAGTACTAGCTTACCTTAATCCTATCGGATTATCTTGCTAGATCGATTAAGCATAGATTATCTTAATCCCATCAAATTATCGAGTCGGATTGGTTAAGTATAGGTTGGCTTAACCCCATCCTCTAATCGTACTACAATGGTTAAGTATATTCTAAAAAGGTCTTGTGACTTAACCTTATCAGGTCCGCGTATTAGATTGGTTAAGTGTAAGTTACTTAACCCCATCAAATCATCATGTATAATTGGTTAAGTATAAGTTGCTTAACCCCATTAAATTATCACGTTAAGTTGGTTAAGTATTGGTTACTTAACCTCATTGAATTACCGAGTTTAAATTGGTTAAGTGTTTAACTTAACCCCATCGAATTACCGTGTTTAGATTAGTTAAGTGTGGATTACTTAACCCCATCTAATTACCGTGTCGGATTAGTTAGGTGCAAATTACTTAACCCCATCCCCTAATCATCTTGTATGGTTAAGTGTCATTAAGAAAACTTACTTAACCTTGCCAAATTATCATGTTGGATTGATTAAGTGTTGGTTAACTTAATCCCCGTCCACTAGTCGTATAAAAATGGTTAAGCGTCATTAGGCAAATCAAATCACTTAACCTACCCAACCTTGTCATGTTTTGTTAAGTATCATTAGCCTAACCAATTTACTTAACCCATTTACCCATGTCATATTTGGTTAAGAGTCATTAATCAAATTAACTTAACCCTATCATGTGACATTAATTACTTAATGCACCCCAACCTCTCACATTAGACTTTGTTGTGGTTACTAGTTAAGCCAGTCGGTTCCGGGTAGCTTTACACCACAACTTGGTCTAACCTCGGGTTCAAGCACAACATGACCAACTTCTCACATTGGGTCCTATTGTTTGCAACTACTAGTTAGGCCGGTCGGTTCCGGGTAGTTTTACGTTGCAAACACAACCCAACCTCGAGTTGGCCACTTTCATGTTTAGTCTAGTGTCATGTTCATAGTCAAGTTTTCAAGCAATTGGGTAGACCTAACTTAATAGGTAAATTCCCAATGGGTAGACCTAACTTAATAGGTAAATTCCCAAGCTTATGTTTTTATGCATACTTACATGTCAACTTCCATGTTATACTTCAAGTCATGTTTTCAAGTATAAACACATGTCATATTTAACGTTACACGTTGTCATGTTTATACCCATTTACCCAAATCATGTTCATATCATTATGTTTTCCCATAATGTGACCCCAACGCTTTTTAAACTCGCATATACGTTCGCAACAACGTAATGGATTAAAAGAAGAGACTTGGCAAAGGCATGACAAAAATGGATATTAAGCCAAAAGTTAATCATGGTGGCAAATGAGGCACAAATGTGTTCATTAGCTTGCATGTTACATTCTTAAGCCTCAAAAACATGCATAAACCCAAACTTGGCACATAAGCGAATCATGGTGACAAAAGACATGGAATGATGACTAGAAACTCGCATATATCATCATATAAGGGTTATGACTTCATATGCAAGTTGACAAAAAAGGGTATGAAGGTTCTCATGTTGCATAATGCAACATTTCAACATAAATGTTGTAGCTTTTAGCTCATAAGATCAAGATAATGACTTCATAAACTTGCATGACATGATAGCATGTATCATTCTCAATGATCAAACCCAAACTTGCAACATGAACATTTAACTTCATAGTTAATATCTAAGAGTAGGAAAAGGGCTTACATTGCTTTGAAGGCCTAAATCGATTAAACTAAAGCTTGTGAGGAAGCCTATGCATGCCATCACCCAAAAACCCAAAGATGGATGCCCCAAATCAACAAAAACACCATCTTTATGAACAAAGATCAAAGCTTTTGCCTTGAAATCAACTTGAGAGGCTCTCATACTAGCATAGGGACTCTCTAACACTCTCATGATCATGAAACCTTTCATAGAAATGAAGTGGAGGCTAGGATAGTTGAGTGGAGGCCATGAGAGTAGAAATTTTGCCATAGTTTAGTTGCATGAATGAATAATGAGGATTTAGGATAGGTTAGGGTCTTATTTATAGATTAGGCAAGTGTTTTAGGCCATAGGATTAAACCTAGATTCAATCCAAGCCATCAAAGCATGTCTTGGGGAAGAAGTCAAGTGTAGGAACCATCTAGGGCCTTTAGATTAAAGATGAACCATGAGAACCATCCAAATGCAAAATCTGCATTTGAGCGAATCGGCCCACGGGTTGACAGCCAAACACCCTGGATTAACCCCTAGTCGACCCAGCGGGCTTGGGTCGACCTCAAAAATCGGCCGGTTCGGTTATTCCCCTCTCCCAATTCGCTGTTTTGAACATTTTTGCATATTTATTTATTTAATTTTCAATTATATATATATATATATATATCAATATATATATATTTTTCTGCGCAACCCATTTCACTTAATTAAGTATACTTTAATTTGGGAATTTTTCGTGAAACTTCGCGAGGCCATATCTTGGTCATACGGACTCCGATTTTCGAAAACTCGGACTCTATTTCGCGTATTTTTCCGAGACGAACGCAATGGCATAGCCCGTTTCACTTGATTCAGAATTTAAAATTAAATTCTGCCTTGATTCTCGTCTTTAATCATGTTATCGAAATACGGGTTGTTACATTCTCCCCACCTTTTAGGATTTCGTCCCCGAAATCTCCAAGTTAGGAAGAACATATCCTACCATCCATCATCCATCTACTCAAAACATCATCCACGAGCAACCATTGTCCTTAGATGATTTCTAATGCTGTATGAATATATGCAAGACGTGTGTGTACATGTTCCTTAGCTAATGCTAATGATCAGGCCTGAATAATCTTTCTAATGCAAAATATGTATAGTGCCATGAATCCAACATGTATGCAAATAGTCCTAGTCATATAGATACTATATGCGTGCACAATCATTCATTCATATGCAACAACCGCATGATAATACATTCGATTTCATCCATAAACAAGTATAAATACTCGTGCATATGCAATATGAAATGTGACCGAGTCGAGCTAGTATCTAATGTGTATTCGCGCATCCACGAGCAACCACTTGCAACCACTTGCAACCATATCAATCATAACATGTTTCAAATACATGTTTACATCCATAGGGTTCTACCTAGAATTCCCTGAAACAGGGTCGAGAAGATAAACAGGACAAACTCCTTACAGGGTTTGTAACGGAGAATAGGACCGAGAGGATGTCCACAAAAGATAGCCTACAAGTAAGCTCTACAGAAAACAGGGATCAAGGATATACTCCCAAAAAGAGATATCATGCGCGTATCTAGTCTTTGACCATCAAAGTTGTATTTCCTTGAGCTTAATTCCATTGTGCCTTGACCGTCCTTTAACTTCGCGATTTCGTAGCTTCTTATTTCCTGTTTCCATAACATGAGCTGGAACTCATTTCTTCGTCGCCTCTCGTTCCACTTGCACACTTGGCGCAAACATGACTGCGTACTCATGATCTCATGCAAACTTTCCAAAATTCACTAGTGAATCTCGGACCTCGTACCACAAGGTATTCCACGTAGAAGAACTTTCTCTTGAAAGTAAACAGATGCCAACCAGGTTATCAAGCGCACTTACTAGGGTGATTTCTATAACCCACGCATAAGTGGAGTAAACCATCCGTCTTATCGGCAAACACCACTCGATCGGGCTTCAAATTTCCAATAAAGGCATCAAGGGATTCTAAGTAACTAGTCATGACAGAACCTCAAAAAGGTTACACGATACTTCGAGGGTATTACCAAGGCTAGTCAAAAGGTCTAACTACCCTCCTATCAGAACCGAGAGTGGCATCCCCTACTGTATAACCACTTCATCCCTAGAATCCATCCATGGCTTATAAACATAAGCATTATTTCCAAACTCAACACTTGGCATAGACATTCTCAAATCCAAACAAGTCATGTATAAATGGACTGATTCTCCAATAGGACTTTGAGACAAAAATGGGATTCTCTATTACGCTAGTACTTAAGGTGCGGAGACTCAACTACCGAAGCGGACTTAAATGATGCGAGGATCAAAACAAAGTCTTGGCGGGATGATAGAAAAGAATAACTAGATCTTCAACAAGGATGTTATCCCCCTACTCAGGTACTCTAGTGAGGGTATACAACGATGATCTTGTCCTTGCCCCACAATACTTAAGTATCCGTCCCGTTTCACCATACCAAAGATACTTTCTCGTCATGGGTTTCATTGTTCATCTTTCTCCCTCCTTTGAGGACTAAGCCATACCAACAAGTTGCTCATCCTTAAGCTCGTATCCTTTATCCTCTTTCTCACTATCCTTTCTTATAACGCGGCCACTGGTCTCTTGAAAACCACCTCCATCGCATGGAAAGCACTTTCGTAGATAGAAAAGACTAGTCGCAGTTAAAACCACTGTGACTACAGATGGAGGAAAGAAAGGAGAAGAGATTCAATTAAGGAAACAAGGATAGTGCTAATGGCCTTTGGGGAATAGCCTTTTTCTTTTAAAAGAAAATTTTCTTGAAAAAATGCTTCTTTGTAAACGATTTTCAAATAGTTTTCAGAAGGTCTTTAAAAACTTTTGCCCAGTCTGGTAACCTTCTGCTCTGATACCAAATGTAACACCCCACCTCCGCTAGGGTCACTCACAAAGGGAATGCACTAGGTTTGGAGGAGTATTATTGGTAAATATGCACAGAAATATTACAAGACAGAACATATATAAAATAGCGGAAGTAAAATCAAACTTTCATAACATGAATAAATAAGGTCTAAAGCCTATTACATCAGAGTACATCAAAACCTGTCTTGCAATAGTAAAGAAGCATAAAGACTTTTTCATAAATTATTCCCCAAATAAAAACAGTAAAGTAGCCATAGCCAGGAAAAGTCCAAGCCATCCATGATGACCTTCAAGCAGAAGAAGTCCGAACTAAACAGCAGTGTTTCCTCCCTGTAACCTGGGGGGGGGGGGGGGGAACGGAAGAAAAGAGGCGAAACAAAACGGGTCAGTCAAAAAGACTGAGTAAGCCCTATCTACTATTAGTATAAAAACTAGTAAAGTTAACTGACATGAGAAACTGAGATGAACATAAGCATGATAACAAGATAGATAAGCTAAATCAAAATAACAGGATGAACTACTGAACTCAGATAAACTAAGATGTCATGATAAATTACGATGTCAAGACAAAACAATGTATCACATCGTCAGGTTCCTATCAAGTATAATATCCCAAGATATCTATCACGTATAACGTCCCATGGTATCTATCCGGTATATCTGCTCTGCACCTACCGTACTAGTACCCCAACTGTATTACGTGTTATCCGTGAATGACCCTTACTCAAAAGTCGTGTAATGGTCCATGTCAACCTAATATGCCGCATGTATAGGTTACTCAACTCATATGTTTCTTTCCATGTATAAGTTCAGTCCTTTGCCGTAGGCTGTACGGGCTTTCCCATGTAAACGGTTTATCCTTGAAGTTGTTTTGGACTGCAACCCTTGATCTAGTTGTGTTTCCTTACCATGAACTATCGCGCGTCCACTTAGGATTTATGCCACCTAGGGCCGCTAGGGATTATGCTACCTAATGAACGTTTCCGTGTCTCGGTTTGGGTTTTGGCCACCTAGGACCACTAGGGATTACGCCACCCGTCAACCGCGCCCTTGATCCCACGTATGTATCGTGAATCGTTTTCCATGTCTAGATGCACATGTTCCCCAATGTGCCATCCGAGTTCCGTGCCAGGGCAAATCAAGAAATACGGAACTCGGTCGGGAGCTTTAAATCGTCTGCCGATGCAGATATCAAGGTCTGTTTTTGTACCCGTGGCTATGGTCCCACGTGACCCCTCCCTCAACTACTGAAAGGCAATCCAAGAAAAATCATGTATAAGAACCACTCCACGGCCCCACTATAGCCCACTTTCCTACGGGCCAACCTCACCCATGACTCGATAGCAAGCACATGGTCTGTTGGGGGTTCCCTGCCTTTCCGCACGTACACGATTGACTAAAGATGGTAGGTAGTCGGCGATGTGCTATCCAGGGCAAAAACAAGAATCGTCGACTCCACGCTAATCCATCCCAGTCTTTAGGTTGCTCGCATAGCAACCAAGGCATACTCTTGGTCCTTCTAACGCAGACCTTAACCTCTCATGGGCCTAGTATAATTACCTGGCAGCCCACAGAGGGATCCCAAGAATATCCTCACGTCCCCCGAAGTTTCCACTTCGGCACCCAGTGCGCTGGAGCTTTTATCCAAGTCAGATAACTTGCTCCCCCTCGTATACTAAGCGATGACCTACCGTATCAGGTTACTCATCGTTTTGAGAATTAGTCCTATGTCCTTAGCTAAGAATTATTACTTAGTTACCCTTAACTAAGGTTTACCACTTAGCTTCCTTTCCCGTTATCCTTGATTAACCACGGTTTTCTACCTAGTTCTTCTAGCTAGGGTTTGTCTATTGGGTTAAGTGTTATCATTCAAGTCCATGACTTAACCCGCCCACGAATCACGTCAAAGATTGGCTAAGTATTTAAGTTCAATACTTAGTCCCACAAGTTGGTTAAGTGTACCCAGAGGCTCATGACTTAACCCTATCAAGTCAAATTGGTCAAGTACTAGCTTACCTTAATCCTATCGGATTATCTTGCTAGATCGATTAAGCATAGATTATCTTAATCCCATCAAATTATCGAGTCGGATTGGTTAAGTATAGGTTGGCTTAACCCCATCCTCTAATCGTACTACAATGGTTAAGTATATTCTAAAAAGGTCTTGTGACTTAACCTTATCAGGTCCGCGTATTAGATTGGTTAAGTGTAAGTTACTTAACCCCATCAAATCATCATGTATAATTGGTTAAGTATAAGTTGCTTAACCCCATTAAATTATCACGTTAAGTTGGTTAAGTATTGGTTACTTAACCTCATTGAATTACCGAGTTTAAATTGGTTAAGTGTTTAACTTAACCCCATCGAATTACCGTGTTTAGATTAGTTAAGTGTGGATTACTTAACCCCATCTAATTACCGTGTCGGATTAGTTAGGTGCAAATTACTTAACCCCATCCCCTAATCATCTTGTATGGTTAAGTGTCATTAAGAAAACTTACTTAACCTTGCCAAATTATCATGTTGGATTGATTAAGTGTTGGTTAACTTAATCCCCGTCCACTAGTCGTATAAAAATGGTTAAGCGTCATTAGGCAAATCAAATCACTTAACCTACCCAACCTTGTCATGTTTTGTTAAGTATCATTAGCCTAACCAATTTACTTAACCCATTTACCCATGTCATATTTGGTTAAGAGTCATTAATCAAATTAACTTAACCCTATCATGTGGCATTAATTACTTAATGCACCCCAACCTCTCACATTAGACTTTGTTGTGGTTACTAGTTAAGCCGGTCGGTTCCGGGTAGCTTTACACCACAACTTGGTCTAACCTCGGGTTCAAGCACAACATGACCAACTTCTCACATTGGGTCCTATTGTTTGCAACTACTAGTTAGGCCGGTCGGTTCCGGGTAGTTTTACGTTGCAAACTCAACCCAACCTCGAGTTGGCCACTTTCATGTTTAGTCTAGTGTCATGTTCATAGTCAAGTTTTCAAGCAATTGGGTAGACCTAACTTAATAGGTAAATTCCCAATGGGTAGACCTAACTTAATAGGTAAATTCCCAAGCTTATGTTTTTATGCATACTTACATGTCAACTTCCATGTTATACTTCAAGTCATGTTTTCAAGTATAAACACATGTCATATTTAACGTTACACGTTGTCATGTTTATACCCATTTACCCAAATCATGTTCATATCATTATGTTTTCCCATAATGTGACCCCAACGCTTTTTAAACTCGCATATACGTTCGCAACAACGTAATGGATTAAAAGAAGAGACTTGGCAAAGGCATGACAAAAATGGATATTAAGCCACAAGTTAATCATGGTGGCAAATGAGGCACAAATGTGTTCATTAGCTTGCATGTTACATTCTTAAGCCTCAAAAACATGCATAAACCCAAACTTGGCACATAAGCGAATCATGGTGACAAAAGACATGGAATGATGACTAGAAACTCGCATATATCATCATATAAGGGTTATGACTTCATATGCAAGTTGACAAAAAAGGGTATGAAGGTTCTCATGTTGCATAATGCAACATTTCAACATAAAGGTTGTAGCTTTTAGCTCATAAGATCAAGATAATGACTTCATAAACTTGCATGACATGATAGCATGTATCATTCTCAATGATCAAACCCAAACTTGCAACATGAACATTTAACTTCATAGTTAATATCTAAGAGTAGGAAAAGGGCTTACATTGCTTTGAAGGCCTAAATCGATTAAACTAAAGCTTGTGAGGAAGCCTATGCATGCCATCACCCAAAAACCCAAAGATGGATGCCCCAAATCAACAAAAACACCATCTTTATGAACAAAGATCAAAGCTTTTGCCTTGAAATCAACTTGAGAGGCTCTCATACTAGCATAGGGACTCTCTAACACTCTCATGATCATGAAACCTTTCATAGAAATGAAGTGGAGGCTAGGATAGTTGAGTGGAGGCCATGAGAGTAGAAATTTTGCCATAGTTTAGTTGCATGAATGAATAATGAGGATTTAGGATAGGTTAGGGTCTTATTTATAGATTAGGCAAGTGTTTTAGGCCATAGGATTAAACCTAGATTCAATCCAAGCCATCAAAGCATGTCTTGGGGAAGAAGTCAAGTGTAGGAACCATCTAGGGCCTTTAGATTAAAGATGAACCATGAGAACCATCCAAATGCAAAATCTGCATTTGAGCGAATCGGCCCACGGGTTGACAGCCAAACACCCTGGATTAACCCCTAGTCGACCCAGCAGGCTCGGGTCGACCTCAAAAATCGGCCGGTTCGGTCATTCCCCTCTCCCAATTCGCTGTTTTGAACATTTTTGCATATTTATTTATTTAATTTTCAATTATATATATATATATATATCAATATATATATATTTTTCTGCGCAACCCATTTCACTTAATTAAGTATACTTTAATTTGGGAATTTTTCGTGAAACTTCGCGAGGCCATATCTTGGTCATACGGACTCCGATTTTCGAAAACTCGGACTCTATTTCGCGTATTTTTCCGAGACGAACGCAATGGCATAGCCCGTTTCACTTGATTCAGAATTTAAAATTAAATTCTGCCTTGATTCTCGTCTTTAATCATGTTATCGAAATACGGGTTGTTACATAAGAAGTTTCTTGGGATTAACTGGATATTATCGTAAGTTTATCCAGGACTTCTCCAAGATAGCAGCACCGTTGACTCCGTTGACTAAGAAGAATCAGTCCTTCGTCTGAGACGGAGTGTGTGAGGATGCCTTCAAAAGTCTAAAGGAGAGGTTGACGTGTGCGCCAGTGTTAGTTATTCCTAAGGGGAATGAAGAGATGACGGTATACACGGATGCTTGTGGTACCGGACTGGGTGCAGTATTGATGCAAGGAGGTAGGGTTGTAGCTTATGCTAGTCGTCAGCTAAAGCCGCATGAGAAGAAGTATCCTACCCATGATTTGGAATTGGCAGCGATTGTATTTGCGCTGAAGATGTGGAGACACTATCTCTTGGGAGAAAGATTTGAGTTGTTTACCGATCATAAATCGTTAAAGTATCTCTTCTCTCAGAAAGATCTGAATCTCCGTCAGCAGAGATGGTTAGATTTCTTGGCTTCGTATGATTTTGATATCGCGTATACACTTGGGAAAGGTAATGCAGTAGCCGATGCCTTGAGTAGGAGACATGCCAGCTTAGGGGCAATGTTTCTTGAATGGAAGCAACCGGAGTTTATCGCGGGGTTTGATTTCAGACCAAGGTGCGAATTGGATCTAGTTATGCTAGCTAGTTTGGCGATCAGACCCACTTTGATAGAGCGGATTGGTTCTAGCCAGAGGGACGATCCTAATTTATTAGAAATTATCTCCAAGTTAGAGATGGGTATCGATGAGGAGATGAATGTGTATGGGCTTGATCGAGATGGATGGCTTCGGAAGAATGGAAGACTAGTTGTGCCCAACGTAAATGGTTTGAGAGATGAAGTGCTTAGAGAATGCCATCACTCAAAACTAACTATACATCCCGGTGGTAATAAGATGTATCGAGACATGAGACAGACTTACTACTGGGAAGGGATGAAAAGAGACGTTGGGAAGTTTATATCCAAATGCATGAATTGCCAGCTAGTTAAAGCCAAGCAAAAGAAGCCTAGTGGGTTGTTGCAACCATTAGAAATTCCCGAATGGAAATGGGAGCAAGTCTCGATGGATTTCATCGATGGTTTACCAAGGACTAGATCGGGACATGATAGCATTTGGGTAATTGTGGATCGATTGACTAAGAGCGCAAGATTTATACCAGTCAAATCGACCAGAACAGCAGCCAAGTTGGCAGAATTGTATATGAAGTGGGTAGTGAGATTTCATGGAGTACCCAAAAGCATTGTGAGTGACCGAGACCCGTTGTTCACTAGTGGGTTTTGGAAGAGCTTACAAGAGGCTCTAGGGTCAGGATTATATCTCAGTACCGCATATCATCCTCAGACCGACAGTCAGACGGAGAGGGTGAATCATATATTGGAAGATCTCTTGAGAGCTTGTATATTGGATTTTGGTGGATCATGGGATGACCATTTGCATCTAGTAGAGTTTGCATATAATAATAGCTACCAATCCAGTATCGGTATGGCTCCATATGAAGCTTTGTACGGAAGACCGTGCAACTCACCATCATGTTGGATAGAGACCAACGAGAAGTTTGTGCTTGGACCAGATGTGGTGAGAGAAACTTTAGATAAGATTAAAATCATTCAGCAAAGAATGAAAGCTGCCCAAGATAGGCAGAAGAGCTATGCTGATAAGAGGAGAAGAGACTTGAAATTCTCCGTTGGTGACTTGGTGTTTGTTAAGATCTCTCCGTTGAAGAGCGTGATACGATTTGGCAGGAGAGGCAAGTTGGCACCAAGATTTTTTGGCCCGTTCCACGTTCTTGAATTAGTCGGGAATTTGGCATATAGAGTTGGCTTACCAGAGAAAATGGCGGGAGTTCACGATGTATTTCATGTTTCCCAACTGAGGAAGTTCGTTCACGACTCAGATGTGACTATTTCACCTGATCAGTTAGAGGGCTTCGAAGTAGAACCCGAGGCAGTTGGGAACCGCAAGCCGATTCGTATTGTGGGGCACGATACAAAGCAACTTCGAAGGAAGTCGGTGAAGCTAGTCAAGGTTCAGTGGGGCGAGGACGAGAATGATTGTACTTGGGAGACAGAGGAGAGCATTAGGAAGGCACATCCAGAACTCTTTGCCTGGTAAGATTTACTTTGCGATTTAGTTTTCCGCATGCTAGGGTAGACTTGTTTTGCTTGTTTTGCATGTTGACTGTTGTTTTATGATTGATAGGCATGCGGGACCTTTGTGTGTGTTTGGATTAGGGAATTTCGGGGGCGAAATTTCTTAAGGGGGGAAGAGTGTAACGACCCGTATTCTACACATCATAGGATTGTAGAATATTTATTTCTTTCCCGTGTGAAGTCGTATGGTCATGTAACTTTGGGAAACATCTATTAGAGTCATTTCCCATGTCCATGATTTTTGTCGATTTTTGAATGACCATTTTGCCCCTAGTCGGTACTGTTTTGGCCATAACTTTTGATTGGAAAGGAATTTTGACCTAAAACCACTTCCATTTGATTCATTTGATGGTTTCTCTTTCCGTAGAGTGGTCATAATAGTCAAACGGACTTACCGTTTGGGAGATATGGCTGAAACAATGTTTGGAGGGTGAAAAACTGCTTAACCGGGCCAAATCGGGTGATTAGTGAGTAGGCCCATAACTCATTTCGGGATTAGGGTTATGGGAGGGCTGAAATGAGATGGAGAATCATTCCATTTCAGTTTTCTAGCCTCCACTTATCACCAAGGAACCCTAAAAATGGCCTCCAACCTCTAAATCACCTCCAAATCATCTTTTGGTCAAGGATTTGGCTTAGCAACCCCTAATCAAGGAAGATCTTCACTAAAGCAACTTGGGGCTGCTGTTTAGCATAGAGATTCACATCAAATCAGAGATTTATTTCGGATCTTAGTTTATTTTGTGGCTAAGGTGAGTGATTTGCATAGTTTTGCACTAATTATGGCTAATTAGGGGTGATTAGTGTTAATTAGCGAATTTAAACATGATAAAATTCTGGAAAAATGTTTATAAAATTCGGAATGATGTTTTAGACCTCTGATATGAATTTGGGTTAATTTGGTTAAGTTTTGTTAGCCCTATCATTAGTTCACCTAAACATGCTTAAAGGGAAAATATGGGATTTTGGGTATGTTTGATCCATTTCTACTTATCATATTGATGTTTTGATGGTTGTGGTTGATTATGTTTGTTGCTATGACTGTATGAAAGGCTTTGTGACCGATTAGAATAGTTGGAATGGTCGAAAACGCCGTCGAGAGGCGTAAACAACTCGCTGGAACACCTGCAGGAAGTATGCAGGGATCGGATCGGATCGCATGTCATGTCCACGATCCGCACTCGCGCTTCGCACCCCGATCTGAACCAGATGATCACGATCCGATATGAGGAGTTGTTATGCGATCCGCCTCGTCCTTCCACGAATCGACCAGACTCACGAACTGATGGGGAGTCACGACCCGATCCATGTAGCACGATCCGACCCGTTGGAACGCGATCCGCAGGGAGTTCACGATCCGACTAGAAGGGAGAGACCCGATCCGATGGAGACTGGATTCACGAGACCATGGAGGAGGGCGATCCGATCACCTGGAGGACCACGACCCGATCCGATGCAGGAGGCGCGACCCGATCCGAATGCCTAAGGCCGATCCGATCCGATGAAGAGTGTGAAGGCTGATCTGATCCGATTCGATGGTGATGACCAATAACCCGAGATGCAAAGGTAGTCCATATGGGAGTTAGAGCTCAGGATCCCGGAACCAGTTGGGAACCAATGAGTTCACTTCATGGTTGGACTTTGCTGCGGGACGTGTGCTAAGGAGTTGTCGACGTTCATAACTTCGATTCACCACTAAGAATGATGGGCTACTTATCAGTGCAGTAGGGTCATTATGACCTGAGGGGCAAAGTGATGGTAGCAAGACTACGTTATCAGTGCAGTAGGGTCATTATGACCTGAGGGGCAAGGTGATGCGTAGTAAGACTATGAGCCAGCGCAGATGGGGTGAATAACTCCATGGGGCAAGTGGACATAGTAAGGATTAGTAAGACTATGAGCCAGCGCAGATGGGGTGAATAACTCCATGGGGCAAGTGGACATAGTAAGGATTAGTAAGGCTATGAGCCAATACAGTGGGGTCCTTGTGACTCCATGGGGCAAAGTGGACATAGCAAATGATTAGTGGCTACGTTATCAGTGCAATGAAGCCATTTATGACTTCATGGGGCAAAGTGATCGTAGCAAGGTATGTTGGGTGATCGAAGTGGTGAATATCGTATGCTTTACGCACTGAGTGAGAGATGCGAGGATGGATGCTATGCTTGATTGTTTGCTATCATTACGACATGCACACCTTCCCCACCTCCGTATCTTTATATTGATTGATATGATACCTTAGAGTGTTGTACAGTATGTAGTGCTAACTCTTTGGTTGCAGGTCCAGGTTCAGGTATGTTTTAGTCTACCTGTTATTGTTCACTTTAGATGCTTATCGCTCATATCAGGCTTTATGTCTGACCCAGAGTTTTATGTCTCTTCTTATTACTCTGGGTGCTCACACGAGCAGACTAGAGACAGGTTAGCTGGTGATGCGCGAGTAGCTGATTCGCAGGCGGTCAGGAGGCTTCCACGTATGATATATATATACACATTCTCCCTGTGTCGTTGGTGGTCACTACTTGGGCATTAGTAGTGTACCTCATTTACCTTACTTTTGCTTTGAGACAGTTTGAAAGTTGTAATAAGCTGTATTTTGGATTTCCGCTGCTATGATGTTTAGTTCTGATTTTCAGCTTATGCACTGTCTCTCCTGTTTTATGTCAAGTATGTTATTATTATATTTTGTCCTATGCGCTGTGAGACATTCTACAGGTTCTTTGTATGTTCATTTCCTTCTTCCTTCTCCTTCTGACGACCCGTTCCGTGCTAACTGGACATGTGTACAGCGCACCTTTGGAGTAAATGTCGGTTGGTGCGGGGCGGGCCGTCACAAAACCGCAGAAGTGAAAATTTTCCATGATTTTGATTTTTATTTCTATAAAAAAATTCATGTTTCAGTGTTTGATTGTTGTGCGATTATTATTTTCTTAGAATATCCTAGAGTTACAGTGCAAGTAGTTCATGTCATACGCAATCCGTTTTTAACCTAATATAAATCTAATGAACATTGTCACAATATATGGATGTGGTATAGATGATGATGTTAGTCAAAAGCCAATTTAAATGTCAAACCAGACAATACTTTCTTTGTTAACTTAGATTTAATTTATATCTTGATCAATTTAATTTAAACCATTAAAACCAAAAAACATTAGCAAGTGCAAAATATGTAATACATTATATTCATAAAACACTTAAAGTTTATTTTGGTCCCGTCTGGTAAGTATTGCATATGATCATTTTGTGGGTATTCGTTTTTTTATTAGAACCGACATCTATATTCGTCATATACAATATTTGTCATTGTATTGGACAAGTTACAAACATAGCTACGTAATTAAATATCGTAAATCATTTCATTTTAAATGGTTCACAAAATTTCGAAAGTGCTTCCTTTATATTCCTTGTGTTCATGCAATTATGTACTATTCAGGAAACAAAAAGGAAGTGATGTCAAAATTTTGTTGAATCGTTTAAAATGAAATGATTTACGCGACTGAATTATGTTACTGTATTTGTAATATGAAGTAGGATAATTCATCAATAAAGTGTCAATGATAAATTAATATATCATTAACCTAAAAAATTAGGATTTTGAAGTCGATCGAGATAAGAGTTGTAACATCCTGCCTTTTTGACCACTTTAAATTGGTGACTAAACCAACTTAAAATGCTCAAATCGACGGATCATTATTTGGCTTACAGAGTTTAAAAACAACATCAATACAGAAAATACAGAATAAATGAATAACACCACATTGAACAGTAAAAATAACTTTTATATATAATCAGAATTTTAGATACAATATTTTCTTTGCAGCGGTAAATACAAATTTGAATACAAGAAAATATTACTGTTAAAAAAAAACTTCAGAGTGCGCAGTCACTTGGAATCCTCAGCCCGCCAATCTTTGAATCCTAAGCTAAAGCCTTTAAATTTGTAACACGCGGGTTTGACCCGAGCGTTTCATGCAAAAACACAAAACACTTGTGTTGGTATTAATCATTTGTTCAAGTAAGTTAGCTTCAATAGAAACTAGATATATAATAGTTAATCCTATTATTAAGTTTCAAGTAAATTCTATTCTCGGTAAAACAAATCTTATAAAGCTATTGGTTATCATTCACAACTTAGTTAGATGGACTTAGACTTCATTGCTTCGTTCCAAAGACAGATTATTTTACATAGAAGAAGTTATTAATTGCTGTACAAAATCCGACCTTCTGCTCTATATTCAATAAACTATATCTAAATACTCATTCTTTGTCATCCTATACACTGCAAAATTATCACTAAAATACTTTGCATCAAACATTGTTATATCTTTAGTAGCTACTACTTAAAACCCACAATATAAGTCATAGATCAAAAAGGAACATTTGACCTCTGTTTCCATTTACTATTCTGAAGAGATTTTTTGTTAAAGTAAAAAGGCAGTTGCAGAACATGCTTTTTTGCATAATGACAGTCACTTGTTATATAATCAGAAGAAGTTGAGGGATCAGATCAATTGTTAAACTGTAAAATCGATTTTACTTTCTGTACGTTTTCAAGAATGTGAACTAGTAAGAAAGACCTGGTTTGAGAACCACTATCCTTCCAAGTGGTAACTGCGTATCTTTTTATGGCAATACCGGTAGTAGATAAAAGGAAGTCCCCAAACACAATGCAAAGAGACAGACCTGGCTTTCAGTCCCATATAAAACAGATGAGGACAACAGCTCAAATATCCATAAAGCATAGCAAAATACTAATTTTGAAAAATACCAACAAAACAACACAATGACAACCTGAATTCAAGATAGCATCTATGCAAAAATTCGAAAGGATAATCAGAGCAAGGAATGGTGAATGTGAAAATATCAAATTCCTGAACATGTTATCCCTCATTTCCCTTTTTATTTTCTTCATATAAGCAGTGTAAATATGTTTATAACATGCTTGCATAAGACATAAACAGGAAGAGCCAAGTAACAAGCAGGCAAGAGTCTCAACAGGATGGACCGTGCACGACTCAAATATACAATGTACAACAATATTAGGCACTCATGTGTGCACGGATACATCAACATACAAGGCATGAAATGATCATAAGCAGCCTGGGAAAAAGCCTCGTCAACATACTTGGAATAAAGAAGTCAAAGTGCGTGTAACGACCCGGATTTTTCGATCATTTTAATTCAAATATTTAAATTGGTTTTAAATATTATATTTGGAATATTAATGGATTTTAATATTGAATTCGTTGATAAAATGACAGTTGAATGATTAAATTATATTTAATTTATAAACAAACTCGAAACGGCGTGGTAGTTCGCAATATTGAGTTTTGAACTTCAATTAAATATACATAACCCGTTTTAAATCGGAAATCTGTGAAACAAGAAACGTTTGAATCTATTATATTATAATTTTCTAACGAAAGAGAAAAATCGAGATTTCAGCTTATATATTGTAAGTTATGCCCAAATCAAATTTTAAAATAGTCTCCAAGGAAATCGTTTATAAATGATAACGTTTATTTGCTAAGTTATAAAAGGATTTCTATATAATTCAAAAATTGTTAAGCTCGAAAGTGGTAAATTTGAGTCATATTTCCATATCAGTTTATATTGGAAACTGTATATTACTCCATTCGATATATTTGACAATAATAATTTATTATTATTTAATTTAACTATTTTGGATTCTTATTTATAATATTATAACGATATTATATAAGTGTTAGAATAGCTGTTTTTTCAAACAACCTACATTTTCTATGCAACAAATTTTATTGGAATACTTAGATTTCCGGTTTGGAGCCCATCAGACTTATTTTGCTAGTACGCGATATTTAGGTGTGAACAGATAAGTATATTGAAATTAAAACAACGATGTTGTGCAAACGGAGAGGGAATTCAATGAAATTAACCTCATTAGGTCCGTAACGTCAAGACGTAACGGGATGCCTGTTTTCATTGCATTTGAAGACCGTATATAACGATGTGTATATTTAACACGCAACGATAAATAACAGTAAGAATTTAATAACCATATAAATATAATTAATAATGTAAAACTTAGTGCCTAAGTAATACATGTACACTACCTACCCTATATACGCCTACATGCTTAAACCATACGCAATATTAGTTGAAAGTACACACACGGGGCATGCTGCTTTTCCTTTTTTTTCTCCTACCCTGTGCTATATGTGCTGATGAGTTCCATCGCATTTAATGGAGCCAATCCATATTTTCTAACCTAACACTGCATACCTATATTTTCTGCTACCCACGCACACGCTTCTTTCCCCACTTTTCTTCTTATGTTTACATCAATGTCTATCTGCAAGTCCCTTCACCATATTTCCTACATGCAGCAGACTATCCTATAAGCCATTTCGCTGAGTAAACTTCAGATGTAATAAACCAACCAACCGCTATTCACATACCCAATGTAGACCTATAGGCATCTCATCAGGCTGCCGTTGAAAAGAGAAGATATTACAACTCCTCTGTGTTTAATTTCTGCTACGTACATGCAACACAGACCTCAATTTTCACATCTGCCTTATAGAAAGACATTGTTCCTATCACTAATCAATCCCTCCTCTGTATATACACGCGCATACCGTTTATTTTGCTTCGGGAAATTAAAACAACTCTCCATCGACCCTTTCAAAACAGACCACTCCATGCAAGAACCTATTGTATTCCCACCCAAACCATACGTCCAAGCCACGTGTTCGACTGGAGTAAGTGAGGCGAAGTAGAGGCGGTGTAAGATATCATCCATGGGAATTATTACAGGCTGCGTGAGTATTAAAACCGAGAAGTAGATTATTGTTCATATGGGGAGTGGACGAAGTTCAACTACGGTGGTGAGGAGTGGTAGTTGTCGGAGTTTGGTAGACACCGCTGTGCTATTCTTCAACTGCAGATGGGGGTATGGGGAATAGTAGAGTCAGGTTGTCTTTTTTTTTTGACAGCATGGGGAGGAGTTCCTTCGTGCATGGGAAAGGTATGTGTAACACCCCGTATTTTTTGAGAATATATAAAAAATGGTTAATTATGAAGAAGTTATTAAGCCTTGAAGTTTATATGCATATGAGAGAAATATATATAGATATATATAAAAATTAAATAAATAAACATGCAAAAAAGGTTCAAAACAGCGAATTGGGAGGGGGAATAACCGAACCGGCCCATTTTTGAGGTCGATCCGAGCTTGCTGGGTCGACTAAGGGTTAATCCAGGGTGTTTGGCTGTCATCCCGTGGGCCGATTCGCTCAAATGCAAATTTTGCATTTGAATGGTTCTCATGATTCAAGGTTAATCTAATGGTCCTAAATAACTTCCTACACCTATATATATACATCCCTAACCTAAACCTAAATCTCATATACAATTCTCTAGCCTCCATTGCTCTCTTCCTCTCTAAAAATAAATAAATCAATGGCGTCTCTACTCTGCTGAAACCTAAGCTAGGACTTGTGCTTCTTCTTCCTCCAATTCTGATTAGGATTAAAAGAGAACAGCTACAACACCTTTTTCTTTTAGAATCCAACCAAGGCAAGTGCAGTTATTTTCCGATATAAACTTTAATTATAATTGTGACATGATTGTAAATCTGAATTTGAGATTGCGTATGTTCTGTTCTGATCTATTTTATTCTATATCTCTTTCTTCTTTCTGTTCTATAGCCAGGCTACCCCGAGCCTGCGCCAAATCTCATAAGAGATTAACACACGAACGTTAAACTTTGGGATAAATAATGAATGATGGCATAATTGGACATGGCTAATCTGTGACTAAAAGGACATAGCTTGTAAACTAGATTTAGATCTGTGCATATTCTGTGAATTGGAAGAAGAGGAACCATTGTATATTAACATGTGACTTGAGACATTAGACATAACGCATATTTTTGAATTAAAGATCTGTTATAATTTAAAGTTCTAGATTGTTAGGCATATTGTTTATATAGAGATTCATGATTTGGGATAAAAAGGGAATATGACTTAGGTGTGAAGATTTATGTTAAGATTTGATAACTATTAAATGTGAATAACACCTAAGTGGGAGATTTTTGAATATATGACATGCATTGAAATCGATGGCTATATTTGGTATAATTTATATGTGAATCTTTTGTACTAGGCAAGTTTAACTAAATTTGAGACGTGTGTTATATGGTAAATTATGACCATAATATGTGCCATGTAAATTCAATGCAAACGTGGGGTATACGATCATAATGTGAATCATGACAACTATTTAGGCATGCAAACTTAGGCCAAATATATAATTAGGCAAGATATGTTTATGAAACTTTAAGGAATGATTAAATCTGTTATATGGCCTAATCTGCTAGTTCTGTTATATTGCCTATTTTGCTAGTTCTGTTATATTGCCTAATCTGCTAGTTCTGTTATAATCTGCTATATCTGTTCATATACCAAATCTGTCATCTGCTAAGTCTGCTGAAGATGCCTAAACTGTTATATGCTTGATCTGCTAGTTTGCTTAATCTGCTAAATCCGTTAAGTCGCCTAATCTGAAAAATCTGTTATCTGCAATATCTGTTGAGTTGATATAATTAGTCCGCTATTGACATAATCTGAATTGGCTATAGTTATGAATAATTGACATGTATATTAGGCGTGGGTATAAATGGTGAATCATTAATTAATTAGCCGCAAAGATAAACATGGCTAACTCGAGGTTTTGAATGAGTTTGCGGCGTAATTCTGCCCGGAACCGCCTGGCATATTCCAGTGGTCGCAAACAATAGGTTCTAATGTGAGAAGTTAGTCATAACGTGCTTGAAACCCGAGGTTAGACTCAGTTTGCGATAGAAACCTGCCCGGAACCAACCGGCCTAACCAGTAGCCGCAAACTGTCAGTCTAATGTGAGAGGTTTGGGCATTAATATTTAATTAATGAAAATATGAGATAATTATGATGCCTAAAACGTGTTGGGTAAGGCTAAACCAATTGGACCAAGGAATCTGATAAACCCGTTTCGTGAATCCGTAAGCCCAATACAAAGTTAGATAATCTGTAACCAGTTAATCTGTAAGTCTGTTAATCTGTAACCAGTTAATCTGTAAGCCTGTTAATCCGAACATCTGATCCATTAGTCTGAAAACCTATTAACTTGATTGTCTGATCTGTGAACTAGTTAATCTAAATTTTGTATATTTGAAACTTGTAGACAAGTTAAGCTGAAATCTGTTAGTCTGGGGACACAAGGTTAGGAGGGGAATTACTTGTGTCATCTGTTGTTTGGGACCCATATTAGTCAGTAACCCTTTCTGGTATCAAAACTTTGACCCAACAGTAGGTAGGGTCCGGGCATGCTTACTGAACTAATTATAAGCGGTTCATTCTGATAATGGCGAGGGGTGTTGATGGTGCGTTCCAACCGGGTCATGTGCGTGCATGGATCCCGGTCTGCCTCTGAGGATGAAAGACGCCGTGACATCTGTAAATAGGTCCGTGTCATTCAAAGGTTGCCACTTTAGGGAATGATACACCCTTCGGTGGGGCTGGCACAGGGTATTTATGTATTAGGGAGCCGATCGCTTGGGGTAGGGTTTTAGGGTACACTTAGTTCTGTCTATTTCTGTTGGTACCGTCTGTTTCTGTTGGGTGGTAACACCTGTCTGTTTCTGCGTGGTACCGTCTATTCGGGTGGTAAAGGCCCATTACTAGTGTACACCTAATTCTACATTCTGTTTCCGTAGGGATTAATCTGTTTCTGCTTCTGTCTGTTTCTGATCGGGTAGTAAAGGCCCATTATTAGCATCCTGTTTCTGTTAAATTATTCTGTACCTGTTTCCGTTTCAGTTTAGACATTAGGGTGACACCGTAATTCTGTTATACTAGTATTAGTGCAGGGAAGTGTAAAGCAATAGCTTATATCATTCTGTTCTTCTGTTATATCTGCTACATCTGTTACAGTTATCTCTCATCCAGTTTTATTTTCATGTCATGTTATTATTATCTGTTCATAACTGAAAATCACTGGACTTGCCAGACTTTTGTCTGACCCTTGTTGTTTCGCCTCCTTTCTTCTGTTTCCCCCCAGGTTTTGTAGAAGGGAATACTCTAGCTTGATCCAGATTTCTTCCGCTTGAAGTGCTCAAAGTATGGCTTGTCTTCTTCTGTGGGGATTATGATTTTAAACCATGCATTCTGAAGGCTTTTGTACAAGACTGATATTTTGTACTTGAATTCTGAAAATGTGATTTGAAAGGATGTAACCAAGTTTATTTCGGTTTCTGTTGAAATAAAGTTATAAAATTTTCAAGTACTATTTTATCTGTCTTGTAAGTTTCTGTTCTGTTTACTAAAATGCTCCACCAAAGTTAAGGCATTCCCTTTGTGAGTGACCTTAACGGAGGTGGGGTGTTACACTTGGTATCAGAGCTGAAGGTTACCAGATTTGATAAAAAGTTTTGAAAACTATTTTCAAAAAGGTTTTAAAAAGGAAGTATTTTCAAAAGCAAAGCTTATTTTTGAAAAACATAATCCCCAAAAGCCATATATCTATCTTTTGATCCTCTGTTTGAATCTTTGTTTCCTTCTTTCTTCGGGGCTCCCGGGTTTCTGGGACGTAACCTCATCGCGGCATGGTTCTGTAGGCTTGATAAGACTACGACACTGGTCAAAGGGCAAATAAGCGCCCGACTTCCATCTGTAGCCGCAGTAGTCTCACCTACGGCTAATTTTCTTTCGAGCTTTGTAGGATTTTCCGTGCGATGGAGGCCGCTTTCGAGGGACTTGTCAACATGTTACACACAGATAGTAAAGATGAGAATGAGGGAGTTTGGCTAAGCAGCACAACCCAAGGATGAGAAACTCATGGATATGGACTTGGTTCACAAAGGAGGCAAAAAGGAAACACAAAAGAAGGAAGAAAATTCTGATGATAAAGGAGGAGAAATGTGCTTTACTTATGGAAGCTTGACTCATCTGAACAAGGATTTCCAAAAGAGGAAGGACACTCACTTCAACTGTGGTGAGATGGGACACTTCACTAGGGACTGCCCGAAGAAACGGGGGCAAGGACAGAGGACATGACCTACTTCGGGAAGGCATGCGAATGCTCTCATCGTTGGTGGATAGGATATAAGTAGGAAAATTTCCGTAGAGAGTTTAGTTTCCTTATCTTATTATTAAGTTAGAACTCTTTCCGATTATGGTATTCTGATTCTGTAGTCGAGTCTCTGCACTTTAATACTAGTCTTGTTTCTGATCTGGTTATAGTCTCAAACCCCATAGGGGTTACGACTCATCTGCTGGTGATAGGTTGGGGTTTGAGAGATATCTGTGTTAGGCGTCAAGTAGGACGCATACATTCTGGGTTTTATCATGCTTAGTTTTCTAAGAATTATTTGGTAATCTGATATGTACTAGTAGTCTGTAAATATCTGAATATCTCTGATAAGGTTAATATTTCCAGTTTTGACATTGTCTAAAGAGGGTAATCCTCTGAGTGTCAATCTGATATTGATTTCGGTCTTTGGGGTTGATACTTAGGGGAATTATTCTCTCAACCAATGTCTAATGGGAACCAAGTTTTTGTTTTATCTGTACTCGCTTCCATCGTTCGACTGTATCCTATCGATTGAATCTTCGAACTTTAGGTAGAAACTAATGGGTGTAAACATGTGTTTGAGACATGTTATGTTTGATGGTTGCAAGTGAATGCAAGTGGTTGCTCGTGGATGCATATACACACACTAGGCACTAGATCGGCTCGAAAACACTCTCATACTGCATATGAATGTGTGAGCATTTTCAATTTTTGTGGATGCAAAATGATTGACTCAGCACATGGATGTTGCATTTGGATGAATGGTTATGCACTCATATAGAAATGATGTGTATCAAATAGGATTTCTTGCATACATATTTGGACTCAATACACTAACATGATTCGCATTAAGGAGGTCAACTGGATCAGTAGACCGCCTGATTTTGCATTAGATAAGAAACATATACACACACTTTGCATATGTTCATACGGCACTAGAAACCTTTTAAGGACAATGGATGCCTGTGATTGAATGGTTGAGTAGATGGATGTTGGATGTTAGGATACATTCTTCTTTACTTGAAGATTTCGGGGACGAAATACTTTAAGGTGAGGAGAATGTAACACCCCGTATTTTCTGATAATATATAAAAAAATGGTTAATTATGAAGAAGTTATTAAGCCTTGAGGTTTATATGCATATGAGAGAAATATATATAAATATATATAAAAATTAAATAAATAAACATGCAAAAAAGGTTCAAAACAGCGAATTGGGAGGGGGAATAACCGAACCGACCCATTTTTGAGGTCGACCCGCGCCCTGCTGGGTCGACTAGGGGTTAATCCAGGGTGTTTGGCTGTCATCCCGTGGGCCGATTCGCTCAAATGCAGATTTTGCATTTGAATGGTTCTCATGATTCAGGGTTAATCTAATGGTCCTAAATAACTTCCTACACCTATATATACATCCCTAACCTAAACCTAAATCTCATATACAATTCTCTAGCCTCCATTGCTCTCTTCCTCTCTAAAAATAAATAAATCAATGGCGTCTCTACTCTGCTGAAACCTAAGCTAGGACTTGTGCTTCTTCTTCCTCCAATTCTGATTAGGATTAAAAGAGAACAGCTACAACACCTTTTTCTTTTAGAATCCAACCAAGGAAAGTGCAGTTATTTTCTGATATAAACTTTGTTTATAATTGTGACATGATTGTAAATCTGAATTTGTGATTGCGTATGTTCTGTTCTGATCTATTTTATTCTATATCTCTTTCTTCTTTCTGTTCTATAGCCAGGCTACCCCGAGCCTGCGCCAAATCTCATAAGAGATTAACGCACGAACGTTAAACTTTGGGACAAATAATGAATGATGGCATAGTTGGACATGGCTAATCTGTGACTAAAAGGACATAACTTGTAAACTAGATTTAGATCTGTGCATATTCTGTGAATTGGAAGAAGAGGAACCATTGTATATTAACATGTGACTTGAGACATTGGACATAACGCATATTTTTGAATTAAAGATCTGTTATAATTTAAAGTTCTAGATTGTTGGGCATTTTGTTTATATAGAGATTCATGATTTGGGATAAAAAGGGAATATGGCTTAGGTGTGAAGATTTATGTTAAGATTTGATAACTATTAAATGTGAATAACACCTAAGTGGGAGATTTTTGAATATATGACATGCATTGAAATCGATGGCTATATTTGGTATAATTTATATGTGAATCTTTTGTACCAGGCAAGTTTAACTAAATTTGAGACGTGAGTTATATGGTAAATTATGACCATAATCTGTGCCATGTAAATTCAATGCAAACGTAGGGTATATGATCATAATGTGAATCATGACAACTATTTAGGCATGCAAACTTAGGCCAAATTTATAATTAGGAAAGATATGTTTATGAAACTTTAAGGAATGATTAAATCTGTTATATGGCCTAATCTGCTAGTTCTGTTATATTGCCTAATTTGCTAGTTCTGTTATATTGCCTAATCTGCTAGTTCTGCTATAATCTGATATATCTGTTCATATACCAAATCTGTCATCTGCTAAGTCTGCTGAAGATGCCTAAACTGTTATATGCTTGATCTGCTAGTTTGCTTAATCTGCTAAATCCGTTAAGTCGCCTAATCTGAAAAATCTGTTATCTGCAATACCTGTTGAGTTGATATAATTAGTACGCTATTGACATAATCTGAATTGGCTGTAGTTATGAATAATTGACATGTATATTAGGCGCGGGTATAAATGGTGAATCATTAATTAATTGGCCGCAAAGATAAACATGGCTAACTCGAGGTTAGAATGAGTTTGCGGTGTAATTCTGCCCGTAACCGCCTGGCATATTCCAGTGGTCGCAAACAATAGGTTCTAATGTGAGAAGTTAGTCATAACGTGCTTGAAACCCGAGGTTAGACTCAGTTTGCGATAGAAACCTGCCCGGAACCAACCGGCCTAACCAGTAGCCGCAAACTGTCAGTCTAATGTGCGAGGTTTGGGCATTAATATTTAATTAATGAAAATCTGAGATACTTATGATATCTAAAACGTGTTGGGTAAGGCTAAACCAATTGGACCAATGAATCTGATAAACCCGTTTCGTGAATCCGTAGACCCAATACAAAGTTAGATAATCTGTAACCAGTTAATTTGTAAGTCTGTTAATCTGTAACTAGTTAATCTGTAAGCCTGTTAATCCGAACATCTGATCCGTTTGTCTGAAAACCTGTTAACTTGATTGTCTGATCTGTGAACTAGTTAATCTAAATTTTGTATGTCTGAAACTTGTAGACAAGTTAAGCTGAAATCTGTTAGTTTGGGGACACAAGGTTAGGAGGGGAATTACTTGTGTCATCTGTTGTTTGGGACCCATATTAGTCAGTAACCCTTTCTGGTATCAAAACTTTGACCCAACAGTAGGTAGGGTCCGGGCACGCTTACTGAACCAATTATAAGCGGTTCATTCTGATAATGGCGAGGGGTGTTGATGGTGCGTTCCAACCGGGTCATGTGCGTGCATGGATCCCGGTCTGCCTCTGAGGATGTAAGACGCCGTGACATCTGTAAATAGGTCCGTGTCATTCAAAGGTTGCCACTTTAGGGAATGATACACCCTTCGGTGGGGCTGGCACATGGTATTTATGTATTAGGGAGCCGATCGCTTGGGGTAGGGTTTTAGGGTACACTTAGTTCTGTCTGTTTCTGTTGGTACCATCTGTTTCTGTTGGGTGGTAACACCTGTCTGTTTCTGCGTGGTACCGTCTGTTCGGGTGGTAAAGGCCCATTACTAGTGTACACCTAATTCTACATTCTGTTTCCGTAGGGATTAATCTGTTTCTGCTTCTGTCTGTTTCTGATCGGGTAGTAAAGGCCCATTATTAGCATCCTATTTCTGTTAAATTATTCTGTACCTGTTTCCGTTTCAGTTTAGACATTAGGGTGACACCGTAATTCTGTTATACTAGTATTAGTGCAGGGAAGTGTAAAGCAATAACTTATATCATTCTGTTCTTCTGTTATATCTGCTACATCTGTTACAGTTATCTCTCATCCAATTTTATTTTCATGTCATGTTATTATTATCTGTTCATAACTGAAAATCACTGGACTTGCCAGACTTTTGTCTGACCCTTGTTGTTTCGCCTCCTTTCTTCCGTTTCCCCCCCAGGTTTTGTAGAAGGGAATACTCTAGCTTGATCCAGATTTCTTCCGCTTGAAGTGCTCAAAGTATGGCTTGTCTTCTTCTGTGGGGATTATGATTTTAAACCATGCATTCTGACGGCTTTTGTACAAGACTGATATTTTGTACTTGAATTCTGAAAATGTGATTTGAAAGGATGTAACCAAGTTTATTTCGGTTTCTGTTGAAATAAAGTTATAAATTTTTCAAGTACTATTTTATCTGTCTTGTAAGTTTCTGTTCTGTTTACTAAAATGCTCCACCAAAGTTAAGGCATTCCCTTTGTGAGTGACCTTAACGGAGGTGGGGTGTTACAGTATGGACTATGGAGTGGGTGTTGTTCTAATTCACGCAGGTGGAAAGTTGTATTACATGGTAGAACACATGCAAAGTGGGAAGAAATAAGAGATGGGGAGGAAGAAACATAATGTAAATGGCATGCGTGGACAAGCTTTAGGAGAAGGAAAGCTTCATAAACTTCGAAGTGCCACTGTGCTCGCGGGTTGGTGTAGATTACATTGGGCCGTGGGGAGAATACGGACTTTGGGCCTTCAGAGAATTAAAAAAAGGGAAATATAAACCGATGGGAAGGATATAGGTCCAAGGATGTGAGCATGGGGAATTATACGTGGGACTAGGCATGCCCGTTTGAGAAAGGAGTCCTGTGCTTGCGCGATTTCGTGGGTATAAGACGTAGGGACATGGTGTACTATTTTACACGATGGGCTTTTGAGACGGTGGCTTTAGAAAAAGAAAGAGCGTGAAAGGGGATAAACGAAACAGGGAGAAAGGAATGGAAACTGGGAAGGAAATAAGCAATGAGGGGGAGGTTGGACCATAAGCAGCAGGTGGCGGGTTTGATTGTGTGGGCCGAACGAAATGGGTAATCCCAATATTAAAAGAAAACTAGAATTGATTTAGTAATTTAAATGAATAATATGGTATTGTTTACGCAATATTTTACTCATACGTTATCAGATTTAAAAGTGGTCCATCACGTTGGAACCATGTTGAAGAGCAATACATTATGGAGTCGGAGTAGACAAAGGTGGAGGCAACTGTAATTTTTAGTCGAATTAAACGTCTGTTTAATTTGACTAAAGCGAATTGTTTTAACAACGGAATTAACCAAGTTGAGTTAAACTCACTCAGTTCTCCCACTTATAATTTATATAGGTCGGGTTTATTATTTGTGTGCTATGCTTGCTAAATATTGGTTGATTTGACGATTGTTTAGATGTTTGTTACATATTTTATATCTATTATTTAAATTGAACGTTTGTTTAATTTAAATAAAACGACATCGTTATTTTTAACAATTATTTTCAATAGAGGTAACTTACCTTGTTAGCTACATTTTTAATAATATAAACATATTTGGATTAAATGGGATGTTTGAATTACTATTTTTGGTTGACCGCTATCAGTTGAATTGATTATTTATTTGCATATGATCGTACATGAACTGTTTAACCAATATGATTTGATTACTAATTGTTGAATATGAATTCAACGTTTGTTTACTAAAAATCAATGTGCGATATTGGTTGAAGAATTAATAATAGATGGCTAAATATACATTGTTTTTATAAAGACTGATTTACCGTCAGGTAAATCGATAGAAATGAAGTTATAAAATTTATTTTATAACCGAAGATCGATTTCAAAAATCTATTATTTTAAATAGAGTTTATAAAAGGAATTATGTAACGACCCAGAAAATCTGAACCAATTTAAAATTTTTAAATTGGCTAAAATAATGGATTTTAAATATTTAAAATAAATATTTTAAATAATGGCGATGAAAACTGAGTTTGAATCGACATTTGAAAACGAATATAATTAATTATAATTATATATAGAATTGAAAATAGCGCGGTAGTTCGATAATTCGATTTCAAACTTCAATTGAATATACCGGGTGCAAAACAATCCAGATTTTAGTGAAACCAAAAACATTAGGATCTAATTGATGATATCTTTACAACGAATCTGACCAATCGAAATTTGATAGCGGGAATCAAAAGATATGTCCAGTTGAAAATTCTGAATAGTCGCTATGGAATTCAGGCCCTTAAAATGGACATTTTGCAAACGACCTCGGATTTCGACGAAACCACTTTTGTTGGATCCGTGATGTCAAATTATTGCTAGGTTTCAAATTTCATAATTTTCCGAATCAATATGTGAGCGTGGCAAAGGAAATCGCGTTTGACCAGTTTCAGTTGATTTTAATCGACTGGAAATTGGCCATTTTTCAAATGGTCTCAGAATTCGACGAAACTAGTTTTGTTAGGACCGTATCGTCAATATGAAGCTAGAAAATATTTTTCTGGAATTTTTCTAGTTAGTATGTGACCCCGGTAATTTGAAATGTACGTTTAAATTCAATATAGTGATTTAAAATGTAAATTCAACGGAAACTGATTGTAACAATCAAATCGGCTTGCGATACATATCCCATTGTGTTCGGAATGGGGGTAAAACGCTATGGACGACAGGCGGTGGGCCTCGTTTCGAGGCCGTATGTAAAAATCAACCTTTTTGCAAAAATATAAATAATTAAATAAAAAAAAAATATTTCCCTCCTTTATCTCCTTTCTGGCCCCCCCCCCCCCCGATTCATTTAAACAGAAAAAAAAGGAAGAAACCCTAAAACTACCGATCGACGACCGCCTCCACCAAACTCCGCCCCCCTGACACCGCTCAGCGCCACTCTCTCCTCCGCTTCACTCTCCCTCCTCCGCTTCGCAGGACCCACGAGCCCCCCCCTTAAGCATCGCGACACCCGTTCGAGAGCCACCCGCCTCCGCCTGTCCCTCCTCCAACCGCGACCTCCCCGACGCCGCCAAGAGCAGCAGCAGTCCCCCCCCCCTTCGCAGATCGGTGTGTATTTTTTTATTTTTTTTTTTATTTCTGTAATAAAACTGTTTTTTTATATAGAAAGGAGTAAAAACTGTTTTTTTTAAAGGAGTAAAAACTGATTTTAATTAGATTTAAAAACTGATTTTATAAGGATTTAAAACTGTTTTTAAAAAAGAATTCAAAACTGATTTTATAAGGATTTAAAACTGGTTTTAAAAAGTATTAAAACTGATTATAAAAAAAACATTAAAACTGTTTTTAAAAAGCATTAAAAACTGATTTTTAAAATGATTTATAAACTAATTTATTTTAAGATTTAAAATAGAAGGAGATTAGAAATTTAAAAAGAGAAAAATCAGATTTTCAATATATTGAAAGTCGAAAGAAAAATCAGATTTTTAATATATTGAAAGTCGAAAGAAAAATCAGATTTTTATATATTGAATAGCGAAGTCAAAATTCGATTTTTATATATTGAATAACGAAGTCAAAATTCGATTTTTATATATTGAATAGCGAAGTCAAAATTCGATTTTTATATATTGAATAGCAACGTCAAAATTCGATTTTTATATATTGAATAACATAGTAAAAATTCGATTTTTACATATGTAGAGAATAAAGGCAACGAAGCGACAGAGTCGTAAAGGCGAAGATTTCTCTAAGTGAAGTTGGATAGCTATTGGTGAGATTTCTGATTTAAAAATATTATATATGTGTGAAATGAAAGTGAATTGCTATATATAAATATATATCTATATATATATACGCCACTCGTCCACAAACCATGGACGATATTTATTGGTTGAAATGGTTGTGAAAATTGATTGATAGCGAATGATTGTTTGGGATTGTTTGTGATTGATATTGGTTGATTGTGGTTGAAAAATACCCATTTGTGGTTGAAAAATATTTGGTTGAAACCACATAGGATTAGTTTGTGGAAATGAAATAAATATATACATGCCGCCTGCGTGCGAACTAGATGCATGATCCCCATTGTCAAAAACCGCGAGGTTTTAAAGTAGAGCGAGGAGCCGTACTAGGGACGGTGCCGGTTTTAACTACCCTGCCGTTATGCTGCCGAAATTTTGAATAATATTCGTGTGTTTGAATTATTTTCATATGCTTAAACTATAGAAAACATTCATGTGTTGAATTGATATTCATTCGTTGATTAGAAATTCATGTGTTGAATGATATTCATATTTTGAAATAAATTGTTTGATAATAAAAATCACCTTTTATCGACTATATGAACTGTGTAAAATAATCTCGTTTCAAAAGAAATTGTTTTAGGATAAAAATCTTATTTTTATCACCTATAGGAACTATATAGAAAAATAGTGTTTTGAAATGAATTGTTTTTACAATAAAAATCACATTTTTATTGTATGCATAAATCGTTGAAGTGTGAAGTGTTAAAAATAGCCATTTGTTCAAAATAAACATATATGAGTTGAAATATTCATTAATTAGCTAATGAAATGATTTGCACCTATTTATGTAACATTAGAATGAATGGTGTTTTTAAACCAAATAGAAATCAAATATGAAGTTGAATAGAAAATGATAAATGATAAGAACTGTATATATATGTACATGCATATTTATTGAACATGTTATAGCAAAGGGGCTAGAGAAGAGGAATAAAATTTTGTGCCCGACAAATAGGTACACATTTACTGTTTAGTTTGGGTGATGATTTTATGAGCCTGTTGGCTAGCCGCTTGGCTTTTTCTTTTTCTTTTTGAGATTAGAAGGACCGGGAACGCTATTTGCGATTTCCCGATGCTCCCGGTGCAGGGGAGGTTATGGCGAAATTTTCCAAAAATTTAAGGTGTTAGAAAAATATTTGAAGTGAAAACGATATGGAAATCATTGAATGAACTATATTTATATAAATATATAAATATAAATAAAATTAAAACGAAACGAGGCCGTGCAGTTCGTATTTTGAAACCGTGATTTCAAACGACTAGTGCGGGAAATCCGACCATTGGATTTTCCCGAAACCTCAACCGTCGGGTTCGCCTTGGAAATATCTTCCCAACGGCACCAACTTTGTAGAAATCCAACTGTTGGATTGTCTGGAATGTTTAATTCAAATCTGAAGAAAAACAGCGCAAGAAACGATTATATTTATTTATATATATAAATATAATTATATTTAATCGAATAACGACGCTGCAGTTCGTATTTTGAAATCGAAACTTCAAACGATTGTGTCGGGAGATCCGACCGTCGGATTTTCCCGAAACTGGAACCGTTGGATTCGTTTTGAAAAGACCTTTCTAATGATGTAAATTTTGTGAAGATCCAACGGTTAGATTTTCAGATAAGTGTAAATCAAATCTGAAGAAAAACAGCGCCACGGCCACGTTATGGCCCGAAACGTCGTTTTGAATATATTAGCTATTTTAAAATAAATAAAAATAGCGATAAATAGTTATAAAATATCATAGGCGATATGGAATGGAAATAAACTGAAATTTGCTTGATTTGTGTGGCTTTTGATGGTTGAATGTGTTTGGTGTGAAAATTACATTAAAGAACAATATTGGTGTTGTCGAATAATTTAACCATTGAAATAAATTGATTTGAAATTCTAAATATACGTGAATTATTTGAGAAGGCCGAGTTAATTCTCATTTCAAATAATTGACCGACGATTGAAAGTCGAAGATGAAGACGATGGTCGAAGACCGGAGATCTTCACCTCGTTTGGATGGTAACCGAGGTCCTGATTGGGAGGCATCCCGAAATATGGATAATGAGTGGTGATCGTCCAGACGTACGTGTTGATCGAAGGGTTTGCGAGGTATTTAGTGCCTCCGGTTTCGTTCAGACCCAGAACGGACTTGTAAATGGACTGTGTGTCCGACATTGGAATTTGTTCTGTGTGATTGATAGCCATCAGTTGCACGGTATGAATTGCCTGTGTGGCATGCTAAGATGCAGTGATCAGGGCTTCTATTGAAAAGCAAAGTCTTGTGGCGATGATCAAAGCATCGCCTGTGCGTAAATTCGCGAGCCTCACACCCCGGTATGAACCTAAAACGGGAGAAGGACCTCAGGGAGGGCATGCGTTTCCTTCTAGCTAGGGTGGTGTCAGTGACTTACCAGCCCTGACATTTGTATACTTTTCACCTATGTGGTTGTTGCTGTTGCGAGGCGCCTCGGTTTGATCGGACGATCCGGGTCCGATGGAGTCATTCGTTGGCTCGCTTACGCCCCAAAGGGCGGGGAAACGTATTGTTCAGGCAGTTTAATCCACATCGGTGGACCGGCCCTGTCGCTCCAAAGGCTTGACTGAGTACTTGCCTGAGACATGGGCTAGATTGTCTCGAATTCGGTAAGGACTATCTTTTGCCTTGGTTCATGGCGGAAATCCTATTTCCAAATACGACATCGTGCGGTTTTGACTGTATATATATATGGCGACATGATATATGGTACCCATGCCGTCTATGATTGATAGTTATGATTTGAAATTGTTTTCAAAACATATAGACACTAACAATAATATCAAATGCCTTTGTTTTGTTCGTATCAAGCATATTTTGACCGTTATAAGGTAAAACTCTATCCTCCGGTTTGCGTTGCATTGTGTGATGGGAACTGAGTCTTATAACGGTTTCATTTTTATAAAAAGCATAGCGATGTTTAAAAGAAAGATTTGTTCTAAAGCACTGGCAATCCAATGGAGTAAACCCGTTCCACGAAAGTGGCGTGGTCCTGTGATTAGCCAATTATATATGTGTTGAGTGGATTTCTCATACCAGTCCCATGACTGACTCGTAGTTTGTTTCACTTTCAAACTCGGGTGCCCCTTTTCTACACGGGCAGCCTTGTATTCAGGTTTAGCTGGTTCTTTCTGGATAGCTGGAGCTGAAGATGGATTCTATCATTTATTTCTTTTTATGCTGTTCAGCTCCTATTGTACATATTTTGTTTATTTCCCCTGTAGACATTTATGTATAGCTGAACTGTATTTGTACTAAGTAAGATCCTGTATACTGTGTAACTCTGATGATTACTTTTATCCAGTATATTTTGTTGTTCATATCTGGTGTATTTATTTAATTCTGTTCTGCTATTATATGTTTCTGTGTTATATTCCAAAGATAACCTTGTTTCCGTGAAAACGGGAAATCGGGTCGTCTCAACGTGGTATCAGAGCTTTGGTTAAGCTTAGTTCTGGAATATAACATGTGAACGAACTCGTCAGAAATAGAACCAGTAGTGTTCTAGGATGGGTAACTCAATACAGATAGGATTAGTAATGTCCTAGTATGAGTAAAACAGAATGAAATTACACCTCGATAGACACATTTACATTCAAGTATTTGTCTCTATATTTTGAAATATCTTTTCTGTTGACCTGACACTTGATATGCTATTTGCAGAAGAACTAGAAAATGAGTGCCAGAAACAGAAGAAGTAATACTAACCCGGATATTGAAGCTCTATTCATGAAGTATAGAAATCTGGGTGGAAAGTCGTTCTCGGGCGAAGAATCTATTATGAGAACACAAGCTTGGATTCGTTCGGCTGAGAAAATCTTCGAAGCCTTAAAACTGAGGGATGACCAGAAAAGATTACTGGCCTCCTGGGCACTCGAAGACGAAGCTTTGTTTTGGTGGGATTCAGTTATTAAAGGTAATCCAGAAGGTGATATCACCTGGGATAGATTCAAAGTGACTTTCCTAGGAAAATTTACTCCTCCCGAAGCAACTGAGCGATTATGCGATGAATTTTCTTATCTGATACAAGGAGACATGACAATTCCCGAATATCATAAGAAATTCAATGAACTTTCTCACTTTGCTCCTCATCTAATTCAAGACCCAAAGAGGAAAAATCTGAGATTTATTCACGGGCTTCAAAGGAAATACCGGAATAAAGTATTGGGGCATGTGAAGCTTCCTTTCTCAGAAATGATTTATATGGCTTATCAATACGAAGATCTAGACAAGAAAGGAATGTTGCGTGACGAAGAAGAAGTTTGTTGTAGTGACAAAGAAGATTCAGAAACGGATATTCCTGAAGCCAGTATGATGTCTGAGGTCAGTAAGGAGCCTAGGACCAATCAGAAAAGGGCTAGACCAGGAAAACAACTGGTAACGACCGCCATATGCAATAACTGCCATAAGCAAGGGCATTTGCAAGGAAATTGCAGATCTTTAAAGAAGAAAGGAAAGAGCGGATCCAAACCTACGAAGAGGCAAAAGAACTCACATGGCGAAAGGAAATGCCATAAGTGTCGTCAAGCAGGTCATATTGCAAGGGAGTGTCAACTCTCAAAGAAATCTGAGGCAGTATATATAAATGAAGTAGCGGAAACTTCTGAGCCCTCGGATAAGCAAGGGAGGTCTGATGTTTTAGAAGGCACGCTCAATGTCAAAAACATCCCAGTTAAAGTACTGTTTGACACAGGCGCGTCACGAAGCTTTATTGCAAAGAGTGCAGTCAAGAAGTTGGATTTGAATTTGAAAAAGCTCAAAGAGCCCATGACTGTCCAAAATCCAGTTGGGGGTTCCGTCAATCTCAGTTGGATCTGTGCAGTACCTGTCTCTTTTTCTTGCTATAAATTCCCTATTATCTCTATCATCATGAATTTTAATGAATTCGATCTCATTCTGGGATTGGATTGGTTAACTAGATATGAAGCTGAAGTTAAATGCGCCGAGAGAGTGGTTAAAGCAAAGGCCCAATCGGGGAATTATATAACCATACCATGTGAAGGTCCGACTTCAAATAGAAAAGATTTCTGGTCAGCTCTCGATGTTTCTCCAGCTCAAATAGAAAATATCCCTGAGGTCGCAGAGAATATTCCTGACCTCATCAAAGACATTCCTGTCGTTAAAAACTATGCGGATGTGTTCGAAGAAGTTGTTCGCTTACCTCCGCAGAGAGAAATAGATTTCAAGATTGCTTTGATTCCCAATGCAAGGCCGGTAGTTCACGCTATTCGAAGAATGTCCTTGAAAGAGAAGGAGGAATTAGACAATCAAACACGACAGCTAGTATGGAAAGGTCTGATAAGGCCTAGTTTCTCTGATTGGGGTGCAGCAGTGGTGTTTGTCCCAAAATCTGACGGTACTCTACGTCTATGTGTGGATTATCGTGATCTGAACAAGCAGACCATAAAGAACAAATATCCATTGCCGCGGATTGATGATCTGTTGGATCGATTAAATGGAGCACAAGTATTCTCAAGAATGGACCTAGCTACAGGTTTCCATCAACTTCGAATTGCCGAAGAGTGTGTTCCAATGACAGCGTTCAGAGGCCCCGACTTATTCTACGAGTGGTTAGTAATGCCGTTCGGCTTATGTAACGCTCCAGCTTATTTCGTCGATCTAATGAACAGAGTATTCAGAGGAGTTTTGAATAAATTTGTTCTGGTTTTTATTGATGATATTCTAATCTTCTCTAAATCAAAGTCCGAGCATGAAAAGCATCTGGAACAGGTTCTAGAAATTCTGAGACGGAATGTATTAAAAGCCAAATTTTCCAAATGTATATTCTGGCAAGATGAAGTGAAATTTCTGGGCCATGTCGTATCGAAAGATGGAATCGCTGTGGATCCAAGTAAAATCACGGCTATTCAAAATTGGAAACGGCCCAGTACTCCCACTGAAGTCCGCAGTTTTCTCGGATTGGCTAGCTATTATCGGAAGTTCGTTAAAGACTTTTCGAAGATATCTGGTCACTTAACGAAGCTTACCAAGAAGCATTCTAAATTTAAATGGACTCCAGAAAGTGAGGAAGCTTTCGAAGAGCTAAAGTTAAGATTAACCACAGCTCCAGTGTTAACCATCATCGATGGCAACCAAGATTTAAAAGTCTGGACTGATGCTTCTAGAGAAGGCCTTGGTGCAGTGTTGATGCAAAGGGGCCAAGTGATTGCTTATGCTAGCCGTCAACTGAAACCGCACGAGAAAAACTATGTAACTCATGATCTTGAGTTATTGGCTATCATATTCTCTTTGAAAATCTGGAGACACTATCTTCTGGGCGAGAGATTTGAACTGTTTACTGATCACCAGTCGTTAAAGTATCTGTTCACTCAGAAGGACTTAAATTTGAGGCAACAACGTTGGCTGGAGTTTCTTGCAGCATATGACTTTGAAATTATATATACTCCCGGGAAAGCCAATGTCGTAGCTGATGCGTTAAGCAGAAAGAATGTAATGATCGCCAGTTTTATTATCACGACTTCTTTGCTAGATAAGATATCTGCTCTTCAGGAGGATGATCACTTCATTCAGAAGATCAGAGGGATAATTCAACAAGGCGAACCCTCGAGTTTTCAAGTTGATAATGAGGGGATTCTAAGGCTCAAAGGTCGAATATGCGTTCCTAACATTCCTGAACTTCGAAAGGAAGTACTGGATGAATGCCACAAGTCAAAACTCAGTATCCATACGGGAGTAAGCAAAATGTATAATGACATCAAACACACTTTCTTGTGGAAGTCGATGAAGAGAGACATTTCCTTATATGTTAGCCGGTGCCCTACTTGCCAGCTAGTCAAAAGCGACCAACAGAAATTGGCTGGATTATTACAACCACTGGAAGTTCCTGGCTGGAAGTGGGAACATATTTCTATGGATTTCATCGATGGTTTGCCCAGGACCAGAAAAGGAAATGACAGTATTTGGGTGATCGTAGATCGTTTCACGAAGACCGCCCATTTTATACCTGTCAAATCAAATAGAACCGCTCAGAGTCTGGCGCAGATTTACGTTAGGGAAATAGTTAGACTACATGGAGTGCCGCTCAGTATAGTAAGTGATAGAGATACAATATTCACTAGCAAATTCTGGGAAGCATTTCAAGTCGAGCTGGAAACGAAGTTAAACTTGAGCACCGCTTATCATCCTCAGACAGACGGTCAGACTGAGAGGGTGAATCACATTTTAGAAGATCTATTGCGGGCTTGTGTTATAGATTTCGGTGGATCATGGGAAGACCATCTGCATTTGGCTGAATTCTCTTATAACAACAGCTACCAGGCGAGTCTGACAATGTCGCCATTCGAAGCATTATACGGTAGACCGTGTCGATCTCCTGCTTGTTGGGTCGAGCCTGGGAATAGACTTGTGTTGGGTCCTGATATGATTCGAGAAGCGGCCGACAAAGTTGATTTTATCAAGAAGCGATTACTCGCCGCTCAAAGCCGACAAAAGAGCTATGCCGATAGAAGAAGAAGAGATATATCCTTTGAAGTTGGCGACTATGTATATTTGAAAGTATTGCCGATGAGAGGAGTTATCCGGTTCGGTAAAACTGGAAAGTTAGCGCCCAAATTCATTGGTCCGTTTCCTATTCTGGAACGGATTGGGACTCTCGCATATAAAGTTAAATTGCCCGACTGGTTGCCTGGTGTGCATGATGTATTTCATATATCTCAACTTCGAAAGCACGTTCATGATCCAGACTTGATCGTGGAAGAAGCAGCTCAACAGGACATTGAAATTACTCCAGAATTAGCCGTGAGGCGAGAGCCGCTAAAGATTATCGGCAAAGAAACCAAAGAGCTGAGGAGCAAGAAAGTTCGCTTAGTCAAAGTGCAATAGAGTGGAGATCCGCGAGATTGTACTTGGGAAACTGAGGAGAGCATTCAGAAAGCTTATCCTAGATGCCGAGTAGATATCTCTGATTGACTCCGGTGCAAGGTACATTTGCCCTACTTTGCATTACCATTCAATTCTCTACTCTATTGTTATTTTCTTTTCATAGATGTGCATTTTTAAATTCTATAGGCTGAATGATTTTGAAAAGGGGTTTTGATTGGTATATTTTTGAAGGTTAAAAACAATTGGATTGGTTGTTGTGTTGTGTGATTGTAGATTTATCAAACCACTTTCGACTTTATTCCTTTTCGGGGACGAAAAGTTTTAAGTGGGGGAGATTGTAACGACCCAGAAAATCTGAACCAATTTAAAATTTTTAAATTGGCTAAAATAATGGATTTTAAATATTTAAAATAAATATTTTAAATAATGGCGATGAAAACTGAGTTTGAATCGACATTTGAAAACGAATATAATTAATTATAATTATATATAGAATTGAAAATAGCGCGGTAGTTCGATAATTCGATTTCAAACTTCAATTGAATATACCGGGTGCAAAACAATCCAGATTTTAGTGAAACCAAAAACATTAGGATCTAATTGATGATATCTTTACAACGAATCTGACCAATCGAAATTTGATAGCGGGAATCAAAAGATATGTCCAGTTGAAAATTCTGAATAGTCGCTATGGAATTCAGGCCCTTAAAAATGGACATTTTGCAAACGACCTCGGATTTCGACGAAACCACTTTTGTTGGATCCGTGATGTCAAATTATTGCTAGGTTTCAAATTTCATAATTTTCCGAATCAATATGTGAGCGTGGCAAAGGAAAACGCGTTTGACCAGTTTCAGTTGATTTTAATCGACTGGAAATTGGCCATTTTTCAAACGGTCTCAGAATTCGACGAAACTAGTTTTGTTAGGACCGTATCGTCAATATGAAGCTAGAAAATATTTTTCTGGAATTTTTCTAGTTAGTATGTGACCCCGGTAATTTGAAATGTACGTTTAAATTCAATATAGTGATTTAAAATGTAAATTCAACGGAAACTGATTGTAACAATCAAATCGGCTTGCGATACATATCCCATTGTGTTCGGAATGGGGGTAAAACGCTATGGACGACAGGCGGTGGGCCTCGTTTCGAGGTCGTATGTAAAAGTCAACCTTTTTGCAAAAATATAAATAATTAAATAAAAAAAAAATATTTCCCTCCTTTATCTCCTTTCTGCCCCCCCCCCCCGATTCATTTAAACAGAAAAAAAAGGAAGAAACCCTAAAACTACCGATCGACGACCGCCTCCACCAAACTCCGCCCCCCTGACACCGCTCAGCGCCACTCTCTCCTCCGCTTCACTCTCCCTCCTCCGCTTCGCAGGACCCACGAGCCCCCCCCCCCTTAAGCATCGCGACACCCGTTCGAGAGCCACCCACCTCCGCCTGTCCCTCCTCCAACCGCGACCTCCCCGACGCCGCCAAGAGCAGCAGCAGTCCCCCCCCTTCGCAGATCGGTGAGTATTTTATTTTATTTTATCTTTATTTTTTTTATTTCTGTAATAAAACTGTTTTTTTTTATATAGAAAGGAGTAAAAACTGTTTTTTTTAAAGGAGTAAAAACTGATTTTAATTAGATTTAAAAACTGATTTTATAAGGATTTAAAACTGTTTTTAAAAAAGAATTCAAAACTGATTTTATAAGGATTTAAAACTGGTTTTAAAAAGTATTAAAACTGATTATAAAAAAAACATTAAAACTGATTTTAAAAAGTATTAAAAACTGATTTTTAAAATGATTTATAAACTAATTTATTTTAAGATTTAAAATAGAAGGAGATTAGAAATTTAAAAATAGAAAAATCAGATTTTCAATATATTGAAAGTCGAAAGAAAAATCAGATTTTTAATATATTGAAAGTCGAAAGAAAAATCAGATTTTTATATATTGAATAGCGAAGTCTAAATTCGATTTTTATATATTGAATGGCGAAGTCAAAATTCGATTTTTATATATTGAATAGCGAAGTCAAAATTCGATTTTTATATATTGAATAGCGACGTCAAAATTCGATTTTTATATATTGAATAACATAGTAAAAATTCGATTTTTTACATATGTAGAGAATAAAGGCAACGAAGCGACAGAGTCGTAAAGGCGAAGATTTCTCTAAGTGAAGTTGGATAGCTATTGGTGAGATTTCTAATTTAAAAATATTATATATGTGTGAAATGAAAGTGAATTGCTATATATAAATATATATCTATATATATATACGCCCCTCGTCCACAAACCATGAACGATATTTATTGGTTGAAATGGTTGTGAAAATTGATTGATAGCGAATGATTGTTTGGGATTGTTTGTGATTGATATTGGTTGATTGTGGTTGAAAAATACCCATTTGTGGTTGAAAAATATTTGGTTGAAACCACATAGGATTAGTTTGTGGAAATGAAATAAATATATACATGCCGCCTGCGTGCGAACTAGATGCATGATCCCCATTGTCAAAAACCGCGAGGTTTTAAGGTAGAGCGAGGAGCCGTACTAGGGACGGTGCCGGTTTTAACTACCCTGCCGTTATGCTGCCGAAATTTTGAATAATATTCGTGTGTTTGAATTATTTTCATATGCTTAAACTATAGAAAACATTCATGTGTTGAATTGATATTCATTCGTTGATTAGAAATTCATGTGTTGAATGGTATTCATATTTTGAAATAAATTGTTTGATAATAAAAATCACCTTTTATCGACTATATGAACTGTGTAAAATAATCTCGTTTCAAAAGAAATTGTTTTAGGATAAAAATCTTATTTTTATCACCTATAGGAACTATATAGAAAAATAGTGTTTTGAAATGAATTGTTTTTACAATAAAAATCACATTTTTATTGTATGCATAAATCGTTGAAGTGTGAAGTGTTAAAAATAGCCACTTGTTCAGAATAAACATATATGAGTTGAAATATTCATTAATTAGCTAATGAAATGATTTGCACCTATTTATGTAACATTAGAATGAATGGTGTTTTTAAACCAAATAGAAATCAAATATGAAGTTGAATAGAAAATGATAAATGATAAGAACTGTATATATATGTACATGCATATTTATTGAACAGGTTATAGCAAAGGGGCTAGAGAAGAGGAATAAAATTTTGTGCCCGACAAATAGGTACACATTTACTGTTTTGTTTGGGTGATGATATTATGAGCCTGTTGGCTAGCCGCTTGGCTTTTTCTTTTTCTTTTTGAGATTAGAAGGACCGGGAACGCTATTTGCGATTTCCCGATGCTCCCGGTGCAGGGGAGGTTATGGCGAAATTTTCCAAAAATTTAAGGTGTTAGAAAAATATTTGAAGTGAAAACGATATGGAAATCATTGAATGAACTATATTTATATAAATATATAAATATAAATAAAATTAAAACGAAACGAGGCCGTGCAGTTCGTATTTTGAAACCGTGATTTCAAACGACTAGTGCGGGAAATCCGACCATTGGATTTTCCCGAAACCTCAACCGTCGGGTTCGCCTTGGAAATATCTTCCCAACGGCACCAACTTTGTAGAAATCCAACGGTTGGATTGTCTGGAATGTTTAATTCAAATCTGAAGAAAAACAGCGCAAGAAACGATTATATTTATTTATATATATAAATATAATTATATTTAATCGAATAACGACGCTGCAGTTCGTATTTTGAAATCGAAACTTCAAACGATTGTGCCGGGAGATCCGACCGTCGGATTTTCCCGAAACTGGAACCGTTGGATTCGTTTTGAAAAGACCTTTCTAATGATGTAAATTTTGTGAAGATCCAACGGTTAGATTTTCAGATATGTGTAAATCAAATCTGAAGAAAAACAGCGCCACGGCCACGTTATGGCCCGAAACGTCGTTTTGAATATATTAGCTATTTTAAAATAAATAAAAATAGCGATAAATAGTTATAAAATATCATAGGCGATATGGAATGGAAATAAACTGAAATTTGCTTGATTTGTGTGGCTTTTGATGGTTGAATGTGTTTGGTGTGAAAATTACATTAAAGAACAATATTGGTGTTGTCGAATAATTTAACCATTGAAATAAATTGATTTGAAATTCTAAATATACGTGAATTATTTGAGAAGGCCGAGTTAATTCTCATTTCAAATAATTGACCGACGATTGAAAGTCGAAGATGAAGACGATGGTCGAAGACCGGAGATCTTCACCTCGTTTGGATGGTAACCGAGGTCCTGATTGGGAGGCATCCCGAAATATGGATAATGAGTGGTGATCGTCCAGACGTACGTGTTGATCGAAGGGTTTGCGAGGTATTTAGTGCCTCCGGTTTCGTTCAGACCCAGAACGGACTTGTAAATGGACTGTGTGTCCGACATTGGAATTTGTTCTGTGTGATTGATAGCCATCAGTTGCACGGTATGAATTGCCTGTGTGGCATGCTAAGATGCAGTGATCAGGGCTTCTGTTGAAAAGCAAAGTCTTGTGGCGATGATCAAAGCATCGCCTGTGCGTAAATTCGCGAGCCTCACACCCCGGTATGAACCTAAAACGGGAGAAGGACCTCAGGGAGGGCATGCGTTTCCTTCTAGCTAGGGTGGTGTCAATGACCTACCAGCCCTGACATTTATATACTTTTCACCTATGTGGTTGTTGCTGTTGCGAGGCGCCTCGGTTTGATCGGACGATCCGGGTCCGATGGAGTCATTCGTTGGCTCGCTTACGCCCCAAAGGGCGGGGAAACGTATTGTTCAGGCAGTTTAATCCACATCGGTGGACCGGCCCTGTCGCTCCATAGGCTTGACTGAGTACTTGCCTGAGACATGGGCTAGATTGTCTCGAATTCGGTAAGGACTATCTTTTGCCTTGGTTCATGGCGGAAATCCTATTTCCAAATACGACATCGTGCGGTTTTGATTGTATATATATATGGCGACATGATATATGGTACCCATACCGTCTATGATTGATAGTTATGATTTGAAATTCTTTTCAAAACATATAAACACTAACAATAATATCAAATGCCTTTGTTTTGTTCGTATCAAGCATATTTTGACCGTTATAAGGTAAAACTCTATCCTCCGGTATGCGTTGCATTGTGTGATGGGAACTGAGTCTTATAACGGTTTCATTTTTATAAAAAGCATAGCGATGTTTAAAAGAAAGATTTGTTCTAAAGCACTGGCAATCCAATGGAGTAAACCCGTTCCACGAAAGTGGCGTGGTCCTGTGATTAGCCAATTATATATGTGTTGAGTGGATTTCTCATACCAGTCCCATGACTGACTCGTAGTTTGTTTCACTTTCAAACTCGGGTGCCCCTTTTCTACACGGGCAGCCTTGTATTCAGGTTTAGCTGGTTCTTTCTGGATAGCTGGAGCTGAAGATGGATTCTATCATTTATTTCTTTTTATGCTGTTCAGCTCCTATTGTACATATTTTGTTTATTTCCGCTATAGACATTTATGTATAGCTGAACTGTATTTGTACTAAGTAAGATCCTGTATACTGTGTAACTCTGATGATTACTTTTATCCAGTATATTTTGTTGTTCATATCTGGTGTATTTATTTAATTCTGTTATGCTATTATATGTTTCTGTGTTATATTCCAAAGATAACCTTGTTTCCGTGAAAACGGGAAATCGGGTCGTCTCAAATTAAATATTTATTATTTATTTATTTAAGTTTATAAGTGATTATTAAATGATTTTATAAAGTTGATTCTTATATTAATAAGGTTGATAAGTAAGTAAGCAGGAATTAACGTGACGATTTATAACCGAGATCTATTCTTTTAAGAAACAATTAAAATGGTATTTTATTGTGATTGATTATTATTAATTTATTAATAATCAAAGTAAATGGAATTATTTTAATTAATTTTATTATTAATTAATTTAAAATGGATTGGACTAAGTGGAATTGATTAACGAGTTAATCATGTTTATGGTTGAACAAGTACATAGAGTTAACTGAAATTTGTTTATTAAATTAGTTTATAAATGTATGGAGGTAGAGGTAAACCAAGTTTTATTTTTAATGAATGTTGAAACTTGATTATTAGTTATCTAATAGTAATTGAAGTGATAATCCGAGGATGTAAAACTTAGTAATGGAAGTTTGTGATGATTAAAATCCATGTTTATAGTTTAATAAATATTTAAGCGATTCAAGGTTTATAATAATATAAGTTATATTTAAATTGAATTTTTTACTTAATTCTTATTGAATTGTTTTTAATTGGATTCTATAAAATCTAAGTTAGACAAGGTTATAAAACCCAAGTTTTTATTGAATATATTAATGGAACGAGTTATTGAAATGGCTTATGAGTGGGATAAAAGTTGAGAATATGAAACTAACGAATTGGAACCTAACTGGAGATGGTTGAGTAAACGATTTTCTGAATATTGTTTTTATGTTGGTTTTGGCCTTCGGGGTTGATGTCTAGGAAATTATTTTCTTACTGATTTACGGTTAGGAACTAATGAAGGTATGAAATGGAAATCAAATGGAAAACTAAGTTTGAATTAGAGTAGATAAACGAGTTGAGTTATAAAGATGCGATATAGATTCGTTGTTTTAAGTAAGAGACGATGTTTCATTAAGATATAACTAAGATGGGATTTGTTTTGTTATTGGTAAAATATTGGTTTTTGGTACTACAATTAATATTTATCTTAAGATAGGAATGTTGTTGACCAAGGTCTGAGAGGTAATTAAAATAACCCAACTTGAACGACTTCAGGATTGTCGAAGGATGATATTAGTTGCAGTGGAGGAGATGTAAGAAGTAATTTATTTTGAGAAATAATAATATAACGTTATTTGAAGAATTTGGAAATATATATAATGGGATTCCGAAATAAAAGGAATTTAAAAAGGGGCTTGAGAATATGAAATGGCATTTCCATAATAAAAGGAATAAAAGGATATGTGAAAATATAATGATATTTTCAAAATAAGGAGACGATTTTTAGAATGGGTTTATTCTCAAAAGGTAAGCGGCGATTATAGTGTTCAAACAACGGAAACAAAAGAGGATTTCGTAATGATTGTTTTACGATGATAAGTTGAATCGATTTCCCAATTTTAGAGCAATTAATGTTATAGCAAATGTTTCGAAATGGTAGTCAATGGAGAATTGGATATGATTTTAAGATATTTTATTAAGTAAAGTAAAATTATTTGAGAATATTAATATATTAAACCATATATATTAATTTGGTATTACAACTGATAAATTATTTTTAATGGCTAAGTGATGCTGTATAACAAACCAATGGATTTATTTACTTTTATGATTATTTATTTTGATAGTTAAATAATCGGCTATCAAAATCATTCCTAACGCGTTGTGGTATGGAAAGTCCGGGATCAAATTTATATTCGAAAACCATTCCGAATCAGCAACTACATAAACGAAGAAGAAGAATCTGATGCTGATCGAGATGGAGCAATTGAAGACCGTAAATCTTCATGAGTGGGGGAACTATTGTTGAGTTGATCCCTAGAGATATATATTTGACAGTGATTCTGTCGTGACTGAAATCTGTGGATTGCAAGGACTGCTCGCTACTGATCTATAGGGTGATTCCTGATAGGAGGGTGCCTTCGGTTCTGCCTGCTCCTAGATGACTTGCATGGACGATGTGAGATTCAAAAGTGAATAGTGGTCAGATGTTCTAAAAGAAGAATTATAACCTTAAGTCTCACAACCATGAAATGACAAAAATCGGGCAGGCAACATGGCTAAGTGGGTCGCTCCCATTAGGGTGTATTATCACCTATCTAGAGAAAATCCATTTCCTTCTTTAAACTATTTCGATGCTGTCCCTTTTTGGGAAACGGTGGGTCGCACCCAACCATTAGTGATATACATTCGATACACTCAAGCGAAATGAGTGGTCGGTTATGTGTGGTCGGGTTGCAAAATCTACTTGTTGAACCCAGTGTATTCTTCTCTAGAGATACACTATCGGAAGGTGGTTCCGTACCTTGTCATAGTTGGAATCCAATCTCCAATAAGCGCCTCGGTTTTGATTGTATATTATATATGGAGAATGTGAGATGCAAGCGTTTTGCTGATCGTTATTTATTTGTATTTAAACACTATTATAATATCAGAATAAGATATTGATTTCAAAGTGTTTTGGATTATCATAAGGTAAAAACTGTCTGTATTTATGTGTGGATTTGGTCTTACGATTATCCTTTTATTTCAAAAGGAAATGTTTTAACTTTAAAATCAAGTTGGACATTATTATAAACTTAACGAGTTTTCCTCACTCTAGTTCACCAGACTGATCCGACGTTTGTAATGCTCAGGTTAGCCCTGGTTTTACAGGTTCAGGTTATCGGATGCTGTGAAGAGATGAGCTGGAAGAGTTCAGACGTATGATATTATCTAGTATTTTTCCGCTGTGTGTTGTATATAAGGACAAATGATTATAGCTGTCCAGTTGTGTTGATGTATACTCTGATGATTGTAAGTTTTTATTTCAAAGCTCTCAATAAATTTTATTTACATATTATATTTTTTTCCGCTGTGACGTGAGACTCTGTGTTATATTGGTTCTTCTCATTCTTCTATTCTTAACTTTCTTTCTTATCTCACCCTCTAATTTCTTTCTGTTAGCTTTCTGTGTTTTCGATACTTGAGTTTGGACACGGGATGTCTTAGTGTCTGGATTCAAGCGTCGATGTTTCCAGGACGCTACAATGTGGCACATGTAGTTCAGTTACAGGAGCATATGAATATGAGAGAAAATATATAGGACCAACCGAAATATGACATTCTACAAGATCTGTAGGCAATACGATACCATGATATTCATGCTTTAAAAAAATAAAACTTTTGCTATTTACATGACTTGAAGAAATTATTTAATTTAAATTTGATGTGGTTGTGCAAGCTCCAGGACTAATAAAACATAAAAGAATCTGACCATTGATTCAACTTTCCAAAAATCTTTGTTTCCTATATTTGTCAACAACTGGATAATAAGTCGTCAAAAATCAAAAATCGGATTTGTTAAAAACTTATGCTTAAATAAGGAACAGTACCAGAGTTTTAAAGATGTAGAACGTCTACCCGAGTGATATGTTTCACTAGTTAAAACATATAGAGGAAATTTTACCAAGGAACAAGACTTCGTGACATACAACAGCAAAAACACACACACACACACATCACATGCATGTACATATATACAAATTCATGGAAATTCAGGACGGTTAGGGTATGTTCTAGTATACATATGCTGCCGGTATGCATATACACAACAAGCATGTTATGTATACACATGTATGCGGCTACCCCCACATATACACAAACCAACCCACACTGATTGAAAAAATAGCCAGGCGTGGTAAGGCCCAAAAATAATTTCAGCTTATCACCCAAACATATAACAAATGAACAAATTTACTTTCTTGTTCAAGTTAACCAAATTCATGAGACCGATGACATTAATTAATATATATAGGACTGGTGTGCGTGAATCAGTACATCTCTTCAAATTATTTAATTAGATAAATTAAAATAGGTAAAAATAAAATGGATAGTACCAACAGATCAAGTGTAATACTTGACAAACGCAACAACTAATTTAGATAGAACGTAATCAAGCATCAACAATTACCCGCAAGATCACCAACAAAACATCCATCATCGCTTTATACCCAGTTAAAAGCTAAGGTCAAATTACTTGAAAAAGATGAATCGTGAGTCTAATAACTCACCTTATAAATGCAGCAGCGGGAGAATAGGAAATGATGGTGCCAGACTTCGATTGCGGGCTCTGGTGGCTCGCGAGCTACTGGCGGATCCGATTAAATCTGGGGATGGCGATTACGGTTTTGGGAAAGGGAAAGGCAACGCCTTTGATTGCGTACTAGGTGGGTGACTATGGTTTTCGATCAACAGAAGGAGGAGGAGATTTAAGGATCGGGAAAGGAGTTGTCGTGGCTTTGATCGTTGCCGAGGTGGGAGAAGCGATTTAGTTGATTAAGGCGGAGGACAAGATCAATTCGGGGAGGACGCCATCAAATTAAGTAATGTTTTTTCTAAGGAAAATGGGGAGGAATGCTTGATTTTTTATAGAAGTAAAACCAAGAACAAAAATAACATTAAATCAATAGGTTTTTAGGTCTACACGAGTTTTAGGAGGTAGGTCTGCATTAATTTTTCTGAGGTAGGTAATATCTGTTTTAAATTAAATATTATATTCTACCGTGAATTACTAAGCAACATTCTAAATTCATACTGCTAACACAATCTCCAAATGCGATAAAAATTATACGTACCTCTTCATTTTCGCGTTCCGAATCCAATAAAATTAATCTGGTTCTAATCTAACTTTGTTTGTATGCAACGTTATTTAAATTATTTATCGGTTCACCAATTTTATTCAGTTTGTCTACTAATAGCTCCGTTCGATTCCTAATTTCGAACGTTAAATTCAATTTCTTTATATACACTAATACACACATACCTAAGCCAGTTTTCCCTATATTTCAATAAATAAAATTTCAAATTTATTTAATGTTAATAACGTTTATTTTTTCCAATCAAATTTCAAATCCAACTCAAATACAATTAGAATATTCAACCATAATTATTTGATTTCCAATCAACCATTCTGAATTAAATATTGAGTTCAATTCATACACAAAACCATATATTTGATTTTTTGAAATCAAATATCAATATAAAATTGATTATTAATAATTAAATCTTTAATTAATTCCATATTTAGTTGTCAAAATTTCTGAGATGCTACAAGAGTCGAACCCAAGGAAATTAAGGATTTTGAAGTCAACCGAGATGGTTAGCTTTGTAAGAATGTACGACTGGTTGTTCCTGAATTGGACAGACCAAGAGATGAAGTTTTGAGGGAACGTCATCACTCTAGGTTTTCGATTCATCCTGGTGGTAATAAGATGTATTGGGATATGAAACGTGTTTATTACTACGAAGGTATGAAGAGAGATGTCGGGAAATTTATCTCAAAATGTACAAACTGTCAGTTAGTTAAAGCTAAGAAAAAAAATCGAGTGGATTGTTACAACCATTAGAGGTTCCTAAGTGAAAATGGGAGCAAGTGTCGATGGATTACATTGGAGAAGGGAAGTAAATGATAGTATTTGGGTTGTTGTTGATCGCGTATTCCTATCAGATTAACTAGGAAAGCTGACTGAGTTGTATCTTAATTGGATAGTTCGATTCCATGGGACACCGACGAGTATTGTTAGTGATCAAGACCCGTTGTTTACCAGTGGAATCTGGAAAAGTTTGCAAAAAACTTTAGGAACTGAGCTATGTATGAGTACTACTTATCATCCACAGATAGATGGTTAAACCAAGAGGGTTAATCGAGTATTGGAAGACATCCTAAGAGCACATCTTAAGGGAACATCCTAAGGGATTGTGTAATGGATTTTGGAGGATCGTAGGAAGACGCTTGCATTTGGTCGTGTTTGCTTATAATAACAACTACCAATCGAGTATTAAAATGGCACCATATGAGGCACCGTATGGTGGACCATGTAATTCTACATCCTGTTGGTTAGAAACTGGCGGGAAGTTGGTACTTGGGCTTGAGAAGATAAGAGAAATAATAGATAATGTTGAGATCATTCGGCAGCGAATGAAGGCAACCCAAAATTGTCAGAAGAGTTATGGCAATAAACGACAAAAAATATTTGGAATTCTCAGTTTGAGATTTGGTATTTGTCATGGTTTCTCCTCTACAAAATATTGTTCGTTTTGGCAGGAAAGGAAAGTTAGTGCCAAGATTTGTTAGACTGTTTCATATTATCAAGCATATTAGGAAGCTCGGATTTGTCTGCGAAGATGGCGAATGTGTACAATGTGTTTCATGTATCGTTTCTACAGTAATTTGTGCACAACTCGAATGTTGTGGTATCTCCTGATTAGACTGAAGATTTAGAGGTCGAGCCTGAAATTTCTCGTCCTCATAAGTCGCTTTCCATCGTGGGTATGACACGAAACAACTTAGGAGGAAGATTGTTAAGCTAATCAAGATACAATGCACCGAGAACGATGACGATTGCACATGGAAAACAGAAGAGAGTATGAGGTTGACCCATCCAGAACTCTTTGAGTGGTATGTCCCATATTTGTATCTTACTTATACCATTATGTCTTGCACTATCAGAAGTTCTGCATGCTAGGATAGGATTTTGAATGCATGGATTGTTAGACACTAGATTGGATACTCGAGGATGGTTGGCGTGCTAAATACCTTGTTTGCTTGTGTTTTCTTGGAATTTCGAGGGAGAAATTCCTAAGGGTGGGAAGAATGTAACAACCTGTATTTTACGTATCGGAGTATCGTAAATAATTAGTTTTAATTCCTTGGTGGTCGGATCATTCCCAGATCTTAATATGTTATTCATGGAGATGTGAGATATGTCCTGTAACGATCCACATTTTACGTATTGAATGATAGATAAAATAATTATATTTTATTCTCTGGTAGTCGAATCATTCTCATATTTTAATATGTCGTTCATAGGGATGTAAGACATATCCATGATTTATACCAAATCTAATTATGACAATTTTTGTCCTTTGGGTTTGGGGTATAACTTTTGATAAAGATTGAATCGGGAGATGAAATCAATCTTATTGAATTAGAATGGTGGTTTACGATTCCGTAAATTGGTCACATGAAGGATTTCGTTCAGCGGTTTGGGAGGAATCGTTGTTTTAAGCTTCAGCTGCTTTTTAGGCAGACTGGTTAGCAGCTAATGGTTGATTAACCAATCCCATTAGACTAATGACCAACAGATATAAATATGGGGACTTAGGGAGAGAATTATGGTTCTCTCTTCATTCTAAATCTTAGATTGGGTGTTTATGATTCTCCAGTTAAACCTAAGACCCTAATTCTCTATTCTTTTCATTCCAGTTCATAGTAGATTGCATCTAGAAGGTAGATCATCATCAAGGGGAGTTATATCACATCGATTGGCATCAAATCCAAAGGTTATCTGCGCTATCCAGATCTGATCTCATCGAATTTACATTGAATTGGGGATTAAGTGCATGAGATATATCTTTCACACAGAAGCAAAGGGTTGTATGGGTTATATCTGTGTTAATTTCATTCATATATGTTTAAATCATCGTAAATATATTCATACAAGTTCATATCTGATCTAGGTATTCCCATAAGTTCTAAATAAACCTATTAAACTGGAAATTCATATGTTAATCATGATTTTAGGTATGTTCAAATCTATAATTTTACTGATTTATTATTATATGATGTTTTGATGATTTGGATTTTCTTGTATGATCATGTGTTGTTGTATTGATGACTATTCTGGTTAAAATAAATGAATTGCTTGGGTTGTATGTTAGATGGTTTGCCGTAGAAACATAGGACTGAAAAGCGGAGCAAATCGGAGGTTCATACGATCAGATTCTGATTAAACTTGGAAGTGACGCTCTGAAAGATAAGCGATTGGAGCATGAAAATTTTCGTGCTGAGAAAAGCTAAGTATATGGATCGGTACCGATCCATAAGGAGAGGTTGGATGGCAGCAACTTTTGTGGTGTGGCTTCATGATGGTAAATCGGGGTTGTTTGCAAATTTTCAAGCCATTTAGATTAGATTTACAACGGGTCAAAGGATGATTATTCGTGGCATGGATGGACCGGTAGAAGTTTCTACAGGAATGTCGAAATGATTGGAGAATGGACTGATAGGATGCTCTCAGTACATGGATGGACCGGAGCCAAACACTTAGTGAATTTTCACTAAGTGTATGGACCAGTACCGATCCATCAAACTTTGATGTATGGTGGTGAAACTTTTGGAGCTTAGTTTTGGAGGTTTCTGAAGGTTGCTAGTGAAGTTTGGTGATGAATGGAATTCAGATGACCGATATGCAACTCAATGATGAAGGGTGCTTCGATTGTGAACTCACGTTGGAGTGGTCGAAGACAGATTGATGTGGTACTGGTCATGATTCGACATACGATCCAATATGATGTTGGATTGATAGGATGGGTGTCAATCATGGATGATAATGAAATGATTCAAGAATTAAATTGAGTCTCCGAGATGAAAGGCTTTGTAACAACCCACACTTTTTTGCTCCCAAAATTTTGAGAAAAATCAAAACTTGAACACATCCAGGCATGGAGCGTGTATATCTGGTGCCTGCAATAAATGTGCATGAGCATAATCAGAGTACGATAAGATAACTCACAATGGAAACAAAATAGGATAAACTAATATTTACTCAAGCAGCTACCTTTTCCAAAGTAAGTCACTTTGCCAATACCGATCATGAGAGAGCAAAAGAACCGAAACCCAAACTAAAATCCCTATGAGAACCCGACTTTCTCTAGAAAACCTAGGGTTATAATGAGGAGGGGGGTCAGAACAACAAAATTCTGGTGAACAAAATTCTGGTGAATGGGAAATGTACAACACATATTATAATACATAGATGTATCTCATTTGGTTCAACCCAAGATGTCCGCCTACCAAGGTTAGTGATTCTAACCTAACCTTGTAGATGTTTACGCATGACCCAACTACTTTTTCCAAAGTAGTGTTCCCAAGGTAATACCGAGATAGGACGTTTACACATATTTTTGTGCAACCTTTATACCAGAGCTTAGCTGGTTACTATATCGAGATTAGACCCCTAATTACAGAGTTTCTATATCCATATTCTTTCATGCACTTTTCCTTTATCATTTATTGCCTCACTATCAATGATAGATAGGGTGGATTCTTCGTGATCGCTTATGACCCTAGGCGGACCGATTGGTCACTTATCATTTCTAAATAAATTACTTAACGTTAACATGAACTAGAGGGAACTAGCTACGGGCCATACTAGTTAAGACTTCCGTCATTCACACGTATACCATTGCCCGCATAAGGTGAGAGATGGTATTTTATCGTTCTCTATACCTTCTAGCTGACCTTACTATATAACCCCCTTAGTCGCTTATTACTTCCTGTAGGATAGGTAACCATGTTGACATTTTTAGTTTCCAGGTTTAGGTAGGCCCACGCACACACCTACCATTTAAGACCCCTAAACTAAAAGACCTATTCCTAGGTGGACTCCTCAACCCTAGCAGCTTAAGACCCAAGGAAGCGGACTATACGCGAAGGTTATTGGATTCATACCCCATTTGCCTTTAGCACCTTTCCCTATTTGGATAAAGTAGGCTATGTTAATAAGTTATTCCCATTTGGTCCCTCTACAAGGAAATACTATACGTATGCGATTCATTATCGTCACGAGTTTATATGGCTAATAATATTTCATACTATTAACCTACTAAGTCCAACTATATTTTAAGCTCTATATTTATTAACATAATTAAGGAATGTTGTATCTCTTTTTCATTAGGGTATTTATTTGATTTCCTCCTTAATTTGGACTTAGTAATTAAATGACAATCAAAATCCATTAATCTCTTTTTTGACACTCATTTTGTTTTGTTTGTATTTTTATTTCCCTTTATGACCATAATGGTCATATTCTCCTAGAGTAACCATTTATTAGTCCCAAGGTATCTACTTGTTGTACCCTAACATGCAATTACTATTCTTATTCATTTATTTGTCTATTTATTTATTTATTTATTGGTTAACTATTATATATATATATGCACTAAGCCTCTCGTATTAAGTTGAGTACCTGTGGATGCTGAATTTGCAGGTCGGTTTCAGGCAGACTTCTACCACAAGTTGATCTTAAACTCGTGCCTTAGAAAATTTATATTATGCATTAGACTCCTCACATTAAGTTGACCTTCTGTGGATGCTGGATTTGCCGATCGGTTCTCGGCAGACTTCTTCCACAAGTTAAGCTTAACCTCGTGTTTAAATGCGTTTATAATTCAAATTTCTTATTTGGGGTTTACAAGATTTATCCTAATTGATTTTAGGAATTGTAACCAATTTCCTGTCACATTTATTTTCTCCAATAAATATTGTTACAATGGTTATTTATTGATTTACGGTCCTATTTATAGCAATTAATTATATTGATTGCTACAAATGGTTACCACAAATATATTAATTCAATATGGATTACTTTTACATATAATTCCATAATTGAACTTTATCCAAACATTCAACATTCCATACAATGTATATTTTTACCGTACGCTAATTTGGACAAATAATATGTATATAATTATATTTATGTTTTCGTGCTTTCAACGTAGGCATCTTATTATTATTATTGTTATTGTTTTTAAATTAAATGATTTGGTTTAATCAATAACCAAACATTCCTTTTTGCATTCAATCTTGCCTAAAGGTTTCACATCTCACAAAAGACCGTTAGCCGTAATCATTATAAATAATGCCTAATTTGTGGATTGACATATTTGCCAATCATAAGAAATATATGTAAATATATAATTAGACATAGTTGATGCAAATTACGCACAAATATGTATATTTATATTTATACGTACATTTGCACCACTTTTCCCTTTTTAATCATTTTTATCATATATCTTGTGATTTCAAAATAATGCCTTTTAATTCAAAAGGAGGAAACCGACGTATTTACAATGATTAAGCCAAAACCCAACAATATTGAATACAAACAGACATATTCATTTTAGTATTACAATCACATAACTTACCAGTTGCATCTTTTTATCCAAATTCACATACTTTATTATTCAACACTAAACTAAAGATCTGGGATGTAACTACATCTAATTAGTGTTTAATGGGACTGATTTCCAGATCTATAGTGCTATGCAACAACTATACATATTTTACAACATAACTGCAGGAATATGTGTGAACAAGTTTAAGAATCCTACAATTGATATTATGCATAATCACAAATTACAATTCACAAGTTTTGACAATGTTTACAATCAGATCTAAGGGTTGTCAATAAATTCACAATACTTAAATGATCATATTTGATAGGAAATATGCATAAAAATTTAGATCTAATTCAAATGAAATAGATAAGTTATTATAACAGTACTCGCAAATTTTCCACTCACCTTATAGCCTCCAGATCCGAATTTTGAAACCTTTTGGCCTATAATCCCTAAATTCTTATAAATCTGCAATTTATCTGGAAAAGGGAAAATTCTAGATCTATAGACGTGTAAGAAGGAAGAGGGGGGAATCTGATTTGGAGCATCAATTCGCATTCTTTTCCATTAGATCTTCTTATCCTCTCAATTTCATATGAATTGGATTTGATTTGTTTGTATGTTTTTTTTTTTAGAAATTAGATTTGGAGGAGGAAAATGGTAAAGCCTCACTGCCACTATAGATTTGTGTGGAAAAGAATGAGGCCTTACCCCTTTATTTATAGGGGTGGAATTGGCCTTGAACCGTTGGATTAGTTTTAAGTTATATCCATCCATCTATTTTATAAATATTATAAACCAAATCTTAAAAACCTAGCCGTCACTGGGCAAACTGATGCTAAGTAGGTCGATCGCCGGTCGACCTCCAGGGCCTTAGATGCCCAGGTCAGCTAATTATGTAAGTATAGTATATTATTAAATTCTGATTTTTTTCATCCATTTCCGTATTTCGTCCGTAAGTTTTTCATACAGATTCCATTCGCGAAACTCCAAACATGAACGTTGACCAGAATTCCGAGACGAACGCATCGATTAAAGTTTCGTGGACAAATTCCATCATTTGCAGAAATTCCTATTTTTGAAATTCGAATATTTAATCTATATTGCCAAAATTACGGGTTGTTACATTCTTCCCTCCTTAAAAGGAATTTCATCCCGAAATTCTGACGCCAATAGTCCTATTCTACATAACCAATTTGTGTACATACACTTCCCAACCATATGTATATCTGCATGATGTACATAATGCAATTCAACCATAATATATGCATGCAAGATGATTCTAACCAGATCCTCCGATATATTTGCATTAAAATTTTGAAATACTTTTTAAAACATGATGCAGAGCTTCCTAAATATACTAGCAGTTCTATATTAATGCAAAAATTGAAAACTCTTTTTCATCCATCATCCTCACACAATTACAAATAAAAGCGTGAACCAACCAATTTTGCATCCAAATCCTACCATCCAAAACGTCATGCAACCTAACCGTTTCTTATCTAATTTCTCTTAAACCGGAGAAAGGAAATCAAAGCGAAGTATTTTAACATTTTTCTCGCTTACAAATCTTCTATTTCCCGCCCTATAGTGGAATTTTTACCTCGGTTACCCAAAATACTTCGAAAATTTTCCGTCTGTGACTGTAAAGGAGGCTTAAAACAAGCACTAAAACGTAAAACGAGTTAATTAGTAGCTTGCGCGCATCGTTGACAAGGTATGGAAACAACGTTTCCAAGGCTAAAACAACTTTTTCCTTATTACCGTTAGCGTTTTTATCGTATCGTCGGTCCTATTACAACACTAAAACGCACACACAAAGCATCCAAAAACTTCCTTACACCATTCATGTGACCAAAAATCGAATTTTTTCACAAAAATAAAATTTTCGCTTGAAAATTTGTTATGTTCATTTTGATTTATTTTTTTTCAAAACCGTTCACTTTTCCATAAAAAGAAGAAAATAGTAAAAAAAAAAAAATCAAACAACATTTTCCAAAAATTTCAAAAATGTATTTTGCGAAAATTCAAACGAATTAAGTCACATGTCGGTGAAAAAGGAAGCCAGTCGCGCAAAAATGCTAAAATTGAAATCACACAAGAGACCAGAATAAATTTTAATTTCCACAAGGAGAGGTTATTTATTTATTTATATACCCGTGACGTGGAACCGGTCCTTTACTAAAATTTATCCAGCACAAAATTCTATTCTTTCTAGCTCTAGGACAAATTACTTGTTTATGAATGAGATTTCATTCAAATAATCATGTGTGAATGACATAAATATCTCCAAACATAGAAATCTCATTAACGTAAGTCATGCGATTTAAACAACATTAATAATTACAATCACGAGTCACCACCAAGCCAAGAACTTAATGCTGGAAAGGGAAAACAACAAAGATGATGACAAAACAACAACTCCAAAACTCTCAAAACAATGGTTATAAACAACGAGATGTCTTGCTTCGCGGATGGAGCTCAAACCAATTTTTATGATCTTTAATTAACCATATCATGCTAATATAATGCTCAATCTCGTGTTACAAATACTGCTGGTGTTGTTGGAGGTTCTCACATCACCATCTCTTCTAAGAGAGAATTTGCGATGAGAAAAGTAACCAACCACAAAACTGCTTCTCATGGAAATCCACCTAATATTGTCCAAAGACAAAATGGATAGGCGAAATTACAGAAAGTAACTCTATGAAACAACACACAAGAAGAATAAGCTGAATCAAATATGATGCAGCACTAAATGATGGTTACGTGATCGATCAAGCAAAAGATTCAATTCCTCATCATGAGACAAATCTAGCCATAACTTCCTATTTATAGAACGATGTGCTAAATGGGTCACATGTCCACATGGGAAGTTCGAACATAGATTCCCGAACTCAGAACCCAACATTAAGGAAAGAGACTTGCTGCAAAATCTCCAAAGCCGGTCAAACAAAAAGACCATATAAGTCCGCATACAACATTTTTTCCTCTAAAATCTCATCGAGATACTCCTCAGAAAAACTATCCAAAGATAGGTTATTCTTCATCTTTGAAACGACAATCGCCTTCTAAAGAACATATTCAAACAAGGTATAGCTAAGGTGGATGCAACAAAAACAACAAATCTTATTCTAAGATCTCGAAGCAATGGACTGGTGCAAGTCCAACTGCCACGACAAATTTTCTTAGCCCTAAAATGGTGAAACGTTTTTGCTCATTCAAATACAACCAAATGATCTCTCCTTAAGGATGAGACTTAAATGGTATTATAAAGATCAGGTAGTGCAAGTAGGTATAATGGACTAAGAAATGGTCGGAGAGAAGAAATTAGATCTTGGAGTATTAGGGAGGCAAGATCTAATGCGCAAACAAGTGCAGAAAAAGAGAAGAGAGGCAACAAAAAAAGACAAGAAGGATAAGAATATGGTTCGGCTAGATGAGGAAGGAAGGACGAAAGAAGGAAGTTAAGGGGGTAATTTGGACACAACTTTTATGGTTGATTCCTAGGTCCAAGTTGTACCGAAACTCATCAACTAATTATCCGTCCTAGTATAACACTAAACAGTCAACTACCAAATAGGCTTTGGACAGAGGTTGGACCTTGACCTTATTAGGCCGGATTAAAATATTAATCATCCTGCGTTATCATCTAAGATTTAATGTGATCTGAAAAACAATTATCCTCATCACGACGGTATCAAAGATAGTAGTCAAATTCAGAACCAACTCCAAGGATTTATAGTCTCAACAGCGATGTTGTGACTACACAACGAATGAACGAATCCCAAAAATAATTCATCTAGAAATCCGTAATATAAATTAAAATGAATTTTCCCCTTACCTAGCTAAAATAAACAAACGATTCACGAAACCAAATATCCAAAAAATCAAGATGAAGGCCGAAGAAAAATTCAAAACTCTTCCAACAATGGAATTATTATAAACTATCAGTTTCGTATTTATAAATCCATTTTATTATCACTACTATTATTTATATTCCAGTTTATATTACAAACTGAAAAACCTATTTGTGTTCCAAAAATGTTGGTGCTATAAAATGTTTAGGGTTAGTGGTGATAATTTCAATAAATTATCCAATATATATAGGAAGAGCGATACTCAAAATTACAAGGAATGGAAATTTATTATTTTCAAGTTTAGTGGCATATTCCTTGTTATTTCTAACTCCATCCCTCTTACCAGTCAGATTATATTTATTAAAATTACACTAATCCCCAAAATTTTGAAACACGAATAGATTAAAAAATCATATCTTCATAAAACAAGGCTTTTGTAAAACAATTTTCCGAAACCGTCATTCAAAATTATTGAAACTAATTTTGTTTTTCTAAATAGTTTTAAAAAAAATTCCTCGACTACAAGGCCAAGAACTCAATTGAATGCTTTAATAAAGGTAGATTCGGAATTTCAACAAAGTAACAAATGAATATACCTCGTAATTATATTTTCCAAATAGATACGACATATTAACGTGGGCTTTTTTCCATTTTGAATCGAGCAGTGTTCTTAACTGGAACTACCAACGAAACCAAACCAGGAATTATGACTATCTCGGTTGTAGCTAGAATTTTATATTATTCCAGTTTCCAAACTCGAATCAATGGAATCCACCATATGTCACCCTCAAGTCCTTCTTGATGAGATTGCCAACGTACTGTTGGGTAAGACAGAAATGGATAGAAACCTGAAATCAACATATTTCAACTCTTAGTCGCTCAAAGCCCATTTTATATAATTGGGCCCATGACTAATTTCATTGTCGAAATAAATTAAAGTCGAGTAAGAAAGAGGAAGAAAAATAGAAAAGAAAATCGAAGTACATTCTCTCTCGAGTCCTAATTTAACTAATTCCTCTGATCTTTTAACCTAAGCTCTGATACCAAATGTAACAACCCATACTTTTCTACACCTAAATATTTGACAATAATCAAAACTTGAACACTTCCAAGCAAGGAGCGTGTATATCCGGTACCTGCAATAAATGAGCATGAGCATAATCATAGTACGACAAGATAACTCACAGCGGAAACAAAATAGGTTAAACTAGTATTAACTCAAGCAATTACCCTTTTCAAAGTAAGTCACTTTACCAATATCGAGCACGAAAGAGCGAACGAGAACCGAAAGCCAAACTGAAATACCTATGAGAACCCGACTTTCTCTAGAAAATTTGGGGTTGTAATGAGGAGGGGTGTCAGAACAACAAAATTCTGATGAACAGGAAATGTACAACACAGGTTATAATACACAGATTTATCCTATTTGGTTCAATCCAAGATGTATGTCTATCAAGGTTAGTAATTCTAACCTAACCTTGTAGATGCTTACGCACGACCCAACTACTCTTTCCAAAGTAGTGTTCCCAAGGTATAATACTGAGATTGGATGTTTACGAATATTTTTGTGCAGCCTTTATAGCATAGCTTTGTTGGTTACTATATCAAGATTAGAACCTAATTATAGAGTTTCTATATCCATATATTTCCATTCGCTTTTCCTTCATCATTTATTGCCTCACTATCAATGATAAATATTGTGGATTCTTCCTGATCGCTTAAGACCATAGGCGGACCGATTGGTCACTTATTATTTCTCGATAATTTACTTAACGTTAACATGAACTAGAGGGCACTAGCTACAAGCCCTACTAGATAAGGCTTCCGCCATTCACACGTATATCCTTGCCCCGCATAAGTTGAAAGATGGTATTTTATCGTTCGCTATACCTTCTAGATAAACCTTATTAGATAACAACCTTAGTCTCTTATTACTTCCCGTAGGATCGGTAGCCATATCTGACATTTTTTAATTTCCAGGTTTGGGTAGGCCTACACACACCTACCATTTAAGACCCATAAACTTAAAGACCTATTCCCAAGTGGACTCCCCAATCCTTGCCGCTTAAGACCCAAGGAAGTGGACTATACGCGAAAGTTATTGGATGCGTACCTCATTTGCCTTTAGCATCGTTCCCTATTGCGATAAAGCAGACTACGTTAATAAGTTATTCCCATTTGGTCCCTCTACACGGAAATAGTATACATGTGCGATTCATTATCGTCACTAGTTTATACGGCTAATAATATTTCATACTATTAACCTACTAAGTCCAACTATATTTTAAGCTCTATATTTATTAACATAATTAAGGAATGTTGCATCCCTTTTCCATTAGGGTATTTATTTGATTTCTTTCCTAATTCGAACTAAGAATTAAACGACAATCAATATCCATTAATCCCCTTTTTGACACTCATTTTCTTTTGTTTCTATTTTTATTTCTCTTCATGACCATAACGATCATATTCTCCTAAGGCAACCATTTATCAGACCCAAGGTATCTACTTGTTGTACCCCAATATGCAATTACTATTCTTATTCATTTATTTGTCTATTTATTTATTTACTGGTTAAATGTTATATATATATATATATATATTTATGCACTTGGCCTCTTACATTAAGTTGACTACCTGTGGATGCTAGATTTGCAGGTTGGTTTCGGGCAGACTTCTACCACAAGTTGAACTTAACCTTATGCCTTAGTAAATTTATATTATGCATTAGACCCTGTAACACCCCGTATGTTAAATAACTTGTTATAACATAAATCAGAGCAGAATTAAATTTAATATTCTGAATCAGGGGAAACGGGCTGCGCCATTGCGTTCGTCTCGGAAAAATACGCGAAATAGAGTCCGAGTTTTCGTAAATCGGAGTCCGTATGACCAAGTTATGGCCCGTCAAAGTTTCACGAAAAATCAAAAACGAAAACTGCTCATGTTTTGAGGCCCGGGATGAGTTTTGGGCTGTTTTTTTTTGGGCCCTAAATGGTTCCTACACTTGACTTCTTCCCTAAGACATGCTTTAAAGGCTAGGATTGGTTCTAGGGTATATCCTATGGTCCTAAAACATCTAACTAATCTATATATACACCCTAATACCCCCCTTATCCTTACCAAAAATAGATCTAAGGCCATTATGCCACCACTTAGAAAATTGGAGAGCCTCCACTAAAAATCCTAAGAGGGTTTGCAAGCTAATCTACATCTTCTTCTACTTAATCATTGGGATTTGTTTCATTTAACTTGCTAATCTTGTTTTGGTGAGCTTCTATCCCCTTAATAATCAATTATTGAATTGATTATGATAAGATGTGATAAAGTATGGCTATGTTTGTGGATCCATATATTTATGCAAGCTTGATGTAGTGAATATTTTGTGTTTTGCAAGTTATATGCCTTATGTCATGCAAGTTTCATAATATGTAATCATGATATTTTTATGCAAGTTGTTTCATGATGTTTATGATGCAAAACACTAAGTGAATATGGATCCATTATGCAAACATGTTATGCAAGTATGTGAGTACTTATGTAAGTCATGTATATGCTTATATGCATGTTTAACATCTTATGCAAGTATATGAATGTTTATGCAAGTTATGTATATGTTGAAATGCAAGTTTAACATAATATGCAAGCTATGCAAGTATGTGAATGTTTATGCAAGTTATGTATATGTTGAAATGCAAGTTTAACATAATATGCAAGCCTATGCAAGTATATGAATGTTTATGCAAGTTATGTATATGTTGAAATGCAAGTTTAACATAATATGCAAGCTTATGCAAGTATATGAATGTTTATGCAAGTTATGTATATGTTGAAATGCAAGTTTAACATAATATGCAAGCCTATGCAAGTATGTGAATGTTTATGCAAGTTATGTATATGTTGAAATGCAAGTTTAACATAATATGCAAGCCTATGCAAGTATGTGAATGTTTATGCAAGTTATGTATATGTTGAAATGCAAGTTTAACATAATATGCAAGCCTATGCAAGTATGTGAATGTTTATGCAAGTTATGTATATGTTGAAATGCAAGTTTAACATGATATGCAAGCTTATGCAAGTATATGAATGCTTATGCAAGTATGTGAGTGCTTATGCAAGTTAAGTATATGCTAAAATGCAAGTTCTACATGTTATGCAAATCACATGTATGATGATATGTAAGTTCATATGCAACATGTTATGCAAATCACATGTTTGATGATATGTAAGTTCATATGCAACATGTTATGTAAGACACATGTTTGATAATATGCAAGTTTGGGTTGAATATAGTTGGGTTAATACATGCTCATATATGCAAGTTGACATCCTCTTAACCCATGATAAAGTTATATGCTAAACCCATGTTATGTGTGGTAAATCTTCCCTTTATTATGTTATGTCATAATGACGATTTACGTGGGGAACGATGGGGTTAATTAATATGTTAATTAAAAGTATGTTGAAATGGGTATGATTAAGCATACCATAAAAAATTAATTAACATAAGTGGGAATTTACCTATTGAGTTAGGTCTACCCCATGGGAATTTACCTATTGAGTTAGGTCTACCCATGTTATGAATAAATTGATATTAATTAGGGATAATTAATATGGGGGTGATTAATTAGGTGTAATTAATCGACTAAGACACGAGGTTAGGCTCTGTTATGACGTAAGACTGCCCGGACCCTACCGGCTTAACCAGGCGGTCATAACAGCCAGTCTAATGTGAGAGGTCTTAGGCACAAATTAAATACGTGATTAAAGTAAAGACACGAGGTTAGACTCTGTTATGACGTAAGACTGCCCGGACCCTACCGGCTTAACCAGGCGGTCATAACAGCCAGTCTAATGTGGGAGGTCTTTATGGGAGATCACGGTCTTAATTAATTAAGAAACACTTAACCATATTAGCATGTAGTGGGACATGAGGGGTTAAGTGGGTGCCTTGGGTGGCATGTAGTAACTAGTGGGGGTGCCTTGGGTGGCATGAGAAAACTAGTGGGTTGCCTTGGGTGGCAATAGAAAATACGATTAGAATACTTAACCAGAGTGGAACATGTAACTAAACATGATTAAAGGGTTAAGTAAGTGCCTTGGGTGGCATGGGGGAATCAAGTAAGTGCCTTGGGTGGCATGCGGAAATCTAGTGGGTGCCTTAAGTGGCAATTGTAATATAATTGGATGACTTAACCAAACCTTAACATGTAAGGGGGCATGATTATAAAAAGGGGTTAAGTGGAATGCACTAGATAAAATGACAAGCTTAAGTAGTAGCTTGTGGGGGCCCGTTTCAACCAATATCCCAAACGTATCTTTGTGGGCTCGACCCATGTCGAGTGACGGGACACGCATATTGGGCTTGATTATAAGAGGCCAAAACGGGGTAGCGGTGACAACGCAAGTCCAACGGGTTTCATATGCGTGTGTGGGCCCGGGCTGGTAGATAAGCCGTTGTTGCATCGTGTAGATATAAAGCCGTGCACCGTTGATAGTATTGGGTAGCCACTTTAGGGGAGTGATACACCCCACTGTGGGACCAGCACGGGTATCTACGTTAGGGAGCCGATCGCTTGGGGTAGTGGGGTACACCTAGTAGAGATAGGGGCAGACGGCACCTATGTAGTCAACTAGGGTACAGGAAACTACTGGTTATATCTATCTTTGATATCCTTGGGTGGGATCAACCTTTGAGTAGGAGTGACTGGTGTGGTGCAGTTAGTAATTATCCTTGGGTGGGTAGATGCGTCTTTACGGTTATCTTAGTTCGTCCTGTGTTCGTGGGCAACTTAGTGTAGTCATTATCCCCAAAGATACCATACCGAGTTCATATCATACCCTAATTACTTTAATAATTGTATTATTAAGGAGAAAGGGTTCACTCAGGCTTATGTCTGACCCCCGTTGTTTTTATCTTTTTCCTTCAGGTCCTCAGGTTGGGCCTAGTGCTAGTGGGCTTTGATCAGTTTGCTTTATCTATCTCTTGGAGCTTGGACCGTAGATGTAGAGCTCAGCTTATCTTATCTTTTCTGTTATGGCTATTTGTTATGAGTAGTGGGATTATGTACTTATTTTATTCAGGATGGATATTTTGTACTTGACTCTTGTTATGGTTTTATGATGTAACCAAACATGTTTTACTTTCCGCTGCTATGAGATGATGTTTTAAATTTTCAAGTATTACATTATATCTGTCTTGTTGTAATTTTACTGTTCTATACTCACTAAAAATACTCCACCGATGCTATGGCATTCCCTTAGTGAGTGACTATAGCGGGTGTGGGGTGTTACACGTGGTATCAGAGCTTAAGGTTACCGGAACAGATAAATTTTTTAGAAAAACTATTTTCTAAGAATACTTTTGGAAAGGAGTATTTTCAAAAACATGTCTTTTAAGAGAAAAGTTTTTGAAAGGAAAGCATAATCCCCAATAGCCATATCTATATCTTTCGAATTCTCCATTTTGAATCTCTTCCTTTCTCTCGTTTTGAGTTTCCCCTCCGCGTATAGATGATCTTTCTAAGATAGATAAGGATGGAAAACCACTTCAAGGGACTTAGACGTTAGTCGGATTAGAAGTTGGTTCAAGAAGGAGGAGGACTGGTAGGTATCTATTGGATAAACGATGGGAGGAAGGCTCAAATAGTTGTTTGGTTAATGAAAGATGAAACCTCATTGGTGGGAGGTTACGAGTGGAGAATAGGGAAGAAGAAGGCAAGTGGTTATCCTTTTAAGAGGAATAGGACACCTTATTAGGATTGTTCAAAGAAGCAAGGGCAAGGTATGGAATCTTCTGGAGGGTAGTTGTATTCCCTCACGACTAGGGTACCAGATGGGGATATGACCGTCTAGGTTGGAATTTGGATTTCTTTATCATCCGATTCAAGCTTTATTTGATTCTGATATATTGAGTTCGTTTATCCCACCATTGTTAGTTGAGTCACTGCACTTAGACACCAGTTTGGTAGATGATCCCTTAGTTGTTTCAAACCCAGTTGGGGCTCCATGCTATGTTTGGGTTTGAAAGTTTCTATACTTAGCGTTGAGTTTAGATGTGATGCTTGTTGGGCTTCACGGGCTATGGGTTAATTTTGGGCATGGACTGGTTATCCAGTAGGAGTGCTGTTCTTCATTTTGAAGGGAGAGTTGTTAGGCTTATGGGCCGCCTAAGTAACACTCTCGAGATCTCTTGTAATCCCATAGAATCTGTTATGCTAAGGTATCTAGAATCGCCTGACACGTTGGTCTAGAGTCTGCGATCTGTTAGAGCGGTCCGGGAATACCCGGATGTGTTTGAGGAGGTGAAGGGCTTACCTCCGAAGCGGGAGATTGACTTCCGAATATATCTGGTGGATAATGCCAAACCAGTATCTTGGCCAGTGTGCCACATGGCTCCTAGTGAGAGGAGGGAACTCCATAAGTAAGTAGGCGATTTTCTTGAGAAGGGGTTCATAAGACGAAGTATATCGGAGTGGGGCGCTCCAGTAGTTTTTGTTATGAAGGCGGATGGGTCCCTCAGACTTTGTGTAGGCTAAAGGGAACTAAAGAAACTCACAAAGAAGAATAGATACCCATTGCCGAGGATTAATGATCTCCTTGATCAGTTGGCTGGCGCCTCAGTATTTTTGTAGTAGGACTTAGCCACGGGATTTCATCAGTTGAGAGTGGCTGAGAATAGTATAGAGGAGACTGCCTTTGGGACTCCGGATGATTTCTTTTATGAGTGGCTGGTGATGCCATTGGCTTTGACGAACGCCCCCGCATACTTTGTTGAGAAGGGTGTTCAGGGAGTACCTAAATAAGTTCGTGATGGTCTTTGTAGATGACATCTGGGTCTTTTCTAGGAGCGAAATAAGTTTTCGTATGTGCTCAATAGGCTGAGCAGGGCCAGTATAGGATAAACGACGGTTTTGGAGCGAGACTGGCGAGAACATCCAGAATTGGTCAAGGGCTTAATTATTTAGCCATTTTTACTAGTATCATCTCACGTAGGTCGTCTGAATTCGAAGGAGGTATCCCTTGGGTGTTTGTCTGATATTGGTTTAGGTCTTTGGGGCTTGCATTTGGGGGATGCCGAATTCGACTAGGGTGGTCTGCGTGGGAGACAGTTGTGATGATTTTGGATGATATTCTGGTGGAGAAGAGCATGCCCTACATCTTAGGGAAGTGTTGGAGACTCTTCGAGCGCATAGTCTTAGGACAGCAAAAGTGGATGGGATCCTTAGCATCCTATGAGTAAGGGTAACATGGTAACGGACACCTTAAGTAGAAAAAGGTTGTCCTTGAGTTCATTGTTCGTTGAACGACGGAGCTTAGAGTTTATTTCTAAGTTTGACTTTAGACCTTCCGTTGACTTTGTACCCGGTTTGCTAGCTTCTTTGGAAGTTAGACCTACTCTTTTGGGGCGGATTGGAGAAGCACAGAGGGGCGACCCACAGTTGGTTGAGTTAGTAGAGAAGCTCATAAGGGGGGAGTCGTCCAGCCATTTGAGTAGGTACACCCTAGATGATAGAGGGTGCTTGCGTAGAGACAGTAGACTTTGTGTACCGCAGGACGAGGGTTTGAGGAAGGCTATTCTTGATGACGCACACCGTTTTAGGATGACCATTCATCCCGGTGGGGGTAAGATGTACCAAGACATGAAGAGGGCTTTCTTCTGGGCCGGTATGAAGAAAGATGTGGCCGAGCATGTCGCTCGATGCTTGGTGTGCCAACGAGTGAAGACGGAGCGAAAGAAACCAGGTGGGTTGCTTCACCCATTGGAGGTTCCGCAATGAAAGTGGGACAGCGTCTCGTTGGATTTTATTGACAGGTTACCCAGATCGAGAAAGAGTAATACAGGAATTTGGGTGGTGGTAGACAGACTTACTAAGAACACCCATTTCATACCTGTGAAGAGTAAGTGGACTGCTCCATGGCTAGCTTTTGTATATCTTCGAGAGATAGTTCGATTGCATCGGGTACCCTCCAGTATAGTGAGTGATCGAGATCCTATCTTCACTAGAGAGTTTTGGAAGAGTTTGCAAAAGGCGGTAGGGACTCAGTTGCGTTTGAGTACCGCATATCATCCTCAGACGGACGGCTAGACCGAGAGGGTGAATCATATTTTAGAAGACCTTTTGAGGCTATGTATCTTGGATTTTGGAGGTACATGGGAGGAGCATCTTCCATTGGTGGAGTTGCCCGACAGACTTAGTGGTGTACATGATGTATTCCATGGGAGGAAGTGCCTACATAAGACCGCAGAGGTGGTAGAGCCAAGTTTGCTTAGAGAAGTGGAAGCAGAGCGTGATGCGACTATTCGACGAGCTCCTACTCGCATCCTTGGGTCAGAGACTAGGAAATTGAGGAATCGAGAGGTTCAGCTAGTCAAAGTGCAATGGGGAGAAGAGGAGAGCAACGCAACTTGGGAGACGGAAGCGAAGATGCGTTCTTTGTATCCATTTCTTTTTGAGAGTATGTCTTTTAACTTCTCCTTTATCGTTTGACTGGTACTTATCTTATCCTTAGTATGTCCTCTCGTTAGTACCTTTGACCTTCAGATAGGATAGTCCTATGGTTGAAACATGTGTTTGAGACATGTTATGTATGATGGATGCAAGTGGATGCAAGTGTTTGCTAGTGGTTGCTCGTGGATGCATATACACACACTCTAGGCACTAGATCGGCTCAATCACTTCATATTGCATATTGCATAAAATTGTGTGTAGGAAGCTATATTTATGGATGTATAATGATTGTGTTATCATATGGATGATGCATTTTGGTGAATGATTGTGCACTCATGTAGATATTGTATGTGTCGATAGGGTTCCCTCGCATACATAATGGATGCATGGCACTATCATGGTTTGCATATGTTCATACATTAGATAGGGAACATATACACACACTTTTTGCATATGCTCATACATCATTAGAAATTGTTTTAAGGACAATGGATGCCAGTGTTTGATGGTTGAGTAGATGGTTGTTTGGTTGGTAGGATACGTTCTTCTTGACTTAGAGATTTCGGGGACGAAATCCTTTAAGTAGGGGAGAATGTAACACCCCGTATGTTAAATAACTTGTTATAACATAAATCAGAGAAGAATTAAATTTAATATTCTGAATCAGGGGAAACGGGCTGTGCCATTGCGTTCGTCTCGGAAAAATACGCGAAATAGAGTCCGAGTTTTCGTAAATCGGAGTCCGTATGACCAAGTTATGGCCCGTCAAAGTTTCACGAAAAATCAAAAACGAAAACTGCTCATGTTTTGAGGCCCGGGATGAGTTTTGGGCTGTTTTTTTTTGGGCCCTAAATGGTTCCTACACTTGACTTCTTCCCTAAGACATGCTTTAAAGGCTAGGATTGGTTCTAGGGTATATCCTATGGTCCTAAAACATCTAACTAATCTATATATACACCCTAATACCCCCCTTATCCTTACCAAAAATAGATCTAAGGCCATTATGCCACCACTTAGAAAATTGGAGAGCCTCCACTAAAAATCCTAAGAGGGTTTGCAAGCTAATCTACATCTTCTTCTACTTAATCATTGGGATTTGTTTCATTTAACTTGCTAATCTTGTTTTGGTGAGCTTCTATCCCCTTAATAATCAATTATTGAATTGATTATGATAAGATGTGATAAAGTATGGCTATGTTTGTGGATCCATATATTTATGCAAGCTTGATGTAGTGAATATTTTGTGTTTTGCAAGTTATATGCCTTATGTCATGCAAGTTTCATAATATGTAATCATGATATTTTTATGCAAGTTGTTTCATGATGTTTATGATGCAAAACACTAAGTGAATATGGATCCATTATGCAAACATGTTATGCAAGTATGTGAGTACTTATGTAAGTCATGTATATGCTTATATGCATGTTTAACATCTTATGCAAGTATACGAATGTTTATGCAAGTTATGTATATGTTGAAATGCAAGTTTAACATAATATGCAAGCTATGCAAGTATGTGAATGTTTATGCAAGTTATGTATATGTTGAAATGCAAGTTTAACATAATATGCAAGCCTATGCAAGTATATGAATGTTTATGCAAGTTATGTATATGTTGAAATGCAAGTTTAACATAATATGCAAGCTTATGCAAGTATATGAATGTTTATGCAAGTTATGTATATGTTGAAATGCAAGTTTAACATAATATGCAAGCCTATGCAAGTATGTGAATGTTTATGCAAGTTATGTATATGTTGAAATGCAAGTTTAACATAATATGCAAGCCTATGCAAGTATGTGAATGTTTATGCAAGTTATGTATATGTTGAAATGCAAGTTTAACATGATATGCAAGCTTATGCAAGTATATGAATGCTTATGCAAGTATGTGAGTGCTTATGCAAGTTAAGTATATGCTAAAATGCAAGTTCTACATGTTATGCAAATCACATGTATGATGATATGTAAGTTCATATGCAACATGTTATGCAAATCACATGTTTGATGATATGTAAGTTCATATGCAACATGTTATGTAAGACACATGTTTGATAATATGCAAGTTTGGGTTGAATATAGTTGGGTTAATACATGCTCATATATGCAAGTTGACATCCTCTTAACCCATGATAAAGTTATATGCTAAACCCATGTTATGTGTGGTAAATCTTCCCTTTATTATGTTATGTCATAATGACGATTTACGTGGGGAACGATGGGGTTAATTAATATGTTAATTAAAAGTATGTTGAAATGGGTATGATTAAGCATACCATAAAAAATTAATTAACATAAGTGGGAATTTACCTATTGAGTTAGGTCTACCCCATGGGAATTTACCTATTGAGTTAGGTCTACCCATGTTATGAATAAATTGATATTAATTAGGGATAATTAATAAGGGGGTGATTAATTAGGTGTAATTAATCGACTAAGACACGAGGTTAGGCTCTGTTATGACGTAAGACTGCCCGGACCCTACCGGCTTAACCAGGCGGTCATAACAGCCAGTCTAATGTGAGAGGTCTTAGGCACAAATTAAATACGTGATTAAAGTAAAGACACGAGGTTAGACTCTGTTATGACGTAAGACTGCCCGGACCCTACCGGCTTAACCAGGCGGTCATAACAGCCATTCTAATGTGGGAGGTCTTTATGGGAGATCACGGTCTTAATTAATTAAGAAACACTTAACCATATTAGCATGTAGTGGGACATGAGGGGTAAGTGGGTGCCTTGGGTGGCATGTAGTAACTAGTGGGGGTGCCTTGGGTGGCATGAGAAAACTAGTGGGTTGCCTTGGGTGGCAATAGAAAATACGATTAGAATACTTAACCAGAGTGGAACATGTAACTAAACATGATTAAAGGGTTAAGTAAGTGCCTTGGGTGGCATGGGGGAATCAAGTAAGTGCCTTGGGTGGCATGCGGAAATCTAGTGGGTGCCTTAAGTGGCAATTGTAATATAATTGGATGACTTAACCAAACCTTAACATGTAAGGGGGCATGATTATAAAAAGGGGTTAAGTGGAATGCACTAGATAAAATGACAAGCTTAAGTAGTAGCTTGTGGGGGCCCGTTTCAACCAATATCCCAAACGTATCTTTGTGGGCTCGACCCATGTCGAGTGACGGGACATGCATATTGGGCTTGATTATAAGAGGCCAAAACGGGGTAGCGGTGACAACGCAAGTCCAACGGGTTTCATATGCGTGTGTGGGCCCGGGCTGGTAGATAAGCCGTTGTTGCATCGTGTAGATATAAAGCCGTGCACCGTTGATAGTATTGGGTAGCCACTTTAGGGGAGTGATACACCCCACTGTGGGACCAGCACGGGTATCTACGTTAGGGAGCCGATCGCTTGGGGTAGTGGGGTACACCTAGTAGAGATAGGGGCAGACGGCACCTATGTAGTCAACTAGGGTACAGGAAACTACTGGTTATATCTATCTTTGATATCCTTGGGTGGGATCAACCTTTGAGTAGGAGTGACTGGTGTGGTGCAGTTAGTAATTATCCTTGGGTGGGTAGATGCGTCTTTACGGTTATCTTAGTTCGTCCTGTGTTCGTGGGCAACTTAGTGTAGTCATTATCCCCAAAGATACCATACCGAGTTCATATCATACCCTAATTACTTTAATAATTGTATTATTAAGGAGATAGGGTTCACTCAGGCTTATGTCTGACCCCCGTTGTTTTTATCTTTTTCCTTCAGGTCCTCAGGTTGGGCCTAGTGCTAGTGGGCTTTGATCAGTTTGCTTTATCTATCTCTTGGAGCTTGGACCGTAGATGTAGAGCTCAGCTTATCTTATCTTTTCTGTTATGGCTATTTGTTATGAGTAGTGGGATTATGTACTTATTTTATTCAGGATGGATATTTTGTACTTGACTCTTGTTATGGTTTTATGATGTAACCAAACATGTTTTACTTTCCGCTGCTATGAGATGATGTTTTAAATTTTCAAGTATTACATTATATCTGTCTTGTTGTAATTTTACCGTTCTATACTCACTAAAAATACTCCACCGATGCTATGGCATTCCCTTAGTGAGTGACTATAGCGGGTGTGGGGTGTTACAGACCCCTCACATTAAGTTGACCACCTGTGAATGCTGGATTTGTCGGCCGGTTCCGGGCAGACTTCTTCCACAAGTTAAGCTTAACCTCGTGTCTAAATACGGTTATATTTCAAATTTCCTAATTGAGGTTTACAACATTTACCGTAATTGATGTTAGGAACCGTAACCATTTTCCTATCACATTTATTTTCTCGAATCAGTATTGGTTATAATAGTTTATTTGTTGATTTGCGGCCCTATGTTTAGCAATTAATTATATTGATTACTATAAATGGTCACCACAAATATGTTAATTCAATATGGAGTGCTTTTACATATAATTCCATAATTGAACATTATCCAAACATTCAAGATTCCATACATTGTTTTACCGTTTTACGCTGATTTGGATTAATAACATGTATACATTTATATTTATGTTTTCGTGCGTTCAACATAATCATCTTTATTATTATTATTATTATTATTATTTTTAAATTAAATGATTTGGTTTAATCAATAACCAAACATTCCTTTTTGCATTTAATCTTCCCAAAAGGTTTAAACCTTATAAAAGACCGTTAGCTGTAATCATCATAGATAATGCCTACTTGGTGGATTGACATATTCCAAATCACAAGAAATATATGTAAATATATAATTTGGAATAGTTGATGAAAATTACACACAAATATGTATATTTATATTTATACTACATTTGCACCTTTCTCCCTTTTTAATCAAATTTATCATATCTCTTGTGATTTCAAAATAATGCCTTTTAATTTAAAAGGAGGAAAACGACATATTTACAACGATTAAGCCAAAACCCAACAATATTGAATACAAACAGACATATTCCTTTTAGTGTTACAATCACATAATTTACCAGTTGAATCTTTTTATCCAAATTCACATACTTTATAATTCAACACTGAACAAAACATCTGGAATGTAACTACATCTAATTAGTGTTTAATGGGATTGATTTCCAGATCTACAGTGCTATGCAACAACTGTACATATTTTACAACATAATTGTAGGAACATGTATGAACAAGTTTAAGAATCCTTCAATTGATATTATGCATAATCACAAATTTTGACAATGTTTACAAATTGATCAAAGAGTTGTCAATAAATTTGCAATACTTAAATGAACAGATCTGATAGGAAATAGGCATAAAAATTTAGATCTATTTCAAATGAAATAGCTAAGTTATTATAACTGTATTCATAAATTTCCCACTCACTTATAGCCTCCAAATCCAATGTTCGAACCTTTAGGCCTACAACCCCCAAATTCTTATAAATCTACAATTTATTTGGAAAGGGGAAAATTCCACATCTGTAGAGATGTAAGAAAACATGAAGAGAGGGGAGAATCTGATTTGGAGCATCAATTTGCATTCTTTTCCATTATATCTGCTTATCCTTTCAATTTCATATGAATTGGATTTGATTTGTTTGTATGAATATATTTTTATTTTAGAAACTAGGTTTGGAGAAGGAGGAAAATGGCAGAGCTTCACTACCACTGCAGATTTGTGTGGAAAAGAATGAGGCCTTACCCCTTTATTTATAGGGTGGAATTGGCCTTGCACGGTTGGATTAGTTTTAAGTTATATCCGTTCGTCTGTTTTATAAATATTATAAACCAAACCCTAAAAACCTAATCGTCATTAGGTAAACTAACGCCTAGTAGGTCGATCGTGGTGGTTGACCGCCATTCGACCGCCGGTCGACCGCTATGGTCGACCGCCTGAGCCTTAGATGCCTAGGTCGGCTAGTTGTATAAGGTATAATATATTTTTAAATTCTGATTTATTTATTTTCCGTCCATTTTCGTATTTCATCCGCAACTTTTTCATATGGACTCCGTTTGCGAAACTCCAAACATGAAAGTTGACCACAATTCCTAGACAAGTGCATCAATTAAAGTTTCATGGCTAGATTCAATTGCTTGCAGAAATTCCTATTTTTTAAATTCTAATAATTAATCTACATTGCCAAAATTTCGGGTTTTTACAGGCTTGACAAGTTTCAAGCGCCAAGGAATCTCGGTAATCGAAGTGTTTTGGCAGACTCAAAGTAGCGGTATTATGGGGACGTCCGTTAGGATCAGATTCGATAGATCGTGTACCCTAGGTAGTTGTATTCATCGAGTAAGATAAACGTACGAGACACGATGGCGTATGGTAGTTTGGCTAGAACCGGGGTTATCCATTAGCCCTTTTGATCATTGAAAGAAAGTTCGATTATCGATGGATTAAAGGTTGTAGCTGGTGATAGCTAAGATATTGGATGCTAAGGTTGATTTTGTACTTTCTTCTCTATTTTTCTCTAAGTAGGCTATCATCGCAGGATGTCGAAGAGAAGAGGGATTAGCGGTGTTCGTTTCTTTTTCTATAATAGCATGTGATGGATGATTTTCACCTATTAACTTGTTGATTGCTGAGTAGATCGGATGGATGACAAACCTATACTCATATTATCCTATGTAACTTTTATTAGTTATTTTATCACTCACTAAGACTATTGTTTGACTCAAAATTTTATGATTCACACTTATTACCTTTGGTTGTTCATCAATGTTGTTGATGGGCAGACTGAGTAGCAGGTAGCAGGTTTGGTGTTGTTGATGCTATGCGGCGACGTGCAGGTGGCTGGTGTACTATTACTACTTATATAGATATTTTAATTCTATTTCCATTGTATGTTGATTTTTGTTGAGATAGTGAGGGATGTAGTGAGGCATATTGTATTCAGAGATTCATATACTAAGATGTATTGTACTTGAGATTCTATGGTTTTATGGAGATTTGATATTCTGTTTAGTTATGCTTCACTATTATATTCTATTATATATTTTATTATTATATATTATCTATGCGCTACGGGTTATATGGCAGGTTCATTTCGAGTTATTCTTCCTTAATGATCGTCCTGTATCAGCCCAGCACATCATGCAATGCACTTTTTCCTTAGTAAGGTGCAGGAGTTATGGGGCGGTCGTCACATGCCCTTGATTTTTACCAAACTTAATTGTGATCGTTTACCCTTGTGCATATTGTTTTGGCTATAACTTTTGATAGGGATCGAATCAAGTGCTGAAATTGGTCTCATTGGATTGGACTGGTAGTTTTCAATTCCGTAGAGTTGTCGCATTAAAGATTTGGTTCAGCGGTTTGGGAGGAATCATTGTTTTAAATTTCATTTTCAGCTAGGCAGGCTAATTAGCTGCTAATGGGCTGATTAGTGAAGCTCATTAGGCTAATGACATGCAGGTATAAATATAGGGTTTGGAGAGAGAATTAGGATTTCTCTCTTCATTCAAACATTAGGTTGGGCGCATGTGATTCTCCAGCTCAACATAATCCCTAATTTCTTCATCCTAATTCATCATAAATTGCAACTAGAGACTAGATCAGTTAGATCCTACGATATATGATTTTAATGACAATAACTATACAATCATAATATACAACATATATATACACTATATATCAATGCAGGGTACATACAAATGTAGAAATATCATCGAAGATTTGAAGACGTACACAAGGGACATGTATAAGAGCTTCATTATAAGATAATATTATGTGTAATAGCAGAAATAAATATGATTTCTCCTTGGTTGGATATATTTTAGAATAAATACTCAGAATATAGTTTTATGCACATGACAACCATCTGTCTCTTAAGGCCATATGTCTATCTCTTAAAGCCAGACGTTTGTCTGTACCCTTTGGAAATTTTCTAGACTCAGCACAGACGTCTGACCTATAAGGACAGACGTCTATCACTACTCTCGGGAAATTTACAAAGGGTATGAACATATGTATGTCCTCTTGGGTTGGACGTCTGTCCTGGATGACGACCTGTTATTTTGAAAGGAATTCTTCCAAAATGAAAAGGCACGCCTATTTTCCTAAAACCCTATTTTCTTCCTATCTAAAATTACAACTATTCAATTGAAAAGTTTCATTCCGAAAACCATTTCTTTTCAATAAAACCTCTTCATTCGCTATATATAGATTGGAAACAAAGGAGTTTAGGTACCGAATCTATCCTACACTCCTTACATTCTCTTGCAATCTTTTCATCACTTAAAAGCACACTATTTCTTCTATATTAAAGTACTTCAACTCATATATCAACTCAAGGATATTATAGGAGAATTATGTCTCATTCAGTCAAAATTAGTGAGGTAAAGAACACAGTCTTGTCAAAGAAAACTACTCTTCTATAAGCCTATTCCTCCTGGAAAAAAGAGGGCTAATTTGGTAGTTAGAAAGCCAAAGGGGAGCTTCAGGACTGGATGTAAGACGGGAGATCCAAACTAGGATAAAAATATGGTGTAATCGCTCATTACTTCACTTATTTCTATATTTCTATCTTTCTTAGTAGTTATACTTGCGTAATTAGATACTGTAACGGCCCAGGGATTTTCGATCCCGAAAATTGACATATAGACATCATGTCGACTATTGAAGCATTGGAAACACCGGAACGCTATTAGAAAGAAATTAGAGGGTGAGATAAGAAAGAAAGAATTATTAGAATAGAAGAAGAAAAGAAGAAGCACCACAGAATCAGAGTCTCACATCACAGCGGAACAAAATATAATATGGAAATAATTCTTTATTGAGAGCTTAAAATAAAAATTACAATTATCAGATTACATCACACATTTGGGCAGTTATAACAATCTATCCGCATATACAATCATACAACGGAAACACAACTATATAATATATCATACTTCTGAACCTTTCCAGCTTGTCTCTTCACAGCATCCGATAACCTGAACCTGTACAACCCGGTCTAACTCGGGCATTACAAACACTGGATCAGTCTGGTGAACCAGTGTGAGAAAAACACACTAAGTTTATTGGTATCACACAACTTGATTTTAAAGTCAAAATCTTTGTGAAAGAAAAGGATAATCGTAAGATCAAATCCACACATAAATACAGATGGTTTTCATCGTACGATAAACCAAAACATTTTTGAAATCGATATCTTTTCTGATATTATGATAGTGCCTAAATACAAATAAATATCAATCTAGTAGAACGCTTGCATCTCACACACTATATACATAGTATACAATCAAAACCACATGATCTTATTGGAGAATGGATTTCCTGGCAAGGTATGGGACTACGTTCCTGACAACGTACCTCTGGAGATGAATACATTGGGGTTAAACAAGAACATCTTGCAACCCAGGCTAAACATGATTGACCCCTCACTTTCTCTCGAGAGTACCGAATATATCATTACCACGATTGGGGGCTAGCCAACCGAACTGATAACATACATACAAAAATAAAAAGGGACAAAAGAAGGCATTTAATTTCTCTAGATCAGGTAATGAGATACCCTTTTGATGGTTGCGACCCACATAGCCATGCGACCTACCCGATTTTATGCGATTTTCCGGGGTATGAGGCTTGAGGTTGTAATCACCTTTAGAACATCGTATCATCATTCACTTTGAACATCACATCATCAGATCTGCCAGATATCACTAATTGACGTCCACAAAGATACTCTAGTTGGTAAGCTAAGGGAAAGGCCTTTTCTCCGCCCTCAACTATGGTACGTTTGAAGAAATCAACGTACGTGACCCATTTGGAAATACTTTGTCAGACACTCGTCCATACAAGTCATCCAGGAACATGATGAACCAAAGGCACCCTCCTACCTCATCCTAGGTATCACCCTATAGATCAGTAGCGAGTAGTCCTTGCATTCCGTACACTACACCATATATGCTAATTAAGCTGTGTTTTTAGCCATATCTAAAGCTATCAAGCACGGCAAAAAGCTGTATCAAAAAACAGCATGCAAATTTTTAGATACGTCTATAAACCGTATCTCACTATTAATAACATACGGCTTATAGCCGTATCTAAATTGTATTCAAACACGACCGTTGACCGTATTTAATTATATCTGTGTGTGCACATATATATACATATTGTAATAACCCGGAAAATCCGAGCCAATTTGAAAATTTTATTTTGGCAATTTTGATGAATTTTGAATATTTAAAATGAATTATTTTAAATAACATGGATGAGAAATTTATTTTGAATACAATTTGAACGTATATATTTATATAGCTCGACGTTAAAATATAAATATTTATTTATAATTCTAAAAGGAATTGAAAATGGCGCGGTAGTTTGAAAATTCATTTCAAAGTTCAAACGAATGTACAGGATTCAAAATAAACCGGATTTTAGTGAAACCAAAAATATTTGAATCTATTTGAGAATATCTTCCCAACGAATCCAAAAAATTGAAATTTCATAGTGGGAGTCAAAAGTTATGTCCAGTTGAAAATTCAGAATAGTCCTATGGAATTCTGGCCCTTAAAAATGAAAATTTTGCAAACGACCTCGGTTTTCGACGAAACCACTTTTGTTGGATCCGCGATGTCAAATTATTGGTAGGTTTCAAAATTCATAATTTTCTGAATCAATATGTGAGCATGGCAAAATAAAACGTGTTTAAATAGTTTCAGTCAATTTCGATCGACCAGAAAATGGCCATTTTTCAAACAGTCTCAGAATTCGACAAAATTAGTTTTGTTAAGACCGTATCGTCAATACGAAGCTAGAAATATTTTTTTTGGAATTTTTGGGGTCCGTATGTGACCCCAGTAAATTGGAATGTGCGTTTAAAATTCAATATAGTGATTTATATTTTAATTCGAACTGAAACTGATCGCAACAGTCGATGCAGCTTGCGAAACATATCCCATTGTGTTCGGAATGGGGGTATTACGCTAGGGATGACAGCCGGTGGGTTTCATTTGGAGGTCGAAATAAAAAATTGCTTTTTGGGGAAATAAAATAAATTAATTATATAAAAACACTTAGCCCCACCTTTCCCTCCTACGCAGTCAACCCTCTCCCCTATCTTTCAAACTCGTCGCTCAAAACAAAAAAAAAACAAAAAAAACGTGGACGATCTCCTTCAGGCTCCTCCACCGCGAGCGCCACCGCCGCGTTGACCTGGCCGCCGCAACGGTCCCCTCCCCTTCAGCGACCCCTCCCTATCGCTCCTCCTCCTCTCCTTCTTCGAAACCCGTAGCCCAATACCTACCCTGCCCCCCCAAATTGATTTCAAAACCCTAGCCTCCCCCCTTGACATCGCCGCCGACATCCCACGCCCTCCCCTCTCCGTCAGCGCCACCATTCCCTTCCTCCATTCGAAAATCAGCCCTCCCCTTGCAAGCAAAAACAAATGTGAGTTTTGTTAATTTAATCAATTTTGTATATAATGTTATTGTGGAAAAAATTAATTTTTATTTTAAATATGTAAAGAAACGATTTTTATATTATAAAGCTATGTTTTTATTTTTATTTTTTTTGTTTACATAGGAAAGAACTGATTTTTACATGTTTGTTTATGGTATAAAAATCTGAAATTTACACATGTGTTTATGACATAAAAATTCGATTTTTATTTATTTGATTAGCAATATAAAGTGATGATTTTCACAACATAAAGATGTGATTTTTAAATACAAAGATTATATTTTTATACATACAAAGATTTGATTATTAATATAAAAAGTAAAGATTATATTTTTTTATCATAGAAAAAGTCAAGATTTCTAAGTAGGGAAAGTTTAGATTATATATATATATACATAGCAAATAAAAAGTTATGTTTTTATTTTATATAAAAATATGATTTTTATATAATAGAGAATATAAAAAAATATGATTTTTATATATGTAACAAAATTAAAATCTGATTTTTGTCATATATATAGTGAAGTAAAAATGTGATTTTTATTGTGAACAGCGTGAAATGGTTGAGTTGAAATGTCGGGCAAATCCAAAATGTTCAGAAATATAGAATGGTGGAGTGGATCCCCAAGGTGAGAACTCCTCACTTTTATTTTATTTTCTTGTTGAAATATATACTAGGATGCAGACGGTGCTTAGTAGCACCCGACACCCGTTGTCCACAGACCATGGACGACTTGCGTGATTGGTTGTGTTGTGAAATTTGACTGTTGATTGTGATGTGAAAAATATATATTCATGTGTAGAAATAAAATATATATTGATGTGTTGAAATAAAATATATATTCATGTGTTGAAATAAAATATATATTCATGTGTTGAAATAAAATATATATTAATGTGTTGAAATAAAATATATATTCATTTTCAAATCGAACGATTTGTTTATGTACACCGATTTGACTGATATTGATTGGGGCGATTAATTTTACACATCGCCCAACTGTACAAATTAAATATGTGTTTGATTGTTTGAAACCCCACATGGGTGTTGGGATGAGATTGGACATACACTAATCCCAATAATTAGCTGCATGTCGATCGATTGATTGACAGGCTGTTATAAGCGTTGAATATTTATATTTGACACTTATACAATGTAGAATGCACTCTGGATGATGGTTTATGATTTATCGTTGCTATTATATACATGTGTTGTAGGGAATCCATAGAATTAACGTTATATGGTAATTGATTGGGCCTCATTCCAATTTGGAAAATAAGGAATATTATAAAAATAAATTCATGTGTTGAATAATATAAATTCATGTGTTGAATAGAACAAATATTCATGTGTTGAATAGAAATAAATTCATGTGTTGAATAGAAATAAATTCATGTGTTGAATATTAATAATAAATTCATGTGTTGAATAGAAATAAATTCATGTGTTGAACAGAATAAAAATTCATGTGTTGAATAGAATAAATATTCATGTGTTGAATAGAATAAACATTCATGTGTTGAATAAAAGCCATGTTGACTAGATTGACATCATTTTGACGTGAACGATATTTATATCGATTTTATTCATTTTTATAATGAATATAGAAAAGAAAGTGATTTCAAAATATAACGTTTTGAAAATATTATCATTTGTATATCGATGATGTGGAATATTCAATTTTGATTCGAAATTGAATATGAAGTTGAAATCGTTTCGAAAACAAATTTAAAATGATTTTTAAAATACGTTTTGAAAGGAAATCGACGAAATATAGTATATATATATATATAATGGCCTGAATAGAACGCGCCGTGCCGTGGCAGTTCGCGAATTTCGATCATTGACTTCGAATGGACGTTACGGGAGATCCGAACGTCTGATTCTCCTAAAACCGAAACGTTGGGTTCGTATCGAAAAGAGCTTTCTAACAAATATTAAAGATTTGAAATCTAATGTTTGGATTTGGAATTATGTCCAGATCAAATTTGGAAAAGGTCGCTGTAAGTGCAGTTCGATGGCCGTTGATGGAATTCGACTGTACGGGCCTTGATCAAATTATTAAAAATAGTAATAATTTGTGTAAGATCATAAGAAATGATTTGTGAAGAATTGGGATGATAAATTTTATATTCGAAAAGATAAAAATAGATTTTACCGAAATGAACTAGTTTTGAACTAGAATTATAATTCTATTTTTTTAAAATAAATAAAGTGGATTTGAAATGGTTCAAAAGTAACCAGAATTTCCAATAATTGAATTGGAATGGATTTGAATCGAAATTGTCTTTGGGATATTTTGATGTTGGATTTCGTGATGATACAGATATTGTTATGGGAATTTGAAAGATATATTTATATCGTTATTTCCAATACGATATTTGTTAATCGTAGAATTTGATATTGAATATAAGCCGATATATTTTCTATTCAGACCCTTGTATTTAATATCAAATGTGATTTGGGTTTGTCGTGAATGGTGTCTTCATTAACACTGTCCTTAAACCCAGTTGAGAAAAAGAATAAATCCTTTTATTTAGATTTAATGAAGTGTACCAATTAAATGGTATTTAATTGGAATTGATTTTTGGGTTTATCGTGAACGGTGTTTTAAATAACACTTGTTCTTTAACCCGATAATTAATGGAATGTGATTTTGGGTTTATCGTGAACCGTGTTTTAGATAACATTGCTTCTTTAACCTAGTTAAAGATAGGATATTGATTTTTGGAAAGATTAAAACTAAGTGGAGTTTTAATGAATCTTTAATTAGATTGAAATGATCGAGAATGGGGTATCACTAGTTTTGCTCCAGGCGATAGTTAAACCTTTAATCAAATTTGAACGTGAAATGGTAATTGAATTTACTGATAACACCGTGGTGTTAGATATGAAGTATGACCAGTTTTACTTCATGGGATGAATAGGTTGGGAGTGGGAAATAAAATAAATGATTACTTTGGTATGGTTCGCTAATCCGGACTAGTTTGAATTGATATTCAAAAGAAGATTAAAGAATAAATTTAAAGAATTTATCTTTGATAAAATTAATTCGAAACTTTCCCAAAGTATAAGAATATTTGAATAAAAGAATATTCTGAATTGGAATGAGGCGTATGTTGGGTTTCTGTAACACTTGTTTATTATACACGCGAGTTATTCAGAAAGACCGGGTTTATCCCATTCTGAATAACTGATTCGACGTGGTGTCGAGGATGGAGACGGTGGTTGAAGACCGGAGGTCTTCACATCATTTGGGTGATTACTGATGATCTTGATTGGGCTGTACACCCAAGAGGAGGGAGTCGGTTGGTGGTCGTCCAGACGTACTTGGAGATCAATTGATATGCGAGGTACAAGGTGCTTCCGGTTTCGTTCAGACCCAGAACGAACTTGTAAATGGACTGTGTGTCTGACATTGGATTTTATTCTGTGTGATTGATTTCTATTAAATAAATATCTGTTTGGCGGCGGAGAATTTATTCTCTTGCTTAATGCCCTTCTCTGAGACATACGAGCTCAGGGGTTATATATTGATGGATATCAATCGCATGGAATGAATTGCTTGTGTGGCATGCCTAAGTGGAAATTGATCAAGGCTTCTGTTGAAAAGCAAAATCTTGTGGTTGATGATCAAAGCACCGCCTATGTGGCATAGATTTGTGTAACGTTGATTCGCGAGCCTTACACCTCGGTTGTGAACCAGAAACGGGAGAGGACATCAAGGAGGACATGCGTTTCTTTCTAGCTAGGGTGGTGTCATTGACCTACCAGCCCTAACATTTATATTATTTTCACCTGTGTGGATGTTGCTGTTGCGAGGCGCCTCAGACATATCGGTGATTATGTGGAGCCGATGGAGTCATTGGACTCATTGACACCCCAAAGGGTGGGGAAACGCAGTGTTCAAGCATAATAATCCACATCGGTGAACCAGCCCTGACGATCCAAGGCTTGCCTGCGCGCTTGCCTGAGGGGCGGGCTAGAGCGTCTCGAATTTGGTAGAGGACGATCCCTTGCCTCGGTTCACAGATGGAAATCCAACTTCCAATACGTGACTTTGCGGTTTTGATTGTATACCTATATATGGCGACATAATGGTATGGGGCACTTATGCCGTCTATGATTGATATTTATGATTTGAAATTGTTTTGACACTATACACTTATAATAATAATAAAACATAAAATTTCACGTACCAAGCATTCTTGGCTATTATAAGGTAAAAACCCTATCCTCTGGCTTGCGTTGCATTGTGTGATGGGACCTGGGTCTTATAATAGCTTCATTCTTCTTTATTTAGCATTGCACTGTTGTTTTATGCATTTGTACTCTTGGGAGGAAACCCGTTCTGTGTTATATGGCGTGGTCCCTTGATTTACCTAACTTTAAAATAAAGATTAATAACCGTTTAGTTCTCACACCAGTCACATGACTGACCTGGAGTTTATTGTTTTAACCTAAACTCTGGGTGCCCCTATTTTCCGCACGAGCAGCTAGTAGTTTTGGTTTTGCAGATTTATATTCACAGGATCCTGGTTTATAGCTGGAACGATAGTCGGAAAGCTCTGTATCCGTATATTACTTCTAGTTGAGTATTGTATTATTTTCCGCTGCTATTAATGTATCGTAATCTCTAATATTTTATAATGTATATTATTTGTTAATATTCTGTATATTCTTGTATTCTGATGAATTGTTGTAATAAGTTATGTTTGCGTTCTGATTCGTCTTGTCATCAATTCAATCTGGGCTTTCCTTACCGGGGAAGTTCGGGTCGTTTCATATATATATACATGCATATACATATATATATATATATATATATATATATATACAGAAACTGTAGCACATATTTTTCATAACATATCATATATACAAGAACTTACACACAAGAATAACACTATATATATATATATATACACACACTCAAAGCATTACAAGATTTTTCATAACACGAACACAATGTATATCATACAAACATATACAAAGGAAACCGTCAAAGATTTTCATAACATTGCGAACTAACAAAAAAAAGGTAAAAACATATGATCAGCCTGATATAAATCCAGTTGAGGCCGGGAAGATTGAGCGTACGTGTTGATTATGCTGATGAAATCCATGTATTTGCTGTAAATCAAAGCAGTATGAGAATAAGATAGCTGATGCTGATAAAGTTTTATAACAACATAAATATTTATATATACACACAGTTTAAAACAAAAGCTTAAAAGGCCAACCTGATAATTGGTAGTAAAACTGAATCGTGATAGCCAGCATGAGTTCCTGTAGCACAAAAGCACCAAAATCTACAGGGAAAAAGAAGTAAATTTATGCTTGATTGCACACAAAATATCGTGTCTTTGTGTTCGTACTGATAACAGTGAAGGGCATATCGTGTCTTTGTGTTCGTGTGTGCATATTTGTCAATTATATGTATAACATGTTTATGAAGCTACTGACATGATTTCATGAACTTGTAACCTAGAAACATACCAGCATCTCACATGCTTTGTGGTTTAACGTGAACTCCAACATCGTATATAGTCGATACACCTCCCCACTTTTTTTGTTTTCTGAAATAGGACTGCATATAAATTCATTAAACAAGTTATGAATGCTTCACTGGACAGGAGATCGACATTGTAACTCACTATAGCATACAGAAATGAGCTAATTAAAATGGAACTTGTTTAATGACATATATATGGAAATGATATTTGTTTGTGTAGTCAGTAAGTATATGTCTCAAAGATGAATGAAATGCCAATCATTAAAAATGCAAGGCATCGCCCATGTAAGATACTACGTAGTGATAAGTGTAAAGTAATATATACCTGCTCCAACATCTAAAGATATTGAATCATCATATTCGGATGACACACATACTCGACTCTCTGATTAAGAATTTACTGTGCGATCCACTAGGTGGTTGCATTTTAGCCCATACGCAGGGTCAGTAATCCATGCTTATTAGCTTTATTCAAATGTCGAATGCCGCTTCACTTAACCTTTGGAAAAAGCTGCTCTCACTTGCAACATTCAGTTTCTTTGAAGCATACTATGTAGTTCAAGATAGCTTACACTACAGTCTTTTCTACAAAGTAGGGGAAAGTTGCTAGTGAAAGCAGCTTTTTACTAAGGTTAAGTACAGTAGCATCCGACATTTGGATAAAGCTAATAAGCATGGATACCCGACCCTATGCGTGAGCTAAAATGCATCCACCTGGTGGATCACCCAATAAATTATTAACTAGGAAGTCGAAATCATCCATCTTCCTAGGTTTCAGGAAACTTGTTATTATATTTTCAGTAAACTTGTTATCTCTCAAAACAGAGTAAACTTGTTATAAGACAACCCAATTTAAATATCAAGCATAAGGAAAATAAACAGTCAAACGACAATGAAATCATGGTTAAATATTGAACTATATAATTATCCATTTGCTCAGTTTAAGAAATGGACAACTTTTAGTTGATAAATAATTAAACTATAAATCAGTGACAACTTGTACATGGATGTGGTTACTACATTTCGGATTCAACGTGGCAAGCGATCTAAAGAACATATCATCAAATGGCTATTGCAAACAGAATCAGGTTATGGACAATTGACATTAAACATCTTAACATTAGTAAAGGTTACTGCATCCTTATGACTAACTCATTGTTATTTCTTTGTTTCATGGATATATATTCTGCAATCTAAAATTATACCATACATGTTTCCGATAGCAATTCAGATTTTTTTTACATTTTCATAAAACATGATTCAAATTTGATTTCTCTGATTTTAGGGTATAACAACTAGCTAACATACTAGTACAAACCAATTCAATTGAAATTGCTAACACACTAACAAAAAGTAGCAATCGGCTAACACACAAAGACTTCAACTTATTCCTTAATCCCTACTATCAGGCATGCACAACACAATTCAATTGAAACAACTAACACACTAACACAAAGTAGCAATCAGCTAACACGCAAAGACTTTAACTTGTTCCCTAATCCATACTATCAGGCATGCACAACACGATTCAATTGAAACAGTTAACAAACTAACACAAAGTAAGGGTCAACTAACACACAAAGACTTCAACTTGTTCCCTAATCCCCACTATTAGGCATGCAAAACACAATTCAATTGAAATACATACCTGCGGTCAACGGAGGGCTAGGGACTAAGGGTTCCTGCGTCAAAGGAGAGGGTTATTTGTCTCTGTCGGTAGGGGAGATTCCATAGAAAGGTGGAGGCACGATTGGTGACCGAAAACCCTAATTTGGGTTTTCGGTCACCATTAGAGTAAAACAAAGGGAAAAGGGAGTGGCCAAAATTGTAATTCTGAGTGCCTAATGGGGTGCACAATATGATATGCATTCGATTTGGACGAAAGCCATATCAAATTAAATGACCCGGAGCTTTGTTGATGGATGATCAGATTTAGGGTGTTTGGGGTGGTGTGGATCACAAAATGTAGTTTGATACGGATCTAAGCACTATCAATTATGATACAGATTTTAACCGTATTTTACGTCCGCATCCTTGTGTGTCAAATTGGCTGTTATGATGTAGTGGTAGATTCCAATCACGATAGAATTACTGTCGAAATATCTTTGGCCGCTAAACCAGAGAAATTCAACAAGTAGTTCTTCCGCTCGGGAGGATCAATGGTCTTCACTTGCTCCATCTTCAATAACCAACTTCCACGTATTCGCTTGTTCAGAATGGTTTTCTAATATAAATTCGATCTCGGTCTTTCCCTACCAACAATCGTATGGGTTAGATTTGACATTCGGTTATTTAACTATCAGATAAATAATCATGAGAGTAAAATGAGTTCACTGATTCAGTACTCAGCATTACTTGTCCTTTTAATTAAAAATAATTAACGAATAATTAATTAAACTTCTAAATATCTCAAAATTTTAATCATATTATTTACTTCTTATTTAACATAAGATTTATTTTCAAAACTATTTCAAATAAATTAGAATTAAATCATATATATATATATATATATATATATATATATTCCCAATCTGGGTTTTAACCAATTTCACTTAAACCATTGTTACTTGAAAACAATATCCAATTTCTATTCTTAGAATAAAATCATTCCAAAAACTTAATCTTTTTATTTCCATTTACTTTTGGAAATATCATTATATATATATATATTCTCAAATCTCCCAATTTCCGTTACTTTGGAAATCTCATTATAAATATTCTCAAATCCTTTTTATTTCACTATGTTATTATTTCTCATATGGAAATAATAAATCATTCTATACCTCTTTAACATTACAACTAATATCATCCTCAGATAATCCAGAAGTCGTTCAAGCTGGAGTATTTTAATTAACTCTCAGGCCTTGATCAACAACGTTCTTATCGTAAGATAGAAATGAGTTGTAATTCAAAAACAGATATTTATTCTAATATCAAAACAAATCCTACTTAACCATTTTACTTAAACCATGATCTTATTACCCATTTCTTATTTTAGAAAATCTTCTTTTCAAATACAACTATAATTACTAAATTTGTTAATTAAGTCATTCCTTATTAAACATCCACAATATACTTATTTTATGACATGGATTTTAATTACAAAATCTTTCTTAAATCCTTTAACCCATACCATTTCAGAAATCCTTTTGCCCAATCCATTTAACTGTTCCCTCTTTTAGGATCTCGTTTCAGTTCAATAATTTAACTAAATTCCATTATTAAGTAACGTTAATTTGATAATAACGCTTTAACTCAACATCTCTCTTATAAATCTCGTTTATTAAACTTAGGCTTAATATAAACCCTTTTTATTTCAATTTCCTTTTACTTAATTCAATTATTAAGTAAACACTTAATTTATGATATCATATTTGCTTAAAATCCTTTTGTAACTTTGTTATAAACTCATGTTTTATACAAACCGTTCACACACTCCTTTCACAATTCAATTAGATTCCATTTCAACTTCGATTACTTTTAAAATGAATTCCAATTAAAAGTAATCTCTTAAATTATTATTAATTAAAATAATAATTTGCTTCAATAATTAACTACTACAAAAGTAGTTAATTTCTTTATAAACTAAAATAAATGATAAACCCCTTTTTAAAAATCTTATTAAAATTAAAACAAATATTCATTAAACTATTTCATTAAATTAATTCAAAATAAAATAATTTAATAATCAATCCTAGTCAAAACGGTTGACTTAGTCAACACAAAACACGATTAATTCGTTAATCAATTCCCATTGTAGTCCTTCCTTTAAATTAATTAATAATATAATTAATTTAAATAATCCCATTTAATTGTTTCTTAACAAAAACAATTATCCAACTTTTAACCGTTAGGTTAATTTCTGCCCATTTGCTTATAAACCTGATTAATATCAGAATTTGCTTTATAAAATCATTTAATAAATATCTATAAACTTAATAAATAAATAATAAATATTTATTTTCTTTTAATAACTTTTATTCAAAACAATAAATCATAAAATCTATCTTCAGCTATAAAATATATTTTATAACTTCATTTCTATCGATTGACCTTATGGTAAATCAGCACAAATAAAACAATTCATTTTTAGGCCATTTACAGCTAGTTATTCAACCAATATTATTCATTGGTTTAGACAAAACAAATGTTGAATTTCAGGTCAACGGTCAACAATCAGATCAATCATTTCAATCAGAACAGTTCATATGATGAGAATATGAAAATAAATAATATCAATGTATTTGAGGAATCCAGTTGGATCCCTCTAACCTGTTCATCCCTACGATAACATAGATCATCTCACATAAATCATTCAATTCAATTTAACTAATTATTTATATAATAGTAAATAACGACTATTTAACATCAATCAATTAACAATCAATTCACACAATTTAACACGTTTATTTTGTAAACGTGACCAACAAGGTAAGTTACCTTAATTGGGTCCAATCATTAAAATAACGATTTGGTGTTTCACTGAAATTAAACAATGTTTAATTTCATCAGTTAAATCAATATATAAATATATAATTAATAAACAATCAACCATTAGCAACCATAGCACACAATTATAAAAACCCGACTTATTTAAATTAAAGTGGGAAGAACTAAGTGAGTTTAACTCACCTTGATTCCATTTATCGTTCAAGTGGTTCAGTTATAGTTAAATTAATGGTTGTTTAATTTAACTGTAAATTTCTATTGTATCCAGTTCGATCCAGATCTGCTCCAGAATGAAGAGTTCAGACATGTGACCACAACGCAATTGGTTTCACTCAATTCTAATCAGATGAGTTATAAATATTATAAGTTCACGCTTTAATTTAAAATAACAATTCCTTAATAAAATCATTAACAACTAATTACCGGTAATCAGGCCGATTGGTTTTCTTTTATACGCACGCTCCTCACGTTTGCTTCCAACTCACAATTCCTATAAAGAATTAATATCAGCTCCATATTAAATAAACATTCCTAATCTCTTTTTAATTAATATTAACTAAATTTTATTACTTTGTAATTACTGTAACACCCCACATCCATTAAGGTCACTCACAAAGGGAATGCCTTAACTTCAATGGAGCATTATGGGTACTGGAACAGAAATATTACAAGACAGACATATATAAAACAGCGGAAAGTAAAGTGGAAGTACTTAAAACCATTTATTAAATATGATCGTTTACAATAAAAGCCCATCAACTTCCAATACCCAATTACATAGTTAAACCATCTGTCTTGCTAAAAACAAAGAAGCATAAAAATAAGTTATAGTATTCCCCAATAAAGCGAAGCAAGCTATAGTCAAGAAAAATCCATGCCTTGCATGAAAGAGCCTTGGAGCTTGATAAGATCCGAACTAAGCTGTATTCCCACCCGGCGAACCTGGGGGGGGGGGGGGGGAACGGAAGAAAAAGAGGCGAAACAAAACGGGTCAGTCATAAAGACTGAGTAAGTCCTAGTGACTTTCAGCATAAAAATAGTTAAGGATAATATAGCATGAGTAAACTGAAAGTAAACATAAGCATGATGACAAGATAAGCAACAGTCAAGATAACTAAGGTTAACATGATGTGATTTTTGTCAAGTAACATCGCAAGGTTCCCATTCAAGATAAACTAAGTATAATTTCGTAAGATTCCTATCAAACATAACAAGATTCCTCTGCTTCGCCATTAAAATATTTCTATGAGATCTACTTGCTCTGCACCACCTAACTAGCATCTTTACAAGTGTCTTACATGGAATGTTTCGTATTCCTACTAGTACTCCAACTAGTGTCCCCTGTAACAGGGATCCTTACCCCCTACTAGTGTCCCAACTAGTAGCCCGTGTTATATAATAAGGTGATCCTGCCTACTGAACATAAGTGATAATAATAATGGTAGTTTCGTGTACCCCTAGCTGCTGTCATAGGTGCCGCCTGCTCCTATCTCCACTAGTGGTACCCACTACCCTCCCCATTCTAATTATTCATAATATGGTAGCTGTACTCCTAGCTGCTGTCATAGGTGCCGCCTGCTCCTATCTCCACTAGTCGTACCCACTACCTTCCCCATTCGATCGGCTCCCTAACTCGTAGATACCCGTGCTGGCCCCATAGTGGGGTGTATCTGAAACACCCCACCTCCGTTGGGGTCACTCTCAAAGGGAATGCCCTAATTTTGGTGGAGGTTTTATAAGTATAAGTCACAGATATACAAGACAGATATAAGAACACATATTTTTGAACAGCGGAAAACAACAACTTTTATTTCATCAAAATTCGTGTTACACAAACCATGCCATAATTGTCTTACAATACTTCCAAAATCATAACTGTCTTGATTACATTATTTAAAGAAGCATAAAGAAAACATAAATAAACTGCAAAAGTCCCATAATTGCTGTCGAAAGCCATAGTCCGAAACGAAAAGATCCAAGCAATACATTCTTTCTCTTCAAGCTGGATATGAAGGCTGGTTAAGCTGCGGTATTCCCTCCCTGTGGACCTGGGGGGGGGGGGAACGGAAGAAAAGAAGACGAAAGAAATGTAGAGTCAGACATAAAGCCTGAGTAAGTCTAGGACTATTCAGTCTATGAATAAAGAACTGGGTATGATAAGTATAAACTGGAAATGGGAAAGCACCATAAACTAAGTTAAGTTGTCTAGGGTCGAATATACTATCATACCCCATATTAATCTCTGTACCCATATAAACTAGTTCCCAACAGGCACCCCATAGTCAGGGTGAAGTGATCCATTTTATGATGATCGACTCCTACTCGCATAGTTACATGTGTCTTACGGCCCCCGTTGTTGTAGTTACCTATGCTGGTCCCACCATGGGGTGTATCAAGTCCCATGGTGGCGGCCCGACACAATCCTAGAATGCACAGGTATGCTACTGGTGCCCAGTGCCTTATTTTTCTGCGCCGGAGTGTGTGCACGCCCGCACCCCGTTAGAACCTACACTGCTGCACCACCGCCGTCGATTTGACCTCTTACAATCAGCCCAGTAATCGTGCCCCACCCTGCCTAGTTTCAGGGTATCATGGTACCTTGTAGGGTTACTGCTGAAAAGGGTCCCCCGCTACTAGGTTTTCTATTTCTAGCCAACATGCTAAGTTACTTAAGTGTTTTATTAACCTAACCCCCAATCAGTCTGTTTAGTTTAGCATGTTCTATTTTGATTAAGTCTTAATTCACTTAATCCTATCAATCATGACTCAGCCTTAATTGTCTTATTAAAGCCTTGACCTCTCACATTAGACAGGTATTGTTGTGGCTGCCTGTTGCTGGTTGGGTCCGGGCAGTCTTACGCCACAACTCAGTCTAACCTCGGGTCCTTATTGGGCTCTGTGTTTAACCACCCACATTGGATAGGTATTGTTGTGACTACTGGACAGCCGGGCGGTTCCGGGCAGGTTTACATCACAACTCAATCCAACCTCGGGTTAAACACATCGTATTTTCTACATTTACATACTTTGTCTCTTTTCTTTTTATATGTAAATATTTGCGGCCCTTTATTCAAATTCATCTTTATTGATTAAGATTTATTTATGCCACTTAATTGTTTTTCAAGGTTGTTGGCATGCGTCAAACATGCCAACACATATGTTCTATATTTTAGCCCAAACGTCATTACCCCCGTTTTATACGTTCGCTCCAATGTAAGGTGTGTTGGGTTTAACACTTAAACCCAATTTAGCCATATGAAAAGGGGAGGCTTATAACATGGTGTTTATCAGGTAACATGAAAGAGGGGAGTGTGAACGCATGAACTTGCAACGAACGATTCAATTAACATAAAGTAGGCACATGTGAACTTGTAATTGTAACATCATATAATCATGGCATAATATGAATCATTTTATCCATATAATTATAGCATAAACAATACTTAAACGTGAATCATTCCATTCATATAATTATGGCATAGGAAATACTTAAACATGAATCATTCTATTCATATGATTGTGGCATAAACAATACTCAAACATGAATCATTCTATTCATATGATTATGGCATAGAAAATACTTAAACATGAATCATTCTATTCATATGATTGTGGCATAAACAATACTCAAACATGAATCATTCTTTCATATGATTATGGCATAAACAGTAATTAAACACGAATTATTCTATTCATATGATTATGGCATAGAAAATACTTAAACATGAATCATTCTATTCATATGATTGTGGCATAAACAATACTCAAACATGAATCATTCTATTCATATGATTATGGCATAAACAGTACTTAAACACGAATTATTCTATTCATATGATTATGGCATAGAAAATACTTAAACATGAATCATTCTATTCATATGATTGTGGCATAAACAATACTCAAACATGAATCATTCTATTCATATGATTATGGCATAAACAGTACTTAAACACGAATTATTCTATTCATATGATTATGGCATAAATAATACTTAAACATGAATCATTCTAGATGATTATGGCATAAACAAAACTTAAACATGAATCATTCTATTCATGTAATCATGGCATAAATAATACTTAAACATGAATCATAGGTTCAACTAACCATGTAAACTTGAAATTAAGAATCTAACTAAATTAGATATCATTATTATTGGCACATGGTCTTGACTAGAAATATAAGCCTATATATTTTTATTTAGGCATAATATAAACTAATCATGTTCATAAAATCGCTACATGCTAACAAAAAGGTAGTTACTTTTGTCACTAATACAAAAGTATGGTTCAACTAGAATTATCCCAACCTAATTCTTATATGAATCATGGTTTTTAATCCATTTATAGAATTATAGCATAAACATACCTAAACTTAAATCATGATTTTTATTCTATCTATGTAAACTTGCAAGTGGAATGTAATTCTAATGTAATTTCAATGTAACTTATGTGTCACATATATTATCATATGATTATGATAACAACATAAGCCTAAAAACATGTTTTTCAATTGGGCATAATAACAAACATAGTTTAGTCATGTTCATAAAATTAATACAAGTTCACAAAGATGCTTGCTTTTGTCACTATCACAAAAGCATGATTTTTATACTTGAACTATAATGCCAATTCCAACATAACTTCATACGAATCATAATACTTAAGTGGATCAAATTACACTAAAGATGACCATTGAATTATACATCATGTTGGCATAACAATAAATCATAGACTTGCATGAATTTCAAACAAACTATTACAACATATAGTTGTTATTTTCAACATGAATCGTATACTTGCAGTTATCAAATGGGTGTTGTAAATAACTACCACAAACATGTAGTTTTCAATATGAATCATATGCTTGCATGAATCCCAATTAAAATTCCACAACATGTGGTTGTCAACATAAACCATATACTTGTATGAATCCAATCGTACATCATAGCATTGCCAAATCGTTTAGAATCAAAATAACATACAAATATAAGTTATTATCGCCATAATTCCATTTCGTTGTTAACTTCCAACGCAAATCGCGTACTTGCAAATATCCAATCGTATACCATAATATTCCCAAATCGTTTATCATCAAAGCAACAAACAAATATAGATTATTATCGCCCCAATTCCATTTCTTACTTTACAAAAATCAACACAATTATTTAATTCACATCGGAATAGCACTCTACTTACAACGTATGACGAATCTTCAATTCAGGAATCTGAATTCTGAATTTGGAGATGCTATCCTTTGTTGTAGGCGTTGCTTTGATTCAATTAACGTTGCTTTAAGCTTTTGATTTATCTCCTAATTGTCTCTCTATTTCTGATGGCTATCCTTAGTCTCTCCTCAGCAACATGATGGTCTCATCTCCATTTTAGTTTGGGTGAATTAGGGTTAGTCTTAGGTCCTTTTTATAGAGTTTGTGAGTTGATTTAGACCGTCGATGAAGCTTGGTTTAATAATAGCCGTTCGTTCAAAGGAGAGGCCAATCAGGAGCTGACACCTAGCCCTAGTGACAAGGCAAGACTCAGAAAATCGACCAAACACAGACTAGGCTAGCCAGGAGGGGCTGGGTTCGACCTGGCTCAGGGGCCAGGTCGACTCCCAAGTCGACCCCCAGGTCGACTCTAGAGTCGACCTGCCTGGGGCAGGTCGACTCCCAGGTCGACCTGGCCTGGCAGGTCGACCCTAGGGTCGACCTGGTGGGTTTGGGCGGGAATTTTCCCGCCTACTCTGATTGGGCTGAAATTCAAATCTGTTTTCGAAATTTGAATTTTCTGAAACTTCATCGGGCCATAATTTGGTCATACGGGCTCCGTTTTTCGAAAACTCGGACTCTATTTCACGTATTTTTCCGAGACGAACGCAATGGCATATCCCGTTTCCCTTAATACTTTGATTTGAAATTTATTATACTTTAATTCGTGAATTTCACTGTTATAAAATACACGGGGTGTTACATTCTCCCCCACTTAAAAGGATTTCGTCCTGAAATCTTCAAGTTCAGGAAGAATGTACATCCAAAAATCCAAACACCCATCTACTCATCCATCAAGCACGAGCATCCATTGTCCTTAAAAGACTTCTAATGCTTCATGATAATATGCGAAGTGTGTGTGTACATGTACTTATCTAATGCAAAATCAGGCGGTCTACTTATTCAGTTGACCTCCTTAATGCGAATTATGTAAGTGCTATGAATCCATTATGTATGCAAATCCTCCTATTCATGATTCTACATGAGTGCACAATCATTCATACAAATGCAACATCCATATGACAACGTATTAAAGTTCAACCATATACGAATGCAAACATATATGCATATGCAATATGAAGTGATTGAGCCAATCTAAAACCTAGATTGTGTGTGAATATGCAACCACGAGCAACCACTAGCAATCACTTGCAACCACTTGCAACCATCAATCATAACATGTCTCAAACACATGTTTTCATCCAAAGAGTTTCTACCTAAAAGATAAGGTCGAGGAGATATACCTAAAAAGATAGATAAAAGCGCAACTTAAGGAAAAAGAAAGATCAAAGATGTACCCTCGAAAAGGAAAAGGGTAGGCAACGCGTATTCTAGCTTCAGTTTCCCAAGTTCCATCTTCTTCGGCGTCGCTCCACTGAACTTTGACGAGCTTGACTTCGCGATTGCGTAGCTTCTTCACTTCCGTTCCTAATGATCGTCGCCAATCTATGAATTAGAAAAGCGCGATATTTAAATTAAATTCTGCAAGCATACAGGTGTGTAGCATACAGGTCGAACACAGGGAGGTAGATTAAAATCAAATTATTTATTTAATCTCTTGGGCGAGTTAGACGAAGCCTGGAGATTTTGTTGAAATAAAAACAAATTGAAATTGAGAACTTAGGATTATCGTTGAATCTAATCAACGATTAATCACTAAAGAAAGTAAATTGCAAAACAAGAACAACAATGCAGAAAATAAAAGTGCAAAATAAGAAGAACAACAAAAATTAAAATTAGGATTGTCGTTGAAACTAATCAAACGACTAATCACTAATGAAACAAATGTAAAATACAACTAGTACTCTACCGAATCTAATCGTGTAGATGGCACTAGTTGCTAAGAAATAAAAAAAATACTAGAAAATAAAAGAAGAAGAAGAAGAATTTTTATTAGAGTAATGGAATACAGAAATGAGATGGTGGCTATAATGCTATTACAAGGGTATTTATAGGAGATAACCAAACCCTAACCCTAACCCTAATACAATGATAAATGGGCCTTAGGGAAATCACAAGAGAGTTTACAATAAGAAATATAAATGGGCCTTAGATAAATAAAGCAAATTTGGGCCTTTTCTCTTTTCCTCTTGCTTCCTTGACACTTCTTCATTGATTTGTGATGTGCAAAGCCTTTTTATCAATCCTTTTTTTGTCCAACAGCAACTAGATGTGAGATCTTCATCTACAATTCTTCAAAATGTAAATATATATCAATTTCATCTCTATTTCTCTACTTTTCTGGTTGCATGCGGGCTGGGTTGGAATATCTGTAAAAGTAACAAAACAATACCCAAGTAATATTTATTTATATACAAAAGATAAGATATAAGAGCATAAAATAAACACATTTCTATGTCATTCAAATACCCCCACACTTATCTTTTACTCGTCCTCGAGTAAAACAAAAATGAAAAACTAACTAGGTAGGTCACACTTTCGTAGGAAACACGATTGCATTGAGCGTATGCAACAAGCCGTTAAACCTCTAGGTGTCCCTAGTAGGACGAGTGGTGTCTCGTGAGGGTTTTCAGCGGATACTACCCACAAAATCCAAATGCAGTATGTTATGATTCTAATGAAACTACATGAATGCAGAGTACTTATGCAATTGAAAACAATAGTTGAAAACACGTCTTATTTCAAGAAAGTGGTACAACAAATTAAGTTGACAAATTTTAATCAGTTGATTTTATTTTAGATACCTCAACTTGTCACAAATTTTCAATATAAATCAAGTTTTCAAATGTTAAATTCCAGTTTGGCCAGTTGGTTCGGTTGATAACATAGTGCAGCCATGAAATAGATTCTTAGTTTGCTTGGCACAGTTTGTAAAGTGGTATTCAAATTTCCTTGTGTATGGCTAGTCAAATCAATAAGGTCAAGAAATGTTTGGGCATCATCGCTTATTCTCTATTTCTATAAAAGTTAAAATTTATGATTAAGTACATACACCTAACTTAGAAGACCAAGGTTTACCACCCATACACTGCCTCGCAGACTAACGGAGAGTGGGTAAAGAGCTTGGCGGATTTTGCAGACCGACTTTGACTTTGTCAACAACGTGTCGGTAATCCTTAGGTGTCCAATCTCATAAAATGAGACCAAGATATTCCAACGCTGACTTTGTCAACAACGTGTCGGATAGAGCTTGGCGGGTTTGCACACCAACGCTCGATATACAAGCAATGTTGGATACCCTTGGATTACTATTATTATTATTGAAATTATAAGCACAAAAGAGAGTTACGCGAATTCAACTTAACACAACTTAGTTTTAAAGATTTGAAAAGCCAATATAAGTATTTTAAGTCCTCCACTTATTTAAACAAAGTCTACAATATAGAATAGATTTCATGGCCATCACCTAAGAATCTCCCTATGTACCGGTTGCACTATTATCCCTCAAAATTAAACTTTTCATTATATTTCTTATTCGATCTAAGTTGAGAGAAAAAAATACTATCAACTGGCTAAAAATTCTAAACTTATTTTGTTGTATCAATTGAAAATGAGTCGTATTTTAAAAAAAATAATATGGTATGTTACTACGATATAAAATGTATGATGGTCCTACATGAAAAGAAAGAAAAATTAAAGAAAAATCAAAAGAATGCAATGCAGACTCCCCCCCACACTTGATTGAGACAGTGTCCCAACTGTCTAAGGCAAAAAAACAAAAATAAAATAAATAAAATGAAAAAGAAAAATAAAAGAAAAAAAAAACGTGTACCACCTGATTTCATGGTGGATGATCATGCAGATCGATAGAGTCATCTTCGTCATATTGCTCGAATTCCAAAAATGGTTTCAGTCGTTGACCGTTTACTTTAAAGACTTTTCCATCCCTAGGATTTTCAATTTCAACCGCTCCATGAGGATATACTGTTTTCACGACATAAGGTCCAGTCCATCGAGATCTGAGTTTTCCTGGAAACAAGTGAAGTCTAGAGTCGTATAAAAGAACTTTTTGGCCTACGTTGAATTCCTTACGAAGTATGTTTTTGTCGTGTTGGGCTTTGGTTCTTTCTTTGTAGATTTTCGCATTTTCATACGCCTCATTTCTTAATTCCTCTAATTCAGAAATTTGTAACTTCCTGTGTGAGCCGGCTTTTTCTAAGTCAAAGTTCAAAAATTTTATGGCCCAAAGAGCACGATGCTCTAATTCAAGAGGTAAGTGACAGGCCTTTCCAAAGACTAATCGGTATGGTGACATCCCTAGATTGGTTTTATACACAGTGCGGAAAGCCCAAAGTGCATCAATCGGTTTTACAGACCAATCTTTTCTATTTGAATTCACGGTTTTCTCAAGAATTTGCTTGATTTGTCTATTGGAAACTTCTACTTGTCCACTAGATTGTGGATGGTAAGGTGTTGACAGCTTGTGTGTGATTGAGTATTTCTTGAGCAAGGACTCAAAAGCACGATTACAGAAATGAGTGCCATTATCGCTAATGATAGCTCGAGGTGTACCAAAGCGTGAAAAGATGTTTTCTTTGAGGAATTTGACAACAACCTTGTTGTCGTTGGTTTTGGTCGGAATGGCTTCAACCCATTTTGAGACATAATCTACCGCAAGTAAGATGTAAAGATTCCCAAATGAATTAGGGAATGGTCCCATGAAATCGATGCCCCAAACATCGAATAACTCAATCACTAAAATGGGGTTGAGAGGCATCATGTTTCGCTTAGAGATTCGACCCGTTCTTTGACATCGCTCACATTTAGAGCAAAATTCGAATGCGTCACGGAAGAGTGTGGGCCAATAAAAACCGCTTTGCAAAACTTTTGCAGCAGTTTTTCTTGCTCCAAAATGACCGCCACAAGCATGGTCATGTGAGAAGGAGAGAATACTTTGGTGTTCATGATCGGGCACACACCTTCGAATGATTTGGTCTGGACAGTATTTGAAAAGATATGGGTCGTCCCAATAGAAGTTTCGAACTTTCGAGAGAAATTTTTGTTTATCTTGTTTTGACCATTCAGCGGGTGTTTGTTGTGTGACAAGATAATTCACAATATCAGCGTACAAAGGGGTGTTGGAGATCGAAGGGAGTTGTTCGTCAGGAAAATAGTTATCGATTTGGGTGTCGTTATCATTTTCGTGCACAATTCGAGAGAGATGATCAGCTACGATATTTTCAAAACCCTTTTTATCTCGTATTTCTATATCGAATTCTTGAAGAAGAAGGATCCAACGAATCAAGCGGGCCTTGGCATCCTTTTTAGAAAGCAAATATCGTAGGGCAGCATGGTCAGTGTAAACTATGACTTTGGATCCTATGAGATATGGTCTGAATTTCTCAAGAGCGAAGACAACTGCCAAAAATTCCTTTTTAGTAGTTGAGTAATTCAACTGGGCCTCGTTTAAGGTTTTGCTAGCGTAGTAAATGACTCGAGGGAGTTTATCAATTCGCTGACCCAAGATGGCTCCAATTGCAAAGTCAGAAGCGTCGCACATAAGTTCAAAGGGTTGAGTCCCACCAGGAGGTTGAATGATGGGAGTTGTGGTCAAGATTGACTTAAGAGTTTCAAAAGATGTTTTGCAATCATTGGAAAATTCAAACTTTACGTCTTTGGTAAGTTAATTCGAGAGAGGTTTTGAAATTTTTGAGAAATCCTTAATGAATCTTTTATAGAATCCTGCATGGCCAAGAAATGAACGAACATCTTTGACAGACTTAGGAGGAGGTAAATTAGCAATCAAATCGATTTTGGATTTATCGACTTCTAGGCCATCTTTGGAGACGACATGACCTAGAACTATCCCCCTTTTTACCATAAAGTGACATTTTTCCCAATTAAGCACGAGTGATTTCTCCTTACAACGCTTAAGGACGAGTTCTAAATGAGTGAGACATTGGGAAAAAGATGATCCATATATTGAAAAATCGTCCATGAATATTTCCAAGAATTCTTCCACCATATCAGAGAAAATACTCATCATACACCTTTGGAAAGTCGCGGGGGCATTACAAAGACCGAAAGGCATGCGACGATAAGCCAAGGTTCCAAAGGGACAAGTAAAGGTGGTCTTATGTTGATCTTCTAAAGCAACAGGAATTTGGTTATAGCCAGAGTATCCATCGAGAAAACAGTAGTACTCATGTCCCGCTAAGCGTTCGAGCATTTGGTCAATAAAAGGCAAGGGAAAATGATCTTTTCGTGTGGCTGAGTTAAGCTTTCGATAGTCGATGCACACACGCCATTTGGTTTTGATTTTTGTTGGGACGAGTTCATTACTGTCGTTTTTGGTCACTGTGACTCCCGACTTCTTTGGTACAACTTGTACCGGACTCACCCAAGTACTATCAGAGATGGGATAGATGATGTTATTGTCTAGACATTTGATTATCTCCTCCTTGACCACTTCTCTCATGTTTGGGTTTAATCGCCTTTGAACCTCACGGGTGGGTTTAGCCTCATCAACTAAATGTATGCGATGTTCCACAATTGATGGGCTAATTCCTTTTATATCGTTAATTTCCCACCCCAAGGCATCTTTATTTTGCCGCAAGATATCCAAAAGTTTTTCTTCTTGGTCCTCGATAAGATCAGAAGCCAAGATTACGGGAAAAGTTTTTGAAGAGTCTAGGTAGGCATACTTAAGGTCTGGTGGCAAGGGTTTGAGGTCTAACTTAGGAAGTTCTTGTGTATCAACATTGGTCAACATTCCTTGGTTAGATTCAGGTGACGAAGTGTCGGAGTCAAGAATTTTGTTTATTTCAGAAATGTATTCGAGTTCATCGAAATCAGAGTCGAAATGGTCAAGACACATTTTCAAGGCTTCAGAAGTGTCACTAGAGGTTTCATCAACTGTGGTTTGAATCATGTCAATTTCATCGATCTCAAAATCCCTAGGTTGTTTGTTGAGATTAAAGATGTTTAGCTCAATGGTTAGGTGCCCGAAGGAAAGTCGAAGCTGACCATTCCTACAATTAATGACAGCATTAGAGGTTGCTAAGAAAGGGCGTCCTAAGATCAATGGTATTTGAATGTTAGGATTTGAGACAGGCTATGTTTCTAGAACTATAAAATCGACACGGAAGTAAAACTGTTCGATCTGTATCAAGACGTCTTCGATAATTCCCAATGGCTTTTTGATAGATCGATCGGCTAGTTGAAGTGTGATGTTTGTTGGTTTAATCTCCCCTAGTCCAAGTTGACGATAGACAGTATAAGGGAGAAGGTTGACACTGGCACCAAGTTCGAGTAGGGCACGAGAGATATGGGTGTTTCCTATTTTGCAATCAATCGTAGGGCAGCCAGGGTCTTTGTACTTGACTGGGGTAAGATTCGAAAGAGCATAGCTTGTATTTGCAGTTAGAAAGGCGGTTTTTGGGACATTGGTCGCACGTTTTTTTGTGCACAATTCCTTAAGACATTTAGCATATTGAGGGATTTGTTCGATTGTGTCTAAAAGGGGAATGTTCACACGGACTTGTTTGAAAATTTCCAAAATTTTATCGAAATTTGCCGCTTTCTTCTTATTGTTGAGCCTATGGGAAAATGGAGCTATTGGTTTTTCAACTCTGTGATGAGTTTCATCATTCGAGGAAGAAGGTTTATCCAAGGAAATAGAAAGTGGTAAGGTTGTAGAAGATGGAATGTTGGTATTGCCAACATTAATTTTCGAAGGTGGGTCGGGTTTGCCGACACTGGGAGAAGAATTGTTGGGATTGCCAACATTTAAGGGAACTTGAGGTTTAGAAGAATTGGCATTTGAAGCCAATGGGTGATCATCAAGATTAGGGATTGGGGTCGAGTTAGAAGGTTCGTCAGGGTCGCTCACGTTATTATCAATCTTCTTTCCAGATTGAAGGGTTGTAATTGCGTTGATTGGATTATGATTTTCGTCCTCACAAGAATTTACAGCACGAGAGTTATATTTTGGATTCACCTCAGGTTGACTCGGCAACTTTCCCCTCTCATTATTTTTCGCCATTTCCTTTATCATATTCATCATTTGGTCCATTTTAGCGTCTTGCGAGTTTATTTTAGCTTCGTAAGAGTTCATCTGTTTCTCTTATCGAACAAAATCTTGTGACGATTGACCGGATTGAGAGGATAAGTTTGATGATTGAAAATTGGGGTGCCTATAGGGTTGTTTGGATTGAGGTGCAGCTTGAGAGGTTTGAGAATTGTGAGGTGGAGCTTGGTAATTCGGATTGGGGATAAATGGTTGCATGTGAGATGGGTTAGCTGAATTATTGGGGTTTGACCAAGAAAAATTTGGGTGGTTCCTCCAACCAGCATTGTATGTGGATGAGTAAGGATTATTTGGAGCTATAACATTGGCTTGGTCCTGAGAGTAATAGTGGGGTAACCCTTCTCCGACTTGAGGAGTTTGATTTTCTAAAGGAATTTGACTTGGGTCCACGACATGCACTCCTCTAGTAGAAGTACGAATGGGAACACGAGTTGATTCCCATTGCATGTCCTTTTCAGAATAATCTTCTAAGAACTGCCAAGCTTCATCGGCTGTTTTAGACATAAAGTCTCCTCCATACATTGATTCTAGTTGAGTTCTAGTCTGATAGTTTAGCCCTTCATATGCAATTTGACATAAGTGATCTTTTAGAATTCCATGATTAGGACAACTATATAATAGCTGGTTGAATCTCTCTAAGTATTTTGAAAAAGTTTCCCCCTCATTTTGACAAAATTGGTTTATCTCAGTTCGGATTTTTAGAGTTTTATGGAAAGGGAAAAACTTTTTCAAGAATGCAGTGACAAATTCATCCCAACTTCTTATGGAATGTCGTGGAAGAGAATTTAGCCATCTTTTAGCGCTTTCAAGTAGTGCAAATGGAATTAGCCTTAGCTTGATCGATTCGTTAGATAGTTGTTGCATTTTTGTTGTGGAGGCATACAATTCAAATTCACTCAGAAATTCATAAGCATTTTCAGACCCAGTAAATTTTGGTACCCCTTGGATAAAAGAATGTTTTAGCTCAAAATTGTTTCCTTCAGCTGGTGGGAATACAATGACAGAGGGTTGAACGGTCCTAGTAGGATAACATCGATCACGAAGAGACAAGGGTCTATCCACTTGGATATTGAGATTTTGAAAATATTGATTTATTTGATTTTGATCCCCAAAGTTTGGAAAATTTTGATTCACCCGATTTTGATCCAATTCGGTTGGAAAATTTTGGTTGATTCGAGAACCCCTAGGAGAATTTTGTTGGCTAACACTTTTTTCACTCATTGTTGTTAAATGCAAGCACAGAAATTAGCTACAATGAAATTTTATGTCCTTATTGACTCCTAACCCAAAATTATAAAGTGACACGTTTGATTACTTAGATCAAAAGATTTCTCAGCCAGTTAACGGACAGGAGTTATCGGTGCACCGGGAATCACCCTAGCAATGCAGCCGAAGGTTTAAGTACCTTCAGAGTAACAACCGATATAATATTTACGAATCACCGTAATATTTATAAAAGGTTATTTCTCTGTCGTAGTCTAGACACCAAGAAATAATTCGTTCCAAATGAATCAACTATCACAATACAATTAAGCCCTAAATGAGCCCGTGACTCCCTTAAGTCCAACGTCTAACCGTTATTATTAGTCAGATTCTACGATGAAATGCAATCTGTGGGCTAAGGAAAGGGTGATGAAATCCCTCACCTTATGTGAATTGGGGTATTGCCCGTAACAGAATGAATAAAAAATGCAGAAATAACAGCAATCACACAAAATAATTGCAGAAATTAAAATTTGTACATTCAAAGCCGCTGCCCCTGCAGATTTTTTTTACAACAATTGTCTATACATTTTTTTCTTTGCGGCAGAGCATCTGTAGAGTTTTTAAAAATTTATCACCTTGATCGGCAGTCCGTCCAGTGAATTTGGGTAGCGCTAGCGCGTTCAAACACCACTTTGTGTGCAACCGCTCCGACAAGTCAACTTCAACTGCTTGCAACCGTTTGACTGATCTCTAAATTGCTTGAATCTGTTTTCTTGAATTTGTTCCTCAACTTTGATCTTTGTCTCTTCCTCTTTTTTTTCTTTTTTAGAATGAAGAAGCAGGAAAATAAAAAAAAAACGAATTCAACAACTAAAGAACAACTAAGCTTTTTTTTTAACGAAGAAGAGAAAAGAAAAGAAAAAAAAAGAAAAAAAACTAAACTAAACTAAATGACACTTAAATTAGTTCGAGACCGTGGTAAATATCCAAACAACTAACGCATTCAACCAAGGACCCTCAAACCAATCCAGGTTAAAATATATGCACGCAATCCTCTATTCAAACCAAAGGACCCTCAAACCCAAAAAAAAAAACGAATCACACTCAAGATTCAGTAAATAACTAAAAGGTTTTCTTACAACATCAAGTCCCAAAAAAAATCAACTACTCTTTTGTTTCCGGAAAGAAATTCCGAGTTTTTTTTTTAACAATCAAGGAAGATCCAAATTACTTAATTCGGGTTCCCATTTTTTTTCCTTTTTGGGTTTTCGAAGGATTCTGGGTGTGCAATTCCGACTGTAATAGAGCTTCGGATCTTGGCTTCCTAGTGATTGCAGTTTGCAGACAAAGACGTGAAGGCGACTTTGGTGATTTTGGGGGTTCAGATCGGAGGTTTGGGTTGTTTGCGGTTTCGAGTTGTGATCTACAGGGGTAATTGATGGATGGATGGCAGCGGTGTAAGTTTCGATCTGGTGCGAGGCTGAAAATATGGTTTGGGGTTTTTGATTAATCGGTGGAGAAGGACGGTTTGTGGCGGATTTGTTGGTATGCGTGAGCGTGAGGGTGGTTTTTGGTTGGGAGAAGGGTTGCTAAAGGGGTGGTGGAAAATATGGTCTGAAGGTGGAGCGTGGGTGTTTCGGTTGGAGAGTTTAGGGACGTGAGGTGATTCTGATCTCGTGGATGGTGAGGGTACGGATATGAACGGATGGGTTATGGTCCTGTACGGGTTTGTTCGTTGATGGGTATGATTTTGGTGGAAATGTGCTGTAGTTTGGTTGAAGGATGGTCCAGACGGTGATGAACTGATGATGTTTGGACCAGTGGTGATGGTGAACTTGCAGTGTAGATTTTGGTTTGAGATGGCGTTTGAGGACGGATGATCCGTATTTCTAGCTGAGAAAGTGAAAAGAATTGGCAAAACAAAGCAAGGAAAAATTGAACAAGGATTTTTTTTTTAATTGGAGTAAGAAGGGAAAGAAATTTATAATATTTTTTTTCAGGGAAAAGGAAAGAAATTGTAAACAGAGAAGGAGAGAGAGAAATAAATGAGATGGGGAAAGCAATCAAACCAAATTTGCAGATTTTTTTTTTTGTATAGAATATTGGTGAAAAGAGGGAAAGAACTGAGAAAAGGAAGAAACAAAAGAAAAGGGAAAGAAATCAAAAGCAAAAGTGGAATGTTTTTTTTTATAAGATTATGGCAACAACTATCAATACCAAATCAACCAATTTTTTTTTTAAACAAAATAAATCAATAAAAATAAAACTAACACGAATCAGAATTAAATAAATAATAAAATTTAATCTTGCCTCCCCGGCAATGGCGCCAAAAACTTGATCGTCGCCAATCTATGAATTAGAAAAGCGCGATATTTAAATTAAATTCTGCAAGCATACAGGTGTGTAGCATACAGGTCGAACTCAGGGAGGTAGATTAAAATCAAATTATTTATTTAATCTCTTGGGCGAGTTAGACGAAGCCTGGAGATTTTGTTGAAATAAAAACAAATTGAAATTGCGAACTTAGGATTATCGTTGAATCTAATTAACGATTAATCACTAAAGAAAGTAAATTGCAAAACAAGAACAACAATGCAGAAAATAAAAGTGCAAAATAAGAAGAACAACAAAAATTAAAATTAGGATTGTCGTTGAAACTAATCAAACGACTAATCACTAATGAAACAAATGTAAAATACAACTAGTACTCTACCGAATCTAATCGTGTAGATGGCACTAGTTGCTAAGAAATAAAAAAAATACTAGAAAATAAAAGAAGAAGAAGAAGAAGAATTTTTATTAGAGTAATGGAATACAAAAATGAGATGGTGGCTACAATGCTATTACAAGGGTATTTATAGGAGATAACCAAACCCTAACCCTAACCCTAATACAATGATAAATGGGCCTTAGGGAAATCACAAGAGAGTTTACAATAAGAAATATAAATGGGCCTTAGATAAATAAAGAAAATTTGGGCCTTTTCTCTTTTCCTCTTGCTTCCTTGACACTTCTTCATTGATTTGTGATGTGCAAAGCCTTTTTATCAATCCTTTTTTTGTCCAACAGCAACTAGATGTGAGATCTTCATCTACAATTCTTCAAAATGTAAATATATATCAATTTCATCTCTATTTCTCTACTTTTCTGGTTGCATGCGGGCTGGGTTGGAATATCTGTAAAAGTAACAAAACAATACCCAAGTAATATTTATTTATATACAAAAGATAAGATATAAGAGCATAAAATAAACACATTTCTATGTCAATCACCTAATATTCGGGTTGGAACTTTCCTTATGGTTGCTTCGCATTCCACTTCAGCTTCTTCTAGGATACTTGGCTCTACCACTTCAGCAGACTCATGTAGACATTTTCGGAGATGTGAAACGTGAAAGACGTTGTGAACTCCGGCCAATCTTTCGGGTAGCTCTAATCTATAGGCCATTTTCCCAATTGTTCCTCAATAATAGGAAATGGTCCAACCTAAAGGTATAGTCGAATGATAGAAGCAAGTAAAAACTTTGTGCCCATTAGGCAATGTCAAAACTGGAAATCTATGCCACATATATATTGATTAGGAGAAGAACCCTCTAAGCATCAGCCCCGAAGACCGAAATCAACATCAGACTGACACCCAAAGAATTACTCAACCCAACCACTAGATTCTAGGAAACTAAGCATGATGGACTCCTTTTAGGTCACAAGGGAGTCCCTTCCTAAGACCAACCTATAAAACCCAAAAAGTTTAGTCAAACCAACGAACACCCTCAAGCCCCAACATGTGTTGCTAACAGATGAGTCATACTCCCTATGGGGTTTGCAACAGAAATTGGATTGAGAATGGGACCGAGAGGATATACACAAAAGATAGCATGCAAGTAAGCTCTACATGAAGAGAGGGATCAAAGATATACTCTTAAGAAGAGATATGATGCACGAATCTAGTCTTTAATCTTCGCATTTCCTTGAGCTTAACTCCATTATGCTTTATCCGTCTTTAACTTCACAATTTCGTAGCTTCTTAATTCTTGTTTCCAAAATTTGAGTTGGAACCTATTTCACTGTTGCCTCTCGTTCCTCTTTCACTTACTCTACTTCTAGTATACTCGGCTCAAACATAACGGCGTACTCATGGTTTCATGCAAGCTCTCCAAAATTCACTAGTGAATCTTGGATCTCGTCCACTTACTATCAGGTATTCCACATAGAAGAACTATCTCTCGGAAATAAATGCCAACCATGTTGCCAAATGTACTTACTAAGGTGATTCTCCACAACTCATGCATAAGCGAAATGAACCTTCTGCCTTAGTGGCGAACACCACTGGAGCGCCCCATTATGAAATGCTCCTCCTAATGAACCCCTTTTCTAGAAGCTCTTTAATCTGTTTACTAAGCTCTTTCCTTTCCCGTGGAGCCATTGTCTAACGGGCAACGCAACGGGCTTTGCTTTATCTACAAGGTATATGCGGAAGTCTATCTCCCGCTTTGGAGGCAAGCCCTTCCCCTCTTTGAAAACTTCCGGATATTCCCGGACCACTCTAACCGATTGCAAATTTTCAACGGAGGCATCTAGCGATTTAAGGTAACTAAGCATAACCGCATACGAGGGATTACAAGAAATTTCCAAAGTGTTACCCAGCTGGGTCAGGAGCCTAACAACCCTTTTTTCACAATCAAGGATGGCCCCATTACTGGATAGCCAATCCATGCCCAAAATCAAACCATATCCCGAAAAGCCCAAAACAAAGGCACTACATTTAAATTCTACGCTTAGAATAGAAATTTTCAATCCCAAACAGATCATAGACAAATGAGCTGGGCCCCCAATTGGGTTTGAAACAATTAAGGGGTCCTCTACCATACTAGTTTTTAGGTGCAGAGATTCTACTAAAGCAGACGAGATAAAGGAGTGTGATGCACCAGAATCAAATAAAGTGCGAACGGGGTGATCATTAAGATAAACTACACTTTCTACAGAAGTATTTATACCTCGCTGTTGCAGAGGTGGCGCCTCTAGCACATGAACTTGTGCCCCTGAGGTGGATCCAGCCCTCTGCCCCTGTCCTCGTTTCTTTGGGCAATCCTTAGCCATGTGGCCTGTCTCACCGCAAGAAAAGCACCCGCCGTTCATCTTGGCCTTCTTTTTCCGGCAATCTTTCACTAAGTGCCCCACTTTGCCACAGAATTTACACTTCCTCTTCTCTTGGGACTTGTTGTCTTTCCCGCCCTTCTTAAAGTCTGTCTTCTTAAGCTGTAAACCCTCTTTCTTCCCTTGAGAGCTTTCCGCCTTTGTCTCCTTCTTCCTTGGTCAGTCCCTGGCCCAGTGGCTAGTCTCCCTACACTGAAAGCAAGTAGCACTAATCCTCCTCTTCTTCTTCCTGCAGTCTCCCTCCATATGTCCAAGAATTCCGCAGAAATAACATTTCCTTTTTTCACGTTTCTTGTCATTACTGTTACGATCCTTTCTTGTTTGACTATTATTCGTCTTCCTACTCTGGGACTCTTCCGCTTGCTGGTTTATGTGGAGGAGGAGGAGTGAACGCGTCAGCAGCTGGGGAGTAAGGTCTCCAGACATGCTGAAACAGAAAGGATAGATTCAAAACGAAGGATAAGAGATAGTACCTATGGCTTTGGGGGGACTTTGCCTTTTAAAATAAAATAATATTTTATCTTTTAAAAATGCTTCTTTAAATTTCTTTTTGAAAAATAAATTTTTAAAACTTTTTATCTTATCCAGTAAACCTATGCTCTGATACCAAGTGAAACACCCCACCTCCGTTAGGGCCACTCTCAAAGGGAATGCCCTAATTTTGGTGGAGGTTTTATAAGTATAAGTCACAGATATACAAGACAGATATAAGAACACATATTTTTGAACAGCGGAAAACAATAATTTTATTTCATCAAAATACATGTTACACAAACCATGCCATAATTGTCTTACAATACTTCCAAAATCATAACTGTCTTGATTACATTATTTAAAGAAGCATAAAGAAAACATAAATAAACTGCAAAAGTCCCATAATTGCTGTCCAAAGCCATAGTCCGAAACGAAAAGATCCAAGAAATACATTCTTTCTCTTCAAGCTGGATATGAAGGCTGGTTAAGCTGCGGTATTCCCTCCCTGTGGACCTGGGGGGGGGGGGGGGAACGGAAGAAAAGAAGACGAAAGAAAAGTAGAGTCAGACATAAAGCCTGAGTAAGTCTAGAACTATTCAGTCTATGAATAAAGAACTGGGTATGATAAGTATAAACTGGAAATGGGAAAGCACCATAAGCTAAGTTAAGTTGTCTAGGGTCGAATATACTATCGTGCCCCATATTAATCTCTGTACCCATATAAACTAGTTCCCAACAGGCACCCCATAGTCAGGGTGAAGTGATCCATTTTATGATGATCGGCTCCTACTCGCATAGTTACATGTGTCTTACGGCCCCCGTTGTTGTAGTTACCTATGCTGGTCCCACCTTGGGGTGTATCAAGTCCCATGGTGGCGGCCCGACACAATCCTAGAATGCACAGGTATGCTACTGGTGCCCAGTGCCTTATTTTTCTGCGCCGGAGTGTGTGCACGCTTGCACTCCGTTAGAACCTACACTGCTGCACCACCGCCGTCCATTTGACCTCTTACAATCAGCCCAGTAATCGTGCCCCACCCTGCCTAGTTTCAGGGTATCATGATACCTTGTAGGGTTACTGCTGAAAAGGGTCCCCCTCTACTAGGTTTTCTATTTCTAGCCAACATGCTAAGTTGGTTAAGTGTTTTATAAACCTAACCCCCAATCAGTCTGTTTAGTTTAGCATGTTCTATTTTGATTAAGTCTTAATTCACTTAATCCTATCAATCCTGACTCAGCCTTAATTGTCTTATTAAAGCCTTGACCTCTCACATTAGACAGGTATTGTTGTGGCTGCCTGTTGCCGGTTGGGTCCGGGCAGTCTTACGCCACAACTCAGTCTAACCTCGGGTCCTTATTGGGCTCTGTGTTCAACCACCCACATTGGATAGGTATTGTTGTGACTACTGGACAGCCGGGCGGTTCCGGGCAGGTTTACATCACAACTCAATCCAACCTCGGGTTAAACACATCGTATTTTCTACATTTACATACTTTGTCTCTTTTCTTTTTATATGTAAATATTTGCGGCCCTTTATTCAAATTCATCTTTATTGATTAAGATTTATTTATGCCACTTAATTGTTTTTCAAGGTTGTTGGCATGCGTCAAACATGCCAACACATATGTTCTATATTTTGGCCCAAACGTCATTACCCCCGTTTTATACGTTCGCTCCAATGTAAGGTGTGTTGGGTTTAACACTTAAACCCAATTTAGCCATATGAAAAGGGGAGGCTTATAACATGGTGTTTATCAGGTAACATGAAAGAGGGGAGTGTGAACGCATGAACTTGCAACGAACGATTCTGTAACACCCCGTGTATTCTATAACAGTGAAATTCATAAATTAAAGCATAACTAATTTCAAATCAAAGAATTAAGGGAAACGGGATACGCCATTGTGTTCGTCTCGGAAAAATACGCGAAATAGAGTCCGAGTTTTCGAAAAATGGAGTCCGTATGAAGAATATATGGCCTCCGGAAGTTTCAGAATTCAGGTTAAAATTCAAACAGACGAAAACAGCTCAGAAAAACAAGTTTAAAATTCAAAATCGGGCCCAATTGGCCAGGGTGGGAAAATTCCCGCCTAAGGCACCCAGGTCGACTTGGCAGTCGACCTGGGCTAGCCAGGTCGACAGGGCTGTCGACCTGGGTGTCGACTGGGCTGTCGACCTGGCCCCAGAGCCAGGTCGAACCCAACCCATCCTGGCTGGCCAGGTCAGTGTTTGGTCGATTTTCTGAGCCTTGCCTTGTCACTAGGGCTAGGTGTCAGCTCCTGATTGGTCTCTCTTTCGAATGAATGGCTACGATTAACCCAAGCTACATCGACGGTCCGAATCAATTCATAAACTCTATAAAAATGACCCTAGACTCTACCTAATCTATTCATTCAAAAAATAAGAATGAGGCCATCATGCTGCTGAGGAACGACTAGGAGTAGCCACCAATTTGAGAGAAAATTAGGAGACAAACTTTAAAGCATAAAGCAACTACAAGTTAAACTTAAACAAATCAAATCAACGCCTACATCAAAGGAATAACATCTCCAAATCCAGAATTCAGATTCCTGAATTGAAGAATTCGTCACACGATTGTAAGTAGAGTACTATTCCGGTATGAATTAAATAACTGTGTTTGATTTGTGTAAAATGAGAATTACACTTGATTTGTGGTGATAGTAATTCATATTTGTGCGTTGCTATGATTCTAATCGATTTGGAATGTTGTGATATAACGATTGGATATTCGCAAGTATGTAATTCATGATAAAAACTAAATGTTAGCGGTAGTTTATTTGAGATTCATGCAAGTATACGATTGGATATTCGCAAGTATGTAATTCATGATGAAGCTACATGTTTGTGGTTGTTTAATTGAGATTCATGCAAGTATGTGGTTTTGCTACTATGCCAACATAATGTATATTTTTGTACAAAATCACTTTGTGTGTAATTGGATCAAATTTGGGGTATTATGATTCATATGAAATTATGTTGGAATTGGCATCATGATCTATGTATAAAACCATACTTTTGTATTAGAAACAAAAGTAAGCCTCTTTGTGAACTTATGTTGATTTTATGAATATGACTAGGCTATGTTTGGTATTATGCCTAATTGAAAAACATGTTAGGCCTATATTGTTAACAAGAATTATATGATAATATATGTGACACATAGCTAAGTTAGATTTACATTCCAATTGCAAGTTTGCATGAATAAAGAAAAAACGATGATTTCATGTTTAGGAATATTTATGCCATGATTACATGAATAGATCAAAAACCATCATTTCATGTTTGGGTATATTTGTGCCATGATTATGTGAATAAATTAAAAATCATGATTAAGTTGGAATAATTCTAGTTGAACTATACTTTTGTATTAGTAACAAAAGTAAGCACCTTTGTAAACATATAGTAACTTTATAAACATGATTTGCTTATGTTTGACATTATGCCTAAGTAAAAATATAGGTTTATGTTGTAGTTAAGACTATGTGTCAATAATGATATCTAATTTAGTTAGATTCTTAACTTAACTACAAGTTTACATGGTTTGATTCATGTCACTTATGCTTTATGACCAAAGTATATGTTACCACAATGCAAGTACACCAGTTTCTATTTTGTAGTTCCAACGTTATGTTGCAAGTTCATGCGTTCACATTCCCTTTTTTTGTGTGTATATAATCACGTTTTAAGCCTCCCCTTTTTCACGTGGCCAAGTTGGGCTTAAAAGGCTAAGCCCAACATATATTATGATAAACGAACGTATTAAACGGGGGAAATAGCGTTGGGCCAAATTAATTAATAAATGAAAATATAAAAGTAGAGGGGCCCAAATTCAAGAATGGGTTGGGCCCATGATTGGTGTAAACCCTTACACCATTAGCTTAAATTGATTTTGAATAATGGGCCGCAAATATTTACATATAAGAAAATAAAGAAGAAAGACAAAATATGTAAATATAGAAAATACGATGTGTTTAACCCGAGGTTGGATTGAGTTGTGATGTAAACCTGCCCGGAACCGCCCGGCTGTCCAGTAGTCACAACAATACCTATCCAATGTGGGTGGTTAAACATGGAGCCCAATAAGGACCCGAGGTTAGACTGAGTTGTGGCGTAAGACTGCCCGGACCCAACCGGCAACAGGCAACCACAACAATACCTGTCTAATGTGAGAGGTCAAGGCTTTAATAAGACAATTAAGGCTGAGTCAGGATTGATAGGATTAAGTAAATTATATTAATACTTAATCAAGATGGAACATGCTAAACTAAACAGACTGATTGGGGGTTAGGTTTATAAAACACTTAACCAACTTAGCATGTTGGCTAGAAATAGAAAAACCTAGTAGCGGGGGACCCTTTTCAGCAGTAACCCTATAAGGTATCATGATACCCTGAAACTAGGCAGGGTGGGGCACGATTACTGGGCTGACTGTAAGAGGTCAAATCGACGGCGGTGGTGCAGCAATGTAGGTTCTAACGGGGTGTGGGCGTGCACTCACTCCGGCGCAGAAAAATAAGGCACTGGGCACCAGTAGCATACCTGTGCATTCTAGGGTTGTGTCGGGCCGCCGCCATGGGACTTGATACACCCCATGGTGGGACCAGCATAGGTAACTACAACATCGGGGGCCGTAAGACACATGTAACTATGCGAGTAGGAGCCGATCATCATGAAATGGATCACTTCACCCTGATTATGGGGTGCCTGTTGGGAACTAGTTTATACGGGTACAGAGATTAATATGCGGTACGATAGTATATTCGACCCTAGACAACTTAACTAAGTATATGGTGCTTTCCCATTTCTAGTTTATACTTATCATACCCAGTTCTTTATTCATAGACTGAATAGTCCTAGACTTACTCAGGCTTTATGTCTGACTCTACTTTTCTTTCGTCTTCTTTTCTTCCGTTCCCCCCCCAGGTCCACAGGGAGGGAATACTGCAGCTTGACCAGCCTTCATATCCAGCTCGAAGAGAAAGAATGTATTGCTTGGATCTTTTCGTTTTGGACTATGGCTTTGGACAGCAACTATGGGACTTTTGCAGTTTATTTATGTTTTCTTTATGCTTCTTTAAATAATGAAATCAAGACAGTTACGAAGATGTTATGTTTTTGGAAGTATTGTAAGACAATTATGGTATGGTTGTTGTAACACGTATTTTTAATGAAATAAAAGTTGTTGTTTTTCCGCTGTTCAAAAATATGTGTTCTTATATCTGTCTTGTATATCTGTGACTTATACTTATAAACCTCCACCAAAATTAGGGCATTCCCTTTGAGAGTGACCCTAACGGAGGTGGGGTGTTTCACTTGGTATCAGAGCATAGGTTTACCAGATAAGATAAAAAGTTTTGAAAAATTATTTTCAAAAAGGAAATTTAAAGAAGCATTTTTTTTAAGAGATAAAATATTTTTTTTTTTTAAAAGGCAAAGTCCCCCCCAAAGCCATAGGTACTATCTCTTATCCTTCGTTTTGAATCTATCCTTTTTGTTTCAGCATGTCCGAAGAACTTAACTTGCCAGAGGGTGTACCAATACCTGGTTGGTTTAGACCGTTCTTAGAAGCAAGGGCCACTCAGCCAGGTCCTACCGTTCCTCCTCCCCCAGCTGCAGGAAATCATCCAGCTGCAGCAGCACCTCTTCCTCCACCTCTTCCACGGGGAAACACGTTTGCTAAGATATGTAAAGATTTTAAAGCTATGGGAGGAAAGGATTTTCATGGAACTGAATCCTTCGTGGCAGCTAGAATTTGGCTGAAAGAAACCGAGGACTTATTCATCATCTTTGAGGTAGAAGATAGGCAGAAAGTACAACTGGCAGTTTGGCTACTAAAGGGAGAGGCTTCCTACTGGTGGGAAGTCACTAATGCAGAAAGACCAGTGGAGACATGGGAGGACTTTAGGGCAACGTTTGAGGCTAAATTTCTCTCAGATGCGGAAAGGAGTTTGCAGTTGGAAAAATTCTTATTTCTTAAGCAAGGGAACAAGACAGTCAAAGAGTATGTTAATCAGTTCGATGAGCTGGCTAGGTTTGGGCTGGACCTAGTCAACACCCCGCACAAGAAGGCTCTCCGTTTCGTCAAAGGGTTGAATGAGCCATTACACAGTTTGGCCATGACCCATATACCCATGGGAGCTACATATGAAAGGTTGGTACAAATGGCATTGCTGAACGAAGAGGATAAGGGCAAGAAGGAGACAAAGGCAGAAAGCTCTCAAGGGAAGAAAGAGGGTTTGCAGCCTAAGAAGACAGACTTTAAGAAGGGCGGGAAAGGCAACAAAGAGAAGAGGAAGTGTAATTTCTGTGGCAAAGTGGGGCACTTAGTGAAAGATTGCCGGAAAAAGAAGGCCAAGGAGAATGGTGGGTGCTTTTCTTGCGGTGAGACAGGCCACAGGGCTAAGGACTGCCCAAAGAAACGAGGACAGGGGCAGAGGGCTGGAACCACCTCGGGGGCGCAGGTTCATGTGCTAGAAGCGCCACCTCTGCAACAGCGAGGTATAAATACTTCTGTAGAAAGTGTAGTTTATCTTTATGATCACCCCGTTCGCACTTTATTTGATTCTGGCGCATCACACTCCTTTATCTCGTCTGCTTTAGTAGAATCTATGCACCTAAAAACTAGTATGGTAGAGGACCCCTTAATTGTTTCAAACCCAATTGGGGGCCCAGCTCATTTGTCTATGATCTGTTTGGGATTGAAAATTTCTATTCTAAGCGTAGAATTTCAATGTAGTGCCTTTGTTTTGGGCTTCTTGGGATATGGTTTGATTTTGGGCATGGATTGGCTATCCAGTAATGGGGCCATCCTTGATTGTGAGAAAAGGGTTGTTAGGCTCCTAACCCAGCTCGGTAATACTTTGGAAATTTCTTGTAATCCCTCGTATGCGGTTATGCTTAGTTACCTTGAATCGCTAGATGCCTCTGTTGAAAATTTGCAATCAGTTAGAGTGGTCCGGGAATATCCGGATGTCTTCGAAGAGGTGAAGGGCTTGCCTCCGAAGCGGGAGATAGACTTCCGCATATACCTTGTAGATAATGCAAAGCCCGTTGCGTTGCCCGTTCGACACATGGCTCCACGGGAAAGAAAAGAGCGCAGTAAACAGATTAAAGAGCTTCTAGAGAAGGGGTTCATTAGGAGGAGCATTTCAGAATGGGGCGCTCCAGTGGTGTTCGCTATAAAGGCGGATGGTTCACTCCGTCTATGTGTTGACTATAGGGAGCTCAACAAGCTAACGAAAAAGAATAGGCACCCTCTCCCCAGAATTGACGATTTGTTTGATCAGCTTGTAGGAGCGTCTGTTTTCTCCCAACTCGATTTTGCGACCGGTTTTCATCAGCTAAGGGTGGCTGAAGATAGTATCGATAAAACGACATTCAGAACCCTAGACGGCTTCTTTGAATGGCTTGTCATGCCTTTCGGCTTGACAAATGCACCTGCTTACTTCGTGGACCTGATGAGTAGGGTATTCAGAGATTTCCTCAATAAGTTCGTAGTGGTCTTCGTAGACGATATCCTTATCTTCTCAAAGAGTGAAGAGGAACATGCTCAGCACTTAAGGGCAATCATGGAAACTCTGCGAGTCCATCAGCTAAAAGCCAAATTCTCCAAATGCCACTTTTGGAGAGAAGAAGTGAGGTTCCTTGGGCACATAGTATCCAAACAAGGGTTAGCAGTGGACCCTGCTAAGGTAGTGGCGGTACAGGATTGGAAGACACCAAGGAATGCAACTGAGGTCCGGAGTTTTCTAGGACTAGCAGGTTTCTATCGAAAGTTCATAAAGGATTTTTCGAAAATCTCAGCTCCGCTCACGAAATTGACCAAGAAGAATCTAGCATTCAATTGGGACTTGGATTGCGAGTTTGCTTTCCAGCGACTAAAAAGGGCTCTTACAACAGCCCCAGTTTTGACGTTGCCAGATTGATGCAAGATGTTCACTGTTTATACAGATGCATGTGGGACAGGGCTAGGCGCCGTCTTAATGCAAGAAGGAAGGGTAGTAGCTTATGGCGGGAGGCAGTTGAAAGTGCACGAAAAGAACTACCCGACACACGATCTTGAGTTAGCTGCCATCGTCTTTGCACTCAAGTCTTGGCGACACTATCTCTTAGGTGAGAAGTTCGAACTTTACACTGACCATAAATCGTTGAAATATCTTTTCTCGCGGAAAGATCTTAACTTGAGGCAACAGAGATGGATGGAGTTTCTTGCCTTGTACGATTTCGAGATCTCCTACACTCCGGGCAAAGGCAACGTAGTGGTAGACGCGTTGAGCCGAAAGAAATTGACCCTAAGCCCGCTGTTTGTTGAAAGACAAAGCCTAGAGTTTACAGCCAGCTTCGACTTTAGGCCTTCCTCCGATTTTGTACCAGGCTTGCTAGCATCTCTCGAAGTGCGCCCGACTTTAGTGGACTCAATAGGGACAGCACAACGCGAAGACCCTCAGCTTGTGGAAACGATTGATAGGCTAATTAGGGGTGAGACTTCAAGTCACCTCAACAGATACTCCATCGACGATAAGGGTTGGCTAAGGCGAGACGGAAGACTATGCGTCCCACAGACAAGGGATTTAGTAAAGAGGGTTCTCGAGGAAGCACATCACTCCAAGATGACGATACACCCAGGCGGAGATAAAATGTACAAGGACATAAAAAGAACTTTCTTCTGGAACGGCATGAAAAAGGATGTGGCAGAATTCGTTTCTAAGTGTATGGTGTGCCAACAAGTTAAGGCGGAACAGAAAAAGCCTGGCGGTCTGCTACATCCTCTAGAGGTCCCGCAGTGGAAGTGGGATAGCATCTCAATGGACTTCATCGATGGGCTGCCTAGGTCTAGGAGATGCAACACTAGCATTTGGGTAATAGTGGATAGGCTTACTAAAAGCGCCCACTTTTTACCTGTCAAAAGTAAAAGAACTGCATCATCTCTAGCATCTCTTTACCTCAAGGAAATTGTCCGACTCCACGGAATACCATCCAGCATTGTTAGTGACCGAGACCCTATCTTCACAAGTGAGTTTTGGCGGAGTCTGCAAGAAGCGGTAGGCACGCAGTTATGCTTGAGCACAGCCTATCATCCCCAACCGACGGCCAAACGGAAAGAGTGAACAAAGTTTTGGAGGACCTTTTAAGACCGTGCGTCCTTGACTTCGGAGGAACGTGGGAAAACCATCTTCCTTTGGTGGAATTTGCCTACAACAACAGCTATCAAGCAACCATCGGAATGGCACCCTTCGAAGCTTTATATGGAAGACCGTGCCGATCGCCCACTTGTTGGTGGGAGTCTACTGATAAGCTCATACTTGGACCAGATATGATCCGAGAGACTTCAAAGAAAGTAGACTTAATACGAAGAAGGATGAAGACGGCCCAAGACAGACAAAAGTCCTACGCCGACAAGAGGAGGACCGACCTTGACATATAGTTACTTTATAAACATGATTTGCTTATGTTTGACATTATGCCTAAGTAAAAATATAGGTTTATGTTGTAGTTAAGACTATGTGTCAATAATGATATCTAATTTAGTTAGATTCTTAACTTAACTACAAGTTTACATGGTTTGATTCATGTCACTTATGCTTTATGACCAAAGTATATGTTACCACAATGCAAGTACACCAGTTTCTATTTTGTAGTTCCAACGTTATGTTGCAAGTTCATGCGTTCATATTCCCTTTTTTTGTGTGTATATAATCACGTTTTAAGCCTCCCCTTTTTCACGTGGCCAAGTTGGGCTTAAAAGGCTAAGCCCAACATATATTATGATAAACGAACGTATTAAACGGGGGAAATAGCGTTGGGCCAAATTAATTAATAAATGAAAATATAAAAGTAGAGGGGCCCAAATTCAAGAATGGGTTGGGCCCATGATTGGTGTAAACCCTTACACCATTAGCTTAAATTGATTTTGAATAATGGGCCGCAAATATTTACATATAAGAAAATAAAGAAGAAAGACAAAATATGTAAATATAAAAAATACGATGTGTTTAACCCGAGGTTGGATTGAGTTGTGATGTAAACCTGCCCGGAACCGCCCGGCTGTCCAGTAGTCACAACAATACCTATCCAATGTGGGTGGTTAAACATGGAGCCCAATAAGGACCCGAGGTTAGACTGAGTTGTGGCGTAAGACTGCCCGGACCCAACCGGCAACAGGCAGCCACAACAATACCTGTCTAATGTAAGAGGTCAAGGCTTTAATAAGAAAATTAAGGCTGAGTCAGGATTGATAGGATTAAGTAAATTATATTAATACTTAATCAAGATGGAACATGCTAAACTAAACAGACTGATTGGGGGTTAGGTTTATAAAACACTTAACCAACTTAGCATGTTGGCTAGAAATAGAAAAACCTAGTAGCGAGGGACCCTTTTCAGCAGTAACCCTATAAGGTATCATGATACCCAGAAACTAGGCAGGGTGGGGCACGATTACTGGGCTGACTGTAAGAGGTCAAATCGACGGCGGTGGTGCAGCAGTGTAGGTTCTAACGGGGTGTGGGCGTGCACTCACTCCGGCGCAGAAAAATAAGGCACTGGGCACCAGTAGCATACCTGTGCATTCTAGGGTTGTGTCGGGCCGCCGCCATGGGATTTGATACACCCCATGGTGGGACCAGCATAGGTAACTACAACATCGGGGACCGTAAGACACATGTAACTATGCGAGTAGGAGCCGATCATCATGAAATGGATCACTTCACCCTGATTATGGGGTGCCTGTTGGGAACTAGTTTATACGGGTACAGAGATTAATATGGGGTACGATAGTATATTCGACCCTAGACAACATAACTAAGTATATGGTGCTTTCCCATTTCTAGTTTATACTTATCATACCCAGTTCTTTATTCATAGACTGAATAGTCCTAGACTTACTCAGGCTTTATGTATGACTCTACTTTTCTTTCGTCTTCTTTTCTTCCGTTTCCCCCCCAGGTCCACAGGGAGGGAATACCGCAGCTTGACCAGCCTTCATATCCAGCTCGAAGAGAAAGAATGTATTGCTAGGATCTTTTCGTTTTGGACTATGGCTTTGGACAGCAACTATGGGACTTTTGCAGTTTATTTATGTTTTCTTTATGCTTCTTTAAATAATGAAATCAAGACAGTTATGAAGATGTTATGTTTTTGGAAGTATTGTAAGACAATTATGGTATGGTTGTTGTAACACGTATTTTTAATGAAATAAAAGTTGTTGTTTTTCCGCTGTTCAAAAATATGTGTTCTTATATCTGTCTTGTATATCTGTGACTTATACTTATAAACCTCCACCAAAATTAGGGCATTCCCTTTGAGAGTGACCCTAACGGAGGTGGGGTGTTTCAGATTCAATTAACATAAAGTAGGCACATGTGAACCCTTAATTGTAACATCATATAATCATGGCATAATATGAATCATTTTATCCATATAATTATAGCATAAACAATACTTAAACGTGAATCATTCCATTCATATAATTATGGCATAGGAAATACTTAAACATGAATCATTCTATTCATATGATTGTGGCATAAACAATACTCAAACATGAATCATTCTATTCATATGATTATGGCATAGAAAATACTTAAACATGAATCATTCTATTCATATGATTGTGGCATAAACAATACTCAAACATGAATCATTCTATTCATATGATTATGGCATAAACAGTACTTAAACACGAATTATTCTATTCATATGATTATGGCATAGAAAATACTTAAACATGAATAATTCTATTCATATGATTATGGCATAGAAAATACTTAAACATGAATCATTCTATTCATATGATTGTGGCATAAACAATATTCAAACATGAATCATTCTATTCATATGATTATGGCATAAACAGTACTTAAACACGAATTATTCTATTCATATGATTATGGCATAAATAATACTTAAACATGAATCATTCTAGATGATTATGGCATAAACAAAACTTAAACATGAATCATTCTATTCATGCAATCATGGCATAAATAATACTTAAACATGAATCATAGGTTCAACTAACCATGTAAACTTGAAATTAAGAATCTAACTAAATTAGATATCATTATTATTGGCACATGGTCTTGACTAGAAATATAAGCCTATATATTTTTATTTAGGCATAATATAAACTAATCATGTTCATAAAATCGCTACATGCTAACAAAAAGGTAGTTACTTTTGTCACTAATACAAAAGTATGGTTCAACTAGAATTATCCCAACCTAATTCTTATATGAATCATGGTTTTTAATCCATTTATAGAATTATAGCATAAACATACCTAAACTTAAATCATGGTTTTTATTCTATCTATGTAAACTTGCAAGTGGAATGTAATTCTAATGTAATTCCAATGTAACTTATGTGTCACATATATTATCATATGATTATGATAACAACATAAGCCTAAAAACATGTTTTTCAATTGGGCATAATAACAAACATAGTTTAGTCATGTTCATAAAATTAATACAAGTTCACAAAGATGCTTGCTTTTGTCACTATCACAAAAGCATGATTTTTATACTTGAACTATAATGCCAATTCCAACATAACTTCATATGAATCATAATACTTAAGTGGATCAAATTACACTAAAGATGACCATTGAATTATACATCATGTTGGCATAACAATAAATCATAGACTTGCATGAATTTCAAACAAACCATTACAACATATAGTTGTTATTTTCAACATGAATCATATACTTGCAATTATCAAATGGGTGTTGTAAATAACTACCACAAACATGTAGTTTTCAATATGAATCATATGCTTGTATGAATCCCAATTAAAATTCCACAACATGTGGTTGTCAACATAAACCATATACTTGTATGAATCCAATCGTACATCATAGCATTGCCAAATCGTTTAGAATCAAAATAACATACAAATATAAGTTATTATCGCCATAATTCCATTTCGTTGTTAACTTCCAACGCAAATCGCGTACTTGCAAATATCCAATCGTACACCATAATATTCCCAAATCGTTTAGCATCAAAGCAACATACAAATATAGATTATTATCGCCCCAATTCCATTTCTTACTTTACAAAAATCAACACAATTATTTAATTCACATCGGAATAGCACTCTACTTACAACGTATGACGAATCTTCAATTCAGGAATCTGAATTCTGAATTCTGAATTTGGAGATGCTATCCTTTGTTGTAGGCGTTGCTTTGATTCAATTAACGTTGCTTTAAGCTTTTGATTTATCTCCTAATTGTCTCTCTATTTCTGACGGCTATCCTTAGTCTCTCCTCAGCAACATGACGGTCTCATCTCCATTTTAGTTTGGGTGAATTAGGGTTAGTCTTAGGTCCTTTTTATAGAGTTTGTGAGTTGATTTAGACCGTCGATGAAGCTTGGTTTAATAATAGCCGTTCGTTCAAAGGAGAGGCCAATCACGAGCTGACACCTAGCCCTAGTGACAAGGCAAGGCTCAGAAAATCGACCAAACACAGACTAGGCCAGCCAGGGGGGGCTGGGTTCGACCTGGCTCAGGGGCCAGGTCGACTCCCCAGTCGACCCCCAGGTCGACCCCCAGGTCGACCTGGTGGGTTTGGGCGGGAATTTTCCCGCCTACTCTGATTGGGCTGAAATTCAAATCTGTTTTCGAAATTTGAATTTTCTGAAACTTCATCGGGCCATAATTTGGTCATACGGGCTCCGTTTTTCGAAAACTCGGACTCTATTTCGCGTATTTTTCCGAGACGAACACAATGGCATATCCCGTTTCCCTTAATACTTTGATTTGAAATTTATTATACTTTAATTCATGAATTTCACTGTTATAAAATACACGGGGTGTTACAGTATCACTCCCTAAAGTGGCAACCCGATACAACAGAGATGCACGACTTATACCTACACGATGCAACAACGTCTTACCTACCAGCCCGGGTCCACACACACATACGAAACCCGTTGGACTTGCATTGCCACTGCTAACCCGTTTTGACCTCTTACAATCAAACCCAGTATGCGTGTCCCGTCCTCGACATGGGTCCAGCTCACAAAGATACGTAATGGGCTACTGGTCTGAAAAGGGTCCCCTTTCCTCGACACAAGCTTCCCACCTATGCTTGGTCCCCTCTAGTAATTCGTACTTAACCCCTTCTTATTCATGTCCACTTACATGCTCAAATTTTGGTTAAGTACACACTAGTTATGTCTTACATGTTACCCATATCCCCCACTTAACCCCTACATCATCCTCATGTCTTAATACATGCTTTATCTTGGTTAAGTGCTTATAGGTTATATTTTACATGTCATTCATATTATCCCCAACGTATGGGTTTAACCAAGCGCCTTGGCTTTATCTGCCATTAGACTCTATGTCTATCCATTAATTATGCGCTTGTGCTACCTCATTAGTCTTATCATTTAACTTGGTTATTTCCATTCATACCAACCTTCAACTTTGCTTATTAATTCAATTCTTAACTTACACTATATTAAGTCCATTAATAAGCCCACAACATGTTATTCCTATGATTCATACATTAACCCCCGTTATAGTACAATAACATGTTCTTATTCAATCTTTACAACCAAGTACCCCTTAACTTACAAACACACTGGAGAGAGAAAATAATTCCCTAAATACCAACCCCGAAGACCGGAATCAACATCAGATTGATACTTAGAGGATTATCCAACCTAACCAATGTTTTGTTCCTTTTTATAATATAACTTATGTCGCCTTCAATTGTAAATTCATTCTTGTCTTTACATATTGCTTAATCTACAGTGAAGCACATTTTTCCTTATTACATAAGTTATCTCATCTTATCTATTGTTCCGCCTAACTTACTTTATTCCATAAGTTATCATTCCCACTTAGGCATTAATTAAGATTTACTTAACTCAACCATTCATGTCATAACAGTTAAGTGTCATTCGCCTAATCATATTACTTAACCCACCCATTCATACCATATTGGTTAAGTGTCATTAGCCTAATCATATTACTTAACCCACCCACTCATACCATATTGGTTAAGTGTTCTTAGTTTACTTAACCCTACCCACTGGTCTAATTACGATGTTATGTTGGTTAAGTATTACTATTCGTATTTCCATATGTCACCCATATGTCACCCACTTAACCCCCATGTCCCACCACATGTTTATCTGGTTAAGTATTTCTTAATTCATTAAGGCCGTAACCCTATAAAGACCTCTCACATTAGACTGACATTTATGGCAGCTGGATTTGCCGGGCGGGTCCGGGCAGTCTTACACCATAAAAGAGTCTAACCTCGTGTCTTTACAACTGTTACTCTTTTAATTTGGGCCTAGGACCTCTCACATTGGGCTACCATTTGTGACTACTGGATTCGCCGGGCGGGTCCGGGCAGTTTTACGTCACAAATGAGTCCAACCTCGTGTCCTAAGCATTGATTATCACTTATAATCATTTACCCCAGTCTTAATATTTTCCCTATTCAAATTATTAATTAATTCCTAATTTAACGATGTCCATAATTGACTCAATTATGTTCATCAATTAATGGTATGCAAAATCATACCAATTTTACCACAATTTATCTTATGCCATTAAAGGCAACTTATCTCAATTAATATTTATCCCTCCTTTAAGTCTATTACATGCCAACTACCAAAAACCCACTTAGGCGTGTTCATATTAGCCCCTTTTCAAGACATAAATTATCATATGTGTTTCAACTACAAATCTCACATAATTAACATATGCCCAAGTTCTAGATTACATGTCCGTTTTACATATGCCTAATTCATACCAAATTTACATATGTTCAGTTCATGCCATTTTATATGTATACCAATTTATGCCAATTTACACCTATCAAGTTCTAGCCAAATTAAATATGCCAATCCCAATTCTTGCAATTACCATTTTAATGGCGATACCCCAATTATCAAATTTCATATTAATTGCAATAATACCCATATATCCAATTTTCATGTTATGCCATCAATTCCACCAATCGCATATATCCAAATAGGTAATATTCCCATACTTTTCCCCGTATTCAATCATACGCAAAATCGTGGTTTAGGCCTAGATCCGAAATTGATCTAGGTTCATCAAAAGAAAATAAATAGGGGAAAGGTAGAATTTTGCAATAAAACAAGATCAGAGAGAAAACAGCATAAATCATCATGATAGGCATAAAGATTAGATCTTGATAATAATATCAACATGAATCCAAGAAACTGATTTACAACGACTGAATAGAGCATGAACTAGACATAAGAATGGAGGTGAACAAGTCTCAAAACTCAAGGTTCAAAGATAAACAGGAATAGATCTGAATTGATAAACATGCTTATATCCAATTACACTTTATTCCATAGCCATATTAAAATTAAGTATTTTAATCTAAAAGGTAACTAGAACTTACATAGCATGGCTAGTGAATTTAAGAACTGAAATCAATGTTGTAGCGTTGTTGATTCATCTCCTTGAATTGTTATAGAAGTCTTCATCTTTGCGTTGGATTGCGTATGAAAGCTTAAGAAGAAGATTAGAGACGGCGACCATGACCAAGAGGGATTTTAGCAGTATAATGGTGGCTAGACATGTTTTATTGAATTAGGGTTAGGCCTTAGGTTGTATTTATAGATGTAGGAACTCATTTAGGCCCTTAGATCATCCCTAGAGTCAATCCGGACCATCAAAACTCATCCCGGGCCTCAAAAATGGGTTCTGGGCCACACCAGGCCGACCAGGTCGACCTATATAGGGGGGAGGTCGACATTACAGTCGACCTGGGGGGGGGGAGTCGACTGTGCAATCGACACTACAGTCGACCTGGGGTCAGTCTGCCTGAAAGTCTGCTGAAACTTGTACAGGCCATAACTTGGTCATACGGACTCCGATTTTTGAAAACTCGGACTCTATTTCATGTAAAATTTCGAGGTGAACGCAATGGCACAACCCATTTCCCTTGATTCTTATTTTAAAATTTAATTCTGCCTTGATTCTTGTATTAACATGTTATAAAAATTCGGGTTGTTACAATTACTCTTATTAATAACCAATCGGTCCGCTTTTCACTATTACCCTATCATTCCTTTGCTCGAGTGAAATCCACCCAGCGCACACTAATTCTGCATCATCCCAAAGCATAACCAAATTAACTGAGAAATCCACGATTATATGATTAGTAATGTTAACGTTTATGTTAAAGTTAATTTACTTGTAGCTAAATAAGGGCCAATACTGTTCTCCAATCCCAATTGTTTGCTTATATCGATTCCTGCAACAATGCACAATATTATAATATGTAAAACATTTCTAAAAAAAGCAATTAGTTAGCCTATATAATTACTTTGTTTGTCACATATACGCTGCTTCGTGTTCCAGGATTTATTCCCTCCCCGCTGACTTCTGCTTTGCCTAACTACTCTTTATCTCACGTTTCACTTCGTATAACCGCTCCTCCTTCGAACAAACTCCACCACGCACTGATCATCGACGATCTGGAACCCATCGGAAGTCGCGCCTTAAAGCACTGCAGCGCCACCTACTTGCGGCCAAAACTTCGGTCAACTTGACATTTCCACTCGCCACATATTTAACCCTAACCGGTGTCTATTTCGAGCTAATCCCAAGCCACCTCAGCATGCCAAATCAAATCATAGCTGTTGGGAAGGGAGAGCTCGCTTAGCTCCACAATATTGATGAAGGAACAGTTTGGATTTGATCCATAAATTGTGAGATCGAAGGGGTAAAGTCGGTGAGATTTGTGCCGTTGAAGATATTGATGGTAGCTAATTCATGTATTGACCACGCACGACAAGTGTTGACCGAAAATTAGGTTCGGGGTAGGGGGGAGGGCGGAGGTGATAACACGTTATATACAGTGTTGGCTATAAATCTTATTATTATTTTAATTTCATGAAACTTACACATGAAGTATCATGTAAAATCTACCGCATATGATCTCCAATTGAGATGAAATCCTAATCCTAGCATGAAAAAATGTTCCGGACCCAATGGGATAGGTTTCATCAAATTCTGAGGTCATTTGTGAAAAGTCCTTTATAAATCACAAACTAAAAATCATGTGTCTAAAATTTTCCATGATCACAAATTAAATCCAATAACTTGAAACTTTGAAATTCTATTAGACCTTTTCCTTATGGATCCAACAAAATTTATTTCATTAAAATCGGAGTTCGTTTGGCCAGTCGTTTATTACTTTAAAGTTACCCCTGTCTAAATTGGCTAAAATAATATAAATGATTATGGCATTTATCGCTACCATGATCAAATGGTAAGTTCGATTGACCCAAAAATTGAAATCTTATAATAATTAATTAATACGAATCCAGTGTCATAAGTTTCTTTGCATTCCGAGACTATTTCCCAGTACGCTATTTTTATACGTCAAACACCGCTATTTTAGAGACCAAAGTACTCGATGTCCAAAAATAACGAACTACATGCCTATTCTAACTTTAATCGTCGATACGAACTCAACAGAATTGGTTTCGTGGCTTGATTCGATCATATGCTCAAGTTATACACAAATACATGCTCAAGTTATACACAAATACCGCTCTATTAAATTAAATTATTTTAACTACGTGCAATATACATCGTTTTGCCATGAAATTTAAGGCTGTCGTTGTCACATACGACATCGTTTTTCCATGAAATATGGTACCATACAATAATTTAACGTTACGTTTCCAATGAAACTAATTTCATCGAAAACGGAGACCATTTGCAAAATGACCCTTTTTTAAGGCTTATATAAATATCGATAAATTATTAATTAAATTCCAAAACAATTTGATTAATTAATAATAAGTCAATAAAATCATAAATACCCAACTGGAAATATCAAATAGCTTAAAATATAAATTATACAACTCAATATCATCAATTTCGAGTTAAAACGGTACTCAATTTATATTTAAACTTATTAATTTATTAAATAAATATTATATTTTAATAACGATTTCCATAGCGACTATTTTAAAATTTGATTTGGACATAACTAACAATCTATAACACGAAATCTGGAATTTTCTATTCTATATGAAAATTATAATCAACAAGATTCCAATATTTCTTGTTTCGCAGAAATCTGACTTATATCGGATCCTGTATATTCAATTGAAGTTGAAAAGTCAGTATTACGAACTACCGTGCCATTATGAGCTCGTTTTAAATTAAATATAAATTATAATGTTCAAACTTCGTTTTAATAAATGAATTCAATATTAAAATCACTTTTTCCAAATATAATATTTAAAATAGTAAATTAAATTAAATATTTGACTACCAAAAATACGGGACATTATAGATAAACACAATGCACATAAGAACTTTCAATTAGAATCAGAGCACGGTTTTGATCAAAGTACAGTATTACATATTTGTATCATATTTAATATGACTAGTACATTTCAAAAGGGACAATCAACTGCACGTCCTCTACTTTTTAATGGGTCAAACGATGCATATTGGTCTACACATATGCACATTTTAATGGAAGTAAATGGTTTCAAAATTTGGCAAGCTACACAATTTAGGTATAAAGCACCTACCATTGACATGAGCACATGGACTGATGCATAAAAGAATACTGCTACTAATAATGCTAAAGCCATGAATGTTCTCGTTTGTTCATTAGATAAGAATGAATTCTCATGTGTCATGTTGTGCAGTACTGCTTATGATATATGGCGCACCTTGCAAGTAACACATTAAGGCACTACAAAAGTAATTAAACAAAAATTTCAATTTTACAAAATCAGCTTTCTTTATTTAAGATGAAGACAACTGAGTCTATAAGCGACATGTACTCTAGGTTTTAAACAATTCAACTTGATCCCATGACACTTGAAGTCAAATTTACTGACTTCGATTTGGTTACAAGAATTCTAAACTCTTTAACAAATGGTTGGGAAAGATAAGTTCTGGCCATGGAAGAGGCAAGCGATCTTTCTCAACTTAAAGTCAAAGAGTTAATAGGAAACTTGATGTTGTATGAAGCTAACCTGCAGGCTAGAAAAGAACATAATAATGAGAAGAAGAACATAACTTTTCTAGTAAACAATGAAGATTCTGATTTAGATGAAGATGAAATCATGTTCATTACCAAAAACTATAACAAGTTCAAGAAGTTTAGAAGGATGACAATGTTCCAAAAAGATGGAAAATCAAACTCAACAAATCAAACTTCTATCATATGTTTTGAATGTGACAAATTTGGCCATATGAAGAAATATTGTCCAAAACGTAATGATGAAAACAAAAATACAAAAACAAGAAACTCAATAAGAAAAGGAAAGCTTTTCAAGTCACATGGATGATTCAGACTATTCCTTATCTGACAGTGATAGTGAAAACAATGCAGAACAAGCTAATGTATGCCTTATAGCTGATATGGATGAGATATGTCCTGAACTTACTTATAATAAAATCTTAGAACTTATCATAGAATTAGATGATAAGTATAGAGAACTTAAAAAGTTAAGTAAAGAATATGTTGCTAAAATAAATAAATAGAATGCAAATTTAGATACGATTGTTAAAAGATGAGAAAATAATTCTAGAAGAAGAATTAGAAAATATTCAAGATAACTGCAAAAGGTTTTCTCTAGAAAATGAATTATTATCAAAAGAATTAGCAAAAGTTAAACTAAAAAATAATGATATTCTTAATAAAAACGTAACTTTAGAAAGTAATCTAGAAATTTCACTTTCTGGAATTTCAAAATAGAAAATGAGTTTGAAAAGATTACTTCAAATATTTCAAAATTCAATAAAGGAAAAAAAAATCTAGATAATATTAAAAAAATCCAACCTTTCTGGAAATAGGAATGGAAGAGGCTTTAAAAAGGATACAAAACCCAAAAACTAAAGTTTTCTGTATAAAATGTTTAAAACGAAAACTTTCATCACAAATGGTTTTGAAACCTAAGGAAGTAAAAATATGGGTTCCTTAATCCAATAATAAAATTAGTAGAAAAAACCATATTGATTTTTTTAAAAGAATGTTGTTTATAAGACAAATATATTTTTAAAGCCCCAAACTCACTTGGGTATGGTTGCCTTCCCCGCCTTGCATTTAGGTCCCTAACGGAGGAAGTGAGTACCAATTAAATCTTTATATCTTGCGGGTTTCCAAAACAAAACAAGAAGAGAAGTGAATTTTAGACAGTGGCTGCTCCAAGCATGTGATGGGAAACAAAAGCATGTTATCAAATATAACATACATGGATGGTGGGACAGTAACCTTTGGTGACAATTCAAAAGGATATGTCATTAGCATTGGTGAAGTCATCAACATCGGTACATCTAACTCTCCTATTATTTCTAATGTATTGGTAGTTAAAAATTTAAAAGCATAATCTCCTAAGCATTAGTCAACTATGTGATAAAGGTTTTCAAATCAATTTTGCAAAAGATAAATGCATCATACTTGATAAAAATAAAAGATTAATTTTCGAAGGATTTAGGAAAAGAAACATATATAACTTAAATATGAATATTAAACAAAGACCTGACTTATTTTTAATTGTAAAACACGATGATCCATGACTGTGGCATAAACATTTTTATCACATTAATTTTAAGTATATTAATATACTAGCTAAAAGTGAACTAGTTTAGTAAGGGGTTTGCCAAAACTTAATTACAAAGTTGATAATATTTGTGATGCATGTCAGTTTGGAAAGTTAAAGAAGAGTTTGTTTAAATGTAAAAATAATATTTCAACAAAACATACGTGAGAGTTGTTACTTCTAGACTTATTTGGTCCTACTCAAATTCGTTCATTAAATCACAATGAGTATGTTTTTGTAATCATAGACGATTTTTCAAGATACACATAGACGTTGTTTTTCAAACATAAAAGTGACACTTTTGGTATGTTTAAATTTTTTGCTAAAAGAATTAAAAATCTTATGGATATAAAAATAAAGAATATTATTAGTAATTATGGTGTCGAATTCGAAAATGAGTTATTTACTTTTTTTTGTAATAAGAAAGGAACAAGCCATAATTTTTCATTCCCAAGAACACTACATCAAAATGGAGTTTTTGAAAGGAAAAATCGAACGCTACAAGAATATAATCGTACATTGTTAAACAACAGTGGGTGACCTAAGCAATTTTGGTCCCAAGCTACAACAGCAGCATGTTATGTGCTAAATAGGATAACACTACGTCTAATGATTAAAAATACAAGATACGTAATGTTTTACAGAAAGAAACCTAAAGTATCATATTTTAGAACCTTTAGTTCAAAGTATTTATCTCAAACACAAAAGATAATCTAGGAAAATTTGATTCAAAGCCGATGAAGGTGTATTTGTTGGTTATTCAGATCGAAGTAAAAACTACAAAATTTCTAATAAACGAACAAATACTATAGAAGAAAGTTTACGTGTTTTTGAAAACATTTTGACTAATAAGAACAATGAGGAAGAAGAGTCTATACTACAGTCTACTGAAAAAAGAATTTCAAATAATGTATCATCAACTACGCTAAGATCACCTCCTCGCATTTTTAAAAATCATCCCTAAATAACATCATTGGAGATCTAAATACATGAGTTTCTACTAGTAATTAATTAAATCAAATGAGTCACATTGCATTCATTTCATCATTAGAACCTAAAACTTATAAAGAAGCAGCAAATGATGAATCATGGATTGTATCAATGCAAGAAGAACTAAACCAATTTGAAAGAAATGGTGTTTGAGAACTCATTCCATGACCTTTGGATCAGTCTGTAATTGGAACAAAATGGGTCTTTAAGAATAAAGCAGATGAAAATGGAAATACAGTCCGAAATAAAGCAAGATTGGTAGCTCAAGGATATAACAAAGAAGGGGGATTGATTACGAAGAAACATTTTACCCTATTGCTCGACTTAAGGCAATTCGTACATTACTTGCTTTTGCATGTCATCTCAATATAAAACTTTTTCAAATGGATGCCAAAAGTGATTTTTAAATGGTTTTATAAAGGAACAAGTTTATTTAGAACAACCGCCTTTGTTTATACATGAGAAATTTCCAGAACATGTATATAAACTTAAGAAACAACTATGCGGTTTAAAATAAGCACATCGTGCTCGGTATGATAGATTAAAATCTCAATTAATTAACTCAGGATTAAAAATTTGGTGAAGTCGATACTACACTTTTTATAAAAATAATTCAAAATGATATCTTAATTGTTCAAATATATGTATATGTTATAATTTTCGGATCAATTAATGAGAATTTATTTAAAGAATTTTCAATAATTATGAAAAATGAATTTGAAATGTCTCATATGATAGAGTTAAATTTCTTTCTAGGACTAAAAATTAAACAATTAAAACATGGTATTTTTATAAACCAAGAAAAATATTGTCATGATCTTCTATAACATTTTGGAATGGAAAAGACATTTGGAAAACCTACACCGACGAGTACTTGTATTCTAAGGACGATAATGGAAAAGATTTTCATCAAAAAATATATCGTAGCATTATAGGCTCTTTATTATATTTAACAGCAAGCAAACCCGACATTATGATGAGTGATTGCTTGTGTGTAAGATTTCAAGCACAACCAAAAGAATCTCTCTAGAACGCAGTAAAACGAATTTTGAGATACTTAACCAATACCAGATATTAGGGACTTTTCTAACCTAAAGGTAGCTCTTTTGAACTAGTATCATATAGTGATGTTGACTTCAAAGGTTGCAAAATAGATAGAAAAAGCACAAGTGACCCTTGTCATTTTATTGGTCAATCTCTTGTCTAGTGGTTTAATAAAAAGAAAAATTCTGTTTCTCTGTCCAAATGTGGAGCAGAATAAATATCTGTTGATTTGGCATATGCTCAAGTAATCTATATGCAATAAATATTTGAAGACCATGGAAAACTCATAATAAACTCACAAATATATTAAAATAATACGAGTGCGATTAATTTATAAAAAAAATCAGATAAATCGCTCTCGAACAAAACAAATTGATATTAGACACCATTTTCTTTGAGATAATGTCGAGAAAGGAAATATAACATTGGAGTTTGTCACCACTGAAAAACAGATTGCAAATATATTTACAAAACCATTATATGAAAAATCCTTTATAAAGCTATGCCAAGAATTAGGAATATGGTCATCGTAACACCCCTAAGTCGCACATAATGGAAGCTTGTGTGAAGTGTGGACTTATATAGTAGAGCCCATCTCCTACTAACGCCGAGGCCTTTTGAGGAACAAAATCCCACACCTATATGGTTGCTATGTTGGGGACAATATCTTGCGCGAACGGAGGTGTGGGCTGTTATAGTGGTATCAGAGCCAATACCTAGCCGGAATTGTGGCTCCTGTGTGGACCACAGCGCCTGGGTGAGGTGTTTGTGAGCCAACGGGGACGTTGGGCTCTGTAGAAGGGGAGAATTTAACACCCTAAGTTCCACATCGTGGAAGCTTGTGTGAAGTGTGGACTTATATAGTAGAGCCCATCTCCGACTAACGCCGAGGCCTTTTGAGGAACAAAACCCCACATCTATATGGTGGCTAAGTTGGGGACAATATCTTGCACGAACGGAGGTGTGGGCTGTTACAGTCATTATCTGAACTATAGACAAAAACAAAACAAATGTGTTGCATAACTATAAAGTTGAACAATTTCAAGATTATTTACACAAACTATTGTATTTTTATGTTCTTCCTACTTTCTCTCCAAATGTATTTACACTTAAACGGTTAAAACTTTACATTACCTTCAGCCCACACAAAGGCTTTTCTATATATAGTAAAGAATTTGCTATACATATGTACAATATCAAATTCTTTTTATCACTTAAAAATGTATACTCTACATTGTCATCCCACAAAATTTCCTCTTCATCTAACTTAACTTCACCTTCTTGTAAAACAAGACTAACCTCTCATACACCAAAAACACCAGCTACTTCTTCCAAAAACCATTGGAGCGTTTCGCCCTTACTTAAGAAGTAAAACTCCCCAGCTACACATGAATCTATTCATGAAAAATTGGATGAGATATCTCATTACCAGAGAGAAATGATGGAACTTCAACGTGAAATGTATTAAAAATAAAAAGGACAAGGGATGCAATTATGATTTCTCAAAAAAAAAATATTCTTTATTTGTGTTCATTCATCAATAAAAAATTGCATTCACAAAAAATCACCTTGTTTTAAAGAGACAACTTCACCGTACGACATTACTCCTAAAAATCTTCGGCAAGAAGAAGGAACATTTGACCAAAGTCCTAAACATCCTAAATGATCACCATTAAAGCCGATCACTCAGTGCAAATCAAATTTAGGTGACAAAAAGTTCGATATCTCAGGCAATTCATATAAGTATACCTAATATGATGATATGTTTTGTGGCACAAATATGTTGTTTATTTCTATAATAATCTTTTATATTATAAAGTTTGTTGACACCAAAAATGGTACAACACCCAAGAAATGGAATTGTAGAGAATAAATAAAGACAAATAAATGAAAAATGAAGAGAAGAGCAATGACACATAGGTTTGTAGTGGTTAGGAGTTAATGAGCCTACATCCGCTTTATATTCTCTTATATATGAAACCAACTATTAAAAGTATAATAATCACAATAATAATATCATCAATGATTAGCAAAAAAGACCCTTCTTCTCAGTCTATAAGGTCTATTTATAGATGATACAACATTTAATTTTTTTGAAGCATGTGCTATCCGATCCAGGATTTTAGGAGATCCCGAAGAGATGTTCTCCTTGTAAAAGGTGGCATGATTTGAATCAATAGTGACAAGTGGCATCTAATCCGATCATTAAGGATGACTGGGAGAAATCAAGTAGGAGTCAAACCAAATCTTCAGGGGAATATCTTGTAAGGAATTAAGCTGGGCTTGACTCGGTCGATAAGATGTATCATGGACTCCAACTGGCTTGAATATAAGGTTCTTGTGTATGGCTTAGGTCTCCAGTTTGGATCAATTCATCCGTTAGCCGAAGTCAATGACATTAATGAGTCTTGATGGCCTTACCAAAAGGCTGGTCAACACTCTGCCCCCCAAAGTAGGTCGTGTTAAGAACAGGGCATGCTTTGTATATTTTATTCTGGATCATTTCTTATCGTAAGGAAATCAAAAGGATATGTTTGTATCAGCTTGATGGTTCCTCCATGAATCACGTGAGCTAAGGGTCGGTCGGATGCCTTGGGATTTAACACTAGTTCAGGAAATGATGGAGTCCTTCAGTCGTGTGTCTATACGTTCAGGCTTGGCTCAACAACAAGTTGACACGTTAGCCCCAGCGACAGGTTCAGTAGTCATGTTAACAGAAAACGAAGAGTCCCTTCATTCCATTATAAAAGGCTAGCTCACCTCCTTTATTCATTTTTACTCTTTTCTATAGCCGAACTTATTACTTCTATAAATAATTGGAAAAACCTCCTTTATAGAAGATCAAGTTTATCTTCTCCAATTTCTCTGCAGGTATTAATGTTATTTTCCTCATTTTTTAAACATTGCGATTTCTCACATAAATCTTCTCCATTCCTTTTTTTCCCGTTTCACTTGTTATTCCATATAATCCATGGTCTAAGTTACTGATGTTGAGTTTGCAAAATTTTGACCTGATGGTATGGCGACGGTCATAGGTGTTTCTAGTAGCATAGCTAATCGGTGGTGAAAACGTATTTGTCCTTGTAAAGGGGTATGGGGATGAAGAGGTATCTCATTCTTCAAATCATTTTAAATTTCGACGAGCCATCAATTCCGAGGACACGTGGCAGTGGGAGAAAAGGAGTGATTATATCAGCATGTTCAATTAATAATGGGGTCTCTTAGTATGGTCAAGTGGAAGGAGACAAAAGATGACTCTAAAACCACTGTTTATGTTGTCTTAGAACTGTAGAATAAGTGATCATCTTTATCACGCCAAAAATAATATCCGGTCTGGGACCGACAAGATTTCTGGTCGATTCCTTCGGGGACGAACAGAAAGGGACAAACATCTGAGAAGTGTTCAACCTACGCTTGCCCAAGATCATTGGCTTGATGCTCAAGACCACTCAAAAATTTAATTGGAGTGAATGATTTAGGTTTTCACTTCATCTTTCATACACACATGAATGCATATACTGAGGGGTTATGGTCTTATCAATCTGATCGATGTTTTTTTTGAGCAACATAGCTTATGATGGTCGAATGGCGTAACACTCGCAGTCTTGAAGTAGGCAAGAGTAAGATCGTGTCCACCCTTATAAACTTGGAAAGCATTTCATCTTCTGAATCTTGGACCAGTTCTGAACCCAATCTTAACACTGATACTCAAGATCGATCAACCGATCTTCCTTCTACCATGGAAATAGGAGAATCAAGCGAGGTGGTAACTGCACCCGATATTCTCCCCGGTGCTATTTTTCTGATGGATCCACTAGATACTTGGCCCAGTATGATGAGTGAAAGACGACTAAGAAATTAAAGTGTAGCATTCCATGGGCCGATATGCGTGCTCCTGAAGAGGGGGATCTTCCTCATAATCCGCTGAGTGGGTATATGGCGATTTCCCACTCGATGCGCACTGTTGGGGCTGTCCCACCTTTTTTTCAGTTTATAATCGACTTTTTAAGGCAAATGAACCCCGCGTCGATGCAACTTCACCCGATTGCTTATGCCAACCTGTTGTCTTTATATGTTATGTACATGAGGTATTTATGTTGACCCCTAATACTTGACGACATAGTGTTTTTATTTAACTTTAGACATCGGAAGAGAAACTCTCCTTCTTTTCTTTTCTTTGAGGTCGTCCGTAGCCGAAAAGTCATTGATAGAATCCCCAACAAAATGGGAGATACTAAGAATGATTGGTTTTGTATTAAGCGACAAAGTGGATGTGCCTGTTGCTGACTTCGATGCAGTAAGTCTTTTATCTTTGTTGATTCAATCATAAGAAGGCTTCTTATGTAAAGTGTTTCATTATAGGAGATGAGCCGAGAAGGCCTACATGCAAAGAGTTTCAAGAGCGTTTGAATACCTTGTCTGCTCTTGATGTGAAGGGTCATCACTACAAGAAACTTTTGATTAATTCCAAACTACATCATCATCATCTCCTATATGAGGGGAGGACATTAGTGCCCATGGATGATCAAGCTTCTCCTTCTCCCAGCGATCAGGATGATGTGCTTCCATCTCAAAAGACGTCGACTGTTGTCAAAGCCGTTCCCCAGTCAGGGGGTCATCTGTCCAGCCCTTATCCGGAGGGAAAAAGAACGTTTGTCTCCAGGTGAGGGGGAAGGGACCTGCTTTGAAGAGGCTTGTTCAGAAGTCCAACCGACTAAGAATGTAGAAGAGCTTGGCTGGAGGTACTCCGGCGAAGGTCCAAGAGGAAACGATTGAGGAAGGGCTTGTTGACCGTCGACCGAAATATTCTGGTGCTAGAAGAGATTCCTATCCTGTTTGTGAAGAGGAGGAGGAAGTGACCTCTCCCTTTCATAACTTACAAAATTTGGAAATGCCTGACCAAATCATCTCTTCTCAAAATTTGGATCCGGATGCGTTTTTCCATACTAGGTCTGGGGAAGATTTCATATAGGTCGATCCAAAAGACACAAGAGATGCGCAACAAGTTTCAGGTTTGGGTTGGTATGGGAGAACCACTTTTATAGAATACACGGCACTAGAACTACACATCACAACACAATTTTCTCTAGTGTACACTGAATATAGATTGAAGTTTCTTTGTCATAGTGCATGGGGTATTGATACCGAGTATTACCACGACAACTTTGATTCTCTTTTGAAGGAAGGTGGGTCCATTGGGTCGGCCTTGCAACAAGTCAGGCAAGGCGGTGGAGACGAGGATGATAGTCATAGATATAAAAAGAGAAAAGAGAGGAAAAGGAAAGAGGAAGAAGAAAAACCCGGAAGAGAAAAATGCAGGAGAAGGGAGATCGAGAACATAAGGAGAAGGAAGTGATAGGGGGTAAGTCCCATGGAATAGAGGATGAGCCTGAGACTTCAAAGCATCGATTTTCATCTCATCCTCAGGACAGAACCCCCAAGGGCAGTGACAAAACTGCTAATGAGCATTCTCAAGCTATTCCAAGCCATCCCCATCTCCCGGTCGACCTTTCTCCCGAGCCGCGGTCAGCTGGACATCACGATCATGACTCTACCCCTCCTCGCGGTCGTCTTGAAAAAAGTCCCCAAGTATCAATCTCTTTGAATCAAGAAAAGGTATCTACCAATCGAGTCAAGGAAATGGAGGAGCTCTTCCCGAATCTCTTTTTTAGCGGAGTGGAACTTGCCCTCATGCTGCAACCGTTTCCACCGAACCTTCATGATCAAATCAGATCTATTGTTTACCTTGCCCTAACCCAATATGATGTGATGTATGCACACGCAAGACAAGTATGTGAAGCGGTTAGTAGTAGGATGATAGAGAATGAATGCTTGCGGAGGGACCAGTAATCTGACAAGAGGGATTTTGGGTCGCTCAAGGAGAAGACAGAGGAGTGTAAGTTTGAAGTGGATGATCTTAAAGAAAAGTGCAAAGAAATTTCGAAAAGCTTAGAGCCTCTATTTTAGCCGGTGATCCAGGAGTGTGCATCCTTGAGAACTGAAAATGAAACCTTAAAGAATGACAAAGGTCGACTGGATCGAGAGGCACAAAACCTCAAAGCTAGTCTTGATTTGTCCGAGTTGTCTAGAAAGCAGGCCGAGGACATTGTCGCCGCTGCATTCGAAAATGCTAGCAACGCTCAGCTCCAACATGATATTGATGTCTATTCGATCAAAGCCGGACATGTCGTTGAGAAAAGAGAGATAAGCAAGAGATTTGGTGCCAACATTCTGTTATTTTTCTCCTGCATCCTTCGCCACAGGAACCTATCTTGGATGAGAAATTATCAGCGGGTATTAACTGATGCATAGGATGTGTTTGTAAGAGAAGAATTCGATACTGCAAAGGGTATTTCGGTGGAAGAAGAAGCTTAATGGCCCAATATTTGCATGGTGATGAGCATTAGATGTTGGTTGAAGGGAAGAGAAATTTAAAGGAATTAAGAGATGCCAAACGATACAGGGCTAAAGGGAAGTCGGTCCCGGAGGGGGAAACTAGTGCAAGTAAGATGAAAGCATCTCTCCCTTTCCCTTCTACAAAAGTTGTAGCTTGTTCATCCTATATTCCTCCTCCTCTAAATCAGTTCTATGGAGTAGAGGAGGAATATAGTCGGGACGATCCTCTTCTTCCTCTGTTTAGAAAGAGTTCAAGTACTCCTGCTTCCAAAATAAAGGCTTCAGAACGACCGACAGTCTGCAACCAGAGGTAACTTACTCCTTCTCGATCCCATCAATCATTTGTTCCTTCTACCATAACTTTTGCTCATCCTGTCGCATATACCATTGGCTAAAGAAGGCAATAGGGCGAAGGCTAAAGTGCCAAGAAGGTTCCCACAACTGCCCTTAGCAAAGATGGGATAGTAACTGATGCTCCGAAGAAGCCCAAGACATGCGACGTTTAGTTGGATGATGATGATGTGGCATTTATGTGTGAGGCCAAGAAGTCCAACCTTCCAACTATCGCGGAGATGAAGGCTAGGGATGAGGAAAAAGTCTCTTCCCTTAATGCTGAACTAACCGATGAACCCCTCGACATTCCTCCTCTTCAATACATTCCACCAACTTTAATTTCATCTATCAAAGTGGCTCTTTTTCCAGCCCCGACTAATCCGAGTAAGAGGAACCATGATGCAACAACATATAGTTGCTCTGTTTCTTTTGGTAGCGTGGCCAAAAAACAATAGTATGGTCTGACTACCGAGGAAATGCAGGAGCTGATTAGAAAGACAGAAAGGGAGGAAATCGAGAAGTCTGGTGGTAAGCCTCCCCGAGCTTAGAAGTCCTTTGTTACATGGCTATTTCAAGCCCTCTGAGAGTTGTTTGTGAGTGCGGACCTCGCGTTTTTGTCTTTTTCAAGTCTTGTATTTTGTGGATGAAGTTTGACGTACCTGTAAACAGTGTCATTTAGTAAGCTTGTGTTAATGTCTAACAATGTTCAATTGCATTCAATTAGATGAATTATTAATGTGTCCAAGTATTTGTGAAAGTCCATAAGAGCAGTATTAATGTCCTAAATTTGTTCTAGACTCTAAGGATCGTTTAAGTGAAACTTGTATTCGGATCACTTGTTTATCCTTATGCCCTCAGCATCTTGAGAGATCGGTTCGAGCGTCGACTCTCCCTGCCGATTCCAAGATCGATTTGATAGTTCGAGGGCCGAATGATCATGGTTAGGGATACGTAATTCATTTTATACTCTCCCTCTAGTCGTCAAGGGTTAGAGTTCCATGGATCGAGCGGTCTTTTTTCGGGGTGCACCTTTTACACTCATCCATAATTTTATACTCCTTCTCAAGTCATGAAAATCAGAGTTGTTTTAAACAGGCAGTCATGCTGTTTAAATCGGTGTCATCCATACTTTTTGTCAACAAAGTGTGGTCTGAAGGTTCGAGCATCATCATCAAGCTCGAGGTTATTTGTCCCATATTTCCTTTTGGTTTCTGAACGAGGTCGGCCCGTTGTGACATCGACCGTCAGATTCGGGAGTAAGCTTTTGACCTAATGTTGGTCGAATCACAACATACAGTCATTACAGTAATGAGATAGATCAGGAAAGGAGCTTTTATTCATAAATTACCATGGGTGATAAGACAACTTTATTACAATACTTAAATAGATAAAATAATAAGCAAACAAGAGTCCTAAGAAACATAATGTCATAGATGCTCAACATTTCATTATCTTTGAAAAATTTCTCCAACAATAGTCGCTAGGCCGAAGGTTCCATTAACAAGCTTCTGTTGGATGTCATAGGGCCCTTTTCGCTTAGAGGCCATATGTATAGGAGTTGGCAAGATTTGTTTTAGAACAAGATCCCCAAATCGAAGGTCTTGGGTCAGACCCTCTTGTTGTAATATCGAGCACCCTATGTCGATAAGCTTCAGCATAGAGGTTTGCTTCTTCTCTTTTTTAATCAGTCATGTCTAATGATTCCAACAGAAGGGCTTTGTTTGATAGTGGGTCATAGTATGTAGTTTTGTGAGAAAGAACTTCAAGTTCTGTAGGAATGACTACTTTCAAGCCGTAGGACCCGTAGCAATTTTATGAGTGGTTCAATATACCCATAAGTCCAAGAGCAATTCATCGACCCACTTGCCTTTGGCTCGTTCCAGGAGCTTCTTCAGGATAGACTTGACAATTTTGTTCACAACTTCAACCTGTCCATTAGATTGCGGATGTGCAACTGCCATGTAATTTTCTCGATGTGATACCTTTCACAGAAGTCTCTGAATTCCGAGCTATTGAACTGAGTCCCATTGTCAGTTACGACAGTCTGAGGGAAACTGAACCAACATATGATATTCCTGATAATAAAATTGATGACTCGCTTTGTTGTGATTGTGGTTAACTGTTCGGCTTTCACACACTTGGTAAAGTAGTCTACAACCACGATCGCATATTTTGCACCCCATTTGATTAATTCAAAGAAAGGTAAGCACTTGTTGATTGCTTTAGATATGAATCGACCCATGGCGGCTACATTTCCTGCCAGATATTGTCCGTCCTCGATTCTTCTACGTTTCTGGATTCCGTTGATGGCCAAAATCAGATCGGGATTGATTTATATAACGACCCAGATTTTTAACCGTTCTTTTTAATATTTGAAAATGGTTTTGATTGTTGTTTTAGAATTTAATTAGCTTGAATTCAATAATTTTGAATATTTTATTAATATAAATAATAAAATAATTATTTAAATTTCGTAATGGTCGGGATTTTTTGGATTTACATATATTGTGAATTGGCTATTTAAAAGGATTTAATGTTGTTTGGATTTGAATTTGAATTTCAAATATGGAAAGTGCAAATAAGAATTTTACACTTAACTTATGAATTGTATAAGTTAAAATTTAAATCTGAGCATTAAAATTTAACATAAATAAGAAGTTTGGTTTGAAAAATAGAAATATGTACAAATAATGATTCCAAACGAAATGCTTGGAGTTTGATTGTATGGTTGGAAATGATTGCATGGTTATAGAATAAACTTGATTGAAAACAAATCTTGAGTGAATGAATTGAATTTGCTGAGATGATTTCAGGAAAATGAACCTAATATGGATTGTTAAGAAATGGTTATGAATAAAAATTTCATGTGAATTGGATTATATGTAAAACTTGTTTAGAATGAATGGCTTGAATATTTGAATATAAGTGATGATTTCAATATTAATGAATTCCATCTGAGACAAGAATAAGTGCAGAGCTATATTATTTCAGGTCAGGATCTTATTAAATCCAATTTTATTAAAGCTGCATAATATTACAGCAAGCTCGTATATAGTTTTTCTCTTATCGCATAATAACGCTCACAAAATGGTATGCCTACGCAAAATATGAATTGTTGGTTTTGAATTTGATTTTTCGATCCTGTGGTTGATGTATATCTTTTTGTTGTTCCTGCAATATTGCAGAAGTCCCTCCATACAGGGGAGAACCTGCCAAAATGTTTCCAAAATTTAAGGTGTTAGAAAAATTTTCAATCTTTTGAAATTTTTGGAACTGGTTTTATATTAAAAATTAGTTAGTTTGGCTTAAACTAAAAGTTTGGAAAGTGGAAAAGACGCTTTTAACAAATTGGAATTTTAAAATTTATGAGTTTGTAGCATTCTTCCTTTCTTAGTAATTTCGGGGACAAAATTCTTTTAAGAGGTAAGGAATGTAACGAACCATATTTTTAACTATTATATTTAATATTTTAAAATGGTTTATATTGTTGCTTTAGAATTTAATTAGCTTGAATTCAATATTTTGAATATTTATTAATATAAATAATAAAATAATAATCTAAATTCCCGAATGGTCAGGATATGTTGGATTCGCAACTTATTGTGAATTGGCTATTTAAAAGGATTTAATGTTGTTTTGTTTTGAATTATATTCACCTTTTCGTTTATTAAATGATGTTTGAACGTTTAATTTATAATTTAATTATAAAACGAGCTGCAATGGCGCGGTAATTCGTAATATTACGATTTGAACTTCAATTGGATGTATAGGATCCAATATAAGTCGGATTTCTTTGAAACAAGAAACGTCCGAATCTATTGGATAATATTTTTCTAATGGAAGAGAAAAATCGAGTTTTCATGTTGTAGATTTTATTTTATGTCCAAATCAAATTTTCAAGTAGTCGCTATGGAATTCGTTTATAATTTATAACGATTTATTATACAAATTAAAGGGGTTTTAAATATTCTGAATATCCATTTGGCTTGGAATTCAACCCGAAATATTTTATTTTGAAAATATATGAAATTCTTCTCAGTTATGACCGACTATAATATTTTAATATTATATATTGAGATATTTTTTAAGTTAATTTATTTTAATTTGAATTGGACCCTTAAAAAGGGACTTTATTCAAACGACCTCCATTTTGAAGGAAACAAATTTTATTAAGACCATAATGGCTAATTATTGCTAGTTTCAGGTTTCGCATCAACTGAAGTTATTTTGTGAGCGTAGCAAAATGAAATGCAAATAAAACCACCATTTTGACTCGAACGAGTGCCCGTTTTTGCAAACGGACTTAGAATTCAATGAAACAAATTTCATTGAATTATAGCATGATGCCTATTTTCGCCATGAACAAAGTTTGTATGTAACCACAAGAATAAATAAATGTTGTTCAGAAACGGCGATAGGTACGAAATAAAAATCGTTAGTCACTTCATAATATATTGCTAGTCAAGTCAAAAATAAAATAATATATTTTACCTTATATATACACCATCGTTTTGCCCAAATCATCGTCATCCCTAAAATCCCAATTCTCCTTTTACTCCCATCCTATTTCTTTCAGTAATAACAAACGAAGAAATCCACTTCAGGAATCAATTGATAATCGAATACACAATGGAATAGAGTAAAATCAGATTCGTTGGAAACCTAGAAGTGAGTGCTCAACCTGGTGTAATTCGTTTGTGGTGTGGTCATTCTTTATACGACGACTTTTTAGGCAACAATGACGTAGGATGATTGTCACTTGAGATGGAGGGTGTTAAGGGACGTTTCAACGATAGCGTGGGGATCAGTAGGTCATGGCGCATCTTTGGATATAGTTTTGAGAAGTTTCGAAAAAAAATTAGTTTGCTTCTTTTTCTGTTACCGATGGTCAAGCATCGCGATATGAGGGAGGTGACCGAAGTTGTCAGGGTCTGGTGGTATCTGGGTGGTCGGCACGACTGGTGGGGGGTTGTTTCAGGAGGTCGAGGCACTAAGGAGGAAGGTTTTTGGTGATCTTCGGTGGTGAATTTCGTCGCTTCCTGTGCTGGGGACCCGGGGGTCGGGTTTCTACAGGCATGTGCGAGTTTGAGGTATCAGTGTTGGTCGGAGAGAGTAGGCGTTAAGACGAACGTTGGTGCTATCAGAATGTCGAACAGTGAAAGATAGAGGGAGAATGTGTTCTTTGAAGTGGAGCAGTGGCGAACAAAATGGGGCGAACATCAGAAGATATTGGAGAAGAAGGATTTACAGTAATAACCGTTTAAAACATAATTAGGGAAATTTAAAGGTGGTTAGTGTAATAATTGATCATTCAATATAAGTTAAAATTGAAAAGACTATAATTCGTTCGTTAACATAATTGCATGAAACAAGTGCCGCTGGAATCGCATCGGAAAATTCTACGAGTACAGACTGGTTTGGAAGAATTCGAAGCAGACTGGAATTTTATGTGATTTCAAACAATCGTTTGAAATCGTACAAATCGATCAAAAATCGTCGAATCAAAACAAATAATGAGTTAATTCTCACACATTTCTAGAATTATATGATGTGGTTAAATTCATATAATTAAATTTAATCAGTGATAGAATAAATTCGTTGATTGGATGCTTTGGATGCCTAATGTTGATTGAATGGTTGATATTAATTTTATTATCGTTGTTAAATATATTGGATTAGAATTTATTGCTGTTATGAAATTGTTAGCCTACTTTGTGAACTAGGCTACACAAAGAGCAAAAAGTGAAAAAAGACACTAATCGGATCAGATCGGAGGAAGATAGCGCTGGAGGTAAGTAACATCAAGAATGCAGAGATTACATCGGGTCAGATCGGAAGAGTATGGCATCAACATCATAAAACAGGTAGCTTCGGCGGTTCGGATCGGAGGAACACTTCAGCGACATCAGAAGGAAGCAGGCAATCCCAACGGTTTGGATCGGATGAGTACGTCAGCAGCATCAAGGGACAACAAGTAGCATCACCGGATCGGATCGGAGGCTCCGATCCGAACGCCTTTTTCCCTTTGAATCTGTAGCCGTTGCTGCGCATATCCCCTGAAGACTCGGACAAGATCTGGCCATTTCTCCCACAATCTCCTACTAAATCAATGCGCTGTAGCCATCTTGGAGCCTCCGAACCCGATTCTCAAGGGATGGATGCCATGCAATTCCGAACCGGAGCCACTTCAAGGAGATTTTTCACCTATAAATACACCATCTAGAGGCATTTGAAAGGATCTTTTGGCAAATTCTCAGACCAAACTTCCTCCATAGCCGAATTCTACAATCATATTCAGATCAAAATCATCTCTTAAAATACATTTTTGAGAGATTTGAGTGATTTTGTGCATTGTAATTGTGAAGTTGAGTGAGAATCATTGTTGTATTTGTAATCAAATCATCAATTAAAAGAAAACAAAGTGGACGTTGGCTCGTTAACGCCGAATCACTATAAATTGCGTGTTCTTTATTGCTTTTTGATTCAATTTCATTGAATTCATATCTAGTTTGGGTGTTAGAGCCAATTTTTGGTCTAACATTTTGGTGCTTTCACTGAGAATCTTCAAATTCTAAGCCTTTCTAGGATTATCATCTACTGTTTGGACCTTCAAGTTCAAAGAAGTTAATCCCCTTTCTCTGACATCTTTCAGTACTTATTGATTAACCGTTGAAGAATCAAGTATTATGGCTAAGAACAAAGGAAAGGAAGTGCAAGGTGCCAGGGGAAATGATGCTAGAGAAAATCAGCAAGCTATTGTGTTAACAAAGTCAAGCGCTCAAAGCTCTGGAGTAGATCACTCTAACCAGGAGGATCCGAACCGGATCGGAGGGGCCGATCCGAACCGAGAGGAAATGAATCGGATCGTGTTAACACCGATCCGACCTGGCGATTCGAACCATGGCGATGATGGTGTCGGGGGCTCTCACTCTCTCCATCCGAACCGCCCCGAACAGGTTGATGTGGGCCGATCCGACCCGAATCAGAATGAAGCTGGAACTTCTACTCGAGCTCCCTCCAATGCTCCAATTCCAGCCACGATGACTAATGTCCAGCCTGATCCATCTGCACCCATTACACAGGGAGACTTTTCATGTTTCCTTGACATGCTTCAGAGCACTAAAGAAGCATTAGAAGCCCAAAGGCGTGACAACCTTCGCATGCAGGAAAACATGATCACCATGGGTAGAGAATTACAAGAGCTCCGGAGGTAGAGAACTCCTTCCCCACTGCACCGTATTTCTACAGATAATTCGTCTTCTTCGGAGGAGGAATGACCTCGCGAGAGAAGGCCGCTTGAATGACCCCAGAACCTAGAACAATTGACTTTCGGATCTTTAGGATCCCTAGGAGATGCTGCTCGTGTATTGGGCCCTGAGACCCGAGTCTGCAACAGCCTATGTTGCTACCTATGCGCGGATCCCACGTCTTACCCAGGGATCCTAATATTGCTAACCCTACGTAGCAACAACTTCTCCAACCTCTACCTCCAGAGGTCGACCGGGAGCGCAGAGAGCAACGTAAAGCGGCCGCCGCCAGAAACAGAAGGCTATCCCCTGATCAGGAACCCAGGGGTAATCCAAACATCAGATCTAGAGAGCCAGTGCAGACATTAACCAACGCCGATGTATGGGCAATGGTGCTCCAGATTATGTCGGAAAGCCGGTGGTATACTAATGAAGATTGGGGCATTGAGCGAAGTCATACCCCTTTCACAGATGACATCCTGAATTTCCAGTTCCCCCGACGATTCAACTTGCCTCAAATGGATCGATATTCAGGAAGGACAGACCCAGGGCAGCACCTAATGAGATATGCATGGTTTATGAACGCGGCAGCAGCTCCAGATGTCGTAAAGTGCAAAGCTTTTCCCATTTATCTTGAAGATGTAGCGTTAATGTAGTTCACTCGACTTCCTCCTCGGTCGGTGTCAAATTTCACAGAATTAAGCGAGCATTTCGTTAATCAGTTCCGACTCCATGCCCAAAAGTCCAAGACTGTCATAGAATTGTCACGAATTAAACAGGGCCCAGGAGAATCTTCGAAGTCATATTTGGATCGCTTCAACCTAACCGTCACCGAAGTCACTGATCCCTATGAGCCCACTATCTTGATGGCCTTGATAGAAGAAGTTGATCTCGACACAGAGTTCGGGGATTAATTGGCTGGAAAACCACCTCCTACAAGAGAACTATTCTATGAAAAGGCTAATGTCCGTTTAAGGCGAGAAGAAGCTAAGGCAAGTCGGAAGAGAAAGCCCGAAGGGGCCCCGAAGGAAGGTGTCCAGAGCAATGTCGCCGTGAAACTGTCTGGTGACAGTTCAGGAAAGGTGGAAGTAAATGTTGGCAACTAGAGTTGTGGTAATAGCAACAGAAATGGGAACAGCAATAGAAAGAACAGAAATCGTGGGAATAGCTCTAATAAAAGACCCAGATTCCAGAGTTTTGAAAATTACACGTCGTTAAATGATACGTTGGAGAACATTTTTCTAGACACATACAACATATTGTAGTACAAAAAACCACCACCTAGAGATTCTACTGAGAAGGAGATTGAAACAGGAAAGTTTTGCTTAAATCATGGTACACACGGTCATTCCACCAATGAGTTTCATCATTTGAAGGATATCGTCGAAAAATTGCTGCGAGAAGGGAAGTTGGATGAGTACAAAGCCGCCCCGAAGGACAGAGGCAAGGGGGACAAGCCCCGAACCAAGAACAGCCTGCTTCAAAACCCACATCTCAGCAAAAAGGTAAGAGGATCGTCATTAACTCCATTATAGGCGGGCCTCACTTGGTTGGTCGTAGTTTTAAAGCAATGGACCAGTACGCCAACGCCGCCAAGCATTATGAAGTAGGAGAATGCAGGAGCCTTGAAGACGTCACTCCAATAAAGCAGCAAAAAACGATGTCCGATGATGTCATATTCCGCAATAGAGATGAGTTTGGAGTTCAATTCCCAACCGACGATCCGCTAGTGATAACCACGACAATTGTCCCTGCTCTGGTTCATAAGGTGTTAGTGGACAACAGAAGCTCAGTCAATATCCTCTTCAAGAAAGCCTTCGAACAAATGAGGCTCGAAGCAAAAGACTTAAAGCCATGTCAAGGATGGATACGTGGTTTTAACGGAGTATCCACAGCTCCAATGGGTTTTGCGGAATTACCAGTCACACTAGGGCAGGGGGATCGCTAGATAGTAAGGATCCTACCGTTTGTAGTTCTGGATTTGGAGTCGCCTTATAATGCCTTCCTCGGCCGACTAGATCTTGCCGATTTTAGGGCATGTATTGCGCCTTGGTTTTTGCTGCTAAAATTCCCAACTGACTCGGGAGTTGGGACGATGAGAGGCGACCAAGCTACAGGACGAGCTTGTTACGTAGCAGAGTTAAAGATGCTAATGAAGGGGCTGAAAATAGATGCTAAAGACGATTCCGCATCTCCAAAGGGGGCCTCAGCATAGAAACTAAGGGGTCCTGCCCCAAGAGAGTCGCCCTCAGACGTGCTTGAGGATATAGATCCCAGAGAGCATAGAGAACCGGGGGACCTGAAAGCAACTCCCAACGAAATAACAATCGACATACCTATTGATGAAACTGATCCAACAAAAGTACTAAAGATCGGCTCGCAACTAGATCCAGTTAGAGCAAGGGAATTGGCTGATTTTTTTAAAGGCAAATCTGGATGTATTTTCCTTGACTCACGCTGACATGTGTGGGATTTCACCTACCATCATTAGCCACTCTTTGTGTATCAATCCAAAGCACCCACCAGTCAAGCAGAAGAGATGGACGTTTGGCCCAAAGCGGTCACCAGCATTGAAAGAAGAAGTAGAAAAACTAAAAGGTAATGGATTCATTAGGGATTCAAAATATCCCGTCTGGATATCGAATCCTGCCCTAGTTAAAAAGTGCAATGGGAAGTGGAGAACGTGCATTGACTTTTCTGATTTGAACAAGGCTTGCCCGAAGGATAGTTTTCCTCTCCCCAGAATTGATCAACTAGTAGATTCAACTACCGGGCATGAACGCTTTTCCTTTATGGACGCCTATTCCGGATACAATCAAATTCCCATGCATGTACCAGATCAAGAGCATACAAGCTTTATTACAGACTTGGGATTGTATTGTTACGTCGTAATGCCATTTGGATTAAAAAATGCGGGAGCCACATATCAGTGCCTGGTCAACCGCATGTTTTACAATCAAATCGGGAAAACCATGGAAGTGTACGTGGATGATATGCTCGTGAAGTCCAAGCAATCTCATGATCATACGAAGGACTTGGCAGAAATGTTCGGCATACTACGAAAGTACAGGATGAAGTTGAACCCCTTGAAATGTTCTTTTGGTGTGGCATCAGGTAAGTTCCTCGGTTTTATCGTGAGTTCCAGTGGAATTGAAATCAATCCGGACCAAATAGAAGCAATCAGGAACAAAGAGGAGCCGCGAAAGATTAAGGATGTTCAAAGCTTAGCTGGCAAGGTTGCAGACAAGTGTGTACCTTTCTTCGATCTCATAAAACGGGGAAAGCGAAATTTTGAGTGGACTCCCGACTGTGTAGAGGCATTCCAGAATTTTTAGACTTTTTAGAAAAGTCTCCCATATTATCAAAGCCTGTGGAACACGAGGATTTGATTGTCTACTTGGTAGTATCATCTCATGCCGTCAGCACAACATTGGTACGTGAAGATAAAGTCCAGAAACCTGTGTACCACGTAAGTAAAAAATTAGCTGGTGCAGAACGTAACTATCCGAAGATAGAAAAGCTTGCTTATAGCCTCCTGATTGCCTCCCGTAAACTCCGCAATTACTTCCAGGCATACCCGATAATCGTGTATATTGATCAACCCTTGAGACAAGTGCTGCAGAAACCCGTAGCATCAGGGCGATTACTCAAATGGAATATCGAGCTGAGTCAGTTTGATCTGAACTTTCTGCCACGAAGATCAATAAGGGGGCAGGCCTTGGCTGACTTCATAGCTGAATTTACAATTCCTGAAGAAAAAACGGTGGGTTACAAGATCGTTACTTTGGATCAAGAGTTAGAGCTTAGTCCGTGGAAATTATATACGGACGGAGCCAAGAATGATAGAAAGTCCGGCTCCAGAGTTGTTTTAATAACTCCTGAAGGACGATCTATCTACTATGCGTTGCGGTTAGAGTTTGCTGCTACTAACAGCGACTCCGAGTATGAAGCCCTGATTTTCGGGCTGAAACTCGCCAAAGATTTGGGAGTGAAGACACTAAATATATATTGCGATTCCAAGATAGTTGTATGTCAAGTTCGGGAAGAATTTGCTGCTAAAGGACCTCGACTCATCACTTATCTCAAGAAGGTAAAGGAGTTGTTGGAAGATTTGGAGCATTATAGCATAACACACATTCCGAGAGCGGAAAATCAGAAAGCAGTTCAATTGGCAAAGCTAGCAAGTTCAGATAGTCTTAAAGAATCCGAAATGGTTCCGATAGAGGTGTTGGATTCACCAAGTTTCGATCTAATGGAAACAGAGCTAGCCTTGGAAGTTGAACAAGAAAGAGAATCCTGGATGACATCAATTAAGAATTTTCTCAAAAATGGAACCCTCCCGTTGAAAAAGAGTGAAAGACGAGCTGTAAGACATAAGGCCACAAGAAATGTTTTACAGGACGACGTCCTTTATCGTCAAGGGTTTTCGATGCCCCTGCTACGGTGTATCGCACACGACGACATCAACCGTGTACTGCAAGAAGTACATGAAGGTGAGTGTGGAGATCACACTGGGGGACAAACCTTAGCAAAGAAAGTGTTACGTTACAGATATTTCTGGCCTATCGTGAATAAAGACGCGGCTTCTTATTCACGATGTTGCGATAGATGTCAAAGATATGCCAAAGTTCCCAGAGCGCCTCCGACTCAGCTCAAGTCAATGGTAAGTCCATGGCCCTTTGCCATGTGGGGAATTGACATTATTGGAGTGCCACCCATTGCCAGAGGAGGAGCCAAGTATGCGATTGTTGCCGTGGATTACTTCACGAAGTGGGTGGAAGCTGAACCTCTAACAACCATCACGGCAAGGAAAGTGATCAGTTTTGTGGTAAGAAACATTATTTGTCGATTTGGGATACCGAAGACTGTCATAACTGATAATGGGACGCAGTTTGACAGCATCGAGTTCAGAAATTTTTGCCAAAAATACAAGATTGATAAACAATACACTGCAGTAGCTCACCCGCAATCAAATGGCCAGGTAAAAGCCATAAAAAAGTCAATAAATCAATTTTGAAGAAGCAGTTGGAGCGGGCCAAAGCTAGATGGGTAGACGAGTTGCCATTAGCTCTGTGGGCCTACAGGATAACCTTTAAGACGGCTACCGGCCATACTCCCTACTCACTTCCCTTTGGGTCAGAAGCAGTGATCCCGGTAGAATTAGAAGTCCCTTCTCGTCGATTCGCGTACTATGACCCGATGACGAATAAAGCACTCCTCCTAGAATCTCTTGATATGATTGAAGAAAAAAGAGATGAAGCCGACTTGCATGCCTCAAGACATCGACATCAAGTAGCACGCTATTATGACCCAAAAGTTCGCTTCAAAACCTTTGAGCCAGGAGACCTAGTACTGAAGCGAGTCTTCCCGCCATCGACCCAACTGGGTCCAAAATGGGAAGGGCCATTCACCATCCAACGGAAGCTTGATACAGAAGCATTCAAGCTAACGACCGTGGATGGTGAAGAGATTCCCAGAGCTTGGAACGCTCAGCACCTACGAAGATATCTGAGCTAAATACGAAATGTCATTTCTTTTGTTTTCATAAGCTATGTAAAAAGGCATGACTTGCCTTAAAAAGTCTGTTTATGTGAACAAAGGACTATAAAGTGGATGTAGGCTACGACTTAGCCGAACCACTATAAAAATATCGTGTGTCATTTACTTTTCTGCATGATTTATATTTTCAACTATTATTCTATGATGACTGTGAAACACGAAATGTTAAACTAAAGTTGGAGATGACCTATATGAGGGAACAAACAAAACGACTGCTTGTACAACAGGTCATATAAGAATGGGAAGACGACATTCTTAACTCTAACTCTCAAGAATCGAGAGAGAGTATAAAGGACGGGAAGACGACGTCCTTTGAGGCGTGAAGGTGCACCTAGATGAGAGACCGCCTCAACGAAAACTCTAACCTAGATATTAGACATGAGAGTATAAAGATGCCAAAAAGAACAGGCGTCAATGAAGAAAGGAATATGACCCCCGTCAGAGAATCGGGGACATTTGGACTTTTTAATTTAATCTTGAATAGTTCCCCCTCAGTTATTCAAGATTGACTGGGGGCATACATGTACACACATATTCCCCTCCATCATGATTTCTTTACATAACTTTAGTATGACATGCTTTTGTATTTTTACTTAAGTGCTGAACTAACGACTATCAGGCATTGCAGGAAATAAATTATTTTTATTTACAAACGTGTGAGTTTGTATAAGGAAAACGAGCAAAAAAAAGATGCGAGGGCCACACTCGCTGCAACAATTGCGGGCCAATTAAATTCTAAAATAAAACAAAACACTTCATCACTTAGGCTTTGGAGTGGACTTGGATTTTTTAGCAGCCTTCTGAGCATCCTTTGCCTTTCTTTCAACATCAGTTAAAATGCGCTTTGGTTTTTTCCTCCCTGTGACCGAAGTGCCGGAATCGGTTGATTTTTTTCCCAGGAGTCGGAACACTGGAATCAAGAGAAGACTTTTAGCAAGCTCTTCAGTAATAGACCTAGTCGAAAGCTTAACAACTAACCTTGATCCAGCATCCACCACTGCGAGAGGCTTAAGGCTTTCGGGGTCTAGGTCTTCAACTTTAACTGCATACGTTTGTCTTGTTCAACTTTCAATGCAGCCAAAGTGATGTCATCAACGCTTTTTGACTCCCCAACTATAGCCACCTCAGGGTCTTCCTCATATCCCTCGTTGCCGCCATCGTCCTTCAAGGCGTCTATCATCTCGTCATCCTGAGGAGGAGCATCCTTAGACAGATCAGCTCCCTCTCCTGAGTCGATAGTGGAAGCCTTATCCTTTTCTCCTTAAGCCTTCTCCGCGGATTTTGCTCCAGTGGTGGTCTCCAGAGGCACACCAACCTTCTCGGTCGGTTCAACACCTACAGAATGAGAAGCAACAGTTATCAACTCTGGAGAAAATAAAGGGTCCTCCATCGATTGTCCGATTATGTGATGAAAAGTGGAGACGGCCTTGACGAATTTAGGTGAAAAGGTAGAAATACCTTCCGATGATTTCTCAGCGGGAGTCACCACCGTCTCCGGTGCCGTCTCGGGTATGGGGGATAAAAGAGATGTCCGAGGGATCCCCGGGTTTTCGGGGTCATATCCCTCTACTTCAGAAGTTTCAGCGGCAGTGGAAGAAGAACCAGCCTCAGAGATGTCCTTTTGTTTAGCCTTCTGCTTCTCTTCCACAATAGTAGCAGCGATGAGGCGGCGTCCCTCGGCCAGGCGTGCTGGTTCATCATCTCTTAGATATTTTTCCATAAGCTTGTCCTCGTCGACGGAGTCTACCTTGAGTTCCTCTTTCTCCCATTCAATGATTTGACTCCATATGTGAACCAAGGTAGTCGGATAATCTTCAATCCAAGAGATGTTTCAGCGGCGGAATATATGCACAAAGAATTCGATCATTAATTCGCCGAAACCATGCACTTCCTCCTTGGCCTCTGACAGCTGCTTGCGGATCTCTTCGGCGGATTTAATAACACTTTCAACATTACCCTCCGCTAGGGCAGCCCTGTTCTCGACCTCCATCAACTTGGAAGCCAAGTCAGCGTTACGCTTTTCCAATTCAGCATCTTCCTCGCTAACTCGGCCTTTTATTGCTCAAGAGCAGTGTAAGCAAGTTGCATTTTGGCGTTATCCGATTTAGCATCTTCTGCTTTCTTTTTCAGCTCCAAGCGCTCTTGACTATGAGACTCGAGCAAGTCATGATAACATTTTTGTAGCTCTTCAAATTGCTGCTTGAAGTTGGCAGCATCCCGTTGAGCAATGGCAAGTTGGGCCTGTGTATCCTCAAGGTCTTTCCCCAAGTTTTTCAAGGCTTTTGCGTCGGCTTCTGCAGTCTTTTTAATCGAGTTAGTATCTGTAATTAGAGTTCGGATGATTCTGGAGAGGTTACGTGAATACTTGAACATCTCCGAATATTGTTTTTCGACTGCGTCAATCTTCGCTTTGGCCTCGTCTGCCCACCTCGAGGAAATAGGCTCGAGAGCAGGTAAGAAAGTCGGGTTCTCAAAATAGTGTTCGGGGAACTGCTCCTCCAGGTAAGCTCGCTTAACTTTAGTTTCAGCATCCAATGGCGGAGGTGCGGGGAATGTTAGCTTGGTATCCGTATGTGTTGCGGGCACAATGGCCTCCTCACCCTTCCTAGGCCGCTTATCAGAAACCTTATGCTTGCCTCGTGAGTCGGTAACTTTCGGCGGGCTCCTTTCCCTACTGTGTTTTTCTTGAGAAGAGGTTTGATCTTTTGACTGCGACGTGTCATCTCCTCGACGACCTTGGTAGCTTTTGTATCGCTCTGGACTTGACCGAACGAGAGAGAGAGAGCGCGAGGTCCGCGACTGATAAGAGTCATAAGGCCTTCTATCCTCTCTACCACGGCATTCGCGGCGATCATGCTCAACATCAGAAGGGGGCCTAGTCATGCTGCGACGAATTTTCCTGATGTCATAATGAGGGCGAGACATTGTACCTGCGCAACAATGCAAGTGGAATTTAGAATCAGTATTCTTATGAGAAGTAAGTGCTATGAAGTGTGGTGCTATTGTGTTAAGTGCATCTTAAGTGGTGTGCCCCCCCGACAAACCCGAGTCCGAAGCCAAGCCAGCGTGAGTGGGCTCTTTGGCCTTAACATGAATAGTCTCCTCTGAAGAAGTAAAAACTAAAGGATTTATGCCAAAATCCTTGGAGGTATCGATAGTTTCAGGTAGGGGGAGATCTCCTATGCCCTGAAACGTAGGATCATCGGTAGTAGGGGCATCTCCATGGGAAGCGTCTGTTGGCAGTTCTTTGGGAGATAAAGATTTCTCAGGAGAAATAGCGTCCTCAGGGACGATGTACCCTTCTCGGTGTTTTTCGGCTATGTTGGCCAGCTCATCGTCTTGAGTCGAAGAGGGAGAAGGTGAAGTTCGAAGTGGCATTGTGGGAGTTTTCGAGCTCTCGCCCGTTTATGGAATTACGTCCACTGGGGGGATGTATACATATGGACCCGACCCGTGACCTATGCTACGGGTAATGGACAACAACCATGAAGATGAAGATATTCATCCTTAAGGACTTCATCGACGGTTAGAAATTTTTGGTCGCCATTGAGGAGCCAGTGCATCCGATCAAAGAACACTTGACCCGATATTTGTTTTGGATTATCAACTGCAAATAAAAAGAAAACAGATTAATGCGGTGGCGTGGACATTTAGAGTTGATATTTAGAAAACCAATGCTTTACTTGATTTTGTCCATCTCCTAGCACTTCCCGGCTGTTGCCTTATATAAAACTATTCAAGCTTAGAATCGCCAGCTTTGCTGCTGAATGGCGCTGAAATGATTTTCCTTTTTGGGACTGATTCGAAGTAAGAGAAAGAAGATGTTTATCGATTCCGATGCTTGAAGTTATAAAAGAAATGAAAGTCATTGAAAGTGAGCTCTATACCTAAGATCTCGCGGTATGCTACATATAAGTATATAGGTAAGCATAGGAGTTGGGATGCAGCTGCATGGGGGCAATCCGCATCTGTCTTAGAAAGTCGACAACAAAAGGAGAAAACGGTGGAATAGCCCCAACCATGCACATCAATCGGGTAATTGCCATAAACCCTTCTGGGGGACTGTGAGGACGGTCAGTTTTCAACGACACCAGAGTATCCCTTCTTAGTATACCGTGCTTTAGACATATGCGAGCAAGTCTATCATCGTCGATCGTTGATTCAACAGAGTCTGTTGGTGATTCCAAGATAATGGCAAACTCAAATTCGTCAGGGGCTCGATTATCTCCAATCCCTCCTTCCTCTTCGTAGCCCAGAGAAACCTCGCTGCCAGAAGGCGTTTCACTGTTATGTGCTCCTACTTCATAATCTGAGCCCTCGTCGTCCCATTCAGGGTCTGAAGACGAAGATATGTCATCGAGAGTATATTTCTCAGAAGTTTCTGCAATTTCCGTCTTCTTTGCTAATCTAGAAGAATGTCTCTCGGCCATGATCACTAGACTATTGAGGAAACAATGGAAAGGATTAGAGTAAAGTTGCCCATGTCCCCCATGTGTGTATATGAACTAAAGTGTGTGCTACGTGTGACAAAGATGCAAAGTAAATACATGCAAACATAATGTAAAGGTCCAAGGAAGTAGTAATGTTCAGAACGGTTCTTGATATTTGTTTATGTTCGCAAGGCACTATCCTAACTGTCCATTAAGTTGAAGATAATATTGACAATTGGTTTAACCCACTAAGCAAGGTCTTATGTGCAATCTTGGACTGTCTTTCGGTTCGGTTCGGATATACACATTAGGGTCGGATCGGGGAGAAGGCCTTGTGCTAGCCTGGGACAAGAGTTGATGCCCAGTGACCAAAATCGGATCAGTTCAGAGGTGAATACTCGGACGGTTCGGATCGACTTGAACAGCCATGCTTCTCCTCTTCTTTATTTCACATTCCGATCCGGTCCGATCAAGTAAATCCTGTTCTTCTATTCGCTTATAAGTCCGAACCGATCCCCTGCACTCATTCTCTCTCTTTTTCCTTGTCTCTGCCTTATCACCTGTACCGATCCCTTGCACTTCTCCTCTCCCTTTTTCCCTCCTCCGTGGGGTCAAAATCGATCCTATGTTGAGAGTCCCAGCTAAAATCGAGTACTGATGCATTCGAACGCTCAACGAAGGATCTTTACCCTCTCCACCATCGCCTCGAGAGAAATTTAACGCCATTAGCGACGATTACGGAGTGGAGGAGGTCATGGCGACGAAATCTATCGAACACATCGCTGGAATCGTTCAAGGAAACCGCGAATTTAAGTTAAAAGCAATTATAAAGAGGAGATTCAAGATTATAAAACTACCTATGTGTTGGATTCAGGGATTAAAACGAGAAGAATTTCAAAGTTTTTAAAATTCTAGGGTTTAGATGCGAGTTTCGCTGGAAGAGAATAATAAAGAAGGAGGAGGAAGAAGGAGACGAGGAGGGTACTTATAAGAAATCATAGTGACCACTCATATTCCCAATTTTCCTCAACCCGTTTGGACCAGAAGTCAAGCCCATAAAGGCCCTATGGCCTGTTGATCCATGGGGGAGTTGATTTGATGTATCTTCTCGAGTGTACCACTGGTGGAAATCCATTCGGATCGGAATCCGAACCGAAAGAGGCTATATACACTGATTTGACACGCGGGGTGAATTTGAGGAAAAATAAAGAAAAAGCTTACCTGGAAGAATCACTAGACATTAAATAAAAGCTCTCAAAGTTGTTTGAAAATGAAGAAAGTAACTCATATGGATTATGGATATATATAAGCAGCAAAAGCCACAATGTTATGAAGCGACACGACACTACAAGTAGATGGAAGTGATCATTCAACAGTTCTAATTCAAAGGATGTTCTGTAAATTGCTTCGAATCACACTTTATCTTAAATAAGAGTGTACTTCGAGGGGGCAAAATGTTAGCCTACTTTGTGAACTAGGCTACACAAAGAGCAAAAAGTGAAAAAAGACACTAATCGGATTGGATCGGAGGAAGATAGCGCAGGAGGTAAGTAATGATCAAGAATGCAGAGATTACATCGGATCAGATCGGAAGAGTATGACATCAACATTATAAAGCAGGTAGCTTCGGCGGTTCGGATCGGAGGAACACTTCCGCGGCATCAGAAGGAAGCAAGCAATCCCAGCGGTTCGGATCGGATGAGTACGTCAACAGCATCAAGGGACAACATGTAGCATCACCGGATCGGATCGGAGGCTCCGATCCGAGCCCCTTTTTCCCTTTGAATCTGTAGCCGTTGCTGCGCATATCCCCTGAAGACTCGGAAAAGATCTGACCATTTCTCCCACAATCTCCAACTAAATCAATGCGCTGTAGCCATCTTGTAGCCTCTGAACCCGACTCTCAAGGGATGGGTGCCACGCAATTCCGAACCGGAGCCACTTCGAGGAGATTTTTCACCTATACATACACCATCTAGAGGCATTTAAAAGGATCTTTTGGCAAATTCTCAGACCATACTTCCTGCATAGCTAAATTCTACAATCATATTCAAATCAAAATCATCTCTTAAAATCCATTTTTGAGAGATTTGAGTGAGTTTGTGCATTGTAATTGTGAAGTTGAGTGAGAATCATTGCTGTATTTGTATTCAAATCATCAATTAAAAGGAAACAAAGTGGACGTAGGCTCGTTAACGCCGAACCACTATAAATTGCGTGTTCTTTATTGCTTTTTGATTCCATTTCATTGAATTCATATATAGTTTGGGTGTTAGAGCCAGTTTTTGGTCTAACAGAAATATTATAATGTACTATGATGCAAGGAAGAATAGGTTGGAGGGATCCAACTGGATTCCTCAAATACTGTGTATGTTGTTTGTTTTCATATTGTTTATGTATGAACTGATTGAACCCCATTATTATTAAAACCTGTTTGATTGTTGAACATTGAATAACAATTCAACATTGTTGTGATTTGAATCAATATATAGTATTGATTGAGAGATTGGCAACAAATGGCTTAAAAATCCACCTTTTTGTTTAAACATTGATTTGTCGTTTGGCGAATTTACAAAGTTAAGTTATAAAATTTATTTTGTAACTGAACAAGATTTTTAATTATATTTTTTACGTTATAACGAAGTTTTTCAAAAAAAAAATTCGACGTTTATAAATTTGTTATTATAAGATATCTTAAAATGATTATATAATAAGGATTTAACATTTTAATTAGTTTTATAAGCAAATGAAGCTGTAATTAACCTACAGGTTAATATTTTGGAATAACTATATTTAAGTGAACGATTTAACAATATTATTATATTAATTTAGTTTATCTAATAAGGAGGGAGTAATTTAAAATCTGTTAACATGTTGATTGATGGTTTAAAGTTGACAGAGTCAACTGTTTTTGACAAAAAAAGGTTGTTAATGGATAGTTGTTTATCTAATAATATGTCTTTAGTATAAATTACTTTTCAATTAACGATATTTCAAGATTATTGTTATAATTAATTATTATTTATTAATTGCAAAAGTGATTAACTAAGTTGTTTTTGTTAATGAAGAACTAAGACTTTTCTACTTCGGTAAATAATAAAGTCAATTTATTTAAAATGATTACTTCTTAAGTGTAATTTATTTAAGATTTTAATCAGTCATGTTTTAAGAGTTACTGAAATTAGAAAGGATTTATGAAGAAATCAGATAATATGATCTGAATTTCATAAATAAGGCCATGAAAAGGGGATTTAAGATAATATAATTAGTTTAAGATAAATATTTTATTCAATTTTCAAATTGGTACAAAAGGGAAAGTTTTCAAAGAATGCAAAGGGGGTTACTTATCAATTTTAGTAAAGAATTTTGGTTATAAAGATTCTGTTTATAAAATAATGTAAATGATTGTTGAATAAAATATTTGGAAATGAATTATCATTCAAAATTATAATTGGGATTATTTAACAAAGTTAAAGCGTAAGATAAATAAAAATGGTCATGATTGACCAAGGTTATCAAAGGTTAGGATATGGTTTTTAAATCATATTTTAAATAATATAGAAAGAAGATTTGAATGAGGTTGTAGAAACGTAGATTTTTGAGTTACGAACTTCTACCTATTCTAAGATAAGAACGTTGTCGATCAAGGTCTGAGAGGTAAATAAAATACCCAAACTTGAATAGCTTCACTTTTATCGAGGAATGGTATTAGTTTGTGACAATAAGGGTTGTTGAAATTAGTTTATTATTACCATATAATATATTCCAACGATAGTTGTGAAATTTGAATTGAATATTATCGCAACGTTAGTTGCGAGATGTTGAAATGGAAATAATATTGCAACATTTATTGCGAGATTTGAAATACGATAATATTTAAAAGTCAATTATGTTTTGATATAAGTATTAATGCAAAATCTTCGAAGTTTGAAGTTCGACGAAATCAGTTGGGTTGTATACAAATGAACATGTCTTTTGACATTATTTTGGTCATTTAGAAATCAAGCTTATAATATATATAGCGTTATTTACTATTTAAGGAAGTAAAAAGATATTTTTATATAAAATGGCGATAGAAGGGAAAATATGATGATTTTGAAGAGTTAAAGTTATTGTTTTCAAATAATGAAAGTAGAGGATGTCTTGCTAAGATAAGTAAATAAAATAGATGAATTGATTTTGAAAGATGGATAAGAGTTTAAAAGGGTGATTTGAAATAATGAAAGGGTTTGAGCTGCCAATATACTTGACCGTGCTATTTTGAGATTGATACTTAATACACCAAACTATCAATGATATATTATTGGACCTTTTTGGCGTGTTGTTTCAAAGAGACCGGGATGGGAACTTGACCCAAAACCACTTCGAATCAACGTTGCGCATGAAACTATTCTGCAGGGATATGTATGAAGACGGAGTAAAATTTAAGGGTTGTCCTTTTTATAGGAAGTGCCTTAGGTTTGTCTAGATCCAGGACAACTTATATGGACGAATGTATAACTTATACGCCTAACGGATCACATAAGATAATCTTTTCAAGGTATTTCGTTTTTAGCGGAGGAATTCGTTTCTCTTAGCTTTGATACCCGTAGTATTTTTTGAAAGATCAACTGGTGATTTGAGGGGTTTGGCGATGTGTCATTCAAAGTGAATGGTGGCCAGATATTCTATGAATGTAAATGTAGCCTTAAGTCTCACAATCAGGAAATGACAAAAATTGGGCATGTAACACGGCTTGTTGGGTCACACCTAAGTAGGGTATATTTGTCACCGATCTAGAGAAAATTCATTTTTGTTGTTCTTTCGCTTCTGTATCTCCAGAGAACGGTCATGTCAGTACCGACCTTTGGTGACAATATATTTGATACACTCAAGCTGTATGAGTGGTCGGTTATGTGTGTCGGGTTGCAAGATGTTCTTGTTGAACCCCAGTGTATCTCCTTTAAAGTATACTGATCGGAAGGTGGTCCCATACCTTGTCATAGTTGGAATCCAATCTCCTATAAGCTCCCTATAGTTTTTGATTTTATATTGAATATGTAAAGTGTGAGATGCAAGCGTTCTGAAGATGGTTGTTTATTTGTGATTTGATAGACACTATTATAATATCACTGGATTTTGATATATCAAAAATGTTTTGGTTATAGTAAGGTAAAAACCATCCGTGTTTATGTGTGGGTTGGTCTTACTATTATCCTTTTCTTTCTAAAGAGTTTTCTAAAGTTAAGCAAGTTGTTTGTCATATGAATTTATCACTGAAAGTATTCCAGATTGATCTGAGTGAGCTTTGCTTCACTTCAATCGTGCTCAGGTCAGACCGAGTATATTTCCAGGTTAGATTTCGCTTGGAACTTCAGAAGTGGAGTTGGAGTCAAGACATATTCCTATATTTACTAGTACTAGTTTATTCCGTTGTGTGTATCGATGGATTGAATGTATACTCTAATGTTGTAACTATATATATTTATATAGTTTCATTTCGAATAAAGTATTATTGATTATTATATTTTATCCATTCCTCTATGAGACTCCGATTTTCTTATTCTTCTATTATAATATTTCTTTTTTCTCTCACCCTCTAGCTTATTTCTATTAACAATCTGCTTTCCAGCGTAATTTGAGTTGACAAGTGTTGTTAGATGTTGGCGGCTTAGACTGTATGGAAAAAGCGTGTCGTTACAATTTCAATCCCTCGGGAGCTAACTATGAAACCAAAGAACTTTCCCGACGCTACTCCAAAAGAACACTTCAAGGATTAAGCTTCATTCCATATCTTCATAGGATACCAAACATCTCTGACATGCCTCTAACATGATCGGACGATTTCCTTGACTTCACCAATATATAGTCTATGTAAACCTCCATCGTTTTTACTATCTGGTCATGAAACATTCGGTTGACCAGACGCTGATATGTCGCACCAGCATTTTTCAGTCCGAAGGGCAATGACCACATAACAATGCAGTCCGAGGTCTATGATGAAATTGGTATGTTCCTTGTCAGAGACATAGATTGCAATATGGTTGTACCCCAAGTAAGAGTCCATGAATGAAAGGAGTTCATGCCTTGTAGTTGAGTCGACCAACTGGTCGATCCTGGGCAATGGGAAATTGTCTTAGGGCAGGCTTTATTCAAATCAGAATAGCCGATACAAGTATTCCACTTCCCATTAGCCTTCTTCACAAGCATGGGATTTTCTATCCATTTGGGATAAGTTGCATCTTGAATGAACCCATTGGCTTGAAGCTTTCCAATTTCTTCCTTCAAATTTGCGGACGTCTCTGGACCGATCATCCTCCTTTTCTGCTTCATAGGGGATACTTCGGGTCCATGCTAAGAGAATGAGTCATTATGGAGGGTGTGATCCCATACATGTCATCATGGGTCCACGCGAACACGTCATGGTTAGCGCGGAGGAATTCGGTGAACTCCCTTGTCCGTTGGCGGTCAAGGAGGGATCCAATCAACAAGATCCTCGTCGGGTCATCGTCATCGGTTGAGATCTCCACAGTAGTTTCATTCAGGGCTGCCTTTCTACATCTCATTTCTTCGTCCTCTCTTACATCGATGTCCTCGAGTTGGCAGCTGGACGATCCTGGTTGGGATGTTTTATGTAGTTATTATGCTTTCTTTCCCTCTACAGGTGGAGGGGTATCTTATGATTCCTTGGTATTTTTGCTTTGTAGTTCTTTCCAATCTATTAAATAGCCAGCTTTCCCTGTTACTTGGTCCCCGCGCACCGTTCTAGTCCCTCCATCGATCAGGAATTTCAAATGCAGGAACCAAGGAGCAATTCAAGCTCTAAACTCACCTAGGGATGATCATCCCAAGAATGCATTGTATTGGGAGTTAATATTCATTACAACAAATGGCAGGATCCATCCTCTCATATGGTCTCCGTCTCCCAATTCGACCGATAGGTCGATCAGACTGACCAACTCAGCAGACGACCCATTGAAGCAATGTTTCTGGCCCATGCATGGTTTCAAGTCCATCAATTCCAACTTCATTTGGTCATAAGAATGTCTGAACAAGATATTTACCAAGATCTCATTGTCGACCAAATCTTTTAGTACAATGGTCAGGCCAATGATGGCCGATATGACCAGTGGGTCAATGCTCGGGCTTCTACACCAGTCGCTCCTGATCATGGAAAATGATGTCATCAGTCATCATCTTTCTTTGTTTTATTGGATTTGCAGCTACGGGGGTGCTGGTCTCTGCAACGCACATATGTTTTGCTGAGTTTACATACTTGTTCCATCGTCCGAACGATATGCCCCGCTGGATAAGGTCCTCCAACAATGGCATTGATCACTATACCCTTCGTTTTTTCTTGGGCTATGGCTCTAGGCGCCTCCTGACGTTGCTAAGATGTCGAAGTGCCTTGCCCCTCGCCCCTCGGGGCCACCTTTTACTCATAGAGATTTCCCTCTTGAGTTAGCTTCTCAACGATGTCCCGAAGGTGACGACATTCACTAGTCGCATGCCCATATTTCTCATGGAACAAAAAAACTTCCCATTCACCCATTCTTTTTTTATGAAATCACGCAGGGATGACTTCTTGTACTGAACTATATTGCACGCGTCGAGATAGATGTTTTCAAGAGTGTCATTCAACACCGTATAACTTTCACAGACTTGGAAATGGGGTCGCTTCTTGGAATTCCCTCTTTGTCCCGGGTTTCCGTCGGTTCGCTTCGATTCATTATCGTTTCATTTGCCACTATTTCCAACATTCACTTCCACCTTCCCAGAATCATCTCTAGACTGCTTGACTGCCACATTACTCCTAATGGGTTTGGTAGATACGTCTTTTGAACCATCTTCTTTATCCAATTGTGCGTCTTCCTATCGTAATCGAATGTTGCCTTTTTCATAGAATATCTCAATTGTTGTAGCTGGCTTTTCGATCAGATACTTCCCAAACTCCGTCCTTTTGTCAATACCGCCTACTATGGCCATCAAAACTGTCCCATGAATAAGATTGCTTACTTCGGTGGCGGCCCGGTTAAATTGACTGAAATAGTTCCTTAGGGATTCACCCCTTCCTTTTTTTATTGCGGAAAGGGTCATAACATGCTTCGACTTAGTGGCGTGGATGAGGAATTGATTCAGGAACTTCTCACTTAAATCTTTGAAGTTCGGGACCAATCTCAGGGGAAGCTGAGAGAACCATATAAGCACTACCCCCACTCAGAAAAATCATGAAACTATTGCATTTGAAGGTGTCTAGAGCTACAACTACCTCTATACGCCATGAGTACCTCATCAAGTGTTGTTGCGGGTCGGTGGTTCCCTCATATTGGCTCATCTGGGGCATGTTGAATTTTTTAAGGAATTCTGCTTGTAGAATGTCATCTGTAAATGGCGTATGGCTTCGGTCAGTTCCCCAATCTTTATTCTTATACCCTTTATTGTCGTTCATGATTTATCGTACCATGGAAGTCAAAATCGGAGGGATAAACGCAAATCAACCGACTTCTTCAACCGATCAAATCCCTGCTCATTCCCCAAACAATGTCGCCTGAGTCGCCGTCTGAGCGAAATTTCCTTGACCGTTGACACCCCTATTTTGTGAAGTACGTCTAGTAGGAAAAGCAGGAGCTTGGGTTGTTTGGGCAGCATTCCGGTGAGCCGAAGGAGAGGCGTTTCGATCCTGTCGAGTTGTTGGATTGATGTCCACTAGGTTGGTCAAATCGACTCGCGCTTGATCAATTGTTCCGAACTGGTAGGTACGCGCTTCCAGATGCAATTGCTGTATGTTTTCAAGTGTTTCCAGTTGGCGTCGCTGTTAACGTCGATCTCTGCTACCTTCGAATGATGATGAACCTTCCGAGTTTTGGTCCAAAATGTGAAGAGAATGTTGTTGCTTCCGAAATTCTTCCAGCTGCCTCGACATATGGCTCATGTCCTCTCTCATATTAGCATTCTCCCTGGCTTGAGTGTTTAAAGCCGCCGTTGTTTCCCGTAGTTGGTTCATCACGATCACAAACTCATCACAGGTAGCAAATGCTGAGAGGAAAGTTTGATCTGCAGCGTAAGGTTACACCAAAGATGGTAGCGTAGGCTGGCCCGAAGTAGGCCCCGGAACGGTTGACCCTCCGGCTGCATCTGCAGATGTTGCAAACTATGGCTGCTTTCCGGCATTGCATGCCGAGGATTTGGTGATCATGGTTCAATGATTTTGAAAATGACGTAGGTTCTTGTCTCGGACTTGGTGATCCGAAAGTAGAGCAAAATCCTCCAAATGTTGAGAATATCAACTTTCTTAGTGAAAATACCAAAGTGTTGACACCAAAAAATGGTACAACACCCAAGAAATGGAATTGTAGAGAATAGGATAAATAAATGAAAAATGAAGAGAAGAGGAATCACACACATGTTTATTGTGGTTCGGCATTAGTGAGCCTACGCCCACTTTATAATCTCTTGTATATGAAATCAACCATTACAAGCGAAATAATCACAACAATAATATAATAAGAGATTAGCCGAAAAGATCCTTCTTCTCAGTCCAGAAGGTCTATTAATGGATGCTACAACATTTAAATTTTATGAAGCATGTGCTATCCGACCTAGGATTTTAGGAATCATGAAGAGGTGTTCTCCTCGTAAAGGGTGGCACGATTTGAATCAATAGTGACATATGGCATCTGATCCAATCATTAAGGATGACTAGGAGCGATCAAGTAGGAGTCGGACCAAATCTTCAGGGGAATATCGTGTATGGAGTTAAGCTAGGCCTAACTCAGTCGGTCCGAAGATCACGGACTTTAGCTGGCTTGCATATCAGGTTCTTGCATTCAGCTTAAGTCTCCGATTTGGATCGACTCACCCGTTGGCCGAAGTCTACAACTTTAATGAATCTTGATGGCCTTACCAAAAGGCAGGTCAACAAAGTTATTAATTAAAAGTAACTCTTGCTTAACTAACACAACATAAATGCCTATCAAAATATAGTCAGACGTCTGACTACTCATTAAGAAAAATTATAAATTGAGTTCCTTTCAGCATAGACATCTATCAAAAAGAATAGACATCTAAAAAAATCCTCAGGAATTTTTTCCTTAAACACCAGACGTCTGACCACATTTAACAGACGTCTGTTGAAAGTCTTGGGAAATTCCTCCTGTAAGCACAGATGTTTGAAAACACCCCACAAACGTTTGTTAGAAAATTCGGGATATTAATCCCTATAACCATAGACGTCTGTGAATCATCTCAAACGTCTAACCGGTTAAAAAATCATCTTTTTACCCATTCCTTCTCTACTAAATTCAATTTTTACTTTCACTTTTTACAACATCCCATTCTCTCAGTCAAACCCTAATCTCCAAATCACATTTCACATCAATTTTCTAACTCAGTCTCCTAAGAAACTAATTTACAAACACAAGAAAACAAAACAACAAGGAGAATCTTCCCACATTGAAGAAAGGATAGCCCCGCAAGATCAAATCAACAATTGGATGTTTGATAAATATGGAAAAGAACGATTGGACGAATTGCAGAAGAAGAACATACATACAGGTCCATTCTACTCTTTAAATCATTTACGAAGATATTACATTGATGACTTGGTTACCAATGCCAAAATTGGGGATTTGATTGAATATGAATCAAACAAAGGAGTTATAGTCTGTTAGCAAACAATTTGATTTCAGCAATTTATGCTCGACTCATGTTTAAACCCTACCGATTCTGAGAATGGATCTGGTGAAGCGTCTACATTATAAAATTCAATATTGAAATGCTTGGTCAAATATTGCATTGTCCTTACTTTGGCACAAGATTACAAGATATTGAGGATATACGTTTTAAACCAAGAGATCTTATTACTCATCTTATTTAGGAAGGTGAATTTCCTAGAATGAATCCTCTTTATTTTTGTCTAAGTGCAAGTTTAGTAAATTGAATTCCCATTAATACCATTACTCCAAGACTGGGCAGTCACGAACTGGTATGTGATCACGATCATAAAGCAATATATGCCATCTTCAGAAACGAAAAAGTAAATTGGGGTCAATATATTTTTGAAAAAAATCAAAAGCTTTTGGACATCAACAAAACGAACTATTCAATATGTGGTATATATTATGTGGATTCTTAAATCATAAACAATTACTTTGTATTTATCAAAATATAAAAACCTTGAAATTAAAGAAAGTGGAATTCGTTTTGCATCCCTTATGCACCTTCCTGAGTCACCACCGAGAGTTATACCATTTGTGGATTGACTACACGGCCATGGAGAATCACCTCCTCTAACAACGACAATAACCACAACAACCTTCAGCCTCATTCGAAGCTACTGAACATATAGAGTATTATTCTGATCCAAAAATTTATGTAGGTCGAATTGCTACTGAGATGGGAGAAAATATTCATGACGTTAATCTTCAGATTCAAAGACTTTTATCTCTTAATCAAAAGATCTTAGGAAAGAAACTCAATTGTCTAGTACGTTCCTTCTCTACTCGAATATCCAAGGTTGAAAGGACCCTTGATAAGGTAGTCTCCTCCATTGGAAGAATAATAAGAAAAGTTCTGGTCGTTCGTCGTTAAGGTCTTCTTCTCATTCTTCAACACAACACCTCCACCTCCTATATCTCATTAATATCCACCTGGTCCCAGTGCTACTATAAAACATTTAGAGGAGCATGCACCTGGTAAGGAATCTGAGGACCCTACAACCATGCAATAGGAGGGAAAGGAAGAAGAGAGTTCTTGGCATCTAGAGGATGCACCCCATTATGGCCATTATTAATGATTTCAAGGTTTGTATATTCAACAGAATACCGAATATCATGACGAATCATAATGGCCAAAATACGCTTACATCGATCAATCTTCTGACGTATGGGGTTACTTCATCGATTCATAAGTTGTTGTTCTAATGCTTTACCTACAACTTTATTCTTACTATTTTATTTGGTTTGTACTAACTCTAAGTCATATGTACTGTTTTTGCTGTGTGATGATGTGGGTTGGTTTGACGTTTTCTTTATATATATCTCTTGTGCTTTTTGATAATGACAACAACTACACAATCATAATATGTAACCTATATATATACACACACACACACTATCTATTTATGCAGGATATTTACAAATGCAAAAATATAGTCGAAGATTTGAAGACATATACATGGGACATGTATAAGAACATAGTAAGATAGAATTATTTATAATAGAAGAAATAAATGTACAGTCTCCCTGTTTGGATATATTTTAGAAGAAATGTTCAGATTATAGGTCTTTGCACATGATAAACGTCTGTCTGTACTCTTTGAAAATTTTCCAGACTCAGCACAATTGTCTGACCTATAAGTACAAATGTCTGTCACTACTCTTGGGAAATTTAAAGAGAGTATGAATAGACGTTTCTCCTCTTGGGTCAGGCGTCCATCTTAAGTGATTGCCTTTAATTTTGAAAGGGTTTCTTCTGGATTGAAAAGGCACGCCTATTTTCCTAAACCCAATTTTCCACCTATTAAATATTACAAATATATGATTGAAAAGTATTCATTCCAAAAGCAATTTCTTTCCATAAAAACTCTTCAATCTCTATATATAGATTAGAAACAAACGAGTTTAGGTACTGAATCTTTTTGAATCTATCTTATACTGTATTTTTGCATGCCACTTTCCATGCATGCCATCCACTTGCCCCCTTAGGTGTCATTACCTCCTTAACTCTCCATTCCTATATAAGGAGGCCTTTTCTCCATTTTCTTACCATTCCATTCCATTTCCTCCTTTCCACCTTCTTCTTAAAGCTTATGGCCATGGTTTCCATGGCATAATTCTTCCTCTTTTCCATCACCACCTTGCCAAAGTTCGTCTTCATCCTCCTCCTCTTATAATACAAAGAGAGAGATTAGTGTATATTATATATATATATATATATATATATATTAGTGAAGAAGACATTGCGCCGAAATACTGTCCGACGGTTTGCTTAGCTAGGCTCGCCTACCATGAAGATTTGTAAAGCTGTTAGGTGAGAACTCTTTTACCACGGTTAATATATTTAATTAGTAGTTAGCCTAATTTAAATATAGTGATGGATTATTAGTGGTTAATAATGGTTGATGTTTGTAATGGATGATGGATGCGTAGTTTAGAGCACACACTATTAAGCGTTAGTGTTATAACGCTTGTGCACAATTACGATTATTTAATCATGTTAATGATGGTTGCTATGGATGTTTATAATGGTTGTTGACGCTGTTCTGCACACACTATGATACAGCAACTATGGTATCACATTGGTGATCGACAAATCTCCTTCGTGATTAGAAACAATATTATTATTGAAATTGAGGGTTAATAATTCATATATATGGATAAAGTTCTTTAAATGAATAAAGAAAAACCAGAACATTTTAAGATGACAGAGAGGATAGTGTCTAGGCTTGGGTTTGAAAAATATAGTTTCCTACTATCCCTAACTGATCCGGCGAATGAGATGTTAATTTGAAATTATTTGAATTTAGAAATGAATTTGAATTTGATTTATTAAGTAAAAAAAAAGTTGAATTTTGAACCCAAAATAATTTGGGAAGTCAGTTAAATTACTTTAAATGATTTTAAATGATTTACATGAGTATATAATGGTTTCCTAAGGTATTTTATTTTGATCAAAATTGAGCTTGTCGCACAAAGATAATTTGCGTATTTTAGTTTCAAACTTTAAACGCTTATAACTTTTACAATCCAAATCAGATTTCCAAGAAACGAAAAACAATTGGTTTATATAAACAAGAACTTTCAAATGAGTGAAAGCAGATTTTATATTCGAGTTATAATTTCAAGTTATGTTTGAAACTGTTTTTGAAAAAGGTCGATGAAAGAACAATTGTTGACCATAACTATAAATAGCTATTTTTAAATGTTTTAAAACTATGGAAAAAATGGTAAAATCATTATAAATTATGAAAAGATGTTTTGAATTGTAAAGTTTAAGTTTTGACTAAGATAAACAATATTTTGATCAAAGTAATTAAGATAACTGTTTTGTAACGCTTTTCATGTAATGCTTTCTTCAGAAATAATCTATTTTGAAGTTTTTAACCCATAAACTATTTCCGAACTATAAGTAATCATTTTTAAATGATATGTGGATTGCTTTGGTTCAAAAGTATTGGAAATATTTAATATGGAATTTAAATTGATTTATTTAATATTAATATGGGTTTTCAATTTTTGGATATGTTTGGAGATAAATCTTCCGATGTTAGATATTAATTCAGTTGATGATGACTCTTACTATTTGAGGAATTTAAAAGGAAGTTCACCATTATTCCGCTTATAGTGTGAGTTGGATACAGAGATTAATACTGAGGATAAGTTGATGAAATTTCTATGCAGATCTAATGTTAAAGAGTTGAATGAATCTTTTAATTAAGATACGATTTTCCTAAGCTGATTGGGATAGGACGGATAGAAATAAACTTCATATATTTGATATGAAATTCTGTGGTATAAACGTATATTATTTGAGGAATTTGGAAGATATTATTATTATATCATTATTCCACTTATAGTATTCGATGATTATGAGAATTGATATCAAATATAAGTAGATACAATTTCTGTGTAACTTATGTTCAATATCGATTGATTAGGGTTTTATCATGAATCATATCTTCAATAATATCATTCTTGAAACCCAATGAGATTGAATTATGGAAATTCATATCGTAATTTGGGGATTTGACCAAATCTTTGATTTGACGAAATTAAAAATAAGGAATTTGGAAGGAAGTATAATATTTTAGTTAAGAGTACATAATTGAATGTTCGGAAACCAATTTAATTGGAAACTAGGGTTGAATTGTGGGGTAAGGGTTTTCAAAGGAAACTAGGTTTTTCGATAACGAATTATCAAATGGAAAATTAATTAAGGCTTTAAGGCTAAATTATCTTTGATTTAAGGGATGTGTTTTTAAAGAGAAAGGTTAAATATGGATTTTGTTATAATTTGAGAATGAGGAAGTTTAATTTAACAAAATTCAAGATGGAAGGAGATTGGTAGAAAGCCTGCGTGTTCCAGAATTTTGTTTTTAATTGGGCTTATTATTTGGAAAGACTGGGATCGAATATATGTTCGAAAACCATTCCAAGTAATAGTACGACGTTATGGAGCAATTCAAGACTTGTAAAACGACGAATGAATACCCGGGTTCTTTGAATTGTTTGGATTGATTGCTGATGTCTCGGTTGGGTAGGCCACCCGATACGAGGTCATAAGTGGCACGAGGTTTGAATATATTTGGTGATTTTCGAATTGGTGTTTTGTTCAGACCCGAACGGAGTTGTATGGATTGTGTGTCTGACATTGTAATTGACTACGTAGTGCGATCTCTGTTAAATATATACCTGCTTGGTGGCAGAGAATTTATTCTCTTGCTTAACACCCTTCTCTAGGACGAATGAGCTTAGAGATTATATATTGATGGAAATCAGTGATGCATTGTGAATGAGCAATGTGGCATACTTAAGTTATATGGTGAGCTATGGATGATCAAAGCATGGCTTTTTTAAGCATAGCTTTGTGTATATCGTGACCTCGGCAAGCTTCACAACCTGGTAAATGGCTAAAACAGGAAAGATGCAGTGAGGTTAAGGGTAGTCATTTCCTTCTAGATAAAAGGTGTACTATAGTATGGAGCCCAGGTATTAACCTGTGTAGATAACTTCTATTTATATGCATGTTGATGTTGCGAGCGCTCGGTTTAAAGGTTGGTAATGACAGGGAAGTATACTCTGGCATGCTCTAAGTTACCTAGTTAAGGGGTAACGTGGCCTCGTATTGGCAGAGAGCTCGATTTTGTTCTCGAGGAGTCCCTCTAGAGGTGTACCCATCGATTCGGTAAGGAAGTTCCTTTGCCTAGTCATTTGTTGGGAATCCAATTTCCACTATGAGCCCATATGATTTTAGCTGTATAGCCTGCTACCAGCATGATTATGTCAGTATAATGGGACGGGGCATTATGCTGGCTATGATTAACACATTTATTTGCGAAATTGTTTTCACACTATGCACTAATAATAATATCAAAGGATTTTCACGTATCAAGAATTTTTAAGTATCATAAGGAGAAACCTCGCCCATGTGTGCATTTGCATTGTGTGTGTGCCGCGAGACCTTATGGTAGTTTTATTTTTCAAAACTCATTGCGAATTTCTATGCACTCGAATTCAAATGGAGCAAACCCGTTCCACGTTAGCGGCGTGGTCCATTGAATTACCAACTTTAAAATGAATCCTAAATAACAATTGTTTTTGAGTTCTCACACCAGTCCTACGACTGACCTGGAGTTTATTGTTCCCACACCTAAACTCTGGGTGCATAATTTTGCACGGGCAGCCTAGTAGTTTGGTTCGTAGATTTAGCCTTGGAGTTTGTTGGAGCAAGATGCTGGTTTTAGATGGAGCCATATGTTTTGGAGAATTCGCATTCTTCCGCTGAGTTAGTATTTCTTCCGCTGTGTAATCAATGTACTCTGATGTATTCCTTGTAACTCTGATGTTATATTATGGTAATGAAATGAGAAGTTCTGTTAGTTTTGTGCAAATATTTAAGTACCCAATTAATCCGTCTTTATGAAAGGTTTTAGTTGGTTTAATTACCAGCGAAAACAGGGCAAAAAGCCGGGTCATTACAGATTGGTATCAGAGCTTTGGTTTATACAAAGCAATGGATACAACATATTTGAACAAAAGTAAGGACTCGTCAGAGTTATGATATCTCATTAGAGATAGGGTTAGGAATACCCTAGAATGAGATTTCGAAATATTAAGTTTGAGAGTGCATTTAATCAATGTGTTTTTAAATTATAATGAAATTTATGAGTCAAAATTAACTTATGGAAATATAAGAAATTTTCCTTAACTCATAAATTGATAGGCATTTATAATCTTATATGAGAATAAATAATTTAAGTGAGTAAAACCCTTAAAAAGGAAATTAAGAGAATGCTATATTACACTAAAACTTAAATTCCTTTGTCTGTTAGTGATTTTAGGGTTGGTAAGTAAGAATATGAATGACCCAGGTTATGTAAATTAAATCCCTTGATTATTAGATGTTAAAATACTTTGAATAAGGAATTCAAAGTATGAATGCTAAATGCGTATAAATTTAACTTGTAAATGGATTAGTATGGGATTGGAAACAATTTGAATTGAAATAGAATGAGTGTTCTCAAAATCTAATTCTTCGCTTGGTTTTTTTGACGCGTTGTCATCTTTTGATAATCACTATCTTCCCGATTGTCATACTTGGATATTGTCCAACTCTATTTCTGAATTCTTGTTTTCCTTGTCTTGATGACACCATGGACAAATGGATTATAGAAGTAGTTTTGGATTAGAGACAAGTATTTCGAATTATATCTTAATTTGAACTTTAATTTGTATTAAGTGCAAAATGAATTCTAAAATGTTATTTTTGCAAGATAATTGGATGTTTTGGGAGAAAAGGATTATTTATTTGAGAATTTGGATTCAAAATAATTTTGAGGAATATGAGGCATGAACCATTAGTCTTATAGTATGACTTACATTATTAGGTAAACCTTGGGTTCCGTAATTTTAATAGTGAGTTAGAAAGACAATTTCTAAAATTTAAAAATTTCTTAGGGTCGTAGACATCTAAGAACTATACAGTATCTATCCCAGTTTCTCCTTTGTGGTTGTGGTAGCAGCTCTGGGTTTAAATCACAAAAGTCGATTATGAACATGAATAGTGACGACCCTAGTAATCACGAGATTATAGAAATTTCTTCAAAATCTACCTTTAATGAGAATCAGATAGAGTATCTTGAGAATGAGATGGGCCCTGGTTTTGACCATTACATTTCCAATATGTTAAGAGAGAAATGGGAATTTAAAATTGGTATAGGAGTTTAAATTTACTCGTCTTCCTTTTCAAGGACGAATAGTTTTAATGGGGGCGAATGTAATGATCCAGAATTTTTAACATTGGAATTTTTATTACATAATTTGAATTTAAGTTTGAATTTCACATAAAAATATATGGTTAAGAATATTTAATAATTTTGATAAGTTAGATGATAGATTTTATTTGAATTATAAATGAGAATGATTATTAATAAGTTTGGATTTATTGATACTATTTTTCGTTCGACCAGATTTGGCAAACCATAACATGAATTAGTAGCATTAGAATTAAGTGTTTCCCTTAGTTTTCAAAGCATTTAAGGGAAAATGCTACCAAAAGTTCACCTTCTCTTCTTAAGACAAGTGTCCTTACACTTGTATTTTTGCATGCCTCCTTCCATGCATGCCTTCCACTTGCCCCCTTCTGTGTCATTACCTCCTTAACTCTCCATTCCTATATAAGGAGGCATTTACTCCATTTTCTTACCATTCCATTCCATTTCCTCCTTTCCACATTCTTCTTAAAGCTTATGGCCATGGTTTCCATGGCGTAAGTCTTCCTCTTTTCCATCACCACCTTGCCAAAGTTCGTCTTCATCCTCATCCTCCTCCACTTATAATATAAAGAGAGAGATTTGTGTATATTATATTATATATTTTGGTGAAGAAGACGTTGTTCCGAAATATTGTCCGACGGTTTGCTTAGCTAGGCTCGCCTACCGTGAAGATTTGGAAAGCTGTTAGGTGAGAACTCTTTAACCATGGTTAATATATTTAATTAGTAGTTAGACTAATTTAAATAGAGTGATGCATTATTAGTGGTTAATGATGGTTGATGTTTGTTATGATGGATGATGGATGCGTAGTTTACAACACACACTATTAAGTGTTAGTGTTGTAACGCATGTGCACAATTACGATTGTTTAATCATGTTAATGATGGTTGTTGTGGATGTTTATAATGGTTGTTGATGTTGTTTTGCACACATTATGACACAATAATTATGGTATCACATTAGTGATCGACAAATCTCCTTCGTAATTAGAAACAATATTATTATTGAAATTGAAGGTTAATAATTCATATATATGGATAAAGTTCTTTAAATGAATATAGAAAAACCAGAACATTCTATGATGACAGAGAGGATAATGTCTAGGCATGGGTTTGGAAAATATAATTTCCTGCTATCCCTAACTGATCCGATGAATGGGATGTTAGTTTGAAATTATTTGAATTTAGAAATGAATTTGAATTTGATTTATTAAGTAAAAAAAAGTTGAATTTTGAACGCAAAATAATTTGGAAAGCCAATTAAATTACTTTAAATGGTTTTAGATGATTTACTTGAGTATATAATGGTTTTCTAAGGTATTTTGAAGTACTGAAGAATAATTTTTATTTCGATCAAAATTGAGCTTGTCGCTCAATGGCAATTTGCGTATTTTAGTTACAAACTTTAACCGCTTATAACTTTTGCAATCTAAATCGGATTTCCCGGAAACGAAAAATATTTGGTTTATATAAACAAGAACTTTCAATTGAGTGAAAGCAGATTTTTATATTTGAGTTATAATTTTTAAGTTATGTTTGAAACGGTTTTGAAAAAGGTCGATGTAAGAACAATTATTGACCATAACTATAAATATCTATTTTTAAATGTTTTTAAAATATGGGAAAAATGGTAAAATCATTATAAATTATGTAAAAATGTTTGAATTTGTAAAGTTTAAGTTTTGACTTAGATAAACGATATTTAGATCAAAGTAATTAAGATAACTGTTTTGTAACGCTTTTGTAACTCTTTTGAAAACACTATTGTAACGCTTTCTTCAGAAACGATCTATGTTGAAGTTTTTAACCCGCAAACTATTTCCGAACTATAAGTAATCATTTTTAAATGATTTGTGGAATGCTTTCAAAGGTTCAGACGTATTGGAAATATTTAATATGGAATTTAAATTGATTTATTTAATATTAAAATGGGTTCTCAATTTTTGGATATGGTTAGAGATAAATCTTCCGATGTTAGATATTAATTCAGTAGATGATGACTCTTACTATTTGAGAAATTTAAAAGGAAGTTCACCATTATTGCGCTTATAGTTTGAGTTGGATAAAAAGATTAATACTGAGGATAAGTTGATGAAATTTCTATCCGGATCTGATGTTAAAGAGTTGAATAAATCTTTTAATTAAGATACGAGTTTCCTAAGTTGATTGGGATAAGATCGATAGAAATAAACTTCATATATTTGATATGAAATTATGTGGTATAAACATATACTATTTGAGGAATTTGGAAGATATTATTATTATATCGTTATTCCACTTATAGTATTCGTTGATTATGAGAATTGATGTCGAATATAAGTAGATACAATTTCTGTGTTACTTATGTTCAATATCGATTGATTAGGGTTTTATCATGAATCATATATTCAATAATATCATTTTTGAAACCCAATGAGATTGAGTTATGGAAATTCATATCGTAATCTGGGATTTAACCAAATCTTTGATTTGAGTAAATTAAAAATAAGGAATTGGGAAGGAAGTATAATCTTTTAGTTAAGATTACAAAATCGAATGTTCGAAAACTAATTTAATTGGAAACCAGGGTTGAAATGTGGGGTAAGGGTTTTCAAAGGAAACTAAGTTTTTGATAACAAATTATCAAATGGAAAATTAATTAAGGCTTTGAGGCTAAATTATCTTTGATTTAAGTGATGTGTTTTTAAAGAGAAAGGTTAAATATGGATTTTGTTATAATTTGAGAATGAAGAAGTTTAATTTAACAAAATTCAAGACGGAAGGAGATTTGTAGAAAGCCTGTGTGTTCTAGAATTATGTTTCTAATTGAGCTTATCATTTGGAAAGACCGGGATCGAATATATGTTCGAAAATCATTCCAATTAATAATACGACGTTATGGAGCAATTCAAGACTTGTAAAACGACGAATGAAGACCCGGGTTCTTTGAATTGTTTGGATTGATTGCTGATGTCTCAGTTGGTTAGGCCACCCGATATGGGGTTATAAGTGGCATGAGGTTTGAATATATTTGGAGATTTTTGGATTGGTGTTTCGTTCAGAACCAGAATGGAGTTGTATGAATTGTGCGTCTGACATTGTAATTGACTATGTAGTATGGATCTCTATTGAATATATATCTGCTTGGTGGTGGAGAATTTATTCTCTTTCTTAACACCCTTCTCTAGGAAGTATGAGCTTAGAGGTTGTATATTGATGGAAATCAGTGATGCATTGTGAATGGGCAATGTGGCATACTTAAGTTATATGGTGAGCTATGGATGATCAAAGCATGGCTTGTTTAAGCGTAGCTTTGTGTATATCGTGATCTCGGCAAGCCTCACAACCTGGTAAATGGCTAAAACAGGAAAGATGCAGCGAGGTTAAGGGTAGTCATTTCCTTCTAGATAAAAGGTGTACTATGGTATGGAGCCTAGGTATTAACCTATGTGGATAACTTCTATTTATATGCAAGTTGATGTTGCAAGTGCTCGGTTTTAAGGTTGGTAACGATCGGGAAGTGATATACTCAGGTGTGCTATAAGTTACCCAGTTAAGGGGTAACCCGGCCTCGTGTTGGCAGAGAGCCTGATTTGGTTCTCGGGGCGTCCCTCTAGAGGTGTATCCATCGGTTCGGTAAGGAAGTTCCTTTGCCTAGTCATTTGTTGGAAATCCAATTTCCACTACGAGCTCGTATGATTTTAGTTGTATAGCCTGTTACCAGCAGGATTATGTCAGTATAATGGGATGGGGCATTATGCCGGTTATGAATACGTTTATTTGCGAAATTGTTTTCACACTATGCACTAATAATAATATCAGAGGATTTTCACGTATTAAGCATTTTTAACTATCATAAGGAGAAACCTTGCCCATGTGTGCGTTTGCATTGTGTTTGTGCCGCTAGACCTTATGGTAGTTTCATTTTTCAAAAGTCATTGTGAATTTTTATGCACGTTAATTCATACTGAGTAAACCCGTTCCATGTTAGCAGCATGGTCCATTGAATTACCCAACTTTAAAATGAATCCTAAATAACAGTTGTTACTGAGTTCTCACACCAGTCCCATGACTGACCTGGAGTCTATTGTTCCCACAACTAAACTCTGGTTGCCCATTATTTTGCGCGGGCAACCTAGTAGTTTGGTTCACAAATTTAGCCTTGGAGTTGGTTGGAGCAGGATGCTAGTTTTAGCTGGAGCCATATGTTTTGAAGCATTCGCATTCTTCCGCTGAGTTAGTATTTCTTCCGCTATGTAATCAATGTAATCTGATGTATTCCTTGTAACTCTGATGTTATATTATGGTAATGAAATGAAAATTTCTGTTATTTTTGTGCAAATATGTAAGTTCCCATAACAATCCATCTTTATGAACTATTTAAGCTGGTTTAATTACCTGCGAAAATCGGGGAAAAAGCAGGGTCGTTACAGATTGGTATCAGAGCTTTGATTTATACAAAGTAATGGGTACAACATATTTGAACAAAAGTAAGGACTCGTCAGAGTTATGATATCTCATTAGAGATAGGGTTAGGAATACCCTAGAATGAGATTTCGGAATATTATTTTTGAGAGAGCATTTAATCAATGTGTTTTTAAATTATAATGAAATTTATGAGTCGAAATTAACTTATGGAAATATAAGAAATTTTCCTTAACGCATAAATTGGAAGGCATTTATAATCTTATATGAGAATAAATAACTTAGGTGAGTAAAACCCTTAAAAAGGAAATTAAGGGAATGTTAGATTGCACTAAAACTTAAATTCCTTTGTATGTTAGTGATTTTAGGGTTGGTAAATAAGAGTAACGACCCGAATTTTTAATCCATTTATTTTAAATATTTAATACCATTTTAAATATTTAGTTGACAATATAAATGAAATTTTATATTGAATTATCGATTTAATAATCGAAATACAATTTACTTCGAATATATATAATTATCGTAATACCGGGATCTGAAATAATTCAATTCAAAGATAAAACTGAATCGAAACAATTCAGATGATGAAATTAAATTCTATTTGAATTTATACAATAATTATAATTAATTATCAAGGAATAAATTGTTTTGAATTTAAATTATATCAATTTAATATGGTTATTTTATATACTTTCAAATTAAATTGTATAATCTATTTCATTGAATTGAAAATAGCGTTATACCATTATAGCGTCGGTCGGTACATAAAAATAAAGGTTAGTAGTTTCAAGTAAAGGGACCCGATATTATTTTAATGATAAGCATGAGATCAAATCGATATCTGTTTAAAATAAAGTGAAAATCTCTATATATCAAATCATATTAATGGTAAATCAAATCGAGTTAGATCGAAATCAAATCAGAATCAATTTAAAAAGAAACAAAATCTCTTTAACTCAAATACATTAAAATTTATGTACCCTTATTAGAACACTTCCTTAATACTGAAGTATCCACCTCCTATATAATCGCGACCTCCCTTTTTATTTCTCTTCTGATATTGGTCCTCATAAAAATGGAAACCCACTGTTACTCAAGTCCTCTAAACAAAATCATTCGACTTCAAATTAAATCCCTAACCTAAAAGCCTTCGTACCCATATTATTTTCTCTCAGTTTAAAAGGGAAAGTCTCGCATCATCTTTCCAATTTACGTCGACCTAAATGACGGATTCTGGGGGGTTCACGGCAACATTAAGGGGTTTGGCGATGGATGATTTAGGGTTCGAAACGATGGTAGAAAAGGGTGCGATTGAGGTTAAGACTGGAGTGGGTTGAAATTGGATTCGGTTGTGGGCAGCTCGAGTTGGGTATCGTGGATCTGGGGTTGGGCGACAGTGGTTCAAGGGAGCAAAATAACCGAAGTCGCGATCAACATGGAGGGGCGTCAGGCATTTCAAATTGAGCGCATGAAAATGGTGAAAGCAAGCGCGATGGCGAGGTGGATGGGTTGAGAGGGGGTCGATGTTGTTAAATGGAGGTCGTGGTGGATTTGGGAGCAACCTATTGCGATCTGGTGGAGGGATGGAGTGCGTTGATTGGGAAGGGGTTCGAATTTGGGGGTCTGTGGTTACTGTTGTTAGGGTTGAAGGCCGAATGAAGAAGATTATAAAGTAAATTAGTAAGGTATCAATCTCTGTTTATTTCATAATTTTGATTTAAGCATGATTAAAGATAATTTAACTAATTATTGAATTCTAATTTAAAATTTAATTCATATAAATTGAAATGGGGCTAACTTGTTCAATTTAGGGAAGAACGGAACAAGATTTGTCACGCTACGATCGTAGCGACGAGCCGTACATTCAGAAATTATTGAATTAAATCATGGTGAGTAATTCTCACTCAAAATATATTTAAATTTATTTTTATCGTTAAAAATAAATTGTTGGTTGCCTTGGACGCATTTATAAATTGTTTATCAGTGTTTGCTACTAAATATATATTAGTTATATAGGATTGATGTTTGTGGCTATTATATATATATTGGTGATTGGATAGTTCCCGCGGTATCATTAGCGAATGCCCGCGGTATCATTAGCGGATGACCCTTTACGCCCCACGCTATGATAGTAGATGACCTTCTATACCGCGTTATCCTGCCTCGAAGCAGGATGGGTATTATTTATGTTGACTAACGTCTGTGGACCCAGGGAAACAGGTTGGAGGGATCCAACTGGATTCCTCAAAAATATTATCATTTGTTTGGTTTCATATATGTTATCTTATATGATGTGTTAGAAAAACCCGTTATTTGATAATTTGGTATTTTGGATGCTTGAAATATCACTCGGCCTAAATGGTAATTTATAGAAATAACATATATAGGGTTTTGAAATTTAAAAAGGAAAATTCTATTTTCTAAAATAGAATTTGAATTTAGAGCGTGCTAAAAATATTTACTTGTTTTAAATAAATAAAACAAGTATTGAATTTATTAACGATGTTCATAAATTGAATAATGTGGGAAATTGAAATAAATTTATAAACAGGGTTTATAAATAAAGTGGTAAAAATTATCATTTGATAATTTGAATATTTAAATTCAAATGTAAATTTAAAAATAGAAATGAGGAAATCATTTTAAAGAACTAAACGATCAAATTTATTCTGATGTTCAGAATAAAAATTTAACTAAAATAAATCTGTAAGGATTTATGGTTTAAATTCGATTAATTCAAATTTATTTAAATAGAAGTTAAATTGAATATGAAAATAAATTGGGTGTTATATATATAAGTTATTATAAATAGAAATTTCCAAAATAAGATTTTTATTTAAAATCTATTTCGAAATGGAACTTGTTTTAAATATACGAAACAAGAAATTTATAAATAGTGTTTATAAATAGAATGAATTAATTATCAAGAGATAATTTAAAATATTAAATTCAGGTGTGAATTTGAAAATAGAATTTGAAATCATTTCGAAAAGGAGAACGATGGGTTTTATTTCGGAATTCGAACTATAAAAAAAATTGGATTTTCAAATAGATAATTGAAATGTAAGCTTGTTCTATTTTATGAAATGAGAAAATTTATTTATAAACAATGTTTATAAAAATAGTGAAATAAATTATCATTTGATAATGTAGCAGTTTAATGTAAAGACCCGTAACTTCCCCGGTGAGGAAAGCGCGGATAGTTCGAGAACAAGCCACAGAAGAACGCAGACGGAAGAACATTTCATTGTATATTGCAACAATTCCATCAGAATACAAGAATATACAGAGTATAAATGAATAAAATACATTTGATAAATATCAGAGATTACAATACATTACATAGCAGCAGAAAATAATACAACACACAACTAGAAGTAATACACGGATACAAAGCTTTCCGAGTATCGTTCCAGCTGTAAACCAGGATCCTGTGAATATAAATCTGCAAAACCAAAACTACTAGCTGCCCGTGTCAAAATAAGGGCACCCAGAGTTTAGGTTAAAACAATAAACTCCAGGTCAGTCATGGGACTGGTGTGAGAACTAAAACAGTTATTAATCTTTATTTTAAAGTTAGGTAAATCAAGGGACCACGCCGTATAACACAGAACGAGTTTCCTCCCAAGAATACCAGTGCATAAAACAAATAGCACAATGCTCAATAAAGAAAAATGAAGCTATTATAAGACCCAGGTCCTATCACAAAATGCAACGCAAGCCGGGGGATAGGGTTTTTACCTTATAATAGCCAAGAATGCTTGATACGTTTAAAACAAATCTTTTGATACTATAATAAGTGCATAGTGTATAAAACAACTTCAAATCATAAGTATCAATCATAGACGGCATAAGTGCCCCACCCCACTATGTCGCCATACTAGGTTCTACAAACAAAACCGCTAATGTCACGTATTTGGAAGTTGGGTTTCCATCTGTGAACCGAGGCAAAAGATAGTCCTCTACCAATTCGAGACTGTCTAGCCCAAGCCTCAGGACCCAGACTCAGGTGGGCCCTTGAATCGTCAGGGCCGGTCCACCGATGTGGATTAAAATGCCTGAACACTGCGTTTCCCCGCCCTTTGGGGCGTAAGTGAGCCAACGAATGACTCCATCGGACCCGGATCGTCCGATCAAACCGAGGCGTCTCGCAACAGCAACAACCACATAAGTCAAACTCGTCAGGGTGTGTAAAACCACTGACGCCACTTCTAGCAAGAAAGAAACGCATGTCCTCCCTGAGGTCCTCTCCCGTTTTTGGTTCACCACCAGGTGTGAAACTCGCGAAGTAAACGTTACACAAAGCTATGCCACAAAGGCCGTGCTTCGATCATCAACCACAAGACTTTGCTTTTCAACAGAAGCCTTGATCATTTGCCACTTAGGCATGCCACACGGGCAATTCACTCTATGCGTTTGATATCCATCAGTATATAACCCCTGAGCTCGTACGTCTCAGAGAAGGGCGTTAAGCAAGAGAATAAATTCTCCGCCGCCAAACAGATATATATTTAATAGAAATCAATCACACAGACTGAAATCCAATGTCAGACACACAGTCCATTTACAAGTTCATTCTGGGTCTGAACGAAACCGGAGGCACCCAGTACCCCGCATATCCATCGATCTCCAAGTATGTCTGGACGATCACTAACTGTTTCCATCTTCTTGGGTGTACAACCCAATCAAGATCATCAGTAACCACCCAAACGACGTGAAGACCTCCGGTCTTCGACCACCGTCTTCATCTTCGACTTATCGTCGTATTAATTATTCAGAATGGGATAAACCCGGTCTTTCCGAATAACTCGCGTATATAATAAACAAGTGTTACACAAACATAACATACGCCTCATTCCAATTCATCAGTCACTAACCGTAAATTAATCAAGAGAATAATCCCCCAAATATTAACCCCGAAGGCCGAAACCAACATCAGATCAATATCCAGAAAACCTTTCTGCTTAGCTAACCGACAGTTAGTTTCTAAATTTCACATTCTCAGGGAAAGGTTCCCATAAATTTTATCAAAGATAAATTCTTTTAAATTTATTCTTTAATCTTCTTTTGAATATCAATTCAAACTAGTCGGGATTAATGAACCTTACCGAAGTAATCATTTGTTTTAATTTCGCAATCCCAACCTATTCATCCCATGAAGTAGAACGGGTCTTACTTCATATTTAACACCACGGTGTTATCGGTAAATTCAATTACCATTTCACATTTTAAATCTAATTAAAGATTTAACTATCGCCTGGAGCAAAACTGGTGGTACTCCATTCTCGTTCATTTCAATCTAATTAAAGATTCATTAAAACTCCACTTAGTTTTAATCTCTATCTGGGTTAAAGAATCAGTGTCATTTAAAACACGGTTCACGATAAACCCCAAAATCATATCACATTTCAATCAGTCTCTAATCGTAAATTAGCAAGTGAGCAATTCCCTAAGTATTAACCCCGAAGGCCGAAACCAACATCAGATCAATACCCCAAAAACCATTCAACTTAACTAATCTCCAGTTAGTTTCTGATTTCCTTAACTCCTTTGGGTCTAAGAACAGTATTATTGAAGATACCATTCACGACAACCCAAAATCCCATTCCATTAATTATCGGGTTAAAGAACAAGTGTTATTTAAAATACTGTTCACGATAAACCCAAAAATCAATATCAATTAAATTCCAATTAAATATTATTCAATTGGTACATTTCATCAAATCTAAATAAAAAGATTTAATCTTTTCTCAACTGGGTTCAAGAACAGTGTTAATAAAGACACCATTCACGACAAACCCAAATCACATTTGATATTAAATACAAGGCTCTGAATAGAAAATATACCGGCTTATATTCAATATCAAATTCTACGACCAACAAATATCGTATTGGAAATAACGATATATATATATATATATATATATCTTTCAAATTCCCATAACAATATCTGTATCATCACGAAATCCAACATCGAAATATTCCGAAGACAATTTCGATTAAAATCCATTCCAATATAATTATTGGAAATTCTGGTTATTTTCAAAACCATTTCAAATCCAATTTATTTATTTAAAAGTAAATAGAATTATAATTCTAGTTCAAAACTAGTTCATTTCGATAAAAATCTATTTTTATCTTTTCAAATATGGAGTTTTTCATCCCAATCCTTCCCAAATCATTTCTTATGATTTTACACAAATTATTACAATTTTTAATAATTTTATCAAGGCCCGTTCATTCGATTTCCATCAACGACCATCGAACTGCACTTACAGCGACCTTTTCCAAATTTGATTTGGACATAATTCCAAATCCAACCGTTAGATTTCTAATTTCTAATATTCGTTCGAAAGCACTTTTCGATACGAACCCAACGGTTCCAGTTTTAGGAGAATCCGATGGTCAGATCCCCCGTAATATCCATTTGAAGTCAATGGTCGAAATTCACGAACTACCGCAGTGCGACGCGTTCTATTCAGGCCATTATATTATATATATAATATATATAATATATACTTCGTCGATTTCCTTTTTAAAACATATTATATATATCATTTTAAATTCGTTTTCAAAACGATTTCAACTTCATTTTCAAATTCAAATCAAAATTAAATTTTCCTTTACAAACTCGTTTTAAATTCAATTCAAATTGATTTCAATTCAAATCGATTTTGAATTTCAGTTCGTTTTCAATTCAATTCAATTTCAATTCGAATTCCTTTCTATTCAATTTCAATTCGAATTCATTTCTATTCAGTTTAATTCGAATTCATTTCTATTCAAAATTTCAGATTTTGAAATCACTTTCGATATTCATTATAAAATGAATAAAATCGGTATAAATATCGTTCACGTCAAAATGGCGTCAATCTAATCAACACGGCTTCATATATTTCTATTTTCAAATATTCTATTTCAAATATTTCCTTTCAAATATTTCTATTTCAAATATTATATTTCAAATATTTCTTTTTCAAAACTGGAATGAGGGCCAATCAATTACCATATAATGTTAATTATATGGATTCTCTACAACGCGTTTATACAATAACAACGATGAATAATCAACCATCATCTAAAGTGCATTCTACACTGTACAAGCATCAAATATAAATATTTAACGCTCATAACAGTCTGTCCATCAATCGATCGACATACAGTTAATTATTGGGACTAGTGTACGTCATATATCATCCCAATACCCGTGTGGGGTTTTCAAACAATCAAACATAGATTTTATTTGTGTAGTTGGGTGATGTGTAAAATTTATCGTCCCAATCAATATCAGTCAAATGTGTGTATATAAACAAATCGTCCGATTTGTTTATTTTTATTTCATTTCATATACACATTAAAAATTCTATTTTTAACTATAAAATATTTTCAACTATATAAATATTTTATTTCATTTCACATCACATCACACAATCAACTACACATCAAAATCAAACAATCAAGCATATAAGCCGTCCATGGTCTGTGGACGACGGGTGTCGGGTGCTACTAAACACCGTCTGCATCCTAGTATATATCATTAACTAGAAAACAAAATTAAAGGTGAGGAGTTCTCACAGAGGATTCCACTCCGCCATGCTTTGCTTTTGAACTGCTGAACCGTCTGGATCTGTTTGCAGTTCCTTTCACGCAGTTCACAATAAAAATTATATTTTTACTGCTTCATTCAACAAAAAAAATCGTATTTTTATTTCTACTTCATATATTTTTATAATGCTTCATCCTATATAAAAATTATATTTTTATATTTCTATTTCATATACAAAGATCGAATTTTTATATCATCGCTATAAAAATCACATTTTTTTTCTTCATTATGTATATAATAAAAATCAGATTTTTATTTTCGCTACATATATAAAGATAATATTTTTATATCTTCTATAATATAAAAATCATATTTTTAGTCTCTCTATAATATAAAAATCATATTTTTACATCGCTCACATACATGTAAAGATCGTATCTTTCTAGAAATAAAGATCTCATCTTTCATATAAATAAAAATCGAATCTTTATGATAACCAAAACCATAACTTTCTTATATGAAAATATGAACTTCATGCCTAAACAAATCACTTCTTTACTAGACTAAAGATCGCTTCTTTTCTATTTTAAAATCCAACATTTTCTATTTTAAATAAAAATCTAAATTTGACTTATATAAAAATTATCTTAACTTTTACATAATCAAAATCCATACTTGATTTAAATAAATAAAACAAAAATCCTAGCTTTAATTTCAAATAAAAATCTAAGCTTTAACTATAATCAGAAATTAAAACTTACTGCTCTTCGAAGAAGGAGGACCGGGGGATCGCAGTTCGTCGGAGGGTGGTGCTTTGGGCGGAGGGGCTGCTGCGAGAGGGGAGCGTCGGTCTACGTTGGGGGGGGAGGGGTTTCGCTGATCGTACGGAGGCAGGGGGTGCTTGTCGTCGAGAAGGAAGAGGGGGGGTCTCGGTTTGGGGGATTCGAAGGGGGGGTTTCGGTTGTCGAGAAGGAGGAGGGTCGGACGTCGATCGAGGGGGGTGGGCTCCGAGGTGCTGAAGTGGAGGGGGCGGCGCCTTGTGACTGGGCGACGGACGATCTCGAGGGGGGCGTCTGGTGACTGGGCGGCGACGTTTTTTTTCTTCTTTAAATTGATTTGTGCGTTGACTTCAAAGAAGGGGGGGTAACCTGTTAAGGAGAATAAAGGGTGGGGGTGGTTTATTATATAATATATTTTATTGTTTTTAATTTCAAAAAGGTACTTTATAATACGAACTCGAAATCAAGCCCACCGACTATCATCCCTAGCTAATTACCCCCATTCCGAACACAATGGGATATGTATCGTAGGCTGATTCGATAGTTACGATCTGTTTTCGTCAAAATCAACATATAACTCTATATATTGAATTTGAACGCGCATTTCAATTTACTGGGGCCACATACGAACTCTAAAAATTTCCGAAAAATATTTTCTAACTTCGTATTGACGATACAGTCCTAACAAAACTAGTTTCGCTGAATTCTGAGACCGTTTGAAAAATGGCCATTTTCCAGTCGATTAAAATCAACTAAAACAGGTCAAACGCGTTTTCCTTTGCCACGCTCACATATTGATTCGAAAAATTAGGAAATTTGAAACCTAGCAAAAATTTGACATCGCGGATCCAACAAAAGTGGTTTCGTCGAAACCCGAGGTCGTTTGCAAAATGGCTATTTTCAATGGCCAGAATTCCATAACGACTATTCTGATATTTCAACGGGACATATCTTTTGATTCCCGCTATGAAATTTTGATTTCTCAGATTCGTTGAAAAGATATTCTTGATTAGATTCTAATATTTTTGGTTTCACTAAAATCCGGTTTGTTTTGCACCCAGTACATTCAATTGAAAATTGAAATCGAATTATCGAACTACCGCGCCATTTTCAATTCCTTTTATAATTTAAAATAAATATTTATATTCCAACGTCGAGCTATATAAATATATGCATTCGAATTCTATTCAAAATAAATTTCTCGTTGTTATTATTAAAAATAATTCATTTTAAATAATCAAAATTCACTAAAATTGCCAAAATAAAAATTTTAAACTGGCCCAGATTTCCGGGTTGTTACATTCTCCCCCACTTAAAACTTTTCGTCCCCGAAAAGGAACGAAGCCGAAAGTTGTTTAACTACTCAACTCAACTTTCTCTATTTTCGTTACGGCTTAAGTTCTTCAACTTTTCAGTTTCTAAGAACTTTTCAAATTTTTCAAAAAATTTGGCTAACTTCCTAAATTTTCGAAAAAATTCGCCATAACCTCCCCTGCACCGGGAGCACGGGAAAATCCTGAAATTGACAAAAAGGCCCTCTGATCTCAAAAAGAAAAAGAAAAATCCAAGCGGCTCATAAAAGCATCATCAGCCAAACAAAACAGTATATTATGATAAACATGTACCTATTTGTCGGGCAAACAATTTCATTCTTCTGCTCTAGCCTCCTTGCTATGACCTGTTCAATGTAAGTACATGTATATGCAAGCAAATGCGACTAATTTCAATATAATTTACTTTTTGGTCAATTTGGCTAAATGGTTAAAAAAATTAATCAATCAATCAATAATCAACAACACAACCATCAATCAATTAGTTGATTAGCTTTTGAAATTCATAACTTTGATATGTAGTCAAAAAATCAGATTTTTGATGCCAAATCATAACAATAAGCCCTATCTAGTTTCGGTTCTCACACCAGTCAATTGGAAATATATAGAAATCTCACTTTCATCGCTCGAAAATAAATACTGGCGATGGTGCCCCGTCGCCAGAATTATCCCCGGGCACTAGAGTGCGATTCTATAACTATCCAATACATTAAAACTTCGAATACACGTTTGCAAGACATATATGCAAAATCTCTATATATTGGATTGTCCATATCAATTTAAAATAAATAATCAAATACGTATAAATGATTTAAATTTCAAAACAAAACTTGTTTTTACTTTAAAAAATATACATTTCACACTCGTTCTAGGATACTACTGACCCCATCTCCAATGAGTCATTCCTTTGGATATTACTAATCCAATATCTGATGAATTCTTTCGTATGGTTCTAATGTGTCTTGTTCTCTGAGCTTTGTAAACCAAAGCTCTGATACCAAACTGACATAGCCCGACAAAATCCGGTAGGCTTTGCAACCATCCCTTCATCCCCCAAAGCAGCAGGTAAAACCCACCGTGGCTGCCAGTGGTCCCCCAGTACACTTGTTTTATGGCGACCCTCTCGAGCCTCCCGGCCACTGCCTAACCAACCCCCGCAAGGGACATGTGGGGTAAGAGCCAACTGTTCGCCACCAAAGCACATGGTGAGAACCCCCCATCATGACTGCAACAAGAACTGGTGGTACGCCATTCTCGATCATTTCAATCTAATTAAAGATTCATTAAAACTCCACTTAGTTTTAATCTCTATCTGGGTTAAAGAATCAATGTCATTTAAAACACGGTTTATGATAAACCCTAAAATCATATCACATTTCAATCAGTCTCTAATCGTAAATTAGCAAGTGAGCAATTCCCTAAGTATTAACCCCGAAGGCCGAAACCAACATCAGATCAATACCCCAGAAACCATTCAACTTAATTAATCTCCAGTTAGTTTCTGATTTTCTTAACTCCTTTTGGTCTAAGAACAGTATTATTGAAGATACCGTTCACCAAAATCCCATTCCATTAATTATCGGGTTAAAGAACAAGTGTTATTTAAAATACTGTTCACGATAAACCCAAAAATCAATATCAATTCAATTCCAATTAAATATTATTCAATTGGTACATTTCATTAAATCTAAATAAAAAGATTTAATCTTTTCTCAACTGGGTTCAAGAACAGTGTTAATAAAGACACCATTCACGACAAACCCAAATCACATTTGATATTAAATACAAGGCTCTGAATAGAAAATATACCGGCTTATATTCAATATCAAATTCTACGACCTACAAATATCGTATTGGAAATAACGATATATATATATATATATATATATATATATCTTTCAAATTCCCATAACAATATCTGTATCATCACGAAATCCAACATCGAAATATTCCGAAGACAATTTCGATTCAAATCCATTCCAATATAATTATTGGAAATTCTGGTTATTTTCAAAACCATTTCAAATCCAATTTATTTGTTTAAAAATAAATAGAATTATAATTCTAGTTCAAAACTAGTTCATTTCGATAAAAATCTATTTTTATTTTTTCAAATATGGAGTTTTTCATCCCAATCCTTCCCAAATCATTTCATATGATTTTACACAAATTATTACTATTTTTAATAATTTTATCAAGGCCCGTACAGTCGATTTCCATCAACGGCCATCGAACTGCACTTACAGCGACCTTTTCCCAATTTGATTTGGACATAATTCCAAATCCAACAGTTAGATTTCTAATTTCTAATATTCCTTAGGAAGCTCTTTTCGATACGTGGTTTTAGGAGAATCCAACGGTCGAATCTCCCATAATATCCATTTGAAGTCAATGGTCGAAATTCACGAACTACCGCAGTGCGACGCGTTCTATTCAGGCCATTATATTATATATATAATATATATAATATATACTTCGTCGATTTCCTTTTTAAAACGTATTATATAAATCATTTTAAATTCGTTTTCAAAACGATTTCAACTTCTTTTTCAAATTCAAATCAAAATTAAATTTTCCTTTACAAATTCGTTTTAAATTCATTTCAAATTGATTTCAATTCAAATCGATTTTGAATTTCAGTTCGTTTTCAATTCAATTCGAATTCCTTTCTATTCAATTTCAATTCGAATCCATTTCTATTCAGTTTAATTCGAATTCATTTCTATTCAAAATTTCAGATTTTGAAATTACTTTCGATATTCATTATAAAATGAATAAAATAGATATAAATATCGTTCACGTCAAAATGGTGTCAATCTAATCAACACGGCTTCATATATTTCTATTTTCAAATATTCTATTTCAAATATTTCCTTTCAAATATTTCTATTTCAAATATTCTGTTTCAAATATTTCTTTTTCAAAACTGGAATGAGGCCCAATCAATTACCATATAATGTTAATTATATGGATTTTCTACAACGCATGTATACAATAACAACGATGAATAATCAACCATCATCCAAAGTGCATTCTACACTGTACAAGCATCAAATATAAATATTTAACGCTCATAACAGTCTGTCCATCAATCGATCGACTTACATCTAATTATTGGGACTAGTGTATGTCATATATCATCCCAATACCCGTGTGGGGTTTTCAAACAATCAAGCACAGATTTAATTTGTGCAGTTGGGTGATGTGTAAAATTTATCGTCCCAATCAATATCAGTCAAATGTGTGTATATAAACAAATCGTCCGATTTGTTTATTTTTATTTCATTTCATATACACGTTAAAAATTCTATTTTTAACTATAAAATATTTTCAACTATATAAATATTTTATTTCATTTCACATCACATCACACAATCAACTACACATCAAAATCAAACAATCAAGCATACAAGCCGTCCATGGTCTGTGGATGACGGGTGTCGGGTGCTACTAAACACCGTCTGCATCCTAGTATATATCATTAACTAGAAAACAAAATTAAAGGTAAGGAGTTCTCACAGAGGATTCCACTCCGCCGTGCTTTGCTGTTGAACTGCTGAACCGTCTGGATCTGTTTGCAGTTCCTTTCACGCTGTTTACAATAAAAATTATATTTTTACTGCTTCATTCAATAAATAAAGATCGAATTTTTTATATCATCGCTAAATAATCACATTTTTTTATTTCATTACGTATATAATAAAAATCAGATTTTTATTTCGCTACATATATAAAGATAATATTTTTATATCTTCTATAATATAAAAATTATATTTTTAATCTCTCTATAATATAAAAATCATATTTTTACATCGCTCACATACATGTAAAGATCGTATCTTTCTAGAAATAAAGATCTCATCTTTCATATAAATAAAAATCGAATCTTTATGATAAACAAAACCATAACTTTCTTATATGAAAATATGAACTTCATGCCTAAACAAATCACTTCTTTACTAGACTAAAGATCGCTTCTTTTCTATTTTAAAATCCTACCTTTTCTATTTTAAATAAAAATCTAAATTTGACTTATATAAAAATTATCTTAACTTTTACATAATCAAAATCTATACTTGATTTAAATAAATAAAATAAAAATACTAGCTTTAATTTCATATAAAAATCTAAGCTTTAACTATAATCAGAAATTAAACATACTGCTCTTCGTAGAAGGAGGACCGGGGGATCGCAGCTCGTTGGAGGGTGGTGCTTTGGGCGTAGGGGCTGCTGCGAGAGGGGAGCGTCGGTCTACGGTGGGGGGGGGGGGGGGGGGTTTCGCTGATCGTACGGAGGCAGGGGAGTGCTTGTCGGCGAGAAGGAAGAGGTGGGTCTCGATTTGGGGGATTCGAAGGGGGGTTTCGGTTGTCGAGAAGGAGGAGGGTCGTACTTCGATCGAGGGGGGGGGGCTCCGAGGTGCTGAAGTGGAGGGGGCGGCGCCTTGTGACTGGGCGTCGGACGATCTCGAGCGGGGGCGTTTGGTGACTGGGCGGCGACGTTTTTTTTCTTCTTTTTTTTCTTTTTTCTTTAAATCGATTTGTGCGTTGACTTCAAAGAAGGGGGCGGGGTAACCGGTTAAGGAGAATAAAGGGTGGGGGGTTTATTATATAATATATTTTATTGTTTTTAATTTCAAAAAGGTACTTTATAATACGAACTCGAAATCAAGCCCACCGACTGTCGTCCCTAGCTAATTACTCCCATTCCGAACACAATGGGATATGTATCGTAGGCTGATTCGATCGTTACGATCAGTTTTCGTCAAAATCAACATATAACTCTATATATTGAATTTGAACGCGCATTTCAATTTACTGGGGCCACATACGAACTCTAAAAATTTCCGAAAAATATTTTCTAACTTCGTATTGACGATACGGTCCTAACAAATCTAGTTTCGCTGAATTCTGAGACCGTTTGAAAAATGGCCATTTTCCAGTCGTTTAAAATCAACTGAAACTGGTCAAACGTGTTTTCCTTTGCCACGCTCACATATTGATTCGAAAAATTATGAAATTTGAAACCTAGCAATAATTTGACATCGTGGATCCAACAAAAGTGGTTTCGTCGAAATCCGAGGTCGTTTGCAAAATGGCTATTTTCAATGGCCAGAATTCCATAACGACTATTCTGATATTTCAACTGGACATATCTTTTGATTCCCGCTATGAAATTTTGATTTCTCGGATTCATTGAAAAGATATTCTCGATTAGATTCAAATATTTTTGGCTTCACTAAAATTCGGTTTGTTTTGCACCCGGTACATTCAATTGAAAATTGAAATCGAATTATCGAACTACCGCGCCATTTTCAATTCCTTTTATAATTTAAAATAAATATTTATATTCCAACGTCGAGATATATAAATATATGCGTTCGAATTCTATTCAAAATAAATTTCTCATCGTTGTTATTTAAAATAATTCATTTTAAATAATCAAAATTCACTAAAATTGCCAAAATAAAAATTTTAAACTGGCCCAGATTTTCGGGTTGTTACATTTAAATTCAAATATGAATTGGAAAGTGTTTTAAAATAGAACGATTGATTTTATTTCGAAATATAAGTTGAATTTGCATTAGAAAAGTCCAACGAGTTTATAATTGGAATTCGATTATATCAAATTTCATAAAATAATTTATTTATAAATAAATTAGAATTAGATATAGAAATTGAATTTATGAATAAATTTATAACTGAGTTATGAAGTAATCGACGAATAGGGATAATCGAGAATATTAAGTTGGTTTTGATAAATAGGCTAAATATATATTAAAATATATTAGAATAGAGTTGGAATTTATATATAAACGAACTTTAAATGTTTATATATATAAATATAATTAAAACGAACTCGCCGCAGTGCGGTAGTTCGTAAATTGGAGTTTCGAAATTCATTTGAGTATACAGAACTCAATATAAGTCGGAATTCTTTGAAACAAGAATCCAGGACCGATTGAATAATAGTTTTCTAATAGAAGAGGAAAATATGGATTTCGTCGTATAGATTTTGAGTTATGTCAAAATCAAATTTTCAGAAAAACAGCGCCAAAATCGTTTAAAAACCATAATGGTTTATTTAAATAAATAAAAGGAATTTAAAGAAATAAATTCCGAATTGCCGTCAGAAAAATCCAGACTGGAGATATAAAATAAAATATGAACTCCAGTGAAGTAAGTGAAATGATTTTTGAAACAAAAATCAGTTTTTTTTTTAGATTTAACTAATTTTGAAGAATAAATAGTTAATCGAGTTTTGAATTGAAAATGACATTAGATAAGTAAATTGTTTTTGTGGATTCATATTCGAAATCGAATTTGAAACTCAATTTAGAAATGAAACTCTACTTGTTTATAAGCGAATTAAAATATATTTGAACATGAGATGTCCAAAACAAAAGGATTTGGCAAAATAGCTAATTAAAGAATAATTAGCAAATTGAGTTAGGAATGACCGGATTGAGTTGGGATAAATCGGGAAACAGGTGAACATAGATTAGACAGGTATGGGATGAAGTATATGAAGATTTTAATTCGAGTTCCAAACAAAAAGGTACACGTTTAAATTCCATATGAGGTTTTATGCACCGAATCGGCAAGCCGCTTAGCTTTTTTTTTTGATTGGAGAAGCCTGTTTGGCGGTTTGGGGATTTTCCCGATGCTCCCGGTACAAAGGAGGTTATGGCAAATTTTTCCGAAAATTTAAGGAGTTAGAATATATTTAAGAAAATTTGATAGTTAGAAATCAAGGTATCGATATACATAGAATCCGGTAAGGAAACGAATTTAAAATAGAATATTATAAACGAAAAGGAAATCAATAATCTGGAAATAGTAAGAGAAATATATATATATATATATATACACACACTTTAAAAATGAATAAGGGGTTTTTATGGTGTTGATGATTGGAGATAAGTGGTCTTGTCTGTTTTGAAGTTAAGGATGTTTTCAGTCAGGGTCTGAGAGGTAATTTTACCCCAACTCAATTGTTTTCATTTTTAACCGAAAAATAGCATGATTCAGTCTCGAAGATCAATGGTTGAATAAAAGATAGTTGAATGAAATATTTTGGGTTATTTGTAACGATGTATTACACAACATTCGTTTAGCCCAAATAAGTGGAAATTTGGAAATATAATAATAAATATTTCCTGAGTATAGAAATAAATGAATGGTCATGAAAGGGATAAGTAATTGGAATGGTTTCCAATTATAAATAAAAGTTATTTTCTGTACATAGAAAATAAAAGAAGTTGATATTTGGAAATGTTCCCCAAATAGCGTAAGAGTTCAAGATGATTATTGAAAATATTTGGTAAACAAATATTGACAAGGAAATGGAGAAGTAATTTAATTAATGAACTTAATATTAATTTAAAGGCCCAGTGATGGTTTGATGTTATGGATGAATGGATGTTTGTTTTCTTCGATGGTTAAATAACCGACAATCAAAGTGTTTGCCAATACCGTTGTCAATATGGAGAGACCGATTGGATTATTATCCGTGAAACAATCCGTGTTGGCAGTAACGTTGTGAATCAGATTATATGAAGATAATCAAACATGAAGTAAAGTGCAAGAGCTTTTCTATTAATGGAAATTGTGCCTTCGGCTTCGTTTAATCCCAGAACGAATGTATATGGACGAATGTCTAACAGAGTATTTGCATTGATCGCATATGTTGGTCTATATAGATATATATGGTGGCAGAGAATTTATTCTCTTAGCATAATATCCAGAATATATTTGTGCAAATCAATTAGTGATTAACGGATCTGACAATGTGGCATTCAAAGTGATTGTGCTATCAATGAATGATAAGAAATCGTAGCCTCAGACCTCAACAACCGGGGAATGACAAAAATCGGGCAGGCAGCATGGCTATGTGGGTTGCTCCAATTAGGGTGTATAATCACCTATCTAGAGAAAATCCTTTTACTTCTTTAATTTATCGATGCTGTCCCATCCGGGAAATGGTTGCTGATCCCAACCATTAGTGATATACATTCGATACACTCAAGCGAAATGAGTAATCGGTCATGTGTGGGCCGGGTTGCAAGATATTCTTGTTGAACCCAGTGTATTCCCCTCTAGAGATACACTATCGGAAGGTTTTTCCATACCTTGTCATGTTGGAAATCCAATCTCCAATAAGCGCCATGTGGTTTTTGATTTTATATTATATATGGAGCGTGAGATGCAAGCGTTCCGATGGATTGTTATTTATTTGATTTAAACATTATTATAATATCACTGGATTTGATATCAAAATTATTTTGGGTTATCGTAAGGTAAAAAACCATCTGTGTTTATGTGTGGATTGGTCTTACGATTATCATTTACTTCGAAAGGATTTTTAAAGTTAAACAAATGGTTGGAGTTTTCTCACACCAGTTCCATGACTGACCCAGAGTTTATTTTTGTTTGTTTTCCCTAAACTCTTGGGTGCCCAAATTTGTACGGGCAGTCAAGTAGTCGGGATTTTTCAGATTCACTTGGAAGAGAAGGAAGCAGGAGGCTTCACCAGTTAGCTACAGACTATCACATATTCCGCTGTGTACCATGTTTGTATCTGGAAACATGTGTTTATAACTGTTCCTGGAATAACTGTTGTGCTCTGATAATGGTATGTATATACAGTTACTGATTTTTATTTCAAAAGTTATGTTATTTAATATATTTTGTTCGTTTCGCTGTGAGTTTGTGATCCTCGTTTTTCTTCTATTCTAATACTTCTTTCTTTCTATTCCTCATCCTCTAACTTCTTTCTAATAATGATTCGTATTTCAGTGCAATTTGGGTTGGACGTGTGGTGTTATTAGTCAACTCAGATAGTACGGATTTGTGGGCCATTACAGTTGGTATTAGAGCTTAGGTTGAGCGAACACCTAGGCTTTGATGGAGTTGTGCTCATTAGAGATAGGGTCAGTAGTACCCTAGAATGAGTTGAGTGTGTGTTATATATATATATAAATAGAGAGAGAGAGCGTATTTGTTAATTGATATAAAATTTATTTTATGTTGTGTTGGCTAGTCTGTTGAGTGGTTTATGAATTCTGATCGAATAGTGGGACGCCACAAAGTCGATAGGAATTTCTAAACACTTGAACAGAGAAATTCAACATAATAATGTTTTAAAATGGGTAAATGAGATAATTTTACCCAAAACTATATTTTGATATTGAAAGAATAATTTTCTAAAATTATTATAAGATATGAATGTGTTGGTTGATTATAATCCAACGAGATTATAAAAATTGAAATAGTTATATATAACCAAAATAGAATTTGTATACGGATTAAATATACAAATGAGATGAATAAAAATTTAATTCAAACCAAAAATTGGAATTTAAATCTTGGGAAGTTGAAAAATATTTTACAAAGTATATTAGAATAATATAGCTTTGTTTAAAAGGATTTTGAGTAGAAACCATTTTAGATGGATTTTGAAAGTAATGAAGCACTGAACTCACTTCTGTGGCTAGAAAATAATTCTGATGATGACTGCAGCATTATTTGTGTTCATTTCCGAGTTTCTAAGTGATGAATTGCTACCTTAGAAAAGTTTTTGATGGAATTTGTTGAAAGAAAACAGGTGGTTTGAAATTCAAATGTTTTGAATTTGAGGTAGTGATGAATATATATATATATATATATATATTTATGGGATTTCAATATTGTTTTGAAATAAAACCCACGGATTTGAATTCTAAAATTTAAATTTAACTTAAGCAAGTTAAATGGATCAAAATGAATAAATTGATCAAAATCAATTTGAATGGAATATGAATTGATTATAAATCATTCAGATAAAATGAATGTGAACATATATGATGTGTTATGCAAATGGAAACCAAAATTTTTGGTAGAATTAAAATTGTTGAAATATGAAGAGTTGAGTCTCAACATAAGTGAGTTTTTGGAAAGTAAATGGATTTGTAACATTTTTCCTACCATAGTAATTTCGGGGACGAAATTCTTTTAAGGGGGGAGAATGTAACGACCCGGATTTTTAATCCATTTATTTTAAATATTTAATATCATTTTAAATATTTAGTTGATAATATAAATGATATTTTATATTGAATTATCGATTTAATAATTGAAATACAATTTACTTCGAATATATATAATTATCGTAATACCGGGATTTGAAATAATTCAATTCAAAGATAAAACTGAATCGAAACAATTCAGATGATGAAATTAAATTCTGTTTGAATTTATACGATAATAATAATTTATTTTCAAGGAATAAATAGTTTTGAATTTAAATTATATTAATTTAATATGGTTATTTTATATACTTTCAAATTAAATTGTATAATCTATTTCATTGAATTCAAAATAGCGTTATACCATTATAGTGTCGGACGGTACATAAAAATAAAGGTTAGTAATTTCAAGTAAAGGGACCCAATATTATTTTAATGATAAGCATGAGATCAAATCGATATTTGTTTAAAATAAAGTGAAAATCTCTATATACCAAATCATATTAATGGTAAATCAAATCGAGTAAGATCGAAATCAAATCAGAATCAATTTAAAAAGAAACAAAATCTCTTTAACTCAAATTGCATTAAAATTTATGTACCCTTATCAGAACACTTCCTTAATATTGATGTATCCACCTCCAATATAATCGCGACCTCCCTTTTTCTTTCTCTTTTGATATTGGTCCTCATAAAAATGGAAACCCACTGTTATTCAAATCCTCTAAACAAAATCATTCGACTTCAAATTAAATCCCTAACCTTAAAGCCTTCGTACCCATATTATTTTCTCTCAGTTTAAAAGGGAAAGTCTCGCATCATCTTTCCAATTTACGACGACCTAAATGACGGATTCTGGGGGGGTTCGCGGCAACATTAAGGGGTTTGGCAATGGATGATTTAGGGTTCGAAACGATGGTAGAAAAGGGTGCGATTGGGGTCAAGATTGGAGTGGGTTGAAATTGGATTCGGTTGTGGGCAGCTCGAGTTGGGTATAGTGGATCTAGGGTTGCGCGACAGTGGTTCAGGGGAGCAAAATAAGCGAAGTCATGATCAACATGCAGGGGGCGTGAGGCATTTCAAATTGAGCACATGAAAATGGTGAAAGCAAGCGCGATGGTGAGGTGGATGGGTTGAGTGGGGGTCGATGTTGTTAAATGGAGGTCACGGTGGATTTGGGAGCAACCTGTTGCGATCTGGTGGAAGGATGGAGTGCGTTGATTGGGAAGGGGTTCGAATTTGGGTGTATGTGGTTACTGTTGTTAGGGTTGAAGGCCGAATGAAGGAAGATTATAAAGTAAATTAGTAAGGTATTAATCTTTGTTTATATCATAATTTTGATTTAAGCATGATTAAAGATAATTTAACTAATTAGTGAATTCTAATTTAAAATTTAATTCATATAAATTGAAATGCAGGTAACTTGTTCAATTTAGGGAAGAATGGAACAAGATTTGTCGCGCTACGATCGTAGCGATGAGCTGTACATTCAGAAATTAAATTCATTGGGGTATGAACTTGCTGTGATTTCAGTTAAATTCAAATGATGTTTGAATTACAAAGTGAATCTGGGTCACTGATCGAATTAAATCACGGTGAGCAATTCTCACTCAAAATTTATTTTTATCGTTAAAAATAAATTGTTGGTTGCCTTGGATGCATTTATAAATTGTTTATCAGTGTTTGCTATTAAATATATATTAGTTATATAGGATTGATGTTTGTGGCTATTATATATATTAGTGATTGGATAGTTCCCGCAGTATGATTAGCGGATGCCCGCAGTATCATTAGCGGATGACCCTATACGCCCCATGCAATGATAGTGGATGACCTTCTATACCGCGATATCCTGCCTCGAAGCAGGATGGGTATTATTTATGTTGACTAACGTCTGTGGATGCAGGGAAACAGGTTGGAGGGATCCATCTGGATTCCTCAAAAATATTATCATTTGTTTGGTTTCATATATGTTATCTTACATGATGTGTTAGAAAAACCCGTGATTTGATAATTTGGTATTTTGGATGTTTGAAATATCACTGGGCCTAAATGGTAATTTATAGAAATAACATAAATAGGGTTTTGAAATTTAAAAAGGAAAATTCTATTTTCTAAAATAGAATTTGAATTTAGAGTGTGCTAAAAATATTTACTTGTTTTAAATAAATAAAACAAGTATTGAATTTATAAACGATGTTTATAAATTGAATAATGTGGGAAATGGAAATAAACTTATAAACAGTGTTTATAAATAAAGTGGAAAAAATTATCATTTGATAATTTGAAAATTTAAATTCAAATGTGAATTTAAAAATAGAAATGAGGAAATCGTTTTAAAGAACTAAACGATGAAATTTATTCTGATGTTTAGAATAAAAATTTAACTAAAATAAATCCGTAAGGATTTAGGATTTAAATTCGATTAATTCAAATTAATTTAAATAAAAGTTAAATTGAATATGAAAATAAATTGGGTGTTATATATATAAGTTATTATAAATAGAAATTTTCGAAATAAGATTTTTGTTTAAAATTGATTTCGAAATGGAACTTGTTTTAAATATATAAAACAAGAAATTTATAAACAGTGTTTATAAATAGAATGAATTAATTATCAAGAGATAGTTTTAAATTTTAAATTTAGGTGTGAATTTTTAAATATAATTTGAAATCATTCCGAAAAGGAGAATAATGGGTTTTATTTCGGAATTCGAAATATAAAAGAAATTGGATTTTCAAATAGATAATTGAAAGGGAAGCTTGTTCTATTTTATGAAATGAGAAAATTTATTTATAAACAATGTTTATAAATATAGTGAAATAAATTTTCATTTGATAATGTAGCAGTTTAAATACAAATACGGATTTAAAAATGAACTGGAAAGTGTTTTAAAATAGAACGATTGATTTTATTTTGAAATATAAGTTGAATTTGCATTAGAAAAATCCAACGAGTTTATAATTGGAATTCGATTATATCGAATTTCATAAAATAATTTATTTCTAAATAAATTAGAATTAGATATAGACATTTAAGTTATAAATAAGTTTATAACCGAGTTATGAAGTAATCGACGGATAGGGATAATCGAGAATATTACGTTGGGTTTGGTAAATAGGCTAAATATATATTAAAATATATTAGAATAGAGTTGGAATTTATATATAAAGGATGTTTAAATGTTTATATATATAAATATAATTAAAACAAACTCGTCACAGAGCGGTAGTTTGTAAATTGGAGTTTCGAACTTCAATTGAGTATACAGAACTCAATATAAGTCGGAATTCTTTGAAACAAGAATCGTCAGGACCGATTGAATGATAGTTTTCTAATTGAAGAGAAAAATCTGGATTTCGTCATATAGATTTTGATTTATGTCAAAATCAAATTTTTAGAAAAACAGCGCCAAAATCGTTTAAAAACCATAACGGTTTATTTAAATAAATAAAAGGATTTTAAAGAAATAAATTCCGAATTGCCATCAGAAAAATCCAGACTGGAGATATAAAATAAAATATGAACTCCAGTAAGTAAGTGAAATGATTTTTGAAACAAAAATCAGATTTTTTTTTTAGATTTAACTAATTTTGAAGAATAAATAGTTAATCGAGTTTTGAATCGAAATTGACATTGGATAAATAAATTGGTTTTGTGGATTCACATTCGAAATCAAATTTGAAACTCAAGTTAGAAATGAAACTCTACTTGTTTATAAGCGAATTAAAATATATTTGTACATGAGATGTCCAAAATAAAAGGATTCGGCAAAATTGCTAATTAAAGAATAAATTAGCAAATTGAGTTAGGAATCACCGGATTGAGTTGGGATAAATCGGGAAACATGTGAACATAGATTAGACGGGTATGGGATGAAGTATATGAAGATTTTAATTTGAGTGCCCGACAAAAAGGTACACGTTTAAATCCCGTATGAGATTTTATGCGCCGAATCGGCAAGCCGCTTGGCTTTTTTTTTTTTTGATTGGAGAGGCCTGTGTGGCGGTTTGGGGATTTTCCCGATGCTCCCGGTACAAAGGAGGTTATGGCAAATTTTTCCGGAAATTTAAGGAGTTAGAATATTTTTAAGAAAATTTGATAGTTAAAAATCAAGGTATCGATATACATAGAATCCGGTAAGGAAATGAATTTAAAACAGAATATTATAAATAAAAAGGAAATCGATCATCTGGAAATAGTAAGAGAAATATATATTCGTTTTAAAAATGAATAAGGGGTTTTTATGGTGTTGATGATTTGAGATAAGTGGTCTTGTCTGTTTTGAAGTTAAGGATGTTTTTAGTCAAGGTCTGAGAGGTAATTTTACCCCAACTCGATTGTTTTCATTTTTAACAGAAAAATAGCAAGATTCAGTCTCGAAGATCAATGGTTGAATAAAAGATTGTTGAATGAAACATTTTGAGTCGTTTGTAACGATGTTTTACACAACATTCGTTTAGCCCAAATAAGTGGAAATTTGGAAATTCAATAATAAATATTTCTTGAGTATAGAAATAAATGAATGGTCATGAAAGAGAAAAGCAATTGGAATGGTTTCCAATTATGAATAAAAGTTATTTTCTGAACATAGAAAATAAAAGAAGTTGATATTTGGAAATGTTCCCCAAATAGCGTAAGAGGTCAAGATGATTATTGAAAATATTTGGTTAACAAATATTGACAAGGAAATGGTGAAGCAATTTAATTAATGAATGAAATATTAATTTAAAGGCCTAGTGATGGTTTGATGTTATGGATGAATGGATGTTTGTTTTCTTCGATAGTTAAATAACCGACTATCGAAGTGTTTGCCAATACCTTTGTCAATATGGAGAGACCAGTTGGATTATTATCCGTGAACCACTCCGTATTGGCAGTAACGTTGAGAATGATATTATATGAAGATAATCAAAGTTGGAGTAAATTGCAAGGGCTTTTTCTATTAATGGAAATTGTGCCTTCGGTTTCGTTCAATCCCAGAACGAACGTATATGGACAAGTGTCTAACAGAGTATTTCCAATGATCGCATATGTTGGTCTGTATAAATATATATGGTGGCGGAGAATTTATTCTCTTAGCATAATATCCAGAATATATTTGTGCAAATCAATTAGTGATTAACGGATCTGACAATGTGGCATTCAAAGTGATTGTGCTATCAATGAATGATAAGTAATCGTAGCCTCAGGACCCAACAACCAAGGAATGACAAAAATCGTGCAGGCAGCATGGCTATGTGGCTCGCTCCCATTAGGGTGTATAATCACCTATCTAGAGAAAATCCTTTTACTTCTTTAATCTATCGATGCTGTCCCATCTGGGAAACGGTTGCTGATCCCAACCGTTGGTGATATACATTCGATACTTTCAAGAGAAATGAGTGGTCGGTCATGTGTGGGACGGGTTGTAAGATGTTCTTGTTGAACCCAGTGTATTCCCATCTAGAGATGCACTATCGAAAGGTGGTTCCATACCTTGTCATGTTGGAAATCCAATCTCCAATAAGCGCCATGAAGTTTTTGATTTTATATTATATATGGAGCGTGAGATGCAAGCGTTCTGCTAGATTGTTATTTATTTGATTTAGACATTATTATAATATCACTGGATTTGATATCAAAAATATTTTGGGTTATCGTAAGGTAAAAAACCATCCATGTTTATGTGTGGATCGGTCTTACGATTATCATTTCCTTCGAAAGGATTTTTAAAGTTAAACAAATGGTTGGAGTTTACTCTCACCAGTCCTATGACTGAGCCAGAGTTTATGTTTGTTTGTTTTCCCTAAACTCTTTGGTGCCCAAATTTGTACGGACAGTTAAGTAATCGAGATTTTTCAAATTCACTTGGAAGAGCTGGAAACAGGAGGCTTCACCAGTTAGCTATATAGACTATCATATATTCCGCTGTGTACCATGTTTGTATCTGGAAACAGATGTTTATAACTGTTCCAGGAATAACTGTTGTGCTCTGATAATGTTATGTATGTACAGTTACTGATTTTTATTTCAAAAGTTATATTATTTAATATATTTTATTTGTTCCACTGTGAGTTTGTAGTCTTCATTTTCTTCTATTCTAATACTTCTTTCTTTCTATTCCTCATCCTCTAACTTCTTTCTAATAATGATTCGTATTTCGGTGCAATTTGGGTTGGACGTGTGGTGTTATTAGTCAACTTAGATAGTACGGATTTGTGGGCCATTACAATGACTGGCCCAGGTTATGAAAATTAAATCCCATGATTATTAGATGTTAGAATACTTTGAATAGGGAATTCAAAGTATGAATGCTAAATGCGTATAAATTTAACTTTTAAATGGATTAGTATGGGATTAGAAACAATTTGAATTGAAATAGAATGAGTGTTCCCAAAATATAATTCTTCGCTTGGTATTGTTTGACTCGTTGTCATTTTTGATAATCACTATCTTCCCGATTGTCATACTTGGCTATTGTCCAACTCTATTTCTGAATTCTTCTTTTGCCTTGTCTTGATGAAACCATGGACAAATGGATTACTGAAGTAATTTTGGATTAGAGACAAGTATTTCGAATTATATCTTAATTTGAACTTGAATTTGAATAAAGTGCAAAATGAATTCCAAAATGTTATTTTTGCAAGATAATTAGATGTTTTGGGAGAAAAGGATTATTTATTTGAGAATTTTTATTCAAAATAATTTTGTGGAATAATAGGCATGAACCGTTAGTCTTATAGTATGACTTTAATTGTTAGGTAAACCGTGGGTTCCATATTATTAATAGTGAGTTAGAAAGATAATTTCTAAAGTTTTAAAAATTTCTTAGGGTCGTAGACATCTAAGTATTAGACAATATCTATCCTAGTTTCTCCTTTATGGTAGTGGTAGCAGCTCTAGGTTTAACTCAGAAAATTCGGTTATGAACATGAGTAGTGACGACCCTAGTAATCATGAGATTATAGAAATTTCTTCAGACTCTACCTTTAATGAGAATCAGATAGAGTATCTTGAGAATGATATGGGCCTTGGTTTTGACCATTACATTTCCAATATGTTAAGAGAGAAATGGGAATTTAAAATTGGTATAGGAGTTTAAATTTACTCGCCTTTCTTTTTGAGGACGAACAGTTTTAAAGGGGAGGACAAAATGTTACAATCCATAATTTTAACTTTGGAATTTTTATTACTTAATTTGAATTTAAGTTTGAATTTGACATAAATATATATGGTTAAGAATATTTAATAATTTTGATAAGTCAGATGATAGATTGTATTTGAATTATAAATGAGAATGATTAATAATAAGTTTGGATTTATTGATACTATTTGTCGTTCGATCGGATTTAGCAAACCATAACATGAATTAGTAGCATTAAAATTAAGTGTTGCCCTTAGTTTTCATAGCATTTAAGGAAAAGTGCTACCAAAAGTTCACCTTCTCTCCTTAAGACAAGTGTCCTTACACTTGTATTTTTGCATGCCTCCTTCCATGCATGCCTTCCACTTACCCCCTTAGGTTTCATTACCTTCTAAACTCTCCACTCCTATATAAGGAGGGCTTTTCTCCATTTTCTTACCATTCCATTTCCTCCTTACCGCCTTCTTCTTAAAGCTTATAGTCATGATTTCCATGGCATAAGTCTTCCTCTTTTCCATCACCACATTGCCAAAGTTCATCTTCATCCTCATCCTTCTCCTCTTATAATATAAAGAGAGAGACTAGTGTATATTATATTATATATATTTTGGTGAAGAAGCCGTTGTACCAAAATACTGTCCGACGGTTCGCTAAGCTAGGTCGCCTACCATGAAGATTTGGAAAGCTATTAGGTGAGAACTCTTTAACCACGGTTAATATGTTTAATTAGTAGTTAGACTAATTTAAATATAGTGATGGATTATTGGTGGTAAATGATGGTTGATGTTTGTCATGATGAATGATGGATGCGTAGTTTAGAACACATACTATTAAGCATTAGTGTTATAACGCTTGTGCACAATTACAATTATTTAATCATGTTAATGATGGTTGCTGTGGATGTTTATAATGTTGTTGATGTTGTTTTGCACACACTATGACATAACAATTATGATATCACATTGGTGATCGAAAAATCTCCTTCGTAATTAGAAACAATATTATTATTGAAACTGAAGGTTAATAATTCATATATACGGGTAAAGTTCTTTAAATGAATAAAGAAAAACCGGAACATTCTAGGATGACAGAGAGGATAATGTCTAGGATTGGGTTTGGAAAATATAGTTTCCTGCTCTTCCTAGCTATCCCTAACTGATCCGACGAATGAGATGATTAATTTGAAATTATTTGAATTTAGAAATGAATTTGAATTTGATTTATTAAGTAAAAAAATAATGGGTACTTTTGGCACAGGTCCTTGTTAAGTTTCGAAAATAGGCTCACATCCGGTCTTAAACTTATTATAATTTAGGTCCCTATTTTTCTATTTAGAAAAATTGCATATATTTCTGCAACAATTCATCAACATTAATTCAACTTTATTTGCATACATGTATGCAACAATTCAGAATATTTGCATACATGAAAGAAAATATTCGTTCAGAATAGTTGCATACATATACGCAAAAATTTAGAATATTTGAATACACGTATGCAAATATTCATTAGAATAGTTGCAAACATGTATGCAAATATTTTGAATATTTGCATACAATATGCAACTATTCTGATGAATATTTGCATACATGTATGCAAATATTCATTATGAATAGTTGAATACATGTATGAAAAAATTCAGAATATTTGCATATATGCATGCAAGTATTCATTAGATTAGTTGCATACATGTATGCCAATATTTTGAATATTTGCATACATGTATGCAAATATTCGTTCAGAATATTTGCGTACATGTATGCAAATATTATGAATAACACGTAAAAATGAAAACAGGGACCAAAATTATAATAAGTTTAAAACCGGACCTAAGCCTAATTTTTAAGCATAATAGGGATGTGACACTAATTTTCACAAAAATAAAAGTTGAATTTTGAACCCAAAATAATTTGGAAAGTCAATGTAAATTACTTTAAATGGGTTTAAATGATTTACAAGAGTATATAATGGTTTTCTAAGGTATTATTAAGTACTGAAGAGTAATTTTTATTTCGATCAAAATAGAACTTGTCGCACAATGGTAATTTGTGTATTTTAGTTACAAACTTTAAACGCTTATAACTTTTGCAATCTAAATCGTATTTCCAAGAAACGAAAAACAATTGATTTATATTAACAAGAACTTTCAAATGAGTGAAAGATGATTTTAAATTTGAGTTATATTTTCCAAGTTATGTTTGAAACCGTTTTGGAAAAGATCGATGTAAGAACAATTGTTGACCATAACTATAAACAGCTATTTTTAAATGTTTTAAAATATGGAAAAAATGGTAAAATCATTACAAATTATGTAAAATTGTTTTGAATTGTAAAGTTTAAGTTTTGACTAAGATAAACGATATTTTGATCAAAGTAATTAAGATAACTGTTTTGTAATGCTTTTGAAAACACTATTGTAACTCTTTCTTCGGAAACAATATATTTTGAAGTTTTTAACCCGCAAACTATTTTCGAACTATAAGTAATCATTTTTAAATTATTTATTGAATTTTTTCAATGGTTCAAAATGTATTGGAAATATTTAATATGGAATTTAAATTGATTTTTCTAATATTAAAACGGGTTTTCAGTTTTTGGATATGGTTGGTGATAAACTGTAACAACCCAGAAAATCAGAACCAATTTAAATTTTTTATTTTGGCTATTTTATTGAATTTTGAATAGTTGAAAATAATTTATTTTAAATAATAACGATTAAAAATTTATTTAAATCAAAGTTTGAAAGAATATATTTATTCTAATTTTAAAAGGAGTTAGAAATAGTGCGGCAATTTGAAATTTTGAATTCAAACTTTGACTGACTGTACAGGATGCAAAATAAATTGGATTTTCGTGAAACCAAAAATATTTAAATGTGTTTAAGAATATCTTTCCAACGAATCTGAAAAATTGAAATTTCATAGCGGGAATCAAAAGTTATGGCTAGTTGAATATTCAGAAAAGTCACTATAGAATTTATATATATATTTAATATAATATATAGCTCGTATAAATAGCCATTTTGCAAACGACCTCGGTTTTCGACGAAACCACTTCTGTTGGAATAGGAATGTCAAATTATTACTAGATTCCAATTTTCATAATTTTTGGAATTAATATGTGAGTGTGGCAAAAGAAATTGTGTTTTGACAAATTCAGTCAATTTCGATCGACCAGAAAATAGCCATTTTTCAAACGGTCTCCAAATTCGACGAAATCATTTTTGTTGGGACCGTCTCGTCAAAACATAGCTAGATTTATTTTTCGGGAATTTTTGGGTTCAGTTTGTAGCCCTGGTAAATTAAAATATACGATCAAATTAAATAATAAAATGTTTTATTATTTAATTTGAAGAAGAACATATCGCAATAGCCGAATCAGGTTACGAAACATATCCCATCGTGTCCGTCATGGGGGTATTTAGCTGGGGGCGACACTCGTTGGGTTTGAATTGGAGTTCGTATGAGCAAAAGGGTATTTTAGGATTTTAGGATAATAAAATAAATAAAAATAAATAAAAATACCGTATAAAATACGGTGTACAGTGTAACTCTAAATACCCATTTTCCGTAGCTGCCTCTTATACATTTCAATGGCTGATATCGTTCAAACTTGAATCCTTTTTCAATTTCAATCCGCGAACCATTGCAAGAAATTCAATTAACGGAAATCGAAGAGATTTCCGTCCTCTTGAGATCATACGGTCAAGATCATATAACAAGCAGCATCCTCCTCGATTTCCATGTCCGAAAGGGTGTCGTTGGCTAGCGAATCGCACCCATAGGCGGTGATCGAGTTGGACAAAATGGGGAGGTCCGGGGGCGCCTTCCTGAGCCCGTCGGCGTGGTGTCATCGGATCAACGCGAAGTGTCAGGGATTGAACACGAACCTATAACCTAAATTCGAACCAATTGAGAAAACTATCGGCCCGTAGTCTGAATTTGGGAAGAAGGTTATTTTAGAATCTAATTAATTTAATTATTATATTTAAATTATTTACAAACTTCATAAAATCATATCACGTTCATACATTGATGAAATTCGATAAAACATGAAGCGTTGGACTCATGACATCGAGCACTGCATTTCAGAAGAGACCGTATAATTTTTGGTGCCTTCTACAATTTTATAAGAAATAAAAAGCGAGGTGAGATTTCTGAATCCGAATCCAATGAATAAAAAATTATATTAGGTTGCAGACGGAGTTTAGAAACTCCCGACACCCGTCGTCCACAGACCATGGACGACTTGATTGTATTGTGATGTGGAATTGGTTGATTTTTGTGTTTGATTATGGTTGAAAAGAAATTGATTGATATTGTGGCATTTGAATGCCTAGAAAAATGTATTAGGAAATTATACTCCATTTGAAGCCGCGAGGCCTAAGGTAGTGCGAGGAGCCGTACATCGGGACGGTGCCGGTTTTAATTACCCTGCCGTTATGCTGCCGAAATTTTCTGAAATATTCATGTGTTATAAAATATTCATATATGAAATGAAAATTGTTTGGATATTAGAAATTAACATTTTTGTTGTGAATGTATAAATTATAAAAATGACCATTGTCTGAAAATAGAAATATGATTAATAATAAAAATCACATTTTTATTGTGTAAGAAAAATGTACATATTTTTAATGTAAAGTAGAAAGTTAGGAAAATGATCATATTTTGAAAAGAAAAATACGTTGTCATTGAAAATCCCATTTTTGATGTAAATGTAGAATATATGAGAATGTTCATGTTTTGAAATTAAAAACAAGTTAGCTTTAAAAATCTCATTTTAAATGTCATGAATGGAAATAGAAAAATGATCATGTTTTAAAGATAAAAACATGTTTACATTAGAAATCTCATTTTTTTTAATGTAATGAAAGAAAACATGAAAATGTACATTATTTAAAGATAAAACATGATATCATTAAAAAAATCCCATTTTTTTAATATAATGAATGAATCACTAGAAAATGTTCATTTTAAAATAAAAGCATGTTAACATTAAAAATCTCAGTTTTATAAAAAGAATGATTCATATGAAAATTGTGCATATTAGAATAAATGTGTTGAAACATTAAAAAATTTCCATTTTTTAAATTTAAAAGTAACATGTTAGAAAACATATGTTAGAAAATATAAAATGTTAAAAACCATATTTTTAACATTTTAGAAAATATTTATATGTTAAAAATATTATTTTTAACATTGCTAGAAAATACATGTTAGATTACATTTTCCTTGCAAATGTAAAGTTTTTTTTTCATTTTCTATGTAATATAGAAATGATTACATTGTTTGTGCAAAATAGAAAATATCATTGTTAAGTAAAAATATTACATTTGCTTTGCAAAATAAAGAATCACATATTCGTTGCAAAATAAAAAGGTTACCTTTTATTTGTAATGTAGAAAGATTACATTTTTATTTGTAATCAAAGAATAGAGTAAAAAGATTACATTTTTATTTGTAATCAAAGAAAAGAGTAAAAAGGTTACATTTTATTTGTAATGTAAAAAGATTAAATTTGTTTGTAATCAAAGAAAAGAGTAAAAAGATTACATTTTTATTTGTAATCAAAGAAAAGAGTAAAAAGATTATATTTTTATTTGTAATCAAAGAAAAGAGTAAAAAAATTCATTTTTATTTGTAATCAAAGAAAAGAGTAAAAAGGTTGCATTTTATTTGTAATAAAGATTACATTTTTATTTGTAATCAAATAAAAGAATAAAAAGATTACATTTTATTTGTAATGTAAAAAGGTTACATTTTTATGTAATATCAAAAGATTACACTTTATACAATAAATAAAGAAATTAATTTTTTTTCAATTGTAATACAAGAATGATTAAAGGTTACACTTTTAATGTAATAACAGAAAGATAAGGAAATTACATTTTGATGTAATATATGATTTCATATATAAAAGACATCATTGTTAAAATTAAGATGGTGTTGAAATCATTGAACGATCTATATTTATATATTTATATATAAATAGAAATTAAAATAAAACGAATCGCGCTACTGCCGTTCGCGTTTTGAAATCGTAACTTCAAACGATTATACCGAGAGATCCAACCGTCAGATTTTCCCAAACTGGAACCTTTGGGTTCGTTTTGGAAAGATCTTTCCAACGATATAAAATTTGTTAAGATCTAACTGTTAGATTTGGAGAAATGTGTAAATCAAATTTTGATAAAAAACAGCGCCAGGGCCATGTAATGACTCGAAGCGTCGTTTAATTAAAAATGGCTATTTTTAAATAAATAAAAATAGCGATAAATTGTTATAAAATATTATAAATGGTATGATATGAAAAGAATTGATTTAAATTATATATATTCGAGAATTATTTGAAAAGTCCAAGTTAAATCTCATTTCAAATAATTATACGACGATTGGAAGTCGAAGATTTGAAGACGGTGATTGAAGACCGGCGATCTTCACATAGAATGGATGACTACTGATGCCCTGGATTGGTTAGCTCCCAGGAGGGGTTACAGTGGTAGTTGTTCGGACGTACCTGTTGATTGTCCGGATATGCGAGAGCCTTTCTTCTATATTGGACATATGGAACGAGGAAAAAGGTGTCTCCGAACCCAGAACGGACTTGTAAGTGGATGTGTGTCTGACATTGGATTTCATTCCATGTAAATTAACTTGATTTCTATTTAATATATATCTGTGGTAGTGGAGAATTTATTCTCTTGCTTAACACCCGTCTCTGAGACGTACGAGCTCAGATGTTATATATTGGTAGACCTCAGTCGCATTGTTTGAATTGTCAGTATGGCATGCCAAGATGCAAATGTCAAGGCTTATTGTTGAAAAGCGTAGCCTTGTGGTTGATGATTAAAGCACAGCTTTAATTTATCATAGCTTTGTGTATAGCGATACTTCGCGAGCCTCACACCCCGGTATGAAGCAGAAATGGGAGTAAGGACTACTGGGAGGACATACGTTTCTTTCTAGTTAGAAGTAGTGTCAGGGTTTTACATGCCCGGGCATTTTTACTTATGTGGATGATGGAATGAGGCGCCTCGGTTTTGAGTCCCTAGTGGCTCTATATTTACGCCCCATAGGGCGGAGAAATGTATTGTTCAGGCACAACTAATCCACTAACATATTTGTGGACCGGCCCTGAAGATCCAAGGGTCAGTTGGGGCTGATCCAGAGGCCCGATCTAGAGAGTCTCGAATTCGGTAAGGACTATCTTTTGCCTTGGTTCATGATGGAAATCCAACTCTCAATACGATCCATACGGTTTTGATTGTAAACCTATATATGGCGACATAGTATATGGCAGCTATGCCGTCTATGATTGATACATTATGATTGAAATGTTTTTGAAACATATATATACTAATAATAATATCAAATCCGTTTTATCGTATCAAGCATTTTTGACCATTATAAGGTAAAACTCTATCCTCCGGTTTGCGTTGCATTGTGTGATGGGACTTGAGTCTTATATTGGTTTCATTTTTCTATAAAGCATTGCGTTGTTTTAATGATTTACTTGATTTCATGCACTTGCAATCCAATGGAGTAAACCCGTTCCGCATTAGCGGCGTAGTCCTGTGATTAGCCTTATTATAAAATAGGTTAAATAAGGTTTCTCATACCAGTCCCATGACTGACTCGTAGTTTGTTTCACTTTGCAAACTCGAGTACCCTCTTTTCCACACGGGCAACCTTATATTCAGGTTTAGTAGACTCTTTCTGGATAGCTATGGAGCTGAATATGAATGCTATCATTCCCGTTTTGCTGTTCAGACTTCACTTCGTATATTATATTTTAATTCCGCTGCAGACATTTTATATTAAGCTAAAACTGTATTATATGCTAAGTATGATCCTATTATGCTGTGTAAGTCTGATGATGTATTCTTTCCAGTGTAATTTGATGAACATTATCTGCTGTAATTCTCTATTTCTGTTCTGCTGTTATTGTATGTGTTATATTCCAATGATTATCCTTGCTTTCGTACTATGGGAGTTTGGGGTCGTCACATAAATCTTCCGATGTTTGATATTAATTAAGTAGATGATGACTCTTACTATTTTAGGAATTTAAAAGGAAGTTCACCATTATTCCGCTTATAGTGTGAGTTGGGTATAGAGATTAAAATTGAGGATAAGTTGATGAAATTTCTATCCAGATCTAATGTCAAAGAGTTGAATGAATCTTTTAATTAAGATAAGAGTTTCCAAAGTTGATTGGGATAAGATGGATAGAAATAATCTTCATATATTTGATATGAAATTCTATGGTATAAACATATACTATTTGAGGAATTTGGAAGATATTATTATTATATCATTATTCCACTTATAGTATTTGTTGATTATGAGAATTGATATCGAATATAAGTAGATACAATTTCTGTGTAACTTATGTTCAATATCGATTGATTAGTGTTTTTTCGTGAATCATATCTTCTGTAATATCACTCTTGAAACCCAATGAGATTCAGTTATGGAAATTCATATCGTAATTTAGGGATTTATCCAAATCTTTGATTTGAGGAAATTAAAAATAAGGAACTGGGAAGGAAGTATAATCTTTTAGTTAAGATTATAGAATTGAATGTTTAGAAACCAATTTAATTGGAAACTAGGGTTGAAATGTGGGGTAAGGGTTTTCAAAGGAAACTGGGTTTATGATAACGAATTATCAAAAGGAAATTTAATTAAGGCTTTGAGGCTAAATTCTCTTTGATTTAAGGGATGTGTTTTTAAACAGAAATGTTAAATATGGATTTTGTTATAATTTGAGAATGAAGAAGTTTAATTTAACAAAATTCAAGACGGAAGGAGATTTGCAGAAAGCCTGTGTGTTCCATAATTTTGTTTTTAATTGCACTTATTATTTGGAAAGATCAGAATCGAATATATGTTCGAAAACCATTCCAAGTAATAATATGACGTTATGGAGCAATTCAAGACTTGGAAAACGACGAGTGAAGACCCAGATTCTTTGAGTTGTTTGGATTGATTGTTGATGTCTCAGTTGGTTAGGCCACCCGATACGAGGTAATAAGTGGCATGCCGTATGAATATATTTGGAGATTTTTGGATTGATGTTTCGTTCAGACCTAGAACGGAATTGTATGGATTGTGTGTCTGACATTGTAATTGACTACGTAGTACTGATCTCTGTTAAATATATATATCTGCTTGTATTCTCTTGCATAACACCCTTATCTAAGACGTATGAGCTTAAAGGTTATATATTGATGGAAATCAGTGATGCATTGTGAATGGGCAATGTGGCAAACTTAAGTTATATGGTGAGCTATGGATGATCAAAGCATGGCTTGTTTAAGCTTAGCTTTGTGTATACTGTGACCTCGGCAAGCCTCACAACCCGGTAAATGGCTAAAACAGGAAAGATGCAGCGAGGTTAAGGATGGTCATTTCCTTCTAGATAAAAGGTGTAATATGGTATGGAGCCCAGGTATTAACCTATGGGGATAACTTTTTTTTATATGGATGTTGATGTTGCGAGTGCTCAGGTCAAAGGTTGGTAACGACCGAGAAGTGATATACTCAGGCGTGCTCTAAGTTACCCAATTAAGGTGTAACCCGGCCTCGTGTTGGCAGAGAGCCCAATTTGGTTCTCCTGGTGTCCCTCTAGTGGCGCACCCATCGGTTCGGTAAAGAAGTTACTTTGCCAGGTCATTTGTTGGAAATCCAATTTCCCCTACGAGCCCGTACAATTTTAGTTGTAGGACCTGCTACCAGCAGGATTATGTCAGTATAATGGGATGGGGCATTATGCTAGCTATGATTAATACATTTATTTGCAAAATGTTTTCACACAGAGGATTTTCACGTATCAAGCATTTTTAACTATCATAAAGAGAAACCTCGCCCATGTGTGCGTTTGCATTGTGTGTGTGTCGCGAGACCTTATGTGTAATAACCCGGAAATTCTGAACCAGTTTAAAATTTTTATTTTGGCAATTTTAGTGAATTTTGAATATTTAAAATAGATTATTTTAAATAATAACGACGAGAAATTTATTTTGAATATAATTCGAACGTATATATTATATACGTCGTCGTTAGAATATAAATATTTATATATATAATTATAAAAGGAATTGAAAATGGCGCGGTAGTTCGATAATTCGATTTCAAACTTCAATTGAATGTACCGGGTGCAAAACAATCCGGATTTTAGTGAAACCAAAAACATTAGGATCTAATTGATATTATCTTTCCAACGAATCCGGCAGATCAAGATTTCATAGCGGGAATCAAAAGATATGTCCAGTTGAAAATTCTGAATAGTCGCTATGGAATTCAGGCCCTTAAAAATGGAAATTTTGCAAACGACCTCGGATTTCGACGAAACCACTTTTGTTGGATCCGCAGTGTCAAGTTATTGCTAGATTCCAAATTTCATAATTTTTCGAATCAACATGTGAGTGTGGCAAAGGAAAACGCGTTTGACCAGTTTCAGTTGATTTTAATCGACTGGAAAATGGCCATTTTTCAAACGGTCTCAGAATTCGACGAAACTAGTTTTGATAGGACCGTATCGTCAATACGAAGCTAGAAAATATTTTTCGGGAATTTTTCGAGTCCGTATGTGACCCCGGTAATTTGAAATGTACGTTTAAAATTCAATATAATGATTTAAATGTAAATTTAACAGAAACTGATCGAAACGATCAAATCAACTTGCGATACATATCCCATTGTGTTCGGAATGAGGGTAATTAGCTATGGACGGCAGGCGGTGGGTCTCGTTTCGAGGTCGAAAATAAAAGTTGCTTTTTGAGGAAAAAAAAGGAAATAAATAAATAAAATAAATATAAAGCCCCCTCCTTTTCATTTCTCTGGTCAGACCCCCCCCCCTCAAATCAATTTCGCGAATCAGAAAATGGCGGTCGTCGCCTCACCTTCGCTCCGCTCCTCCACGCCTGTCCTCGCGCCACCGCGCCCACAACGGCGATGTCGATCCCCTTCCCCATTCCTCTCGAACCCGCTCCACTCAAACCCAATTCGAATCGCGACTTCACCCTTCGCCAGCCTCCGCGTCCGGCAACCTCGAGCTCGTCGAGCGTCTGGCCAGTGGTGGCACGTCCTTAGGCCGATGATGTGGCCACCGTCGATCTGATTCCGGTGGTCCTATGCTAGAGCGATTTGAAGCCCTAAGGGCCGCCGTTTTCGAAGGAGCAGCTTGAAGCTGGAGCAATTCGAGAAGACAGGAACGATACAGCGTCGAAATAAGGTAATTTTAATTAATTATTTTATTAAATATATCAGTTTTTAATTTGAATTCGGTTTTTATAAATCAGTTTTGTCTTCAAAAAATTCAGTTTTTATATTAATGAAAGTTTCGATTTTTATTTATAAGGAATAGGAGATTTTTATTTTTAAAATTCAGTTTTGAATTTATAAAAAGGTTAAAGATATAACTTTTATATATGAAGTGGATCAAAGATATGATTTTTATATTTTTAAAGTAATAAAAATATGATTTTTATATTTTTAAAGTATTAAAAATATAATCTTTACTATATAGAAGATGCAAAAATATGATTTTTGTTTATGTAGAGGAGTAAAAATATAATTTTTACATGATAGGAATATTAGAAAGATCATCTTTATATGTGTAGCAAAATAAAAATGTAATTTTTATAAAGGCGAAATGTAATTTTTATAAAGGCGAAATCTTTATTTTTATAAAGGCGAAATCTATATTTTTGAAATGGAATTTTTATCTATATGACATCAATATAAAAATTCGATTTTTATATATTGAATAACAAGATAAAAATTCGATTTTTATATATTGAATAACAAGATAAAAATTCGATTTTTATATATTGAATAGCGAAGTAAAAATTCGATTTTTACATATGTAGTGGCTACAGCAACGAAGATGATAAAAATGCGATAATGATGAAGATTTCTATCAAGGAAGAGTCTAGATGATTGGATAGCTATTGGTGAGAATTTCTGACTCTTCAATTTATTTTTCTAGTTATATATATATATATACTAGGATGCAGACGGTGTTTAGTAGCACCCGACACAATCGTCCACAGACCATGGACTTGTTTGTTTGGCTGCATAGATTAGTTAGATGATTTGATTTGAAATTGAATTGTTTGGTGAAATGAATGAATTTGATTGATATGTGAATGGCGTGGGCCTTCACTAGACCGGGGATAAGGCTAGACCTCGTCCCGTTTCTAGTATCGTGCCGTTATGCCGCCGAAATTTTCTAAAATAAGTTACAAAAATAAAAATATCATTTTATTTAAAGAATGAACTGAATAGAAATTCATATGTTAAAATAAAATGTTTTATCGTTAAAAATATAATTTTTAACGTGAAGTGAATAAAATAAAATATTCATTTACAAACCGGACGGTTTGTTTATGTACACCTATTTGAAGGACATGGATTGGGACGATAAATTTTACACATCGCCCAACTGCACAAATAAAAATATATGTTTGTTGATTTGAAACCCCACACGGGTGTTGGGATGAAATTTGAAATTCACTCATCCTGCTTTATTAAATATGTCGATCGATTGATTGACAGGCTGTTATAAGCGTTAGATATCTATATTTGATGCTTATACAGTGTAGTGCACTTTGGTTGATGGTTGGTTATTTTTCAATGCTGTTATATACGTGTGATGTATGAAAATCCATATAATTAATATTATATGGTGATTGATTGGGCCTCATTCCAATTTAGAAGATAAAGAATATTATAAAGTAAATGTTCATGTGTTGACTGTACTCATTCGTGAGATTAGTCATGTGTTGAACGAAATATTTTAGTAATAAAATTTACATCTTTATCAATATACAATAAAGGTTCATGTGTTGACTGTACTCATCCGTTGAGATTAGTCATGTGTTGAACGAAATATTTTAATAATAAAATTTACATCTTTATCAATATAAAATAAAGGTTCATGTGTTGACTGTACTCATCCGTTGAGATTAGTCATGTGTTGAACGAAATAATTTAACAAAAATAGTCACACGTGGACAGTACTCATTCGTTGAGATTAGTCGTGTGTTGACAAAAATAAATATTCATTTGTTGAATAGAATAAAGGAATATATGAAGCCGTGTTGATTAGATTGACGCCATTTTGACGTGAACGATATTTATATCGATTTTATTCATTTTGAAATGAATTGAATCGAATAGAAAACCAATTCGAATTTGATTTGAATAGAAAATGAATTTGATTTGAATATATAACGAAATTGATTTCAATTGAATATATAACTAATTTGATTTCAATTGAATATATAACGAATTTGATTTGAATAGAAAACGAATTTGATTTGAATATATAACGAATTTGATTTCAATTAAATATATAACGAATTTGATTTCAATTGAATATATAACGAATTTGATTGAATATATAACGAATTTGATTTGATTTGAATATATAACGAATTTGATTTCAATTGAATATATAACGAATTTGATTTGAATATATAACGAATTTGATTTCAATTGAATGTATAACGAATTTGATTTGAATAGAAAACGAATTTGATTTGATTTGAATATATAACGAATTTGATTTGAATAGAAAACGAATTTGATTTGATTTGATTTGAATATATAACGAATTTGATTTGAATAGAAAACGAATTTGATTTCAATTGAATATATAACGAATTTGATTTGATTTGAATATATAACGAATTTGAATTGAATAGAAATGAATTTTAAAACGAATTTATAAAGAAGAATTCAATTTTGATTTGAATTGAAATGGAAGTTGAAATTGCTTTAGAAACGAATTTAAAACTATTTATATAATTCGTTTTAAATAGAAATCGACAAAATATATATTATATATATTATATATATAATATAATGGCCTGAATAGAACGCGCCGCGGCAGTTCGTGAATTTCGACCATTTATTTCAAACGGACATTACGGGAGATCCGACCGTCGGATTATCCTAAAACCGGAACCGTTGGGTTCGTGTCGAAAAAAGCTTTCTAAAGAATATTAGAAATTTGAAATCTAACGGTTGGATTTGGAGATACGTCCAAATCAAATTCGAAAAAGGTCGTTGTAAGTGCAGTTCGATGGCCGTGGATGGAAATCGACTGTATGGGCCTTAATAAAATTATTAAAAATAGTAATAATTTGTGTGAAATCATAAGAAATGATTTGAGAAAAATTGGGGTGAAAAACTCCATATTTGAAAAGATAAAAATAGATTTTTATCGAAATGAACTAGTTTTGAACTAAATTTAAAACCCAATTATTTTTAAATAAATAAATTAGATTTAAAAAGGGGTTTTAAATAATCGGAATTTCTAATATATTTGATTGGATTTGAAATGGGTTTATCGTGAACTGTGTTTTAAATAACACTAGTTCTTTAACCCGATAATAAATAGAATGCGATTTGGGTTTGTCATGGACTGTGTTTTAAATAACACCTATTTCTTTAACCCAGTAAAAGGAGTTTTAACGAATCTGCAATTAGGTTGAAATGTGAATCTATAATCTAAATTATCAAATTTAGAAATGAGCGAGAATGGAGTATCACCAGTTTTGCTCCAAAGCGATAGTTAAATCTTTAATTAGATTAGAACGTGAAATGGTAATTAATTTTACCGATAACACCATAGTATTAGATATGGAGTATTACCAGTTTTGCTTCATGGGATGAATAGGTTGGGATTGGGAAATAAAATAAATAATTACTTCGTTGTGGTTCGCTAATCTCGACTAGTTTGGAAAACCATAATTTCGGGTTGAAACGACATCCAAAGGAAGATTAAAGGATAAATTTTAAAGAATTTATCTTGGATAAAATTAATGGGAACCTTTCCCTAAAAATGTGATTTTGTGAATAAAAGAATATTCTGAATTGGAATGAGGCGTATGTTGTGTTTGTGTAACATTTGTTTTTAATATACGCGGGTTGTTCGGAAAGGCCGGGTTTATACCCATTCTGAATAACCGATTCGACGATATGTCGAAGATGAAGACGGTGGTTGAAGACCGGAAGTCTTCACATCGTTTGGATAATTACTGATGATCCTGATTGGGCTGTACACCCAAGAGGATGGAAATAGTTGGTTGTCGTCCAGACGTACTTGGAGATGGATGGATATGCGAGGAAAGTGCCTCCGGTTTCGTTCAGACCCAGAACGGACTTGTAAATGGATTGTGTGTCTGACATTGGATTTCATTCAGTGTTGATTGATTTCTATTAAATTTACATCTGTTTGGCGGCGGAGAATTTATTCTTTTGCTTAACGCCCTTCTCTGAGACGTACGAGCTCAGAGGTTGTATATCGATGGACATCAGTCGCATGGCATGAATTGCCTGTATGGCACACTGAGTTGCATGGATCAAGGCTTCTGTTGAAAAGCAAAGTCTTGTGGTTGATGATCAAAGCACGGCCTTTGTGGCGTAGCTTTGTGTATAACGTGAATTCGCGAGCCTCACACCTCGGTATGAGTCAAAAATGGGATACGGACTGCAGGGAGAGCACGACGTTTCTTTCTAGCTTTGGTGGTGTCAGTGACTTACCGGCCCTGACATTTATATACTTTTCACCTTTGTGGTTGTTGGATGAGGCGCCTCGATTTTAGGTCTGTAAGGACTGGGAAACGTGTGTTCAGGAATACTAATCCTCTAACGTAAGTGAGGACCGGCCCTGAAGCATCCAGGATTGCCCAGAGTGTGTAGTCCTGAGGCATTTGCTAGAGTGTCTCGAACGCGGAGAGGAGCTTGCCCCTTGCCTCGACTCATGACGGAATCCAATTTCCAATACGTGTAATTCGGTTTTAATTGTAGAACTAGTATGGCGACATAGTAGATGGTAGCTATGCCGCCTATGATTGATATTTATGATTGAAATTGTTTTGACACTATACACTTATTATAGTATCAAATGATTTGTTTTAAACGTATTAAGCATGCTTTGGCTGTTATAAGGGAAAACCCTATCCTCCGGCTTGCGTTGCATTGTGTGATGGGACCTGGGTCTTATAACAGCTTCATTTTTCTTTATTTAGCATTGCATTGTTTGTTCTATGCACTGGTATTCTTGGGAGGAAACCCGTTCCGTGTTATACGGCGTGGTCCCTTGATTTACCTAACTTTAAAACCAATATTAATAACTGTTTTAGTTCTCACACCAGTCACATGACTGACCTGGAGTTTATTGTTTTAACCTAAACTCTGGGTGCCCCTATTTTCCGCACGGGCAGCTAGTAGTTTTGGTTTTGCAGATTTATATTCATAGGATCCTGGTTTACAGCTGGAATGATATTCGGAAAGCTCTGTATCCGTATATCACCTTCAGTTGTGTTTTGTATTATTTTCCGCTGCTATGTAATTTATTGTAATCTCTGATATTTGTCGAATGTAATTTATTCAATTATACTCTGTATATTCTTGTATCTGATGCATTGTTGTAATAGCAATGAAATGTTCTGCCGTCTGCGTTTTGATTTGTCTTGTCCTCACAGTAATTCGTTCTTTCTCATCTCTTCGGAGACCGGGGAAGTAACGGGTCACTTCATTTGGTATCGGAGCTTTGGTTTACAGAGCTCGAGAACAAGACACATTAGAACCATACGAAAGAATTCATCCGACATTGGATTAGTAATATCCAATTAGAATGACTCGTTAGAGATAGGATCAGTAGTATCCTAGAACGAGTGTGAAGAGTATATTTTTCAAATGAAAATAATTTTTGTTTTGAAAATTTAAACCATTTTATACGTATCTGAATATTTATTTATTGTGTATATGGACAATCCAATATATAAAGGTTTTGCATATACGCGTCATGAACGTATATTCGAAGTTTTAATATATTAGATAGATATAGAGTCACACTCTAGTTGCCCGGAGATGATTCTACTGATGACTATATAGCATCAGTAGTGTGTGTTCGAGTTTCGAAGGTGTGATTTTCTATATATTTCCATTAGACTGGTGTGAGAACCAAAACTAATATAGTTAGAACACATTGTTGTGAATTGGCATCAAAAACATGATTTTTTGTATATATATCAAAATTATGAATTTGAAACGTTAATCCACTAATTGATTGATGTTTGTGTTGTTTGTTTATTTGTTTGATAATTTTGAACCATTATGCCTAATTGAACCAAATATTGAATATTATTGCAATTGGTCGCATTTGCTTGCATATACATGTATATCCATTGAACAGGTCATAGCAAGGAGGCTAGAGCAGAGAATAAAATTTGTTTGCCCGGAAAATAGGTACATGTTTACTACATAATTTACTGTTTTGTTAGGGTGTGGATGATTTTATGAGCCTATTGGCTAGCCGCTTGGCTTTTTCTTTTTCTTTTTGAGATCAGAAGGCCTCTATGGAAATTTCGGGATTTTCCCGTGGCTCCCGGTGCAGGGGAGGTTATGGCGAAATTTTTCGAAAATTTAGGGTGTTAGCCAAATTTTTGAAAATTTGAAAATTCTCAGAAACTGAATAGTTGGAGAATGGAAGCCAGATCGAACGTAGAGTTGATTAATCAAACCACTTTCGACTTTGTTCCTTTTCGGGGACGAAAAGTTTTAAGTGGGGGAGATTGTAATAACCCGGAAATTCTGAACCAGTTTAAATTTTTTATTTTGGCAATTTTAGTGAATTTTGAATATTTAAAATAGATTATTTTAAATAATAACGACGAGAAATTTATTTTGAATATAATTCGAACGTATATATTATATACGTCGTCGTTAGAATATAAATATTTATATATATAATTATAAAAGGAATTGAAAATGGCGCGGTAGTTCGATAATTCGATTTCAAACTTCAATTGAATGTACCGGGTGCAAAACAATCCGGATTTTAGTGAAACCTAAAACTTTAGGATCTAATTGATATTATCTTTCCAACGAATCCGGCAGATCAAGATTTCATAGCAGGAATCAAAAGATATGTCCAGTTGAAAATTCTGAATAGTCGCTATGGAATTCAGGCCCTTAAAAATGGAAATTTTGCAAACGACCTCGGATTTCGATGAAACCACTTTTGTTGGATCCGCAGTGTCAAGTTATTGCTAGATTCCAAATTTCATAATTTTTCGAATCAACATGTGAGCGTGGCAAAGGAAAACGCGTTTGACCAGTTTTAGTTGATTTTAATCGACTGGAAAATGGCCATTTTTCAAACGGTCTCAGAATTCGACGAAACTAGTTTTGTTAGGACCGTATCGTCAATACGAAGCTAGAAAATATTTTTCGGGAATTTTTCGAGTCCGTATGTGACCCCGGTAATTTGAAATGTACGTTTAAAATTCAATATAATGATTTAAATGTAAATTTAACGGAAACTGATCAAAACGATCAAATCAGCTTGCGATACATATCCCATTGTGTTCGGAATGGGGGTAATTAGCTATGGACGGCAGGCAGTGGGTCTCGTTTCGAGGTCGAAAATAAAAGTTGCTTTTTGAGGAAAAAAAGGAAAAAAAATAAATATAAAGCACCCTCCTTTTCATTTCTCTGGTCAGACCCCCCCCCCCCCCCCTCAAATTAATTTCGCGAATCAGAAAATGGCGGTCGTCGCCTCACCTTCGCTCCGCTCCTCCACGCCTGACCTCGCGCCACCGCGCCCACAACAGCGATGTCGATCCCCTTCCCCATTCCTCTCGAACCCGCTCCACTCAAACCCAATTCGAATCGCGACTTCACCCTTCGCCAGCCTCCGCGTCCGGCAACCTCGAGCTCATCGAGCGTCTGGCCAGTGGTGGCGCGTCCTTAGGCCGATGATGTGGCCACCGTCGATCTGATTCCGGTGGTCCTATGCTAGAGCGATTTGAAGCCCTAAGGGCCGCCGTTTTCGAAGGAGCAGCTTGAACCTGGAGCAATTCGAGAAGACAGGAACGATACAGCGTCGAAATAAGGTAATTTTAATTAATTAATTTATTAAATATATCAGTTTTTAATTTGAATTCGGTTTTTATAAATCAGTTTTGTCTTCAAAAAATTCAGTTTTTATATTAATGAAAGTTTCGATTTTTATTTATAAGGAAGAGGAGATTTTTATTTTTAAAATTCAGTTTTGAATTTATAAAAAGGTTAAAGATATAACTTTTATATATGAAGTGGATCAAAGATATGATTTTTATATTTTTAAAGTAATAAAAATATGATTTTTATATTTTTAAAGTATTAAAAATATAATCTTTACTATATAGAAGATGCAAAAATATGATTTTTGTTTATGTAGAGGAGTAAAAATATATTTTTTACATGATAGGAATATTAGAAAGATCATCTTTATATGTGTAGCAAAATAAAAATGTAATTTTTATAAAGGCGAAATGTAATTTTTATATAGGAGAAATGTAATTTTTATAAAGGCGAAATGTAATTTTTATAAAGGCGAAATGTAATTTTTATAAAGGCGAAATCTTTATTTTTATAAAGGCGAAATCTATATTTTTGAAATGGAATTTTTATCTATATGACATCAATATAAAAATTCAATTTTTATATATTGAATAACAAGATAAAAATTCGATTTTTATATATTGAATAACAAGATAAAAATTCGATTTTTATATATTGAATAGCGAAGTAAAAATTCGATTTTTACATATGTAGTGGCTACAGCAACGAAGATGATAAAAATGCGATAACGATGAAGATTTCTATCAAGGAAGAGTCAAGATGATTGGATAGCTATTGGTGAGAATTTCTGACTCTTCAATTTATTTTTCTAGTTATATATATATATATACTAGGATGCAGACGGTGTTTAGTAGCACCCGACACAATCGTCCACAGACCATGGACTTGTTTGTTTGGTTGCATAGATTAGTTAGATGATTTGATTTGAAATTGAATTGTTTGGTGAAATGAATGAATTTGATTGATATGTGAATGGCGTGGGCCTTCACTAGACCGGGGATAAGGCTAGACCTCGTCCCGTTTCTAGTATCGTGCCGTTATACCGCCGAAATTTTCTAAAATAAGTTACAAAAATAAAAATATCATTTTATTTAAAGAATGAACTGAATAGAAATTCATATCTTAAAATAAAATGTTTTATCGTTAAAAATATAATTTTTAACGTGAAGTGAATAAAATAAAATATTCATTTACAAACCGGACGGTTTGTTTATGTACACCTATTTGAAGGACATGGATTGGGACGATAAATTTTACACATCGCCCAACTGCACAAATAAAAATATATGTTTGTTGATTTGAAACCCCACACATGTGTTGGGATGAAATTTGAAGTTCACTCATCCTGCTTTATTAAATATGTCGATCGATTGATTGACAGGCTGTTATAAGCGTTAGATATCTATATTTGATGCTTATACAGTGTAGTGCACTTTGGTTGATGGTTGGTTATTTTTCAATGCTGTTATATACGTGTGATGTATGAAAATCCATATAATTAATATTATATGGTGATTGATTGGGCCTCATTCCAATTTAAAAGATAAAGAATATTATAAAGTAAATGTTCATGTGTTGACTGTACTCATTCGTGAGATTAGTCATGTGTTGAACGAAATATTTTAGTAATAAAATTTACATCTTTATCAATATACAAGAAAGGTTCATGTGTTGACTGTACTCATCCGTTGAGATTAGTCATGTGTTGAACGAAATATTTTAATAATAAAATTTACATCTTTATCAATATAAAATAAAGGTTCATGTGTTGACTGTACTCATCCGTTGAGATTAGTCATGTGTTGAACGAAATAATTTAACAAAAATAGTCACACGTGGACAGTACTCATTCGTTGAGATTAGTCGTGTGTTGACAAAAATAAATATTCATTTGTTGAATAGAATAAAGGAATATATGAAGCCGTGTTGATTAGATTGACGCCATTTTGACGTGAACGATATTTATATCGATTTTATTCATTTTGAAATGAATTGAATCGAATAGAAAACCAATTCGAATTTGATTTGAATAGAAAACGAATTTGATTTGATTTGAATATATAACGAATTTGATTTCAATTGAATATATAACGAATTTGATTTCAATTGAATATATAACGAATTTGATTTGAATAGAAAACGAATTTGATTTGATTTGAATATATAACGAATTTGATTTCAATTGAATATATAACGAATTTGATTTCAATTGAATATATAACGAATTTGATTGAATATATAACGAATTTGATTTGATTTGAATATATAACGAATTTGATTTCAATTGAATATATAACTAATTTGATTTGAATATATAACGAATTTGATTTCAATTGAATATATAACGAATTTGATTTGAATAGAAAACGAATTTGATTTGATTTGAATATATAACGAATTTGATTTGAATATATAACGAATTTGATTTCAATTGAATATATAACGAATTTGATTTGAATAGAAAACGAATTTGATTTGATTTGAATATATAACGAATTTGATTTGAATAGAAAATGAATTTGATTTCAATTGAATATATAACGAATTTGATTTGAATAGAAAACGAATTTGATTTGATTTGAATATATAACGAATTTGAATTGAATAGAAATGAATTTTAAAACGAATTTATAAAGAAGAATTCAATTTTGATTTGAATTGAAATGGAAGTTGAAATTGCTTTTGAAACGAATTTAAAACTATTTATATAATTTGTTTTAAATAGAAATCGACGAAATATATATTATATATATAATATAATGGCCTGAATAGAACGCGCCGCGCCGCGACAGTTCGTGAATTTCGACCATTTATTTCAAACGGACATTACGGGAGATCCGACCGTCGGATTCTCCTAAAACCGGAACCGTTGAGTTCGTATCGAAAAGAGCTTTCTAACGAATATTAGAAATTTGAAATCTAATGGTTGGATTTGGAGATACGTCCAAATCAAATTCGAAAAAGGTCGCTGTAAGTGCAGTTCGATGGCCGTGGATGGAAATCGACTGTACGGGCCTTAATAAAATTATTAAAAATAGTAATAATTTGTGTGAAATCATAAGAAATGATTTGAGAAAAATTGGGGTGAAAAACTCCATATTTGAAAAGATAAAAATAGATTTTTATCGAAATGAACTAGTTTTGAACTAAATTTAAAACCCAATTATTTTTAAATAAATAAATTAGATTTAAAAAGGGGTTTTAAATAATCGGAATTTCTAATATATTTGATTGGATTTGAAATGGGTTTATCGTGAACTGTGTTTTAAATAACACTAGTTCTTTAACCCGATAATAAATAGAATGTGATTTGGGTTTGTCGTGAACTGTGTTTTAAATAACACCTAGTTCTTTAACCCAGTAAAAGGAGTTTTAACGAATCTGCAATTAGGTTGAAATGTGAATCTATAATCTAAATTATCAAATTTAGAAATGAGCGAGAATGGAGTATCACCAGTTTTGCTCCAAAGCGATAGTTAAATCTTTAATTAGATTTGAACGTGAAATGGTAATTAATTTTACCGATAACACCATAGTATTAGATATGGAGTATTACCAGTTTTGCTTCATGGGATGAATAGGTTGGGATTGGGAAATAAAATAAATAATTACTTCGTTGTTGTTCGCTAATCTCGACTAGTTTGGAAAACCATAATTTCGGGTTGAAACGACATCCAAAGGAAGATTAAAGGATAAATTTTAATGAATTTATCTTGGATAAAATTAATGGGAACCTTTCCCTAAAAATATGATTTTGTGAATAAAAGAATATTCTGAATTGGAATGAGGCGTATGTTGTGTTTGTGTAACATTTGTTTTTAATATACGCGGGTTGTTCGGAAAGGCCGGGTTTATACCCATTCTGAATAACCGATTCGACGATATGTCGAAGATGAAGACGGTGGTTGAAGACCGGAAGTCTTCCCATCGTTTGGATAATTACTGACGATCCTGATTGGGCTGTACACCCAAGAGGATGGAAATAGTTGGTGGTCGTCCAGACGTACTTGGAGATGGATGGATATGCGAGGAAAGTGCCTCCGGTTTCGTTCAGACCCAGAACGGACTTGAAAATGGATTGTGTGTCTGACATTGGATTTTATTCTGTGTTGATTGATTTCTATTAAATATACATCTGTTTGGCGGCGGAGAATTTATTCTTTTGCTTAACGCCCTTCTCTGAGACGTACGAGCTCAGAGGTTGTATATCGATGGACATCAGTCGCATGGCATGAATTACCTGTGTGGCACACTGAGTTGCATTGATCAAGGCTTCTGTTGAAAAGCAAAGTCTTGTGGTTGATGATCAAAGCACGGCCTTTGTGGCGTAGCTTTGTGTATAACGTGAATTCGCGAGCCTCACACCTCGGTATGAGTCAAAAACGGGATACAGACTACAGGGAGAGCACGACGTTTATTTCTAGCTTTGGTGGTGTCAGTGACTTACCAGCCCTGACATTTATATACTTTTCACCTTTGTGGTTGTTGGATGAGGCGCCTCGATTTAGGTCTGTAAGGACTGGGAAATGTGTGTTCAGGAATACTAATCCTCTAACGTAAGTGAGGACCGGCCCTGAAGCATCCAGGATTGCCCAGAGTGTGTAGTCCTGAGGCATTTGCTAGAGTGTCTCGAACGCGGAGAGGAGCTTGCCCCTTGCCTCGACTCATGACGGAATCCAATTTCCAATACGTGTAATTCGGTTTTAATTGTAGAACTAGTATGGCGACATAGTAGATGGTAGCTATGCCGCCTATGATTGATATTTATGATTGAAATTGTTTTGACACTATACACTTATTATAGTATCAAATGATTTGTTTTAAACGTATCAAGCATGCTTTGGCTGTTATAAGGGAAAACTCTATCCTCCGGCTTGCGTTGCATTGTGTGATGGGACCTGGGTCTTATAACAGCTTCATTTTTCTTTATTTAGCATTGCGTTGTTTGTTCTATGCACTGGTATTCTTGGGAGGAAACCCGTTCCGTGTTATACGGCGTGGTCCCTTGATTTACCTAACTTTAAAACCAATATTAATAACTGTTTTAGTTCTCACACCAGTCACATGACTGACCTGGAGTTTATTGTTTTAACCTAAACTCTGGGTGCCCCTATTTTCCGCACGGGCAGCTAGTAGTTTTGGTTTTGCAGATTTATATTCACAGGATCCTGGTTTACAGCTGGAATGATATTCGGAAAGCTCTGTATCCGTATATCACCTTCAGTTGTGCTTTGTATTATTTTCCGCTGCTATGTAATTTATTGTAATCTCTGATATTTGTCGAATGTAATTTATTCAATTATACTCTGTATATTCTTGTATCTGATGCATTGTTGTAATAGCAATGAAATGTTCTTCTGTTTGTGTCCTGATTTGTCCTGTTCTCAAACGATCAGGGGTTTCGAACGGTGTAGATCGGTTTAACGACTGATTCAGATCGAGCGAAATTCCATAACGTCACATTATGGTAGTTTCATTTTTCAGAAGTCATTGTGAATTTCTATGCATGGGAATTCATATGGAGTAAACCCGTTCCGCATTAGCGGCATGGTCCATTGAATTGCCTAACTTTAAAATGAATCCTAAATAACAACTGTTATTGAGTTCTCACACCAATCCCACGACTGACCTAGAGTTTATTGTTCCCACACCTAAATTCTGGTTGCCCATAATTTTGCATGGGCAGCCTAGTAGTTTGGTTCGCAAATTTGGCCTTGGAGTTGGTTGGAGCAGTGTAACAATCCTGGGATTTGCGATCTTCGGTAATCGACATAAACCAAATGTCGACTATTCAAGCATCTGAAATACCGGATAGTTAATAGAAAGAAGTTAGAGGGTGAGAATGAATAAGATAGAAAATTAGAATAGAAGAAGAAGAACTCAACTACAACAACATCAGAGTAACACGAATCTCACAGCATAACGAATAAATTATATTATATTACATAACTTTGGAATAAAATAGTATCGATATAAAATACTCTTATCAGAGTACAACACTTACAACATAGCAAAAATAACAATAGCTATATAATCCTGAAGCCTCTTGGTCCAGCTCTCTAAGTATATGTAAAATCCCAACTACTTGACTTCCCGTAAAAATTGGGCACCCAAGAGTTTAGGGAAAACAAAACAAAATAAACTTTAGGTCAGTCATGTGAATGGCGTGAGTAAACTCCAAACACTTGGTTTAACTTTTCCAAATTCTTTTCAAAAGCAATGATTATCGTAAAACCAATCCACACATAAATACGGATGGTTTTTACCTTACGATAAACCAAAATATTTCTTAAGATCAATATTTTCTGATATTTTAATAATGTCTAAATCAAATAAATAGCAATCTAGTAGAACGCTTTCATATCACACTCTACATATATAATATGCAATCAAAAACCATGGGCTCTTATTGGGTAATGGATTCCAACTATGACAAGGTATGGAATCACCTTCCGATCAGTGTACTCTACAAGTGATACACTGGAGTTCAACAAAAACATCTTGTAACTCAGCCACACCTAACCGGCCATTCATTTCGCTTGAATGTTCCTAATATATTGTCACCTTATGGTTGGTATACCAATATAACCGTTCCTAGGAGATACAGAATTGAAAGAAGTAACAAATTTGAATATTCCCTAGATGGTGACAATATATCCTAATTGGGTGCGAACCATTTAGCCATGCTGTCTGCCCGATTTTTGTCATTTCCCGGTTGATGAGGCTTGAGGCCGTAACGTATCTTTAACAGATCATATTTCATTTACTTTGAATGCCCCATCGTCATACCCATCAAATCATAAATTTATTTTCCCAAAAATACCATGGGTATAAGCTAAGAGAAATGAATTCCTCCGCCACCGACGTAAATACGTTTGGAACGAACAACTTACGCGATCTACCAGATATACTCTATTAGACATTCATCCATTCAAGTTGTCCTGAGACGAGACAACCCGAAGTCACTATTCTGTAAATCCAACTTAGGCAATTTATACCTAGGATTTACCGAACAGCCCTTGATAACTCCGTCTTCAATGATCTTCATCATATTTGATTCGCAATGCTAATGCCATATGGAGTGGTTTTCAGATAATATATCTGATCACGGTCTCTTCGTATTGACAATGGAAATGGTCAAAACTTTGATAGTTGGTTATTTAACTATCAAATGAAAACATGTGTACAAACAACGGTCATATTCCCAAATGGAAATCTTACCGATCAATCATCAATTCATTGCCCAATTTCCCATTTATCGTTTCCATATATTCATAAATTCCTTATTTTATAAAATTAGAAAATATACGTTGTTAACTTTGGAAAACGTTTCCATTTCTTATTCACGCATCAATATCTTCCCACCTCTATCAGTCTCTAACTGTAAACTAGTAAGAGAACAACTTCTCAAGTATAAACCCCGAAGGCCGAAACCAACATCAGATAGATACCCAGAAAATTATTTAACTCAACTAATTTCCGGTCAGTTTCTAATTTCAGTAATTCCATTTAAATTCGTATTCCAAACCCCAAATTCCTTTATAATATTTTATTTGCAAAATCTCTACTTTAATCTAATTTTTCACATAGAATGTGAATAATATTTCTTTATATAATCAAAACAGTTTGATTTCGTATTTAAAAATAATATCTCAAACCCAAATTATATCTATATTTTTATTTGCGGAATTATTCATACAAATCTTATTTCATTTCCAAAATTTATAATCTCATTGCAAATTTTCTTTATAACTACTATGTTCACATTCCATTTCAATTGTCGGTGTTAAAACCGATTTTACTTCTCTATATAAATTCAAATTTATATATTCAACTTATCAAATGATAAATATTTCCTTAATTTATAAACATCGTTTATAAATTATTCTCCTCAATTTATCTATTATAACATATTTTTGTTAAATATTTACTTTAAATCAATATCATGTTACACCCATATGCGAAGCACGGGTCTAAACCTTCCTAATGTAAAATTCTCTTTTTGTAAATTCTATTCATTTTCCAAATATTTCCTTTTATAATTCTATTTACTTTCCAAATAAATATTCCTTTTATAATTACATTTATTTTCCTAATAAATATTCCTTTTATAATTATATTTATTTCCAATAAAGATTTCATGTATATATCCTATTTATTTCCTATAAGTATTTCGTTTATAATATCATATTTATTTCCTATAAATATTTCATTTTCAAAATACACTTTGAAAATTCCCTTTTTACATTCCAGTATTTCTTATGGTATTTAAAATACCAATTAAACAGGCCAGTGTCATCATAATCAATCATAGGTTTTATATCACATCATATATCACAATATATGAAAACAAAAAATATTATAAATATTGAGGAATCCTGTTGGATCCTTCCAACCTGTTTCCCTGCATCCACAAAACAATATAAATAACATTGATTTCATTTTAATATGAAATATTCTAATAAACAGAATCAATATTTAATTAACGATTTATATATATGTAACGACCCGCATTTGCAGAGGTATTATAATTAATTTATTTAATTATATAAATAGTGATATAGTAGGTTTAATGGACGTGGAATTAAATAATGGTGAATATTTAATTAAAATAATGAATTAAATAATAATCTTAATTCTGAAATAATCAGAATTGGCTGAAATGACGATATGGTGTGAACCGGATCATCTGTGATATTTAATTCAGCTTGGAATTGAATTTGAATAACGAATATATTATATAAACGACAGTTTGAACATAGAATTATAATATAATTAGAATCGAGCTTGAAATGGCGCTGCAGTTCGTAAATTGGCGATTCGAACTTCAACTGAATGTACAGGATTCTTTTTAAGTCGGATTTCTGTGAAACAAGAAATATTAGGAGCTGGTAAAGTATATTTTTCTAATGGAAGAGAAAAATCAGGATTTCATTGTGTAGATTTTGATTTATGGCCAAATCAAATTTTAAAATAGTCGCTATGGAATCGTTTATCGACCGTAACGGTTTATTCGATATAACTAGTCACTGGTTTCGAATTTAGACAAGATTCTTTTGAGGCATAGTGATAATTTAATTTTTAGAAATTTATGGTAATTTTTAATTAATTAAATAAGCAACTTTTTATTTGAAGTATTTTGCACCCTGTATTCAACATTTTGGGTTTTCACAGGATGAGTTAATCTACCGGTATTATTATATCTTTGGGATCGTGGTACGTTGGTCGTCACAATGGTATGTTCAATTCTGTCTATAGCAGTCCATACAATCATATAAATTTTTGTGTAACGAAGTTCGAAGTACGCTAAAAACTTTATAATCGAAACAACGTATTTCTTTGTGATGTAATGCAAACCAACTGTTATCTTTTTGACGTCAATATAACTGCCAAGTATAAATTTCTCTCGGCCACAAACAAGGGAAAGCATGGCATCCTCTACACCACAAACCTGTACACATTGCCTAATTGTTACCTCACGTTCTCTCCGCATCATGTGGAGACATGTCTTCTGAAAACTTTTCTTAAGGGGTTAAGAAATTTCTTATTTTGAATACCACTCATTTTGTTTCTTCAGTAACTTCGAACCTGAGCAGCCGTATATTTTAATGGCGAGCCAAAAAAGAGAGAGAGAGAGAGTTTTGCATGTTATCATTTAACTACTGTCAAGGGCGGACACCGGAGTACGTACGAGTGTCGTGAGAAGGTGAGGAAGCAAACCCTGCGCATGCACATAGTGGATAAAAGGGAAGTTTTGACATACATCTGTGTGTTTGTTGGGATTGAAACATTGGGATGTGGAAAGGGTACAAACAAAGAGGGGTGCCCCGGGGCTAAAGTTGCATGGGAATGGGAGGATGGTGTTGTTTATGTCTCGGACCTTTGAAGGACGTGAGGACTGCGTTTGTTGTAAGTGAGAGTATGGAGTTGTGAACGTGAAGGGAAGGGAGATTGCATGGTGAATGGACGGTCTGTGGAAGGTTGAAGTGGGCAACAGCCTGCGGGTTCCTTCATCACGGAAGAAGGCGTAATGGAGTGAACTGGTTTACAGAAGGATTTTTCCATGGAAAAGGGGAAGTGGTGTACTACTGATACTTGCGTATTGTGCTGTAGGGAGCGGGTACGGGTTGTGTGAACTCAATGAAGATAGCGGGGCAGAGGACACGAACTAGAAGGAAGATGCGATGAGCAGTGGATTAGAAGGTAAGTAGCAGTTTAACAGTTAATTAGTTATTTAGTGATTAATAGGGTAATAACTTGTTATTGTATTTAAACTAAAGGAAACTTAAGTAAATCCTTTTGTTGGTACGTACAGCAGTTACAAGCAGGACACGCACAGAGTACAAGACCTATACAAATGCAATAGTTTGGTATATGGAGATGCAGATTATGAAGAAGGAAATGATGATTTTGGTTTGGTGTTTAATGAAGTAAAGTTGGAGTTATAAGGGATTTGATAATCGGATATGTCCATGGAAGGAATTGCAGGAGTGTGCGTCTACGGGAGGAAGAAGAGTTTATGGTATTGAGTGACGTGGCATTTGTTTAAAAATAATAATTAAGGTATTAAGTAAATATTATTTATATAGTTAATAATCATATATGTGGACAAATTTGTAAAATGCATATCTTTCCCATACATTATCAGAATCGAGCAAAACAAGATCGTTAGGATCGTATGGACGGGAGCTCCACAATGGAACTGACCGGGAGCGAATCTGAGCTCGTTACAATTTATAGCGAAATAAATTGTCCGTCTGAATCAAGCGATGGTTATCGTTATTAACGATGATCATCCAATGTTAGTAAAACTCACCAGACTGATTGTTGTGTGTTAACTGTTGGTTGACTTGTATGTGTACTAATTGAAATCATAGATAACGATATATATATATATATATATATAAATCATTAATCGAATATTGATTCTATTTAACAGAATATTTTATATTCGTGCGTTTAACATCTGTGATGCACGGAAACAGGTTGGAGGGGTACAACTGGACTCCTCAATATTTATAATACTGTTCTGTTCATGTATTGTAATTTATGATGTGATATATAATTTGTTATGGATTATGTGTGTTAGAATGATAGTGATCATTGTTATTCGATATTTTTAATATCATAAGAAGACTCTGGGATGTAAAAAGGGATATTTCAATGTATATTGAAATAAAGGAATTTTATAAAATCGACCGATTTTATAAAAGGAAATAATTTGAAATAAAGCATTTATAAAATCATAGGATATTATAAAGGAAAAATATTTATTTAGAAAATAAATGGAATTGTAAAAGGAACATTTATTTAGAAAATAAATAGGATAAAAGGAAAAAGGAAATTAACGAGATAGGAAAGAGTTAGTCGATTAGAGTTAATCAAATAGAGTTAAATCGAACTAGAGTTATTCAAATGGAGTTAATCGAATTTAGTTTATTCGATTAGAGTTGAAATGAGTTAATCGAATCAGAGATATTCGAAGTGAGATAATCGAGTAGTAGATATTCAAAGCGAAATTTTTGAATATAAGTATTCGAAAGTAAGCAAATCGAATATAAGTTATTCGAATTAGTTATTCGAATAGAGTTAAATAAATAAGAGTTATTCGAATTAGTTACTCGAATAGAGTTAAATAAACAAGAGTTATTCTAATTAGTTATTCGAATAGAGTTAAATAAATAAGGGTTATTCGAATTAGTTATTCGAATAGAGTTAAATAAATAAGAGCTATTCGGATTAGTTATTCGAATAGAGTTAAACACATAAGAGTTATCGAATTAGTTATTCGAAAGGAGTTATCGATTATAGTTTATTCGGAAGGAGTTATCAAATTTGTTATTCGAAAGGAGTTATCGATTATAGTTTAATCGAAAGGAGTTGAGTAAGGAGTTAAGTAAAAAGAATTAATCGATCAGGGTTAAATAAATAGAATCGAATTTAGTTTATTCGAAGAAAGGTTTTCGAATCTAGTTATTCGTAAAAGAGATTTTCAAATATAGTTATTCGAAGGGAGGAGTTATCGAATAGAGATGTATTCGAAGGAGAGTTACATAAGGAAGTGTTAAAAAGTTAAAAGATGAACTTACCCTATTTCGAGATTTGAAATGTTGTTCAGTTAAGGTCTGAGAGGTAGTTATACCCCAACTTGATTGACTGCGTTTTTAATTTAGAAATGGTTAAGGTTCGAGAGTGAAAGTGGTTAAGTGTATTTAGTGAATATGTATAGTGGTTTGAGTTGTCATAGCGATGTTGATTTAAACATCTGTTTAAATCCAAGTAAAGAAGATTTGGAAATTTTTTCCAAATAGAATCAGAAACATAATCAAATACTGAAATAGGAAATATGAATATATATATATATATATATATATATGATTGATGGTTGATTTGATAGAATTTCCATCTGGAAATAATATCGTTGTTTGCACACGTATTTTTCTTTGATAGTTAACTCACCGACTATCGAAGTTTGACCATTTTAACGTTGTTAATATAGAGAGACCGGTTGGATTATTATCCAAAGAACCACTCTGTATTGGCATAAGCGTTGCGAATCGTATATGCCAAAGAAAAGTGAAGACGGAGTAAATCGCAAGGGCTATTGTATAAGTCTTTGATAACAATGCCTAAGATGGATGTATTGAATAGTGCCTTCGGTTCATTCTGTTCCTGGATGACTTGTATGGATGGATGTCTGACAGAGTATTTCCAGAAAGGTCACGTACATTGATTTCTTCAACCGTACCAAGAGTGGAAGCAGAGAAGGAAACTTCTTTAGCTAACATGTAATGTACTGTTGTAGACGTCAATTAGTGATTTTCGATGGATCTGACGATGTGGCATTCGAAGTGAATCTAATGTGATGATGAAGCATAACCTCAAGCCTCATCAATCTGGTAAATGACAGAAATCAGGAAGGCAGCATAGCTAAGTCGGTCGCTCCGAAGTAGGGTGTATAATCACCTGATCTAGAGTTTTATTTATTTCTAAAAATATATTGTCGATACTGTCCCATTCGGGAAACAGTTACTGATCCCAACCATTGGTGATATACATTCGATACACTCAAGCGAAATGAGTGGTCGGGCATGTGTGGCCGGGTTGCAAGATGTTCTTGCTGAACCCAGTGTATTCCTTTCTAGAGGTACACTAGCGAAAGGTGGTTCCATACCTTGTCATAGTTAGAAATCCATTACCCAATACGCGCTTGCGGTTTTGATTGTATATTATATATGTAGAACGTGAGATGAAAGCGTTTCTACTAGATGATTATTATATTGTGGTTGATAGACATTATTATAATATTAAAAGGTTTTTGATATAAAGATATTTTGGATTCTCATAAGGGAAAAACCCGTTCCGTTATACAGTGTGGTCTTATGAGATATCGTTTACTTGTTCAAACTGTTTTAAACTGTTTTACTCATACCAGTCCATGTTGTGTGCTTGGGGCATGTGTCGCATGATGGGGGTTCTCGCTTTTCGTTAGGTGGCGAACGGGAGACTCTTACCGCTACATGTCCTGAAAATGAGGGTTGGTTGTGAAGTCGAAAGGCTGGCCATAAAATATGGTGCTGGGGTACCAATGTAAGCCACAGTGGGGTATTACCTTGCTGCTTCGGGAGGATGAGGAGAGGATGGTTGCAAAGCCTACTTGAACTAAATTTCCGGGTCATTACAGTTGGTATCAGAGCTTAAGTTAAGTGAATTACCTTGGCTCTATGGCGTGACTCAGTAGAGATATGGTTAGTAATACCCTAGATTGAGTTGAGTGTATATATACGGGTGAGCGTATTTGTTATTGATATAAAAATTATTTTATAATGTAGGGATTTATCGGTTGAGTTGTTTATGGGTTCTGGTCGATCAGTTTGATCCACTGTATCGGTAGGAGTTTATAAACACTCGAATACGATGGGTCGGCACGATATGTTTTGAAAAGAGGGTAAACTAAAATAAGTTTACCCAAGGAATATCTTGATATAGAGAAGATATATATATATTATAATATAGTGGATATATTGGTTGTTATTATAATCGAGTAAAGATTATAAATTAAATGGTTATGTAAATAACCAATCAGAATTCATATAAGTGAAATATGTGAAATCAGATGAGTTAAATCTGAAATTTAAACCAGAAATTGAATTAAAATTCTGGAAAATTAGATAAGTGTTTGTAAATGGATTTGGATTAAAAGTAATGAAAATTTAAGATCTTGGGAGATTTTAAATTATTTTACAAGCAGTGTGAATTATATTTTGAAATGAATTTCAAAGTGGAAATGTTTAGAAATGATTTTATAGTATTGAACTCACTTCGATCGCTGGAAAATAGATTCCTATAATGACAGCTGCATCATCAGTATTCATTTTCGACTTGTAAGTGGTGAATTACTACCAGAGATACTGTTTTGAATTTGTTTTGGGAAAGACAAGTTGTGTTGAATTTCAAAATGGGATTTATAATATAGAATTTGAATATATAGAATTTGAATATAGAAATTCAAATGGAATTTATAATATAAAATTGGAATAGAAATTGAATAGAATTAACTAAGTGGAAGAGGAATTAGTTAATCGAGTTTTGAATTTGAAGTTGAACTTTGAAAGGTGAATTGGATTTGTAAATGGATATTCGAAATCGAATATAGAACTTAAATTTGAATTTTGGATTCAAATTAGTTAATAACCAAGTTAAAATATATTTGAACATGTCATGTTCAAATATAAAAGTGAAATAGACTAAAGAGTTAATTAACAAATTAATTAACGAATTGAGTTAAAATGATCAGGTATAGTTAAAATAGATTGGACAGGTATAAATATACATGAGATAGGTATGGATAAGGTATGAAGGTATATAAATAGAATGCTCGTCGAAAAGGTATGTATTTAATTCATATATGAGATTTTATGCGTCGTATCGGCTAGCCACTTGGCTTTTCTTTTTCTTTTGGATTAGTGAGGGCCATGAGAGGCTATTTGAAATATCCCGATGCTCCTGGTACAAAGGAGGTTATGGCGAATTTTTCCGGGAATTTAAGGAGTTAGAATATTTTTAAGATAATTTGATAGTTAGAAATCAATATATCGATATATATATAGAAGTCGATAAGGAAACGAACTTAGAAATAGAATAGTAAAATCAAAAAGGAAGACTAAGAATAAAATCTAGTAAGAATAGAAAGAGGAAGCGTATACGTGTTTAAAAGTGAATAAGTAGTTGTATGGTATTGATTATTGAGTAAGTAGTCATATCTGTTTTGACGTTATAAATGTTATTCAGTCAAGGTCTGAGAGGTAGTTATACCCCAACTTGATTGATTTCATTATTAACAAATAAATGTAAGATTTCAGGCTCGAAGATCAATGTTGAATAAGAGTTAGTTGAATATAGTATTTTGGTTGTCGTAACGATGTTTTACACGACATCCGTTTTAACCCAAATAAGTGTAAGCTTGGAAATATAATAAAGAATATTTCCTTAGTATAGAAATAAATGAGATCGGAAGAGAGATAAGTAATTGGAATATTTTCCAATTATAAATAGCATATATTTTCTAAAGTTTAGGAAATAAAGGAAGGCGATATTCGGAAATGTTTTCCAAATAACATAAAAGGCCAATATGGTTATTGAAATTATTTGGTTAACAAATACTGATAAAGAAATAGAGAAGTGATTTAACTAATGGAATATTAATTAAGGGCTCAGTGACATGTTCAAATGGAAATTTTGATTTTTGAAAAGAGTAAACTGTTTAAAAACTCCCAGGGAAAGACTCTTTGAATTAAAAACAAATTTAACAGAAATTTGTGAAAGCAAAATTGAATTAATGTAAAGCCAGTAAAGTGGTAACTGAGATTGAATTAGAATGATATCAAGGCAAATTGGATTGTGAGATTCAAATTTGAAGTGTAATGTGACAATCAAGTTAAGAGTTGGGAATCGAGAAGAAACTCGAGTTGAAATGATATTTGGCTTGGATATAAGCGAATGGTTGTGTCGTGGATAAAAGCAGATTGGAATTTGATTGGGATGATCCTTGTATCCAATGAATTGATAACAGGTGAAAAGGATATAATGATATGCCGACAAAAGGTACAAGTTTATATTTCATATGGTATGAGATTTTGATGAGCCGATTTGGCAAGCCGCTTGGCTGTTGATTTTCTTTTGGGATGGAGATGGCCCAGAGAGGCGAGTTGGAGTTTGATCGACTGACCAGTACAAAGAAGGTGCTGGCAAAAATTTTCGAAAAGTCAAGGTGTTAGAAAATTTTCAGGATTTTTGAAAACTTTCGTTGATAAGAATTAATTAAATGTTTAATTGAAATTAAATTGGTTCAGTTGAAACTGAAGTTAAGAAGTGAACAAATATGTTCTAACCAGTCGATAGGGTCATTCTCTACCTTAGCAATTTCGAGGATGAAATTATTTTAAGTGGGGAAGATTGTAATGACCCGCATTTGCAGAGGTATTATAATTAATTTATTTAATTATATAAATAGTGATATAGTGGGTTTAATGGTCGTGGAATTAAATAAGGGTGAATATTTAATTAAAATAATGAATTAAATAATAATCTTACTTCTGAAATAATCAGAATTGGCATAAATGACGATATAGTGTGAACCGGATCATCTGTGATATTTAATTCAACTTGGAATTGAATTTGAATAACGAATATATTATATAAACGACAATTTGAACACAGAATTATAATATAATTAGAATCGAGCTTGAAATGGCGCTGCAGTTCGTAAATTGGCGATTCGAACTTCAACTGAATGTACAGGATACGTTTTAAGCTGGATTTCTGTGAAACAAGAAACGTTAGGAGCTGATAAAGTATATTTTTCTAGTGGAAGAGAAAAATCGGGATTTTATTGTACAGATTTTGATTTATGGCCAAATCAAATTTTAAAATTGTCGCTATAGAATCGTTTATCGACCGTAACGGTTTATTCGATATAACTAGTCACTAGTTTCGAATTTAAACAAGATTCTTTTGAGGCGTAGTGATAATTTAATTTTTAGAAATTTATGGTAATTTTTAATTAATTAAATAAGCAACTTTTTATTTGAAGTATTTTGCACCCTGTAATCAACATTTTGGGTTTTCACAGGATGAGTTAATCTACTGGTATTATTATATCTTTGGGATCGTGGTACGTTGGTCGCCACAACGGTATGTTCAATTCTATCTATATCAGTCCGTACAATTGTATAAATTTTGTGTAACAAAGTTCGAAGTACGCTAAAAACTTTATAACCGAAACAACGTATTTCTTTGTGATGTAATGCAAACCAACTGTTATCTTTTTGACGTCAATATAACTGCCAAGTATAAATTTCTCTCGGCCACAAACAAGGGAAAGCATGGCATCCTCTACACCACAAACATGTACAAGTTGCCTAATTGTTACCTCACGTTCTCTCCGCATCATGTGGAGACACGTCTTCTGAAAACTTTTCTTAAGAGGTTAAGCAATTTCTTATTTTGAAACCACTCGTTTTGTTTCTTCAGTAACTTCGAACCTGAGCAGCCGTATATTTTAATGGTGAACCAAAATAAACAAAAAAGAGACTTTTGCATGTTATCATTTAACTTCTGTTAAGGGCGGACGCCGGAGTACATACGAGTGTCGTGAGAAGGTGAGGAAGCAAACCCTGCGCATGCACATAGTGGATAAAAGGGAAGTTTTGGCATACATCTGTGTGTTTGTTGGGATTGAAACGTTGGGATGTGGAAAGGGTATAAGCAAAGAGGGGTGGACCGGAGCTAAAGTTGCATGGGAATGGGAGGATGGTGCTGTTTATGTCTCAGACCCTTGAAGGACGTGAGGGCTGCGTTTGTTGTAAGTGAGAGTATGGAGTTGTGAACGTGAAGGGAGATTGCATGGTGAATGGACGGTCTGTGGAAGGTTGAAGTGAGCAACAGCCTGCGGGTTCCTTCATCACGGAAGAAGGCGTAATGGAGTGAACTGGTTTACAGAAGGATTTTTCCATGGAAAAGGGGAAGTGGTGTACTACTGGTACTTGCGTATTGTGCTGTAGGGAGCGGGTACGGGTTGTGTAAACTCCATGAAGATAGCGGGGCAGAGGACACGAACTGGAAGGAAGATGCGATGAGCAGTGGATTAGAAGGTAAGTAGCAGTTTAACAGTTAATTAGTTATTTAGTGATTAATAGGGTAATAACTTGTTATTGTATTTAAACTAAAGGAAACTTAAGTAAATCCTTTTGTTGGTACGTACAGCAGTTACAAGCAGAACACGCACATCGTACAAGACCTATACAAATGCAACAGTTTGGTATATGGAGATGCAGATTATGAAGAAGGAAATGATGATTTTGGTTTGGTGTTTAATGAAGTAAAGTTGGAGTTATAAGGGATTTGATAATCGGATATGTCCATGGAAGGATTGCAGGAGTGCGCGTCTACGGGAGGAAGAAGAGTTTATGGTATTGAGTGACATGGCATTTGTTTAAAAATAATAATTAAGGTATTAAGTAAATATTATTTATATAGTTAATAATCATATATGTGAACAACTTTATAAAATGCATATCTTTCCCGTACATTATCAGAATCGAGCAAAACAAGATTCGTTAGGATCGTATGGATGGGAGCTCCACAATGGAACTGACCGGGAGCGAATCTGAGCTCGTTACAATTTATAGCGAAGTAAATTGTCCGTCTGAATCAAGCGATGGTTATCGTTATTAATGATGATCGTCCAATGTGAGTAAAACTCACCAACTCTGAACAATTCTATTTTTATAACGTATATTTAGAACTGATAAATGATGACTGATTGCTGTGTGTTAACTGTTGGTTGAGTTGTTTGTGTATTGATTGAAATCATAGATAACGATATATATATATATATATAAACCGTTAATCGAATATTGATTTTGTTTAATAAAATATTTTATATTCGTGCGTTTAACATCTGTGATGCAGGGAAACATGTTGGAGGGGTCCAACTGGACTCCTCAATATTTATAATACTGTTATGTTCATGTATTGTAATATATGATGTGATATATAATATGTTATGGATTATGTGTGTTAGAATGATGGTGATCATTGTTATTTGATATTTTTAATATCATAAGAAGACCCTGGGATGTAAAAAGGGATTTTTCAATGTATATTGAAATAAAGGAATTTTATAAAATCGACCGATTTTATAAAAGGAAATAATTTGAAATAAAGCATTTATAAAATCATAGGATATTATAAAGGAAAAATATTTATTTAGACAATAAATGGAATTGTAAAAGGAAGATTTATTTAGAAAATAAATAGGATAAAAGGAAAAAGGAAATTAATGAGATAGGAAAGAGTTAGTCGATTAGAGTTAACCAAATAGAGTTAAATCGAACTAGAGTTATTCAAATGGAGTTAATCGAATTTAGTTTATTCGATTAGAGTTGAAATGAGTTAATCGAATCAGAGATATTCGAAGTGAGATAATCGAATAGTAGATATTCGAAGCGAGATTTTTGAATATAAGTATTCGAAAGTAAGCAAATCGAATATAAGTTATTCGAACTAGTTATTCGAATAGAATTAAATAAATAAGAGTTATTCGAATAGAGTTAAATAAATAAGAGTTATTCGAATTAGTTATTCGAATAGAGTTAAATAAATAAGAGTTATTCGAATTAGTTATTCGAATAGAGTTAAATAAATAAGAGCTATTCGGATTAGTTATTCGAATAGAGTTAAACACATAAGAGTTATCGAATTAGTTATTCGAAAGGAGTTATCGATTATAGTTTATTCGAAAGGAGTTATCAAATTAGTTATTCGAAAGGAGTTATCGATTATAGTTTAATCGAAAGGAGTTGAGTAAGGAGCTAAGTAAAAAGAGTTAATCGATTAGGGTTAAATAAATAGAGTTAATCGAATTTAGTTTATTCAAAGAAAGGTTTTCGAATCTAGTTATTCATAAAAGTGATTTTCAAATATAGTTATTCGAAGGGAGGAGTTATCGAATAGAGATGTATTCGAACGAGAGTTACGTAAGGAAGTGTTAAAAAGTTAAAAGATGAACTTACCATATTTCGAGATTTGAAATGTTGTTCAGTTAAGGTCTGAGAGGTAGTTATACACCAACTTGATTGACTGTGTTTTTAATTTAGAAATGGTTAAGGTTCGAGAGTGAAAGTGGTTAAGTGTATTTAGTGAATAAGTATAGTGGTTTGAGTTGTCATAGCGATGTTGATTTAAACATCTGTTTAAATCCAAGTAAAGAAGATTTGGAAATGTTTTCCAAATAGAATCAGAAACATAATCAAATATTGAAATAGGAAATATGAATATACATATACATATATATATATATATATGATTGATGATTGATTTGATAGAATTTCCATCTGGAAATAATATCGTTGTTTGCACACGTATTTTTCTTTGATAGTTAACTCACCGACTATCGAAGTTTTGACCATTTTAACGTTGTTAATATGGAGAGACCGGTTGGATTATTATCCAAAGAACCACTCTATATTGGCATAAACATTGCAAATCGTATATGCCAAAGAAAAGTGAAGACGGAGTAAAGCGTAGGGGATATTGTATGAGTCTTAGATAATAGTGCCTAAGATGGATCTATTAAATAGTGCCTTCGGTTCATCCTGTTCCTGGATGACTTGTATGGATGGATTTCTGACAGAGTATTTCCAGAAAGGTCACGTACATTGATTTCTTCAACCGTACCAAGAGTGGAAGCGGAGAAGGAAACTTCTTTAGCTAACACGTAATGTACTTTTGTAGACGTCAATTAGTGATTTTCGATGGATGTGACGCCCCGCCCTGCACCAGCCGGCATTTCCTCCGTAATTGCGCTGTACACATGCCCAGCTAGCATGAAACGATCGTCATAAGAAAAGAGAGAAGAGAATGAACTAACCAGGAACCTGTAGAATGTCTCACAACGCATGGAACAAAATATAATAATAACATAATCTTGACATAAAACAGGAGAGACAGTGCATAAGCTGAAAACTAAACCATAGCAGCGGAAATCCAAATACAGCTTATGCTCCAACATCATTATTACAACTCAAACTGTCTCTAAAGCAATAAAAAAGCAAAAGTAGAAGATGCGCTACTAATGCCCAAGCAGTGATCCTCAACAACACATGGAGAATATCTATATGTATCATACGTGGAAGCCTCCTGCTCGTCTCCGGATCAGCTACTCGTGCATACCCAGCTAACCTGTCTCTAGTCTGCTCTCGAGCACCCAGAGTAATAAGTAGAGACATAAAACTCTGGGTCAGACAAAAAGTCTGGTATGAGCGATAAGCAGCTAAACAGAACAATAATAGGTATATTAAACCATACATGAACCTGGACCTGCAACCAAAGAGTTAGCACTACATACCGTACAATACTCTAAGGTGCCATTGAATAAATAGTGTAAAGATAACGGGGGTGGGGGTGTGCATGTCATAATGATGGAAAACAAATCAAACATAGCAACCATCCTCACATCTCTCACTCAGTGCGTAAAGCATACGATGTCCACCACTATCAATCACTAGACCCATCGAAGCAGTAACGGAGTTCAACCTGTACAACTACTGCTATTACCAAGCTTACCACATGAAGTCATGACCAAATCTTTACAAATGACCCCACTTCATTGGTCTATAGCTCTTTAGTCGTACCTAGGCCACTGTGGCCCTGAATCCGTTCACGTACTCCCTACACATAGTGATCCAAAGTTACAGACATCGATAACCCTTTAGCACACGTCCCACAAAAAAGCCCAACTCATGAAGTTTCCTCCTTGGTTCCCATCTGGATCCTGAGGTACAACTCCTCATTTGGACTTCCTTTGCATCTCGGGTTTAGGTCCACTTGGTGTTCGATCCTGCGGTTCGGTTCGGTTCGCCCCCTCCTGCTTGGTTCGGTTCAAATGCTCTTTTCTAGTTCAGTTCGGGTGCTCGGATGCCCCTATCCGGTTCGGATCGGATGCCCCTATCCGGTTGCTCCTATCCGAATGCTCCTATCTGGATGCTCCTATCTGAATGCTCCTATCTGCATGCTCCTATCCGGATGCTCCTATCCGAATGCTCCTATCTGCATGCTCCTATCCGGATGCTCCTATCTGAATGCTCCTATCCGGTTTGCTGCAAGTTTTTCCAGCAAGCTATTTTCGCCAAACGACGGCATTTTCAACTATTCTAACTTTTCTATGCAATCACAAAACATACCATACAGTCATAGCAACATGTTTAATCATCCACAAACACTAGAACAACAATATGACATGTTTATATGGATCAAACATACCCAAAAACCCATGTTTTCCCTTAAGCACGTTTAGGCATAAAATTAACAAAACTTAACCAAATCAGCCCAAATTTCTAACAGAGGTATAAAACAATATTTTTGAATTTATAAATATTTTTCCAGAATTTATTAATGTATAAATTCGCTAATCTTCACTAATTACCCTTAATTAACCGTAATTAGTGCAAAACTATGCAAATCACTCACCTTAGCCACAAATAAAATCCCAAAACTAAAATGATTCTCTATTTAGCGCTGTTCCCAATGCAACACAGCAGCTCTAACCTTGCTTTGGTGCTATTTCTCCTTAATTTGATGCCGTTTAAGCCAAAACTTGATTAGAAAGTGATTAGAAGTTGATTTGGGTGTTGGAGGCCATTGTTAGGGTTCCAAGAATGAAAGTGGCGGCTGAAAGAAATGTTATCTAACCCTAATCAGCCCTTATACATCTCTAATTCCGAAATCCCCTTTGGGCCTAGCTGCTAATTACCCGGTTAAGCCCAATTAAGCTGTTTTTCACCATCTTAAACTTGTTTCAGCCATATCTCCCAAACGGTGAGTACGTTTGGCTAATGTGACCGCTCTACGGAATTGTAAACCATCATCCGGAGCCAATGGAAGTGGTATTAGGTCAAAATTCATTTCCAGTCAAAAGTTATGGTCAAAACAAGATTAGCTAGGGCCAAAACGGTCATTTAAAAATCGGCAAAAATCATGAACATGAGAAATGACACCAATAGTCGTCTCCCAAAGTTACATGACCATACGACTTCGTATGTGAAAGAAATAAATATCCTACGATCCTGCGATGCATAGAATGCGGGTCGTTACACTCTCCCCCGCTTAAGAAATTTCGTCCCCGAAATTCCTTAACCCCAAAACATACAAAGGATCCCGCATGCCTGCCAATCATATACAACGATCAAACATGCAAAACAAACAAAAAAACATATCCTAGCATGCGGAAAGACTAAATCGAAACTGAAATCTTACCAGACGAAGAGTTCTGGATATGTCTTCCTAATGCTCTCCTCTGGTTCCCAAGTACAGTCATTCTCATTCTCTCCCCACTGAACCTTGACTAATTTCACTGCCTTCCTTCAAAGCTGCTTCATATCATTCCCAACAATACGCATAGGCCTGCGGTTCCCAACCGCCTCGGGTTCAACTTCGATATCATCCAACTGATCAGGTGAAATAGTCACATCTGGGTCATGTACAAATTTCCTTAACTGGGAAACATGAAATACTTTGTGAACTCCTGCCATCTTGTCTGGTAATTCAACTTTATATGCCAAATTCCCAATTTGCTCAAGAACTGGGAATGGACCAACGAATCTTGGTGCTAACTTGCCACTCCTGCCAAATCGTATCATGCTCTTCAATGGAGAAATTTTGATAAACACCAAGTCGCCAATGGAGAACTTTAATTCTCTTCTCCTTTTATCAGCATAACTCTTCTTCCTATCTTGGGCAGCCTTCATTCGCTGTTGGATAACCTTAATCTTGTCTGAAGTTTCTCTTATCACATCGGGTCCAAGCATAAACTTCTCACCAGTTTCTAACCAACATGAAGGTGAGTTGCACGGTCTTCCGTACAAAGCTTCAAATGGAGTCATGCCAATACTGGATTGGTAACTATTATTATATGCAAACTCTACTAGATGCAAATGATCATCCCATGATCCACCAAAATCCAATACACAGGCACTCAAGAGGTCTTCTAATATATGATTCGCCCTTTTTGTTTGACCGTCGGTTTGAGGATGATACGCGATATTGAGATGTAATTCTGATCCTAACGTCTCTTGTAAGCTCTTCCAAAATCCACTAGTGAACAATGGATCTCGGTCACTCACAATGCCTTTGGGTATTCCATGAAATCTCACTACCCACTTTACATATAGTTCAGCTAGCTTAGTTGCCGTCCTGTTTGACTTGACGGGTATAAACCTCGCACTCTTAGTCAGTCGGTCCACAATCACCCAAATGCTATCATGGCCCGATCTAGTCCTTGGTAACCCATCAATGAAATCCATTGAGACTTGTTCCCACTTCAATTCTGGAATTTCAAATGGTTGTAGCAAACCACTAGGCTTCTTTTGCTCAGCTTTAACTAGCCGGCAATTCATGCATTTGGATATAAACTTCCCAATATCTCTTTTCATCCCTTCCCAATAGTAGGTATGCTTCATGTCTCGGTACATCTTGTTACCACCGGGGTGTATAGTCAGTTTTGAGTGATGACATTCTCTAAGCACTTCATCTCTCAATCCATTGACATCGGGTACAACTAGCCTTCCATTCCTTCTAAGTCATCCATCTCGATCAAGCCCATACTTGTTCATCTCTCCGTCGATTCCCATCTCTAACTTTGAGATGATTTCCAATAGGTTAGGATCGTTCCTCTGACTGGAACCAATCCGCTCAATTAAAGTGGGTCTGATCGTCAAACTAGCTAACCTTTCTGGATCCAATTCGCACTTTGGTCTGAAATCATACCAGCGATGTACTCCAGTTGCTTCCATTCTAGAAACATAGCCCCTAAACAGGAATTTCTTCTACTCAATGCATCAGCCACCGCATTGCCCTTTCCTGGTGTATATGCGATGTCGAAATCATAGGAAGCTAAGAATTCTAACCATCTCTGCTATCGGAGATTTAGATCCTTTTGAGAGAAGAGATACTTTAACGATTTATGATCGGTAAACAACTCTAATCTTTCTCCCAAGAGATAATGTCTCCACATCTTCAACGCGAGCACGATCGCTGCCAATTCCAAATCATGGGTAGGGTATCTTCTCTCGTGCGGTTTCAATTGCCGACATGCATAAGCTACAAGCCTATCGCATTGCATCAATACAACACCTAGTCCGGTACCACAGGCATCCGTGTACACCATCATCTCTTCATTACCCTTAGGAATGACTAACACTGGTGCACGCGTCAACTTTTCCTTTAGACTCTTGAATGCATTCTCGCACTTTTCGTCCCAGACGAAAGCTTGATTCTTCTTGGTCAACTGAGTCAACGGTGCTACTATCTTGGAGAAATCTTGGATAAACTTACGATAATATCCAGCTAATCCCAAGAAACTTCTTATGTCCGTTGCATTCTTGGGTGTAGACCAATCTTGTACCGTATCCACCTTCGCAGGATCCACGGCAATACCATTCTCTGAAACAACATGGCCCAAGAATCTCACTTCCCTTCTACAGAAGTGACAATTAGAAAACTTTGCTTTCAATTGGTGTTTTCTCAACACCTCCATCACTATTCTTAAATGTTCCTTGTGTTCTTCCTCTGTCCTCGAATAGACCAAAATATCATCCACGAACACAAGGACAAACTTATTCAACTGATCTCTGAATACCCTATTCATAAGATCCACAAAATATGCCGGGGCATTGGTCAGCCCGAATGGCATGACCAACCACTCATAAAATCCAAACGGCGTCCGAAATGCCGTTTTAGCTATACTCTCAGCTTCCACTCTAAGCTGATGAAACCTGTCGCGAGATCCAACTGAGAGAATACTCTCGCGCCAGTCAACTGATCAAACAAATCATCTATCCGCGATAGAGGATACTTGTTCTTCCTCGTCACTTTATTCAACTCGCGGTAGTCTACACACAAACGAAGGGAACCATCCGCCTTGGTAGCAAACACAACTGGTGCTCCCCATTCAGAAACACTCCTTCTGATAAATCCCTTCTTCAAAAGATCGTTAACTTGCACCTCGAGCTCTCGCTGCTCCCTTGATGCCATACGACGAAGTGGCATCACTATAGGTCTGGCATCTTTCACTAAATCAATACGAAACTCAATCTCTCCGTGTGGTGGAAGCCCGGTCACTTCTTCGAAAACGTCCGGATACTGGCCAACCACGGGCAAACCTGACAACTCACTATGCGGGATGTCGAGGGAATTTAGAAAACTAGCCATTACCCCATCACCGGGAATTTAGAAAACTAGCCACCGCCCTCCGCCCATCATCCGCTCTAGCTGTCACCAAAAAGCCCTCACAGTCTACCACCACCTCGTATCTTTGGAGCCACTCGACTCCCAAAATAATGCCAAACCCAGTAAAGCCCAAAACAAAGCAATCACAAACATGCATCCATGACTCGATAAGACCACATTACGACAAATCATGCTAAGTTTAGTCGAACCACCAATCGAGTTCGTCACTACTAAAGGTCTATCGACAATCTCGGGCTCCAATCCCAACCTATCTACCAGGTCACTAGATATGAAAGAACTGGAAGCTCCGGTACAAACAAAACTCTAACAGGAACATCATAAACAGAAAGCATACCTTGGATGACGACATTCTTTCCCTTCTCCGCCGTAATTGGGGCATTCGACGAAGAAGGAATAGCATTATGGGCATATGATTTCACCATCTGCTTTTCTATAGTGGGTTGCAGACACTTGTCCTTGTGATGTCCCACTTGACCACAGTTGAAGCACTTCCTATCCGCTGGCTTGGCCCGACAATTACTAGCATAATGGCCCTTCTTACCACAGCTGAAACACTCAACATCTTGCTTATTCTTTTTCCTCTTGCCATCCTTGGTCTGATTCTGCTTTCTCTTATTCTGAGAACCATTCTTGCCTCCACCGCTTGCTTGCAGTTTCGGTTCTTCTGCAAATGCCGCCTCAGTCTTCGGCTTAGGGTAAAGACTCTCTGACCTCAATGCTTTCCCCACAATCGATTCAAACGTCTCATCGATATGGTTAATAAGCCTTTCCCCCAAGTATCCATCCAAACCAGTTATGAACTTCTCATTCTTCTTCTCGGCAATATCAATAAGAGATAACCCATATTTCGACAAAGTGTCGAATTCGGCAATATACTCTGAGACAGCTCTGCCATTCTGCTTGAGCTCCAAAAATTTCTTAAACAACACTGACTTCTGAGCAGCTGGAATGAACTTATCGCTAAAGCGAGCCTTAAACTGATCCCAAGTAATCTGATCCTCGGGAGTAGCTGCCTTTATAGCATTCCACCAATTCATTGCTCGTCCTTGCAGCTGACGGGATGCTAGCCTCCTCTTCATCGCATCCTCGATACCCAAGTCTTCGAAGATACGCTCGCAGCTATCCTTATTCAGCTTGGCGAAATCGGCCCTAGGCGCCTGCACTATTGGGCCACCACCATTACCAGCATTGGGAGCTTCCCTCTGTACATCCCTAAGCATCTCCCTCATGAGGTCAGTAAACATCGTCCTCATGTCACCAGCATTCCCATTATTGGATCCTCTACCAGCACCTCTTGTGTATCGGCTCATCGTTCAATCTGTAAAGAGAACGATTAACCATCTCCATAGTGTTGCTAGTGCAGTGCGACTTCATCCTTAGCTATACTAATAGTATATATATATAGCTTTTAAAAATTAAAATAATCACAAATACGCGCTCTCATATACGTATACTATCTCTCCCTGATAACTTCCCTAGGTTAACTACGCAACCTAGAGCTCTGATACCAAGTGTGACGGCCCGCCCCGCACCTGCCGGCATTTCCTCGGTAAGTGCGCTGTACACATGCCCAGCTAGCACGGAACGGTCGTGTGACGATCCCAAAACCCCGTGTCATGGTATTAAGGATAATCATTGGAATATAACACATTAATCATCATTAGCAGATCACAGATAATAGCATAAACATGAAATAGAATAATTTACACACATATGACAGCGGAATCATATAGATATCACCACATCAGAGAGAACAGTGCAGGATACAACTTAGTGCATAATAATACATAATCAGTCATCATCGCCAGAGGCGGAATCATACATAAAGAGTACACAAAATAAATATCAGTCTACATCGCCAATGGCGGAATCATAATACATATACAATAATGGCGGAAAGAGTCAAAGTCAGCACGGTGTAGTTAAGCCTCGCCATGAGCCAAAAGTGCACCAGATACCTGTAACTAGGCTGCCCGTGTGAAAAAGAGGGCACCCGAGTTTGCAAGGTGAAACAAACTATGAGTCATTCATGGGACTAGTATGAGAAATCTACTTAACTTATTAACAACAATAATAAGGCAAATCAAAGGACCACGCCACTTTCGTGCAACGGGTTTACTCCAATGAGTGCTAGTGCATGAAATAAAGTAAATGATTAAATCATCGCAATGGTTTTTATAAAATGAAGCCATTATAAGACTCAGGTCCCATCACACAATGCAACGCAAGCCGGAGGATAGAGTTTTACCTTATTACGGCCAAAAAATGCTTCATACTTCTAAACAAAAGTGTTTGATATTATTACTAGTGCATATATGTTTCAAAAGCGATTTCAATCATAAATATCAATCCTAGGCGGCATAGCTACCATCTACTATGTCGCCATACTAGTAATACAATCACATCCGCAATTTCGTATCGGAAATTGGATTCCATCATGAGTCGAGGCAAGGGGCAAGCTCCTCTCCGTTCGAGACACTCTAGCAAATGCCTCGGGACCGCACACAGCAATCCCTGGATCCTCCAAGGCCGGTCCTGTCTTACTTTTGAGGATTAGAAATTCCTGAACACACGTTTCCCGGTCTTTACAGACCTATAATCGAGGCGCCTCATATTCCAACAACAACACAGGTGAAAAGTAAATATAAATGTCAGGGCTGGTAGGTCACTGACACCACCATAGCTAGAAAGAAACATCATGCACTCCTTGGGTCCTTCTCCCGTTTTTGACTCATATCGGGGTGTGAGGCTCACGAATCCACGTTATATACAAAGCTACGTCACACATACCATGCTTTGATCATCAACCACAAGACTTTGCTTTGCAACAGAAGCCTTGATCATATGCCACTTAGGCGTGCCACACAGGCAATCCACTCCAGGTGACTGATTTCTATCAATACATAACCTCTGAGCTCGTACGTCTCAGAGAAGGGCGTTAAGCAAGAGAATAAATTCTCCGCCGCCAAACAGATATATATTTAACAGAGATCAATCAGCACAGAACAAAATCCAATGTCAGACACACGGTCTATTTACAAGTTCGTTCTGGGTTTGAACGAAACCGGAGGCACCAAATACTCGCATATCCGTACAATCAACAATATGTCCGGACGGCTACTACCTCAGCTCCTTCAAGGTAGCTACTCCAATCACGAGCATCAGTAGCGCCCATCCCTCCAATGTGAAGATCGTCGGTCTTCTACCATCTTCAACTCTTCGACTTTTCAACGTCGATCGATTATTTGAAATGGGAATGAACTCGGCCTTTTCAAATAACCCACGTATATTTAGATTTTCAAATCAATTTTTCACATGGTTAAACTATTCAACATTCACATTTCAGTTCTTTAGTATAATTTTCATGTTAAACACATTCAACCATCACATCTCAAGCCAACACAATAAAATTGGTTTATTTCCACTCTATATCATCTATAGTATTTTATAACGATATACCGCCATTTTTACTTATTTAAAACGGCCATATTTAATTAAACGACGCTTCAGGTCGTGCCGAGGCACTGGCGCTGTTTTTCACTAAATTTATTTTACACCTATCTGAAAATCTAACCGTTGGTTCTTCACAAATTTTATATCATTAGAAAGATCATTTCAAAATGAATCCAACGATCTCAGTTTCGGGAAAATCCGACGGTCGGATCTTCCACACTAGTCGTTTGAAGTTACGATTTCAAATTGCGAACTGCAGCGTCGTTATTCGATTTAATTTAATTATATATATATATATAATCATTTCTGGCGCTGTTTTTCTTCAGATTTGAATTAAACATTCCAGACAATCCAACCGTCGGATCTTTACATAGTTGGTGCCGTTGGAAAGATATTTCCAAGGCGAACCCAACGGTTGCGGTTACGGGAAAATCCAATGGTTGGATTTCCTGCACTAGTCGTTTGAAATCACGATTTTAAAACACGAACTGCACGGCCACGATTCGTTTTAATTTTATTTATATTTATATATTTATTTAAATATAGTTCATTCAAAAATTTCTATATCGTTTTCACTTCAAATATTTCACTAACGCCTTTAAATTTTGGAAAATTTCGCCATAACCTCCTTTGTACGGGAGGGGCTGGGAAAATTCCCAAATAGCCACACGGGCGTCTCATTTCGAAAAGAAAAAGAAAAAGCCAAGCGGCTAGCCAACATGCTCATAAAATCATCACCCAAACAAAACAATAAACGTGTACCTATTTGTCGGGCACAAAATTTAATTCCTCTTCTCTAGCCTCTTTGCTATAATCTGTTCAATAAGTATGCATGTACATATATGCAATTCTTATCACTTATCATTTTCCGTTCAACTTCATATTTGATTCAATTTGGTTTAAAAACACCATTCATTCTTATGTTGCATGCATGGGCAAAAATCAGATCATTAGGTAATTAACGAATATTTCAACTCATGCATGTTTATTTGAACAAGTGGTTATTTTTAACACTTCACATTTCAAAAATGATAATTTTGGCGAACTAAAATATATTTCAACACATGACTATTTTATTTAGTTCCTATGCATGTTAAAAATAATATTTCTTTCACAAATATTTATTTCAACGCTCGCATATCTTTAGCATATCACATATATGATAAAAATGATATTTTTATCATCTAAAATATTTATTCAACACATGAATGTTTTTAACACTTCATAATTTCAATAAAAATGTAATTTTTATTATTCTATATTTTTATTCAACACATGAACTTTTCCAATACACACACTTCTCAACACATGAGCATCTCCACACATGGATATTTTATATATGTTGTTCATATAAGAAAGATGAAATTTTTATTGTTGAAACTATTTATATATAAGGCGAATATTTTACATACTTCATATATATTACAAAAATGTGATTTTTATTGTTTAAACACTTTATTCATTCACACATGAATTTAATTTTCACACATCACTTCTCAACACATGAGCATTTCCACACATGGATATGGTTTCGACACATGACTTTAATTTCAACGCATGAAGATAATTTCAACATATGAAAATAATTTAAACATATGAAAATAATTCTAACACATGAATATTATTCAAAATTTTCGCAGCATGACGGCAGGGTAGTTAAAACCGGCACCGTCCCTAGTATGGCTCCTCGCTCTACCTTAAACCCTCGCGGTTTTTGACAATGGGGATTCATGCATCTAATTCGCACGCAGGCGGCATGTTTTATTTTCATTTCCATAATTATTTCCAATTTATTTCAATCGCCAATGGGTATTTTTCAACCACAACCAATCAATATCAACCACGAACAATTATTCAACCATTCGCATTTTTCATCCAATATTTCACACCAATTCACAACAATAAATATCGTCCATGGTTTGTGGACGAGGGGAGTATATATATATTATTTCTATATTTCACTTGCATTTCAACACATATATCAATTATACTATGCATGTATAATTCGTACTTCGCTTATATAGCTTACACAACGCATGTACATGAGGTATACAACACGTGTGTAATTTATATTTCGCTTATATAATGTATACATGACATTTTCCATTCAAATTCATTTAATAGATTTCTCACATTGGTTTTCGGAGTGCTAAAAATTGTAGATGGCTCAGAAAAATCCGCGGTCTCTTCTATGTGGTAGAGGGCCTCCTTGCGGTCCCGATGTTTCCTGTTTCATCGAATTTCATCAACACACCATAAAGATATAATTTTTCAAAGTTCAAATGTAATAAAAGACTCACCTTTCACAATGGTTCAAAACTAGGGTTGCAGTTTTCGCGAAAACCGAGGCACGATACTACGATCGGAAGGTACAGCGTGGAAGAGGGAGGAAAGGGGAGTCGATCGGTGGTGATTAGAGGCGGTTAGGTGGTCGGAGGAAGGCGCAGCGACGGTGGGAAGTCGGCGACTTTCGGTCGATGGTTCTCGTCGATGCGGCGACGATAGGGGTCAGGGGTTGGTCGGATTTGAAGAGGGGAGGGAGGCGCGTTGTTTCGAGGTGGTGGCAGCGTCAGTAGGTGGCTGTGGCGACGGCGATTTTCCTGGGAAGCGGCGAAGTCGACAGTCGTCGAGAGCGATAAAGGGAAAAGGGTTTCCAATGTTTTTTTATTTTTTTAAAATAATGAAAGGAAAATTTTGATTGGCCAAGGGCCTTATTAAATTTTTAAATAGTGTTTCTCCACACGGACACCAATTCAAACCCAACGACTGTCGGTCTTAGCTAATTACCCCCATCCCGGACACAATGGGATATGTTTCGTTGGCCAATTCGACTGCTACAGTCAGTTATTCTTCAAATTAAAGTATGAAACATTTAATTTGAAATTTGAACGTACATTTCAATTTGCCAGGGCCACAAACTGATTCGAAAAATTCTAAAAAAATAAATCTAGCTATGTTTTGACGCTACGGTCCCAACAAAACTAGTTTCGTCGAATTCTGAGATCGTTTGAAAAATGGCCCTTTTTTGGTCGATCCAATTTAACAGAAATTGACTAAACACGTTTTCTTTTGCCATGCTCACATACTAGCTTAAAAAATTATGAAATTTGAAACCTAGCAAAAGTTTGACATTCCAGACCCAATAAAAGTGGTTTCATCGAATTCCGAGGTCGTTTGCAAAAAATCTATTTTCCAGGGCTATATATTTTGTATAGCGACGTTTCTGAAAATTCATTTGGCCATAACTTTTGATTTCCGCTATGAAACTTCGATTTTTCAGATTCGTTAGAAAGGTATTCACTAACAGATTTAAATATTTTTGGTTTCACTAAAATCCGCTATATTTTCCACCCTGCACAGTCAGTCAAAGTTTGAATTCAAATTTTCAAACTGACTCACTATTTATAATTCACTATTTTATTGAAATATTCTATTTCAATTGTTCAAATTCCTTTGAAATAGCCAATTTAAAATTTTTTAAATTGGCTCGTATTTTCCGGGTTGTTACAGGTCGTCAGAAGAAAAGAAAGAAGAGAATGAACTAACAAGGATCCTGTAGAATGTCTCACAGCGCATGGAACAAAATATAATAATGACATAATCTTGACATAAAACAGGAGAGACAGTGCATAAGCTGAAAAATAAACCAACATAGCAGCGGAAATCCAAATACAACTTATGATCCAACATCATTATTACAACTCAAACTGTCTCTAAGGAAAAAGAAAGCTAAAGTAGAAGATGCACTACTAATGCCCAAGCAGTGATCCTCAACAACACAGGGAGAATATCTATATGTATCATACGTGGAAGCCTCCTGCTCGTCTCCGGATCAGCTACTCGTGCATACCCAGCTAACCTGTCTCTAGTTTGCTCGTGAAAACACCCAGAGTAATAAGAAGAGACATAAAACTCTGGGTCATACAAAAAGTCTGGTATGAGCGATAAGCAGCTAAATAGAACAATAACTGGTATACTAAACCATACCTGAACCTGGACCTGCAACCAAAGAGTTAGCACTACATACCGTACAATACTCTAAGGTGCTATTGAATAAATGGTGTAAAGATAACGGGGGTGGGGGTGTGCATGTCATAATGATGGCAAACAAATCAAACATAGCAACCATCCTCACATCTCTCACTCAGTGCGTAAAGCATACGATGTCCACCACTATCAATCACTAGACCCATCGAAGTAGTGACGGAGTTCAACCTGTACAACTACTGCTATTACCAAGCTTACCACATGAAGTCATGACCAAATCTTTACAAATGACCCCACTTCATTGGTCTATAGCTCTTTAGTCGTACCTAGGCCACGGTGGCCCTGAATCCGTTCACATACTCCCTACACATAGTGATCCAAAGTTACAGACATCGACAACCCCTTAGCACACGTCCTGCAGCAAAGTCCAACTCATGAAGTTCCCTCCTTGGTTCCCATCTGGATCCTGAGGTACAACTCCTCATTTGGACTTCCTTTGCATCTCGGGTTTAGGTCCACTTGGTGTTCGATCCTGCGGTTCGGTTCGGTTCGCCCCCTCCTGCTTGGTTCGGTTCGAATGCTCCTTTCTAGTTCAGTTCGGGTGCTCGGATGCCCCTATCCGGTTGCTCCTATCTGAATGCTCTTATCTGGATGCTCCTATCTGAATGCTCCTATCTGCATGCTCCTATCCGGATGCTCCTATCCGAATGCTCCTATCTGCATGCTCCTATCCGGATGCTCCTATCCGAATGCTCCTATCCGGATGCTCCTATCCGGTTTGCTGCAAGTTTTTCCAGCAAGCTGTTTTCGCCAAACGACGACGTTTTCAACCATTCTAACTTTTCTATGCAATCACAAAACATACCATACAGTCATAGCAACATGTATAATCATCCACAAACACTAAAACAACAATATGACATGTTTATATGGATCAAACATACCCAAAAACCCATGTTTTCCCTTAAGCATGTTTAGGCAAGACTAATCATAGAATTAACAAAACTTAACCAAATCAGCCTGAATTTCTAACAGAGGTATAAAACAATATTTTTGAATTTATAAATATTTTGCCAGAATTTATTAATGTATAAATTCGCTAATCTTCACTAATTACCCTTAATTAACCGTAATTAGTGCAAAACTACGCAAATCACTCACCTTAGCCACAAATAAAACCCCAAAAGTAAAATGATTCTCTATTTGGCATTGTTCCCAATGCAACACAGCAGCTCTAACCTTGCTTTGGTGCTATTTCTCCTTAATTTGATGTAGTTTAACCCAAAACTTGATTAGAAAGTGATTAGAAGTTGATTTGGGTGTTGGAGGCCATTGTTAGGGTTCCAAGAATGAAAGTGACGGCTGAAAGAAATGTTTTCTAACCCTAATCAGCCCCTATACATCTCTAATCCTGAAATCCCCTATGGGCCTAGCTGCTAATTACCCGGTTAAGCCCAATTAAGCTGTTTTTCACCATCTGAAACTTATTTCAACCATATCTCCCAAACGGTGAGTCCGTTTGGCTAATGTGACCACTCTACGGAATTGTAAACCATCATCCGGAGTCAATGGAAGTGGTTTCACGTTGAAATTCATTTCCAGTCAAAAGTTATGGTCAAAACAAGATCAGATAGGGGCAAAACGATCATTTAAAAATCAGCAAAAATCATGAACATGGGAAATGACCCCAATAGTCGTCACCCAAAGTTACATGACCATACGACTTCGTATGTGAAAGAAATAAATATCCTACGATCCTGCGATGCATAGAATGCGGGTCGTTACAACGGATCTGACGATGTGGCATTCGAAGTGAATCTGATGTGATGATGAAGCGTAACTTCAAGCCTCATCAATCCGGTAAATGAAAGAAATCGGGCAGGCAACATGGCTAAGTCGGTCGCTCCGAAGTAGGGTGTATAATCACCTGATCTAGAGTTTCATTTATTTCTAAAAATCTATTGTCGATACTGTCCCATTCGGGAAACGGTTGCCGATCCCAACCGTTGGTGATATACATTCGATACACTCAAGCGAAATGAGTGGTCGGTCATGTGTGGCCAGGTTGCAAGATGTTCTTGTTGAACCCAGTGTATTGCTTTCTAGAGGTACCCTAGCGAAAGGTGGTTCCATACCTTTTCATAGTTGGAAATCCATTACCCAATACGCGCTAGAAGTTTTGATTGTATATTATATATGTACAATGTGTGATGAAAGCGTTTCTGCTAGATGATTATTATATTGTGGTTGATAGACATTATTATAATATCAAAAGGTTTTTGATATAAAGATATTTTGGATTCTCGTAAGGGAAAAAACCCGTTCCGTTATACGGCGTGGTCTTATGAGATATCGTTTACTTGTTCAAACTGTTTTACTCATACCGGTCCCATGACAGACCCGGAGTTTTTTTTGTTTTGTTTCCCCTAAACTATTGGGTGCCAATTTTGTACGACAGTCAAGTAGTCGGGATTTACAGATACTTGAAGAGCTGGAGCAGGAGGCTTCAGGATCATATAGCTATTGTTTATTTCCGCTGTGTTGTAAGTGATGTACTTGATAATGATATTATATTCAAGTAAAACCTATATTTCAAGGATATGTTATCTATTATATTTATTCGTTCCGCTATGAGGTTCGTGTCACTTTGATGTTGTGTTCTTCTTCTTCTTCTATTCTAAGTTTTTATCTTATCTAACATCACCCTCTAATTTCTTTCATTAATGAACGGTATTTTCGATCCTTGGATGTTCGATATGTGTTGTATATCGGATAACCAAGATCGCTAAATTTTCAGTTCATTACAATATATATATATATATATATATATATATATATATATATATATCATTGTCTATAATTTCAACCAATAAATCAGCAATTCAACCAAACAATCAATACACAGCAATCAATCATCATTTATCAATACTAGATTATATTTATAAAAATATAAACTGTACAGAGTTAGTGAAATTTACTCACATTGGACGATCATCGTTAAATAACGATAACTGTTGGTTGATTCAGACAGACAATTTATTTCGCTATAAATTGAAACAAGCTCCAATTCACTCCCAGTCAATTCCATTATGAAGTCGTCGTCCATACAATCCCAATAGATCTTGTTTCGCTAAATTCTGATAATATACGGAAAAGGTATATATTTTACAAGTTTTTATGTAATTTAAACATTATTAACTATAATTAATATAATTAATTATAACCTTTTCTTAATCCATCTTAAATTTGCTAATCCCTTCTGTATTTCACCATCACCGTGTTAGTCCATTCCTATCATTCGAAAATAACATGACATTAGAATGCTCCATCTGTTTCTCTTTGCTTCCTCCAGTTCAAAACGAACTCCATCCGCCATACCAGATAACCGAAAATTTACCAGAACTCATCTCCCCAAAGTCACGTTCCTGCTTGCATCCTTTCTTCACGCATTTAACCCTAAAATGCCATTACATCCAATTCCATTTCCAAAAAAAATCACTACCCCCAAATCGACCTGCTGAAATCAACGGCCGCACTTTTTATACTCACTACTACCTTACCTATGGTTTAATAACTTTCTTCCTCCCCTAGTTTGAATCCCACAACGCACAAACCCAGACATCGATCATTGATTTCCATTGTTTCAACACAAAAATGGACTTTACCAATCTAAAGTAAATTATCAAATTATTTTCCAAACCATGGTTTTTCCTTAATGACCGTTATGCTAATCATCTTCCTCGAGGATTAAAACCTGTCGCCTGTTCATATTGGAACAGCCTTTGCCAAGAAATTTCAGCTCCATTCTCCCTCCACCGTTAACTCAAAATCAAACAAAAATAACTAAAATTACTGTTACATTCCACTCCTTCTCCACTTCGACTTCGTGTAACCCTCATCAACTCGCACTCTCCCTTGCAAACACGTTTGAGCACCAGTAACCATGAAAAACAGTACTTCGCTCGACACTCATCCCCATCGATTTACCTCAAACATTGCCAATAAACACCATTCGATCTCAAGAACTCAAAATAATACTTGTTTACTACATCGATGCCTCAAAATCGAACAAGCCCAAACCCTAGGAGTTCAACATAAAAATTCCAGCAAATAGACAAGTTCGATCCTTATGAAACCCTACCAGGTTGAAGAGCGCCTCTTATTGAAATCAAGTATATTTGTTTGGTTTTCCAAAGGAGTTTATTTGATTTTTGTTTTGGTTCTTCCTTTGATTTTTCTTTCTCACGGTTGTAAAAGAAGTGGCGGCATATAAGTCATTGACCGGAGAAAGAAGGTAGTTTAGGGTTAGGAAAACGTTTTGGGTTATTTATAGGATATATTTCATATTATAATATTTGATTATTATATTTATTTTTACTCTTATGCTATTTGTATTTATCATTAAAAATCCTTGTGATCACATACAATACCCAAATTCGATGAAAATTGACATGCAGCTACAGTTTGACATTACGGATCCAACGAAACTTGTTTCTTCGAATTCCGACTCCGTTTGATCACAAAGCGTATATTTAAAGTCAGATTATCGACTGTATTTCACATTAAAATTCCATACGATCACATATTGACTCCAAAAATCACGAAAATTGGAATCTAACAATAATTTAATATTCCGGATCCAACAAAATTAGTTTCATCGAAAATGGAGGTCGTTCGCAAAAATGGTTATTTTTAAAGCTCTAAATAAACCCATTTAAATATTAATATATTTAAAAATAATTTAATTTAATATTTATAAATAAATATTATCGTATAAATTCACATAAAATATCATATAGCCCCAGAATAAATATATCTGACTTTATAACTCTATATTTCAAATTCAGGTTAAATCGATATTCCTTATATATTAATAACCCTTTTATAACATAAATAAATCATTATAAATTATAAAGAATTCCATAGCGACTTTTCGAAAATTTGATTTGGACACAACTCACAATCTACACGACGAAATCCGGGTTTTTCTCTTTCATTATAAAAATATACTTCACTAGCTTTGAACGTTTCTTGTTTCACAGAAATCCGGTTTAAAAGGAATTCTGTATATTCGTTTAAAGTTCGAATCGCCAAATTACGAAATTCCACGGCATTTTGAGCTTGATTAAAATTATAATATAAATTATACATTCAACTGTCATTTATATAATATATTTGTTAATATAATTCAACTCTAAACTGAATTATATATTATTAATGATCTAATTTACACAATATTGTGAATTCCACTATTTTCGACTATTTCGGAAATTAAATATATTATTCTATTATTTATATTGATTAAATATTCAATATTATTTAATTCTAGTCATTTTAAATTACCGAACTATCATTTAAATAATTAAATAAATTATTTATTATCCGTAAAAAATGCGGGTGGTTACAAGTAGGATGCTGGTTTTAGCTGGAGCCATATGATTTGGAGCATTCGCATTCTTCCGTTGAGTTAGTATTTCTTCGCTCTGTAATCAATGTACTCTGATGTATTCCTTGTAACTATGATGTTATATTATGGCAATGAAATGAAAAATTCTGTTATTTTTGTGCAAATATGTAAGTACCCATAATAATTCGTCTTTACTACCAGTGAAAACCGAGCAAAAAGCCGGGTCGTTACATTTAAGTTATATTTTAAAAATATACTAGTTACTTATGAACATTTTTCTAGCCTTCTGACTTGCAAATTTGCTAACAGTATTATCATATTCAAGTTCATTGACCATATCTTGTTTAATCGATAACAGTGCCAAACCATTTAGCCTTTCTTTTGACATAGTGGAATGAAGATAAGACATATCAACTTTAGCTTTGAAAAACTTCTTTCAGCTGAGGAAACTGTAATTGGTATAGTCAGAATTATTCTATACGAAATCCAAGTATTAGTAAAATTCAACTCTCTCGAATCAGAATTGATAAATTCAACAATTCAATTCATTTTGTTATTTCCTTTGGCATGATAACTTTCAATACTTTTAATTCTAAGAACGACTCTCTTCCATCAATATCAAAGTGCGAATAATGTCTTAGATATTCCTCAAGTTGTAAACAATGCCCCTTCAATTTCTCATCATCTAAAGAAGTGAATTTTTTTAAATCAAATAAAAAGCCAAATCTATCATCATATTCTTTGAATTGCTCAAATCGAGTCTTTAATAAAACATGAGCTGTATCCACAATTTGCAGAAGATAATTGATTCGGAAAGAATCTTCTGGTGTTTGCATTAGTTCTTCAATATTCACATCTTCATCGAACTGTTTCTTTCTATGAATATTTTTTTTTGAACAAAATTGGTTCAACATCAAACATTTGGGCTATCTCTTTAGTATCAACCATCGTAGAATCAAAACATGTGTTTTTGAAATCTTCAAAAAAATCAACAAGCTCTTGTAATCTAGTGATTGCAACATCAATTTTCATATCTTTAATTTGAAGCATTTTGCTAACGGTGTTCACATTTTTCAAATTTCATACCAAATGCACAATCCGAATAAGAATTCAAAATTTTCAATCCATTTGTTACAAGACTTTTTGCTTGACTCTTCACCATAAAATCCTTTGCGCTGTTTGATAAAGAAAATAAAGCATCTCTTATCTCTACACTTTGATATCTTATAGATTTTACTCCTTCAATATGACTTTCTCAATGTGTGTCTGATAATGGTTTAACCGTACAACCTAATACATGATCTTTAAAAACTTTCCATCTCTGTTGTAGATGAAGAAAATATATTAAATATCCGTTGGATCACCCCAATTTTTTTGGATGCCATCAGACATGATTTAGTCATATCACAAGATTAAGACTATGACAACCAGAAGGTTGTAGAAAGCTCTTGGATTAATTTCTAATAGTCTTTGTTGCACTCGTTTGTGTTTTCCTTTCATGTTTGATCCATTTTCATAACCTTGTCCTCCAATAACATAGATATCAAGCTTAATATCTTCAAATACTTCTTTAAGCTTGTTAAAAAGTCCAAGCCTAGTGGTGTAGTCTACTTTCAAAAATTCGATAAAAAATTCTTCCATCTTTGCAGGATTAGTGGAAACATCAACACATCTTATTATAAGAGATGTTTGTTCAACACGACTAATATTTGGAGTGCAGTCCAATATAACTAAAAAGTACTTGGCTTTTTATTTATTTTTAAGAATTTCATTTTTAATTTCATTTGCCAAGGTAAGTAGTAGCTCATTTTGAGTTTTATACCCAAGGTAATGTATATGAATTTCTTTTTGTTCAACCCATCGAATATGTTCCTGCATTATTTGGTCAAATTTTGCTATCATTTCAATTAGTTTGCAAAAAATGTCATTACTTTTTCGTAAAGCCTTTCATTCGTTCCACGAAAGGCTAAATTATTCGAAGCAAGGGTTTTCACAACAACAGTTATCCTTACCAACACTTTCTTCCAACGTTGTTTTTCTTTATTTATTTGATCTAATACACTTTGACATATGGTTGTTTTGACTTTCAATCCTGTTTCCAACTCAATCCAGCTGCTCATATTCAAAAGAAAATCTTTACTGCTTTCATGTTGTTTCAGCTTATTACTAAGATTACGCCAATCATTAATTCCTACAGTAGCAAGATGATTAGCTATCATTTGATTCGTGAATAACTTACAACAAAAGCAAAATACTCTGTCAAGTGAATTTGAATGTACCGACCATTTTCTGTCTTGTTTATCCTCGTTTGGAAAATGTCTAACATATAATGTGGAGGAAAATTGTCTATTAATAACATCTTTTGGAAAATCACAATCACTATTCTTTATTACTCGAAAAGGACCTCTTTCAACTAGCAAATCTCTTAAATTTTGATTAATTTTTTTCCATGTACCTGGTTCATTTCAAACTACACTAACATTCTCCACATATGATGATGAATCAATGTTTGTTTCCTCTGTATTTATATTTTCAATGTCATGTTTGCTTATTAAAATGTCATCATTCTCGCCAGTAATAGGGGCATTATCCAAATTCGAACTCGAACCTTTTTGGACTACTTTTAATGATAAATTTATTAAGAGCACATTTATGTGAATTAGTGAGTTCCACAAGCCTTCTTTTTCTAGTCCTTTTAGCGTGTCCAGATTCTTGTTTACACATTTTTTAATACTACAAAATTAACAATGAGTGATAATACATATTAATGATCATTATAATAAAAAAATATGAATGTGTAATCTACTAGTTATAATTTATCAAAAATAATTTCAACAATAATTTGAAGTAAAGTTTTCCTTTACTAATCGATTGGAATAAAATCATTTAACCACAATTTCCTACAAAAACATAGTTATTTATCGAATAATTGTAAGTTAACTTGCCATAAAAAATTCATAAACTACTGACAATTCTAAATTAATTGTAATTATTTAAATTTGAGATATTTATGATTATTTTTATTTCTTGCTTCAACAATTTAGTGCTCAAATACTTTGGATTTATTTCTTGCGTATAGTTCGTTTTTCTTAATCGTCCGATCAAACTAATCCTACAGTGATTAGAAGACTGAATAATGTATATAATCGACTGGCCAAATAATAACATCACAACATAGATAATAATATTAGTGCAAATCTGTAAACAAAATCAGTATGCACAAATTTTTTTCCAGAAAAATGGGAAAAAATGGACAAATATATTTGAACTCGACTTTCACGTATAATAGTATAGATATGATTGGATTTACTTTGTTAGTGAGGCGTAGAGTCGAAAATCCATAAAATATATTAGAAAATAAGATATCTAACAAAAATATAATTTATTTACAATAGACTTTAACCAAGTTTTACGACTTGTACTCAAATTACATCCAGATTTGGTACGAGTCTGTAAGATAATGGGTGTATCTCTAACTCCTAAACTCAAATTACATCCAGATTTGGTCCAATCTTATGGTATGTTAGTTGTATCTTTTCCTCTTGAGAGCATAATCAGAAAACATATTGTTCTTTATCATTGTTGTATTTGGCCTAATTATTTGCTTGCCTCAACTCATAGAAACCAATTTTAAAATCATGAATTCACTAGATTGTATGCAATCACAAACAACAACAACCCAAGTCCCCAACTTAATTACACTGTCACTTGCCAAGAACATCCGCTACAGCAATTTCTAGGACAATCCATAAAATGGGGCTGCTGGCTATTTGCACCCCATTATTTGCTCTTCACCCCCCGAATAAAATTTAAAAATTTTATTTTCAAATTTGCCCTTTAACAACCGATAAAATAGTTTGTCTAGTGTTGCAAAATGATTAAAAAATAATAATTACAACTATATATATGAGTGATCGATGGTAAATTGCAAACTATAATTAAATTGAAAATCGGCAATGTACATGATCTTTATTAAAAAAATAGAAATTACAAATATTGATTAAAAAAAACAATTATTAAAAATTTAAAAACTGTACAATCAACGATGTGTATCGTTATGCATTTTGAGATCGAGTATGTTAGCAGTAACGGAAATTGCAAAGATCTAAACATTAAATAAATAAATCATTAATATAGATGATTTTGTTCAAATAAATCGACGCTGAAATAATATGCAATAAGGGCATTTTTGGATTAAACGGGTTGGGAAGAGCAAATGATAGGGTGCATATTTTATTTTCAAGTTAGCGGGGGGTGAAGAGCAATTAATGGGGTGTAAACCATGACACTTATAAAGGCTAATTTTTTTCAAGGATCAGTTCATAATCCTGGAATCAAATAATTTTACAGTACAATAACTTAATGAATTATAAATTATTACTAATTGAGTGCGAACTGTAACCGAAGAAGTCAAGATTGAAGAAGAAGAGCAGCTTGGAATTGGATCGCCTGCCTCTATCTGGCACCTACGCCTGGCGTTTGCACCCTGCTGCTTGCGATTAGGATTTTCTGACGGTTTGTAGTTGAACGCCAGAGTAGATTGCGATTTGGATCTTCCAATTCTTTGGATCGCGATTTGTTTTTGTTTCGCAGAAGAAGCGGTGATATCACGCCCTAGGATTTTTGGTCCCCTAAGTGGCCTCTTTAGCAGCTTCGGGGAAGGTTTGGGCTTGCATTCATTAAAATAAATTATATCATACATAGATGTCTAAATATCATTCCTTTTGATTTTTGACGAGTTGCTACATGATGATCACAACTTTGGATGAACATTTAACAATAAGAACTATTTTTTAACTGTTTTTCAACAACAAAAGATGCAATGACATGCATTTCCTCTAATGTTGCAATTTATTACTGCCTTTAATCCTTAGTACTTTCAACTGTTGACCGTTTAGATAGCTTAATCAGTCTTTAGCCATTATAATTTCGAAACATTTTCAAAAAGGCCTTCATTTGATTGTCTTTCTGCTAAAATTGAGTTATATGTTAACAAACAATTTATTTGGTTATGCTTTGAATAGAATTACATTATGATTAAGGACAAAACAGATAAAATGTATGACAAGTGCAATGCCATGCTTGATAGAGTTGCCAGTCACTACAATGAAAAATGTGCAAATGCCTTTGTTTTTGATTATTTTAACTTAACTATTTTCAATTACGTCAAACATACATTTCTTGACTGCTTTCAGCAGTATAATGTTCCACTGTGGTTGATGAAGTAAAAGGTGAATTTACCTAGTAACCAATGAATTACATGAGATGTGATGTCTTCTACACCAGATCAATGAATGAATCTTATGTCTCCTAATTCATCATTTCTTGTTGCAGTAAACTATTCTACACCTTACTTATGCTATGGGAGTAAGATAATGATCCACTAGGCTAAGGAATAAAATCAAAGTTATAAACTAAGTTTGATATATTCCCATTTTATACGTACTATATATCATATGACTTCATATAATTGTATAAAGATGTTTGCATACATCTTAGAAATATAAAACAAAGAAGGAAGCAATCAATCAACTGGTGAAGCTATTAAGACAACGATTTACAAAGATTTCATGTTGGCTGCCTGTTTAAGATTCTTATTATACAGTTCTTTACATCATATGACACAGATATTTCCTTTATGCTTCATGGTTATGAATTAGCTCTTTAAAGTATTATCAACAAATTTTAATAATTTAGCTAGCCTTTACACATAGTTTTGGAGTTATTAACCAAATTTTCACTTCATTTCATAACAAATCTTATGGCATAGCTATTGAACTTCGATATTAATATTCTAACCACCATGTCCTCCTAGTAGAATTGATAGTACCAAAATTATTAGCATTGCCCAATTCTAAATTTTGACTATTAATGAGAACACGTGAAATTAATAATATGGACATTGTAAAGCAACAATGCAATAGGTTTCAAGTAATATAATTATAAAACTGGCCAAAACAACTAATAGCCATTGAAATACTACAGGGTATTGAGATACAAGAGTACATGAGATGTCATGGCTAAGGGCCTAGCACCAGAGATGTCACAACCTATGAAAAACTGCTGTTGGGAAACAATAAAGTGCAGATATTGTGCGTGCACCTATTGGAATAGCATGTTGCATTGAATTTTCATTATGACAATTATGGCCACACGAACAGGATTAGTTAATCTATCATGCCAAGTGTTGAATAGAATGTTCAGGGAATAGGAATAGTGGCGATGCACGCAATGAGATGAGACAAAACTGTGCAAAATGCTTCTGCTGCGACCTGCAAGCTGGGAAAGGGTGGCCAAGCAAGTAGTGACAAGGTATAAAGTAGAATGAGGGTACATAAATATTGTTTATAAACTTTTATCTGCACAAAGAAGTATATTAGTTCAAGATTCAGGGATAAGGAAAAGCGATAGTAATATACTTCATGAAGGAAAAAATCATAATCTCGTAATGGCGGCCACGAAACATTCTCCTTCTTCTTCTTCCATCTTTGCCTTCGACAGGGCCTTCCCTCCTCTTCCCTCTCTTAATTCCACCTATACCCCCTGGTCCACTCCCTGCCGTGGTGAATCCCTCATCGGCCAAACCCTTCAAGTCAAATCAAGGAATGAACCTCCCAGAATCCGATGCAAATCAAGGATCGAGCCTCCCAGATACAAGATCCGATGCTAATCTAGAATTCCTAGATCCAAGATCCGATGAAAATCAAGGATCGAGCCTCCCAGATTCAAGATCTGATACAAATCAAGGATCGCACCTTCCAGATCCAAGAACTTCTTCCTTTAGATCCACTCCTTCTAATGTTTCCCCCACTTTGGCTAGCTGTTCCAATGTCAATTTGGCGAATGCTAATCAATCCTCGTCAAACGCTTCGTATCCTAACTTCATGAAATTGGACTATGCTTCCCTTTTTAGTTCTCTTCCTCGAAATGCTGGAGTATTTCAACCTCAACACTTTGACATCCCAAGGGATGGTATTCCGAAGAAGATTCTAGAAACCGTCAGGGTGGAAGGTATGAATTATTGGAGCAATTTCTTGGTTGGCTTTTCCTGGATGGCACGACATCGTATCCTTTAGTGGTAAATTTCTTAAATCGGTTTTGGAAATTAGATGGTGAAGTTAGTGTTTAATCAGATGGAGTTCATTTGTATTTCAAGTTTACAAATGAATCAGATCTAGAAAGAATTCTAAAATCTAATCCTATTTTTATGAGAGGACGAATGTTTACTATAACCAGATAGGAACCATCTATTGGAAATACACAAGCGCAAATTAAAAAAGTTCCTATATGGGTCCATTTTTATCGAATCCCGACTATTCTTTGGACGTAATTGGGTATAAACTGACTTGCTTGTCATGTTGGAAGATTGATATGTTTTGATAATAGCACCGAAAAGTTGCAGAGATTTAGATACGCAAAGGCTTTAATTGAGATCTCTTCTGAGTTTGAACTACCAGATAGAATAGTGGTTGATGGTTTAGGTAAGGATTGCCCATCAGTTAGGTTATCCTATGATTGGAGACCCAATATCTGTAACACTTGTAAGGTTTTTGGCCACACAACTAATAAATGTGAATTTAGTGCAAAGGCAGATGTGGATGGAGACCATGTTGAGGATCTTGGAAATAATTTTCATGATCAAACTGGATAGAATAATAGGAAGTTCACAATAATACTAATAAAAATAAATGGACATCAATTAATACAAAAGCTAAAAATTATTGGAGAAAGAAGGGGGTTGCTAATGATAAGGCTAATATTAATGTTGACGCTGACGTGACTAATATTAATGCAAATCCTTTTGATGCTTTAGCAAATGAGAATGATGGAAATGGTAATACTGAGGTGGTTAATGATGAGTTTAATACTAACACTGATGTGCAAGTTAATAGTCTACAGGTTGATCATAATACATGAGGTAATGCTGAAGATGCTAATTGCTTTGTAGGACTAATCAATACTATTCAGGAGGCCACAGCTCGAAATATAGAGCAAATCAATCAAGTTGACAAGGAGGAGGATCTGCTAGGTAATCTCTTTGATGAAAATTCTGTTAATGTTGACAAATCCCCAAAAGGAAATCCAGGCATGCAGAATACTTCTGCAACATGTGGTATAATGCGTATCACTATAATAAATCCAGTCTCTTCTAAATCCTCTCCTATTACCCGAAAATCCTGCACATCAGCACCCGTAGCTTCTACGCCCTCAAAATCTTCCCCATATGGAAACTTGAAACCTCCTTCAAACTTTCAACTACTCGTCCTAATGTAACAAGCGCAGGTTTGGCATTTCCCACTGTTAACAACGCCCTGCTTTCTACTGCGGTGCCCACTACCTCCCTTCCATCATCACAAGAACAATAAACTGAAAGGAAATTTTTGGGCAGATGATGATCTAGATGAAGATAATGATTATAGTCCAAAGGATGTGATGCCTCTCAGTAGTAAGCTGAAATCTACCAGATGACATATGAGGAAAAATCTGTTGTATGACCCTTCTCTTACATGAGATTTCATATTATGCTGATTTTTAGCATGTAGACCTGAGGCTAGCAAACTTATCATGGGTCACTCTATAAATTGGGAGATATTTTGAGGTCGACTAGTCGGATACACCGAGCTTCAATGAGCTATGCAACAAGTTTCTGTTATTTGCTCTTACCACAATAGTCTTTTGATTTGTGGGTCATGTAATCTGCTACAGTGACATTAGTAATGTTTTGAGATTATTCATTTTGTAAGCCCTGCATTTGTTTGTATATGCTTGAGAGCTTAAAATTGTAAATAATTCATTGATTAATAAAATTAGCACTTAACTTTCAAAAAAAAGATTCAGGGACAAGGAGCTTAGTGCAGGAGCTAATATTGAATGTGTTATGTTAAAACAACTATAACCAACTTTTTTTATTACCATCTTATATAAGCTTATGTATTTTCATAATTTTTGCTAGTTAACTCATCAATGCACTAAGCAGTTTGTACTAATATGAAGAATGACAAAGTAAGATAATAATCACTTACACGGTTATTATCTTCTATCAAGTAAACTTGTGTATGCTGGTAATCAACTCTTATATTTCTCCGACCAACATATCTACTGATTTCCTATCAACTCTCAGTTGTAATAACCATCTCTCTGCTGCAATTTGTTTCCCTTTCCCAACATTTTTTTGCGATGATCAATAACGAAATAATTGTTATATGCGTTTGTAAGTAAACAATTCATATATTGTCTATAATATGGCAGGCACTATAGTATTTCCCATCTCTAAAGTTCCACCTATCAAGCTCATCGATTGGTTGCATTTTTCAAATTAAGCACACATGTTGGTAACAAGCTGCATAAACTTTGCATAATCTATTTGTTGAATTCATTTTTTCCCCTTATACCTCAAATTTGTTTAACGTTTTCTGCACAAATATATATAACATGAATGATTAGAGTTGCATATCTAGCGTATATGACCCTACACATAACATTATTAATTTCTATATTATCCATAATAATATATGTCATTTACACATACTAAACAATCACATTAACACTTACGTATGTATTTTTTATTTTTTATATATGACACTTCTCATAATAACAACATTATTTTCTGCAAACTGCCCCATGTGCGAAGCACCGACTACTCTGATGAAAGCTGGTACCTAGATTCAGGGGCAACAAACCATCTAGAAAACAACTTAGATAATATAGACTTGGGATGCACAAAGGTAGTAAATCAGTTTGCATGGGAAATGGTAAGCCTATCAATATTACTCATACTGGCAGCGGTTATATTAATGGAAATAAGCAGTTAATCTTAAATAATCTATTAAGAGGACATGATATTAAGAAAAATCTTTTAAGTGTGTCTCAATTTTCTTATGATAACCAAGTATATCTTGAATTTTATCCGAAGCATTGCTTGGTTAGGGACATACTTACTAAGAATATTTTATTGTAGGGCAATGAGATGAAGGGACTACACAAGTTCACTCAAAACAACTTCAGCACTAGTATGAAAGAAAATATACCGTGTAACCACAAAAAAACCAGTATAGAAAAACAAAGCAGCGTTTTCAATTTGCAACACAATAAACTAGGTCATCCTAGTACCAGTGTTGTAAAGCAAATTCTTATTGAAAACAATGTCAAATTTGATGATATATCTCTACCTCATGTTTGCACATATTGCCAAATGGGTAAAAGTCATAAATTACCTTTTAATGATACTAACACTAAATACACAAAACCCCTGAGTTTGATAGCCACTGAACTATGGGGTCATGCATCAATTAGTTCATTTTATGGATATAAGTATTATGTAACATTTGTAGATGAATTCAGTGATTCACATGGATATATTTCATGAAATCCAAATATGAAACTTATAGTACTGTTATACATTTTATAACACAGGTTGAGAAACAAACAAACTCTTAAGTAAAAATTATTTAGTCTGATGGAGGTACTGAGTATGAATAGTTGAAAGACTAGTTTCCAAAAAGTGGAATAGTTCATAGGACGACTTGTCCTTATACATCTGAATAAAATGGTCTTATTGAAAGGAAACACAAACATGTCGTGGAAAATGGTCTAACACTATTAGCTCAAGCCAAAATATTATTGAAATTCTGGCTTAGGTCATTTAGTACTATTGTTTATCTAATAAACAGACTACCAAAAAAGGTATAAAGGAGTTATCCTTATGAAAGACTATTAAGTGTCAAACCAAACTATAGTTATCTGAAAACTTTTGGATGTCTGTGTTATCCATACATAAGGCCATATAACAAACATAAATTTGAATTTAGATCAAAGCCATGTACCTATATAGGTTATGCTCAAAACCAAAAGGGTTACATGTGCTTAGATGATAAGTGAACGGTTTTCATAAGTAGGCACGTTGTATTTAATAAAGAAAATTTTCCATATCAATCTGAAAATATCAGAAACACAAATAAAATATATGATACAAGTGTATCCATACCAAGTCTACTTGTATATTCAGACATATCTAGTACAGGTGAACCTATGAGCATCCATGAAAGGATACCACCATTAAATGATTATATATTCAGCCATCTAATCAACACCAGAACTCACCTGAAACAAAAAATCAAGATCAGAATATCAGTCATCAACAGTATATAACTCAAGAAGAGGAAACTCAAAGCTTAAATGAAAGTGAACAACCTCACACTGTACCTCAAGATGCATCCGCTCACCCAGTAATTACAAGAGCCAAAAATGGATTTTTCAAACTATACACAGCTGTCACCTTATTTGAAGAACCATCTAGTTATGATCAAGCTAAAAATGACAACAATTGGAGAACAATTATGGATGCAGAATATCAAGCACTCATATAAAATCAAACATGGGAATTGGTCAAACCATGAAAAGATCAGAATATCATTGGGTTTAAATGGACATACAGAATCAAGAAGAAAACAGATGGCACAATTGATAGATATAAAGCAAGACTTGTTGATACGGGATTTACACAACAAAAAGACTTTGATTATAAAGAAACTTTTTCCCTAGTGGTCAAACTCTCAACAATTAGAATAGTTCTTACTATTGTTGTAAGAAAAGGATTGCAACTCAGACAAATAGATGTTAATAATGCATTCCTAAATGGGATTCTTGAAGAGGATGTACAAATGGATAAACCACATGGATACAATCAGAGACCAAAATATGTGTGCAAGCTTAATAAAGCCATATATGGTTTAAAACATGCCCCTTAAGTATGGTTTGGCAGATTGAAAAATACATTAAATAACATGGATTTTCAATCTACTAAATCAGACAATTAATTATTTATTAAAACTAGAAAGCATTCTACTATATACATTCTAATGTATGTTGATGATCTTGTTATTACAGGAAACAATATCAAAGAATCAATTCAATTTTCAGGTAATTGGATAAATGGTTTTCAGTAAAATACCTTGGCCAACTAAATTTTTTTTTAGGCATAGAAGTAAATACAAAATCATCAATAGAGATTGTTTTATCCCAAAGAAAATATATAGCATAATTACTAGCAAAGACTCAAATGAGTGATGCATTGGGACAACCTACACCCATCATTAGCTGTCAGCACTATTCCAAACATAGGGGAGAACCCATATATAATATAAAACAATATAGAAGTTGTTGGGATCCCTCCTTAATTGGAGAGTTTCTAGAAAAATCTAGACGTTTCTAGAGAAATCTAGAATTTTCTAGAATGTTCCGGAGAACTCTAGAGAAGTGTAGAACCCTCTAGAAGCTTGTGGAAGAGTGTGGAACCCTCTAGAATATTCTGGAGACGTGTGGAACCTTCTGGAACCTTGCGGAAGAGTATGGAAGAATAAAGAAGGGAATGGAAGAGTGTAGAGATTCCTAGAGAGTGTGGAGCATTCTAGAGAATCAATCTCTACCGTCGGATGCAAGTAATCTCCACCATTCATTATGGAGGTTGAGTAGTATAAATAGGAGAAGGAGCCCTATTACTAGCCATCCAAGAATCCAAGAAAGAAATCCACTTCTTAGAGTGAGAAAAATACTTGAGAGTTAGTAAGCCTCTTTGAGAGAAAAGAGAGATAGCTTAAGAAGTATCCATCCTTAAGCTTGAGTCAAGTGTGAGTTACTTTTGTAATCAAATTCTTGTAATCCTACTATTCCTTTGTATAGTAGAAGAATCTCCATATTGGAGAATTATAAACTCTTGTGTACCCGTTGCTACTTTTAATCTTAATTGCCTATCTTAACTTCACGAAGCGGGAAAGACCGAGATTTCCCCAACAGTGGTATCAGAGCGAGGTTCATCCGTAGCCGTAATCAAGCTCGTGTTAGTTCAAGATGGAGGATAATGTCGCTCATGATGGAGACATGTTCAAGCTCACAGCCAACAACTACTCCTATTGGAAGCCAATGATGGAGGACCACTTGTATTGTAAGGATTTGCATGAGCCCATCATCTACAAAGATAAAGTGGCAGGGAAGAGTGATGCTCAATGGGAACTGTTGAACCGGAAGGCTGTTGCTATGATCCGTAAGTACATTGACAAAACTCTCTTCGAGCATGTTTCTACTTATACAAATGCCTATGAATTATGGACAAAGCTTGAGTCCATGATTCAGAAGAAAACGCCTCGCAACAAGGCCAATTTAGTTCGATGGTTGGTGAAATTGGAGTATAAGGATGGTCATAGTATGATTGAGCACTTGAATAACTTCAAGGGGCTCGTAAATCAACTAACAAAAATTGATATGAAGATTGATGATGAGTTACAAGCTCTTCTACTCCTCAGTTCCTTACCGGAAAGTTGGGACACACTTGTTGTTACACTTAGTAACTCAGCTCCGGAAGGAAAGTTAACTATGGATACCGTCAGTGACAGCCTTCTTGGTGAAGAAGCAAGGAGAATGGAACGAGATGAGTCTATTCATCCCAAAGCTAATGTTGTTGACAATCCGGGTAGGAATGAAACTCGTGGACGTAGTAAGAGCCGAAATACACATCAATCTCGAGAAAGATCCAAGTCACGCTCGAAGATTACATGCTATTACTGTGGAAAGATAGGTCACAAGAAAATGGAATATCGAAGCTTTAAAAGAGACCAAAAGGCCGGTAATGTTAAGCCTGACCAAATAAGTCTAACGAAGAAGCAAGAAGAAAAGAGTACTACTGCCATAGTATTGAAGGAAGATCTGCTATATCTCATTGGTGAAAGTAACATTCTAAACATTGTTTGCGATGAGAGTTCTTGGATTATTGATTCTGGTGCTTCCTTCCATGTTACTCCACATGAAAACTTCTTCTCATCCTACCAAAGAGGTGACTTTGGCACGGTGCAAATGGGAAATCAAGATAGAAGCAAGATTGTTGGAATAGGAGACATCACTCTGACGACAAGCACCGGGTGCAAGCTTATTTTGAAAGATGTGAGGAATGTCCCAACCATGCGCCTCAGTCTTATCTCCGCTGGAATGCTAGATGATGATGGTCTGATGAATTACTTTGGTGAGGAGAAGTGGAAGCTCACCAAAGGAAGTTTGACGATGGCTCGAGGAAATAAGGTAGGCTCATTGTATGTAATGCAAGCTAAGCTATGCAAAGAATAAGTAAATGTCTCTACTGATGATATGGACATATGGCATCAACGACTTGGGCACATTAGTGAGAAAGGTCTTCACATACTCATTCAGAAATAGCTCCTCCCTAACATGAAAGGTAAACCACTTCATCCTTGTGCTCATTGTTTAGCTGGAAAACAACACAGGGTTGCTTTCCAAAGATCTTCTCCGCCCACATGGAGAAAGAACATTCTAGACCTCATGCACACTGACGTATGCTCGATGTTTGAGAGATCCATTGGTGGTGCTCTACATTTTGTCACCTTCATTGATGATCATTCAAGAAAAGTATGGTTACACCTGTTAAAATCAAAGGATCAAGTGCTTGATGCCTTCAAAGAATTCCATGCTCTAGTGGAGCGTGAGACTGGACGGAAGATCAAGTGTGTACGATCAGATAACGGAGGTGAGTATAGAGGCCCTTTTGAAGTCTATTGCAATCAATATGGCATTAGGCTAGAGAAGACTCCACCCAAGACACCACAATTGAATGAGCTAGCTGAGAGAATGAATCGAACCATTGAAGAAAGAGTTCGTTGTGTGCTCTCTCATGCTAAGTTACCCAAATCATTTTGGGGAGAAGCTATAATGGTTGTGATCGACATTGTCAACCTCACACCATCAGTTCCTTTGGATGGGGCCACTCCTGAGGAAGTTTGGACAGGCAAGAGGGCTTCATATAATCATCTCAAGGTGTTCGGGTGCAGGGCATTTGTTCACATCCCAAAAGATGAGAGAGCTAAGCTTGATGCAAAGACAAAGGAGTGTATCTATCTTCGTTCACCTAAGAATGAATTTGGGTACCGGTTATGGGATCCAATTAACAAGAAGGTTATTCGCAGTAGAGATGTTGTATTTTTCGAAGACCAAACAATTGAAGATATCAGGAATTCAGAGAGGCCAAGGTTGAGAAGCTATAAGAATACTAAAACTACTTTGGCTCGACATGAAGATAATAACACCCAAGAAAGTAGTGATGCTGAAGATCATGAAACTCACGATGAACCGGTCCAGGAAGAACCTCAATCTAGCACTCCAATCGTACCCGAGCCAAGACGATCCTCAAGGGACAGAAGAGCATCCAGCCGATACAACACAGAGGAGTACGTTACGCTCACTGATGAGGGGGAGCCTCAAAGCTATAAAGAAGCAATGAGTGGTTGTCATGAAGAAGAGTGGAGAATAGCCATGTAAGAAGAAATGCAATCCTTGCATGAGAATAACACATATGAACTAGTAGAGCTACCAAAAGGGAGAAGAGCTTTGAAGAATAAGTGGGTGTATAAAATCAAGACCGAAGAGAACTGTTCAAAGCCTCGCTACAAAGCTCGGTTAGTTGTCAAAGGATTTGGAAAAGAAAAAGGTACCGACTTGGAAGAGATATTCTCTCCCATGGTAAAGATGTCATCAATCCGAGTTTCCCTTGGCCTAGCAGCCGTGCAAGATTTGGAGATTGAAAAACTCGATGTCAAGACGGCATTTCTACATGGTGACCTAGAGGAAGAGATCTACATGGAACAACCTGAGGGATTCAAAGTTCCAGGCAAAGAAGATCTAGTGTGTCGCCTCACAAAGAGTCTATGTGGACTTAAGCAAGCACCAAGACAATGGTACAAGAAGTTCGACGCATTCATGGAATTGCATGACTTCAAAAAGACGGAAAGCGGTCATTGTGTCTTCATAAAGAGGTATGTAAGTTTTGACTTTCTCACACTTCTGCTCTATGTTGATGATATGCTAATCATTGGACAAGATCGCATAAAGATAACTGCTTTAAAGAAAGATCTAAGCAAGAGCTTTGCCATGAAAGATTTGGGACCGGCTAAACAAATCCTTGGAATGAGAATAACTCGTGATAGATCAAAAAGACTGTTGTGGCTATCCCAAGAGAGATATATCGAGAAAGTGTTGGAAAGGTTCAACATGCACAAATCAAAGCCGGTTAACACTCCACTAGCTGGGCACTTCAAGCTAAGTTCGAAGCAGAGTCCGACAAGTGAAAAAGACAAGGAGGAGATGAAGAAGAAACCATACTCATCTGTAGTAGGCAGTCTCATGTACACAATGATTTGCACAAGACCAGATATCTCTTATGCAGTTGGTGTTGTCAGACGCTTCTTGGCTAACCCAGGGAATGAGCATTGGGTTGCAGCCAAATGGATCCTCCGATATCTACGTGGAACTTCCAAAAGATGTTTATGCTTTGGAAAAGGAAAACCTGTGTTGGAAGGATATACAGATGCAGACTTGGCTGGTGACATTGATTCAAGGAAATCAACATCGGGATACTTAACCACTTTTGCAGGGGGAGCTATTTCATGGCAATCAAAACTGCAAAAGTGTATTGCATTATCCACTACAGAGGCAGAGTATATCGCAGCTACTGAAGCTTGCAAGGAGATGTTATGGGTGAAGAACTTGTTGCATGAATTGGGAGTGGATCAAGAAAAGTATGTCTTGAAGTGTGACAATCAAAGTGCAATTTACTTGGCAAAGAATTCAACATTTCATTCCCGCACAAAGCACATTGATACAAGATATCACTGGATCCGAGGAGTTCTTGAGGAAAAGCAAATACACCTTGACAAGGTTCACACGGATGAGAACTGGTCTGATATGATGACCAAGGTAGTACCAACAAAGAAGTTTAAAAATTGCTATCAAGGTGTCGGCGTACTACTACCCCCCAATTAAGACGGGAGGGGGAGATTTTTTGGGATCCCTCCTTAATTGGAGAGTTTCTAGAAGATTCTAGACGTTTCTAGAGAAATCTAGAATTTTCTAGAATGTTCCGGAGAACTCTAGAGAAGTGTAGAACCCTCTAGAAGCTTGTGGAAGAGTGTGGAACCCTCTAGAATATTCTGGAGACGTGTGGAACCTTCTGGAACCTTACGGAAGAGTATGGAAGAATAAAGAAGGGAATGGAAGAGTGTAGAGATTCCTAGAGAGTGTGGAGCATTCTAGAGAATCAATCTCTACCGTCGGATGCAAGTAATCTCCACCATTCATTATGGAGGTTGAGTAGTATAAATAGGAGAAGGAGCCCTATTACTAGCCATCCAAGAATCCAAGAAAGAAATCCACTTCTTAGAGTGAGAAAAATACTTGAGAGTTAGTAAACCTCTTTGAGAGAAAAGAGAGATAGCTTAAGAAGTATCCATCCTTAAGCTTGAGTCAAGTGTTAGTTACTTTTGTAATCAAATTCTTGTAATCCTGCTATTCCTTTGTATAGTGGAAGAATCTCCATATTGGAGAATTATAAACTCTTGTGCACCCATTGCTACTTTTAATCTTAATTGCCTATCTTAACTTCACGAAGCGGGAAAGACCGAGATTTCCCCAACAGAAGTGTAGTTGGTGCTTTACAGTACGCAACTATCACTAGACCAGATATTTTGTTTAGTGTTAACAAAGTATTTCAATTTATGTAGTCTCCCCTGAACAATCATTGGAGAGATATAAAGAGAATATTAATATATCTGAAAGCTACAATAAGCTATGTTTTATACATAAAAGCTAGCAGCAACTTCAACATTTCGGGATTTACAAACGCAGATCGGGGCATCAAACCTGATAGCAGAATGTCAACTACAACATTGGAGACAATATTGTGTCATGGTGCTCTGAAAAACAATCCACAATACCAAAATCAAGCACAGAGGCAGAATACAGAAGCATTGCTAATGCAACTTCAGAGATAATGTGGATTAAATCTTCAGACAAATCGATATTATGTTGTGTTTATCAAAGTTTTGTGCATATGTCATCCAATACTGTGTTTCATTCAAGGATAAAACACATCAAAATCGATCAACACTTTGTTAGAGAGAAAGTTCTAAAAGGAAATTGTGAACCAATTGGCAGCCATAAATTACAAGATAGATGATGAGGCGTAAGCTTTAATGTTGATGAATTCATTACTGGAGAGTAGGGAAACACTTGTGGTTGCATTGAATAACTCAAACTCGAATGAAGTTGTTTCAGTGGAGTCGGAGGTTAATAATTTGCTTAATGAGGAGATACGGAGGATGAACCTAATAGAATAAAAGGATAAGGTAGAAAGAGAAAGTAGAAATCCATTTGAAGAGGTCAATTTTGCTAGGAAATGTAGCCGTTCAAATACGGATAGATGATCAAATAATTCAAACGTAGAAAATGATTTTATTTGCTAATACTGTGTAAAACCCGGTCATCAACTAAGATTTTGCAACAAACTTAAAAAGGGTAAAGAAAGAATAAAAGCATTAGAGGAAGACAAAGTCAAGGATGATGAAAGCAGCTATAAAGAAGTTAATTTTTTTGAAGATCTTGATGATAATGTCCTATGTGTAGATAAAGACAAAAGTAAAGATTGGATACTTGATTCAGGCGCTTGTTTCCACATATGCAATCGAAGAAAAGAATTTATTGATTATGAAGAACAAAACTGATAAAGTGGAATGTTTCGATGGTGGACATTTGCATGTTAAAGGAATAGGCTCGATTAGGTTAAAGATGAATGATGGAAGGGTAGTGAAGCTAACAGTGGTTAAGTACATCCCATAAATTAAGAGGAATCTTGCTTCAATAGGATAGTTAGAACAAAAAGGCTACAACTTTTCGATTGGAGATGGAGTCACAAAAGCTTGGAGGGGTAATAAAGAGCTTCTGCGCACAAAACGGGGAAATAATAATATAAATAAACTGTTTGGGAGAACAATAGAGAATGAAGAAACTTTTCAAAAAGGAGGTGAAAAGTCAAATTTGTCAAAATCATGGTGGAGCCAGCAACGCAAAGCTGCGAAGACCACATGGAGGCCATTGTGGTAATGCAAGCAATTATGATTTGTTGACATGCATATCTAGTTTGGAGCATGCATTATTTTTTGGTGATTTGAAGGTTAGTTATTTTTAGAATGGCGTTATTTGTTCCCATTGTATTATTGGATACTATTTTGAAGCTTCGGTTCTAGGTGGAGTTTGGATGACATATATAGAATATAGTATCAAGGTGGAGATTGTCAGGTTTCTTGGTGATATAGTATTCCATATTTATGTAGATCTTGGATATATTTGAGTCTATATGGAATCATGACTCAAATTCCTTGCCTATTTTATAGGTTTCCTACATTTTGAAGATTTATTAATTGCACCTTTTAAAGATATTGGTGGATTTCATGGAGTAATTTGTTTCCTCTTTTATTGCATTAGAAAAGGCAACAAATTATCTACATGGGAAGACTTATGGAATTATTCAATGGCTTCTTAAAGAAGATATTTTGTCACCTATTATAAATAGGCATTATATTGTTCATTATATGTATGCGGGAGAAAAGGATTATTCTCTTTAGGTTTTAGGATTTGAGATATCTTCTCAATTTTATTTTATTTTCTTGTAATCTTTTGGTGGTTTAATAAAAATTATGTTGGTGGAATTATTTTGTCATTATTTTTTCTTCACTTCTTATCTCTTCTAAAATCTAATTGTGTAGAGATCTTAGGAAAATTCTTAACATAAATATACCATGTTTTGATAAAGAAAGAGGCTGCTATGTGTGATGATCTGAATGAGGGTAACAATTTTAGGCGTCAAGAGGTGATCCATGTTTTGGTAAAGAAAGAGGCTGCTATGTGTGATGATCTGAACGAGGGTAACAATTTTGGGCAGCAAGAGGTGATTCCAAGTAATAGTAAATTAATTTCCCTTTATGATCCAATTTTTGTAGTTATGTTACTTGGATTTAGATGACCGGGATCTGGTTATAGTAAAAATTGTTTTCAGATTGATTTATTCATCAGCGTATCGGATCTGTTATCTTGGTAAATCTAGTCAAGCTTGATAAGCTGCAACAAATGGAATTTTGATTGCATTACATGAAGATGATATACTGTTATGTATAAGAAATTGGCATGGTAGTACGTTCCTAGTAACCGTGATTCATGTTGGTGCAGGATTTTTTTTTCTCAAGCTAGTGAGTTCTGGATTCTTGTGGAATTCATGCTGTCGTGAAGTGGATTTATTAGGTGCATTTAGTCATTTTGTCATATTTCATGCTAATGTGAAGTGGAATTCATGTTGCTAGTGAGTTCTGAAGCTAGTGAGTTTTTTAGTGGTAGTCATATTTCATGTTCATTCATTTTGTCATTGCTGTTAAGTGAATTTGTTAAGTGAGCGGTTGTTGTTGTTAAATTTGTTGGGCTTGGGTATGTTGTAATGTTTATATTAGAAATGATGTACTTATTGTAATTTTCTAGTTGATTAATAAAAATTTTGCGCTTACCTTTCAAAAAAAAAAGCGCCAAGGTTGGAGGGTGAGACTGGGGTTTTAAAGGCTGAAACAAAGGTTGGAGAGTTGAACCGGGTTTTGTGCTTAATGAAGTCTCGAATGAGTTCCCGCCTTTGCGTCCCACGGCCCGAGGTTACTCGTGGTTCAACCACGGTAGGGTCTTGTTTTTAAAATTATGCATGTAACTGATGGAGGTGAATTTCCACAAAAATATATATTTATAATTTGGCTGGGATGAGAAGTGTAATTATACTGGCATAAGTTTCTCCTGATATGTAGAAGTCATGAGATTTATATTGTGGAAATCTCCTGAAACAACTAACAAGGAAAGCATAAGAATCTTGTGCTGACATGTCACGAATAACACTACAAGTAATAAAATTCAAGAATTAAAAAAAGAGTTTATCGGTGATGTTTATGAATGATAGTGTACTAGTAAGTTTATCTCCAATATTGCCGGTTAGATCAAAAATTGTATTTGTGTTAGAGAAACCTACACCAACTGGAGACTCCACAAATAGCAGATTTACAACTGAAAAATATGTAAACCACTTTAGGAAACTGTAACCTAACTTGCAACCAATTTCTTGCAAAACATCGGCCAATGATGCAAAACTGTACCAGAACGATAGTATTCCCTCTACAGAGTGATTTTTGTTTTCTTTTTCTTATTGTAATTATTAAGAATATTGTTTGAACAATTTCGGTCAATACATAGATTGCATTACATGTCTACTGGAATGTCGAGAGTTTAGAATTAGGAGCTAGTTAATTATCAAAATTATTTTTATATTTACACTGATTTAAGAAGGCCGAAAATATGAATAATCTAAATAACCAAATGCATAACATGAGCTATTTGTTCATCATTTTGCTCATATAATAGTTTCAAAGTGTTAACTATGACCTTTTAAAATATTGCCATATCAAAGTGTTAACCCTTAACTGGAATTATGCTTCTACAGTATTTCATTTCTTATGTTGATCAATATATCTCAATAATTACATTGATTTTGGGGTCAGTAGTGCGTCCTTAGTGTTTACCTTTTATTGGTCTAAGTGGTTGTATTTAATATATGTGCGAAAAAGAGGTTAGTGCTAAAGATGCATTGATCAGATCCAACCAAAACTCTGTGATTGAGAAAATTCACAAATGTATTATAAGCAATTATTCAATGATGTATTGTCATTGGATAAGGCCCAAGATATTAAAAAAAAAATATTTTATAGCAACAATCAATAATGCTTATATGGTTTAAAATTAACTCCTATTTCAACACAAGATTTGTTTAGGTATTTGAAATATTTATATTAACAACATATTAATATTTATATAAACAATATACTGCACCTCAGCCCTCAAATTAAATGGATATTCAGATGATCACCTTTAACTTCTTTGTCCAGTTGCTTTGCAAAGAATCCAAGCTCTGATTGAAATAAAAAAGAACTCAGTATACATAACAATATATTGTACCTTAGAAAGCAAGTTAGTTAATAAAAAAACTCAGTATTTTTAAACACTTAACTTAATTAACTATTTGGATGTCAACCATTCATAATTTGAAAACGGTCAATAAACTTTTTTAATAGCTAATAAAATAATTGTTCATTCTATTCTAGAAAATATAATCTCAATTAATTCCTAGAATGAATTATGCGGAAATTAAGTTTTCGAAAAGGTTTAATGACATTTGTTGCTATTTTTTCCAAAATACATTATTATTTCACACAATAACACTTTTGAGGCATTACTCAAGATTTGTGTACCTTTTAATAATAAAGCTTAATTATTACTTTACCAAACATTTCAAATAAATGTCTCATTTTTTTAAAAAATTATAACATTTATCAAATGTTCTTAAATTCTTGAATTAAAAGTGAAATAACTTTTCTCATTTTAATACTTGTCTTTTATTTGTGTTTTGAATGTCAGTCATTAATGTCCTTCAAAACGAAAAATATTTTGGGCTAAATGCTTATTTTTATTATAGAACAAGTCTTTAATAATTCAGTGTTAAATTGGGTAGAAACTAAGCTTTTTAACACATTTATTTCTAATTATCTACTTATGTTGTTATTGCTGAAATATATTTTAAAACATTAAATGAAGACTGCGTTCACGTTAGCAGTACAGTTTAAAAATCTTTATTGTCATGCACATATACTCCTATCAAATTTCTTAGTAATGTGCATTTGAATTTTGGAAATCTTTAATCACTCATCACACTTTGTTTTCACAATGAGGGTACTTTTACAAAAATTTAATTTAGTAAATTATAATTTGCTAAATTAATTTGTTGGAGTACTCATTTATCATTTGTTCCACTCCTGGTATTATTACTCCCTCATATACTCCTTATTATATGTGAATTTTACTATTTCAAATTTTACCCAAATTTTAAAATAAATTCGCTATCCACCCTCTCTCAAATGAGTATGTTTGTGACATTTATCCTACCAAACTTTTATATGTCTTCTTTTCTTTCTTCTTATTATTTATAATTAAATATAAAATTTATTATCATAATGTATATAGGATTTTTAAGAAAAGAATATTTTCAAATTCATTTTAATAGTAAAAGCTTGTTATATCAGGGAAATGACAATTATAAATCTGCCATTATAATTGTTTACTGCTTGACTCTTACATATCTATCTTTTTAAGGCTCATACTGAAAATGTTTACTATTATTCTTTAATTAAGGAATTCATCTTCTATTTTCCTTAAAGTATTAAAATTATATTTTGGCTAATAGAAAAAACAGTAAACTTTTCAATTTCCTCAAAAACATTTATTTTCTCAAAAGCCATATCTCTAATTTTCTTTTCTTAATGGAATTATTATGTAACTTGAGTCCATATTCAAAATTTCTTTTTCAATTAATTTAATAGTATGTCAAAATTCACTTTTGTTGGTTTCTTAACATTTTCTATCTTTTTATCTAATTGTTAACCCTCTTTTTTAGTAAGAGTCTCAATGAGCCAGACCAAAGCCCAAACGCGCAAACACACAATAACCCGCGCTTCAGGAAGCCCAACAGAAACACAGTCCAAACCAATCACATGTCGGCCCAAGTCCAGACTAGCCAGAGTGACTGCTCACCCCGGAAGAATAGGTCTCATGGTCGACCGAGTTTCTTGCCTCTGGATAGAATGCGTCGACCGATTATCTCGGGCCAGCGTGGAAGATTTCTACAAAGCCAGCCCACCAGATATTCCGACTTTCAATGCAGTAAAGGCGGTTAAACCATATGCAGGCAAAGCTCTACTTTTGATATGCCTCTCCACGGATGCCACATCAGCCACAACTTCCGAGGATACTATTTATGAACAGTGAAATCAGTCTTCCAGACGCAATTCAAGCCAATAGATGGATTCCACGTGTCCAGACTTTCCCGAAATGGTCGGACCATACCGCAACAACCCAAACTGCATTCTCCACCTATAAATACCTCTATGCTTAAAGAAGAAAGGGACTTGGAAGATTCTTGGTTTTCTCTTCAACTCCATTACATCCTATAGGAGTTCGCATCTCTCAATCTCTTACAAGAAGAAGGGAAAATAATCATCTTCTTTCTCTTCTTCAGAAAAATCATTGTAATTGTAATCAAAAAAGAGAAATAATATATAAAGTGGACGTTGGCATCGTCTTTGTCGAACCACTATAAAAACTCTGTGTGTGCTCCCCGTTCTTTTACTTTTTATTGCATTTTTAATCTTTATTCGTGTATTGATCACGCGATTGGGGGTTGATCGTCACTAGTAACCAACTTTTGACGTCAATACTTTGGCGCGCCAGGTAGGGGCAGCGCATCGACATCACCATCGAACTCCTGCTTATCTCAGGTCATGGCAAACAAACGAAAGAAAGATGCAGCATCCTCTCGTCCTGCAAACGCCGATGCAGCCAACACCGATGCTGCAGAAGTAAGCCATGAAGTTTCCTCTCATGACGACATGTCTCGATTCCTTACCCGGGACGACATGGATAAAATCATAGTCAAACTCGGAGACCATATAACATCTCAGGGTAAAGTCCTCGAACGACAACAGTAATTGATGGATCACCTTCTCGGTCGATTGGAAATAGGGTTGAACGCTTCAACATCAATTCCTCCACAGGCCGAGATTGGGACAACAGCTGACCCTCAGTTTACTCAAAATCAGGCCACCGATCGGGCTACACCTTTATTTCATCCTGATTCGGTCCCACCAACCAATCAAGCCCAGCCAGGAGTATCGCTTCCAGCGACCAGCGCGGTTATGGCCACAGAACATCAGGAGACGGACGATCAAGATCTAGGTCGTCTGGCAAATATGCCTCCGCCTTTGGAACATCTCGACCTGTCGAATCGGTCGAGCTACCACCGGGTCCCTCAGAATAACCGCCATTCCCATTACAACCCGGGATCTTGCCACAGGCCAGCCTAACCACTCTTCCTTTTCAACGAAGAGTTGGAGTAACCTTCCCTTCGAACGAGGGAAGCCAGCCTACCATGCTGGCCCTCACCATAGCAGAAGAAAATGATACCGTAAACCCTCATATCCTCGCTTCAAGCGGGGGCAACCCTGACCTCCAAACATCACATGCTATGCTGGATCAGCCCGGACCCTTTGTTACAGGCACGGCTCGACCCACTACTCATCAGGTTCTACATGGGCCATTCTTCCTAGAACCACCCGCCAGATCTCACCTTCCCTCACACCTTCACTCAAATCCCGGAGGTCGAGCCCAGCCAACGACCACCCTTCCGAGCATGCTTCTGCCGGATCCTCGTGCTGAACCCTCTCAGGATGCAGAACTAAGTTCATGGCAACGACTCCTTGGAGATGGGAGCTAGCTTGCAAGCATCGTCCGACGCTTCACTCGAGGAAACTCTTCACAGCAAGACATAGACAATGTCAATCACAGCCCCTTCACTAGAGAAATCAGAAATTCTCGAAATCCTCCAAACTTCAGGTTCCCAGCCATCGAGCCATACAACGGTCGCCCTGACCTGACCATTCACCTCATGCGATACATGCGACATATGGAAGTACTTGGTGCATCGACCAGCTTCATGGCTAAGTGCTTTCCTCTCTTTCTCACAGATATAGCCGGTATGTGGTCTCAGCAGCTAACAACGAAGTCGATCAGTAGTTGGAATACTCTAGTCACCCGCTTCATCGAACAGTTTCGAGTGCATATCTCTCGACCGAAAAGTGTCATGTTTTATCTACCATCAAGCAGCGATCCAGAGAGATGCTAAGATCCTTTCTCGAATGATTTAACGCAACTGTAGCATCTGTCGATCGGCCCGAGCCATCGATGGTGCTGATGGCAGCCATTGCGGGAGTTCAGAAGAGATCAGAATTCTCAAACTCCTTAACCAAAGATTCCCCCAAAGATACAGATGATTTTTACTCCAAGGCCAAGAGATTCCTCCGACAAGAGGATGCCAGCCTTGAAATGGAGAGCCTTGAAGTTTTAGTAGCCAAACAACAAGGTCCACTCAACAGCAATGGCCAGAATAAAGGAGGAGCAAAGGCTCCTGAAAAGGATGAACGCAATGTCCGACCTCGAAATGAAAACAAATATGATCAGTACACCGAGCTTAATTCTTCTTTGCTTGATATCTACCTCGATATACGCGAGTCCTTGCCTACTCCAAGACAACCTCGACGAGAACCAACCCGGATGGAACTCGATTCTGGCAAGCATTGTATATTCCACAACATAGCTGGACATAATAAAAATGATTGCCGACATCTGCGCGATTTCATTGAAGAACGAGTCAGAAAAGGGGAACTCGCTGAATATGTCAAAGATCGTGCCCCGCCCATGCCGCCGCAACCCTCTGCTCAAGCTCCTCAGGCTGGTCTGCGAGCTCCTAGAAATGGAAAGGACCCTGAGACTAGCACTCATGGCATTATCATTAATTAGATTTTTTATCTTTTCTTTCGATGTATTTCTTTCAACAAAAAGGACGCCTTGATTTTAGCTCTTGAGAATGCTCTGTAATCAATCACTGTCCTCGTAGAATTTTTTTTAGTTGCTTAGCAGTTATAAATTTTACTTTTTGTAAAAGTAGATCATGTTGTGAAATATTTAAGCCAAAGTACTCGCCCTCCTGTTTTGTGTGGTCAGCGCGAAAGCCCACCACTATTTTAAACACCTACTCCTTCAAGTGAGTGAGATCATATTTTCTAAATACGAGTGTGGACAACTCTCTCTTCTTTACACCACGAGCATGCATAACTCGCTAAACTAACCAACCTAACATGAGTCGAGCATAAGAAACACTTGCCCTAAGCCGAGCATGGTTTATGCTCGCCCCCATGCCGAGTATGGTTAATACTCGCCCACTCTAAGCCGAGCATGGTTTATGCTCGCCCCTATGCAGAGTATGGTTAATACTCGCCCTCTCTAAGCCGAGCATGGTTTATGCTCGCTCCTAAGCCGAGCAAGGTTGATGCTTGCCACCCTCTAAGCCAAGCATGGTTTATGCTCGCCCCTAAGCCGAGCATGGTCGATGCTCGCCACCCTCTAAAGCCAAGTAGGATAAAATGCTCGACCCATCGCCCTCCTCTAAAACGAGGATAGTTTGTTTTGTATTTGCAGGAACCAACTCTCGTACAAATGGCAATCATCATCTTGGTCTTAATACGGTTCCCGATGGTTGTAGGTTTTCTGGCCTTAACATGACCTGGCATGGTCGTCGGTTTTCCGGCCTTAATACAACATTGAAACATCGGTTTTCTGGCCTCAATATGGTCCGGCGCGACCATAGCAGCTCGAGCGTTTGTGCTTCGGTTCGGATTTCAGAACACATCTCCCTCTGATGATGAAGATGCATTCTGAGGGGTAAAGTGTTAACCCTCTTTTTTGTTAAGAGTCTCAACGAGCCAAACCAAAGCCCAAACGCGCAAACACACAATAAGCCACGCTTTAGGAAGCCCAACAGAAACACAGTCCAAAGCAATCACATGTCGGCCCAAGTCCAGAATAGCCAGAGTGACTGCTCACCCTGGAAGAATAGGTCTCATGGTCGACCGAGTTTCTCGCCTCTGGATAGAATGCGTCGACTGATTATCTCAGGCCAGCGTGGAAGATTTTTACAAAGCCAGTCCACCAGATATTCCGACTTTCAAGGCGGTAAAGGCGGTCAAACCATATGCGGACAAAGCTCTACTTTTGATATGCCTCTCCGTGGATGCCACGTCAGCCACAACTTCCAAGGATACTATTTATGAACAGTGGAATCAGTCTTCCAGCCGCAATTCAATCCAATAGATGGATTCCACGTGTCCAGGCTTTCCCGAAATGGCCGGACCATACTGCAACAACCCAAGCTGCATTCTCCACCTATAAATACCTCTAAGCTTAAAGAAGAAAGGGACACGGAAGATTCTTGGTTTTCTCTTCAACTCCATTACATCCTATAGGAGTTCGCATCTCTCAATCTCTTACAAGAAGAAGGGAAAATAATCATCTTCTTTCTCTTCTTCAGAAAAAGCATTGTAATTGTAATAAAAAAAGAAATAATATATAAAGTGGACGTAGGCATCGTCTTTGCCGAACCACTATAAAAACTTTGTGTGTGCTCCCTGTTCTTTTACTTTTTATTGCATTTTTAATCTTTATTCGTGTGTTGATCACGCGATTGGGGGTTGATCGTCAATAATAACCAACTTTTGACGTCAACACTAATCTTTTTGACATACTATTCCATAGTAGTCTATTTCTTTTATTAAATCATTTCTTCCGTGTTCCTATATTTTCAATTCTTAACATTCTTAATTGTTGCCATTATAAATATCCTTTATGTCATTTTATCCATTAAACAATGCTCATTCTTATGGACATTTAATTTAAAATCGAATATTCATACTTTTGCATAAGTGGCCTTACTTACATCCTTAATATTTTTCGATTTCAATATACTTTCACTTATTGACCATTTAGTGTTCAAATTCAAAATTCCATATTTACTAATAGGAAAGTTTTATCATATTTAATAAAAGGTATTTTTTGCTTTTCCTGAAACCTTTACATATCATTTTGCTATGAATGTTAATTTGTCCTATTGCAAATTCTTATTACTTATTTCTCCCTTATCATTTCCATAAATGATAATTAATTCACAATTAATTTCCACTAACTGCCTATTTAATTTGGGAGTTTCATTTCTTTATCTTCTCCAACTTTTATTTATTATAGGCTTCTAAATCGGTAAGGGAACTAGTGAATCACTACATGGCTTCTAGGGATTTTCTAGAAATTAAGGTTAATCCTTTCCTAAAAGAATCTACAGATAATGTTTTCTAAAGATATGTGTATTTTAAAAATATATATACTTATATATATATAGTAAAACTTTTGAAAATCCTTTTTCAAAATAACAAGTACGTCTCTCATATGTATATATTTCCCCGTAATCGTTTAACCTATGTTCTAATAGAAAATATAACAACCCACACGAAATGGTCCTAAATTTTGGCCTAAAAAGGCCAATCAGAACTTAGAGCATTCTAAACAGATTGTTGGTTCCTATAAAGAAATGTTATAACAAATATGACAAAACATACTAAAACGAAATCACAATCTCACACAACGGAATGGATAAAATATGATAACTTAAAATAGATGTACCATTAATTGAAACCATCATAAATGTTGGTTATAACAAGTCTCAAGCAATAATAGGTACATCAATAATAATTATCCCAATATAATCATACTACCGTAAATGATGACTAATAGTTATGGATCCTCCATCGTCTGGTTCCACCTCCAAGGTATCACAGATCCAAGTGTTCCCACCCGCTATCCTTTTTATATGTTATGAGGAGTGAGGTTAGAACATAAAGTTCTGGTGAATGAAAATCACATAAGTTTAATGGAATAACTGTCTCCTATATTTTGCAGTATAAATTCTTCACGATATGTCTACGTATACAAAACTATGTACAATAAACGTATGAGGCGGACACCCTACTAGTCACTTAAGGACTACATGTAAATCTATTGGTGGACATTCTTACAGTCACTTAATACCCCCACAAAGTAATCTAAGGGTGGACATTTTTATGGTCACTTAATACCCTATAAATGTAATATGAGGGCAGACATTCTTACAGCCACTTAATACCCCATGAGGCGGGATATTCCTAGTCATTTAAGGCCATTCTCTAACTTGTTAAGGGTGGACATCCCTATGGTCACTTGAAAATCTATGGAGGACCCCAACCACTTAAGACCAATTATAACTCTCCTCATAGGTCAAGAAATAGTAACGACCAGTTACTACCAAGTTTAGGTTAGGAACTCTACTTCGTTTAAGAAAACCCTCCTGGAGAAACTTCTTGTTACTATCTCACTGCCGTTACGGTTGAACTCCTAGTCACTTAATATTTCCCTTATACGATGGCTCCTTTAGGCCATTTATATATATAACCCGTCCCTAGGTCATCCCTCAGTAGCCCTTAGATAAGAAGCGGACAACTTATGGAGAACTACCCCCACTCATATGCTATCGTTTTATTAGAACCATTTAATGCCTTTTTAGAGTAAGGCCGCCCCAATGACCATTTAAGACCTTTATTAGGGCGGGTCCAATGACTTCAGCCTTTCTAAAGAATAAACATTAAAAGAGGCCTAATGTCCTAACCACTTAATATCCAAACAAGGTAGGTCAGCCACTTGATACCTTCTCGAGGCAGGCCTTCTTAACACATGAGTACTTACATATACATATATATATACACTTGACATCTCACATTAAACCGACCACTTGTAGATGTTGGATTTATCGGATGATTTCAGGCAGACTTTTACTACAAGTTGGACTTAACTTCATGTGTCGATGTAATAATTTTAATGGCCTATAACACTTAAACCTCTTACATTAACCGGGCTTACCTGTAGATGCTGGATATGACGGTCGGTTCCGAGCATGCTTCTACTACAAGTAATGGTTAACCTCGTGTCCATGTGTCACTATTTCTAATTTAAGCCATTAACTCACACACACGTACATACAAATTCCTATGAGTACATTCAAATTCTATTTCCTAATCAGAACGTAGTTATTACGCATTTATATTATGTTAATTACGCTATACTTATATAGTAGTAAATATGACATAATCATGCATGCAAAAACAACTGTTTTAATTCGTTTGAAATGTCAATCCTTATTCAAATTAAAGTTGTACAAGTTATTTCCAATATCCACTCCAGTCGTGGAGTAAATATGCATATTAACATGTAATAATCAAAATGAGAAAACAGCAATATCAACACAAAACTTGTAACCTAGGTTTGATTTGATTATCTCAGCAATAAAAGACAAACAAAGTGCCATATATCCAACACACACACATATATATATATACATACATATACATATACATATATATATATACACATATACATACATATACATATATATATAATTTCTATTTTTGTACAGATTCACTTTTTATGTACGTTTATATGCAAAACCTTTATACTTGGACATCACGTAAATAATACGTTCAAATACTCTATTTGGAAAATAGAGATTTAAACCTATTAAAATTCATAATTTCTTCAAACATTAACCTTTTTCCAATAAAACCACATATAGAGATTTAAACCAAAATAAAATAAGATAAATCTAAGCAATATAGAAAATTATACAACACCAACATGCTTCTCTTTTATTTTTTCAATAATCCAAAATCACATATACAAACAGATTGACAATTTCTTTGTAATAATTGAAATATAGGGAATTTCGAGGATGTTTAATATTATATTTTTGTTTAGATTCAAATTCCCTTAGGCATATAGATCTAGATTCACACTAGAAAATTGATAAAATTGCAAACTAATGTCATTTCCACTCATAGAGATTTGTTCAAGAGATTAGTGGAAAACTATTGTAGAATATCTCAAAAATATGGATTATCATCCTTCGATGAAACAAACTCAAGCTTCACCCAATATATATATATATATATATATATATATATATATATATAAGAGAATCAAAGTTTAGAATCTCGTGTGTATATATATATATAATTTAATCCCAGAATTTAGACAAAAGAACTTAGGCCTTGGGAGGTAGAAGTTTAGACATAGAAAGATAGGATTTAAAAGAAGAATCTAACCTGAGCTCTGGAATTAAGAAATGGAGAAGCAAAGTGGAAGTGCAAGAATGAAATAAGAAATAAGGTTTAGGAGAGGCTTAAGGGGTTGCTTATATAGTTTCAAGTGTTAATAAACACCATAGGATCAATTAGATTAAATCCAGACAATCTGCGTTTGCAAATTATACAAAAATCCCTACAAAAACATGCCTTCTCCACCCATTTTTACTCAAGAACGGTCGACACCACCTAGAAAGGCGGTCGACACTAGTGGTCGACACCCTTTAAGGGAAGCGTTTGACCACTCTAAGTCGATTTTGCCTAGGAAGCTTATTCCTTGTCATTTTGCAATTTTATTAAATATTGATTCAGTTGATTGATTACCTTCTTTAAGTTGATTATTCTTCCCCTCTTGTATATAAATATATACACAAAAATTTGAATTCAATAAAATTATTCTTTTCATGCTAATCTCAATTAATAAATTCAAGATTTATATATTTATTTATTTTAAATTCAAACCTTTTCCATTAATATTTACGCACAACTTGTTTTATTAATAATTTTTGCATATGACCTCCTTTTCAGTAAATAAAATATGAAAATGGATCAGAATCTCACCACTAACGCAACTATAATACCTTCTTGTCCTGAATACAACTTATTCAAAATTCTTATTTTCAACCCATTAATATGTTACTAATTTATTATGATTTATATTTAATTTAATCATCTATGTCAATTTAGGGTATATTTTATGGGGTGTTACATATTCAAAGGGAAACTTGACCAAGCTTATTGGACCATATTGCCAAGGCACATCAGCAAGATCCAAATCTTGCACATCTTATTCTTCTTTGTAAGTTTGAATCCCATGATGATGCGTTAAGGGATACCAGAATTGATACTTATGGTTGCATTCATAAAAGAACCAATTGATCATGCCTAGTTTTTCTAATCTTAAGCAAGACATTTTTGATGAGTATCACCAGTATAGTATACTATTTATCTTGGCAGTCGCAAGATGTATGTCGATATATGACGCTTGTAATACTCGGAAGGCATGAAACATGATGTGGGAGAGAAATTCCATGACTTGTCAACTCATTAAGGCAGAACACAAGTGTCGTAGTGGACTTCTTCAGCCTCTTGAGGTCCTGTTGAGGAAATAAGATCTGATTTTTGTGGACTTCATCGATGGCGAGATCAGGCCATAGCAATATTTGGATGATAAAGGATCATTCGACTAAATCCACTCATTTCATTCGTATTGAGTCCGTGTTAGACCAAAAAATGGTTCTAACACCCAATAGACTAGAATTTGTAGAGATTAATGAAGAAATATATAATGAAAACGAGAAACAAAAAACAAACACAAAAGATTTACAGTGGTTCGGCATTAACGAGCCTACGTCCATTTTGTAATTCTACTATTCAACAAAGAAGTACAATTACAATGCTTGAAACCCTCAAACACTTAATTATCTCTAAAATATGGAAAATCATTTAGAAATCGTGAAAACGGAGCTCAAGTCGAGTAGAAACATCAGACAATACAATGTTCTTCAAAAAATAAAGTGTCAAAGGTCCTTCTCTAAGCCTTCAGATTGGGTACATAGTGTAGCAACCGTTTGGTTCAACATATTGGCGGGAATGGTTACAATAACGTGGCACTCGAACCGCAGATACAGAAAAGTTAGTGGAGCTGTTGTCATAGAGCTATATTCAAGTGGGATCGGGTCATGGGACACCTGGCGAGGATTCCATTTGATCTGGAGGTAGTGGTAAACGTCGAAAAGTTGCCTTCATGGGATCGAAAAGGGGGTCAGATCGAGCTATTCGACCCAACCTTATTCGACCCAAAGACTTGCGACCTGGCTCATCTACTTTCAATTCGGTCCAATAGGTATAGAGTTTCTTATACTTTCTTTCCTTCATTCTGATCCAAAGCTTTAGGTATTGATTAGGCACGACTCTTGATGTCTAGAGCTTTACGATCATGATAATTCGTTCTATGGACGACCTTACTACAAGCCAGGGTAAAATATTGCCCACCAAAGTACGTCTTATCGTAGATGAGATGTACTTTGAACTTGTCAAGCTATCCATTCCTGAATAAACAATAGTCAATGATCTTGTCTTTCCGTGAAGTCGTGACTCTTGATTCCTTGTTTTATGCACAAATAAAAGATTACACCCATGATTGTCTTTGTTACGATTGTTAGTTCAAGACCTTCAATTGAAGCATAAACAAATATATAGGTAATTTCTTCAAACCCTTGTTGAATCAAAAGATTAGAATTACCCATTTAATCATGCTAATTTGTAGGTTTGCGTTTATTTTTACACACATAAGTCATTCCAACCAATTTCTTTTTTATTATTGAGATTTAATCAAAATACAGGAATATGATGCATCACCACAAGCATGAAATTGTTGTTTAGGATGTCCCATCGGACCCCCATACTTTTCATATCTTCCTTTAAAAACTCGGTCAACCCGTCTTTTCAGTGTAGCCGAAGAGTCTCCCAGGAGCTGTATATAAAACAATTCTCTCATCTCTTACTTTACCCTTCCATCACCGAACTATTTCAAACTCAGGAACCTTAGTCTCCAAAACACTTTGAATCCATCTCGATTCTTGAATCCAATCCATAGGTTGGTTGTTAATCATTTAGATCATTTTCTAATTTGAGGTTTCACATGAATTTGATCCCTAAATCTCATCGATCCACCTCCAATTTGCCACATCGTCGATGCTATGGGTTATGTAGATGGCGCTACTATCGGCGGTGCTTATGGTGTCTCCAGTTCATCAATCGGTCGTCCATGGTGTGGGTTCATCGGTTGTTTGTTACTCGAATTTGGTTACTGGAGGAACAATAAGAACACGGTGTGGAAGAAATAATGTGGGATAAAAATTAACTTATCTCGAAGGTATTTCGGATTGAATGATTTGGCAGACAAGAAGATCAAAGTGGCTACAAATGGCTAGTGCTTCATCGGCTTGGATCGAACATTTTCGATCCGTAGCGGTTCGTCTCATGCTGTTCCTTCTGAATGAGATCGATCTGAGGTACTCAAACCAGAAAACTTCTATTCGAACATAAGCAATCAATATAACTCTTATATATATATATATATATATATATATATATATCTAGGTCTATAAGCATGAAAATATAACAACTTCAACCTATCTATATATATTTATGAAAACCAACATAATGCCCACTCTTCTAGACAGTTAGGATAGAGTCTTTTAGAATCCGAACTTAAGTGGCATTGCATATTTACTCGAAGATTCTAAACATGAAGACATAACTTTGATGACACCGCAACACACATCGAACAATTACATACTTTCGTCATTTCTCTACTTTATACAATTAATCATACCTGCACCGCACACACTAGCGCACACACAGGAGGTACGGGTTATTTTGCTCTAATCTCCGATATTTCTTGGATAATACAGTAAGTATGTCTAGAAGGTATCCTAAAAGATAGTCTGAGTCTGAGAAAGGCAAAGCTCCAGAGACATCAACCAATCCCGATATTCTCCCATCGAATTGTAATTCCGACAATACTGATCTGGAATTCGAAGTTGATACCCACGATGAAGTAGAATCCTCCAAAGAAGGAATTTCTATGGACGAGGAGGTAGGAGGAGTAGGAGACAATAGAGCCCCTAACATATTAGATGATGCGTATTTTTCGGTAGAGCCCTTCGACTCTTGGGTATCCACTACCGATGAGTCAAGACTTCGACGATTATGTCTAAAACGTGGGATATATTGGGATAAGGTTCGATGAAATGACTCGCATTCGCAGAGGGTATTATAATTAATTTATTTAATTATATAAATAGCGATAGAGTGAATTAAATGGTGGTTTAATTAAATAATGGTGAATATTTAATTAAAATAATAAATCAAATAATATATTTAATTCTGAAATAATCAGAATTGGCAGAAATGGCGATATGGTGTGAACTGGATCATCTATGATATTTAATTTAGTTTAGAATTGAATTAGAATAACGAATATATTATTTGAATGACAGTTTGAACGTATAATTATACTATAATTAAAATCGAGCTCGAAATGGAGCGGCAGTTCGCTATTTAGCTATTTGAACTTCAACTGAATGTACAGGGTCCATTTTAAATCGGATTTTTGTGAAACAAGAAACGTTAGGAGCTGGTGGAGTATATCTTTCTAGTGGAAGAGAAAAATCGGGATTTCGTCGTGTAGATTTTGATTTATGTCCAAATCAAATTTTAGAAAAGTCATTGTGGAATTCCTTTACAATTTATAAAGGAACTATTTATATTTTTAAAAAAAGGAATTTCAATATAAATCGAATATCGGGTTGACCCAGAAGTGAATATCGAGTTAGAAATTCATATAGGAATATTCTAGAGCTATATGATATTCTGTTGTGAATATATACGATAATATTTATTTTTAAATATTAAATTTAATTATTTTTAAATATATTTATATATTTAAATAGGTTATTTAAGGATTTAAAAATAGCCACTTTGGCAAACTAAGTCGGAATTCGACAAAACTAATTTTGTTGGATCCGCAATGTCAAATAGTTGTTAGATTTCTAGTTCCATGATTTTTGAAGTCAGTATGTGGCCGTACGGATTTTTAGAGTGAGAAACAGTCAGTATTTTGATGGTTAAAAATACGCTGTGTGAGCATATGAAGTCAAAATTCGATAAACCAGTTTCGTTGGGTCCGCAATGTCGAACTCTAGCTACATGTCCAGTTTGGTGACTTTTGGGTATCATATGTTGTCACAGGGATTTTTAAGGATCGGAGACAAACAGAAAATCGAGAAAATAAAATATAAAAATCAAATTAAAAATATCCTAAGATTTTCTGTGGACCACATGAAGGCCACGCGACCACCTCCCACAGCCACAAACCTTACCTAACCCAAACAACCTATATAACCCATATAAACTGAACACAACAAGCAAAATCCAAAGAGAAAAATTTATATAAAATTAAATACACAATGAAATCATCCACTCTTTGATTCGTTGAGATGCTGCGGTGGAGAGCTTCGCGCTGATGCTAGCCTTGTTGGTTGCGAACACTTTGGCGAGTACCAATTTTAACACAGTAAACTATGGTTTGGATTATAGGAGGATTTAGGGGTTGAGGTGGAAATCGGGTATTATACTTATGATTGGGGTGGAAAATAGCACGATGTGTGAAATTTTGGTGGCATTCGGAAATGCAAAGTGACGCAAGGTCACAGTGGTTGACGGCGTACAGGCCTGGCGACGGACTCGAGAATGGTGCGCGAGGTTGAGGAGGGTTGGCGGTTGTTGATGCTCGTTGGAAGGGAAGTAAAATGGTGATTTTTCTGTAAATTACGGTGAGGGAGGGAAGTAGTAGTGATGAGGGATTTCGATCGTTAATGGTGAAGAGTACCTGGAGCTGATGTATTTCGGCAATTGGGGGAGATGGAGTATGTAATAGCAGGTTTGGGTGATCACGTTAGGAGGTGGGCCAAAGGAAGTAAGGTAAAGCCCATTAATTTAAAAAGGAAGTTAGCTTATTTTAAAATAAATACTATATAAACTTCAATTGTTAATATCCCGTACGTTCATGATAAGAATTTGAGAAAACAAGATCCGATGGGATCGTATAGATGGACACTACCCAATGGAACTAACTAGGAGTCAATTGGAGCTCGTTACAATTTATAGCAAATTGAATTGTCCGTTTGAATCGAATCGAGCGATGGTTATCGTTATTTACGATGATTGTCCAATGTGAGTAAATCTAACTAACTCTGAACAGTTTATATTTCGTTTTGTATTCTTAGAACTGTTAAATATTGGCTGATTGACTGTGTGTTGACTGTTTGATTGAACTGCTAATTAGTTAGTTGAATTTCTATATTGATTCTGTTTAACAGAATATATCATATAGAACTGAAAGTGATGTTGATTTTATTGTGTAACATCTGTGGATGCAGGGAAACAGGTTGGAGGAATCCGACTGGATTCCTCAACATTTATTTTACTGTTTTTCATATATTGTGATATATGATGTGATATATAATCTGTTGTCAATTATATGTGTTTGGACGATATTGATCATCGTGATTTGATATGTTGAATACCATAACATACCGGAATGTTGATAAGGGAATTTTCAAAGTGATATTGAAAATAAAATATTTATAAATTGGAATATTTATAATAAAATATTTATAAATTGGAATATTTATAAATATGAGATATTTAGAAAGGGAATAATTATAAAATCAAAGAATTTTATAAAATGATTTTTTACTTAGCAAGTAAATAGAAGTGTAAAACGATATTTATTTAAGAAGTAAATAGAAGTATAAAGAAAGATATTTACGTAGAAAGTAAATAAATAGAGTAAAGGAATATTTATTTGATAAATAAATAGAATAAAGGAATATTTATTGGGAAAATAAATAGGATTATAACAGGAAATTTACAAGATAGAAAAGAGTTATTCAATTAGAGTTATCAAATAGAGTCATCAAAAAGAAGTTAATTGCACATAGTTATTCAAAAGAAGTTAATTAAACATAGTTAAAAGAAATAGAGTTAAACAAGATTTGAAACTGACTAGAGATTAGTTAAGTCGAACAGTTTTCTGAGTATCGATCTGATGTTGGTTTCGGCCTTCGGGGTTTATACTTAGAGAATTGTTCTCCAACTAGTTTACATTCAGGGACTAATAGTTGTGAAATGATAGTGATATGTAAATAACAATGGAAATGTTTTCCAGTGTTAATAATGTATATTTTCTAAACATAGAAAATAAGGAAATATGAATATATATATATATATATATGATTGATGATTAATTGATAGAATTTCCATCTGGAAATAATATCGTTGTTTGCACACCTGTTTTTCTTTGATAGTTAAATCACAGACTATTGAAATTTTGACCATTTTAACGTTGTTAATATGGAGAGACCGGTTGGATTATTATCCAAAGAACCACTCTGTATTGGCATAAGCGTTGCGAATCATATATGCCAAAGATAATTGAAGACGGAGTAAAGTGCAAGGGCTATTGTATAAGTCTTAGATAACAGTGACTAAGACGGATGTACTGAATAGTGCCTTCGGTTTATCCTGTTCCTGGATGACTTGTATAGATGAATGTCTAACAGAGTATTTCCAGAAAGGTCACGTACATTGATTTCTTCAACCGCACCAAGAGTGGAAGCGGAGAAGGAAACTTCTTTTAGCTGACACGTAATTTATGGTTGTAGACGTCAAATTAGTAATTTTCGATGGATCTGACAATGTGGCATTCGAAGTAAATCTGATGTGATGATAAAACGTTACCTTAAGCTTCATCAACCGGTAAATGACAGAAATCGGGCTGGTAGCATGGCTATGTAGGTCGCACCTTTAGGGTGTATAATCACCTGATCTAGAGTTTCATTTACTTCTAAAAATCTATTGTTGATGCTGTCCCATTCGGGAAACGGTTGTTGATCCCAACCGTTGGTGATATACATTCGAGACACTCAAGCGAAATGAGTGGTCGGCCATGTGTGGCCGGGTTGCAATATGTTCTTGTTGAACTCAGTGTATTCCTTTCTGGAGGTACACTAGCGAAAGGTGGTTCCATACCTTGTCATTGTTGGAAATCCATTACCCAATACGTGCTTGCGGTTTTGATTGTATACTATATATGTAGAACGTGAGATGGAAGCGTTTCTACTAGACGATTATTATATAGTGACTAATAGACATTATTATAATATAAAAAGGTTTTTGATATAAAGATATTTTGGATTCTCATAGGGGAAAAACCCGTTCCATTATACGGCGTGGTCTTATGAGATATCACTTAATGGCTCAAACTGTTTTAAACTGTTTTACTCATACCAGTCCCATGACTAACCCGGAGTTTATTTTGTTTTGTTTTCCCTAAAATCTTGGGTGCCCAATTTTCTATGGGCTGTCAAGTAGTCAATATTTTACAGATATACTTGAAGAGCTGGAGTAGGAGGCTTCAGGATCATATAGCTATAGTTTATTTCCGCTGTGTTGTAAGTGCTATACTTTGACAATGATGTATATTCAAGTACAAATGTGTATTTCAAAGTTTTTGTTATATATTATATGTTATTCGTTCCGCTGTGAGGTTCGTGTTACTTTGATGTTGTCCTTCTTCTTCTTCTATTCTAAGTTTCTATCTTATCATTCCTCACCCTCTAATTTCTTTCATTAATCATCCAGTATTTTTGACTCTTGATGTTCGATATGTGTTGTATATCGGATAATCAAGGTCGCTAAATTTCCGGGTCATTACAGTTGGTATCATAGCTTAAGGTTAAGTGAATTACCTTGGCTCTGTGGCGTAACTCAGTGGAGATGGGGTTAGCAGTACCCTAGATTGAGTTGATTGTGTATATACGAGTGAGCGTATTTGTTATTGATATAAAAATTTGTTTTATATTGTGGAGATTTGTTGGTTGAGTTGTTTATGGATTATGGTCGATCAGTTTGATCCACTGTATCGGTAGGAGTTACTAAACACTCGAATACGGTGGGTCGACAAAATCGAGTCTTGAAAAGAGGGTAAACTAAAATAAGTTTACCCAAGGTATATCTTGATATAGAGAAGATATATATATCAAAATTATAATATAGTGGATATATTGGTTGTTATTATAATCAAGTAAGATTATAAATTAAATGGTTATGTAAATAACCAATCAGAATTCATATAAGTGAAATACGTGAAATCAGATGAGTTAAATCTGAAATTTAAACCAGAAATTGAATTAAAATTCTGGAAAATTGGATAAGTGTTTGTAAATGTATTTGCATTAAAAAAAGAAAATTTAAGATCCTGGGAGATTTTATATTGTTTTACAAGTAGTGTGAATTATATTTTGAAATGAATTTCAAAGTGGAAATGTTTAGAAATGGTTTTATAGTATTGAACTCACTTCGATCACTGGAAAATAGATTCTGATGATGAAAGCTGCACCATCAGTATTCATTTTCGTGTTGTAAGTGACGAATTACTACCAGAGATACTGTTTTGAATTTGTTTTGGGAAAGACAAGTTGTGTTGAATTTCAAATAGGAAAATTTGATTTTTGGAAAGAGTAAACTGTTTAAAAACTCCCAGGGAAGGACTGTTTGAATTAAAAACAAATTCAACAGAAATTTGTGAAAGCAAATTTGAATTAAAGTAAAGCCAGTAAAGTGGTAACTGAGATTGAATTAGAATGATATCAAAACAATTTGGATTGTGAGATTCAAATTTGAAGTGTAATGTGATAATCTAGTTAAGAGTTGGGAATCGAGAAGAAACTCGAGTTGAAATGATATTTGGCTCGGATATAAGCGAATGGTTGTGTTGTGGATAAAAGCAGATTGAAATTTGATTGGGATGACCCTTGTATCCGCTGAATTGATAACAGGTGGAAAGGATAAAATGATATGCCGACAAAAGGTACAAGTTTATATTTCTATTGGATATAAGATTTATGAGCCAAATTGGGAAGCCGTTTGCCTGTTTGATTTTTTTTTGGGTTGGAGATGGCCCAAAGAGGCGAGTTGGAGTTTGACCTACTGACCAGTACAAAGGGGGTGCTGGCGAAATTTTTCGAAAAGTTAAGGCATTAGAAAATTTTCAGGATTTTTGAAAATTTTCGTTGATAAGAATTAATTAATATTTTAATTGAAATTAAATTGGTTCAGTTGAAACTGAATTTAAGAAGTGAACAAATATGTTCTAACCAGTCGATAAGGTCCTTCTCTACCTTAGCAATTTCGAGGATGAAATTATTTTAAGTGCGGAAGATTGTAATGACCCGCATTCGCAGAGGGTATTATAATTAATTTATTTAATTATATAAATAGTGATATAGTGAATTAAATGGTGGTTTAGTAAAATAATGGTGAATATTTAATTAAAATAATAAATCAAATAATATATTTAATTTTGAAATAATCAAAATTGGCAGAAATGGCGATATGGTGTGAACTGGATCATCTGTGATATTTAATTCAGTTTAGAATTGAATTAGAATAACGAATATATTATTTGAACGACAATTTGAACGTATGATTATATTATAATTAAAATCGAGCTCGAAATGGCGCGGCAGTTCGCTATTTGGCGATTTGAACTTCAACTGAATGTACAGGGTCCATTTTAAATCGGATTTCTGTGAAATAAGAAATGTTAGGAGCTAGTGGAGTATATCTTTCTAGTGGAAGAGAAAAATCGGGATTTCGTCGTGTAGATTTTGATTTATGTCCAAATCAAATTTTAGAAAAGTCGTTGTGGAATTCCTTTATAATTTATAAAGGAATTATTAATATTTTAAAAAAAGGAATTTCAATATAAATCGAATATCGGGTTGACCCAGAAGTGAATATCGAGTTAGAAATTTATATAGGAATATTCTAGAGCTGTATGATATTCTGTTATGAATATATACGATAATATTTAGTTTTAAATATTAAATTTAATTATATTTAAATATATATATATGTTTAAATAGGTTATTTAGGGATTTAAAAATAGCCACTTTGGAAAACGAAGTCGGAATTTGATGAAACTAATTTTGTTGGATCCGCAATGTCAAATAGTTGTTAGATTTCCAGTTCCGTGATTTTTGAAGTCAGTATGTGGTCGTACGGATTTTTAGAGTGAGAAACAGTCAGTATTTTGATAGCTAAAAATACGCTGTATGAGCATACGAAATCGAAATTCGACGAAACCAGTTTCATTGGGTCCGCAATGTCGAACTCTAGCTACATGTCCATTTTGGTGGTTTTTGGGTATCGTATGTTGTCACAGGGATTTTTAAGGATCGGAGACAAACAGAAAATCGAGAAAATAAAATATAAAAATCAAAATTAAAAATATCCTAAGATTTTCTGTGGACCACATGAAGGCCACGCGACCGCCTCCCACAACCACAAACCTTACCTAACCCAAACAACCTATATAACCCGTATAAACTGAAAACAGCAAGCAAAATCCAAAGAGATAAATTTATATAAAATCAAATACACATTGAAATCATCCACTCTTTGATTCGTTGAGATGTTGGGGTGGAGAGCTTCACGCTGATACTAGCCTTGTTGGGTGCGAACACCATTTGGCGAGTTCCAATTTTAACACAGTAAACTAGGGTTTGGATTATAGGAGGATTTAGGGGTTGAGGTGGAAATCGGGTATTATACTTATGATTGGGGTGGAAAATGGAACGATGTGTGAAATTTTGGTGGCATTCATAGATACAAAGTGACGCAAGGTCACAGTGGTTGATGGCGTACAGGCCTGGCGACGAACTCGAGAATGGTGCGCGAGGTTGAGGAGGGTTGGTGGGTGTCGATGCTCGTTGGAAGGGAAGTAGAATGGTGATTTTTTTTGTAAATTACAGTGTGGGAGGGAAGGAGTAGTGATGAGGGATTTCGATCGTTAATGGTGAAGAGTGCCTGGAGCTAATGTAATTCGACAAATGGGGGAGATGGAGTATGTAATAGCGGGTTTGGGTGATCACATTAGGAGGTGGGCCAAGGGAATTAAGGTAAAGCCCATTAATTTAAAAAGGAAGTTAGCTTATTTTAAAATAAATACTATATAAACTTCAATTGTTAATATCCCGTACGTTCGTGATAAGAATTTGACAAAACAAGATCCGATGGGATCGTATGGACGGACACTACCCAATGGAACTGACTAGGAGTCAATTGGAGCTCGTTACAATTTATAGCAAAATAAATTGTCCGTCTAAATCGAATTGAGCGATGGTTATCGTTATTAACGATGATCGTCCAATGTGAGTAAATCTCACTAACTCTGAACAGTTTATATTTCATGTTGTATTCTTAGAACTGTTAAATATTGGCTGATTGACCGTGTGTTGACTGTTTGATTGAACTGCTAGTCAGTTAGTTGAATTTCTATATTGATTCTGTTTAACAGAATATATCATATGGAACTGAAAGTGATGTTGATTTTATTGTGTAACATCTGTGGATGTTGGGAAACAGGTTGGAGGAATCCGACTGGATTCCTCAACATTTATTTCACTGTATTTCATATATTGTGATATAAGATGTGATATATAATCTGTTGTCAATTATATGTGTTTGGACGATATTGATCATCGTGATTTGATATGTTGAATACCATAACATACCGGAATGTTGATAAGGGAATTTAAAAAGTGATATTGAAAATAAAATATTTATAAATTGGAATATTTATAAATAGGAGATATTTAGAAAGGGATTAATTATAAAATCAAAGAATTTTATAAAACGATTTTTTACTTAGCAAGTAAATAGAAGTGTAAAACGATATTTATTTAAGAAGTAAATAGAAGTATAAAGAAAGATATTTATGTAGATAGTAAATAAATAGAATAAAGGAATATTATTTGATAAATAAATAGAATAAAGGAATACTTATTGGGAAAATAAATAGGATTATAAAAGGAAATTTACAAGATAGAAAAGAGTTAGTCAATTAGAGTTATCAAATAGAGTCATCAAAAAGAAGTTAATTGAACATAGTTATTCAAAAGAAGTTAATCGAACATAGTTAAAAGAAATAGAGTTAAACAAGATTTGAAACTGACTAAAGATTAGTTAAGTCGAATAGTTTTCTGAGTATCGATCTGATGTTGGTTTTGGCCTTCGGGGTTTATACTTAGAGAATTGTTCTCCTACTAGTTTACAGTCAGGGACTGATAGTTGTGAAATCATAGTGATATGTAAATGACAATGGAAATGTTTTCCAGTGTTAATAACGTATATTTTCTAAACATAGAAAATAAGAAAATATGAATATATATATATATATATGATTGATGATTGATTGATAGAATTTCCATCTGGAAATAATATCGTTGTTTGCACACCTGTTTTTCTTTGATAGTTAAATCACATACTATCGAAGTTTTGACCATTTTAACGTTGTTAATATGGAGAGACCGGTTGGATTATTATCCAAAGAACCACTCTATATTGGCATAAGAATTGCGAATCATATATGCTAAAGATAATTGAAGACGAAGTATAGTGCAAGGGCTATTGTATAAGTCTTAGATAACAGTGCCTAAGACGGATGTACTGAATAGTGCTTTCGGTTCATCTTGTTCCTAAATGACTTGTATGGACGAATGTCTGACAGAGTATTTCCAGAAAGGTCACGTACATTGATTTCTTCAACCGTACCAAGAGAGGAAGCGGAGAAGGAAACTTCTTTTAGCTGACACGTAATGTATTGTTGTAGACGTCAAATTAGTAATTTTCGATGGATCTGACAATGTGGCATTCGAAGTAAATCTGATGTGATGATAAAGCGTAACCTCAAGCTTCATCAACCGGTAAATGACATAAATCGGGCAGGTAGCATGGCTATGTAGGTCGCACCTATTAGGGTGTATAATCACCTGATCTAGAGTTTCATTTACTTCTAAAAATCTATTGTTGATGCTGTCCCATTCGGGAAACGGTTGATGATCCCAATCGTTGGTGATATACCTTCGATACACTCAAGCTAAATGAGTGGTCGGTCATGTGTGGCCGGGTTGCAATATATTCTTGTTAAACCCAGTGTATTCCTTTCTAGAGGTACACTAGCGAAAGGTGGTTCCATACCTTGTCATAGTTGGAAATCCATTACCAAATACGTGCTTGCGGTTTTGATTGTATACTATATATGTAGAACGTGAGATGGAAGCGTTTCTGCTAGATGATTATTATATTGTGACTGATAGACATTATTATAATATCAAAAGGTTTTTGATATAAAGATATTTTGGATTCTCATAAGGGAAAAACCCGTTCCGCTATACGGCATGGTCTTATGAGATATCACTTAATGGCTCAAACTGTTTTAAACGGTTTTACTCATACCAGTCCCATGACTGACCCGGAGTTTATTTTGTTTTGTTTTCCCTAAACTCTTGGGTGCCCAATTTTGTATGGGTAGTCAAGTAGTCAGGATTTTACAGATATACTTGAAGAGCTGGAGCAGGAGGCTTCAGGATCATATAGCTATAATTTATTTCTGCTGTGTTGTAAGTGTTGTACTTTGACAATGATGTATATTCAAGTACAGATTTATATTTCAAAGTTATGTTATATATTATATGTTATTCGTTCCGCTGTGAGGTTCGTGTTACTCTGATGTTGTCCTTCTTCTTCTTCTATTCTAAGTTTCTATCTTATCTTTCCTCACCCTCTAATTTCTTTCATTAATCATCCAGTATTTTCGACTCTTGATGTTCGATATGTGTTGTGTATCGGATAATCAAGGTCGCTAAATTTCCGGGTCATTACATTCGAGTTGCCAACTTCATAGATTAACCTTACAATCCACCATAGGGATATATGGCGATAAGCCGACATATATGCTCGGTCAGGAGCATTCCTCTGTTTCAACCTTTTATCGTCGATTTTCTTAGACGATTGAAAATAGCTCTGATGCAGCTTCACCCAACAGCGTATTCATATTTATACACTTTGTACATTGCATATATGGAAGTCTTAGGTGTGGAGTCCACTTATGAAGATATAACCTTTTTCTATAACTTCAAGCATCAAAAAGATGGGGCTCCCTCCTTCCTCTATTTCGAATCCGCACCTAAAAGGAAAATTATCATTGAGGGATTTGGTAATATGGGAGATATAAGGCCCAAATTTTCTACATTCGACACCAAGCCGGGTGTGCCAGGAGATGGCTTCAATTTGGTAAGCTACAAGTCTTGGTTTCCATACTTTATCCTTGCTTACAGGTTTTCTAACCTTCCTTTTTTGCTTTCAGTTCCGAATCTAAAGAAACCATAAAGCCAAGTGTATCAAGACCGTCTAATTGCTTTATTGAACGCTCCATCGGCTTTGTTAAGTGCCAAAAGCTTCTTAGTGGATGAGTTTCTTCACCGAAACCATTTTCTTAGTCTGCAACAAAGCATATGAATCGGTAGAGGCTATTCTCATGTATATGTGCACCCAACTCAGATTCCTTCGGCGTCGGCGGGGACTGGAAGCATGCCCCGGTCGAGTGGCGGATAGCAGTATCATCTATGGTTTGGGAGTCCCCGAAAAGCAAAGATTTCGTAAGTACCATTCAGGAACCTCAACTGGGAGAGAGGGGGAGAGAGAGAGAAATCTCCTGAGAAAGTAACCAATGAAACACACAAGAGTCTCTCTCCAATAAATGTATTCAAAGAGGAGCTTCGGGATAAGACCACCGAGGAGGAGCCTAGGGGTCTTTCTCCAAAAGATACATTTATTACAGAGAAACAACCTTCTCACAAGACTCTACCAACTGCTAAATTACCAGTCCATGATCCTATAAAGAGAAGTCAGTGTCTTCATTTCAAGGCTTGGGTGATCGTCCTTTCCCAGATACTATATATTATTCCCAAGATATCGGCTTTGGTTGTTTCTTTCCTACTTCCGAGGAAGAAATTACATCCACCAAGATATGGAAGACGACACCCACTAGCCAAACTCTGGGCTCCGGTCCATCATCGGGATCACTTAGGACACACACGACACAGAAACTGCACGTCACAACACTTGTGCATTATACTATTTCCTAATTTTAATACTGGCTTGTGTTAACTTGGAATGACGATGTGTCACCGAAGTTATGACCCTAGAAAGCTCCGCAGCTATCTCCCGTAGTCTTATACTAACGTTGAAAATGATTTTATAGACGATTCGAGATGACAGAAGGCGTTATAAACAAAGATACTTTCCCCCTTATGCTCTCACCCACCGGTTCATTCTGATTCTAAAAAGCATAAAAGCCAACAAGGCCACCGTGAAGGGGAAAACAGATTCCTAAAGCCCCAATTCCTCCAAAAGAGTCATACCCCCACAAAAACATATCCAGAAGCATTCCAACGCTAGGGAAAAGTTCAAAGACAAAGATAATGCATCTATCATTCCATCCAAGCGTAAATCCATCAACATTTCCACGACGATGCCCGTGGTTCCTTACGCCTCAACTGCCGAGAGGGTAAAAATTTTAGAAGAGAAATTCCCACGGTATCACTTTAAGAACATGCATTTCATGCTCAACCTTCAACCAGTCCCTGCAAATTGGTCTGATAGTGTCAAGGCTTAGATAGACTTCCTTGATTAACAATTTAAGGAAACGTGCAAGTTTGCCAGAAAGCTATCTGAAATCATACAATATCTCCAACTGGGCTTGGACAACTAGAAACAAATATCAGAACATGACATCTCGACTCGGAGGGCTACTGAGAAAGAGTGTGAGGATGCCCAGGCTAAGCTTGCACTTGCAGAACACGATGCCGTGAAGTATAAGAAGGAGAATTATGATTATAGCACTTTCACTACAAGCTCAATGTCAATAGCAAAGAATGTACAACTCTCAAGGAACAATGCCAGAGTGTTATGGTTGAAAATACTGATTTGAAGTGCACTCTCCTTGAGCGTGAGAAGGCTGAACTTGATAAAGAGGCTGTCAATCTAAAAGACAAGATGGCTGAAGCTGAGGAGAGGGCAAGAAAAGACAATGAAAATGCTAACACTGCCCTTGAGTCTGCTTCCAATTCTAAGACACAGTTTGAGGTTGATAAGGCCATGATGGAGAAATAGCACACTAAAGAAAAAAAGGAACTTGATGGCATGAGACATCTTATAATGTCTTTCTGTAACACCCCGCCTCCGCTAGGGTCACTCGCAAAGGAATGCACTAGCTTTAGAGGGGCATTATTGGTAAACATGCACAGAAATATCACAAGACAGAACATATAAAATAGCGGAAGTAAAATCGAACTTTCATAAATTCATTAATAAGTAAGGTCTAAAGCCTTTTACATCAGAGTACATCAAAACCTGTCTTGCAATAATAAAGAAGCATAAAGACATTTTCATAAATTATTCCCCAAGTAAAAACAGTAAAGTAGCCACAGCCAAGAAAAGTCCAAGCCATCCATGATGACCTTCAAGCAGAAGAAGTCTGAACTAACCAACAGTATTTCCTCCCTGTAACCTGGGGGGGAAACGGAAGAAAAGAGGCGAAACAAAACGGGTCAGTCAAAAAGACTGAGTAAGCCCTATCTACTATTAGTATAAAAACTAGTAAAGTTAACTGACATGAGAAACTGAGATGAACATAAGCATGATAACAAGATAGATAAGCTAAATCAAAATAACAGGATGAACTACTGAACTCAGATAAACTAGGGTGTCGTGATAAACTACGGTGTCAAGATAAAACAAGGTATCACATTGTCAGGTTTCTATCAAGTATAATATCCCAAGATATCTATCGCGTATAACGTCCCATGGCATCTATCCTGTATATCCGCTCTGCACCTACCGTACTAGTACCCCAACTGTATTACGTGTTATCCGTGAATGACCCTTACTCAAAAGTCGTGTAATGGTCCATGTCAACCTAATATGCCGCATATATAGGTTACTCAACTCATATGTTTCTTTCCATGTATAAGTTCAGTCCTTTGCCGTAGGCTGTACGGGCTTTCCCATGTAAACGGTTTATCCTTGAAGTTGTTTTGGACTGCAACCCTTGATCTAGTTGTGTTTCCTTACCATGAACTATCGCGCGTCCACTTAGGATTTATGCCACCTAGGACCGCTAGGGATTCTGCTACCTAATGAACGTTTCCGTGTCTCGGTTTGGGTTTTGGCCACCTAGGACCACTAGGGATTACGCCACCCGTCAACCGCGCCCTTGATCCCACGTATGTATCGTGAATCGTTTTCCATGTCTAGATGCACATGTTCCCCAATGTGCCATCCGAGTTCCGTGCCAGGGCAAATCAAGAAATACGGAACTCGGTCGGGAGCTTTAAATCGTCTGTCGATGCAGATATCAAGGTCTGTTTTTGTACCCGTGGCTATGGTCCCACGTGACCCCTCCCTCAACTACTGAAAGGCAATCCAAGAAAAATCATGTATAAGAACCACTCCCCGGCCCCACTATAGCCCACTTTACTACGGGCCAACCTCACCCATGACTCGATAGCAAGCACATGGTCTGTTGGGGGTTCCCTGCCTTTCCACACGTACACGATTGACTAAAGATGGTAGGTAGTCGGCGATGTGCTATCCAGGGCAAAAACAAGAATCGTCGACTCCACGCTAATCCATCCCAGTCTTTAGGTTGCTCGCATAGCAACCAAGGCATACTCTTGGTCCTTCTAACGCAGACCTTAACCTCTCATGGGCCTAGTATAATTACCTGGCAGCCCACAGAGGGATCCCAAGAATATCCTCACGTCCCCCGAAGCTTCCACTTCGGCACCCAGTGCGTTGGAGCTTTTATCCAAGTCAGATAACTTGCTCCCCCTCGTATACTAAGCGATGACCTACCGTATCAGGTTACTCATCGTTTTGAGAATTAGTCCTATGTCCTTAGCTAAGAATTATTACTTAGTTACCCTTAACTAAGGTTTACCACTTAGCTTCCTTTCCCGTTATCCTTGATTAACCACGGTTTTCTACCTAGTTCTTCTAGCTAGGGTTTGTCTATTGGGTTAAGTGTTATCATTCAAGTCCATGACTTAACCCGCCCACGAATCACGTCAAAGATTGGCTAAGTATTTAAGTTCAAGACTTAGTCCCACAAGTTGGTTAAGTGTACCCAGAGGCTCATGACTTAACCCTATCAAGTCAAATTGGTCAAGTACTAGCTTACCTTAATTCTATCGGATTATCTTGCTAGATCGATTAAGCATAAATTATCTTAATCCCATCAAATTATCGAGTCAGATTGGTTAAGTATAGGTTGGCTTAACCCCATCCTCTAATCGTACTACAATGGTTAAGTATATTCTAAAAAGGTCTTGTGACTTAACCTTATCAGGTCCGCGTATTAGATTGGTTAAGTGTAAGTTACTTAACCCCATCAAATCATCATGTATAATTGGTTAAGTATAAGTTGCTTAACCCCATTAAATTACCACGTTAAGTTGGTTAAGTATTGGTTACTTAACCTCATTGAATTACCGAGTTTAAATTGGTTAAGTGTTTAACTTAACCCCATCGAATTACCGTGTTTAGATTAGTTAAGTGTGGATTACTTAACCCCATCTAATTACCATGTCGGATTAGTTAGGTGGAAATTACTTAACCCCATCCCCTAATCATCTTGTATGGTTAAGTGTCATTAAGAAAACTTACTTAACCTTGCCAAATTATCATGTTGGATTGATTAAGTGTTGGTTAACTTAATCCCCGTCCACTAGTCGTATAAAAATGGTTAAGCGTCATTAGGCAAATCAAATCACTTATCCTACCCAACCTTGTCATGTTTTGTTAAGTATCATTAGCCTAACCAATTTACTTAACCCATTTACCCATGTCATATTTGGTTAAGAGTCATTAATCAAATTAACTTAACCCTATCATGTGGCATTAATTACTTAATGCACCCCAACCTCTCACATTAGACTTTGTTGTGGTTACTAGTTAAGCCGGTCGGTTCCGGGTAGCTTTACACCACAACTTGGTCTAACCTCGGGTTCAAGCACAACATGACCAACTTCTCACATTGGGTCCTATTGTTTGCAACTACTAGTTAGGCCGGTCGGTTCCGGGTAGTTATACGTTGCAAACTCAACCCAACCTCGAGTTGGCCACTTTCATGTTTAGTCTAGTGTCATGTTTATAGTCAAGTTTTCAAGCAATTGGGTAGACCTAACTTAATAGGTAAATTCCCAATGGGTAGACCTAACTTAATAGGTAAATTCCCAAGCTTATGTTTTTATGCATACTTACATGTCAACTTCCATGTTATACTTCAAGTCATGTTTTAAAGTATAAACACATATCATATTTTAACGTTACATGTTGTCATGTTTATACCCATTTACCCAAGTCATATTCATGTCATTATGTTTCCCCATAATGTGACCCCAACGCTTTTTAAACTAGCATATACGTTCGCAACAACGTGATGGATTAAAAGAAGAGACTTGGCAAAGGAATGACAAAAATGGGTATTAAGCCACAAGTTAATCATGGTGGCAAATGAGGCACAAATGTGTTCATTAGCTTGCATGTTACATTCTTAAGCCTCAAAAACATGCATCAATCCAAACTTGGTACATAAGCGAATCATGGTGACAAAAGACATGGAATGATGGCTAGAAACTCGCATATATCATCATATAAGGATTATGACTTCATATGCAAGTTGACATAATGATTATGAAGATTCTCATGTTGCATAATGCAACATTTCAACATAAAGGTTGTGGCTTTTAGCTCATAAGATCAAGATAATGACTTCATAAACTTGCATAACATGATAGCATGCATCATTCTAATTAATCAAACCCAAACTTTCAACATGAACATTTAACTTCATAGTTAATATCTAAGAGTAGGGAAGGGCTTATAATGCTTATGTGGACTCAAATGAGTATAGCAAATGTAAGAAACCCCTTATGCAACAAATTAAAACCCCAAAATGCAAGCAAACTTGATCAAGACTCCTCCTTTATGATGCCAATAGAGAAACAAGACTTTAATGCAAGCTAAAGAGGATCATACAAGCCTAAATACACTTGTATGCATGGAAATCTCTTAGAAATTTGATTTAGGAATTTATGAAGAGAGTGGAGGCCATGAGAGGATTGATTTTGCCATAGTTTAGTTGCATGAATGAATAATGAGGATTTAGGATAGGTTAGGGTCTTATTTATAGATTAGGCAAGTGTTTTAGGCCATAGGATTAAACCTAGATTCAATCCAAGCCATCAAAGCATGTCTTGGGGAAGAAGTCAAGTGTAGGAACCATCTAGGGCCTTTAGATTAAAGATGAACCATGAGAACCATCCAAATGCAAAATCTGCATTTGAGCGAATCGGCCCACGGGTTGACAGCCAAACACCCTGGATTAACCCCTAGTCGACCCAGCGAGCTCGGGTCGACCTCAAAAATCGGCCGGTTCGGTTATTCCCCTCTCCCAATTCGCTGTTTTGAACATTTTTGCATATTTATTTATTTAATTTTCAATTATATATATATATATATATATCAATATATATATATATATTTCTCTGCGCAACCCATTTCACTTAATTAAGTATACTTTAATTTGGGAATTTTTCGTGAAACTTCGCGAGGCCATATCTTGGTCATACGGACTCCGATTTTCGAAAACTCGGACTCTATTTCGCGTATTTTTCCGAGACGAACGCAATGGCATAGCCCGTTTCCCTTGATTCAGATTTTACAGTTTAATTCTGCCTCCATTTATGTTATAACAGGTTATTGAAAATACGGGTTGTTACATTCTCCCCACCTTTTAGGATTTCGTCCCCGAAATCTCCAAGTTAGGAAGAACATATCCTACCATCCATCATCCATCTACTCAAAACATCATCCACAAGCAACCATTGTCCTTAGATGATTTCTAATGCTGTATGAATATATGCAAAACGTGTGTGTACATGTTCCTTAGCTAATGCTAATGATCAGGCCTGAATAATCTTTCTAATGCAAAATATGTATAGTGCCATGAATCCAACATGTATGCAAATAGTCCTAGTCATATAGATACTATATGCGTGCACAATCATTCATTCATATGCAACAACCGCATGATAATACATTCGATTTCATCCATAAACAAGTATAAATACTCGTGCATATGCAATATGAAATGTGACCGAGTCGAGCTAGTATCTAATGTGTATTCGCGCATCCACGAGCAACCACTTGCAACCATATCAATCATAACATGTTTCAAATACATGTTTACATCCATAGGGTTCTACCTAGGATTCCCTGGAACAGGATCGAGAAGAAAAACAAGACAAACTCCTTACGGGGTTTGTAACAGAAAATAGGACCGAGAGGATGTCCACAAAAGATAGCCTACAAGTAAGCTCTACAGAAAACAGGGATCAAGGATATACTCCCAAAAGAGATATCATGCGCGTATATAGTCTTTGACCATCAGAGTCGTATTTCCTCGAGCTTAATTCCATTGTGCCTTGACCGTCTTTTAACTTCGCGATTTCGTAGCTTCCTATTTCCTGTTTCCATAACATGAGCTGGAACTCATTTCTTCGTCGCCTCTCGTTCCACTTGCACACTTGGCGCAAACATGACTGCGTACTCATGATCTCATGCAAGCTTTCCAAAATTCACTAGTGAATCTCGGACCTCGTACCACAAGGTATTCCACGTAGAAGAACTTTCTCTTGAAAGTAAACAGATGCCAACTAGGTTATCAAGCGCACTTACTAGGGTGATTTCTATAACCCACGCATAAGTGAAGTAAACCACCCGTCTTATCGGCGAACACCACTCGATCGGGCTTCAAATTTCCAATAAAGGCATCAAGGGATTCTAAGTAACTAGTCATGACAGAACCTCAAAAAGGTTACACGATACTTCGAGGGTATTACCAAGGCTAGTCAAAAGGTCTAACTACCCTCCTATCAAAACCGAGAGTGGCATCCCCTACTGTATAACCACTTCATCCCTAGAATCCATCCATGGCTTATAAACATAAGCATTATTTCCAAACTCAACACTTGGCATAGATATTCTCAAATCCAAACAAGTCATGTATAAATGGACTGATTCTCCAATAGGACTTTGAGACAAAAATGGGATTCTCTATTACGCTAGTACTTAAGGTGCAGAGACTCAACTATCGAAGCAGACTTAAATGATACGAACAACGAAGTCCTAACGGGATGATAGAGAAGAAAAGCTAAACCTTTAACAAGATCGTTACCCTCCTTCCGAGGTACTCTAGAAATGAGAGCATACTACTGCCCTCCCGATGATCTTGTCCTTGTCCCATAATACTTAACTATCCGCCCCGTTTTACCATGCCAAAGGTACTCTCTCGTCATGGGTTTCATTGTTCATCTTTCTCCCTCCTTTGAGGACTAAGCCATACCAACAAGTTGCTCATCCTTAAGCTCGTATCCTTTATCCTTCTTTCTCACGATCCTTTCTTATAACGCGGCCACTGGTCTCTCGAGAACCACCCCCATCGTATGGAAAGCACTTTCGTAGGTAGAAAAGACTAGTCGCAGTTAAAACTACTGTGACTACAGATGGAGGAAAGAAAGGAAAAGAGACTCAATTAAGGAAACAAGGATAGTGCTAATGGCCTTTGGGGAATAGCCTTTTTCTTTTAAAAGAAAATTTTCTTGAAAAATGCTTCTTTGTAAACGGTTTTTTTCAAATAGTTTTCAGAAGGTCTTTAAAAACTTTTGCCCAGTCTGGTAACCTTCTGCTCTGATACCACATGTAACACCCCGCCTCCGCTAGGGTCACTCGCAAAGGAATGCACTAGCTTTAGAGGGGCAATATTGGTAAACATGCACAGAAATATCACAAGACAGAACATATAAAATAGCGGAAGTAAAATCGAACTTTCATAAATTCATTAATAAGTAAGGTCTAAAGCCTTTTACATCAGAGTACATCAAAACCTGTCTTGCAATAATAAAGAAGCATAAAGACATTTTCATAAATTATTCCCCAAGTAAAAACAGTAAAGTAGCCACAGCCAAGAAATGTCCAAGCCATCCATGATGACCTTCAAGCAGAAGAAGTCTGAACTAACCAACAGTATTTCCTCCCTGTAACCTGGGGGGGAAACGGAAGAAAAGAGGCGAAACAAAACGGGTCAGTCAAAAAGACTGAGTAAGCCCTATCTACTATTAGTATAAAAACTAGTAAAGTTAACTGACATGAGAAACTGAGATGAACATAAGCATGATAACAAGATAGATAAGCTAAATCAAAATAACAGGATGAACTACTGAACTCAGATAAACTAGGGTGTCGTGATAAACTACGGTGTCAAGATAAAACAAGGTATCACATTGTCAGGTTTCTATCAAGTATAATATCCCAAGATATCTATCGCGTATAACGTCCCATGGCATCTATCCTTTATATCCGCTCTGCACCTACCGTACTAGTACCCCAACTGTATTACGTGTTATCCGTGAATGACCCTTACTCAAAAGTCGTGTAATGGTCCATGTCAACCTAATATGCCGCATATATAGGTTACTCAACTCATATGTTTCTTTCCATGTATAAGTTCAGTCCTTTGCCGTAGGCTGTACGGGCTTTCCCATGTAAACGGTTTATCCTTGAAGTTGTTTTGGACTGCAACCCTTGATCTAGTTGTGTTTCCTTACCATGAACTATCGCGCGTCCACTTAGGATTTATGCCACCTAGGACCGCTAGGGATTCTGCTACCTAATGAACGTTTCCGTGTCTCGGTTTGGGTTTTGGCCACCTAGGACCACTAGGGATTACGCCACCCGTCAACCGCGCCCTTGATCCCACGTATGTATCGTGAATCGTTTTCCATGTCTAGATGCACATGTTCCCCAATGTGCCATCCGAGTTCCGTGCCAGGGCAAATCAAGAAATACGGAACTCGGTCGGGAGCTTTAAATCGTCTGCCGATGCAGATATCAAGGTCTGTTTTTGTACCCGTGGCTATGGTCCCACGTGACCCCTCCCTCAACTACTGAAAGGCAATCCAAGAAAAATCATGTATAAGAACCACTCCCCGGCCCCACTATAGCCCACTTTCCTACGGGCCAACCTCACCCATGACTCGATAGCAAGCACATGGTCTGTTGGGGGTTCCCTGCCTTTCCGCATGTACACGATTGACTAAAGATGGTAGGTAGTCGGCGATGTGCTATCCAGGGCAAAAACAAGAATCGTCGACTCCACGCTAATCCATCCCAGTCTTTAGGTTGCTCGCATAGCAACCAAGGCATACTCTTGGTCCTTCTAACGCAGACCTTAACCTCTCATGGGCCTAGTATAATTACCTGGCAGCCCACAGAGGGATCCCAAGAATATCCTCACGTCCCCCGAAGCTTCCACTTCGGCACCCAGTGCGCTGGAGCTTTTATCCAAGTCAGATAACTTGCTCCCCCTCGTATACTAAGCGATGACCTACCGTATCAGGTTACTCATCGTTTTGAGAATTAGTCCTATGTCCTTAGCTAAGAATTATTACTTAGTTACCCTTAACTAAGGTTTACCACTTAGCTTCCTTTCCCGTTATCCTTGATTAACCACGGTTTTCTACCTAGTTCTTCTAGCTAGGGTTTGTCTATTGGGTTAAGTGTTATCATTCAAGTCCATGACTTAACCCGCCCACGAATCACGTCAAAGATTGGCTAAGTATTTAAGTTCAAGACTTAGTCCCACAAGTTGGTTAAGTGTACCCAGAGGCTCATGACTTAACCCTATCAAGTCAAATTGGTCAAGTACTAGCTTACCTTAATCCTATCAGATTATCTTGCTAGATCGATTAAGCATAGATTATCTTAATCCCATCAAATTATCGAGTCGGATTGGTTAAGTATAGGTTGGCTTAACCCCATCCTCTAATCGTACTACAATGGTTAAGTATATTCTAAAAAGGTCTTGTGACTTAACCTTATCAGGTCCGCGTATTAGATTGGTTAAGTGTAAGTTACTTAACCCCATCAAATCATCATGTATAATTGGTTAAGTATAAGTTGCTTAACCCCATTAAATTACCACGTTAAGTTGGTTAAGTATTGGTTACTTAACCTCATTGAATTACCGAGTTTAAATTGGTTAAGTGTTTAACTTAACCCCATCGAATTACCGTGTTTAGATTAGTTAAGTGTGGATTACTTAACCCCATCTAATTACCGTGTCGGATTAGTTAGGTGCAAATTACTTAACCCCATCCCCTAATCATCTTGTATGGTTAAGTGTCATTAAGAAAACTTACTTAACCTTGCCAAATTATCATGTTGGATTGATTAAGTGTTGGTTAACTTAATCCCTGTCCACTAGTCGTATAAAAATGGTTAAGCGTCATTAGGCAAATCAAATCACTTAACCTACCCAACCTTGTCATGTTTTGTTAAGTATCATTAGCCTAACCAATTTACTTAACCCATTTACCCATGTCATATTTGGTTAAGAGTCATTAATCAAATTAACTTAACCCTATCATGTGGCATTAATTACTTAATGCACCCCAACCTCTCACATTAGACTTTGTTGTGGTTACTAGTTAAGCCGGTCGGTTCCGGGTAGCTTTACACCACAACTTGGTCTAACCTCGGGTTCAAGCACAACATGACCAACTTCTCACATTGGGTCCTATTGTTTGCAACTACTAGTTAGGCCGGTCGGTTCCGGGTAGTTTTACGTTGCAAACTCAACCCAACCTCGAGTTGGCCACTTTCATGTTTAGTCTAGTGTCATGTTCATAGTCAAGTTTTCAAGCAATTGGGTAGACCTAACTTAATAGGTAAATTCCCAATGGGTAGACCTAACTTAATAGGTAAATTCCCAAGCTTATGTTTTTATGCATACTTACATGTCAACTTCCATGTTATACTTCAAGTCATGTTTTCAAGTATAAACACATATCATATTTTAACGTTACATGTTGTCATGTTTATACCCATTTACCCAAGTCATATTCATGTCATTATGTTTTCCCATAATGTGACCCCAACGCTTTTTAAACTAGCATATACGTTCGCAACAACGTGATGGATTAAAAGAAGAGACTTGGCAAAGGAATGAAAAAAATGGGTATTAAGCCACAAGTTAATCATGGTGGCAAATGAGGCACAAATGTGTTCATTAGATTGCATGTTACATTCTTAAGCCTCAAAAACATGCATCAATCCAAATTTGGTACATAAGCGAATCATGGTGACAAAAGACATGGAATGATGGCTAGAAACTCGCATATATCATCATATAAGGATTATGACTTCATATGCAAGTTGACATAATGATTATGAAGATTCTCATGTTGCATAATGCAACATTTCAACATAAAGGTTGTGGCTTTTAGCTCATAAGATCAAGATAATGACTTCATAAACTTGCATAACATGATAGCATGCATCATTCTAATTAATCAAACCCAAACTTTCAACATGAACATTTAACTTCATAGTTAATATCTAAGAGTAGGGAAGGGCTTACAATGCTTATGTGGACTCAAATGAGTATAGCAAATGTAAGAAACCCCTTATGCAACAAATTAAAACCCCAAAATGCAAGCAAACTTGATCAAGACTCCTCCTTTATGATGCCAATAGAGAAACAAGACTTTAATGCAAGCTAAAGAGGATCATACAAGCCTAAATACACTTGTATGCATGGAAATCTCTTAGAAATTTGATTTAGGAATTTATGAAGAGAGTGGAGGCCATGAGAGGATTGATTTTGCCATAGTTTAGTTGCATGAATGAATAATGAGGATTTAGGATATGTTAGGGTCTTATTTATAGATTAGGCAAGTGTTTTAGGCCATAGGATTAAACCTAGATTCAATCCAAGCCATCAAAGCATGTCTTGGGGAAGAAGTCAAGTGTAGGAACCATCTAGGGCCTTTAGATTAAAGATGAACCGTGAGAACCATCCAAATGCAAAATCTGCATTTGAGCGAATCGGCCCACGGGTTGACAGCCAAACACCCTGGATTAACCCCTAGTCGACCCAGCGGGCTTGGGTCGACCTCAAAAATCGGCCGGTTCGGTTATTCCCCTCTCCCAATTCGCTGTTTTGAACATTTTTGCATATTTATTTATTTAATTTTCAATTATATACATATATATATATCAATATATATATATTTCTCTGCGCAACCCATTTCACTTAATTAAGTATACTTTAATTTGGGAATTTTTCGTGAAACTTCGCGAGGCCATATCTTGGTCATACAGACTCCGATTTTCGAAAACTCGGACTCTATTTCGCGTATTTTTCCGAGACGAACGCAATGGCATAGCCCGTTTCCCTTGATTCAGATTTTACAGTTTAATTCTGCCTCCATTTATGTTATAACAGGTTATTGAAAATACGGGTTGTTACACTTTCTTTGCATAAGTCCTTCTAACTCGTGACATATCTTGGTTGCAGAATTATCCCACGACACTAGATGATGCATGGGGCAAGCTTGTTGACGAAGAGAAATGCATGTTGAAAGTTGAAACTGTGGATGAAGAAGAACTAATGAGAACGTTCTTAAAGGGTGAAGAACCCAAGCGTCTGGCAGAAGGAAGGAGGCTGCTACAAGATGCAGAGGAAGCCGTGAAGCATCAAGCTAAGGACAAAGATGCCATTAAAGGTAGCTCTAGCTCTTCCTTTATAGTGTCCAAGGTTGGGGAGATGGAGGGGTACAACTCTGAACGTCCAGGTCTTTCCACACGCACAATCCTCTCTCTCGTTACTGAAGCTAAGACTCCCGCAACTCTTGGAGATCAGTCGGCCGAAGGTATAACCACATTCTCTCCATGGTTTGCTAAAGCTATCTTGGTGTGTTGTCATGTTATGAGGCTTCCAATTGAGAGGCCTGTTATTTCTCCGACGCTAATAACCATTGCTCTCCCTGCTTTAGGTATAAAACTTGCTGATGTAGCTAAGGAGAAGGAGATAAAGCCAACTGACGAGACTGCAGTACCTCCTGTTGATGATGCCCCAAAGGAAGGAGAGGTTATAGCCACACTGAAAGATCTTGACAGCAAGATGGGGATGACAATGTCATTTATACTGGGGAGTCCGGTAAGACCGGGGGGCTGACACTTGCTAAGATTAAGGCGAGAAAGCAAGGAGAGCTTTTTACAAGTCAATATCGAGGCCTTGTCCACCCTTCTTCTCGCTAATTCCCTTAATGTGGTCCTCCCTTCCAGCACAGAGACATCCATTGATCTTCCCCCATTACAGGATCCAAGCTCCAAGCCTACTCCTGAACCTGAATAATATTCAATTGGAAAGAAACAAAAGGAGAAATGTATACTTACCGAAATCAAAAAGGAGGAGCAGAAAAAGTTCAGAGAGCTCAAGAAGAACAAGACATCTAAGTCGTAGATGCTTTCAGACTTATTTCTTTAAGTTGTCCACTGACCCGTTGTGGTTGTTGCAAGTGCGGCCTTCTCCTTTTGCTTTACTACTCTGTATAAAACAAGTAGTTAGTAAAGTCTTTATAATTTTGCACAAATCAGTAATTAATGAAGTAGTTCATTTCTATCATTCGCTTTCCATGCAATGTACTTGTGATTTAATTTTTAAACTTATAATCCAGGTCATTACAGGATTGAAGGCATACTATATGTACCTTCATTTAACCTTGAATCACATGCCAAGTCCATGCCATATTCGAGGTTAATTTGTGAGTTTGTTCCATTTCCCTTAGCATCAGTGGGGAACTTAAGCCAAATCTACGCTCATGCCCCCGAGCCTTCTATAGGTTAGGAGCTAAGTCCTTTGGATATTCGATCCAAATATTTTTATACTCTCCCATCATTAATTCAAGTCAAAGTTATGGGTTAAGGCAGTCTCAAGTTGTAGTGTACCATTTCACATCTACCCTAATTTTATACTCACTCTCGAGTCATTATAGTTTGAGCTGGTTGTACAAGTGGTCGTGTCATTCGCTTCGACATCTAGTCTGCACTTTAAGTCCTAAATTGGGATTTTGCTGATTCGAGTGTTTATATTGAACTCGAATTCAATTCTTCATTCCAATCTCTAAGGAACGGAATTAATTATACAAATGGTCGGGTCATGCTTGTTTATGTAACGTCCTTTTGACCCAGTCGAGGGAAAAGGTTGCCATTAGGGATGGTCGAGTTCCACCCCTATTGTTTATACTGTCCCATTAGAGTCGGCAAGAGTTCTACATGTCGTTTAAGTGTCGTTTCCTCACTTTAGTTCACAAAGTGAGCGTTGCTTTGCCAAGCATCGAAGTCGAGCTCGACCATAGTTAACCTAAGTTAAAGAATTGGGTTAACGGGTCAAAGACGATCGAGTGGACGTCGTTTGGGAAATAACTACTCCTTCGATCGATCTTAATGCAAGCTGGTAAAATTACAAAATTGAATTAAATCAACACAAACAGTCATAGAGAATGGAAAGAGATTTTATTTATAGATATTATATTCAAGCAAATTCTGCCTCGTTACATAATTCCAAAATAAAAACTTGAGTTAAGTAGTGCCATAGATTCAAAAACATTCCATACCCTCGGAAGTTGATCGCCATCAACGGTCGTTATCCAGAAAGCTCCATTATCAAGCTTCCACTGAATGACTTATGGTTTTTCCTACTTCGGGCCCATGAAAATGGGGGTTAGGAAGACATGCTTCAGAATTAGGTTTCTAGGCTCGAAGATCCTAGATGACATTTTCGGTTGTAGTATCGGGAAACCTGATGTCTATGCTCTAAAGCACGTAAGTCCGCTTCTGTTTTTTCTCATTGATCATTTCAAGAGATTCTAGGAGAAGAGCCTTATTAGTCAAAGGATCGTAATACGTCGTTCTATGAGAAGGGACTTCAAGTTCTACAGGGATGATTGCTATGAGCCATATGAAAGTACAAAAGGAATATGGTCGGGTTCTGATTTATGGGTAGTTTGATATGCCCAGAGAGCTAATGGCAATTCGTCAATCCACTTGGCTTTGCTTATTCCAACCATTTCTTCAGAACGGTTTTGATGATCTTGTTAATGGCTTTTACTTGTCCATTCGATTGTGCGTGTGCATTTGCTATATATCTCTTCTTGATATGATGCTGTTGACAAAAATATTTTAACTTCGTGTTATCGATTTGGATTCCATTATCAGTAACGATAATCTTTGGAAGCCCAATTATGCATATGATGTTTCTGACGATGAAGCTAATCTCTTGCTTGGTCGTGATGGTTGTTAATGGTTCTCCTTCATCCCACTTAGTAAAATAATCCACCCCCACGGTTACATACTTCGCTCCGCCCTTGGATATCGGAAGGCTTGCAATAACGTCCACTCCCAATACTACAAATGGCTAGGAACTCACAATCTGGGTGAGTTGGTTAGGCGGAACCTTGGGTATCTTAGCAAACCTTTGGCATTTCTCGCAGCTCGTGAATAATCAACCGAATTTTCGTTTATGGCAATCCAAAAATAGCTATACCATAGTATCTTCTTTGTTTAGGTCTACCGTCCGTTGTGGTCTCCACAATTACCTTCATGCACTTCTCGCAATATGTGCTTGACGTCATCGTTCGCGATACACTGGAGTAAAGGAACATAAAATCCCCTTCTGTTGAGCGTATCATGCTACATTATATATCTTGAAGCTTTGCGCAAAATGGCACTTTTTTCTCTCTTCCTCTCTGCAAGTTTTCCATGCTGCAGAAAATTCTTTATGGGGGTCATCCATGACTCTCTTTCATTCTCGGTTTTCATTGTTTGATCAACCTCCATCTGATCAAGGATTGCAGTATTCAGGACTTCAATCAGAAACATATTTGTTTCCTTTGGGCTGTCAGAGCTGGCCAACTTGAAAAATTGGTCTACTTTTTGATTCTCCTCCCGTGGGATGTGGGAAATGCTATGGTACTCGAAGGAATCCAGCTGTTCTTCTACCCTTTCCAGATAAGAAACCATTTGCGGTCCTTTCATTTGGTAATCTTTCCGAATCTGAAATACAACAATTTGAGAATCATACAAAATATCCAATGCAACTACTCCCAATTCTTTTATGAGTTTCATCCCGGTAATCAAAGCTTCATACTCAAAATCATTGTTAGTAGCGGGAATATTCAGCCTTAAGGCATAATAGATTGATCATCCCTTAGGACTTACCAAGACAACCCCGGTGTCGAAACGTCGATCATTGCGAGCACCATCTATATAAAGCTTCCAAATGCTCGATTCCAGTCTAGTCTCAAGAGGGCTTGAGTCATCATCCAAGGCATCTTTCTCCGGAATCGTGAATTCGACTAAGAAATTGTCCATTTCTTTCCCTCTGATTGACTTCTTGGGAAGAAATATGAAGTCAAACTGGCTTAGTTCAATGCTCTACTTTAGTAACCTACCAGATGCCTCAGGTCGATGAAGGACCTATTGTAGCGGCTGATTAGTGTATATCATGATTGAGTGAGCTTGGAAATAATGATGGAGTTTCCTTGAAGCGATCACCAAGCTATAGGCAAGCTTTTTGATCTTTGGATTGTTGTGTTTTGCCCCCGTTACCATCTTGCTCGCAAAGTAGACTGGCGTTTGGACTTTTCTTCCTCGCCGGCAAGTGCTGAACTGATTGCATGTGATGATATGGCTAAGTACACAAACAAATCCACAGGCTTAAATAATAACGAAGGTCTATCCAAGTGACTTAATAGATTCTGGAAAGTTTCGACACAATCTGGAGTTCATTCAAAGTTGTGTTTCCCTTGCTTTATTAATTCAAAGAACAAAATGCACTTGTTGGTAGCTTTAGAGATGAACCTGCACAAAGCTGCTACCTTTCCTGCCAAACTTTGTACATCTTTAATCTTTCGAGGCTCTCAGATGTTCCTCATTTCCGCAATATGGGCTGGTTTGATTTCAATCCCACGTGAGCTGACAATGAAGCCCAAAAATTTCCTTGATGCAAGGCCAAAAGAGCATTTCAAAGGGTTGAGTTTCATCCTATAATGTCGGAGGATATTGAACATTTCCGCCAAGTCTCTGACATGATTGGCTGGCTGCTTTGACTTCACAAGCATGTCATCTACATATACCTCCATTGATTTCTCGATCTGATTATGGAACATACGGTTAACCAATCGTTGATATGTTGCCCTAGCATTCTTCAGACCGAAAGGCATCACTACACAGCAATATAAACCAAGCTACGTAATGAAACTGGTATGCTCCTGATTCAGACATGCATTGTAATTTGGTTATATTCAGAGTATACATCCAAAAATGAGAGGAGATTGTGTCCAGCCGTTGAATCTACCAATTGATCAATTAGTGGAAGTGGAAAACTACCCTTCGGGCATGCCTTATTTAAGTCTGAGAAATTAATGCATGTATGCCACTTCACGTTAGCTTTCTTCATGAGCATCAAATTTGACATCCGCTCTACTATATCACATCACGAATAAATCTTTTTCCCTTCAACTTTTCGACTGCCTCCTTCAAAGCCCTTGACCTCTCCAAGCCAAGCATGCGTCTATTTTTCTTAATTGGAACATACTTTGGATTGATGCTCAATGAATGGCTCATAATCGATGGGGATACCCCACACATATCAACATGGAACCAAGCAAACACATCAATGCTTCTCTAGATAAAATCAACCAATCCTTTCATCCGAAAGGAATATAAATGGGACCCGATCTACGGGACCTTAGTCGGGTCATTGTCACTGATCGAAACTCTATCGTATTTTCGTTAGGTGTCGCCCTTCTACATCCCAACTCTTCATCTTATCTGGGATCAATGTCTTCGAATTGATGAATGGGCAATCCTGGTTGGCATGTATCCATTATTTCCTATGCTTCCACCTTGTTGGCAGGAGAGGCATCTTCTTGTGGTTCTTCTCCTTTTCCATTGCGAACCCCCTTTCATTCTGCTTAATAGCACGCCCTTCGTATCACCTGATCATCCTTGACGATTGCCACTCCAGCTTCAGCCTTTAAGTTCAGGAGCAGACACCCAAAAGCCACACAGTCCCTAAACTCTGCTAAGGCCGGTTGGCCTAGGAAGACATTGCAAGGAGAATTTATGTCCATCACAAGGAACGGGAGGATTCGTACTCTCCGACAATATCCCTCACCTAACTTAACATGTAACTCTACTAAACCAGCTGGTTCAGTATTAAACCCTTGAAACCATGTATGCATTATGTATATGGCTTTAAATCTCTTGACTCCAACTTCATCTGATCAATGGCTTTTTGAACAAAATATTGATGTAACTCCCGCAATCAATAAGGACTTTCCGCACTGTTGCAAGGCCATCACCAATGGGTCAATACTCAGGATTTCTACCCCTGAACTTTCTCGGTTACGAAAAACGATATCATCCGTCATAGTTTTATACTACTTAATCGGAAATTTATCTTTAAGGTTGCTACATTACCCAACATCTATATGCTTTGCTGCGTTCACATATTGCTCCATTGTCCTTGCACTAAATCCTGTCGGAAGAGGTCATCCAACAACTGTATTAATAACAATCCCCTTTCCTTTCTACTAGGCAGTGGCTCAAGGTACCCTTGATCTTGATTTGGGGATGGAGTTCCTTTCTCCATGTCCCTCGAGGTTGCTTTGTATTTATCAAGCTTTCCCACTCGTAACAACTTTTCAACTACAACTTTCAAGTTTCGGCATTCATTCAATAACTGACCAAATGTTTCATGTAATAGACAATACTTTCCACTTTCATGCTCTTCCTCCGTCGAGTCTCGCGGAGGAGGTTTATTTTATTGTATCACATTACACATATCAAGATATATATATTCTCCAAGGTATCTTTCAATGGAGTGTAACTCTCAAATGATTGGAACTGGTTCGCTTCCTAGCATTCCCTTTCTGATTCCAGTTTCCTTTATTCCCATTCCTCTCCCCACGATCGTTCTTTTTATTATGGTTCCTAACATTAACTTCAACTTTTCTAGAATTGTCGTCGGACTGTCTTACTGCAATATTGCTTTGGATTTCTCACTTCAAAACCTCGCTAGCCCTTCTTTTTCGATGTATCTTCTTGGCTCAAACACACGTTCGCCTTTCCATAAAACAATTCCATTGTTATGGGAGATTGTCTGACCAAATATTTCCCAAACCCCGAGTCTTTATCCACACCGTTAACAATTTCCATCAGAATGGTCTCCGAGTTAGGGTTGCTCACTTCGGTGAAAAACATACTAAAGCGGTCGAGATACCCTCTCAAAGTCGCTCCAGGAGCTTTCTTAACCTTAGAATTCTCCATCACATGCTTAGACTTTAATTCATGCAACCAAAACTGAGTCAAGAACTTCTCGTTCAAGTCTTTGAAGTTCGGGACTGACGTGGAGGAATCCCAGTAAACCACATCATCGCCAATCCCTCAAGATATTTTAGGAAGGTTTTATACAAATGGCATCAAGAGCCGCCGCGGCATTCATATACCATGAATAGCGCATCAAGTGTTGTTGTGGGTCTGTTCTTCTTGAGTAATGGCTTATAGCAGGCAAAATAAATCATCTTGGAAACTGGACTTCCAAAATATTGTCAGTGAAGGGAGTATGGATACGGTGTATGCCCTAATCCTCATTAGTGTAGTCTCTGTTATCATGCATTATATGCCTTATCATTGATTCTACACTTCTAACTCTGTGCTGGTTATTACATGTTCTGAATCGGAACTTTTAGCTCATCAAACTATATTTGTTCCTGCTACAGGCAACGCTGCTAATACTGCCATTTGGGCGGTAATTCCTTGCCCTCTAAGATCCCAGTCAGTCATAGGATGAGTGGGGGGAGATACTGGAGCATGAGTAGTTTGGGAAGTGCCTTGATCCCTTGGGGGGCTCGAGATCGGGTTGGCATCGGAATATGTTCATCCAGACTAGGATCATTAGGGTCGAGCCGAATTACTGCATCCTCATGGCAATGTAATGAACCGAGTCGGAGTTGATGAAGGTTTTTTGGCCTGTCATAAGGTCTCCTTTGATGTGGTCATCGTTCACCTTCCTCAGATGAAGATGAGTCTTGTACCATTTGACGCAGTGGTGGGGATGTTGTCCTTTGTCTTCGGAATTTTTCCCTCTATCTAGCCATGGTTTCCACATCGTTTCTCAACGCAGCATTGTCTCACCTCCGTGCATCCAAGGGAGCAGTATTCTCTTCTAGCTTGCTGAAAAGGCATGCAAAATCATTTTGCGTAACGAATGTTGAAGATGGGTGTTGATCAGGATTTGGAGCAACTATCTCAAGTATGGGCTCGGATCGAGTGAGGGGGATCAGATCTAGCTGGGGGGTCGGATCGGGTTGCGCTCGATCCGAGATGGGTCGACCTGGGTTCACTCATTCTAGGATGCTGTGCTAGCACTATCTGGGAATTGGGATGTTATGCGTTGTTGGTTGACGCTCTACAAGAGGCTTGATAAGCTTTATCTCTTGTTGAAACCATAACGACTGTGATTATAGAAGACGATGAAAACATGGACTAGGATTTGTAGAGATTAATGAAGAAATATATAATGAGAATGATAAATAATAAACAAACACTGAAGATTTTTAGTGGTTCACTAGCGAGCCTACGTCCTCTTTATAATTCTTCTATTAAATAAAGAAGTACAGTTAAAATGTTTGTAACACTCAAGATACAATATTAATTATCTTGGAAATATGGATAATCACTTAGAAATCATGGAAACAGAGCTCGGGTCGAGTAGAAATGGTGGACGATATAGGGTGCTTCAAGAAATTAAGTGTTAAAAGTCCTTCTCTAAGCCTCCTGATCGAGTATATTTAGGCTAGCAGCCATTCGTTTCAACATATTGGTGGGAACAATTACAATAACGTGGCACTCGAACCGTAGATATAGGAAAGTTAGCGAAGCAGTTGCCAAACAGTTGTGGTCAAGCGGGATCGGCTCATGGGACACATGGCAAGGATTCCGTTCGATCCAGAGGTAGTGGTAAACGTGGAAAGGTTGCCTCCGTGATATCGAAATGGGGGTCAGATCAAGCCATTTGACCCGATCTTATTCAACTCGTAGACTTGCGATCTGTCTCATCTACTTTCTGTTCGATCTAATGGGTAGGGACTTTCTTAGACTGTCTTTCCTTCATTCCGACCCAAAGCTTTGTATATTGGTTAGGCACGACTCTTGATGTCTAAAGCTTTACGATCACAATCATTCGGGCTATGGACGGCCTTGCTACAAGGTAGGCTAACAGTATAATAGGATGACTACTCTTCTGGCTAAGCTATATAATAAGGAGATCATGAGACTTCATGGGTATTCCTTGTTCGATTGACTGTGATAGAGATCTGGCTTTCACTATTAATTTCTGGTAGAGTCTTCATTTGGCTTTGGGTATAGAGCTTAATTTCAGCACTGCAAATCATACCTAGTCTGATTACTGAGTGAGTGAATTGTATCCTCAAGGATCTTCTCCGTGCATGAATTCATGATTTTGGTGGTACTTGGTAAGGCCAATACCTCTTATTGAGTTTAAATATAACAACTTTCGGTCCAGCATCAGTATGATTCCATTCGAAGACTCGTATTAAAGGCCATGTCAATCACCTTCTTATTGGTAGGAGTCCGAGAAGACGTTGATATTAGGCCCCGATTCTACTCATGATGCTTTAGAGAAGATCAATCTTCTTTGAGAGAGAATGAAGGAGGCACATAACAAACAAAAGTCCTACGCAGAAAATAGTAGGAAGCCTCTAGAGTACTTCATCTGTGATCTAGTATATATATGTGCATCTCCTTTAAAGGGGTAGTACATATCTGTAAAACTAGAAAATTGCTCTTAGATATGCTGTAACATTCCTATCATGGAATATATTGGCTCTATTTCATATCGAGTACCAATTCCGGCTCAGTATTCTAGTATCCATGACTTGTTTCACGTATGTCTTCTTTGGAAGTTTCTCCGTGATTCAAATTCTAATGTTGATTCTAATATTTGAAAGGAGCTTGAGATCTCATCTGATTTATCTATCATGCCACATCCAGTTCGAAGGCTTACTTCGAAGGTCAAACATCTTTGGAAAAAGAATGTACCGCTCGTAAAGGTTTAATGGTTTGACAATCCTAATGATGCACTTGGAAAACTAGAGAATATATCAAGCGGTCTTATCTTGGTTTTCCATCTTTCGATGTCGAGGGTGAGAACTTCTAATTCAAGCTTTTCTATTTCTTCTCTAGGTGAAATTAATTGAGATGAATACAACTCTTCTCTCAGAAATTGCCAGGATGTAATTTTATGAAGGGTAGTTTATAACAACCTTCGTTTTATGATTACCAGTATATGCTAAGTAAACAGTGTTTGTAATGGGTTAATTGAAACTAAACTTGATTTGGAGAGGATAACTCGTAAAATCCTTTGAATTGAGTAAGCCAAAGATTTTGGAGTTAAAAATGAGTAACAATGTTGAGTTGAATCCAAGGAAGCAATTTAATTAAATATTAATATGTTAATCAAAGAAAATAAATATAAATTTTGAGAGAGTAATTTATTTAATTATTAAGATGATTAAATAATGGGTCTTGAGTAATAATACTAGAAATGTTGGTCAGGTTGAAATGAAGAAACAAATAGTAATAAAAAGATTTAATTCAATGTTTAGCTTTACATAAATTTAAATATGATGCGAAAATATAAAATATGTTATCTAAATTCATTTGAGATGCATACAAAATATATAATATAAATATCAATTAAAATCAATATTTAAGTGTTAAATTTTTATCAATATTTGGTTATTTATTTAGACTATAAAATGTGCTCTGTATAAATTTAGTTGTTAATAATGTAAGTTTTAAATAGAAGAAATGTAAAATAAGCATTTAAACTAAAAAATGTACATTTTAATGGGTTATGATAAAATTAGTGTTTGATGTGTTTAAAACAATCTTATACATTTTTATTACAGTCTTTGTAAGTTCAAAATGTTTAGATGTAAACAAATGATGTTAAAATGGCTTAAAAGTGTATAAATTAAGTGTTTGTAACTGTAAGGTTGCTTAATTCAATAAAAAAATTAACTTACTTAGGATAATGTAGGAGATTGGGACCTAATCTAATCCACTAACAAAATTAAGTAGGGGAAGGTCTAGAAAGAAAAGAAACGAATTCTTCTTCCTTAATTATCTTCTTTATGCAAAAATTAAAACTTGGAAAATAAACTTATCATTCTCTCTCTAAATCCACAAAGTAAAGCCAAAATTCAAATTATAAAAGAAGAAATTAGCTAATATTGTTTATTATAGGTAATCTCTAAAAAACTAAAGATTAATTCATTAATTTCTCAAATTTGAGAAAATTGATTCACTGTAATTTCATTACTGGCTTTGCATGTCTTTGTATTTGGTCCTTACACGTAGCTTGGACATTTCTTAGCCCAAAGTTCCTTCCATGCAAAGCAAATTTATTTTAAATTGCTTCTTAAAATCAAATGTGAATAAAATGTCAAATTTTCTAGCATGAATATGTTGTGTGTGTGGTTGAATCTATGTTTTTCTATGAGTTTGTGGTTTACTGTTAATAATTTTTTAAATTTCTAAGTTCACAGTAAAACTGAGTCTATGTTGATCTTTGTGAGCTTGTAGCTCCTTCTTTTTATCCCAATCCATGTTGAATTTGTTGTATGAATGTTATTCTCCACCCATGCTCGAAATTGAGCTTGAAATCCATTTGATACTAGTTCAAATTCATGTCCAAAATTAAGTACGAAGAAAAAAGTTTCCTATAACCGATGCGACACTTAAGGTCGACCTAAACCTTTATGGGTCGAAAATTAATTCTATCCAAGGATACTTAAGGTCTACCATAAGATTGACCTAATACCATGAAAGGCCGACCTGAGATTGTCTTTGGACGCATGTAATTAACTGAGTGTTTTAACTTTTGCTTGATAATCCTCGAGTGATTTCTGCAACTTTTGGTTGATTCCTAAAGCTATGTTTTAAGTGTTTCTAATAAGCTTACTCTTATAATAGGAAAGCCAACATTATCACTGATTCATACTATGGATTAATGAGTTTAAATGTGAATTTTTGGCGTGTTAATTTCATGAACTTTCGTGCTTCTGCTTACGTGGAACATGTGTTTTATAAATCGTTCTTGAAAGGATTTTTAATTTAAAACTATCGTGTTATGATAAATGGTTTCCAAAATTGTTTATAGAAATATAATTATTTCGAAGCTATTAAATATATGAATATTTTCTATTATAAAGAGATATTCAAAGCAAAGATTCCAAAATATGTTAACGATATTATTTGTCAACACTGGGAACGGGGATGGATCTAAGAGAAAGAAGTGGGTTGTTTAGACTTCGCAAGCTTGTATTGTTTCTCTATATCTAGATGTCGGGGCTTTGGAAAGAAGGGAAAGAAGTGGGTTGTTTTGCCTTCACAAGCTGGGATTGTTTTTCTGTATCAAGATGTCGGGGCTTCGGAAAGATGAGTCACTAATCTGTTGCTCTTGACAAAGGACTTTAATGGCGGATAGCAAGGAACTCTACATCAAGCTCGCTAGGAGACCTAAGCTTGTGGGGTGGGCAGAAGCTCACATAAGGTGTTTAAACTTATGGGATAGGGCGTTCCCTTCGAACTGCATGAAGGTCCGAACAAGAATCCATGCATTTTTAGGAAATAAATAGTAAACCACAACAATTAATGATTAAGAAAAACAGTATGACAAACACATAGTAAGATGCTTTGAATATGGATGCACACTTTATTATTCTTTGATTTAGAATACATGACCAGAGTAGAAGAACTTCTCCAATTGATCCCAGTCTTAGGGTTTCAAGAAAGGAGATACAAAGATTAGCAAAATGAAAAAGTGAGAGCCTCGCCCCCACTCAATGTGATCCTTGGAGTCCTATTTACAGAAAACTTGGAGCCCCATCCACTCTTGGGCCATTTGGCCTTCAGAAGTCTTTGTCGGCCTCATTTTCCCTTGGTCTCGGATGTTTTCGCTTCCGGCCGCTTTGCGGTGCTAATTATGGCTTTCTCAATGAAGGTTTCGGCTAGTTGGGAGCCTTTTTGAGGGGGGTATATGCTAGCTGTTGTGGTAGCTTTCCGGAAGGTATTTTGAGCTTCCGTGTGTATGCTCTCGGTCGTGTTCTTTCAGATATAGGCTTCCGGTTTTCCCGTGAATACTTAGAGGAGCCTGCCCTCATTATGTATGTGGTTAGCTACCAGTTCGGAATCACTGTCGGTGTCTGTGCTAAGTAGACTAGTGTGGATAGCTTGTATCCCTTTCGAGATTATGGTCTGTGTTTCGGTGATTTTCGGGTTAAGCCTGATCTTCCGAAAGGTTTCTCCAGGTGACTCGTCCATTATTTTATCAATGCAACCTCTTGGCATTTGTACGATAGGTTTCATCGAAACGGGTTCCGGATAATCTTTATGTGCTTCTGCCTTTGATGCTCTTGAAGTTTTAATTTCCCATTGTATCGGTATTAGGCTGGTTAATACTGAGGTTTCCTTTGGACTTCATCTGACGGATTTCTTACTTTTATCTTTCTCAGTTTCGGATCAAGATGACTTTTTGCCGTAGAATCCCCTGTCGGGTTGACGCTGTTGGAAGGATCTTGTCGGATTGATCCTGTCGGGTAGATCCCACTGGTTTATAGCGGAAAATAACTATACTTGCCTTTCATGGTTTTAAGAAAGGATAATAAACTGTTATTGATGCAGAAATGCTGAATTATTCCTCTTTAATTGTTGTCGTAGCTCTAAACTTTGATATGAGATTTGATTTAGCCTTTAATTCTATTCAGGTTGGAAGGAGATTCATCAGTCCAAGTTTTGATTCCAGCAGGGTAGCGACGCCATTTTTATTTTTAATTAGAACAGAGGCAGAATATAGAAAGAATGAAATTGTGTAGAGAAAATGAGGCCAGGGGGCTGTTTATATAGGATTAGGCGGACGAATCTAGATAGAAACGAGACCAGATACATCAGAATGAACCAGGTTCAAAAACTGGGTTTCGGGAGCAGGTCGACACTATGGTCGACCTGGTCTGGCCAGGTCGACCCCCAGGTCGACATTATGGTCGACCTGGCCCCTGGGAGGTCGACACTATGGTCGACCCCTAGGTCGACTTGGTCCATGGGCGGGAATTTTCCCGCCCAGCCTGTTCTGGGATTTTGAATTCGAATTTTCGTGCTGTTTTCGATTCTGAAATTCTCTAAAACTTCGGAGGGCCATATATCCCTCATGCGCACTCCGTTTCTCGAAAACTCGGACTCGTTCCCAAGCAGAATTTCGAGATGAACGCAATGGTGCAACCCGTTTCCCTTGATTCTTATTTTATAATTTAATTATTCTCTGATTTGTTACTTATACGATCACAGAAAATACAGGGTGTTACATGTTCTTTCAGATTTAGGCTTATGGGTTTCCCGTGAATACTTAGAAGAGCCTGCCCTTATTGTGTATGTCGTTGGCTACCAGTCCAGAATCACTGTCGGTGTCTATGCTAAGTAGACTAGTGTGGATAGCTTGTATCCCTTCTGAGATTCCGGTCTACGTTTCGGTGAGATTTACGGGTACAAGCCTGACCTCCCAGAAGGTTGCCTAGGTGACTCATCCATTATTTTATCATTGCGGGCTCTCGGCATTTGTATGATAGGTGTCACGGAAACAGGTTCCAGGTAATCTTCATGCGCTTCTATCTTTGATGCTATTGAAGTTTTAGCTTCCCGACGTATCGGTATTAGCGGGTTAATATCGAGGGTTCCTTTGGACTTCATCTAACGGATTTCTTACTTTTATCTTTCTTGATTTCAGACCAGGATGACTTTTTGTCATAGAATCGCCTGTCGGTTTGACGTTGTTGGAAGGATCTTGTCGGATCGATCCTGTCGGGTAGATCCTGCCGGTTATATCTTGTAGCTTTTACGATCTTTTATCCTAGGAAGGCTTCGGTTGATGCAGCTTTCTGACCATTTCTCCCTGTTCTTGGCTCCTCCTAGTACCTGATCCTACTTTCTGAAGGGTTCTCGTGAGCTTTCGGTCATCCGATACCCCTTCACCGCCAGCCTATTTCACTATTAAATTTTGGTAGTAACAAAATATTTTTTAAAATTGCTTTAAAAACTCATTTTCATGAATCAAGTATTTTCAATATAAAACCATATGTTTTTGCATTCTTCTAAAGAATGAGAATATGACTTAAATGAATAGTAAACCGTGTGGTATGGAGCATATAGATTTATTATATGAGTTAATCCTAGATTTGTTCGATCGATGCCACTTTAATGTGGAATTGGCTGACTTGTAGTAAACAGACAAGCGAGAACATGGGTATGGGATGCACTATTGTAACAAATTGTGTTACTATTATGTAATTGGGACATATTTTGTGATATTGCCAGTACTAGACCTTTGGGTCAGCTGCATTATGCTTTCTATCTATTCTTTTAAGGCTTTTAGGCCATCTGTGTTAGACCTTCGGGTCATCTACATTGGACTTTCTAGTCGTCTAAATTAGGCACCATAGTAGTTTAATAATACTTGGTAGTGATCGAGCATCTGTGTTATACACATGTTGGTGTGGCTTACACTCGCCATTCGTTACTTGGATCCACTTTTTTTATTTTCTAGAATTCATTATTTCTGATTTCTAGAATCTGTGATTTCTAAATGTTCTCACCATTTCATTCGTGATTGATATATAACCTTAGAGCTATGTATGGATTTGAATATAGTGATTACATTTCTACGCTTTGAACTCCTAATCGAGTTATATTTATTGTGATTTTTGTGGTTACCATCCTATGTTTTTTGTGATTTAAAATTGTATAAAACCCAACCTTAGAAATCAAGTAATTTATTTTGATGGATACATATGTGGTTTGTGTTTTACCTTATGTGAGTAACTTTTATGTTGATCCCATGAACCTATAAAATACATAATATGTTGATCCGAGTCTATGTTATTCCCTTTCTAATGAAAGGAATTTTATCTCATATGACACTACATTTAACATATCATGCACTAGCTATCTTGTTTAAGCAGGACTTTATGTACTCAGGTCAGACCGGGTATGTAATGATCTGTATTATAACGGTTAGATATTCGAATATTTTATTTAAATATTAATCGTTAATTAATCTAGCAACAGTTTCAAAAGATGGTTTTCCACAAATGATCAAATCAGGACTTAAAGAATAATTTCATTGAGTTTATATTGTTTTTTAAGTTAGTATAAAGTATAAGGATAACTATATTTCGAGTTTGAACCATTCGGTGGTCATAACGATCTCGACATCCACGTAAAATTATAATTCTGGGCAATAACCTCATATTTTGATGAAACTTGTACCATCGAAGAGGTATTGTTTTATTGGTGCTCGCTGTCAAGTTTCGTGTCGAATGGCATTGCCGTTTGGTGGTGCGAAAATAAAATGCTAGTTCGTTTTATTTGAGAATTCAAAATTTCAATTAAGTAAATAATATTACAATGCCAAAACCCTACTGTACACCTCCTCTCACATTCACGATTTACTTTTCCATCGAATAGCAATGGTGGCCTCCCTTCCTATTTCAAAAATCAAAATATCCTAACCTACTCCACTAAAAACCACGAGACTAATTCCAAAATTCGTGTTTCATTGAAAGCTACATATGGGTATCAACATTAAAAGGTCTGGATATCATTGTTTGGGTCGAGTTTTTGAGTAGCTGAACTATGGCTTCAGGTTTTGAGCGCCATGGTGGATGAGGTGGCTTGGGATTTGTGGTGTTGGATTGGCATTCGAGAAGCACCTACGACTGAAGCATGGTGCAACTAGGTTGAACCATGGGGGTTCCAACATTTCATTGGACATGCAAGTACATGGGGGTCGCGATTTGGTTAGGGGGTTTGAGAGGGGGGTTTGTGTTATGGGCAGGTCTAAGTTTAGCATGAAGATCACCTTGGTGTGGTTCGATTTCGGTTCCATTGATTGTTGTGGAGTATCACTATTTTTGGGTGCATGGGAATTGGATTGCACGACTACAGGGAAGAGAGAAGGTTTGGGAAAGATGATTAGCTTGGCTAATTAGGTAATTAGTTATTTAATTAAGTCAATTAATTCGGACAATATTCGTCAAACTAATAACATTTATAACATTTTCATATGGTGTAAGATTTAGATGTGGTTTCTTACGTGGGACTCGTATTGACGAGCTCTACATTTTAGGGCTGGTTTTGGTTTATTTGACTAAGGAAAGTGATATTGTCTCTCGCTGAACCATAATTGTTTGTATAGTATAGATTCGACGTTTTAAATTGAATTCTGTTTATAAAACGTAATACCTAGGATTGTTGAACTTGGTAAATAATAAGTAAAAAGATTAAGTGGTGATTTAAGTAGATTTAACCTGATTGTCACATTTTTACCACAATGCGCTATTACGCGTTACTTATCCATTTACGCGCTATTTTGACTATATTGCCGGACATAATATATTTGGACAATATTTCCCCTTGATTGCTACAGGTAGGTTCTTTCTTATTTATTACTACTATTATGGATGCTTGTGTACTATTTTAGGCATGGTTTGACTATTGGTTGTATGGTTTTGAATTGATTACTTAGTTTAGGTTAAGAACACCATTTTAGGCAATCCAGTATTGCGAAATATTTTGTTTGTGAGAGTTAGGCTTGTTTATCGATCGAATACACAAGTTGATGCACATCAATTGAACTCACAAGGATGGTAGACTTGAATGGATGAGATATATTTTTGAATGAGCTTCAGAGCGCATGGATGGAATCGACGACGGAGAAGCATTGGAGCTTGGTGCCAGATTTGAAGACGGAGCGACATTGGATATCGGTGGCGAACCTGAAGGTGAAGGATGGACTTGTCCATGTGATGTACTTCACGACGAATGTCGGACATTTCCTTTGTGTGTATATTTAACCAATTTTGTCTAAATAAGTGATCCGAGTAATCGTTATCGATTACTATGAAGTGGTCGATATCGATTACTATTGTTGTTGATAATTTTGGTAAATTTGACACCGATGATAATGCGGTTTCGAGGAGACGTATCTAATGGTTCGTTCGATAGCGATTTTAATACGATGGCTCTTCGATCAGTGGCTTTGGCTTGAGACAAGATGTGGTGCTTCAATGTCATGGTGCTTCATTCGACGAAGATGAATCTAGGATGGGGAGCAAGGCTGTTGCGATGGATTGATTTTTTTCTGAGATGTAGAAAGGATGACATTAAGTTGTATTGAGGTGGTTGTTGAAGAAAGAGATATGGGAGACATAGGATGATATCCTACGACACACGATGACCATCGGGGATAGTTTCCATATTGTTACGACTTCGGATGGAGATCATTTGGACAGTCTGGTGATGCATTATGTTGAACCTATGCAAAGGGATTATTGATAATGCAAGGTTTTAGCGGTTACTCGTAAAGAGGGGGTAGTGGATTTGATGACCATTTGAACCAGACAGTTTCTTTTTTGGACTAAATGGGTCCTCTTGGTCTCTAACGATCGGGACTAATGACATTCACATGGACCTGTGGAGGGTCCTTAACTTCGGGGCGTGCAAGTGGGAACAACCTAAGTCCTAGCCGATTGGGTGGCATGAATTCGAGTATCAAGGAAACCCAACCTTATCGTATATCCAATGCATTGAGGGAGTGAATGTGAGGTTGGACAATAGATGCTATGAATGTTCTTTATTTATAATCATTGGTTCTTAGACATCTATCACATCTTATTTTGTGATGTTTTTCAAAGTAATGGCATATATCAGCTGTTATGTACTAATCTTTGGTTGCAAAGCGAGGGACTATATGATTCTCTATACCCTCTATACCATATATACTATTACAACTTTAATAGTGTTTTGAGATTTCATTATCGCTCACACCATAAATTTGTCTGTCCCAAGGTTTTATTTTCCTCTTATTACCTTGGGCTCTCATCGACGATGCAGATGAGCAGACCAAGTGATAGATACAAGTGATGTTCGGAGCTACGCGGGTGGATTTATTACTGCTTGTTCCACTATGTCACACTGTGGAGACTTGACTTTATTATGTGTTCTTTTAGAGACAATATATCAGTTGAGTTTAGTTATCTCTTGTATAAACTCTATAATTGTTCTGTATGACCGTATGAGCCTTTAAACTCTGATTGTCTGGTTTATATAGTTGCCACTATATTGCCTATTTTAGATCTATAATTTGATTATTATCGGTTATCCGATGCACTCTAAGATACTGTGATTATGTTTATATTTTGTTCTCTTCTTTCTATTCTTTTTTGTTTAATTCTTTTCTTTCCCTCTTCTTTCCTATTATACAATTTCTTTTCCTTGACAATTGATTTACATCGATCAGGTACTTATACAGTGTAGATTTTTAGTTTTAAGCACTGGTGGTGTATGGCGGGTTGTCACTGAAACAACCTACCCAGAATGGGCCTAAATTTTGACCCTGAAAAGGCCCATTGAAACTTAGAGCCATTCTAAATGGGTCGTTGGTTCCTGTAAGGATTACATTTTCACAGATAACAATAACATATACTTCAAATGGAATTCTCACACAACGGAAGGAGAAAATATAATACAAAAAATAAGATGTACCATTTATTTCAAAATCACAGAAATACATAGTCACAGTTACATTTACTTAATAGGTACATCAAAATAGTTCATTTTCATAAGATTCCAAAATAACTAAAGTAATAACTGCCAATAATATCATAATAACTTCGTCTTTTCCATCGGCTTCAATTCTGACTTCATTCATGGCTTTACCCCATCTACTGACCTGTTGGATGTTAAGGAGAGGGGATCAGAATATAAAGTTCTGTGTGACTAGAAGATAGTGTTACTTAATGTCCATACCCTATATTTCTAGCAGGTTACATATGTCAAGGTATGTCTACACGGCACACAAGATTTCATACATACATAAATATCTAACCAATAGGGTGGATATCCAAGTCAATCTCTATTAGTATCTTTTGGGGTAAAGACCCAACAACGTCGAATTCTCGGTCAGTTATGGCCCTGTTAAAGGGGGATTTTTATAATCTCTTATAACTCTGAGGCGGACCCCTAGCCCTTTAAGAACCCCGTCCTAGTACGTTAACGTTCTTAATCCTAATCTATCATTTGTAATATGATAAGTAGTATTGCGAATGTAACTACATAACTGATATTACCCGGTAGGACACCTACGTCACTTAAGACTTCTGTTAAATAGTTGGTGAGCACGAGATGGCCACATATCCTTCAGTTACCAATTTGTCCTTAGTTGAGCCCTTACAAGCTCCTAAAGGAAGTGGACATCCCCCGTGAACTACCCTACTCCGTTAACCATTTTATGCCTAACCACTTTTAAAGAAGGAGGATACAAAGAATTACCTTAATACCAATAAGTGTAGGTCCGATGACTTGGGTTCCTCTCCAAGGAATAAACATTAAGAGGGATCCTAGCCCTAACCACTTAATAACCAAATTAGAGAAAAGTGAGTCAGCCACTTAAGACCTTCTTAAGGCGTAGTAAGCCTATTTGTTTTCACACATCAACTTGTGTATATATATATACACACACACTAGACCTCTCACATTAACCATTATACTTGTAGATGCTGGATATGTCGGTTGGTTCTGGGCAGGTTTCTACTACAAGTCGGTCTAACCATGTGTCTAGTTGGGCCCACATGTGGTTGCTGGATATGCCTGTAGGTTCCGAGCAGGCTTTTACCACAAATGGAAATAACTTCATGTCTATATGTCATATATATATATGTATATGTTTATATATATAAAAGCCATTCTATATATAAGCACACACAAGCAAACAAATATATATGTATATTTGTTAAAGGGACATTTCAAATTCAAACTCTAACCTAATCGTATTTATTACGCTTATATAACGTTATTTACGTTTAAATAATTAATATAATAATATCGCCCAATTAACGTTACATTCGTATAAACGAGAAACGTTCAAATCATGATGGCAATTGTCATTTATCAAAACTGAGGCATACAAGTTTAAATCTTTCCATATTTTACTGCTGTAACATAACATGATGGGATAATGAACATATAGAAAATAACAGGAATGGAAAACATACACATACATATCAATTACAACTTGTATCCTAGGCATGTAGAAAAAGGTTTCAATATTAAATTAAAAGTAGAGTAATTTATACATTCAATCTATATTTCACCCAATCTACCCTTTTTGTGGTGTTATACACCCAAAAATGTTCTCATCTGACTGATTCCAATTTATGAATGCATTTAAACACATACTAGGATCCAAACCCATTTCAATTTTGAAACAATTTAAATCCCAACCTTTTTAGGCCAAATCGAATGATAATAGCGGTGAATTGCATAAAATATAGATAATAATGCAAAACTCATGTTTACCTTTAATTCAAAACAAAAACCACAATTTTACAAAATCAATATTACACGACAATTTCTGTAATGACCCAAAAATCCGGTCCAATTTGAACTGACTAAATAACACAAGGCCAACCCCAAATTGCACTGGAAATTCAAGAAATTAATAGAAAGAAGATAGAGGGTGAGGATAGATAAGATAGAACTAATAGAAAAGAAGAAGAAGAAGAAGAGCACAATATCAGAGTAACACGAATCTCACAGCAGAACGAACAACATATAATAGATAATATATCCTTGAAATAAAATCATTATATGTATACAATAACATTATCAGAGTACACACTTACAACACAGCGAAAATAACTATAGCTATATAATCCTGAAGCCTCCTGCTCCAAGCTCTTCCAGTATATCTGAAAAATCCCGACTACTTGACTGCCCGTACAAATATAGGCACCCAAGAGTTTAGGGAAACAAACAAAATAAACTCCGGGTCAGTCATGGGACTGGTATGAGTAAAATAGTTTTAAACAGTTTGAACAAGTAAACGATATCTCATAAGACCACGCCGCATAGCGGAACGGGTTTTTCCCTTATGAGAATCCAAAATATCTTTATATCAAAACCTTTTGATATTATAATAATGTCTATCAACCACAATATAATAATCATCTAGCAGAAACGCTTTCATCTCACGTTCTACATATATAGTATACAATCAAAACCGCAAGCACGTATTTTGTAATGGATTTCCAACTATGACAAGGTATGGAACCACCTTCCGATCAGTGTACTCTAGGAACGATACGCTGGAATTCAACAAGAACATCTTGCAACTCAGCCACGCATGACCGACCACTCATTTCGCTTGAGTGTATCGAATGTTACCAACGGTTGGGATCAGCACCCGTTTCCCGTATATATATATGGGACAACATTGATACATTAAAGAAGCAAATGAATATTCTCTAGATAGGTGATTATACACCCTACTTCGGAGCGACCGACTTAGCCATGTTGCCTGCCCGACTTCTGTCATTTACCGAATGTGAGGCTAGAAGCTACGCTTATCATTTACATGCCACATCTTCATTCACTTTGAATGTCACATCGTTATACCTGCCAAATCACAAATTGATTTCCCCAAAAATACCACGGGTATACAGCTAAGAGAAATGAATTCCTCCGCCACCAAATGTGGATACGTTCGAAGAGATCAACTTACACGATCTATTAGATATACTCTGTCAGACATTCTTACATACAGGTCGTCCTGGGACTGGACAAACCGAAGGCACTATTCTGTAAACAGGATAGCCCTTGCATAACCCCGTCTTCAATTATCCTTGGCATATATGATTCACAACGCTTATGCCAATACAGAGTGGTTCTTCGGATAATAATCCAGCCGGTCTCTCCATATTAACAACGTTAAAATGGTCAAAACTTTGATAGTCTGTGATTTAACTATCAATGAAAAACACGTGTGCAAACAACGATATCATTTCCAAATGGAAATTCTATTAATCAATCATCAATCATATATATATATATATATATATATATATATTCATATTTCCCTTATTTTCTATGTTTAGAAAATATATGTTATTAACACTGGAAAACATTTCCTTTTGTTTATTTATATATCACTATCCTTCCACAACTATCAGTCCCTGACTGTAAACTAGTAGGAGAACAATTCTCTAAGTATAAACCCCGAAGGCCGAAACCAACATCAGATCGATACTCAGAAAACTATTCAACTTAACTAATCTCTAGTCAGTTTCTTATCTTGTTTAACTCTATTTCGATTAACTCTAATTGAATAACTCTGTTTGTTTAACTCTTTTTGATAACCACGTTTGATTTACTCCTTTTTGATGAACTACGTTTGATTAACTCCTTTTTATCTCGTAAATTTCCTTTTATAATCCTATTTAGTTTCCAACTAAATATTCCTTTTATAAATTCTATTTTATTTGTAAATAGTTTACAAATATTTCTCTTCTTATTTGTTTGACAAATATTTCCTTTTATATTTCTTTTACAAATATTTCCCTCTATATCTGTTTAACAAATTCTTTCCCTTATATTTGATTTACAAATATAATTCCCTTATATTTGATTTACATATATAATTCTTTTTATTCAAAATCCTTTTTCTTTGATAATATAAAATCCATTGATTTTATATAAATAAATTATTTTCAAAATATACTTTGAAAATCCCTTTTCCACATTATGGTATTTCTTATGGTATCTAACACACCATATAACAACAATAAATATCGTCCAACCACACACAATCAACAACAGATTATATATCACATCACATGTCACAATATATGAATCACAGAGGAATGCAGTTGGATTCCTCCTACCTGTTTCCCTGCATCCACAGATGTTAGACAATACGATTAACATCGATTTCACTTCGATATGAAATATTCTGTTAACAGAATATTCATATAAATATTTAACGGTTTGTGTATATATATATAATTTCCACTAACTGACTAGCAGTTCAATCAAACAGTCAACACACAACAATCAACAGATAATTAACAGTTCTAAGAATACGTTGTAAAAATAGAACTATTCAGAGTTGGTGAGTTTTACTCACATTGGACGATCATCGTTGATAACGATAATCATCGCTCGATTTGATTCAGACGGACAATTTATTTTGCCATAAATTGTAGTAAGCTCCGATGGACTTCCAGTCAGTTCCGTTAGGTAGGCGTCATCCGTACTATCCCAACGGATCTTGTTTCGCTGACTTCTGATATCGTATGATCAAGATACGATTTACACAAGTTATTATACAATTTTTAAATTAAAATAACTTAACAAATTTCTATTTTGGGCTTAACCTATATAAGTCGGCCCAACTACCATTTTCGAAAGCCCACCCGTTGGAAAAATCCCACTTCTTCCCTCAGACCGCTTCGATCCCGATTCCAACCCTTTCGTCGCCATTTCTTCAAACCCCTACACCCCGTTCATCTCACCACCGTTCAACCTCCCGGTTCACCTTCGAACTCCCCACTCGGCCTCTGCCTTGCCAACACCACTAGGTCTAGTTCGCACGGATCTTGCCATCTCCGTCCCCGTGAAGACTTCTACAGATCATCGACACTTTTTGTGTCGGAATTCCACCCAGCCTCCCCAAAGTTGCGACTCCACCCACTGAACAACCCTCCAACCTCCGTTCGACCCAACTCCTCCCCCATCCTTGCCGTGGCTCAGCCCTAGGTCGACTGTGTCGACAGTCGAACACAAAAATGGGCATCGAACCCAACAATACTCATACTGACTTGAAGCAATTCACAAGGGGAACTCAATCATCTAAGTTTTACACTTTTAGAGTTCTTATTTTGATATTTCTCTTTGATTTTGAAACCTTGCTTTCACTGTTTGAATTTGTGGAGGAAATATACGGCGCTTTCTATTGACCAAGGAAGTGTATTATGGTTTAAGGGATTGGGAACGGTATTTATAAAGGAGGGAGATATTTTTATATTCGATTTTAATATTATTTTTTAAGCCATCGCTAATTTTATTCGTCCTTTAAAATTCCTGCGACCACATACGATACCCAAAAATCACCAAACTGGACATGTGGCTAGAGTTCGACATTACGGTCCCAACGAAACTGGTTTCGTCGAATTCCGACTTTGTATACTCACACAGCGTATTTTTAACTATCGAAATACTGACCGTTTCTCACTCTAAAAATCCGTGCCGCCACACAGTGACTCTAAAAATCACCAAACTTGGAATCTAACAATAATTTAATATTGCGGATCCAATAAAATTGGTTTCGTCGAATTCCGACTTCGTTTGCAAAGGTGGCTTTTTTTAAAGCTCTAAATAGCCTATTTAAATATTTAAATATAATTAAATTAAATATTTAAAAATAAATATTCTCGTCTATATTTACACAGAATACCGTACAGCTTCAGAATATTCCTATATGGATTTACAACTCGATATTACATCGTCAGAGTTATATCGATGTTTGATTTCTATTTAAATCCTTATATAAAATATAATTAAATTGTTATGGTCAGGGCACTGCATTTCTGAGAATTTGATTTGGACGTAACTTAAAATCTACACAACGAAATACCGATATTTCTCTTCCACTAAAAAGATATACGTCACCAGCTCCACACATTTCTTGTTTCATAGAAATCCGATTTAAAACGAACCTTGTAAACTCAGTTGAAGTTCAAATCGCCAATTAGCGAACTACCGCGTCGTTACGCGCTCAATTTTAATTATATTATAATCCTACGTTCAAACTGATGTCGATTGAATATATTCGTCAATATAATTCAACTCTAAGCTGAAATAAATCCTAGGGATGGCCCAGTTCACAGAATATTGTGATTCCCAATATTTTTGATTATTTCTGAATTAAATATATTATTCTATTATTTAATTTAATTAAATATTCCATATTATTTAAATTAAACGACGATTTAATTCCCTATATCACTATTTTAAATAATTAAATAAATTAATTATATCCCTGGAAAATGCTGGTCATTACAATTTCCTACGTGATTACATAGCAATTCATATAGCCAACTGATAATAATATGAATATGCCTTTAAGCAAAACTTGGTTCCACTCATAAATCAAGTGGAGATGTGATAGAAATCTCTCGATCTGTGACAATTCTCAACATTCAAGCGGACTCTGATTGATCTCCTAACAACATAAATATAAGAAACATATAATTAGATTCTTATATATATTGTTTGTGCTAAATTCCAACTTCTAAACCTATATAAATTGAAATAAAGAGATATAGGAATGGAGATAGAGAAGTAGAAGAACCTTCACCCTTTTTCTCTTTATTTTTCTCTGGAATTCAGCATCATGGAGATAGTGGTTTAGAATAATTAGGGTTTCTAGTGTTGTTTGAGGGGTTATTTATACTTGCTTGTGTGAGCAGGAGCCGTCGGATTTATAAAAAAATTAATCCGAACCATCCATATAAACATAATCTCTTCAAAAAACTCTAATTTCATAGCCTTAATGGGTTGTTCATTTTTATTAATTACGCTCTTTATTTGCTTAGTTGCTTGCCTTTTATTACCAATCATTTTCCTTATGTAACACATCCTCTGTCCCTTTGTATTTATCTATTTATTTGGATTTCAACTCCACCTAAGGGAAAGTTATTGTTGTCCAAACATGTAGTTTATCCCTTAGATATTATCAATTCGAACACGCACAATAAAGCAATTAGTTCTAATTACATCTTTCTATATATCCAATATTCTCTGTCCCCTTGATATTATCTTATCTCCAATTTCAAATTTTGAATTTCCCTCTTATTATTTATTTATTTTAAGTTATTATTTGGACAATATATATAATATTCACATAATTATATATACATATAATTTCTACGTACACTATCCAAATTCAATTGTTCATAACTTCTTCATACATTAACCGTTTTCAGCATATTATATATGAAAACGATGTAGAATTTCGCCATGAATTCAAAAAAAAGTTTCTTAGCCAAATTACTAAAGCTGCAAAAAATTCCATTTTCCAACCATATCATTTAATTGCTTGTTTTAATTATTTAATTTATTGGTTAATACTTATGAATTTTATGGGGTGTTGCATTCTGCCCCTTAGAATAGATTTCGTCCCAAAATCTGTTTAAGGGGCGAAAAATACAAATCGCTCTAAACATCCATGTTGTATGCCTATGTTATTTATAATTCATCCATAAGCATCCATGATTCGCAATTATTATGAACTGCGGACCCACTAAAGTGAGCTCTACCCTAGCATGTAGGTGTAATAAGTGATGCAAGATGTATGCAAAAAAACTAAATATGCATATTTATATATGAGTGCTTAGTGCGACGGTGTTGCATCCATTCCCTAATATCCAATCTAGCAATCATGATCCATCCATAAATGGAAATTCGAGGGAATATTTACCCGTGAAAAGCTCTAGGTGAGTCTATCTCATTTTATCCTCGGTCTTCCATGTGCTTCCCCCAGGGTTATTCCCCTATTGTACTCATATGAGGCGAATGGATTTGTTGTGGAGCCTCCTGATTCCGTGCTATAAAATCCTTGCAGTGGCACGGGGCGCCCTGGACTCCAACTCGAGTTTTTCAATGTCCCTAATTTCATCATGCTCGAGTCTATAGCAGAATCATGAAGGCATTTCCTTAGATGACATACATAAATAATATTATGGATTCCCGATAGACGCTCTGGGAGATCCACTTGATAAGCCAAAGAACATATCTTTTCGATGATACTGAAAGGCCCAATAAACCTGGGAGCCAACTTCCTAGTCTTTCCAAACTGAACAATCTTCTTACGGGGATACTTTCACGAACACTAAGTCTCCAACATTAAATTCTAGCTCCCTCCTACGCTTATCAGCATATGATTTCTGACGGTCTTGGGATGCCTTCATTCTCTGCGTAATTAAAGATATCTTCTCCGTGGATTCACATACGAAGTCTAGTTTGAGTATAATCTTATCGGTAGTTTCCCACTAACAAGTTGGCGATTTGCATTGCCTCCCGTATAGTGCTTCGAAAGGAGCTATACCAATCATTGCTTGAAAACTACTATTATACTTGAACTCCATAAGCGGTAGGTGCTGCTCCCAAACTCCTTCAAAGTCGATGATACAAGCTCGGAGCAAGTCTTTTAAGATTATGTTTACTCTCTCTATTTGTCCATCGATCTGTGGATGATAAGTTGTGCTTAAGTTAAGGGTCGTGCCCAATGCTGCTTGTAGGCTTCTCCAAATTTCACTTGTGAATAAGGGATCTCTATCACTCACGATACTTGATGGAATACCATGAAGTCTGACTATCTCTTTGACGTATAATCGGGTTAATGAGGTTACAGTCCTTATCTTCTTGACTGGTATGAAATGGGTGCTTTTGTTAAACAGTCTACCACAACCTAAATGGCCTCATTACCCTTTTGGCTTCTACGAAGTCCATCTATAAATCCATGGAAATATGCTCCCACTTCCATGTAGGGATCTCTAAAGGGAATATCAGTCCTTCGGGATTCCCTTGCTCCGCCTTGACTTTTTGGCATGTAAAACATTTAGCCAAGAACTTGGCTACGTCTCGCTTCATTCCTTCCCAATGGAGATTCCTCTTCGTATACTTGTACATTTTATCCCACCGGGGTGCATGGTCAATCTCGACCTATGGCACTCTTCTAATTTTTTTCTCCACCCTTCATTCTTAGTCATGTGAAGTCGTTCATCCCAAAGTAAACTCCCATCATCATGGATCGAATACCTAACCGAGTAAGGAAAGGTCTCTCTCTTTACTACTTTCTCCTTTATTCCTCTTAAATCTTCGTCGTGGTCTTGTGCACTTTAGAGTATGTCTAATTATCATAGCCTGACGAAAACCCTTGGAAGTGGTTGGTGAAGGTCCCAAAATAAAATTTGTTACGAACTCTAACTATTTCCATTCTATCATCGCATTTAATGTCGCATGTTTCATACTTAAAGCATCCGCCACAACATTCCCCTTGCCTGGGGTATGCTGAATTGCAAAGTCAAATGGGGGCAATATACTCCATCCATCTCTGTTTTCTCAAGTTTAAGTCACGTTGAGAAAATAAATAATTAAGAGATTTATAGTCAGTAAACAATTCAAACTTCTCCCTTGAGAAATATTGCTTCCACATCTTAAGGGTGAACACTACTGCGGCTAACTCATGATCATGCACTGGATATCTTTTCTCTGGATCCTTGAGTTGTCTAATAGCATAGGAAATTGCTCTTCCTTCTTGCATAAGGACTGCTCCTAAACCGGTCCCACATGCGTCAGTGTAAACGATGAAAAACCTTGAACCGTCGGGTATAATTAGGACTGGTGCGCTAGTTAATGCTTCCTTTCAATTCTTAATGATTATATCACTTTTATTACTCTAAGTGAATACCAAATTATTTCTCGTTAATTAGGTTAATAGAGTAGCAATCTATGCAAAGTCTTTAATGAATTCCTATAATATCCGACCAATCCAAGGAATCTTCTTACCTCTGTAGCATTTCGAGGTATCCTCCTTTCCGCCTCGATCTTCATGGGGTCTACGGCCAAGCCTTTACTCGAAAAAATATGTCCTAAAAATGTCACTTCTTCCCTCTAGAAATGACACTTTGAGCATTTTGCTTTCAGTTGGTTAATTCTTAATATCCCCAACACTTGTCTCAGGTGTTTCTCATTCTATTCAAGAACCTTCAAAAATATAAGGATGTCGTCTATGATGATTACCACAATTACATTTAGTATGCCCCTAAACACTCTACTCGTGAGGTCTACAAAGAAAATGGGTGCATTTATTAATCCAAAGGGCATAACTACCCATTGGAACAATCCGTCTGGCGTCCTAAACACAGTTTTGTCCTGGCTGTCCTCCGCAATTCTCAACTGGTGAAATCCAGTAGCAAGGTCTAGTTGGGAAAATACTCGAGCTCCTCCCAAGTGGTCAAAAAGATCATCGATTCTTGGTAAAGGGTACCTATTATTTTTGTTCAATTTAATAATTTCTCTATAGTCCGCACAAAATCTCAAAGATCCATCTGCTTTGGTGGCAAATAAAAGAAGTGCACCCCATTCTGAGGTACTTCGGTGAATAAAATCTTTTTGCAATAACTCTGAAATCATCTTATCGAACTCCCTTCTTACCTTGGGCACCATATGCCTCAAGGGCAGTGCTACAGGTCTAGCATCCTCTCTAGGTCAATACTAAAGGAGATTTCTCTGTAGGGGCAGAAGTCTCGTGACTTCCTCAAAAACGTCCAAGAACACACAAACTAAAGGGACCGAAGATGGTCCTTTAGAACTAGGAGACAAAGAATATAATAAGGCTTTCCTTGTTTCTAAAATTACAAGGAATATTTTGGCTGCGTCCTCCTCGGCTCCTAAGACGAACGAGTCTCTTATCATTGTTCGATGACGAAAATTCTATTGATTAGAAATCCATCACGAAGTATATAAAACCGTAAGCGCATGGCATACACTTGTAGTACGTTAGCGAATACGAGTCACCCATGAGGGAAGAAGTAATTATAATTTTATTCAATCAAATTAAAACAAAGTTGAGTGAAGATTTAACTAACTAACTACAACTGCACTAAACTAACAAAATAAGCCAAATAAGAATATGAGAGTTAAATGACAACTTAGGGATAAATCCACTCTCTAGATCACATGAATCAACATGAAACGAAACCATGATCTCTTTTTTTTGGGTCATTTGTGAATTTAGTTGATATGATTATTATAAGTATAGCTTATTCATGCTATTAATTAGCACAAAATAAACTATCAAACTATAACATCCCACTAAATCACCCTGCTAGTTCAAATGAAAAATGAACAAGTTGAAATTGAAATATAGTTTAAGCATTACCTATGAACTATTAATTAGAACTATAGGCCATCAAATTTTTGTTTCAACCTCCACTTAATCACCATCATAATATGTAGATGAAGAGGTAATTAGTAAACATGTGACTATGCATAGCCTATTTGGTGTCAACAATATAGGCTATCAAATTCAATAATGAACACATGAAACCAATAACATCAACATGACATGAAGCACAAAAAGAGGGCATGAAGAAACAAATTATGTTGCATCTACATAATCAAGAGAGCTTCATTACCCCTAAATTGAAAGGGATTAACATCTAATATATGTAATCATGACAACAAAAGTAGATTGTATAAAATAAACCTAGGCTACTTGCATAAAAGAAAAGAACATGTAAATAAAAGACAACAAATTAAAATTGCATTAGAAAGAGAGATTACATAAAAGAAAATGGCTAAGTAGACATGAAAACAAAAAGAGAGCTTTTCTCCTCTCATTAAACTAAAGAAGGGGATCAAAGATAAGAGGATTTACAACAACATAAAGGGGGTATTTATACATGTTCAAAACCCTTAAACCCTAATCACTTTTGTCAGGGATTACCAAAAATACACCCTCATGAAGCTTATATCTTGTTTTAGCCACTAATAAGTCATGTAGAATGCATGAAGCCTTTTGTCTCATCCAATTAGTCTCTAATTGTACCACTAAGGAAGGAGAGATAATGGGTAGGTGGGGTCCTCCACTAAGTAGTGAATGAATTCCATCTCCAATTCTTTGTATCCACTTTATGCATGTATATCTCCATGTAAATTCATGTGTATACTTCATTTTTTCTCCTAAATTCCTACATGACACATGAAAACAAATAAGTAAAATTTATCATAAAATAATACATGCACAAATGACGGTTTTCCCCCAAATATGAAGATGAATGCATGATAATTTGGGAATTTTGGGATTTTTGTTAAAACATGTAAAATTAGCCCACTTATGTTATTGATTTAATTAAAACAAGAATAAATGTGTGAAAATAAATGTGCATATTTTCGTGCACATCAACTACCCCCACACTTATCTTTTTATTCGTCCTCGAATAAACAAAAAAACTAAGATAAATCCGTTTTCGTAGGGAGCACAATTTCATTGAGCGTATGCAATAAGTTGTTAAGCCTCTGGGTGTCCCCAGTAGGACGAGTGTTGTCTCGTGACGGTTTTCTGCGGATACTACCCACAAAATCCAAATTTTAAGTGCAAAAAGTATTTACAAAATGCAAGATTTGAAAATATTTACAAGATGAATGCAAGTTTTTAAAACAGTATTTACAAATGGTTATTTACTTTTAAATGTAACACGACGGAGTTAATATAAGTTGGGCCGTCACTATGAAATTTTAGTCCGTTACTACTCAAAACTTCAAACAAAAGTCAGTTTAACATTACAAACTCTTCCAGCTTGGCTAGTTATTTCAGTTGAAAACATAGTGCATATATGAAACAAATTCTATAATCGATATCAACAATCGTAAAATGGCATCTCAATTTCCTTTTGGTTAACAAGTTAGATCAAATAAGTGAAAAGGTGCTTGGAGTTCAAGTGCTTACTCTCTCTTTATTATGAAAAATATTTACATTATTATTATTTACAAATACCCAGGTATACCACCCTTATACTACATTATGACTTACATGAGGGTCGGTAATCCTAAGGTGTCCAACTCATGAATTGAGACCAAGATATAACCAACGCACTGCACTATGACTTACGTAGGAGTTGGGACAGAGATTGGTAAGTTTGCGCACCAACGCTAGAAGTACTAACAATGTTGGATAATCTTGGATTATTATTATATATACACGTTCTTTTTTTCTTTTTCTTTTTTTAACATAAGAGAGAGATATAAGCGAGAATATCTTAGCACAACTTCACTTAAAAGGTCTAAAGTGTTATCGCAAATAGTCTAAATCAACCATTCATTCAATAGGATTACAGTTTACAAAAAAATTCAAACTCATCACCTACGAATCTCCCTATATACCAGTAACACTAAATTTACTGATAATTCAAACTTTTCTTTGGTAATCCATTAAGTGAAGTAAATTTCCAAATATTTTAATTGTACGACCAAAACCGTATACTTACTTCATCGTTCCCATTTAAAAGTAAATTAAAATGTAATTTTTTTTAATTTCTTTTTAATTTTTTTTGGGATGAAAAAAAAGAAAAGTGATATCTACGCAAAACCAAAATAAGTATGAAAATCCCCCCACACTTGATTTCGACTGTGTCCCAACAGTCAACCCAAGTGGAAGTAGAAAAGAAATAAGAGAAAATTTTGAAAATATGTCCTATATTTACAAGAGAAATGAAAAAATTATTTATAGTATATAAGAAAATATATTGACAACAAGTAAATGAAACGGTCTTCTAAAGATTGATTCATTTGTCTCTTCAAGTATGAGAACAGTTTAGGCATGAAAAACCAAATCATAAAAACTTTTGAATTTGAACGTAGATTTGGAAAAACGAATGTTGCTTTATTAAAAATCAAATGAGTTGAATTATTTTCAATGGTTTTTAGGGTAGACTAAATGATGGATTGAATTTCATGTTTAATTTCACCAATTTGAGTTTCAAAATTATCATCGTAAATTTGTTCTAAAATATTGATTTCAAAATCCAAATGATGATTTAAATCTACCTCATTAAGATTCAACTCATTATCAAAAAGTCCAAAAAAATCGTTTTCATTATGTTCATCTTCCCTTGAATTATTAACCACTTCATTACTTATATCATTTTCAAGGTCTAAAGTTGTTATTTTCGAACTTTTAGAAAAAGGAAGATCGAATTTGAGATTTAGTTCCACCCTCTCAAAATAATTGAAATCCAAACCAATTATTATATTATTAGCAAATTCGTTAAGATGTTATTTTCAATTTCGAAAGTCGTTATTTGAAAATCATCAATTTTGGTAAATGATGGATTATTAATCAAATCATCACATGTTTGGATTTGATTTTGTTTCTCATGAAAATTTAAGTACGTTTCATACAACAAATCCTTATAAGTTTGCCATCAAAATCAAATTCATGATTATTTATATGAGAATTCCCAATTTGAAATTGTTGAGAACAAAAGTTTTCATTTACACCACAATTTAAAGTATTCCCATTGCCAAAATCATTAGAAAAGTGATTCGCATTTTCATTTTGAATTTTAAATTCATTTTGGAGTTCGAAATTGAATTGGGAATGGTTATAATCAAAATCATTGAATTTGGAATTGAATTTTAATTTTAATTAATTTGGAAATTTTGACTTGAATTGTTGCACAAGTTAGAAATGTACAATTCATTCATTTTTTTTTAATTTCAAGTAAAGATTCAATACTTGTTTCCAAAGTTGATGGTTGATCGTTGTTTTGAAAATTTTGTGGTGAAAAATCAGGATTGTCTTGAAAAGTTGGTGGTGTAAAATCCAAATTGTTTGTACAATAGTTTTTATTGGAATATTCATATGAGTTTGGTGTAAAATTATATAGATTATATTGATTTTCACAACTACCGTAAAATCCGTAGGAATAAGGAAATTGGGACATTTTCAAAAAAGCTTCATTTTTTTAAGAGAAAAAGAAATATTCACAACAGGGAAGGTTTTTTTCTGGATTTTTTATTTTTGATTTTTTTTGTTTTTTTTTGTTTTTTGGTTTCTTTATGCATGAATGAACCTAATGCAACTATATGAATGCAAATTACCTATTTACAAATTTCTAAAATTATATAATGGCGGTTAGATTAAATTCAACAAAAGATTTCTCATCCAGTTAACGGACAGGAGTTATCCGTGCACCAGGAATCACCCTAGTAATACAGCCGAAGGTTTAAGTACCTTTAGAGGAACAACTGCTATAATATTTACGAATCACCGTAATATTTATAAACGGTTATTACTCTGTCGTAGTCTGGACACCGAGAAATAATCATTAGAAATAAACTAATTTGTCAAAATAAGATGATGTCCTTAGAAAATAAAACAAAAGTAAGATGAATGCAAAACAAAAATTAAACGTGAACTAACGATGTAACTACGAATGAATTTTTTTTTTGATTTTTTTTAATGAAAATGCAATCATACAAGAATGCAAGGAAATAAAAGTAAGTCAGCACATGATACCTGAGCGTGCTGAAATTTATTAGCGATTTTTTTTTGCGGCAATTTTTTTTAAGCGCAAGCAGGCAAAGCGGTTTAGCAAATCAAGAAAGCTAGCAAATAAAGCAGTTTCTAGTAAGCCACTCTTCTCTTATTCTTCTTAGACGACCTAAAAAGGAGATTAATTTTTTTTCAAGGATAATAACAAGTATGCACACAAGAAAACTTGTAATCAAAAGAAAAATAAGGCACGCAAACACTTAACACAATTCCAAAAACTTAACACAAATAAACACTTAAAATCTACAACTGAATAAAAGCTTAACACCAAAGAAGAAAAATTAAAAGAAAATAAAGAAAACTAACCACTATAAAATTGAATTACAAAAATCTCAATAATCAAACACAAATTCCAATTCAACTAACAAAGGCCCACACTCCCAATGCCCAACAAAATTATAGTTCCATGCTCAACTTAAATCACAATACACTTCCTCCATCCCAATTAAGTCACGAATTATATCCGAAGTTAATTAAACTCAGCAAATCAAAAACTGTCCATCTCAAATCTAGAATCGAATGTAAAAAATTACTTGTTTGGTTCGGCGAGAATCGGAAGGAGGTAATTGCATTGGGGGCTGATTTTGAGGAGAAAAGAAAGATTTCAAGTAGTCGATTTAGGGATTGCGGGTATGACTTGGGGGTAGCGCTTGCAATTAGGGTTCGAGTTGTTGTGATGGTTTAGGAGTTTGGGTTTTACTGTGATTTCATGAGGAAGTGAATTAGTTGTAGGAGGTTGTTGAGGCTGGTGTTTTGGGAAGGATAAAGACAGTACATTGTGAACATGATGTGGTTGGTGTTTGTCGATGGAGGAGCTGTTGAAGACTATTTTGAAGTTGGAAGGAAGAGGTAGAAGCTGATGTTGCTCTGGTAGATATAGTAAACTGTTTGTGAAGAAGAAGCTGTTTGGGTAATGTTTGGTGGAGCAGGTATGAAGTGGATGGTTTGAATAGGGTGAGTTGGAAAGTAGGTTTGTTGAATGATGGTGGAGTTGGTGTCCGTTGAATATGATGATCTGAACTGGTTTGGCTTTGGAAGATTGTTTGGTTGAAGTGGTGGAGTATGGGTAGTTTGGTGAATATATCGAAGAGGTGGAGTTACAGAAATTGCAATGGTATGGGTTGTTGAAGGTTTAGTTGCAGTTAGGGGATGGACTGAAGTGTAGTAGCACTTTTGAGTTTGAATGTATGGGGTGATCTCTGTGGTTTGCTTCATTGGTTGGAACTGGAATAAGGTGAATGGTAAGTCGGGGGATGCTGCATTATTGAATGAGGATGAAAAAGGTGTGGAAGTCAGTTGTGATTGATGAAGTAGTGGCAAAGCAGTGAGTGTGTAACAGTAGTATGGAAATGTTTCAGAAAGGAAGAGGAAGTTTGCAATTGAATGTGTAAAACAGTGAGTGTGATATAAAGCAACTATGAATTGTAATACTTGAAATCCTTCAAAACTATTAAATTGTGAATTGTAATACCTGAAATTCTTCAAAACTATGAACTATAACAGTGAATGTAATTGTCAAAGGGTAGCAATGCAATGTGGAAAACAATGGGCTTAGAAAAAGTGAACAGAACTAGCTATTCTTGTGAACAGAATTGTCAAAGCAAGCAGAAACAGATAGAATTTAGAGATAGAAATAGAATGCAACTTTTTTTAAAAAATAAAAGAAGATGAATAGATGAAAAGAAACCTGTTTTTTATTCAAAGAACAAAGAGATGTAAACTAAATTGAAACTACAGCAAATAGAAATGCCGAGGGTGCAATGCCGATTTTTTTTAATTAGTAGACAAGACACAAAACAGTAACAAAAATGCACAAACACAAAACAGTAAAAGGAATGATCGAGAGAACTTCTTGCAACATAGCACAATACACAAATGCACACTCTTTTTTTTTAAGAGAAGAAAATAAGAAGTGCAAATACAAAAGAATACAAAACAAAACAAAGAAAGAAACAAACAAGATCAAAACAAAAGACAACAACAAACACACAATCTACGAACAATACCAACTTTTTTTTGGAAAGAAGAACAAACAAGTAAGAGAATTAATCTGAAGAATAAAATCAAATTTAAATTCTTTCCCTAGCAACAACACCAAAAACTTGTTCGACGACGGGAATTCTATAGATTAGAAATTCGTCGCGAAGTGTATAAAACCGCAAGCGCACGGTGTGCATTTGTAGTACGATAGCGAATACGAGTCGATCCACAGAGAAAAAAGTAATTCTAATTTTATTCAGTCAAATTAAAACAAAGTTGAGTGAAGATTTAATAAACTAACTTCAACTACACTAAACTAACAAACTAAGCTAAATAAGAATATGAGAGTTAAATGAAAACTTAGGAATAAATCCACTCTCTAGATCAAATGAATCAACATGAAATGAAATCATGATCTCTTTTTTCTGGTTATTTGTGAATTTAGTTGATATTATTATTATAAGTATAGCTTATTCATGCTATTAATTAGCACAAAATAAACCATCACACTATAACGTACCCACAAAATCACCATATAGTTCAAATGAAAAATGAACAAGTTGAAATTGAAATATAGTTTAAGCATGACCTATGAACTATCAATTAGAACTATAGACCATCAAAATTTTGTTTCAACCTCCACTTAACCACCATCATCGTATGTAAATGAAGAGGTAATTAGTAAACACGTGACTAAGCATAGCCTATTTGGTGTCAATAATATATGCTATCAAATTCAATAATGAACACATGAAACCAGTAACATCAACATGACATAAGGCACAAAAAGAGAGCATGAATAAAAAATTATGTTGCATCTACATAATCAAGAGAGCTTCATTACCCTTAAGTTGAAAGGCATTAGCCTCTAATATATGTAATCATGACAACAAAATAAATTGCATAAAATAAACCTAGGCTACTTGCATAAAAGAAAAGAACATGTACATAAAAGGAAACAAATTAAAATTGCATTGAAAAAGAGAGATTACATAAAAGAAAATGGCTAAGTAGCCATGAAAATAAAAAGAGAGCTTTGCTCCTCTCACTAAAATACAGAAGGGGATCAAAGATAAGAGGATTTACATCAACATAAAGGGGGTATTTATACATGCTCAAAACCCTAAAACCCTAATCACTTTTGTTGGGGATTACCAAAAATACCCCTTCATGAAGCTTCTAATCTTGTTTTAGCCATAAGTAAGTCATGTAGAATGCATAAAGCCTTTTGTCTCATCCAATTAGTCTCTAATTGTACCATTAAGGAAGGAGAGATAATGTGTAGGTGGGGTCTTCCACTAAGTAGTGAATGAATTAATTCCATCTTCAATTCTTTGTATCCACTTTGTGCATATATATCTCCATGTAAATTCATGTGCATACTTCATTTTTTCTCCTAAATTCCTACATGACACATGAAAATAAACAAGTAAATTTTATCATAAAATAATACATGCACAAATGACCGTTTTTCCCCAAATATGAAGATGAATGCATAATACTTTGAGAATTTTGGGTTTTTAGTTAAACATGCAGAAACATGCCACATATGTTATTTATTTAATTAAAATAAGAATAAACGTGTGAATATAAATGTGTATGTTTTCGTGCACATCAATCGCAATCTAGGACGACCCCATAAAATGATAGCCAGTTCATTCCTAAGATAAGGTCATACCCCATAAAATCCAACGCATACTGTTCGCAATGGAACTCAACATTGTCGACCTCCAATACTAGGTCTTTACACAACAGATTGACAAACTTAGATCCTCCGATAGGGTTGACCACCTCCATCGGACTATCCGAGATAGATACAAAAAGGTTTAACAGATCTACTGATCGCTTGGAGATAAAAAAATGGGTAGCTCCAGAATCAAACAAGGTGTATGCTGAATTTCGTAAAATAGAGATTATACCTTCAAGTACGGGCTACCCTTGGTCTCTTGCGGGTCAGCTTTGAATTGGGGCTGCTTCAATTGCATAGTTCTAGCCGCTTTTGGAAGCTTTGGCTTTGGGCAGTCTTTGGATATATGTCCTGCTTCGTGGCAGTTGTAACATTTTCCCTTGAACTCCTTCTTTGCCAATGAGACCCTACAATCCTTAGCCTCATGGCCCTTGCGGTTGCACCTCGTGCAATTCTTTGCATCCTTTTTCAAGTTCTTTTTCTTCTTGTTTTTCCACCATTCTTTCTTCTTGTTCTTGTTGGAGCTTTCTCCTTTCTCACCCTCCTAATCCTCCTTGGAGCTTTTAGTCATGCAAAGGGTAGCTATCTCAACTAGAGTCTCAAAAGTTTCCCTAACTGCTACTTGGGAAAATAAGGTTTCCTTCATCGAGGAGTTCAATCCTTTCACAAATCAAAGGGCTTTGTTCATGGGGGTGTCTACCAATCCCCAACCAAACTTACATAATTCAAAGAATTTGGATACATATTCTTGTAGACTCAAGCTTCCTTACTTGAGGTGGATGAATTTCTCTAGCTGAATAGTCATTTCTACCCTTGGCAAAAATTTCACTTCAAAACGGGTCTTGAATTCGACCCATGTGAAGATCCGACCCTCGTTCTCCATTGATTTTAAGTTCCACCACTCTACGGCTTCATCCTCTAAATGCTAGACCATTATCCTTTTCCTTATTTCATTGGGCCAGGTAGTATCCTCAAAGATTCTTTCACATTCCATAACCCAATATATGGAACTAGCAAAGCCTTCCTTTCTAGAAAACGGTTTCCCACCAAAATTCGTAAAAATCTTATATAAGCAAGAAAAATCAAAGGCCACATTAGCGGTAGGAGCTATGTGAGCCTCCGGGGTAGGATTAGCTACATGGACCTACTCCATAGTACGAAGGTACTACTGGAACCATTCTGGCAAGTAACAGGGTCTTGCCTGGTTACCCTGCTCATTAGGATTTTCAGCCATTCTACTATCTGAAAAGAAAAGGAAGAATCTCTTAGTGGATACTCCTGATAGTATTTAAGATGAAAAAAGGAATAAACGATAAAGGTGCATAGTATAAGTGCGTATGATTATTTGGGTAAACATATATTATATATGTATATATAGTTTGAAAAATCTTTTCAAATTACAAATACGCCTCTAATACGTATATTTCCCTTATAATCGGGTAACCTATGTTCTGGTACCAAATGTAACAACCTGCCCAGAATGGGCCTAACTTTCGACCTAGAAAAGGCCCATCGAGACTTAGAGCCATTCTAAATGGGTCATTGGTTCTTGTAAGGATTACATTTGCACAGTTAACAATAACATATACTTCGAATGGAATTCTCACACAGTGGAAAGGGAAAATATAATACTAAAATAAGACGTACCATTTGTTTCAAAACCAAAGAAATACGTAGTCACAGTTACAATTATTCAGTAGTTACATCAAAATAGTTCATTTTCATAAGATTCTAAAAGAAGCAAAGGAATAACTGCCAATAATATCATAATAACTTCATCTTCTCCATTGGCTTCAATCCTAACTTTATCTGTGGCTTAACCCCATTAACTGACCTGTTGGATGTTAAGGAGAGGGGGTCAGAACATAATGTTCTGTGTGACTAGAACATAGTATTACTTAATGTCCATGCCCAATATTTTTAGCAGGTTATATATGTCAAGGTATGTCTATATGGCACATAATATTTCACACAAACATAAATATCTAACCAATGGGGTGGATATCCAAGTCAATTATCCATTAGTGTCATTAGGGTAAAGACCCAACGAGGTGGCATTCTCAGTCACTTATAGCCCTATTAAAGGTGGATTTTTATAATCTCTTATAACCCTGAGGTGGACCCCTAGCCTTTTAAGAACCCTGTCCTAGTACGTTAATGTTCTTAAGTCTAATCTCTCATTTGTAATATGAGAAGTAGTATTGAGAATGTTACTGCTTAACTGATATTACCCGATAGGACACCTATGTCACTTAAGACTTCCCTTATACGGTTGGTGAGAATGCAATGGCCACATACCCTTCAACTACCAATCTATCCCTAGTTGAGCCCTTACAAGCTCCAAGTGGAAGTGGACGTCCCCTGTGAACTACCCTACTCCATTAACCATTTTATGCCTAACCACATTAAAAGAAGGAGGACCCAAAGATTTACCTTAATACTAATAAGGGAGGGTCCCATGACTTGGCTTCCTCTCCAAGGATTAAACCTCCAGAGGGATCCTAGTCCTAACCATTTAAGAACCAAATTAGATAAAAGGTGAGTCAGTCACTTAAGACCTTCTTAAGGCGTAGTAAGCCTATTTGTTTTCACACATCAACTTATATATATACACACACACACACACACACACACACTAGGCCTCTCACATTAACACATATACTTGTAGATGCTGGATATGCCGATCGGTTCCGGGCAGGCTTCTATTACAAATCGGTTTAACCTCATGTCTAGTGTACTAAGTTTACGAATGACCCATAGCACCTAGACATCTCACATTAGTTGGGCCCACTTGTGGTTGCTGGATATGTCGGTAGGTTCCGGGTAGGCTTCTACTGCAAGTGGCAAATAACCTTGTGTCTACGTATCATTTATTTATATATATGTATATTTAAGCCATTCTATATATATACATACACAAGCAAACAAATATATATGTATATTCGTTATGGGGACATTTCAAATTCAGACTCTATATAATCGTATTTATTACGCTAATATAACGTTATTTACGTTTAAATAATTAATATAATAATAGCGCTTAATTAATGTAACATTCGTATAAATGGGTAACGTTCTAATCGGGATGGCAATTGTCATTTTTCGAAAATTAAGCCATATAAGTCTAAATCTTTACATATTTTACCACTACAACATAACATGATTGCATAATTAACATATAGCAAATAACAGTAATGGAAAACATACACATACATATCAATTACAACTTGTATCCTAGGCATGTAGAAAAAGGCTTCAATATTAAATTAAAAGTAGAGTATTTCGTACATTCAATCTATATTTCCCCCAATCCACCATTTTTGTGGTGTTATACACCCTTCGCATTTGACTTATTCCAATTTATGAATGCGTTTACACCCAACTAGGATTCAAACCCAATTCATTTATGAAAAAAATTCAAATCCCAACCTTTTTAGCCAAATCAAATGATTATAGTGGTGAATTGCATAAAATATAGATAATAATACAATACACATGTTTACCTTTAATTCAATACAAAAACCACAATTTTAAAAAAACAATATTACATGACAATTTCCTATGTGATTACAAAGTAGAAGATTTGGGGATTTTTCATGTTTTATTATCGCATAACTAAATCTTCATAGGCGTAGCAATTCATATAGAAAACTGTTAATAATATGAATATGCCTTTAAGAAAAACTAGATTCCACTCACAAATCAAGTGGATATTTGATAGAAATCTCTAGATCTACGACGGTTCTCAACGTTCAAGCGGACTCTGATTGATCTCCTAACAATATAAATATAAGAAACATATAATTAGATTCTTATATATATTGTTTGTGCTAAATTCCAACTTCCTAACTTATATAAGTTGAAATAGAGAGACATAGGAATGGAGGTAGAGAAGTAGAAGAACCTTCACCCTTTTTCTCTTTATTTTTCTATGGAATTCAGCAGCATAGAGGCAGAGGTTTAGAATAATTAGGGTTTCTAGTGTTGTTTGACGGGTTATTTATACTTACACATGTGAGCAGTAGCCATCGGATTTATAAAAAAAATTAATCCGAACCATCCATATAAACATAACCACTTTAAAAAACTCTAATTACATAGCCTTATTAGGCTATTCATTTTTATTAATTATGTTCTTTATTTGCTTGATTGCTTGCCTTTTATTACCAATCCTTTTTCTTATGTAACACATCCTTTGTCCCCTTGTCTTCGTCTATTTATTTGGATTTCAAATCCATCTGAGGGAAAGTTATTGTTGTCCAAACATGTAGTTTATCCCTTAGATATTCTCAATTCAAACACATACAATAACGCAATTAATTCTATTTACATCTTTCCATATATCCAATATTCTATGTCCCCTTGATACTATCTTATCTCCAATTTCAAATTTTGAATTTCCCTCTTTTTATTTATTTATTGTAAATTATTATTTGGACAATATATATAATATTCACATAATTATATATACATATAATTTCTGTATACACTGTCCAAATTCAACTGTTCATAACTTCTTCACATGTTAACCGTTTTCAGCATATTATATATAAAAATGATGTAGAATTTCGCCACAAATAAAAAAAGAGTTTCATAGCCAAATTCCTAAAGCTGCAAAAATTCCATTTTCCGGCCATATCATTTAATTGCTTGTTATAATTATTTAATTTATTTTTTAATACTTACGAATTTTACCGGGTGTTACAGTCACATTTGATATTAGAGCTTAAGTCGCATCGTTCAACCTAAGCTGTATCGAATTTAAGAGTTAATATATACGAGAGATTACATATTTGTATATATTTTGGTTTTCAAATCCTTATATTTGTACTACATATAGTATGGGTTGTTTTGCACACAATTGTCATTTAGGTAATTTTCTCTGTTAGTGATTAACCGTCCTGACCACTTACACAAGATAATCCCACGAACGAAAAATTCGTCTAATTACTCTTTAACTAGAATTGAGAGTCGGGCAGAATCAAGGATTACAACCCTCGATTCATATTTTTTTAGTAATGGTACGATCTATTATCTAGGATGGCCTTTATATCTCCAGTTAGTTGTGGCGCCCAAGTGTGGCGATTCGAATATGTCGCATTATATGGATGCTTATGTATCCATGTGGCATAACATTTCTTGGAACGGAATCAACTTTTGTGGTGCGAGGCTTGTTTGGGTTCTCCCGAGTGTTTCTTTGACGAGTTCGAGCTAGAGTTGAAGTTTATGTTGGATAAATTATGATTTTACTCCTAAGAAACTCCAAGTTTGATCCTGAATTAGTCGCAAGTCTTTATCGTTTCGAGTTCTCGAAATCGATTTGTTTGAGATTAATTCACTTTGAATAGTTTTTGTATTGACTTCTTCGAAGTCGATGATAGTTTGTTGATTTAGGCGATGTGTTTGTGTTGGGAAGTTTAACCAAATGCAATCTGATATCAAAGTAAGGTTGTTTCTCTCCTTGGTTTCTCCGAAGTTTGGAGTTTGTGGTTGTGTTGTGAGATCGACTCGGAGGGTGATCATTCAATTTTGAGGAAATGTTTGTTGGAGGTGTCAATCGAGTTTGCTCACAATGTTTGAGCTTGCGACCATTATTGAATTTCATTCTACTTTTTCGGGACGAATCATGGAGATGTATGTGTCGATTGTCGTTCCCTTTCTGTCGGGTGTTCCCTCGATGAAGTGGGGAATAAGACATCATCGCTCGACATATGCATTTATTAATGATGTTTCCATATGTGCTTTAATTTGCCATCAAGATTTCATTGTTCCATTTGGTTTTACGATTCGATGGATGGAATGACATTGGGACTCATGAATTGATCTGTGTCTGTTGATTGTGACTTACCATGTTAAGGGCTCAGTTAGATTATATATGTTTGTAACATCCCATGTTTGGTTGCTATAACTTAACATTATGGGTGACTACAACATCCATAACAATTAATGTCGGGCCTCGAGGTAGGAGAGTGTTATGACAAAGTTAATATATACTATGCAGTAGACAAGGTTCTTCAAAAGTTAAATTCATCGAGTTATGGTTGCATGTTTTCTAAATTGATTGTTTGTTGGTTATTGAGCTTCAGTGGACTTTGTATTTAGGTCTAGCAGCTCGATTACTAGGAGGATATAGAATATCAATAGGAGTGAGTGGTTGCTGGTGACGATAGTGGGCTAGGACAAGCTCTTCAGTAGTGAGTCGTCTTCGATTTAGCGATAGTGTGCTGAGACATAGATCTTCAATAGAGAGTCGCTTATGATTGGACGATAGCGGGATAAGATAGATCTCTAGTAGTTAGTTGTTACCTGAGCTTGTAGCTTAAGAGTATTTGTATACATTCGATGAGGTGACCAGATTTCCACCATATTTGAGTCGAGTTCTATATCGATCTAGTAATGAATGTTCTTTCGATGGGGAATCCCAAGGGGATTTAACCAATTGAGGGTAGTTGGTTAGCGTATGCCGATTACAGCGTTTTGCACACTGCTTTGAACTTGATTTGTAGGTTGTGCCATTCGGGTTAACCAACGAGTCGACATATTTTGTTGATCTCTCAGATCGTGTTCCAAGACAAACTTGGAAGAGTTGCACTTGTGTTATTCGACTTTTTTTCATTATTCTATGGATGGAAAGAAAGCAAAAGTCAAGAGTTGATGGTGTTGTGAGTAATTGGAAAACATTGTATATTGGTCAGCTTGTTGGAATTTCACTTGTCGATGAGGAAAGTGGAGTGTTTGGGCCACGTTATATCGAGCAACATTTTGCTATAAGTACTACAAGAATTTCGATAGCATGAAAGTTGAGGGTAACCAATGAGGATAACGATTTCTCGTTCTGAGCAGGAACGAGAAGCTGATAGCACTCACTTGGTTGTGTGGGTGGTTGGAGTGGTATGTTTCCAAATAGGAGGTTGTCTTTTTTTAGTCGATAATCAAAACGGTATAAGACTTATTCGACTCACGATTTAGAGTCGATGGCAATAGAGCTTGTTTTGGGGAGTTGAAGGCACTATTGGTTAGCAAGGGGTTAGAGACGTTGGTGATGTCACGACATAGAGATTTATCTTCCTTGAGGAGCATCTCAACCTTTGCTGGCGACAACAGTTGAAATCTTTGGCCTCCTACATTTTTAAGATTTCCTATTGGCATGTATAGGAAATTTAGTTGTTCGTGTGTGTCGAGTTGGATATATATCAGCTCGGAAGTGATATTTCCTTAGTGAATACCGCTTGTGTTTATTACCGGTGATGATTCCGTAACTCTAAGTGAGGTAGTATGGATTCGACCGCGATGGTTGGTTCCATGTGGAATGAGTGTTTTTTGTTTTCGACATCTTGAGAAGTGGTTGATTGCGCATTTATTTAATAACAAATGCGTTGTCCGCTAGCTATAGCTGAATTGGATGGATCAAATAGTTTTTATAACTATTCGAGATTTCCAAATGGATGCGGGAATAGTTGTCGATGGTTTCCATCGATAAATTACTACAGAAATATAAAATAGTATGATAATGCTCGAGATCATACTCGATTTATTGTTGAGAGATGCTAGATTACTATTCTCTATTTTTTAAATGGCAACCAATTTGCCGACTCATCTATGGATTAAATTTAATTTGATGTATCTTATTAACTAGGTTAGTATCCTGCATATTAAGATAGAAATGAATGTTATTTCCCATAATAATTGTTGTTTAGCCTATACATGTTTGATTGATGATATTTGCATGTTTATTTATGTTCATATGATTGTTAGGCAGGTGGGATAATCGTATTATTGTATTGTTTGTTTATTTGAAATAAAATCCACATATCACTTGACATGCTTATGTTAGATAAATTTAATTTATTTAACATGATTATTCCCTTGTTGCTATTTCTACTATTGTGTCTAATCATCTTTGTTAAGTACATGCCCAGGTACAAAGAAGCAAGAAATGATTTGTTTAGAAGCCATTTCGCTTTTATTTGCATCTAAATGCTAAGCTTACTTAAAAAGAGGTATGCAGTAGATGTAGAGTTGCGGTTTTTTTCATTTGGTTTATTTTCGTGATTTTTGCCCCATGTATGGGTAACCACTTTTGGGCTTTTCTTTTCTTTTGTTGAGATGGGCCTTGTATGGCTATTTGTGGCTTTTCCGGATCAAGCCGTACAAAGGAGGTCCTACCGAAATTTTCCATGAGTTTGCCATATTTGGAAAGAAATTCAGTATGCAATGCTAAGTTGAATTTTCCTCCAAATAGTAATTTTCCACTTTTATTTTCAATATTTATTGGTTTGGAAAATAAATGTACGAATTAGGTATTGGCTTGGCTACATCGATTCCAAATTGAATGATAGTTGTAGAAAGGAATGAGAATGTTGGCTCCATGCCAAATTCTGATTCAATTTCCTTTGTTACAATTACTTTCAATGGTTGTTGTTGAGAGCGTTGAGTGATAAGTATCTCGTATCATCACTTACCCGATAGCGTTGGTTATGTTGTTTCGACCTTTGGGATTTCGGGGATGAAATACTCTAAGGAGGAAATAATGCAACGATCCATATTTTAACGATTAGATATTTAAATATTTTATTTAAATATTGGTCGTTAATTAATCGGATGGTGATTCCAAAAGGTGATTTTTTACAAACAATCAAATCGGGACTTGAGAGTAGTTCTGTTGAGTTCGTATGGTTTGTTACATCAATAAAAAAGTACGAGGATCACTATATTTCGAGTTCGGGACATTTGGTGGTCATAATGATCTTGATATACACGTAAAATTATCATTTCAGACAACAACCTTGAATTTCGACAAAACTTGCACCACTGGAATCTTGTCATTATAGTGGTGCACGCTATCAAGTTTCGTGATGAACAGACTTGTCGCTTGGCGGTGCAAAAATAAAGCGCGAGTTCATTTTATTTGAGAATTCAAAATTTCAATTGAGTAAATATTATTATAATGTCAAACCCTACTGTACACCACCTCTCACATTCACGAATTGTTGTTCCATTGTATAGTAATGGCTGCCTCCCTTTTTATTTCAAAAATTGAAATATTCCAACCTACTGCACTAAAAATCACGAGATTGGTTCCTAAACTGATGTTTTACTAATAGCTATGCGTGGTTATCGTCATTAAGAGGTCTGACTATCATTGCCTGGGTCGAGTTTTGGGTAGCCAAACTACAGTTTTGAGCGCCATGGTGGCCAAGGAAGCTCATGATTTGTTGCGTTAGATTGGTGCTTGTAAGAAGAGCCTCTGACCAAAGCATGAGTAGACTCGGTTGTCCCATGGGGGTTCTGACATTTCTCTAGACATGCAAGTATTGGAAGGGTCGCGATTTGGTTCGAAGGTTCGAGAGGGGTCTTTATGGTATAGACAGATCCTTTTTTGATGAAGATCATGTTGGTGTGGTTTGATTTGGGTTTTGTTGATCATTGTGGAGTATCACTATTTTTAGGTCACAAGATTGGATTGCACGGCTATAGGGAAGAGAGAAGGCTTAGGGAAGATGATTAGCTTGGCTAATTAGGTAATTAGTGATCTACTTCAGTTAATTAATTCGGATAATAATTGTCAAACTTATGACATCTACAACTATCTCATACGATATCAGTTTGAATGTTGTTTCGTACGTTGGACTCGTATTGACGAGCACTACATTTTAGAGCTATTTTGGATAAGGCGAGTGATATTGTCTCTCACTGGACTATTATTGTTTATATAGTATATATTTGATGTTTTAAATTGATTTCTACTTATAAAATGTAATATTTAGGATTGTTGAACCTAGTAATTAATAAATAAAAGATTGAGTGATGTTTTAAGTAGATTTAACCTGATTGTCACATTTTTACCAGATTGCGCAATGTTACACGCTATTTAGCCATTTATGCACTATTACGCGTTATTTTGACTATATTGCTAGACATAGGTTATTTGGACACTTATTTCACCTTGGTTGTCATAAACAAGTTCTATCTTGTTTACTACTGCTATTGTGGATGTTTGTGTGCAAGCGTAGGAATTGTTTTACTGTTGGTGGCATGGTTGAATTGTTTGCTTAGTTTAGGTTGAAAAGACCATTTGTAGGTAATCTATTATTAGGAAATATTTTGTTCGTGAGAGTTTGTGGTGTTTATCGATCGAACATACATGTTGATGTATATCGATTGAATACACAAGGATGGTAGACTCGAATGGACGAGATATATTCTTGAAGGAGCTTCGCAGCGCATGGATGGATTCGACGATGGAGCAACATTGGATATTGGTGCCAGATTTGAATACGGAGTGACATTGGATCTCTGTGGAGAACCTAATGGCGAAGGATGGACTTCGCGATGAATGCCGGACGTTTCACTTTGTTGTGTATTTAACAAATTTTGGTAAAATAAGTGATCCGAGTAGTCGCTATCGATTACTATGAAGTGGTCATTATCGATTAGTACATTTGTTGACCATTTTGGTCAACTTAACATCGATGATGACGCGATTTCGAGGATAGGATATGATAGTTTGTTCGATAGAGATTTTGATACGATGGATCTACGATCATTGGTTTTGGGTTGAGACGAGATGTGGTGCTTTTATGCGGTGAAGCATCATTCGACAACGATGATTCCAGGATGGGAGCATAGTTGCTGCGATGAATTTCTTTTTTCCGAGATGAAGAAAAGACGACATAAAGTCATATTGAGTTGACTGTCGGAGAAAGAGAGATGGGAGACACACGATGATCGTCGGGGATAATTCCCATATTGTTATGACTTCATATGGGAGTCATTTATATAGTCTAGTGATGGATTCTGCTATGGAACATATGCAAAAAGAAGTATTGATAGCATAAGGTTTTAGCTGTTACACGTAAAGATTGGATAGCTGGCGTAACAACTATTTAAACCATATGGGTTTTTATTTGGACCAAACGGGTCCTCTTGTTCTCCAACATTGGGAGACTTATGACATTCACCTATACCTATGGGAGGTCCTTACCTTTGAGGCATACAAGTGGGTGCAATCTAGGTCCTAGCCGATTGAGTGACATAGATTCCAAATATCATGAAAACCGAGTGTTATCGGTATATTCAGTGCATTGTGTGAGAGAATGTGAGGATGTACTATGGATGTTATTTATTTATCATCATTAGTACTTAGGCATCTATCGCACTATATTTTATGATGTTTATCACAATATGGCATATATCGATTGTTATGTGTTAACTCTGTGGATGCGGGGGCAAAGCAGATATGATTCTCCATATCATCTGTGTCATATATGCTATTACGACTTTTATAATCTTTTAGGATTTGTTTATCGCTCACACTAGACTTTTGTCTGACCCAGGGTTTTATTTCCCTCTTATTACCTTGGGTGCTCATCGACGATGCTGATGCACAGACCAGGTGATAGATACAGGTATTGTTCGGAGCTATGCGGGTGGATTTTCACGGAGCGATGGTATATATTTATATACTTGTATCATTATTGTTTATTCCGCTGTGTCACACTATGGAGCCTTGATAGTGTAACGTGTTCTATTAGAGAAAATGTATCAGTTTAGTTTATTCATCTCTTATATTAACTCTATAATTGTTCTATACGAGTCTGTAAACTCTGATTGTTTGGTTTATATAGTTGTCACTGTCTCGCCTATTTTATATCTATGATTTGATTATTATAGGTTATCTGATGCACTATGAGATATACGACGGGTTCTGTGATTGTGTTTATATTTTGTTCTCTTCTGTAAGATATGTGACAAGTTCTTTGATTGTGTTTATATTTTGTTCTCTTCTTTTCTATTTCCTTCTTTTCTTTCCCATTTCTTTTCTAATCTACTATTTCTTTCCCTTAACGATTGCTTTACATCTATCATATGCTTATACAACGCATATTTTTAGTTATAAGCACTAGTGGTGTATAACGGGTCATCACAAGATTGTTTCAGGTTAATACCTGCTTAGTCTACTTCCAATTTGTTCTATCTAATCGTCTTTTGATGTTTAGGCATATTATGTGTAGTTTCCTTGCAGTTTATTTGTGTAACTTTAATATGTACGTATTCTTTTGGATTTGTGGTGTATATGATTCATAAGAACCAATTACTAATGTAGCACTTCTGTGTTGTACTTCTAATGTACCTGTATATATGTATTTATGTATGAGTTCTGTGATAGTGTTAAGTATTGTTGCTATATTCTGTTCTGAGCAAATCCATTAGCCACGGTAATTCTATATTAAGACAGAGTCGGATATGTTGATCAACTAGAGGTAAGAAAAAAAAAATAGAACACCAAATCGACACATTCGATACTTGTTTAATACAAGATTCATGGATGATCACCATAACTAGCCCAATTCTCTGCACTAGGAGACGGTATTACTAAGTAATACTCTTTGTTATTATGGGTCTCGAGATGGGGCGTCACAGAATCAAAGCTTAAATTTGGCTAAGCATCGAACTGATGTGTATCTGAAGCAAAGGAACAAAACTGAAAATATGGCTAAGTATCGAATCGATGTGTATCTGAAGCAAAGGAACAAAACTGGAAATATGGCTAAGTGTTAGATTTGAATGTATCTGAGATTTGGGATTTCATAATTTATAAACAAGATCAAAACCTCATTAGTGACTCAAAAAAAAGGAACTATTAACTCAAAAAGCTTGTAAGCAATTCTGGGGACCTACCCTGGGGTCGCACCCCTTTGGGTACAACCCTCAGGGATCGATACAAATCCCATAATAGGGGTGATCCATTCCCCAAATGTGAGTAGGATAGTCCCCCTTAGGTGGTTTCCTGCGTGTTTTCATGTTGATCTGAGCTGTTGACTTTCTATATAAATAGACCACCAATGGCATTGGAAAATGGATCTTTTTTTTCTACTCTATGTGGAAACTCTGATGCACTTTGGAGATAGCCTCATCTTTTATACAACAACTAACTGCACTTGTAATCGATCGTGTAAAAAAGTTCACTTTAAGTGGACGTAGATCGACATTTGTCAAACCACTACAAAAATACTATGTCATTTACTGTTTTTAATACTTTTCTATTACTTATTATGTTCGAAATCTGTGACCTAAGTGTGAATTGCATAAACTTGGGTGATAGACTTGATTAAACAAAAATAGTCTAACAAGTAGAATGCATTTTATCTTAGAATTCCTACGATTGTTAGGTTCTATCATTTTATTAATACGTCAAAATAAGAAAGAAAGCAATGAAATATGACATCCTGATAAACTAGAGTAATTTCAGTAATGTTACCTTTATTTTTTGCCTTACTAGTATCTGCACACTTCAGTTTCTCTTCGGCATCAACCATTTATGTGCCCATGTCCATCTCTGCCCACTTTGATGTTCATAGCATTCTATACAGCTCTTTTTGCACTCTCCATTAGGTTATTGTCTAGTTACCTTGCATACCATTTTTTCAATACACTCATTCTTAGGTCCTTAACTTGATTATCACGACACTTTGTTACTACAAAATAAACTACTATATAATGATATTGTTTTATTTAAGCGAAATTCACACACCAAAATCAAAATTGTTGCCATTTAACTACAAATGAATAAACATATAGCTATACATGCATATATAAGGAGATGGAAATTTAATGAGCAGCTAAAAACAAAATGAAACAGAATAGTAGTGTGCAAGCACTGAAAATCATTACTCATTTTTATCCCTCAACTCCAATTTCTTCATTCTTCTTTAATCTTTAAAATTGCCACTAATTATTTAATTACTCGTTTATGTACTTCCACGTGCCTCATCAGTATTATTATCGTGCTACACAACAACAATTTAAATTCTTTTATCCTACAATGTAATTAATTAGAACAACTTTTCCACTTAACTATGTTTACTTACTTATGCTAATTGTCTATCTTCTTCTTCCGTCAACACCGTAATGAATAATTATATTGTAAGTTAGAGTTGTTTACATATACACTATTCAAATCTTTTAGAATGTTGTTGTAATTAGTTAAAGTTAGAGTTATGAAGCTATAAGCATGTTTGGAAATAACTTAGACTAAGTATGCATAAAACTTGATATTGTTTTTGGATATTAACTTCTGGGAATTTTGGATTTCATAAATATATTACAAGTTTTTAGATATAAATATAGATTTTGATTGAAAATTTACTATACAATTTGGAGTTGAAAGTAATTTTTTATTCCTTATGTTGTGTCAACGTACTGGCAGTCAGAAAATAAGTCAAATTATGTATAAGCTATTGTTAAAAATCCGTTAATACTGTTACATAGCGGCAAAAATGTCTTAAGGCTTAATTATAAATGTAATTTTACATAAGCAATCCTTTTAGTTTGTAAGTACAACGCAAGAGTAATTCTCATAAATGTAAAAAAAAAGGAAAAATTATCCAATGTATATTAAACAAATAATACTAAGAAATAAGTTAGAGTGATATTTTATAGAATCTGAAAAAGACATATGTATAAAACATAGAAAAGCTATAGGCGTAAAATGCAAAATCTCTAGTTTGGTACTAAATTGGAGCAAGAGGGAAAGGGTAAGTTTGGCTTTTAATTACCGATGCATATTTACATTTGTGATATATGTTATTAGGAAGAAAATCTAAAGACATTAAAGTATAACTCATGTGTTCGTTTTAATAAAACGATTATTCTACTTGTTAAATTCGTCTATTGCCTAAACAAATGGAACAATATTGACGCACTAGAGAAAATCTATCATTTTTTGCTTAGTCTAATGATATTTTAGTATAGTGAATGTTCAATGATTTTGATAGCCAATTATAAAAACAAAAAACCTCGAAATCTTGTCAAATGTCAAAATAATCTCGAGCATAACAAGTTATGTAATGAATTCATGATACATTCTTTTTGTATTTACAATTTGTTGGAATGCAAAAAAAAATTGAACAACTAACACTTGAACTAATAATGAACAGAAACAAATGCTAAAACTGCGTTTCCAAAAAATGTTTGACAACATACCACCCAATCACTTTTTTATATGCCAGTGAAAAAACAGTTCCTGATTCCAAAGATTCCTTCAACGGTTATCTTAATCTTATCAAAACCCGTACAAAAAAATTATAATATTTTTTTTAGTGCAATTTCCTATGTGTGATATTGTTTGTTATTCCGTCATAACGTTGTATAATCTTTAATATTATACACTATAAAAAGCTTCATTACAAACGCGTACTAAAATTTCAATTTGAAATTTTAAGCAATGACCTCATATACAAATGTAGATGAAAGTCATCCAAACAAGGTAAATGGAAATTTTAAGAAATTTTATTACTTCTATAATGATATGTATATAAATGATGATGACCTACTTGAATACCATAAATGAATATTAAAGTTAATTTTACAGCAAAAAATATAATGTAAACTTATAATGAAGTCAGGTCTCATATAACTTTGCACTCTAGGATAGCTATATCATGAGATTCAGTAGCTTTGACTTAAGTCCTGTAGTAATGCATTGTAACGACCTGCCTTGTTGTCCGATTTTCATCGGTAATTAAACCAACTAAAATCGTTCATAAAGACAGATGCTTAACGAACGATGCAAAACAAAATTATAATCATGTACAATAAGGTACCAAGACCACAAAACAATAATAAAATAGACTAGTTGATTAATTCTGTAAAGTGTCGAAAGGTCCACAGTTACCGCAAAATACATTTAAAAATATGCTTATTTTCCAAATTAAAAATTACAGCAAAATCCTATAAAATATTTTAATACAGCGCGTACAAAAACTGAACTATTATTTTGGACCGATATTTAATTATAATTTATTTTCAATTCAAATCTTCAATTTGCAAAAACAAATCTTTCATTTGTAAAAATGTCAAGTAACATCTTTAAAATAATCCATTCTTCACAAATTTAATATCCTTATGTCAATGCCAATATATTATTAGATAATATCATTACTTATTAAAAATAAAAATATTCAAAAAAAAAACTTTAAGGATTAGAAAATATGGTTGCTAATGGAAATAATAGTTAAACTAAACTCTACATCAACCGACAAAGAATTAAACATAATGCCTGGCAACAACTATCCATGCATGACGAACACTAGCTAGGAATGGACAATAAATACTTTCATGCAAGTTTCCAGAAAACCGTGTATGCATGATCAACTGTGTGGAAAAAAAATTATTATAAATTTAACACTTGTTAATAAAGAAACTACATGATGAACACTTGTCCAAACCTACCTGAGAAGCTAAGTTTTCTCTCCCTCTCAAATACTTTTGTTTCTTTCTTTCATGGTTCGTGGATCCTCAGATTTGAAAAGAAGAGAAAATAAAAGACGCTCACCCTTTGTTCACAGTGGCTTCACATAAATTCTCCCCTCCATGTACACTAAAGAAGTAAGATGTGTGACATCTGTCCGCTAATTTTACACATGTTATTCCTTTTGGTTGCATAAACTATTTATTCTTTCTGCTATGGTGTTTACTCCTATTTTTCCTTTAAGCATGTTTTGGCTTCCACGTGACCATAGCTTCACTTCCCTCATCTTAAACCATGCACCCCCTTAAACACTCCAGTCCTCCTTTCTTTCTAACCTGCGACCACCATGGTGCCACCCTCCAGCTTCTCAGTCGTTGTCCTCATCATACCTGTCACCGTCGACAAACTTGCACCACTCACATTCGTCCTGTCTTCTAAACCAGTTGGCCTCCCCTCCCTGTTTTAGCTCACCGCCAATTTCATCACCATCACCTGCACCTACCATGTCTTCTCTCCGAGCACCCTCCAGGCCTTGACCGACTTTGTTCTCTTTTCTCCTTAGTGATTTCGAGCCTGTCCTGTTACATGAGGTAAAAAAACAAATGGCTTCAAGGCTTCGCAACCGATTGGAACAACACCCCTATGACATCATCAGTTCACCAACCGCCGCCTAGAACCCCCCCTCAAAACCGACCTTTCTCCTCTTTCATTCGCAGCAATCAGCTCCCCCTCCTCTGCATGCAACCACTCCACCACACTCACCTTTGCTCCTCTCTTCCTTCCAATATAACAACAGATTTTCTCTTTAGTTGCTCACGGATTTACCCCTCCATCACCCCACGTCCGCTATCCTCTAACGAACAGTAACGCCATAAACTTCACTTTCCCCCAAAAGCTATCACGTCCTCCCTGTATTAGCCTTACCCGTTATCAAAGTTAAACCCCATGTATCATCTGCTAAGGTCACGGCTCCCCTTGTTTTCCTTTAACTGTAGCTCCACTTCTTTTATAAAAAAGAGCAAAAACAGTCCGGCCCCTCATTTAAAACCACACGCAAAGACCATCCTACCAGAAAGTGTCTGTGAAGTTTTATATGTATTGGTTTTACACGTGAAGTTTCAAAAAAGAAGGTTTTGTGCGCATTGATAGCGGCGTCCGAGACGGGATCATTCGTAGACCGTATTAGCTATAAATACGGATTTACGATGAAAATTGGAAGCATACAAGTGAGAGTTCTAATTTAAATTTATTTTAAATTAGTTATAACTTTTGATTATGATTAGTCATTAATTATAATTAATAATAATTAATAATTCATAGTTAATGTTATGAATGATTGCTATGGAATGTTGATGGATGTTTATGCAATTGTAATACACTATACTCCAAGCGTTGTCCACGACAATGCTTTGCACACCGTTAGTTGGTTATTTTAATTGATGTGTTGATAATGGATGAATTCATGTTTGTTATTGGTCATTTGGTTGATTCCAGTTGCACGAAATCACGTACAACTTTGTGGTGGAATCGTACGGGTAATTAATTTAAATCCCCTTTCTTGTAAATAACGATTTTATGGAAATAATAATAGAGAATGTAGTTTTAAATTTGAATTAAATTATTTATAAATCGAATTAAGAAAATAACATTCATATGAAATAGTTTTGAAAACGAATTCCGATCATTCGTTGGTTGTTGGGTATTGAATTCGGATCGGAAAAAATATATCTAACATTGACGGTTATTTTTAAGTAACCGAATTTGATAAGAATATTATCATTTCAATTTAATTTGAAATAAAGGTTGGAATTTAAAAAGAATTATTTTTGAAATAATTATTTTGGGGAAGGATTGAACAAGTATGAAATAATCATTAAATGTTTAATATGACTTTGGTGTGAAGAATTTGGAAAACTGGATTTTATGCGAACTCTTGGTTCCATAAGGATTCTGAATAATAATTGAACGAGTTTTAAATAAAATATTATTTTATATCAATTTGATTTGAAATGGAAATTTGAATTTAATATGATTTTTGAACTAAAGATTGGAACATGAAAGTATTATTTCAGAAAAAGGAATTTGGAATACAGTTTTAATCTAAGATATAGGAATATAATTTATTTTTGAAAGGAAAAGAATTCAGTGATTTTTATTTAAAATGTTATATAACGTGAATCGAGCACGACGCGCAGTGACAGTTCGTTAATATCGACTTTAAATTCCAAATGGTTATAACCTGAACATGTTGAATCAAATTGACCTGAAACGAAAAACGATGGATTTACAACAATGATGGGTTATTGAATAAAAGAGGAATTATCAAATTCCAACGTATGATTTCCAAGTTATGTCTAAATTAAAATTTGAAAAGTTCACTATACGTGCAGTTCGACGACCATAATGGAAAATCGAATAAAATGAAATTATAAAATTTATTTAAAAATCTAGGAAAAATATGATAAATTAAATTTTATTATTTAAAGGTGATTGAGTTAAAATTTGTGAATTTGGAATAATTTTGGATCTATTGATTAAATAACTATTTTACAAAGCTTTTCGTAACGTTTTTAACATTGTATACCATTTCTTTAGAAATAATTGGAATTAAAATATCTTTAAAACACGAACTATTATGGAAAGGAATTTGTTAATTGTATTGAAATGTTTTAAAAGAGTTTAAATTATATGGAAATTAAATAAGATTTGAATTAAAATGGGAATGAGTTTTGGATAGAATTAGTCATCGGATATTCGATATGGATTTACAGGAGCAGACAAATACGATTAGAAATATTAAAACATATCCATATCCAGATTCTGATAGTGTTTGCCTGAGTTTGTGAATCAATATCAAATATAAGTCAATTAAATTCTATTTAAACTTGTATTTGGAAATATTAATTATTTGAATCGTCATAAATGGAAATTCAAATCCAAATAAAGATTTGGTCGTTTCGGAATATTGAAGAATAAATGAAGTTTGTTTTGAAATATAAGATTTAGGAAAAATGAATGTTGAATTTCTAGGAAAAGTTTAAGATGTTAATGGGGTTTTCGAGAATTAAATAAATCCAACCTTAGTTTGAAAGGAATTGATAACGATTTGGAAAGGGAATTTGAATTGAGAAACTCGTAAAATCCATAGTTATTGTTTTAAAGTATACTTATCATTTGGGAAGTTCGGGATCGGATATTGGTCCGAAAACCATTCCAAATAATAATACGACGTTATAAAGAAACTGTAGACTGGAAAATTGATAAGTGAAGACCGAGTATATTCGAATTGTTTAGGTGGATTGTTGATGTCTCGGATCGGGCCATACACCCAATACGAGGTTATAAGTGGCATGAAATCTGAATATATATGAATATTTTGGGTTGGCGTTCTGTTCAGACCTAGAACGGACTTGTATGGATTGTGTGTCTAAAATTGAAATTGATCGCATAACACTGATTTCCATTAATATATATCGGATTTGTGGTAATATATTATCCTTATCTCTAAGTCATATGAACTTAGAGGGTATGCATTGATAAAAATCAGCGACATGTCATGAACTAACAATGTGGCATACTTGAGTTATGAAACGAGCTAGTGATGATCAAAGCATGACTTATTGAAGCATAGCTTTGTGTATATCGTGACATCGACGAACCTCACACCCAGGATTTGATGGTAAACTAGTGGTTAGGTTATATACATAATGTTTAGTGAAAATCGAAAACTTCGGCGGTAGATCTACTTCGAAACCTGAGGGAATAAAGTATATACGGTGTCCGATGTCTGGATGTTATCCGAGATATATACTTTTGTGCCATGTATTGGGTGTCCATTGATTGGATGTTAACCAGAAGATACATAGCTTCATGTCCTCGATTGATCTTTCGTGCCAGGAACCATCATGTTGGAAACCCAATAACCAATACGAGCCTTTCGGTTTGTAAACTATGTATGTGGGCATAGTTACTATGCTTGCTAAGATTTATATATTTATTAGCAAAATGATTATCAATACTATGCACTAATGATAATATTAAAAGAGGATTTCATGTATTAAAGCATTTTTTGTTATCATAAGACAAAACTTGCTTATCTGGTGCGCATTTGCATTGTGTGATATGGGGCGAGCTTATGATAGCTTCATTTTTCAAAGTCATTACGGATTTCTGTGCATGGGAATTAACATGGAGTAAACCCGTTAGCGGCGTGGTCTGGTGAATTTTCCCAACTTTAAAATAAAGCCCAAATAATAACCGTTTTGAGTTCTGACACCATTCCCACGGCTGACTTGGATTTTATTGTTCCCCACCTGAACTTTGAGTGCCCACCATTTTGCATGGGCAGCTAGTAGTTTAGTTTGCAGGTTTAATTTCAGAGCTAGAATTCAGTTTGGAGCCAGAGCTTGTTTTGGTCTTACTTCTTTCGCTGTGAGCATTTTGTTTCGCTGAGCTTATGGTATACTCTGATTTATTTGTAACTCTTTTGTAAACTTTTGTAATAGAATGAAAAAGTTCTGTTACTTGTGTTCAAATATGTCATCCGTCTTTATGAACGATTTAAGTTGATTTAATTACCGATGAAAATCAAACAAAAAGGCGGGTCGTTACAAGTGCACATGGAGTAAACCAGTTCTGCATTAGCAGCGTAGTCCGGTGAATATTCCTAACTTTAAAGTAAAGCTGAATAATAATTGTTTTGAATTCTCACACCAGTCCTACGACTGACCTGGAGTTTATTGTTCCCTACCTAAACTCTAGGTGCCCATACTTTTGTACATGCAACTAGTAGTTTAGTTTGCAGGTTTAGTTTCCGAGCAGGATTCAGTTTGGAGCTAGAGTTTCGTTTTGGTCTTACTTCTTCCGCTGTGAGCATTTTGTTTCCACTAAGCTTATAGTATACTTTGAATTATTTGTAACTCTGATGTAAAATTTTGTAATGAAATAAAAAAGTTCTGTTGTTTGCGTTCAAATATGTTAGTACCCATACCCATCCGTCTTTTTGAACAATTTAAGTTGGTTTAATACCAGCGAGAATCGGGCAAAAAGACGGGTCATTACAGTTAACAAGTGTCAAATTTATAAAAAAAATTTCACACAGCTGATCATGCATGCATGGTTTTCTGGAAACATTTGTGAAAGTATTTATTGTCTATTCCTACCTGAGAAGCTACATTTTCTTTCCCCCAAAACTATCACGTCCTCCCTATATTAGCCTTACTAGTTATCATAGTTAAACTCCACGTAACCTCTGCTAAGATCACAGCTCCCCTTGTTTTTCTTTAACTGTAGCTCCACTTTTTTTATAAAAAAGAGAAAAAACAGTCCGGCTCCTCATTTAAAACCATAGGCAAAGACCAACCTACCAGCAAGCGTCCGTGAAGTTTTATATGTATTGGTTTTACACGTGAAGTTTCAAAAAAGAAGGGTTTGTGCGCAACTTATGAATGTAAATGCTTAGTGTGTATATGTAGTACATCTATTCATAAAGATTTAACTACACCAAAGATACACATACATATTTGCAAGCAACTCATTGTCATACATTATGTTCATACAAATTATGTTAAACACCTCATCATCGTACATTATATTTATATGCATTACGCCAAACAACTCATCGTCATACATTATGTTTGATAATTAGGCTTAGAATAAACCAATAGTTTAAAAACTAAGTAACTCCATTTTGTTCAAAAAAGAATCAAACGTTCGGTTTTGTAAAACGATTCAAATGCTCAGTTTTTGAACAACTGGGTCAAACTCGTTAAAAACTGAGTTTCGATTCAGTTTAAAAACCAAGTTAAATGCTAGGGATGGTAGTGGGATTGATATTAAAGGTACCTGAATGTGTGGATTGATGTTATTAATTTATAGCATTTGTGTGAGAACCTCCCCGTACCTCCAGCACAAACCGAGGAGAAATGCGCCGTGTGATGTGCCAGGCAGATACAGGGCGATCATCAGAGTAGATTAACACAAGCAAAAACCTATTGTATAACTCACAACACTTGGATAAAATATAGTAGAACATATACAACATGTATATAATAATGAAGCTTAATTGAGCATAATCTTAAACTTTCATATCATCATGAGATGTCCATACATCAATAGAATATGTACAATCAGCCTCACTACAAAGTCACTCAGAGTATCAGCAATCATAACAATGGAAACAACTAATAGTAGATAGTAGAAAATAATACGCTTGCCACCTACTCATCGTCGCTCAGCAGCATCATCCTCATCAAGATCTACTACATGTTACCCGCTACTTAGTCTGCCTATCCAACACATGGATGAACAACCCAAGGTAATAAGAGGGAAACATAAAACTTAAACCAGACAATAGTTTTAATGAGCGATAAACGGCTATCTAACATCATCAATAAAGTATATGAGAAATAGGAAGACCAATCATCTAATCAACCTGCATATTATCAGAGAAGAACCCCTAAACTCGTCTCCTCTACATCCGACAGTGATAGCTTTTACCAGAAATTTTAGGAAGAAATAAACAGTACATCCAAAGCAACCAGTTGTCAAGTGTAGACCATCCTAATCAAGTTTGACATCCCTCAAGCACAAGCCCCGAAGGCCTGAACCAACATCAGACAAGCACCCAAGAGATGTCTCCCTCGACGTCGAATAATTCACACAAGACGATAAAACAAGCAGTCAACATCCATGACTCTGGCTATTACTACCAAGCTTGCTTTGTAACCATTGTTAATTATATGACTGGCCACGACATGTCATCCGTCAAGGGTTAATGGTAACCCTAGGTCTAGCAAAACTCTATACGCCATCAATGATCATATGTTTGCCTTACTTAACAAAGACAACTAGGTCTATCTAGTTTTTACCCAGGGTACTCGACTAATCATCTTGTCTTTTAGGCTTCCCTATTATAGCCCTGCTTTGAGTCTGCTAGAACTGCCGACTAACGACGATCCCTCGGCCTTCAATAACTCTAGCTGTCATCATCGGCGACTATCCATAAGCTCACATCATCTTGATAAACCATTATCCACAAGCTCAGACATCTTGAATTGTCTCCCATCTTTGTTGCATTTCATCGATCAACAAGAACTCCATGACACTTCGAACCTTCCACCTTGAATTCATGTTGAAGCTACGTCAAACGTCGAACCAAAAACAAACTTCGTTTGGTCGATATTCGATAGATAGTTCGATTCACTAATGGACCGGTCACCGATCCATCCATGGATCGTGCACGATCCATGCGTGTGGCTCTCATCGGATCACTCGACCCTCACAAGCCCACTTTAGACTGGTCCAGCACTTCCAATCCATCTGCTAGCCGATCCAACGGGTTTGCACTCGATCCAGTCACCATTGCGATCCATATGACCCGCGTACAGATCCATCATCGCTGGCACTCGGTCGATCCATCGTAAGAATGAAACGACTCGATCCATCGACTTTACTTTAGCATGTATCGATCGATCCTCAATCCATCAACGCTTGAACGACCCGATCCAGCATATCCTCATGCGCCCCATTGATCGATCCATCCATTCAAGATCCTTTGGCCGATCCATTGTATACCCGATCCACCAGTCATTTCGATCCATCATGGCCGATCTATTATGACCGATCCATCCACGTGCTTAGCCCAATCCATGTGTTCCAATGCTCCTGATCCATGTTGTCCACCTAAACCGATCCATGACCTCGCTTTTTCTTTTTTTGTTGACCCTATCATGGAACATTCGGTTGATCCATCGGGTGCACCTCCATCCGATCCATCCTTTCTTAGCCGATCCATGCCATTTCTTGTGCCCCAAGCCATCAATCCATGTTTGACATGTGTGACCCATCCTATTTCCCACCAATACATGCCCAAATCTATTGTACGTCGACCGATCAATCACTATCCATGCTTTAACGATGTACATTCATGCATCCAGTTCAACCAAATCATCCAATCCATCTGAACAATCAATATCACAACAATTCAATCATCAATAATCATTAGCACATTAATAATCATCATTTAATCATATAAAATTCATCAAATCAAGATAAAACAATGAATAGACAAAAAATGGATCCAAACTTGCATAAACACATGAATTAAAATATGAATTACCGTAATAATCTTGCTAGAATAGATCATATGGTGATTCAAATAAAAATAGACTTACCTTAATTAGATCTAGGTGAAATTGACTTGAAATGATGAAAATAAGATCAACCAAATCCATATACTCGATTAAATCCGTGTGAAAGATGCTTATCACTCACCAAAATCTCTAATCCGGACACCGAATAACAGCGAAGAATGGTCTTCAAATAAACTAATTTGATGCGATCTACTCTTCCTCGATATTGATTTTCAATCTTCTTATGTAGATCTAAGAATTTAATGAAATGGAGGTGTATTTGATTGAGTAAGGAGAATCTCGAGCTCAACCAAATGTTAGAAATGAAGAAACTAAACCATTCCCCTTACGAAATGAAGAAACTAAACCATTTACAAACCGATTTAGTTTTAAAACCGAACCGAACCAACCGAAATGAACCGGTGTGATCAGTAAGTTCGGCTTGAACCGAATATTGCTCACCCCTACCTATATTTATAGCCACCCCTGCCTTAATGGGCCTCATTAATCAGCCCACTAATGACTAAATAGTCTGTCTAGAATCTGTCTAGCACTAAAACAAAAGTTTCTCCCAAATCGCTTAGCCAAAACTTTAATGTGAACACTCTACAGAATTCGAAACATCATTTCCTTTCCAATGAAATTGATCTGAGCATCTGATTCGATCACGATCAAAAATTATTCCCTGTACAAAACTGATAAGTGCAAAATGATCACAAATAAAATGGATAAAAATTATGGACATGTCTCACATCCCGATAAACAACATATCAAAAGTTTAGAATGATCTGGACCTTGGAGAATCAAATAAAAATATTTTATGATCCTCCGATACGTAAAATGCAGGTCCTTACAATTTTGTATTTACAAGTTTTTTATGATAATGATTTTAAAAAAAATTGATCTGGTAGACTTTTATTTATAAGGTAATTAATAGAAGCAAAATAATGGTAATGAATAAATCATTCTGTTCTTTCTCGTTATAAGCAATATACAATTCGAGTTAAAGTTGTTTTTTGTATGGTTGCATGAGCAAGAGTTAAACACGTAATGTGGATTATGGTCTAATACTTGGACAAAATGCACATGCCATATAGGAAACTAATTATTTTTCCATTGGCAATAAATTCCAAAGACCATCATGATGATAACATTTTAAATAATTTTTGATATAAATTCAATTCATTTAGTAGTTATCTTAATATCTCCCTAAAACAAGGTTATAAATAATATGTTCAAATATTTCTAAAAATATAAATGCATTTTGATTATATAATTCATAAATCCCTAAGAGATACTTAATACTCCTATTTAATTTGTATCTTGTAAAACACTCAATTTACTAGTTTTATAACAATAATGCACAATTATAAAAAAAAGTGTTATAAATTCATGTGATAGCGCCTAATTCTTCCATAATCCACAATCTTAAAGTGCATTAACCAGTTTAATACATAGTGTTTACTATCCAATGATGTGTTAACCGATTTAGTCCTCAAATGAAAGTCAAAGCTGATATAAGACTAACTGATGCATAGGCAGACGAAGATGCAAGTTGAATAGCTACTCCAGTACAACACTTCCTTAGAAACGATTGCTACTCTAAATAAGAATCATCAACAATGAAGGTTATGATAACAAAGAAGAGATATTAATATATCTAAGTCCATTTATATTAAAAAGAGAAAATTATCTTCAACTTTTATATCAAAATAAAAGAAGCGAGACTGGAGAAAATTATCTTCAACTTTTATAACAAAGAAGTGACTCGGATTCGAGGGAATTTACTTTAATCTGTTTGAAAGCTTGAATCGATTAATATAGCTGGAGTCATTTACCATGATCGATTCAGCATAAAAGCTTCATCGTAACTGGATTTGCCAGAATTTTATTGGAATTTATCAAAGGACTTAGTATTGATTTAAATTAACTAGAGAGTTGGCTTCAAACTTGAGAAATCATAAGATTGGATTCTGTTCGGATTAGATAAGAACTTAGATTACGGATTGTTGAAACTTGTTCTTGAGCTAAGCATACCTCACATCTGAAAGGAATGCTTTGGTTTGGGTGGTAAATGTTTATCCACTTTTGGATATAGCATATTAGTTAGACTTACAGAACTTAAACGAAATCATATTAAATTTAAACTCGAAACATACAGTTGGAAGATTCCCAGTAGCAACCTAGGAATGTATGAAATCATTTTGACCTAAGGCCTGGACTCGGTACCAATTCGTTAATGATGACTCGGGTTTGCGTCTTCAAGATAGCTCGTATGTCTTCTTCGAGTTCATATCTTGATTCCTCTACTCTATTAAATTTTACCCAAGTGATTTCATGAGAATAGGATAAGTAATGGATGACTCATACCATTAATTGTTTATGCTAGAAGGGTTAGAAAGACGAATGAACAATTCAACTAGAAATGACTGAAGATTGGATCACAGAACTCAAACGAAAGATAAAAAGACAAAGAAAGAGGAAGAAGACCAAAGTAAGTATAAATCTTGACTTGACGCTGATCTAATTCATGGGCTTGAATGAGCCTCCAAGCATTGCTTTTGGCTTAGGTCGGCTCTTGCTCCGTGGTGGGACTCTCAATCATCCTTGGATCTACGAAGGCCAAAATAACTGAAATAAGGAAGAAGAAGTAATGTTAAGAAAATTAAAAAAAATCAAGGTTTGAAAGGCTTTTTTGATCAAATACAGGAATGATGACGGCTATGTTTCTAACAAAAAGAAAGTTTTGATAATTATTCTTAAATTGTTATTATGTTTAGTAACAAACGTTATGCTTAAATGAAGCAAAATTCTTCTTTCATTAAAAAAAATTATTATGTTCATGTGTTAATATTAGTGATTTTTCCTATTGGCAATTTCAATTACCAGGATGTATCCATAAACTTTTGTTATAGTAATCAATAATTTTTATGTCTAACTCTTCTTTTATGCCTTTTTAATGCTCACGCATTGCATTTGCTTGAATACTCATTATAACTTTAATTATTTGTACTTCTATCTCTACATTAAGTGCAAGATCAAAATTAAACTAGGGGGAGGTGAGCAGGATTTATTATAATTTCTATAGAACAATAACAATATGATTGCAAACATAAATATTAATAGAATAATTGCGAAAAGTAAATCAAATACATAAATTACACAGCTCCGGCAAAATCCTGCCTACTATTTTCTAACCCTACACTCGAGACTCTGCTTCAAAGCTTCTACAAGGAGTTAAACAATACAACGCTTACATACATAGTAATAATTTATAAGGACCAATTTTCTATAAGAGAGATTTCATGAATAATGTCCTAGTTGTAAATTAGCTTCGAAATCTACCAGTCAAATGAGATGATATTTATTACAAGTTGTACTCTAATTGCCACCAATGTTATACAATGATACCTCAAGCACTGATTTTTTTTTTCTTAACTTACAGTGCAATCCTCATACTCGCTCAAAATTTCTAATTAATCAGCTATGTTAAACAAGGCAACATTTTCTTTGTCATATAAATGCACACTAGAGAATCTTAATTATAAATTTTTAAGGCTAATTCTATTCATACACCTATAATTTCTTAGCACACACCATAAAATGAAATAAAATAGAATACACCAAAGATTTCTTTTCATCCACCATGTATTTCACAAAATTACCCTTTTATATTTTCATCACCTCTTCTCATTAACCTTAAAACTAAATTATATAAAACTGTGAATTCATTGCAATATATTAACCTAAAATTAATAAAACATTAATTTTTAACACTAGTATTTTAAATTATTTTATTGTTTTATTTTTAAATCACTTTTAATTTTAGATTATGGAAATTTGAACTTATTTTTTCATATATTAGAAAGTTGAACTAGTTAAATTTTGGTGTTAAACTTAAACATGATTAGATTTGAATGAAAGATTGAAGAATTTTTAGTACTCCGTATAACATTAATTTTAGTAGTTAGTTTTAAATTTTAATTTTTATATTCAATTATAGTGAAAAACTGTTAAAATTGATTGTGTATAAATGTTGCTTATAACGATATGAACATATTTTAACCCTCAAAAGAAATATAAATTTAATTCAACAAGTGATATAAATTACTTTATTATTTACTAACTTTAGAAGACAAATTATATTGAGTATACATAATGCAAGGGAGAATTGCATTCTTTAATATTGATTCCTTCTTAATAAGGTCATTTTGGTCTGAAATTTTATTTAAAATCATATGGTGTAAGTAAAGAAATTTACGGTGTTTGAATAGAATTTGTCAATTATTAATTGCAAGGATGTAGACGAGTGTTGATTGATATTTCAGAACAATTTTCTAAATTGGTTCATTTGAAACCATTATATGAAATCTTATATCTTAAATTTAAGAATTCAAATTGAATCAAAACATGAAAGGTCTTGATATCCAAATATGCTAAACAATTAAAGTGATTTCAGATCAAACTTACTAAGTCAATCACAAGCTATACGAGATTATCACAACTTGTTTATGTAGAATAAAGATAACTTATTAGCAATATGCTAAATTGAGTGTAGATTTTCAAGACTTTCCAAAATGAATTAGCAGAAACTCAAAACAATAAAGTTGTCAAAAAATTATTATCCTTTCACAGCTTTAAGAATTTCAAAATGTGGAATAACATCATTTGAGATATTATCAAAACACTATAACTCTGTCAAAAGTTCTAAATAAACTATTTATAAAGAATATTTTGAATATATTGCAAATTTTCAACTCCTTAAGCTCAGATTCTGGAAAAACACAAAACATAGAACTTGTAAAGATTTTAAAAGATTTTCCAGAATATCTTAAATTTTACAAATTGAAGTTAAGAAACTTTGGATATGACTGAAATGTTACAGTGTGTCAATAAGAAATAATATCAATAATAAAATATAAAATAGAGTTTGGAGATTATACCTGACTTAACAATAATATTGTGAACATGTGGATCTCCAACATGACATTCCAAGCTAAGGAACATTAAAAATTTGCTTTAAATGGAGCAACATGAATTATTTCCCCCTCAAAATTATTCATTAGCCACCTTTGGTACTTACAGATTTAGGGGACCGAATGGTCTAACTGTAGTAGCCCGAAACTTCCACGGTAAGGAAAGAACAGATTACCGTGAGAAAATGACAAACCAGAACGCAAACAGAAAAACATTTCATTGTATATTACAACCATTCCATCAGAATACAAGAATATACAGAGTATGAATAAATATTACACATTATAAAATATCGGGGATTTAAATACAATACTGCAGCGGAAAAATAATACAAAACATAACTGAAAGAAATAAACGGATACAGAGCTTTCCGAGTATCACTTCAGCTATAAACCAAGATCCTATGAATAAAAATCTGCAAAACCCAACTACTAGCTGCCCGGGCGGAAAATGAGGGCACCCAGAGTTTAGGTTAAAACAACAAACTCCAGGTCACTAATGTGACTGGCGTGAGAACTAAAGTAGTTATTAATCTTTATTTTTAAAGTTAGGTAAATCCAGGGACCACGTCGTATAACACGGAACGGGTTTTTACCCCAAGAATACCAGTGCATAAACAAACAGCGCAATGCTAAATAAAGAATAATGAAGCTGTTATAAGACCCAGGTCCCATCACACAATGCAACGCAAGCCGGAGGATAGGGTGTTTACCTTATAACAACCAAGAATGCTTGATACGTGAAATTTCATCTTTTATTACTACTATAAGTGAAGAAAACAACTTCAATCATAAGTACAAATCATAGACGGCATAAGTGCCCCATCCCACTATGTCGCCAAATATATGTATACAACTAAAACCGCAATATCACGTATTGGGAATTGGATTTCCATCTGTGAACCAAGGCAAAGGGAATATCCTGTGCTTAATTCGAGACTCTCTAGCCTGAGCCTCAGGTTGCAGCCGCGACTGCACCCGGAACATCGGGGCCGGCCACCCGTCGATGGTTAGTAATGCCGTAAACGATATGCTAGCCGGTTCTATGGAACCTCATAGTGATCTGGGACCCATAAGCCTTTGCAACCACAGTTAACCGAGATGCCCCACTGGGCAATAAGTAATGATAAGCAACATCCACATAAGTAATGCCAGCCAGTTTAAGCACTGACACCACTTCTAACTAGAAACCAACATATGTTCATTTCCCGGAGGTCCTCCCCGTTTTTGGTTCACACCGAGGTGTGAGGCTCGCGATTCAACGCTACACAAAGCTATGCCACACAGGCCGTGCTTTGATCATCAACCACAAGACTTTGCTTTTCAACAGAAGCCTTGATCAATTGCCACTTAGGCATGCCACACAGGCAATTCAGGCCATGCGATTGATATCTATCGATATATAACCTCTAAGCTCGTACGTCTCAGAGAAGGGCGTTAAGCAAGAGAATAAATTCTCCGCCGCCAAACATATATATATTTAATAGAAATCAATCACACAGAATAAAATCCAATGTCAGACACACAGTCTATTTACAAGTTCGTTCTGGGTTTGAACGAAACCGGAGGCACTTTCCTCGCATATCACCGTCTTCATCTTCGACTTATCGTCGAATCGGTTATTCAGAATGGGTATAAACCCGGCCTTTCTGAATAATCCACGTATATAATAAACAAATGTTACACAAACACAACATACGCCTCATTCCAATTCAGCAGTCACTAACCGTAAATTAGTAAGAGAACAATTCCCCAAATATTAACCCCGAAGGCCGAAACCAACATCAAATCAATACCCAGGAAACCATTCATCTCAACTAATCTTCAGTTAGTTGCTAAATTTCACATTCTTAGGGAAAGGTTGCCATTAATTTTATCAAAGATAAATTCTTTAAAATTTATTCTTTAATCTTCCTTTGAATATCATTTTAAAACTAGTCGGGATTTGCGAACCACACCGAAGTAATTATTTATTTTATTTCCCAATCCCAACCTATTTATCCCATGGAGCAAAACTGGTAATACCCCATATCTAATACCACGGTGTTATCGGTAAAATTAATTACCATTTCACGTTCAAATCTAATTAAAGAACGGGTGATACTCCATTCTCGATCATTTTAATCTAATTAAAAATTCATTAAAACTCCACTTAGTTTTAATCTTTAACTGGATTAAAGAACCAACGTCATTTAAAACACGGTTCACAACAAACCCAAAATTCCATTTGATATTATATACAAGGCTCCGAATAGAAAATATATCGTCTTATATTCAATATCAAATTCTGATTGTTTTTAAAACCACTTCAAACCCAATTTATTTATTAAAAAAAAATATTGGATTTTAATTCTAGTTCATAACTAGTTCATTTCGATAAAAATATATTTTTATCTTTTCAAATAGGGAATTTTCCATCTCAGTTCTTTCCAATTCATATATTATGGTTTTACACAAATTATAGACATTTTTAATAATTTTATCAAGGCCCGTACAGTCGATTTCCAATAACGGCCGTCGAACTGCACTTACAGCGACCTTTTCTAAATTTGATTTGGACGAATCTCCAAATAAAACCGTTAGATTTTAAATTTCTAATATTCATTGGAAAGCTCTTTTCGATACGAACCCAACGGTTCCGGTTTCAGAAGAATCCGACGGTCGGATCTCCCGTAACGTCAATTCGAAGTCAATGGTCGAAATTCACGAACTGCCGCGGTGCGGCGCGTTCTATTCAGGCCATTTAATATATATAATATATATTATATATATTTCATCGATTTCAATTCTAAACGTATTTTATAAATCGTTTTTAATTCATTTTCAAAACGATTTCAACTTCACATTCAATTTTAAATCAAAATTGAATACTCCATATCATCGATATATATATATATAAATGATAATATTTTCAAAACATTATATTTTGAAATCACTTCTTTTTCGATATTCGAATTAAATCGATATAAATATCGTTCGCATCAAAATGGAGCAAATCTAATCAACACGGCTTTTTATATTTCAATAACTTCGTTATTCTATTCAACAAATGAATATTTTCTCCCACACATGAATATATAAATTTTTCAACACAGGAATATATATTTCTTTTCCACACATGGATATATATTTTATTTCAACACATGAATATTTTTTTTTCAACACCTGAATATATATTTCTTTTCCACACATGGATATATATTTCTTTATATTCTTTATTTTCTAAATTGGAATGAGGCCCAATCAATTACCATATAATGTTAATTATATGGATTCCACCCAACACATGTATATACCAGCAACGATAAAATAATCAACCATCATCCAAAGTGCACAACACAACTGTCTGTCAACCTATCGATCGACATACAATTAATTATTGGGACTAGTGTACATCCCAATACCCGTGCGGGGTTTCACATCAACAAACACTGGATATTATTTGTGCAGTTGGGCGATGTGTAAAATTTATCGTCCCAATCAATATCAATCAAATCAATGTACATAAACAAACCGTATGGTTTGTAAATGAATATTTTATTTTATTCACACACACGTTAAAAATTATATTTTTAACGATAAAATATTTTGTTTCAACACATGAATTTCTATTCAGTTCATTTACACCATAAAATGATATTTTTATTTTTCTAACTTATTTTAGAAAATTTCGGCGGCATAACGGCACGATACTAGAAACGGGACAAGGCCTAGCCATATCCCCTGTCTAATAATGGCCCACGCCATACACACATCAACCAAATCAATTCGATTTCACCAAACAATCAAATTTAAATCAAATAATCTAATCAATTACACAACCAAACAAACAAGTCCATGGTCTGTGGACGATGGTGTTGGGTGCTACTAAACACCGTCTGCATCCTAGTATATATTTCTAACTAGGAAATAAAATTTAAAGTGAGAAGTTCTCACCTTGGGGTTCCACTCCTCCATTCTATTCTGAACGGTTCAGATTTGTCCGAAATTCCAACTCTCTCATTCCACGCTGTTCATAAATAAAAATCACATTACTTATTTAAACCAATAAAAATCGAATTTTTATCGTTACAACATATATAAAAATCATATTTTTATTATCTATACTATATAAAAATCATATTTTTATCGAACTAAAAATATTTTCATTTATGGGATAAAAATCCTATTTTTACCTTTCTACAATCATATCTTACATACTATAAAAGTAATATTTTTATCAAACTAAAGATCGTATTTTTATATTAACAAAGGTCGTCTTTCTATAATAACAGAGTTCGCATTTTTATATTAACAAAGAACGCATTTTTATATTTTCTTTTACATATCAAAGATTAGATTTTTATAATTTCTTCTACTATGAATTTCAGATTTTAACAATGCTTTTTATATAATTTTTAAAACAATTAATATGGTAAATAAAAATAAAATCAAATGAAATAAATAAATAAAAAGGTTACCTTTCTTTGTTTTCTAAACCCGTCGGTTTCCCCCAAAATGCTCATGCCCTAGGGCTTTCCGCGCCGCCACCTACAGTTGATCGGAGTTCGATCAACGATCAGCCGTCGATGCGCCTAGGCACCCCCCCCCTCCAACGCTGGCGGCGCCGTGTATTCCGAAGCCCCCTATCGGCCTGAAACTGGGTGCGAAGTGCAGAGCTTCGAGCACAGAAATCGTGTGAAACACGAAACGAGATTCGATCTTTTACATATGGAATTGACAATCTCGCCTGGCTCTTTGAATTTCCTTTGATAAGTTTGATTAATTCGCGTTGAATCGGAAGGGATTGAAGAAAAATCCTTTGAACTTCTTAGCCGTCGATAGCTTTGAGGAGCGGCGGGTTCTTGAGATGGTTGACCACACTCGTAATTATGTTAGGGTTTGACCCCTTGTGGACTTATATATTTATTTATTTTAATTATTTTCTTTTCAAAAATACCACTTTATTGATACGACCTCCAAATCAACCCCAACGACTGTCGCCCCTAGCTAAATACCCCCATTCCGAACACAATGGGATATGTTTCGTAAGCCAGTTTGACCATTTCGATTGGTTTTCATTTAAATTAAAGTTTAAATCTATATATTCAATTTTAAACGTACATTTCAATTTACCGAGTCCACATACAGTCTCTAAAAATTCCCGAAAAATTATTTCTAGCTTCGTATTGGCGATACGGTCCTAACAAAACTAATTTCGTCAAATTCTGAGACCGACTGGAAAATGGTCATTTTCCAGTCGATTAAAATCAACTGAAACTAGTCAAACGCATTTTCCTTTGCCACGCTCACATATTGATTCGAAAAATTATGAAAATTGGAATCTAGCAATAACTTGACACCACGGATCCAACAAAAGTGGTTTCGGCGAAATCCGAGGTCGTTTGCAAAATTTCCATTTTTAAGGGCCTGAATTCCATAGCGACTATTCAGAATTTTCAATTGGACATATCTTTCGATTCCTGCTATAAAACTTTGATTTTTCAGATTTGTTGGAAAGATATTCTCAATTAGATTCTATTATTTTTGGTTTCACTAAAATCTGGTTTATTTTGCACCCGGTACATTCATTTGAATTTTGAAATCGAATTATCGAACTACCACGCCATTTTCAATTCCTTTTATAATTTAAAATAAATATTTATATTCTAAAGACGATCAATATAAATATATTCATTCGAATTCTATTCAAAATAAATTTCTCGTCGATATTATTTAAAATAATTCATTTTAAATAATCAAAATTCGCTAAAATTGCCAAAATAAAAATTTTAAACTGGCCCGGATTTCTGGGTTATTACAATCTCCCCCACTTAAAACTTTTCGTCCCCGAAAAGGAACGAAGCCAAAAGTTGTTTCACAAATCAACTCAACTTCCGCTATTTTGATTACGGCTTGAGTTCCTCAACTTTTCAGTTTCTATTAACTTTTCAAATTTTTCAAAAATTTGGCTAACACCCTAAATTTTCGAAAAATTTCTCCATAACCTCCCCTGCACCGGGAGCACGGGAAAATCCCGAAATTGCCATACAGGACTTCTGATCTCAAAAAGAAAAAGAAAAAGCCAAGCGGCTAGCCAATCGGCTCATAAAATCATCATCACCCAAACAAAACAGTAAATTATAGTAAACATGTACCTATTTGTCGAACAAACAAATTTTATTCTTCTGCTCTAGCCTCTTTGCTATGACCTGTTCAATGCAAGTACAAGTATATGCAAGAAAATGCGACAAATTTCAATACAACTCAATATTTGGTTCAATTGGTTAAATGGTTAAAAAAATTAATAAATCAACCAATAATCAACAACACAACCATCAATCAATTAGTTGATTAGCTTTTGAAATTCATAACTTTGATACATAGTCAAAAATCAAATTTTTGATGCTAAATCACAACAATAGGCCCTATCTAATTTTGGTTCTCACACCAGTCTAATGGAAATATATAGATATCACACCTTCGACACTCGAATATAAATGCTGATGATGATGCACCATCACCAGGATCATCCCCGGGTGACTAGAGTGTGATTCTATATCTATCCAGTATATTAAAACTTCGAATATACGTTTGCAAGGCGCATATGCAAAATCTTTATATATTGGATTGTCCAAATTCAATATAAAATAAATAATCAAATACGAATAATTGATTTAAATTTTTGAAACAAAATTGTTTTCATTTTAAAAATATACTCTTCACACTCGTTCTAGGATACTATTGATCCTATCTCTAACAACTCATTCTAATTGGATATTACTAATCCAATATCTGACGAATTCTTTCGTATGGTTCTAATGTGTCTTGTTCTCTAGCTCTGTAAACCAGAGCTCGGATACCAAATGTAGTAGCCCGAAACTTACACGGTAAGGAAAGAACGGATTACCGTGAGAACAGGACAAACCAGAACGCAAACAGAAGAACATTTCATTGTATATTACAACCATTCCATCAGAATACAAGAATATATAGAGTATGAATAAATATTACACATTATAAAATATCAGAGATTTAAATACAATACTGCAGCGGAAAAATAATACAAAACATAACTGAAAGAAATAAACGGATACAGAGCTTTCCGAGTATCACTTCAGCTATAAACCAAGATCCTATGAATAAAAATCTGCAAAACCCAACTACTAGCTGCCCGGGCGGAAAATGAGGGCACCCAGAGTTTAGGTTAAAACAACAAACTCCAGGTCACTAATGTGACTGGTGTGAGAACTAAAGCAGTTATTAATCTTTATTTTTAAAGTTAGGTAAATCCAGGGACCACGCCGTATAACACGGAACGGGTTTTTACCCCAGGAATACCAGTGCATAAACAAACAGCGCAATGCTAAATAAAGAATAATGAAGCTGTTATAAGACCCAGGTCCCATCACACAATGCAACGCAAGCAGGAGGATAGGGTGTTTACCTTACAACAGCCAAGAATGCTTGATACGTGAAATTTCATCTTTTATTACTACTATAAGTGAAGAAAACAAATTCAATCATAAGTACAAATCATAGACGGCATAAGTGCCCCATCCCACTATGTCGCCAAATATAGGTATACAACTAAAACCGCAATATCACGTATTGGGAATTGGATTTCCATCTGTGAACCAAGGCAAAGGGAATATCCTGTGCTTAATTCGAGACTCTCTAGCCTAAGCCTCAGGTTGCAGCCGCGGCTGCACCCGGAACATCGGGGCCGGCCACCCGTCGATGGTTAGTAATGCCGTAAACGATATGCTAGCCGGTTCTATGGAACCTCATAGTGATCTGGGACCCGTAAGCCTCTGCAACCACCGTTAACCGAGACGCCCCACTGGGCAATAAGTAATGATAAGCAACATCCACATAAGTAATGCCAGCCAGTTTAAGCACTGACACCACTTCTAACTAGAAACCAGCATATGTCCATTTCCCGGAGGTCCTCCCCGTTTTTGGTTCACACCGAGGTGTGAGGCTCGCGATTCAACGCTACACAAACTATGCCACACAGGTCGTGCTTTGATCATCAACCACAAGACTTTGCTTTTCAACAGAAGCCTTGATCAATTGCCACTTAGGCATGTCACACATGCAATTCACGCCATGCGATTGATATCTATCGATATATAACCTCTAAGCTCGTACATCTCAGAGAAGGGCGTTAAGCAAGAGAATAAATTCTCCGCCGCCAAACAGATATATATTTAATATAAATCAATCACACAGAATAAAATCCAATGTCAGACACACAGTCCATTTACAAGTTCGTTCTGGGTTTGAACGAAACCGGAGGCACTTTCCTCGCATATCACCGTCTTCATCTTCGACTTATCGTCGAATCGGTTATTCAGAATGGGTATAAACCCGGCCTTTCTGAATAACCCACATATATAATAAACAAATGTTACACAAACACAACATACGCCTCATTCCAATTCATCAGTCACTAACCGTAAATTAGTAAGAGAACAATTCCCCAAATATTAACCCCGAAGGCCGAAACCAACATCAGATCAATACCCAGGAAACAATTCATCTCAACTAATCTTCAGTTAGTTGCTAAATTTCACATTCTTAGGGAAAGGTTCCCATTAATTTTATCAAAGATAAATTCTTTGACATTTATTCTTTAATCTTCCTTTGAATATCATTTTAAAACTAGTCGGGATTAGCGAACCACACCGAAGTAATTATTTATTTTATTTCCCAATCCCAACCTATTTATCCCATGGAGCAAAACTGGTAATACCCCATATCTAACACCACTGTGTTATCGGGAAAATTAATTACCATTTCACGTTCAAATCTAATTAAAGAACTGGTGATACTCCATTCTCGATCATTTCAATCTAATTAAAAATTCATTAAAACCCCACTTAGTTTTAATCTTTAACTGGATTAAAGAACCAACGTCATTTAAAACACTGTTCACGACAAACCCAAAATTCCATTTGATATTAAATACAAGGCTCCGAATAGAAAATATATCGGCTTATATTCAATATCAAATTCTGATTGTTTTTAAAACCACTTCAAACCCAATTTATTTATTTAAAAAAAATATTGGATTTTAATTCTAGTTCATAACTAGTTCATTTCGATAAAAATATATTTTTATCTTTTCAAATAGGGAATTTTCCATCCCAGTTCTTACCAATTCATATATTATGGTTTTACACAAATTATAGACATTTTTAATAATTTTATCAAGGCCCGTACAGTCGATTTCCAATAACGGTCGTCGAACTGCACTTACAGCGACCTTTCCTAAATTTCATTTAGACGTATATCCATATCAAACCGTTAGATTTTAAATTTCTAATATTCATTGGAAAGCTCTTTTCGATACGAACCCAATGGTTCCGGTTTCAGAAGAATCCGACGGTCGGATCTCCCGTAACGTCAATTCGAAGTCAATGGTCGAAATTCACGAACTGCCGCGGTGCGGCGCGTTCTATTCAGGCCATTTAATATATATAATATATATTATATATATTTCATCGATTTCAATTCTAAACGTATTTTATAAATCGTTTTTAATTCATTTTCAAAACGATTTCAACTTCAAATTCAATTTTAAATCAAAATTGAATACTCCATATCATCGATATATATATATATATATATATATATATAAATGATAATATTTTCAAAACGTTATATTTTGAAATCACTTCTTTTTCGATATTCGAATAAAATCGATATAAATATATCGCGTCAAAATGGCGCAAATCTAATCAACACGGCTTTTTATATTTCAATAACTTCGTTATTCTATTCAACAAATGAATATTTTCTCCCACACATGAATATATAAATTTTTCAACACAGGAATATATATTTCTTTTCCATACATGGATATATATTTTATTTCAACACATGAATATATATTTTATTTCAACACCTGAATATATATTTCTTTTCCACACGTGGATATATATTTCTTTATATTCTTTATTTTCTAAATTGGAATGAGGCCCAATCAATTACCATATAATGTTAATTATATGGATTCCACCCAACACATGTATATAACAGCAACGATAAAATAATCAACCATCATCCAAAGTGCACAACCTAACTGTCTGTTAATCTATCGATCGACATACAATTAATTATTGGGACTAGTGTACATCCCAATACCCATGTGGGGTTTCACATCAACAAACACTGGATATTATTTGTGCAGTTGGGCGATGTGTAAAATTTATCGTCCCAATCAATATCAATCAAATCAGTGTACATAAACAAACCGTCTGGTTTGTAAATGAATATTTTATTTTATTCACACACACATTATAAATTATATTTTTAACGATAAAATATTTTGTTTCAACACATGAATTTCTATTCAGTTCATTTACACCATAAAATGATATTTTTATTTTTCTAACTTATTTAAAAAAATTCGGCGGCATAACGGCACGATACTAGAAACGGGACAAGGCCTAGCCTTATCCCCAGTCTAATAATGGCCCACGCCATACACACATCAATCAAATCAATCCGATTTCACCAAACAATCAAATTTAAATCAAATAATCTAATCAATTACACAACCAAACAAACAAGTCCATGGTCTGTGGAGGATGGTGCCGGGTGCTACTAAACACCGTCTGCATCCTAGTATATATTTCTAACTAGGAAATAAAATTTAAAGTGAGAAGTTCTCACCTTGGGCTTCCATTCCTCCATTCTATTCTGAACGGTTCAGATTTGTCCGAAATTCCAACTCTCTCATTCCACGCTGTTCATAAATAAAAATCACATTTTTATTCCAATGCTTATATGGATAAAAATCACATTTTTATTACTTATTTAAAACAATAAAAATCGAATTTTTATCGTTACAACATATATAAAAATCATATTTTTATTATCTATACTTTATAAAAATCATATTTTTATCGAACTAAAAATATTTTCATTTATGGGATAAAAATCCTATTTTTACCTTTCTACAATCATATCTTACATACTATAAAAGTAATATTTTTATCAAACTAAAGATCGTATTTTTATATTAACAAAGGTCGTCTTTATATAATAACAGAGTTTGCATTTTTATATTAACAAAGAACGCATTTTTATATTTTCTTTTACATATCAAAGATAAGATTTTTATAATTTCTTCTACTATGAATTTCAGATTTTAACAATGCTTTTTATATAATTTTTAAAACAATTAATATGGTAAATAAAAATAAAATCAAATGAAATAAATAAATAAAAAGGTTACCTTTCTTTGTTTTCTAAACCCGTCGGTTTCCCCCAAAATGCTCATGCCCTCAGGCTTTCCGCGCCGCCACCTACAGTTGATCGGAGTTCGATCAACGATCAGCCGTCGATGCGCCTAGGCACCCCCCCTCCAACGCTAGCGGCGCCGTGTATTCCGAAGCCCTCTATCGGCCTGAAACTGGGTGCGAAGTGCAGAGCTTCGAGCACAGAAATCGTGTGAAACACGAAACGAGATTCGATCTTTTACATATGGAATTGACGGTCTCGCCTGGCTCTTTGAATTTCCTTTGATAAGTTTGATTAATTCGCGTTGAATCGAAAGGGATTGAAGAAAAATCCTTTGAACTTCTTAGCCGTCAATAGCTTTGAGGAGCGGCGGGTTCTTGAGAGGGTTGACCACGCTCGTAATTATGTTAGGGTTTGACCCCTTGTGGACTTATATATTTATTTATTTTAATTATTCTCTTTTCAAAAATACCACTTTATTGATACGACCTCCAAATCAACCCCAACGACTGTCGCCCCTAGCTAAATACCCCAATTCTGAACACAATGGGATATGTTTCGTAAGCCAGTTCGACCGTTTCGATTAGTTTTCATTTAAATTAAAGTTTAAATCTATATATTCAATTTTAAACGTACATTTCAATTTACCGAGTCCACATACAATCTCTAAAAATTCCCGAAAAATTATTTCTAGCTTCGTATTGGTGATACAGTCCTAACAAAACTAATTTCGTCAAATTCTGAGACCATTTGAAAAATGGTCATTTTCCAGTCGATTAAAATCAACTGAAACTGGTCAAACGCGTTTTCCTTTGCCATGCTCACATATTGATTCGAAAAATTATGAAAATTGGAATCTAGCAATAACTTGACATCATGGATCCAAAAAAAGTGGTTTCGTCGAAATCCGAGGTCATTTGCAAAATTTCCATTTTTAAGGGCCTGAATTCCATAGCGACTATTCAGAATTTTCAACTGGACATATCTTTCGATTCCTGCTATGAAACTTTGATTTTTCGGATTCGTTGGAAAGATATTCTCAATTAGATTCTATTATTTTTGGTTTCACTAAAATCCGGTTTATTTTGCACCCGGTACATTCATTTGAATTTTGAAATCGAATTATCGCACTACCGCGCCGTTTTCAATTCCTTTTATAATTTAAAATAAATATTTATATTCTAACGACGATCTATATAAATATATTCGTTCGAATTCTATTCAAAATAAATTTGTCGTTGATATTATTTAAAATAATTCATTTTAAATAATCAAAATTCGCTAAAATTGCCAAAATAAAAATTTTAAACTAGCCCAGATTTCCGGGTTATTACACTAACAAAAGATGTTGTACCACTTTTGAATATTTTTGTACATTTTGGCACCAAACTTGTGTACACAGCAACCAACTAGCATTCAGAAAAGTACCTGTAGATACCCCCAACACGTTTAAACGTAATCAAATTCATCTTTTTACCTTTTGGCACCCACGTTCGTTTACTCAAATTGTTTTTACTTATAACCAAGCACTTATCTTTTATGCCCAAATTTTCCATAAAACACGTAGTTCGAATTTTTTTTGAAGTTATTACAATTTCCTTTTTTAGTTCATCTTACTTTACTGAAAAACCTGGATTTTTTTGAAACAACTAGATTATTCAACAACATATTCAAGGATTTTTCTCCATTTGAAGATCTAGTTTTTGTTGATTCAAGTTATTAAACCTTAGATTTAAGGGCACTATTTTCATTCAACAGCGAAGTGCATCTTTTCATGGAATTTTCTCTTTTTGTGTCATCAATTTTTTTTAAACTCAAAAGCTCATTTTCAAGAATTTCAAATTTAGTCATGCATTTAATCAACTTATCATTGAAAGACTGATATTTTTCACAATTAAGGTTTTGAATATTTTTAACTTTTTCAAGCTTGGTTTCTAACGTATCATTCACTACACCATAATGGCCATTTGGCAACTCTTATTTTTTTCAACTGCCAACACTTATATGTGTTGTAGACTAGTGACACTAATATGTGTTGCGGTAGTAAAAATGTGTCACCAAAAATGTGCTAACACTTATTTGTGTTGGTATGCCTAGTCAACCCTTATATTCTGAGGGAAAAATGGTAAGTTCTCAGCCATAACCTAATCGGTTCCTCAATCCTTTCTCCCCAACGCTTATTCCTACGAAGGTCACGACATAATCAAATAAAAAAAAAGGACTTCGATGAATTGATACGGACGATTACCTAATCGATATCTATATCAGATACTAAGGATTTTGGATTTCTAAAATCGGTGTTAGCCTCTCAAATACTCTCTCCACCCGTTTCTCAATCATGACTTCGAATTGGGGCTTTTAGGAATCGGCGGCTTCTAGGAATTACGGTAAGAGGTAAATAAATCGACTTCACTTCGTTGTGTTTGTTCGATTGATTTAAGTATGCTTATAAATGGTTGAAAGTTTAATGATTATATGGAATTAGATTAAGATGCACAGTGCAAGCTATTATATAAAATATTTTAAAATTTTCAACATAATCAAGGTTAACTAAATGCATGTTTGACAAACCGTAGGACATAGAGCCAGACTGACTTACAATGGCCATCATGGTGTAGTGTACGTTGGAGATAAGTGATGTGAATCTTTTAGTTTTGTGGATGGACTTGGCAAGCCTAGAAAGAATTAATTCAGGTTGTTATCAATTATATTACTTGAAATATTTTTTGTGCTTACTACATTAGGGAACGAAAAATAATTTCTCGTGCATTAAAAAATTTGATAATCATTGATCTATACCAAGTGCAATATATTAGCTTCTGCCTTGTTATATTTTTGTGGTGCTAACTTTAACGGTAGTATTCAAATTGGTAAACTGATTTGAAAAGTTGACAATTGGAGTTTTCATACTTTTTGTTGCTTTGGTCTTGTACTGTAACAATCTTGCATCATTATTTATTTTCCTTTTTTGCTGGTTACTAGTTAAACTAGGTAAACTTTTATGTGTTCTTTGTTCTATATCTAGAGCTGGGAAAAGACTGTTGATTGCTACAACCCAGGTCTGGGTTTAATGCCTGCTAGTTTTAAAGTCCGGTCTGCACCTTTAGATGATAACAGTGGCTCGTATGAGGACGTTTTGGATCCTGATTTTGGTGAAGCTGCTATAGGGAGAGTAGCACCAGTTGATTCTGGTGAGTCGTTACGCATGCACACACATTATTTGTTTACAAGGTATAATATGGAAGTCAACTGGTCGTCAAGTCTTTCTATAACTGGCAACTTTCAATCTATTTGCTTTATGTGCTCATTTTTGATCCGTTGTAGGTGATAGGTATGCTTTTGATCTTTAACTAATTGCCGCGGTTGATATACTTCAATCGGTTGTACCAACCATCCTAAGTTTAATTTGTAGCTTATGTTTGTGTATCTGTTATAGGTAATAGCTAGGCAATCTATTATTTGATTATTTTTTTGCTTATATTTGTGTATCCCAGTTTATCATTTGCTACTATAGTTACACTTACACCTTTTTATTTGTAGCTGTCAGTTTTTATTTATTTTAGCAAGACCAGTTGATAACATGAAGGGTTATCAATCTGCGTTTATCAAATCCCTTTTATAATGACCAGTACGTATGGCACGTCTGTTGGACGTGTACAAAGAAAAACATGTGTTCTAACTTTCTTCCATTAGATAGTTATAACAGCACAACATAAATTATTGTATGTTTGGGTGCAGGCCTGAGCCAAGAACTTCAAAACTTGATTATTTTATGTTTTAGCATGAAGGTCAATCCACTTGACTGCTTTTAAGGAGTAATCAATATTTTGTTGTTGTATTTCTCCTGTTATTTACCTATAAATTATAAACACTTTTGAAGTATAATATGAGACTCATTTTATAAAATGTAGTCACCTTTTCCATAAATTGTATGTAACCCTTTTTTTTACAGGAATGTGAATGTAACATCAAATTTTTTTTGGCTTAAAATTTAGTTGTTTCAAGCTAATCATTTTTTCACTTGGTTGGTAAACTAAGCTAAAATTTCCAACAAATTTCATTTATATAATGTTATACAACCATGTATTTTCTTCGATTTCTCAAAATTTCAATTACATTGGTAACAAAAAATAAACAATTGTTATTTGTTTAGTGAAAATGTAAAGGGGAAGCAATGCTTTCAATAACAGATGTCTTAATGCATTTTAAAGTGTGATGTCATCAATTTCATAGAGGTTGAATACATGGTGTGCTCATCTCTTAGACGAATTTGCAAACATGTTAAAGGCAAAAATTATTACCGCATTAGCACATGAAAATTGTTAACAGTAGATTTTAATACAACAACAAAGTTTACCAATAAAAATTGGTTATATGAGTTACAGTTAAATCACATAGCAATCTAAAAAATAGCAAATGTTATTCAGGATGACAGCTTCACCTTCTACTTAATATTTTTTTTATTATGAGTTACAGTTAAATCACATAGCAATATTGTAGCAGGGCCATGTAACCATTCCGCTATTTCCACAGTCACTTGTTCTAAACACGCTTCATTTCTAGCGTTTGCATCTAAATCCTGCTACATCATCCTTGCGGTCCACAAATTCATCTACATCTCATTAATTTTGGCTGACTTAACAGCTACCCAAAATTTCAGTTTGAACCCAACACCATATTTGCTAAGACATGCTCCGTCCTATCCTCACTTCGGCTCGCAGCCCAGTGTGCTAGTACATGCATCATCCTCGCATACATATTCTTAGCAGTTCAGTGAGCACAAATTCTCTTTTGCCTTTTCCTTTCTCATATTCCAACAGCATTTAGTAGCTCCATTACTTTTGCTGAACCATCAGATTTTATTTAGCAGACCTCTAAACTGCTGCCCAGCCCTCTCCTCACCTTAGCTTCAACACTCCGTTAAGCTTGTCTTCAAGCCAATCAATCCATCTTCCATAGGAATCCTTTCTTTTTCTTTGCTAACAATGGCTGGCTGAAGTCATCAACTGAAATAATTATAACAACATTATTAGTTTAGCTTGAAACATGGACCATAGCTAGGTACTTGACTGCCAAAATGCTTCTAGAAAACCTTGAGTTGGCTTCCATTTTAACTTGTGAGGAAGATAAATGGCCTGAATATTACGATACACGAGCTGGTAGATTCAGAATTTTTTTGCACACACCTCTTCACAGGTGGACACATGTCCTTGTGGAGTATACTATATTATTAGCAGTAACCATTGCAAATTTCATATAGGTTTATGCAGCATTGAATGATGAAGTTCCATCAGTTAGGTCCGCTGCTTGCCGAGCAGTTGGTGTCATTGCATGTTTTTCCCAAGCCATTTGCAGGTTAATACTCATTAATTCACACATGCTTGCATATTAACTTATGTGTGTAGCTACAGATGTTAGATTAATTTGAGTTGAAAATTAGTTTTTTTTTTTCAAATGCAAAGGTCTAATGTTTTCTAGTTTTTGCTGTTTTGGTGGTATGTTAATTAAGCTTCTTGCACTTGAAGATATTTTGTGTGGTTTCACTTATTTGTTTTGTTTACAAATTTAGCACTTACAAAGCATGGCAATTACATATTATAGACTATGCTTTGTGTGTTTGCGACTCAGTTTTGGAAACTGAATTATGTTGCTCATTTTTTAAAAACCGAGTTATGCAACTCAGTTTTCAAAAATGAGTTGCAACTCAGTTTTGAAAGCTGATTTTGCAACTTAGTATTGAAAACTTAAAGCATTATTGATAGTTGACTTAGCATGACCAAAGCTGTATGTTTTCCTATTTATGTTTGTACTCAGCAAAAGCATATCTATTTATGAGTGATCTTTAAGCTATTTACTTGATTGGTGGATATGCCATCGTAAGGATTGGTTTTTGATTGTTGTTGCATGTATCACCTTAGTGAAAAATGTTCCATTGCAACTTGTCATTTTTTTTTTCTTCTAAAAAGGAGTGCATTTATATTTTGCAGGCGCTCGTGGAGGAGGGATAAAACATAAAGAAAGTAGACACGTGTGACCTTGACAATGATCTTATCTCTAAAGTTTTTTGAATGTGACGAGTGCATTTATATTTTACAGTTTGGACATGATATTATGGTATTTTGAAATTGGAAGCATGTAGCTCAAATTTGAGTATTATGAAAATGTGACATTGTTGAATTTGAGATATGGAAGTGTACTAAATCTTATATTGAATTGATATGTTGAATTATATATGTGATATGAAAATCACAAAGATATGTTATATTCATTTGTTTTGAGAATTTTAATATTAATTGTGTAAAAAATAGAGAACTTAATTTCGTACTGTGATGCACATATAAGTGTTAGCAATTTATGTATGCCAACATTTACAAGAGTTAGTAGGATTATGATACTGACATTTATAAGTGTTACCATATCTTATGGTTCCAACATTTATAAGTGTTAGCAATGAATATGTCTGTAACTCTTATAAGTGTTACCATATATTATGGTTCCAACATTTATAAGTGTTAGCAATGAATATGTTTGTAACACTTATAAGTGTTAGCAGTTACTTTGTTTGTAACACTTATAAGTGTTAGCAGTTACTCTGTTCGTAACACTTATAAGTGTTACAGGAAATTCCTCACATGCCGTTGGTGACACATAAAAGTGTTACGGAAATTATTTGTAACACATATACTTGTTGGGAATCCACTGTTTTGGTGTAGTGATTTATGTTAAGTAATTCAATCCTTTCAAATTTCAATTTTTCGTTTTTCAGTTGAAGATCATCAATAGTTCTTATAAGTTCATGATGTAATAAAAGGAAATCCTTAAAACTATAACTTGCCACCTTACTAGATTCGCTAACGTTATCGTTAAGACTCCATCGACCCATAAAACAAAGATTCTCATCTTGAATACTCTACTCCTTTCATCCTACGCTGTTGTAAAAGCCTTACTTTTCCTTTTCTTTCCTTTGTCAAATCGGTTTAGTTGGCAGTTACGCTTGATATCACCGGTTTCTTGCATTTGTGACATATAACTTCTTCAGAATCATACGATTTGTCTGGGTATTCGTTCTCTTTTGATTTTAGATCCTTTCTTTTGGTTGAAGATTTTAAATTTGTATTAGACCATTTATTGAGACCATTCTTGAATATAGCCAATTCTTGAATATAGACAATTCATTAATAAGATCATCTTTCTCATCATTGTCATGGGGACTATTTAGAGCAATCAAATTTCTCTTTGACTGTAATGTCTCGGTGTTTTTTAACTAATTTTTGCTAAATAAAAAAGTGACTACATCTGTAAATAATTAAATTTATAGAAATTGATTTAATAGTTGTAGAATTTTTTTTATTAATCTTTTAAACTACATACATATGCATCTCTATATTTATAAATGTTCTAACTTCTGTATATATGACAATAAGAAAATAAGTAGATATGCATCTTAGTTTCATATCCTAAATTAAATCAAACTTATTTAAGAATAAATAAATTTAGGAAATTTTAGTTTACTTCCTGTATAGAGTGTAGTGAAATGACACTTAAGTATTTAAACAAGATTAATTGAAGTATAGTTTGCCTTCATTCATGACAGGATATGCATTTTGGTTCAGGAGCATTAACTGTAGAAAGAACATAGCATCTAAGGATGTATATAAAATCCATATATACATATATATTTGCCAGAAACCCTTACAGCCGTATGATAGAATTAACATCTAGCTAGAGAAAAAAATTCATTTGTTCCCATCACTGTGTAAAAAAAAATTTGCATTTATAACCATAAGGTACCTTATTCAATTAATGCTCTTTTATGCTATAGCCTAGAATTGACCGTTTAAATTGATCTATATTAACAAATACAAATATATGTACCGGCGCAAGCCATTTCTGAAAAAATACTAGTAACAGCTACTAAAGTAGGAGCCTGTACATTCTTCTTTTTAATATTGCTGAAACATTCTTGCAGAGTTAAGTTACTTTCCCATGCAACCAATTAATAAATGTATTAGTTTAGTATTATAACCCTCCCATAAATAGAAGCACTCATACATTTTTTTTCACCATAATATTCGCGATCCAAGGAATAGAAGAAAACAAACAAGAGAAACACTTGTTAGAACATGAGAAAGTGAGTAAACGCTCACTACTTATTTATGCAAAAACCATGCAAGTTCATTCACTTTTATATGTGTTATACTTGTTATGATTTAATCCCTAAACCTCACTGGTTGACCCTTAATGTTTGATTACAACCGAGACATCCCTGTAATGCATACTATGTATACTTTGTTAAATCATTTTGCTCTGTTTAAGTTTCAAATGCCATGTCTCTGTTCTAGTGTAATTTTACTTTGTTTTTTCTATAGGGAAATGTTCATGCAGTTCATTTGTTAATAACACTAAAATAAGCCACTTGAATACATTATATATATGCCATTCAAATATATACACAGTAAAGGAAGTGTTAAAACAGGATTTTCGACCAACTCATTTTTAAATCTCAGGTATATAAACGTATTCGTGATAGGAAAATATGATTTTTGAAACCAATATCTTAATTTTTAATGAAGAGGAGAATGAGAAATATAGTTTTTGCCACAAATAGGAATCATGGCTTTTGCCGACAATCAAGATGATCGTTAAGGCTAGGAGTTGGTCTGAAGGAGCTAGATAATCTAAGGAAGCTAGGAAAAATCTTAATTTATTTTTCAAATGTATAAATTTCGAGTTAATTGATCAATATAGGGGGTCTAGGGTTGCATTTTTAACAGGATTTAAACGGTGACGAACTGCTGCGTTTTTAGATGACCGAGTGTTGAGAAACTTGAGGAAGATTGCGGCCGTGGTGTCAGCAACACGTGGCGAAAGTTTGGGGTTGATCTATGGTGTGTTTCGACGTTAGTAGGCCATTGTATGACCGTCGGTTGGGTGTCCCTTTTCCGCAGGTTCAGCCGCAAAGCGTTTTTCTAATCAAGGTGACCGGAGGCCGTCTGAGCAACTGGAGATGACTCCAGTACAGCGCGTGCATGTGTGGGAGTAGTAAGGATGTTTGGACACTGGTTAGCTTGCGTGTGCGTGTGCACACAGTTCATGCACGGTAAGGAAATGAGTACAGGAAAGTGAAGAAAAGAGTGTGTAGCAGATAAGGAAATTAGTTAGAGGGAAGTAATTGGATATAAACAGAAAACGGAGAACCAAATTTGGTAAAACGGTAGCAGCTCTTAAAAAATAAAAGAAATGGGTGCATGGCTTATGGAATGAGCATCTTGAAATCGTGGCTTGCAAATATTGGATGGATGGCTGTTCAACGGAGTGGGAAGTCATCGCAGAGGAGTTAGGGCTTACAGTGGAGAAGAGATGGGAGCAATGGTAGGTGAAAACCGAAATAACAAAGGAGTGGGTGGTAACTAAATATGAAGAAGTGAAGCAATCTCGAGTGGCAAAGTAGGAGCAAGTAGACAAAATAATTTACGGAACGGATGGCGTGGGCTTTTAGGTGACGAGCTGAGTTATGGGCCATGCATGTTTTAATTTAAAAAAAAATATAAAGAAAAGAAATTGGGCCCAGTAGGCTGCAAAATGAACTCAATGTTTAATAGAAATAAGAATAGAAGAAAGGTGGGCTAGACTTGTATAACAGTCCTGGTTAGAAAGATAATAAAAGGAAGGGAAGTTTTGTTTAATTATTTAAGAAATTTTTTTAAATAAAATATCAAATAACTTAATAATATTTTTGTTTAATAATTTACTATTACAACCTTGATAATTTTATAATAATAAATTAAGTGGTATGAGGAATAGTATAAACGAATGTGAAGTAGATTTTATATACACTTTTATATATGAATCAAAGTTGTATTAGTTTAATTTTTATTATTCATGTGAATAATTCAATTAAATAAAAAGGAGAAATATTTTATTAAATCATTTCAAGACTAAGTAAATAAATAAAGTTGATGAGTTGAATCAATGGAAGGTAATTAACTGCCAACAATAAATTGAAATGTTTTGAATAAACATCGAAGTAGTATTTTATCAACTTAAGTAGATAATCTTTTCAACATCAAGAAATGATCAAATTAAAGACAAATAAAAGTGAATACTAGAAATCCAATTTTTATATAATAATCTAATCCGATTATGTATTACTTTTCCCTAAAAGACGTTAACGTCGATCATTTCGAAGAGTTCGGAATATATATTCCATTTCGATTCGATTTTTACATTACAAGTAAAAGATTATCGAAGATAATAAAATATAGAGTTATGCAAGAATTATTTTATAAATCCTAGGTAGAAATTTCCTAAGATGGGTATGTATAATATTGTCTTCAGTTCGTTCAGTCTCATGACAACTTATATGGATGAATGTCTGAAAGAGTATTCCTAACTAATCACATACATTGATCTTTTCAAACGTATTTATGTGGTGGCAGAGGAATTCGTTTCTCTTGCTTTATACCCATAATATTTTTTGGAGAAGTCAATTAGTGACTGGAGGGTTTTGACGATGTGACATTCAAAGAAAATAAAGTGTTTGTCAAGGTAAGTTTAGCCTCAAGCTTCACAACCAGGAAATGACAAAAAATCGGGTAGGCATCATGGCTATGTGGGTAGCTCCCATTAGGATGTATTATCACCTATCTAGAGATATTTCTTTTATTCCTTATTCTATCAATGTTATCCTATTCAGGAAATGGTTTTCATACACAACCATTGGTGATATACATTCGATACACCCAAGAGAAATCAATGGTCGGTCATATGTGGCCGAGTTACAAAAAGTTCTTGTTGAATCCAGTGTATTCCTCTATAAAGATACACTATCGGAAGGTGGTTCCATACCTTGTCATAGTTGGAAAGCCATTATCCATAAGCGTTAAGTGGTTCTGTTTGTATATCATGAAAGTAGAATGTGAGATGCAAACATTTTACTATATTCTAAATTATTTGTGAAAACCCTAATAATATCTGATTTGAATATGCAAACTATTTTGGTTCTCATGAGGTAAAAATTCTTTACGTATTTACGACATGGTCTTATGAGTTACTTTTAAATTCTTAACTTGTATAAAATCTTTTACTCACACTAGTCCCTGACTGACCCAGAGTTTATTTTTTGTGTTTTCCTTAAACTTTTGGGTACTCATAACACTTGTTATGAGTAGACAAGTGAACCAGGTATTGACTTAACTTTTGGAGTAGTTGGATGGGAATGATCTGAATGTTGGCCTATCTATCATATTTATGTATAATTATCTACAAGTTGGTTTATCACGAATGTTTTAGTCTGTAATTTGTGATGACATACATCCATATGTATGATGTACTCTAATGTACTTTTCTTATGATATGTGATATTATGGGTTATTATATTTTGTTTAAGTTCCACAGTGAGATTCTGATGTTTTCTTTAGTTTTATCTTCTATCTATCTTTTTTTCTTATATATTGACATGACTTCCGAGGTGTTCAAAAGTTGGATTGTTACAGTTGGTATCAGAGCTTAGGTTACTGAATATCTAGGCTTTGGGTGAGTATTGAGAGAGCGTATTTGAAACTTGATATTATTATAATATATATATATATATATACACACACATATATATTCATACTTAGGAGGGATCAACTTGAGTTATATAATTGAGTATTTTAACATCCAATCAAGTTTTGATTATGGACCTATTATATTTAGGTAATTAAGTATGAGTAGTCGTGGACGAAGATGTCGAGCTAGTGGAACCACCACTACCAATAGTCATAACATTACCTAAAATCCAGTAAAAACCATGGAAGAAGTTGCGCCGGTTCAACCAAGATCAAATTTTGCAACTATCTGTAAGGAGTATAACACTCTAGAAGAAAAAATTCAAAGGAACCGAATCTTTCATTAAAGTTCAAGCATGGATGAGATCCTGTGATAGGATTTTTAAAGGACTTAAATTAAGCGATAAGCAGAAACGTCTTTTAACTTTGTGGAAACTTCAAGGAGCTGCTGCAATCTGGTGGAAGGAACAAACTGCGAATGTTCTTGAAGACGACTTTACTTGGGAAAAATTCAAGGAGGAGTTCGAGCACAGTTTCTTCCTGCCACAGGAAAAACTAGGAAGTATCCAGATTTCATAGATCTTAAGCAAGGAAACATGTCGATAGCGAAATACGAGAATAAGTTTAATGCACTTTCCTACTTTGGGCTAGAATTGATCGATACTTCGCTTAAGAAAAATGAGATGTTCATAGCGGGTTTGAAGGATAATTTGCAAGTTAAGATGATTGAGCATCCGAAGATTCCATTTGTTGACTTAGTGGACATGACAATTCGATATACAACACTTGATACAAAGAAACTAGCAGCAAAGGCACAAACGGGAGAACCTAGTGGAGACAATCCCTTGAATAGGCAATTTAATCCGAATTGGAAGGGAAAAGGAAAGATGGGGGAGAAGGCTAAAGAACGTTTCAAGGATACAGTATGCCACAACTGTAAAGAAAAGGGACACACCGCTAGGTTTTGTAAGAAGCCAGCGGTGGAAAGCCACAACAACCTCAACATCAGTCTCAACAACAATAATAGCAAGGACCTGGTAATGCCATAGTTATGAAGACTCTATGCTTTAATTACCATTAGCCCGGACACACAGTTAAAGATTGTTCGCTTATGAAGGGAGAACATCAAACAAAGGTCTATGCTATTAATAAAGAACCATCAACTTCTAAGGATGAGAAAGGGAAAGGAATTTCTAGAAGGTACCTTAACTTTAAATGGAATTGATATTCATGTTTTATTTTATACTGGTTCCTCGCATAGTTTCATTTCATCTGGAACCAAAGGAAAATTTCAACTTGTCCCAAAATTTTCCCCAAATCCAATTTTCGTATCTAATCCCATTGGCAGAAGGAAGGAATTAAAAATGTTTTGCGATAACGTTGCCATCTCGTATCTTTCACAGTTCTTCCTTTTCGATATCTTTCACAGTTCTTCCTTTTCGATTTCTATGTTTTGGATTTTAAAGGTTTCAATTTTATACTCGGTTTGGATTGGTTAAGTAAATTCTAAGCTAAGATAAAACGCAACAAAGAAATCATAATTCTAATAACTAGTATTGGAAAGAAAGCTATGATATCGTGTGGGAAACTCGTTATTCATACTTGTAGTTTCTTGTACGCCTTGGAAGCACCACAAGAAAATCCACAGACATTAGAAATAGTCAGAGATTTCTCTGACATATTTGAAGAAGTTACCAGTTTACCTCCAAATTGCGAGATAGAGTTCCTAATCGATCTAATTCCAAGAGCAAGATCGTTAGTTTGACCTAAAAGACGAATGACACCAAAAGAAGTCATGGAACTTGAGAAGCAAACTCAAGATTTATTGGCTACTGGATTAACCAGATCAATTTTTTCAAGCTGGGGTTCAACAATAGTTTTTGTGATTAAGTCTGATGGGTCACTACGATTATGTGTTGACTATAGAGAATTAAATAAAGTGACCATTATAAATAAATATCATTTACCCTAAATTGACGATCTTTTCGACCAATTGAATGGTGCTACAATATTTTTCCAAATGGATTTAGCAACAGGTTTCCACCAAATAAGAATTTTTGAAGATAGTTTTCCTTTAACTGCTTTCAGAGGCCCGGATTACTTTTATGAATAGTTAGTTATGCCATTTGCACTAACCAACATACATGCATATTTTCTTGACCTGATGAACCATGTCTTTAGGAAGATTCTAAACAAGTTTGTCCTAGTTTTTATTGACGATATTCTAATTTATTCGAAGATATAAGAACACCGATATCATCTTAGAGTAGTATTGGAAACTCTAAGGAAGCATGTATTGAAGGCGAATTTTCCAAATCTCATTTCTGGCAATCCGAAGTTCGATTCTTCGGGCATATTGTGAATGGAGATGGTATCCCTGTGGATACAATCAAGGTAGAAGTAGTGCAAGAATGGAAAAAACCCCAAACGCTGATAAAAGTCTGTAGTTTCTTAGGATTGGCAGGATACTACAAGAGGTTCATCCAGGATTATTCTAAGACATCCTATCATCTAACTAAGTTGACTAAGGGTGAAAAATTCATTTGGACTCCGAAATGTGAAGAGAATTTCAAGGAATTAACGGATAAGTTAACAGAAGCACCAGTTCGTGTTTTTCCTGATGGAAAGAGTGGATTCACAATATATACTGGCGCTCGTGGAATTGGAGTTGGCGTGGTCCTAATGCAGAATAGACGTATAATTGCGTATGCTAGCAGACAATTGAAACTACATGAGAAGAATTATGCTACACACGATTTAGAATTATTGTTAATCATCTTTGCATTAATGATGTGGAGACATTACCTATTAGGAGAAAAGTTTGAGCTTTTTATTGACCATAAACCAATGAAGTATCTGTTCACTCAGAAAGATCTAAATTTAAGGCAACAAAGATGATTAGAGTTCCATATAGCATATGACCTAGATATTTTCTATACGCCAATTCGTAGCAGACGCTCTGAGCATAAATGCAATCTTATATCTTCTAGAAGTTACTTAGACACTCCAAGGAAGAATAATGGGAAATCAAAGAAGAGATGCTAATCTGCAAAAGTCAATTCAAGGAGTTATGAAGGAAAATGATTCAGATTTTGAATTAGATGATCAAGGTGTTCTCAAGATAAATGGAAGACTGTGTGTTCCTGACATTGATGGGCTAAGGAAAGAAGTGTTAACCGAATGCCATAAGTTAAATTTGAGTATCCACCCAGGAGTTCACAAAATGTATAAAGATATGACATAAGTATTTTGGTGGCCCGGAATGAAGAAGGACATTTTGATCATGTGAATAAGTATTTATGATGTCAGCAAATCAAAGATGATCATCCGAAAGCAGCAGGATTATTGCAAACTTTGGATATTCCCAATTGGAAATGGGAAATGATATCAATGGATTTTATTGATGGTTTACCCAAGACTAGAAGGGGATATAAGGGAGTTTGGGTTATAGTAGATCGATGACTAAGAGCGCATTTTATTCCAGTGAAACCAACTCGGACTGCAGCTTCATTAGCTAAGATTTTAATGAGAGAGATTATGAAAGTAAATGGAGTTCCAGTGAGCATTGTAAGTGATAGAGATCCCATTTTTACTAGTAAATTCTGGGAAGTGCTTCAAACAACTTTGGGTACCAGGCTGAATTTGAGCACAGCTTAAAATCCTCAGATAGACGGTCAAACAGAGAGGGTGAAGATATTAGAAGACTTGTTGAGAGTGTGTATTCTTGATTTTGGAGGATCATGGGAAGATCACTTGCATCTAGTAGAATTCTGCTACAACAACAGCTATCAAGCCAGTATAGGTATGGAACCATATGAAGCTCTCTATGGAAAACCGTGTAGATAGCCAACTTGTTGGGTTGAGTCCGGTAATAAACTTGTTCTCGGTCCAGATATGATTCGAGAGGCAAAGGAGAAGGTTGAGTTAGTCAAGAGAAGGATGAAAGAGGCCCAGGATCGAAAAAAGAGCTACGCAAATAAGAGGCGGAGGGATCTTAAACTTTCTGAGGGAGATCTTGTGTTTGTAAAGATTTCATCTATCAAAGGAGCAATCAGATTTGGTAAGACTGGAAAGTTAGCTCCACTATAGTTGGACCTTTCCGTGTTCTTGGGAAGATTGGATCTCTTGCTTATAAAGTGGAATTACCTGAAAGTAAGTAAGGGATTCACAATGTTTTTCATGTATCCCATCATCGAAAATGTGTTCGCGGCCCGTCCTTGAGTTCGAAACCATCCACTGAGGAAGATCTTGAGATTGAACCAAACATGACTGTGATTTGATATCTAGTTTATGTTGTTGATAAAGAAGAGAAGTGACCCCGAAGCAAGATTGTGAAGTTACTCAAGATACAATGGAGTGAGAACCCAAATGATTGTACATGGGAAACAGAGAAGCATATCAAGGAAATCTATCCAGATTTTGTTATGAACTAAGTGTTGGCTTATCATAAGTTTGATTTAGATATTATCATATGCTGGATGACATTATATGTATTTTTTTTGGATGTTACCCTATGTTGGAAATGATATTATGGATTTTTCATTTTATCAGTATGTGTATGTTAAGGATTCAGTTATTCTTAGGGCTTATGAACATTTACAGTTTATTTTCACTTATTCTAAGATTTATCCCTTGTTTATCAGATGGCACCCATGTTGAAAAGGACATATAGGAAGAGATTAACGCTCCTATAGATACTTAGGCTCCATACAGGGTACCAGTATTCATTAGGTGGTAGATTCTAGGGAGAGGACTGAGACAGTACATCCCCATGATGATGAGGGTCGATACGTTGATTCAGAGGAGTCTGGTGCAGACCATGCAGAGTGTATGTCAGAGGAAGAGAGTATGGATTTTCCTGAAGATCAGGTTGATGTCAAGGATGAGGTAGGACAGGAGATAGGTTATGATGGTGATGAGGAAGATGATGGCAGTAGTGATGATGACGACGACAATAGATATGGACTTGGAGGAGATAGAGGAAGATGAAGAGATCGAGGGAGAGGAAGTCATGCCGGAGCTGATGCAGGTTAAGGGTAGAGACTCCACCTGTTGAGTGATTGTGATGTGTATGTTAATTATAGAGACTCCACCTGTTGAGCAGGATGACTAACTGACTGCTCTATGGGAGCAGATTATACAAGATCTGTTGGAATTCCAAGCTACAGGGGTAATCTGGAGATTCCAATGGATTTTGCATAGCCAGATATGATCGTTTACCCGCCTTCACCAGTCGAGGTCATCGACATCTCGGATGACGAGGATGTGGAGGAGGAAGATGATCTAGTGGAAGTGATTAACATTTCGGATGACGAAATGGAAGACGTGATTGAGACCAGCAGCAGTGACTCCGAGTAGGATAGGATGTTGTGGTTGTACATATAGCTTGTATTAGATTGTAACTCGAGCTAGTCAAGTATATTATTATTATCTTATTATCTGTAGTAACTGGTTTGATGGGTCATGACATATCACCTTTTGGCTATATATATGTGGTTTACAAATTTAGTGGATGAAATTTTTATAAGTGGGGTAGATTGTAATGTGCCAGGATTTTTTAACTAATTTTTGCTAAATTAAATAAATGACTACATTCGTAACAAATTAAATTTATAGAAATTGATTTAATACTTGAATTTTTTTGTTAATCTTTTAAACTACGAACATATATATATGCATAAATGTTCTAGCTTATGTATATATAACAATAAGAAATGAATAAATATGCATCTTAGTTTCACATCCTAAATTAAATCTAACTAATTTAGGAATAAATAAATTTAGGAAATTTTAGTTTACTTCATGTATAAGAGTGTAGTTACATAACACTTAAGTGTTTAAACAAGATTGATTTAAGTATAATTTGCCTTCATTCATGACAGGATAGCCAGTTTGGTTCAGAAGCAGTAAGTGTAGAAAGAACTTAGCAGCCAAGGATGTATATAAAATCCATATATACATATATATTTGCCTAAACAACTTACTGTTGTATGATAGAATTGGCATCCAGTTAGAAAGAATAATTCATTTGTTCCTATCTCTATGTAAGAAGAATTTCATTTAAAACCATAAGGTACCTTATTCAATTAATGCTCTTTTATGCTACTCCCAAGAATAGACTGTTTAAACTGATCTATATTAACAAGTACAAATATATGTACCTTGCGCAAGCCATTTCTGAAACAATATTAGTCATAGCTACTAAAGTAGGAGCCTGTACAATCTTCTTTTCAAACTTGTTGTAACATCCTTGTAGAGTAAAGTTCCTTTGCCATGCAACCAACTAATGCTTGTATTAGTTTAGTATTATAACTCTCCTATAAATAGAAGCACTCATACATATTTTTCTCACCATATTTGATCCGAGGAACCGAAGAAAAGAAACAAGAGAAACACTTGTTAGAACAGGAGAAAGTGAGTCACTCGCTACTTATTTATGCAAAAACCATGCAAGTTCATTCACTTTTATATGTGTTATACTTGTTTTGTAAACCTCAGTGGTTGACCCATAATGTTTGATTACAACCGGGACATCCCGGTAATGCATACTATGTATACTTTGTTAAATCATTTTGCTCTGTTTAAGTTTCAATGCCATGTCTCTGTTCTAGTGTAATTTTACTTTGTTTTTCTACAGGAAAACGTTCATGCAGTTCATTTGTTAATAATATTAAAATAAGCCACTGGAATATTATATATATATATATGCCATTCAAATAAATACACAGTAAAGGAAATGTTAAAGTTGGATTTTCGACTAACTCATTTTTAAATCTCAGGTATATAAACATATTCGTGATAGGAAAATATGATTTTTGAAATCCATATCATAATTCTTTATGAAGAAGAGAATGAGAAATACAGTTTTTGCCGCAAATGGGAATCATGGTTGTTGCCGACGATTAAGATGATCGTTGAGGCTAGGAGTTGGTCTGAAGGAGCTGGATAATCTCAGTAAGCTAGGAAAAATCTTAACGTATTTTTCAAATGTATAAATTCCGGGTTATTGATCAATATAAAGGTTTGGGGTAGCATTTTTAACAGTATTTTAGTGAAGTTGAACTACTACTTTTTGAGATGAACGGGTGTCGAGAAACTCGGGGCAGAGTGCGGCCATGATGTCGGCAACACATGGTCAAAGTTTGAGGTTGATCGATGGTGTGTTTTGACGTCAGTAAGCCATTGTGTGACCGTCGGTTGGGTGTCTCTTTTCTGCAGGTTCAGCCGCAAAATGTTTTTCTGATCAAGGTGATGGAGGCTGTATGGAGAACCGGAGATGACTCCAGTGCAGCGCGTGCATGTGTGGGAGTAGTAAGGATATTTCGATACAGGGTAGCTTGCATGTGCATATGCAAACAGATCGTGCATAGTAAAGAATGAGTACAGGAAAGTGAAGAAAAGAGTGTTTAGAAGGAAAGGAAACTAGTTAGAAGGAAGTAATAGGATATAAACATGAAATGGGGAACCAAAATGGGTAAAAAAGTAGCAGCTCTTAAAAAAATTAAAGAAATGGGTGCGTAGCTTATGGTGTGAGCATCTTGAAATCGTAGCCTGTAAACATTGGATGGATGAAGAGTCAACTGTTCATGGGAGTGGGAAGTCATGGAGTAGAACTAAGGGCTTACTGTAGAGAGGAGATGGGAGCAAAGTAGGTGAAAATCGAAATAACAAAGGAGCAGATGGAAACTAAAAATGAAGAAGTGGGAAACATCTCACGTGGGTAAGCAAGAGTAAGTAGACAAAATCATTTATGGAAGGGGTGATGCGGAAATTTAGGTGATGGGAAGAGTTACGGGCCAAGTATGTTTTAATTTTTAAAAAATATAAAGAAAAGAAATTAGGCCTAGTGGGCTGCGTAATGAACTCAATATTTAATAGAAATAAGAATAGGAGAAAGGTGCGCTAGACTTGTATAACAGGCCTGGTTAGAAAGATAATAAAAGGAAGGGAAGTTTTGTTTTAATTGTTTAAGACATTTGATTTAAATAAAATCTTAAATAACTTAACAACCATTTTTGTTTAATACTTTATTGTTAGAACCATGATAATTTTATAATAATAAATTAAGCGGTATAAGGAATAATATAAACAAATGTGAAGTATATTTTATATACACTTTAAATATTTATATATGAGTCAAATTTGTATTAGTTTAATTTTTATTATTCATGAGAATAATTCAATTAAATAAAAAGGAGAAATATTTCATTAAATCATTTCAAGGCTAAGTAAATAAATAAAAGTTAAGTTGAATTAAGGGAAGGTGATTAACTGCCGATGATAAATTCAAATGTTTTGAATAAACATCGAAGTAGTATTTTATCAACTTAAGTTGTAATCTTTTCAATATCAAGAAATGATCAAATTAACGACAAATAAAAGTGTATACTAGAAATCCTATTTTTATATAATAATCTGATCCATTTAAGTATCACTTGTCCCTAAAAAATATTAATGTCGATCATTTCGAAGATTCCGGAATATATGTTCCATTTAGATTTGATTTATACATTACAAGTCGAAGATTATCGAAGATAATAAAAGATGGAGTTATGAAGGAATTATTTTATAAATCCTTGGTAGAAATTGCCTAAGATGGGTTTATAGAATAATGTCTTCGGTTTGTCCAGTCCTAGGACAACTTGTATGGATGAATGTCTGACAGAGTATTCCTAACTAATCATGTACATTGATCTTTTCAAATGTATTTATATGGTGGCAGAGGAATTCGTTTCTCTTGCTTTATACCCATAATATATTTTTGGAGAAGTAAATTAGTGATTGGTAGGTTTTGACAATGTGGCAATCAAAGCAAATAAAAAGTGTTTGTCAAGGTAAGTTTAGCCTCAAACTTCATAAACCGGAAATGACAAATCGGCAGGCAGCATGGCTATGTGGGTAACTACCATTAGGGTGTATTATCACCTATCCAGAGATATTTCTTTTATTCCTTATTCTATCAATGTTGTCCCGTTTGGGAAATGGTTGTCATACGCAACCATTGGTGATATACATTCGATACACTCAAGAGAAATGAGTGGCCGGTCATGTGCGGCCAGGTTAGAAGAAGTTCTTGTTGAACCTTGTGTATTTCTCTTTAGAGATACACTATCGGAAGGTGGTTCCATACCTTGTCATAGTTGGAAATCCATTATCCATAAGCGTTAAGCGGTTTTATTTGTATATACTATGTAAGTAGAATGTGAGATGCAAACATTCTACTAATTTCTAAATTATTTGTTAAAACCCTAGACATTATCGTAATATCTAATTTAAATATTCAAACTGTTTTGGTTCTCATAAGGTAAAAATCCATTCCGTATTTTCGACGTGGTCTTATGAGTTACTTTTTAATTCTTAACTTGTTTAAAGTCATTTACTCACACTAGTCCCCGACTGACCCAGAGTTTATTTTTCTGTGTTTTCCTTAAACTCTTGGGTACTCATAGCACTTGTTATGAGTAGACAAGTGAACCAGGTAGAATTAACTTTTGGAGTAGCTAGATGGGAAGGATTTGAATGTTGGCATATCTATCATATTTATGTATAATTATCTGCAAGTTGGTTTATCCACGATGTTTATGTATAATTATGTGCAAGTTGGTTTATTATATTTTTCATAGAGTAATAATAATATGATTGCAAACACAGAAATCAATAAAGTAACTGCAAAAAATAAATCACATAAAAAATTACCTAGCTTTAGAAAAACCCTGTCTCCTAGTGCCTCCAACGTTTCTACTATGAATTAAACAATCGAACACTTACAGACATTGTAAACTCGCGACCCTTACTTACTCGATTGTTCTAATTCTATGCTCAAAACTCTACCTAAAGTTTGTATTATGAGTTAAAAATACTATGCTTATATATACATTAAACTTGTGACTTATTTCTCACTTGATTGTTCTAACCATAAGCTCAAAACTTTGTTGTAACTTAGCCATTGAGTCGCGAATTCTTAAATTACGACCTTTATTTTATAATGCAAAAGCTAAAAAAATTAAAATAGAAAATTAAAATTAAAATTAAATAGGAACCATAATCACAAATTGTTTGAATATAAAGGATAATTGAATAGCCCAATCCATAAAACAAATATTAGGTCCACTCCCTTTTCTTTAATTTCTTTGTCCGAACTTCTCTTATTTATATGCTCGATCGACATGTCTTGCTTTCGAAGGAAAAAATTTGGGTTCCTAAATACAAGTCCACCGCTCCTTGAATTTATCTGATGAAATGAAATTTATTTTTGATTAGCTTATCCTTAGTTGATCTATGTTGCTTCGTCTTGGTTGCGGTGATCTGATTATCGAGTTTGGTTTCTTTAAACTAGTATGAAATTTCGCTCTTATTATGTTAAGTTACTCGACTTAATTCACAGCGAATTACGAGTAATGATTAGGTGACTATATATTGACCGTATATCTGTAAATTCTATTGACCTGGATATACATTGTATATTTTCTAGCTTTTGGGTAAACAAACGCGTGAATTGTCCTCGTATATTCCTACCTTGGCTTTGAATTTCAGTTTTAGCTCTGAATTAATTTTTGTAGATTGTTGACCTGTTCAACTACAATTTGATTTTGAATTTGTTATTTCTATGTTCAAATTTACACTCTACATTTCCTTTTGTTAAACTTGTCACTGCCATATATTTTGTTTACACTACCTTGTGTCTTCGTTGATCGAATGTTATACTTGATTGAACAGATGCTACACTCGATTAAACAACCTATATTGCCTTTTATTTTACTTGTTCACCATGCTTACATTGCACTAGAATTGAAATTGCAATTACACACACACACACACACACACATATATATATATATATGTATGTATAAATCTATATGTATATGTATATGTATATGTATATGTGTGTGTACATTTACAAGTGCTTATTCACTTGAACTGCACCATCCCCTGCTTTCCTTTCTTGTTGTTCTTGTGCATTGAACAAGAATTATATTTGTAGCTTGTTGTCTTGTTGTTATTTTGCTACTTGAATTGAATTTTGTATTTTGAGCTTGCCATCTTTTTTCATGTTGTTGAGGCAGAACTTCCTTGCATGCGCTTGTATACGTTTACATCATGCATGTTAGATCTGACTTCCTCTTCATGTATGCACTGCACTATGATCCGAAAACGGACACATATTGTGCACACTATGTTGTTGCTGCCTTTTGGATCTTGAATTGCACCTTGTCATTCTACAGGATATTGTATTTTGATTTTTGAGGCCATCCAAACATTTGGTCTTGCTGCCCTGAACTTCGCCATTCCATTTGCATTTGTTTATTTTCACTGTCTTGGTCACTTTTGATATGCTCCTTGTTGCCTGAACTGCGCTTGTTTTATTGATCATGTTTTCGGGTTGTTTAGTTTTGATTGTTGCATTTGAACATATCGAGGCGGTTTGGACAGTTGTGTATGTTTGAGTTTGTTGTGGCTGTTTTGATTGTGGTCTCTTGCACTTGGTTTTCTTTTGCTGAATTTGAAAACTTGTTAACAACACTTGAGTTGAATTCATCTTGACCTGGATTTAACCTCATGCTCACTTGCACTAATTTGAACCAATTGGTTTTACATTTGTAGTTGTCTATGACGATAATAATATGCTTTACCTTGTAGTATTTGCAGTAAATCACTGTAAATATAATATGATGTTCGAGCACATGCATACGCACATACACAAACACCCTTTTTTTGAAAATTGACACAGCTATATATATACACACACATATGTATAGATGCACACACACATACACACACATATATATATACGCATATTTGTCCCTATCTAAAAACACGAAGATAAACAAGCCCAAAATCTAGAAATTTATATTTAAATTTGTTTTTTCTTCTTCAATTTACTGCGTTATTTTATTTGATAGGTATGAGGGACAATTAGACAAATTCTGAAGCATATAATAGGAGAATTCAAATAAATATGAGCAAGTGTTGCATTGTACATTAGTGTATGAGTGTGTAGTGAGAATATGAATGTACAAAAATGAAGTTCATATAGTGATGGTAAAATAGTAAGAACAGAAATTTGTATTATTCTATAATGTAACAAAATATTTGTTTAGATAAAATATCTGTTAAAATTTTGAATTTGAATATTTTATTATTGTAATATTTATTTATTATTTGTGAAAAAATAGAATAGTACATTAAGAAACACAATTATTGAATATATATATATAATCATCAAATAAAAATCATATTAATATGCTCAACATAAAGTGGTACTTGTTTCAATATCTTTGACTTAACAATATGAAGAAGAGGAAAATTTAGGGAATGCACCAAAAATATATACGGATATAGAGACTCTATCCAAATAAAATGATTTACAAGTTTACCCATTGCTTAAATCATAATTCAACAACCACCTATTGGAAAATGGGAAAATAATCGAAATTATTTACCAAAAATAATTTTGATGGGTCTTATCGAAATAACCAGATGATTGATTACAGGAAAACCAACAGTAGTTCTGTAATTTTTTAATTATTATTTCCCAATGCTTGTGGGTGGGGATAAATTATGTTATACACCCACTAATAATATTCGAACAAATGAAAACAAAATGGCCACCATCCAGTTTAGAAGTCTCTTTAACATTGCGTTCAAAATGAGCAGTTTACTTACGGTGATCCACAATAAGGAAACTATCAAGTCAGACCATACATCTATCGATTTATGGACAAACAAAATTATGAGCATACGAAACTCTAAATCTAACGTAAACATTTAATTGAAATCTTGTAAATTATCTTTTTTTAACCAAAAGTGAAATCTCTATAACTTTCCTCCATGAAAAGAGGAAAAAAGGGTTATAGTTATGAATATGTACTAACCTAAGAGATGAGAAAGTGTGACAACCACGGGATTCGAACCCTTGACCTCCCGAAAAGCAACACCACATACTAACCACTGTGTTAAAAGATCTTTGTGTAAGATTTTCAAAAGGGGTGGTATAGACTACCCCTTTTAAAGAGCTTAACATCCTCATTGGCTCATCATCACTCACTACTCGGGCGTTGTGCAGGTAACCCACATCAATACCATACCGACTGACATCTACAACATTACACGTGCAATTCCGATTGAGTATAGGCTATGGTAGAAAATGAAGCGACTCCCAAAATTTTTCCATTTATTTTCTGTATTAATCATATATTTATTTATAGGAACATTCCTAGTGTCACTTACTCATGGGAACATCCAGAAATCTAATTCCCAAGACCCTAATGAACCAACATAAAAATATTAGTACAATAACAAAATCCATAGTTTATATATATGATGATATATAGACCTATTTTGCTGTTGCAGATTATTAGCAAAATATAGATTACAAGATATTTTGATTTTAGTCATTATCTTGTGTAGAACATGGCTATTTTATAATGAATTTTTTTAAAGATAAAAGCTTACGAGTTTTAAAGCCTATTAGCCTAGATAATTTAAGTGCTTTTAACCTCTTTAAATTTTGATTTGTTTTCAGATAATCAATTGTGTCTTTACAACATATTTTCCTTATCTTGCCATTGTTATTTTCATAGAATTTGCTGTTTGCGTAAAGGTAAAACATAGGGTTGTTTGCCTCTTTATAAATGGACATGTACACATATACATAGCAGGTGTATGTATACTTCCATTCTATTCAATATAATTTACTAATAAAATACTAAAGAAAAAATCATGTTTCCAAACCCCTTCTAACATTCCAATTCTCTGTTTTTACTGCAATTTTCCATGCCTGTTACTTGATTTCATATAATATATTTCATGTGTGTTTTATGCCTAAATATGCCTTAGCATACTGCATAAACAAAGAAGCGCATATATCATCTTATATGTTATTTTCTCTTCATATATGCTATGTACAAATTATATGCAGTCATTTCTTAATGTCCAGTGGCCTATATAAATGCTCATGTATTAGTCAAAATATTATTCACTAATTTTAGAGAAAGCCACATCCATTTATTCCTTCAAATGGCATGACTTCCCCTCTTGAATCAATGAAACAATTTAAATGCAGATTTTCATATATAATATCAATATTACTAAATTCGTAAACATACTCCATTTCATAAGTATTTCAAAGCATTAACATAGGCATTTAAATACAACGTACAGTCATACATCATATAACTTTAACAAAGCTTAAATTCCTTAAAACTAAATAAGTAGTTGCGATTATTTATAATCACTTTAAATACTTTAAAACACCAAACTCACATTTACTTTAAGATTCAGGTACTCATGTTTGTTTTCGTGAAATCAATAGTTGAGCTGCCACATTCAAATGAGACACCCTAAGAAATTTTAAACACAATCAAATAGGGTCAGACCTACTAGTATGGTATGAGTATAAGACATTATTACATGAAATAAAAGAACACAACAGCATGTTTATCATATATGTATATATATATATATATATTCAAATATTCTGGCATATCATTCTCTGATATCTGGGTATAAATAAGTGTATATGGGTTAAACTTGCTTCTGAATTAAATAATCGTGAATACAAACGTAAACATAAACATAACAACAAACAAAACATATGAAAGAAAATCATTCTAAAACAATACAGTCATTGTGCTTGAATATCCAATTCCCAGTCCCTCCCCTAAATGGTTTGTTTCCTGACTTAAATTATAACAAAGTCTATAACACCGCCTAGGACTTGACTTTTTACAATTTTCAATGGTTATATTCCTCACATTGAACACATACATGAACACTACGTAGTTCCTTCAATTATCTGTTATCCCAGCACACCAAGGCCTATAGGGCGTAAACATGACATGTGCATACTTGACATCGTACTTGATGCCAAGTAGATCAATGCAAACTTGGTGACAAGCACCTATCTTGACCCTTTTCGTGTTTATAAGTTAGATTTTGAGACCCTTATTCTCTGAACATCCTCCCATGCACCCTAACATGTGGATTACCTCCATTTTCCCTGACCATTCCTCAATGCATAATTCCCAGATTTCATATCATAAAATATATTTATTTCATACAATGATCTCAGCATACAATAGATGCAAGCATTTGGAAAACACACACATTCAATTATTCAACACAAGAAATATATTCAGATAAATATTCAATGCGATAAAAGGGTAAGCATCCATTCTTTAAACTAGCTTATGACTGATATCTCCTTTAATCTTTTATTTCATGGCTTACAGTTTCGTTTGTATACTAGAAAGATTACATTGATCCTTCATCGTTATTTAAGTACATATGTTGTTGTGTAAACATGGATAGAGGTGTTTTTAGGATATCTCTTGACCCTTAGTTTCTCCTCACAAAATTTCATCATATAAATATAAGAATTTAGCTCAGAAAATCCGGTAAGAACAAATGGACCAACACAAGTAACTTTCATTGCTCCACTTGTCTTTTTATATAAGAATAAGCATAAATCCACTTATTTATGCTGCCTATTCCTATTTAATCAACCCTACCACACAACAATGCAATTGTATTTTAATAACCATTTTTATCAAATCTGTTGGGTTTTTAATCTATGAGAACAACAATATCTATTTATCACTATCATAAAAATATTTATGCAAAATCAGATCTTGCATTCTCATATGCTATTTTATAGCAATATATAAGTGTATATAAAGTGGCTACCTTTTATAGGTCTTATTGCCATAAAAATGAAGCATACTCACCAATAAATTTCTCCTAAATTTTCCAGCTTGTTTCTTGCCTATTTTTACTGCTCCATTAATGCCTTGTACTTCACAGAAAATGAGGATATTATTTTTCCTAAAATCATACAGCATTGATATATATATATATATATATATATATATATATATATATATATATATATATATTAGCCAACTAGGGTTTTGCCCCTATAAATTATCCATCCTAACCTTAATGCAACTACCAAACAATCATTTGAATTCATTCAATATTTTTGGTGGTCTACACTAACAATGTGATTCCCTAAGTCCGCTTTTCATTTTACCCAACATACTTCTTTTTATTTTTAGAAATAAAACTATCGCACTATTTGCATGATAGGCAACCTTTTCTTTTTATTTGAGAAAATACATGTAACCGACCTTTATTTAAGTAGGACTTGTATTAAATTTTAATAAGGCTTCTTAATTATTTCCTAGTGGCCATTTAGACCATACATACATATAAATTGCCCTAATATTTTACTCTAGCCCATATCATGTTTTAAATTAAAAATCACATGATTCATACTAACTTATTTCATACTTAATGTTAACGATATTTTTTGTCAACACCGGAGATTGGTCTATGGAAGTGGACCTAAGGGAAAAATAAGTTGTTTAGCCTTCACAAGTTTGAGTTAGTTCACTGTCTCCTAGATATCAAGGTTTAGAATCCAAAAGAATATTTACACTTTCCTCAATGGGGTGAGTATCACGCTTAACTGATTCGAGAACCAACAGATATTTTGAGAATGAAGGATTCCTAAGTGCAACCCTTAGCGAGTGACTTAATGGTTTGTGGAGAGGGGTTCTGCATTAGGCTTGCAGAAGGGTCTAAATATGTAGAAAGAGGTGTCTTTCACTTTGCTTACAGAAAGACTTGGATAAAGGCTCATATACATGTTGGATGCAAACAGTACGTTGCGGCAACAATAACAAAGAAATCATATAACAATACCATAAAGAAATACTCTAAGTATTGATTCACACATTATTGATCTTTGATTTAGAATACATGAATAGAATACAAGAAATCCCCAAATCGATCTAAGAATTAGGATTTGCTCTAGAGAAAAAGAAAACAATAATAAGAATGAGGAAATCACCCAAAAACGTAACCCTGGGGTCTTAGTTATAGAGGATTTGGGGACCCTTCTACTGTTGGGCCATTGGGATTGCAGAAGCCTTTGTCGGCCAATTTCGTGGTGTTGATTATCCTTCCGGAACGAGGGTCCCGATCAGCTGAGGCTTCTTTGAGATTGATATGATTTAGTTATTGTGGATGACTTTCAGAATACATTTGTGCTCCCGATTATGGCTTTCGGGTGTAGGCTTCCGGTTTTCTCATGAATACTTTGAGGAGCTTGCCCTCGTGATGTATGTAGATAGTTGTCGATTCGGAACCCCTATCGGTGTTGGTTCAAGCAGATTAGTGTGGATATCCGGTATCCCTTTTGGGTTCCGGATTGCCTTCTACTTGAGTTTTCATGTAAAGCCTGGTCTTCCGGAAGATGGTTCCCAGTTATTTGTCCGTTGTTTATCAATGTGGCCTTTCTGTGCTTATGCAGTGGATGTTTCGGAAGCTGTAACAACCCGTATTTTTGAATAACATGTTATAACATAAATGGAGGCAGAATTAAACTGTAAAATCTGAATCAAGGGAAACGGGCTATGCCATTCCGTTCGTCTCGGAAAAATACGCGAAATAGAGTCCGAGTTTTCGAAAATCGGAGTCTGTATGACCAAGGTATGGCCTCGCGAAGTTTCACGAAAAATTCCCAAATTAAAGTATACTTAATTAAGTGAAATGGGTTGCGCAGAGAAATATATATATATTGATATATATATATATATATAATTGAAAATTAAATAAATAAATATGCAAAAATGTTCAAAACAGCGAATTGGGAGAGGGGAATAACCGAACCGGCCGATTTTTGAGGTCGACCCAAGCCCGCTGGGTCGACTAGGGGTTAATCCAGGGTGTTTGGCTGTCAACCCGTGGGCCGATTCGCTCAAATGCAGATTTTGCATTTGGATGGTTCTCATGGTTCATCTTTAATCTAAAGGCCCTAGATGGTTCCTACACTTGACTTCTTCCCCAAGACATGCTTTGATGGCTTGGATTGAATCTAGGTTTAATCCTATGGCCTAAAACACTTGCCTAATCTATAAATAAGACCCTAACGTACCCTAAATCATCATTATTCATTCATACAACTAAACTATGGCAAAATCAATCCTCTCATGGCCTCCACTCTCTTCATAAAATTCCTAAATAAATTCCTAAGTGATTTTCCATGCATACAAGTGTTTTCAAACTTGTATGAGCATCATTAGCTTGAATTCAAGTCAAGTTTATATATTTTCATCATAAAGAAAGAGTCTTGATCATTTTGGCTCAAGGGTTTTGCTTGCATTTTGGGTTTAATTGATTTCATAAGGGCTTTGTCATATTTTTGTGACTTCTTAAGCATTGTAAGCCCTATTCTACTTTCATACTTAAACTCTAAAGTTAAATGTATGATATGCAAGTTTATATGCAAGTTTATCATGTTGTGATATGCAAGTTTATATGCAAGTTTATCATGTTGTGATATGCAAGTTTATATGCAAGTTTATCATGTTGTGATATGCAAGTTTATATGCAAGTATGCCAAGTTATGTTATGCAAGTTTGGGTTGAACATTTTGTTCATGCTATCATGTTATGCAAGCTTATTTTGGGTTTATGAACATAAAGCTTTAAGCTTTATGCCAAAGGTTGCATTTTAGCAACATGTAAGTTATCATATCTCTTATGATAACTTGCATGTGAGGCTAAATGCGAACTTATGGCCATCTCTACATGTCATTTAGCACCATGTATCACCAATATGCTAAGTTTGGTTTTATGCATGCTTTTGAGGCCTAAAAATGTAATATGCAAGTGTATGAACATATGAACATTTCATATGCCACCATGTTAAGCTTGTGGCTTCAATACCTTTATGTCATGATTATGCCAAGTTCCCTCTTTCTATCCTTTATGCGCTATTGCGATATGTAAGCGATGGGATTGCGTTTGGGGTTGGGTAAACTTAAAAGACATAAAACATAAGCTTGGGAATTTACCTATTAAGTTAGGTCTACCCATTGAGAATTTACCTATTAAGTTAGGTCTACCCAATTGCTTGAAAACTTGTAACATGTTTTGGAAACATGATGGACATGACACTTAGAAAAGATAAGTGTGGCCAACTCGAGGTTGGGTTGAGTTTGTAGCGTAAACCTACCCGGAACCGACCGGCTTAACTAGTTGCTACAAACAATAGGACCCAATGTGAGAAGTTGGTCATGTTGTACCTTGAACCCGAGGTTAGAACAATTTGTGGTGTAAAGCTACCCGGACCCGCCCGGCTTAACTAGTAACCACAACAAGGTCTAATGTGAGAGGTTAAGGCGCATTAAATTAATTAATGCCTCGTGATTAAGGTTAAGTCATGGTCCACTTAATACTTAACCAATTTGGGCTTGGTAGATTAATCGGGGTTAAGTCGTGAACTCATCGTTACACTTAACCAAGTTAATCCAAGATTAGCAAGAGGGTTAAACCGTACTTAACCCACTAGAAAAATCCTAGCAATGGGGGCCCACTCCAGCAGTAATCCCAAGTTAGTATCATCATGACCCTAGGGACTAGGCTAGGGCGGGGGCACGATTACTGGACTGGAGGTAAGTGACCAAAAGCGACGGCAGAGGGTACGCCGGTGTAGTTCCGGGCGGACTCTGGTCGTGCACATAGTCCGTAGCCGGAGAAAACATGCACGGGTACCAGTAGATCGGGATTGTGCACTCATGTTCATGGTGTCCAGGGGTTGACACCCTAGGGCTTGATACACCCGAAGGGTGGACCCGACACAGTTCGACTACAATTATGATTGGGCCGTATTGACACCAACACGTGACGAGTTAGGCTTAGGGAGCCGATCGACTAGACCGTTTGGTTGGACCGCGTATTAGGGTCATTTCATGTTATTGGGCCAAAGCTTGGGCCAAGGGATCAATACTTGTTTATTCAAGTCATGTTAGTTTGCTAGTACACCTGTGGTGCAAAACCTTAATCCTGATTATGCGATGACACCTTTATCTACCTTGTTAGTTAATCATCATGCTAGTATATTGTTATCCTTATGTTCATCCCTGCTGCTCATGCCAGTTAACTTTATCAGTTTACATTGATTGTAGTAAGGCTTACTCAGTCTTTTTGACTGACCTGTTTTCTTTCGCCTCTTTTCTTCCGTTTCCTCCCCAGGTTCTCAGGGAGGGAATACTGGAGCTTAGCTTGGATTTCGGATTGCTTGCTTGTGGGATTTCAGCTCACGTACGGTTTCGACATGAAGCTAGCTATGGTTACCACTTAATTGGGGATAGCACTTATTTATTTCAGTTTTTCAGTTGATGTTGTTTTATCTAGACTTGTTTATTTGGAAAGCTATGTTGTACCAGACTTGTTTTGAAATGTTTTGAAATCTTCCGCTGTTTTATCTATGTTATTTACTCTGTTTACATATATACATATGTTCTTGTTCTGCCTTGATATATCATTATGCATGTTTACCTGATTCAAACGCCCCTCCAAAGTCAGAGTGCTTGCAAGAGCCACCCTGGTGGAGGTGGGGTGTTACATTTGGTATCAGAGCATATGGTACGAGAAGGAACAAAAAGGCTTTTAGAAAACTTTTGGAAAACTATTTTCAAAACCATGTATAAAGTATTTTCCAAAGAAAAGTCTAGTTATTTTAAAGGCTATTCCCCAAAAAGCCATTAGCAAAATTCCTTCGTTTTTCTCCATTCTGAATCTGTCTTTTTCTTCGTTTTCAGTATGGCCGATAACTTTGCTATTCCGGAGGGAGTACACGTACCTGTTTGGTATAGGAGACTTTTGGAGGCTAGGGCGACCGAAGCCGGCCCCGCAGATGTTCCTCCTCCTCCTCCTCCGGTAGTTAATGTTCCTCCTCCTCCTCCTCCGGTGGTTAATGTTCCTCCTCCTCCTGTCGCTGAGGTTCCTCTTCCTCCTCCCCCTCAGCATCCTCAAGTGGACTTCGCAAAGACTTGCAAAGATTTCAAAGCAATGGGTGGCAAGAACTTTCAAGGCACTGAGACTTTTGTAGAGGCCAGAAATTGGTTGAAAGAGACCGAGGATTTGTTTGCTATCTTTGGGTTAGACGATCAGAGGAAGCTCTTGTTGGCGGTTTGGCTTATGAAGTATGAAGCCGCTTATTGGTGGGAAGTCACCAATGGTACTAGGCCTGTTGAGACTTGGGCCGATTTCAGGGCAAGGTTCATGCTTAAGTTTCTATCTTCTGCTGAGGAGAATCTGCAAATGGAGAGGTTCATAACTTGATATGTCTGTCAAAGAATATGTGAACAAGTTCAATCAGTTAGCTCGTTTTGGCTAGGATATGGTGAATACTCCTCAGAAGAAGGCTCTTCGTTTTGCTAAAGGATTGAATGAGCCGTTGCAGGGATTGGCTATGTCACATATTCCCCATGGGGCCACGTTTGAGAGTTTGGTTGATATGTCGTTACTTCAGGGAGATGTCAAGAAAGAAACCAAGATGAATGATACTCAAGCCAAGAAGACTGATTCCCAGGGAAAAGGAAATCAGGGTAATCCAAGTGGTCAGAGCAGTCAAGGCAATCAGAACAAGAACAAGAGTCAAGGCAACAAAGGGAACAACAACAAGGGCAATAACAACAAGGGCAAGAACAACAAGGGGAAGCACCATTATTGCGGTTCAGTTGGGCATCTTATTAAGGATTGTAAGAAGAGGAAAAGGAAGAATGGTGAATGCTTTTTCTGCGGTGAGACTGGACATTTCAGTAAGGATTGCCCGAGGAAGCAAGGGCAAGGCCAGGGTCAGACTCAGCGTGCTGGACCTTCAGGAGGGCAAGTTCATGCTCTCAATGTCGCTCCAGTTCCCGATCGAGGAAGTATTTCTGTTGAGAGCCTTGTATATATTTCTGATTTTCCAGTTCGTACCTTGTTTGATTCTGGTGCATCGCATAGCTTTATCTCATCTGATCTTGTTGATAGTTTGCACCTTAGTACTAGCTTGGTAGATGATCCCGTCTGTGTCTCAAATCCTATTGGGGGTTCCGCCCATTTGTCTATGATATGTGGGGATTTGAGGATCTCTATACTGAGTGTAGAGTTCTTGTGCAGTGCTTATGTTCTTGGTTTTAGGGGATACAGAATGATATTGGGCATGGATTGGCTGTCCAGATATGGAGCCATTCTTGATTGTGAGCATAGGGTTGTGAGGCTCGTGACTCGCCTCGGAAACACCCTAGAGATTTCTTGTGATCCGAGAGGTCCCGTCATGTTGTGCTATCTGGAATCACTCGACTCGTCAATGGAAACTCTTCAGTCTGTGAGAGTGGTTCGAGAGTATCCGGATGTTTTCGATGAAGTTAGGGGGTTGCCCCCTAAGCGAGAGATTGATTTCCGCATTTATCTGGTGGATAATGCAGAGCCTGTTTCTTTGCCCGTTCGGCACATGGCTCCGCGTGAAAGGCAGGAGCTAAGTAAGCAAGTGAAAGAGTTGCTTGAGAAGAACTTCATTAGACGAAGTATATCTGAATGGGGAGCGCCTGTGGTATTTGCTACCAAGGCGGATGGTTCTCTCCGACTTTGCGTTGACTATCGAGAGTTGAATAAGCTGACTAAGAAGAACAGACACCCGTTACCGAGGATTGATGATCTCTTTGACCAGCTTGTCGGTGCTTCTGTTTTCTCTCAGCTTGATCTTGCTACAGGGTTCCATCAGCTCAGGGTAGCTGAAGATAGTATAGACAAGACTGCGTTCAGAACTCCAGATGGATTCTTCGAATGGCTTGTCATGCAGTTCGGCTTGACTAATGCACCCGCATATTTCGTGGACTTGATGAGTAGGGTGTTCAGGGAGTTCTTGAACAAGTTTGTCGTGGTCTTCGTAGATGATATTCTGATCTTCTCTAAGGATGAGGAAGAGCACGCAAGGCATCTCATGGAGGTGATGGATACGCTTAGAGCGCATCAGTTGAAGGCCAAGTTCTCCAAGTGTCACTTTTGGAGAAGGGAAGTTAGATTCCTTGGGCATATAGTATCTAAGCAAGGCTTAGCGGTGGATCCCGCTAAGGTAGTGGCAGTTCAGGATTGGAAGACTCCAAGGAATGCAACCAAAGTGAGAAGTTTTCTAGGTCTTGCGAGTTTCTACCGGAAGTTCATCAAGGACTTCGCAAAGATATCCGCTCCTCTCACTAAATTGACGAAGAAGAATTTAGTTTTTGCTTGGAGCATAGAATGCGAGCTTGCTTTTCAGAAGCTCAAGAGAGCCCTCACATCAGCACCTGTTCTAGCTTTGCCCGATGGAGGGAAGTTATTTACCGTATACACCGATGCATGTGGCACGGGGTTAGGAGCTGTTCTTATGCAAGAAGGAAGAGTGATATGCTTTGGCGGTAGACAACTCAAAGTGCATGAGAAGAATTATCCCACTCATGACTTAGAGTTGGCAGCAATAGTATATGCACTCAAGGCTTGGCGCCATTATCTTCTGGGAGAAAGATTTGAGCTTTATACCGATCACAAGTCATTAAAGTATCTCTTTTCTCAGAAGGATCTAAATCTGAGGCAACAAAGATGGATGGAATTCTTGGCGTCCTACGATTTTGAGATAGCTTATACCCCTGGCAAGGTGAATGTGGTATCAGATGCGTTGAGTAGAAGAAGGTTGACCCTAAGTCCTCTATTCGTTGAGATGAAGAATTTAGAGTATGTGGCAACCTTTGATTTCTCTTTGGCGATTGAGTCGATGACCGGTTCTTTAGCATCTCTGGAACTCAGACCTACCCTTCTTGATCAAGTTGGGGCTTCGCAGAGAGAAGACCCTCAGATAGTTGAGATTATGGATAAGCTAATTCGAGGAGAGACGTCTAGTCATCTCGCTCGATATTCTATTGATGACAAGGGTTGGCTGAGGAGAGACGGAAGGTTATGTGTTCCAATGGTAGAAGATCTAGTAAGAAGAGTTCTTGAGGAAGCGCATCGCTCTAAGTTGACTATACATCCGGGCGGAGATAAGATGTATAAAGATATGAAGCGCATTTTCTTTTGGCCTGGGATGAAGAAGGATGTGGCAGAATTTGTCTCTAGATGTATCATTTGCCAGCAAGTTAAGGCCGAGTCGAAGAAGCCCGGTGGGCTATTGCATCCTATAGACGTTCCACTATGGAAGTGGGAGAGTATTTCCGTGGATTTTATCGATGGGCTACCAAGGTCAAGGAAAGGGAATACGAGCATTTGGGTTATTGTGGATAGACTTACGAAGAGTGCTCATTTCATTCCGGTGAAGAGCAAGAGGACCGCATCTTGGCTAGCGTCTGTATATCTTCGTGAGATTGTGAGACTACATGGAGTCCCTTCTAGTATAGTCAGTGACCGTGACCCAATCTTTACAAGTCAATTCTGGAATAGCTTGCAAGAAGCTGTGGGCACAAGGTTGAATCTAAGTACGGCTTATCACCCACAGACGGACGGTCAAACCGAAAGGGTGAATAGGGTACTCGAGGATCTGTTGAGGCTTTGTATTCTGGATTTTGGTGGTACTTGGGAAGACCATCTTCCTCTTATTGAGTTTGCATATAATAACAGTTATCAGGCAAGCTTAGGGATGGCACCATTTGAAGCTTTATATGGGAGGCCGTGCAAGTCGCCTACATGTTGGTGGGAGACTACAGATGAGCTTATACTTGGGCCTGATATGATCAGAGATACATCCGAGAAGATCGAGTTGATTCGGAGACGGATGAAAGCGACCCAAGACCGACAGAAATCCTATGCTGATAAGCGAAGAACGGATTTGGAGTTTGATGTTGGGGATATGGTTTTCGTGAAGGTTTCTCCTTGCGGAATGTGGTCCGATTTGGAGCTGTTGGGAAGTTGGCACCGAGGTTTGTTGGACCATTCCCTATTATAGAGAGGATCAGGCAGATGGCTTATAGAGTGAAGTTGCCCGAGAAGCTTGCTGGAGTACACGATGTTTTTCATGTCTCGCATCTCCGGAAGTGTTTACATGAATCAGCAGAGGTTGTTGAGCCAAGTGTTCTAAAAGATGTAGAAGTGGAGAAAGAGGCTACCTTGAGGAGAGCTCCGATTCGTATCTTGGGGACGGAGACCAAGAAGCTAAGGAATCGAGAGGTCAAATTGGTGAAGGTTCAATGGGGTGAAGCCGAAGAAGACGCAACTTGGGAAACCGAGGAGAAGATGCGTGGGCTTTATCCATTCCTTTTTGAGGGTACACTCTCAATCTCTTTTCTTTGTTAGCATATCTTTCTCTTTGCTATCCATGTTTATCTAGTTAATCTTGTCATGAGAACCTTAGGTAGAAACCCTTTGGATGAAACATGTGTTTGAAACATGTTATGCTTGATGGTTGCAAGTGGTTGCAAGTGTTTGCAAGTGGATACTCGTGGATGCATAATACACGTTAGGCACTAAGATCGGCTCACACACTTTCATACCGCATATGCATGAGTGTTTATGCTTATTAATGGATGAAAACTTGTTATGCTATCACGTGGATGTTGCATATGGATGAATGTTATGTGCACTCATGTAGAGATTATAAATTATGTTAGGAATTTGCATACATATGGACTCATTTCACTAACATATTTTGCATTAAGGGGGTTTACTGAATCAGTAACCTCCTGATTTTCGCATTAGATAAGTACATATACACACACCTTTGCATATGATCATACAACATTTAGAACCTTTTAAGGACAATGATTGCTCGTGGATGATGTTTTGAGTAGATGGATGATGGATGGTAGGATACGTTCTTCCTAACTTGGAGATTTCGGGGACGAAATCCTTTAAGGAGGGAAGAATGTAACAACCCGTATTTTTGAATAACATGTTATAACATAAATGGAGGCAGAATTAAACTGTAAAATCTGAATCAAGGGAAACGGGCTATGCCATTGCGTTCGTCTCGGAAAAATACGCGAAATAGAGTCCGAGTTTTCAAAAATCGGAGTCCGTATGACCAAGATATGGCCTCACGAAGTTTCACGAAAAATTCCCAAATTAAAGTATACTTAATTAAGTGAAATGGGTTGCGCAGAGAAATATATATATATATTGATATATATATATATATATATATAATTGAAAATTAAATAAATAAATATGCAAAAATGTTCAAAACAGCGAATTGGGAGAGGGGAATAACCGAACCGGCCGATTTTTGAGGTCGACCCAAGCCTGCTGGGTCGACTAGGGGTTAATCCAGGGTGTTTGGCTGTCAACCCGTGGGCCGATTCGCTCAAATGCAGATTTTGCATTTGGACGGTTCTCATGGTTCATCTTTAATCTAAAGGCCCTAGATGGTTCCTACACTTGACTTCTTCCCCAAGACATGCTTTGATGGCTTGGATTGAATCTAGGTTTAATCCTATGGCCTAAAACACTTGCCTAATCTATAAATAAGACCCTAACCTACCCTAAATCATCATTATTCATTCATACAACTAAACTATGGCAAAATCAATCCTCTCATGGCCTCCACTCTCTTCATAAAATTCCTAAATAAATTCCTAAGTGATTTTCCATGCATACAAGTGTTTTCAAACTTGTATGAGCATCATTAGCTTGCATTCAAGTCAAGTTTATATATTTGCATCATAAAGAAAGAGTCTTGATCATTTTGGCTCAAGGGTTTTGCTTGCATTTTGGGTTTAATTGATTTCATAAGGGCTTTGTCATATTTTTGTGACTTCTTAAGCATTGTAAGCCCTATTCTACTTTCATACTTAAACTCTAAAATTAAATGTATGATATGCAAGTTTATATGCAAGTTTATATGCAAGTTTATCATGTTGTGATATGCAAGTTTATATGCAAGTTTATCATGTTGTGATATGCAAGTTTATATGCAAGTATGCCAAGTTATGTTATGCAAGTTTGGGTTGAACATTTTGTTCATGCTATCATGTTATGCAAGCTTATTTTGGGTTTCTGAACATAAAGCTTTAAGCTTTATGCCAAAGGTTGCATTTTAGCAACATGTAAGTTATCATATCTCTTATGATAACTTGCATGTGAGGCTAAATGCGAACTTATGGCCATCTCTACATGTCATTTAGCACCATGTATCACCAATATGCTAAGTTTGGTTTTATGCATGCTTTTGAGGCCTAAAAATGTAATATGCAAGTGTATGAACATATGAACATTTCATATGCCACCATGTTAAGCTTGTGGCTTCAATACCTTTATGTCATGATTATGCCAAGTTCCCTCTTTCTATCCTTTATGCGCTATTGCGATATGTAAGCGATGGGATTGCGTTTGGGGTTGGGTAAACTTAAAAGACATAAAACATAAGCTTGGGAATTTACCTATTAAGTTAGGTCTACCCATTGGGAATTTACCTATTAAGTTAGGTCTACCCAATTGCTTGAAAACTTGTAACATGTTTTGGAAACATGATGGACATGACACTTAGAGAAGATAAGTGTGGCCAACTCGAGGTTGGGTTGAGTTTGTAGCGTAAACCTACCCGGAACCGACCGGCTTAACTAGTTGCTACAAACAATAGGACCCAATGTGAGAAGTTGGTCATGTTGTACCTTGAACCCGAGGTTAGACCAAGTTGTGGTGTAAAGCTACCCGGACCCGCCCGGCTTAACTAGTAACCACAACAAGGTCTACTGTGAGAGGTTAAGGCGCATTAAATTAATTAATGCCTCGTGATTAGGGTTAAGTCATTTTCCACTTAATACTTAACCAATTTGGGCTTGGTAGATTAATCGGGGTTAAGTCGTGAACTCATCGTTACACTTAACCAAGTTAATCCAGGATTAGCAAGAGGGTTAAACCGTACTTAACCCACTAGAAAAATCCTAGCAATGGGGGCCCACTCCGGCAGTAATCCCAAGTTAGTATCATCATGACCCTAGGGACTAGGCTAGGGTGGGGGCACGATTACTGGACTGGAGGTAAGTGACCAATAGCGACGGCAGAGGGTACGCCGGTGTAGTTCCGGGCGGACTCTGGTCGTGCACATAGTCCGTAGCCGGAGAAAACATGCACGGGTACCAGTAGATCGGGACTGTGCACTCATGTTCATGGTGTCCAGGGGTTGACACCCTAGGGCTTGATACACCCGAAGGGTGGACCCGGCACAGTTCGACTACAATTATGATTGGGCCGTATTGACACCAACACGTGACGAGTTAGGCTTAGGGAGCCGATCGACTAGACCGTTTGGTTGGACCTTGTATTAGGGTCATTTCATGTTATTGGGCCAAAGCTTGGGCCAAGGGATCAATACTTGTTTATTCAAGTCATGTTAGTTTGCTAGTACACCTGTGGTGCAAAACCTTAATCCTGATTATGCGATGACACCTTTATCTACCTTGTTAGCTAATCATCATGCTAGTATATTGTTATCCTTATGTTCATCCCTGCTGCTCATGCCAGTTAACTTTATCAGTTTACATTGATTGTAGTAGGGCTTGCTCAGTCTTTTTGACTGACCTGTTTTCTTTCGCCTCTTTTCTTCCGTCCCCCCCCCCCCCCCCCAGGTTCTCAGGGAGGGAATACTGGAGCTTAGCTTGTATTTCGGATTGCTTGCTTGTGGGATTTCAGCTCATGTACGGTTTCGACATGAAGCTAGCTATGGTTACCACTTAATTGGGGATAGCACTTATTTATTTCAGTTTTTTAGTTGATGTTGTTTTATCTAGACTTGTTTATTTGGAAAGCTATGTTGTACCAGACTTGTTTTGAAATGTTTTGAAATCTTCCGCTGTTTTATCTATGTTATTTACTCTGTTTACATATATACATATGTTCTTGTTCTGCCTTGATATATCATTATGCATGTTTACCTGATTCAAACGCCCCTCCAAAGTCAGAGTGCTTGCAAGAGCCACCCTGGTGGAGGTGGGGTGTTACAGAAGCTAGTTCTGGATAACTCATACGTGCTTTTAGCTTGGTGTTCTTGATTCCTTCGTCTTCTGACGTATCGGTATTAAGCATATTAATATTGATAGTCCTTCCGTCTTTCTGGGTTTCCGTTAGAGGAGCTCTTGCCCCCCTCTTTCTTAGCATCTGACTTAGATGACCTTTCGCTATAAAACCCCTCTACCGAATACACCCTACTGGTGATCTGTAGCTTTTGAGTTCTTTCTAGTGTTTGGCTCTTGCTTTTGGATAATTCCTATGAGCTTACATTCATCTGATACCCCTTCACCGTCAGCTTGCTTCAGAGTTAATTTTGGTAGTAACATTTGCCCCCCTAGTGAAATGATGTTTTCGACTTTTCAAGTCAAACTTATGTCTTTTCTTGAGTGTTTGCCCTGCGTCTTTTGATCTCCCTTGATCAAAAATGTTGATTGGTCTTCATTTGAATGGTGGGGATTAGAGGTAATTTTTGCATAATTACCTTTGCCTCTTCTTCTTCACTTTTTACCTACAACATTAATTTCTCGAACTAGGTTATTTGTTCATTGATGACTTGAAGCTTGTTTAGAGAATTTCTCGACTGAATCTCTGGTAAATATTTCTGCTTTGAACTCTAAATAGGAATTAAATCACTCTGTCTAAACTAATTAGGGTTTTGCGTGTTGGATACAAATTATTTGAATGCCAATGGTCTGGATTATGATTCATGGCGTGTTACACATATGCTATTTATCCTAAATATTAATTCTTAGGGTTTAAGACACATGCATGAAAGAGTCTATTTTGAAAATTAAGCGATGGAAATGATGCTATTGACAGCAGCAATTTTTATTACGAAAGTCGATGATTTGATCATTCTCCCTTTTACTGATACAAGTTTCAGTGTTTATGTAATTGTGAGAGTCAGTTGGGCTTAAATCGGTGAACTATCCGATAGGGTTGTCGAAAGGATGGTTTTTCTCTAGTTTTGGTATTGGTAAAAATTTAGGAACTTCATCGTTGCAATCCTTCAACTTTGGATTCATGTGCCGACTTCGAAAGCCAACTGGGCCTTCGGTGATGACTTAAGGTTTCCTTTGATAATGACTTAAGCCAACTGGGCCAACTTTGGTTTCACTATATTATATACCAATGAGTATGACACTAATTCATGTATTTATGAAATTATATCACCTTCCAATGCCATGTCCTATAATGGGAGTGCCAGTCCATTGCGAACTATTGTTCTTGGTATTTCTCAGAAGAGGTGACCTTTTGCTTTAAAGAAGTCTTTAATTACTTCTCAAGATGAAGTAAATTCCATCCTTGGCAGCTTTGGAATGGACAAGGTGGATGCAATACCTGCTGCTTACCATGATAATATTACGAATCCTCCTGAAGGATACTTTGAATAATCGGCCGTGCATATATGGCATGGGGGCTTCTTTCCTTTCCCAACTTTCATGTTTCGTCTTCTACGGGATTTGGAGGTTGTGCCTGTTCAACTCCTACCAAGCACTTATACATTGCTTCTATTTTTTGAAATCCTTGCTCTTGAGTCGGGTCAGGCCTCTCTTATTTCTAATCTCATTCATCATTTGATGTGTTTTTCAAGAGGTGCTGACTCCCCAATATTTCGCGCTAACCCTTTAAGGAAGGTTGTTAGCGAGGGTGTGGGTAAGGCTATACCTTGGGAAGATCAATTCTTTTCCATCAGATTCCCTGCCGGTATCTCAGGCAAATTTGTTGATCATGGTGAGTTTTCAAACCTTTAATGAGTGACCACTTTCCTTATACATGGCCTAATTTTAGTTGCTTTTCAGATCCTGCTTCCAAGACGGTTCCTTTAACCAAAAGTGAATCTCGTGTGTTTGAGCTTATTTTAAAGATACTTGAAGAGTTGCAGGGTCGATCTGTTTTGCTAACCAAGGATAAGTTGCGTTAATATGATCTTCTCTCTGACAGACAAAATGTTTTGGGATGTCCACCTATTCATTTTTTTCAGGCTCTAAGCGTTTGACATTGGGTTCAGATGTGCTTACTTACTCTACCCCTTTGTCTCCTGGTATGCTTCCTGAATTGTCAGTTTCTTTATCGAAACCTCTTTAATATTCAAGCTTTGCATTCCTGAACTTCTCTTTGATTTTTAATTTGACTAGGAATTTTGGCTTCGGAAGCTTTGACACTTACTGATGTTTTAGATCAGTCCACCGTTGTTTCTATCAAGAGGTTGGATGAGTTACCTGCCGTACCGCCAGTTAAGAAATTAAAACTTGATTTTTTCGCTTCTGCAATTTTCGAGGATACTTTCGGTAAGCATAGTGGAGGTTATGTCCTGCTGCCATCCATTCCGAGTACATCGGAAGTGGGTTCATATGCTACGTCGCGAATTCCATCTTCTCAGTCTACTAAGCCTTTGAGGCTTCCCATCCCTTCAACAAATTTTGTTGACTTTGTGAAGCTTGCTCTTTCTTGTCCGGAGGTTACTGACATCTCGTTACCCTCTTCTTCTTCAGATGTGGCGGATTCCCGTCAGCATTTGATCAACTGACAGTTTCAGCTATGAACCTTTCCTCTTGATCTTGATTTTAATTTATTGCGGCTGTTGATCGAATTCTTCTACTCTTTTAGATTACCAAAAATGGCTTTTGTCTAAGTCAATTCCTTCTTCCTCAACCCTTGAAATTGCTCGACTTCGAGAGGCTAACGAAGCTTTAAGTAATGAATGTGAGAGGTTGAAACCTTCCCTTGAACATGCTGAGGTGACTTTAAAGGAGGAAAGGCAGACCAAGGATTCAATTCTCGATAAAGTTTCGGCCTTAGAACATCAGATAGCAAAAGATGTGGTAAATCACACCGATGAGCTTCAGAAGAATAAAGAGAAGCTTTCTCCTATTGCACAGATAATATGTGAAGCCAAAGGAAGGATTTCTGTTTTTTCACAAGTTCATTCTCCGCAACTTAAGACTGAGTGTTATGAGGATGCCATATTTCACATTCTTTCTGACAAACTTCAGAGTCTTTCTAGGATCTGAACTGACGCTATTCCACCTTTTATCAGGGATAAAGTTATGGAGTGGAACGAGTTGGGTAGACAGGGTGTTGAGATGCCACAAAAGGTAAAAACTAAAATTGAAGACCTTCTATACATTGATGATCTTTCTAACGACTCCGGTGAAAGAGAAGAGATTTCTGTTTTTGTTGTTGATGATGGGGATAATGGCAGTGATGGTTCCAGAGGTAGCGACCATTAGGATGAACATGACAACAACAGAAATGATCCTCTTATGGGTGCCGAAGCATCTCATGATTCTTGTAACACCGCGTGTATTCTATAACAGTGAAATTCACAAATTAAAGTATAACTAATTTCAAAACAAAGAATTAAGGGAAACCGGATAAGCCATTGCGTTCGTCTCGGAATTCTGCTTGGGATAGAGTCCGAGTTTGCATAAAACGGACTCCGTATGAAGAAGATATGGCCTCCGGAAGTTTCAGAATTCAGTTTAAAATTCAAACAGACCAAAACAGCTCAGAAAAACCAATTTAAAATTCAAAATCGGGCCCAATTGGCCAGGGCGGGAATTTTCCCGCCCAAGGCACCCAGTTCGACTTGGTAGTCGACCTGGGGCTATCCAGGTCGACTGGGCAGTCGACCTGGGTCACCCGTGTCGACTGCCAAGTCGACACGGTGTCGACTGGCATGTCGACCTGGCCCCTGAGCCAGGTCGAATCCAGGCCCCCTGGCTGGCCTGGCATGTGTTTGGTCGATTTTCTGAGCCTTGCCTTGTCACTAGGGCTAGGTGTCAGCTCCTGGTTGGTCTCTCCTTCAAACGAACGGCTATTATTAAACCAAGCTCCATCGACGGTCTTAATCAACTCACAAACTCTATAAAAAGGACCTAAGACTCACCCTAATTCACACAAACAAAAATGGAGATGAGACCATCATGCTGCTGAGGAGAGACTAGAGATAGCCGTCAGAAATTGAGAGACAATTAGGAGATAATTCGAAAGCTTAAAGCAACGTTAATTAAATCAAAGCAACGCCTACAACAAAGGATAGCATCTCCAAATTCAGAATTCAGATTCCTGAATTGAAGATTCGTCATACGTTGTAAGTAGAGTGCTATTCCGATGTGAATTAAATAATTGTGTTGATTTGTGTAAAGTGAGAAATGGAATTGTGGCGATAATAATCTATATTTGTATGTTGCTTTGGTTCTAAACGATTTGGAAATGTTATGGTATACGATTGGATATTTGCAAGTATGTGGTTTATGTTGACAACCATATGTTGTGGTATTTTATTTGGGGTTCATACAAGTATATGATTCATGATTAACAACCATACGTTGTGGTATTTTATTTGGGATTCATGCAAGTATATGATTCAGGTTAACAACCGTATGTTATGGTATTTTATTTGGGATTCATGCAAGTATATGATTCACTATTATGCCAATATGATGTACATACTTTTATGATCACTTTTAGTGTGTAGTTGGACTCGACTAAGTACTATGGTTTATATGAATCTATGTTGGAATTGGAAAATCATACTTTTGTATTAGAAACAAAAGTAAGCATTTTTATGAACATGATCAAACTATGTTTGTTGTTATGCCTAGTTGAAACCATATCAAACTATGTTTGGTGTTATGCCTAGATGAAACCATGTTTAGGCCTATGTTGTTATAAAAATCATATGGTGATATAGGTAGCGCATAAATTAAGTTAGATTTACATTCCAATTGCAAGTTTACATGAATAAATTAAAAACCATGATTCATGTCTAGGTATGTTTATGCTATGATCATATAAATAGAATGATTCATGTTTAAGTATGCTTATGCCATAATTATATGTTGCTACCATGCAAGTTCACATATGCCTAATTCATGTTAATTAGATCGTTATGTTGCAAGTTCATGCGTTCACACTCCCCTTTTATGTCACTTAGAATATATAAACACCATGTTATAAGTCTCCCCTTCTTCATGTGGCTAAGTTGGGTTTAAATGTTAAAACCAATATATGTTATATTTTAGTGAACGTATAAAAACGGGGGTAATGACGACGGGGTTAAAACATAGAACATATGTGTGGCATGTTTGACGCATGCCAACAACCTTGAAAAATAATTAAGTGGCATAAATAAATTTTAAACCAATAAAGATGAATTTGAATAATGGGCCGCAAATATTTACATATAAAAAGGGAAAAGAGACAAAATATGTAAATGTAGAAAATACGATGTGTTTAACCCGAGGTTGGATTGAGTTGTGATGTAAACCTGCCCGGAACCGCCCGGCTGTCCAGTAGTCACAACAATACCTATCCAATGTGGGTGGTTAAACACGGAGCCCAATAAAGACCCGAGGTTAGACTGAGTTGTGGCGTAAGACTGCCCGAACCCAACCGGCGACAGGCAGCCACAACAATACCTGTCTAATGTGAGAGGTCAAGGCTTTAATAAGACAATTAAGGCTGAGTCAGGATTGATAGGATTAAGTAAATTGAATTAATACTTAATCAAAATGGAACATGCTAAACTATACAGACTGATTGGGGGTTAGGTTTACAAAACACTTAACCAACTTAGCATGTTGGCTAGAAATAGAAAACCTAGTAGCCGGGGGACCCTTTTCAGCATTAACCCTACAAGGTGTATCAGGATACCCTGAACTAGGCAGGGTGGGGCACGATTACTGGGCTGACTGTAAGAGGTCAAATCAACGGCGGTGGTGCATCAGTGTAGGTTCTAATGGGGTGCGGGCGTGCACACACTCCGGTGCAGAAAAATAAGGCACTGGGCACCAGTAGCATACCTGTGCATTCTAAGATTGTGTCGGGCCGCCACCATGGGACTTGATACACCTCATGGTGGGACCAGCATAGGTAAGTACAACATCGGGGGCCGTAAGACACATGTAACTATGCGAGTAGGAGCCGATCATCAGAAATGGATCACTTCACCCTGATTATGGGGTGCCTGTTGGGAACTAGTTTATATGGGTACAGAGATTAATATGGGGTACGATAGTATATTCGACTCTAGACAACTTAACCTAGTTTATGGTGCTTTCCCATTTCCATTTTATACTTATCATACCCAGTTCTTTATTCATAGACTGAATAGTCCTAGACTTACCCAGGCTTTATGTCTTACTCTACTTTTCTTTCGTCTTCTTTTCTTTCGTCCCCCCCCCCCAGGTCCACAGGGAGGGAATACCGCAGCTTAACCAGCTTTCACATCCAGCTTGTAGGGAAAGAATGTATTGCTTGGATCTTTTTCGTTTTGGACTATGGCTTTGGACAGCAATTATGGGACTTATGCAGTTTATTTATGTTTTCTTTGTGCTTCTTTAAATAATGTAATCAAGACAGTTATGAAGATGTTATGTTTTTGGAAGAATTGTAAGACAATTATGGTATGGTTTGTGTAGCACGTATTTTAATGAAATAAAAGTTGTTGTTGTTTTCCGCTGTTCAAAAATATGTGTTCTTATATCTGTCTTGTATATCTGTGACTTATACTTATAAACCTCCACCAAAAATTAGGGCATTCCCTTTGAGAGTGACCCTAACGGAGGTGGGGTGTTTCAATTCTGGTAGGCATAATCCCGATGTTTTAGGTTCCCTTGTTTCCTAGGATTTTGAACTTCCCTTGTCCAAAGAAGGTGGTACCTCCGGTCTCTCGGGAAGAGAAAAATCAGTTGATTCTGAGGTTCCTCTCTTTCGGGTATAAGCCTTGTTCTTACAATGTTCTTACTTTTCCCAATTATTTGACCGTAACTAGTTTCTTGTCATTATATCTAATAGACAAAAAGAAAAGTTGTTTCTCGCCTTAGAGAAGAATTAGACAATAAACAAAAGGAATTAACTCAATCTTATGCATAACAAGAGAAATTATTAAAAGATTATAATTCCTTATCTCGAAAATACCATGATCTTGAAAAGAGTACACATAAGTTTACGTCTTATAAGGAGCATAAAGCGGCGCCTAGGTTAAAGAAAGCCCGTAAACATAGGGAAATTTTCCGTGAAGAGAACATGGAACTGATGACCTTATTTTGGATGTTAATTGAGGACAAGGACATTTTGTTTTAATTTTTGTATGAAGTTTACAAACGATATGAAACGGTGTATTTTTTCTTTCTAGGGGAATGTAGTGGAGATTTAATACGTCGCCTCCATAGACGTTATTTAGATGAGTTTGGATCCGATCCACAACCAGGAGAGTGTTGGAACCTCGAGAGGGTTCTTTCAATTCCTACGGACCTTCCCCCGGAAAATATTGAATACAACAACACTGCGTTGTTTAAAAGGTCTATTTTGTATGAATAAGAGGAATATTTGTAAATTTAATTCAGAAAACTATGTAAAATTTATATGGAATTATATTTATTATAAGTGACTGCTAATACACTTATTTGTATTATGATAGAACTTTGTTTACTACGAAGATGCACTACATGTGACTTGTAGACTGAAAAAGGAGTTTTTAACAACATCCACTCATGCTTTTAGGAAAAAATGTTTTTTAAGGAAACTTAAGAGTGTTTATACTGAACTCTCTCGGCTCTCTTTTAGCTTCTTGAGCGAAGACCGTGAAGCAATTCTAAAAAGTCTAAGGGATAAACATGCCAATATGTTATGTAGATGATAGACGTATTAATCAAGTGAAAGTGATCCTTTGTAACTTTTTTGATCCATATGTCACAACAGATTGGTTTCAAATTTAACTTACACAAAGTTTTTATGTAAGAAAGGAGCTCTATTTTTGTAATTTGAAAACATACGATCATAACTATTTTTTTCTTGTTCTTATGAGTTGGTTGATCATCATGAAACTTTCCCGTCTTGAAGTGAAGTGCTACTAGCAAAAGAGATTTCTTCTATATCTCAAGAAAGGAAGAGTTTACTCCATAATTTATCCATTAAGCATTTGAACGAGAGAATAAATGATTTGAAAGGCCAGTTAGAAGAAAGAGATAGAACTATTCTTGGATTGAAGATGTACATAAGGACTTAACCCTCTATCATGTTTGAGGATGAATTAAGGAGATTACGCCAACATATTATCGACTTGGAAATTGATTTAAACATTGTCAATACGAAGTGTGAGACATGGTAATATTGCTTCAAAAACAGTCCTATCATGACGGGACCCCAACCTCCTGGCGTTGCGACCGCGCATAAGATCCCAGCCCTTCAAAAGTATTTTTATTTGAATAACAATCCTTCCAGGCTTAAAGAATCAATTATTTCTGAGTGGTGTAAAAGAGTGGTAGCTGAGATAAAGGGGACCTATGATCCCAATTTAATTAAAGATTCATATGACTGTGTTAGCCGGTATGTTGATCAAACAAGACGCTTACAAGAAAAGAGGCATGATTTTCACATGAATGTTTTCGAGTTAGAGAAAGAAAAATAGTCTCTTAGGGCTATGTGTAGAGCTTATAATAGAGCTTTGAAGCTTCAGATTAAACCTTCTGATCATCTCAATGAAACGAGTAGAATAGTGCGAAATCTTAACAAGCTGCTTAGTATTGCACTTCGTCATGCCATTAATCCTCCTTTACTTGAGGATGGAGAGGATCCAAATATTAAGAGATATTTTGTAATAGAATGTGTAATCATACCCATGTTTGGGTCATTGAGAGTGTAACTCTTGTGAATGAACTTGTGTATTGATGTTGTATGTCATGTAAATTGTTGTTGATATAAAATGAAAATAACAATTATTTGTACATAAATGGTTTAAGAAATTTCCCTGGATAAGGAAAGAGATAACCATTTTATTCGAATTTCTTCCGATGATTGGTTCTTCATTTCCTCTCAAGTTTTGTTCTTTGGACTTTCTCCCAAGAACATATCTCTGATTATTCTGATTTGAAACTTTGAAATAACCCCCTGGAGTTCCTCCTTTGGTGAATTATAAGCTTTCAGATTCATCTCAGGCTAGGATTATCTGGTAAAGGATTGGGAACTAGCTTCTGATGCTTCAACAGAGCTCACGGACTATTTCAGGTTTGCGTACTTGACAGAAGTCCCGAACTAACCCAGATTCGGGTATTGAAATAAGGCCAGAAATTCACTTTCGATGTTTGTATAGATCCTAACCAACCCAGATTTAGGTATTAAAATTTGAGACTAGAAACCACTTTTGGCCTTTTGTTGAGTACTGAATCAACCTGGATTCGGGCATTAAGAGATTGAAGACCAGAAATCCACTTCTGGCAATAATATTTTGGTCCGCCCTTGGATTTGATTTGTGAAGTAGAGGTTGTATGTGCTTCTTGAGCTACTCTCTGGCCTTTGGATATCAAAGCAGAGGATGTACGTGCTTTGTTGGCTACTCTCGAGGCCTGTATGTCCGGTGCACTTGGCTAGCATATTTACAAGTAGGACCGAAGGACTAACCCGACCTCTCTTCAAGAGGTGTCTTATTCTGAACATCGTAGGTGATGATAAGGTCTTAAAAACTTAAATCAGGCCGTCGTAGACACAGAATTAAGGTTTACTCCTTTGATGCTCTATACTGACCATCATAGGTACTGATAGAGGATTACACATTACCCCCTCCAAGAGGTGCTTTACCTGACCATCGTAAGCGATGATAGGGGTTTGCGTTCCCTTCTACGGGTAATGCTGAACATAAGCAGAGGTAGGACGTGCTCTTCTGCAAGCAGAGGTATGACGTTCTTAGTTCATAGGAGAGGCCGGGCATACTCTTCTGCGAGCAGAGGCAAGGTGTGCTAATTTTAGATGCTCCGCCACGACCATTTATGGTGTGAAACGGAGGCTTATGCTTTTGATGCTTTAACCTACCCCCCTCTGATTTGGGCATGGAGAATGACTAACACATCATCCCACTCTAGGGGATTCCTTGCCCTGGCCAACTTAGTGGTGACAAGGTTTTTTTAATTCATTTGTGGTTTGACCTATCTTCAATCATCTCAAGTTTGAGGGGATTTTCTCCTTTGCAATCGTGTAGACAACTCTTTTAATTCTCAAAGATCTTACTAGCGCAACTATCTATACTTTCTTTACATATTTTTGTAGTTTCCTTGACTTAAAAAGTAGATAACCATTCCCTCAAGAACTCTACAATGGTTGTTTTCATGTCCATTTACCATATGGTAGTAGCAATAAGGCCCTTCTAACTTAACTTCAATTTTGGGTTTCTTCTTTAATGACGGCCAAAAGTTTAACTCATGTTTAGTTAGGAAGTAGACACCCTCAATTGGAATTGTGAGCTTACAACTTTTTGGCAACCTTGACTCGAAAGGCTTCTTTCGATGTTGAAGTTTGACACTTTTACCACCTAATTTTTTTGTCTCCTCTTCGTTCCTAAACTTTCTTTTAGCTGCCATTTGACATGGGGGAATATCTATTTCAGGCCTTTTTATAGTAAGAGGAGTGGATGCCTTCCCAACCTTCTATTCGAATATGGTTCCCCTAGCCTGTGTTTGTATAGCTTCTTTGGTACAAAGTGTAACACCCTGTATTTTCTGTGAATATTAAAGAATACTAAATTTTAAAAGTGAGAATTAAGGGAAACGGGTTAAGCCATTGCATTCGTTTCGGAATTCTGCTTGAGATAGAGTCCGAGTTTGCGTGAAACGGACTTCGTATGAAGAAGTTATGGAGTTCAGAAGATTTCATGTTTAAATAGAAAATTAAATAATCAAATAAACAAAAGCGATTCGAATTTCAAATTTAGGAAAAAAAGGCTGAGCGGGAAAATTCCCGCTCAAGAGGTCGACCCCCCCAGAGGGAGTCGACATAGGTGTCGACCCCTCTATAGGGGAGTCGACATAGGTGTCGACCCCCCTGTAGGGGTCGATTCCTCTATTATGATCCAAACAGTGATGATTTCTAACTCGCTGCTGAGTCACTAGGGCATAGGTAGCGGTTCCTGGATAGCTCTATCTAGTCTGGATGGTTCTGATTGCTCCTGGGTTGATCTAACGGCTCACATAAATCTAAACTTCTATATATACAACCCCAACCCTCAACCCTAAACCACACAATTTCATTCCAAAGAGCCGTCATGCTGTCCATGGTGAAACTAGCATAGCCATCATTCTTCTCCAACTAGAAAGCAAACTAGAAAACAAGTTAGAAGCTACAAATCAAATCTAAATTAGAGAATCGATAGTCTACATCAAAGGATACCTTTTCAATTTCAGAAAACAGATCTTAGAAAACAAGTTTTGTCTTTTGTTTCGTAAGTTCAAGTTACTTTCAGATGTGAATTCTTAATTGAAATTCTTGGCATGTAATAATATGAATCCAAGCTATACCTAATTATGAGATAATCCTTTCAGATTTATCCTATCTATTTTATCAGATCTGTGCCTGCGATGTTATTCAAATCTATTTTATCAGATTTGTGCCTGCGATGTTATTCAAATCTAATTTATCAAATTTATGCCCGCGATGTAATTTTATTCAGATATATACTTCTTTTATGTTCCTGATATTGCTATTATCAAATCTAGCGTCGTATGGCTATTTTATGCCTAATCTTTTATATTTCCTCTTCTTCCCCTTTTATTATGGATCTAGGTTGTCTCGAACCTAGACGAAATTTTGTTATATACATACACGATTAAAATACGGGGGAATTGGGCCTAATCTATTTTATGTACTATTGGGCATAACTTGTAATTGATATTTGGTATAACTTGTAAGTGATGTTGGGCATTATTATCATTATAACTACAAGTTTGGGTTAATTGACATATAAATCAATTTTTGGGGCATAATTGTTATTGTTGGGAACTTGGGGTAAATTAAAATATTAAATCTAGATTGAGCGTAAACTATAAATTGGAATATTAATCTAGATTGGGAATAACTATTGGTTGGGACGCCAATCATAATGTATATTGTGATTTTGGAGCATGACTATTATTGCAAATTTGGGAAGATTGGGTGTAACCTATGTTGAGTAATAACTTGAATTTGAATTTGTGGGGCATAACTTGCAATTCGCTTTGTTGAGGTATAACTTGAGAATTGGAACATGACTAGTTTTGTGAATTTGGGATAATTAGCATATAAAATCAAGATTTGGACATGTATGATAAATATGCTAAAAAGATAAACATGCCTAACTTGAGGTTAGATTGAGTTGCAGTGTAAAACTGCCCGGAACCGCCAGGCACATCCATTAACCGCAACAACACAGATCTAATGTGAGAGGTTAGCGCATTTAGCCCAAATACCCGAGGTTAGAATGAGTCTGCGGTAAAAGTCTTCCCGGAACCACCCGGCACATCCAGCAACTACAAACAATAGTTCTAATGTGAGAGGTTAAGACGTTAATGAATGAATTAATGCTAATAAGAAAGACATGCTAATAACTGAATGGTAAGGTTAAGTTAATTTAGGCAACACTTAACCAATACAGCATGTTAATTAAACAGGTGAGTAGGGTTAAGTTAATAAGAAACACTTAACCAATATGACATGATGAATAGGTAGGGTTAAGTTAAAACTAGAGAGCAACACTGAACCAATATAACATGATGCGTGGAAGGGTTAAGTTAAAACAAGAGAGCAACACTTAACCAATATAAGATGATGAATGGGAAGGGTTAAGTTAACATAAGAAGGCAACACTTAACCAATGTAATACGACAAGCGGGTGGGTTAAGTTAACTTGAATTGATTGATGACACTTAACCAATAAAGCATGATGAATGCGTGGGGTTAAGTTAATAAGATACACTTAACCAATGTAACTTGATGAGCGAATGGGGTTAAGTTAATGGGAAATACTTAACCAATATAACATGATGAATGAACGGGGTTAAGTTAATAGGAAACATTTAACCAATCTAACATGACGAGTGAGAAGGGTTAATAAGAAACACTTAACCAACATGACATGATGAGTGGGTGGGTTAAGTTAACATGAATGGACAACACTTAGCCAATATGACATAATGTGTGGGAGGGTTAAGTACATATCGGGTTGGTGGGTAATATTAGTAAATTTAGGCCCACAAACTTAACCATTAAGTAAACATGTTTGAATCAGTGGGAGGGTTAAGTACATATCAGGTTGGTGGGTAATATTAGTAAATATAGGCCCACAAACTTAACCAGTAAGAAACCCTAGTAACGGGGACCCATTTCAGCAGTAACCCACATAGATGTATCAAGGTACCTTGAAACTAGGCAGGGTGGGGGCATGATTACTGGGCTGATTATAAGCGGTCAAAATAACGGCAGGAAGTACGTCAGTGTAGGTTCCGACGGATTACGGGTGTGCACGTACTCCGGAATGGAAAAAAACAGGCACTGGGTACCAGTAGTTATACACTGTGCACCTTGAATCGTGTCAGGTTGCTATCATAGGGACTGATACACCTTATGATGGGACCAGCACAGGGTATCTACACGTAAGAGAGGGCCGATTGACACAGACACATGGAACATTAATACAAGTAGGGAGCCAATCGATAGGGTAGTAAAGGTACATCTAACATCTTCATGGAAATCAGGCTGATTGAGGTAAGATCCTCATACTAGATGTAGACCTGAAGGCAACCACAATTGTGGGGATTGGGATCACGTTATCATATTATCATTTTACACAGATTACTAGTTGGGACACTGGTTAGGGGGTGCAGAGAAATAGAAATCAGAATAACAAGGTAGTAGCGAAGCAGAGAAAGAGTACAAGTGCATTCAGTTTATCTTGCCTTATCATATCTTATGCTAATCTTAGGTTATCTTGTTATCTATATTATCACCGTATTGTCTTATATTTATTTTATTCATTTCATGATGCTTTTGCCTATTTACATGTTGAAAGTCACTGGACTTACCAAACTTATGTCTGACCTAGTTTGTTTAGCTTCTTTTCTTCCGTTTCCCCCCCAGGTTCACAGGGAGGAAATATAACCTCTTAGCTTGGTTTTCTTTCCAAGCTCGAAGATAGTCGATGTATTGCTTTGGACTCTCTCTTCCACTGCTATGGCTGGTTCATGCTTTATTGGGGAATATCATTGTTATTTTTATGCTTCTTTTATACTTGGAAGTTTTTGAATCAAGACAGAAGTTTTATGTGTTACTTTTAAGTATGATTGAGACAATTGTTGTAAAAGCTTAACTGAACCACATTGTTTATAAAATGACTTTATTTTCCGCTGCTTTATCTTGTCTGTCTTGTAATTTATCTGCATCTTTTACCTATAATGCTTCACTGAAGTTAAGGCATTCCCTTTGTGTGTGTCCTTAACGGAGGTGGGGTGTTTCTCTTGGTATCAGAGCTGAAGGTTACCAGATCAGACAAAAGATTTGAAAAATTATTTTTAAACGATTTTAAAAGAAGTATTTTCAAAAGAAAATTTTTGTTTTAAAGGCATATTCCCCAAAGCCATATGCATTGTCTTTTGATCCTGTTTGAATCTTTGTTTCCTTCTTTCCTGAGTCTCCAGGGCTCCTGGCTTTCTGGGAGGTAACATCATCGCGACGTCTTTCCGTAGGCTTGATGAGACTACGACACCTGTCAAAGGGCGAAGAAGTTCCCAACCTCCATCCATAGTCGCAGTAGTTTCATCTGCGGCTAATTCTCTTCCAAGCTTTTTAGGGTTTTCCATGCGATGGAGGCAACCTTCGAGGGACTTGTCAACATGGTTCACAAAGGAGGTAAAGAGAAAGAGGCCAAAGGGGAAGAATCACAAACAATGGATTGGAATATAAGAAGGGCGGAAGAAATAATAGTTCCCGCAACAAGAGGAAGTGTCTTTTCTGCGGTATAGCAGGTCATTTAATTTTAGGAAGAAAAAGACAAGTGGTTATTTTCAGCATGGTGAGGCAGGGCATCTTCTCAAGGATTGCCCGAAGGACAATGACTAGGACAATGGACAGGATTTTCAGAAAGGCAAGTGCATGCATCCACCTCCAGCATACCTGAGAGAGAGATAGTAAAGTTTATTTTTTCTTTTTGGTCATCATGTTAGTACTCTTTTTGATTTTAGCGCTTCACATTCGTTTATATTTGCTTCCATAGTTGAGTCGCTGCACCTTGGTATTTGTATAGTGGAAGATCCCATTATCGTCTCAAATCCAATTGGTGGTTCGGCTCATTTATCTTTGGTTTGTAAGGATTTGAGAATAGCTATATTAAGTATTGAGTTTAAGTGTAATGCTTGTGTTTTTGGTTTCATGGGCTATGGGTTGATTCTAGGCAGGGATTGGTTAGCTAGTAATTGCGAAAGGAGGGCAGTTAGACTTTTGACTTGCTTCGGGATTACCTCGAGATTTCATGCGATCTTAAGGGATCAGTTAGGCTTAGCTACCTAGAATCACTTGATGCATCTATCGACGATTTGCGATCCGTTAGAGTAGTCGATGAGTATGCAGATGTTTTTGATTTGGTTAGGGGTTTATCCCCCAAAATGGGAGATAGACTTTCGCATGTATGTAGTTGACAATGCAAAGCCAGTTGCATTACTTGTACGACACATGACTCCAAGGGAAAGGAAGGGCTCAGTAAAAGAGTTACTTGAGAAAGGGTTCATAAGGCTAAGTACTTCTAAATGGGGTGCTCCAGTTGTTTTCGCTACAAAGGCGGATGGTTAACTTCGCTTGTGCATAGATGATATTTTGGTTTTCTCTAAGAGTGAGGAAGAAGATGTTTTGCATCTAAAGCAAGTCTCAGATACCCTCCAAGCACATCAGCTTAAGACTAGGTTCTCCAAATATCATTTTTGGAGAGAAAAAGTAAGGTTTCTAAGGCAGGTGATATCCAAGGAAGGGATAACAGTAGACACCGCAAAAGCAGTTACGGTGCAAGATTAGAAGGTCCCAAGGAATTCAACGGGAGTAAGAAGTTTTCTTGGATTAGTGGGCTGGTATTGGAAGTTAATTAAGGACTTTGTAAAGGTATCAACTCCGCTTATTAGATTGATAAAGAAAAAATCTAACCCTTGCTTGGGGTTTGATTTGTGACATGATGGACAAGCTAAGTAGAGGAGAGACCTCTAATCATCTTAGTATATACACTTTGTAACATGATTAGCATCTATTTACTTTCAAGAGATAGTTCTTCTACATGGATTGCAAGAAGCCATGAGTATGCAGTTATATTTATCATTCTCGGACAGAAAGGGTGAATAGGATTTTGGAAGACCTTTTGAGGAAATGTTGGCATGAAACAGCAAAAGTTGTAGTGCCGAGCATACTGGAAGAAGAAGAGGTGAAACGAGAGGCGACATTGAAATGAGTTCCAACTCATATTTTGGAAACATAAATTAAGGAGATACGCAATCGTGAAGTCAAGACAGTCATAGAACAATGAAGCGAAGCTCAAGAAGATGCGACTTAGAAGACTGAAGATTAGATACGCGCATCATACCCTTTTTGAGGTTATTTCCTTGATCTCTCTTTTCTGTAAAGTTTATTTGCATGTTAGTCTTTATCTTTTAAGTATATCCTCTTGGTCCTATCCTAAATCCTTAGGTATAAGCCAATGGATGTAAACATGTGTTTGAAACATGTTAGGATTGATGGTTGCAAGTGGTTACTAGTGGTTGCTCATGGATACATATACACACATTAGGTACTAGATCGGCTCAGTCACTTTCATATTGCATATGCATATATGTATTTGTATATGGATTGAAATTTGATGTGTTAACATATGGATGTCGCATTTGTATGAATGATCATGCACTCATGTGGAGGTATGATTAGGAATGATTGCATACATAATGGACTCATGGCACTGACATAATTCGCATTAAGGAGGTCAACTGAATCAGTAGACCGCCTGATTTTTCATTAGATAAGGACATATATACACACTATGCATACAGTCATGAAAGCATTAGAAGTCTTTTTAAGGACAATGGAAGCCTATGTTTGATGGTTGAGTAGATGGACGATTGGATGGTAGGATATACATTCTTCTTGGCTTGAAGATTTCGGGGACAAAATCTTTTAAGGAGGGGAGAATGTAACACCCTGTATTTTCTATGAATATTAAAGAATACTAAATTGTAAAAGCGAGAATTAAGGGAAACAGGTTACGGCATTGCGTTCGTCTCGGAATTCCGCTTGAGATAGAGTTCGAGTTTGCATGAATCGGACTCTGTATGAAGAAGTTATGGAGTTCAGAAGATTTCATGTTTAAATAGAAAATTAAATAATTAAATAAACAAAAGCCGTTCGAATTTCAAATTTAGGCAAAAGAGGCTGAGCGGGAAAATTCCTGCTCAGGGGTCGACCCCTCCGGTGGAGTCGATATAGGTGTCGACCCCCCTATAGGGGAGTCAACATAGGTGTCGACCCCCCTGTAGGGGTCGACTCCGGTATTCTGATCCAAACAGTGACGATTTCTGACTCGCTGCTGAGTCACAAGGGCATAGGTGGCGGTTTCTGGATAGCTCTATCTGATCTGGATGGTTCTGATTGCTCCTGGGTTGATCTAACGGCTCACATAAATCTAAACTTCTATGTAAACAACCCCAACCCTCAACCCTAAACCACACAATTTCATTCCAAGGAGTCGTCATGTTGTCCATGGTCAACCTAGCATAGCCACCATTTTTCTCCAACTAGAAAGCAAATTATAAAAACAAGTTAGAAGCTACGATTCAAATCTAAATTAGAGAATCGATAGTCTTCATCAAAGGATAGCTTTTCAGTTTCAGAAAACAGATCCCGGAAAACAAGATTTGTCCTTTGTTTCGTAAGTTCATGTTACTTTCAGATGTGAATTCTTAATTGAAATTCTTGGCATGTAATAATATGAATCCAAGCTATACCTGATTATGAGATAATCCTTTCAGATTTATCCTATCTATTTTATCAGATCTGTGCCTGGGATGTTATTCAAATCTATTTATCAGATTTGTGCCTACGATGTTATTCGAATCTAATCTATTAGATTTATGCCTGCGATGTAATTTTATTCAGATCTATACTTCTTTTATGTTCCTGATATTGCTATTATCAAATCTAGCGCCGTATGGCTATTTTATGCCCAATCTTTTATGTTTCCTCTTCTTCCCTTTTTATTATGGATATAGGTTGTCTCGAACCTAGACGAAATCTTGTTATATTTATTTATATATACGATTTGAATACGGGGGAATTGGGCCTAATCCATTTTATGTACTATTGGGCGTAACTTGTATTTGAGATTTGGGTATAACTTGTAAGTGATGTTGGGCATTATTATCATTATAACTGCAAGTTTTGTTCAATTGACATATAAATCAAGTTTTGGGGCATAATTGTTATTGTTGCGAACTTGGGGTAAATTAAAATATTAAATATATATTGGGCATAAACTGTAAATTGGAATATTAATCTAGATTGGGTATAACTATTGGTTGGGACGCCTATCATAATGTATATTGTGATTTTGGGGCGTGACTATTATTGCAAATTTGGGAAGATTGGGTGTAACCTATGTTGAGTAGTAACTTGAATTTGAATTTGTGGGGCATAACTTGCAATTTTCTTTGTTGAGGTATAACTTGAGAATTGGAACATGACTAGATTTGTGAATTTGAGATAAATAGCATATAAAATCTAGACTTGGACATGTATGGTAAATATGCTAAAAAGATAAACATGCCTAACCCAAGGTTATATTGAGTTGTGATGTAAAACTGCCCCGAACCGCCCGACACATCTAGTAATCGCAACAACACAGATCTAATGTGAGAGTTTAGCGCATTTAGCCCAAAAACCCGAGGTTAGAATGAGTCTGCAGCAGAAGCCTGCCCGGAACCGCCCGGCACATCCGGCAACCGCAAACAATAGTTCTAATGTGAGATGTTAAGGCGTTAATGAATGAATTAATGCTAATAAGCAAGACATGCTAATAACTAAATGGTAAGGTTAAGTTAATTTAGGCAACACTTAAACAATACAACATGTTAATTAAACATGTGAGTAGGGTTAAGTTAATAAGAAACACTTAACCAATATGACATGATGAATGGGTAGGGTTAAGTTAAAACAAGAGTGCAACACTTAACCAATATAACATGATGCATGGAAGGGTTAAGTTAAAACAAGAGAGCAACACTTAACCAATATAAGATGATGAATGGGAAGGGTTAAGTTAACATAAGAAGGCAACACTTAACCAATGTAACATGACAAGTGGGTGGGTTAAGTTAATTTGAATTGATTGATGACACTTAACCAATACAGCATGATAAACGCATGGGGTTAAGTTAATAAGATACACTTAACCAATGTAACTTGATGAACGAGTGGGGTTAAGTTAATGGGAAATACTTAACCAATATAACATGATGAATGAACGGGGTTAAATTAATAGGAAACACTTAACCAATCCAACATGACGAGTGACAAGGGTTAATAAGAAACACTTAACCAACATGACATGATGAGTAGGTGGGTTAAGTTAACATGAATGGACAACACTTAACCAATATGACATAATGTGTGGGAGGGTTAAGTACATATCGGGTTGGTGGGTAATATTAGTGAATATAGGCCCACAAACTTAACCATTAAGTAAACATGTTTGAATCAGTGGGAGGGTTATGTACATATCAGGTTGGTGGGTAATATTAGTAAATATAGGCCCACAAACTTAACCATTAAGAAACCCTAGTAACAGGGACCCATTTCAGCAGTAACCCACGTAGATGTATCAAGGTACCCTGAAACTAGGCAGGGTGGGGCACGATTACTGGGCTGATTATAAGTGGTCAAAATAACGGCAGGGGATACGTCTGTGTAGGTCTCGACGGATTACAGGCGTGCACGTACTCCGTAATGAAAAAAAACAGGAACTGGGTACCAGTAGTTATACATTGTGCACCTTGAATCGTGTCGGGTTGCTATCATAGGGACCGATACACCTTATGATGGGACCAGCACAGGGTATCAACATGCAAGAGAGGGCCGATTGACACAGACACATGGAACATTAATACAAGTAGGGAGCCGATCGATAGGGTAGTAAGGGTACATCTAACATCTTCATGGCAATTAGGCTGATTGAGGTAAGATCCTCATACTAGATGTACATCTGAAGGCTGCCATAGTTGCGGGGATTGGGTTAACGTTATCATATTATCATTTTACACAGATTACTAGTTGGAACACTAGTTAGGGGGTGCAGAGATATAGAAATCAGAATAACAAGGTAGTAGCGAAGCAGAGAAAGAGTAGAAGTGCATTCAATTTATCTTGCCTTATCATATCTTATACTAATCTTAGGTTATCTTGTTATCCATGCTATCACGGTATTTTCTTATATTCAGTTTATTAATTTCATGATGCTTTTGCCTATTTACATGCTGAAAGTCACTGGACTTACCAGACTTATGTCTGACCTAGTTTGTTTCGCCTCTTTTCTTCCGTCCCCCTCAGGTTCACAGGGAGAAAATATTACGTCTTAGATCAGTTTTCTTTCCAAGCTCGAAGATAGTCGATGTATTGCTTTGCACTCTCTCTTCCACTGCTATGGCTGGTTCATGCTTTATTGGGGAATATCATTGTTATTTTTATGCTTCTTTTATCCTCAGTCGGGGTAAGCTTAAAAAAACAAGACTTTTTTGAAAACTAATCAATGATGACACTCCATGGATTCCGCCCTGACTCACCCTCCGTGGATGAACCTTACGGAGGAACCCTTAGGTTTTCGGGGCATTGGATTCTTACCAATGTTTGCGTTACTCAAGCCGACATTCTCGCTTCCACTTCGTTTTATTTATATAAGTTTTTGAATCAAGATAAATGTTTTATGTATTACTTTTAAGTATGATTGAGACAATTGTTGTAAAAGCTTGACTGAACCACATTGTTTATAAAATGACTTTATTTTCCACTGCTTTATCTTGTCTGCCTTGTAATTTATCTGCATCTTTTACCTATAATGCTTCACTGAAGTTAAGGCATTCCCTTTGTGTGTGACCTTAACAGAGGTGGGGTGTTTCACAAAGAAAGAGGTTATATCTTTTCATTGAGGAATGGTCTAAGGCAAAGATCAGAGTTGGTCCTAAATAGAAGGGTTTATCCATCGATCAGGATCATAAGGCTTTACAACTTTCTCTTTTCCTTGGATATGCAAGGTTTCTAACTTAGACCTTTCGGTTTCCCATGGCTCGCTAGTATTTGACCCAACCATGGGAAACCCATTAGTAACTCGTAGAGACCTTTTATTCATGATATTTGCCTCTTCAAAGCTTAGTCCAACCGGGGACACAATAACATAGGTAGATAAGTGGTAAGGTTAACCAAAGGATCAACGGTTTGGGCCCACCTTCTTGCCCCAATATGTTAACGATATTGTTTGGCAACACCGGAGATAGGTCTATGGAAGTGGACCTAGGGGAAAATAAGTTGTTTAGCCTTCATAACTTTGAGTTAGTTCGCCATCTCCTAGATATCAGATTTAGAATCCGAAAGAATAGTTACTCTTCCCTCAATGTGGTGAGTATGACGCTTAAGTGATTTGAGAACCAACAATTATCTTGTGATGAAGGATTCCTTAGTGAAACCCTTAGCGAGTGACTTAACGGTTTATAGAGAGGGTTCTGCACTGGGCTTACAGAAGGGTCTAAATTTGTAGAAAGAGGGTTGTTTCACTTAGCTTATGGAAAGAATTGGATAAGCTCATATGCATGTTGGAAGCAAACAGTACGTTTTAGCAACAATAAATGAGAAATCATATAACAATCCCATAAAGGAATACTCCAAGTATTTGATTTAGAATACATGAATAGAATACAAGAAATCCCTAAATCGACCTAAGAATTAGGGTTTACTCTAGAGAAAAAGAAAACAAGAATAATAATGAGGAACTTGTCCCCAAAATGTGACCCTTGGGGTCTTATTTATAGAGGATTCGGGGTCCCTTCTGCCGTTGGGCCATTGGGCTTGTAGAAGCCTATGTCTGTCGCTTTCGTGGTGCTAATTATTGCTTACGGAGTGAGGGTCCTGGTCAGCTGAGGCTTCTTCGAGATCGATATAAGCTTGTTGATGTGAATGACTTTTGGAAGACATTTGTGCTCCCGGTTGTGGCTTCCGGTATTCTCATGAATACTTTGAGGAGCTTGCCCTCGTGATGTATGTAGATAGCTATCGGTTCGGAACCCCTATCAGTGTCGGTTCAAGCATATTAGTGTGGACATCCAATATCCCTTTAGGGTTCCGATTTGCCTTCCGATGGAGTCTTTGGGTATCGCCTGGTCTTCCAAAATGTGGCTCCTGGTGATTTTTCTGTTGTTTATCAATGTGGCCTTTCAGTGCTTATGCAATGGATGTTTCCGAAGCTAGTACCCGATAACTCCTACGTGCTTTTATCTTGGTATTCTTGATGCCTTCGTCTTCTGATGTATCGGTATTAAGCAGGTTAATATCGACAGTCCTTCCATCTTTTGGTTAGCGGATCTCTTTTCCCCATCTTTCTTAGCTTCTGACTTGATGACCTTTCGCTATAGAACTACCCTGACGAAAACACCCTGCCGGTAATCGATAGATTTCGAGTTCTTTCGAGTGTTTGGCTCTTGCTTTTGGAGAATTCCTATGTGCTTGTGTTCATCTGATACCCTTCACTGTCAGCTTGCTTCAGAGTTAATTTTGGTATTAACACTTAATACCCATGCAAACATTTTATTCCCCGATAATCTTGTGTATCAATCATGCGTAAAACATCCATGTGCACACACAACATCATTACCAACTTATTTATACTAAGAGAATTCAATTAAAACAACTGTAAAATATGGTTGTAAATTAGGGTCATCACATATTGGTATCAGAGCTATGTTAAAGTAAAAACATGGTAAGATAACTAAGATAATAACTATTTTTTATGATATATTGATTATTTTATTTCTGTATGGTTGTAAACACATATATAAATAGCACAACACTATTATAAAATATGATAATTTGATCTGATAAAACCCAAATTGCTATTAGAGATCCATGGTTGGTAGAGGATCAAACAAAGAGGTTGGAGGATCAGGTGAACCTCCAATGATCAATGTGTAAGAGTTTATGAGAGTTGTTAGAGGAGGAGTGGGACCAAGGCAAGAAAACCCTCATGAATAGTTATCAAAGCCATTGCGCTAACTTGGTTAAGAATCTTGGAAAGAATTTTTAGTGATATGCAGATAAATGATCAAAGGAAAAGGAAGATAGCTTCAAGGAGGATGAAGGGGGTAGCATTAGATTAGGGGAGATTATGATAGCAGGTAGGCCCAAAAATGAAATAACATAGAATCTGTTTAAAGATATGTTAGAAGCAAGGTTTGTTCCAACATCAGCAAAAGCAACATCATTGGAAGAATTTATCAAGTCAAGGCAACAGAATACACCCCAAAATTTGAAAGCTTGTCTAAATATGGCACTGTCTTGATATCTGGTGAAGCAGCTAAGAATTGGTAGATATATTCAAGGACTTAATGCAAATCTGGCTAGGGCAATGCTACCCTGCATAGAAAGAACTTTTGATTAAGTGTTAGATCTGACCCTGAAATTTGAGCAACACGATAATGCCAGAGAAAAATTCAAAATTTTTAAGGATAACAACATCAATATTAAAGGAAATAATAAGACTCATCACTAGGATAAGAAGCATATTCTAAGAACATAGAAGGAGCTAACATATCTAAGGCTAGGAGGATGATTTTGTACTTCAATTATGGGAAGGAAGGACACATAAAATCACTATGTCTTGCTAGTAGAGTAACATCATATAAATGCTACAATTGTGGAAAGAGGGGAATATAAAAAAGAATCCTCTCAAGCCTGCATGCTAAAGTAGGAGCTTTAGAAGGCAAGGGAAAAGCAATTGAGGGTACTAATGCAAGGGAATCGAGACAAGTGGAAGGTATGCATTTTATTAAATGCTTACCTATTGCTGCGGTGTAAGACACTGGTGCTACACACTCACTTATACCCGATGACACTGTTCAGAAACTAGAACTCATATGTGTGTTAGTGGGTAGACCATTTTTTTTATAAAGAGTCCTATAGGAAGTTCTTGTGTATTGGGGATGAAATGTCTGGGTGTATATATTTATATCAGATTTATGTGTGCTGAATTACCCTGGCATAGGGATAATATTGGATGTAGACTGGTTACAAAACTATAAGGCTATCATAGATTTAGAAAAATCTATTATTTTTATAACAAATTCAGGTAATAAAAGCATAACTGTAATGCATGAGATAATTAACCACATTTGTCCTGGAAATGTTTGGGGGCATAAATGAAGAAGAAAAGGAACCCAAGTCAGAGGACATACACATAGTGAACCAATATCCTGATTTATTGAAGAGGTAAGTGGAATTCCTCATGATAGACTAGTTGTGTTCCAAATTAGGATGATACTACGAGCTAGTCCAATTGTTAAAAAGCCAACTTGGATGGGGCCAAAGGAATTAGTTGAATTAAAAAGGCAGCTGGAAGAATTAGAGAAGAAAGGGTTCATCGGGCCTGGTAGCTCATGCTAGGGATCTCCAGTGGTTTTTGTTAAGAAGTAAGATGGATCCTTAAGAATATGTATAGATTATAGGGAACTAAATATAGTGAAAATCAAAAATAAATATCCATTGCCTAGAATAGATGATTTCTTTAATCAATTAAATGGAGTTAGAATCTTTTTCAGGTTAGACTTGGCTTCAAGATTTCGTCAAACGAAGGTAGAAGAAGAGAGTATAAAATACGCAACATTCAATACAAGATATGGTTCATATGAATACCTTGTGATACCCTTCGATTTAACACATGCTCCCTCATATTATGGTGACTTGATGAATATGATTTTTAGGGATTATTTGGATAAATTTGTTCTAGTATTAATTGATGATACATTGATTTATTCAAAGTCAGAAATAACATGAAGAACATCTGGATATGTTATTGACAAGGTTGAGGCAGCACCATTTAAAGGCTAAATTTTCAAAATGTACATTCTGCTAGCATGAAGTAAAATTCTTGGGGAACATTTTTTATGCAAAAGGCATATCAGTAGACCCCACCAAAGTAGGCAGTGCAGATGTGGCAAAGACCCAAAACAGTGACTGAGTTGAGATCTTTCTTGGGAATGACAGGCTACTATAGGAAGTTTATTAAAGCCTTTGCGAGAATAGTTATCCCATTGACAAGGTTAATAAGAAAGGAGCAACCTTTTATCTGGACAGAAAAATGTGAACAAACCTTTGAGATATTAAAGCAAGCATTGATTGAGGCACCTGTATTGCAAGTACCAGAGGACAATGCGATACTGGTGGTGTACACAAATGCAAGTGGATTAGGTCTGGGGGTTATGCTTATGCAACATGGGCAGGTGATAGCATATGCATCAAGATAACTCAAGCCAAGTGAGACTAGATATGCTACACATGACCTGTAACTTATTGCAGTTGTATATGCATTGAAACTTTGGAGGCATTACTTGCTTGGAGCTAAGTTTGAACTGTACAGTGATCACAAATCCCTCAAATACCAGTTTTCACAAAAAGATTTGAACATGAGGCAACATAGATGCATGGAATTTCTAGGTGCATAGGACTTGGACATATTGTATACTCTAAGGAAGGCCAACAAGGTAGTAGATGCATTATGCAGACATCATATTAAATTGGCTAGACTATTGATAGAAGAATTTAGGGATTTGACCATCCTTGGTGAAATTAAAGTAACGAGCAGGGAAGAAGTTACAATAGAGAAAATCGTGATATGCATGAGTATGGAAAATTGAGTATGGTTTCTATTAGATTAGCGTTGGTAGATAAAATAAGAAATTACAAGATCAATATCAATTTCTAAAAGAGAAAAAGGCTTTGCTGCTGGATAATATAGAAGTGGAAAATTATGATCTAGATAATAAAGGCTATATAAGGTATAAAGTGTAAATTTGCATGCCATATTAAGAGGAATTAAAGCAAGAAGTTATGGATCAGCATCACAAAACAAGGTGTACAATCCATCCAAGGGGTACAAAAATGTACCAATATTTAAATAGTAGCTACTGATGGAAGGGAATGGAACGAGATATGGCCAGATATGTAGCAAAATGTGTAACCTGTCAATAAGTCATGGCAGAATACTAGAGTCCATCAGGAATGTTGCAACCTTTGGAAGTACCTAAATGGAAATGGGAAAGTATTTCCATGATTTTATAGAAGGATTACCAAGAACCAAGAAGGGGAATGACATTATCTGGGTGTTGGTTGATAGATTAACCAAAACGACACATTTTATTCTAATCAGATCAGATAGAAATGTAAGTAAGTTAGCTCCAACTATGTGTGAAAGAGGTGGTGAGGTTGCATGGTATACGAAGGACCATTATTAGTGATAGAGATACTCTATTTACATCATGGTTTCAGGGAAATTTCCAGGAAGCAATGAGGGTTGAGTTATGTTTAAGTGATGCTTACCATCCTCAAACAGATGGAAAAAGAGAGGTAGTAAATAAAATATTAGAAGATTTACTTAGGGCATTTATGCTTGATTTTGGAGGAAATTGGGAAGATCATTTGTATTCAGCCGAGTTTGCATATAATAAGAGTTATCAATCAAGCATAAGGATGGCACCATTTGAAGCTCTGTATGGTAGGTCGTGCTTATCTCCAGCATGTTGGATGGATGTAGGTAAAAGGGTATTGCTTGGACTTGAAAAAGTTAAAGAAACAACTGAAAAGATTGAGTTAGTAAGACAGAGAACAAGGGTTGCACAAGAGAGACCGAAAGCTTATGCTGATAATGGAAGAAGGCCAGTAGAATTCAGTGTAGGAGATCTTGTATTTGTTAAGGTCTCTTTAATGAAAAAGGTGCTAAGGTTTGGTAAGGGAGGGAAATTATCCCCAAGGAATGTAAGACCTTATTAGATTGTGGAAAGAATTGGTGCAGTGGTGTATAAATTAAGATTACCCGAAGAACTAAGAGGAATACATATTGTATTCCATGTGTCACAACTTAGAAGATGGGTGCCTAACAAAAGGACAATTTTAGAATCTCTTACTCAAGCGAAAATAAGACCTGATCTGGTTTATGAGAAAGAACCAGTAGGAATTGTTGTAAGAAAAGAAATTGATAAATAAAATAATGAAAATGGTGAAAGTGCAATGGAGTTTGGTTGCAAATGATTGCACATGGAAAGTAGAAGATAACGCGAAGTCTAAATATCCTAGGTAGTTTTTTAGATCAAAGCTTGATTTGCAAGAATTTGAAATGACTTTTGGTAGGTATTTTAATTATAAATACATTGGTTGCTTTGAATAAAGTTTGATCAATAATGGCTGGATTTTTGTTGAATTTTTTACATCTATACACAAGCCATCTGATTGGCTTAAGGAAGTATGAATTAGTTTATACTGGTTAAATTTAGTTGAATACTTGGTGTAAGTCATGAGACACAATTTCTGAAAGGGGGTGTATGTGATAACCCTAGATTACAACCCTATTTTTTATTTAATTTGATTGAATTCTCTCAGTATAAATAAGTAGGTAATGATGTTGTGTGTGTACATGGATGTTTTGTGCATGATTGATACACAAGATTATCAAGGAATAAAATGTTTGCATGGGTAATAAGTATGAAATACGTTAGTATGAATCACGTGAATTTTAATTTAAAACATGGTATAGGCCGGAGTAAAATATTAAGGCAATTGAGATATATATGTATGGTCTAAATGGCCACTGGGAAATAACTAAGAAGCCTTATTAATATTTAATACAAGTCCTACTTAAATAAAGGTCGGGTACATGTATTTTCTCAAATAAAAAAAAGGTTGCCTGTCATGCAATTAGTGCGATAGTTTTATTTCTAAAAATAGAAAGAAGTATGTTGGGTAAAATGAAAAGGGGACATAAGGAATCAAATTTTTTAGTGTGGACCACCAAAAATATTGAATTAATTCCAATGATTATTTGGTAGTTGCATAACGTTAGGACATGTAATTTATAGGCGCAAAACCCTAGCAGGCTAATATATATATATATATATATATATATATATATATATATATATATCAGTGCTGAATGATTTCAGGAAAAATAATATCCTGAATTTCTTTGAAGAACAAGGCATTAACGGAATAGTAAAAATAGGCAAGAAACAAGCTGGAGGATTTAGGAGAAAGGTTTTGGTAAGTTTGCTTCATTTTTATGGCAGTAAGACCTATAAGAGGTAGCCACTTAATTTAATACACTTATATCTTGTTATAAAATAGCATATGAGAATGCAAGATCTGATTTTAAATAAATATTCTTATGATAATGATAAATAGATATTGTGGTTCTCATGGATAAAAAACCCGGCAGATTTGATAAAAATGGTTATTAAAATATTGCTGCATTGCTGTGTGGTAGGGTTGATTAAATAGGAGTAGGCAACATAAATAAAAGGATTTATGCTTATGTTTATTCTTATATAAAAAGACAAGTGGAGCAATGAAAGTTTCTTGTGTTGATCCATTTGTTCTTACCAAATTTTCTGAGCTAAATTCCTATATTTATATGATGAAATTTAGTGAGGAGCAACTAAGGATTATGCGGTATCCTAAAAACTACTCTAGCCATATTTACACAGCAACATATGTACTTAAATAATGATGTAGGGTCAGTGAAATCTTTCTAGTATAAAAATTAAACTTTAAGCCATGAAATTAGAGGTTAAAGGAGATATTAATTAGAAGCTAGCTTAAAGAATGGATGCTTAACCCTCTTATTGAATCTGTGCAGTTAAAGCGCTTAGCGGTTCTACAATGGTAGCGGCATAAAAAGCTATAGCGTGGATAAAGTGAGAAAATAGAGGGGATATAGCGGAGATGCAAAAAAGTTAATTAGACGTAAAACTAAAACTATATAATCAAAATCAATTAATTATCATTCGCATCATTTGTGTAGAATAAACGAATATTAATTAATATTATATAACAAAATCAAGGAATATCAAGGTTATGCAAACTAGGTTCGAGGATTACTACAAATTTCTATCATATATAAGGCACAATTGACTTAAAATTAGCTCTTTACATTAACTTTTTTGATTTATTTTAAAATATAACTGGTTAAATCATCATTTATATATTAATATTGCTAAAGCGAGGGTTAAATAGCGTTGATTTAGAAGGTGCAGCAGAAAATGTTAGGGAATGCAGAATGGATCGTTAAGGAAAAACTAACACTAGAGGGGGATGATTAGGGTTTTAAAGGAATTTAAGAAAATCTAAAACTTGTATGATCAACTATATGAGTCACGCACCACAGAAACAATCCCAAACATAGAATCAAACACAAACACAAAAATAAATAGAAATAAATTGCAGAAAAGGGAAGAACACACTGAATTTTATACTTCTTCGGATTACTCCTACGTCCAGTCCCATGCAACGCTGGATTGCGCAGAGTTTTATTACTATATCAATATCCAAGTACAACACCCTTGATTTCACTGCCACAAAGTTACCACTAATTCAAACACTTTTGATTTCACGGCTATAAGGTAACTACTAATTCAAAACACTCTTAATTAAGTATATTCCCCTTGATTTTCCCGGCTACAAGGTTAACACCGATTCCTTCTTTGATTCACGCTACAAGGACTACACCGTTTCCAAACCATCCCAAATGATCACAACAGCCCTACAACTCTTCATATTACTTCGATTCAGAGAGTAATGAGTAGAAAGTGAGAAGTGAAGAAGTTTTGTATAATTAGACTTGAAATCGGCAGAGTAGAAGTGTAGAAATCATAAAGATATGAAATATTGATGGTGTAATGAAACAGAATGAAGATGGAGAAGAAGAAATGGTTATAAAATTCAAAATCAACCCATATTTATAAGATTTGAAAGGTTGCAACGCTTCTGGAACGTTACAAATGGTGAATAGACACTCCTTTCAATTTTGAAAATGTGACGGTTATATGTCGACATATATATATATATATATATATATATATATATATATATATATGTCGACATAACCTATTTAAAATTTGAATATTTTTCAAGTGTTTTAATGTATACACAATTCTAGAAATTCTTGGATTAAAACATAGTGATATAAATAAGTAGTATAAAGTAGAAAATCAAATGAAATCATAAATATAAACTATATAACTATATTTATAAAATTATAAGGTTTAAAACTATGAAGTATATAACTATGTAAATATATATATATATACTTATATTCTTTAAAATTGAGTTTAAAATCAAAAGTAAAATAGAACTAACTTGACTAGAATAAAATTTAAAAACTGAAAATCAGAATTTTATTTGAATTTTGAATTTGAACCTGGTGTGCTATTCAAAGTATTACATAAACTAGACTCTATTACTATATTTAACTTTAACTCTTGAAATCTTGATCACTTGGTTACTCATGAGTCTTGAATCTTTTCCGAATTCTGAATCTCTAAAACTGTATAGTCTTTAGTATTAATTCCTATATAAAAATCCTGCATATATGTTTATATATATTCAAGATAAATTTGTTAGTATATATTTTATAATCAATTAATATTGAAATAAGGTTGTTGTCATCAAAACTCCATTCTCCAACAATCTCACCCATTTTGATAATGGCAGCCTTAGTTTATAAAATATCATACCTGTACATACCTGCTGATATTGATCCTTTTAATACTCCCCCTGTCTATATGAATCAAATATATTCTAAGTCTATATTTTATAATTTCTCCCCCTTTGGCTTTATCAAAAAGAGATTTTAAAAATACCCCCCCTAAATTCTATAACTAACTAAATAACAATTATACTTAAGTAAAGTACTCTCCCTGAATCCTAAATATATATATATATATATATATATATATATATATATTTCCTATAACAATAAAATACTCCCCTTAAATTTACGATTATACAATAATCAATACTAAGTAAACCAATCCAAGTATCATAATCACATTTATTTTGAGTACACAAATCAATCCAAGCACATCAATCTAAGTATTAGTTTACATATGTTTTAATATACATGTTTTAAGTCAAGTAATTCAAATCAATCATGAATTTAAACAAATTCAAACAAATCAAACCAATCAAATTATATCAAACAATCAAACGTTTATTTGGACTTCTACCCAGCTGTCTTCTCCAAAGATCGGACCCTTCTTGATGACCTCCCAACCTTCACCTTCTTCTGTTAGTGGTACCTTAGCGAGATTGTTACCTTCATCTTCTTTTGTTGGTAATGCCTTAGAGAGATTGTTACCTTCATCTCTGAAAAGAGAAGAAATTAGCCTATGGATGGCATCAAAATGCTTCTCTTAATGTTCAAACATCTTTATTTGGCTTAATTCAAGATGACGCTAATTTCGTAGTATTATAGAGTGGATGTTCTTGAAGGAACTCAAAGGTTCTTCAAGATTTTTACATAGATTATGAATTGGATTTGCCATAGATTTGATAAGAAATGAATAAACAAGAGTGAGAAATGAAATAATGAATTTTTCTGGAAGAAGTTGGCTTGAATAGGGTTTGGAATTCATTGGATTTGAATCAATGTGAGTTAGTTATTTAATTTTAAATTTTGAAAAGCTTTAAAAATCTGACAGTTATGTGTCGACACAGCCAAATATGTATGTCAACCCACTTGTTTGAAAATTTTCAGATTTTGAATCTTTTGTTCTTATATTATATTATATTTTAATTCTAAAGTTTTTACATTAACTTAAAGATGATTTTGAAATAAATAAAACTCCATTCATTACTTCATGAAAAGCAAATACATCCAACTAATTAAGACACACTAAATTCGAGATTCGAAAGCAAATACAAGAAAATATTAAAGATAAGTTAAACTAGATAGATTAGTTTTCAGTGAATGATGAGGAGGAAGATGAAATTCCAAGCTTTTGTCCTATCTTGCTCATGAATTTAGTCATTTTAGAAGGAAATAATTTAAGCTTCTTTTGATTATTGACCATCTTCACTTGACTTTGAACAATCATCTCTCTGGAAATGGTTCTAGTGTTGATTGGACACTGTCACGGCAAGGAATTTCGCTCGGTCCGAACCAGTCGCTAAACCGACCCAAACCGTTCGAAACGCCCTATCGTTGAGAACACGACAAAATAGAACGCATATAAAAGAACATTTCAATGTATATTACAACAATGCATCAGATTACAAGAATATACAGAGTACAAATGAAAATTACACAGAAATAAATATCAGAGGTTTTAAATTACATTTAAATACATCGCAGCGGAAAATAATACAATACACAACTAGAAGAGATATACGGATACAAAGCTTTCCGGATATCATTCCAGCTGTAAACCAGGATCTTGTGAATATAAATCTGCAAAACCAAAACTACTAGCTGCCCGTGTCAAAATAAGGGCACCCAGAGTTTAGGTTAAAATAATAAACTCCAGGTCAGTCATGTGACTGGTGTGAGAACTAAAACAGTTAATCTTTATTTTTAAAGCTAGGCAAATCAAGGGACCACGCCGTATAGCACGGAATGGGTTTCCTCCCAAGAATACCGGTGCATAAAACAAACAGCGCAATGCTAAATAAAGAAAAATGAAGCTATTATAAGACCCAGTTCCCATCACATAATGCAACGCAAGCCGGAGGATAGGGTTTTTACCTTATAATAGCCAAGAATGCTTGATACGTTTAAAACAAATCATTTGATACTATTGTAAGTGCATAGTATACAAAACAACTTCAAATCATAAGTATCAATCATAGGCGGCATAAGTGCCCCATCCCACTATGTCGCCATACTAGGCTCTACAAATAAAACCGCAAATGTCACGTATTTGGAAATTGGATTTCCGTCTATGAACCGAGGCAAAAGATAGTCCTCAACCGATTCGAGACTGTCTAGCCCGAGCCTCATGCAAGTACTCTGTCAAGCCTTTGGATCGTCAGGGCCGGTCCACCGATGTGGATTAAACTTAAACCCTGAACATGCGTTCCCCCGCCCTATGGGGCGTAAATGAGCCAACGAATGACTCCATCGGACCCGGATCGTCCGATCAAACCGAGGCGCCTCGCAACAGCAACAACCACATAAGTCAAACTCGTCAGGGCGTGTAAAACCACTGACGCCACTTCTAGCTAGAAAGAAACGCATGCCCTCCCTGAGGTCCGTCTCCCGTTTTTGGTTCATACCGGGTGTGAAACTCGCGAAGTAAACGTTACACAAAGCTACGCCACAAAGGTCGTGCTTTGATCATCACCACAAGACTTTGCTTTTCAACAGAAGCCTCGATCAATTGCCACTTAGACATGCCACACAGGCAATTCACTCCATGCGTTTGATATCCATCAATATATAACCTCTGAGCTCGTACGTCTCAGAGAAGGGCGTTAAGCAAGAGAATAAATTCTCCGCCGCCAAACAGATATATATTTAATAGAGATCAATCACACAGACTAAAATCCAATGTCAGACACACAGTCCATTTACAAGTTCGTTCTGGGTCTGAACGAAACCGGAGGCACCTAGTACCCCGCATATCCATAGTTCTCCAAGCACGTCTGGACGATCACTAACTGTTTCCATCTTCTTGGGTGTACAGCCCAATCAAGATCATCAGTAATCACCCAAACGACGTGAAGACTTCTGGTCTTCGACCACCGTCTTCATCTTCGACACCACGTCGAATCAGTTATTCAGAATGGGATAAACCCGGTCTTTCTGAATAACTCGCGTATATATTATAAAAGTGTTACACAAACACAACATACGCCTCATTCCAATTCAGAATATTCTTTTATTCAAATATTCCTATACTTTGGGAAAAGTTCCCATTAATTTTATCCAAGATAAATTCTTTAAATTTATTCTTTAATCTCCTTTGAATATCAATTCAAACTAGTCGGGATTAGCGAACCACACCGAAGTAATCATTTATTTTATTTCCCAATCCCAACCTATTCATCCCATGAAGTAAAACTGGTAATACTTCATATCTAACACCACAGTGTTATCGGTAAATTCAATTACCATTTCACGTTCAAATCTAATTAAAGATTTAACTATCGCTTGGAGTAAAATTGGTGATACTCCATTCTCGATCTTTTCAATCTATTTAAAGATTCATTAAAACTCCACTTAGTTTTAATCTTTGACTGGGTTAAAGAATCAGTGTCATTTAAAACACAGTTCACGATAAACCCAAAATCACATTCATTAATTATCGGGTTAAAGAACGAGTGTTGTTTAAAACACTGTTCACGATAAACCCAAAAATCAATATCCATTCAATTCCAATTAAATATTATTTAATTGGTACACTTCATTAAATCTAAATAAAAAGATTTAATCTTTTCTCAACTGGGTTCAAGAACAGTGTTAGTGAAGACACCATTCACGACAAACCCAAATCACATTCGATATTCAATACAAGGCTCTGAATAGAAAATATATCGGCTTATATTCAATATCGAATTCTACGACTAACAAATGTCGTATTGGAAATAACGATATAAATATATATCTTTCAAATTTCCATAACAACACCTGTATAATCACGAATTCCAACATCGAAATATTCCGAAGACAATTTCGATTCAAATCCACTCCAATGCAATCATTGGAAATTTTGGTTATTTTCAAAACCATTTCAAATTCAATTTATTTATTTAAAAATAAATAGAATTATAATTCTAGTTCAAAACTAGTTCATTTCGATAAAAATCTATTTTTATCTTTTCAAATATGGAGTTTTTCATCCCAATTCTTTCTAAATCATTTCTTATGATTTTACACAAATTATTACTATTTTTAATAATTTTATCAAGGCCCGTACAGTCGATTTCCATCAATGGCCATCAAACTGCACTTACAGCGACCTTTTTCAAATTTGATTTGGACATAATTCCAAATCCAACCGTTAGATTTCAAATTTCTAATATTCGTTAGAAAGCTCTTTTCGATACGAACCCAACGGTTCCAGTTTTAGGAGAATCCGACGGTCGGATCTCCCGTAATATCCGTTTGAAATAAATGGTTGAAATTCGCGAACTGCCGCGGCGCGGCGCGTTCTATTCAGGCCATTATATTATATATATAATATATATAATATATATTTCGTCGATTTCTATTTAAAACGAATTATATAAATAGTTTTAAATTCGTTTCAAAAGCAATTTCAACTTCCATTTCAATTCAAATCGAAATTGAATTCTTCTTTATAAATTCGTTTCAAAATTCATTTCTATTCAATTCAAATTTCAATTCATTTCGAAATCGTTTTCAATTCAATTCATTTCGAAATCGTTTTCAATTCAATTCATTTCGAAATCGTTTTCAATTCAATTCATTTCGAAATCGTTTTCAATTCAATTCATTTCGAAATCGTTTTCAATTCAATTTATTTCGAAATCGTTTTCAATTCAATTCATTTCGAAATCGTTTTCAATTCAATTCATTTCGAAATCGTTTTCAATTCAATTCATTTCGAAATCGTTTTCAATTCAATTCATTTCGAAATCGTTTTCAATTCAATTCATTTCGAAATCGTTTTCAATTCAATTCATTTCGAAATCGTTTTCAATTCAATTCATTTCGAAATCGTTTTCAATTCAATTCATTTCGAAATCGATATAAATATCGTTCACGTCAAAATGGCATCAATCTAATCAACACGGCTTCATATATTGATATTTTCAAATATTCCATTTCGAATATTTCTATTTCAAATATTTCTATTTCTAAACTGGAATGAGGCCCAATCAATTACCATATAAAATTAATTATATGGATTTTCATACAACACATGTATATAATAGCATTGAAAAATGATCAACCATCAACCAAAGTGCACTACATTGTATAAGCATCAAATAAAGATATCTAACGCTTATAACAGCATGTCAATCAATCGATCGACATATTTAATCAATCAGGATGAGTGAACTTCAAATTTCATCCCAACACCCGTGTGGGGTTTCAAACAACCAAACACAGATTTTATTTGTGCAGTTGGGCGATGTGTAAAATTTATCGTCCCAATCAATGTCATTCAAATAGGTGTACATAAACAAACCGTGCGGTTTATAAATGAATATTTTATTTTATTCACTTAACGTTAAAAATTATATTTTTAACGATAAAACATTTCATTTCAACCTATGAATTTCTATTCAATTCATTTATTCAATAAAATGATATTTTTATTTTTCTAACATATTTTAGAAAATTTCGGCGGCATAACGGCACGATACTAGAAACGGGACAAGGCCTAGCCTTATCCCCGGTCTAGTGAAGGCCCACGCCATTCACACATCAATCAAATTCACCAAACAACCAAATTTCAAATCAAATCATCTACTAATTTTTGCAATCAAATAAACAAGTCCATGGTCTGTGGACGATTGTGTCGGGTGCTACTAAGCACCGTCTGCATCCTAGTATATATATATAACTAGAAATAAAATTGAAGAGTGAGAAATTCTCACCGATAGCTATCCAGCTCCACGACACTTCATTGATATAAATCTTCTTCGTTCTCGCCCTTTTGTCACCTTCGTTGTCCGTTTTCACTACATATATAAAAATCGAAATTTTACTTTACTATCCAATATATAAAAATCGTACTTTTACTTTGCTATTCAATATATAAAAATCGAATTTTTACTTTGCTATTCAATATATAAAAATCGAATTTTTACTTTGCTATTCAATATATAAAAATCGAATTTTTACTTTGCTATTCAATATATAAAAATCGAATTTTTACTTTGCTATTCAATATATAAAAATCGAATTTTTACTTTGCTATTCAATATATAAAAATCGAATTTTTACTTTGCTATTCAATATATAAAAATCGAATTTTTACTTTGCTATTCAATATATAAAAATCGAATTTTTACTAACTCGTGTTCACAAATAAAAATCAGACCTTTATACGAAAAAAAAATCTAATCTTTCTACTTAGAAAAATCGTATACTTTCATAAAGAAAAATCAATTTTTTTCTAAATAAAAATCACTTCTTTCTATATAAAAAAAATCGAACCTTTCTTTGTAATAAAATCTAAATCTTCATGCCATCAAAATCAAAATTTTCTTAATATAAAACTTGCATCTTCCTTATTAAAAATCATCACTTAAATTTCCAGTTTTTATAGAAAATACATAAAAAAAACTGAAATAAATAAATTAAATTTGACCTTTCTTTTAAGGGGGGGGGGGGAGGGGGGGTCTACCACCGTCGATTGAAGGGGGAAGGGGACTGCTGGAGGTGGCGGTTGGCCTTGGGGCGGCGGAGCTCGTCGGGGCTGGCGGCCTTCAGGGCTTCGGGTTCACAGTGGCTTCGATTGGGGATTTCTGGTTTGGGGGATTGAGAGGAATGGCGACGCGAGGGGGAGCTAGAGGAGGGGGTTCGAGGTCAGCTCCGGCAGCTTGGTCGGAGGGCGGTTGGGCGGAGGAGATGTGGAAAGGGGGGGAAAGCGATGGCGACGAACGCAGCGCAGGCGCCAGCGATGCGGTCTCGAGCTTTTTTTTTTATTTCTTCGATCTGAGTTGTACGGTAAGGGAGAGAGAATAGAGAGGGTAATATAATATATATATATATATATATATATATTTATTCTATTTTTATTCCAAAAGGTTGACTTTTATTCCAAACCCGAAATCAAGCCCACCGACTGTCGTCCCTAGCGTTTTACCCCCATTCCGAACACAATGGGATATGTATCGCAGGTTGATTTGATCGTTACAATCAGTTTCCGTTAAATTTACATTTAAATCACTATATTGAATTTTAAACGTACATTTCAAATTACCGGGGTCACATACCAACCAGAAAAATTCCAGAAAAATATTTTCTAGCTTCGTATTGACGATACGGTCCTAACCAAACTAGTTTCGTCGAATTCTGAGACCGTTGGAAAAATGGCCAATTTCCAGTCGATTAAAATCAACTGAAACTGGTCAAACGCGTTTTCCTTTGCCACGCTCACATATTGAATCGAAAAATTATGAAATTTGAAACCTAGCAATAACTTGACACTGCGGATCCAACAAAAGTGGTTTCGTCGAAATCCGAGGTTGTTTGCAAAATGTCCATTTTTAAGGGCCTGAATTCCATAGCGACTATTCAGAATTTTCAACTGGACATATCTTTCGATTCCCGCTATGAAATTTTGATTTTTCGGATTCGTTGGAAAGATAGTCACAATTAGATCCCATTATTTTTGGTTTCACTAAAATCCAGATTATTTTGCACCCGGTACATTCAATTGAAGTTTGAAATCGAATTATCGAACTACCGCACCATTTTCAATTCTATTTATAATTATATATAAATATTTATATTCTAACGACGAACTATATAAATATATTCGTTCGAATTCTATTCAAAATAAATTTTTCTTCGATATTATTTAAAATAATTCATTTTAAATAATCAAAATTCGCTAAAATTGCCGAAATAAAAATTTTAAACTGGCCCAGATTTTCCGGGTTATTACAATCTCCCCCACTTAAAACTTTTCGTCCCCGAAAAGGAACAAAGTCGAAAGTGGTTTGATTATTCAACTCTACGTTCGATCTGGTTTCCATTCTCCAACTTTTCAGTTTCGGAGAATTTTCTAAAATTTCAAAAATTTGGCTAACACCCTAAATTTTCGAAAAATTTCGCCATAACCTCCCCTGCACCGGGAGCATCGGGGAATTTCAAATAGCTTCCCCGGTCCTTCAGATCTCAAAAAGAAAAAGAAAAAGCCAAGCGGCTAGCCAATAGGCTCATAAAATCATCATCACCCAAACAAAACAGTAAATTATGTAGTAAACATGTACCTATTTGTCGGGCAAACAAATTTTATTCTCTGCTCTAGCCTCCTTGCTATGACCTGTTCAATGATATATATGTATATGCAAACAAATGCGACCAATTTTCAATACAATTCAATATTTGATTCAATTAGGCTAAATGGTTCAAAATTAGCAAACAAATTAACAAACAACACAAACATCAACCAATTAGTGAATTAGAGTTTCAAATTCATATTTTTGATACATATACAAAAATCAGATTTTTGGTGTCAAATCACAACAATAGATCCTATATAGTTTTTGGTTCTCACACCAGTCAATAAGAAATATATAGATATTACACGTTCGTCACTCGAATATAAATTCTAATGATGGAGCTCCATCATCAAAATCATCTCCGGGCGATTAAAGGGTAATTCTATATCTATCCAGTATATTAAAATTTCAAATACACGTTTGCAAGGCGTATATGCAAAATCTTTATATACTGGACTGTCCTATTCAATATAGAATAAATAATTATATACGAATAGCTGATTTAAATTTCAAAACAAAACTTGTTTTTACTTTAAAAATATACTCTTCACACTCGTTCTAGGATACTACTGATCCCATCTCTAACGAGTCATTCCCATTGGATATTACTAATCCAATATCTGATGAATTCTTTCATATGGTTCTAATGTGTCCTGTTCTCTAAGCTTTGTAAACCAAAGCTCTGATACCAACTGTCACGGCAAGGAATTTCGCTCGGTCCGAACCAGTCGCTAAACCGACCCAAACCGTTCGAAACGCCCTATCGTTGAGAACACGACAAAATAGAACGCATATAAAAGAACATTTCAATGTATATTACAACAATGCATCAGATTACAAGAATATACAGAGTACAAATGAAAATTACACAGAAATAAATATCAGAGGTTTTAAATTACATTTAAATACATCGCAGCGGAAAATAATACAATACACAACTAGAAGAGATATACGGATACAAAGCTTTCCGGATATCATTCCAGCTGTAAACCAGGATCTTGTGAATATAAATCTGCAAAACCAAAACTACTAGCTGCTCGTGTCAAAATAAGGGCACCCAGAGTTTAGGTTAAAACAATAAACTCCAGGTCAGTCATGTGACTGGTGTGAGAACTAAAACAGTTAATCTTTATTTTTAAAGCTAGGCAAATCAAGGGACCACGCCGTATAGCACGGAACGGGTTTCCTCCCAAGAATACCGGTGCATAAAACAAACAGCGCAATGCTAAATAAAGAAAAATGAAGCTATTATAAGACCCAGTTCCCATCACACAATGCAACGCAAGCCGGAGGATACGGTTTTTACCTTATAATAGCCAAGAATGCTTGATACGTTTAAAACAAATCATTTGATACTATTGTAAGTGCATAGTATACAAAACAACTTCAAATCATAAGTATCAATCATAGGCGGCATAAGTGCCCCATCCCACTATGTCGCCATACTAGGCTCTACAAATAAAACCGCAAATGTCACGTATTTGGAAATTGGATTTCCGTCTATGAACCGAGGCAAAAGATAGTCCTCAACCGATCGAGACTGTCTAGCCCGAGCCTCAGGCAAGTACTCTGTCAAGCCTTTGGATCGTCAGGGCCGGTCCACCGATGTGGATTAAACTTAAACCCTGAACATGCGTTCCCCCGCCCTATGGGGCGTAAATGAGCCAACGAATGACTCCATCGGACCCGGATCGTCCGATCAAACCGAGGCGCCTCGCAACAGCAACAACCACATAAGTCAAACTCGTCAGGGCGTGTAAAACCACTGACGCCACTTCTAGCTAGAAAGAAACGCATGCCCTCCCTGAGGTCCGTCTCCCGTTTTTGGTTCATACCGGGTGTGAAACTCGCGAAGACAACGTTACACAAAGCTACGCCACAAAGGCCGTGCTTTGATCATCACCACAAGACTTTGCTTTTCAACAGAAGCCTCGATCAATTGCCACTTAGGCATGCCACACAGGCAATTCACTCCATGCGTTTGATATCCATCAATATATAACCCCTGAGCTCGTACGTCTCAGAGAAGGGCGTTAAGCAAGAGAATAAATTCTCCGCCGCCAAACAGATATATATATTTAATAGAGATCAATCACACGGACTAAAATCCAATGTCAGACACACAGTCCATTTACAAGTTCGTTCTGGGTCTGAACGAAACCGGAGGCACCTAGTACCCCGCATATCCATCGTTCTCCAAGCACGTCTGGATGATCACTAACTGTTTCCATCTTCTTGGGTGTACAGCCCAATCAAGATCATCAGTAATCACCCAAACGACGTGAAGACTTCTGGTCTTCGACCACCGTCTTCATCTTCGACACCACGTCGAATCAGTTATTCAGAATGGGATAAACCCGGTCTTTCTGAATAACTCGCGTATATATTATAAAAGTGTTACACAAACACAACATACGCCTCATTCCAATTCAGAATATTCTTTTATTCAAATATTCCTATACTTTGGGAAAAGTTCCCATTAATTTTATCCAAGATAAATTCTTTAAATTTATTCTTTAATCTCCTTTGAATATCAATTCAAACTAGTCGGGATTAGCGAACCACACCGAAGTAATCATTTATTTTATTTCCCAATCCCAACCTATTCATCCCATGAAGTAAAACTGGTAATACTTCATATCTAACACCACAGTGTTATCGGTAAATTCAATTACCATTTCACGTTCAAATCTAATTAAAGATTTAACTATCGCTTGGAGTAAAACTGGTGATACTCCATTCTCGATCTTTTCAATCTATTTAAAGATTCATTAAAACTCCACTTAGTTTTAATCTTTGACTGGGTTAAAGAATCAGTGTCATTTAAAACACAGTTCACGATAAACCCAAAATCACATTCATTAATTATCGGGTTAAAGAACGAGTGTTGTTTAAAACACTGTTCACGATAAACCCAAAAATCAATATCCATTCAATTCCAATTAAATATTATTTAATTGGTACACTTCATTAAATCTAAATAAAAAGATTTAATCTTTTCTCAACTGGGTTCAAGAACAGTGTTAGTGAAGACACCATTCATGACAAACCCAAATCACATTCGATATTCAATACAAGGCTCTGAATAGAAAATATATCGGCTTATATTCAATATCGAATTCTACGACTAACAAATGTCGTATTGGAAATAATGATATAAATATATATCTTTCAAATTTCCATAACAACACCTGTATAATCACGAATTCCAACATCGAAATATTCCGAAGACAATTTCGATTCAAATCCACTCCAATGCAATCATTGGAAATTTTGGTTATTTTCAAAACCATTTCAAATTCAATTTATTTATTTAAAAATAAATAGAATTATAATTCTAGTTCAAAACTAGTTCATTTCGATAAAAATCTATTTTTATCTTTTCAAATATGGAGTTTGTCATCCCAATTCTTTCTAAATCATTTCTTATGATTTTACACAAATTATTACTATTTTTAATAATTTTATCAAGGCCCGTACAGTCGATTTCCATCAATGGCCATCGAACTGCACTTACAGCGACCTTTTTCAAATTTGATTTGGACATAATTCCAAATCCAACCGTTAGATTTCAAATTTCTAATATTCGTTAGAAAGCTCTTTTCGATACGAACCCAACGGTTCCGGTTTTAGGAGAATCCGACGGTCGGATCTCCCGTAATATCCATTTGAAATAAATGGTTGAAATTCGCGAACTGCCGCAGCGCGGCGCGTTCTATTCAGGCCATTATATTATATATATAACATATATAATATATATTTCGTCGATTTCTATTTAAAACGAATTATATAAATAGTTTTAAATTCGTTTCAAAAGCAATTTCAACTTCCATTTCAATTCAAATCGAAATTGAATTCTTCTTTATAAATTCGTTTCAAAATTCATTTCTATTCAATTCAAATTTCAATTCATTTCGAAATCGTTTTCAATTCAATTCATTTCGAAATCGTTTTCAATTCAATTCATTTCGAAATCGTTTTCAATTCAATTCATTTCGAAATCGTTTTCAATTCAATTCATTTCGAAATCGTTTTCAATTCAATTTATTTCGAAATCGTTTTCAATTCAATTCATTTCGAAATCGTTTTCAATTCAATTCATTTCGAAATCGTTTTCAATTCAATTCATTTCGAAATCGTTTTCAATTCAATTCATTTCGAAATCGTTTTCAATTCAATTCATTTCGAAATCGATATAAATATCGTTCACGTCAAAATGGCGTCAATCTAATCAACACGGCTTCATATATTGATATTTTCAAATATTCCATTTCGAATATTTCTATTTCAAATATTTCTATTTCTAAACTGGAATGAGGCCCAATCAATTACCATATAAAATTAATTATATGGATTTTCATACAACACATGTATATAATAGCATTGAAAAATGATCAACCATCAACCAAAGTGCACTACATTGTATAAGCATCAAATAAAGATATCTAACGCTTATAACAGCATGTCAATCAATCGATCGACATATTTAATCAATCAGGATGAGTGAACTTCAAATTTCATCCCAACACCCGTGTGGGGTTTCAAACAACCAAACACAGATTTTATTTGTGCAGTTGGGCGATGTGTAAAATTTATCGTCCCAATCAATGTCATTCAAATAGGTGTACATAAACAAACCGTGCGGTTTATAAATGAATATTTTATTTTATTCACTTAACGTTAAAAATTATATTTTTAACGATAAAAAATTTCATTTCAACCTATGAATTTCTATTCAATTCATTTATTCAATAAAATGATATTTTTATTTTTCTAACATATTTTAGAAAATTTCGGCGGCATAACGGCACGATACTAGAAAGGGGACAAGGCCTAGCCTTATCCCCGGTCTAGTGAAGGCCCACGCCATTCACACATCAATCAAATTCACCAAACAACCAAATTTCAAATCAAATCATCTACTAATTTTTGCAATCAAACAAACAAGTCCATGGTCTGTGGACGATTGTGTCGGGTGCTACTAAGCACCGTCTGCATCCTAGTATATATATATAACTAGAAATAAAATTGAAGAGTGAGAAATTCTCACCGATAGCTATCCAGCTCCACGATACTCCATTGATATAAATCTTCTTCGTTCTCGCCCTTTTGTCACCTTCGTTGTCCGTTTTCACTACATATATAAAAATCGAAATTTTACTTTACTATCCAATATATAAAAATCGTACTTTTACTTTGCTATTCAATATATAAAAATCGAATTTTTACTTTGCTATTCAATATATAAAAATCGAATTTTTACTTTGCTATTCAATATATAAAAATCGAATTTTTACTTTGCTATTCAATATATAAAAATCGAATTTTTACTAACTCGTGTTCACAAATAAAAATCAGACCTTTATACGAAAAAAAAAATCTAATCTTTCTACTTAGAAAAATCGTATACTTTCATAAAGAAAATCTATTTTTTTCTAAATAAAAATCACTTCTTTCTATATAAAAAA